>CAJGYO010000002.1:76776664-79762173 GCA_904845875.1 Miscanthus lutarioriparius
ATATGCTTGGAAGTAATTTTGGACACACCCGATAGTCTCATTTTGGTCCGTTTGAAGATAATGTTAGATAGGTGCACGGTTTCTTTTAAAACATACCATAGGCTTAGAAATCGTCTAGGACACACCGATGGTACTCCTAGGTGACGAGGCTCAAGTGGAAGCTCGATTCGGTCCGTTTGGAGAGAGTGCTAATCTTGACGCAAGATAGGTGCACGGTTTGCGCTGAATGTAACCATAGGCTTGGAAATCGTTTTGGACGCACCTGATGGATCTCCTAGGTGACGTTGGTCATGTGGAATCTTGATTCAGTTTCTTTGGAGACAGTGTTAGCGTCGATGCAAGATAAGTGCTCGGTATCATGTCAAATGTACCATAGGCTCATAAATCATTTTAGACGCACCCGATGGTACTCCTAGGTGACGAGGCTCATGTGGAAGCTCGATTTGGTCCATTTGGAGATAGTGCTAATCCTGACATAAGATAGGTGCATGGTTTACGCCGAACGTACCATATGCTTGGAAGTTGTTTCGTACACACCCGATAGAACTCGTAGCTGACGTGGGTCATGTGGAATCTCATTTTGTCCATTTGGAGACAATGTTAGATAGTTGCACGCGGTTTATGCAAAACATACCATAGGCTCAGAAATCAGCTTGGACGCACCCGATGGTACTCCTAGGTGATGAGGCTCAAGTGGAAGCTCGATTTGGTCCGTTTAGGGTGAGTGCTAATGTTGACGCAAGATAGGTGCACGGTTTCCACTGAATGTACCATAGGCATGGAAATCATTTTGGATGCACCCGATGGATCTCCTAGGCGACGTTGGTCACGTGGAATCTTATTTTCGTTCGTTTGGAGATTGTGTTAGTGTCGATGCAAGGTAGGTGCTCGGTGTCAAGTCAAACGTACCATAGGCTCAGAAATCATTTTAGACGCACCTGATGATACTCCTAGGTGATGAGGCTCCAGTGGAAGCTCGATTTGGTCCATTTGAAGATAGTGCCAATCCTGACGCAAGGTAGGTGCATGGTTTACGCCAAACTTATCAAATGCTTGGATGTCGTTTTGGACACACCCGATAGAACTCCTAGGTGACATGGGTCATGTGGAATATCATTTTGTCCGTTAAATGCAGACAAAGTGTTAGATAGGTGCACGGTTTGCGCTAAACATACCATTGGCTCAGAAATCGTCTTGGACGCACCTGATGGTACTCCTAGGTGATGAGGCTCAAGTGGATGCTCGATTCAGTCTGTTTGGAGAGAGTGCTAATCTTGATGCAAGACAGGTGCACGGTTTGTGCTGAACGTACAATAGGCATGGAAATCATTTTGGACGCACCCGATGGATCTCCTAGGTGACATTGGTCATGTGGAATCTTGTTTCAGTCCGTTTGGAGACAGCGTTAGTGTCGATGCATGGTAGGTGCTTGGTTTCGCGTTAAACGTACCATAGGCTCAAAAATCATTTTAGACGCACCCGATGGTACTCCTAGGTGACGAGGCTTATGTGGAAGCTCTATTTGGGCCATTTGGAGATAGTGCTAATCCTGACGTAAGATAGGTGCATGGTTTACGCCAAACATACCAAATGCTTGGAAGTCGTTTTGGACACACCCGATAGAACTCCTAGGTGACGTCGGTCATGTGGAATATCATTTTGGTCCGTTTGGAGACAGTGTTACTGTTAGTGTAAGATAGGCCCACGGTTTCGCCAAACATACCATAGTATCACAAATCATTTTGGACGCACCAGATGGTACTCCTAGGTGATGAGGCTCAAGTGGATGCTCGTTTTTGTCCGTTTGGAGATAGTGCTAATGTTGACGCAAGAGAGGTGCACGGTTTGCGTTGAACATACCATAGGCTCGAAAATCATTTTGGACACACCCGATAGAACTCATAGGTGACGTGGGTCATGTGGAATCTCATTTCGGTCCGTTTGGAGACAGCGTTAGATAGGTGCACGGTTTGCGCCAAACATACCATAGCCTCAGAAATCGTCTTGGATGCACCTGATGGTACTCCTAGGTGACGAAGCTCAAGTGGAACCTCGATTCAGTCCGTTTGGAGAGAGTGCTAATCTTGACACCAGATAGGTGCAAGGTTTGCGTTGAATGTACCATAAGCTTAGAAATCAATTTGGACACAACCGATAGATCACCTAGGTGTTATTGGTCATGTGGAATCTCTTTTTAGTCTGTTTGGAGATAGTGTTAGTGTCGATGCAAGACAAGTGCTCGGTTTCGCGTCAAACGTACCATAGGCTCAGAAATCGTTTTAGACGCACCAGATGGTACTCCTAGGTGACGAGGCTCAAGTGGAAGCTCGATTTGGTCCATTTGGAGATAGTGTTAATCCAGACGCAAGAGAGGTGCTTGGTTTACGCCGAACGTAACATATGCTTGGAAGTCATTTTGGACACACCCGATAGAACTCCTAGGTGACATGGGTCATGTGGAATCTCATTTCGGTCCTTTTGGAGATATTGTTAGATAGGTGCATGGTTTGCGCCAAACATACCATAGGCTTAGAAATTGTCTTGGATGCACCCGATGTTACTCCTAGTTGATGAAGCTCAAGTCGAAGCTCGATTCGGTTCGTTTGGAGAGAGTGCTAATCTTGACGCAAGATAGGTGCATGGTTTGCGTTGAATGTACCATAGGCTTGGAAATCATTTTGGAAGCAGCCGATGGATCTCCTAGGTGATGTTGGTCATGCGGAATCTTGTTTCAGTCCGTTCAGAGATAGTGTTAGGGTCGATGGCAGATAGGTGCTTTGTTTCGCGTCAAACGTACGGTAGGCTCATAAATGGTTTTAAATGCACCCGATGGTACTCCTAGATGATGAGGCTCAGGTGGAAGAGCGATTTGGTCCATTTGGAGATAGTGCTAATCCTAACGCAAGCTAGGTGCATGGTTTATGCCGAACCTACCATATGCTTGGAAGTAATTTTGGACACACCCGATAGAACTCCTAGGTGACGTGGGTCATGTGGAATCTCATTTTGGTCCGTTTGAAGATAATGTTAGATAGGTGCACGGTTTGCTGCAAACATACCATAGGCTTAGAAATCGTCTAGGACACACCCGATGGTACTCCTAGGTGACGAGACTCAAGTGGAAGCTCGATTCGGTCCGTTTGGAGAGAGTGCTAATCTTGACGCAAGATAGGTGCACGGTTTGCGCTGAATGTAACCATAGGCTTGGAAATCGTTTTGGACGCACCTGATGGATCTCCTAGGTGACGTTGGTCATGTGGAATCTTGATTCAGTTTCTTTGGAGACAGTGTTAGCGTCGATGCAAGATAAGTGCTCGGTATCATGTCAAATGTACCATAGGCTCATAAATCATTTTAGACGCACCCGATGGTACTCCTAGGTGACGAGGCTCATGTGGAAGCTCGATTTGGTCCATTTGGAGATAGTGCTAATCCTGACATAAGATAGGTGCATGGTTTACGCCGAACGTACCATATGCTTGGAAGTTGTTTCGTACACACCCGATAGAACTCGTAGCTGACGTGGGTCATGTGGAATCTCATTTTGTCCATTTGGAGACAATGTTAGATAGTTGCACAGTTTGCGCAAACATACCATAGGCTCAGAAATCAGCTTGGACGCACCTGATGGTACTCCTAGGTGATGAGGCTCAAGTGGAAGCTCGATTTGGTCCGTTTAGGGTGAGTGCTAATGTTGACGCAAGATAGGTGCATGGTTTCCACTGAATGTACCATAGGCATGGAAATCATTTTGGATGCACCCGATGGATCTCCTAGGCGACGTTGGTCACGTGGAATCTTATTTTCGTTCGTTTGGAGATTGTGTTAGTGTCGATGCAAGGTAGGTGCTCGGTGTCAAGTCAAACATACCATAGGCTCAGAAATCATTTTAGACGCACCTGATGATACTCCTAGGTGATGAGGCTCCAGTGGAAGCTCGATTTGGTCCATTTGAAGATAGTGCCAATCCTGACGCAAGGTAGGTGCATGGTTTACGCCAAACTTATCAAATGCTTGGATGTCGTTTTGGACACACCCGACAGAACTCCTAGGTGACATGGGTCATGTGGAATATCATTTTGGTTCATCTTGAGACAGTGTTAGATAGGTGCACGGTTTGCGCTAAACATACCATTGGCTCAGAAATCGTCTTGGACGCACCTGATGGTACTCCTAGGTGATGAGGCTCAAGTGGATGCTCGATTCAGTCTGTTTGGAGAGAGTGCTAATCTTGATGCAAGACAGGTGCACGGTTTGTGCTGAACGTACAATAGGCATGGAAATCATTTTGGACGCACCCGATGGATCTCCTAGGTGACTTGGGTCATGTGGAGTCTCATTTCGGTCCGGTTGGAGACAGTGTTAGTGAAGGTGCAAGATAGGTGCACATTTTGCGCCAAACGTACCATAGGCTCATAAATCATTTTGGATGCACCCGATTGTACTCCTAAGTGACGAGGCGCAAGTGGATGCTCCTTTCTGTCCGTTTGGAGATAATGCTAATGTTGATGCAAGATAGGTGCACGGTTTGCGCCGAACATACCACAGGCTCGAAAATCATTTTGGACACAACTGATAGAACGCCTAGGTGATGTGGGTCCTGTGGAATCTCATTTCGGTCCATTTGGAGAGAGTGTTAGATAGGTGCATAGTTTGCGCCAAACATACCATAGGCTCAGAAATCATATTGGACGCACCTGATGGTACTCCTAGGTGACGAAGCTCAAGTGGAAGCTCGATTCGGTCCATTTGGAGAGAGTGCTAATCTAAACGCAAGATAGGTGCACAGTTTGCGCTGAATGTACCATAGGCATGGAAATCGTTTTGGATGCAACCAATTTGTCTACTAGGTGACGTTGGTCATGTGGAATCTTGTTTTAGTCCGTTTGAAGGCATGGTTTCGCATCAAACGTACCGTAGGCTCAGAAATCATTTTAGACACACCCGATGGTACTCCTAGGTGACGAGACTCTAGTGGAAGCTCGATTTAGTTCATTTCGAGATAGTGCTAATCCTGACGCAAGATAGGTGCATGGTTTACGCCGAACATACCATATGCTTGGAAGTCATTTTGGACACACCCGATAGAACTCCTAGGTGACGTGGTTCATGTGGAATCTCATTTTGGTCCATTTGGAGACAGTGTTACTGTCGGTGCAAGATAGCTCCACGGTTTGCGCCAAACGTACCATAGGCTCAGAAATCATTTTGGACGCACCCGATGGTACTCCTAGGTGACGAGGATCAAGTGGATGCTCCTTTTTGTTCGTTCGGAGATAGTGCTAATCTTCACACAAGATAGGTGCACGGTTTGCGCCGAACATACCATAGGCTTGAAAATCTTTTTGCACACACCCGATAGAACTCCTCGGTGACATGGGTCATGTGGAATCTCATTTCAGTCCGTTTGGAGACAGTGTTAGATAGGTGCACGGTTTGCACCAAACATATCATAGGCTCAGAAATCATCTTGGACGCACCCGATGGTACTCCTAGGTGACGAGGCTCAAGTGGAAGCTCGATTCAGTCCGTTTGGAGAGAGTGCTAATCTTGACGCAAGATAGGTGCATGGTTTGCGCTGAATGTACCATAGGCCTAGAAATTATTTTGGAAGCACCCGATGGATCTCCAAGGAGACGTTGGTCATGTGGAATCTTGTTTTAGTCCGTTCGGAGACTGTTAGTGTCGATGCAAGATAGGTGCCTGGTTTCGCGTCAAACGTACCATAGGCTCAGAAATCGGTTTAGACGCACCCGATGGTACTCCTAGGTGACGAGGCTCAAGTGGAAGCTCGATTTGGACCATTTGGAGATAGTGCTAATCCTGACGCAAGATAGGTGCATGGTTTACGCTGAACATACCATATGCTTGGAAGTCATTTTGGACACACCCGATAGAACTCTTAGGTGACATGGGTCATGTAGAATCTCATTTTGGTCTTTTTGGAGACTGTGTTAGTGAAGGTGTAAGATAGGTGCATGGTTTGCGCCAAATGTACCATAGGCTCAGAAATCGTTTTGGACGCAAGATTGGTGCATGGTTTGCGCTGAATGTACCATAGGCTTGGAAATCATTTTGGAAGCACCCGATGGATCTCCTAGGTGACGTTGGTCATGTGGAATCTTGTTTTAGTCCATTCGGAGACAGTGTTAGTGTCGATGCAAGATAGGTGCTTGGTTTCGCATCAAACGTACCGTAGGCTCAGAAATCTTTTTAGACACACCCGATGGTACTCCTAGGTGACGAAGCTCCAGTGGAAGCTCGATTTAGTTCATTTCGAGATAGTGCTAATCCTGACGCAAGATAGGTGCATGGTTTACGCCAAACATACCATATGCTTGGAAGTCATTTTGGACACACCCGATAGAACTCCTAGGTGACGTGGTTCATGTGGAATCTCATTTTGGTCCGTTTGGAGATAGTGTTACTGTCGGTGCAAGATAGCTCCACGGTTTGCGCCAAACGTACCATAGGCTCAGAAATCGTTTTGGACGCACCCGATGGTACTCCTAGGTGACGAGGCTCAAGTGGATGCTCCTTTTTGTTCGTTCGGAGATAGTGCTAATGTTGACGCAAGATAGGTGCACGGTTTGCGCCGAACATACCATAGGCTCGAAAATCATTTTGCACACACCCGATAGAACTCCTCGGTGACGTGGGTCATGTTAAATCTCATTTCAGTCCGTTTGGAGATAGTGTTAGATAGGTGCACGGTTTGCACCAAACATACCATAGGCTCAGAAATTGTCTTGGACGCACCCGATGGTACTCCAAGGTGACGAGGCTCAAGTGGAAGCTCGATTCAGTCCGTTTGGAGAGAGTGCTAATCTTGACGCAAGATAGGTGCATGGTTTGCGCTGAATGTACCATAGGCCTAGAAATCATTTTGGAAGCACCCGATGGATCTCCAAGGTGACGTTGGTCATGTGGAATCTTGTTTTAGTCCGTTCGGAGACTGTTAGTGTCGATGCAAGATAGTTGCCTGGTTTCGCGTCAAACGTACCATAGGCTCAGAAATCGGTTTAGACGCACCCGATGGTACTCCTAGGTGACGAGGCTCAAGTGGAAGCTCGATTTGGACCATTTGGAGATAGTGCTAATCCTGACGCAAGATAGGTCCATGGTTTACGCTGAACATACCATATGCTTGGAAGTCATTTTGGACACACCCGATAGAACTCTTAGGTGACATGGGTCATGTGGAATCTCATTTTGGTCCGTTTGGAGACTGTGTTAGTGAAGGTGCAAGATAGGTGCATGGTTTGTGCCAAATGTACCATAGGCTCAGAAATCGTTTTGGATGCAAGATAGGTGCATGGTTTGCGCTAAATGTACCATAGGCTTGGAAATCATTTTGGAAGCACCCGATGGATCTCCTAGGTGACGTTGGTCATGTGGAATCTTGTTTCAATCCATTCAGAGATAGTGTTAGTGTCGATGCAAGATAGGTGCTTGGTTTCGTGTGAAACTAACCATAGGCTCAGAAATCGTTTTAGACGCACCGGATGGTACTCCTTGGTGACGAGGCTCAAGTGGAAGCTCGATTTGGACCATTTGGAGATAGTGCTAATCCTGATGCAAGATAGGTACGTGGTTTACGCCAAACATACCAAATGCTTGGAAGTCATTTTGGACACACCCTATAGAACTCCTAGGTGACGTGGGTCTTGTGTAATATCATTTTCGCCCGTTTGGAGACAGTGTTAGTGTCGGTGCAAGATAGACGCACGGTTCGCGCCAAACATACCTTAGGCTCAAAAATCGTATTGGACGCACCCGATGGTACTCCTAGGTGATGAGGCTCAAGTGGATGCTCGATTCAGTCCATTTGGAGAGAGTGCTAATCCTGATGCAAGACAGGTGCACGGTTTGCGCTGAACGTATAATAGACATGGAAATCATTTTGGACACACCCGATGGAACTCCTAGGTGACGTTGGTCATGTGGAATGTCGTCTCAGTTCATTTGGAGACAGTGTTATTATCGATGCAAGGTAGGTGCTCGGTTTCGCGTCAAACGTACCATACGCTCAGAAACCATTTTAGACGCACCCAATGGAAATCCTAGGTGATGAAGCTCCAGTGGAAGCTCGATTTGGTCCATTTGGAGATAGTGCTAATCCTGGCGCAAGATAGGTGCATCGTTTACGCTGAATGTACCATATGCTTGGAAGTCATTTTGGACACAACAGATAGAACTCCTAGGTGACTTGGGTCATGTGGAATCTCATTTCGGTCCGTTTGGAGACAGTGTTATTATCGATGCAAGGTAGGTGCACGATTTGCGCCAAATGTACCATAGGATCAGAAATCGTTTTAAACGCGCCCGATGGTACTCCGAGGTGACGAGCCTCCTGTGGAAGCTCGATTTGGTCCATTTGGAGATAGTGCTAATCCTGACACAAGATAGGTGCATGGTTTACGCTGAACATACCTCATGCTTGGAAGTCGTTTTGGACACACCCGATAGAACTCTTAGGTGACATGGGTCATGTGGAATCTCATTTTGGTCCGTTTGGAGACTGTGTTAGTGAAGGTGCAAGATAGGTGCACGGTTTGCGCCAAATGTACCATAGGCTTAGAAATCATTTTGGCCGCACCCGATGGTATTCCTACGTGACGAGGCTCAAGTGGATGCTCCTTTCTGTCCGTTTGGAGATAGAGCTACTGTTGACGCAAGATAGGTGCACGGTTTGCGCCGAACATACCACAGGCTCGAAAATCATTTTGGACACACCCGATAGAACTCCTAGGTGACGTGGGTCATGTGGAATATCATTTTGGTCCGTTTGGAGACAATGTTAGATAGGTGCACGGTTTGCGCCAAACATACCATAGGCTCAGAAATTGTCTTGGAGGCACCCGATGGTACTCCTAGGTGACGAGGCTCAAGTGCAAGCTCGATTCAGTCTGTTTGGAGAGAGTGCTAATCGTGATGCAAGATTGGTGCATGGTTTGCGCTGAATGTACCATAGGCTTGGAAATCGTTTTGGAAGCACCCGATGGATCTCCTAGGTGACATTGGTCATGTGGAATCTTGTTTCATTCCGTTTGGAGACAGTGTTAGTGTCGATGCATGGTAGGTGCTTGGTTTCACGTTAAACGTACCATAGGCTCAGAAATCATTTTAGATGCCCCCGATGGTACTCCTAGGTGACGAGGCTTATGTAGAAGCTCTATTTGGCCCATTTGGAGATAGTGCTAATCCTAACGTAAGATAGGTGCATGGTTTACGCCAAACATACCAAATGCTTGGATGTTGTTTTGGACACACCCGATAGAACTCCTAGGTGATGTCGGTCATGTAGAATATCATTTTGGTCCGTTTGGATACAGTGTTACTGTCGGTGTAAGATAGGCGCACGGTTTGCACCAAACGTACCGTAGGCTCAGAAATCATTTTGGAGGCACCCGATGGTACTCCGAGGTGATGAGGCTCAAGTGGATGCTCGTTTCTGTCCGTTTGGAGATAGTGCTAATGTTGACGCAAGATAGGTGCACAGTTTGCGTCGAAGATACCACAAGCTCGAAAATCGTTTTGGACACACCCGATAGATCTCATAGGTGAGGTGGGTCATGTGGAATCTCATTTTGGTCCGTTTGGAGATAGTGTTAGATAGGTGCACGGTTTGCGCCAAACATACCATAGGCTCAGAAATCGTCTTGGATGCAACCGATAGTACTCTAGGTGACGAAGCTCAAGTGGAAGCTCGATTCGGTCCGTTTGGAGAGAGTGCTAATCTAGACGCAAGATCGGTGCACGGTTTGCGCTGAATGTACCATAGGCATGGAAATCATTTTGGACACACCCAATGGGTCTACTAGGTGATGTTGGTAATGTGGAATCTTGTTTCAGTCCGTTTGGAGACAGTGTTAGTGTCGATGCAAGATAGGTGCTTGGTTTCGCATCAAACGTACCATAGGCTCATAAATCATTTTGGACGCACCCGATGGTACTCATAGGTGACGAGGCTCAAGTGGAAGCTCGATTTCGACCATTTGGAGACAGTGCTAATCCTGACGCAAGATAGGTGCATGGTTTACGCCGAACATACCATATGCTTGGAAGTCGTTTTGGACACACCCGATAGAACTCCTAGGTGATGTCGGTCATGTGGAATATCATTTTGGTCCGTTTGGAGATAGTGTTACTGTCGGTGCAAGATAGGTCCACAGTTTGCGCCAAATGTACCATAGGATCACAAATTGTTTTGGACGCACCCGATGGTACTCCTAGGTGACGAGGCTCAAGTGGATGCTCGTTTTTGTCCATTTGGAGATAGTTCTAATGTTGACGCAGGATAGGTGCATGGTTTGCGCCGAACATACCACAGGCTCGAAAATCATTTTGGACACACCCGATAGAACTCATAGGTGACGTGGGTCATGGGGATTCTCATTTCGTTCCATTTGGAGACAGTGTTAGATAGGTGCACGGTTTGCGCCAAACATACCATAGGCACAGAAATCATCTTGGATGCACCCGATGGTACTCCTAGGTGATGAAGCTCAAGTGGAAGCTCAATTCGGTCCATTTGGATTGAGTGCTAATCTTGACGTAAGATAGGTGCACGGTTTACGCTGAATGTACCATAAGCCTAGAGATCATTTTGGAAGCACTCGATGGATCTCCAAGGTGACGTTGGTCGTGTGGAATCTTGTTTTAGTCCGTTCAGAGACTGTTAGTGTCGATGCAAGATAGGTGCCTGGTTTCGCGTCAAACGTACCATAGGCTCAGAAATCGGTTTAGACGCACCCGATGGTCTCCTAGGTGACGAGGCTTATGTGGAAGCTCTATTTCGGCCATTTGGAGATAGTGCTAATCCTGATGTAAGATAGGTGCATGGTTTACGCCAAACATACCAAATGCTTGGAAGTCGTTTTGGACACACCCGATAGAACTCCTAGGTGACGTCGGTCATGTGGAATATCATTTTGGTCCGTTTGGAGACAGTGTTACTGTGAGTGTAAGATAGGCCCACGGTTTGCGCCAAACATACCATAGGATCACAAATCATTTTGGACACACCAGATGGTACTCCTAGGTGACGAGGCTCAAGTGGATGCTCGTTTTTGTCCGTTTGGAGATAGTGCTAATGTTGACGCAAGATAGGTGCACGGTTTGCGCCGAACATACCACAGGCTCGAAAATCATTTTGGACACACCCGATAGAACTCATAGGTGACGTGGGTCATGTGGAATCTCATTTCGGTCCGTTTGGAGATAGTGTTAGATAGGTGCACGGTTTGCGCCAAACATACCATAGGCTCAGAAATCGTCTTGGATGCACCTGATGGTACTCCTAGGTGACGAAGCTCAAGTGGAACCTCGATTCAGTCCGTTTGGAGAGAGTGCTAATCTTGACACAAGATAGGTGCAAGGTTTGCGTTGAATGTACCATAAGCTTGGAAATCGTTTTGGACACAACCGATAGATCTCCTAGGTGTTATTGGTCATGTGGAATCTCTTTTCAGTCTGTTTGGAGATAGTGTTAGTGTCGTTGCAAGATAGGTGCTCGGTTTCGCGTCAAACGTACCATAGGCTCAGAAATCGTTTTAGACGCACCCAATGGTACTCCTAGGTGACGAGGCTCAAGTGGAAGCTCGATTTGGTCCATTTGGAGATAGTGTTAATCCAGACGCAAGAGAGGTGCTTGGTTTACGCCGAACGTAACATATGCTTGGAAGTCGTTTTGGACACACCCGATAGAACTCCTAGGTGACATGGGTCATGTGGAATCTCATCTCGGTCCTTTTGGAGATATTGTTAGATAGGTGCATGGTTTGCGCCAAACATACCATAGGCTTAGAAATTGTCTTGGATGCACCCGATGTTACTCCTAGTTGATGAAGCTCAAGTCGAAGCTCGATTCGGTTCGTTTGGAGAGAGTGCTAATCTTGACGCAAGATAGGTGCATGGTTTGCGTTGAATGTACCATAGGATTGGAAATCATTTTGGAAGCAGCCGATGGATCTCCTAGGTGACGTTGGTCATGCGGAATCTTGTTTCAGTCCGTTCAGAGACAGTGTTAGGGTCGATGCAAGATAGGTGCTTTGTTTCACGTCAAACGTACCGTAGGCTCATAAATGGTTTTAAATGCACCCGATGGTACTCCTAGGTGACGAGGCTCAGGTGGAAGAGCGATTTGGTCCATTTGGAGATAGTGCTAATCCTAACGCAAGCTAGGTGCATGGTTTATGCCAAACCTACCATATGCTTGGAAGTAATTTTGGACACACCCGATAGAACTCCTAGGTGACGTGGGTCATGTGGAATCTCATTTCGGTCCGTTTGAAGATAATGTTAGATAGGTGCACGGTTTGCTGCAAACATACCATAGGCTCAGAAATCATCTAGGACACACCCGATGGTACTCCTAGGTGACGAGGCTCAAGTGGATGCTCGATTCGGTCCGTTTGGAGAGAGTGCTAATCTTGACACAAGATAGGTGCACGGTTTGCGCTGAATGTAACCATAGGCTTGGAAATCGTTTTGGACGCACCTGATGGATCTCCTAGGTGATGTTGGTCATGTGGAATCTTGATTCAGTTTGTTTGGAGACAGTGTTAGCGTCAATGCAAGATAAGTGCTCGGTATCACGTCAAATGTACCATAGGCTCAGAAATCATTTTAGACGCACCCGATGGTACTCCTAGGTGACGAGGCTCATGTGGAAGCTCGATTTGGTCCATTTGGAGATACTGCTAATCCTGACATAAGATAGGTGCATGGTTTACGCCGAACGTACCATATGCTTGGAAGTTGTTTCGTACACACCCGACAGAACTCGTAGGTGACGTGGGTCATGTGGAATCTCATTTTGGTCCATTTGGATACAATGTTAGATAGGTGCACAGTTTGCGCCAAACAAACCATAGGCTCAGAAATCATCTTGGACGCACCCGATGGTACTCCTAGGTTATGAGGCTCAAGTGGAAGCTCGATCTGGTCCGTTTAGGGTGAGTGCTAATGTTGACGCAAGATAGGTGCATGGTTTCCGCTGAATGTACCATAGGCTTAGAAATCATTTTGGATGCACCCGATGGATCTCCTAGGCGACGTTGGTCATGTGGAATCTTATTTTCGTTCGTTTGGAGATTGTGTTAGTGTCGATGCAAGGTAGGTGCTCGGTGTCAAGTCAAACGTACCATAGGCTCAGAAATCATTTTAGACGCACCTGATGATACTCCTAGGTGACGAGGCTCCAGTGGAAGCTCGATTTGGTCCAGTTGGAGATAGTGATAATCCTGACGCAACATAGGTGCATGGTTTACGTCGAACGTATCATATGATTCTAAGTTGTTTTGGACACACCCGATAGAACTCCTAGGTGACATGGGTCATGTGGAATCTCATTTTGGTCAGTTTGGAGACAGTGTTAGTGAAGCTGCAAGATAGGTGCACGGTTTGCGCCAAATGTACCATAGGCTCAGAAATCATTTTGGACGCACCCGATGGTACTCCTAAGTGACGAGGCTCAAGTGGATGCTCCTTTCTATCCGTTCGGAGATAGTGCTAATGTTGACGCAATTTAGGTGCATGGTTTACGTCGAACGTACCATATGCTTGGAAGTCATTTTGGACACACCCGATAGAACTCCTAGGTGACGTGGGTCATGGGGAATCTCATTTTGCTCCATTTGGAGAGAGTGTTAGATAGGTGCACCGTTTGCGCCAAACATACCATAGGCTCAGAAATCGTATTGGACACACCCGATGGTCCTCCTTGGTGACGAGGCTCAAGTGGAAGCTCGATTAAGTCTGTTTGTAGAGAGTGCTAATCTTGACACAAGATAGGTGCATGGTTTGCGCTGAATGTACCATAGGCTTGGAAATCATTTTGGAAGCACCCGATGTATCTCCTAGGTGACGTTGGTCATGTGGAATCTTATTTCAGTCCGTTCGAAGACAGTGTTAGTGTCGATGCAAGATAAGTGCTTGATTTCATGTCAAACGTACCTTAGGCTCAGAAATCATTTTAGACGCACCCGATGGAACTCCTAGGTGACCAGGCTCAAGTGGAAGCTCGATTTGGTCCATTTGAAGATAGTGCCAATCCTGACGCAAGGTAGGTGCATGGTTTACGCCAAACTTATCAAATGCTTGGAAGTCGTTTTGGACACACCCGATAGAACTCCTAGGTGACATGGGTCATGTGGAATATCATTTTGGTTCGTTTGGAGACAGTGTTAGATAGGTGCACGGTTTGCGCTAAACATACCATAGGCTCAGAAATCATCTTGGACACACCCGATGGTACTCCTAGGTGACGAGGCTGAAGTGGAAGCTTGATTCGGTCCGTTTGGAGAGATTGCTAATCTTGATGCAAGATAGGTGCACGGTTTGCGCTTGAATGTACCATAGGCTTGGAAATCATTTTGGACGCACCCGATGTATCTCCTAGGTGACGTTGGTCATGTGGAATCTCGTTTCAGTTCGCTTGGAGACAGTGTTAGGGTCGATGCATGGTAGGTGCTCGGTTTCGCGTCAAACGTACCATAGGCTCAGAAAATCGTTTTAGACGCACCCGATGGTACTCCTTGGTGACGAGGCTCAAGTGGAAGCTCGATTTGGTCCATTTGGAGATATTGCTAATCCTGACGTAAGATAGGTGCATGGTTTACGCCGAACGTACCATATGCTTGGAAGTTGTTTTGAACACCCCCGATAGAACTCCTAGGTGACGTGGGTCATGTGGAATCTCATTTCGGTCCGTTTGGAGACAGTGTTAGATAGGTGCATGGTTTGCGCCAAACATACCATAGGCTCAGAAATTGTCTTGGACGCACCCGATGGTACTCCTAGGTGATGAGGCTCAAGTGGATGCTCGATTCAGTCCATTTGGAGAGAGTGCTAATCTTGATGCAAGACAGGTGCATGGTTTGCGCTGAATGTACAATAGGCATGGAAATCATTTTGGACGCACCCGATGGATCTCCTAGGTGACTTGGGTCATGTGCAATCTCATTTCGGTCCGTTTGGAGACAGTGTTAGTGAAGGTGCATGATAGGTGCACATTTTGCGCCAAACATACCATAGGCTCATAAATCATTTTGGACGCACCCGATTGTACTCCAAAGTGACGAGGCACAAGTGGATGCTCCTTTCTGTCCGTTTGGAGATAATGCTAATGTTGATGCAAGATAGGTGCATGGTTTGCGCCGAACATACCACAGGCTCGAAAATCATTTTGGACACAACCGATAGAACGCCTAGGTGATGTGGGTCTTGTGGAATCTCACTTTGGTCCATTTGGAGAGAGTGTTAGATAGGTGCATAGTTTGCGCCAAACATACCATAGGCTCAGAAATCATATTGGACACACCTGATGGTACCCCTAGGTGACGAAGCTCAAGTGGAAGCTCGATTCGGTCCATTTGGAGAGAGTGCTAATCTAAACGCAAGATAGGTGCACGATTTGCGCTGAATGTACCATAGGCATGGAAATCGTTTTGGATGCACCCAATTTGTCTACTAGGTGACGTTGGTCATGTGGAATCTTGTTTTAGTCCATTCGGAGACAGTGTTAGTGTCGATGCAAGATAGGTGCTTGGTTTCGCATCAAACGTACCATAGGCTCAGAAATCATTTTAGACACACCCGATGGTACTCATAGGTGACGAGGCTCAAGTGGAAGCTCGATTTCGACCATTTGGAGACAATGCTAATCCTGACGCAAGATAGGTGCATGGTTTACGCCGAACAAACCATATGCTTGGAAGTCATTTTGGACACACCCGATAGAACTCCTAGGTGACGTGGGTCATGGGGAATCTCATTTTGCTCCATTTGGAGAGAGTGTTAGATAGGTGCACCGTTTGCGCCAAACATACCATAGGCTCAGAAATCGTCTTGGACGCACCCGATGGTCCTCCTTGGTGACGAGGCTCAAGTGGAAGCTCGATTAAGTCTGTTTGTAGAGAGTGCTAATCTTGACACAAGATAGGTGCATGGTTTGCGCTGAATGTACCATAGGCTTGGAAATCATTTTGGAAGCACCCGATGGATCTCCTAGGTGACATTGGTCATGTGGAATCTTGTTTCAGTCCGTTTGGAGACAGTGTTAGTATCGATGCATGGTAGGTGCTTGGTTTCGCGTTAAACGTACCATAGGCTCAGAAATCATTTTAGACGCACCCGATGGTACTCCTAGGTGACGAGGCTCATGTGGAAGCTCGATTTGGTCCATTTGGAGATACTGCTAATCCTGACATAAGATAGGTGCATGGTTTACGCCGAACGTACCATATGCTTGGAAGTTGTTTTGAACACCCCCGATAGAACTCCTAGGTGACGTGGGTCATGTGGAATCTCATTTCGGTCCGTTTGGAGACAGTGTTAGATAGGCGCACGGTTTGCGTCAAACATACCTTAGGCTCAAAAATCGTCTTGGACGCACCCGATGGTACTCCTAGGTGATGAGGCTCAAGTGGATGCTCGATTCAGTCCGTTTGGAGAGAGTGCTAATCTTGATGCAAGACAGGTGCACGGTTTGCGCTGAACGTACAATAGGCATGGAAATCATTTTGGACACACCCGATGGAAGTCCTAGGTGACGTTGGTCATGTGGAATCTCGTCTCAGTTCGTTTGGAGATAGTGTTATTATCGATGCAACGTAGGTGCTCGGTTTCGCGTCAAACATACCATAGGCTCAGAAATCATTTTAGACACACCCGATGGTACTCCTAGGTGATAAAGCTCTAGTGGAAGCTCGATTTGGTCCATTTGGAGATAGTGCTAATCATGGCGCAAGATAGGTGCATGGTTTACGCTGAACGTACCATATGCTTGGAAGTCATTTTGGACACAACAGATAGAACTCCTAGGTGACTTGGGTCATGTGGAGTCTCATTTCGGTCCGTTTGGAGACAGTGTTAGTGAAGGTGCAAGATAGGTGCACGGTTTGCGCCAAATGTACCATAGGATCAGAAATTGTTTTAAACGTGCCCGATGGTACTCCTAGGTGACGAGCCTCCTGTGGAAGCTCGATTTGGTCCATTTGGAGATAGTGTTAATCCTGACACAAGATAGGTGCATGGTTTACGCTGAACATACCTCATGCTTGGAAGTTGTTTTGGACACACCCGATAGAACTCTTAGGTGACATGGGTCATGTGGAATCTCATTTTGGTCTGTTTGGAGACTGTGTTAGTGAAGGTGCAAGATAGGTGCACGGTTTGCGCCAAATGTACCATAGGCTCAAAAATTGTTTTGGCCGCACCCGATGGTATTCCTACGTGATGAGGCTCAAGTGGATGCTCCTTTCTGTCCGTTTGGAGATAGTGCTACTGTTGACGCAAGATAGATGCACGGTTTGCGCCGAACATACCACAGGCTCGAAAATCATTTTGGACACACCCGATAGAACTCCTAGGTGACATGGGTCATGTGGAATCTCATTTTGGTCCATTTGGAGACAGAGTTAGATAGGTGCACGGTTTGTGCCAAACATACCATAGGCTCAGAAATTGTCTTGGAGGCACCCGATGGTACTCCTAGGTGATGAGGCTCAAGTGCAAGCTCGATTCAGTCTGTTTGGAGAGAGTGCTAATCTTGACGCAAGAATGGTGCATTGTTCACGCTGAATGTACCATAGGCTTGGAAATCATTTTGGAAGCACCCGATGGATCTCCTAGGTGACATTGGTCATGTGGAATCTTGTTTCAGTCCGTTTGGAGACAGTGTTAGTGTCGATGCATGGTAGGTGCTTGGTTTCGCGTTAAACGTACCATAGGCTCAGAAATCATTTTAGACGCACCCGATGGTACTCCTAGGTGACGAGGCTTATGTGGAAGCTCTATTTGGGCCATTTGGAGATAGTGCTAATCCTGACGTAAGATAGGTGCATGGTTTACGCCAAACGTACCAAATGCTTGGATGTCATTTTGGACACACCCGATAGAACTCCTAGGTGACGTCGGTCATGTGGAATATCATTTTGGTCCGTTTGGAGACAGTGTTACTGTCGGTGTAAGATAGGCGCACGGTTTGCGCCAAACGTACCATAGGCTCAGAAATCGTTTTGGAGGCACCCGATGGTACTCCTAGGTGATGAGGCTCAAGTGGATGCTCGTTTCTGTCCATTTGGAGATAGTGCTAATGTTGACGCAAGATAGGTGCACAGTTTGCGTCGAAGATACCACAAGCTCGAAAATCGTTTTGGACACACCCGATAGATCTCATAGGTGACGTGGGTCATGTGGAATCTCATTTTGGTCCGTTTGGAGATAGTATTAGATAGGTGCACGGTTTGCGCCAAACATACCATAGGCTCAGAAATCGTCTTGGATGCACCCGATGGTACTCCTAGGTGACGAAGCTCAAGTGGAAGCTCGATTCGGTCCGTTTGGAGAGAGTGCTAATCTAGACGCAAGATAGGTGCACGGTTTGCGTTGAATGTACCATAGGCATGGAAATCGTTTTGGACGCACCCAATGGGTCTACTAGGTGACGTTGGTAATGTGGAATCTTGTTTCAGTCCATTCGGAGACAGTGTTAGTGTCGATGCAAGATAGGTGCTTGGTTTCGCATCAAATGTACCGTAGGCTCATAAATCATTTTAGACACACCCGATGGTACTCATAGGTGACGAGGCTCAAGTGGAAGCTCGATTTCGACCATTTGGAGACAATGCTAATCCTGACGCAAGATAGGTGCATGGTTTACGCCGAACAAACCATATGCTTGGAAGTCATTTTGGACACACCCGATAGAACTCCTAGGTGATGTCGGTCATGTGGAATATCATTTTGGTCCGTTTGGAGATAGTGTTACTGTCGGTGCAAGATAGGTCCACGGTTTGCGCCAAACGTACCATAGGATCACAAATTGTTTTGGATGCACCGGATGGTACTCCTAGGTGACGAGGCTCAAGTGGATGCTCATTTTTGTCCGTTTGGAGATAGTTCTAAAGTTGACACAAGATACGTGCTCGTTTTCATGTCAAACATACCATAGGCTCAGAAATCATTTTAGACGCACCCGATGGTACTCCTAGGTGATGAGGCTCCAGTCGAAGCTCGATTTGGTCCAGTTGGAGATAGTGCTAATCCTGACGCAAGATAGGTGCATGGTTTACGTCGAACGTATCATATGCTTGGAAGTCATTTTGGACACACCCGATAGAACTCCTAGGTGACATGGGTCATGTGGAATCTCATTTTGGTCAGTTTGGAGACAGTGTTAGTGAAGCTGCAAGATAGGTGCACGGTTTGCGCCAAATGTACCATAGGATCAGAAATCATTTTGGACGCACCCGATGGTACTCCTAAGTGACGAGGCTCAAATGGATGCTCCTTTCTATCCGTTTGGAGATAGTGCCAATGTTGACACAAGATAGGTGCATGGTTTATGCCGACCGTACCATATGCTTGGAAGTCATTTTGGACACACCAGATAGAACTCCTAGGTGACTTGGGTCATGTGGAATCTCATTTTGCTCCATTTGGAGAGAGTGTTAGATAGGTGCACCGTTTGCGCCCAACATACCATAGGCTCAGAAATCATCTTGGACGCACCGATGGTACTCCTAGATGACGAGGCTCAAGTGGAAGCTCGATTAAGTCTGTTTGTAGAGAGTGCTAATCTTGACGCAAAAGATAGGTGCATGGTTTGCGCTGAATGTACCATAGGCTTGGAAATCATTTTGGAAGCACCCGATGTATCTCCTAGGTGACGTTGGTCATGTGGAATCTTGTTTCAGACCGTTCGAAGACAGTGTTAGTGTCGATGCAAGATAGGTGCTTGGTTTCATGTCAAACGTACCTTAGGCTCAGAAATCATTTTAGACGCACCCGATGGTACTCCTAGGTGACTAGGCTCAAGTGGAAGCTCGATTTTGTCCATTTGAAGATAGTGCCAATCCTGACGCAAGGTAGGTGCATGGTTTACGCCAAACTTATCAAATGCTTGGAAGTCATTTTGGACACACCCGATAGAACTCCTAGGTGACATGGGTCATGTGGAATATCATTTTGGTTCGTTTGGAGACAGTGTTAGATAGGTGCACGGTTTGTGCTAAACATACCATAGGCTCAAAAATCATCTTGGACGCACCCGATGGTACTCCTAGGTGACGAGGCTGAAGTGGAAGCTTGATTCGGTCTGTTTGGAGAGAGTGCTAATCTTGACGCAAGATAGGTGCACGATTTGCGCTGAATGTACCATAGGCTTGGAAATCATTTTGGGCGCACCTGATGTATCTCCTAGGTGACGTTGGTCATGTGGAATCTTGTTTTAGTTCGCTTGGAGACAGTGTTAGGGTCGATGCAAAGTAGGTGCTCGGTTTCGCGTCAAACGTACCATAGGCTCAGAAAATCGTTTTAGACGCACCCGATGGTACTCCTAGGTCACGAGGCTCAAGTGGAAGCTCGATTTGGTCCATTTGGGGAGATATTGCTAATCCTGACGTAAGATAGGTGTATGGTTTATGCTGAACGTACCATATGCTTGGAAGTTGTTTTGAACACACCCGATAGAACTCCTAGGTGACGTGGGTCATGTGGAATCTCATTTCGGTCCGTTTGGAGACAGTGTTAGATAGGTGCACGTTTGCGCCAAACATACCATAGGCTCAGAAATTGTCTTGGACGCACCCGATGGTACTCCTAGGTGATGAGGCTCAAGTGGATGCTCGATTCAGTCCATTTGGAGAGAGTGCTAATCTTGATGCAAGACAGGTGCACGGTTTGCGCTGAACGTACAATAGGCATGGAAATCGTTTTGGATGCACCCGATGGATCTCCTAGGTGACGTTGGTCATGTGGAATCTCGTCTCAGTTCGTTTGGAGACAGTGTTATTGTCGATGCAGGGTAGGTGCTCGGTTTCGCATCAAACGTACCATAGGCACCCGATGGTACTCCTAGGTGATGAGGCTCCAGTGGAAGCTCGATTTGGTCCATTTGGAGATAGTGCTAATCATGGCACAAGATAGGTGCATGGTTTACGCTGAACGTACCATATGCTTGGAAGTCATTTTGGACACACCCGATAGAACTCCTAGGTGACTTGGGTCATGTGGAATCTCATTTCGATCCGTTTGGAGACAGTGTTTGTGAAGGTGCAAGATAGCTGCACATTTTGCGCCAAACGTACCATAGGCTCATAAATCATTTTGGACGCACCCGATTGTACTCCTAAGTGATGAGGCGCAAGTGGATGCTCCTTTCTGTCCGTTTGGAGATAATGCTAATGTTGATGCAAGATAGGTGCACGGTTTGCGCCGAACATACCACAGGCTCGAAAATCATTTTGGACACAACCGATAGAACGCCTAGGTGATGTGGGTCTTGTGGAATCTCATTTTGGTCCATTTGGAGAGAGTGTTAGATAGGTGCATAGTTTGCGCCAAACATACCATAGGCTCAGAAATCGTATTGGACGCACCTGATGGTACTCCTAGGTGACGAAGCTCAAGTGGAAGCTCGATTTGGTCCATTTGGAGAGAGTGCTAATCTAAACGCAAGATACGTGCACGGTTTGCGTTGAATGTACCATAGGCATGGAAATCGTTTTGGACGCACCCTATTTGTCTACGAGGTGACGTTGGTCATGTGGAATCTTGTTTTAGTCCGTTCAGAGACAGTGTTAGTGTCGATGCAAGATAGGTGCTTGGTTTCGCATCAAACGTACCGTAGGCTCAGAAATCATTTTAGACACACCCGATGGTACTCCTAGGTGACGAGGCTCCAGTGGAAGCTCGATTTAGTTCATTTCGAGATAGTGCTAATCCTGACGCAAGATAGGTGCATGGTTTACGCCGAACATACCATATGCTTGGAAGTCATTTTGGACACACCCGATAGAACTCCTAGGTGACTTGGGTCATGTGGAATCTCATTTCGATCCGTTTGGAGACAGTGTTTGTGAAGGTGCAAGATAGCTGCACATTTTGCGCCAAACGTACCATAGGCTCATAAATCATTTTGGACGCACCCGATTGTACTCCTAAGTGATGAGGCGCAAGTGGATGCTCCTTTCTGTCCGTTTGGAGATAATGCTAATGTTGATGCAAGATAGGTGCACGGTTTGCGCCGAACATACCACAGGCTCGAAAATCATTTTGGACACAACCGATAGAACGCCTAGGTGATGTGGGTCTTGTGGAATCTTATTTTGGTCCATTTGGAGAGAGTGTTAGATAGGTGCATAGTTTGCGCCAAACATACCATAGGCTCAGAAATCGTATTGGACGCACCTGATGGTACTCCTAGGTGACGAAGCTCAAGTGGAAGCTTGATTCGGTCCATTTGGAGAGAGTGCTAATCTAAACGCAGGATACGTGCACGGTTTGCGTTGAATGTACCATAGGCATGGAAATCGTTTTGGACGCACCCAATTTGTCTACGAGGTGACGTTGGTCATGTGGAATCTTGTTTTAGTCCGTTCAGAGACAGTGTTAGTGTCGATGCAAGATAGGTGCTTGGTTTCGCATCAAACGTACCATAGGCTCAGAAATCATTTTAGACACACCCGATGGTACTCCGAGGTGACGAGGCTCTAGTGGAAGCTTGATTTAGTTCATTTCGAGATAGTGCTAATCCTGACGCAAGATAGGTGCATGGTTTACGCCGAACATACCATATGCTTGGAAGTCATTTTGGACACACCCGATAGAACTCCTAGGTGACGTGGTTCATGTGGAATCTCATTTTGGTCTGTTTGGAGACAGTGTTACTGTCGGTGCAAGATAGCTCCATGGTTTGCGCCAAACGTACCATAGGCTCAGAAATCGTTTTGGACGCACCCGATGGTACTCCTAGGTGACAAGGCTCAAGTGGATGCTCCTTTTTGTTCGTTCGGAGATAGTGCTAATGTTCACGCAAGATAGGTGCACGGTTTGCGCCGAACATACCATAGGCTCGAAAATCATTTTGCACACACCCGATAGAACTCCTCGGTGATGTGGGTCATGTTAAATCTCATTTCAGTCCGTTTGGAGACAGTGTTAGATAGGTGCACGGTTTGCACCAAACATACCATAGGCTCAGAAATCGTCTTGGACGCACCCGATGGTACTCCAAGGTGACGAGGCTCAAGTGGAAGCTCGATTCAGTCCATTTGGAGAGAGTGCTAATCTTGACGCAAGATAGGTGCATAGTTTGCGCTGAATGTACCATAGGCCTAGAAATCATTTTGGAAGCACCCGATGGATCTCCAAGGTGACGTTGGTCATGTGGAATCTTGTTTTAGTCCGTTCGGAGACTGTTAGTGTCGATGCAAGATAGGTGCCTAGTTTCGCGTCAAACGTACCATAGGCTCAGAAATCGGTTTAGACGCACCCGATGGTACTCCTAGGTGATGAGGCTCAAGTGGAAGCTCGATTTGGACCATTTGGAGATAGTGCTAATCCTGATGCAAGATAGGTACGTGGTTTACGCCAAACATACAAAATGCTTGGAAGTCATTTTGAACACACCCTATAGAACTCCTAGGTGACGTGGGTCTTGTGTAATATCATTTTGGCCCGTTTGGAGACAGTGTTAGTATCGGTGCAAGATAGGCGCACGGTTTGCGCCAAACATACCTTAGGCTCAAAAATTGTCTTGGACGCACCCGATGGTACTCCTAGGTGATGAGGCTCAAGTGGATGCTCGATACAATCCGTTTGGAGAGAGTGCTAATCTTGATGCAAGATAGGTGCACGGTTTACGCTGAACGTACAATAGGCATGGAAATCGTTTTGGACACACCCGATGGAACTCCTAGGTAACGTTGGTCATGTGGATTCTCGTCTCAGTTCGTTTGGAGACAGTGTTATTATCGATGCAAGGTAGGTGCTCGGTTTCACGTCAAATGTACCATAGGCTCAGAAATCATTTTAGACGCACCCGATGGTACTCCTAGGTGATGAAGCTCCAGTGGAAGCTCGATTTGGTCCATTTGGAGATAGTGCTAATCCTGGCGCAAGATAGGTGCATGGTTTACGCTGAACGTACCATATGCTTGGAAGTCATTTTGGACACAACAGATAGAACTCCTAGGTGACTTGGGTCATGTGGAATCTCATTTCGGTGTGTTTGGAGACAGTGTTAGTGAAGGTGCAAGATAGGTGCACAGTTTGCGCCAAAGGTACCATAGGATCAGAAATCATTTTAAACGCGCCCGATGGAACTCCTAGGTGACGAGCCTCCTGTGGAAGGTCGATTTGGTCCATTTGGAGATAGTGCTAATCCTGACACAAGATAGGTGCATGGTTTACGTTGAACATACCTCATGCTTGGAAGTCGTTTTGGACACACCCGATAGAACTCTTAGGTGACATGGGTCATGTGGAATCTCATTTTGGTCCGTTTGGAGACTGTGTTAGTGAAGGTGCAAGATAGGTGTATAGTTTGCGCCAAATGTACCATAGGCTCAGAAATCGTTTTGGCTGCACCCGGTGGTATTCCTACGTGACGAGGCTCAAGTGGATGCTCCTTTCTATCCGTTTGGAGATAGTGCGACTGTTGACGCAAGATAGGTGCACAGTTTGCGCCGAACATACCATAGGCTCGAAAATAATTTTGCACACACCCGATAGAACTCCTCGGTGATGTGGGTCATGTGGAATCTCATTTTAGTCCATTTGGAGACAGTGTTAGATAGGTGCACGTTTTGCGCCAAACATACCATAGGCTCAGAAATCGTCTTGGACGCACCCGATGGTACTCCAAGGTGACGAGGCTCAAGTGGAACCTCGATTCAGTCCATTTGGAGAGAGTGCTAATCTTGACGCAAGATAAGTGCATGGTTTGCGCTGAATGTACCATAGGCCTGGAAATCATTTTGGAAGCACCCGATGGATCTCCTAGGTGACGTTGGTCATGTGGAATCTTGTTTTAGTCCGTTCGGAGACAGTGTTAGTGTCGATGCAAGATAGGTGCCTGGTTACACGTCAAACGTACCATAGGCTTAGAAATTGGTTTAGACGCACCCGATGGTACTCCTAGGTGACGAGGCTCAAGTGGAAGCTCGATTTGGACTATTTGGAGATAGTGCTAATCCTGACACGAGATAGGTGCATGGTTTACACTGAACATACCATATGCTTGGAAGTCATTTTGGACACAGCCGATAGAACTCTTAGGTGACATGGGTCATGTGGAATTTCATTTTGTTCCTTTTGCAGACTGTGTTAGTGAAGGTGCAAGATAGGTGCATGGTTTGCGCCAAATGTACCATAGGCTCAGAAATCATTTTGGACGCAAGATAGGTGCATGGTTTGCGCTGAATGTACCATAGGCTTGGAAATCATTTTGGAAGCACCCGATGGATCTCCTAGGTGACGTTGGTGATGTGGAATCTTGTTTCAGTCCGTTTGAATACAGTGTTAGTGTCGATGCAAGATAGGTGCTCGGCTTCACGTCAAACGTACCATAGGCTTAGAAATTGTTTTAGACGCACCCGATAGTACTCCTAGGTCACGAGGCTCAAGTGGAAGCTCGATTTGGACCATTTGGAGATAGTGCTAATCCTGATGCAAGATAGGTACATGGTTTACGCCAAACATACCAAATGCTTGGAAGTCATTTTGGACACACCCTATAGAACTCCTAGGTGACGTGGGTCTTGTGTAATATCATTTTGGCCCATTTGGAGATAGTGTTAGTGTCGGTGCAAGATAGGCGCACGGTTCGCGCCAAACATACCATAGGTTCAAAAATCATTTTGGAGGCACCAGATGGTACTCCTAGGTGACGACGCTCAAGTGGATGCTGATTTCTATCCGTTTGGAGATAGTGCTAATGTTAACTCAAGATAGGTGCACGGTTTGCGTTGAATGTACCATAGGCTTGGAAAATGTTTTGGACACACCCGATGGATCTGCTAGGTGACGTTGGTCATGTGGAATCTCATTTCCATCCGTTTGGAGATAGTGTTAGTATCGATGCAAGATAGGTGCTCTGTTTCACGTCAAATGAACCATAGGCTCAGAAATCGTTTAAAACGCACCCGATGGTACTCCTAGATGACGAGGCTCCAGTGGAAGCTCGATTTGGTCCATTTGGAGATAGTGCTAATCCTAACGCAAGATAGGTGAATGGTTTACGCCGAACGTATCATATGCATGGAAGTCGTTTTGGGCACACTCGACAGAACTCCTAGGTGACGTGGTTCATGTGGAATTTCATTTTGGTCCGTTCGGAGACAGTGCTAGTGAAGGTGCAACATAGGTGCACGGTTTGCGCCAAATGTACCATAGGATCAGAAATCGTTTTAAACACGCCCAATGGTACTCCTAGGTGACGAGCCTCCAGTGGAAGCTCGATTTGGTCCATTTGGAGATAGTGCTAATCCTGACACAAGATAGGTCCATGGTTTACGTTGAACATACCTCATGCTTGGAAGTCATTTTGGACACACCCGATAGAACTCTTTGTGGAATCTCATTTTGGTCCGTTTGGAGACTATTAGTGAAGGTGCAAGATAGGTGCACGGTTTGCGCCAAATGTACCATAGGCTCAAAAATCATTTTGGCCGCATCCAATGGTATTCCTACGTGACGAGGCTCAAGTGGATTCTCCTTTCTGTTCGTTCGGAGATAGTGCTACTGTTGACGCAAGATAGGTGCACGGTTTGCGCCGAACATACCACAGGCTCGAAAATCATTTTGGACACACCCGATAGAACTCCTAGGTGACGTGGGTCATGTGGAATCTCATTTCAGTCCGTTTGGAGACAGTGTTAGATAGGTGCACGGTTTGCACCAAACATACCATAGGCTCAGAAATCGTATTGGAGGCACCCGATGGTACTCCTAGGTGACGAGGCTCAAGTGCAAGCTCGATTCAGTCTGTTTGGAGAGAGTGCTAATCTTGACGCAAGATTGGTGCATGGTTTGCGCTGAATGTACCAAAGGCTTGGAAATCATTTTGGAAGCACCTGATGGATCTCCTAGGTGACATTGGTCATGTGGAATCTTGTTTCAGTCCGTTTGGAGACAATGTTAGTGTCGATGCATGGTAGGTGCTTGGTTTCACGTTAAACGTACTATAGGCTCAGAAATTATTTTCGACGCACCCGATGGTACTCCTAGGTGACGAGGCTTATGTGGAAGCTCTATTTGGGCCATTTGGAGATAGTGCTAATCCTGACGCGAGATAGGTGCATGGTTTACGCCAAACATACCAAATGCTTGGAAGTCGTTTTGGAGACACCCGATAGAACTCCTAGGTGGCGTAGGTCATGTGGAATGTCATTTTGGTCCATTTGGAGACTGTGTTAGTGTCGGTGCAAGATAGGCGCACAGTTTGCGCCAAACGTATCATAGGCTCAAAAACCATTTTGGATGCACCTGATGGTACTCATAGGTGATGAGGCTCATGTGGATGCTCGTGTCTGTCTGTTTGGAGATCGTTCTAATGTTGACGCAAGATAGGTGCACGGTTTGCGCCGAACATACCACTCGAAAATCATTTTGGACACACCCGATAGAACTCATAGGTGATGTGGGTCATGTGGAATCTCATTTTGGACCGTTTGGAGACAATGTTAGATGGGTGCACGGTTTGCGCCAAACATACCATAGGCTCAGAAATCGTCTTGGACACACCCGATGGTACAACTAGGTGACGAAGCTCAAGTGGAAGCTCGATTCGGTCCGTTTGGAGAGAGTGTTAATTTTGACGCAAGATAGGTGCATGGTTTGCTCTGAATGTAACCATAGGCTTGGAAATCGTTTTGGACGCACCCGATGGATCTCTTAGGTGACGTTGGTCATGTGGAATCTCGTGTCAGTTCGTTTGGAGACAGTGTTAGCGTCGATGCAAGATATATGCTACGTTTCGCGTCAAATATATCATGGGCCCAGAAATCATTTTAGACACACCCGATGGTACTCCTAGGTGACGAGGCTCAGGTGGAAGCTCGATTTGGTCCATTTGGAGATAGTGCTAATCCTGACACAAGATAGGTGCATGGTTTACACCGAACGTATCATATGCTTGGAAGTCATTTTGGACACACCCAATAGAACTGCTAGGAGACAAGGGTTATGTGGAATCTCGTTTCGGTTTGTTTGGCGACAGTGTTAGTGAAGGTGCAAGATAGCTGCACGTTTTGCGCCAAACGTACCATAGGCTCAGAAATCGTTTTGGACACACCTGATGGTACTCCTAAGTGACGAGGCTCAAGTGGATGCTCGTTTCTGTCTGTTTGGAGCTAGTGCTATTGTTGACGCAAGATAGGTGCACAGTTTGCACCGAACATACCACTGACTCGAAAATCGATTTGGACACACCCGATAGAACACCTAGGTGACGTGGGTCATGTCGAATCTCATTTCGGTCCGTTTGGAGGCAGTGTTAGATAGGTGCATGGTTTGCGCCAAACATACCATAGGCTCAGAAATCGTCTTGGGCGCACCCGATGGTACTCCTAGGTGATGAGGCTCAAGTGGATGCTCGTTTCTGTCTGTTTGGAGCTAGTGCTATTGTTGACGCAAGATAGGTGCACAGTTTGCGCCGAACATACCACTGGCTCGAAAATCGATTTGGACACACCCGATAGAACGCCTAGGTGACGTGGGTCATGTGGAATCTCATTTCGGTCCGTTTGGAGACAATAGTATCGATAGGTAGCACTTGGTTTGCGCCAAACATACCATAGGCTCGAGAAATCATCTTTGGGCGCACACTCGATGGTACTCCTAGGTGATAAGGCTCAAGTGGACGCTCATTTCACATCCATTTGGAGCTAGTGCTATTGTTGACGCAAGATAGGTGCATGGTTGGCCGAACAACATACCACCGCTCAAAAATCGATTAGTGACACTTAGAACTCCTAAGTGATGTGGGTCATGTGGAATCTCATTTCGGTATGTTTGGAGACAAGTGGATGGACGATAGATAGGTGCTAATCTTGCTAGGTGCATGGTTTACTCAAACATACCCTAGGCTCATTTAAATTGTCTTGGGCAATCACCCGATGGTACTCCTAGGTGACAAAGCTCAAGTGGAAGCTTGATTCGTCCGTTTGGAGATAGTGCTAATCTTGGCCTTAAGAGATAGGTGCACGATTTGCATTGAATGTACCATAGGCTTGGAATCATTTTGGGCACTTGCGCTGAATGACCATGGATCATTTTGGACGCTAGGTGACGTTGGTCAGGTGGAATCTCATTTCAGTCCGTTTGGAGACGGTGTTAGTATCGATGCAAGATAGGTGCTTGGTTTCACGTCAAACGTACCATAGGCTCAGAAATCATTTTAGACGCACTCGATGGTACTCCTAGGTGACAAGGCTCAAGTGGAAGCATGATTTGGTCCATTTGGAGATAGTGCTAATCCTGACGCAAGATAGGTGCATGGTTTACGCCGAACATACCTTATGCTTGGAAGTCATTTTGAAAACACCCGATAGAACTCCTAGGTGACGTGGGTCATGTGGAAACTCATTTTGGTCCATTTGGAGACAATGTTAGATAGGTGCACGGTTTGCGCCAAACATATCATTGGCCCAAAAATCGTTTTAGACGCACCCGATGGTACTCCTAGGTAACGAGTCTCAAGTGGAAGGACGATTTGGTCCATTTGGAGATAGTGCTAATACTGACGCAAGATAGGTGCATGGTTTACTCCGAACATACCATTTGCTTGGAAGTCATTTTGGACACACCCGATAGAACTCCTAGGTGACGTGGCTCATGTGGAATCTCATTTCGGTCCGTTTGGAGAGAATGTTAGATAGGTGCACGGTTTGTGCCAAACATACCATAGACTCAGAAATCATCTTAGATGCACCTGATGGTACTCCTTGGTGACTAGACACAAGTGCAAGCTCGATTCGGTCCGTTTGGAGATAGTGTTAGTGAAGGTGCAAGATAGTTGCACGTTTTGCGCCAAACGTACCATAGGCTCAGAAATCGTTTTGGACGCACCCGATGGTACTCCTAAGTGACAAGGCTCAAGTGGATGCTCCTTTCTGTCCATTTGGAGATAGTGCTAATTTTGACGCAAGATAGGTGCACGGTTTGCGCTGAATGTACCATTGGCTTGGAAATCATTTTGGACGCACCCGACGGATCTCCTTGGTGTCATTGGTCATGTGGGATCTTGTTTCAGTCCGTTCGAAGATAGTGTTAGTGTCGATGCAAGATAGGTGCTTGGTTTTGCGTCAAACGTACCATAGCCTCAGAAATAATTTTAAACGCACCCGATGGTACTCCTAGGTGACGAGGCTCAAGTGGAAGCTCTATTTAGACCATTTGGAGATAGTGATAATCCTGATGCAAGATAGGTGCGTGGTTTACGCTGAACATACCATATGCTTGGAAGTTGTTTTGGACACACCCGATAGAACTCCTAGGTGATGTGGGTCATGTGGAATATCATTTCGGTCCATTTGGAGACAGTGTTAGGGTCGGTGCAAGATAGGCGCATCGTTTGCGCCAAACATACCATAGGCTCACAAATCATTTTGGACGCACCCGATGTAACTCCTAGGTGATGAGGCTCAATTGGATGCTCGTTTCTGTCTGCTTGGAGATAGTGCTATTGTTGATGCAAGATAGGTGCACGGTTTGCGCCGAACATACCACTGGCTCGAATATCATTTTGGACACACCCGATAGAACGCCTAGGTGACGTGGGTCATGTGGAATCTCATTTTGGTCCGTTTGGAGACAGTGTTAGATAGGTGCATGGTTTGCACCAAACAAACCATAGGCTGAGAAAATCATCTTGGGCGCACCCGATGGTACTCCTAGGTGATGAGGCTCAAGTGGATGCTCGTTTCTGTCTGTTTGGAGCTAGTGCTATTGTTGACGCAAGATAGGTGCACGGTTTGCGCCGAACATACCATTGGCTCGAAAATCGATTTGGACACACCCGATAGAACGCCTAGGTGATGTGGGTCATGTGGAATCTCATTTCGGTCCGTTTGGAGACAGTGTTAGATAGGTGCACAGTTTGCGACAAACATACCATAGGCTCATAAATCATCTTGGACGCACCCGATGGTAGTCATAGCTGACGATGCTCAAGTGGAAGCTCAATTCGGTGCATTGGAGAGAGTGCTAATCTAGACGCAAGATAGGTGCACGGTTTGCGCTGAATGTACCATAGGCTTGGAAATCTTTTTGGACGCACCCGATGGATCTGCTAGGTGACGTTGGTCATGTGGAATCTCGTTTCAGTCTGTTTGGAGACAGTGTTAGTATCGATGCAAGATAGGTGCTCGGTTTCGCATCAAACATACCATAGGCTCAGAAATTATTTTAGACGCACCCGATGGAACTCCTAGGTGACGAGGCTCAAGTGGAAGCTCGATTTGGTCCATTTGGAGATAGTGCTAATCCTGACGCAAGATAGTTGCATGGTTTAAGCTGACCGTAACATAGGCTTGGAAGTCGTTTTGGACACACCCGATAGAACTCCTAGGTGACGAGGGTCATGTGGAATCTCATTTCGGTCCGTTTGGAGACAGTGTTAGATAGGTGCACGGTTTGCGCCAAACATACCATAGGCTCAGAAATCATCTTGGATGCACCCGATGGTACTCCTAGGTGACTAGGCTCAAATGGAAGCTCGATTCGGTCCGTTTGGAGAGAGTGCTAATCTTGATGCAAGATAGGTGCACGGTTTGCGCTGAATGTAACCATAGGCTTTGAAATTCATTTTAGATGCACCCGATGGATCTCCTAGGTGACGTTGGTCATGTGGAATCTCGTTTCAGTTCGTTTGGAGACAGTGTTAGCGTCGATGCAAGATAGGTGCTCGGTTTCGCGTCAAATGTACCATAGGCTCAAAAATCATTTTAAACACACCCGATTGTACTCCTAGGTGACGAGGCTCAACTGGAAGCTCGATTTGGTCCATTTGGAGATAGTGTTAATCCTGATGTAAGATAGGAGCATGGTTTACGCCGAACGTACCATATGCTTGGAAGTTGTTTTGGACACACCCGATAGAACTCTTAGGTGACGTGGGTCATGTGGAATCTCATTTCGGTCCGTTTGGAGACAGTGTTAGATAGTTGCCCAACATACCATAGGCTCAGAAATCATCTTGGACACACCTGATGGTACTTCTAGGTGACTGTAGCACCCGGTTTTAAAGACAAAACTAGATACACACTATATGTGAGCCCAGGAAGTCAATTCTCACATATAGCCACAAATAAGGGTAATATCAAGAGACAATACTTATTACATAACGTATTAGTAAAAAGAAAATAACCTCAGAGTAATGACAATGAAAGTTGACTCCGATCTTCCGCGAAGACTCCAAATCCACGAGGGACAACCGAATCGGGTTGACCACAAGCCTAACTCCTCCAAACCAAAGAATCTGGTACCCATCCGGGATTTTTATCCAATGTATAGAAAAGTAAAGCAAGCGTAAGTACATGTCGTACTTAACAATTATATCATGGGGTTCATGAGGCTCAAAAGGTCGATGACCTTTGGTTTACTGCGATTAGCTTTAATAGGTCATCTTTTAAGCAATTGAGTGGCAAAGAATTTATCATTCCCATAAACACATGATCAGGTAAACATGATTAATGTATAGCATAAACAATCAATTATTAGCATCATCATTATCCATTAGTGATCATCTCTATTCCATAAGGGTCCAAGGCCGCTCGTATCCGTGAGCACAGCTATTATAACAGTTTTTATACTCTGCAGAGTTTGTACACGTTCACTGTGAGTTGTGATTTATCCTTTCGCCCGAGGTAGCTATTCTCTTGACCCACTTCCAAGGAAGGTCGGCAGGGTTCACTATAAAGCCTTTCAAAGAATTCGTCTAACAAGTTAGGGCCACCAGGCGTATGTGGCCCATCTCTAGGAGTGGCAAGCGTGGGCATCGCAGCACGGTACACACTTCCTAGCAGCAAAGGAAACATACCCCGCGCCTCAAAGGTAACCACTAACAAGCTAGAAAAGATCCTCATACTAAGCTAAAGCCAGAGCCATATGACCCTCACAGCTGTACTGTAAGTCCCGGATGATCGCTTACAGATAAGTCCTTAGGGAGAGGAATCGGAAGCATATAAACACTTCAGCCCCTTGTGTCCATGTTACTAAAAAGTCATATTTTAATGTTTATTGCATATATCATTAGTCAAGTTACAAGATCATGGTTTTGATTAAGCACTAGCAAAAACTATCCCATGCAATATCCCAAAGGTTTCAAGGTGCAAGATATCAAATATCTAGGATATCCTTAATGGTAACAAGGGAGACACATGCAATATGAATTTAGTGATTAAATGTGAATAGGTAACAAGGATAATCCCATGCTATACTTGCCTTACACACCGATCCTTCGGTAAGCTTTATTCTTCGATGTCTTTCTTCTTCTTCTTAGATCACCACGTGTATCTCACCGACTGGACAATCGTAGAACACCACACAAACATCCCTACGCATACATGCATAGCATACAATTGCATCTATATCAGAACAGTACACCAATCATAGAAAAATAAGTAAAAGAGATTGATATACGATTCTACGCATCACTACAACACATAGTCGCGAGAGGCACGCTAATCGAAGCTACAGTTGAAAAGTTACAACTACCGAGAGATTTGCTTAACACGTGGAAAAGAAACTATAGGCTTCGTTTATGTTATCTATATGAATTCATATACAAAAGATATTTATAAATAATATAGATTATATTAAGTCAACTTTAGATTTGAATTATAAAACAAAAGTAAAACAGATCATATTTTATGTATAAAACTCAGTTGTATAATCTTTAATCAAGATATGATTTAAACTATGATTTTTATGAAATAGTAATATAGTAAACATCATTACTAATACGTAGATCTCGTCGTTACGAAACAAACGCAACTTGAACGGACTATTTCGGAGTTAGAATGAATAAGTTACGATTTAAACAAGTTTTGCTTTAGTTAATTAATAGATTAAATCTACCCATGAATTTCAAGTGTTGAAAACATATCTAACAGTAGTATAAATATGTAGAAAAAGTAAATACGGTCCTAACACAATTTGAACGGGGCAAATCGGACTTAAAATGCAAAAGTTACGCATGAAATAAGGTTCAGTGGCATTTCTGTAAATATTTGAACTCATTTTTGAATTAGAACAATTAAAATTCTGAATTTAAATGTATTTTGGACTGGGCACACTAATTCTGGTAATTACAGGGTCCTAACTGAATAAAAACTAGGACAGATTTGTAATTCTTTTGAACTGCCACGGACTGCGGGTTAATTTCTTAAAACTCCGGGGGCTAATCTGCAAAACGGGCGCGGCTTTGACTGGGGGTTTGACCTGGCTGCTGACTGGGCTGACGCGTGGCGGTCGGGGATTGGTGCGGTGTACCACGTGGCTCAGTGGACCGGCTGACGCAGCGGGGTGGACCGGGTCTACGGTCCACGGTGGACCAGTCACTTAACCCGAAGGGGTATCTAATCGTGGCCGTTCATTCAAGATCCAACGACGCAGGTGGCACTGGACGAACTTCGGCGGCTACAGGGCATCACCGGCGAGGGCGCCATGGCCGGCGGCGAGACGAGCTTATGGATGCGGGCAGATCTAGCGCTGCAAAAATGAAAGGAAGGCATGGGAAGACGGAGGAGCTCACCGTGAGTTCTATGGAGGCGTTCGGCGTCCCCGGAGAGCTCGGCGGGTCGTCGATGGCGGCCGCGACCGAGAGAGAAAAGGCGCAAGGTGAGGATGTATCCGCAAAACAAGGCCAAAACGCGAATTGGGGGTACCTACGTGTTCGCCGGATCGTGGCGGAGCTCCGAGAGGGGTCAGCGATGGTGTTTGCGCTCGGGAGGGGGGAGTTCGCCAGTGGCAGTGGGATGTTGGACGCAAGCAGAGGAAAGGGGGAGAAGGAAAGGGGGTTCAGCTCGGCTTCATAGGCCGGGGGTGCTGCGTGGATGGAAGGGGAGCAGGGCTGATTGGCCGCTTGCCAAACGGGCGCGGGCGGCTTGCCTTGTAGGAGCAACGGCGGCGGTAGCTTGTCGTTCCGGCGCGCGCCATCGGCGGGGCAGAGAAGGGAAGGAGCGCGAGGAAGAAGGAAAGGGGATGGTGGCGGCTGACAGGTGGGGCCGCGGCACATGGTGAGGAGAAGGGTAAAAAGCAGCGTCTGTTGCCACCGACGAAGACGAAGGGGCACCGATGATCAAGGGCCAGATGCGCAATGAGAGAAAAAAGGGGAGACGGTGCGTCTGGCGGCGTGGGCGCTTGCTGAAAGCAGCCGACGCTTGTAGTAGTGGGCCGGTCTTGAGCAGTCAAGGCTACTGAGCTAGGCCGTGGAGCAATGGGCGATCAAGGGAGGAGGCAGGCACTGCCAGCCAAAGATCGAGCGGAGCAGGCGGAAGGAGGAGAAAGGGAGGGATCTTTGGCCGTCCGTTTTCTTTTGGTCAATGAAATGGAAGAGGAAGATTTAAAAAAAAAATGAAATTCTTTTCTATTTTTAGTTTTCAAATCCAAATTCAAATGTAACCCAAATGCAAATTCAAATAGAGTTTGAACATACTCTTCAATTCAAATAAAAGTGAGAAAATTTTAGTAAGTTTTCAAAAATAATTTATACAACTTTTTATATTCTTTTATTTCCTAATTTTCTTTTCTTTTCTTTCTTTTATTTCAAAGCCATTTTCAAACTCTTTTCAAAAACATTCCAATTTACTTCGGAGTTTTGGATCCACACCATCCATCACAATAAATAAGATGCAACAGCATGTATGCTCACACATGTTACTACCTTATAATGTATTTTAAATTAATGAAAAATTTTATTTTCCTATATTTCATGTGCACAAAATTCATAAATAAATCATTTTAACTCTACTTTAAAAGAGACAATTTTTAGGGTGTTACAGTGACTAGGCACAAGTGGAAGCTCGATTCGGTCCGTTTGGAGACAGTGCTAATCTTGACGCAAGATAGGTGCACGTTTTGCACTGAATGTTACCATGGGCTTTGAAATCATTTTAGACGCACCCGATGGATCTGCTAGGTGACGTTGGTCATGTGGAATCTCGTTTCAATCTGTTTGGAGACACTGTTAGCATCGATGCAAGATAGGTGCTTGGTTTCGCGTCAAACATACCATAGGCTCAGAAATCATTTTGGACGCACCCGATGGTACTCCTAGGTGACGAGGCTCAAGTAGAAGCTCGATTTGGAGATAGTGCTAATCCTGACACAAGATAGGTGCATGGTTTAAGCTGACCGTACCATAGGCTTGGAAGTCGTTTTGGACACACCCGATAGAACTCCTAGGTGACATGGGTCATGTGGAATCTCATTTCGGTCCGTTTGGAGACAATGTTAGATAGGTGCACGGTTTGCGCCAAACATACCATAGGCTCAGAAATAATCTTGGACGCACCCGATGGTACTCCTAGGTGATGAGGCTCAAGTGGAAGCTCGATTCGGTCCGTTTAGAGACATTGCTAATCCGGACGCATGATAGGTGCATGGTTTATGCCGAACGTACCATGTGCTTGGAAGTCGTTTGGGACACACCCGATGGATCTCCTAAGTGACAAGGGTCATGTGGAATCTCATTTCGGTCCGTTTGGAGACAGTGTTAGTGTCGATGCAAGGTAGGTGCACGGTTTGCGCCAAATGTACCATAGGCTCAGAAATCATTTTGGACGCACCCGATGGTACTCCTAAGTGACGACGCTCAAGTAGATGCTCCTTTCTATCCGTTTGGAGATAGTGCTAATGTTGACGCAAGACAGGTGCACGGTTTGCGCCGAACATACCACAGGCTTAAAAATCATTTTGGACACACCCGATATAACACCTATGTGATGTGGGTCATGTGGAATCTCATTTTGGTCCATTTGGAGAGATTGTTAGATAGGTGCACGGTTTGCGCCAAAAATACCATAGGCTCAGAACTCATCTTGGATGCACCCGATGGTACTCCTAGGTGATGAAGCTCAAGTGGAATCTCGATTCAGTCGGTTTGGAGAGTGTGCTAATCTTGACGCAAGATATGTGCACTGTTTGCGTTGAATGTACCAAAGGCTTGGAAATCATTTTGGACGCACCCGATGGATCTCCTAGGTGATGTTGGTTATGTGGAATCTCGTTTCAGTCCGTTTGGATACAGTGTTAGTATCAATGGAAGATAGGTGCTTGGTTTCGCGTCAAACATACCATAGGCTCAGAAATCATTTTAGACCCACCCGATGGTAATCCTAGGTGACGAAGCTCAACTAGAAGTTGTTTTGGACACACTCGATAGAACTCCTAGGTGACGTGGGGCATGTGGAATCTCATTTTGGTCTATTTGGGGACAGTGTTAGATAGGTCACAATTTGCGCCAAACATACCATAGGCTCAGAAATCATCTTGGACGCACCCGATGGTACACCTAGGTGCACGGTTTGCGCCGAACATACCACAGGCTCGAAAATCATTTTAGACACAGCCCATAGAACTCCTAGGTGACGTGGGTCATGTGGAATCCCATTTTGATCCGTTTGGAGACAGTGTTAGATGGGTGCATGGTTTGCGCCAAACATACCATAGGCTCAGAAATCGTCTTGGACGCACCTGATGGTACTCCTAGGTGACAAGGCTCAAGTGGAAGCTCGATTCAGTCGGTTTGGAGAGAGTGCTAATCTTGACGCAAGATAGGTGGATGGTTTACGCCGATCATACCATATGCTTGGAAGTTATTTTGGACACACCCAATAGAACACCTAGGTGACGTGGGTCATGTGGAATATCATTTTGGTCCGTTTGAAGATAGTGGTAGTGTCGGTGCAAGAGAGGCGCATGGTTTGCGCCAAACGTACCATAGGCTTAGAAATCATTTTGGATGCACCCGATGGTGCTCCTAGGTGACGAGGCTCAAGTGGATGCCCATTTCTGTCCATTTAGAGAGAGTGCTAATGTTGACGCAAGATAGGTGCACGGTTTGCGCTGAACATACCACAGGCTCGAAAATCGTTTTGGACACACCCGATAGAACTCATAGGTGACGTGGGTCATGTGGAATCTCATTTCGGTCCGTTTGGAGACAATGCTAGATAGGTGCACGGTTTGCGCCAAACATACCATAGGCTCAGAACTCATCTTGGATGCACCCGATGGTACTCCTAGGTGACGAAGCTCAAGTGGAAGCTCGATTCGGTCCATTTGGAGAGAGTGCTAATCTTGACGCAAGATAGGTGCACGGTTTGCGTTGAATGTACCATAGGCTTTGAAATCATTTTGGACGCACACGATGGATCTGCTAGGTGACGTAGGTCATGTGGAATCTCGTTTTAGTCCGTTTGGAGACAGTGTTAGTATCAATGCAAGATAGGTGCTTGGTTTCACATCAAACGTACCATAGGCTCAAAAATCATTTTAGACGCACCCGATGGTACTCCTAGGTGATGAGGCTCAAGTGGAAGCACGATTTGGTCCATTTGGAGATAGTGCTAATCCTGATGCTAGATAGGTGCATGGTTTACGACAAACATACCATATGCTTGGAAGTCATTTTTAACACACCCGATAGAACTCCTAGGTGACGTGGGTCATGTGGAATCTCATTTTGGCCCGTTTGGAGACAATGTTAGATAGGTGCATGGTTTGCGCCAAACATACCATAGTTTCAGAAATCGTCTTGGGCACACCCGATGGTACTCCTAGGTGACTAGGCTTAAGTGGAAGCTCAATTCGGTCCATTTGGAGAGAGTGCTAATCTTGACGCAAGATAGGTGCACGGTTTGCGCTGAATGTAACCATAGGCTTGGAAATCATTTTGGACGCACCCGATGGATCTCCTAGGTGACGCTGGTCATGTGGAATCTTGTTTTAGTTCGTTTGGAGACAGTGTTAGTGTCGATGCAAGGTAGGTGCTCGGTTTCGCGTCAAATGTACCGTAGGCTCAGAAATCATTTTGGAGGCACCCGATGGTACTCCTTGGTGACGAGGCTCCAGTGGAAGCACGATTTGGTCCATTTGGAGACAGTGGTAATCCGAACACAAGATAGGTGCATGGTTTATGCCGAACGTACCATATGCTTGGAAGTCATTTGGGACACACCCGACAGAACTACTAGGTGACATGGGTCTTGTGGAATCTCATTTCGGTCCGTTTGGAGATAGTGTTAGTGAAGGTGCAAGATAGGTGCACGGTTTGCGCCAAATGTATCATAGGCTCAGAAATCATATTAGACGCACCCGATGGTACTCCTAGGTGACGAGGCTCAAGTGGAAGCTCGATTTCGTCCATTTGGAGATTGTGCTAATCCTGACGTAAGATAAGTGCATGGTTTACGCCGAACATACCATATGCTTGGAAGTTGTTTTGGACACACCCGATAGAACTCCTAGGTGACGTGGGTCATGTGGAATCTCATTTCAGTCTGTTTGGAGACAGTGTTAGATAGGTGCACGGTTTGCGCCAAATATACCATAGGCTTAGAAATTGTCTTGGACGCACCAGATGGTACTCCTAGGTGATGAGGCTCAAGTGGAAGCTCGATTTAGTCGGTTTGGAGAGAGTGCTAATCTTGATGAAAGATAGGTGCATGGTTTGCGCTGGATGTACCATAGAAATGGAAATCTTTTTGGACGCACCCGATGGATCTCCTAGGTGACGTTGGTCATGTGGAATCTTGTTTCAGTCTGTTCGGAGACAGTGTTAGTGTCGATGCAAGATAGGTGCTTGGTTTCACGTCAAACATACCATATGCTCAGAAATCGTTTTAGTCGCACCCGATGGTACTCCTAGGTGACGAGGCTCAAGTGTAAGCTCAATCTGGACCATTTGGAGATAGTACTAATCCTGACCCAAGATAGGTGGATGGTTTACGCCGAACATACCATATGCTTGGAAGTCATTTTAGACACCCCGATAGAACTCCTAGGTGACTTGGGTCATGTGGAATATCATTTTGGTCCGTTTGAAGACAGTGTTAGTGTCGGTGCAAGAGAGGCGCACGGTTTGCGCCAAACGTGCCATAGGCTCAGAAATTATTTTGGACGCACCCGATGGTACTCCTAGGTGACGAGGCTCAAGTGAATGCTCATTTCTATCCATTTGGAGAGAGTGCTAATGTTGACGCAAGATAGGTGCACAGTTTGCATCGAACATACCATAGGCTCAAAAATCGTTTTGGACACACCCGATAGAACTCATAGGTGACGTGGGTCACGTGGAATCTCATTTTGGTCCATTTGGAGACAGTGGTAGATAGGTGCACGGTTTGCACCAAACATACCATAGGCTCAGAACTCATCTTGGATGCACCCGATGGTACTCCTAGGTGACGAAGCTCAAGTGGAAGCTCGATTAGGTCCGTTTGGAGAGAGTGCTAATCTTATCGCAAGATATGTGCACTGTTTGCATTGAATGTACCAAAGGCTTGGAAATCATTTTGGATGCACCCGATAGATATGCTAGGTGACATTGATCATGTGGAATTTCGTTTCAGTCCGTTTGGAGATAGTGTTAGTATCGATGCAAGATAGGTGCTCGGTTTCGCGTCAAACGTACCATAGGCTCAGAAATCATTTTAGATGCACCCGATGGTACTCCTAGGTGACGAGGCTGAATTGGAAGCTCGATTTAGTCTATTTGGAGATTGTGCTAATCCTGACGCAAGATAGGTGCATGGTTTATGCTGAACGTACCACATGCTTGGATGTCATTTTGGACACACCCGATATAACTCCTAGGTGACATGGGTCATGTGGAATCTCATTTTGGACCATTTGGAGACAGTGTTAGATAGGTGCATGGTTTGCGCCAAACATACCATAGGCTCAGAAATCGTCTTGGGCGCACCCGATGGTACTCCTAGGTGACTGGGCTCAAGTGGAAGCTTGATTCGGTCCGTTTGGAGAGTGCTAATCTAGAAGCAAGATAGGTACAAGGTTTGCACTGAATGTAACCATAGGCTTGGAAATCATTTTGGACGCACCTGATGGATCTCCTAGGTGACGCTGGTTATGTGGAATCTCGTTTCAGTTCATTTGGAGATAGTGTTAGCATCGAAGCCAGATAGCTCCTCGGTTTCGCGTCAAATGTACCATAGGCTCAGAAATCGTTTTAGACGCACCCGATGGTACTTCTAGGTGACGAGGCTGAATTGGAAGCTCGATTTAGTCTATTTGGAGATAGTGCTAATCCTGACGCAAGATAGGTGCATGGTTTATGCTGAACGTACCATATGCATGGATGTCATTTTGGACACACCCGATAGAACTCCTAGGTGACATTGGTCATGTGGAATCTCATTTTGGCCCGTTTGGAGACAGTGTTAGATGGGTGCATGGTTTGCGCCAAACATACCATTGGCTCAGAAATCGTCTTGGGCGCACCCGATGGTACTCCTAGGTGACTAGGATGAAGTGGAAGCTCGATTCGGTCCGTTTGGAGAGTGCTAATCTTGACGCAAGATAGGTGCAAGGTTTGCACTGAATGTAACCATAGGCTTGGAAATCATTTTGGACGCACCTGATGGATCTCCTAGGTGACGCTGGTTATGTGGAATCTCGTTTCAGTTCATTTGGAGATAGTGTTAGCGTCGATGCAAGATAGGTCCTCGGTTTCGCGTCAAATGTACCATAGGCTCAGAAATCATTTTAGACGCACCCCATGGTACTCCAAGGTGACAAAGCTCAACTAGAAGCTCGATTTGGTCCATTTGGAGATAGTGCTAATCCTGACGTAAGAAAAGTGCATGGTTTACGCCGAACGTACCATATGCTTGGAAGTTGCTTTGGACACACCCGATAGAACTCCTAGGTGACATGGGTCATGTGGAATCTCATTTTGGTCCGTTTGGGGACAGTGTTAGATAGGTCACGCTTTGCGCCAAACATACCATTGGCTCATAAATCATCTTGGATGCACCCGATGGTACTCCTAGGTGATGATGCTCAAATGTAAGCTCGATTCGGTCGATTGGGAGAGAGTGCTAATCTTGACGCAAGATAGGTGCACAATTTGCGCTGAATGTACCATAGCCTTGGAAATCATTTTGGACGCACCTGATGGATCTCCAAGGTGATGTTGGTCATGTGGAATCTCGTTTTAGTTTGTTTGGAGACAGTGTTAGTGTCGATGCAAGGTAGGTGCTTGGTTTCACGTTAAATGTACCATAGGCTCATAAATCATTTTAGACGCACCAGATGGTACTCCTAGGTGATGAGGCTTAAGTGGAAGCTTGATTTCGTCCATTTGGAGATTGTGCTAATCCTGACGTAAGATAGGTGCATGGTTTACGCCGAATGTACCATATGCTTGGAAGTTGTTTTGGACATACCCGATAGAACTCCTAGGTGACGTGGGTCATGTGCAATCTCATTTCAGTCCGTTTGGAGACAGTGTTAGATAGGTGCACGGTTTGCGCCAAATATACCATAGGCTCAGAAATCGTCTTGGACGCACCCGATGGTACTCCTAGGTGATGAGGCTCAAGTGGAAGCTCGATTCGGTCCATTTTGAGAGAGTGCTAATCTTGACACAAGATAGGTGCACGGTTTGCGCTGAATGTTCCATAAGCTTAGAAATCATTTTGGACGCACCAGATGGATCTCCTAGGTGACGTTGGTCATGTGGAATCTTATTTTAGTTTGTTTGGAGACAGTGTTAGTGTCGATGCAAGGTAGGTGCTCGGTTTGGTGTCAAATGGACCATAGGCTCAGAAATCATATTAGACGCACCGATGGTACTCATAGGAGACGAGGCTCCAGTGGAAGGTCGATTTGGTAAATTTGGAGATAGTGCAAATCCGGACACAAGATAGGTGCATGGTTTATGCCGAACATACCATATGCTTGGAAGTCATTTGGGACACACCCAATAGAACTCCTAGGTGACATGGGTCGTGTGGAATCTCGTTTCGGTCCGTTTGGAGATAGTGTTAGTGAGGGTGCAAGGTAGGTGCACGGTTTGCGCCAAATGTACCATAGGCTCAGAAATCATTTTGGACGCACCCGATGGTACTCCTAAGTGATGAGGTTCAAGTAGGTGCTCCTTTCTGTGCATTTGGAGATAGTGCTAATGTTGACGCAAGACAGGTGCACGGTTTGCGCCGAATATACCACCGGCTCAAAAATCATTTTGGACACACCCAATAGATGTCCTAGGTGACGTGGGTCATGTGGAATCTCATTTCGATCCATTCAGAGACATTGTTAGATAGGTGCACGGTTTGCGCCAAACATACCATAGGCTCAGAAATCATCTTGGACGCACCCGATGGTACTCCTAGGTGACGAGGCTCAAGTGGAAGCTCGATTTAGTCGGTTTGGAGAGAGTGCTAATCTTGACGAAAGACAGGTGCTTGGTTTGCGCTGGATGTACCATAGGCATGGAAATCTTTTTGGACGCACCCGATGGATCTCCTAGGTGACGTTGGTAATGTGGAATCTTGTTTCAGTCTGTTCGGAGACAGTGTTAGTGTCGATGCAAGATAGGTGCTTGGTTTCACGTCAAACATACCATAGGCTTAGAAATCATTTTAGACGCACCCGATGGTACTCCTAGGTGACGAGGCTCAAGTGTAAGCTCGATTTGGACCATTTGGAGATAGTACTAATCCTGACGCAAGATAGGTGGATGGTTTATGCTGAACATACCATATGCTTGGAAGTCGTTTTGGACACACCCGATAGAACTCCTAGGTGACGTGGGTCATGTGGAATATCATTTTGGTCTGTTTGAAGACAGTGTTAGTGTCGGTGCTAGAGAGGCGCACGGTTTGTGCCAAACATACCATAAGCTCAGAAATTATTTTGGACGCACCCGATGGTACTCCTAGGTGACGAGGCTCAAGTGAATGCTCGTTTCTATCCATTTGGAGAGAGTGCTAATGTTGACGCAAGATAGGTGCACAGTTTGCACCGAACATACCATAGGCTTGAAAATCGTTTTGGACACACCCGATAGAACTCATAGGTGACGTGGGTCATGTGGAATTTCATTTTGGTCCGTTTGGAGACAGTGGTAGATAGGTGCACGGTTTGCGCCAACCTTACCATAGGCTCAGAACTCATCTTGGATGCACCTGATGGTACTCCTAGGTGATGAAGCTCAAGTGGAAGCTCGATTCGGTCCATTTTGAGAGAGTGCTAATCTTATCATAAGATATGTGCACTGTTTGCGTTGAATGTACAAAAGGCTTGGAAATCATTTTGGACGCGCCCGATAGATCTGCTAGGTGACGTTGATTATGTGGAATCTCGTTTCAGTCCGTTTGGAGACAGTGTTAGTATCGATGCAAGATAGGTGCTCGGTTTCGCGTCAAACGTACCATAGGCTCAGAAATCATTTCAGATGCACCCGATGGTACTCCTAGGTGACGAGGCTGAATTGGAAGCTCGATTTAGTCTATTTGGAGATAGTGCTAATCCTGACGCAAGATAGGTGCATGGTTTATGCTGAACGTACTATATGCTTGGATGTCATTTTGGACACACCCGATAGAACTCCTAGGTGACATGGGTCATGTGGAATCTCATTTTGGCCCATTTGGAGACAGTGTTAGATAGGTGCATGGTTTGCACCAAACATACCATTGGCTCAGAAATCGTCTTGGGCGCACCCGATGGTACTCCTAGGTGACTAGGCTCAAGTGGAAGCTCGATTCGGTCCATTTGGAGAGTGCTAATCTTGACGCAAGATAGGTGCAAGGTTTGCACTGAATGTAACCATAGGCTTGGAAATCATTTTGGACGCACCTGATGGATCTCCTAGGTGACGCTGGTTATGTGGAATCTCGTTTCAGTTCATTTGGAGATAGTGTTAGCGTCGATGCAAGATAGGTCCTCGGTTTCGCGTCAAATGTACCATAGGCTCAAAAATCATTTTAGACGCACCCCATGGTACTCCAAGGTGACGAAGCTCAACTAGAAGCTCGATTTAATCCATTTGGAGATAGTGCTAATCTTGACGTAAGAAAAGTGCATGGTTTACGCCGAACGTACCATATGCTTGGAAGTTGTTTTGAGACACCCAATAGAACTCCTAGGTGACGTGGGTCATGTGGAATATCATTTTGGTCTGTTTGGGGACAGTGTTAGATAGGTCACGTTTGCGCCAAACATACCATTGGTTCAGAAATCATCTTGGATGCACCCGATGGTACTCCTAGGTGATGATGCTCAAGTGGAAGCTCGATTCGATCCATTGGGAGAGAGTGCTAATCTTGACGCAAGATAGGTGCACGGTTTGCGCTGAATGTACCATGGGCTTGGAAATCGTTTTGGACGCACCCGATGGATCCCCAAGGTGATGTTGGTCATGTGGAATCTCATTTTAGTTTGTTTGGAGACAGTGTTAGTGTCGATGCAAGGTAGGTGCTTGGTTTCATGTTAAATGTACCATAGGCTCATAAATCATTTTAGACGCACCCGAAGGTACTCCTAGGTGACGAGGCTCAAGTGGAAGCTCGATTTTGTCCATTTGGAGATTGTGCTAATCCCGACGTAAGATAAGTGCCTGGTTTACGCCGAACGTACCATATGCTTGGAAGTTGTTTTGGACACACCCGATAGAACTCATAGGTGACGTGGGTCATGTGGAATCTCATTTCGGTCCATTTGGAGACAGTGGTAGATAGGTGCACGGTTTGCACCAAACATACCACAAGCTTAGAACTCATCTTGGATGCACCCGATGGTACTCCTAGGTGACGAAGCTCAAGTGGAAGCTCGATTAGATCCGTTTGGAGAGAGTGCTAATCTTATCGCAAGATATGTGCACTGTTTGCGTTGAATGTACCAAAGGCTTGGAAATCATTTTGGATGCACCCGATAGATCTGCTAGGTGACGTTGATCATGTGGAATCTCGTTTCAGTCCGTTTGGAGACAGTGTTAGTATCGATGCAAGATAGGTGCTCGGTTTCGCGTCAAACGTACCATAGGCTCAGAAATCATTTTAGACGCACCCGATGGTACTCCTAGGTGACGAGGCTGAATTGGAAGCTCGATTTAGTCTATTTGGAGATAGTGTTAATCCTGATGCAAGATAGGTGCAGGGTTTATGCTGAACGTACCATATGCTTGGATGTCATTTTGGACACACCCGATAGAACTCCTAGGTGACATGGGTCATGTGGAATCTCATTTTGGCCCATTTGGAGACAGTGTTAGATAGGTGCATGGTTTGCGCCAAACATACCATAGGCTCAGAAATCGTCTTGGGCGCACCTGATGGTACTCCTAGGTGACTAGGCTCAAGTGGAAGCTCGATTCGGTCCGTTTGGAGAGTGCTAATCTAGATGCAAGATAGGTACAAGGTTTGCACTGAATGTAACCATAGGCTTGGAAATCATTTTGGACGCACCTGATGGATCTCCTAGGTGACGCTGGTTATGTGGAATCTCGTTTTAGTTCATTTGGAGATAGTGTTAGCGTCGAAGCCAGATAGGTCCTCGGTTTCACGTCAAATGTACCATTGGCTCATAAATCATTTTAGACGCACCTGATATTACTCCTAGGTGACGAGGCTGAATGGGAAGCTCGATTTAGTCTATTTGGAGATAGTGCTAATCCTGACGCAAGATAGGTGCATGGTTTATGCTGAACGTACCATATGCTTGGATGTCATTTTGGACACACCCAATAGAACTCCTAGGTGACATGGGTCATGTGGAATCTCATTTTGGCCCGTTTGGAGACAGTGTTAGATAGGTGCATGGTTTGCGCCAAACATACCATTGGCTCAGAAATCGTCTTGGGCGCACCCGATGGTACTCCTAGATGACTAGGCTCAAGTGGAAGCTCGATTCGGTCCATTTGGAGAGTGCTAATCTTGACGCAAGATAGGTGCAAGGTTTGCACTGAATGTAACCATAGGCTTGGAAATCATTTTGGACGCACCTAATGGATCTCCTAGGTGACGCTGGTTATGTGGAATCTCGTTTTAGTTCATTTGGAGATAGTGTTAGCATCGATGCAAGATAGGTCCTCGGTTTCGGGTCAAATGTACCATAGGCTCAGAAATCATTTTAGACGCACCCCATGGTACTACAAGGTGACGAAGCTCAACTAGAAGCTCGATTTGGTCCATTTGGAGATAGTGCTAATCTTGACGTAAGAAAAGTGCATGGTTTACGCCGAACGTACCATATGCTTGGAAGTTGTTTTGGACACACCCAATAGAACTCCTAGGTGACGTGGGTCATGTGGAATATCATTTTGGTCTGTTTGGGGACAGTGTTAGATAGGTCACATTTGCGCCAAACATACCATTGGTTCAGAAATCATCTTGGATGCACCCGATGGTACTCCTAGGTGATGATGCTCAAGTGGAAGCTCGATTCGATCGATTGGGAGAGAGTGCTAATCTTGACGCAAGATAGGTGCACGGTTTGCGCTGAATGTACCATGGGCTTGGAAATCATTTTGGACGCAACCGATGGATCCCCAAGGTGATGTTGGTCATGTGGAATCTCGTTTTATTTTGTTTAGAAACAGTGTTAGTGTCGATGCAAGGTAGGTGCTTGGTTTCACGTTAAATGTACCATAGGCTCATAAATCATTTTAGACGCACCCGATGGTACTCCTAGGTGACGAGGCTCAAGTGGAAGCTCGATTTTGTCCATTTGGAGATTGTGCTAATCCTGACGTAAGATAAGTGCATGGTTTACGCCGAACGTACCATATGCTTGGAAGTTGTTTTGGACACACCCGATAGAACTCCTAGGTGACGTGGGTCATGTGGAATCTCATTTCAGTCTGTTTGGAGACAGTGGTTAGATAGGTGCACGGTTTGTGCCAAATATACCATAGGCTCAGAAATCGTCTTGGACGCACCCGATGGTACTCCTAGGTGATGAAGCTCAAGTGGAAGCTCGATTCGGTCTGTTTTGAGAGAGTTCTAATCTTGGCGTAAGATAGGTGCACGGTTTGCGCTGAATGTACCATAGTTTTGGCAATCGTTTTGGACGCACCCGATGGATCTCCTAGGTGACATTGGTCATGTGGAATCTCATTTTAGTTCATTTGGAGACAGTGTTAGTGTCGATGCAAGGTAGGTGCTCGGTTTGGTGTCAAATGTACCGTAGGCTCATAAATCATATTATACACACCGATGGTACTCCTAGGTGACGAGGCTCCAGTGGATGCTCGATTTGGTAAATTTGGAGACAGTGCTAATCCAGACACAAGATAGGTGCATGGTTTATGCCGAACGTACCATATGCTTGGAAGTCATTTGGGACACACCCGATAGAACTCCTTGGTGACATGGGTCGTGTGGAATCTCGTTTCGGTCCGTTTGGAGATAGTGTTAGTGAAGGTGCAAGATAGGTGCACGGTTTGCGCCAAATGTACCATAGGCTCAGAAATCATTTTGGCCGCACCCGATGGTACTCCTAAGTGACGAGGCTCAAGTAGGTGCTCCTTTCTATCCATTTGGAGATAGTGCTAATGTTGACGCAAGACAGGTGCACGGTTTGCGCCGAATATACCACCGGCTAAAAAATCATTATGGACACACCCAATAGAACTCCTAGGTGACGTGGGTCATGTGGAATCTCATTTTGATCCATTCAGAGACAGTGTTAGATAGGTGCATGGTTTGCGCCAAACATACCATTGGCTCAGAAATCGTCTTGGGCGCACCCGATGGTACTCCTAGGTGACTAGGCTCAAGTGGAAGCTCGATTCGGTCCATTTGGAGAGTGCTAATCTTGACGCAAGATAGGTGCAAGGTTTGCACTGAATGTAACCATAGGCTTGGAAATCATTTTGGACGCACCTGATGGATCTCCTAGGTGACGCTGGTTATGTGGAATCTCGTTTCAGTTCATTTGGAGATAGTGTTAGCGTCGATGCAAGATAGGTCCTCGGTTTCGGGTCAAATGTACCATAGGCTCAGAAATCATTTTAGACGCACCCCATGGTACTCCAAGGTGATGAAGCTCAACTAGAAGCTCGATTTGGTCCATTTGGAGATAGTGCTAATCTTGACGTAAGAAAAGTGCATGGTTTACGCCGAACGTACCATATGCTTGTAAGTTGTTTTGGACACACCCAATAGAACTCCTAGGTGATGTGGGTCATGTGGAATATCATTTTGGTCTGTTTGGGGACAGTGTTAGATAGGTCACATTTGCGCCAAACATACCATTGGTTCAGAAATCATCTTGGATGCACCCGATGGTACTCCTAGGTGATGATGCTCAAGTGGAAGCTCGATTCGATCGATTGGGAGAGAGTGCTAGTCTTGACGCAAGATAGGTGCACGGTTTGCGTTGAATGTACCATGGGATTGGAAATCGTTTTGGACGCACCCGATGGATCCCCAAGGTGATGTTGGTCATGTGGAATCTCGTTTTAGTTTGTTTGGAGACAGTGTTAGTGTCGATGCAAGGTAGGTGCTTGGTTTCACGTTAAATGTACCATAGGCTCATAAATCATTTTAGACGCACCCGATGGTACTCCTAGGTGACGAGGCTCAAGTGGAAGCTCGATTTTGTCCATTTGGAGATTGTGCTAATCCCGACGTAAGTAAGTGCATGGTTTACGCCAAACGTACCATATGCTTGGAAGTTGTTTTGGACACACCCGATAGAACTCCTAGGTGACGTGGGTCATGTGGAATCTCATTTTAGTCTGTTTGGAGACAGTGTTAGATAGGTGCATGGTTTGCGCCAAACATACCATAGGCTCAGAAATTGTCTTGGACGCACCCGATGGTACTCCTAGGTGACGAGGCTCAAGTGGAAGCTCGATTTAGTCGGTTTGGAGAGAGTGCTAATCTTGATGAAAGATAGGTGCATGGTTTGCGCTGGATGTACCATAGGCATGGAAATCTTTTTGGACGCACCCGATGGATCTCCTAGGTGACGTTGGTCATGTGGAATCTTGTTTCAGTCTGTTCGGAGACAGTGTTAGCGTCGATGCAAGATAGGTGCTTGGTTTCACGTCAAACATACCATAGGCTCAGAAATCATTTTAGACGCAACCAATGGTACTCCTAGGTGACGAGGCTCAAGTGTAAGCTCGATTTGGACCATATGGAGATAGTACTAATCCTGACGCAAGATAGGTGAATGGTTTACGCCGAACATACCATATGCTTGGAAGTCATTTTGGACACACCCGATAGAACTCCTTGGTGACGTGGGTCATGTGGAATATCATATTGGTCCGTTTGAAGATAGTGTTAGTGTCGGTGCAAGAGAGGCGCACGGTTTGCGCCAAATGTACCATAGGCTCAGAAATTATTTTGGACGCACCTGTTGGTACTCCTAGGTGATGAGGCTCAAGTGAATGCTCATTTCTGTCCATTTGGAGAGAGTGCTAATGTTGACGCAAGATAGGTGCACGGTTTGCACCGAACATACCATAGGCTCAAAAATCGTTTTGGACACACCCGATAGAACTCATAGGTGACGTGGGTCATGTGGAATCTCATTTCGGTCCGTTTGAAGACAGTGGTAGATAGGTGCACGGTTTGCGCCAAACATACCATAGGCTCTGAACTCATCTTGGATGCACCCGATGGTACTCCTAGGTGACGAAGCTCAAGTGGAAGCTCGATTAGGTCCGTTTGGAGAGAGAGATAATCTTATCGCAAGATATGTCCACTATTTGTGTTGAATGTACCAAAGGCTTGGAAATCATTTTGGACGCACCTGATAGATCTGCAAGGTGACGTTGATCATGTGGAATCTCGTTTCAGTCTGTTTGGAGACAGTGTTAGTATCGATGCAAGATAGGTGCTCGGTTTCGCGTCAAACGTACCATAGGCTCAGAAATCGTTTTAGATGCACCCGATGGTACTCCTAGGTGACGAGGCTGAAGTGGAAGCCCGATTTAGTCTATTTGGAGATAGTGCTAATCCTGACGCAAGATAGGTGCATGGTTTATGCTGAACGTTCCATATGCTTAGATGTCATTTTGGACACACCCAATAGAACTCCTAGGTGACATGGGTCATGTGGAGTCTCATTTTGGCCTGTTTGGAGACAGTGTTAGATAGGTGCATGGTTTGCGCCAAACATACCATAGGCTCAAAAATCGTCTTGGGCGCACCCGATGGTACTCCTAGGTGACTAGGCTCAAGTGGAAGCTCGATTCGGTCCATTTGGAGAGTGCTAATCTAGACGTAAGATAGGTACAAGGTTTGCACTGAATGTAACCATAGGCTTGGAAATCATTTTGGACGCACCTAATGGATCTCCTAGGTGACGCTGGTTATGTGGAATCTCATTTTAGTTAATTTGGAGATAGTGTTAGCGTCGAAGCCAGATAGGTCCTCGGTTTCGCGTCAAATGTACCATAGGCTCAGAAATCATTTTAGACGCACCCCATGGTACTCCAAGGTGACGAAGCTCAACTGAAAGCTCGATTTGGTCCATTTGGAGATAGTGCTAATCCTAACGTAAGAAAAGTGAATGGTTTACGCCGAACGTACCATATGCTTGGAAGTTGTTTTGGACACACCCGATAGAACTCCTAGGTGACATGGGTCATGTGGAATCTCATTTTGGTCCGTTTGGAGACAGTGTTAGACAGGTGCATGGTTTGCGCCAAACATAGCATAGGCTCAGAAATCGTCTTAGACGCACCCGATGGTACTACTAGGTGACGAGGCTCAAGTGGAAGCAGGATTCGGTCCGTTTGGAGAGAGTGCTAATATTGATGCAAGATAGGTGCACGGTTTTCGCTAAATGTACGATAGGCTTGGAAATCGTTTTGGACGCACCCGATGGATCTCCAAGGTGATGTTGGTCATGTGGAATCTTGTTTTAGTTTGTTTGGAGACAGTGTTAGTGTCGATGCAAGGTAAGTGCTTCCTTTCACGTTAAACGTACCATAGGCTCATAAATCATTTTAGACGCACCTGATGGTACTCCTCGGTGACGAGGCTCAAGTGGAAGCTCGATTTTGTCCATTTGGAGATAGTGCTAATCCTGACGTAAGATAGGTGCATGTTTTACGCCGAACGTACCATATGATTGGAAGTTGTTTTGGACACACCCGATAGAACTCCTAGGTGACGTGGGTCATGTGGAATCTCATTTCGGTCCGTTTGGAGACAGTGTTAGATAGGTGCATGGTTTGCGCCAAACATACCATAGGCTCAGAAATCGTCTTGGACGCACCCGATGGTACTCCTAGGTGATGAGGCTCAAGTGGAACCTCGATTCGGTCCGTTTTGAGAGAGTGCTAATCTTGACGCAAGATAGGTGCACGGTTTGCGCTGAATGTACCATAGGCTTGGAAATCGTTTTGGACGCACCCGATGGATCTCCTAGGTGATGTTGGTCATGTGGAATCTCATTTTAGTTCGTTTGGAGACAGTGTTAGTGTCCATGCAAGGTAGGTGCTCGGTTTGGTGTCAAATGTACCATAGGCTCAGAAATCATATTAGACGCACCGATGGTACTCCTAGGTGACGAGGCTCCAGTGGAAGCTCGATTTGGTAAATTTGGAGACAGTGCTAATCCTGACGCAAGATAGGTGCATTGTTTACGTCGAACGTACCATATGCTTGGAAGTCGTTTGGGACACAACCAATAGAACTAGGTGACATGGGTCTCATGGAATCTCATTTTGGTCCGTTTGGAGACAGTGTTAGTGAAGGTGCAAGATAGGTGCACGGTTTGCGCCAAATGTACCATAGGCTTAGAAATTATTCTAGATGCACCCGATGGTACTCCTAAGTGACGAGGGTCAAGTGGATGCTCCTTTCTGTCGATTTGGAGATAGTGCTAATGTTGACGCAAGACAGGTGCACGGTTTGCGCCGAACATACCATAGGCTCAAAAATCATTTTGGACACACCCAATAGAATCCTAGGTGACGTGGGTCATGTGGAATCTCATTTTGATCCATTTGGAGACAGTGTCAGATAGGTGCATGGTTTGCATCAAACATACCATAGGATAAGAAATTGTCTTGGACGCACCCGATGGTACTCCTAGGTGACGAGGCTCAAGTGGAAGCTCAATTCAGTCAGTTTGGAGAGAGTGCTAATATTGACGCAAGATAGGTGGATGGTTTACGCCGGACATACCATATGCTTGGAAGTCATTTTGGACACACCCGATAGAACTCCTAGGTGACATGGGTCATGTGGAATATCATTTTGGTTCGTTTGAAGATAGTGTTAGTGTCGGTGCAAGAGAGGCGCATGGTTTGCGCCAAACGTATCAAAGGCTCAGAAATCATTTTGGACGCACCCGATGGTACTCCTAGGTGACGAGGCTCAAGTGGATGCTCGTTTCTGTCCATTTGGAGAGAGTGCTAATGTTGACGCAAGATAAGTGCACGGTTTGCGCCAAACATACCACAGGCTCGAAAATCGTTTTGGACACACCCGATAGAACTCATAGGTGACGTGGGTCATGTGGAATCTCATTTCGGTCCGTTTGGGGATAGTGTTAGTATCGATGCAAGATATGTGCTTGGTTTCATGTCAAACATACCATAGGCTCAGAAATCATTTTAGACGCACCCGATGGTACTCCTAGGTGACGAGGCTCAAGTGGAAGCACGATTTGGTCCATTTGGAGATAGTGCTAATCCTGACTCAAGATTGGTGCATGGTTTACGCCGAACCTACCATATGCTTGGAGGTCATTTTGGACACACCCGATAGAACTCCTAGGTGACGTGGGTCAAGTGGAATCTCATTTTAGTCCGTTTGGAGTCAGTGTTAGATAGGTTCACGGTTTGCGCCAAACATACCATAGGCTCAGAAATCATCTTGGATGCAAGCGATGGTACTCCTAGGTGACAAGGCTCAAGTGGAAGCTCGATTCGGTCCGTTTGGAGAGAGTGCTAATCTTGACGCAAGATTAGAGCATGGTTTGCGCTGAATGTACCATAGGCTTGGAAATCATTTAGGACGCACAAGATGGATCTCCTAGGTGACGTTGGTCATGTGGAATCTCGTTTCAGTCCATTTGGAGACAGTGTTAGTGTCAATGCAAGATAGGTGCTCGGCTTCGTGTCAAACGTACCATAGGCTGAGAAATCATTTTAGATCGACCCGATGGTACTCCTAGGTGACGAGGCTCAAGTGGAAGCTCGATTTGGTCCACTTGGAGATAGTGCTAATCTTGACGCAAGATGGGCTCATGGTTTATGCCGAACCTACCATATGCTTGGAAGTCATTTTGGACGCAACCGATAGAACTCCTAGGTGACGTGGGTCATGTGGAATCTCATTTTGGCCCGTTAGGAGATAGTGTTAGATAGGTGCATGGTTTGTGCCAAACATACCATAGTTTCAGAAATCGTCTTGGGCGCACCCGATGGTACTCCTAGGTGACTAGGCTCAAGTGGAAGCTCAATTCGGTCCGTTTGGAGAGAGTGCTAATCTTGACGTAAGATAGGTGCAAGGTTTGTGCTGAATGTAACCATAGGCTTGTAAATCATTTTGGACGCACCCGATGGATCTTCTAGGTGACGCTGGTCATGTGGAATCTTGTTTCAGTTCGTTTGGAGACAGTGTTAGCATCGATGCAAGATAGGTTCTCGGTTTTGTGTCAAATATACCATAGGCTCAGAAATTGTTTTAGAGGCACCCAATGGTACTCCTAGGTGATGAGGCTCAAGTGGAAGCTCGATTTTTTCCATTTGGAGATAGTGCTAATCCTAACGTAAGATAGGTGCAAGGTTTACGCCGAACGTACCATATGGTTGGAAGTTGTTTTGGACACACCCGATAGAACTCCTAGGTGATGTGGGTCATGTGGAATCTTATTTTGTTCCATTTGGAGAGTGTTAGATAGGTGCACGGTTTGCGCCAAACATACCATAGGCTCAAAAATCGTCTTGCACGCACCCAATGGTACTCCTTGCTGACGAGGCTCAAGTGGAAGCTCGATTCAGTCCATTTGGAGAGAGTGCTAATCTTGACGCAAGATAGGTGCACTCCTAGGTGACGAGGCTCAAGTGGATGCTCGTTTTGGTCCATTTGGAGATAGTGCTAATCTTGATGTAAGATTGGTGCACGGTTTGCGCTAGACATACCATAGGCTCGAAAATAATTTTGGATAAACTCAATAGAACTCCTAGCTGATGTGGGTCATGTGGAATCATATTTTGGTCCATTTGGAGACAATGTTAGATAGGTGCACGGTTTGCGCCAAACGTATGATAGGTTCAGAAATCATTTTGGACACACCCGATGGTACTCCTAGGTGACGAGGTTCAAGTGGAAGCTCGATTCGGTCTCTTTGGGGGTAGTGCTAATCGTGACACAAGATAGGTTCACAATTTGTGCCAAACGTACCATTTGCTCAGAAATCATTTTGGACGCACCCAATGGTACTCCTAGGTGACGTGGGTCATGTGGAATCTTGTTTCGGTCCGTTTGGAGATAGTGTTAGTGTCGGTGCAAGATAGGTGCATGGTTTGCGCCAAACATACCATAGGCTCAGAAATCGTTTTGCATGCACCCGATGGTACTCCTAGGTGACGTGGCTCAAGTGGAGGCTCGATTTGGTTCATTGGAGACAGTGCTAATCCTGATGCAAGATAGGTGCACGGTATGCGCTGAACGTACCATATGCTCGGAAGTTATTTTGGACGCACCCGATGGAACTCTTAGGTGATGTGGTCATGTGGAATATCGTTTTGGTCTGTTTGGAGACAGTGTTAGTGTCAGTGCAAGATAGGTGCATGGTTTGCGCCAAACGTACCATAAGCTCATAACTCATTTTGGACGCACCCAATGGTACTCCTAGGTGACGAGGCTCAAGTCGATGCTCATTTCATTCTGTTTGGAGATAGTGCTAATCTTGACGTAAGATAGGTGCACGGTTTGCGCCGAATGTACCACAGGCTCAAAAATCGTTTTGGACACACCCGATAGAGGATGGTGATGTGGGTCATGTGGAATCTCATTTCGCTCTGTTTTGAGACTGTGTTAATGTTAGTGCAAGATAGGTGCATGGTTTAGACCAAACGTACCATAGGCTTAGAAATCATTTTGGATGCGCCCGATGGTACTCCTAGGTGACGAGGCTCAAGTGGATGCTCGTTTCATTCGATTTGGAGATAGTGCTAATCTTGACGCAAGATAGGTGCACGGTTTGTGCCAAACGTACCATAGGCTCAAAAATCATTTTGGACGCACCCGATGGAACTCCTAGGTAACGTGGGTCATGTGGAATCCTGTTTCGTTATGTTTGGAGACATTGTTAGTGTCGGTGCAAGATAGGTGCACGGTTTGCGCCAAACGTACCATAGGCTCAGAAATCATTTTGGATGCACCCAATGGTAGTCCTAGGTGACGAGGCTCAAGTGGAACCTCGACTCGGTCCGCTTGGAGATCGTCCTAATCTTGACGCAAGAAAGGTGCACGGTTTGCGTCGAACGTACCATAGGCTCGAAAATTGCTTTGGACGCACCCGATGGATCTCTTAGGTGACGTTGGTCATGTTTAATCTCATTTCAGTCTGTTTAGAGACAGTTTTAGTGTTGGTGCAAGATAGGTGCACGGTTTGTGCCAAATGTACCAGAGGCTCAGAAATTGTTTGGACGCACCCCATGGTACTCCTAGGTGATGAGGCTCAAGTGGATGCTCGTTTCGGTCCATTTGAAGATAGTGCTAATCTTGACGTAAGATAGGTGCTTGGCTTGCGCCAAACGTACCACAGGCTCGAAAATCATTTTGGACACACCTGATAGAACTCCTAGGTGACGTGCATCATGTGGAATCTCATTTCGGTCCGTTTAGAGGCAGTGTTAGTATCCGTGTAAGATAGGTGCATGGTTTGCGCCAAACGTACAATAGGCTCAGAAATCATTATGGACGCACCCGATGGTACTCCTAGGTGATGAGGCTCACGTGGAAGCTTGATTCGGTCCATTCGAGATAGTGCTAATCCTAACACAAGATAGGTCCACGGTATGCGATGAACGTACCATATGCTCGGATGTTGTTTTGGACGCACCCGATGGAACTCTTAGGTGACGTGGTCATGTGGAATATCATTTTTGTCCATTTGGAGACAGTGTTAGTGTTAGTGCAAGATAGGTGCACGGTTTGCACCAAACATACCATTAGCTCATAACTCATTTTGGACGCACTCGATGATAATCCTAGGTGATGAGGCTCAAGTGGATGCTTGTTTCATTACGTTTGGAGATAGTGCTAATCTTGACGTAACATAGGTGCACGGTTTGCGCCGAACGTACCATAGGCTCGAAAATCATTTTGGACACACCCGATAGAGGAAGGTGACGTGGGTCATGTGGAATCTCATTTTGCTCTGCTTTGAGACTGTGTTAATGTCAGTGCATGATAGGTGCACGGTTTGCGCCAAACGTACCATAGGCATAGAAATCGTTTTGGATGCACCCGATGGTACTCGTAGGTGACGAGGCTCAAGTGGAAGCTCGATTCGGTTCGTCTGGAAATAGTGCTAATCTTGATGCAAGATAGGAGCACGATTTGCATCGAACATACCATAGGCTCAAAAATCGTTTTAGACGCATCCGATGGATCTCCTAGGTGACGTGGGTCATGTGGAATCTCGTTCAATTTATTTTGAGATAGTGTTAGTTTCGGTGCAAGATAGGTGCACGGTTTGTGCCAAACGTACCATAGGCTCAGAAATCGCTTTGGGCGCACCCAATGGTACTTCAAGGTGAGGAGACTCCAGTGGAAGCTCGATTCAGTTTGTTTGGAGAAAGTGCTAATCTTGACGCAAGATAGGTGCACGGTTGGTGCCGAACGTACCATAGGCTTAGAAATCGTTTTGGACGCACCCGATGGAACTCCTAGGTGACGTGGGTCATGTGGAATCTTGTTTTGGTCCGTTTGGAGACAGTGTTAGATAGGTGCACGGTTTGCGCCAAACATACCATAGGCTCAGAAATCATCTTGGACGCACCTGATGGTACTCCTAGGTGATGAGGCTCAAGTGGAAGCTCGATTCGGTCCATTTGGAGATAGTGCTAATGTTGATGTAAGATAGGTGCATGGTTTGCGCTAGACATACCATAGGCTCGAAAATCATTTTGGACAAACTCGCTAGAACTCCTAGGTGATGTGGGTCATGTGGAATCTTATTTTGGTCCAATTGAAGACAGTGTTGGATAGGTGCACGGTTTACGCCAAACGTACGATAGGCTCAGAAATCATTTTGGACACACCCGATGGTACTCTTAGGTGACGAGGCTCAAGTGGAAGCTCGATTCGGTCTATTTGGAGTAGTGCTAATCTTGATGCAAGATAGGTTCACAGTTTGCGCCGAACATACCATTGGCTCGGAAATCATTTTGGATGCACCCGATGATACTCCTAGGTGACGTGGGTCATGTGGAATCTTGTTTTGGTCTGTTTGGAGACAGTGTTAGTGTCGGTGCAAGATAGGTGCACGGTTTGCGCCAAACGTACTATAGGCTCAAAAATCATTTTGGACACACCAGATGGTACTCCTAGGTGACGAGGCTCAAGTGGAAGCTCGTTCGGTCTGTTTGGAGATTGTGCTAATCTTGACGCAAGATAGGTGCATGGTTTGCGCTGAACGTACCATGGGCTCAGAAATCATTTTGGATGCACCTGATGGAACTCCTAGGTGACATGCGTCATGTGGAATCTTGTTTTAGTCCATTTGGAGACAGTGTTAGTGTCGGTGTAAGATAGGTGCAATATGGGGGTGCGACCCTAGATACCCACGACAAACTACATGGGCTGCACTCCCAAGGGTGGTCCAACCCACAAGACAAAGACCTACGGTGCATGGCACTGCTCGGCGTGCACTACAGGACATCAAGGGCAATATCCTGAACATACTACGAGATCTGTTAGGATACGTTTGATCCCATGATTTCTATAATCTGTTATTACTTTCTGGTTATCTCCTAGATCAAACTGACTCGTAACCCTGCCTCCCAGACTATATAAGGCGGGCAGGGACCCCCTCAAAACACACATAATATCATATGAAGCCAATACAATCCAACAGACCATAGGAGTAGGATATTACGTCACGCTGACTGCCCGAACCTATCTTACTCTTGTGTCTCTGTTGCCTTCTTGTTCTCGATTACATGCATCTCTGCTGATCAATCTACCTTCTGGGATACCCCTCGGAGGACTACCGACGATATTCTATCGATAGTTAGCACGCCAGGTAGGTGTGTGCGTGCTATTTCCATATCAAACAAGATGGTACGTTTTGTAGGCTCTTTGTCCTCCCCACAGCCTGGCCACATCTTCACGGTCAGATTAATCTCCTGGATCATCAATGCTGATGGAGACGGAGAGATCATCGAGCCGGTGCAGATCGATTCTACGTCAACCACCCCAACACCTGTGACTGCAGATCCGATCTCAGAACTACCTCCAAGGTCATCTTCATCAACAATCCGTCACCCGCTCCTCCGCTACCCGAGGATCAACAATGATGACCTGATCACATCCATCGATCAAGTTGGCTAGAAGCTCGCCGACTGCCTCTCCATCGTAGAATTGGCTCTGACCACTATGGTTCAGCGTCGACCAACCTCTGATTCAGATCCGTCGGAGGCCGATTAGGAAACTCCAGGGGTTACGGCCATACCATTTCAGCTCACCAGCATCGTTGCCTCCTACAAAGATGCCCTAAGAGGCAAATTCACCGACCAGGTGGGAGACATCTATCCTCCCACCGACCAGGTCAACGACCAGCTCTCGCCGACTATCAACATGTTGCACATCGGTCAATGCCCCGAAACATCCCTCCACACCATCCCAGGGCTCCACGTTGACTGTCGCCGAAACCTCCGCCGTCCAATCTCCTTTCCCACCCTTCCGAGGAGGTGGGATCTTTAACGTTAGCATCGACAACCCTTGTGTCAATAGGAACGCCAACCGTGCATAGCGCCGAGCAAATGAGACCGCCATTGTGCTAGCCGAAGCTGCTCGCAATGAATAGCTCAACTCGCAAGGGAGGCCACGCCCACTCCAATGCAACCTCGACAATGAATTTGTCCATGTCGATAGCCACGACGTCTACAAGACCCCAAGCGCCAACTTAGCTGTGGCCGCCAATGAGCTCGCACAGCTCGAGCAAACACCAGAGGTCGCCAAGGTCGCTGCCATGCTTAAAGCGGCGCACTGCCAGGCCAACGATATCCGCTAGCATCAGAGACCCTCCTACTCGATGAGCTCGATTCACCGATCTGCCGTGGCAAGATCTAATCGCTGCCCCAGCCAAAGCTGTTTCGCCGACCAGCATCGTGATGATGGACAACCCCTCCAGGGGGGAGCTAGGGGGAACCGCATCGACTACCCATGCCAACACGACCAAGAAGTCAATCAAGACATCCGAGCGCACATCAACAACCTCCGAGACGCGCGACGTCCTATTAACAGGCACTGTTTCTCTCGCCATGAAGAAGTACGCCAGCATTAAGAATACGAGCAAGAGTCTGGTAATCCGGACCCAGCACTTTAGCCACTCAACGCCGGCAATGCCACAGATCACAACGGTGATGATCTCGAAGGGCTCCGAGAATTCACGAGGGCACTTCAGACACTCCAGTGGCCTCGTGGTTTCAAAATCACCAGGGTCGAACCCTACGATGGACGGATGAACCCCACATAGTGGCTACAAGCTTATGCCACCGCTGTGCGCGCCGCCGGGGGAGATACCAGTGCCATGGCAAACTATCTTCCCATCATGCTCACACCAACCACGATGAACTAGTTCACAAGCCTCGCCCCGGACTCCATCGAATCCTAGGAATAGCTGAAGAAGGTGTTCACCGACAACTACATGGCTATGTGTACTCGACCGGGCACCAAGCATGATCTGAATCACATCTACCAGAAACCATCCGAGCTCCTCCGTAGCTACATCAGATGCTTTTTCAAGATGAGGAATTCTATTCCCTACATCACGGAAGCAGAGGTCATCACTGCCTTCGTCCGAGGACTCCATCACCGTGACCTCCACTCCAAGTTCAATCGCAAGCCACCAAAGGGGATTGACAAGATGATTACGACTGTCGATCAGTACGCCGACACCGAAGAGGCCAAAGTACGCTTCAACGAGGATGCGGGCACTCACCGCCCAACTCACTGCAACGACGAGCGCCCCAACAACCGATGCCATAGTGACCGCCGCTACGACGATCACGGCCATCGTTAGGACAACGCTCGTGATCGGCTGGAAGGGTCCAGAGCCGGTCAGTATCGCCACCGCTGACCAGACCACATCGTCATCGTTGTTGACGAACCTCACATGAAGCGCAACTATGACGAGCAGTACAAAAAGATCCTCAAAGGCCCGTGCCCTCTCCGCAAGAACAACAAGCACAAGATGAAGGACTGCCTTGGCTTGTCTAAGGAATTCTAGGACAAAAAGAAAGATGATGACAACGACGATGGAGCCAGAGGTCGCCGACCACCTGGGGACAACAACAATGCCTTCCAGGATCATGACAAAGTGGTTGCCACTATCTTCGGGGGCCTCGCTGCCACCAAGAGCAGAAGAGATCGGAAGCTCACCGCCCACCGGGTGCTCGCCGTCAACGTAGAAGACACCATCGCCAACCCAGCTATTGCCCCTGGTCCGAGGTCCCCATCACTTTTAGCACGACCGACCAATGAGCGGACATCCCTTACACAGGGCGTTTCCTCCTTGTTCTTGATGCAACCGTAGGAAACAGCTTTTCAGGAAAGTACTAATCGACGGTGGAAGTGCTCTAAACCTCCTCTTCGCTGGAGCCCTAAAGGAGCTGGGCCTTGGGATAGAAGACCTCACACCCTCTGATTCCACCTTCTAGGGTGTGGTACCAGGCAGGGCATCCAAACCGCTTGGAGAAATCACCCTCCTGGTATAATTCGGCATGGTTAGCAACTACCACGTCGAGCACATCAACTTCTACGTCACCGACTTCAACACCGCCTACCATGCCATACTTGGTCGCTCAGCTCTAGCCAAGTTCATGGCCACACTACACTATGCCTATCTGGTACTAAAGATGCCTTCACCTGTAGGAGTTATGTCCCTACGGGCCAACCTCTCCATTGTCTACGCCTACGAGACGGCGAGTCTCACCCTCGCCGAAGCCATCGACCTCTCCATCTAGATGGTTAGCGTGGACACAATTGCCAAGACAGTGCTCACCGATGACCTGGAGATCCCAGTGCTGGAGCCTCCTCGCGCCTCTGCCAAGTCCAAGGAAATGAAGGAGGTCAGCCTCGGCCTCGATGACCCCACCAAGACCATCAAAATTGGAGCTCATCTCGACCCCAAATAGGAAAGCGCGCTCATCTCCTTCCTACGTGCCAATGCTGATATGTTTGCTTGGAAACCTATAGACATGCAGGGGGTACCACGGGAGAAGATTGAGCACTCCTTGAATGTCTCTCCGACCGCCAAACCGATCAAGCAGAAACTCCAACGATTAGCGCTAGACAAGAAGGAGGCTATGAGGGTAGAAATAAAATGGCTCCTAGCTGCCAGATTTATTAAAGAAGTGTATCATCCTAAGTGGTTAGCAAACCCTATTCTTGTTCAAAAAAAAGAATAAAGAATGGAGAATGTGCGTTGATTACACTGATATCAACAAACACTGCCATAAAGACCCCTTTGGTCTACCTCGGATAGATGAGGTTGTAGACCCCACCGTCAGCTGTGAATGGCTCTCCTTCCTCGACTGTTACTCCAGCTATCACCAGATATCCCTCAAAGAGGACACCAGATCAAGACGTTGTTCACCACGCCTTTCGGTGCGTATTGTTATACCACTATGTCCTTCGGACTCAAGAACGCCATGGTGACCTACCAGAGAGCCATCCAGATCTACCTTAACCAATAGATAGGCCGCAACATCGAAGCTTACATCGATGATGTGGTCGTCAAATCCAAACCGCCAACAATCTTATCACCGACTTTGAAGAAATGTTCGCCAACTTGAAAAGATACAGATAGAAGTTGAACCCTTCAAAGTGCATCTTTGGAGTTCCATCCGGCATACTCCTAGGCTACATCGTCAGTGCCCGCGGTATCGAACCCAACCCCGACAAGGTCTCTACCATTACCAACATGAAATGGACAACCTATGTAAAGGATATACAGAAGCTTACAGGGTGCATGACTGCTCTCATCCGCTTTATATCGCGCCTCGGCGAAAATGGTCTACCATTTTTCAAAATACTCAAGGCCTCCGAGCATTTCTCCTAGTCGGAGGAGGCAGATATAGCTTTCGAGCAGCTCAAGTTGTTTCTAACGAAGTCTCCGATCATGACGGTGCCCTAGCTAGATGAAACCCTATTGATCTACATCGCTGCCACTTCTCGCATCGTTAGCATAGCTATTGTCGTCGAACGCGAGGAAGACGGACATGCCTATAAGGTACAATGCCCAGTCTACTTCATCAGCGAGGTTCTTAATGAGTCCAAAACTCGTTACCCTCAGGTTCAAAAGATGTTATACGCCATTCTGATCACATTGCGCAAGCTTCGCCATTACTTCGAGTACTACAAGATTGCCGTGGTCACTAAGTTCCCTCTGGGGGACATCCTCCGCAACAAAGAGGCCAATGGCCGCATCATCAAGTGGGCTATCGAGCTCGGCACCTATTCCATCCAATTCAGAAGTAGACCTACCATTAAGTCACAAGCGCTGGCTGACTTCGTCGCTAAGTGGACCGAGATCCAAGAGCCCATCTCCACTGCTTGCCTCAAGCACTGGGTGATGTACTTCAATGGTGCCCTCAACATTATCGGCGCTAGTGCTAGCATTTTACTCATTACTCTGACCAAGGACAAGCTCCAATACGTCCTCTGAATTCATTTTCTAGCCTCCAACAACGCCACGGAATATGAAGCATGTCTCCATGGACTCCGTATAGCCATCATGCTCGGCGTCAAATGCCTCATGGTATACGGAGACTCTGCGCTGGTCATCAACCAGCTCAATAAAGATTGGTCCTATTCCAGTGAGAAGATGGACGCATATTGCGCTGAAATCAGGAAACTCTTGGAGAAGTTCTACGGTATCAAGTACCACCATGTGGTACGAGATCAAAATCAGCTGGCTGACCACCTATCTAAGATGGGATCTTCTCGCACTGCGACTCCTCCTAGGGTCTTCGTTCAAGACCTCTTTATGCTGTCTATTAAGGAAGAGAAGGAAGTTCAAGAAATCCCCCCCCCCGCTGAGCAATTGGTGCTTATAGTACCTTCGCCGACCGATGATTGGAGGGAATAGTTCATGAAGTACCTCACCAGCGCTGGCGTATCCGCTGACAAGACCAAAACTGAACGCCTAATCTATCACAGCAAGCACTATGTGCTGGTAGATGGGAACTTGATGAGGAAAAGTGCCAAGGAAGGGATACTGCAAAAATGCATCACCCAAGAAGGAGTGAAACTACTTCTCGAAATTCACTCTGGTTCCTGTGGCAATCACGCGGCCTCGAGAAACCTGGTCGGTAAAGCTTTCTGAGCTAGTTTTTATTGGCCCACGGCCATCGCCGACACAGAAGACCTCATCCGACATTGTGAAGGATGTCAATTTTTCGCCAAGCAAAATCATGTGCCGGCGCAGGAATTGCTGACCATCCCAGCTTCTTAGCCTTTCACATGCTGGGGATTGGATATGATTGGGCCTTTCAAGCCTACGCCAGGCGGTTTCCAGTACATGTATGTCACCATTGACAAGTTCTCCAAGTGGATCGAATACAAGCCGCTTGTTTCGGCCACTACAAAGAAGGCAGTCGAGCTCTTCGAAGATATCATCCATAGATTCTTTCTCCTGAACAGCATTATCACCGACCTCAGAACTACATTCACTAGTCATCATTTTTGGGACTTCTGCGAAGACCGATGCATCTCCATCAAATACGTCTCCATTGCCCATCCCAGAGCCAACGACCATGTCGAACAGGCGAATGGCATGATCCTCGACGCCCTCAAAAAGAGGCTATATCAAAAAGAGGAAAAGCATCTGGGCAGATGGCTCAAAGAGCTCTCAGCTATAGTCTAGGGACTGTGCACTCAAGCTAGTCACAGCACCGGTGTGTCTCCATACTTTTTGGTCTATGGCTCAGAAGCCATACTTCCAGTGGACATTGCCTTCTGAGCACCTAGGGTGGAACATTATAATGAAGAGCAAGCCACAGTTGTTTGGATAGTGGATGTCGACAGGGCCGAAGAAGAACGCCTGATCACTTGCATTCGCACAGCCAATTGCCTAGAAGGCTTGTGAAGAAACTACAATTACAATATCAAAGGTCATTCATTTGCCGTCGGTGACCTCATTCTTCGTAGAAAACAGAAAACCAAAGGGATGCACAAGCTCTCCTCCCCCTAGGAAGGGCCTTACATGGTCAAAGAGGTTACCCGACCAGGGTCTTATCAGCTATGTGACTTGGATGGAATTGATATCCCCAATTTGTGGCACATTGAGCACCTTATATGTTTCTATCCTTGAAACACTCTAGATATGTACTCTCCACTCCATAATGAATGAAGTTTTTGTCGCCATAATTTGTCTCCGTTATTTCTCCACTTTGGTTTAATCTCCATTTGCGATCGCCAGCTCTATGCTACTCTGGTTTAAAATCTAATACGTGATCTCCATAAATGCTCCACCCCGTTTCTCCATACTAAAATATCTCTAAGATATTTCGCCAACCACTGAGCAACACACGTTCTGCACTGTGTTCTTTGGAGAAAACTCAGTCTCGATCTCTCCCTACACGTGCTACGGGCTCCCTGCTCTGCGTTATGTGTGGTCGGCTGTGGTTCCTCAGTCACGTCTATTCCTCCTACACGTGCACGGGCTCCGCGCTCGATGTTATGGAATACGGGCTAGCCAAGGCCAAGAGCCCAGTAACAAACTAACTGCTCGGACGCTACTTATACCATGTATAATTGCGTTAGGGTTAACAATACATCTATTTTTCACCGAAAGAGCTGGCAAACTGCATAAACATGCACATGTCACTTTACAACATTTATACACATACATAAATGTTTGTTTATGCCCTCGCACATCTAACTCTCCTCTACAGATGTTTCATACAGGTTACTCTATGAGCAGGTCATTGCGCTTGGCCCTCACCGTCCACCTCGCCGAACAGATCGACATCACTGGCCAGCCTTTTCGCCGCATCCTCCACCTCAGCTTCCAGCTACCGCTGCTTCGTCGCACCCGTCCCTCTGGCGAATCTAACCCCTATCACTCAAAGATCGATGGTAGGACAGTGGGACCGGACCACCGCTAGGGTGTGTGTCATGGCAGAGATAGTGGTGTCTTGGTTGAGGCTCTTAAAGTTCTCCCACGCCGCCTTGCATCTGTCGATGATGGTGTCCAGACGTGGCGGCCTATTGTCGGGCTGAGGAGCTACCTCCATGTCGACGTAGTCGAGCACAGGCTTGACCCTGGAAACCATGGCATCAAGTTTCCCCCTCTGGGATCTAGCCTCCAGCAACAGCACGTCAAACTACGCCTTGGCCCTTCAACAGTACTCTATAGACACCAAAAGGATCCGTCAAACAAAGAAATCACTTCAGTAACAACTCTGACCATGAACTACTCACCTTTTAGCTCCTAGGCCAGTTTCTCCACTCACCCAAATGCCTTCTCTATCTCCTCTTGGAGATGATGGATGACCTAACACAACTGGCCAAGCTCTGCATCTTGCTCTACAAAAGTGATGATCGTCAGCAACATCTAGTTTTTTCGTCAATACAGAACAAGCTCACCGATCCATAGTACCTTTCTTCTGCTTAGAGACGCTTCTCAGCTACACAGAGTTGTGCTCTAGCTACTCAGAGTTCTGCCTCAGCTGCTCGGCGATGGTTGTCAGCTGCTCGTATAAGGCCCCCTTTTGGTATTCTAGGTCCCTCGTGTTTAATTCGGCAAGATCTCATTCGCGCTGGTCCCTCTGGATGTTCTTCTCCATCAGCTTCACCACCTCCTTCAGCTTCACATTCTCCTCAGTGAGGGGCTCCATCCTCTTGATCAGCTGCTACCGTTGGCTGGCAGTTCGTGCTATACCCTGCAAAGCACCAAGATTATGAAGAATTCCAATCTCCAACACCAAAGATGGACATTGCGGCACAATGCTAACCTCAATTTGCTTCATAACCATGGAAACGGCGGACCATAGCCTCTTCACCTCCCTGGTGGTGTCCTCCTCTTCCACGACCACCACTTCATCCCCCCGCTTGCGGAGGATCCAGACGGCATGAGGTCATGATTCTTCACGCTCAATCTCCTCAACCTCATCCTCTTTCTCCATAGTGTGTGGCGCTCCTTGGGGCTCGATGGCTGCACAAAGCATCCGACCATGCTCTGTTACATCTTAGGTCACACCGTTTGCTCCTCCGACACCGCTGGCCTTTTCGCCCCAGACTCCAGCACGATGTCGACAGCTCTAGCTCCCACCTCTGAAGGTTCGGTGGTTCCCGCCGTCGCTCCTGGCGTCTCCGTCACATCGGCCACCGTCGTCGCCAACAGTTCTCCACCGCCAACTCCATCAGCAGCGGTGGTCGACTCCTTCGTAGGCCGCCGAGCGCCCAGGGACTCCGGGATAGAGTTTGCTGGCATTGCCTCCGCACCGGGACCAGCCCTTGGCTGCTCGCTAGTCTGGCCTGAAGGATTGAGATCCTCCATGTGTCTCGTTCTGCATCAGATCATTTCATCAATCCCCGTAACTATAAAGATCGGACAGCAAATGATTCCAAGGCAAGGATACTTACACATCAGCTTCCCGGTAGATGGTTCTAAATTGGCACTGCCTTCCCGAGCACCCAGGCACGGCTCTGGGGTCAACCCACGTGCCCTAGGCTAGAGATCTTGCGGCCCCCACTGTTGGCCTCTCCTCCGCCTACTGCTCGGGGACTCCCTCACCTTCCTTCGACTCCACCTCCGCGTGCGTGTTGTGCGGTGGCGCCTCAGTTCTCGGAGGAGGAGCTACTGGGGCCCATTATCGTTTGACCACTCGGACATCGCCGCACTCTACGTCTGACTGGTCTGGTCGGCGCCAAACGAGATGCCGCCATGGCTTGCGGGGAGTTACATCCACTGTTTTCCTCTTCTATCAGGCCGGCTCATCTTGGGCCGCCCTTTACCTCGGACCCTCTTCGACACCGGTGGAGGACTCTCCGACCGACCAGCACCTACGCCTCTGGATTCGGATGAGGTGCTAGCGGCACCTTCCTCCGGCTGAGTGGTTGGCCTGGGGTCTACCGCTTTCGGCCAATCGCTCCTCAGCACACCCGAGAAGTACGCCACCCTTTCCTACAAATGGATCTTTCCACAAGTGAATTAGATTCACTGCTCGGCATGACATAGGATAAAAAAGACTAGGACCAATAGTCAAGATTTTTACCTAAGGAGGTGGGTTCATGCAGTTGAAGGCTCTTAGCTGCCCTGGCACGCTGAATGGCATGTTTGGAGCGAATAGCTCTGCTGCCTAGTGTAGCACGGCCTCCTTCGTCAACCTGTCCATCCCCTCCTAGGTGCCGTCTCATTGTAGGGCTGGATGCGGCGCACTATGAAGCTCACCGCCACAGTGACTCCATTCATCTTAATACCCCACATCAGTTCGAGGAGCTCCTTCACCTAATCCATATCAGCATTGGTCGACTTCTCTGACCAGCTCCTCTAGTTCTCCGGAACCTGGTCGATGTCGTATCTAATGGCAGGATAGCTTTGCTTCATGTAAAACCACCTGGCATTCCACCCCTTCAGCGAGGTGTTTAGAAGCACAGTGATGTACTTGCCCGCCATCCTGTCACAGAGATGCAGGTACACACCATCGACCACCTTGGAACCACCCCCGCCCTTCTTCTTCAGCCAGAACAGGTGTCGGAAGAGGTTGAAATGGGGAAGAATGCCGAGATACGTCTCACAGAAATGGATAAAAATAGAGATGTGCAAGATGGTGTTTGGATGCAGATTGCACAGACTCACTCCCTAGAACTCCAACAGATCCCGCAAGAAAGAATGAATAGGAAGTCCTAATCCGCGCTAGAAATAATCCCTAAAAACTACGACTTCATCAGTATGCGGCATCGGGTAGCGCTCACCGTCGGCCGGACGCCATCCGGCGGTGACTCGCTAAGGGAGAATGCCCGCCACCACCATCTCATTGAGCTCTGTCTCCCCCAAGAGGGACAATACCCACTCCTTGTCACGGCTTGTCCCGGCGGCTTCCTTCTTCGTGTTACCACCACCCCTCTTTGGTGCCATTTCCTTGGATCTGGATTGGGGGAGCGTAAGGCTGAGGAGGAAGACGAAGTGGTGAAGTGGAAAGGTGGGAGCGTGGAGTGCGGCGGCATAGTTATAAAGGCAACCCCCCACTTTCTGCATTCAAGGATTTTTGGGAAACCGCTCCATGATTTGTGCCTTTTTGAATTCACTGAAGCGGCGTGGTGGGCCGTTATCTGGGCTTCTACGCAACTGCAGCCCATATCGCCCATTTTTCACCGCAACTTTTTACTACACACTGAATATTCGCTGACTTCTCCTCAATACCATTAAGGCTCAGTAACTCCTACTGTACAGCCGTTAGTTCGATTTCTTCTCCGCGAATTGATTTCTCCAAGATATCCACTTGTGGCTCAGGGACTACGTCATCACTACGATTTGGTTCCTCACCACAATGGGGATTTTCTTCTAGTTACTTTTGTTTTTGACCCTAGCACCACGTGATCATGTCACCTACTGTCAGGCTTGGGGACTAAGTGGGCAAACTCTACCTTATGGTGAATGTGCGTTTTTTTCATTTTAGGGCTCCGCCCAGGGACTGGTTGCCTGCTCAGCTAGTCTTCTGTTTTTCTTCTACTTTGGGCCCTAGCACCACGTGACTACGTCACCTACTGTCAGGCTCGGGGACTAAGTGGGCACACTTCACCTTGAGGTGAGTGTGTTTGTTTTAATCTTGAAGACTCCATGCCTCTTCAAGTTGAAGAAGACTATCTCCCTTTCTCATGGTCGGACTCCAAGTGGGCACACTTGGTCCACTGTGAGGAAATTTTTGATTTTGAACTTGAGCTCCTTACATCCTTCTAGCAAGCCTTACTTGGGAAAGCTCATGCTCAGCTAGACAGTTAAGCTGGTCAGCTATGGACCACAACTGCTCGGTGACTCATTATGGTGGTTGGACCATGAGTCTGACAGCTCGGCTTTGTTTACACCTGCTCGGATAAGCTGAAGATGGCATTGCAAAGCGGATACAAGGCGCTCAGGGACTAGCTATGGGGGATGCAACCCTAGATACCCATGGCAAACTACATGGGCTACGCTCCCACGGGCGGTCTAGCCCACAAGACGAAGACCTATGGTGCACGACACTGCTTGGCATGCACCGCAAGACATCAAGGGCGATATCCTAGAGATACTACGAGATTTGTTAGGATACATTCAATCGCATGATTCCTGTAATCTGTTATTACTTTCTGGTTATCTCCTAGATCTAACCGACTTGTAACCCTACCCCCAGAATATATAAGGTGGGCAGATACAATCCAACAGACCACAGGAGTAGGGTATTACGTCGCACTGATGGACCAAACCTATCTAACACTTGTGTCTCTATTGCCTTCTTGTTCTCGATTACACGCATCTTTGCTGATCAATCTACCTTCGTGGGATACCCCTCAGATGACTGCCGATGATATTCTGTCGATAGTTGGCGCGTCAGGTAGGGGTCTGCATGCTGTTTCAGTGTCGAACAAGATGGTACATTTTGTAGGCTCTTCGTCCTCCCCGTAGCTAGGCCAGATCTTCACGGTCGGATCATTCTCCTAGATCATCAATGCTGACGGAGATGGATAGATCATCGAGCCGGTGCACATCGATTCTGCGCCAACCACCCCAACACCTGTGACTGCAGATCCGATCTCAGAACCACCTCCAAGGTCATCTTCATCAACAATTCGCCGCTCACTCGCCCGCTACCCGAGGAAGCGGATCGACAATGATGATCTGATCACATCCATCGATCAGGTTGGCCAGAAGCTTGCCGACTGCCTCTCCATCGTAGAATCGGCTTTGACCACTCTAGTTCAGTGCCGACCACCCTCCGATTCAGATCCATCGAAGGCCAATCAGGAAACTCTAGGGGTTATGACCCTACCCTTTGGGCTCACCAGTGTTGCCGCCTCCTACAAAGATGCCCTAAGAGGCAAATTCACCGACCAGGTGGGAGACATCTATCCTCTCACCGACCAGCTCTCGCTGACTGTCAACATGTTGCACATCGGCCGACGTCCCGAAACATCCCTCCACACCATCCTGGAGGAGAATCCAGACTCTGAGGCCTAGGGCTCCATGGAGACTATCGCCAAAACCGCCGCCGTCCAATCTCCTTTCCCACCCTTCCGAGGAGGTCAGATCTTTAACGTCAGCATCGACCAATGTTTTCCTAAATGGTAAACGGTCTTTACACGGTCGCCCTTCATTTAGCGTTTAGGCTATTTACACGGTGTTTAAACGAAGTTAAATGGTTTTGTACTTAAAAAAATACATATAATTATAAATGTGCATGTAAAAAATCAAGTATTCTAGCATTTATACATATTTATCCGAGTAAAAATCAATTATTTTGGTATGTATATATATTTATGCATGTGAAAAGAACCAAATATAGATATTTATGCATGTAACATATCAAGTGTACACATTTATAAATATAATAAACTTAAGTATACAAATTTATCCACACAAAACTGAACTAGATTTACCTCGTGTTCACCTAAACAACCGTTTAAACAACTGTTTAGCCCATTTAATACTATTTATCTCTGTTCCGTTTAGGCTGTTTAGACCTATGACAGAACCGCCCAATTTATACAAGATCAAGTACGGCTGTCGCCGCTAACATGTTGACACGCGCATACTTTCACTTATATAAACCCGGTAGTCCACCGAGTGTCACGCAGGACCTCGGTAAATCAACATCACAACCAAGATCGCGTGATTAAGCAAATACACATCACATACGCAGCGTTGCAGCAGAAATAATATTACAAATAGGTTCATAAATAATAGTCCAAGTTTGGATTTCAAAACCGATTAGTGAAAACAACATAACTTTCAAATGATTACATTAATATAAGTTCCAAATACGTTGCTAGCATAAGTGACATCCTCAGATAAAAGCATATAGATGAGAATAAATATAGAGTCACCGAGCCCACCGGCGGTTAGCCACCATCTTTAGCAGGCCAAGAACTGCACCTGCAACATGGTGGGATAAACCCTGAGTACTCGAATGTACTCAGCTAGACTTACCCATCATAAACCAGAATAAAATTCACTCCAAGGAGTATGCAAGGCTTTATAAGTGGAGGTAGCTTGACAACATTTTGCATAACAAGCGATTAACTCAATTATACAATTATAATTCTGTCATCAAGTTAATTAGAACTATCCATCTCTAGATTAGCAACTATCCTGTGCCAAACATGTGGTATATCATTTTAATAGCATACAATAGTAACCATAGCAGGTATTGTAATTCTATATTCATTCGAACCATCTTGTTACATAACACAGTTACTACGATGTTGGAGCTAGCCAAGTTTCTCACTATCCGAGAGAGACGACGATTCGAATCTATTTCAACCAGCTGGGAATTTATTCCTAACACAAACCCAGGCAGACCCGATCAACGGTCACCTTAGGTCACCTTTGGTACAACTTAGGTACATATTTCGCGGGTCCGTACCGCGCCGCACAATCTGGGACACCAGATGCCAGGACGTTCAGGCCTAGCCTGCCCTTGGGCTCAGCCTGATCGCCCCCCGCAAGGAGCGCACAACAGAATGGGGCCCGGCCTAAGTTGAGCTACTCGGCTTCATGGTCGGAACGAGTTATCGGGCCAGCTAAGTGATAGGCATGCGTTCAATCTTGTCAGAAGTTTCAACAACGGTACGGTCCTTGATCGGCACAGACGGAATCACATGAGTCAACCTACACATAGACTCTGCCCGACCTTGATTTTCTTTTACCCCATGGTTCTTTTCCACAATAGCAAATATAGCCAACTATGCTTCGGTATCCACCTATATCTCGCAGGTGACAGGAAATCACCCGACTTCTACCGGTCTAAGCATGGCTAAGCATATATTCGATCCTAGACCTACATAGGGTTAAATGTAACACCCCAGGTGTTTGCCACTAGTTAAGCAATGGGTTTGAGCTCAAACATGGCATATTAAGTGATGGTGAAGATGCCAAGGTCCAACCTATAGAAATGAGCCCCAACCTAAACTTGGATATTGCACCCTTGCTTTACATATAGGCCCTTTTCAAGATATATGCTTGGCTGGTGTTATGGGAATATCTTCATATGTCTCACATCAATACCCATCTATATTGATCCATGGAAAAGTTTCATGAAGTTTGGAATCAAAAAGTCACATGAAATGATAAGTTATATCCTTGTTGGGATGATTTTACTAAGTGCTTGAATTGCACTATTAAGTGAATGAGAGCATGAGATGTCAACCAAACCTTGCAACCTTGCCAAAATGACTCTAGATGAATAGTGCAACAAAAGTCATGAAAGGTTGATGTTGGGCAAATGCCAAGAAAACGCTCCAATGGATCAAAAAGGATAATTTAAGCTCCATCGTGATCCTACTTTGGTCAAAGTAGAACAGTAGGTTCTATACTATTTTTGAGGTTGGACCTTAAATGAAAGTTGTAGTCCATATCATGTAGAACAAACTTTGTTTTTGGACCAAGAGCTAGTTTGGTCCATAACCTAGTCAAACAGAGCTCACAAGATTCAATAAAGTGCTGATTTAGAGCCCAAGATTTTGTCTAAGTCCTAACTGACGTTTTTGTTCGGGTACCCTAGTTTGGAGCTTTGTGTCTTCCTAATCAGGCCAAACCAGTCTAAGAACCTTTAATGAAAGTTGTTGCTTGGTTCGCGTACAACAAACTTTGTTTTTGGAGTACACCATGGATCGGCTCGGAACCAAGTCTAGCAGTGGCTCAAAGTTGGAACCTGCTACTGATTTCAGCACTTAGAATTCTAAGTCTAGGACTTCATCGACATCGGCATTGGCATCTCTCGTTCTTTGAAATTCGTTAAGCAACTCGATTTGGTCCAAAGATAAAAGTTGGAGTATACGTTGTGGAGAAGAGCGTGCAAAAAGATAGCACCAGTTTGACTTTGGTTGGATGATCAATTTTTGCGTTTACTTAACCGCTGTCAACACGTTGACAGTGTCAACTTTGGACTTGATTAACCGCTGATCTACAACTCAAATGACTTGGCACCCTTAATAGAAAACATAGAGCTTCGTGCGGGCTTCGATCTTCGTAATCGGCCCATGTCCTGATTCGGCCCGGATCCAGCCCAAAAGCGCCACCCACCATGCCCCGTTCGTCGCCCGCCACGTGCTCGAGGATTTGTCCGAACGGCGATGCGTGTCCTGGACGTGTCCGCCATGCCCGAGCTGAGCACCTCACCTTGCTGCCGCGCGTCCTTGCACCCCTGCGTCGATGCGGAGAGCCGAGCGCGTTTCCCTTCACTCGCTCTGGCCCTCCCTTTCTTTTTCCCTCGCGTGCTGCTGCTGCTTGCGGGCGCGACCGTCGCCGCCATGGCAGCCGTCGTTCCTGCGTCTCCAACCTCCCTCCACCCAAATTGACCGCACCACCACCTCCCTCACCTCGCGCCGCAACCCCCGCACCCCTCGCCTGAAGCCGCTCGTCACCGGCGCGCCCTCACCACGGTGCGGCTTGGCCTAGGCCGTCGGCGCACGTGGCTGGGGCTCCATGCTCCACCTCGGCCCGAGCCGAGGCCACCGGCGAGTGCACGCGGCCCTGCTCGTGCTCCGCCGCCACTTCCCCCACCGCCGACGAGCCTCCTCCGGCCGGCGAACGGCGAGCTCCTGTGCAGCCCTTCAAAAATTCGCGTCAGGGACTTCGTCCTCAAATTCGACTAAAGGGAAGGGCCTAAATGCAATGTCATTGACTCAAGTGAATAGTGCCTCGAGGGACCTATTTGTTGTAAATCAGGTGAAACTTTGGAAATTCATAGTAAATCGTAGAAAATTCGTAAAATAGTAAATGAGGACTTTTTGGAATCCTTGTGAAATTCTCTATGCACTAGATCTATAATATGTCAGGTTTTAGTTTAAAGTTTTAGCTGTAAAAATGGATTTGTGCAGTCAGGGTTGAATGCTAGTCTTACTTGTTTTTTTTTATAACTGCAGTTGATGTGCTCAAATAAATGTGAAATTTTTGTGGAGTGCTACTAAGGTGATTGTTGTTGTCTGGTAAAAATTTCATGAGTTTAGGATTTATAGTTTAAGAGTTATAAAAATAACAATTGCCCTGTTTTGATTTGCTCCTATTCTGAACAGTTCTGCATGTTTGAATTAATTGGCTCAGTTAAGTTATGAATCATGATTTGATGACAATACATGAGTTTTAGTACTTTTCTTAAGATTTTGAAAAAGTTAAATATCATGATTTTTGGCTAAGTAGATCTTGAGTTATACTTGCTTGAATCTCAGTGGCTGTTTCTGCCCAAACCTAGACAGGGTTTCCTTGTTCTTACTGTGGATCCTTCTTAGTAGTAGAATTAGCTTTAGGTGTTTACAACAAAGTTGTTTAGAATTTGCTAAGATTTCTAAAGAGTCTAGAACCACATTTATTGGACATGTATAACTCCATCTATAGCTGTTTAAAGTGGCATGTCAGTTTCTGTCTATGTTTTGGACAGAGATGCAATTATTGGATTAATTGACCCTTCTAACTGTAGAATCATCTTAATATGAGAATAAGAAAGTTGTAGGTAACTTCCTAAGCTTTTCAAAAAGTTATGGTTAATGTTTGTTGGAGGTCTAGAACTCCAGTTATGCTTCTCTGAAGATGCTATCAGTTTTCTATACCACTGCTGTTGGGCTGGATTTGCAGTTTTGCTTGTGCAATTATTTTTGTGGTGTAAATGATGTTTGCTATGGTTGTAGTGAATACAAAAGTTGTAGAAAATTTCATAATATTGCTTGTGTTCAAATTGTAAGACCATAGGCCTGATAGTTTAGGAGTTACATGACTTTTAAGTTTTCTATCAAGTTTTGATTTTATTCTGAGCAGATCTTAAAGATGCTAGTGTTTGATCTAGTTAGGATTTGAATGAGTTTTTGGTGATAATAACAAAGTTGTATATAATTCATGTATCTAGATTTTGTTAAAATTTGGTGGTATTTGGCTGAGTAGTTTGTGAGTTATGCCTGTTTAAAGTTGGGTTACAGAATTGATTACTCTCTGCCTTGTTTAGACCAGTTTCTGTAAATGGGTATATTTGACTTAGTTAACTTGAGAATCATGCTAAGATGATTAAATATCAATTGTCAAAAATTTCATAAGCTTTCCAGAATGTCTTCTTGCATGTCATTTGGATTTGTGTAACTCCAGTTATAGCTAAATCTTGTAGCTGCTGTTTGCATGTCCAGAAATTGACAGATTCCAATTATAGTTGTTTGCTTGTATTTTGCTAAGTGTGGCTCATACCTTTGATGATGGTTGAGTTAGAGTACCTGAGATCTTGGGAAACTTGTGCCATGCTTGGTGTTGTCATCTTCTTTGCTATCGTGGCATTATAAATTGTGCGATATATAAAGTAAGCAATGCGAAGTGCTTGTGCAAGTTAACGTAACCTTGTGCTTGTCTTACTTACTGCATGCGCTGCATTATCTATTGCACTTCCATGTATTCATACACCTGCATCTTGCATCTCATTTAGGTACGCTAGATAAACCACGTGAAGGATGTGATGTGGAGTCAAACCCGAAGATGGTGTTTGGTGGATCTATCCCGAAGATGGAAGGACTAAGCAAGTGCTAGGACCGAAGATGTCACCAAGTTGGTGCAAGCTAACTGAACTGACTTGTGTCGGATCTTAGGCAAGCCCCGGAGCATTCTAAGTCTCCTAGTATTTTACAAATGATTACTTAAGTACTTATGATTGATGCATTAGGTTATAAGAGTTGAATGGAACCACTTGATGCATATACATTCCTTGTCCAGATATTACACCTTTAACCGGTATAGGTCCAGGATCGAATATATGCTTAGCCATGCTTAGACCGGTAGAAGTCAGGTGATTTCCTGTCACCTGCGAGATATAGGTGGATACCGAAGCACGGTTGGCTATATTTGCTATCGTGGAAAAGAACCATGGGGTAAAAGTAAATCGAGGCCAGGCGGAGTCTATGTGTAGGTTGACTCATGTGATTCCGTCTGTGTCGATTAAGGACCGTACCGTTGTTGGCGCTTCTGACAAGATTGAACGCATGCCTATCACTTAGCTGGCCAGATAACTCGTTCCGACCGCGAAGCCGAGTAGCTCAACTCAGGCCGGGACCCGTTCTGTTGTGCGCTCCTTGCGGGGGGCGATCAGACTGAGCCCAAGGGCAGGCTAGGCCTGAATGTCCCAGACTGTGCGGCGCAGTACGGACCCACGAAATGTGTACCTGAGTTGTACCAAAGGTGACCAAAGGTGACCGTTGATCTGGTCTGCCTGGGTTTGTGTTAGGAATAAATTCCCAGCTGGTTGAAATCGATTCGAATCGCCGTCTCTCCCGGATAGTGAAAAACTTGGCTAGTCCCAACATCATAGTAATTGGATTATGGAATGTGATGGTTCGGATGAATATGGAATTACTACACCTGCTATGGTTACTATTGTATGTTCTAAAATGATATACCACATGTTTGGCACAGGATAGTTGCTAATCTAGAAATGAATAGTTCTAATTAACTTGATGACAGAATTATAATTGTATAATTGAGTTAATCGCTTTTTATGCAAATTGTTGTCAAGCTACCTCCACTTATAAAGCCTTGCATACTCCTTGGAGTCAATTTTATTTCTGGTTATGATGGGTAAGTCTAGCTGAGTACATTCGAGTACTCAGGGTTTATCCCACCATGTTGTAGGTAAGGTTTTGACCTACTGAGGATGGTGGCTAACCACCGGTGGGCTCGGTGGCTCTATATTCACTTCTCATCTACATGCTTTTGACTGAGGATGTCACTTATGCTAGCAATGTATTTGGACTCATATTAATGAAATCCTTCGAAAGAAATGTTGTTTTCACTAATCGGTTTTGAAATCCAAACTTGTATTATTATTTATGAACCTAATTGTAATATTATTTCCGCTGCAACTCTGTGAATGTGATGTGTATTTGCTTAATCACGCGATCTTGGTTGCGATGTTGATTTACCGAGGTCCTGCGTGACACTCGGCGGACTACCGGGTTTATATAAGTGAGAGTATGCGCGTGTCAACGTGTTAAGCGGGGACAGCCGTACTTGATCTTGTATAAATTGGGCGGTTCTATCACATTAAAGGTAGTATTTGTGTCTGGGCAAGGTAGTTCCATGCATCAAGTGTTTCCAGACAACTCTTATACCTAATGCATCAATCATCAGGACTCAAGTAGTATTTTGTAAAACACTGGGAGACTTAGAATGCTCCGGGGCTTGCCTGGAATCCAACACTAGATTAGTGCTTGTTAGATGACACTCGCTTGGTGAGCATTTCCTGTTCAGGCATGTACTCCAGGGATCCTTCCATCTTTGGGAAAAGTCCACCATACACCATCTTTGGGTTCGGTTCCAACCTCACATCCTTCACGTGGTTCATCTAGCGTACCTAAATGAGATGCAAGATACATGTGTATGAATACATGGAAGTGCAATAGACAATGCATCGCATGCAGTAAGTAAGACAAGCACAAGGTTACATTAACATGCACAAGCACTTCGCATTGCTTACTTTAAATATCGCACAATTTATCATGCCACGATAGCAAAGAAGACGACAACACCAAGCATGACACAAGTTTCCCAAGATCTCAGGTACTCTAACTCAACCATCATCAAAGGTATGAGCCACACTTAGCAATATACAAGCAAACAACTATAATTGGAATCTGTCAATTTCTAGACATGCAAACAGCAGCTACAAGATTTAGCTATAACTGGAGTTACACAAATTCAAATGACTTGCAAGAAGACATTCTGGAAATCTTATGAAATTATCTACATTTCATCTATAACCATCATAGCATGATTCACAAGTTAAGTAGGTCGAAATTATACATTTACCGAAACTGGTCTAAACAAGACAGAGAGCAATCAATTGTATAACCCAACTTTAAACAACTGTAACTCTTAAACTACTTGGCCAAATAACACCAAATTTTAACAGCACCTAGATACATGAATAATCTACGACTTATGTATAGACAAGTTTCACAAAAAAGCACATTATCATGAAGAACCTAGCTAAGTTCCCAGATCTATCCATAAACCACATTTGCAAGAAAATAAATATTAACTTATGTTGCAAACACATAATTAGGCAAAACCAACTTTACCAACATGTCACACATGACTAAAGAACACCAGAAAACCTAGTGTCCATGACCAAATAAATTCTTTTAATGCATTTCTTAATTTATTTTAGATAACAAGGTGACTTAATGAACATATACCAAAAGTATACAATAAATTCTACAAAAATTACAGTGGCTCACATATCCTCTCAATTGTCTACTGTACAAATTTCACTCCATTTAAATATGTATAGCAACCTCTATGAAAAAGACAAGTTGCTAAAGCAAGAAATCATGTGAGAGCAAGATAAACCAATAACTCACTCATGCAGCAACCAATGACCATGAAATTTTTACCACACATCAAACATCACATGAGTAGCATGCCACAAAAATTTCACTTCATTTGGAGCCCTACAACTGCAGTTATGAAAAAGACAAATACAACTAGAATTGAAAACCTAGATGCATAAATCTATTTCACAGCTAAAACTTTAAACTAAAACATGAAATATTATAGATCTACTCCATAGACAATTCCACAAGGATTCCAAAAAGTCCTCATTTGCTATTTTACGAATTTCCTATGATTTATTATGATTTTCCAAACTTTCAGCCAGTTTAAAACAAATAGGTCCAAAAGACACTATTCATATGAGTCACAGACTATGCAGTTAGGTCCCTCCCTTTCCTCGAATTTTAAGACGAGGTCCCTAACGTGAATCAAAGCAGGGAGGTCGTCGGGGAGCTCGTGATTTCGGCCGGAGGCTGCTCGTCGGCGGCGGTGGAGTGGCAATGGAGCACCGGGGAACCCATGCTGGCGCTTGGCGGCGTCGGGCCTCACTCGCGCCAGGTCTCAGCCCGGCCAGCAGCGGACCGCAGCCTCCTGGCCATGTGCGCCAGCGGTGGCCGCGGTGACCTTGCTGGTGGCAGCGTTGCCGGCTGCACCGGCAGCCCTGGGAGACGGCGCTACGTCGTGAGGTGGAGGGGATGAGGCGGAGACGGTGGCTGCAGTTGGTGGTGAGCGAGGAGGCACTGAGAAAAGAGAACGACGGTGAGCTCTGCTCGGCTGTCCATGGCTGAGAGCGAGAGCGAGACAGAGAATGAGAGGGAGAGATAAAGAGAGGGCGCTCGGCTTCTCCACACCATGCACGCGGGGCGAGCTGGCGAGCATGGAAGCGAGCGAGGGCGCCACACGGCGTTGAGACCCTGTGGCCGGTCGGCCATTGCTGCTGCTCAGCTGATTAAGACAAAATCTAATACTACCGCAAACGTACAAGCTGAAACTCCATTTTCCTCCCATCATATCTCCTAAATCGATCGGTGATTTGTTTCACCGATTATACCGTTGTGTAGAGCTACAAGAGTACTCCAACTTTTATTAAAGAAGTTTGGCCAACTTTGACATGGTTTGCAAACTAAAATCCCCCAAAGATGGCTACACAAAAACTGAAAACTGAAAACTTCAGTTCCAACACTTAGCCGATTTTTGGAACTTCAAAACATCACTGAGTTGATTCTTGAGAGCTCTATTTGACTAGGTTAGGGACCAAACCAACTCTTCATCCTTAAATAAAGTTTGTTCTTCATGCGATGGACTACAACTTTTATTTAAGTTCCACTGTCATGCAAGCACTCCAAATAGTTGGTCAACACCGGTCAAAACCCTATCATGAAAAAGACATTTCTAGCTTTTCCAACACTTTAGAAGCATTTTCGTGACATTTGCTCAACATGAACCCTTCATGACTTTTGTTGTAGAGTTCAATTAGAGTCATTTGGGCAAGATAGCAAGGTTTGGTTGACGACCTATAATTCCATTCACTAAATAAAGCAAATCGAGAAAGATTATCACTTATCATTTCATGTGACTTCTCGATTCCAAACATCATGAAACTTTTCCATGGATCAATGTAGATGGATATTGATGTGAGACATATGAAATAAGTACATCCAACATTACTCAAGCATACTTTTTGGAAAGGGCAACATATAAGCAATGGTGCATGGTCCAAGTTTAAGTGGTGGCTCATTTTCATATGCTTGACCTAACATCTCCATCACCACTTAACATGCCATAGTTGAGCTCAACTGGTAACAAACACCTGGGGTGTTACATCCCTCCCCCCTTAAAGGAATTGCGTCCCGAGATTCGGTGCAAAAGACTTTTAAGGGAAGAGAAACATGTCAACCAGTTTCCAACTTCAGTGATAGCATTAGGCTACTTAACTTCGGAGTATCAGAGAGGCTAATTTGGTCAAGACACTTTCTGATACTTGCTCTTCGTAGTAAGTTTTGTCTGCAGAATGTCCTTGTTGGCTTCCATGAAGCATTGTTACTTTGGGAGGAATCCAAGATAGCACAACACTTCGTTCTCAGGATACGGAGAGTACTACAGAGCGTAAACTGATTACCCATAATCTCTATTTTCCCTAGTGAATATAGCATGGACCATGAGAACCTTTCGTTTGACTGCGAGCTTCTGAAAACTACTCATTACAATGGTTCCATGTTCATTCACACAGTTCGAAAAGTAGTTCACTACCAAAGTGGCTTGAGTACAATCTTTCATAAGGGATGAGATCACAGATGGGGTAAACATCCTTTTGTGGCTGTGAGAAACTGAGTAACTAACCGACCATATCTAGGCCGGTCATAACCGTTCAACCACTCAGATGCCAACCAATGGAAAACTACATAATGTTCCATGTGTGCAGTTTTCTTTCTCTAATGATAATACTATATTATCTGAGTCCGTTGAGTGAGCGGTGAATGCGATAGCTGACTCTGTTAACTCAGCGTTTTCGACGATCATTAATTAGGGAATCCTTGTATCCAAGCGGCAACAGTTATCTGTGTTGACTCTGAGGCAACCTCATGGGTAAAAACACATAGAATGTACTAGGGACAAGTCCACCTTGGATATCCTTGCTGAGGAAGGATGGTAGCGAGGCCTGGAGGTCAACGAAAATTGCAAGTATACACCGACTGGAAAAAACAGTACACTACTTAGCAGGTGGAGCACAATTTGCCTTCATGGTGCAGCGGCGCAGTAAGTTGGATTGACTTGCACTATCATAAAATTAACTTTGTTGAACTACAATGGACATTGAAGCTTCCTTCCTAATGTCAATCAACAACTCATAAGCAAAATTCAAATTGTTCTCGACTCGCAAGGGAACAAATTGACTTGTAGAACACCTTGACTGCTCCAGCATTATTGATATGAGGGGCAAAAGCGAGGCAAAAAGGGGTGCTAGGAGTCTTCTCTAGTTCATCTAAAGTGTTAACAATCATCACATTGCCAACATAACCTGAACTACAACACCACCTACTAATATGAGGAATAATAGTAGTGAGCAGAGAAATCATAGATTCTGTACCTCTCGGTAATCAGTTCATATCCTGCAACTACTACTCCATTGTGCACACATTTTGGTAGGCATTTGGATCCAAGAGTCCTTTAACTACTGACCAAAATTCAGCTCAAACGGACACCGTTTGACTATCCAAACAATTCATCTATCAAAACTGCTCTGTTCTGAAATGACAGCAAACTGAGCCGACAAGATATCTCTCAAATCCGATGTTTTACTCAACCAATACTCAAACCAACTTAGGACATTGAAGGGTCCTAAGCAAAGAATGAGATCACCAAGTTTGGGGTCAATCCAACTTCATTTGAGTCACTAATCGCCGGCTTGAAGATAACCGGTTTAGTGCCACAAAATCTGGATAGATTTCGTGTTCTCCCTTTTCTTTGCTTCACACGTTGAGGTGTGTGTTTTGCACTCTCTAACCTTCCTCATAGCAACAGCAACCTTTCCCTAGCTGAGGATGGAGGCTAAAGTTTTCCTCACATGCTTCTCTGGTAACACTTCAACCATCATTCTAGACACCAACTTGACTATGCACAAGCATTGGACTTGTGGGTGGTTCTCGTAGGGCACAAAGCATTATTCCACTTGTAGGGCATTCCTACATAGACAAGGAACCGTTTCTGAATATTCTCTGGCACTTGGTCCAATAGAACCTTGAACAAATCCATTTGTGGTAGCTAGGGGCACAATGATGCTAATCGAAACTAGGCACATGCTTTCTCTAGCTCCTTACATAGCCGATACAATGTCTTGTACTATCTGTGTGATTGTCCAAGATGGAATTGACTTGATAGCACAGGTTTTGGAAAACAAAGCAGTAGTTGCATTGCTAAACGGCTTGTTGTTACATTGCTTAACCTTGCTCTATGAGATCTGGTCTTCATAGTTACCAAAGAGTTGTTACCTAACTAGAGACTAACTTTCCTATTGGTAACTAATCAGTTGCCTCTCAACACTAAAAAGGTTCCAAATCTTCACTCTTGACAATAAGAATTGTGGTCGAAGTATAAACAAATGGTCGCCAGTGAAGTCAGTAGAAAGGGGTCACACCGAAGGAGGTCAATTGATATTATTGCACCTAAAGATCAAGGCTAGGATAGAAAGCTCATAAGCACCAGGTGACCGATTATAGGACATAATATCTTGGTCTGTTTATCATCCGACTGATAACTTGTCCAACTTAAGTGTTGTGTGCATTTCTGATCCAACAGAAATGACATAAGTTGCTCATTAGATGACTAATGTCATTACAGGGACCGTAAAGTAGAGTCACTTGTATACTACCTCTTGCAGTCTGTTAGGTTCATGTCAGTGACCTGTTCTTCAAAGTTTATCCTTTGGATGACTTCAGAAGGGAGTCCTATTGCATCTGGTTCAACATACCGATCTTCTGACATGATAAGGAGAGGTAACCAAGGAGGAGCTCATGTGAAAATAACACATCGGTGCAGTTCGACAATGGATCATGACTAGAAACCTCGATACCAGCGCGTGCCGAGCAGCACAACCTTGTGTGTGCACCCACAGGAGGCTCTTGGTTTCGTCGCGGCATCGTAGATCACTAATCGTGGCACCATTACTGAATATACAACCCACAACAAATCTCACATGGCATAAATTGGGTTGCATAGGAGCAAGCACTATGCGAAGGAGGGGCAGCAAACAAGGTAGTCACAAGGTTAGGAGTCAACAAGGAGGCGATCTGAAGATCAAAACACAGCACAAGAGAACATAGCCTAATTGCCAAAGACAACTGAGCAGGGGACTCTTGCCTAATTTCCATATACGCCTTGTGTTCACCAAAGTGATTACCAGGTCAAGATTAGCATGCGATTTGGTCTTGTCGAGCAGCAACATGAGATCAAGACTGATAAATGTCCAGAGACTTGAGAGAGTTGAGGACAAAACAAATGAGATTTGAGGGACAGAGCCAAAGCACTGACTAAGAATTCAGTTGATAAAGCAACGACATGATTAGCGACGAAAAGGTTCCAAAGCCAGGGTAGATAGCGATTAGAGTTGCACCAGATCATCAGGAGGAGAAGGAGCAATGAAGTCCGACAAGGATTTCGGAGCAAGGTCCTTCCACACAAGAGTGGGACAACCACGACACATGCAAGCCTTCAAGGGAAATAAACTTGGGCCTAAGGTCAAGCAAAGGCATGGATGAAGGTCTTCATAGCACAACGTTCAATGGCTAGCAACCACATGTACAGGCTCAGGCTCCTAAAAGAGAACTTAATTGAAAACGACAACCATGAGATTACCAAAACTTGGACGTTGTTCTAGGATAGCGCTCTTCAACACTCATATGCTTCCCGAGGACAAAAGGAGTGATAGCTACAGCACTACCTAGATTACGAGCATCCACACCTACATCATGGTCTTAAGCAAGCCTTTCGAAATACTCAATCTAATTAGCTTAAACGACTATTACTAAGCACAAAGCTCGCACCTAACAAGTAGTCACCTACAACAAAATTGCTACACATATCATGCAAAACATGGTGGTAAAGTATTGTTATCTTTTATTTCCTTTTAGAAGCAAACATACAAGGCAAAGCTAATCACACACTATCTTCAAGCATAGTTATTCAAGCAGCATGGGACAAGGTATTTTGGCTAGCTTCACACAGGGAAGATAGTAACATTACTTAGTATTAGAACAAAGTGAGGGAAGCATATTTATGCACAAGCACAATCATGATTCATGCTCGTCCTATTCGTCCTCACAAAATTGCCAGCCTAAGGCGGCAATCACATTCTATGTCGGTGGCATAACACGTACTCTCTCGATATATAGCTAGTCGTCGGCTACATTCAATATACGCATTCGTGGTTAGCATACCTGAAGGGAAATTCATTGCAGCCCATCCCCACAAGAGATAAATAAGCACACAATGAAAGTAGTAAACTAAGATACTCTTCATATATACATCCCCAGATATATATACTTCGGTATCCATAGCTACCCGACAGATATACCCACAATTAAGTACCTTCGTATATACATGTGTGTAACATATAAATATTCTAGTAACCACAGCTAACTCTCCCCTAGACCGATAGTTGGACAGTCATGCTCTCACAACTCACACTTACCTGGGCGTAGAGGCAATTGATCCATACATTACCATTCAAGTGAACGGCATCCATACAATAGCACGCCGTATGGACAATGAAAGTAAAAAACCCCCATGTTAGTACTTAGATAGCCACCTAATAGTCCTTAACTGGGCATAAAGGAGGATGTCGCTAGCATAGTTTTGTAAATAAGTTTTGATAAATTTGCCTGTAGCTAAAGTTTTAGTTAAAATAGGCTTTTTAAAACCAAAACTTGGCTTTTAAAACTATGTACATGACAGTATTATGCTTAACCTTGCTCTGATACCAGCTGTGATAGAACCGCCCAATTTATACCAGATCAAGTACGGCTGTCCCCGCTAACACGTTGACACGCGCATACTTTCACTTATATAAACCCGGTAGTCCGCCGAGTGTCACGCATGACCTCGGTAAATCAACATCACAACCAAGATCGCGTGATTAAGCAAATACACATCACATACGCAGCGTTGCAGCGGAAATAATATTACAAATAGGTTCATAAATAATAGTACAAGTTTGGATTTCAAAACTGATTAGTGAAAACAACATAACTTTCAAATGATTACATTAATATAAGTTCCAAATACGTTGCTAGCATAAGTGACATCCTCAGATAAAAGCATATAGATGAGAATAAATATAGAGTCACCGAGCCCACCGGCGGTTAGCCACCATCTTCAGCAGGCCAAGAACTGCACCTGCAACATGGTGGGATAAACCCTGAGTACTCGAATGTACTCAGCTAGACTTACCCGTCATAAACCAGAATAAAATTGACTCCAAGGAGTATGCAAGGCTTTATAAGTGGAGGTAGCTTGACAACATTTTGCATAAAAGGCGATTAACTCAATTATACAATTATAATTCTGTCATCAAGTTAATTAGAACTATCCATCTCTAGATTAGCAACTATCCTGTGCCAAACATGTGGTATATCATTTTAATAGCATACAAAAGTAACCATAGCAGGTATTGTAATTCTATATTCATTCGAACCATCATGTTACATAACACAGTTACTACGATGTTGGAGCTAGCCAAGTTTCTCACTATCCGGGAGAGACGGCGATTCGAATCTATTTCAACCAGCTGGGAATTTATTCCTAACACAAACCCAGGCAGACCCGATCAACGGTCACCTTAGGTCACCTTTGGTACAACTCAGGTACATATTTCGCGGGTCCGTACCGCGCCGCACAATCTGGGACACCAGATGCTAGGACGTTCAGGCCTAGCCTGCCCTTGGGCTCAGTCTGATCGCCTCCCGCAAGGAGCGCACAACAAAACGGGGCCCGGCCTGAGTTGAGCTACTCGGCTTCGTGGTCGGAACGAGTTATCCGGCCAGCTAAGTGATAGGCATGCGTTCAATCTTGTCAGAAGTTCTAACAATGGTATGGTCCTTGATCGGCACAGATGGAATCACATGAGTCAACCTACACATAGACTCCGCCCGACCTTGATTTTCTTTTACCCCATGGTTCTTTTCCACGATAGCAAATATAGCCAACTGTGCTTCGGTATCCACCTATATCTCGTAGGTGACAGGAAATCACCCGACTTCTACCGGTCTAAGCATGGCTAAGCATATATTTGATCCTAGACCTACATAGGGTTAAAGGTAGTATTTGTATCTGGGCAAGGTAGTTCCATGCATCAAGTGTTTCTAGGCAACTCTTATACCTAATGCATCAATCATCAGGACTCAAGTAATATTTTGTAAAACACTGGGAGACTTAGAATGCTCTGAGGCTTGCCTGGAATCCAACACTAGATTAGTGCTTGTTAGATGACACTCGCTTGGTGAGCATCTCCTGTTCAGGCATGTACTCTAGGGATCCTTCCATCTTTGGGAAAAGTCCACCATACACCATCTTCGGGTTCGGTTCCAACCTCACGTCCTTCACATGGTTCATCTAGCGTACCTAAATGAGATGCAAGATGCATGTGTATGAATACATGGAAGTGCAATAGACAATGCATCGCATGCAGTAAGTAAGACAAGCACAAGGTTACATTAACATGCACAAGCACTTCGCATTGCTTACTTTAAATATCGCACAATTTATCATGCCACGATAGCAAAGAAGACGACAACACCAAGCATGACACAAGTTTCCCAAGATCTCAGGTACTCTAACTCAACCATCATCAAAGGTATGAGCCACACTTAGCAATATACAAGCAAACAACTATAATTGGAATCTGTCAATTTCTGGACATGCAAACAGCAGCTACAAGATTTAGCTATAACTGGAGTTACACAAATCCAAATGACTTGCAAGAAGACATTCTGGAAATCTTATGAAATTATCTACATTTCATCTATAACCATCATAGCATGATTCACAAGTTAAGTAGGTCGAAATTATACATTTACCGAAACTGGTCTAAACAAGACAGAGAGCAATCAATTGTATAACCCAACTTTAAATAATTGTAACTCTTAAACTACTTGGCCAAATGACACCAAATTTTAACAGCACCTAGATACATGAATAATCTACGACTTTTGTATAGACAAGTTTCACAAAAAAAATATTATCATGAAGAACCTAGCTAAGTTCCCAGATCTATCCATAAACCACATTTGCAAGAAAATAAATATTAACTTATGTTGCAAACACATAATTAGGCAAAACCAACTTTACCAACATGTCACACATGACTAAAGAACACCAGAAAACCTAGTGTCCATGACCAAATAAATTCTTTTAATGCATTTCTTAATTTATTTTAGATAACAAGGTGACTTAATGAACATATACAAAAGTATACAATAAATTCTACAAAAATTACACAGGCTCACATATCCTCTCAATAGTCTACTGTACAAATTTCACTCCATTTGAATATGTATAGCAACGTCTATGAAAAAGACAAGTTGATAAAGCAAGAAATCATGTGAGAGCAAGATAAACCAATAACTCACTCATGCAGCAATCAATGACCATGAAATTTTTACCACACATTAAACATCACATGAGTAGCATTGCACAAAAATTTCACTTCGTTTGGAGCCCTACAACTGCAGTTATGAAAAAGACAAATACAACTAGAATTGAAAACCTAGATGCATAAATCTATTTTTACAGCTAAAACTTTAAACTAAAACATGAAATATTATAGATCTACTGCATAGACAATTCCACAAGGATTCGAAAAAGTCCTCATTTGTTATTTTACGAATTTCCTATGATTTATTATGATTTTCCAAACTTTCAGCTGGTTTAAAATAAATAGGTCCAAAAGGCACTATTCATATGAGTCACAGACTATGCAGTTAGGTCCCTCCCTTTCCTCAAATTTTAAGACGAGGTCCCTGACGCGAATCAAAGCAGGGAGGTCATCGGGGAGCTCTCGATTTTGGCCGGAGGCTGCTCGTCGGCGGCGGTGGAGTGGCGATGGAGCACCGGGGAACCTGTGCTGGCGCTTGGCGGCGTCGGGCCTCACTCGCGCCAGGTCTCGGCCCGGCCAGAAGCGGACGCAGCCTCCTGGCCATGTGCGCCAGCGGTGGCCGCGGCGACCTTCCTGGTGGCAGCGTTGCCGGCTGCACCGGTAGCCCTGGGAGATGGCGCTACGGCGTGAGGTGGAGGGGATGAGGCGGAGACGGTGGCTGCAGCTGGTGGTGAGCGAGGAGGCACTGAGAAAAGAGAACGACGGTGAGCTCTGCTCGGCTGTCCATGGCTGAGAGCGAGAGCGAGATAGAGAATGACAGGGAGAGATAAAGAGAGGGCGCTCGGCTTCTCCACACCGTGCATGTGGGGCGAGCTGGCGAGCATGCAAGCGAGCGAGGGCGCCATGCAGCGTTGAGACCCTGTGGCCGGTCGGCCATTGCTGCTGCTCAGCTAATTAAGACAAAATCTAATACTACCGCAAACGTACACGCTGAAACTCCATTTTCCTCCCATCATATCTCCTAAACCGATCGATGATTTGTTCCACCGATTACACCATTGTGTAGAGCTACAAGAATACTCCAACTTTTATTAAAGAAGTTTGGCCAACTTTGACATGGTTTGCAAACTAAAATCCCCCAAAGATGGCTACACGAAAACTGAAAACTTCAGTTCCGACACTTAGCCGATTTTTGGAGATTCAAAACATCACTGAGTTGATTCTTGAGAGCTCTATTTGACTAGGTTAGGGACCAAACCAACTCTTCATCCTTAAACAATGTTTGTTCTTCATGCGATGGACTACAACTTTAATTTAAGTTCCACTGTCATGCAAGCACTCCAAATAGTTGGTCAACACCGGTCAAAACCCTATCATGAAAAAGACATTTCTAGCTTTTCCAACACTTTAGAAGCATTTTCGTGACATTTGCTTAACATGAACCCTTCATGACTTTTGTTGTAGAGTTCAATTAGAGTCATTTGGGCAAGATAGCAAGGTTTGGTTGACGACCTATAATTCCATTCACTAAATAAAGCAAATCGAGAAAGATTATCACTTATCATTTCATGTGACTTCTCGATTCCAAACTTCATGAAACTTCTCCATGGATCAATGTAGATGGATATTGATGTGAGACACATGAAATAAGTACATCCAACATTACTCAAGCATACTTTTTGGAAAGGGCAGCATATAAGCAATGGTGCATGGTCCAAGTTTAAGTGGTGGCTCATTTTTATATGCTTGACCTAACATCTCCATCACCACTTAACATGCCATAGTTGAGCTCAACTGGTAACAAACACCTGGGGTGTTACAAGACCGTTTTCCCAATTTTTGACCATTTAAACGGTCAACCGTTTAATTTCTGTTTCCCTCCTAAACAAAACAGTTTACCACCGTTTATCGTTTAGTGGCCGTTTAATCGGCCGTTTATGCCGTTTAGGCGAACACTGGCATCGATAGCCCTCCACAGGATGGAGAAACCGATGAGGACCGCGTCGCTCGTGTCAACAGGAACGCCAACCATGCACGGCACCGAGAAAATGAGGCCGCCAATGTGCTAGCCGAAGCTGCTCGCAACAAACAGCTCGACTCGCAAGGGAGGCCATGCCCAGTACAACGCAACCTCGACGATGAATTTGTCCATGTCGATGGCCACGACGTCTACCAGACCCCAAGCGCCAACTTGGCCATGGCACCAATGAGCTCGCTCGACTCGAGCAAACACCAAAGGTCACCAAGGTCACCGCCATGCTTAAAGTGGCACACTACCAGGTCAATGAGATCCACCAAGATCAGAGACCCTCCTACTCAACGAGCTCGATTCGCCGGTCTGCCATACCAAGATCTAATCGCCGCCCCAGCCAAAGTCGTTTCACTGACCAGCATCATGATGATGGACAACCCCTCTAGGGGGGAGCTAGGGGAACCGCATCGACTACCCTCGCCAACATGACCAAGAAGTCGATCAAGACGTCTGAGCGCACATCAACAATCTCTGGGATGCGCGACGTCATATTGATGGGCATCGTTTCTCTCACCATGAAGAAGAAGTACGCTAGAGTTAAGAATACGAGCAAGAGTTTGGTAATCCGGACACAACCCTCCAGCCACTCAACACTGGCAACACCACAGATCACGACGGTGATGATCCCGAAGGGCCCTGAGCATTCACGAGGGCACTCCGGACACTCCAGTGGCCCCATGGTTTCAAAATCATCAGGGTCCAACCCTATGATTGATGGATGAACCCCACACAGTGGCTACAAGCTTATGCCACTGCTGTGCGCACCGCCGGGGGAGATACTAATGTCATGGCAAACTATCTTCCCATCATGCTCACGCCAACCGCGATGAACTAGTTGACAAGCCTCGCCTCAGACTCCATTGAAACCTAGGAACAGCTGAAGTGGATGCTCGTTTCATTCTCTTTGGAGATAGTGCAAATCTTGACACAAGAAAGGTGCACAGTTTGTGCCGAACGTACCGTAGGCTCATAAATCATTTTGGACGCACCCGATGGAGCTCCTAGGTGACATGGGTCATGTGGAATCCTGTTTCGGTACGTTTGGGGACATTGTTAGTGTCGGTGCAAGATAGGTGCATGGTTTGCGCCAAACGTAAAATAGGCTCAAAAATCATTTTGGACGCACCCGATGGTACTCCAAGGTGACGAGGCTCAAGTGGAAGCTCGATTTGGTCCGTTTAGAGATCGTGCTAATCCTGACACAAGATAGGTGCACGGTATGCGCCGAACGTACCATATGCTCGAAACTCGTTTGGACGCACCCGATGGAACTCCTAGGTGATGTGCGTCATGTGGAATCTCGTGTTAGTCCATTTGGAGACAGTGTTAATGTGAGTGCAAGATAGGTGCATGGTTTGTGCCAATCGTACCATCAGCTCATAAATCATTTTGGACGTACCCGATAGTACTCCTAGGTGATGAGGCTCAAGTGGATGCTCGTTTCATTCCGTTTGGAGATAGTGCTAATCTTGACGTAAGATAGGTGCATGGTTTGCGCCCGAATGTACTACAGGCTCAAAATTCATGTTGGACATACCTGATAGACGAAGGTGACGTGGGTTATGTGGAATCTCATTTCGCTCCGTTATGAGACTGTGTTAGTGTCAGTGCAAGATAGGTGCATGGTTTGCGCCAAACGTACCATAGGCTTAGAAATTGTTTTGGATGCACCCGATGGTACTCCTAGGTGACGAGGCTCAAGTGGAAGCTTGATTCAGTTCATTTGGAAATAGTGCTAATCTTGATGCTAGATGCGAGCATGGTTTGCGTCAAACGTACCATAGGCTCAAAAATTGTTTTAGACGCATCCGATGGATCTCCTAAGTGATGTGGGTCATGTGGAATCTTGTTTCAATCCATTTCGAGATAGTGTTAGTTTCGGTGCAAGATAGGTGCATGGTTTGCGCCAAACATATCATAGGCTCAGAAATCTTTTTGGGTGCACCCAATGGTAATTCAAGGTGATGATACTCAAGTGGAAGCTCGATTCGGTTTGTTTGGAGAAAGTGCTAATCTTGACGGAAGATAGGTGTATGTTTGGCGCCGATCGTACCATAGGCTCAGAAAACATTTTGGACGCACCCGATAGAACACCTAGGTGACGTGGGTTATTTGGAATCTTGTTTCGGTCCGTTTGGAGATAGTGTTAGATAGGTGTACGGTTTGCGTCAAACATACCATTGGCTCAGATATCATCTTGGACGCACTCGATGGTACCCCTAGGTGTTAACGCTCAAGTGGAAGCTCGATTCGGTCTGATTGGAGATAGTGCTAATGTTGATGCAAGATAAGTGCACGGTTTGCGCCAGACAAACCACGGGTTCGAAAATCATTTTGGACAAACTCGATAGAGCTGCTAGGTGACATGGGTCATGTGGAATCTCATTTTGGTCCATATGGAGATAGTGTTAGATAGGCTCAAGTGGGCTTAATTCGGTCTGTTTGGAGATAGTGCTAATCCTGACGCAAGATAGGTGCACAGTTTGTGCCGAATGTACCATAGGCTCGAAAATCAGTTTGGACGCACCCGATGGTACTCCTAGGTGACGACGTTCAAGTGGAAGCTCAATTCGGTCCATTTGGAGATAGTGCTAATCCTGACGCAGGATAGGTGCACGATATGCGCCAAACATACCATATGCTCGGAAGTCGTTTGGACGCACCCGAAGCAACTCCTCAGTGACGTGCGTCATGTGGAATCTCATTTTAGTCCATTTGGAGATAGTGTTAGTGTTACAGTGCAAGATCGGTGCAGGGTTTGCGCCAAATGTACCATAGGCTCAGAAATCATTTTGGACGCACCCGATGGTACTACTAGGTGATGAGGCTCAAGTGGATGCTCGTTTCATTCCGTTTGGAGATAGTGCTAATCTTGACATAAGATAGGTGCACGGTTTGCGCCGAACGTACCACAGGCTCGAAAATCATTTTGGACACACCCGATAGAGGAAGGTGACTTGGGTCATGTGGAATTTCATTTTGCTCTATTTTGAGACAGTGTTAGTGTTAGTGCAAGATTGGTGTATGGTTTGCGTCAAACGTACCATAGGCTCAAAAATCATTTTGGATGCACCCGATGGTACTCCTAGGTGATGAGGCTCAAGTTGAAGGTCAATTCGGTTCATTTGGAAATAGTGCTAATCTAGATGCAAGATAGGAGCACGGTTTGCGTCGAACGTACCATAGGCTCAGAAAACATTTTAGACGCATCGGATGGATCTCCTGGGTGACGTGGGTCTTGTGGAATCTTGTTTCAATCCGTTTCGAGATAGTGTTAGTGTCGGTGCAGGATAGGAGCATTATTTGCGCCAAACGTACCATAGGCTCAGAAATCGTTTCAATGGAGATAGTGTAAATCTTGACGCAAGAAAGTGCACGGTTTGCGTTGAATGGACCATAGGCTCAGAAATTGTTTTGGACTCACCCGATGGATCTCTTAGGTGGCGTTGGTCATGTTTAATCTTGTTTTCGTCTGTTTGGAGACAGTGTTAGTGTTGGTGCAAGATACGTGCACAGTTTGCGCCAAATGTACCATAGGCTCAGAAATCGTTTGGATGCACCCCATGGTACTCCTAGGTGACGAGGCAAAAGTGGATGCTCGTTTCGGTCCATTTGGTGATAGTGCTAATCTTGACGTAAGATAGGTGCACGGTTTGTGCCGAACGTACCATAGGCTTAGAAATTATTTTGGAAGCACCTGATGGAACTCCTAGGTGACGTGGGTCATGTGGCATCCTGTTTTGGTATGTTTGGAGACAGTGTTAGTGTCGAAGCAAGATACGTGCATGGTTTCTGCCAAACGTACCATAGGCTCAGAAATCGTTTTGGACGTACCCGATGGTACTCCTAGGTGACGAGGCTCAAGTGGAACCTCGATTGGGTTTGTTTGGAGATAGTGCTAATCTCGACGCAAGATAGGTGCACGGTATGCGCCGATCATACCACATGCTCAAAAGTCATTTAGACGCACCCGATGGAACTCCTAGGTGGCGTGCGTCATGTGGAGTCTTGTTTTCGTCCGTTTGGAGACAGTGTTAGTGTCAGTGCAAGATAGGTGCACGGTTTGTGCTAAACGTACCATAAGCTCAGAAATCGTTTAGGACACACCCGATGGTACTCCTAGGTGATGAGACTCAAGTGGATGCTCGTTTCATTTTGTTTGGAGATAGTGCTAATCTTGACGTATGATGGGTGCACGGTTTGCACCGAACGTACCACAGGCTTGAAAATCGTTTTGGACACACCCAATAGAGGAAGGTGACTTGGGTCAAGTTGAATCTCATTTCTCTCCGTTTTGAGACAGTGTTAGTGTCAGTGCAAGATAGGTGCACGGTTTGCGATAAACGTACCATAGGCATAGAAATCATTTTGGATGCACCCGATGGTACACCTAGGTGACGAGGCTCAAGTGGAAGCTCGATTCGGTTCGTTTGGAAATAGTGCTAATCTTGATGCAAAATAGGAACATGGTTTGGGTCGAACATACCATAGGCTCGAAAATCGTTTTAGACACATCCGATGGATCTCCTAGGTGACGTGGGTCATGTGGAATCTCATTTCAATCCATTTCGAGATAGTGTTAGTGTCGGTGCAGGATAGGTGTATGGTTTGAGCCAAACATACCATGGGCTCAGAAATCATTTTGGGCACACCCAATGGTACATCAAGGTGATGATACTCAAGTGGAAGCTCGATTCGGTTTGTTTGGAGAAAGTGCTAATCTTGACGCAAGATAGGTGCACGGTTGGCGCCGAACGTACTATAGGCTCAGAAATTGGTTTGGACGCACCCGATGGAACTCCTAGGTGACGTGGGTCATGTGGAATCTCGTTTCAGTCCATTTGGAGATAGGGTTAGATGGGTGCACGGTTTGCGCCAAACATACCATAGGCTCAGAAAACATCTTGGACGCACCCTATGGTACTCCTAGGTGATGAGGCTAATGTGGAAGCTCGATTTGGTCCGTTTGGAGATAGTGCTAATGTTGACGCTAGATAGTTGCACGATTTGCGCCAGACGTACCACAGGCTCTTAAATCATTTTGGACAAACTCGATAGAACTCCTAGGTGACGTGTGTCATGTGGAATCTTGTTTTGGTCCATTTGGAGACAGTGTTAGATAGGTGCACGGTTTACGCCAAACGTACGATAGGCTCAGAAATCATTTTGGACACACCCGATGGTACTCCTAGGTGACGAGGCTCAAGTGGAAGCTTAATTCGGTCTATTTGGAGTAGTGCTAATCTTGACGCAAGACTGGTTAATAGTTTGCGCCGAACATACCATTGGCTTGGAAATCATTTTGGATGCACCCGATGGTACTCCTAGGTGACGTGGGTCATGTGGAATCTTGTTTCGGTCTGTTTGGAGACAGTGTTAGTGTCAGGGCAAGATAGGTGCACGGTTTGCGCCAAACATACCATAGGTTTAGAAATCATTTTGGATGCACCAGGTGGTACTCCTTGGTGACGAGGCTCAAGTGGATGCTCTTTTCATTCCGTTTGGAGATAGTGCTAATCTTGATGCAAGATAGGTGCATGTTTTGCGCCGAACGTACCATAGGCACAGAAATCATTTTGGAAGCACCCGATGGAACTCCTAGGTGACGTGCGTCATGTGAAATCTCTTTTTAGTCTATTTGGAGACAATGTTAGTGTTAGTGTAGGATAGGTGCACGGTTTGCACCAAACGTACCATAGGCTCAGAAATCATTTTGGACGCACCCGATGGTACTCCTAGGTGACGAGGCTCAAGTGGATGCTCGTTTCATTCCGTTTGGAGATAGTGCTAATCTTGACACAAGATAGGCGCACGGTTTGTGTCAAACGTACCATGGGCTCAGAAATCATTTTGGATGCACCCGATGGAACTCTTGGTGACGTGGGTCATGTGGAATCCTGTTTCGGTACGTTTGGAGACAGCGTTAGTGTCGGTGCAAGATAGGTGCACGATTTACGCCAAATGTAAAAAACGTTAAGAAATCATTTTGGACGCACCCGATGGTACTCCTAGGTGACGAGGCTCAAATTGAAGCTCGATTCGGTCCGTTTGGACGTAATGCTTATCCTGACGCAAGAGAGGTGCACGGTATGCGCCGAAAATACCATATGCTCGGAAGTCATTTGGACGCACCCGATGGAACAACTAGGTGACGTGCATAATGTAGAATCTTGTTTTAGTCCGTTTGGAGACAGTGTTATTGTTAGTGCAAGATAGGTGCAAGGTTTGCGCCAAACGTACCATAAGCTCAGAAATCATTTCGGACGCTTTTGGGTAATCCCGACGCAAGATAGGTGCACGGTATGCGCCGAACGTACCACCATATGCTCGGAAGTAATTTTGGACACACCTGATGGAACTCTTAGGTGATATGGTCATGTGGAATCTCATTTTCGTCCGTTTGGAGACAGTGTTAGTGTCATTGCAAGATAGGTGCACGGTTTGCGCCGAACGTACCACAGGCTCGAAAATCATTTTGGACACACCCGATAGAGGTAGGTGACTTGGGTCATGTGGAATTTCATTTTGCTCTATTTTGAGACAGTGTTAGTGTTAGTGCAAGATTGGTGTATGGTTTGCGTCAAAAGTACCATAGGCTCAAAAATCATTTTCGATGCACCCGATGGTACTCCTAGGTGACGTGGGTCATGTGGAATCTTGTTTCGGTCTGTTTGGAGACAGTGTTAGTGTCAGGGCAAGATAGGTGCACGGTTTGCGCCAAACATACCATAGGTTTAGAAATCATTTTGGATGCACCAGGTGGTACTCCTTGGTGACGAGGCTCAAGTGGATGCTCTTTTCATTCCGTTTGGAGATAGTGCTAATCTTGATGCAAGATAGGTGCATGTTTTGCGCCGAACGTACCATAGGCACAGAAATCATTTTGGAAGCACCCGATGGAACTCCTAGGTGACGTGCGTCATGTGAAATCTCTTTTTAGTCTATTTGGAGACAATGTTAGTGTTAGTGTAGGATAGGTGCACGGTTTGCACCAAACGTACCATAGGCTCAGAAATCATTTTGGACGCACCCGATGGTACTCCTAGGTGACGAGGCTCAAGTGGATGCTCGTTTCATTCCGTTTGGAGATAGTGCTAATCTTGACACAAGATAGGCGCACGGTTTGTGTCAAACGTACCATGGGCTCAGAAATCATTTTGGATGCACCCGATGGAACTCTTGGTGACGTGGGTCATGTGGAATCCTGTTTCGGTACGTTTGGAGACAGCGTTAGTGTCGGTGCAAGATAGGTGCACGATTTATGCCAAACGTAAAAAACGTTAAGAAATCATTTTGGACGCACCCGATGGTACTCCTAGGTGACGAGGCTCAAATTGAAGCTCGATTCGGTCCGTTTGGACGTAATGCTTATCCTGACGCAAGAGAGGTGCACGGTATGCGCCGAAAATACCATATGCTCGGAAGTCATTTGGACGCACCCGATGGAACAACTAGGTGACGTGCATAATGTAGAATCTTGTTTTAGTCCGTTTGGAGACAGTGTTATTGTTAGTGCAAGATAGGTGCAAGGTTTGCGCCAAACGTACCATAAGCTCAGAAATCATTTCGGACGCACCCGGTAATCCTGACACAAGATAGGTGCACGGTATGCGCCGAACGTACCATATGCTCGGAAGTAATTTTGGACACACCTGATGGAACTCTTAGGTGATATGGTCATGTGGAATCTCATTTTCGTCCGTTTGGAGACAGTGTTAGTGTCATTGCAAGATAGGTGCACGGTTTGCGCCGAACGTACCACAGGCTCGAAAATCATTTTGGACACACCCGATAGAGGTAGGTGACTTGGGTCATGTGGAATTTCATTTTGCTCTATTTTGAGACAGTGTTAGTGTTAGTGCAAGATTGGTGTATGGTTTGCGTCAAAAGTACCATAGGCTCAAAAATCATTTTCGATGCACCCGATGGTACTCCTAGGTGACGTGGGTCATGTGGAATCTTGTTTCGGTCTGTTTGGAGACAGTGTTAGTGTCAGGGCAAGATAGGTGCACGGTTTGCGCCAAACATACCATAGGTTTAGAAATCATTTTGGATGCACCAGGTGGTACTCCTTGGTGACGAGGCTCAAGTGGATGCTCTTTTCATTCCGTTTGGAGATAGTGCTAATCTTGATGCAAGATAGGTGCATGTTTTGCGCCGAACGTACCATAGGCACAGAAATCATTTTGGAAGCACCCGATGGAACTCCTAGGTGACGTGCGTCATGTGAAATCTCTTTTTAGTCTATTTGGAGACAATGTTAGTGTTAGTGTAGGATAGGTGCACGGTTTGCACCAAACGTACCATAGGCTCAGAAATCATTTTGGACGCACCCGATGGTACTCCTAGGTGACGAGGCTCAAGTGGATGCTCGTTTCATTCCGTTTGGAGATAGTGCTAATCTTGACACAAGATAGGCGCACGGTTTGTGTCAAACGTACCATGGGCTCAGAAATCATTTTGGACGCACCCGATGGAACTCTTGGTGACGTGGGTCATGTGGAATCCTGTTTCGGTACGTTTGGAGACAGCGTTAGTGTCGGTGCAAGATAGGTGCACGGTTTACGCCAAACATAAAAAACGTTAAGAAATCATTTTGGACGCACCCGATGGTACTCCTAGGTGACGAGGCTCAAATTGAAGCTCGATTCGTCCGTTTGGACGTAATGCTTATCCCCGACGCAAGAGAGGGTGCACGGTATGCTTGCCCGAAAATACCATATGCTCGGAAGTCATTTGGGCGCACCCGATGGAACAACTAGGTGACGTGCATAATGTAGAATCTTGTTTTAGTCCGTTTGGAGACAGTGTTATTGTTAGTGCAAGATAGGTGCAAGGTTTGCGCCAAACGTACCATAAGCTCGAAAATCATTTCGACGCCTTTTACGGTAATCCCGACGCAAGATAGGTGCACGGATGCGCCGAAACGTACTCATATATTTCGGAAGTAATTTTGGACACACCTGATGGAACTCTTAGGTGATGTGGTCATGTGGAATCTCATTTTCGTCCGTTTGGAGACAGTGTTAGTGTCATTGCAAGATAGGTGCACGGTTTGCGCCGAACGTACCACAGGCTCGAAAATCATTTTGGACACACCCGATAGAGGTAGGTGACTTGGGTCATGTGGAATTTCATTTTGCTCTATTTTGAGACAGTGTTAGTGTTAGTGCAAGATTGGTGTATGGTTTGCGTCAAAAGTACCATAGGCTCAAAAATCATTTTGGATGCACCCGATGGTACTCCTAGGTGACAATGCTCAAGTTGAAGGTCAATTCGGTTCATTTGGAAATAGTGCTAATCTTGATGCAAGATAGGAGCACGGTTTGCGTCGAACGTACCATAGGCTCAGAAATCATTTTAGATGCATCGGATGGATATCCTAGGTGACGTGGGTCTTGTGGAATCTTGTTTCAATCCATTTCGAGATAGTGTTAGCGTCGGTGCAGGATAGGAGCATGGTTTGCGCCAAACATACCATAGGCTCAGAAATCGTTTCAATGGAGATAGTGCTAATCTTGACGCAAGATAGGTGCACGGTTTTGCGTTGAATGTACCATAGGCTCAGAAATTGTTTTGGACTCACCCGATGGATCTCTTAGGTGACGTTGGTCATGTTTAATCTTGTTTTCGTCTGTTTGGAGACAGTGTTAGTGTTGGTGCAAGATAGGTGCACAGTTTGCGCCAAACGTACCATAGGCTCAAAAAATCATTTGGACATACCCCATGGTACTCCTAGGTGACGAGGCACAAGTGGATGCTCGTTTTGGTCCATTTGGTGATAGTGCTAATCTTGACGTAAGATAGGTGCACGGTTTATACCGAACGTACCATAGGCTCAGAAATCATTTTGGACGCACCTGATGGAACTCCTAGGTGATGTGGGTCATGTGGCATCCTGTTTTGATACGTTTGGAGACAGTGTTAGTGTCGAAGCAGGATAGGTCCATGGTTTCTGCCAAACGTACCATAGGCTCATAAATTGTTTTGGACGTACCGATAGTACTCCTAGGTGACGAGGCTCAAGTGGAACCTCGATTGGGTCCGTTTGGAGATAGTGCTAATCCTGTCGCAAGATAGGTGCACGGTATGCGCCGATCATACCACCTGCTCGGAAGTCATTTAGACGCACCTGATGGAACTCCAAGGTGGCGTGCGTCATGTGGAATCTTGTTTTCGTCCGTTTGGAGACAGTGTTAGTGTCAGTGCAAGATAGGTGCACGGTTTGTGCCAAATGTACCATAAGCTCAGAAATCATTTAGGACACACCCGATGGTACTCCTAGGTGATGAGACTCAAGTGGATGCTCGTTTCATTTCGTTTGGAGATAGTGCTAATCTTGACGTATGATAGGTGCACGGTTTGCGCCGAATGTACCATAGGCTCGAAAATCGTTTTGGACACACCCAATAGAGGAAGGTGACTTGGGTCATGTTGAATCTCATTTTGCTCCGTTTTGAGACAGTGTTAGTGTCAGTGCAATATAGGTGCACGGTTTGCGATAAACGTACCATAGGCATAGAAATCATTTTGGATGCACCCGATGGTACTCCTAGGTGACGAGGCTCAAGTGGAAGCTCGATTCGGTTCGTTTGGAAATAGTGCTAATCTTGATGCAAGATAGGAACATGGTTTGGGTCGAACGTACCATAGGCTCGAAAATCATTTTAGACACATCCGATGGATCTCCTAGGTGACGTGGGTCATGTGGAATCTCATTTTAATCCATTTCGAGATAGTGTTAGTGTTGGTGCAGGATAGGTGTACGGTTTGAGCCAAATGTACCATGGGCTCAGAAATTGTTTTGGGCGCACCCAATGGTACTTCAAGGTGACGAGACTCAAGTGGAAGCTTGATTCGGTTTTTTTGGAGAAAGTGCTAATCTTGACGCAAGATAGGTGCATGGTTGGCGCCGAACGTACCATAGGCTCTGTTGACACCAAAATTTGGTAATTGGGAAGAAAGCGGCTGGTAACGTAAAAAGAAGAAAATCTCCGATAATGACCATGACTCGAAAGCCGATGAGATATATCTGATGGAGTCGTTCATGCTCGAAAATTAATGGGGAGCAAGAAAAGGTCAAACAAATTGGCGGTTACGATGTGCCTACCATCTTGTTTGTTACATATACGTGATGCATTATTGGGCAACCGGCAAGGTAAATGGAAAAGGATGAGAGGCCAAGTGCTATCTGAGCTATGCTTGACATGGATGCCGCAAGATTAAGATCGATTAACGAGGAAGGGATATTTTAATATTTGTTTGGCCGGGCTGCATAAGGAAATAAATCAAATATATCTTTGGATGGAGATGTGAAGCTTCTTGATTAAAGAAAGAGTCCATGCATGAAGGAAATAATACGATCCACAGTTTGCCGACGTAGTGATTAGTGAAGATGCAAGCCAATAAAGATGCGTCCAAACAAATATATACGTACATGTTACCGTGCCACTTTGTGGGGAAGATTTCCAAGATCGGCTAGTCAAGGTGGGCCCGCATGTGGGAAGAAGGACATTCGCAAACAAAACGAAGCGGTCGGTCGGCTAAATTGCTTGCGGGTCGGTTACTTCGAAGGTGGTGACTCCATTCGGGAAAGCAGAAGATGGCAAGCAAAGCCGATCGAAAAGATGAAAGTTGTAATAATAAAGGACTCTGAGAGTTTGGGGCAAGGAATCGTAGTTTCCAAGTTTGTTTAAGAGTTCCTTTGTAAATCGTAGTCTTTTAGGACTCGTGTTTTCGTCTAGGGTATAAATATTGACCCTCGACCATTGTAATAGGCGTTCACAACCAAATCAATACAACCGCCCCGTGCCAACTTTCGAGTCCTTTTGTCGTGTCGCCGAGTTCTTCGAGAGGAGTCATCGATCCGTCGACCTCCGTAAGTTCCGACAACCTTGTTATCATGTTTAGTATCATGCGGTGGATTTAGACGTGATGCAAGTAGTCTTGTTTGTTTTCAATGATCGTGCGGCGGATCTTTGCTTGACAATCAAGAAGTCTTTGCTTATACTTTGTTTATGAGTAGATACCGCGTGCGGCGTTTGCTCAATATGCTTAGTGGAAGCAAGATGATTATCGGCTCTATTAGATTACGGCAAAATCTAAATAGATTCATCAAGTTATCCTGTGTTGCATGTTTTAAATATTTTATATATTTGTAGCACACTTTTGCCCAATCTAGACTGATATTGTTCGGCCCTCTTCTATGGTTTTATTCGAGCTTCAATGATCATTACTTTCATAATACCTTTGCAAATAGATAACATGCTCGTAATGGCTGGTGAATTATTTTAATCTAGATTGTCACATGTTGTGGGTTCATGTATGTTAATCACGTTTAAGTTTTTGACGAAACTAGGTGTCGTCTGCGCGACGCAGTTTTAGATTGGCTTAATCGTGTTTATCTACACGTTCCTTCTTCATGGACCCCAACTCAATTTGGATTGTTTGAGCTTGGATATGCATTAACGCATAATCAATTTCACTTGTTCAAACATGTCTTCCCATGCATATGCATTCGGCAATCGAGATCTTTACGTATGTCCACCCTACGATTAGCCGAATGATTTATAAACTTGTTGGCGATGACTTCCTATAGTCGTATGTCGCTGTAAAAGTAACTTCAGGGCGTATATATCGGAACTATGCGGGTCTCACCCGACATGTTCCGGTTTGACATTTAATCGCTTTATCCCTTGTCGGGTTCTTTTCGTGTCAAATCGACCGCACGCACGTTCGGATCACGAAGCACCCGGGCACCCGATTGAAGCTACGCTTTTAAACTTGCTTGTGTAAAAGCGCACGATCGTCACATTTTGTGTCAACACACTTTTTGGCACGCCCGTGGGACACCACAATCGTCATGGCGGTTTACAACAACAACGACATCCTTATGATACATTATGAATATCTACCGATGGAAAAAAGACCATCATCGCCCTTAGATTTTGAAGCATGAAGTCGCTCGGTTTGCAAGACTTGAATGGTTGCCCGCATGTTGGTGCCGTCCGCAGTCGGGCGAAATATTTTATCCTATATATTAGCGGGACTACAGATGTCATCAATCCGGCAGCTATCCTCATCGGCCCAAGAAAGCAGTTAGTTTACGTAATCAAGTGTTTGGGCCGATGATGCCGATGATAGCCGATTGGCAAGGATTGTTAAAAACCCTATGAAGTCCGCAAGATTTACGTCGAGACAGCAATACATGAGGGCGTTGATCGACAAACATATTAAAATTGGCCGATGGAGATATTTCTTTCGCCGACGGTAAGCGACCAATACGTTCGAAAGGTTGTTTTCATTAATCGGAGTATTGGTGTATACTATCACCGTTGAAGAGCCGATTGATGGACTATCGGCTATCACGTGGCGACTCTCTGTGACTCGATATATTGCCCGGAGGTTTTATAGAGGTGGTGATTGGATTGTATGATGGCGGCGCATGCCAAGCCCCACCCATGATATGTATTGAAAAGTGCTCGAGCTATATTTAAATAGCATTGATCCGATGGATTGTTGGGACGTCGGCTTTGGATGCGAAATAGCCGATGGTGAACCTTGTGTGTAATGTGCCATTTGTCCGCTACCTTCGACCACGTGTTGCTATTGTGGAAGTCTTGAGGAGAAAATTCAGGATGTGCGGTGGAGATAAGCTACAAATTTATATACATATTACACGACCATCTAATCTACATCAAGTACAAGGTGGAAGATATAGCAAGACCAATGAGACGTGCATATAGACGCGACATGCAAGTAAGCATCACCCGCTAGGAAGAGATCAGATTTATAAAATATTATTTGATGGGCTATGCAAAGAAATTAAATGACATGTTAGAAAAAGGAAAGTTACGTAATTTGGACTCTCTGATGGCCAGTAAGAAAAGGAAAGCATATACACGTATACGAGATCTGTTCGGGATAGCGACTCTCTTACTTCAGACGGCTCCAAGTCCGGATGTATAAGAAGTCGGCTATAGAAGAACTTTGGGAATATTCCAAACCGAGAGCCGAGATCGAGTTCGGGAGTCTAGTGCCGTTACAAGTCCGGGCGGTCATATCGATGATCGCTAGCAAGGAAGAGAGATTTCAATAGCCGATGAAGCAATGGATAACACAATCGGTGATTATTTTAATACTCCCACGGAAGGAGTATATTGGAAAGCCTCCATCCATCAACTCCTCTTGAGTGACCCATGCGGTGATGAATGAAAATACCAATGAGTAGTAATAAAGAATTATCTCGAAATGACTCAAGTTGAAGGAAGCCGATGTTCATGCTATCGGCTAGTTACATGCAAATGCTTAATAGCGAGAAAGAAGACCTACCCACTAATCGACAGCCTACGCCGATTGCGGTGTTTCATCTTTGGCGGGTCCCCGAGCAAGTAGAGCGCCCAAATGATGCCATGTTAATTCATCGACTTCCTGCTGCGGTTCGTTCGCCGTGGCACAAACAGCAAATAGATCGTCTAGCGCGCTCTCCACCTGGACGTGAACATGAAGATGATCATCGGCAATCAGCTAGCTATCGACAAGGAGACGGTGCGATGCCTTAATATGTACCTGTCCACTACCCTGCAAGACTACAACAAGACCGGCGATGGACAGTCTGATCGACAAGCTTCACTAGCACTTTTCAGCGAAGCGAATAGGATTAAGGTGAATGGATCCGCCGGATATTTCTGGAGCACAAGTACAAAATCGTGAAGCAGCTACAGGATTAGAAACACATCTGCGATGTGATCGACGACGGGGTGAATGACGTGCGGTAGTAAATCGATATCGTGGTGGATGACGCGACGGACGCGCACGTTGGACATCATACTAACGGAGCTCTGGGCTGGCGTGACCATGAGCACCGTGTTCACCAACTACACCGACTACGGCAAGGGTGAGCAAAGAGCCGATGGACCAATGGAATATTAGCCGAGAGCAGACTACAAAGGAACATCTTCAAGAAAGGAGTCCGTTGAAGGAATCGGCTGTTCAAGAAAAGAATCGGCTCGACACAATACTTTTGCACGCGTATATATATCCGGAACTTTTGGGTGGATCCGATCTGAGTCACCGATAACACCATCGATGATGACCCAAAGACCGATCTTCTATGGACCTATGATGAAGCGGTAGCCGAACGATTAAGGTTGTGTGCATGATCCGAAAAGGTGAATTTGGCAATTAAAGATCAAGGCGGTGAAGGTCGATGAGGTATATCTATCGGCTACACACTATTCAAATGAATTCGGTGCCAAATTAATTATGAAGAAGGCTGAATGAGCGAAGAGATTTGTTGCAAGTTTATCATCGTAACCAATATTCTACATGTCACATATGTGTGCATGTGTTCGAGCTAGTAGCCTAGACGGTGATTATTCTGCCTGCTGTTTTCACATTGGAAAGTTTAGGATCGATGTATGGTTTGGAAAGTAGCAATCATATTGGAGATTGGCAGCTATTAGAATATTTAGGAAGCTTGCACGCCAGTAGAAAAGATGAGAGATACATGGCCGGATTGATATCAGACTAAGACAGGACTTCATGAAGGGAACAAATTGTCTCAGAATCCTTGCATCGGCTATTTCCTCTTCTATGCCGGATAGCTAAGCTAATGTGATTCTACAACCAACAAGTCAGTTGCTGATTCAAGCCCTCTCAACTAGACGACTGTATCGGCTACGCATTCTTTAATTAATTATTGACATTTCAATGACTGATTGGACAACCTCGAAACCAATGAAGGAGATATTCTGCACACTGAGTTCAATGCCAATTCAAATCCTGGGTTCATTCGGCAAGCACTTACTTCAGCGGTAATTAGATTGGTTCGGCTGTATACCCGTGCCGTCACCAACGATATTATCACATTGCCTTTCACGGAAGCAAGCCAAAGTTAACAGGATTAATCATGTTATTCGGAAGATATCGGCATTGATTAAAAGAGGTTGACCGATTAAATATTGAGCCAATGGAGTTATTTAAAGAAAGCCGATTAACTTTAGTATTAATCATGGCTATTATATTATAATAATTGGAAAAATAATGTTCAAGCATAAAGGTTGAAGGCCTGATCGAATATATGATGTTTGGGGTTATTGATGCCCGGCTTCTCCGTTGCTTATTAATCATGTCTAGGTGGAAAGCAAGCAACAACGCAAAGAGTATATAAAAGATTCTAGATGCAAAGCAATAGATAAGTGTATCTTGGTAAAAGTATCATTATGAATCCCATGTGAAGGCATTTATTGGCTTAAAATGGAGGAGCGTACATGCGTATATATGAGGTACATGCCCTTCTACGTGCTTGGCTCGCATATTATTCTTTAGTCCTTGCTTTTCCTATCACTTGTGAACAATCTATCATAGGGTAAGCATGCTATCTAAGTAGTTGATGAATGAGATATGGTATGATGAAAGAAACCTTGCTTCTTTTTGCAAAGTACTTGGGAAATTTTCTTACAAAAATTCAAAATCAATAGCTTGTCTCCTCAATGATGTTGAATTTCCTACGAGCCATATATTAGTCTCATTAAAAACCTTTTACATTAGTCGCTTGCTCTTTGTTGAGTTTGGTCAAGTCTTGTTGACCCTTGATGGGAGATTTATCATGCTCCCAAGATCAAAATCACGTACACGCCACATATGTGTGTCTGCTTCTATATCTTGAAGTACATAAAAACATGTTTTTCATCCACTCAAAGTGTTCTCTCTCCTACTACACTGGGGAAGACAAAAATATATTTGCTAGATTTTATCATAATAAATGCTCCTAGTTCTTGATAATATTTCTCTCAAAAGTTGTTGTAAAAAGAGACATGGGTTATGCAAAATTATAAAAGATAGACACAAAAGAGGTCCAAAGTAAAAAGGAGAAAAGGAAAAGAAATGATAATAAAGATAACCCATGTTCTCGCAAAAATATTCCACAAAGAGAGAAATATATTTCAGAGAGCATAGTAGAATTAGGTTAGCCACCAAATATTCCACACACATGCACATCTTGATCTAAGAGTATGACACTTCTCTCCTGGGATCCGAGATTTGACCTTACAATATATGCAAGGTAAGTAGGCTACATATTTTATCCCTACCCGAACTCCACATAGGCTTTTTAGAAGCGTAATAAAGAGAGACAAAGCAATGCTTTGATAAGGAACAATGCACAATCGAAAGCGATCTGAGAGAATCATTTGGGGAGCAAAGCTATGTTTTGATTTTTTAAAATCTTTCAAAAAAAAAAAAAAAAAAAACCCAAGTTTTCCGAAAGGGAGAAGTGAGGATGACTGGATTCTAATCCGTTCTATTCTTCAACCACCCAAGATGGTGTGATAGACACTTGAGTTCACATGTGTGGGTGAGGCTTGGAATAAGGTAATCTTTGTTGCTAGTGAATTCTTGACTCTTTACCGTGATTTGAGAGCCGATTATAGTTATAAACTCGGGGCCACCTCTTAATCGGCTAAATCGGATGAACAATCATACCAAGCAAATCATCAAGGCCAAGTATTGCAATCGATGTCACGACTCACGAAAGAAGACCATCGGTTTGAAATAGTTCAAGCATGAAAATTCATACTCCGAACTAGGGGGCTCTGTGTTGACACCAAAATTTGGTAATTGGGAAGAAAGCGGTAGTAACGTAAAAAGAAGAAAATCTCCGATAATGACCATGACTCGAAAGCCGATGAGATATATACGATGGAGTCGTTCATGCTCGAAAATTAATGGGGAGCAAAGAAAAGGTCAAACAATTTGGCAGATTCTGATGTGCCTACCATCTTGTTTGTTACATATCGTTGATGCATTATTGGGCAACCGGCAAGGTAAATGGAAAAGGATGAGAGGCCAAGTGCTATATTTAGCTATGCTTGACATGGATGCCAAAAAGATTAAGATCGCTTAACGAGGAAGGGATATTTTAATATTTGTTTGGCCGGGCTGCATAAGGAAATAAATCAAATATATCTTTGGATGGAGATGTGAAGCTTCTTGATTAAAGAAAGAGTCCATGCATGAAGGAAATAATACGATCCCTGGTTGCCGACGTAGTGATTAGTGAAGATGCAAGCCAATAAAGATGCGTCCAAGCAAATATATACGTACATGTTACCGAACCCACTTTGTGGGGAAGATTTCCAAGATCGGCTAGTCAAGGTGGGCCCGCATGTGGGAAGAAGGACATTCGCAAACAAAACGAGCGGTCGGCTAAATGCTTGTGCGGTCGGTTACTTCAGAAGGTGGTGACTCCATTCGGGAAAGCAGAAGATGGCAAGCAAAGCCGATCGAAAAGATGAAAGTTGTAATAATAAAGGACTCTGAGAGTTTGGGGCAAGGAATCGTAGTTTCCAAGTTTGTTTAAGAGTTCCTTTGTAAATCGTAGTCTTTAGGACTCGTGTTTTCGTCCTAGGGTATAAATATTGACCCTCAACCATTGTAATAGGCGTTCACAACCAAATCAATACAACCGCCCCGTGCCAACTTTCGAGTCCTTTTGTCGTGTCGCCGAGTTCTTCGAGAGGAGTCATCGATCCGTCGACCTCCGTAAGTTCCGACAACCTTGTTATCATGTTTAGTATCATGCGGTGGATTTAGACGTGATGCAAGTAGTCTTGTTTGTTTTCAATGATCGTGCGGCGGATCTTTGCTTGACAATCAAGAAGTCTTTGCTTATACTTTGTTTATGAGTAGATACCGTATGCGTGACGTTTGCTCAATATGCTTAGTGGAAGCAAGATGGGTTATCGGCTCTATTAGATTACGGCAAAATCTAAATAGATTCATCAAGTTATCCCGTGTTGCATGTTTTAAATATTTTATATATTTGTAGCACACTTTTGCCCAATCTAGACCGATATTGTTCGCCCTCTTCTATGGTTTTATTCGAGCTTCAATGATCATTACTTTCATAATACCTTTGCAAATAGATAACATGCTCGTAATGGCTGAATTATTTTAATCTAGATTGTCACATGTTGTGGGTTCATGTATGTTAATCACGTTTAAGTTTTTGACGAAAACTAGGTGTCGTCTGCGGCGAGGCGCGAGTTTTAGATTGGCTTAATCGTGTTTATCTACACGTTCCTTCTTCATGGACCCCAACTCGGCCGGATTGTTTGAGCTTGGATATGCATTAACGCATAATCAATTTCACTTGTTCAAACATGTCTTCCCATGCATATGCATTCGGCAATCAGATCTTTACGTATGTCCACCCTACGATTAGCGAATGATTTATAAACTTGTTGGCGACGACTTCCTATAGCCGTATGTCGTTGTAAGTAACTTCGAGGGCGTATATACGGAACTATATGCGGTCTCACCCGACATGTTCCGGTTTGACATTTAATCGCTTTTATCCCTTATCGCTTCTTTCGGTCAAACCGACCGCACGTTCCGGATCACGAAGCACCCGGGCACCCGATTGAAGCTACGCTTTTCGGCTTGCTGTGTGTGCGGCACAGTGCGTCACATTTTGTGTCAACAGGCTCAGAAATTGGTTTGGATGCACCCGATGGAACTCCTAGGTGACGTGGGTCATGTGGAATCTCGTTTCAGTCTGTTTGGAGACAGGGTTAGATGGGTGCACGGTTTGCGCCAAACATACCATAGGCTCAGAAAATGTCTTGGACGCACCCTATGGTACACCTAGGTGATGAGGCTCATGTGGAAGCTCGATTTGGTCCGTTTGGAGATAGTGCTAATGTTCACGCTAGATAGTTGCACGATTTGCGCCAGACGTACCATAGGGTCGAAAATCAGTTTAGACAAACTCGATTGAACTCCTAGGTGACATGTGTCATGTGGAATCTTGTTTTGGTCCATTTGGAGACAGTGTTATATAGGTGCACGGTTTACGCCAAACGTACGATAGGCTCAGAAATCATTTTGGACACAGCCGATGGTACTCCTAGCTGACGAGGCTCAAGTGGAAACTCGATTCGGTCTATTTGGACTAGTGCTAATGTTGACGCAAGACTGGTTCATAGTTTGCGCCGAACATACCATTGGCTTGGAAATCATTTTGGACGCACCCGATGGTACTCCTAGGTGACGTGGGTCATGTGGAATCTTGTTTCGGTCTGTTTGGAGATAGTGTTAGTGTCGGGGCAAGATAGGTGCACAGTTTGCGCCAAACATACCATAGGTTCAGAAATCATTTTGGACGCACCAGGTGGTACTCCTTGATGACGAGGCTCAAGTGGATGCTCGTTTCATTCCGTTTGTAGATATTGCTAATCTTGACACAAGATAGGTGCACGGTTTGTGTCGAACATACCATGGGCTCAGAAATCATTTTGGACGCACCCGATGGAACTCCTAGGTGACGTGGGTCATGTGGAATCCTGTTTCGGTACGTTTGGAGACAGTGTTAGTGTCGATGCAAGATAGGTGCACGGCTTACGCTAAACATACCATAGACTTAGAAATCGTTTTGGTCGCACCCAATTGTACTTCAAGGTGACGAGACTCAAGTGGAAGCTCGATTTGGTCTATTTGTAGAAAGTGCTAATCTTGACGCAAGATAGGTGCACGGTTGGCGCCGAACGTAACATAGGCTCTGAAATCGCTTTGGACGCACCCAATGGAACTCCTAGGTGTCGCGGTTCATGTGGAATCTCGTTTTGGTCCGTTTGCAGACAGTGTTGGTGCCGGTGCAAGATAAGTGCACGGTTTGCGCCAAACGTACCATAGGCTTAGAAATCATTTTGAACGCTCCCGATGGTACTCCTAGGTGACGAGGCTCAAGTGGATGCTCGTTTCGGTCCATTTGGAGATAGTGCTAATGTTCACGCAAGATAGGTGCGCAGTTTGCGCGAGACATACCACATGCACGAAAATCATTTTGGACAAACTTGATAGAACACCCAGGTGACGTGGGTCATGTGGAATCTCATTTTGGTCCATATGAAGATAGTGTGAGATTGGTGCACGGTTTGCGCCAAACGTACGATAGGCTCAGAAATTGTTTTGGACACACCCGATGGTACTCCTAGGTGACGTGCGTCATGTGGAATCTCTTTTTAGTCAATTTGGAGACAATGTTAGTGTCAGTGTAGGATAGGTGCACGGTTTGTGCCAAATGTACCATTGGCTCAGAAATCATTTTGGACGCACCCGATGGTACTCCTAGGTGACGAGGCTCAAGTGGATGCTCGTTTCATTCCGTTTGGAGATAGTGCTAATCTTGACACAAGATAGGTGCATGGTTTGTGTCGAACGTACCATGGGCTCAGAAATCATTTTGGACACACCCGATGGAACTCCTAGCTGACGTGGGTCATGTGGAATCCTGTTTCGGTACGTTTGGAGACAGTGTTAGTGTCGATGCAAGATAGGTGCACGGCTTACGCTAAACGTACCATAGACTTAGAAATCGTTTTGGGCGCACCCAATTGTACTTCAAGGTGACAAGACTCAAGTGGAAGCTCGATTTGGTCTATTTGTAGAAAGTGCTAATCTTGACGCAAGATAGGTGCACGGTTGGCGCCGAACGTACCATAGGCTCTGAAATCGCTTTGGACGCACCCAATGGAACTCCTAATTGTCGCGGTTCATGTGGAATCTCGTTTTGGTCCGTTTGCAGACAGTGTTGGTGCCGGTGCAAGATAAGTGCACGGTTGGCGCCAAACGTACCATAGGCTTAGAAATCATTTTGAACGCACCCAATGGTACTCCTAGGTGACAAGGCTCAAGTGGATGCTCGTTTCGGTCCGTTTGGAGATAGTGCTAATGTTCACGCAAGATAGGTGCGCAGTTTGCACCAGACATACCACATGCACGAAAATCATTTTGGACAAACTTGATAGAACACCCAGGTGACGTGGGTCATGTGGAATCTCATTTTGGTCCATATGAAGACAGTGTTAGATAGGTGCACGGTTTGCGCCAAACATACGATAGGCTCAGAAATTGTTTTGGACACACCCGATGGTACTCCTAGGTGACGTGCGTCATGTGGAATCTCTTTTTAGTCTATTTGGAGACAATGTTAGTGTCAGTGTAGGATAGGTGCACGGTTTGCGCCAAACGTACCGTAGGCTCAGAAATCATTTTGGACGCACCCGATGGTACTCCTTGGTGACGAGGCTCAAGTGGATGCTCGTTTCATTCCGTTTGGAGATAGTGCTAATCTTGACACAAGATAGGTGCACGGTTTGTGTCGAACGTACCATGGGCTCAGAAATCATTTTGGACACACCCGATGGAACTCCTAGGTGACGTGGGTCATGTGGAATCCTGTTTCGGTACGTTTGGAGACAGTGTTAGTGTCGGTGCAAGATAGGTGCACGGTTTACGCCAAACGTAAAAAAGGCTAAGAAATCATTTTGGACGCACCCGATGGCACTCCTAGGTGACGAGGCTCAAATTGAAGCTCGATTCGGTCCGTTTGGACGTAATGCTTATCCTGATGCAAGATAGGTGCACGGTATGCGCCGAAAATACCATATGCTCGGAAGTCATTTGGACGCACCCGATGGAACAACTAGGTGACGTGCATAATGTAGAATCTTTTTTTAGTCCGTTTGGAGACAGTGTTAGTGTTAGTGCAAGATAGGTGCAAGGTTTGCGCTAAACATACCATAAGCTTAGAAATCATTTCGGACACGCCCGGTAATCCTGACGCAAGATAGGTGCACGGTATGCGCCGAAAGTACCATATGCTCGGAAGTAATTTTGGACACACCCGATGGAACTCTTAGGTGATGTGGTCATGTGGAATCTCATTTTTGTCCGTTTGGAGACAGTGTTAGTGTCAGTGCAAGATAGGTGCACGGTTTGCGCCGAACGTACCATAAGCTCATAACTCGTTTTGGACGCACCCGGTAATCCTGACGTAAGATAGGTCCACGGTATGCGCCAAACGTACCATATGCTCGGAAGTCATTTTGGACACACCCAATGGAACTCTTAGGTGACGTGGTCATGTGGAATCTCATTTTTGTCTATTTGGAGACAGTGTTAGTGTCGGTGCAAGATAGGCGCACGGTTTAAGCCAAACATACCGTAGGCTCAGAAATCATTTTGGACGCACCCGATGGTACTCTTAGGTGATGAGGCTCAAGTGGATGCTCATTTCATTCTGTTTGGAGATAGTGCTAATTTTGGCGTTAGAAAGGTGCACGGTTTGCGCTGAACGTACCACAGGCTCGAAAATCGTTTTGGACACACTCGATAGAGGAACCTGACGTGGGTCATGTGGAATCTCATTTCACTCTTTTTAAGACTGTGTTAGTGTCAGTGCAAGATTGGTGCACGATTTGTGCCAAACGTACCATCGGCTCAGAAATCATTTTGGATGCACCCGACGGTACGGCCTGATGACGAGGCTCAAGTGGAAGATCAATTTGGTTCGTTTAGAAATAGTGCTAATCTTGATGCAAGATAGGAGCATAGTTTGCGTCAAACGTACCATAGGCTCGTAAATCATTTTGACGCATCTGATGGATCTCCTGGGTGACGTGGGTCATGTGGAATCTCGTTTCAATCCGTTTCGTGATAGTGTTAGTGTCGATGCAAGATAGGTGCACGGCTTACGCTAAACGTACCATAGACTTAGAAATCATTTTGGGCGCACCCAATTGTACTTCAAGGTGACGAGACTCAAGTGGAAGCTCGATTTGGTCTATTTGTAGAAAGTGCTAATCTTGACGCAAGATAGGTGCACGGTTGGCGCCAAACGTACCATAGGCTCCGAAATCGCTTTGGACGCACCCAATGGAACTCCTAGGTGTCGCGGTTCATGTGGAATCTCATTTTGGTCCGTTTGTAGACAGTGTTGGTGCCGGTGCAAGATAAGTGCACGGTTTGTGCCAAACGTACCATAGGCTTAGAAATCATTTTGAACGCACCCGATGGTACTCCTAGGTGACGAGGCTCAAGTGGATGCTCGTTTCGGTCCGTTTGGAGATAGTGCTAATGTTTACACAAGATAGGTGCGCAGTTTGCGCCAGACATACCACATGCACGAAAATCATTTTGGACAAACTTGATAGAACACCCAAGTGACGTGGGTCATGTGGAATCTCATTTTGGTACATATGAAGATAGTGTTAGATAGGTGCACGGTTTGCGCCAAACGTACGATAGGCTCAGAAATTGTTTTGGACACACCCGATGGTACTCCTAGGTGACGTGCGTCATGTGGAATCTCTTTTTAGTCTATTTGGAGACAATGTTAGTGTCAGTGTAGGATAGGTGCACAGTTTGCGCCAAACGTACCATAGGCTCAGAAATCATTTTGGACACACCCGATGGTACTCCTAGGTGACGAGGCTCAAGTGGATGCTCGTTTCATTCCATTTGGAGATAGTGCTAATCTTGACACAAGATAGGTGCACGGTTTGTGTCGAACGTACCACGGGCTCAGAAATCATTTTGGACACACCCGATGGAACTCCTAGGTGACGTAGGTCATGTGGAATCCTGTTTCGGTATGTTTGGAGACAGTGCTAGTGTCGGTGCAAGATAGGTGCACGGTTTACGCCAAACGTAAAAAAGGCTAAGAAATCATTTTGGACGCACCCAATGGCACTCCTAGGTGACGAGGCTCAAATTGAAGCTCGATTCGGTCCGTTTGGACGTAATGCTTATCCTGATGCAAGATAGGTGCACTGTATGCGCCGAAAATACCATATACTCGGAAGTCATTTGGACGCACCCGATGGAACAACTAGGTGACGTGCATAATGTAGAATCTTTTTTAGTCCATTTGGAGACAGTGTTAGTGTTAGTGCAAGATAGGTGCAAGGTTTGCGCTAAACGTACCATAAGCTCAGAAATCATTTCGGACGCGCCCGGTAATCCTGACGCAAGATAGGTGCACGGTATGCGCCGAACGTACCATATGCTCGGAAGTAATTTTGGACACACCCGATGGAACTCTTAGGTGATGTGGTCATGTGGAATCTCATTTTCGTCCGTTTGGAGACAGTGTTAGTGTCAGTGCAAGATAGGTGCATGGTTTGCGCCGAACGTACCATAAGCTCATAACTCGTTTTGGACGCACCCGGTAATCCTGACGCAAGATAGGTGCACGGTATGCGCCGAACGTACCATATGCTTCGGAAGTCATTTTGGACACACCCAATGGAACTCTTAGGTGACGTGGTCATGTGGAATCTCATTTTTGTCCGTTTGGAGACAGTGTTAGTGTCGGTGCAAGATAGGCGCACGGTTTAAGCCAAACATACCGTAGGCTCAGAAATCATTTTGGACGCACCCGATGGTACTCCTAGGTGACGAGGCTCAAGTGGATTCTCATTTCATTCTGTTTGGAGATAGTGCTAATCTTGGCGTTAGAAAGGTGCACGGTTTGCGCTGAACGTACCACAGGCTCGAAAATCGTTTTGGACACACTCGATAGAGGAAGCTGACGTGGATCATGTGGAATCTCATTTCACTCTGTTTTAAGACTATGTTAGTGTCAGTGCAAGATAGGTGCACGATTTGCGCCAAACGTACCATCGGCTCAGAAATCATTTTGGATGCACCCGACGGTACGGCCTGATGACGAGGCTCAAGTGGAAGATCAATTCGGTTCGTTTAGAAATAGTGCTAATCTTCATGCAAGATAGGAGCACAGTTTGCGTCAAACGTACCATAGGCTCGTAGATCATTTTGACGCATCTGATGGATCTCCTGGGTGACGTGGGTCATGTGGAATCTCGTTTCAATCCGTTTCGTGATAGTGTTAGTGTCAATGCAAGATAGGTGCACGGCTTACGCTAAACGTACCATAGACTTAGAAATCGTTTTGGGCACACCCAATTGTACTTCAAGGTGACGAGACTCAAGTGGAAGCTCGATTTGGTCTATTTGTAGAAAGTGCTAATCTTGACGCAAGATAGGTGCACGGTTGGCGCCAAACGTACCATAGGCTCCGAAATCGCTTTGGATGCACCCAATGGAACTCCTAGGTGTCGCGGTTCATGTGGAATCTCATTTTGGTCCGTTTGTAGACAGTGTTGGTGCCGGTGCAAGATAAGTGCACGGTTTGTGCCAAACGTACCATAGGCTTAGAAATCATTTTGAACGCACCCGATGGTACTAATAGGTGACGAGGCTCAAGTGGATGCTCGTTTCGGTCCGTTTGGAGATAGTGCTAATGTTTACACAAGATAGGTGCGCAGTTTGCGCCAGACATACCACATGCACGAAAATCATTTTGGACAAACTTGATAGAACACCCAAGTGACGTGGGTCATGTGGAATCTCATTTTGGTACATATGAAGATAGTGTTAGATAGGTGCACGGTTTGCGCCAAACGTACGATAGGCTCAGAAATTGTTTTGGACACACCCGATGGTACTCCTAGGTGACGTGCGTCATGTGGAATCTCTTTTTAGTCTATTTGGAGACAATGTTAGTGTCAGTGTAGGATAGGTGCACAGTTTGCGCCAAACGTACCATAGGCTCAGAAATCATTTTGGACACACCCGATGGTACTCCTAGGTGACGAGGCTCAAGTGGATGCTCGTTTCATTCCATTTGGAGATAGTGCTAATCTTGACACAAGATAGGTGCACGGTTTGTGTCGAACGTACCACGGGCTCAGAAATCATTTTGGACACACCCGATGGAACTCCTAGGTGACGTAGGTCATGTGGAATCCTGTTTCGGTATGTTTGGAGACAGTGCTAGTGTCGGTGCAAGATAGGTGCACGGTTTACGCCAAACGTAAAAAAGGCTAAGAAATCATTTTGGACGCACCCAATGGCACTCCTAGGTGACGAGGCTCAAATTGAAGCTCGATTCGGTCCGTTTGGACGTAATGCTTATCCTGATGCAAGATAGGTGCACTGTATGCGCCGAAAATACCATATACTCGGAAGTCATTTGGACGCACCCGATGGAACAACTAGGTGACGTGCATAATGTAGAATCTTTTTTAGTCCATTTGGAGACAGTGTTAGTGTTAGTGCAAGATAGGTGCAAGGTTTGCGCTAAACGTACCATAAGCTCGAAATCATTTCGACGCGCGCTACGGTAATCCCGACGCAAGATAGGTGCACGCAGTGTCTTGAACGTACCATATGCTCGGAAGTAATTTTGGACACACCCGATGGAACTCTTAGGTGATGTGGTCATGTGGAATCTCATTTTCGTCCGCTTTGAGACAAGTTGTTAGTGTCGATTACAAGATAGGTGCATGGTTTGCGCCAACGCACCATAAGCTCATAACTCGCTTTTGGACGCACCCGGTAATCCTGACGCAAGATAGGTGCATGGTATGCGCCGAACGTACCATATGCTTGGAAGTCATTTTGGACACACCCAATGGAACTCTTAGGTGACGTGGTCATGTGGAATCTCATTTTTGTCCGTTTGGAGACAGTGTTAGTGTCGGTGCAAGATAGGCGCACGGTTTAAGCCAAACATACCGTAGGCTCAGAAATCATTTTGGACGCACCCGATGGTACTCCTAGGTGACGAGGCTCAAGTGGATTCTCATTTCATTCTGTTTGGAGATAGTGCTAATATTGGCGTTAGAAAGGTGCACGGTTTGCGCTGAACGTACCACAGGCTCGAAAATCTTTTTGGACACACTCGATAGAGGAAGCTGACGTGGATCATGTGGAATCTCATTTCACTCTGTTTTAAGACTATGTTAGTGTCAGTGCAAGATAGGTGCACGATTTGCGCCAAACGTACCATCGGCTCAGAAATCATTTTGGATGCACCCGACGGTACGGCCTGATGACGAGGCTCAAGTGGAAGATCAATTCGGTTCGTTTAGAAATAGTGCTAATCTTCATGCAAGATAGGAGCACAGTTTGCGTCAAACGTACCATAGGCTCGTAGATCATTTTGACGCATCTGATGGATCTCCTGGGTGACGTGGGTCATGTGGAATCTCGTTTCAATCCGTTTCGTGATAGTGTTAGTGTCAATGCAAGATAGGTGCACGGCTTACGCTAAACGTACCATAGACTTAGAAATCGTTTTGGGCACACCCAATTGTACTTCAAGGTGACGAGACTCAAGTGGAAGCTCGATTTGGTCTATTTGTAGAAAGTGCTAATCTTGACGCAAGATAGGTGCACGGTTGGCGCCAAACGTACCATAGGCTCCGAAATCGCTTTGGATGCACCCAATGGAACTCCTAGGTGTCGCGGTTCATGTGGAATCTCATTTTGGTCCGTTTGTAGACAGTGTTGGTGCCGGTTCAAGATAAGTGCACGGTTTGTGTCAAACGTACCATAGGCTTAGAAATCATTTTGAACGCACCCGATGGTACTAATAGGTGACGAGGCTCAAGTGGATGCTCGTTTCGGTCCGTTTGGAGATAGTGCTAATGTTTACACAAGATAGGTGCACAGTTTGCGCCAGACATACCACATGCACGAAAATCATTTTGGACAAACTTGATAGAACACCCAAGTGACGTGGGTCATGTGGAATCTCATTTTGGTACATATGAAGATAGTGTTAGATAGGTGCACGGTTTGCGCCAAACGTACGATAGGCTCAGAAATTGTTTTGGACACACCCGATGGTACTCCTAGGTGACGTGCGTCATGTGGAATCTCTTTTTAGTCTATTTGGAGACAATGTTAGTGTCAGTGTAGGATAGGTGCACAGTTTGCGCCAAACGTACCATAGGCTCAGAAATCATTTTGGACGCACCCGATGGTACTCCTAGGTGACGAGGCTCAAGTGGATGCTCATTTCATTCTGTTTGGAGATAGTGCTAATCTTGGCGTTAGAAAGGTGCACGGTTTGCGCTGAACGTACCACAGGCTCGAAAATCGTTTTGGACACACTCGATAGAGGAAGCTGACGTGGATCATGTGGAATCTCATTTCACTCTGTTTTAAGACTATGTTAGTGTCAGTGCAAGATAGGTGCACGATTTGCGCCAAACGTACCATCGGCTCAGAAATCATTTTGGATGCACCCGACGGTACGGCCTGATGACGAGGCTCAAGTGGAAGATCAATTCGGTTCGTTTAGAAATAGTGCTAATCTTCATGCAAGATAGGAGCACAGTTTGCGTCAAATGTACCATAGGCTCGTAGATCATTTTGACGCATCTGATGGATCTCCTGGGTGACGTGGGTCATGTGGAATCTCGTTTCAATCCGTTTCGTGATAGTGTTAGTGTCGATGCAAGATAGGTGCACGGCTTACGCTAAACGTACCATAGACTTAGAAATCGTTTTGGGCACACCCAATTGTACTTCAAGGTGACGAGACTCAAGTGGAAGCTCGATTTGGTCTATTTGTAGAAAGTGCTAATCTTGACGCAAGATAGGTGCACGGTTGGCGCCAAACGTACCATAGGCTCCGAAATCGCTTTGGATGCACCCAATGGAACTCCTAGGTGTCGCGGTTCATGTGGAATCTCATTTTGGTCCGTTTGTAGACAGTGTTGGTGCCGGTTCAAGATAAGTGCACGGTTTGTGTCAAACGTACCATAGGCTTAGAAATCATTTTGAACGCACCCGATGGTACTAATAGGTGACGAGGCTCAAGTGGATGCTCGTTTCGGTCCGTTTGGAGATAGTGCTAATGTTTACACAAGATAGGTGCACAGTTTGCACCAGACATACCACATGCACGAAAATCATTTTGGACAAACTTGATAGAACACCCAAGTGACGTGGGTCATGTGGAATCTCATTTTGGTACATATGAAGATAGTGTTAGATAGGTGCACGGTTTGCGCCAAACGTACGATAGGCCCAGAAATTGTTTTGGACACACCCGATGGTACTCCTAGGTGACGTGCGTCATGTGGAATCTCTTTTTAGTCTATTTGGAGACAATGTTAGTGTCAGTGTAGGATAGGTGCACAGTTTGCGCCAAACGTACCATAGGCTCAGAAATCATTTTGGACGCACCCGATGGTACTCCTAGGTGACGAGGCTCAAGTGGATGCTCGTTTCATTCCATTTGGAGATAGTGCTAATCTTGACACAAGATAGGTGCACGGTTTGTGTCGAACGTACCACGGGCTCAGAAATCATTTTGGACACACCCGATGGAACTCCTAGGTGACGTAGGTCATGTGGAATCCTGTTTCGGTATGTTTGGAGACAGTGCTAGTGTCGGTGCAAGATAGGTGCACGGTTTACGCCAAACGTAAAAAAGGCTAAGAAATCATTTTGGACGCACCCAATGGCACTCCTAGGTGACGAGGCTCAAATTGAAGCTCGATTCGGTCCGTTTGGACGTAATGCTTATCCTGATGCAAGATAGGTGCAATCAGATGTCGCCAAAAAAATACCATATACTCGGAAGTCATTTGGACGCACCCGATGGAACAACTAGGTGACGTGCATAATGTAGAATCTTTTTTAGTCCATTTGGAGACAGTGTTAGTGTTAGTGCAAGATAGGTGCAAGGTTTGCGCTAAACGTACCATAAGCTCGAAATCATTTCGACGCGCCCGTAATCCCGACGCAAGATAGGTGCACGGTATCTTCTTGACGCATACCATATGCTCGGAAGTAATTTTGGACACACCCGATGGAACTCTTAGGTGATGTGGTCATGTGGAATCTCATTTTCGTCCGTTTGGAGACAGTGCTAGTGTCAGTGCAAGATAGGTGCATGGTTTGCGCCGAACGTACCATAAGCTCATAACTCATTTTGGACGCACCCGGTAATCCTGACGCAAGATAGGTGCACGGTATGCGCCGAACGTACCATATGCTCGGAAGTCATTTTGGACACACCCAATGGAACTCTTAGGTGACGTGGTCATGTGGAATCTCATTTTTGTCCGTTTGGAGACAGTGTTAGTGTCGGTGCAAGATAGGCGCACGGTTTAAGCCAAACATACCGTAGGCTCAGAAATCATTTTGGACGCACCCGATGGTACTCCTAGGTGACGAGGCTCAAGTGGATTCTCATTTCATTCTGTTTGGAGATAGTGCTAATATTGGCGTTAGAAAGGTGCACGGTTTGCGCTGAACGTACCACAGGCTCGAAATCGTTTTTGGACACACTCGATAGAGGAAGCTGACGTGGATCATGTGGAATCTCATTTCACTCTGTTTTAAGACTATGTTAGTGTCAGTGCAAGATAGGTGCACGATTTGCGCCAAACGTACCATCGGCTCAGAAATCATTTTGGATGCACCCGACGGTACGGCCTGATGACGAGGCTCAAGTGGAAGATCAATTCGGTTCGTTTAGAAATAGTGCTAATCTTCATGCAAGATAGGAGCACAGTTTGCGTCAAATGTACCATAGGCTCGTAGATCATTTTGACGCATCTGATGGATCTCCTGGGTGACGTGGGTCATGTGGAATCTCGTTTCAATCCGTTTCGTGATAGTGTTAGTGTCAATGCAAGATAGGTGCACGGCTTACGCTAAACGTACAATAGACTTAGAAATCGTTTTGGGCACACCCAATTGTACTTCAAGGTGACGAGACTCAAGTGGAAGCTCGATTTGGTCTATTTGTAGAAAGTGCTAATCTTGACGCAAGATAGGTGCACGGTTGGCGCCAAACGTACCATAGGCTCCGAAATCGCTTTGGATGCACCCAATGGAACTCCTAGGTGTCGCGGTTCATGTGGAATCTCATTTTGGTCCGTTTGTAGACAGTGTTGGTGCCGGTGCAAGATAAGTGCACGGTTTGTGCCAAACGTACCATAGGCTTAGAAATCATTTTGAACGCACCCGATGGTACTAATAGGTGACGAGGCTCAAGTGGATGCTCGTTTCGGTCCGTTTGGAGATAGTGCTAATGTTTACACAAGATAGGTGCGCAGTTTGCGCCAGACATACCACATGCACGAAAATCATTTTGGACAAACTTGATAGAACACCCAAGTGACGTGGGTCATGTGGAATCTCATTTTGGTACATATGAAGATAGTGTTAGATAGGTGCACGGTTTGCGCCAAAACGTCATTTATAGGCTCGTAAATTGTTTTGGACACACCCGATGGTACTCCTAGGTGACGTCGTCATGTGGAATCTCTTTTAGTCTATTTGGAGACAATGTTAGTGTCGATGTAGGATAGGTGCACAGCTTTAAGCCAAACGTACCATAGGCTCGAAAATCAATCATTTTGGACGCACCCGATGGTACTCCTAGGTGACGAGGCTCAAGTGGATGCTCGTTTCATTCCATTTGGAGATAGTGCTAATCTTGACACAAGATAGGTGCACGGTTTGTGTCGAACGTACCACGGGCTCAGAAATCATTTTGGACACACCCGATGGAACTCCTAGGTGACGTAGGTCATGTGGAATCCTGTTTCGGTATGTTTGGAGACAGTGCTAGTGTCGGTGCAAGATAGGTGCACGTTTTACCAAAAACGTAAAAAGGCTAAGAAATCATTTTGGACGCACCCAATGGCACTCCTAGGTGACGAGGCTCAAATTGAAGCTCGATTCGGTCCGTTTGGACGTAATGCTTATCCTGATGCAAGATAGGTGCACTGTATGCGCCAAAAATACCATATACTCGGAAGTCATTTGGACGCACCCGATGGAACAACTAGGTGACGTGCATAATGTAGAATCTTTTTTAGTCCATTTGGAGACAGTGTTAGTGTTAGTGCAAGATAGGTGCAAGGTTTGCGCTAAAACGCACCATAAGCTCGAAATCATTTCGGACGCGCCCGGTAATCCTGACGCAAGATAGGTGCACGGTATGCGCCGAACGTACCATATGCTCGGAAGTAATTTTGGACACACCCGATGGAACTCTTAGGTGATGTGGTCATGTGGAATCTCATTTTCGTCCGTTTGGAGACAGTGCTAGTGTCAGTGCAAGATAGGTGCATGGTTTGCGCCGAACGTACCATAAGCTCATAACTCGTTTTGGACGCACCCGGTAATCCTGACGCAAGATAGGTGCACGGTATGCGCCGAACGTACCATATGCTCGGAAGTCATTTTGGACACACCCAATGGAACTCTTAGGTGACGTGGTCATGTGGAATCTCATTTTTGTCCGTTTGGAGACAGTGTTAGTGTCGGTGCAAGATAGGCGCACGGTTTAAGCCAAACATACCGTAGGCTCAGAAATCATTTTGGACGCACCCGATGGTACTCCTAGGTGACGAGGCTCAAGTGGATGCTCATTTCATTCTGTTTGGAGATAGTGCTAATCTTGGCGTTAGAAAGGTGCACGGTTTGCGCTGAACGTACCACAGGCTCGAAAATCGTTTTGGACACACTCGATAGAGGAAGCTGACGTGGATCATGTGGAATCTCATTTCACTCTGTTTTAAGACTATGTTAGTGTCAGTGCAAGATAGGTGCACGATTTGGCGCCAAAACGTACCATCGGCTCGAAAATCATTTTGGATGCACCCGACGCAGTGCGGCTGATGACGAGGCTCAAGTGGAAGATCAATTCGGTTCGTTTAGAAATAGTGCTAATCTTCATGCAAGATAGGAGCACAGTTTGCGTCAAATGTACCATAGGCTCGTAGATCATTTTGACGCATCTGATGGATCTCCTGGGTGACGTGGGTCATGTGGAATCTCGTTTCAATCCGTTTCGTGATAGTGTTAGTGTCGATGCAAGGTAGGTGCTCTGCTTACGCTAAACGTACCATAGACTTAGAAATCGTTTTGGGCACACCCAATTGTACTTCAAGGTGACGAGACTCAAGTGGAAGCTCGATTTGGTCTATTTGTAGAAAGTGCTAATCTTGACGCAAGATAGGTGTACGGTTGGCGCCAAACGTACCATAGGCTCCGAAATCGCTTTGGACGCACCCAATGGAACTCCTAGGTGTCGCGGTTCATGTGGAATCTCATTTTGGTCCGTTTGTAGACAGTGTTAGTGCCGGTGCAAGTAAGTGCACGGTTTGTGCCAAACGTACCATAGGCTTAGAAATCATTTTGAACGCACCCGATGGTACTAATAGGTGACGAGGCTCAAGTGGATGCTCGTTTCGGTCCGTTTGGAGATAGTGCTAATGTTTACACAAGATAGGTGCGCAGTTTGCGCCAGACATACCACATGCACGAAAATCATTTTGGACAAACTTGATAGAACACCCAAGTGACGTGGGTCATGTGGAATCTCATTTTGGTCCATATGAAGACAGTGTTAGATAGGTGCACGGTTTGCGCCAAACGTACGATAATCTCAGAAATTGTTTTGGACACACCCGATGGTACTCCTAGGTGACGTGCGTCATGTGGAATCTCTTTTTAGTCTATTTGGAGACAATGTTAGTGTCAGTGTAGGATAGGTGCATAGTTTGCGCCAAACGTACCATAGGCTCAGAAATCATTTTGGACGCACCCGATGGTACTCCTAGGTGACGAGGCTCAAGTGGATGCTTGTTTTATTCCATTTGGAGATAGTGCTAATCTTGACACAAGATAGGTGCACGGTTTGTGTCGAACGTACCACGGGCTCAGAAATCATTTTGGACACACCCGATGGAACTCCTAGGTGACGTAGGTCATGTGGAATCCTGTTTCGGTATGTTTGGAGATAGTGCTAGCGGTGCAAGATAGGTGCACGGTTTACGCCAAACGTAAAAAAGGCTAAGAAATCATTTTGGACGCACCCGATGGCACTCCTAGGTGACGAGGCTCAAATTGAAGCTGGATTCGGTCCGTTTGGACGTAATGCTTATCCTGATGCAAGATAGGTTTACGGTATGCGCCGAAAATACCATATACTCGGAAGTCATTTGGACGCACCCGATGGAACAACTAGGTGACGTGCATAATGTAGAATCTTTTTTAGTCCATTTGGAGACAGTGTTAGTGTCGGTGCAAGATAGGCGCACGGTTTAAGCCAAACATACCGTAGGCTCAGAAATCATTTTGGATGCACCCGATGGTACTCCTAGGTGACGAGGCTCAAGTGGATGCTCATTTCATTCTGTTTGGAGATAGTGCTAATCTTGGCGTTAGAAAGGTGCACGGTTTGCGCTGAACGTACCACAGGCTCGAAAATCATTTTGGACACACTCGATAGAGGAAGCTGACGTGGATCATGTGGAATCTCATTTCACTCTATTTTAAGACTATGTTAGTGTCAGTGCAAGATAGGTGCACGATTTGCGCCAAAACGCACCATCGGCTCGTAAATCATTTTGGATGCACCCGACCAGACGCACGGGCGATGACGAGGCTCAAGTGGAAGATCAATTCGGTTCGTTTAGAAATAGTGCTAATCTTGATGCAAGATAGGAGCACAGTTTGCGTCAAACGTACCATAGGCTCGTAGATCATTTTGACGCATCTGATGGATCTCCTAGGTGATGTGGGTCATGTGGAATCTCGTTTCAATCCATTTCGTGATAGTGTTAGTGTCGATGCAAGATAGGTGCACGGCTTACGCTAAACGTACCATAGACTTAGAAATCGTTTTGGGCACACCCAATTGTACTTCAAGGTGACGAGACTCAAGTGGAAGCTCAATTTGATCTATTTGTAGAAAGTGCTAATCGTGACGCAAGATAGGTGCACGGTTGGCGCTGAACGTACCATAGGCTCTGAAATCGCTTTGGACGCACCCAATGGAACTCCTAGGTGTCGCAGTTCATGTGGAATCACGTTTTGGTCCATTTGTAGACAGTGTTGGTGCCGGTGCAAGATAAGTGCACGGTTTGCGCCAAACATACCATAGGCTTAGAAATCATTTTGAACGCACCCGATGGTACTCCTAGGTGATGAGGCTCAAGTGGATGCTCGTTTCAGTCTGTTTGGAGATAGTGCTAATGTTCACGCAAGACAGGTGCGCAGTTTGCGCCAAACATACCACATGCACGAAAATCATTTTGGACAAACTTGATAGAACACCCAAGTGACGTGGGTCATGTGGAATCTCATTTTGGTCCATATGAAGACAATGTTAGATAGGTGCACGGTTTGCGCCAAACGTACGATAGGCTCAGAAATTGTTTTGGACACACCCGATGGTACTCCTAGGTGACGTGCGTCATGTGGAATCTCTTTTTAGTCTATTTGTTGACAATGTTGGTGTCAGTGTAGGATAGGTGCACGGTTTGCGCTGAATATACCATAGGCTCAGAAATCATTTTGGACGCACCCGATGGTACTCCTAGGTGACGAGGGTCAAGTGGAAGCTCTATTCGGTCTATTTGGGGATAGTGCTAATCTTGACGCAAGATAGGTGCACGGTTTGCGCCGAACATACCATAGGCTCAGAAATAATTTTGGATGCACCCGATGGAACTCCTAGGTGACGTGCATCTTGTGGAATCTCATTTTAGTCCGTTTGGAGACAGTGTTAGTGTCGGTGTAAGATAGGTGCACAGTTTGTGCCAAACGTACCATAGGCTCAAAAATCGTTTTGGACGCACCCGATGGTACTCCTAGGTGACGAGGCTCAAGTGGAAGCTCATTTCATTCCGTTTGGAGATAGTGCTAATCTTGATGCAATATAAGTGCACGGTTTCTGCCGAACGTACCATTGGCTCAGAAATCGTTTTGGACACACCCGATGGAACTCCTAGGTGACGTGGGTCATGTGGAATCATATTTCGGTACGTTTGGAGACAGTGTTAGTGTCGGTGCAAGATAGGTGCACGGTTTGTGGCAAACGTAAAATAGGCTCAGAAATCAATTTGGACGCACCCGATGATACTCCTAGGTGATGAGGCTCAAGTGGAAGTTCGATTCGGTCCATTTGGAGATAGTGCTAATCCTGACGCAAGATAGGTGCACGGTGTGTGCCGAACCTACCATATGCTCAGAAGTCATTTGGACGCACCTGATGGAACTCCTAGGTGACGTGCGTCATGTGGAATCTCGTTTTAGTCCGTTTGGAGACTGTTAGTGTTAGTGCAAGATAGGTGCACGGATTGCGCCGAACGTACCACAGGCTCAAAAATCATTTTGCACGCACCCGATAGAGGAAGGTGACATGGGTCATGTGGAATCTCATTTCGCTCTGTTTTGAGACAGTGTTAGTGTTAGTGCAAGATAGGTGCACGGTTTGCGCCAAATGTACCATAGGCTCAAAAATCGTTTTGAATGCACCCGATGGTACTCCTATGTGACGAGGCTCAAGTGGAAGCTCGATTCACTTTGTTAGGAAATAGTGCTAATCGTAATGCAAGATAGGAGCACAGTTTGTGTCGAACGTACCATAGGCTCAAAAATCATTTTAAACGCATCCGATGGATCTCCTAGGTGACGTGGGTCATGTGGAATCTCGTTTGAATCCATTTCGAGATGGTGTTAGTGTCGGTGCCGGATAGGTGCACGGTTTGCACCAAACGTACCATAGGCTCAGAAATCATTTTGGGCGCACCCAATGGTACTTCAAGGTGACAAGACTCAAGTGGAAGCTCGATTAGGTCTATTTGGAGAAAGTGCTAATCTTGACGCAAGATAGCTGCACGGTTGGTGCCGAACGTACCATAGGCTCAGAAATCATTTTGGACGCACCCGTTGGAACTCCTAGGTGACGTTGGTCATGTGGAATCTCATTTTGGTCCATTTGGAGACAGTGTTAGTGTCGGTGCAAGATTAGTGCACAATTTGTGCCAAACGTACCATAGGCTCAGAAATCGTTTTGGACGCACCCGATGGTACTCCTAGGTGAGAGGCTCAAGTGGATGCTCGTTTCGTTCCGTTTGGAGATAATGCTAATCTTGACACAAAATAGGTGTACGGTTTATGCCAAACGTACCATGGGTTCAGAAATAATTTTTGACGCACCCGATGGAACTCCTAGGTGATGCGGTTTATGTAGAATCCTGTTTCGGTACGTTTGGAGACAGTGTAAGTGTCGGTGCAAGATAGGTGCACGGTTTGCGCCAAACGTACCATAGGCTATGAAATCATTTTAGATGCACTCGATGCTACTCCTAGGTGACGAGGCTCAAGTGGAAGCTCGATTCGGTCCGTTTGGAGAGAGTGCTAATCTTGACGCAAGATAGGTGCACCGTTTGTGCTGAAGGTGCCGTAGACTCAAAAATCATTTTAGACGCACCCGTTGGTACTGCTAGGTGATGAGGCTCAAGTGGATGCTCATTTTAGTTCGTTTGGAGACAGTGCTAATCTTGACGCAAGATAGGTGCACGGTTTGCGCTGAATGTACCATAGGCTCAGAAATAATTTTGGACGCACCCGATGGTACTCCTAGCTGACGAGGCTCAAGTGGAAGCTCGATTCGGTCAGTTTGGAGATAGTGCTAATCTTGACACAAGATAGGTGCACGGTTTGGCCGAACGTACCATAGGCTCAGAAATCATTTTGGATACACCTGATGGAACTCCTAAGTGACGTGCGTCAAGTGGAATCTAGTTTTAGTCCGTTTGGAGACAGTGTTAGTGTCGGTTTAACATAGGTGCATGGTTTGCGCCAAACATACCATAGGCTCAAAAAGCATTTTGGATGCACCCGATGGTACTCCAAGGTGACGAGGCTCCAGTGGATGCTCATTTCATTCCGTTTGGAGATAGTGCTAATCTTGATGCAAGATAGGTGCACGGTTTGTGCCGAACGTACCATAAGCTCAGAAATCATTTTGGATGCACCCGATGGAACTCCTTGGTGACATGGGTCATGTGGAATCCTGTTTTGGTACGTTTGGAGACAGTGTTAGTGTTGGTGCAAGATAGGTGCACGGTTTGCGCCAAACATAAAATAGGCTCAGAAATCCTTTTAGACGCACCTGATGGTACTACTAGGTGACAAGGCTCAAGTGGAAGCTCGATTCGGTCCGTTTGGAGATAGTGGCAATCCTGACGCAAGATAGGTGCACGGTATGCGCCGAACGTACCATATGCTCAAAAGTCGTTTGGACGCACCTGATGGAACTCCAAGGTGACGTGTGTCATGTGGAATCTTGTTTTAGTCCATTTGGAGACACTGTTAGTGTCAGTGCAAGTTATGCGCATGGTTTGCGCCAAACGTACCATAAGCTCAGAAATGGTTTTGGACGCACCCGATGGTACTCCTAGGTGACGAGGCTCAAGTGGATGCTCGTTTCATTCCGTTTGGAGATATTGCTAATCTTGACGTATGATAGGTGCACGGTTTGCGCCAAACGTACCATAGGCTCGAAAATCATTTTGGACACACCCGATAGAGGAAGGTGACGTGGGTCATGTGGAATCTCATTTCGCTCCATTTTGAGACAGTGTTAGTTTTAGTGCAAGATAGGTGCACGGTTTGCGCCAAACGTACCACAGGATCAGAAATTGTTTTGGATGCACCCGATGATACTCCTAGGTGATGAGGCTCAAGTGGAAGATCGATTCGGTTCATTTAGAAATAGTGCTAATCTTGATGCAAGATAGGAGTACGGTTTGCGTCAAACGTACCATAGGCTCAGAAATCATTTTAGATGCATCCCATGGATCTTCTAGGTGACGTGGGTCATGTGGAACCTTGTTTCAATCTGTTTTGAGATAGTGTTAGTGTCGGTCCAGGATAGGTGCATGGTTTGCGCCAAACGTACCATAGGCTCAGAAATTGTTTTGGGTGCACCCAATGGTACTTCAAGGTGACGAGACTCAAGTGGAAGCTCGATTCGGTCTGTTTGGAGAAAGTGCTAATCATGACGCAAGATAGGTGCACGATTGGCGCCAAACAAATCGTAGGCTCAGAAATTGTTTTGGACGCACCCGATGGAACTCCTAGGTGATGTGGGTCATGTGGAATCTCGTTTTGGTCCGTTTGGAGACAGTGTTAGTGTCGGTGCAAGATAAGTGCACGACTTGCGCCAAACGTACCATAGGCTCAGAAATCATTTTGGACGCACCCGATGGTACTCCTATGTGACGAGGCTCAAGTGCATGCTCGTTTTGGTCTGTTTGGAGATAGTGCTAATGTTGACGCAAGATAGGTGCACGGTTTGCGCAAAAAACTCCTCCTATGTGAGAATCTCCTCATTGTACTCCTAGACGATCTACTCGAACTCTTGATGACCGGTGGTCACGATCTCCACCAACTCGTTCTCTACATGCATGCGATGATGATGCAACACTTAGCATTTATGCAACAACAACTCTTAAAATAAGAATACGCATACTAAGCTACTAAGCTAGCTCTAATGACTAAGATACTAAGCTAACTATTATTTTCATCAAGCAAGGTGTTGGATTCAACTAACAAACACCTAGCTTTACAAATTAAGGATATATCATTATTTCTACTAATGATTTAATGTATATTTGAAACAAACACCCGGCTTCCTTGCCACACTTGAAACAAGCACCTGGCCTTCCTTGCAAACCAGCAGGAATATAGTTCTAACAAAAAGCAGTGGTAAACTCCCACCAAGTCACATGGTGGTCCATGGGTTGCAAGGCATTGAAAGTGTCCCACCAAGCACTAGCAGATCCTAGAAGCTGTTGTGCGGCAAAGCGCACCTTCTGCTCATCGGTCACATTGAGCAGCTGAAACTTCTGCTATAGAATACGAAGCCAATGCTCCGCGTCTAGAGGCTTAGTAGTTGGCATGAACATGGGTGGGTGTGTCTCCAAAAAGTCCTAATAGGATCAGGGCCTCTAAGGACCATGGGCACCAACCCCGTTCCAACCATTGCCACCGGGGCCTCCACGGGCGAAGCCACCAATAGCCTGTGCCAGCAGCTCCAAGGCACGGGCCGACTCACAATGAGCAACCAACATCTCAGCCATCATCTTGGCATGGGTCATCGGTGGCGGAGGAGGACCAAGGAATGGGGCCTTGTGGCTCTCCCCATTGGCACTGCCATGATCATCGCCACGACCATTTTCACCCTGGTCTTCACCAAGACCATGGTCCGTCCCAGCACTGGTGCTCCCATGACCAGACCTCAGGTTCATCTGTAAACAGATAGGAACACACCACTAGGGACAAGGCCTCCATATTTAGAAACAAAAGGCTAAAGATATGATAAGGCCCAATAAATGGTTACAAGCGAGAACTTTTCCTTTAGAATTAAAACATTTCTCTTTATTTGTTATCCTATCAATTTACTACCCAATTTATATGTGTGGGGAGTTTAGTTTAAGCAAGATTCTCTTTTCATGATGCATGGATCGACCTATTCATTCCCTCAAGCTGGAATATAGCGGCATTCATATATAATTTTTGGCACAGCGCACACTCACTTCCCGTACGCTAAATGATTCTTATGCAGCATAAGTTAGTGTACCTGCATAAGATTGACTAGATAAAACCAGTGCCTGTATCCTAGATAGACCATATTACTAGGGCTTATACTTATTTACATAATTTATCGCATGCTACTTTTCGCAAAGCTTTTGCTGGTCAAATTTTAGGTTTTGAAAATAGTTTTTGAGCTCGTAGACTAATTATTGGCTTTGATACCACCTGTGGCAGAACCGCTCGAAATAACACATTTTTGGAGGCGCTCGTCTTCCACTAGACACTAAGCACCCTGAAAGTTAGCTACATCAGATAGTTCCGTCGAGCCCACCCTAAGGGAGAACTCGAAACAATCCATGTTTTACCTCTAGAATCCAATAATGAGTACGAGCTTACAATACTTAGTCCATTTCATACAACAAGAGTTCTTGGAAATTATTTATTACAATACCAAATTTTATAGTGAGATAATTAAATAGTGGAATGAAAATAACATCTAGCAGAAATGATACAAGGATTCATCTGTGCCCACCAGAAGAATGCTCCACACAAGAGCTACTCCTCAAGCTACACCTGCAATAGGGGTAAAATAAACCCTGAGTACACAATGTACTTGCAAGAATTACCCGACTAGTGGGAATAGTTTCCTGACTCCAAGGAGTATGATAGGCAATATGGGTTTGCTGTTTTCTTTTGTTTTGCAAAAAGCATTACTAGAAGTACGTCCTTAAGATCAAGTTTAATTAGCAGTCATGATTACTTCATTAGCTAACCATTCTAGGTAAGCACTGTTCTACTTTCAAGCAAGGGTTGAGAAAATCAGAACCATTTCACCATCTTTCATCTTCTAGTTCTTACTACGGTGCTAGACCATAGTCAAGTCGTACCGTCTCATGGAAACGCCGATTCGTGAACCAATGTATCCTAGCTGGGTACCCCGAAGCACACTCCTCATTTGTAACCAAGGCGCAAACAAGACCAACCCATTCCACTCCTATCATGGGGTCTAGGTCCCTGTCCAAACTTGGACTCCAAGCCCCCACACTTGAGACCCGGTCTTAATATGGTGCTTAGACCTCCACCTTTCCCCGCCTCCAATCAGTCGGTCCAGAAAGAGCCAGAACCCACGACAAGAGCGTAATGAGCCTTCCCGCTCCCATAAGCAAGTATGTGCTTAGGATAATAAGTCTGTGACCTGACTTCCATCCACAGCAATGGACAGTCCTTAATCAACACAGACAAGGAAAATGTGGGGATATGACCCTCGGTATCCATAAGACAAGACATGGGCCATACCATCAGAGGTGGCCCAGCCTACAAGATCAAGGCGTGCGGCGCACGGCACTGGTCGGCGTGCACCGCAAGACTACAAGAAGATATTGTAATACCAAATAGGATATTTTCCTTGTAACCCTACCCCACCAGAGTATATAAGGAGGGGTAGGGATCCCCTAGACCAAATATCGAATCTCATATTCAATACAATACACCAAAGACATAGGATGTAGGGTATTACATCGATTAGTCGGTCCGAACCTGTCTAAATCGTTGTCTCTACGCCTTGTGTCACCATCTGGTTCCAGATTATGCGCACCTCTACTGATTAATCTACCTTCGTGGGATACCCCTTGAAGGACTATTGGGCATCTTTTGTCGATAGTTGGCACACCAGGTAGGGGTGTGCATGCTGATCCATGATCTAGATGGTGTACCTTAAGATCAACAGCATCTTCTCGGCGATGGTCCCATGCGTCCCACAAGTATGGGCTGCCGCTGGGGAGGTGCAGCGACACGGCAAGCTTGCCGCTTGATTTGATCTCAAGACATCGTTCATAAGCTCCACCATGTTTGCATGCTGGATCATACTCGAGATCTCCACCTACAATCGAGTTAACATCAAGATCAATCTACTCAGCAATTTCTTCCATGCCGTGCGGTCCACAACTCAGTGGAAAGTACACTGCCAAATGACATCAGTACCTCCGCAATCGCGTCAATGGATCGACATGCTCAGCGCTACACCAGATTATTTGGAGGACCCAGCAATGGTGGTGGTGTGCGAGCACATGCAGTACCACGACAAGAAGGCTATGTCTAAGACATGCCATGCCATCTACAGCTTCATGCATGCTTGATGACATAAGCAAGCAATCTATTGAAAGAACTGATCTACATGCAAGCCAATGACAAACAAGCAAGCTAGATCATCATGCAAGCCACAGATACTTCCATGTATACATGCATCTACCCTCGACGTTCTCACGAACAATTTTGCCACGCTCGTGTTCTCATCTTGGTGCATAAGCCCGACTATGTCCAAGAACTTCGCCTCCACACATGGATCGACTCCGTTCGGCTCCCACTATGCCTGTTCAAAGATGACTCCATGTACTTGTTTGACTGCATCAAGCTGCCTGAGCCACAGAGTGAGCCTCTAAATGAGCCGTTCGAGTCGCTAAGTGAGCTGCCCAGACTACCTACTCCAACCACCTGCCATGTCGCAATGATGATCGCCGCGAAGAACGGCGCCGTGTCAACCGCGACCACCGTCATGACGACAGTTCGGAAAGCTCGAGCGCCGGGCAATTTTGTCAACGCTGACCAGATAACGCCATACGCCGTTGACCAGACATTCTGTCTAAAGCTAAGTCACACTTTAATATTCTTCTAAATATTCTCCAATCCTCATATATTGCCATGATGTTTCTCTGAGCTGTTGTCTCCATGTTTGTTCTCCAAACTATTTTCTTTCATGTATACCATCTTAAAGATGACATACAGCTAAGTCTAAGGCAATCCCTGAACAGTTATGTTGGCACTCGAATGTCCCCAGAGATGGCCCTATCTCAGTCTCCTCCCTACACGTGCATGAGCGTCTACCCTCTGTGTTATGGGTGGTCAGCAGTGGCTCCTTAGCAACGCTTTTTCTTTCTACACACACACAGGCTCCGCGCTCCGCGTCATGGTTAACGGGCTAGCTGGGGCTGGAGACTCAGCTACAAACTAACTGGTCAGACGGTTTGTATTAAATATAAACATATCTCCAAAAGAACACTTAGTGTTCACACCAACTGATCGCCTAGCTGCATACGCTATTTCATCACCATTGTTGATTCTTCTCCGGAGTTCATATATTATATTTTTACATCATGTACTACCCATTCTACACATTTGTTTCGCAGGGGCACGGCTCGGTCAATGAGCTTACGCTTAGGGACTGGACAAGATGATCATCGTCTGGGTGGTCGGACCACCTATCGGACGGACTTCACCGCCAACCAACTGGTCGGACTACTCAGCGCTCACTTCATCGCCGACCAGTTGGTTGGACTGCTCTTCACTTGGGCTTCATCATCAGCTACGCTAGGGGCTCGCTAGCTATGCTAGGGACTCCTCGGCGTTCGGATTCTTCGTGCAAGAGCCAGGATCAACACCCAGGTGGTCGGACCACCTGGTGCTCAGACTTCTCCACCGATCAACTGGTTGGATCACTAGGATTATGGACTTCATCGTCGACTAGTTGATCGGACTGTTCGCCGGTCGGTTCTACTCAATGCTCACTTCGCCGCCGACCAATTGGTTGGGCTGCTCGACGCTTGTTTCATCGCCAACCAACTAGTCAAGACTGTTCGTTGCTTCATCATTAGCTATGCTAGGGGCTCACCAGCTATGCTAGAGACTCCTCGGTGTTCAAATTATTCTACTCAACGCTCACTTCGCTGCCTTCCAGTTGGTTGGGCTGCTCGACGCTCATTTATTCGCCAACCAACTGGTCAGATTGTTCGTCGCTTCATCGTCAGCTACGCTGGGGGCTTACCAGCTAAGCTAGGGACTCCCTTGGTGGTCAGATCTAGATACGTCTCATTGGTGTGCTATCAAGCTGCTCCATGCTGTTCAGATCAAGGTGCTGATCTTGGGCAGCATGTCTGGGGTCTTGATACGCGCATGTTAGATGACATCGGCAAGATTTCAGACTTCTTTTCTTTGACCCTAGTTCAAGATTCATTCTTCATCTTCCAGCAGGCTCGGGGACTAAGTGGCTACACTTCACCTGGCGGTGAATGTAGTGCTTACTTCTTGATTTACCCTCCTTATTGATGGAGTCTAAGTGGCTACACTTCTCCAAAGTGGAAGAATTTTCAAATTTTATCTTGAGCCCCTTACATCCTTCTAGCAAGCCTTATATGGCTAAGTCTGAGGTCTCCTAACCAGTTAGACTGGTCGGCATTGACTTTCACCGCCCAAGTCACCAGTTAAACTGGTCGGCTTCGACTTCCACTACTCGGATCACTAATAAAACTAGCCAGCTTCACATCAATATGCTCAGACTTGTTCAAGACAGCGTTGCTCAAAGGATACAAGGTGCTCAGGGACTAGCTATGGGGATATGACCCCCGGTATCCATAAGACAAGACATGGGCCACACCATCAGAGGTGGCCCAGCCCATAGGATCAAGGCATGCAGCGCACGGCACTGGTCGGCGTGCACCGCAAGACTACAAGAAGATATTGTAATACCAAATAGGATATTTTCCTTGTAACCCTACCCCACCAGAGTATATAAGGAGGGGTAGGGATCCCCTAGACCAAATATCGAATCTCATATTCAATACAATACACCAAAGACATAGGATGTAGGGTATTACATCGATTAGTCGGTCCGAACCTGTCTAAATCGTTGTCTCTACGCCTTGTGTCACCATCTGGTTCCAGATTATGCGCACCTCTACTGATTAATCTACCTTCGTGGGATACCCCTTGAAGGACTATTGGGCATCTTTTGTCGATAGTTGGCACACCAGGTAGGGGTGTGCATGCTGATCCATGATCTAGATGGTGTACCTTAAGATCAACAGCATCTTCTCGGCGATGGTCCCATGCGTCCCACAAGTATGGGCTGCCGCTGGGGAGGTGCAGCGACACGGCAAGCTTGCCGCTTGATTTGATCTCAAGACATCGTTCATAAGCTCCACCATGTTTGCATGCTGGATCATGCTCGAGATCTCCACCTACGATCGAGTTAACATCAAGATCAATCTACTCAGCAATTTCTTCCATGCCGTGCGGTCCACAACTCAGTGGAAAGTACACTGCCAAATGACATCAGTACCTCCGCAATCGCGTCAATGGATCGACATGCTCAGCGCTACACCAGATTATTTGGAGGACCCAGCAATGGTGGTGGTGTGCGAGCACATGCAGTACCACGACAAGAAGGCTATGTCTAAGACATGCCATGCCATCTACAGCTTCATGCATGCTTGATGACATAAGCAAGCAATCTATTGAAAGAACTGATCTACATGCAAGCCAATGACAAACAAGCAAGCTAGATCATCATGCAAGCCACAGATACTTCCATGTATACATGCATCTACCCTCGACGTTCTCACGAACAATTTTGCCACGCTCGTGTTCTCATCTTGGTGCATAAGCCCGACTATGTCCAAGAACTTCGCCTCCACACATGGATCGACTCCGTTCGGCTCCCACTATGCCTGTTCAAAGATGACTCCATGTACTTGTTTGACTGCATCAAGCTGCCTGAGCCACAGAGTGAGCCTCTAAATGAGCCGTTCGAGTCGCTAAGTGAGCTGCCTAGACTACCTACTCCAACCACCTGCCATGTCGCAATGATGATCGCCGCGAAGAACGGCGCCGTGTCAACCGCGACCACCGTCATGACGACAGTTCGGAAAGCTCGAGCGCCGGGCAATTTTGTCAACGCTGACCAGATAACGCCATACGCCGTTGACCAGACATTCTGTCTAAAGCTAAGTCACACTTTAATATTCTTCTAAATATTCTCCAATCCTCATATATCGCCATGATGTTTCTCTGAGCTGTTTTCTCCATGTTTGTTCTCCAAACGATTTTCTTTCATGTATACCATCTTAAAGATGACATACAGCTAAGTCTAAGGCAATCCCTGAACAGTTATGTTGGCACTCGAATGTCCCCAGAGATGGCCCTATCTCAGTCTCCTCCCTACACGTGCACGAGCGTCTACCCTCTGTGTTATGGGTGGTCAGCAGTGGCTCCTTAGCAACGCTTTTTCTTTCTACACACACACAGGCTCCGCGCTCCGCGTCATGGTTAACGGGCTAGCTGGGGCTGGAGACTCAGCTACAAACTAACTGGTCAGACGGTTTGTATTAAATATAAACATATCTCCAAAAGAACACTTAGTGTTCACACCAACTGATCGCCTAGCTGCATACGCTATTTCATCACCATTGTTGATTCTTCTCCGGAGTTCATATATTATATTTTTACATCATGTACTACCCATTCTACACATTTGTTTCGCAGGGGCACGGCTCGGTCAATGAGCTTACGCTTAGGGACTGGACAAGATGATCATCGTCTGGGTGGTCGGACCACCTATCGGACGGACTTCACCGCCAACCAACTGGTCGGACTACTCAGCGCTCACTTCATCGCCGACCAGTTGGTTGGACTGCTCTTCACTTGGGCTTCATCATCAGCTACGCTAGGGGCTCGCTAGCTATGCTAGGGACTCCTCGGCGTTCGGATTCTTCGTGCAAGAGCCAGGATCAACACCCAGGTGGTCGGACCACCTGGTGCTCAGACTTCTCCACCGATCAACTGGTTGGATCACTAGGATTATGGACTTCATCGTCGACTAGTTGATCGGACTGTTCGCCGGTCGGTTCTACTCAATGCTCACTTCGCCGCCGACCAATTGGTTGGGCTGCTCGACGCTTGTTTCATCGCCAACCAACTAGTCAGACTGTTCGTTGCTTCATCATTAGCTATGCTAGGGGCTCACCAGCTATGCTAGAGACTCCTCGGTGTTCAAATTATTCTACTCAACGCTCACTTCGCTGCCTTCCAGTTGGTTGGGCTGCTCGACGCTCATTTATTCGCCAACCAACTGGTCAGATTGTTCGTCGCTTCATCGTCAGCTACGCTGGGGGCTTACCAGCTAAGCTAGGGACTCCCTTGGTGGTCAGATCTAGATACGTCTCATTGGTGTGCTATCAAGCTGCTCCATGCTGTTCAGATCAAGGTGCTGATCTTGGGCAGCATGTCTGGGGTCTTGATACGCGCATGTTAGATGACATCGGCAAGATTTCAGACTTCTTTTCTTTGACCCTAGTTCAAGATTCATTCTTCATCTTCCAGCAGGCTCGGGGACTAAGTGGCTACACTTCACCTGGCGGTGAATGTAGTGCTTACTTCTTGATTTACCCTCCTTATTGATGGAGTCTAAGTGGCTACACTTCTCCAAAGTGGAAGAATTTTCAAATTTTATCTTGAGCCCCTTACATCCTTCTAGCAAGCCTTATATGGCTAAGTCTGAGGTCTCCTAACCAGTTAGACTGGTCGGCATTGACTTTCACCGCCCAAGTCACCAGTTAAACTGGTCGGCTTCGACTTCCACTACTCGGATCACTAATAAAACTAGCCAGCTTCACATCAATATGCTCAGACTTGTTCAAGACAGCGTTGCTCAAAGGATACAAGGTGCTCAGGGACTAGCTATGGGGATATGACCCCCGGTATCCATAAGACAAGACATGGGCCACACCATCAGAGGTGGCCCAGCCCATAGGATCAAGGCATGCAGCGCACGGCACTGGTCGGCGTGCACCGCAAGACTACAAGAAGATATTGTAATACCAAATAGGATATTTTCCTTGTTACCCTACCATACCAGAGTATATAAGGAGGGGCAGGGGTCCCCTAGACTAGATATTGAATCTCATATTCAATACAATACACCAAAGACATGTGACATATGCTATTACGTCGATCAGATGGCCCAAACCTGTCTAAATTGCTGTCTCTGCGCCTTGTGTCACCAAGTAGTTCTTGATTACGCGCACCTCTGCCGATCAATCTTCCTTCGTGGGATACCCCTCGAAAGACTGCCGAGCATCTTTTGTCGATAGAAAACAGTGTAACCAAGCTAAGCCCCATTAGCCGTAGGACACAACCTGTTACACCCTCCAATACCCATACCATATCCCTGCCATGTCTCTATTTTTCCTTTTATCATTTTATTATGAGAGTAATAATAATAATCACCTATTATGAGTAACGGTAGGTTATTCACGCTACCAAAAACCTAAGCATAGCAGCTACTCAAACCTGTACTAGTAGGACTCATAGGATAGTTATATCTATGCAGGTGGTTTTCATAAGATTCCTGTAACATAAATGCACAACACATTTATATACGGTGAATTATAAAATAGAGGTTATGCACCGGGGCTTGCCTTGGGCAAGCGCGGTGTCAGCTAAGTCAGTCAGTGGAGGCTCTGGGACCTCCTCCTACGTGAGAATCTCCTCCTCGTACTCCTAGACAATCTACTCAAACTCTTGATGACCGGTGGTCATGATCTCCACCAACTCGTTCTCTACATGCATGCGATGATGATGCAACACTTAGCATTTATGCAACAACAACTCTTAAAATAAGAATACGCATACTAAGCTACTAAGCTAGCTCTAATGACTAAGATACTAAGCTTAGTATCATTTTTCATCAAGCAAGGTGTTGGATTCAACTAACAAACACCAGCTTTACAAATTAAGGATATATCATTATTTCTACTAATGATTTAATGTATATTTGAAACAAAGAGCATTTAACTAAAGCTACAAAAATTACAGTGAGCACATAATAATACATTGAAGCTACTATAAAAATTTGAGGACCAAAGCTATCACCAATTTACCACAAAAATTCCTATAATAATTCTCCTAACAATATTAAACATTTTCAAATGATTTAATAGCTCCTGGTATCAACATGTACATATATGAACCAAATACACTAACAGATAGAGCATAATTTTGGGAACTTAACAAAATTTGTTTCACAATTTTGGGACACATACATGATTTTATATGATTTACCAAAGATCAGCTCAAAAATTAATTTAGAAAACTATTTCTAATTTCTTAGGAAAAGAAAAAAGAAATGTCCCACGCGGCCCACATGCATAGCCTGCGTGACACACCGCTTGCGCAGTGGCCCATAGGCGTGGCCCACACGAGGCCAGCCCGCGCGCGAAACAGCCCGTGGCGGGGAATCCCCGTGCGCTGGCGCTTTTGCAAAATAGACCTCACACCTCTATAGAATTACAACTAAGTCCTAACACTATTTCCCCCTCTCTCTAACTTTCTCACTTAACCCCCTAGCTTTCCTAGAATTCCCCTACGCGCACCCTCGACGACTCAGCGCACGACGACGGTGACACAGCGCGGCCACGCCGGCCACCTCGGACCTGCACCATCCCTCCTAACAGGCCAGTCACCATCTCTGACCTGAGCGGCTATGCTAAGCGGCGGTGCTGGGTGACATGAGTTGCTAGGGAAGGCTGCAATGGTGTGCGGCCATCCGTGACGGCGGTGCCACTGTTCCAGTGAGTGAGGCCAGCTATAGAGCAAATTGGTTAGCAAGTGGGCATCAGGGGGCTACCATGGATCAGGCCGAGGTGACGGTTTGGGCGGAGGATGATGAAGGAAGGCTGGCCATGTGTGGCCGAGCCATGCGGCAACGCACCACGGCGGCATGGTCGCGTCAGACGGGGAGGCGGTAGCGATTTTGATGATGTGCACAAGATGGAGAGGGAGGCAAGGCAAAGCTAGTGATGCAAGTGAATTGGCTCAGGAGGGACGGTAGGAGGGCTACCCACATCAAAGGCCGGATGTGGCCTTAACAGCATGATGGCGGGAAAACTCCAAAATTGGAGCTTGGCCATGCATGCTTCAAGGATGGGTGGGGTCCTGCAGCGAGAGGACATGATGGTGAAGTCATGGATGCAATGAATTGAATGGAGGTGTTCACTCGCTAGGTAATTTGATGGCACGGCTCGTCGCAGCAGTAGAGGGAGAAAGAGAGACAGAGAGAGATGGGGCACGGTAGGTGGGCTTGGCTTGGCCTCGCCTTGGCAGGATGCGGTCGGGAGATCATGGAGGCCCAAGCACAGGCACTAGCAGACAGGCACATGCATTTGCGACCAGCGTGGCCCACGTGCCATAGTGCCATTGATGAGGACATCAACACCGACGACGCATCCGCGCCGACACCAGTACCTATCGCTGGTCCTCTTACTCGTGCTCGTGCTCGTGCTCGTGCTCGTAAAATTAATTATCAAGTGAGTTGCCTCTTGAGCTCCTGTCCATCTTGTTTAGATCTTGGAAACGCGTGCACTCTTGTTTTGATTAGGAACCAAGGAGAAGACCGAAAGGTAGAAGGATTCGCGATGGCTGGATTCGGACTGCAGAAAGGCACCAACTTGTGACCATCACCACGGTTGTATATGGAGTCGGATTCGGGCGCTTTAGGACTTGTTGGAAAGCTTATCAAGTCTACTTTCATATGGAACCAGTTCCATGTCCATATCTGTTCGGCAGCATCAGCAATTATTCAATTACCGTCGAGAGGTCTTTATGTCCAGGGTGCTGCGTCACCTTATTTTAGTCCGATGGGCTGTGTATCGTCTTAGGGTCCATTAGGGACGTGTCTTATGGTTGGAGTACGACCCAAACACCTTGTTGGTCGTCCACCCCATGTTATATACCCTTTGGCCGTCGCCAAGACACTCGGGTTTTGTTTAGATCAAGTTTAGCCTTTGTTACTTGCTTGTAGGTGCGTGTGCTGATCCAGCCGCCCGTCCGTCTCCTTGTCTTCGAAACCCCACTCATAATAAGATTTAGTTTGAGGTTTTCAATTTCATCTTGCAAATTCAGTGCTTGTTTCCTTGTTCTTGCTAGTTCTTCGATTGCTTGTAGGACGGGAGCCCTAGTGGCTGGTTGTCACGCTCCACAAGATCGTGACAGCCTTTGGAGGTGGTGTATCGGTTGCTAAGGCGCAGTCTTGGAAGGCTATAGTCGGGCCATGAACGTCATCTCCATCCACCAAATCAAGTTATCTCACGCCTCTCATCGAAAGATCGTCCACAAACCCTAGCGGGTTCTTATCAATTGGTATCAGAGCAAGGTTTATCGGTGAGAGACTTGCAATTCTTCGCTATTTTTATTTTTCCTACAGTCCAGAAAAGCCAAAAAAATAGTAGATTAGTTTCCTGCAATCCTATAAACCTTTGGGCCGTGGCTAGTGCTACCTAGTTAGGGCTTGTTGAGTCGTCGGTTGCATCGGTTGTGTCAAGTTGCTGGTCTTAGTTTTAGTCCTTTAGAGTTTCGAGTTCTTGTCACGTTCTAGTCACAACCATGCACGTTTGAGTGGCTGTCCAAACCACTTAAGTCATACCATATTCCGAATCTGAGCAGGTTTGGTGACCCATTGTTTCTAAATCTAAGTAGATTTTGGTGATTCATTGTTTCCGAATCTGAGTAGGTTTCAGTGATCTAGTTATTTCCGAATCTAAGTTGTTTGCTGTGTGCAAGTCCAAGTTTGAGTTGCTGACCGAACGACTCAAGTCATACCATACTTCGAGTGATCTTACTCTAGAGAGAGAGAGAGAGTGTGAGTGGTGAGTTGCTCATTTGTCATCTCTCTATTCATATAATCAGTTTTGAGTGTCCCCCAAAAAAAAAAAGGAAAAAAAAAAAAAAAAAACCAAAAGAAAAGAAAGAGAAAAAAAAAGGGTTGTTTTGTGATTGTTCGTCGCTTGTGTGGTGCGTTGTGCCTTCATTTGTGTCCAGGCTCGCGTCTCTAGCACGGTCTAGGCTAGGACCAAAGACAAAGTACCACCGGTTGAACGATTATTCAGCTTGCTTTTTATAACTAACGTGGTGCTAGTTGTTCCTTTGTTTTCAGCCCACCTATAGCTCCACATATTTTACACTTTTGATGTGTCTTGTGTCAGGCACCGATACATTTCATCCATTGTTTGCAGACTTGTTGTTGGTAGGCGACCCTCACCGTCGAGCAAAGTAAGAATTGGTAAGAACTTGTGTAACAAGTTGAGAGCGAGCGACTTGTTGTAGCTACTTCCTATAAGTTGTAGGGCTTTTATCTCTTCACTTGTTTTCGTGTTGTCTTTGCCTTTGAACCATGACAGGTCGGTGATGATAAAACTATTCCACATTCACCTCGCACTAAGGGCATCATACAACATTTTGAAAGGAAAGTGAAGCTGCACACCGAGGGCCTTGATAGCGACTTGCAGGTGACAAATGAAAAGCTTGGGTAGTTGGAGGCAACGCAGATTGCCACCAATAACAAGATCGCAAGTTTGGAGGAATCTGTTGCTAGTGTGGACAAAAGCCTTGAAGCTCTTCTAAGGCATTTTGATGCCTTGCACAATGATGATAAAGAGAAGTATAAAGAAGAAAAGGAGGCAGGTCACGAGGATGGGGGTGATGATGTTGACTACACTGGTGATACTAAACATGATGATCGAGGCACTCGTGAACGCCGTCGTCTACGTCACAACCGTAGAGGTATGGGTGGCAACCGCCGACACGAGGTACACAATAATGACGATGCCTTCAAAGAAGATTAAATTTAAGATACCTCCTTTTGATGGTAAATATGACCTCGATGCATATATTACTTGGGAGATTGCTGTTGATCAAAAGTTTGCATGCCATGACTTTCCCGAGACTACACGTGTTATGGTCGCTACTAGTGAGTTTACTGATTTTGCTTCATGCTTGGTGGATAGAATATGGCAAGAAAAATCCTAATAAACTACCTAAAATTTGGGATGCTTGCTGAAATGAGCCATGAGAGCTAGATTTGTTCCATCTTATTATGCTTGTGATATGATAAATAAGTTGCGACAATTGAGACAAGGTGCTAAAAGTGTAGAAGAATATTATCGTGAATTACAAACGGGTATGTTGCGTTGTAATTTAGAGGAGGATGAGGAACCTGCTATGGCTAGATTTTTGGGTGGGTTAAATCGGAAATTCAGGACATCCTCGCTTACAAAGAATACAATAGCGTAAACCGTTTGTTTCATCTTGCTTGTAAAGCTGAAAGGGAAGTGCAGGGACGACGTGCTAGCGCAAGGACTAATGCTTCTGCAGGGAAAGCTAGTTCATGGTAGCAACGCACACCTACAACTCCATCTCCATGTACTCCTACACCATCATCCAAAGGACAAGACTCGAGTTGCTCCCATAAATTCAGTTCTTGAAGACAATACAAAAGCTTCTTTGCAAGTACTTCATCCGTGGCATCGACGGGTAGAACAAGCAACATACAATGTCACCGGTGCGTGGATATGGGCATGTGATGCGTGACTATCCAAACAAGCGTGTCATGATTGTCAAAGAGGATGGTGAGTGTTTATCTGCTAGTGATTTTGATGAAGATACACTTGCATTGCTTGTCAGCGACCATGCGGTGTAGTGAAGAACAAATAGAAGAACATGTTAATGCGGATGACGCGGACCACTATGAGAGCTTGATCGTACAGCGAGTGCTTAGTGCACAAATGGAGAAGGCGGAGCAAAATCAGCGACACACCTTATTTCAAACAAAGTGTGTCATCAAAGACCGTTCGTGCCGCATGATCATTGATGGGGGTAGCTGGCAAGCAGCGACATGGTACAAAAGCTTGCACTCACCACCAAACCACACCCGCATCCCTTCTACATCCAATGGCTGAACAACAGTGGTAAGGCCAAGGTAGCTAGACTTCTGTGAATCAATTTTGCCATCGGGACATATAAAGATATTGTTGAATGTGATGTTGTGCCTATGCAAGCTTGCAATATTCTGCTAGGTAGACCTTGGCAATTTGATAGGGATTCTATGCATCACGGTAGATCAAATCAATATTCTTTTCTATACCAAGATCAAAAAATTGTGTTGCATCCTATGTCTCCTGAAGCTATTATGCAAACTGATGTTGGTAGGGCTGCTAAATCCAAGTGCGAGAGCAATAAAAATGACAAATCTGTAATTGAAGACAAAGATGAGATAAAACTGAAAGGACGATGTATGCTTGCCACAAAATCTGATATTAATGAGTTCAATGCATCCACCTCTGTTGCTTATGCTTTGGTATGCAAGGATGCTTTGATTTCAAATGAGGATATGCAACGTTCTTTGCCTCCTGCTGTTGCTAACGTTTTGCAAGAGTATTTTGATGTGTTCCCAAGTGAGATACCAGCAGGGCTGCCACTAATACGCGGGATTGAGCACCAAATTGATCTTATTCCTGGTGCATCTTTGCCAAACCGTGCGCCATACAGGACAAATCCGGAAGAAACAAAGGAAATTCAGCGATAAGTGCAAGAACTACTAGACAAAGGTTATGTGCGTGAATCTCTTAGTCCTTGTGCTGCTCCAAAGAATTTTAGTGCCTAAGAAAGATGGAACTCAAGCGTATGTGTGTTGATTGTAGGGCTATTAATAATATCACCATTCGATATCGACACCCTATTCCATGATTAGATGATATGCTTGATGAATTGAGTGGTGCTGCTTACTGCTTTCAAAAGTTGATTTGCGTGAGTGGGTACCACCAGATTCATATGAAATTGGGAGATGAATGGAAAACGGCTTTCAAAACTAAGTTCGGTTTGTATGAGTGGTTAGTAATGCCTTTTGGGTTAACTAATGCACCTAGTACTTTCATGAGATTAATGAATGAGGTTTTGCGAGCTTTCATTGGGAAATTTGTTGTTGTCTACTTTGATGATATACCGATTTACCTGAAGAAATCCATGGATGAACACCTTGATCACTTGCGTGTTGTTTTTAATGCTCTATGTGATGCATGTTTATTTGGTAACCTTGAGAAGTGCACTTTTTGCACCGATCGAGTAGCGTTTCTTGGCTATGTTGTTACTCCACAGGGAATTGAGGTTGATAAATCCAAGATTGAAGCTATACAAGGATGGCTCAGCACCACGACGATCACACAAGCGTGGAGTTTCCTAGGACTTGCTTGGTTTCTATTGCCGATTTGTGAAAGATTTCAGCACCATTGCTTGCACTGCTTACATGAACTTACAAAGAAGGGAGTGTCCTTTTCTTGGGGCAAAGCACAAGAGCATTCTTTCCACATGCTAAAAGATAAGTTAACACATGCACCTCTGCTCCAACTTCCTGATTTTAATAAGACTTTTGAACTTGAATGTGATGCTAGTGGAATTGGAATGGGTGGTGTTTTATTGCAAGAAGGAAAACCCGTTGCATATTTTAGTGAGAAACTAAGTGGACCTATGCTGAATTATTCTACTTATGACAAAGAATTGTATGCACTTGTGCGAACGTTGGAAACATGGCAGCATTATTTGTGGCCTAAAGAATTTGTTATACATTCTGATCATGAATCGTTGAAGCATATTCGTAGTCAAGGAAAACTGAATCGTAGACATGCTAAGTGGGTTGAATTTATTGAATCCGCGCTGACACCAATACCTATCGCTGGTCCTCTTACTCGTGCTCGTGCTCGTAAAATTAATTATCAAGTGAGTTGCATCTTGAGCTCCTGTCCATCTTGTTTAGATCTTGGAAACGTGTGCACTCTTGTTTTGATTAGGAACCAAGGAGAAGACCGAAAAGGAGAAGGATTCGCGATGGCTGGATTCGGACTACAGAAAGGAACCAACTTGTGACCATCACCACGGTTGCATACGGAGTCGGATTCGGGCGCTTTAGGACTTGTTGGAAAGCTTATCAAGTCTACTTTCATATGGAACCAGTTCCACGTCCATATCTGTTCGGCAGCATCGGCAATTATTCAATTACCGTCGAGAGGTCTTTATGTCCAGGGTGCTGCGTCACCTTATTTTAGTCCGATGGGCTGTGTATCATCTTAGGGTCCATTAGGGACGTGTCTTAGGGTTGGAGTACGACCCAAACACCTTGTTGGTCGTCCACCCCATGTTATATACCCTTTGGCCACCGCCAAGACACTCGGGTTTTGTTTAGATCAAGTTTAGCCTTTGCTACTTGCTTGTGGGTGCACGTGCTGATCCAGCCACCCGTCTCCTTGTCTTCGGAACCCCACTCATAATAAGATTCAGTTTGAGGTTTTCAATTTCATCTTGCAAATTCAGTGCTTGTTTCCTTCTTCTTGCTAGTTCTTCGATTGCTTGCAGGACGGGAGCCCTAGTGGCTGGTTGTCGCGCTCCACAAGATCATGACAGCCTTTGGAGGTGGTGTATCGGTTGCTAAGGCGCAGTCTTGGAAGGCTGTAGTCGGGCCGTGAACGTCATCTCCATCCACCAAATTGAGTTATCTCACGCCTCTCATCGAAAGATCGTCCACAAACCCTAGCGGGTTCTTATCAGCCATCAATGACATGGCGATGGCGAGCCCGACCATGTGCGCACGGTAGAGGCGGCATCGCACTGGACTGGCAGCGGTGCAGAGATGCAGAGGGAGGCACGAACATGACGGCGAGGCGAAGGCACCAGCAGCGGCTGCGGTGCGACATGGGGTGGGTCAGCGGTGCGGTGGCATGGGGGGGAGGGGGGCCTAGCGGCAGCACCACTGGCTGCGCAAGCAGCAGCAGCAGCTCTGCACGCTAGGAGCCAGCGGCGGCCAGGCCACAGCTAGGCCAAAGAAGCCATGGCCGACCATGCGTGATAGCACGCATGCGTGCGGGATAGCCATCCTGGTGACGCCAAATGCCCGAGTGTGGTGACCGTGCCCACGTGGCCAACCAGCCCGAGACCGTATCGTGCACGAATTTTAAAGCGCCAATAAAAACTTAAATGGATGCTTCTGGACCTTAACATCTTCACCATACTCAAGATGGCCTATGAGACTACCAAATTGAGCTATAACACTACACCACCCCTTAACCCAATTATCGATGAAATCTACTCAGCAGTCTACCGAGGCATATACCCATGGTAGTAGATGAATGGTGGAGGAGCGCGTAATAGGAACCGAATGGTGACATGGGCACAGAGATAGCGATTTAGACAGGTTCAGGTCGTCTGATCGACGTAATACCCTACATCCTGTGTCTTTGGTGGATTGTATTGAATATGAGATGCAATCGAGGGGGGTCCCTACCCACCTTATATAGTCTAGAGGGTAGGGTTATAGGTCAATTTAGGTCTAGATCTATTCAGCTATATAGTAAGTATTTACAAGGAATACGATATCTATCATATCCGAATAGATCTTCCTTCATCGCCAAGATGACTTCTGATTGCCTTGCGGTGCACGCCGACCAGAGCCGAGCACCATAGGCCTTGATCTTATAGGCTAGACCTCTCCTAGTGGTGCAGCCCATGTCCATTGCCATGGGTACCTAGGGTTAAACCCCCCATAGCTAGTCCCCGAGTGCCTTGTATCCGCTGTGCAACGCCGTTTTGAGCAGGTTCGAGCAGTTTAACTTGGAGTCACATAGTTAATCTGGCAATCCGACCAGTGTAACTAGTAATCCAATCAACAAAATGAAGTGCCGACCAGTTTAACTGGTAATCCGACCAGTTTAACTGGTAATTTGATCAACAAAATGAAGTGCCGACCAGTTTAACTAGTCAATAGGCCTCGAACATACTCAAGTAAGGCTTGCCAGAAGGATGTAAGGAGCTCAAGTTTAAAATTTTAAAAATTCTCCACCTTAGGTAAAGTGTACACACTTAGGCTTTGTTGGCAAAGTCAGATGATCATCATCCATGACTTAGTCAAAGAGGATGTTAGTATTGATACATGCGCCGCAAGGTGCAATGTATACATTGTAGTCCCCGAGCCTGACCATAGGTAAAGAAGACACCTGGTGTCAGGATCAAAGAATATCAATGACTGAGAAAGAAAAAGGGAACTTAACCAACCGTTAAAATTGATACAAGCACCGCAAGGTGCATTATATACATTGTAGTCCCCGAGCCTAGTAGTAGGTGAAGAATGCACCTGGTGTCAGGATAAAAAAGTACAATGATCAATTAATCAGAATAACTGAGTCCCAGCTTAGCCGAGCACACAGCTAGCCCCAGCTTAGTTGAAGACCAGTAAGAGTAAAAATAGTACACTCACTGCTAGGTGAAGTGTACACACTTAGTCCCCGAGCCTGCTGTAAGATAGAGCACATCTTGTAGTAGGATCAAAGAAACAAGTGAAAAAGACGAAATCCCCGTGCTTAGCACTGGACATTGGAGTAAAATTTAGATAGTGCTGAGCACTTAATGGAGAAAAAATGGAGAGTGCCCAACACTTTACCGTTGGAGAAAATTGGAGAGTGCTTAGTTCTTAAACCATGGAGAAAATGGAGAGTGCTTAGCACTATACCATGGAGAAAATGGAGAGTTCTTAGCACTATACCATGGAGAAATTGGAGAGTGCTTAGCACTATATCAGGGTGAAATTGGAGAGTGCTTAGCACTTGACCATGGTGAAATTTGGAGAATGCTTAGCACTTGACCATGGTGAAATTTAGAGAGTGCTTAACACTATAACATGGAGAAATTGGAGAGTGCTTAGCACTATACCGTGGAGAAATTGGAGAGTGCTTAATACTATACCATGGAGAAATTGGAGAGGGCAACCGACAAAGCAGGCTCAGCCATTCAGTATGCCTAGAGGCCCATTAAATCAACCCAATAACCATTGACGGAGGAGGGTTGCGAATGATGTGGTGGAGTCAGTGCGGTTTCCCAAAAACCCTAAAGGTGAAGGGTCGGGGTCGAACCAGATGAATCCGCCCACCGCGACGCACTTCCCTCATTCCTCCTAGCGCGTCTTCTTCCTTACAACCGCAAAATACTTGGCGCTTCACCTTCGCACACCCTGCTACAGTCGCATTACAACCATAGCACCTCCTCAATCGAATCTAAGCATATCCAAATGGAATCAGATCCGATCCATGGTGAAGGGTGGGAAGAAACGCAGCCGCTTGAGCCCAAAGAAGTCAGGGAGGGAGGCAGCGAAGAGTACTGGTGAGGTCCACCATGACCTGGAGTGGGTTAGATCTACCATAACCCGGGAGACCTTGGAAAAAATGCTGTCTGAAGGCATCCTTCAAGATCAAGTAACCATAGGATGGCGCCCCACTATAGGTGAACCATTCCCCGCCCCTGATACCAATGAACTTGTTGTATTCGAGGCTTATCTCATTCGTGGATTTGGGATTCCTGCACGTCCTTTCCTGTGGAAGCTTCTTGGCTATTACGACATTAACCTTTGCCATCTCCATCCCAACACCTTTCTTCATATCTCCCTCTTCAGCAATCTATGCAAAGCATTCATTGGAATCGCTCTGACTTCAACCTCTTTCGCTATTTCTTCTGCCTCAAACCCTTCCTTGGATCTGGGTCCCCAAACTGGTCGGCGGAGTTTATCTATAGCTGAGGGATGGCATGGTGAAGGAATACATACAAGTGCCTCTCAACACATCATTGAAGGGATGGAATGCTAAGAGGTTCTATATCCAAAATGCTGAACCGAGCCTGTCAGCCGACATAGACCATTTAGCAGTGCCAAGAGCAAACTGGTCGGCAAGACCGATCAGTTCGGAGATGACCTAGGTCGATGAGCTTCTACAAATTTTGGGTCAGATGCATAACAATCTTGATAGAGATGGTGTAGCCATCAACTTCATCGTACGTTGGATCCAGCCAAGCAAGGAGAGGTTCCACCCCGCGTATGAATATACAGGTGATGAAGATACCGCTCGGGAAGCCCCCGATAAGATAAATAAGGGCGACGCCTATATTTACCTCCTTGAGCTCTTTTCAAGTAACACCAAACTAAGCAACACGGGTCAGCAAGTGGCATATAGCATCATGAATCCACCACCACTGGTAAGAGTGTACCATTGGTAGTCCTTGTAATGTCAAATCTTGTTGATGTTGAAACATCTCCTTGAAAACTTGTGGACAGGATCGTCCTGTGTATGTCTCCGACGTGTCGGATGGGACCTGGCCAAAGGGCATAGATGCCCATGCAACCCAAGCTCCGGCCGGTCCTCCTTCGGAGAGCAGCTCATCATCCTCATCCGAGGACATGGTGGAGAAACCTCTCAGGCGTCGGCAGCCATCGCGCGGGAAACAACCGGCCCAAGCAGAGCTTGTGAAGAAGAAGAAAAAACCGAACACTCCGCCACCACGCAAAAGTGGTGGAATCTCGATTAGAGAGTCTTCGGCACGCCGATAAGTCATCATGGACTGGTTGGATGATGATGTAGACGTAGGCGAGATGCTGCAGCAACGAGCTGCGTGGATGACCGCTCCAACACCGACCACCAGAGCCTTCAACCGGATAGCCCAAGGCGCAGCCGACTAGAGATCCACTCAGGGCGAAATCCCTGAGCCTAGACGAGGGGCTTCGGCTGGGAGAGCCACCGCTGTGAGGTTAGAAGCGCCGGAGGCAAACCGGCCACCTCCGGTGTTCTCAAGATTCATGCCGGCAACTGAAGGACAGGGGAGCTCCAACAAGCCCCTGTGATAGAACCGCCCAATTTATACAAGATCAAGTACGACTGTCCCCGTTAAACACGTTGACACGCGCCAAGTGTCACGAAGGACCTCGGTAAATCAACATCATAACCAAGATCGCATGATTAAGCAAATACACATCACATACACCGAGTTGCAGCGGAAATAATATTACAAATGGGTTCATAAATAATAGTACAAGCTTGGGTTTCAAAACTGATTAAGGGAAAACAACATAGCTTTCAAATGATTACATCAATATAAGTTCCAAATACATTGCTAGCACAAGTGACATCCTCTGATAAAAGCATATAGATGAGAAATAAATATAGAGTCACCGAGGCCACCGACGGTTAGCCACCATCTTTAGCAGGCCGAGAACTTCACCTACAACATGGTGGAATAAACCCTGAGTACTCGAATGTACTTAGCTAGACTTACCCGTCATAAACCAGAAATAAAGTAACACCAAGGAGTATGCAAGGCTTTATAGGTGGAGCTAGCTTGACAAAATTTTGTATAAAAGCCACTAGTTGAGCTATACATTTTATAATTTGGTAATCAAGTTAATTATAGCTATTCATCTCTAGATTAGAACCTGTACTAGAGCAATCATGTGATTAAGATAACAAGAATTAGTAACCATATCCGGTTTTACATTTCCATATTCATCATAACCATCAAATTCCATCAATTAATGCTACGTTGCCGCTGCTTAGTCAAGTGTAACATTTCCATATTCATCATACCCCATACATCATTACTGCCTCCAGTGTGCGCACTTTCACTTACCGGCGGTGGAAACGACTTATCCGGCCAACTAAGTGCTAGGCATGCGTTCAACATGACATGAGGACATACAGCAAATCAGTCCTTAACTGACACAAACGGGGATAAATAGGCACCAAGACCTCCATGCCTTGTTGCTTCTCTATCACAATCCCGTCCGGTCTCCTTTATTTATCAACACATGGTTATTTCCACGATAGTAAATATAGCCAACCGTGCTTTGTATCCACCTATATCTCGCAGGTGACAAGAAATCACCCAACTTCTACCAGTCTAAGCATTGCTAAGCATACATTTAATCCTAGACCTACATATTGTTCAAGGTGTATTTCTAGACAAGGTAGTTCTATGCATCAAGTGGTTCGAATCAACTCTTATAACCTAATGCATCAAACATAAAGGACTCAAGTGATATTTGTAAAAACATAGGAGGCTTAGAATGCTCTGGGGCTTGCCTGGGATCCAACAATAGGTTAGTGTTTGTTAGATGACACCCGCTTGGCGAGCATCTCTGGTTTAGGCATGTACTCCAGGGGTCCTTCCATCTTCGGGATAGGTCCAACAACACCATCTTTTGGTTCGACTCCATCATCACGTCCTTCACGTGGTGCATCTAGCGTACCTAGATGAGATGCAACAATGCAAGTGCATGAATACAAAGAATGGAAATATGAGATGCCTCACATAAAAGTATTCAAGATGAGCACAAGGTTACACCGAATATATATAAGCACTCCATGTTACTTAATTAAACATCCCACAACCTATCATGCTAGGATAGCAAGGAAGGTAGCACCAAGCATGACACAAGTTTCACAAGGTTTTAGGTATATTAACTTAATACCATCAAAGGCATGAGCCACACTTAGCAACACACAAAGCAAAGCAAGGTGAAGCAAACAATTTTAGGTACAAACACCGATTCTAAACAGCAGCACCACACTCACTTTTTGTAATCATACCTAGAGTTCTAGGCATGCAAAAACTATGATTCAAGACTTTCTGGAAAGCTAATGAAATTATCTAAAACTTTGTTATGAATAGAAAAAGCTGATTCAACAAATAACAAGGTCAAAATACATCATGAAGCAGAGCTTATACAACTAAGGATAGAAAACTGATATTAACTTCAGAAATGCATAACTGGAGTTCTAGACATTCAGCAAACATGATTCTTAACTTTATGGAAAGATTATTAATTTATCTATAACTTTTTCATTATCATTTTAAGATTATTCTATAGCTAACAAGGTCAAACAACACCAAGAAGGCATCTCTATCTAGATTTGGACAGAAATCTGGCATTCCACTTTGAACAGCTATAACTAGAGTTCTAGACCACCAAAAGTAGTTATCTCAAACATTTTAGATATGTTAGGAAAAGCACTAAACTCTACTATTATCACCAATACATGATTCCATGTTTAAATAATCTAAACAATACAATCATTCAGATCTGTCCAGAGGATATGGAAAAACCTGACAGCAAACTTCTAAAATCTATAACTCCTAAACCATCAGGCCTAAATCATGAAATTTTAGGACAAGCAAGATAAGGAAATTATCTACCACTTTTGTATTCACCATATTTACAGAAAACATCATTTGATTCATGAAGTTATCACCACAACAGAAAATGCACATGCAACCATTTCAAAATGTAACAATTTGATGTTTCACTTGTTTTGCTAACAAGGAGAATGCACACATGAGCCATTCAAGAACTTCAACCACCACTAACATACTTAACAACACTTTATTGAACACTAATCACTCAAAGCATCACCAAATACAATTACAAGCTTTATCTACAATTATGCTTTTATTAATCCTTTCTAATAATAAACATATATATAATTTTAGTGATATATGAGAACAACTAGTTTTGGGCTAAGATTTTTATGAGTGGGAGATGTTATCAAAACATGGCTACTGCACAAATTTCACTTGTTTAGGTTTTATAATTTAATTACTATTAAAAAGACAAATTGCTATAGCAAGAAAACATGTAAAAGCAAGATAAATCTAAAGATCATCATTTTCTATAAACACATAGCCATATTATATGTTATTATGGTAGCACAACATCATACAAAGGTAGTGGAACCATATTTTCTATTTTTACACCTACATAAAAATTATAACTTATTTAAAACCATTTATCAAGCATGAATCAACTTAAATCAATCACTCAACCATACTGCATCTAACGAACATCAATTTTTTTACCATAGCACACATATAGCATTAGTAGCCTACCACAAAAAATTCACAGCAATTAGAGCACCACAACTTTAGATATAAGAATAACAAGCAAAATAAGCTAAAATTGCCTATTTAACAAGATTAAATCAAAACATTTTAAAAATAGTACACAACCAGCATGTTTAATATTTTTATTAGCTAGATCATGTCATAACAAGATTAACACAACTAGAACTACCATTTTTGGACATCTATAACTCAAGATATGCATCCGAGAACTTAATAGGATTTTTAAAAGAACTTTTCAAGAATAAATAATAACAGCAGAAACTTTCTACTAATACATATCATATTATTACTCTACTACATAGATATACTCTCAAGGATTCCAAAAAGTCCTCATTTCCTATTTTACGATTTTTGTTTGATTTATTATGATTTTCCAAAGTTTCAGCCATAAAAGAAAAACATATTTGCACCGAGGACCGTGAACTTTCTTCAAATGCCAATTCCAGCGAACAGGTCCCTATAGGCACTATTCATATGAGTCTATGGTTCATAGTTAGGTCCTTCCCATTTATCAAATTCTTGCGCGATGTCCTCGACGCGAGTTGGAGCAGAGGAGGTCGACGACGGCTCGATTTCCGGCGAGGTGGTCGACCTCCGGCAGCGAGCGGCGGTGGTGGAGTGCTAGGGGGCCCGCGCACACTACCAGGTGCTCGTGGCTTACCCGTGGTGGACGGAGGCGGCTCAGCCACGGTAGCAGCGGACCAACGGCCAGCGAGGATGGCTCGGGGTCGGCCGGCCTTGGCCAACAGGGGCCGACAGCGGCGGGGAGCATCCCCATCACTAGGCGCACCAGCTGGTGCCCGCAGCTTGGCCTAAGACAGCTCAAGGTAGCCTAGCCTCGGGCGTCGACGACCATGCCTGCAACACCTTCAGCGGCGGGGCGCTCCGGCGACCACGGTGGCCAAGAAAGGGGCATAGGAGGGGCGGCCTGAGCTGTAGATGGTGAAGATGCGCTTGGTTGGGACAGAGAGAGAGTGCAGCAGCGGCGCCACGAGCTTGGCCTGGCCGTCAATGGCGACGGCGGCCATGCGAGCTTAGAGCGAGGAGGATGGAGAGCGAGTGAGCCTGAGAGAGAGCGGCGGGCGTCCGCGACCACATGGAGCATGAGGCACTTGGGCGACAGCAAGGTGGGAAGGTAGGGGCACGTGGTAGGGGAGGTGCGGGCACACTGCCCTGCATGGATGCCACGAAGGTATTAAGCAGAGCAGGCGTTGGGCGTCGGTTTGGCCACTGCAGGACGCCATTTTGGGCTGGTACCGGCTGATTTGGTCCTTGGGCTTAAAACGAAGTTTGATCATCTATAAATACTCTCCAACTTTGATTAAGGGTGCCTTACCATTAGACCAATAGATTAGTGGGTAATTAGCGCCCAACATGATAATGTCAGCGCATTGACAGCGATGAGCAAAAATCCAAATTGATGGTCAAAACGAAGTCAAACTGGTGCCATCTTTTTGCATGCTCTTCCCCAAAACATGTAGTCCAACTTTTATATTTGGCTCATCTTGAGTTGCTTAACAAAAGCATGAGAACGCGGCGTGTCAATTAAGTGGTTACTAATATTTCAAAGTCTAAAAACAGCCACAGATTCAATCTTCGAGCCTCTGTTTGACAAACTTAGAGGGTGATTTAGGATTGGGTCTTTGAACAAAGTTTGTTCTACACATCTTGCTCTGCAACTTTGCTTAAAGGATGATGGACTGGTTTGGATTGGTTTGAAAGATACAAGGCTCCAAAGTGTAGTACCTGAAACTGAGTTCAGACTTGGAACATTCAGGCATTGGCAAAGGAATTCAGTGCCATTAGCTATTTTTGAAACTAGCTTTGAATGTCCAAACATGCTCCAAAAGTGATGAGACTTGTTTTGTTGTTTCCTCCACATTGTGTACTCAAACCCATATTAAGGAATTAAATTGAGCTGCCATATTAATTTGGAAGATAAAAATGTCACAACATGTCAACTCACTGTTGTCGATCAGGGACTTAGAAATATTTTAGAGGGGCCAAAACAGCACTGCATTTAAAATTGAGACCACTATATGAGATACTTAGAAGTTGAATCAGGTCTTGGTCCAAAAATAAAGTTTGTAGTACTCCACTGGAACTTCAACTTTTTTTAATGTCAAACTTCGTAACTTTTTTCCACACTGTTATTTGACCTTGGTCAAAGCAGCATCACGATAAACCTTAAATTGTCCTTTTTGATCTATTGAATCATTTTCTTGACATTTGCTCAACATGAACCCTTCATGACTTTTGTTCATGAGTTGAATTAGAGTTGTTTGAGCAAGGTTGTAAGGTTTGGTCGACATCCCGTGTTTCCATTTGCTAAATGAAACAATTTAAGCAAAAATTGAATTTATCATTTCATGTGATTTTTGGCTCCAAACTTCATGAAACTTTTCCACTGGTCAAGATGGATGCATGTTGATGTAATGTACATGAAATAAGCATGTTTAACATTACTCATGCCCAATCTTAACCAGGGTCCACATGTAAGCAAAGTGTATTGTCCGAGTCCAAGTTGGGGCTCATTTTCATAGGTTTGACCTCAATACCTTCATCATTACTTCTAGATTATGAACTAGAGATCATAATCATTGCTTGGCATATCCTACTTAAGTCCAATTTCATTGCTTAACTCATGACTAACACCCGGGGTGTTACAGCCTCGCCATTCAGAGTTGCATGCAGGCGATCTAACGAGTAAGTGTCTCTACCCCAGACTTAGTCCAAGCATAACCAAAGTGGAAGTATTGATGATATGACTCATGTTGCAGGACAGTGTCGACCGAGGAACCTCACCCAATCAACATCGGCGATGCTCAGCACTACGTCGAGCTGAGTGCCACGACTGTCGGTGCTCAGGGTGCTAGGGCGGGACAGCCAGAAGAAACATGAGAACTACCCAAAAACCAGGCTGGTCCCCGAGCCAAAAACCCGATGCAAATGAATGAAGACATTGCTACCGAGCCGACTAGTCGCCTAGAGCCAAGGGCCAGTCCCTGAGCTCACACGCCAGTGATGGATCTTGGCCCCTGTGTCTGACCACAAGACAACCGAGCGCCAAGGCAGGTGAGGGAGTCCCTCGAGGCGATTGAAGAAATTGAGCGCAAAGTGCCAAATACCCGAGATCCTCCTCCTCAGCTTTTGTTGACCTTTGTGTGTCACGAAGATACGATGGAGGTGATGGAGGATGAGGAGGCGAGCGAGCAGGTGAAGGAGCTCAGGGCAGCACTAGTATCAGTGTTTGGCCGGATTGAAGTAAGTTAGTCTACACGACCAATTGAAGTTGGAGATTACGCTAGTTAACTGTTGTTTACCGTAGGAGCTAATGAAGATCTTTGAGAACCACGCACGACAGCTAAAGTGGGCAGCTCCATCAATTGCTAAGAACCAGAGGCTGCGTGAGTCTATGGAGACTCTAGAGAAGATGCTGGCTGAAGCGCACACCGACCGGGAGAAGTTGCAAGCAGAAAAGATGCAACTGGAGGTGGAGAACTGGGAGCTAACGAATTAGCTAGGTGATGGCGTAGACTGGGAGAAAAGTAAGGCCTTAGGCCCCATGGTGTAATGCTTTCATATCCTCAATTCGCCCATGCTGGTAGTAATCTTTCATTGGTGTAGAGCTTCATGAAGCGAAGAAGCGGGCGGAGACCGAAGCACGCCTGGCGCTTGATGCCAAGGTGGAGGCAGAGACCCAAGCTCTGCTAGCGCATGAAGCCAAAGCGCTAGTAGAGAAAGAAAGAGATGAAGCTCTGATCCCAAAAAAATAACTCACCGAAGAACTGAACCATAAGTTATTCCTTAAGTAAATACCCCTCTTGGTATGAGAAACGTGTTTAAGACGATTGCCCTTCTTGTCTGTACTGATTTGAAACCAATAGTGAGGCGTAGTTCTGTGACTTCGAGCTCTGGCTGGAGGCTAGTAAAGAAAAGTTGAAGACCATTTCCAACGGGATAAAACCCATGCTAGATCTCATCGAGCAAGAAGTGCCGGAGCCCAACAGAGCGCCGCGACCGGACATCATCGTGGAGAGGTGCAAGTCGGCGCTTAAGAACTTCAAGCACTATGCTTGTGGCATCGCTTATTCTATCGTGGGCCATGCACTGGCGGTTGTCCGGTCAGTCTACCCTCGGTGAAGCTCGAGCGAATCGATGGTGGCTTTGCCCAAAATTTGAGCGACGAGCAAATCACTGCGCTAGAGGAGGTGTCTGATTCGGCGATCAAACTGGCGAATGACATGGGTTTGTTTAGCGATGCTAGCAATGAACCATGACAACTTAGAATGTAATAGGCTTGTTGGCATTAGGCCGAGTAGTTGTAAATGAAACTTTAGTGTTTAGTACGTATAAAGTGTTAATATTTAATATTAACGATGCATTGTTAGTCCTTTATCTTGTAATCAGCCCCGACTATCCCACACCCCATGGCATAAAGAGCTTAGCTCCTGTGCACACTTTGGAATATAGGCATCATCGAGGAGCCACTACCGACCACCCATGACGCAGAGCGCTACTACCCATGCACGTTTAGGTGCTAAATTGAGAATAGGACTACTTCTAGATAACGAGAATGAGAATGTAGCTGGTCGGTGAATCGAATGGCGATAGAATGCATCATCTTAATGATGTTTAGCATGGAGAAAAACAAAAGATAATTAGAGGAAAATTACGGAGAAAACAACAAATGGAGAAAACATCATGGAGAAAATCATTATTGAAATGCATAAATACATAAGGGGTACATATCTTAGTAGGACATCTCAATGATAGAAAGGCCTGAGGTGTTCGATGTGCCAGGAGTTAGGGATGCCTACGCCATCTTGATCGCAGAGTCTATAGGATCCTGGTCGGGTCACAGCCTTGACAATGTATGGACTCACCCAAGGTGAAGATAGCTTGTGCATCCCGTCGGTCTTCTGTTTCCTACGGAGTACCATGTCCCCGACCATGAAGGATCGCTCCTGGATATTGCGGTTGAAGTATTTACGTAGACTGTCTAGGTACTTGGTTGTCTAAACACATGTGACCAAGCGTTCTTCCTCAAGTTAGTCGACATCATCTTGTCGTGCCTGATCGTTGTTCTCTTCATCATAGTTCTCTATCCTTGGTGCTCGGAAAGCGACATCGGCGGGTAACACGGCCTCTGATTCGAACACCAAGAAATAGGGGGAGACTCTAGTGTTGCGACTAGGCTAGGTCCTTAGTCCCTAGACCACAGCTGGTAGTTCTTTGAGCCATTTGCCTAGATGTTTCTGATCCTTCTCATATAACCTCTTCTTCAAGGCGTCTAAAATCATGATGTTCGCTCACTCAACCTGGCCATTAGCCCTGGGGTGCGCTACTGATACATACTTAATGGATATGCACCGATCCTAGCAGAAATCCCAGAAGTCGCTGCTGGTAAATCTAGAATCAAGGTCAGTGATGATACTGTTCGGCAGCCCAAACCTATGGATGATGTCGTTGAAGAGCTCCGCTGCTTTCTTTGCTGTTGACTGGATGAGCGACTTGTACTCGATCTACTTGGAGAATTTGTCAATAGCGACATAAACCCATCGGAATCCACCAAGGGCATTCTTGAATGACCTAATCATGTCTAGTCCCCAGCATGCGAATGGCCAAGAGGCGAGAATCATCTGTAGAGCCTGAGTTGGAACGTGGATCTGTTTGGCGAAAAATTGGCATCCCTCACACCATCAGACAAGCGTTTTGACGTCTACAACTGTTGATGGCCAATAGAAACCTACTCAGAAAGCTTTACTAACTAGACTTCTAGAGGCTGCATGGTTGCCGCAGGATGCAGCATGGATTTCTTGAAGCAATGCCACTCCTTCCTGACATATGCAATTTTGAAGCAATTCCTCCTTTGCATTCTTCCGCATTAGCTTGCCATCGACTAGCACGTAATGCTTGCTGCGGTGAATTAGGCATTCCATCTCGTTCTTGTCAACCGATACATCTATAGTGGTTAAGTACTTGATAAAAGGCTCTTGCCAATCACTGCTCGGCACGGGAATTACCCGGACCAATTGCTCGGCAGGGGAAGATTCGTGAACTGCTTGCTCCTGCTTAATGGATGGAGTTTGAAGATCTTGGATGAAGACACTAGCTGGGACCTCGGCTCTGGTCGACCCTAGCTTGGATAGCTAGTCGGTTGCTTGGTTCTAATCTCATATGACATGGTGGTATTCAATACCGTAGAATTTGCCCTCCAATTTTCTAATTTCTGAGCAGTAAGCATCCATCTTGTCATTGGTACAAGTCCAATCATTGTTGACCTGATTAATGACCAGTGCAGAGTCACCGTATACCAAGAGGCATTTAATGCCAAGTTCGATGGCAATACGGAGACCATGGAGACAAGCTTCGTACTCGGTGGCGTTATTGGATGTTGGAAAATGAATTCGGAGGGCATATTGGAGGTGATCCCCTGATGGAGAAATAAAAAAGATACCTACCCTAGCACCATCAAGGTTGAGGGAGCCATCAAAGTACATGACCCAATGCTCGGGTCGATCGGCTGAGACAGGAGCTTGCATGTCGGTCCATTCGGCGATGAAATCGGCGATCACTTAAGACTTTATCGTCTGGCGGCCCCTGAAATCAATGGAGTACGTGCCGAGCTCTACTGTCCATTTAATGATTTGGCCATTGGCTTCCTTATTATGGAGGATGTCGCCCAGCGGATACTCAGTAACCACTGCTACTTAATATGTCTCAAAGTAATGGTGAAGCTTCCTGGACGTAATAAGGACAGCATACAACATTTCTGGACCTAAGGATACTAAGCCTTAGACTCGTTCAAGACTTCATTGATGAAGTAGACATGGCATTGAACTTTATAGGCATGCCCGACTTCTTCTCGTTCAATGACGATGGCAGTACTAACGATGGCAGTACTGACGACACGGTTGGTTGCAGCGATGTAGATCAATAAGGTTTCACCAGCTTGTGGTGCCGTCATGACTAGAGGCGTTGTGAGGAATTGCTTGAGCTTAGCAAAGGCCTTGTCGGCTTCAGACATCCAGGTAAACTTCTCTGAAGCTTTGACTAGCTTGAAGAACGGCAAACCCTTTTTGCCCAATCAGGATATGAAACGACTTAAAGCCGCCATGCATCTCGTTAGCTTCTAGACATCCTTCACGTAGGTCGGTGATTTCATCTTGGTAACTGCTTCTATCTTCTCTGGGTTTGCTTCGATGCCATGGCGACTAACGATGTTGCCTAAGAGTATACCAGATGGAACACCGAATATGCACTTAGTGGGATTCAACTTCCATTAGAATTTCTTTAGGTTTTGGAAAGTTTCTTAGAGGTCAGCGATGAGGTTATCGGCAGTCTTAGACTTAATTACCACATCGTCGACATAGGCCTCGATATTCTTCCTGATTGAGTCCTAGAGGCATCGCTGGATAGCCCTCTGGTAGGTGGCGCCGGTGTTTTTGAGCCCAAAGGACATGGTGGTGTAGCAATAGGCATCGAAGGGTGTGATGAACGAAGTTTTGATCTAGTCTTCTTCCTTTAAGGAGATCTAGTGATAACCAGAATAGCAATCAAGAAAGCACAAGAGCTCACAATTGGCTGTTGAATCTATGACCTCGTCAATGCGAGGTAAGCCGAAGGGGTCTTCAGGGCAGTGTTTGTTGAGATCGGTGTAATCAACGCACATTCTCCATTCATTATTCTTTTTTCATACAAGGACAGGATTGGCCAGCCACTCCGGGTGATACACCTCTTTAATAAAGCTAGCTGCTAATAGTCGAGTTATTTCTACCCTAATAGCCTCCTTTTTGTATTGCGTGAATTGTCGAAGCTTTTGCTTGATAGGTTTGGCGGTCGGTGAGACATTTAAGGAGTGCTCGCTCAGCTCTCGAGGAACGCCAGGCATGTCAGTAGGTTTCCAAGCAAATACGTCGACGTTTCTACGGAGGAAGCAAACTAGCACGTCTTCCTATTTGGGGTCGAGATGGGCCCTAATCTGGGCCATCTTCCTTCTGTCGCCGATCACGAGCTCAACCTCCTTTGTGTCTTTGGACTTAGTCGTAGACCAAGGTGGCTCCTAAGTTGGGATCGTCTTCTCCTCTGCTAGGACCTTCTTGGAGTCGGTGATGCAAGCCTCCATTCTGGCCGAGAGATCCATCGCTTCAGCAATGGTGAGTCCTTCTCTTTCGAAGTCATAGGCGGTGGAGATGTTGGCACGCAGAGTGAGAACGCCCTGTTCCATCGAGATCTTCAACACCAGGTAGACATAATGGGGCACGGCCATGAACTTGGCGAGAGCTGGTCGGCCAAGGATGGCGTGGTAGGCGGTGTCAAAGTCTGCCACGAAGAAGTTCACGTACTTAGTATGGAAGTGGTCAGCGGTGCCAAACTAGACTGGCAAGGTGATCTGCCCCAAAGGTTGTGACGCTCTGCTAGGTACAATCCCCTAGAATGGAGAATCAAAAGGGACGAGATTGTCCTTTGTGAGGCCTAACTCAGTTAGGGCTCTAGCGAAGAGGAGATTGAGGACACTCCCACCGTCGATGAGGACCTTCTTGAACCGCACGTTGCAGATGGTGGGATCCAGCATGAGTGGGAAACGCCCTAGGTAAGGGGTATCCACCCACTGGTCGGCCCTACTGAAGGTGATAGGGTACTCTGACCAGTCCAGATATTTAGGATTGGCGACCATGTCATATTGGTGATCAACATGACCTGCCGAGCATTAAGTTTCTGCTGGCGTTTGCTCTCGGAGGCGATGTATCCTCTGAACATTGTGGTGATGGTCTTGTTGGCATCTTTCAAATCGGGTCGTGCATTCTTAGGACGCTCCTCACCCTTGTCATCATCTGACTCGTTGTCCTTGCGACGTTGCCATTTCTGCTCCTCATTGTGGAAAGCTTTGGCCATGCTATAGCATTGCCGCATGGTGTGCTTGCTGTCCTTGTGAATTGGGCACGGGCCATCAAGGAGCTTTTCGTAGGCAGCATTGAAATTGCACTTAGCGTGTGGCTGCTCTACGTTGTTGATGAAGTTTTCCAGTTGACAGCGACGTGGCTATGCAGCCCTTGATCCCTCTGGCCGATCATTATGACAACATTCGCGATCATCATAGCGCCTGCCACGATCTTCATAACGTCGTTTTTTGCGGTGATCATCATCACAACATGGGTGGCGATCCGAGCGGGAAGCACAAGCAACGTGGTCCTTGAACTACCGATCAGCTTCTTCGAAGTCTACATATGAGTTTGCAACCTTAAGGAGTTCACCGATGGTCTGGGGCCTCTTGCGGTAAAGTTTGGAGCGCAACTCCTGATGGTGATGGAGTCCTCTGGTGAAAGCAGAGATGACCTCATTGTCCCTGATATTGGGGATGGTGTTCCTCGTTTCTAAGAAACACCTGATGTAGCTTCGCAAAGGTTCCCAGACGTCTGATGGAGTTTCTCCAAATCATACTTTGTGCCAGACTGCTGACATGTTGCCATGTAATTCTCGATAAAAACTCTCTTAAGATCATCCCAATATTCGATGGAGTCCTCCCCCAAGCCCATAAGCCAATTATTGGTAGATTGGGAGAGCATAATAGGCACATAGTTTGCCATTACATCGATGTTTCCAATGGCGGCACGTACGGCGATCTCGTAGAGCTGCCTCCACTATTTGGGATTAGCCTTGCCATCGTAGGGATCGACCCCGAAGACCTTGAAGCCTGCGGGCCACTATACAGCTCGCAGCCTTGCTATGAAGGGGTGAGGTCCCGTTGGCTCGACAGCGAGGAGTGGTCGAGGCCGACAGGGTTGCCGTGTTGGTCATCGTACTCCTATCGGCGTTGGAGTTCTACCTAATGCCGCTGGGCACGACTGTTCTCGATGCAATTGCAGGCATCGAGATTGGCATTAATATGGTTGTGGGTGTCACCGCGTAGGGGTTAATTAACCTCCTGGTTGGCATCATGAGCTGGTCAGCCATGCTGATTTCGTGGTCCTTGTGATCTAGGGTTGATGGCAACATTGCCCCTGGACCCCCCTTGGATGATCTGGCCGCTATGATAAGAGCTTCCCCCTCATGGTGAGAGCCATGGGGGTTTTGACTGCGAGCCGATGGGGTCAAAAAAGATGGAACTGGATTTTGGATGTCGTTGACCTGGACCTGAGTGGCTTTAAGCAACGCTTGAATCTTGATTTCCTTCGGCATTGGTCGAGTCTAGCCAGCTCATGGGTGGCCACAGCCAGATTGGCGCTCGACGTCTGCTCCACTTGCTGGTTGTCCACCATGAGGAACTCTTGTTGGACATTATGAGTGAGAGGCGGCAGGCCACCTCGGGCAGCTTGGGCGGCATTTTCTACTTCTTCATTATGATGTCATTGGCGATCAGTGTACCTGGCTTCACGCTCACGGTGCTGGACACTGGTTTCTCCATTGAAAGCAACGCTGTCATGGCTAACCATGAAAAGCTCTCTCCCAAAGCCTAAAGGGAAAGGTGTGCAGCTGCTGGTAGAGCCCTCAGAATATGGCTCGAGGCTTTCCTCCAGGATTGTATGGAGTGTTTCATCCAGAAGCTACCGGATTTGCACCATGTTTACCATTGGCGCAGGCTGGTCGGCCTCAGGGAGGTCGATCTGGTAGAGGTCATTGATGTAGCTGCGCTTGGTGTGGTCGGTGAAAAGATGGTGCAAGGCGTCTCGATAGATCAGATCTGCACCCACCAGCCCAAAATAATAGTGCCTCGGCATGTTCTCTATTGGGGTAGGGAGTGGTCGGTGTTGAACGATACGCCCGTCCGGAGTTGCCGTGATCACCAGATCTACATCTTGCCACCTCGGACGATGTGCATGAGCAGGGTGCTCAGCATTAGTGGCATGGTGACCTTGGAGTGCAGGAGTCACATCTCCGTTGGTAGATTGATTTAAAACCAATTTCGTGAGAGACCAGCACTTGGCTAAGCCATTGGTGACCTGATCGACAGATGTGATTAGATCATCCTGATCAATGGATCTCCTAACTCGGCGAGGAACTAGGATTGGAGCTTTTGGTGCCAGCGCCTACGTGATCAGTGCTAAGACGTTCGGGGCAGGATTATCCTACATTGCCTCCACGATCTCTCCGTTGCCGTCAACGTTGACAATCTAGGTTATGGATCCAATCATGAATGACTGGCCTGGCTCTGGGAAGATCATGGATCTTGGGAATTTGACCATCTGGTTGGCTATGGAATCAGCACAAACACCCCCTATCTGGCATGCCACTATCGACAAAATCTAGTCGGCAATCTACTGAGGGGTATACCCATAGTAGTAAATGATTGGTGGAGGTGTGCGTAATAGGAACTGGATGGTGACATGGGTGCAGAGACAACGATTTAGATAGGTTTAGTCCATCTGATTGTCATAATACCCTACGTCCTGTGTCTTTGGTGGATTGTATTGAATATGAGATGCATTCGAGGGGGGTCCGACCCGCCTTTATATAGTCTGGAGGGTAGGGTTATAGGTCAGTTTAGGTCTAGATCTATTCGGCTATATGGTAAGTATTTATAAGGAATATGATATCTATCATTTCCGAATAGATCTTCCTTCATCGTCAAGATGTCTTCTGATTGCCTTGCGGTGCACGCTGACCAGAGCCAAGCACCGTAGGCCTTGATCTTATGGGCTAAACCTCCCCTAGTGGTGCAGCCCATGTCCATTGTCGTGGGTACTTGGGTTATACCCCCCACACCAATCTCTCAAAATAATTTGCTAAACATAGCAATGTCAAGCTGTTGACAAACTTGGAAATTTTCTAAGTCTTTGAGTTGAACTTGATTTCAATTTGCAATTTCTAAGCTAGTGAAATATTAGTTAATAATATCATTTTTCAACAGCAAGTATTTCACTGTCATCTACAAAGTTTGTACTTCAAACTTTATTTAAGTATCACCCACATGCTCTATCGTATTTTTGCTTAATAAAAATTGGTTTTCAACCCTACTTGATATACATGAGCTATTGAATCAACTTTCATTTAACATTTTTATTGATCATTTTAAATTACAAGAAATTTATCTACACATTCTATCACATGCATTAACATAGAAACATGATGCTCATAACATGTTTTAGTAAATGATTTAGGGTGTAACACCGAGGGTGTTACAGTTTGCACTGAACGTACCATAAGCTCGGAAATCATTTTGGACGCACCCGTTGGAACTCCTAGGTACGTGGGTCATGTGAAATCTCATTTCGGTCTGTTTGGAGATAGTGTTAGTGTTGGGGCAAGATGGGTTCACGGTTTGCGCCAAACATAACATAGGCTCAGAAATCATTTAAAATGACCCGAAGGTACTCCTAGGTAACGTGGGTCATGTGGAAGCTCGTTTCGGTCTGTTTGGAGATAGCGCTAATCTTGTCGCAAGATAGGTGCACGGTTTGCGCCAAACGTACCATAGGCTCAGAAATAGTTTTGGATGGACCCGATGGAACTCATAGGTGGCGTGGGTCATGTGGAATCTCATATTGGTCCATCTGAAGACATTGTTAGTGTTGGCGCAAAATAGCTACACGGTTTGCGCCGAACATACCATTGGCTCAGAAATCGTTTTGGACGCACCCGATGGTACTCCTAGGTGACGAGGCTCAAGTGGAAGCTCGTTTGGGCCCCTTTGGAGATAGTGCTAATCTTGACACAAGATAGGTGCACGGTTTGCGCCGAACGTACCATAGGCTCAAAAATCGTTTTGGACGCACCCGATGGAACTCCTAGGTGACGTGGGCCATGTCGAATCTCATTTCTGTCTATTTGGAGACAGTCTTAGCATCGGTGCAAGATAGGTGTACGGTTTGCGCCAAACGTACCAAAGGCTCAAAAATCATTTTCGATGCACCCGATGGTACTCCTAGGTGTCGTGGGTCATGTGGAAGCTCGTTTTGGCCCCTTTGTAGATTGTGTTAATCTTGACGCAAGATAGGTGCACGGTTTGCGCCGAACGTACCATAGGCTCGAACTTCATTTTGGATGCACCCGATGGAACTCGTAGGTGATGTGGGTCATGTGGAATATCATTTCGGTCCGTTTGGAGACAGTGTTAGTGTTAGCGCAACATAGGTGCATGGTTAGCTCCAAACGTACCATAGGGTTAGAAATCATTTTGGACGCACCCGATGGTACTCCTAGGTGACGAGGCTCAAGTGAAAGCTTGTTTCGGTCTGTTTGGAGATAATGCTAATTTTGTCGCAAGATAGGCTCAGAAATCATTTTGGATGCAGCTGTTGGAACTCCTTGGTGACGTGGGTCATGTGGAATCTCGTTTCGATCTATTTGGAGACAGTGTTAGTGTCGGCGCAAGATAGATGCACGATTTGTGCCAAATGTACCATACGCTCTGAAATCATTTTGGACGCACCCGATGGTACTCCTAGGTGATGAGGCTCAAGTGAAAGCTCATTTCGGTCCGTTTGAAGATAGTGCTCATCTTGTTGCAAGACAGGTGCATGGTTTGCACCAAACATACCATAGGCTCAAAAATCATTTTGGTTGCACCCAATGGAACTCTTAGGTGACGTGGGTCTTGTCGAACCTCATTTAGGTGCGGTTGGAGATAGTGTTAGTGTTGGCACAAGATAGGTTCATAGTTTGCGTCAAATGTACCATAGGCTCAGAAATCAATTTGGACACACCATATGGTACTCCTAGGTGATGAGGCTTAAGTGGAAACACCTTTCAGTTCCTTTGGAGATAGTGCTAATCTTGATGCAAGATAGGTGCATGGTTTGCGTAGAACAACATAGCATAGTCTCCAAAATCATTTTGGACGCACGCGATGAAACTGCTAGGCGGCGTGGGTCTTGTGGATTCTCGTTTTGATCCATTTGGAGATAGTGTTAATGTCAGTGCAAGATAGGTGCACGGTTTGCGCCAAACATACCATAGGCATATATATCGTTTTTGATGCACCGGATGGTACTCCAAGGTGACGAGGCTCAAGTGGAAGCTTGTTATGGTTCGTTTGGAGATAGTGCTAATCTTGATGCAAGATAGGTGCATGGTTTGCACCAAATGTACCATAGGCTTAGAAATCATTTTCGATGCACCCGATGGTACTCTTAGGTGACGTGGGTCATGTGGAATCTCATTTTGATCCGTTTGGAGATAGTGTTAGTGTCGACGCAAGATAGGTGCACGATTTGCGCCAAATGTACCATAGGCTCTGAAATCATTTTGTTCGCACCTAATGGTACTCCTAGGTGATGAGGCTCAAGTGAAAGATCGTTTCGGTCTATTTGGAGATAGTGCTAATCTTGTCGCAACATAGGTGCATGGGGTGCACCGAACGTACAATAGGCTCGAAAATCATTTTGGACGCACCCGTTGGATGTCCTATGTGACGTGGGTCATGTGGAATCTCATTTCGGTTCATTTATACTTAATTCCATCACCAAACATAGGTATATGTGTTTAAACTAATAAATTCCATGAGTTTTGGTGAATCTGTGTTTCCTGCAGGGTTTAATCAGAAAACCACCAAGGGGGGCCTAATCGACAAAGGAAATTATGGAATTCGACCGCGGTATCAACGTGGGAAGACTCTAGAAGGGTCTAGAAGGTGAACCACCAAAGCAGGGCTCGACCCACTGCCTTGTGGGGGCGGCCTGTAGGTGGGGCCGCCCAGCCCCTATGGGGCCCACTTGTTAGCCTCCTTTGAATGTCGGTTCCCCTCCGCCTGAAGGATTGCATCTAAGCCATTGCTTAAGTTGGTTTAATCCAAGGGCTCACGTTGGACCCTCAGGGCTATATATACTAGCCCCTGCCCCCTCCCTCAGTAGATCCTGAAACCCTAATTCATATCTCTCCTTCATATCAGCATACACCAGAGGGATTAGGTCTAGATCTCTTCAATGTAGTAGATTAGTAGCTCGGGAGTGAGGGTCGAGTTGGGCTCATGCTCAAGTTCTGGATCTAGTCTTAGAGTCTCGGCGAAGCCTTCTATCTTCACTTCTACATCTTGTTATTAATTCATCATGTTCTTATCAATATGGTTATAAGTACTTGAAATATATATCTTGCTTAGTTAAGATTATCATTGCTTTTGTGTGTGGGTTCATAGAGCGCTTAGCTTACTATAGTTTATCGATTGGGCTAGGTAGCCGAGTCCCGTATAAGCATTGTGCTTATATGATGCTCTGCCTGTGAGTACACCCTGTTCTTTGGTTGGGTGGTAGCAGCGGGAGGTGACAGCCACGTCTATCCTTTGTAGTCCACTCTGAATTGAGCAGGTTCTTAAATTATAGGATCGTAGTCGCGTTAGTAGAGTTATCTATTGTAGGTGCTCTACCGTCTAAGCGGCGTCCCGAAGTGAACAAGAGTAGAGTTAGTTTTAGCTATAGTTGGGTATATATATACTTTGATCCTGTAATAAGAATATCATAGGAATCTACCTCACCCATTGTTCTCCCAAGTTGACTAGTTTACATTATCTTAGTGACCTATCCCCTGAGTGTCATTATACTTAATTCCTATCATTACCTTTACCCCTTGCTTTAGCTATGCTGGTATGTTGATCAGTATACATTCCTTTGTTATCCAATAAATCTTTAGTCCATTGTTTCCCTATGGTAAAATATAAATAACGTTACCTGGAATACTCCCTGTAAAATGTTACAATGGTATTCTGTGCGCTTGCAGAATCCTTTATATTCTATTTGCGTTAATAAATACCAACAAGCATTTTTGGCGCCATTACCGAGGAAACAATTGGCGTAAAGATTTAGATCATTAACATACCACTAGCTTTAGTAGGATTACCCCTATTCTGTTTAATTGTGGAATAAGACAGGACAACAGACGCCGTTTTGACCTTCCGGCAAGCTTCCACAAGAAAAGAAGAAACATTGAAGAACCCTAGGGTGCCTAAAACATTCAGGATCCACCAATACCAGAACCCTACCATCTCATAGGTTTGTATAGACATATATATAAATATTCTCTAACCATGTGTAGATTGGAGAAAAAGGTCGACGTCAAAAGAATTCAAATCACATCTCAAGTGACGAATACAGACGCTGCACTACTCACAAATTCCATCATGTGAGTCATGGTAAGTATGATCAAGAAAGGTGAGATAGTCTTGCTCTTGGACTTTAAACTTGATGAGTAGTTATGTTTTAATTTTCGCATACCACTGCATGTTTACTTTAAAAGATCCATGCATTCACCCCATTTAGTTTAAATTCTCTCATATCAAATTCTCATCACATTTAGTTCCTTGCATACATTCATGCCACTTTCATTTTTTATTAAAAAAACAAAAATTCCTCGCCATGATCATGGTCTTTCATCTCCATAAAAGTACATCTCTATAGTGCTTTCATGCTCCCTTTGTCTGCCATAGTATGCTTTGGTTTGGAAGTACTAGACATACTTCCAAAGGCTTTTTAAATTAAGCGTGGTGCTTAGGTGAAATAGTCTTCCTTAATTAAATTAGACATGGAGTTTAATTTGGTTATTGAACTAAAAATTGCTTGTGTAGACACTGGATACTTTGTTGGACTAACGCCTACAGAAAACTCTCAAATTCAATCTGGGTAAGTCAAGAGATGAATTCACATCGGAGATAAATCAAGGCATGCGATAAACTCCAACAACTCTGTGCAAAAGAAGACACAGCTCACACTTCATTGAAGGAAGGACTGTGAGTATCAAAATTCATTCACTTTGTCTTTTGTTGTAAGTTACCTTTGCCTTGAACTATGCTAAAATGCAGCAAACAAATAAAATTTGTTATAAAACATGATAAATGAAATATATGCTATAGTAATCTTAAAACCATCTTTTCATTAGCATAGAGAAAAATTACAAAAGATATGGACAACAACCCGCGTTTTAAATTTGTTGTACACCACGGGTATGTGTCCACTAACATTTTGCAGGAAAAAAAATGAATATAAGCTATGCCTATCCATGGTTTGGTATGGACATGCAAAACGCAACCACCACTTCCGCTATGGAACAAAGAGAAATGAGACAAGTGACACAAAAAGGATCTATAATAGAAGCACTCATAGGAAGTGGACGAACAAATCAATGGGCCTCAAGTAATGTCAAAAGCGACCTAGCATTGAGCTTTTCAAGGACTCAAGCTAGGAGGCTGATGAGAAGCAAGGTGCAACCCACCTCATATTAGCCATAGTACACCTGCTTTCATCATCTTCGAAAAGACCAACTCGCACGACAGCAATAAGGACCAAGATGATGGGACGCCACCACATCATGGCATACATTCTCGATCAATGGTCTGCCTATGATGTCTCGTAAGGCTGTGAACGACCATGAACACACAAAAGACACCCCTAAGCCATTGGAGATGAAGTTTTTATGCAAATTACAATGTAGTTCCTTCCTTGATCATCAAGACAGCTGGTGTATCGCTAACAAACAAAGAAGAACTCTCCACCACACCATCAGAGGACAAAGACAACCAAGGAGAAACTTGATTTTACATCTCCAATGGACCCCAACTCATCAACCAAGAATTAATGAAAATCAAGAAAGGTTGATGGAAGAAGAGCATGCAATTGTCCGTATCCTCATTGGATGGTGCAAAGACAAAGTTTAATGTAAGGAAAGGTCCTGCTCAATGGGCTACCAGCTCTCGCCAATAGGTATCGGATAAGCCTCCTTTAGGTATGTTTGTCACTAATCATTTCAGTAAAAAGAAGGAAAACATAAGGTATATCCAACCAAGCATTATGCAACATAAAATCTCATTCATAGGAGAATTCTATCATCCAAACTTGATTATGCATTTTGCAAAATTCAAGTATGGGGGATGGAGTTCTTAAAATCATCTCATGCCATGTTGCTAATTTGTCTTGGTCATTATTGCCTTTATGATGAGCTCAACTTGCTAAATCTCTAACAAGTAAAAATTTAAATAATCATGCTCTTTGGGTCACCACACATATTCTTGTTTCTACATGAATGAATCTATAAGCTTCCTTGTTCTATTATAAGTATGCTTTGGAATACTATTTGAACATAATCATTAAATCAAAACATACTTGTATATAATTTGGTTATATATGTGGACTAACCCTTGTAGGAAAATGTTCAAATTTTGTTGGGAATATTTGGAGATCATTCGTAGAAACAAATTAAGGTAGTGGAATTCTTCAAAACAATTTTGCACACTTTTGCCTTAGCCTTGTTGAAAGATTGAAGTAGTGGTGAATAATAAAGGCACATTATTTAAAACATGGGATAAAGATTTTATGCTAACTGAAATGCTAAAGCCAACTGTGTTATAGCATAGAAATGACAACTCTATCCTTGCTTTGAATCATTTGTATACTCCTTTGGGTATATCTTGTCACTAATCCCATGCAGAGAAGAAATAATGAGAGGAGCAGAAGGTCCGATCAAAATGCCAAGAAAGAACAAAAGATGGCATAATGGAAGACTGAGAAAGAAGGAGTGCAACATATGAGACAAGATGCTCATGAACAACTCAAGCTTCAAGAGAAGACCACCACAAGTCATCTACCCTTCATCACATGGTGTCATCACGCTCCAATGATGAAGGTAACATCCTAAGGTAAATGGTCATTATTTAAAAAGCTTCCCTTTGATTTTGGTATTCACATAAAAGAAAGAAACAAACATGTTTGAGTTACAACTTTGCTTGATCCAACCTGATTAACTCAACATGTCATGTTCCTTAAGTTTGTTCATAACACCATTTTCTTGATCTCATAGTCTTAATCAAATGAGCTAAAATGTTGCATATCTTATCTTTGGAAGATGATAGCCATAGTCATGTAAAGTTTGATACATTATAAAGACGGATAATGCTTCCATAGGTTGAGCAACTCCACACTTTTTGTCATAGTCAAAATGGTACATTCATGCTCATCCTTCTGATCTTATCACCCATGTTATAATTAAACAATGCACACAACATCAACTTCATCTTCTTTAATATGCCTAAGGTTAGAAAAGAATAAGTAAAGTTTTGGTTCTGTTGGTGTTTTCCCACCAACAGAGCCCATGCGCTTGATCTCTACCTTGTCTGTATGAGCAGGACACACTTTAAGCAGAGTGTGGGAGAGTCATTGATTCCCCAATTTCTATAAGTGAAGGTTCTGAACCTGCTAAGCCAAAAATCAAAACCCAAAACTAAGACGTGTTTGGTGAAAGAAGGTAACATCACCATCAGAGACACTGTCACAAGATATGCAACCATCTGTGTCTCCATCGCTGAGACCGAATAATGCACCCGAAAGGTAAAAGGACTTTTCTCCAGTGGAGTACTGGCCGGAGGACTTAAAAATCTAAACCCTAGCCATGAGGTAACATCGGTAGTTATCCATATTTATTTTTTAGCATTGCATGAATTATTTTCACTTTTAGCATATTTATTTTTCTACATTAGCAATGCATTTAGAAAAGAAAAATAATAAAAAGTTTTTCATTATTGCATTACATCATTGCATCATTAAAGCTTAAAGCCCCATGTGAATAAATCTATGGTGTGTAAAATCCCATAGGAATATTTACTGTGGTGGCATTAAAATATAAAAATACAATGCATACACATTTCTGTATACATTATATAAATAAAAAAATCCAAAAATATTAAATAGACATCCTATAGAACTTGGTCAATTAGGAAATCTTTCTAAACCTTCAAGGACAACAAATCTCTGAATGGCTGACCGCTAACACCTTATCGTAATATGTGCCACGAGTTTTAGTGTTCTTGTTGGAGTATTTTGCAGGATGATCAAGAGCAACGCCATCCATTCGAAGTACATTCTTCCGAACCACTGCTACACCCCTACGCGAGGAATACAACTTCTAGACGGATAAGAAAGACCACGACAACATCCAGCTTGGGGAGAAGGCATCCCCCGTGTATCTAGATAAGTATCTCTTTTCCTTTTATTATTCCTAATTTGTTTTAGAAAAAAGGATGAATAACTAAAAACAAAATAAAAAGTTATCTTTATAGAAATATATATAATTATAATGTGTGATCTAGAAAATGAAAACAAAATAAAAAGTATGTGTCTAGTTTTCTGTTTTTAAGAGTTGAATAAAATAAAGAGGACTCAGAAAAATATCTTAATTGGAAATGATGAATAGTTGCTCTATTGTAATTCCTTTCAAGTACCTAGTTTTCATCCTTGAATTCTCTCGAGTTTTAGATAAAATTATTTTGATATAAGGATTTACTCTGAACTTGAAACTCGTGGGTAATTGATGGATATGATATGAGAAGGTTTGAGCTGTTGTTTATCTTGTTCTAAGTGATACTAAAGTTCTAGAGATTTATGTTTTGAAAAATATAAAAATGCTACATGATGAGTTCCTGTATGACAAAGCTTGAATTCCTACTAGAGTCATACATGTTATTTAGGCTAGGAAAACTTCCACATATATGTTGTTTATTTTGCATTGAGTTTTGTCAAGCTTTGTTGACCGTTATGAGAGGTTTGTCATGCTCTTAAAATCAAGATCACGTACAAACCACCCAAATTTGCACTACTCCTACACTATGGGTAGGCGCAAAAACATGCCATTCCATCTAGATCCACCCAAAAATGTTTTACTCCTACATTGGGGGTGAACACAAAAATATGCTTGTTAGATTTTCCATCCACTAAATAAATGCTCAAAGTTTTTGTTGATATCTCTCTCAAAGTTTTGTTGTAGAAAAGAGGCATGGGGCTATGCAAAAGTTATTCATAAAAAAAGAAGAATTGAAAAAAATGGATACAAAAGTGTCCGAGATATTGAAAACAATGGGTACTTAGATGCCCGCCTAAAAAAGAGATGAATAAGATAGCCCCTGTTCTCTCGCAAAAATGTTTTCAAGTTTTAAAAGAGAGATAAGTTTTCAAGGAGCAAAGTATAATGAGGTTAGCCACCATATATATCCATACACATGCACATCTTGATTTGATTGTATGACTCAACTCTCTTTGGATCTGTTGTTTGACTCTACAATATATGTATTGCAAGTATGCTCTAACTTTTTCCTACCTATGAACTCCACATAAGCCTTAGTGGTAGGAAGAGAAAAAGGCATAACATCTTCATTGCCTTGGTGAGGATCCACAAATACCATATATATTGAGAGACTTGAGAGTGTCATACAAAGGAATCTATGAGTTTCATTTTGAAAATTTATAAAAACTCTGGAATAATGGTTGAACAAAGAACTTGAGGCATAGTGCTTGACTTGATCATTCTGTCTTTCAATTACTCAAGACCCAAGTGAAGGTTAAGAAGCCCCATGGTTGAAGGTAATACGGGTAAGTTGGAAAGTCAGATCAGTTTATTCTAATTCGAAGGAGAATTTTTGATTGAACACCTGTGTACTTTTGAGGCGTGAAAGCATAGTAGCAACTCCTGATCCATTGCTGAGTTTAGCTTTGCTTAGGGACTCGCAAAGGTTAAGCTTGGGGGAACTCGTTGACGGTCACTAACATCAATTATAAACCATCAATATAACCTACATTTATACTTAATTCCATCACCAAACATAGGTATAGGGGTTTAAACTAATAAATTCCATGAGTTTTGGTGAATCTGTGTTTCCAGCAGGGTTGAATCAGAAAACTGCCAAGGATGACCGAATTGTCAAAGGAAATTATGGAATTTCGACGTGGTATCAACGTGCGAAGACTCTAGAAGGGTCCAGAAGGTGAATCACTGAAGTGGGGCTCGACCCACTACCATGTGGGGCCAGTTGGCCTATAGGTGGGGCCGCCTGAAACCCTGTGGGCCCCACTTGTTAGCCTCCTTCGAATGTCGGTTTCCCACCGTCGTAAGGATTGCATCTAAGCTGTTGCTTAAGTTGGTTTGATCCAAGGGCTCACGTTGGACCCTCAGGGCTATATATACCAGCCCCTACCCCCCTCCCTCAACGGATCCTAAAACCCTAATTCATATCTCTCCTTCAAATCAGCATACACCAGAGGGATTAGGTCTATAGCTCTCTAATGTAATAGATTAGTAGCTCAGGAGTGAGGGTTGAGTTGGGCTCATGCTCAAGTTCTGAATCTAGTCTTGGAGGCTTAGCGAAGCCTTGTATCTTCACTTCTACATCTTATAAGACTTATTATTAATTAATCATATTCTTATCTACATGGCTATGCTTACTTTGAATATATATCTTGCATAGTTAAGATTATCATTGCCTTTGTGTGCGGGTTTAGATAGTGCTTAGCTTACTACAGTTTATTGATTGGGCTAAGTAGCCGAGTCTCATGTAAGCATGATGCTTATACAATGTTCTACATGTGAGTTCACCCTATTCTCTGGTTGGGTGGTAGAAGCGAGAGGTGATAGCCCCATCTATCCTTTGTAGTCCACTCCAAATTGAGCAGGTTCTTAAATTGTAGGACTATAGTCGCGTCAGTAGAGTTATCTATTGTAGGTGCTCTATCATCTAAGTGGCATCCCGAAGTACACAAGAGTAGAGTTAGTTTTAGCTATAGTTGGGTATATATATACTTTGATCCTGTAATAAGAATATCAAAGGAATCTACCTCACCCGTTGTTCTCCCAAGTTGACTAGTTTACATTATCTTAGTGACCTATCCCCTGAGTGTCATTATACTTAATTCTTATCATTACCTTTACCCCTTGCTTTAGCTATGCTGGTATGTTGATTAGTATACATTCCTTTGTTATCCAATAAATCCTTTCTCCATTGTTTCCCTATGGTAAAATATAAATAACGATACATGGAATACTCCCAGTAAAATGTTACAATGGTATTATGTGCGCTTGTAGAATCCTTTATATTCTATTTGCGTTAATAAATACCAACACTAATCTTGTCACAAGATAGGTGCACGGTTTGCACTGACATACCATAGGCTCAGAAATCATTTTGGACGCACCCGTTGGAACTCCTAGGTGACGTAGGTCATGTGGAATCTTGTATCGGTCCATTTGGAGACAGTGTTAGTGTTGGTGCAAGATAGGTTCACGGTTTGCGCCAAACGTACCATAGGCTCAAAAATCATTTTGGATGCGCCCAATGGTACTCCTAGGTGATGAGGCTCAAGTGGGAGCTCGTTTCGGTCCGTTTGGAGATAGTGCTAATCTTGACGCAAGATAGGTCTATAGATTGCGCCGAACATACCATAGGCTTAGAAATCTGTTAGTGTCAGCGCAATATAGGTGCGCAGTTTGCGCCAAATATAACATAGGCTCAGAAATTGTTTTGAACGCACCCGATGGTACTCCTAGGTGATGTGGCTCATGTGGAATCCCGTTTTGGTCCGTTTGGAGATAGTGTTTGTCTTGGTGCAAAATTGGTGCACGGTTTATGCTAAACGTATCATAGGCTCAGAAATTATTTTGGACGCACCCAATTGAACTCCAAGGTGACGTTGGTCTTGTGGAATCTCATTTCGGTGCGGTTGGAGACAGTGTTAGTGTCGACGCAAGATAGGTGCATGGTTAGCGCTGAATGTACCATAGGCTCAAAAATCATTTTGGAAGCACCAGATGGAACTCCTAGGTGACGTGGGTCATGTAGAATCACGTTTCGGTCCGTTTGGAGATATTGTTAGTGTTGACGCAAGATAGGTGCACGGTTTGCGCCAAACATTCCATTGGTTCAGAAATCATTTTGGATGCACCAAATGCTACTCCTAGGTGATGAGGTTCATGTGGAAGCTCCTTTCGGTCCGTTTGGAGATAGTGCTAATCTAGACGCAAGATAGGTGCATAGTTTGCGCAGAACGTAGCATAGTGTCCGAAAATCATTTTAGACGCATCCGATGAAACTCCTAGGTGATGAGGGTCATGTGGAATCTAGTTTCGGTCCATTTGGAGACTGTGTTAGTGTCAGTGCAAGATAGGTGCATAGTTTGCGCCAAACATACGATACGCTCAGAAATTATTATGGACGCAACCGATGGTACCCCTAGGTGACGAGGCTCAGGTGAAAGCTCGTTTCAGTCTATTTGGAGATAGTGCTAATCTTTTGACCCTCAACATTCCACCCAAATCAAGGTAAAACAACATCACATGTGCCATATTATGTTTAAAATTCACCTAGTTCCACTTGTACTTGGCAAAAATTATTTGTCTGTAGGAAAAATCACAAAAATGGACAAATGACGTGCATAGGAGGCAATGGGACATGGCAGGGGGCCATGGGCCCATAGGCCATGTCGGCCGACGCATAGGGGCATCACCCGACGCCCAACCTGGCTTGCCACATCACTGATCCACGTGATATCCAAGGTGGCACCCCTAGGAGTCATCACCACACTTGATCCATGTCGGTTTGATCCAAGGATGGAGGTTGAGCTCCAACGGATCCATGGGTCCACCGTCATCCACTTGGAAAGGCCAAACTGACCTTCTTTCTGCCTTACCTGCCAAAGCAACCAACCTACCTACATGCAATAGCCATCCAGGAGCGATATCACTATTGGATGGCAAGGCAGTGCAGGGGACGGTCGGCCGATGCCCCCCTATGTTTGCCCACACCCCCCACCTCTCCACCACCTCATCTTGACCTACAAGTACCCCCATGCCCTCTAAACACTATAAAAGGGGTAGTGGAGCTCTGTGGAGATCATCACTCAAGCATTCTAAGCATTCCAAGCTCACTAGAAGCTCTCCAAGAGTAGTAGCTTAGAAGTGATAAGAGTAGAGTGGAGCTCGCCTCGGAGTCCGGAAGAGTCTTCTAGTCTAGTATAGCTCCTTTGTAATCTTTCTTTTAGTATTTACTTCATTTAGTACTTACTTGGTCAAGTACTTTATTCAGTAATATAGCTTTGCTTAGTTCAAGTCCTGTCTTGCTCTTGTTTAACATTAGTGAGCCTAGGTGCTTGTTCTCTGGCATTAGCATCATTATTATCTTAGTGTTTAGTTCATTCATTGTTAGTACCTGTTCTACCGTCTGGTTAGGGTGTTTCGATCTTATTTCATCGGAGCTTGAATCAAAACAGCGAGTTTATAGATTAAGCTTAGTGCTTAGGCTATATCTTGCCTGTCGGTACGGCTAGATCCCCACATAGATTGTGGTAGTTGGTAGGTGGTGATAGCCCTATCCTTCCTCTGTATTCCACCATGTTGGGTATAGTTATTAAAATGTAGGGCTCATAGTGCTTTGTACCTGATTGAATTTAGGGCAAGTATGCCCCTCATACTAAGGACATTCATACTACCATTAATTTACTTTTGTTGCTTAAGATTACATACTCTACTACTTACACTCAGCTAAACTATGCTTCTAGTTACCTCTGTTTGTGTGATCAAAACCATTTTTATCTTTTCTGTCTATCATCCATACTACCCCCATCATCCCTGTGTTGCAAGACACACTTAACAAGCCTACCTAACCACAGTTCACAAACACATCCATCCGCCTTCCTTTGGGAAAATATAATTTGACACTTGGTTCTCACCAAGCGAAGTGCTACACGATAGTTCTGTGTGCTTGCAGAATCCCCTTTCCTATATACACACATACAAACTGTCAACAAGCATTTCTAGGGTTGTTACTTGGGAAGATAACTGGTGCAAATTACCAATCTGTCGTTAGGTTTTGCTAGCTACGCTCTTAGCAACTTTTCATTTCCTTTTTCATTTTTCTTTAATTACCTTCTTTTTTTGCTAGCATGGTCATGGCCAACAGGACTATCCGTGAGTTTTTCGCCCCTTCGGCTGCCAATGTAGCCACTGGTCCCGACGTCATTAATGCGGACACTCACTTTGAGCTTAAGCCCGCATTGATCACGATGGTGCAAGCCAGTCCTTTCTGTGGTAAATCCCACGAAGATGCAATGCGTATCTCCAACACTTTTTGGAGATCTGTAGCACCTTTACCATTAAGGGAGAGACCCAAGAGGCCATACATCTACTTGAAGCAATGGTTCTACTTGAAGCACAATGTTGTAGATACATGGGACAAGTGTTCCAACGCTTTCCTAGTTAAGTTCTTCCCGATGGGTAAGACCAATGCTCTTCGCAACAAAATCTCTAGTTTTCAACAGTAAGATGATGAGTCGCCTGAAGCCTAGGAATGAATGCAAGAGTATGTCACTGCGTGCCCACCCCATGGTATGGAAGACTGGCTTTGATCTACAACTTCTACCATGGCTTAGTTCCATTGAGGAGCCATTTAGATGCTACCGCAGGGGGAGCATTCTTTTCTCTTAATGTCACAGATGCCAAGGCATTGATCGAGAAGATGGTTTCCAACCAAGGATGGAGCAATGAACGACTACAGCCCCGCAAAAGAGGTATGCATTCTCTTAAAGAAGCTGACATGCTTGCAGCCAAGGTAGATCTGCTCCCAAAAAGATTAGAAAATTGCGAGAAAATGAGTGCCCAAGAAACTGTACAAGCCATGGACACCCACATGACTTGTGAAGTTTGTGGAGAGACCAGACATTCAGGAAATCTCTGGCCCAAGACCCATGAAGACCTCAACTTCGTCAACAATGACAACGGGTTTTGTCCTCAAAATCAAGGATGGAATCAGTGCTCCAACAACCAAAGAGGTAATAATTATAATAATTATTCATTGCAATGCCAGAATAATCAAGGTAATGGTTACCCTTTTCTTAAAGATCTTGTCTATAGTCAAGGTAGAATGACTGATAGTATAAATAAGAAACTTCATGCTAATGACAAGATGTTGGAAAATATAAATGCTCAATTAGATGATTTCTCTTCCGCTATGAAAAATCAACTTAGCTTCAATAAAATGTTAGAAACCTAATTAGCATAATTAGTAGCTGCTATCCCATCTTTTGAGAAAGGAAAAATTCCTAGCAAGCCTAAAGAATTCATGGAGACCGGCAACCTCGTCACATCAAGTTATGTGTTGACCGTCATTAACAACCATCATAAACCGTCAACATAACTTGTATAAATGCATGAAAATGATCACCAAGATAGGTTTAGGGGTTTAAACTAATAAATTCCATGATTTTTGGTGAATCTGTGTTTTTAGCAGGGTTTATTTAGAAAACCAGCAAGAGGGACCTATTCATCAAAGCAAATCAAGTGTATCCACAATGAAACCGACGTGGAAAGACTCTAGAACACTCCGGAAGGCAACTCACCGAAGCAGACCACAAGTGGATGACATGTGGGGCCCGCCGGCACCACCTGTAGGCTAGCTGGCCTAGTGGCCCCATAGGTTAGCCTTCCTTCGTTATGTTGGTTCTCCACTGCCTCCTAGATTACATCTTCGTCATTCTTTCAAGTCAGTTTGATCCAAGGGTCCAAAATTGATGCTCCGGCCTATATATAGCAGCCCCTACCCCCCTCCCTGGAGCCATCCTGATACCCTAATTCATATCCTCATCTTAGGATCAGGACATCAAGAGAGATGAGACCTCTAGTTAGGATCTATTCTTGCATACAATAGAGATAGAGTAAGGGAAGAGTTTGGAGATAGTACCGGCCTATCGATGCTACCTCTATGGCTTGTTCTTTGGTGGATCTAGGCTTCTCCAAGTCTACATCTAAGATACCTCTGGTAATTGATTTCTGTTTAAAGTAAGTTTGTGCTCTTTTGTTCATGGGTTCGTAGTTCTTTTGAGTGCTCTAGTTCTTGCTAGCTGGAGAGTAGTAATCGTTAGCATAAGCGTGGTGCTTAGGCTATCGGCTACCTATGTTTGCTCCCTGCTCTCTGGTTGTGTGGTAGCAGTGGGAGGTGATAGCCCCATCTATCCTTTGTAGTCGACATTGAATTGAGCAGGTTCTTAAATTAGTAGGACCATAGTCGTGTCGATAGAGTTATCTATTAGCGATGCTTTACTGTCTAAGCGGCATCCCAAAGTGAACACTAGAATCATAAGCCTTGCTTTGCATAGGGTCTTAACCATAAGAATCCTCTTTACTCATACCTTAAACCTTGATTGCTATCCCTAGACAAACTAGTAGACAACACACACATGTTTCTCCATGGATACAATACTCGATAATACTCTAGGTGAAAACTACTCGATACCCGTGCACTTGCGAATTTTGTCTCTGTGTGCCTCCATAGGTGTCAACAAGTTTTCTAGCGCCGTTGCCGGGGAAACTATTGCTATGATTTCGTTGAACCAGGTTTGTCCTTGTATCTTTTATCTTTAAGCATGGATAACATCATGCCTATCAATCAATTCGCCGCTCCAACGGGCGCAACTAGAGCCACCGGAATCTTCAAAACCTATCCTTACACCTGGCTATGAGTTGCATCCATCTTTAATAACTATGATCTAGGAACAATCATTCTTACAAGAAGGCGATGAAAACCCATATACCCACCTGTGAGAGTTTGAGCAAACTTGTGGATGCTTGCAAATAGCAGGCATGTCACATGAAACTTTAAAGTGGAAGCTATTTCTGTTCTCTTTGATGGGAAAAGTTAGACACTGGTATACCCAAACTATAGGGAGTGTACAAGGAGATTGGGAAGCTCTATGCTCTAGCTTTTGCTTATCTTTCTTTCCCTTCTCTAGAGTAGTTAGTCTTCGAATAGAGGTTCTATCTTTTAAACAGAAAGAAAAAGAATCTCTTGGTGCGGCATGGGCACGATTTAATGACCTAGTCAATTCTGGCCCCGATCTAGCCATTCAAAACCATATGCTTTTACAGCATTTTTATATGGGTCTTAGTGGGGAGACCACGTAGCTTCTTGATACAAATTTTGTAGGTGCCTTCTTACACTACTCTGCTAGTGAAGGGAGAAACATCCTTAGAAAAATATTAGAAAACACCCCCTACACAAGCGTTCGTGACAATGGCCCAGAAGATGTAGTTGAGAAAACTCCTGAGATAGAACCTGTGATAGTTGAGCCTGAGCCTTTAGCTACTCCACTTGAAGCCTCAACTATCCTTCAAGTTCCTGAACCATCGAAGGAGGAAGAAATTCCCACTTTGGAAAATATTATTTAATTCAAGGAAGATCTTTTCTCTGACTTTGGAAACACCCTGAATTATTATGCAATAAGGAAATCTTTGGCACCGTCAGCACCTAACCAGCACCTTCTTGACCCAACCGAAGAGAAGTTCCTTAAAAAGACTATGAAGGAGTTTACGATGATAGTAAGCAATGAGTGGTTGGGAGAATCCAAGCTTTCTCCTGAAGTTATTCATTTATATTCTCCCTCTACCTCCATTCGTTGTCAGATTCGTAAAACCTTCTTCAATGCTCTTTATAATCCGGTTGTAGGAGTAAATCTTATGTCTAAATCTTTTGCACATACCCTTCCTGGAAATATGCAATTAACTCCAACAACCAAATTCTTAAAAAGTCTCTCAGGGCAAATCCTTCCTAGTGAAGGAATTTTTCACCTCATCCCTATCAAAGTAGACAAAACTAAGGTGTATCTTAGCTTTTATGTTTTTTATTTTTGGGAGTTTGATCTTTTGATAGGGCATCCAATAGAGAGACTCCTACATGAAGGAAGAAAGGGGAGTATAAATGTAAGTCTCGGGAAAAGCATAAACCTGTGTATTCCCATCACTCGCTCATTACATGTTAAGACGGAGATGAGTCCCAAGTAAGATCCAATGGAGGAGATTATGGCAACATCTCTCCTGGAAGCTTCCGACAAAGATCTTGAAGAAGACGCCAAGGATTTCATCCAAGATGAAGAAGAACCGTGAGATCATTTTCCTCTAGATGAAACTCAAGAGCCACCAAAACCCCCCATTGTGCTCAAACCCCTTCCTTCAGGTTTAAAATACGCTTTTCTAAATAACGATAGGGAGTCTCTTGTGATTATTAGTGATAAACTCTCTGAGGATGAGACTCTCTGGCTCCTTACCATTTTAGAAAAACATCGGTCTGCCTTTGGTTACTCACTCGAAGACCTCAACGGGATTAGTCCTGCCCTTTGCACCCATCGCATTCCCATAGATCTAGCATATCCACCTTCTAGGGAGCCCCAATGTAGGCTTAACAATGCGATGAGAGAAGTTGTTAAGAAAGAGGTTTTGAAACTTTTGCATGTTGGGATAATCTATCCCGTGCCATATAGTGAGTGGGTAAGCCCGGTACAAGTTGTACCGAAGAAAGGGGGCATGACTATGGTAAAAAATGAAAAAGATGAATTAATCCCACAACAAACAGTCATAGGATGGCGGATGTGTATTGATTACCGAAAACTTAACAAGGCAACAAAGGAAGATCACTTCCTGTTACCCTTCGTCGATGAGATGTTGGAACGGCTTGCAAAGCATTCTTTCTTTTGTTTCCTTCATGGGTATTCTTGCTATTATCAAATCCTGATCCATCTTGTTGACCAAAGCAAAACTACTTTTACTTGTCCCTATGGAACGTATGCTTATCGCAGGATGTCTTTCGGATTGTGCAACGCTCCATCTTCATTCCAAAGGTGCATGATATCTATATTTTCTAATATGATAGAAGAAATCATGGAAGTTTTTATGGATGATTTTTTTGTTTATGGAAAAACATTCAATGATTGCTTAGAAAATTTAGACAAAGTTTTGCAAAGATGTGAGGAAAAGCACTTGGTCTTAAATTGGGAAAAATGTCATTTCATGGTTAGAGAAGGCATAGTGCTTGGACACTTGGTGTCTGAATGTGGGATAGAGGTAGATCGAGCTAAGATTGAAGTAATAGAATAGCTACCTCCTCCCACAAACATCAAAGGGATACCAAGTTTTCTTGGTCATGTGGGGTTCTACCATCGTTTTATAAAAGATTTTTCTCATATTGCTAGACCCCTTACAAATTTGTTAGCCAAGGATGCTCCCTTTGAGTTTGATGATGAGTGTTTAAATGCTTTTAAATTTCTTAAGAAAGCACTCTCTGCACCAATCATTCAAACCCCTAATTGGTCGCTGCCTTTTGAAATCATGTGTGATGCTAGTGATTATGCTGTGGGGGCAGTTTTGGGTCAAACGAAAGATAAAAAGCATCATACAATCTCTTATGCTAGTAAAACTCTGTCAGGACCTCAACTTAATTATGAAACAACTAAAAAAGAGCTTCTGGCTATTGTTTTTGCTATTGACAAGTTTAGATCTTACTTAGTAGGAGCAAAGGTTATTATTTACACTGATCATGCTACTCTTAAATATCTCCTTACTAAGAAAGATGCTAAACCTTGGCTTATAAGATGGATCCTTTTGCTTCAAGAATTTGATTTAGAAATTAAAGATAAGAAAGGGATAGAAAATTTTGTAGCCGATCACTTGTTAAGAATGTAGTTTGAGAATCCACAGGAGCTGCCCAACAATGATTTTTTGTGGGACGACATGCTCCTAAAGGTCACAGGATCTGACCCTTGGTATGCAAATATTGTTAATTTTATGGTTGCAGGTTATGTACCACCAGGAGAGAATAAGCGAAAGCTCATCCATGAAAGTCTCCTCCAGTTATGGGATGAACCGTACCTCTTCCGAGTCTGCTCCGATGGACAGCTTAGGAGGTGTGTTCTGGCTGAGGAAACAACCAAGATCATTGAAAGATGCACACTCATCACCGTATGGAGGACATTATGGGGCATTCCGCACTAATGCTAAGATCTAGCAAAGTGGATTCTTCTGGCCAACCATGTACGAAGACACCAAAGACTTCATACGGAGATGCATCCCATGTCAGAAATAGGGGAATATCAATGCAAGAGATGCCATGACACTCACCAGCAACCTCCAGTTAGAACTCTTTGATGCCTACGGAATCGATTACATGGGACCATTTCTAAAATCCTGGCAGCACAAATACATCCTGGTGGTAGTTGACTATGTCTCAAAATGGGTTGAAACTTTACCATGTCAAGCTACAGATTCCAATAACACCAAGATGATGTTTTCAGAGACCATCTTTCCATGATTCGGAGTTCCACGCATGGTAATTAGTGATGGAGGTCCTCACTTCATTCATCGGAAGTTCCGACGCTTCTTATCCGATCATGGGGTCCATCATAACATCATGACACCATATCATCCCCAAACTAGTGGACAAGCAGAAATGTCAAACAAGCAAATCAAGAACATTCTGAAGAAATCTATCAATGAGATGGGGACGGCATGGAAAGATAAGTTATCCGGAGCACTATGGGCTTACAGAATAGCTTACAAAACACCTCTTGGAATGTTGCCATACCAACTCATCTACGGGAAGACATGTCTCCTACCTGTTGAGTTGGAATTCAAAGCTCATTGGGCCATAAAAAGGTGGAACATGGACTTTGAAGCAGCTAGGAAGAAAAGAAAAATGCAACTCTCTGAGTTAGAGGAATGGCGAGAAAAGGCATATCATAATGCAAAACTATACAAAGAGAGGACAAAATGGTGGCATGACAAAAGATTAAAAAAGAAGGAATTAAAACTAGGTGACAAGGTGTTACTTTTCAACTCCAGAGTGAAGTTGTTTGGACATGGGAAACTACAAAGCAAATGGGAAGGACCTTACAAGGTAATTAGCACATCGTCTCATGAAGCTGTCACACTTCAAAACGACAAAGGTACGCCTTTCAAGGTAAATGGTCAGCGTTTTAAAGTTTTCCATGACACACAATTGCCAGAAGAAGAATTGGATATAATTAACTTTATAGAATTTAAATAACATTTTCAATTCAGCTCTTCTTCTTTACTCTGTGAAAAAACTTAAAAACATGCTAAGCTATCTATACATTCGAATAAAGTATGGCCAGGATCTTTCTAGTCTTTTGTTGGTGCTTATCTTCACATGTTGTTTATGCAAGGTAATAGAATTCAAGTGTGGGGGAGGCAACCCTCCTAAACAAAGCACGACATCGACAAACGACGGAAGAACCATGAGAAAGGTAGGCCAACCTGTCTTAGGTTTGCTAGCCTTGCACTTCGTCCTCGGCCAGGTTTACCATCAACTAGCATGGGGGAGAGGCGCCCCCATGTATCCAGCTAAGTATTTCTCTTCCTTTGTTTTATTATATTTGGTTTGCTTTATAAAAAATGAAAACAAAATAAAAAATAGTGTGTCTAATTTGCTTTAATTTCTTTTAAGAGCTAAATAAATAAAATGGAGACAATCCCTTAAAATGGAAATGATGAATAGTTACTCTGTTGTAATTCCTTTCAAGTGCCTAGTTTTTAGCCTTGAATTCTCCCGAATTTTGGATAAAATTGTTTAGATATAAGGATTTACTCTAAACTTGAAACTCGTGGTAGCATATGCTTGATCTAAGTCTAGGTAATTGATGGATATGATATGAAAAGGCCTGAGCTGTTGTTTATCTTGTTCCAAGTGACACTAAAGTTCTAGAGATTTATGTTTTGAAAAATACAAAAATGCTATGATGAGTTCCTGTGTGACAAAGCTTGAATTCCCACCAGAGCCATACAAGTTATTTAGGCTAGGAAAAATTCCACATATATGCTACTTGCTTTTGCATTGAGTTTTGTCAAGCTTTGTGACCCTGATGAGAGATTTGACATGCTCTGAAAATCAAGATCACATACACACCACCCACATATGCACTACTCCTACACTGAGGGTAGGCGCAAAAACATGCCTTCCATCTAGATCCATCTAAAAATGTTTTACTCCTATACTGGGAGTGAACACAAAAATATGCTTAATAGGTTTTCCATCCACCAAATAAATGCTCCAAGTTCTTGTTGCTATCTCTCAAAGTTTTGTTGGAGAAAAGAGGCATGGGGCTATGCAAAAGTTATTCATAAAAAAAAGAGAAAGAAAAGAAAAAAAGTTGAGAAAAAATGGACAAGTGTCCGAGATATTGAAAACAATGGGTACTCAGATGCCTGCCTAAAAAAGAGAAGAGATGAATAAGATAGCCCTTGTTCTTTCGCAAAAAAATATTTCCAAGTTTCAAGAGAGAGATATGAGCAATGTAAAATTAGGTTAGCCACCACATATATCCACCTCATATATCATTAATAGTCTTTCCTTAGTACCGGTTCCACCGTCTGGTTAGGGTGCTTTGATCTCATTTCATTGGAGCTCGGATCAAAGTCATAAGTTTGTAGATTAAGCGTGGTGCTTAGGCTATAGATTACCTATGGATACGGCTAGGCCTCTAAATAGATTGTGATAGGTGGCAAGTGGTGACAGCCTTGTCCATCCCCTGTATTCCACCATGATAGGTCTAGTTATTAAATCATAGGGCTCATGGCAGACCTTGTCTATTTAACTCTCCTAGTTGGTAGGCGGGCTGTGCCCCGAAGTACTATCGCATTTTTTCTAGTTATTTGTTTACCCTTAGTTACTAGAAAGATATATCACTCGCTCTCCCACCTAGCTATCTCTGGTTAGCTTGTATTTAGTAGTTAGTTTAGGTAGTTCACACCCATCCTTCACTATCGTTTACCTACCTAGGATCAACTTAAGACCTACCTTTAACAAATCCTAGTCCTATATAAATTCTAGCCTTCCACCTTCCTATGGTAAAAATATAAATTCAACACTCGGTACTCACCGAGCGAAGTGCTACGAGATAGTTCTACGCACTTGCGGAATCCTTCAATAGTCGTTAAGAAGTATCTACAAGCATTTCTGGTGCCGTTGTCGGGGAAGGCAACTGGGATCGAATTTATAAGGCTGAATTTGTAAGCTAGGTTGTTTTTAGTTATCCTATGTAGTTTATCCTTGTTTATTCATATCCTATCACTACCCCACATGATCATGGGTGATAAGTCCATTCATGATTTTTCTGCACCCTCGGCTACTAATGTAGCCACCGGACCCAATGTTATCAATGGGGACGCTAACTTTGAGCTTAAGCCAGCGTTAATTACGATGGTTCAAGCTAGTCCATTCTGTGGGAAAGCTCATGAGGATGCAAATGTTCACCTCCAACATTTCTTGGATATTTGTAGCATATTCACCATTAAGGGAGTGAGCCAAGAGGCTCTACGTCTTTGCCTTTTCCCCTTCTCTTTGTTACGAAAGGCTAAGCAATGGTTTTATTCTAACCGCAACGTTGTAGATACCTAGGACAAGTGTTCCAACGCTTTCCTAGTTAAGTTTTTCCCTATGGGGAAGACTAATGCTCTGCGCAATAAAATCTCTAGTTTTTCACAACTAGTAGATGAATCGATTCCCAAGGCTTGGGAATGAATGCAAGAGTATGTCTCTGCATGCCCACACCATGGCATGGAAGATTGGCTTTTGATTCGAAACTTCTACCATGGATTAGTGCCATTATATAGGAGCCATTTAGATGTTGCTACTTGTGGTGCATTCCTTTCGCTAAGTGTTGTGGATGCTAAGACAATGATCGAGAAGATGGTCTCCAACCAAGGATGGAAAGACGATCGACTCCAACCTCGTAAACAAGGTATGCATTCAATTAAAGAAATTGACATGCTTGCAGCTAAGATGGATCTACTCACAAGCGAGTGGAACATTATGAGAAGGTGAGTGCCCAAGAGACACTCAAAGCCATGGATTCCCACATGACTTACGAAGTCTGTGGAGATGTTGGACATTTGGGCAATTCCTATCTGAAACCCAAGAGGACCTCAACTTCATGAACACCATAACGGGTTCCATCCACAACATCAAGGCTGGAATCAACGCTTAAACAACCAGGGAGTAAGCTAATCAATCTACCCGTTATCTCAAGGGAGTAGCCACTGATTTATTAGTTAAAGTTAGGAGTACCTATATTCCTATAGATTTTATGATCTTAGACACGGGTAACACCGAGGATACACCTTTAATCCTTTGTCATCCTTTCCTTAATACTGCAAATGCTTGCATATATGTGGCTTCTGGGCAAATCCAATTCCAATTTGTAGGAAGAAAATAAATATTTGCTTTTGCCTCTGGACAACCCCTCTTTGATGAGAAACAGGAAAAGAAGAAGCATCCGAAGATAATCAAGATGAAGAAACCAAAGCCAATTGAAGAGCCTTAGAAACCTATCAAGAAGAAGAAGAATAGAAAGAGATGGCGTAAAAAGAAAGATCCATCCTCAAACTAGTCATCCCTTAAACCTGACAAAGCCTTCGAGGTGGAACAAGAGGAAACACCTCCGCCCAAGGACAAATGACCTTGAGCCCCACAAAAAGGGAAGTTTTCTATTCCTTGCATTTATTTACCACATTTCGTTAGTTGCATTTCATTTCCAATAAATTTGCTTTACATTGCATGATAGGTTAGTTGCATTTAGCTACTCTATGTTAATAAATAAAGTTCTGTAGTAGCTAATGCCTGATAGGATAGATATGCATTTAAAGCAACATATAAAAAATATATTTAATAATAATGAATAAAATTCAGTAGCATCCCTGATGAATAAGTTATCTAGTAGTTATAGGTTTAGCTAGTTATTTATGCATTCTAGTAGTATTAGTTAGTCAATAAAGAAAAGAATCGAAAGAGCTGCCAGAAGACATTCCAACCTATGCAAAAGGCAAGCTTGAGGGAGACGTCTCTCCCCGCTCAGGTATGAAAATCTTAAACCCTCTCTTTACATTCATGTTTGCTTTATATTTCAATATTCATGATCAAAGAATATAGAGAGGAGTGCCTTTAAATTATTTCAAGAGAAACTCTGCTCTTATAAAATGATGATAAATTATTTGGAGATGATGAATAGTTGCTCTGTGATACTTTGCAAAAGCTTGTGATACAACCTTATACTTCTTTAGTTTTGAGCATGATAAACTTAGAGTTCATCTTAAGTTGAATGCTTTCATGGGTTGCAAATGCTAGAACCAAGAATAGGCTTTTGTTTGATATGTTGTATGCCATGATTAGAATAAATCTTTGAACCTAACTGAGGAATGGTAAAGACAACCTAGAGTTTTGTTTTGCAAAATGCTAAACTCTCTTGCTAGAAGTTCCTCAATGGTGATAAATTCCAACCAGAGCCAAATAAATATCCACTTACATGATAAAGCCACCATAAAAGCTGCTTGTTTGTTTTGAGCTTTTTCAAGCCTTGTTGATCTGAGTAGAGAAACATTTCATGCCTTTTGATCAAGATCACGTACACCAACATATTTATGCTATTCCTACACTGGGGATACACATCCATATATGCATTCCATTTAATATTGCTCTATGAGAATGAAAGTTACCTCTCTATGCTGTCTTACATCAAAAGAGAGGCATGGGCTACAGAAAAAATGAGAGAGAATAAAAGAGCAAAAAGCTCTATTGTTCAAAAAAGAGAGTGAGAAAAAGAAAGTAGCCATGCCCTCTCAAAAAGAAGCTAGAGAAGGGAAACTTCTCAAAAGGAGTACCACTTCCACCAAATATACTACACACATGCACATCATGATTAGTTTGTATGACTTGTTGCTCCTTGTGATCCAAGTGTTTGACTTAGCAGTAGATTCAATTCAAGTAAGCTATGCTTTTACCCCTACCTTGAGCTCCACATAAGCTTTAGGATAGAAATTAAGGCTAAAATTAATGGCCTTGGTGAGGATTTCATATACCATTGAGTGACTTGAGTGTACCATCCAAGGAACTTAGGCAAGTTTTCTTTTCAAATCATGTGAAAACCTCCAAGAAGTTTGAGCTAAACCAAAGTAGGCAAAAAGTATCTATCAAGCTACACATTCTTGCAACTGCTTGTATCAAGGTGAAGGCCAAAAGCTCCACATTGCTAAGACTGATGGTGAAATTTCTATGTGCTAACATGTTCAACTCAAGAGAGAATATTTGTTTGTATACAAGTCTTTGCAGGGCATTACATAGTAGCAACTCCTAATCCAACAACCTATTCCATGCTAAACCCGCATCTTTGCTGAGGACAACAAAGGGGTAGCTTGGTGGAGCTTGTTGACAGTCACTAACACCTATTTTGACCATCAACATTCCACCCAAAGTCATGGTAAAGTAAGGTAAATCATCATTACATGTGAAGAATTATGTTTAAATTTCACCTAGTTCCACTTGTGCTTGTAGAATTATTTGTATGCAGGAAATATGGCAAATTTTGGCCAAAATGGTGACAAACATGGACCAAGGAAGCAAGTGGACATGGCAGGGCCACCTGAGCACATAGACCAGCGCCGCCTGGTGCCACGTAGGTACCGCCTAGCCCCACCTGGTGCCCACTTGGCACGTTGCCACATCACCGATCCGTGGGAGCTCCTCCACAACCAATAGGAAGTGTTGATCTAAGTCGGTTTCAACCAATGGTCATGATGGAGAGGCCATGGATCTATGGGCCCATTGTCATAGACTTGGAGCTTCACCAACCAACTTATCGACCAAGTTTCATCATGTGCTATCTTCACAACCGCCTTGGAGGAGCAACCAGCGCCCTTGGATCCAAAGGCGGTGCATCCAAGGGCCGACCGGCGCCCCTTAGCCGCCGCTAGGCGCCCCCCTATGGCCACTAACCTCCCTGCTACCTACAAGTACCCCTCTCCTCACTCTACACTATAAATAGTGGGTGTGGAGCTCGGTGGAAAGACGCTCCATTTATTTCCAAGCTCTCCAAGCTTCTCTTAGCTTTCTAGCTTAGCATTAGCTATAGAGTAGTAGTCTAGTAGTGGAGTAGAGCAAGAGCAGAGCTTCTTGAAGTACAAAAGAGTCTTCTAGATCTTGTATAGCTCCTTTGTAATTCTTTCATTTCAGAATTTACTTTATTTAGTATTTATTTCAGTACTTTATTTTAGTATTGCTTGCTTTACTTTAAGTACTTAGTCATTAGTGTTCGTCATTAGTGAGCTTAGCTGCTTATTGTTTGGCATTACTAGCATAGGTTATCTTATCATTAGTAGTCTTTTGTTAGTACCAGTTCCACCGTTTGGTTTGGGTGCTTTGATCTCATTTCATCGAAGATCGGATCAAAGTAGTAAGTTTATAGATTAAACGTGGTGCTTAGGCTATAGATTACATGTGGATATGTCTAGGCCTCCGGATAGATTATGGTAGGTGGCAAGTGGTGATAGCCTTGTCCATCCTCTATATTTGACCATGATAGGTCTAGTTATTAAATCGTAGGGATCATGGCAGACCTTGTCTATTTAACTCTCCTAGTTGGTAGGCGGGCTGTGCCCTAAAGTACTATCGCATTTCTCCTAGTTATTTGTTTACCCTTAGTTACTAGAAAGATATATCACTCGCTCTCCCACCTAGCTATCTCTGGTTAGCTTGTATTTAGTAGTTAGTTTAGGTAGTTCACACCCATCCTTCACTATCGTTCACGTATCTAGGATCAACTTAAGACCTACCTTTAATAAATCCTAGTCCTATATAAATTCTAGCCTTCCGCCTTCCTGTGGGAAAATATAAATTCGACACTCAGTACTCTCCGAGCAAAGTGCTATGCGATAGTTCTATGCGTTTGCGGAATCCTCCAATAGTCATTAAGGAGTATCAACAGTCCTCCTTTGAGTACTCCTCCTCATCATCACTCTCACTATTGCACTCATCATCGGATTGTACCTTAGTGGCCTTAGCCATGAAGCATGTCAATGGAGAGTCAAAAAGAGAAGGTATGTTGTTGATGGCGATGCTTGCAAGTGCCCTCTTCTTGGATGTCTTCTTCTTATCATCACTAGAATGATCATCATTAGAAGAATGATCACTATCCCAAGTGACTATATAAGAGCCACCCTTCTTCTTCTTCTTAAAGGTCATCTTCTTCTCCTTCTTCTCCTTCTTCTCTCTCTTCTCATCTTCATCATTGTCACTATTGAAGGGACAATCGGCCACTAAGTGATTGTTGCTCTTGCACTTGTAGCACCTCCTTGGTTGATCCTTGTTCTTGGATTGATCTCTCCTCTTTCTTGCACCATAGCCGTTCTTCTTCATGAATTTGCTAAATCTTCTCACAAAGAGGGTCATTGCTTCATCATCAATATCACTAACATCCTCATCATCACTTGATTCTTCTTTCTTTAAATTGCCCTTAGTCTTGGATGAGGAGCCAGCCTTGAATGCCACACTCATCTTCTTCTTGTCTTCCTCCTCTTCCTTGATTCCCCCATTGCTTTCCACATGGTATGTGTCCTGTGTGACTACATCACCTAGTACTAGGTTTGGGGTCATTTTCTCCAATCCATCTCTCACAAGTATAGACACCAAAGTGTCAAACCTTGGTGGTAGGCATCTCAAGAATTGATGTGAGGAATCCTTGTCCTTCACTTTCCCTCCTAGGCTCTTCAAGTCATTGACAATCACTTGTAGCCTATAGAACATCTCCAGAATGCTCTCATCATCCTTCATCTTGAAGCTTGTGTACTTGTCCTTGAGGATGTATAGCTTGGCATTCTTGATTGCGGGTGTACCCTCATATGTTTCTTCCAATCTCTACCAAATCTCATTTGCCTTCTCAAGATCTTTGATTTGCTCAAACATCTTTCAATCAATTGCATTGTAGATGGTGTTAAGAGCCATAGTGTTGCATTGCTTGCTTGTCAAATCCTTCTCAGTGGGATTGATAGGATCAAGAATCACATAGTCACTCTACCACATCCCAAACCTTGTCAATGATTGAACCCAAATAATCATAAGATGTGCCATCAAAGAACGGTGGTTTGCTGCCAACATGGTTGAACACAACTTGAGCCATTTTGACACTGAAGGTTGTTAAGCCTCAACCAAAAGGTGACCACAGCTCCGATACCACTTGAAAGGTCATAATAGCTAGAGGGGGTGAATAGCCTAATAAAATTTTCTACAAATCACTACAGTAATTAGTTAGTCAACTAGAAAGCAAAGCTTTTTGCTCTAGCTCTATACAAGGGTTGCAAGCCACCTATCCACAAGTCTAGTGATGTATGATCTCTAGGCACATAAGAGCTCAGTTGTTACTCTTACACTAGTTGAGCTAGCTACCAAACTAACTAACTAGCTATTCAACTAACTAAACAACTAAGCAATTAGCTAACTACCTCTACAACAAGATAATGAAGGTAAATACAACGAGCGGTAGGAGTTGTTATACCGAACATGGCAAGAGAAAATTAATGATCACCAAGTGAAACCAAACAGCTAATTGACACACAATTTATCCCGAGGTTCACTTGCTTGCAGGCAAGCTACGTCCTTGTTGTAATGGCTGATTCACTTGATGGTTTGCGAGCTAATTGGCACCACGCCAAGCCTAATAAATGGACACCACAAGAACCTACACAAGATGAGGGCACTTAATGTCATGAGACATCCACTAGAGGTGCTTTTGGCGCTCTGACAGGGAATAAGCCCAAGAACCCCTCACAAATCCACTAGGAGATGGCCATGAACAATCATCAACACATGCCAACCTCCTCAAGCTGCTCCAAGCCATCTAGGTGGTGGCATCCACCAAGAGTAACAAGAAAACTGTAGCTAGAATGATCCCCAAGTGTCACTAGATGCAATCACTCAAGCAAATGCACTCTGGATCACTCTGAACTCACTTGGATGATGAATCAATCAAGAGAATGAGTGGGAAGGCTTTGGCTTAGCTCACAAGGAAGTGTGGATGATCAAAATGTCCAAGAGAATGAGCTAGAGCCAGCAAAGCTCTATTTATAGAGCCCCAACACTTCACTAGTCATTATACTCGCAAAGGGGCACCGAACCCTGGTCCGGACTGCTACAGTAGGGTCCGGTCGCTCCCAACATCGAATCACAGTGCACCACCTCATACATTCAAATCAAAGCGACCGTTACTCATGCCAACGGTCAACAATAGATGTCGGACCAGACTCTTAGAGCAGCGTCTAGACTTAGCGCAAGGGCGAGTCCGGAGCACAATAGAACCAATCCAGAGCACCAAACACAGGCCAGATCGAGCTCGGTCCATGTGTCCAGATTACAAACAATGGTGTCCGGCCAGAATTCCTTGCTCTTTGTTTCACTAAAATATTTCTTCAAACTCCGCCAATGGTCTGGACCCTGAACCAATTCGAGTCCGATTGCTCGTCGTTCACCCTCACGCCACCACATGGCCACCTATGCCCTCAGCTCCTCAACCGGATGTCGCCGAGATGGTCCAGACCCCTGCTTTCATAGGGCCCAGCCCGAGCGCTTGGACAACCCGTAGGCTAGGGTTAGGCACCCGACCCGAGTCCCTTGGACCGGTCCACCCTAAGCCCAGAGTATGGTCACCAATTTCTTCTCCAATTCAACTCCTATCACTTCAGCCACTTCACCCTTGCTTCCAAGTTGCTATGCCAAAGTGTCTCACTGTTGTGCACATGTGTTAACATAATTTCAAAGCATTTTCAAGGGTGTTAAGTTAGTACACTAGGTCCTAATACATTTGCAAGTATGGATTCACCTAGTGGCACTTGATAACCATTTTAACCATGATTGTCCCCTCTTTATAGTATGGCTATCTATCCTAAACCCAATCACACCCTCTATGGTGTCTTGATTGACAAAACAAAATCCTATTTATACCTTTTCCTAGATCTCCATAGGATTTTTCTTTTTCTCTTTCTTCTTTTCCATATTGGAGCACTTGATCCATCTTAGGCCATCACTATCACCATGACCATCATCTTCTAGCTCCATCACTTGGCCTTGGACCACCCAAACTCATCCATCACTTAGACAAAGGGTTAGCCCAAATAGGTTTCATCAATTAGCCAAAACCAAACTATGGCTTTCACTAGGGTGAGTAGTAGTGCTTGGGTTCCTCTATATGGCTGCTTTGCTCCTTACTTTGAGGGGGTCCAGTAGGAGATCATTAGACCTTCTAAGGTTGTTGGGGCTAGATGGGGACGGAGCTGGACACTAGGTTTGAGTGACAAGAGCAACACTTGTTGCAGCAATACTTTGCTCTACTAGAGGAGAGTGCAAAGCCTCATTGAGCAGATGGGTCGGTTGGCAACACACGAGGAGGTTCAACAGATTCACACCTAGTAGCAACATTTCTAGACAGACCAAGCAGCTCACACTCAGGCCTTCGGAGAGTTCGTCAATCGTATGACGCCTTCATCGACCACTTGTACGGCTTCTTCATGAGGCAGTCAGCTCCATAGCAGTTAAGCGTGAAAGCTCCACTACTGTTCTAGCACCAGCAGCCACTCTACTAGACCCAGTCCAATAGTAGCTCTTCCCACAGCCTCCGATCTCCAATCCCATAGGTATTCCTCCATAGGTTACACTCCTGGTGTCGTCCTCGACTCGATAACAACATCAACCACAAGATCCTTAGCAATCTCCGCCTCACAAGTAGTTCTTGTCTGTCAGTCATCGTCGTCTTAGTTTGTTTTATTTTGTGGTCGTCGTGAGAGAGACATGGTTAGATACTTTGCTTCATTTTTCCCCATGTGATGTATGGGCTTGATACATTTGGGATGTACTCATGATACTTGGTTTGCTTGTGAGTCTCCTTTGAGATGGCATGATGATACACTTGGTTGTACTAAATTTGGTTTGATAATGGTCTTAGTTGGAACCCTTAATCCTTGCTTATTTTTCTCTGTGATGATATGATTTAGATATATCAATTGATGATGTATGATATGAGATGAACTATGATATGATTGATATATATATACTAGTAGGCTCCACGCACATTGCCGCAGGACGTCTATTATGGTGTTGTATGCTTAAAGTGAGAATATGCAAAGTAGCGTAAAAGGAAAAGTAAGAAGGTATTGTTTCAGGTGATATGTTCTTTGGCGATGCGGTTACTGTTCCATAAATGCATATATTAAAATAGCAGAGAAAAATGTAAGGTTTAATTGTTATATTATGTAAAAGATTTCTTTGCACTATTCTCTAATCGAAGTGTTACACACGTTGAGTAGTAAAAAAAAGTTAAGTTTCACACATGTTGAGTTGTAAAAAAATTAGGAAAGTGTAACGTTTAATTGTTGTACCATGTAAAGATTTCTTTGCACTATTCTCTAATATAAGTGTCACACTTGATAGGTAAGCAAGAGGGGAGAAATTAAAAAATAAAAAGGGAAAAAAGAATTAGGAGAACAAAAAGGAAAGAGAAAAAATAAAAAAATAAAAAAGGAAAAGGGAAAATAGAATTAGGAAAACCAAAAAGACCATTTAAAAGATCTCTTGGCACTATTCTCTAATATAAGTGTCACACATGATAGGTAAGCAAGAGGGGGAGAATAAAAATACAAAAAATAGGAAAAATAATTAGGGAAACTACAAAAGGAAAGGGGAAAAATAAAAAACAAAACAAGGAAAAGAGGAACAAGAATTAGAAAAATAAACAAAAGAACAGGATAAATGTTTGCTACATTGACCGGTGAAAAGTACCTGGCAAGAGGGAAAAAGTGGGGACAATAAGAAAAGGAAAGAGAAAAAGAAAACCAAAAAACAAAAGGGACAACAAAATTAGAAAAACAAAAAAGGAAAGGGAAAAGGTGTTTGCTCCATTGACTAGCAAACACTACCTGATAGGTAAGCAAGAGGTTGTGGCAGAACCTCCTAAATTATTGGGCCCACATGCACCTGTCACTGTCCAACGACCTTTGACATCTATGCATATGTTACCGATAACCTAAGAAGACTGTCGGGTGTCCTCGGGGAACCCCGAATCATCCACGATTTCCGAGCAGGATCACATTACAGAGTCATTGCAGTATTACAACATTTATTCAAATATCTACACCAGAGTAAAAACAGCGGAAGTCTTACAATAACTTAGTTTACAAAACATTTATTTCAAACCTTACAAACTAAGTTCGATTATTAATACAAACCAAGGTAGTGGAGTGGCATTATAATATATTACAAAACACACGAAAAACGCTGCCCTGCCCAAGGGCCACACATTTACTTAACATCATCGCACTGAACAACAGTCATGCAGCACGATCCAAAACAGATCTGCTCATGAGCCTCACCTGCAACAAGGGTCAACGAACCCTGAGTACGAAAGTACTCAACAAGACTTAACCGAAATAAAAAACTAAGAAACTCAGGAATGCAGGCTCATGGATTCAAGGTATGGCTTTAGCAATAATCAAAGTTCTTTTGCGTAAAAGCTCTTTTAACAAAATTCTTTATTTCAACATTAAAAACTTCATAAGATCATATACAAAGCTGACACGATCCGTATTGAGATCATGAAACTTCATATCCAACACTTTCTCAAACCATACTCAAGTTCCAGTTATTAATACTACGATGATGAACAGAGAAGTGAGTCTCCATAACCGAGGAGCAACGACGATTCGAACCGATTATAAACCCAGCTGGGGAATTCCAGACCACACGACATATGTAGGTCCCCGACCTACATATATCAACCTACCCTCGGATCCTCTAAACAAGAACGGGTCCGCGCCACCCGAGAATACAAGATACTCACTCCAGCCCATTGCCACGTGGGTACACGCTATTCCGCCATCTCTCCACTCCCGGTCTTGCGAGTAGCCATTCTCGTAATAGAATAGCCAAGTTAAGGCTTACCGGAGTATGCGGTTAGTACTACAAAGTCTCACCTCGAGCGGTTCAACAACGGTACGGACCTTAATCGACATGGGCGGAAAGAACCCGCTCACAAGACCTCCATGTCTTGTGGCTCACACACACCGAGTCCGCCCGGTCTAGATTTATTACTTCACATGCTCATATTTCAAGATAACATAAGTAACCAAAATTCCATATAAAACTCGCAGGTGACAGGTAATCACCCGACTTTTATTATCTAAGCATGACTAAGCATAACTAGCCATACGAATTAAAACGGTTAACAAGGTAGATAAGGAAAACAAGGTTGGTAATGCATCAATTAGGTTCCCACTTGACTTCTAATCACTTAATGCAGTATTGAAAAGCAAAAGCGAAATCAATTTGTAAAACACAAGGTAGGTTTAAATGTATCCGGGGCTTGCCTTCGTTGACGGAAAAGTCCGATTCAGGAGTCGGTCCACAGATATCAACACCAACCTCCACAGATGGCTCAACCTCCTCAACTACTTGATTAACTACCACGGGTTCACCTTCGTTCACTACACGTAGTAACAATGCCATGTTTAACATGATGCGGAATACAAAACATGATGCTCGATGATGGATACAAAATTAAACAACTTTCCTTCGCGGTACAGTTACAAGTCAAACTAACTAAATCTATTTCTTAATACCTACATCAATTGCCAAAGACCATTATCCACTAATGACCCAAGGACATCACTCAATCAAAAGTTCAATCAAAACCTAAATCATTAAAGGTTACTATTCACTTTTATGAATTAATTATTTAATTAAAAATTATGAAATAAATCAACTTATTCCAATTGAGCTCAAAATTTTTGTAAATGTTCATTATATGATAACTAAGTGACAAAACAATTTTCATAATTTTTGGATACATAAATAAGCCTAGAAAAATCATGGAAAGTCATTTATTAATTAATTGAGCAATTTTTATCATACCCCAAAAATACTGAAAATCAAGATTTCAAATTTTTGTTATATAATATACATCATAGAGAAGTCACACAAAAATTTTCATAATTTTTGGAGCTCTAAATAAATCTACACAAAAATAACAAAAACAGACACTATTCATTCATTCCAGAAAATAGAAAAATCCATATGAACGCTGAGTCACTGACAACCCGACCCCACATGTCATCCCTAACCTCCGTCCTTTGACTACGACAACGACGGCGCTGACCGGCGCAAACTCGCCGACGGTGAGATCACAGGAGACAGCAAGGGTACTAACATGATCACTACGTCACAACGTATCGATCTATGGTACTAACGCGACCAATTACGGACCGAACCGAGCACTACACCGACCATGGCGGACGCGGTGGCACGGCAGCGCTACGCCGGCGGCAGGAGATTGGCAACGATCAAATAAATGGTACAGGAAGCACCAGTAGCTCACCACGAACACGACGGAGCAGAGAGCAAGGCTGGAGAAGCAGCGTAGACGTGGGTCGACGTACACAGCAACGGCGGCGGAGCAAGGATCGTCGGTGATGGTGTGCCGGCGACTGTGGTGATCAAAATGAGCAAGCAACAACGGATTAAGCATCACAGCATCGAAACGAAGCCGGAGCTACGCTAATCAGAAGCAACGGCTCACCGGAGGGCCCTGACCACGGTGAAACGGGATCACCGAAGTTGTTGCCGGCCGCGAAGAAAAAGTACGTTGCGCGGCGCCTCCCGGTGAAATCAGACTAAATTGAGGGGATAGCTAGACGCGCAAGGAGTAGGCGGAGCTGGAGCTAGCTTATCAGCGATGGCGGAGCACGACAGCGACGGCACGGGCTCGCCGGAGATGAGCAAGGTGACGGGAAGAAAACAGAGCAACGGAAACGAAGAACGGCGACGACTCCAGAGCTTTAAAGGATGGCCAGGAAACTCAAGGAAGCTGCGTTGTGGCCTTCACCGCGCCAGCGCGACGCCAAAACGGCCACGACCGCGCCTGGAACGCCGAAGAAAGAAACGCCGGCAATGTAGCAAGAGCGGTGAACACTGTTCATTAAAATTACAGAATTGCCATTCTCCAAAATTCACAAATTACTCTCAAAATTTCATAACAACTCAAAAATCTCCAAAAACAAAAGTTGTTCAAAATCAAAAGTTCTACAACTTTGCTTTTGAAACCATATCCAAATTCATTCTACATTTTGAAATTCAAATTTAAATTCAAAAGGGGACACTTTTAAAGAATTATGCCTTTTCAAATTACTTCAAATTTTACTAAACAACTTTGAAAACTCCAAAAACCAACTTTGTACAACTTGACAAGATCTACACTTTTGCTTTTAAGCTCAACCCCAAAATATGCTTAGATTTTTAAATAAGTTTTCAGGGTAGAATTTAAATACTGAAATTAGGGTTTTCGGAATTTCAAATCAATACAGGTATTTCAAACTTGATTCAAACACTACAATTCAACACTTGTACATGAATGTAAACTTGTTTTAGTGAATGCATATCAAAGTTTGCAATATGACCAAATGCTTTGCAATGCATATGATGACATGACAGTTTTAGTATTTAAAACACCGGGGTGTTACAATCCTTCCCCTAAAAGAAATCTCGCCCCGAGATTCAAAGCCATAGGTTAAGTAATGGAAAAGGAAATGTGTCAACCCAAAAATATCCAAAACTTCTTCATAAAACAACTGAGGTCCCTTTATAATCATGATTCACAATCTCATAGTAAACTACCATCATACTAAATCGATGCAAGAAACTCTGGAAACTTTTCTAACAAGTAATCTTCGATTCCCATGTAGCTTCTTCTTCTGAATGTTGATTCCATTGTATCTTGTAGAACTTTATTGTTCTCCTTCGAGTAACACGATCTTTTCCTGTTCCAACACTCGATAGGATATTACGAATAGGTTAGATCAGGTTCAAGTTCCACCCCTTCAACTTCAACATTCTCGCTCAGGCACTTGGAGACACTTCTTTAATTGAGAAACATGGAATACATCATGCAATCATTGATAGATGTTCGGTAATTTCAAGCGATATGCTACCTTTCCATACCTCTCTAAGATTTGAAATGGTCCAATATATCGAGGTGCCAATTTGCCTTTAACACCAAAACGGTTAACCCCTTCATTGGCGATACTTTTAGATATACAAAATCTCCTTTGTTAAACATCAATGGTCTCGCCGTTTATCTCGCATAACTCTTTTATGCCGGACTGAGCTATCTTCAAATTACCTTGTATCTGTCTAACCTTGTCTTCTGCTTTTTTTACGTGTCAACTCCAAAGAATCTTCTTTCTCCTGCTCGACCAACTCAACGATGTCCTGCATCTACGACCATATAGTGCTTCAAATGGAGCCATTCTAATGCTTTCTTGATAACTATTATTGTATGAAAACTCAGCCAAAGGCAAACACTCATCCCACTTCTTGGAATAGTTAAGGACACAACACCTTAACATATCTTCAAGTACTTGATTGACTCTTTCAGTCTGTCCATCAGTCTGTGGATGATAGGCTGTACTAAACAGAAGCTTGGTTCCCAACGAAGAATGCAATTGTTTCCAAAAGCTAGAGACAAACTATGTACCCCTATCTGACACTATGGTCTTTGGTACTCCATGTAGGCTCATAATTCTTGCTAAATAAATCCTGGCATATTGGACAGTAGAATATGTACTCCGGACCGGAAGAAAATGTGCCGACTTGGTTAGTCGATCTACAATAACCCATATTGAGTCAAATCCCTTTGCTGTCTTGGGTAGACTAACAATAAAGTCCATACTTATATCCTCCCACTTCCAAGCTGGAATAGGTAATGGTTGTAATTCTCCAGCAGGCCTCAAATGTATAGCTTTCACTTTCTGACAAGTATCACACTTTGCTATATATCTTGCAATTTCTATCTTCATTTTGGTCCACCAAAATCTTTGTTTTAAGTCATGGTACATCTTATTACTCCTCGGATGGATAGATAACCTAGTAGCATGTGCTTCTTCAAGAATTGACTGTCTCAACTCAGGAACTTTTGGTACTACTAGACGATTCTTGAACCATAACACATCTTCATCATCTATGCTGAAGCATTCCGCTTTTCCATTTCTGACTCTATCCTTGATATGGGCTATACCCTTGTTTTCTTTCTGAGCAGCTATAATCTGATCATGAATAGTGGCTTCAACAATAATGTTGGTCAAATTGCCCTGTTGAATTACATCTACATTCAACTTCTCCATTTCTTGACATAAAGTCAAACCCATTGTTCTTACTGCCAGACAATTGCAATAACTTTTGCGACTTAAAGCATCTGCAACTACATTTGCCTTTCCAGGGTGATAATGCACTTCCAAATCATAATCCTTAATTAGTTCTAACCATCGTCTTTGTCGCATGTTCAATTCTGACTGAGTGAAGATATATTTTAAGCTCTTGTGGTCTGTGTAAATATGACACGTATTACCAAGCAGGTAATGCCGCCAAATCTTCAGAGCATGTACCACAGCTGCTAACTCCAAATCATGAGTCGGATAGTGTTCTTCATGTTGCTTAAGTTGCCTGGACGCATAGGCAATGACTCGGCCTTCTTGCATCAATACACATCCAATACCAACTCCTGAAGCATCACAATAAACATCAAATGGTTTTTCGATATCAGGTTGGGCTAATACTGGTGCAGTGGTCAACAATCTTTTCAAATTCTGGAAAGCCTCTTCACAATCCGATGACCATACAAACTTGACTTGGTTCTTCAACAACTCAGTGATGAACTTTGACACCCTAGAGAAATCTGGGATAAACCGACGGTAATACCCCGCCAATCCCAGAAAACTCCGAACCTCATGAACTGTAGTTGGCGGTTTCCAATCAAGCACATCCTTAACTTTGCTTGGGTCAACTGCAACTCCTTCAGCTGACAAAACATGACCAAGAAACTGTACTTCCTTAAGCCAAAACTCACACTTGCTAAACTTGGCATAAAGCTTATGTTCTCTCAAGCGGTTCAGAACAATTCTGAGATGATCCGCATGTTCACTCTTGTTCTTGGAGTATACTAAAATATCATCAATAAATACCACTACAAATTTGTCTAGCTCAGGCATGAATACTGAATTCATCAAATACATGAAATGAGCTGGAGCATTGGTCAAACCAAAAGACATGACCAAATATTCATATAATCCATATCTTGTGGTAAATGCCGTTTTGGGAATATCTTCAGGCTTTATCTTGATTTGGTGATATCCTGACCTCAAATCTATCTTCGAGAAAACTTTGGCTCCGGCCAGTTGATCAAAAAGTAAATCTATCCTAGGTAAGGGATACTTATTCTTGATAGTCACTTCATTCAACGGACGATAGTCAACACATAACCTTAAGGTCTCATCTTTCTTCTTCACAAATATTGCTGGACATCCCCAAGGTGATGAACTAGGTTGGATAAACCCCTTATCAATCAGTTCTTGCAACTGAGTTTTCAACTCGGCCAATTCCTTTGGTGGCATCCTATAAGCTCTCCATGAAATCGGAGCTGTTCGGGTTTTAACTCTATGTTAAACTGTACATCTCTATCAGGTGGTAGACCAGGTAAATCTTCAGGAAACACATCTGGAAATTCACATACTACCGGGATATCTCTAATCTCTTTGACCGCAGTTGCACAAATTTTGCCCATTGATCTTCTTAAGGTTGGAAGTTGGATGAGAAGTTGAGAATTACTATCTGGCAAACTCACCCTTATAGTTCTATTCAAAGCATTTATAACAGCCTTATGCTGATACATCCAATTCATTCCCAAAATTACATCTATATCCTGATCCTTTAGGATAATCATGGTAGTGGGAAAAATATGCCCACCCAGGTTTACGGGTACCTGGTATACCATTTCCTTAGTACACAGACGTCCCCCGGGCGACTGTATAAAGAAATTTTCCTTTGTTGCCCCAATTGGAATTTCATACTTCACGACAAATGTTCTATTGATGAATGAATGTGATGCGCCAGAATCAAATAGAATAATCTGCAGGTGATCATGACGAGAAACGCATACCCATCATCACTGGCTCTCCCTCTGGAATCTCTCCGGCTTGAATGTAGAACACTCGCCCAGTCTTCTTTTCACCATTACCCTTCTGAGCACTCTGATTGTTGTTCTTGTTCTGCGACTGACCCTGTTGTTGATTGGCAGGGTTCTTCTGAAAATTGGGATTGTACTGTTTGGGATACGAGCATTCCCTTGAGAAATGACCAGGCTTACCACAGTTGAAACAGGGGATACTTATGACCTTGTGATGTTGGAGTATTGACACCGAAGTATTATGAGGTGAATTCTGATAAGTTGTAGCAGGACGAACATTTGATTGTTGCCCAGATTGAAACTGCGGTGGACGATATGGAGGACGATAATGGTTGACTGGATGATAGATCACCCTCTCCTCTTTTGATTTCCTCCAAAAGGTCCAGACGGCACATTCTTTTTCTTTTTAATCTCCTTATGTTGTCGATACTTTTCCTCTGAAGCAATTGCAATATTCACTGCCTCATGATAAGTAATATTGGTACAAGTTGTCATCATTGTCTGCAATTTAGTATTCGGACCTCTCATGAACCATTTCTTCTTTTTAGCATCGGTGTTGACATGTTCAGTGCATATTGTGACAGTGATTGAATCTTCCCACATACCGTGCATAACAAATCTGATCCCCTTGCTTCAAAGCAAGGAATTCATCCATTTCATAGCCATCACTCCCTCGGGGATATAATGAGCTCAAAGCAAAGATGCGAAACTCCATCCAAGTTAATGGAATACCTATGGGCTGCATGGCCATAAGATTTGCATACCAAGCACCTGCTGCTCCCCTAAGTTGTTGGGCGGCAAACACGGTTTCAAAACTCGTGCATGGAATAAGATCAAATTTCGCTCCATGGTCCTAAGCCAGTCCATCGACCTCCGAGTGGGTCATCGGCCTTGGTGAACACTTTGGGGTTTTGTATCTGTAAAGTCCACATATGTAGCCTCATGCCTATTATGATTACGTCCCAAAGGTGTCCATGCATCCGATTCTGTTTACTTTGAGCCATCTCATTAAGCAAACGAGAATTTTCAACTGTCACATTGACAAGTGCAGCTATAGCATCACCAAATTGGTTGGAACCGGGTGGCGGATTGGGGATATCATCCTCATCTTGTGAAGTACCCGAATCTGCTGAACCTCGCGTCTGACGCATCTGTTCATAACAAACCAAACTTTATTCACAAGTCTTTATTGAATTGCAACTAAAGCTTACTACAACGCATTACATCGGTTTCTTATTTAAACACAAACCGCATCTAAACAAGACCGCTTCACTTAAACTAGAACTAACTATTACACAACTCTACTTCTTTCCTTTATCACTTCAAACTTCGGGCTCGGTATCCATTCCAGAAATATTACCGCCCTCATTATCACTTTCATCAATCATTACTAATTCTTCCGGATCTTCTTCTTCTTCCTCTTCCGATTCACTATCATCGGCAAGGATCACACCTGGGTCCATTGCATCAGCTTGGGGTTCATGATTAGGATTTAGGAGATTGCTTAGCCTATGAACTTCCTCATGTAGAGTGGTATTATGCTCCTCTAAATCCTCTACATAAAATTCTAGCTCATGAGTTCTAGCTCTAGCTTCATTTCTCCCATCCACCATATGAATTAACAGATTTTCGCAGTTCCTGTGAGCGGTGGTGAGACGTCTTAACTGCTCCTGTAATCTGCCCACCTGGATGGCATCCATAGCCCTATCTCTAGTAGCTTGGGCTAACTCTGCAGAAATCCTCTGTATCTCTGCCTGAGGATCAGACCTAGATCTGCTACTGCTAGCACCGTCATTCCTAGGGGCAAGTTGATGGTGAGGAACTCCTTTAGGTCCGGTGGACTTACGGGGCGTCTTCTTGGTACGAGCCATACTGTACGAACAGGGTTAATCCAATTAAAACAATCTGACAACAGTCTCAAGAGCAGTTGGGATGGACTACACAACTCAACCCATACACACTACTCACCCAGGCTCAGAGACGAAGGAAGTAACAAGTGAATTAATTATGATGCATGAATCGTTCTTACGAACCAAAAACATCAAACTTATAAAGCACATAAACAACAGTTGTTATTATATAGGGCATAATAGAATTACTACTCCACCACACAAAGCCTTTTTCTCAAATCAGGAAGGGTGAGAATGAAATAAGATAAGTCAGAAGCAATTTGGACCAAATTATCAAGTTATACTTATTTGTCCCAAATCATTTTGAAGTTTTTGTAAAACAACACAACAAAGACTTGTAACGATCGCTCTGATACCATTCTATGGCAGAACCTCCTAAATTATTGGGCCCACATGCACCTGTCACTGTCCAACGACCTTTGACATCTATGCATATGTTACCGATAACCTAAGAAGACTGTCGGGTGTCCTCGGGGAACCCCGAATCATCCACGATTTCCGAGCAGGATCACATTACAGAGTCATTGCAGTATTACAACATTTATTCAAATATCTACACCAGAGTAAAAACAGCGGAAGTCTTACAATAACTTAGTTTACAAAACATTTATTTCAAACCTTACAAACTAAGTTCGATTATTAATACAAACCAAGGTAGTGGAGTGGCATTATAATATATTACAAAACACACGGCAAACGCTTCGCCTACCCTAAGGGCCACATTTATTTACTTAACATCATCGCTCAACAACAAATCATGCAAAGACGATCCAAAACAGATCTGCTCATGAGCCTCACACCGCAACAAGGGTCAATCGAACCCCGAGTACGAAAAGTACTCAACAAGACTTAACCGAAATAAAAAACTAAGAAACTCAGGAATGCAGGCTCATGGATTCAAGGTATGGCTTTAGCAATAATCAAAGTTCTTTTGCGTAAAAGCTCTTTTAACAAAATTCTTTATTTCAACATTAAAAACTTCATAAGATCATATACAAAGCTGACACGATCCGTATTGAGATCATGAAACTTCATATCCAACACTTTCTCAAACCATACTCAAGTTCCAAAGTTATTAATACTACGATGATGAACAGAGAAGTGAGTCTCCATAACCGAGGAGCAACGACGATTCAACCGATTATAAACCCAAATTGGGAATTTCAGACCACACGACATATGTAGGTCCCCGACCTACATATATCAACCTACCCTCGGATCCTCTAAACAAGAACGGGTCCGCCACCCGAGAATACAATGCTCCACACTCCAACCCATTGCCACGTGGGTACACGCTATTCCGCCATCCCTCCACTCCCAAAGTCGCGAGTAGCCATTCTCGTAATAGAATAGCCAAGTTAAGGCTTACCGGAGTATGTGGTTAGTACTACAAAGTCTCACCTCGGCGGTTCAACAACGGTACGGACCTTAATCGACACGGGCGGAAAGAACCCGCTCACAAGACCTCCATGTCTTGTGGCTCACACACACCGAGTCCGCCCGGTCTAGATTTATTACTTCACATGCTCATATTTCAAGATAACATAATAAGTAACTAAAATTCCATATAAAACTCGCAGTGACGGTAATCACCCGACTTTTATTATCTAAGCATGACTAAGCATAACTAGCCATACGAATTAAAACGGTTAACAAGGTAGATAAGGAAAACAAGGTTGGTAATGCATCAATTAGGTTCCCACTTGACTTCTAATCACTTAATGCAGTATTGAAAAGCAAAAGCGAAATCAATTTGTAAAACACAAGGTAGGTTTAAATGTATCCGGGGCTTGCCTTCGTTGACGGAAAAGTCCGATTCAGGAGTCGGTCCACAGATATCAACACCAACCTCCACAGATGGCTCAACCTCCTCAACTACTTGATTAACTACCACGGGTTCACCTTCGTTCACTACACGTAGTAACAATGCCATGTTTAACATGATGATGCGAATACAAAACATGATGCTCGATGATGGATACAAAATTAAACAACTTTCCTTCATGAGCAGATTACAAGTCAAACTAACTAAATCTATTTCTTAATACCTACATCAATTGCCAAAGACCATTATCCACTAATGACCCAAGGACATCACTCAATCAAAAGTTCAATCAAAACCTAAATCATTAAAGGTTACTATTCACTTTTATGAATTAATTATTTAATTAAAAATTATGAAATAAATCAACTTATTCCAATTGAGCTCAAAATTTTGTAAATGTTCATTATATGATAACTAAGTGACAAAACAATTTTCATAATTTTTGGATACATAAATAAGCCTAGAAAAATCATGGAAAGTCATTTATTAATTAATTGAGCAATTTTATCATACCCCAAAAATACTGAAAATCAAGATTTCAAATTTTTGTTATATAATATACATCATAGAGAAGTCACACAAAATTTTCATAATTTTTGGAGCTCTAAATAAATCTACACAAAATAACAAAAACAGACACTATTCATTCATTCCGGAAAATAGAAAAATCCATATGAACGGCCGAGTCACTCGACAACCCGACCCCACATGTCATCCCTAACCTCCGTCCTTTGACTACGACAACGACGGCGACCCGGCGCAAACTTCGCCGACGGTGAGATCACAGGAGACAACAAAGGGTACTAACATGATCACTACGTCACAACGTATCGATCTATGGTACTAACGCGCGACCAATTACGGACCAACCGAGCACTACACCGACCATGGCGGGCGGCGGTGGCACGCAGCGGCGCTTACGCCGGCGGCAGGAGATTGGCAACGATCAAATAAATGGTACAGAAGCACCAGTAGCTCACCACGAACACGACGGAGGCGGAGAGCAAGGTGAGAAGCGGCGTGAGACGTGGGTCGACGTACACGCAGAATCTCGGCGGAGCAAGGATCGTCGGTGATGGTGTGCGGCGACTGTGGTGATCAAAATGAGCAAGCAACAACGGATTAAGCATCACAAGCGTCGAACGGGTTTAGCTACGCTAATCGAAGCAACGGCTCACCGGAGGGCCACGACCACGGTGAAACGGGATCACCGGTTGTTGCCGGCCGCGAAGAAAAAAAATACGCTGCGCGGCGCCTCCGGTGAAATCGAGACTAAATTGAGGGATAGCTAGACGCGCATAAAGGAGTAGGCGGAGCTGGAGCTAGCTTATCGGCGATGGCGAACCACGACAATGACAACACGGGCTCATGGGGAGATGAGCAAGGTGACGGGAAGAAAACGAGCAACGGAAACGAAGAACGGCGACGACTCCAGAGCTTTAAAGGATGGCCAGGAAACTCAAGGAAGCTGCGTTGTGGCCTTCACCGCGCCAGCGCGACGCCAAAACGGCCACGATCAAGCGCTGGAACGCCGAAGAAAGAAACGCCGGCAATGTAGCAAGAGCGGTGAACACTGTTCATTAAAATTACAGAATTGCCATTCTCCAAAATTCACAAATTACTCTCAAAATTTCATAACAACTCAAAAATCTCCAAAAACAAAAGTTGTTCAAAATCAAAAGTTCTACAACTTTGCTTTTGAAACCATATCCAAATTCATTCTACATTTTGAAATTCAAATTTAAATTCAAAAGGGGACACTTTTAAAGAATTATGCCTTTTCAAATTACTTCAAATTTTACTAAACAACTTTGAAAACTCCAAAAACCAACTTTGTACAACTTGACAAGATCTACACTTTTGCTTTTAAGCTCAACCCCAAAATATGCTTAGATTTTTAAATAAGTTTTCAGGGTAGAATTTAAATACTGAAATTAGGGTTTTCGGAATTTCAAATCAATACAGGTATTTCAAACTTGATTCAAACACTACAATTCAACACTTGTACATGAATGTAAACTTGTTTTAGTGAATGCATATCAAAGTTTGCAATATGACCAAATGCTTTGCAATGCATATGATGACATGACAGTTTTAGTATTTAAAACACCCGGGGTGTTACAGAGGTGAAGAAAAGAGAGGAAAGTAAAAAAAAAAAGGAGTTAAAAAAATAAAGGCAAATAACAAAAATAAACAAATAAACAAATAAAAAATAAAAATAAGAATAAAAACCTGCTTCAGGGACTGATTGAAAGTAAAATAAAAAAAATTAAAATATAAAAAATAAAAAATAAAAAGAATATAAAAATTAAAAATGCTACCGTGTGTGTGGGGAATGAGTGAGTGGGTGAGAGAGTGAATGGAGGGGTGTTGGTTCAGCTGGCTTGGGTCTCCACTTTGAGATGATAAGTGGGGCCAAGAGGAGAGTGAGAAGGACAACTCATCAAGAAGGATTATGTTAAATTATTGATCTGGCAGACGGTCCGTCGGATCATCGGACAGTCCGAGAGATTATTGAATTTGAGAAAATTGATTTGGAGAGAAGGGTTTGATGTTGGGGTTCTTTGACCTTGACCAAGGGGTTGATATGCACCCTTAGGGATTGGGCATGGTTCCTTGGCAACTATCTTAGAGAATCTTCATTGAGTTAACTAAGTGTTGACTGGGGTTGACCCTAGTTGACCAGGATGGATGGCGAATTTGGAGCCTTTGCCCTAGTTGGGAGCGATAGGGTCCTTCGGGATGGCGATGAGATAGTTCCTCGACAAAGAGGGCCTGTGAAAGGTCATTAAGGATTGTTTTGAAAAAAAAAATATTTAGAACGACCATTGGGTCGTGACACAGAGGATCTCCGGTGGCGATCATTTGACTTCGCAAAAGTCCCCGTTGTGGGGCTACTATTGGGCAGGGTCCTTTTTCCGCTTGGCCCCCTCTCCCTCGCAAAGAGCCATCCCAATAGCTATCCTTGGATGTTTCTGGTTGTTTTCATAGGATGGAACATTTTGACGGGAAGTGGGAGGCTTCGCTAGGGCTCGGCATACTAAGAGCATGGGGTGATGAGTTGGATCACGAAGGAGGAGCCCACCGAGGACAAGGTGACTAAGGAAAGGAGTGACACAGCTAGGAACACGAAGTCGAGCGAAGGCTTTAGTGGTCCCCGCGGTCCCATGAGGCAGATGCTTTTTGGGTTCTTGTGTAAATTTGGCCGAGGTGCCCACTGCTCCAAGGAATATTCTAGGTATCTCGGATAGGTGCGGGGAGCACAAGGGTCCTTGTGTTGTAAAGGGAAACATATAAATAATGTTGGTTGTGCTACATGAAGGAGGGGAATGAATAATGAAACCACCAGTTCTATATCGCCTTGGCTATTTCATTTCCTTATTGCCTTTTTCTATTTGTGAGTTCGATGATATCCGGTGTTCGAAGACTTGGGTCCGAAACAACAAATCGCATGAAAGTATCTTATGATGGAAATATTCAATATAGTCTCCAATACTGCTCGACACAATTAATTAAGTAGTAACTGGATCAACTTCAACAATACAGGTTGGCAATATTAAAGTCAATCCTCTAGCCTCTATACCGAAATAGAAGATCGCCACTAGAGTATTTTTCTTGCTTCTCATGCTGCCATGTCATCCCATGCAGTCACTCCACAACATCATGACCCAAACCTATTCATCTTCTCTGGTCTTCATAGCTTCGTGCCTCCACTACGTGCCCACCTCCTCTATACGATTTAGTGGAGGGATTCTGAGCAGTCATTCATTTCATGCGGTGTGTGCTTGCGGGAATACGAAGGATCTGCCATCCATATATATCGATGACCCTGGTGGCCTGACACTCGACTGCCGCCTAGCTCTGTGACCGCGACCTGCAACATGAACCATCCTTTGAAGTTAAACAGACATCGCGACTCGCGAGGTTGAGCGATCCTTGCCGCCCCAGCTACCCACTGTGCACACCAGCAAAGAGCAGCCGAGCACATCATCATCTACCTTCAGCTACGCGCTGAGCACGATCAGGTAAGCAGGTCTCTTAATTATTTATTTGCTCTTTTCAACTTTGTCTAGTAGTTATTTATTGTTTAATTCATTTGTTCAACAACACAGAGCATGAACTTAATTTTTTTATTACACCTTTTTTCTTATATTTGTTAGATAAATAATTTAGAAAGCTCGATTCCATCATTGGCTACACTATCCACTCGCCGTACCTCAGTTTTATTTCATCCACCAGCGCTGTGTGGGGGCATACAAAGGATTATGGTTTCTCCTCCTTTTATCAATCTATGGTTTTGTTGTTCACCATAAGTTGTGATGTTACAGTTTACTTCCTCAGAAGGGGTGGATCTTCTCTTATTACCAACGGTGTCTATATATACTGGTGATCTACGCCTCATTTCTCCAGTTAGGAGAGCCACTAGAATTTGTTGCCAACCAAAACTGCAAAACAATGAACGTGCTGTTTGGTTGGTTCCAAAGTAACGTAAACGTAAATAAAATTAGTTGAAACGTATATCCCGCCGGTAACGTCCGCAGCTTATTATCATTTACATTTGCGTTACATTTCTCCGCACCAAACAGCTCGGAAGTACAAGTTCCTCATTCACCTGGTAGGATATTTATTTATTTTCAATCTCCTAAGGATCAAAAATTGTTTCTTTGCTTTTTCACATGAACGTTAATTTCCTGTAAAATATATGCTGGCTTTGCATGACGTAAGTCAATCTTTAAGTTTTAAATTTTAATTAGTAGCCAAGATATACTTGAGCTGTGCAATCTGTAAGGTGATTAATAAATTGACACTTTTCCTTGCCTAAGTCAGTTGATTTCATTGGTACCGGAGGGTTTGTAGCTTGAAGCTTATGTGTGATAGTTCCTCCTATATAGCATTCTAAAATTCGCTCAGCAATGTGAGGGGTATCTGTTGGAATGTGATCGGTTCGGCTAATCCCGAACTTGATTATGAGATTAATTAAGCGTTAAATTTTTGGTCCACCCACTCGTCATTCATTTCCAACTAAATAAGAACTGTCGTGATTGGCGGCAACCCTTAGAATTCTAAGGGTTCGGCCCCCTGGCCCACAATGCAACAATATATAAGAGGAGGCGCGCCTGGCGTCTCCATCCCATCCATCCCTGTGACTATTCACATAACCGGTCAATTAGGCGCTGGAGGGTTTAGGAAGGCCGTCACCCACGTCTATCCCATTCAGGTCTATCTCGGTCCAGAAGGCAGCCGCTACCCGGTTCCTCACGTTCTTCACCGATAGAGGGCGTTCAAGTCCTCAGACGGTGAACTCAAATCATCTGCTACATCTACGACCTCCATCGCATCTCCAACGATCCAGATGGCGTCCACAGGCTCTGGTTAGTCACTAAGATACATTCCGCATAATTTTGAGTTAGTGATCATGTTTAGGCTATCTATGACCTCCATCGCATCTCCAACGTTCCAGATGGCGTCTAAAAGCTCTGGTTAGTCACTAAGAAACATTCCGCATAAGTTTGAGTTAGTAATCATGTTTAGGCTAAGTTAAGATCCTGTCAGTTTAAGTTTCATTTCAACAATTGGTATCGAAGTCTACTTAGTCCTAACATGATCCTAGGCCAGAGTTAGTTTTGTTTATGCCTCTGTTAAGATCAGTTCAGTTTTAATCTACTGTGTTTTTAAGTCGGACGTTAGCCCATGATCAGATCGGCTAAATAAGTTTAGATGGCATTAGCAGTTGAAACAGATACGTTTTAGATTGATTCGTCAGGTTCAAAGTATAACTAGTTCTAAGATTAGATCTGTTACCGTGATCGTTTCTGCATGCCTGAGTTAATTTCCCATCTGTTAAAGTCTAAGATGCATATTTCAGTTTTATTTTCGTGCCTAAGGAGTAATTTTTATGCGTGATTAGGCGTAATAAAGCCTAAGACAGATCGGTTATATATGCATGGCTAAGATTGATGTACGATCTGTTACCATAAAACATAAGCAGTTAGTTTCTCTCTTCCAGCATCTTAAGTTGAAATTAAGATGAAATTACATGCATCATGACATTTCAATCAATCTAAGCTTAAGTCTAATAATTCATGTCTAAGTTCGGCAATTAGATGTCAGTATTTTTTTATGTTGGCCTAAGTTATTAGCCACTGATTAAATGCCATTTTGTGCGATTGATTTCAAAGTACACAAAATTAATCTGAGTTAAGCATTTAGGAGGGGATTGAATCAAATCAGCAGCCATAATCAAACTCCCCAAACCATAAGCATCAATGATGGATATGGCACCTGTGCAGCTCGAACTTGGTTTCTAGGCCGGGTCGCCGCTGCCGGCTATGCGTGGCTCGTATCCATGCTCTTGCCTAGGTCGCCGTTACAGCCACTGGCTGTGCCGCGGGCATAAAGGCACGCACACGGGTGCCGATTAGTTCGGGGCACCGTACGTGCCCTACAGCTTGACCCCACCACGTGCTGATGAGGGCAGGCACCGTCGACACCACCCCTGCGCAGCTGGCCGAAGGCGAGACCAACGCCGCGTGCCCGAGCGCTGTCTTGATGGCGTGCAGCCGCGCGGGCCTTAGGCGCCGCCGCCGCTGGGCTGAGCACTTGGCCGCCTGCGCTGTGCTCCACTCCACCGCATAAGGGCACCAGGCAGCCAGACTCGACGGAGCCGCGCGCGGCTCTGCCGCCCGCGCGCACCGGCGAGCCGAGCGCCGCGGTACCGCGCGGTTTGTGCTCCTCTATGTCTGTTGTGTGTGGCGCTGTGCTGTGAGAAGCAGGGGAGAAGGAGTGAGAGAGTGAGGTCCACTGGGTTTTAGTCCAATATTTTATATGAGCGCAGGACGAATCGTAGCCATCAGATTAAGATCGACGGTTGAGATCGCTTGACATTAGGGTTTTTCTTTTTGGGCTGTTATTGGGTTTTTAAGTGAAGAACCACATGGGCTGGCTCGGCCATGAGCATGCCGTGGCCTGGCGCTGTGCTTTTGGGCTGCTCCGTGCTGAGTTGGTTAAAGGCTGAATTGAGTTTTATGTTTTCCATAATCTAGTTCAGTGTATTAGTAGTTTACTTCTTAAATTGAGTTTTTCAATTGTTGCTCAGAGGCATGCAGCACGATAAGTTCGGCCAACTGTGCATTGTTTCTGCCGCAAGAGTTAGCCCATGAGTGAATTATAATAATTTTTTTTAAGTGGGCTATATTCTAATCCAAATTATTGTTTATTATTATTATTCAGATTTAAGTTTTGCTTTACCTTTTACATCAGTAAATTAATTAGTGCTTTATTGCAAATAAGTTTACGGCCGATATAATGTTGCATATTCCCATTTCATATGAAGTTTAAGTTGATTTTTTTGTGATCTTTTAAGTTAATATAAGTATGTTTTGGGAATATGTTGCTAAGAATATTTGAGTTTAATATTTTTAATGCTTTTTACTTAGTTAATTTTTATGCACCATTTAAATAAGTTCTAAGTTGGAGTTTTTAGTTTTAGTTCCAGTATTAATTCTATGTTTTCTTGAGCATTAGTATGTTTTTATATTGATGCTCTAAGATTAAGCTTTGCAATATTTTGCATTCAATTATAAGTATTTATATTTATATATACATTATATCCACCACTGTATAATGAGATGGTCTCTGGTTGAATGGAACCAACGAGAAGTTTAACTGGAGATTACACATAGTTAATTTTTGACCAACGTTGACTTTAATTATGAGTTATTGAAGATGAATTTTGGTTTGTTTTCCGCCCAACGGTGATGCAAATTAAAGTTGTTAAGCATGCTATTAATACCAACCTTCATGCTTGAAGTACATCTTATATACAGCTTATAAATTGAGACATTATTTTACTTCAAATTCTTCAGTAAATTATACAGACTATATAAGTAAAATAGAACCCTTAAGTTGCACAAATTTTCCTACTTGAAATAATTAGGTGCATGCCATTCTCAAGGAGCTGGACCTTGATTATGTGTTTCATGAGGAAAAACTACGTGCTCCTTCTCCTATTTGTGTGTACTATGCTGAGAGGATGAAGCAGCACATCCCAAAATTAGAAAAATGGCAAAAATTCGATAAAATTGCCAAAATAATTATACAATGGTCGCTCTCAGTTAACATGATCAGGAGGTTCCTTTCTAATGAAAATAACAGGAAATTAAGTGCTAAGGAGCTTCACAACTCCATAAGAGCACACTTTAGAAAGGTTTTCCTTTTTGATAAGTTACTTAATTCCCGTTATGATGGGATAAGTGGTCTGGGTAACCACGTTAAGAGCTTGTTTGATATGGCTTATGAGTTAAAGGCACTTGGATTAGATGTGTCTGATGAGTTTATGGTAAATTACCTTATGAATTCTATGCCAGAAAACCATAATAAACATGCTCAAAATGATAAGTTTTCAATAGTGTGTAAATTTTGCAAGTTACCAAATTGATGATAAGTATAAGAATGACTTCGAAAGACAGGTAACTTAAGTTGTCTCATAAATTTTACGTAAGATATTTCCCCAACATATGGGTGATTAACTAAGGTGCAATAATGGATATCCTAACTTCTCCTAAGGTCTTGCCAAACTAGGGGAGCAAAGTCTAAGAAGCCATTGATGGAATAAAGATAAAATCAAGCCTTGGAGCTTCGCATTAGATTAGTTTTAAACTTAGTTCTTAATGATGCTTATGTCATCTTAGTATGAGATACTTTGTATTTTAAATAAATGTTCTTGAGTTTGGAGTTTACGAATCCATCAAATTTATTCCATTATGATTTATCTTATTAGTTGGCAAAGAGATTTATTTCCCATAATATGAGTTTTCTTTATGTCAGTTTTATCTTTAAGTTATTCATTAGTCAAGATGATGAGACCTTGTCGAAATTGTGTCACTATAGTTAACCCACATTTTGAAGGTGAGAATGGACTATCTCATCGGGAAAGAGATGCTCTATTCAAATAAAATTATAAAGCGTGAGACTTGAGAAATAAGTAATTGATACTAATTTTTGTCCCTAAGCCCACATTAGTCTCTAATTGAAGTATGACTTGCTTCCACTATTTCTGGCCAATGCTGATTAGTGTTTGCATGTCCACCCAGTTTCTTGTTCTAGTTTATTTTGGCCAACGCTGATTAGATTAGTTCATAGAGCTTGTTTTTGGAGACTTATATGCCTTATATTTGTCATTCTAGCCAACGCTGATTGATGAATATTTGACCATAAAAGTTCTATTGGGCAAAACATCAGCAAGACATAAGTATAGTCTAGCTAAGGATAAGAAATGAGATTCTAAGTAAATGAACTATCCACATGGCACACCCTGATTATGTTTCTAGAGAACACAAAAATCAGTGGAAGCAAAGTCCAAGGGATTGCTTTTCCACTATTATAACTTATAACTATTTCACTAAGTTAAGATTTGATGAATGTGTTCCTAAAGAATGCAAAAATCAGTGGGAGCTAGTTGGAGTTCACAAAGGAGGAAGGTTAAATCTTGGAGAGATACAAACTTAGTTTTCTGTATCAATGACTCAAGAAGGCATAAATATCTCAGTTTGCGCCATAAGTCATTAGTATACCTCCATTTAAATTACTATAATTTCTATTGTGGATTTTTAAGAGTCAATTAGTAAGCCACGATAGATATATGTAGAAACCATTAGTTGACAAGTAGGCACATAAGTAAAACTCTATTGTTATTAATCTGCTTGTGATTCATGATAAATCTATAAGATGATTACATCAGAAGAGGAATTTTGTTATTCTAAACTAAGCAATTTTATGAGGTTAGGTCCATAAGTATATATAAAATGTGGGTGTTAATAAGTTTCCTGATGAAGTCAAACCAGTAGTCTATAAAAGGTTCTAATTCTATGCGTGACTTCAAAGGGAGTTTTGAAAGATTTAAACTAAGAACATAGCCCACTATGGTTTAGAATTTCATTAAGTGAACAATTATGTTTATAAGAAAAGGTGGAAAAGTTTATTGTCCTAATACTCTATGTGGGTGAAGTTGAGTTACGTGGCAATAGGAATGTCACATAAGAGTTTTCTACTCACCAAAATTTTTTAATATGATATATTTTGGTGAAGCCTTTGACACCCTTCTCTAGCCCCCGCACAGAGCGAGAGCTCTCTGCACTGGGTACGCCCTCTGAGTTATTAGCTATTGAAATACACCAATACAGGACTAATTGAGTACTAGTTCTCACAAAAGGAATATCAAATGAATGCTTAAGTGATAGAGTTTGAATAAGTAATGTCACGCCTGTCTATTTGCATAGTGCAGTTGCACAATGCAATAAGATTAATTATCCCAAATAATTCTAAGAATAAGTTAGTAACAGTTGAAGAGGAAGACGTTCCATATGCTTCGGCTATCATTAACTTTAAGAATGCTTAAGTCAATACTAGTCTAGACTTGGCAAAAATATTAGAATAGGTCCACTGGAAGATGCTAAAGAATTTTAAGTTATTAACAAAGCACCAAAAGAATCATCATGTCACTTATAAGAATTAAGAATTAGTCGATTGCCAATTCTCTTGAGTATGTATAAGAAATTGCACAATTAGATTATACCTACTATCGTAGAAAAGGACAGTTTAATTGAAAGCTCCAAATATAATTAGTTTTTAAGATGAGCTAAATTAGTGGCATGAATACTGATGCCAGCACAGTTCGGTTGTAGTATTATTTCGAGTAACAATACATCAAATTCTGATGCCAGCACATTGATTAAAAAATATGTTGTGAAAGAAAAAACCTAGGATCAAATTATTAAGCCTAAAAAAAAGAACTAAGCTGATGCTAGCATATTTGATTATTTTAGGCTTAATACTTATCCCATTTATGAGCGAATCAATTTGGGTTTTAGTGCAGAGTCTCTAACTTGATTCTTGGTAATACGGCCATATACTCCCAATAAGAAATAAGTGTTCTAACAAGGTATTGCAGTGAACTATAGGTAATGGGGTCCCAGTGGTGATTAAGTGATGTTGGCGACGTATTGGTTTGGTCTTGCTTTAGTACTGTGCGTGGACATAAGTGTAAAGCGAACATTAGTTGTATAATTGCATTAGCCGTTCGATCAAGTGGGAGAAAGTTGGAATGTGATCCTTTCGTTTAATCCTGAACTTAATTATGAGATTAATTAAACGTTAAGCTTTTGGTCCACCCACTCGTCATTCATTTCCAACTAAATAAGAACTGCTGTGATCGGCGACAACCCTTAGAATTCTAAGGGTTCGGTCCCCTGGCCCACAGCGCAACTATAAATAAGAGGAGGCGCCCCTGGCGTCTCTATCCCATCCATCCTTGTGACTATTTACATAACCGGTCAATTAGGCGCTGGAGGGTTTAAGAAGGCCGTCACCCATATCTATTCCATTCAGGTCCATCTCGGTCTAGAGGGCAGCTGCTACCCGGCTCTTCACATTCTTCACCGACAGAGGGCGTTCAAGTCCTCAGATGGTGAATTCAAATCATCTGCTACATCTACGACCTCCATCGCATCTCCAACGATCCAGATGGCGTCCACAGGCTCTGGTTAGTCACTAAGATACATTCCGCATAAGTTTGAGTTAGTGATCATGTTTAGGCTATCTACAACCTCCATTGCATCTCCAACGATCCAGATGGCGTCCACAGTCTCTGGTTAGTCACTAAGATACATTCCGCATAAGTTTGAGTTAGTGATCATGTTTTGGCTAAGTTAAGATCCTGTCAGTCTAAGTTTCATTTCAACAGTATCATCTAGTATAAATATATTCTTATGGCTTTATATTCGCATCAACGTGGCTAACAATTGTTGCACCTCTAAAACTAAGCATTGATGAGATGTCACCGATAGTGAATATTTTCTCCATCTATATATATATATATATATATATATATATATATATATATGGAAAAGCACCAAAATGAAGAACAAAGGATTTTAAAGAATTACCAGTTGCCATATTTGATATAATGCTAGATTGTTCTGCATTGAAATCTTGAGAAACCATGGGATCATCCTCCTCCTTTCCTTTTAGCAAAGCCATCCTTCATTGCCCACAACTGTGTGCGACGAGAGATCTGACCTATTCAATCTCTCTCGTTCCTGTACAAGTTAGAGTAGTATGTCACAGGCAAAATCTAATTCCAACTGAGTTAAAATACAAAGTTTTTTCATTGTCCGTCACTCTCTCCCATGCTCGTACGAGTTAAGTGTGTGGACATTGTGTAGAGTCCATGATGTGATTGTCCCTACTTTAATAATTGCTACTAGCATAAGTGATGTTCCAATAGTTACACCTTAGGTCACTAAAGGTACTCCAATTATGGCCTATTACTACAACAACAGATTCTTTAAAACCTTTTTCTAGTCAATTTGGTTGCTTCGATGAAAAGATGGAGTAAGAAAATTATTTCTTCTCCAATTCAATGCAAAGCCTAGTACTGATCACAACAAAGAAGCTATGCGAGTCCGTTCAGCTGCCGATCAGGACAGTGCTTCCTGGCTTTCATTCAGCAGTATATCAAGAGAAAAAAGCTATCAAACATACTCTGTGTTGCAACGAGAGAAACCTTTTACTCTTTAATATTATTACTAGCAAATATACCATGTGTGTTGCAACGAGAGAAAAAAAGATATCAAACATTCATTGAAAATGACGATATAGAAAAGGTACAAATCTGTTTAGATTTAACCTTTCAAAATAAATAAAAAGATGATGTAATCTATTTTATGATGACCATGACATCGATAATATAAGTTAATAATGTTGGGAAGTAATGAAATGATTACTTTAATTTCGTACAACCCAATTGTTTGATTAGTAGAACTATCATATGCTTTTTTTCTCCTTTTATTTAGGTTTTAATAAAAATGTTTTTTGTTTCTAATCACAACTACGTTAACAATTTAGTGGTGAAAATCTTTATTTTGTTCTTTAGTGAAATATAAATGGTTCAAAGACCTATAATATTATGCATATTTTTTTTTTTTTCTAACGTTTATGAGAAAAAAATAGAAAGGAAAAAAAATAGACAAATGGAAAATGAAAAATCATATCGAACCGGACCTTCACGAATAGGGCGAAAACATACTGAACCGAGAGTGGTCGGAAACCAAGAGAAACAGGAAAGGACCTACCTTCCCCGTTCTTAGGGTTTAATATTAGAATAAAATGAGGGATACGTATAGATATGACATAGCTATTATATTACAACCATAAAAGTCCACATTCGATACTATTTCCTCCGTTCTGAAATATATAGTGTATTCTGGCCATTCTTTGATAAAATAAGGGAGAGTGCAATAGACGTATGTACCTGTCACTTACCTTCCTAATGTATTGAAATCTGATTTTATTCCGCATGATTAAACGGTGAGTTACTTTCCTTGTACAAAATAATCACGTATTCTTATTTAAGTAAACATTATCTTCTTGTTCCCCAAATGCACTATATTTGAGGACAAATTTCAAATGTCAGAATACACTATATTTCAGGATAGAGGTAGTATTTGATTAATAACTTAAAATCAGTAGTGTGTGTGTATATATATATTAAACTAGAAGGTCTCGCGTGTTGCTGCAGAGATTGTGAATAATATGAAATGAAATTAAGTGAAGATGATGTGGATAGCTTACATTAAAAGGTTTGAAGGGATGACATAGCTAGTGGGGGATGACGTGTGGATGTTAATGAGGTGGATGGCTTACATGTTGACATAGATTTGTAACAAGAATTAACTTTATTGTAATAGATATAGATAGCTTACAAAAAATTCGCCGTGCAAGAAATTACTAATAATGTGGCCACGCTGCCACGTCTCCTTTTTCTTCCTCTCGCTCTCTCCGATCTGTTTATTCACCAGAAAGAAAAATAAATAAAGAACTAATTAATTAAAGCTCTGCCAGACTGTCACGTAGTGTGTCTCCTAGGACTTGACGTTGATGGTATGCTCCGACGCCGACGACGAAGTGTCGACGGTCATGGTTTGAACAGCAGCAGATTTCAGCGACGGGTGGCTTACGGTGAACTCATACTCGCCTAGGGGCAGGTCGAGCTCCACCGCCCCATTGTCATCGGTGGTGGCGGACGCGCGGTGCGTCTTCCACTCGGCGATGAGCTTGTCGACGAGGTCGCCCACGGGGAGGTTCTTGAAGCTGTTGTCCGTGAGGCACATGACGTAGCAGCCCTTGGCGTGCCACGCCGCCCACATGACGATGCCGTCGACGTTGGGGTGGCCGAAGCCTTCCCTGAGCACTTGCTCCAGGTACTTCACCTGGTTGGGGCTCTTGACGACATCCACCTCGGTGAGCCACATAGGCAGCTTGAGCTTGGCGAGCGTGTCCAGCGAGCTCCTCATGTACGGGAGGTTGGGCGTGGTGAAGTGGCTCTCCAGGCCGACGCCGAGCTTGAGGCCGCCGTTGCCAGGGTAGCTGCGGATCTGGTTCATCTTGGCCACGTACTTGGCGGGCACAGGGTTGGGATCGCCGGGCTGCTCCAGCGTGTTGAACTCGTTCATGAAGAGGATGGGATTGCGGTCCAGCTGCCCCACCTGCTGGTAGATCTGGGCCGACGCGCTGGGGCCCACCTTTGTCTCGAAGAAGTTGAAGTGGAGGTTCTCGTTCACCACGTCCCAGTGGATCACCTTGCCGGCGTAGCGCGAGACGACAGACTTGAGCCGCTTCTGCACGGCCGCCTTGAGCTGCGCAAGGTTGAGGGGCTTCACCCACTGCATCTGCGAGTTCTGGTCGTCCCAGAACACGTTGTGCCCGCGCACCTTGATCCGGTACTTCTGCAACATGTTCAGCATGGAGTCCGCGACGCTGTAGTCCTCATGGTTCTGGGTCCACTCGGTGCTGTACCACTTCATCTCGTTCTCGAAGGTGGCCACGCTGAAGCGCGACGTGAACCACTTCTCGTACGCCGGGAGGTCGAGAATCTCCTTGGTGACCGCGTTGCCGAACGGGAACCCGAGGCGGAGGAGCTCGATACTCACGTTGGCATGCGCCATGGGCTTGTCGTCGGCGCCCATGGCGACCACCTTTACGGTTCGTCTCCGGGCCTTGTCGGCGGAGCGGCGGGTGTGAGCGTCCCACTCGTCGAAGGTGAAGGGCTGCAGTGACACGCTGTCCACCCAGATGTCCACAGGTGCGTAGCTCTGTAGGATGCATGCATGGCGCGCGTATTCAATTCAATTCGATTCGATCTTTGGTTACTAGTACGTAGTCTGAAATAATAATAATAATAATAATAATAATAATAATAATAATAATAATAATAATAATAATAATAATAATAATAATAATAATAATAATAATAATAATAATAATAATAATAATAATTGTGATTATATATGTGTGCACGGGCAGGCATGATGAGCAGTGGCGGAGCTAGGATTTAAAACTTGGGTATTCCCACTTCCACGTCATAAAAAAAATCGAATCCATAGACTTAAAATATAGCCAATAGCACTGCAAATCAGCAACTTTAAACCAATATTTACTTTTTAGAATCTAGTCTTCTAATTGAAAGGCCAGTTTTTTACATGTTTTGAGCTGAAATGTGCGAAAATACTATTGATTATAGCATTATACATTTATATATATAAGTATATACACATATCTACGTAAAAGTGTACCAAAATAGTTGGATATTCCTTGGAATACTGGGGAATACCCCTAAATCCGCCCATGATGATGAGCATGCATCGTGTTCTAGTATTGGCTTATACGTTACCTCAAAGTAGATCTCTGCGGGTCCAGAAGAGTAAGCGGTCATGCCTCCCTTGAGCATGCTCCAGCAGCCGGACTGGGCATCGATGGCTCCAGCGATGACGCGCTCGCCGTTGGGGGACTTTATGACCGCCCTCACATGGGCCGACGTGCCATTCGACACCTGTAACCATGCTGGGGAGTGCGTGTGGTGTAGGCGCGCAAACCAGAAACCACACAGGTTAACTTACGAAGGTGAACACGTACGGGAACAATAATGCAAAGTAGACATGCCATGCATGCACGCTACAGCTTCAGGGATATATATCATGGTCTCTCCTGTCTCGCTCATCTCAGATCACGTACCTGATAGCGAGTAGTGCCTGTCGCCCTGCATCTGGACTCTCTGGTAGACGCTGTGGGACGGTAGGAGCTTGCCACTGCTGGTCACGTGGCTTCCCGCCCCATTCACCACTGCAAACTTGTTGCCGGATGGCGAGCTGCTGACGCCAGCCTTGATGTTCCGGTATGTCGACCAGCCCATCAGTCCACTATTGAACTCGCTGTTCTGGACAATGCCGCCCTTGTACAAGGGTTTCATTGGGTCGCCAAGGCACTGCATGTAGATTATTTCGCAAATAAGAACGAAAGTCGGTACATTTCTATTGTCATTTGAGCAAAGCTTTACAGAACATCAAACTGTTCTACTCCCTCCGTTCTGAATTGTTTCTAGGTATGCTATTACTGCGCAGCTAGATATACATTATGTCTACGCTTTTGGTACACATATAGAAAAATAGAGTTTCTTTTATAATTTAGAACGGATGGACTATTTCGTTTTTAAACAAATTTATAGGATTGCAGCTGGATTATTGACCACATTTGATGAATTTGACAGATTACGATGATGAATTTTCTCAATTTGTAAATTCTTCACAAGACATTACATATTATTGATAAAAAGTACATAAGCAGTTTTTACTTTAAAATATATGCTTCTCGGTTTTATGATGCACATAGATTAACTGACTTTCATTTAACTCTTGCCAAATATTATTATTAGACGAAGATGCCAAGATAAATTGTATAGATGATGCGTAGAATCCATAACGAGGGGTAAGTGGGAGAAAGGGCTTAGTGGGTTATCTGGAGAAGACTTGCCTCGATGCTTGCCGTGTGATCATATTCTACAGACAACACCATGCACCCTACACCAAATTAAGACACAAAAGAGACGGAGATCAGCAAGTTACTCCAGGAAATAATAATGTACACCAGAAACAAGAGTGGATCAGAACACCAAATTTTGTGACACTGGTGGGAAGATATCAACTACAATTGACTCTCAACCAACCTTGATAGAAAGCTACCAAAAATAACGAGAGTAACAGCTTCTCCACAAGAACCCTCATTTTGTGTTCGTCAAACAGTTACTATTGACAATATGATTTGCAATAGGAGAGAAGTGAATATATAGGCACAAGCACAGTGTTAACGAGTGGTCTATCTGTTATGTTGAATCGGTAGTACTCAGCGAAAGAAGTGGTAAAATCTGTGGACGATGCTTAGTCATGATATTTATTTATAGGCTTGTAGTGCATGAAAAGTTGTAGTAATATAACTAAAAGAAGTGCGTCCGTGCATGCACTAGAACAACGTACGTACACCCTCAATCTACAGTATATCACTAGTGGAAACTCGAATAGGCCTGTGTGTCTAAAACCCGACGGAAAAATCTATGAATTTTTTATGTGAATTTTCGTATTTCTGTCTGGATTTTTGGAACTGACACATTAATTACTAATTTTTCTCTGTGTACTGAAAAAATGCACAGAAAAATTCGTCACTCACAAGGCTATTCGAGTTTCCAGTAGTGTATCTGCAATTCTTGTACGTGATTTTCTTTGCTTAAATCTTTTTCCAATTCCAAATTGCATGACTTCAGTGTCTGGCATACCATGTGTCGGGGTTATGATACCCAGGATATCTCAAGACACCGATTAATTAGCCACGCGGGCGGCCCGTGGCACACCAGCTAATATAAGTTCAAACGATCAAAGCCCAGCTAAGCTGCGTGGACTTGGGCCAAACACTAAGGCAGGGGTATGCCACGACCTCTTCCCTCAACCTTCATCGTGCGCCGTGTAACTCCTCATAACCTCTACTCCGTCCCGATCGCGGGGTGGAACTGGGACAGATCGAGTCCTGCCAAGCACGCCTGCTTTGACAAGAGCAAGCATGCCGCACTGACCCTACAAGGACTGAGGGGATAGTAGTCCCCTTAGCCCGGTCAGACACCATCCCTGCGCTACATGGCGTAGACAAGACAACACCGCTGAGCGGTGGCGGCCATTATGGCGACCCACCGTCCAAATACGGCCCGACAAGACAGATGTATGACTCCAACCACTACGGAATGGGGGCCACGACGGTGGCCTTGACATTTGAGGCCATCTAAGCCAATGAAGGCCATGACTCGGAGCTCGGGATCATGGCCACCGGCTCCACAAGCAGCAAGACGACCAATGACCTGGGGGCGGCTACCAACTCCGGTACGACACCCCCGGGAGATCAGGAGGCGATGATGAAGGCCATAGCGAGACCACATCACGTAGGATGGCTGGCGAAACACCAATGTGCCCACAGTGCCGCCACGAATGGCACAGTAGCACCACGCCACACCATGCCGCGACATGGGCACAAGACCATGACAACAACCACGCACGGACGTGCACTACACCAAGTCAAGATGGCGTTTCTTACAAGCCAAATTAGTTAGGCCCCTCCCTCATGCTCACATCCCCTTAGTCAGGAGAACCTCCCACTTTGTATGTGACCTGGCCCCGGACTCTATATAAGGTCAGCCAGAGCACCCTTCCAAATCATCGGACTCTCGAAAGCTCTCATTCGGGCAGTCCATCTCCTAGCTCTAGCTCCATCTTCCATCATTCTTGCACCCCCATTGTAAGAACTACAGAGCATTCACTACAAGCTTTTTACCCTAAAGCCACGCCTAAGAATGGTTGCAATACGTAACAAATGCTTCGAAGTTGGTTTCATTGTGAGTCGTGGCATTTATGTATGTTGCAATAGGTTATTGAGACTCAATTTTGATGTGTTGCAATACTTTGATTTTCGCAACGAGCACAAAAAATAAATGCCACGCATGATATGGTAGCAATAGGAGATATTGCAACCAATAGCATTGTTGCATTAGTAACTGTTGCCACGACACACATTGTGTTGCAAGAATGAGACAATATTGCAATGCCATTGCTTCGTGGGAATAGAACTAGTTGCCACGCACTATGTTCCATTGCAATAAAATCATTTGGTGGCTATATCCGTAATTGCGACGCACAATGTTTCATTGCAATAACTTATGTTGCCACATAAATTTTTGGTTGCACATAAGTGGTAGTGCAATGACACATTGTTGTTGTTACTAAGTCTTATGGCATCGCATAGCCTACGTTGCAATATTGTCTATTGTGACAAACAACAATTGATGCATATCGGTTTATTGCGATGAGGGGATTTTCGTTGTGTACGCCTATGTCGCTTGACATTTGTATATATTTGCAACACAGATATAACAGAATTAAAGAAAAAAAATTCAATCATCAACACACATATATGAAATCAATAATTCAATAACTAGAAAATTATGTCTGAACCAGAATAAATATGTTTGCAATAACCAAAATATCCTCTCAAGTTACAAGTCTTAAACTATGCTAGCAATAAAAAAACAAATTGATCTTCATTCACTCAAAGTATTGCTTCACTTATTCATCTCATGATGTTCCATCAGCACAAGCATGTTTGCAGGCATATTCCATAGTACTTTAATTATTTTGGCTCTCCACGCTTGCCTGCATTTTATAAGCCGTAACATATAGGAATACGCACTCGATCATCTCTGAGACTGGACGTAGGGCTCTGGCCTGAACCAGTATAAATTCTCGTGGCTTTTGGATGCTACATGGTCTTCCTAGAGTAGCGCGACAATAATATAAATTTACTAGTCGGTCTACAAAACACCGATAATTGGCGCGCTAGGTAGAGGACAGTCGCGCACACTCGTTGTTGAGATGGAAGCGATGGCTTCTCACACCGTTGATGGATTCACCCGTGGAATGGCCCACAGCGGCCGCATCCATCACGGGAACCGTGAGTTCATCAGCATCGAAGGGTCAGCGCCCATGTCCGTCTTCAGCCATAGCTAGGTCGTCCACCCTAGAGACTTGGACCCTGTGGCCTATGACAGACACACTCTCGGAACGGCCCTCAGTGGCTACATCCCATAGTTCACCTACATAGGAGGGACAATACCCTTTCTCATCACCGGCCATGGCCAGGTCTTCCACCCAGGAAACCAGAGGCCTATGGCTCCTAGCGAGCTCACCCACGGAATGGCCCTTGGTGGCCACATCCTTATGGGAAACCAAGAGATCGTCCGTGCCGACGGGTTCAAGATCAGCACAATTTCAAAATGGACTGAAACAAGCTTCCACTTCAGCCTCATCACCTAGGAGTACCATCGGGTGTGTCAAAAACGATTTCTAAGCCTATGGTATGTTTGGCGCAAACTATGCACCTATCTTGCTCTAACACTAACGCTGTCTCCAAACGAACAGAAACTAGATTCCACATGACCCACGTCATCTAGGAGTTTCATCGGGTGCGTCCAAAATGATTTTAGAGCCTATGGTACGTTCAGCGCAAACAGTGCACCTGTCTTGCGTTAAGATTAGCACTATCTCCAAAGGGACCGAAATGAGCTTCCACTTGAGCCTCGTCACCTAAGTGTATCATTTATAAGAGCACAAGTACAATAGCAATCACTGAAGCGATCAAACTATCATACTTGAGCCTATATAAACCCAGTAGTCTGATGAAATCACAAACGATCTCAAACCAACCAACATACAAACCAAGATCGTACATGATTCAACATAACAAGTCACATGTTACATCACCGTTCACAAATGGTTCACAAGTATCTCACATACATCAGAGTTCACATAGTTATTACAAACCAAGTTCAAATAGCGGAAGCAAAGTAGTTTGACATCAACATCACACTTAGTTCAAATACATGCCAGTACCATGGTCATTTCTAGCCAAACAGAACAGAGAGAATATCTTAGGAAGACCATGCCCAATGGTTTAGTCCTCATCCATGGTAGGATGAAGGCAGTTCTTACAGTACCCATGATACATCATATCATCTACAACAAGAGGGAATAAACCCTGAGTACAAGAATATACTTAGCTAGACTTACCCGTTATAAACCAGAAATAATATGACACCAAGGAGTATACAAGGCTTTATCGGTGGAGTTAGCTTGATAATATTTTGCATAAAGCTTAAGTAACATAACTTGGAGATTTAATACCTTTAGCATCAATTTGAAAACCTATTCAATTAAGCATTTCTAGATTAGCACCTATACTAGAGCAATTATGTGATTAAGCCAACAAGCATTAGTAACCATATCTGGTGTATTAATTTGAGCATCATCATAACCATCAAGTTCCATCAATTAATTCTACGTTGCCGTTGCTCAGGCAAGTTCTCACTATCCGGGAGAGATGATGACTCGAATTGATTCCAACCAGCTGGGGAGTTATTCCTAACACAAACCCATACTTCCGCCGTTGGGGTCACATCGGGTCACCTTTGGTACAATTTAGGTATAGTCACGGGTCCGATCAGCGTCACATCCTCAGGGATACAACCAGTCTGACAGGAAGTTCAGGCCCGGCCTGAGTTGAGCTACTCGGCTTCGCGGTCGGAATGACTTATCCAGCCAACTAAGTGCTAGGCATGCGTTCAACATGACATGAGGACATACAGTGAATCAGTCCTTAACCAACACAGACAGGGATAAATAAGCACCAAGACCTCCATGCCTTGTTGCTTCTCTATCACAATCCCGCCTGGTCTTCTTTTTATTCATCAACACATGGTTATTTCTGCGATAGCAATTAGAGCCAATCGTGATCAGATATCTACCTATATCTTGCAGGTGACAGGAAATCACCTGACTTCTACCGGACTATGCATGGCTAAACATATATTTGGTCCTAGACCTACAAAGGATTTAAGATATATTTGTCTGGACAATGAAAGTATATGCAGCAAGTGTTTCCAATCAACTCCTATAATCTAATGCATCAAACATAAAGGATGCATGTGATATTTGTAAAAACATGGGAGGCTTAGAATGCTCCGGGGCTTGCCTTTCAGAAATGAGGAAGGTTGATGATCAGGACACTCAGGAAGATCTTCCACATTGACTCCTCCTTCCGCCTGAACCTCCTGCTCTTGAGCTGCCTGCTGCTCCTTCTAACGCTCGGGTTTGAACTCGAGTAGTGTCACTCCTTCTGGGGAACCTATTGCATACATATGCACAAATGAGTATCATGAATGCATAAGAGATGAGATGACCTGATGAATTGTATATGCATGAGCATGCTTATCCGCAAGATGTATGATAAGTTTAACATTCATTGACCAAGTAGATGTATAACTTTCTCTAGTCATTCTTTACTGAGTAGGTGCATATCTCTTCTATAGTACAAGAAACATACACTCACCAAGTTCTAGTAACCTAAGGTAAAATTATTCATCATTAGTAAGAGGCTTAGAACCTACAGCTAACAACTATTCTCAATTAGCCTAAGCATCTACACAAGCATCACATAAGATAAACAATTACAATTTGACTTAGTCATTTCCAAGACTGTAAATAGCAGCTATTTATTTTGGCCATATTTAGAGTTCTACTCAACCAAATACTATGATCCTGGACTTTCTAGAAAGATTATAAAATTACCTACAATGTTCTTATAGTCATCTCAAGATTATTCAATGGCTATCAAAGTCAAACAAAGCAAATTCCTAGATTTGTCTAGAAATTCTAGAGAATAAGCATTTTTGGAGACCAAATTTTAACAGCTATAAATCTCAAACCATTTAGCCTATTGCCATGAAAATTTAACACAAATAATATAAGTAAGTTATCTACAACTTTGTTATTGACAAGATTCACAGCAGACATCATTTTACCCATGTAATTTACTTAACAACAGAAACTATCCAAAACAGTCACTATAATTGAATTATAGAGCAATTAATATTTTATTGCATACAAGCAATCAAATTAGGGCACAACCAATGGTACCCATAGTTCATATACATCATATAAACTTTAGAAAACATAACGGTTAAGCCCAAATAAATTATTTAAATGCCTTTATTAATTTATTTGGACACTAAGGTGAAATAAGGAACATATATCAAAAGTGCACCGTAAATTCTAAGAAAATTATAGTAGTCTACATATGACACCAAAAGTCTACTGTATAAATTTCATGCCATTTTGATAAGTATATCCATCTCTACAAAAATGACAAGTTGCATAGGCTTATTTTAGCAAAAATAGTTTAGCCTAGTGAAAAGTGTCAAAAAATAGATTTCATATTTTTCTTACTTTCATCCTAGCACCATAACACTGTGTACAAATTTGCAAGATCATAAGTTATGTATTTTTACCCTATTTGTTTTCATTAGAAACTAGCAATTAATCAAGGTTAAATAGGAAGATCATATTCCAATTATACCAACTGTAGGTTTAGCATTTTTTCTATCTATAACATGTCAACGCAAGACCAACAAAATTGGAATCACGTTTTTCTCACTCTTCTAGCTCAAGTTATGCATTTTACAAGATTGAAACTAATTTAAATGCACTTTAGAAGCCTAATTTTATTCTCCTAGGAAAATATCCCAAACAGTAGGTTTCATATTTTAATTAAATAGTATACTTCATGATGAATCCAACAAAATTTGGTTCACTCAATTTGGACACTCCTAGCTCTAGATATGAAATTTTGAATTTGCTACAAAATATGGAAAAATAAATAAAGAAAAATGCATTTCAAATCGAGCTCAGCTGCTAGGTGCACCCGGTCCAGTGCACCCACTACGAATGACAGCGGGGGCCCGTAGGTCAACGGGTCCCACTCGTTAGGGACACAGGAGCAGAGGACGACGCTGACCGGCGAAAGCTCGCCCACGGTGAGGTCTCTAGCGAAACCCCGGGCACCATTGTGTTCCTCTCGTCAACTCGCACCTAGGGGTACCCAAGGTTGGGTCGACGGTTCACTAGAGCATGCTCACCAGCTAGCATGGTAGACGGCGGTGGTTGCACAGTGGCGCACCGACCGTCTCCGGCCACGACAGGCTCCGGTGAGAATGGCCCTACCTCTATGGTGACCGAGCACAGTTCTAGAGCAAGATCTGGCCACGGTGGAGCAATTGGGGAGCCTGACCGCATGCATGGCATGATGGTGGCGCCCAGCGCACACGGCGGGGCTCTCTGTTCTAGCTAACCGGTAGTGAGAGGTGGGTCTCCATCTTCGTGGTAGGAGCTAGCATTCGTGGCTATGCATAAACATCTTCGAGCGGGCGATGGCGAGACCTAGGGCTGCTGGCCGCGGTGAGGTCGAGCTTGCGTCCATGGTGGGCACGGCGGGAATGGCGGTGCATTCCCACGTAATGGTATGGTAGCATCTACCCTAGCTCTGGCCTGAGCAGCAGCGACCTAAGGCAACTACGGGCCAGAAGATAGGAAGACGGGAGATGCAATGGAGCGGCATGGCCACGGCAAGCCAAGAGCATAGTGGCGCTCCGGTGATGTCGTGGTGGTAGAAACGGCCGTAGGCCTTTACCTTGGGCTCGAACTAAGGCGCTAATGGGTCAAGGATGTAGTGTGGGTCGCGGCGACATAGTGTGCGCAAGCTATTGAGCAATGGCACGGTGGCAGTGGCGCACGAGCTCATCGAAGGCACGACAGCGATGGCGCTGCTCGGTCACCTCCACTTAGGCACTGCGCGGGAGCGAGAGAGGGACAGGAGAGAGTGAGAGTGAGCACGAGAGAGAGAGCGCGAGACCGCATTGCCTTCAGCGCTACCCTGACCATGGTGTGGGACTGGCTCAAGCATACGGCAACCACACGGTGGACACGGCCTGTGGCCGGTCGGCCACGACGCCACGTGCGTTCGCGATCCAGAGCCCAGCTTGCACGTCTGACAGAGCAACTTTGTGACCATGTAACTCCTAATCCGTGGTGAATCAGTGAAAATGGTATTAGTGAAAGTTGTAGAGCTATTTGAGATCTACAACTTTTTTTTAGGGAGTAACATCTAATTCGTCATGGTTAGCAAGTTACAAAGCTCCAAAGTGTTGCACTTGAAACTGAAATCAGCATTTTGGACTGCAAAATTTCTAAGTCTAGAAATAACATTTTGTTGATTCTTGTGAGCCCTATTTGACCATGTTAGGCAATGAAATAGCTCATGACCCTTAAATAAAGTTTGTTCCACATAAGATAAGCTACAACTTTTATTAAGGGTGCACTGCCATGTAAACACTTTGTGCCATAGTTCAACTTTGGTCAAAGTAGGATCATGAAAATTGGAGTTTCTAGAATAACTATGAATTGGGGGCTGTTTTGGTCCATGTCATGAATACCAAACTTGTTCCATGTACCATCCTAAGTCTGTCTAAGGTGTTTTAGTGATCAACATCAACCACTTGCACTAACAAGCATGACCATAAAACATAGAATAACAAAGGTATGTTTCATATGAATGTTTCATATGTTTATGCTCATATATGAATGAATGATGCTTATGCTCATGCAATGCAAGTGAAAAGTGCAAGCCTAACACCTAGGGTGTTACAACCCCTCCCTCTTATAGAAATTAAATCCCGAGATTCAAAAGACCTACCATTTTTCATAGAAAGTTGGATAAACCTCACTTAAATAATCTTCCTGTTTCCACGTAGCATCTTGCTCACTATGATTATTCCACATCACTTTGTGAAACTTGATCACACGGTTTTGAGTTACTCTATCCTTGCTATCTATGATTTACACCGACTTTTCTTCATATGCTAGATCTGATTTTAACTTGATATCTCTAACCTCCACTCTTTCTTCTGGAACACGTAAGCATTTCTTTAATTGGGATACATGAAAAACATTGAAGATAGCCCTCATTTCTGGAGGTAACTGGATCTTGTAGGCTACTCTTATGCTTTTCTCAATGATTGGATATGGACCTACATATCTAGGTGCAAGCTTTCTTTTTACCCCAAACAGTTGTACCTTTTTCATTGGTGACACTTTCTGGTATACATAATCACCTACTTTAAATTTAATGGGTCTTCTTCTCTTGTCCGCATAACTCTTCTACCTTGATTGAGTGGCTTCTATATGTTGTTGAATGATATGCACCTGCTCTTCAGGCTCTTTGACAAAATCAATACCATAGTACCTTCTTTCTCCAGGTTCTACCCAATTCAAAGGAGTTCTACATTTACGACCATACAAAGCTTCAAAAGGAGTCATCTTAATACTCTCTTGATAACTATTGTTGTAGGAAAACTCAGCTAAAGGTAACCACTTTTCCCATGAACCCTCTGAAGAGATGACACAAACTCTCAACATGTCTTCCAATATTTGATTTACACGTTCAGTTTGCCTGGAGGTCCGAGGGTGATAGGCTGAACTTCTGACTAAGTTGGTGCCTAACATCTTGTGCAAATGTTCCCAAAAATGAGTTGTGAACTGAGGCCCTCTATCAGACACAATGTTTCTTGGCATACCATGTAGATGTACTATGTGGGAGAAATATAACTCAGCATACTCATGCAGTCGATAGTTGGTTCTGACTGGAATGAAATGTGCAGACTTAGGCGATCCACAATCACCCATATGAAATCAAAATTCCTATGAGTAGGTGGAAGTCCAACAATAAAATCCATGCTAACTTCTTCCCACTTCCAACCTAGAATAGACAGTGGTTGAAGCACTCCAGCAAGTTTCAAATGAACAGCCTTGACTCGGCAACAATTATCACATTTAGCAACATAAGCTGCAATTTCCTTCTTCATTTTGGTCCACCAAAAATGGGTCTTCAAGTCCTAATACATTTTACTACTACCCGGATGAATGGATAGTTTAGAAGAGTGAGCCTCACCTAAGATCTGGTTTCTAAGTTCCTTATCTTTTGGCACTACCAGTCTCTCTTTAAACCAGAGAACACCGTTCTCATCTATCCTAAAATGCTTAGTCTCTTGCTCTTTCATCTTTCTTTTGATGTGGAACACACCCGGATCTGTCTTCTGAAGCTCGATGATCTTGCTCTCAAGAGAACAACTAATCATAATACTGTGTAGCACCGCAGGATGTAACAAATTAAAGCCATCTTCTAATAGAGAATTGCAATGAGACTTTCTGCTCAAAGCATCTGCAACAACATTCGCTTTGCCAGGGTGATAATGTACACAACCATGAATTTATCCAGCTCATTCATGAACACCGAATTCATTAGATACATGAAATATGTAGGAGCATTTGTCAGCCCAAAGTACATGACCAAATACTCATACAAGCCATACCTAATGGAGAGCAGTTTTAGGTATGTCTTCTGGTCTGATTTTAATTTGATGGTAATCAGATCTCAAATCGATCTTGGAGAACGCCTTAGCCCTTGACAACTGATCAAACAAGATATCAATTCGAGGCAAAGGATACTTGTTCTTGACCGTTACGGTATTAAGTGATCGATAGTCCGCACACATCCGCAAGGATTTGTCTTCTTCACAAATAAGGCGGGACAATCCGACAGAGATGAGCTAGGTCGAATGAGACCATTCTCTAAAAGCTCTTGCAATTGAACCTTAAGCTTAGCTAGCTCATTTGGTGGCATTCTATACGGCCTTTGAGAGATGGGTGTTGTACCCGGTAATAATTCAATCTTAAACTCTACATCCCTGTCGGGTGGCAACCCGGGCAATTAATCTAGAAACACATCCAGAAACTCACATACCACTGGAATATCAAGGAGGGTCATGGTCTGAATAGCACAGGCCATGTTTTGAAGATCAAACTCCTAGGAAGTGGCACTAGGAAAGCATTGTTACTCTGGGGTTCCCTCAACATGGTGGTTCTAGTCGAAGTGTAAATGAGAACTCCATAGCCACTCATCCATTTCATACCCAAGATTACATCTATCCCCAACCCTAGCAATACTACAAGATCTGAGGTATACTCTCAGTTGCTTATTGAGATGCGCACATCTCTGAATATCTGGTTGGTAGTGATATTATTTCCATCTGCACTTATGCAATAACCACCCTTATCTACAGTAACTACCCCCGAATCGTCCTTGGATGCAAATGTTTGACTCATAAATGAATGTGATGCTCCAGAATCAAACAAAAAACTATGGGGTGTTGGTTCACAAGAAACATACCCGCCGTTACAACTTCACCTGAAGGGATCTCTTCTAGGGTGGTATAGTGCACGTGTCCCTGTCGTGCATTTGGATTACACTACTTCTAGTTGTTCTTCTTCTTGGGATAGGGGCAATTTCTTGCCCAATGGCTAGGCTTGTTGCAGTTTCAGCATGGCATGTTGCTAGGTGGAACGCTGGAGCTTCATTGTCCTATGCTACCCTTTCGTAGGGCAATAGAAAAGGCCTTGCAATACACTTTCTAGGTCTGACTGGTCTATACCTTCTTCTGAGGTGGTCTATACTTTAGAGCAGGTGGGCAGAACTGAGGTCTTGCAGCAATAGGAACTTTTGACTGAGATGCACTTGCTTCATAAGCTATCTTATGACTCTTAGATGTTGAATAGATGTTGTTCTGATTCTCCTGAGTTAAAGCATCACTAACAAACTCATTGAAAGTGGCACACTTGCTGTTAGCTAGAGTCTTCATCAGCTTCGGATTAAGCCCCCTCTTGAAACTTGCAATCTTCTTTGCATCATTGTCAACAAACTCTGTGGCATACCTTGATAGATTGTTAAAGGCATGTAGATACTCAGTTAGGCTCTTGGTACCCTGTGTCATCTTCATGAATTCTGTATGCTTTATGCTCATAAGACTGGGGGGAATATAATGTCCCCTAAATGCAGCTTTAAAGTAGTTCTAGGTAATTTGAGCATTCTCAGGCAAAGTGGATCGATGATGACTCCACCACATGCCTATAGGCCCCTGCAGCTAGTGTGATGCATATTCTGCTTTCATGTGCTTAGTGACCCTTAAGAGACGGAACTTCTATTCAATTGTATTCAACCATTCATCAGCTTGCAATGGCTCCTCTACTTCTTTAAAGATAGGTGGTTTGGTGTCAAGAAAGTCCTTAAAATTATTGAATTGGTTAGGTTCAGGCCCTTGGCATTGGTCCCTTCCTCGGCCATGGCTGGCATTCTATGTAAGACCGTGCAACACTTTTCCCATGGAACATTGGGTTTCCATGAACTGGGCCATCATCTCTGCTGGTGTGGGATGTGGTGGTGGTGGGAGGTCCTCATTGTCATTGCCACATGAACCAATACCACCCGCATCATCTCCACCAGCTCCCCTACGAGTGCGCGTCATCTGTAGAATTGTAACCACAAGTAATTATTGATGATGTCAGAAAAATTGTAGAAGAATTATATAATTATGCCAAACTGAATTTACTGGAGAGAATTTACATTCATACAATAAAACAGAGGCATAATAATTCATTTCCACAACACAACATCATCAATTATATTACTTAGCGATCCGCAATGCATTCCCATACATGCCACATGCTGGACAGCACACAAACTGGACATTTATTAAGGTTCAACAATGACATGGATTAAACAAGCAAGGTTCCAAGATTAAATCAAAGGAGTACAACATGAGATCGAAACCTAAATTATGAGTTCATTACATAAAGGATCGAAGATAGAGAGCTAGCGCATCTAGCTAGGTACTATAGCTAAGCTATTCCTCGGAGTGGTCGCTGTCGATGTTGGACACATCATCACCGTGGTCATCCTCAAAAGGCTCGACCTCCTCCTTAGGCTCAACTTCAGCGTCCACCTCCATGCCATCGTCCTCAACAATCAACACCTTGGGATCTTCTTCCACCGCTAGAGCTAGAGGAAGAATTAGGTTCACCATGTTGTTGAGACGATAAACATCTAGCTGAAGCTCCTCAATCTAGCGTATGAGTTCCTGCTCTCTATGATCAAACTCCTGACATATCTCACTCAGTGCCTCCAATGCTACCACTTGGACACCTTCCCAAGTAGACTTCCCATCTGACTCAATACTCCAACCTTGCCACCATGGATTGTCTTCACAGGCTAGAATGGTCACCTTCACATCATACCATGGCTGCCCCTCAGCTACCACTTCCCTCCAGAAGTAGTGGGGTGGCTCAGCGTACCCAACTGAGTTTAGCACCCTCCACAGCAAGGTAGGAGTGCCAAACACAGCCAGGAATTTGTCACTGTGAGGCGGGGCTCCTGGTGCTACCATCTGTATCAAAGTGTAAAACTCTTGTGAGAGGATATCATATGTGAGAAGAAATTTAATGAACGGGGTAAGCAATTATAAGGGAGGGAGGAATGCAAAAATGTCAATGCATGAGTGAACATGATGCATGCATGTTCCGTACATCCTCATGAATCCTAGGAAAAATTTAAAATTCTAACGACATACACAGTGTCATACATACGTTCTCTCCATATACATAACTAATCAGGCTACACGTTTCGTTGTTAGTGTACCTGCATAAGAATTTCATTTTAGCCCAACCCAACAATTATATATGCCAAAATGTAAATCTAGACTCTAGGTTGCAACTAAATACTTCCATATATATATATACCCATACATATACTTATGTATCAAAGCTACCCAAAAGTAAATATGTGCCATACATACATATAAATATGCATCCATAGCAATATCAAAGCTAACCCACAATTAAATACCTTAGTATATATATAGGACATATATATACCGTAGTACCAAAGCTACCTCTCCCCTTAGACCACACGCTCACCCTTGCGGTCTTGCCACTCTTACCTTGGGCGTAGAAGCAATTGATCCATACATTACCACTCAAGTGAATGGCATCCATACAATAGCACGCCATATGGACGATGAAAGTAAAAACCCCCATGTTAGTAATTATTTAGCCACCTGATAGTCCTTAACTGGCATAAAGGATATGTCCACTAGCACACTCTAAATTTAAAATTCAGATTTTAACACACCTATATATAGCTATAAGTTGTCAAACTGATTTTATAAAATAAAACCTTTGTTTTAACTACCCATATGACAAGTTTAGTGTTGAACCTTGCTCCAATACCAGCTGTAATAGAACCATCCAATTTATAAGAGAACAAGTACAATAGCAATCACTGAAGCGATCCAACTATCATACTTGAGCCCATATAAACCCAGTAGTCCAATGAAATCATAAAGGATCTCAAACCAACCAACATACAAACCAAGATGATACATGATTCAACATAACAAGTCACATATTACATCACCATTCAAAAATGGTTCACAAGTATCTCATATACATCGGAGTTCACATAGTTATTACAAACCAAGTTCAAATAGCGGAAGCAAAGTAGTTTGACATCAACATCACACTTAGTTCAAATACATGCTAGTGCCACGGTCATTTCCAGCAAAAGCAGAACAGAGATGATATATGTAACACCCCAGGTGTTTGTCACCAGTTAAGCAATGGGTTTGAGCTCAAACATGACATGTCGAGTGGTAATGAAGGTGTCAAGATCAAATCTACATGATGGAGCTCCAACTTAAACTTGGGCCAACTCTAGGTCTCGCTATCCATCATCCTTGGCAATGTTTACCAATGCTGCCTTGTCATTTGGTGTCTTCCATGTGTTTTACCCAAGGGGTTGCCTCAGATACAACTCAGATAACTGTTGCCGTTTGGATACGAGAATTCCCTAAGGAATGATCATCGAGAACGTTGAGCCGACTGAGTCAGCTATTACGTTTACCACTCACTCAACAGACTCAGATAATACAGTGTGTTATCAGAGAAAGAGCACTACACACATGGAACATTATGTAGCTTTCCATCAATTGACATCTGAGTGATTGCACCGCTACAACCAGTTTGGATATTGGTTAACTAACTTCTCATACCCTCAAAGGATGTTTACCCCGTCTATGATCACATCATTTACGAGAAGTTGTGCTCAAGCCACTTTAGTAGAGAACTGCTTTTCAGACCTTAGGAGCCAATATAGCACCGTTGCAAGGAATATCCGTCAACCGACTGCGATCTAGTGCAAAGTCCATAGGTCTATGCTATATCCACTAGGGAAGTAGATGTTACAAGTATTTAGTCTACGCTTGTATCACTCTTCGTACATCATGGACGAAGTATGCAGGACAGTGCTATCTTGGATTCCTTCCAATGTAACAATGCTTTATGGACGCCAACGAAAGAAATTCTTCAGACAACAACTTACGACGAAGAGCAAGTATCAGAAAGTGTCGTGACCAAATTAGCCTCTCTGATACTTCAAAGTTAAGTAGCCTAATGCTATCACTGATGTTGGAAACTGGATGACAAGTTTCTCTTCCCATAAAAGTCTTTCGCACCGAATCTCGGGACGTGATTCCTTTAAGGGGGGAGGGCTGTAACACCCTAGGTGTTTGTCACCAGTTAAGCAATGGGTTTGAGCTCAAACATGACATGTCGAGTGGTAATGAAGGTGTCAAGATCAAATCTACATGATGGAGCTCCAACTTAAACTTGGGCCACGCACAATTGCTTACATATGGACCCTTGTTAAGATTATGCAAGAGTAATGTTAAACATGCTTATTCCATGTACATTACATCCACATGCATCCATCTAGACCCGTGGAAAAGTTTAATGAAGTTTGGAATCAAAAAGTCACATGAAATGATAAGTCATATCTTTGCATGAATTGCTTTATCAAGTGGATCGAAACCTATGAAGTCAACCAAACCTTGGTACCTTGCTCAAACAACTCTACTTGCACTCATGAACAAATGTTATGAAGGGTTCATGTTGAGTAGGTGGCTAGAAAATGCTCCAATGGATCAAAAAGGATAATTTAAGCTTCATCGTGATCCTATTTTGGTCAAAGTAGAACAGTAGGTTCTGTACCAGTTATGAGGTTTGACCTTTAACAAAAGTTGTAGTTCATCTTGTGTAGAACAAACTTTGTTTAATGGTCAAGAGTTAGTTTGGCCTCTAACCTAGTCAAATGGAACTCACAAGATTCAATACAGTGTTGTTTTGGAGCCCAGGAATTTAGCTAAGTCCTAACTGAGGTTGAACTGCGGGTACCCTACTTTGGAGCTTTATATCTTGCAAAACGAGCTGATCCAGACCTTGATCCTTTAATAAAAGTTGTTCTTTGTTTTGAGTAAAACATAGTTTGTTTTTGGAGTATGCCCTAGTTCAGTTTGTAGATGATGCAAACAGAGGTTACAAGATCGAAACTGCTGCTGTTTGTAGACCTAAGTCTGAAATCTTGGGCATCGACGATGACATTCCGCGTTCTCCAAAATTTTGTAAGAAACATGTTTGGGTTGCAAAATAAAATATGGAGATAATTATTTGGAGAAGAGGATACCCAAAGATGGGATCAATTGGACCAAGTTTGACTTCCCAAAATGAACAAAAACCGAGCTTTACTTTGATCGACATTAATTCATTGACAGTGTCAAATTAGGGCCTAATTATCTCTTAATCCTTTGCTCTAATGGCTATGAACCTTTAACAAAATTTGTAGAGCATCGGATGGACATCAAACTTCGTTAAAGGCCCACCATCAAATTCCCAACCGAACCAGCCCAAAAACGGCTTCCAAGACACGTTGGATCGCGTTTGCCACCTGCTCGTCAAAATGCCGACGCGTGGCCAGGGCGTGGCAGCCATGCGAGCCGAGCGCCCCCACCTCCTGCCGCGTGCCTTGCCTCCTCCTCGTGTTTTGTGGATGCTGAGCCACTCCCAGATGCTCCGCGCCCCCCACTGCTCGCTCTCCTTTCCCCTCTCCTCGCCCTCGCTCGCGCCCGCCATTGATGGCCGAGCAGAGCTCGCCGTCGTAGCCGTTCTCGCTGCTCCCAGCTTTCTCACTCCCCATGAGCACCACCCTCAGCTTCGCCGCCATCTCCTTCACGTCGTGCTCGTGCTCACCGTCGCAACCCGCCACCCTAGCCGTGGAAGCTCCGGCCGCCGCCGCCGCAGCCGGCGCCCGCGCGTGGCCAAGCCGCCATGGGCCACTTGGGCTAAGCCGAGCAGCCCCGTGGGTGCGCAAGGGCCCCCTGGTGCTCCCCCACCCCTCAGCCGCCGACGGCATGGCCTCCTCCGGCTGGAGCAGCGAGACCCCGGCGACCTCCCTGTGCAAATCGACGTCGAGGACCTCATGCGACAATTCGACGAAAGTCAAGGGTCTAACTGCGAAGTCAGTGACTCAAATAAATAGTGCCGATAAGGACCTATTTGTAGTAAATTTGCTGAATGTTTGGAAATTCATAGTAATTCATAGGAAATTCGTAAAATAGCAAATGAGGACTTTTTGGAATCCTTGTGAAATTCTCTATGCATTATATCTATAATATTACATGTTTCAGTTTAAAGGTTTAGCTGTAAAAATAGATTTAGGCAGTTAGGTTCTTAATGCTAGTCATGTCTTGTTCTTTTTATAACTGCAGTTATTTTACTCAAATAAATGTGAAATTTTTATGGAGTGTTACTGATGTGATTAGTGATGTCTGGTAAAAATTTCAGTATTTTAGGCTTGATAGTTTAAGATCTATAAAAATAACAAATTACCTGTATTGCCTTACCACTATTCTGAATAGGTCTGGAAGATTAAATTAATTGGATTAGTTAGGTTATGAATCATGACTTGATGATGATATATGAGTTGTAGTACTTTTATTAAGCTTTTCAAAAAGCTAAATATCATGATTTTTTGGTTAAGTAGATCTTGAGTTATACTTGCTTAAATATCAGTGGCTGTTTCTGCCCAAACTCTGATAGAGTTACCTTGTTGGTATTGTGGAGCCTCCTTAATAGTAGAATTAGCTTTAGGTGTTTACCATAAAGTTGTTTAGAATTTGATAATCTTTCTAAAAAGTCTAGAACCACATTTATTGGACATGTATAACTCCAGTTATAGCTGTTTAAAGTGGCACGTCAGTTTCTGTCTATGTTTTGGATAGAGATGCAATTATTGAATTAATTGACCCTCCTAACTGTAGAATCATCTTAATATGAGAATAATAAAGTTGTAGGTAACTTCCTAGTCTTTTCAAAAAGTTATGGTTCATGTTTGTTGGAGGTCTATAACTCTAGTTGTGCTTCTCTGAAGTTCTTATCAGTTTTCTGTACCACTGCTGTTGGGTTGCAATTGCAGTTTTGCTTGTGCAATTATATTCGTGGTGTAAATGATGTTTACTATGGTTGTAGTGAATACAAAAGTTGTAGAAAATTTCATGGTCTTGCTTGTGTTCAAATTGTGAGGTCATAGGCCAGATAGTGTAGGAGTTACATGACTTTTAAGTATTTGGTCAGGTTTTAATTGTATTCTGAGCAGATCTGAAAGATGCTAGTGTTTGATCTAGTTATGATTTGAATGAGCTTTTGGTGATAATAACAAAGTTGTAGAAAATTCCATAATATTTCTAGAATGTCTTCTTGTAAGTCATTTGGATTTGTGTAACTCTAGTTATAGCTAAATCTTGTAACTGCTGTTTGCATGTCCAGAAATTGACAGATTCCAATTATAGTTGTTTGCTTGTATATTGCTAAGTGTGGCTCATACCTTTGATGATGGTTGAGTTAGAGTACCTGAGATCTTGGGAAACTTGTATCATGCTTGGTGTTGTCGTCTTCTTTGCCATCTTAGCATGATAGATTGTGTGATGTTTACGTTAAGCATCGCAAAGTACTTAAGTGTGTTAGTGTAAACAATGCTTGTCTTGCTTGCTATTTTATGATGCGTCTCATGGTACTATTCTTCATATTTATGCACTTGTATATTGAATCTCATCTTGGTACGCTAGATGCACCACGTGAAGGATGTGATGTTGGAGCCGAACCCAAAGACGGTGTATGGTGGACCTATCCCGAAGGTGGAAGGACTGACAAGTGCTAGGACGGGAGATGCTCACTTAGCGAGTGTCATCTAACAAACACTAACCTAGTGTTGGATCCTAGGCAAGCCCCGAGAGCATATTAAGCCTCTTAATTTCTGAAATGCAATTAAAGTATTATTGTTACATATATATTGTTGCATTAAGTTTAGGTGTTGGATGCAAACACTTGCTGCATTGGTTATCCAATCCTTGTCCAGATATTGATACCCTAAATCCTATGTAGCTCAAGCTCGTGTAGTGCTTAGCCCTGCTTAAACACGGTAGAAGTCAGGTGATTTCCTGTCACCTGCGAGATATAGGAAGATACATATGGCATGGTTGGCTATATTTGCTATCGTGGAAAAGAACCAGTCTTAATTTGAAATGAAGACCGGACGGAGGCTTGCCGATTTGCAGTGACTCCGTCTGTGTCGCTTAAGGACTGAATCTTGGAGCCTTTCCTGTTCATGTTGAACGCATGCCTCTCTCTTAGTTGGCCGTGTCCGAAGACCGACCGTGAAGCCAAGTAGCTCACCTCAGGCCGGGAGTCGATAAGTATAAAGTGCACCTCGGAAGGGAGCCATAGGCATGAGTCCAAGGGCAGGTGATTTAAAAGTCCTGATCGTCCTGGCAGAAGGGTAATCCTTGAGAGTGCTGGCGCTGATCGAACCCGCAAATTTAGTTCCTGAGTTGTCCCAAAGGTGACCCATGGCTACCCTTGCGAAGTATGCCAGGGTGAGAGTTAGGAATACCCTCTCAGCTGAGTTGTAATTCGATTCGAGTCATCGTCTCTCCCGGTTAGTGAGAACTTGACGGGCTTATCTCCAATGTAGACACACTAAATAACATAATGGTTCGGAAATGATGATATGATGATGACAGCCTTATTATACCTGCTATGGTTAATATTGATTGCTCCTAATAAGTGAGTGCTCTAGTACATGTGCTAATCTTGTGGACAGGTAAATGATGATAAGCTTGATGCTAAGTTTAAATTGGTTACTATGCTCATAAGCTCTTTTATGCAAATATGTCAAGCTAGCCCACCTCATAAGCCTTGCATGACCCTTGGTGTCATTTGTTTTGGTTTCCATCGGGTAAGTCTAGCTGAGTACCTTCTCGTACTCAGGGTTTATCCCACCATATTGTAGGTGAAGTTCTCGGCCTGTTGAAGATGGTGGCTAACCGCCGATGGGCTCGGTGATTCTATAGTACTTCTCATCTATATGCTTTTGTCGGATGATGTCACTTATGCTAGCAATGTATTTGGAACATATATTAATGTAATCTTTTGAAAGTTATGTTGTTTTCACTAATTGGTTTTGAAACCCAAACTTGTACTATTATTTGTGAATCCACTTGTAATATTATTTTCCACTGCAACCCTGTGTATGTGATGTGTATTTGCTTAATCACGCGATCTTGGTTGTGATGTTGATTTACCGAGGTCTTTCGGGACACTCGGCGGACTACCGGGTTTATATGAGTGAAAGTATGTGTGTGTCAACGTGTTAGCGGGGACATCCGTACTTGATCTTGTATAAATTGGGCGGTTCTGTTACAATATCTTAGGAGTACCACGCCCTAAAGTTTAGTCCTCATCCACGACAGGATGAAGGCAGTTCTTATAGTACCCATGATACATCATATCATCTGCAACAAGAGGGAATAAACCTTGAGTACGAGAATGTACTCAGCTAGACTTACCTATCATAAACCAAAAATAATATGATACCAAGGAGTATGCAAGGCTTTATCGGTGGAGTTAGCTTGACAATACTTTGCATAAAAGCTTAAGTAACATAACTTAGAGATTTAATACCTTTAGCATCAATTTGAATACCTATTCAATGAAGCATCTCTAGATTAGCACATGTACTAGAGCATTCATGTGATTAAGCTAACAAGCATTAGTAACCATATCTGGTGTATTAATTTGAGCATCATCATAACCATCAAGTTCCATCAATTAATGCTATGTTGCCGCTGCTTAGTCAAGTTCTCACTATCCGGGAGAGACGGCGACTCAAAATGATTCCAACCAGCTATGGAGTTATTCCTAACACAAATCCATACTTCCCCTGTCGAGGTCACAGCGGGTCACCTTTGGTATAATTCAGGTATAGTCGTGGGTCAGATCAGCGCCGCACCCTCAGGGATACTACCAGTCTACCAGGAAGTTCAGGCCCGGCCTACCCTTGGACTCATGCCCTAGCTCCCTGCACATCCTTACTTCCTCCGGTGTGCACACTTTCACTTACCAGGTCCCGATCTGAGTTGAGCTACTCGACTTCGTGGTTGGAACGACTTATCCGGCTAACTAAGTGCTAGACATGCGTTCAACATGACATTAGGACGTACAGCAAATTGGTTCTTAACCGACTCAGACGGGGATAAATAGGCACAAGACCTCCAAGCCTTGTTGCTTCTCTATCACAATCCTGCTCGGTCTTCTTTTTATTCATTAACATATGGTTATTTCCACGATAGCAATTATAGCCAACCGTGATCAGATATCTACCTATATCTTGCAGGTGACAGGAAATCATCCAACTTCTATCGGACTAAGCATGACTAAGCATATATTCGATCATGGACCTATAAAGGATTCAAGATATATTTGTCTAGACAAGGAAAGTATATGCAACAGGTGTTTCCAATCAACTCCTATAATCTAATGCATCAAACATAAAGGACGCAAGTGATATTTGTAAAAACATCGGAGGCTTAGAATGCTCCAGGGCTTGCCTTTCAGAAATAAGGAAGGTTGATGATTAGGACACTCAGAAAGATCTTCCATGTTGACTTCTCCTTCTGCCTGAACCTCCAGCTCCTAGGCGGCCTGCTGCTCCCCCTGACGCTCGGGTTTGAACTCAAGTAGCGTCACTCCTTTTGAGGAACCTATTGCACACATATGCACAAATGAGTATCATGAATGCATAAGAGATGAGATGACGTGATGAATTGTATATGCATGAGCATGCTTATCCGCAAGATGTATGATAAGTTTAACATTTGTTGACCAAATAGATGAATAACTTTCTTCAAGACGATCTTTACTGAGTAGGTTCATATCTCTTCTATAGTACAAGAAACATACACTCACCAAGTTCTTGTAACCTAAGGTAAAGTTGTTCATCATCAGTAAGAGGCTTAGAACCTGTAGCTAACTACTATTCTCAATTAGCCTAAGCATCTACACAAGCATCACATAAGGCAAACAATTACAATTTGACTTAGTCATTTCCTGGACTGTAAATAGCAACTATTTATTTTGGCCATATCTGGAGTTCTACTTAACCAAATACTATGATCCTGGACTTTCTAGAAATATTATAAAACTGCCTACAACTTTCTTATAGTCATCTCAAGATTATTCAAGGGCTATCAAGGTCAAACAAAGCAATTTCCCAGATCTGTCCAGAAATTCTAGAGAATATGCATTTTGGGAGACCAACTTTTAACAGCTATAAATCTCAAACCATTTAGCCTATTTCCATGAAAATTTGACACAAGCAATATAAGTAAGTTGTCTACAACTTTGTTATTGACAAGATTCACAGCAAAAATCATTTTACCCATGCAATTTACTTAACAACAGAAACTGTCCAAAACAGTCACTATAATTGAATTATAGAGCAATTAATATTTCACTGCATACAAGCAATCAAATTTGGGCACAACCAATGGTACCCATAGTTCATAGACATCATATAAACTTTAGAAAATATAATGGTTAAGCCCAAATAAATTATTTAAATGCCTTTATTAATTTATTTAAACACTAAGGTGAAATAAGGAACATATATAAAAATTGCACCATAAATTCTGAGAATATTACAGTAGCCTACATATGACCCCAAAAGTCTACTATATAAATTTTATGCCATTTGGATAAGGATAGCCATCTCTACAAAAATGACAAGTTGCATAGGCTTATTTTAGTAAAAATAGTTTAGTCTAGTGAAAAGTGTCAAACAACAGATTTCATATTTTTCTTACTTTCAGCCTATCACCATAACACTGTGTAAAAATTTGCATGATCATAAGTTATGTATTTTGACCCCATTTATTTTCACTAGAAACTAGCAATTAATCAAGGTTAAATAGGAAGACCATATTCCAAGTATACCTACTATAGGTTTAGCATTTTTCCTAGCTAGAACATGTCAACACAAGACCAACAAAATTGGAATCACATTTTTCTCACTCCTCTAGCTCAAGCTATGCATTTTACAAGATTGAAACTAATTTAAAAGCACTTTACTAGCCTAATTTAATTATCCTAGAAAAATATCCCAAATAGTAGGTTTCATATTTTAATCAAATAGTACACTTCATGATGAATCTAACAAAATTTGGTTCACTCAATTTGGACACTCTTAGCTCTAGATATGAATTTTTGATGTTTGCTACAAAATCTGGAATAATAAATAAAGAAAATCGAATTTCAAATCGAGCTCAGCTCCTAGGTGCACCCGGTCCAGTGCACCCATTACGACTGACAGTGGGGGCCCGCAGGTCAACAGGTCCCACCCATCAGTGACACAGGAGTAGAGGACGGCGCTGACCAGCGAAAGCTCGTTGACGGTGAGGTCTCCGGTAAAACCCCGGGCACCATCGTGTTCCTCTCGTCAACCCACACCTAGGGGTACCCTAGGTTGGGTCAGCGGTTCACCAGAGCAAGCTCACCAACGAGCATGGCAGACAGCGGTGGTCGCACGGTGGCGAGCCGGCCGTCTCCAGCCATGGTATGCTTTGGCGAGAACGACCCTACCTCTATGGTGACCTAGCACAGTTCTAGAGCAAGATCTGGCCACGGTGGAGTAGCGGGGGAGCCTGACCGCATGCATGGTGGCACGGCGGCGCCCAGCACACATGGTGGGGCTCTCCGTTCTGGCTAACCGGCATTGAGAGGTGGGTCTCCATCTTCACGATAGGAGCTAGCGTTCGTGGGTATGCATAAACATCTTAGAGCGGGGGATGGCGAGACCAAGGGGCTTCTGGCCACGGCGAGCTCGAGCTTGTGGCCATGGCGGGCACGGTGGGAGCGGCGGTGCATTCCCGCGTGACCTAAGGCAACTACGGGTCAGAAGATAGGAAGGTGGGAGATGTAGTGGAGCGCCCTAGCCATGGCGAGCCGAGAGCGTGGCAGAAACGGCCGTAGGCCTTTACCTTGTGATCGAACTAAGGTGCTAATGGGTCAAGGATGTAGAGTGGGTTGTGGCGACGTAGTGTGCATGAGCTATTGAGCAATGGCGTGGTGGCAGTGGCACGTGAGATCAGCGAAGGCAAGGTGGCGATGGCGCTGCTCGGTCGCCTCTGCTTCAGCGCTACACAGGAGCGAGAGAGGGACGGGAGAAGTGAGAGTGAGCGTGAGAGAGCGCGAGACTGCGTTGCATTCAGCACTACCCCAATCACGGCATGGGCCTAGCTCTGGCGTATGGCAGCCACACGGCGGCCATGACGCCACGCGCGTTCGTGATCCAGAGCCCGGCGTTCACGTCTGATAGAGCAACTTTTGTGACCATGTAACTCCTAATCCATGGTGAATCAGTGAAAATGGTATTAGTGAAAGTTGTAGAGCTATTTGAGATCTACAACTTTTCTTTAGGGAGTAACATCTAATTCATCATGGTGAGCAAGTTACAAAGCTCCAAATTTTTGCACTTGAAACTGAAATCAGCATTTTGGACCGCAAAATTTCTAAGTCTAGAAACAGCATTTTGTTGATTCTTGTGAGCCCTATTTGACCATGTTAGGCACTGAATTAGCTCATGACCCTTAAATAAAGTTTGTTCCACACAAGATAAGCTACAACTTTTATTAAGGGTGCACTGCCATGTAAACACTTTGTGCCTCATCACCTAGGAGTACCATCGGGTGCATCCAAAACAATTTCTGGCCCTATGGTACATTTGGCCCAAATCGTGCACCTATCTTGCACTAACACTAATACTATCTCCAAACGAACCGAAATAAGATTTCACATGACCCGCATCACCAGGAGTTCCATCGGGTGCGTCCAAAATAATTTCCAAGCCTATGGTACGTTTGGTGCAAATCGTGCACTTATCTTGCGTCAAGATTAGCACAATCTCCAAACAGCCCAAAACAAGCTTCCACCTCAGCCTCGTCACCTAGGAGTACCATCGGGTCCGTCAAAAATGATTTCTAAGCCTATTGTACGTTGGGCACAAACGTGCACTTATCTTACACCGATACTAACATTATCTCCAAACGGACCAAAACCAAATTCCACATGACCCATGTCACCTTACAGTTCTAACGGGTGCGTCCAAAACAATTTCTGAGCCTATGGTATGTTTTGTGCAAACCATGCACCTATCTTGCAACAAGATTAGCACTATACACAAATAGACCAAAATGAGCTTTCACTTGAGTCTCGCCACCTAGGAGTACCATCGGTGCATCCAAAATGATTTATGAGCCTATGGTACATTTGGCGCAAATCATGTACCTATCTTGCGTTGACACTAACACTATCTCCAAATAGATCGAAACGAGATTCCACATGACCCACATCACCTAGGAGTTCCATCGGGTGCGTCCAAAATGATTTCAGAGTCTATGGTACGTTTGGCACAAACCATGCACCTATCTTGCGTTAAGATTAGCACTATCTCCAAACGGACCGAAAGGAGCTCCCACTTGAGCAAAATCACCTAGGAGTACCATCAGGTCCATCAAAAATAATTTCTGAGCCTATAGTATATTTGTTGCAAACCGGGCACCTATCTTGCACTAACACTAACATTATCTCTAAACGGACCAAAATGAGATTCCACATGACCCACGTCACCTAGGAGTTCCATCGGGTGAGTCCAAAATGATTTCTGAGCCCATGGTACGTTTGGTGCAAACCATGCACCTATCTTGCGTCAACATTAACAGTATCTCCAAATAGACCAAAACAAGCTTCCACTTGAGCCTTGTCACCTACTATTGGGTGCGTCCAAAACGATTTTGGCCCTATGGTACGTTTGGCGCAAACTATGCTCCTATCTTGCACTGACACTAACATTGTCTCTAAACGGACCGAAACAAGATTCAACACACTACTAGAAATATCCACTTCTATGACGAATAGCTTTCGTCACTAAAGGAGCCAAATTCATCATAATTTCAGTTTTATGACAAAAATGGTTTGTCATAGAAATCATGTCATACTTGAAATTCTATGATGAATCTAAAATTTCATCATAGATGTGGATAGATCTATGACAAAAAAACTGACCGTCATAGAACTGTTGTGGCATGCGTGGCAGGGGGCAGCCACGCTGGCATGTGCTTTCGTTGGAGATGCTTTCCACATGTACATGTTATAGCCAGTTGCATTTGAGATGGTTCGAGTATGTGTCACCTTCTTATTGCACAACGTGGCCATCTCTGGTTCTTGCACGTTTCAGGTTCTTACTGGACCACGTGTCGGGCCCCTGTTGTTCCACATGTTAGTTTCCTATTGGCACATGTGTCATGTTGTGGTTGGGTCACGTGTCGCTTCTTTATTGGACCATGTGTTGTGTTTTTATTGGTCCACGTGGTCGTTTCTTATTTGACCACGTGTCACGATGTAGTCTGTCGACGTTTTGTTTTTTGATTCGGCCACGTGACTTGACCACTTCCTTCCACGTGTTGGATTTTTATTAGCCCACATGTCGTGCCATGGCTATTTCATGTGTCATGCACTGGTTCGTCCACATGTCGCATTTTATTTGATCACGTGGCATGTCCAGGTTCCACCGCGTGCTCAACAATCAATTCATCAGAAAAGTAATTCGAGGTCGTCATTGTTGCACAGATTGACTACATAATTATTCGATGAATGTAGATAATTATTCAGCGTGACAATCAAATACAACAAATTATTGTTTACACATCAGTGGCAACCTACTGATAGTTTCACCACATCAAACCAGCACATGAGTACACACATCAAACCACAAATATTCACTACATCAAGCCAATAGAGTTCATGACCTAGAGTTACCAGAAGAAGAGCTGAAGTGCATGATACCCTCACGTAGCTTATTATACTCCTCCTGTTGCTGTATCTTGAACTCCTCAAACTCCCTTTCAGTCTTTTCTGTCTTCCTCTTCAGTTCATCCACTTGTTCGATGAGGTTAGCAAAACTCCCTTGTTCAGCAACAAGCTGTTCTCGAAGCATTCTCTCTGTCGATGTCTCTGTTCTGGCGGAGCTTGTCGGGATACTAGCATTCTTCAAAAAAAGGGTGTTGCCACTGAACTAGGAGTGGACCTACCCTAGGAGAGGCAATGGACCTTGGGAACAACATCAGCAATAGTTATTGGTTCATGCCCATCAGCAACAAGTTCTACTCCAATAGTTTCCATAGCTTCCTATGAAATTCAAGCAGTAAACATTAGGTTACAGATAGTGGAAGAGGACTTTAATTGAAAACCCAAGACATTAGTTCAAAACAAGTAACACATGTTTCATATTGACATGGATTACATAAGCACAATGCACAGGTACTGATATGGATTATATACTGTGAAATTCAAGCAGTAAACATTAGGTTACAGATATGGATTACATAAGGACAATGCACAAGTAGCATATTGATCGGTGCAAAATTGCAACTTCAAAATTAAATGATGATGCCAAATTGGCTCCTACCACTATTGCTTCTATTAACAGTGCACATGAGTTTCTGTTTATACAAAGGCTAGAGTAACAATAAAACACAACCATCACTTACAAATGATTGTAGCTGTACAGCATAGGAGCAAGATCCTGTAGCCTGGTGGTACTTCACTTTTGCACGATTTTGCTTGTTCTTCTCAAATCCATGAGTCAGCTCTTTAGATTGTGTTGACTTCACTCTCTTGGACTGCCTTCCTCTAGGACTGATATTAGCGTTGCCTTTTGTCCTGCTGGCAGAGCCTCCTCTGCAGCTTCTTCGAACCGGACACTGAAATTAGAAAAACAAATTTAAGCAGGAAGCATGTACAAAATGCATTGCTATCCGGACAGCAAAGCATTACATTGCTATCTGCACCGCCCCCTGGGGCCCCTCCCGCCCGAACTCAATATAAGGTAGAACAAGCACCTCAACTGCAAGGGCCACTGGCTCATCTTGTAAATCTGAATATGTTTCATCCGTATCACCAAATCCGTCAACAACCACCCCTGGTTCTTCCATCTTCCTATGATTCTTTGTGACTTGTGCCTCCCGCTCTCATTCAAAAGCATTTAGTGGTGGTTCATTTAGATTATAAAGGTATTTATTAATTAAAGCTTCTAGCGAATGTCAACATAATAGAGAGTAAGAGTATGCAAATAAGCGCATAACTAGTAACTACATCTTATACGGAAGTAATTAATCCAATAAAGCACATATCAGCTACACTCAACTATAGGAAATATGTAACCCCATCGCTATCTACATATCCTTGGTTCAACCACTACAATAGAGCACACTATCATAAAAGGAATTAGGGAACCTCTTCCTCCGCGTACCCTGGCTGTCATCAGTTCTGTGGTCTTATCATCGTGGTCGCAGAACTGGTGTGGACAGCTTTGACGAAGGGGTACCAGATCCAGCTCCAACTAGGGTTTGCATCCAGTCGATCATGACTGGTGCCAAGGTAGGGGATCTGGATCTAGCCTATATAGTCATCGATAGGTGCCGAGGTAGGGGTACCAGATCTGGATCTGGCTAGGCTGACCTGCTGTCAACAAATCAAAGGGGATCTAGCTTCGCCTAGGGTTCAGAAAGGTATGAGAGAGGGTACAGCCAGAGAGTGGAGATTGATGTGTTGAGCTGCTATGCCAATGGTGCCTAGGGTCCAGAGAGGGGTGGTAGAGGTGGTAGCTAGAGAGTGGAGAGGAAAGCCATGGGGCTAGGATTTAGAGCGGGAGGAGAGACGGTGGCAGCTGGAGGATGGAGATGGAGGTGGAGACAGTGACTCCTTGTGCTTTTATGTGACCATCACTGAACCAAAAACGTCCTTATCTGAAATTGATGGCATGGTAAACCTAATTTCCGCATGAAGGGCCACTAGGACGACGAGGGTCCGTCACCGGCAATGAGAGACCATGGCACTGGTCGAGCCATGGAGATGGCTCTACACCAAGAAAGAACTTCAAAATCTTCCCAAAAAGATCGAGGGCAAGATCTGTACTTACCCGACTTCCACCAGTCCGACATGGAGAGCGGAGGGTCCCCGAACACCCTCTCCTTGGCTGGTCCCCCATCGTCTCCTCCATTCGATGCTTCTATGCCGCCATGGTTCAAGCTTGAAGAACAATGTGCTGACTCCCCTATTTTTTCTCTGTTTTTATAGCCGGGGACACGCACGACCGATCGAATTCCAGCAGATACTGGGTGATAGTGGGAGGTAAGGCGAGGCCACATCTCCACAATCTCTGAGGTCCTCGCCCTCCGAGAAATATGCATTGAGAAATGAGCCATCGAAATGGAGCAGGCAATTAGCTATTCATATTTTACTACAATTGCAAGAAAGTCCAAATGTGGTACATTTCATCTCGTCGGACACTATACAATACAGAGCTGTGAGCAAAACTATTGCCTATGGAGTGTACTCGGTCACAACATTTGTATCAGCAGTAGTCATGAGTGCCTTTGATCTGTGTTCAACCCAACTCATCTTATTTTTGTGTACTTGATAAGATTTGTTGAACTTGCAGAACCATGCATCAAAGATAATTTTAATCAGAATTTAGATTTTATAATCTTATGCGTGCCTCTGCAAACCAAGATAAATTGAAGCAAGTCCTCAGTCTGCCCCTCCACTATCGTGACTGCTTGGATTAGATCGCACTGTCTACTTCATAGGAACACTCAAGGTCCAGCCGTCTGAAATCTTGACTACCCGGACTACGTGCTCCTGCATTCCCGCACAGGCGCGCACGTGGGTGGCGTCAGCAGCCTATTATAGTAGGGGATTGTTGACACTTCTTAGCACAGCTACTAGGTTTGTATCCCCAGCAATGACGCCAGAAGTGCTTGTTAGTATTTCTTAACATCACCACTAACAATGGAGTTAGAATACATCCCTAGCGATGGTGCCAGAAATACTGGTTAGCAATACTTAGCAACATCACTAATAAATAGCAATGCCGCTAGGAAAGGCCTTGATAGTTCCTTAACAATTTTAGATATTTATCCGTAAGAGCACGGAGCTATCATTATAGCATTTCATCCGGAACTATTCAGGATATCGTTATTTATATTTTCCCAAAGGAGGACATTTAATTGATTAAGAGTCTATTATGGATATGAACTTGAATAATAATGCTTCCAAGTACACCAATGTTTATAATAGGGATAAGAACAGTGATTTCAAGATAGTGGACACACACTTGGCATTCCTTAAAGGATAAAATAGAAAAGAAAGAATAAAAGAATAATCCTAAGTCAAGCAGGCATTGGTCTAGTATAGTCATACAAAGATTAGTTAATGATCATATAAGTTACATAATTAGTATTAGGGCTAAGTGTGAAGCAGGTCGAGAGGCCACCGATTACTGGTCTGCCAGCAACCTCATGTGATAATTTAGACTCCTACAGCCCAAACGAATGTGGGGGATTACAAGGGACAGACAGGGCTGTCACCACCTGCCGCCTACCCCTCAACCGTGGAGAGACACAACGCTTGCGTACATAGAAACTACCCAAATCCCGCTAGGTCCCTGACCTTATGGATCAACAGGTAAAGGACTTGGGCACACCCAAAAGCACGATAAACCGCCACTTCAACTTAGCTCTAATCCCGATTATATAAGTTATATGAGTAGTTAAGCATAAAGTCATGTATGCTATTCTCATGACACACAAACTATAGACTAGTTCATATATCAAGATCATAACACAACAACTATACTCTAGTTCATAAGTATGACTATAATTATAAAATGAGAGCAAAGCTTTGTAAGAATTCATATTTCTATTCATACCTAAAGGTCTCTTCTTCTAAGGAGCCAAGCCCTCCAAGGTGGCTTTGCCTTGCTCTAAAGCTACAAAAAAGGTAAAGCTACAACTACCAGAGAGGGGAGTGAGGTGTTGCTCAATGTGTTGTGTGTGTTGTAGAGGGGGGGGGGTTGCCCCTCTAGTTATACAAGGGTTGAGGCAGTGCGTGTGTCTATCTTTGTCATGAAATCCTGGACTCCACCGCCTCTGCATGCTTCCATGCCACCGCTAGATGAAGGGGTGGCAGAGGGGCACTAGTAGGGGGTCGCCCACCCCTAGGGGCTGGCCACCCCCTGACTAGGTCCCCTTGCCAGCACCTTCGTGTGGTGGGCTGTGGACTAGTCCTGGGCTTCTCCTTTGTTGGTATTTCGCCCGGATGAATTTAGTTGCTATGCGTTTCTATTTATTCCTTTGCGTGAATCAGTGTTGGAAAGTGCCTTTTGGTGAATTCTCTCCATGTATTTGTACTTGTGTCCTACAAAACAATAATCTCCAAATACATGTGGAACTAGGTCAATAGTAAATGCATATGTGTTTAAGATTGCCAATTTCTTCTCTTTTTTGTGTCATAATTGGCAGTCAGATTTGATCATTAAAGGATCGCCAACAAGATCCCCCAAGCTTAACCTTTGCTCGTCCCGAGCAAATAGCTAAGTTATTGGTTGTTGATCAGGAGTTGCTACTATGCCGAATATAATTCACAAGTGCCATGCCTATAACAAAGTATTCTTCCTCAATTTAAATAAGTTTTGGCATTCTATACACCCTTTTAACTTAATCCCTATGGCGCTTATTGCTTTTCCAATTCTTGGGTGGTTGCAAGATAGAAAAGTTAACATAATTACCAATCATTCATTCTTTGATCAACCTTCTATTCAGAGGTTTTATGAAGTTTGCAAAATAAAACATAAGTTCTTCAGATGATTCACTCGATCGCTCAATGTGTATGATCCTCACCAAGGCATTTGCCTTCTTTTCATCCTATCTCTAAAGGCTTTGAGTGGAGTTTTGGGTAGGTATGAAATGAGAGGCATAGTTGCACCACACATACTGTTAAGTCAAAAACATGATCCAAGGAGATGCAAGTCATACACTTTGATCAAGAAGTGCAAGTGTGTCGAATATTTCCCTAATCCTAATATTTTTGGTACTCCTTTGATCATGACTGTCTCTCTTTTGATAGTTGCCTTGGAAGTATGGGCTATCTTCATTTTTAACACTTTGGAACCTTCATGTGTTCCATTCTTCTTTCTGCCTTGGTTTATTTGCAAATTGGTTTGTTGTGTTTGCAAATTGTCATTATTTCAACTCCGTCGCCATTTCATATGGTGATTCAGTGTTAGTTTTAGATCGCAAAGTGTAGGAAATCAAATAGTCCGCGTCATCTTCCCTGCTCCATCTCCCGCGACTCGCGTGGGTGGCCGTGGATGTCACGGACCTTGACTGTTGTCGTGCCCGCTCATGTTTGTGATGCTTGTTACAATGTCATTTTTATATATTTTTTGCCATAAAAATAATTAATAACTGAATGGCTGTGATGCTTGTTACTCCATTTTTTTAAGTGTCGTAGTATATTTGTTACTGTGTTTGTCACGGACCTTGACTGTTGCCTTCCCCAGTCGTGTCGTATTATACGATGTACATGTCATTAGGTCCAGTTTTAGATGAGGATGAAATGTGGTAGGGAATTAAATGTGACAAGAAATCTGAACCGCATCGTGTTCACCTCTCCATCGCCCATGAATCACGTGGGTGGTTGCGGATGTCACAGACCTTGACTATTGCCTTCCCCGCACCTGTCTTAAGGTGGGGCTATTTAAGCCAATATAAGGAGAGCCTCTCTACCAAACTCCAATCCTTCTTCCTCCCTTAGCATCAGAAAAACCAGAGAACCTTGACTTGCATGTAGTCTCCCATTGCCATGGCCACCCTCATCCTGCATCGACTCCAATGCCGCTAGGAGAAGGCCTTCAAGATCAGCTACCGCCAACACCTATGTGCGGCTATATGTCCACTTGTTTCCTCGGTGTTAGTGGAAGTTTTGCGAAGATAGGGAGGAAAGCATGCTTCCATGGAGCTTCATCATGACGTAAGACGCATTGTGCGGGGTGGTGGCTTCATCCACATCGTAGATGTAGACACATTGTGCGGGTGTGGCTGCTCCTATATTCGTATGCTCAATTACAAGGGCTATTGCTCCAAGCTACGAGCTAAATGGAATAGGTGGAAGATCGATCCCGTGCCCGAGGTCCCTACCCTCCTTTATATAGGAAGGAGAGGTAGGGGTATAGAGAGGGCAATCGGGCTAACAGATTGTGTGCCTAATTTGTTACAACAGGTTGATCCTACCTATCGTCTAGATACATCTGCCTTGCTTTGCCTTGAGCTCCACATTGGTTGATCGCATCTGCCCTTGCGGGCCTCGTCCTTGACGGCTGCTGGGCTGATAGCTTGGGGTGGTCATATATATGGATGGTGCAGGTACCACTGGCCCATATCTCTGACAGTAGCCCCGTAGGACTTAATGATAAGCTAGCACGTAGCTTCAAGCCCTCGGGACGTCACAGTCTCTCCTGTAAGTTCTACGTACTATGAGTACATAGTGACCATCTTCGAGTGCGGAAGTTTCAAGTAGTGCAGCTAGATATTCTCAAGTATTGGGGAGCTAGTATGTTATTGTTCGAGTACCAAGAGCATTTCTCGGGTAGCGAGAATCTTCTTCAAGCATCGAGTGAGGCGGTGGTTCACTGTACATCAAGGAATGTTGTTCCCTGGTAGCTATAAGTGTCTAGCTCGGGTGGTGCACCCCATATCAAGAAACATAGTTTCTTGGGCGTAGCCCTCAGGACGTTGTTAATGTCGCGTTTTTGTGGTGTACCCGATAACCGGAAGCATAGCTTCTAGGACATCGTGGATGCCATGCTAGGGTAAAAATACCGTTGTACTTGAGAAGTTGGTTCCCAACGTATTCTGGCGTGTAAATAGTGGTTGCGCATCATTAGGTCCTAGCCATAAAACAATAATGAGGATGGGGTAGGTGCACCTTCCATCGCCCATGCGTCACTAAGTCAGTTGATTTTTAGGGTGGCCTATTGCAGGTTGTTTGTTAATGAGCACTAAGGGCGTCACATTTTTCATCAAGATCCATCATGTAATGTGATTTGAATTTTCATGAGCCTCATTAGTAGAAGAGCGAGGACGTTGTCTCGGAGCCCTTATGCCAATATAACAGTGTCCCGGGCCAAGCACCACTGTTGGCGAGTAACGAACGCATGAGCAGCTGTGGGCAGTTGCGCTTATTACTCTTCGAGCTGGTAACGGGTAGAATGAGTGAACATCCGCTATCACTGAAAGGAAGCGGCAGGACAAAGCCTGACCAGTGGGGGCATGTTATAAAACTCTTTTTCTAGATTCTAGGAGCTCGTACTTTGGTTACAGCCATGGGCCCTCTAGTTTTTGGGTTTCCCACAAAGGGGCACATATCCACTGAAATAAAGATACTTCGAGCTCGTCTAGGTATTGCGGGATTTACGTGACACTGAGTGTCAAAGGTTTTAGGATCGTACTGGCAACCCCCCAGATACCCCCTGACTCTAGTAGGGGCAGGGTCGATAGTGAACTAGTCACTACCGCTTACACTTGCTGTAGGGGTAAGCCAGGACGAGTACTCGACCTAAGTGTCAGGTCACTCGGCTGCACCGGCCCGGGTGATGATACGTTGGGTTTTGGCCCATTGGGCCCCATGGGTCCCGCAGTTGCGTGGATGGATTCCTTCTCGACGAAGCTGAGGCATCGGTTTCGGTGGCTCTTTCCCCACGCGTTTTTCTCGAAAGGCATCCCCTCGGAGATCATGGGGACGTGGCCTTAGCCTTAACTGGCGCCTCTGCTTGCAGAGATTATTGGAATTCCATTAGCCGTGCGCGTCCCCTGCCTATAAAAGCAGAGGAAGAGGAGAAGAGAGTTAGTAAGCATGTGCTATAGCTTTTGCATACTCACCTTGCTTGTCGCGGAGCGAGTATTCGAGCGGCCATTGCTAACAATGTAAGCGAAGGTAGCCTGTCGATGTAGATGGTGGCGGTGTGACCGACTCGAGGTACCCCTGATGGAGTACCCAAGGGTCATTACTGACGGAGTGTACGGAGGCGGCGTGTCAACGTAGCTGGTGGCAGCACGACGACGTAGCTAGAGGCGGCATGACCGGCTCGAGGTAGCCCCTGTGGGAGTACCCGAGGGTCGTTGCCGATGGAGTGCCCGGAGGCGACGTGTCGACGTAGCTGGTGGCAGCGTGACGACATAGCCAGAGGCGGCGTGTCGACATAGCTGGTGGCAGCGTGACGACGTAGCCAGACGCGGCGTGTCGACGTAGGTGGTGGCACCGTGACGACGTAGCCAAAGGCGGCATGACCGGCTCAAGGTAGCCCCCGAGGGAGTACTCGAGGGTCATTGCCGACTGGACTTGTCCTGTGCATCTTAAAACATGAAGACAAGATCAATGAGTATTTATTCGGTAGTCGAACAAGATAAACATATAGTAAAGTAGGTGTTAATTTCCCTTTATGAGCTATATTCGATGTGTTGTACACTTTGTCGACTAGACCATAGCCCCCATGCTATCTATCGAGGTGTGACGCATGTAGCATTGGATTGCGGCATAGGTCGTCGCTGCCAACAAAGCACATTACATAGAACATGTGTCATAAAAATACTTAGACCGGTTTTAAGTGTTGTTGCCTTGTCTCTTTGATGTTGTTTTCCCTTTATGAATTGCTCAGTGTGTTATACACTTTGTTAACTAGACCATAGCCCTTGTGCGTAGGTTATCAGCCACGTGATGGCGTGACCCATATAGCGTTGGGTTGTGGCGTAAGTCGTCGTCGTGACAAAGCTTTACACATAGAACAAATCATGCAGGTACTTAAATCGCGGAGAAAAAAGAAAAATATCCTGGAGTGTGGTTATTATGTGTAGTAGCCCCCGACTTTCTGCTAAGTTTGAGATAACTTAGTAGAAAGTAAGAGCAAAACATAACATAATAAAAATAATTATGGAAACGGCTTAGCTGCGTTGATGTCGAATGCTACCACGGCGATGTACGGCAGGAGATCGAGAGCCGTGACGAGAGGTCGAGCGTGGCCGACTCGAGGTAGCTAATCGACGATGTGCTTGAGTGGTAGTCAATGATGACGGTGTGGGAGACAGCGTGGCCAGCCCAAGTAGGCGGGTTCCTGCTGAGGATGGTCACGGAGACACATGTGTATATTTGAAAATATGCATGCCATATAGTAGAATTTTTTAATTGAAGCAAAGAGGCATGACTGAGCTCGTTTGATTGGAGAGTGTCGGGTCATCCATGCAGGATGGAAATTACCCGTTCTTGCATGCCTGACGTACGTGTATACGCTTGTATACAAGCCTCAGTATTTTACTAGCTTGTTTGCTTCTTGCATGGCACTGTAGACGTGGCCTTTGCTTGCTCATTTGGCTGCACGAGGGCGGCGGCGTATCACTAACGCGGGACGGCGGCGATCAGAGATGCACCCGAATTCCTGCCGAGAGTAGTCACGTAGACATGTGCAGATTCAGGAGATTTACATATATCATAGAATATTTAATTAAAACCGGAAAGCACGACTTAGCTTTTTCGGCAAGTGGGCGTGTTCGACTCGTGTGAGCTTATTGATGGCGTGCTGGAACACGACATGCTGACGACATGCGACGACGAGATCCATACTGTCGATGACCAGAGCCGCCGATGAGCCAGCGATGTCGGCGAGGTGTCGATGTGGCCCGAGAAGTCAATGATACCAGTGACGCCGACGAGGGACGACAACAAGAGTCACGACATGTGGATGCAACGTGGGATGACGGCGATGAGGATCGCGGCCGAATTCCTGCCATCAATACATGCGTGCAGCTTGTATGATTGTATAGATCGGACGGACTCCTTTTTTATTCGGTTGTTTGCCGATGGAAACGCGTGAGCCTCCATGCCGCACCCAGCGCTCAGTTCTGGCATGTAAACCTGCTCGATCTGATCTGATCGAATACGTGTGTTTGGTACACACGCGTATGTAATCTACACGCAATTATCAATATCTTTGATTATTTAATTAATCGCATGGCGTTGGTACTTAGCTTGCATACGGCTGTGTAGATCGATGGCTGCCATGTGACAACACCGCAGGCGCTTGACGATGGACGCCGCTGGCGGCTTCAGGTGCTGACACGTGAAGCGCCCGACACCATCCCTTCGATGCTGGCGCCAGGGATCCAGCAACGAGGGCCGCGGCTTTGACTCCACGCACCGTTGTCCAGTCTTAGTTGCAGCGTCGCCGCCGGATTTCACCAGCGATGTTGATAAAGAAATTCTCATCTGAAACATATTACGGCTGTATGCGAAAGACTCCTACCTGGTATCCCAACTGTTGGATTATTTTGCTCTGGCAATATCTAATAACGTGATCGTATAGACGGAATCATATGGTACACGAGACACAAGAATTTATACTAATTTAAGATGTTGTGCGCTCTAATCCCTACTCCAGTGGTGCGGCTGCTCTTATATTCGTATACTCAATTGCAGGGGATGTTGCTCCTAACTACGAGGTAGATGGAATAGGTGGAAGATGGATCATGTGCCCGAGGTCCCTAGTTTATTACAACGGATTGATCTTAGCTATCGTCCAAATACACCTATCTTGGTTTGCCTTGATCTCCATGTTAGTTGATCGCCTCAGCCCTTGCGGGCCTCCTCCTTGACGGCTACTGGGCCGATAACTTAGTGGTGGTTATATATACGGGCGGTGCAGGTACCCCTGGCCCATGTCTCTGACACCCATACTCGTTAGGTCTTTGTTATTGTACATCTCTTGTTCGATAGGTCTTTGCTATTGTAAACCTGTTTAGTGTAATGGATTTTATCAGTAAGACCTTATTTGGATGTATGTGTATCCACTTCAATCTACATGTGTTGAAGTGGAATGGAATAAAATTTAGTTTAATTCCACTCCAATTCACTTCAACACATGTGGATTGAGATGAATACATGCGCATCTAAAGGCCTCAAGAGTTGCTTGCATCACTTTATTATTGTGTAATGTTCGCCTTTTCAGTTGTAGCATTTTCTTGTCCTCATGATGAAATTTTTTCTCATGTAGCTATGATGCTAGTGAATCTGAACCGCATCATACGGTATACATGTGCGCAATTAGATTAGGGGTACTTGGATGCCCTCCGGCCAAGGTAATAAATAGCGTATAGCGGGTTGGTAGCGGATTGGCATCGAGGTAATGAATTGCGGATAGCGAGCGATATTGCGGACGATAAGTTCCAACAGCGGCACCCGATAATCCCACATAATTTTAAGTACATATATTATGAATAATGAGTATAAATAGACATCTAATTACACTCAAAGAACGCATGAACCTAGACTTGGAGGCTACAGCCTATGCGTGAGTGTTTGAGTTGGGAGTGTGCGTTATAGTGGACTGGGCTGAATAGGGTTATTTGCTTCCAATCTATTGCTTCCTGCTACGTGCAATTGCGGCCGTAATATCACCCCGCTATTCAGAATTGTGGCCGCAAAGGTCCAGGCTGTAAAGTTCAGAGCGCTACCACTATTGCAGCTGCTACCGCCGCTATTTATTACCTTGCCTCCAGCTGGTGCTCCACCGTATCCGCCATGTTGGCGACCATACGCCTTCTATATTTCTTATATTGATATTAATTGAGTTTATTAGTGGAGATGACTTAACTTGTTTAAGAAATTGGAAACATGTGCAAGGCAATTTCAACCACATCATACGAGAAGGAAGGTAACTGTAACACATTTAGAAAGGAATAATGGTACTTGGCGTATCATTGTAATAAGGAGAATGAAGAGTTTATCATACAAATCTCTGTCATCCAGATATATACATATCAACATTGATCTGCCCAGAATCTACCACATTGATCTTAAGAACCTATCACACTCATTGCGGATCCTACACTCTCGCTGCAGAACATAGCCCACTTCTCCCAACCTTCCCATCCTGCGTGGTCGCCGCAGCCTTCGCCTTCGCACTAATGTCCATCCTAGAGACACATCGACATGGCCAGAGGAGGCAGAGGATTAGACTCACCCGGCGTCGGCCGCCCAGCCAAGTCCTGCAACACCCACAAGGCCTGTTGGAGACGCCGTGTACATTTCTCGTTCTTCCACGTCACATTCGCCGCCGGGCCCGCTTCATCACCTTCGACCTTCCTCAACAACCGCCGGGCAATGTTGTCGTTGCCGGCACCACTATTGGACCTATGGAGCACAAAGGAGAGAACAAATGCAACAACATCATGGCCTGTCATGGCAGAGCGCTAAAGCATGTCGAGCCATGGCATGAGCGCGCCGTGGTCTTTCACGAAGATGGCGCACATCCCAGCGTAGAAGCAGGCCTCCGAGTTGCCGACGCTAGCAAGCCTGGCGATGAGCTTGGTGCGGTATTCGTGGTCATAGAACTGTTTCAGATCCCACGTTGCATCCCACACAGTAACACCCACTGCAGTGGTATGCTCCATTCCACTACGGCGTCGCGGCACACCCTGTGCATCTACGAACAAGTTGCTCATAGGCTGCAAAGATCCGATCCGTAGGTCTCCTTTCTCGCCTTTTCCTGTTCACTTCACTGTTTTAGTCCTTGCTTGAACATGAGGTATACAAGAAACATTCTAGTGTTAGAGATCTGGTTAGGCCAATGGTATGATGATGAAAAGAACTAGGAGGTGGTACTGGTTGGTTTTCTGATGATGTCTTGGTTTTCTGCATATGTTCAGTTTTGTTACTGTAAATGCCTGTGTACAACTAGGCCTGTTGATTGTCAAGTGCTTGCTTGATTATATCTATCTGCCTAGGCAAACAAACAGGCCCACTGCTTCTGCCTTCAAAACTGTTGTAATTGTCATCCTCTTATACCTATCTTTGTTGGATTATTTTCCTCTTCAGTGATCTCATTACTGAGCAAGCTCTCATCCTACTACACACTGATGAAATAGAGGCCCCCAACAAGAGGAACGCACTAGCCAACCTCATAGATAATGCCGTTGTCGAGATCCTTCGCTGCCTCCCCGCCCTCTCCTTGTTCTACTACAAATGTGTCTATCACTCCTAGAACCGCCTCATCAAGGACTATAACAACCATAAGGTGCTGCCCCAGACTCTGGCTGGCTTCTTCTACGACATCGACCAAGGCCATCGACGTTGCACCAGCGTCACAAGTGAACACCCGTCCTTGTCCTTCACCTTGGACAATGTAGCTGTCTCAGATATCTGCAATGGCCTCATCCTATGCTGGTGCCGAGGGGCTGATGGATTATACCGCTTTGTCGTCTGTAATCCGACAACCAAGAAGTTGAAGGAACTGCCAATTAGCATCCATTCTGTTGGTGAGGCTTGATCGGGGTTCGATCCGATAACCATCTCGTACTTCCATGTGATTGAATATATAGAAGAGGAGCAGGATGAAGAGTGCAAGGGTGTGGACATCTACTCATCTAAAACTGCAACATGGATCTATAAGGAATCTAAATGGGGACTGAATACTTGTGTGACAATTGAGAGATCAGAAGAAATGAGATCATCAGAAACTGTGTATCTTAACGGTTGTCTGCACATTATGGGTTACTCGAGGGTTTACCCTCAGATACTTGCTATGGATATGGAGGGAGACACATGGAGGAAAAATCCTAGGCCATGTGATTAAGCAAAAGTTATTCATAAAAAAAGAGAAAGAAAAGAAAAAAAAGTTGAGAAAAAATGGACAAGCGTCTGAGATATTAAAAACAATGGGTACTCAGATGCCTGCCTAAAAAAGAGAAGAGATGAATAAGATAGCCCCTGTTCTCTCGCAAAAAATATTTCCAAGTTTCAAGAGAGAGATATGAGCAATGTAAAATTAGGTTAGCCAGCACATATATCCACCTCATATATCATTAATAGTCTTTCCTTAGTACCGGTTCCACCGTCTGGTTAGGGAGCTTTGATATTATTTCATCGGAGCTCGGATCGAAGTCATAAGTTTGTAGATTAAGCGTGGTGCTTAGGCTATAGATTACCTATGGATACAGCTAGGCCTCTAGATAGATTGTGGTAGGTGACAAGTGGTGACAGCCTTGTTCATCCTCTGTATTCCACCATGATAGGTCGAGTTATTAAATCATAGGGCTCATGGCAGACCTTGCCTATTTAACTCTCCTAGTTGGTAGACAGGCTGTGCCCCGAAGTACTATTGTATTTCTTCTAGTTATTTGTTTACCCTTAGTTACTAGAAAGATATATCGCTCGCTCTCCCACCTAGCTGTCTCTGGTTAGCTTGTATTTAGTAGTTAGTTTAGGTAGTTCACACCCATCCTTCACTATCGTTCACCTACCTAGGATCAACTTAAGACCTACCTTTAACAAATCCTAGTCCTATATAAATTCTAGCCTTCTGCCTTCCTGTGGAAAAAACATAAATTTGACACTCGGTACTCACCGAGCGAAGTGCTACGCGCTTGTGGAATCCTCCAATAGTCGTTAAGAAGTATCAACAAGCATTTCTAGCGCCGTTATCGGGAAAGGCAACTGGCATCGAATTTATAAGGCTAAATTTGTTAGCTAGGTTGTTTTTAGTTATCCTATGTAGTTTATCCTTGTTTATTCATATCCTATCACTACCCCACACGATCATGGGCGATAAGTCCATTCATGATTTTTCTGCACCCTTGGCTACTAATGTAGCCACCGGACCCAATGTTATCAATGGGGACGCTAACTTTGAGCTTAAGCCAGCGTTAATTATGATGGTTCAAGCTAGTCCGTTCTGCGGGAAAGCTCACGAGGATGCAAATTTTCACCTCCAACATTTCTTGGAGATTTGTAGCATATTCACCATTAAGGGAGTGAGCTAAGAGCCTTTACGTCTTTGCCTTTTCCCCTTCTCTTTGTTAGGAAAGTCTAAGCAATGGTTTTATTCTAACCGCAACGCTGTAGATACCTGGGACAAGTGTTCCAACGCTTTCCTAGTTAAGTTTTTTCCCATGGGAAAGACTAATGCTCTGCGCAATAAAATCTCTAGTTTTCAACAACTAGCAGATGAATCGATTCCCAAGGCATGGGAACGAATGCAAGAGTATGTCTCTACATGCCCACACCATGGCATGGAAGATTGGCTTTTGATCTAGAACTTCTACCATGGATTAGTGCCATTATATAGGAGCCATTTAGATGTTGCTGCTTGTGGTGCATTCCTTTCGCTAAGTGTTGTATATGTAGAGACACTGATCGAGAAGATGGTCTCCAACCAAGGATGGAACAACGATCGACTCCAACCCCGTAAACAAGGTATGCATTCAATTAAAGAAATTGACATGCTTGCAGCTAAGATGGATCTACTCGTGAAGTGAGTGGAACATTATGAGAAGGTGAGTGCCCAAGAGACACTCAAAGCCATGGATTCCCACATGACTTACGAAGTCTGTGGAGATGTTGGACATTTGGGCAATTCCTGTCCTAAAACCCAAGAGGACCTCAACTTCATCAACATCGTAATGGGTTCCATCCACAACATCAAGGCTGGAATCAGCGCTTCAACAACTAGGGAGTTAGCTAATCAATCTACCCATTATCTCGAGGGAGTAGCCACTGATTTATTAGTTAAAGAAAGATTTGTCCTCAAACTCGTCATCCCCTGAACCTGACAAAGCCTTCGAGGTGGAACAAGAGGAAACACCTCCACCCAAGGACGAATGACCTTGAGCCCGACAAAAAGGTAAGTTTTCTGTTCCTTGCATTTATTTACCACATTTCATTAGTTGCATTTCATTTCCAATAAATTTGCTTTACATTGCATGATAGGTTAGTTGCATTTAGCTACTCTATGTTAATAAATAAAGTTCTGCAGTAGCTATTGCCTGATAGGATAGATATGCATTTAAAGCAACATATAAGAAAATATATTTAATAATAATGAATAAAATTCAGTAGCATCCCTGATGAATAAGTCATCTAGTAGTTATAGGTTTAGCTAGTTATTTATGCATTCTAGTAGTATTAGTTAGTCAATAAAGAAAAGAATCAAAAGAGCCGCCAGAAGACATTCCAACCTATGCAAAAGGCAAGCTTGAGGGAGACGTCTCTCCCCGCTCAGGTATGAAAATCTTAAACCCTCTCTTTACATTCATGTTTGCTTTATATTTCAATATTCATGATCAAAGAATGTAGAGAGGAGTGCCTGTAAATTATTTCAAGAGAAACTCTGCTCTTATAAAATGATGATAAATTATTTGGAGATGATGAATAGTTGCTCTATGATACATTGCAACAGATTGTGATACAACCTTATACTTCTTTAGTTTTGAGCATGATAAACTTAGAGTTCATCTTAAGTTGAATGCTTTCATGGGTTGCAAATGCTAGAACCAAGAATAGGCTTTTGTGAGATATGTTGTATGCCATGATTAGAGTAAATCTTTGAACCTAACTGAGGAATGGTAAAGACAACCTAGAGTTTTGTTTTGCAAAATGCTAAACTCTCTTGCTAGAAGTTCCTCAATGGTGATAAATTCCAACCAGAGCCAAATAAATATCCACTTATACATGATAAAGCCACCATAAAAGCTGCTTGTTTGTTTTGAGCTTTTTCAAGCCTTGTTGATCTGAGTAGAGAAACATTTCATGCCTTTTGATCAAGATCACGTACACCAACATATTTATGATATTCCTACACTGGGGATACGCATCCATATATGCATTCCATTTAATATTGCTCTATGAGAATGAAAGTTACCTCTCTATGTTGTCTTACATCAAAAGAGAGGCATGGGCTACAGAAAAAATGAGAGAGAATAAAAGAGCAAAAAGCTCTAGTGTTCAAAAAAGAGAGAGTGCGAAAAAGAAAGTAGCCATGCCCTCTCAAAAAGAAGCTAGAGAAGGGAAACTTCTCAAAGGAGTACCACTTCCACCAAATATACTACACACATGCACATCATGATCAGTTTGTATGACTTGTTGCTCCTTGTGATCCAAGTGTTAGACTTAGCAATAGATTCAATTCAAGTAAGCTATGCTTTTACCCCTACCTTGAGCTCCACATAAGCTTTAGGATAGAAATTAAGGCTAAAATTAATGGCCTTGGTGAGGATTTCAAATACCATTGAGTGACTTGAGTGTACCACCCAAGGAACTTTGGCAAGTTTTCTTTTCAAATCATGTGAAAACCTCCAAGAAGTTTGAGGTAAACCAAAGTAGGCAAAAAGTATCTATCAAGCTACACATTCTTGCAACTGCTTGTATCAAGGTGAAGGCCATAAGCTCCACATTGCTAAGACTGATGGTGAAATTTCTAAGTGCTAACGTGTTCAACTCAAGAGAGAGTATTTGTTTGTATACAAGTCTTTGCAGGGCATTACATAGTAGCAACTCCTAATCCAACAACCTATTCCATGCTAAACCCGCATCTTTGCTGAGGACAGCAAAGCGGTAGCTTGGGGAAGCTTGTTGACAGTCACTAACACCTATTTTGACCATCAACATTCCACCCAAAAGCACGGTAAAGTAAGGTAAATCATCATCACATGTGAAGAATTATGTTTAAATTTCACCTAGCTCCACTTGTGCTTGTAGAATTATTTGTATGTAGGAAATATGGCAAATTTTGGCCAAAATGGTGACAAACATGGACCAAGGAAGCAAGTGGATATGGCAGGGCCACCTGGGCCCATAGACCAGCCTTGCTTGGTGCCACCTAGGTACCGCCTAGCCCCACCTGGTGCCCACTTGGCACGTTGCCACATCACCGATCCATGGGAGCTTCTCCACAGCCAATAGGAAGTGTTGATCTAAGTCGATTTCAACCAATGGTCATGATGGAGAGGTCATGGATCTATGGGCCCATTGTCATAGACTTGGAGCTTCACCAACCAACTTACCGGCCAAGTTTCACCACGTGCTGTCTTCACAACCTCCTTGGAGGAGCAACCAGCGCCCTTGGATGCAAAGGCGGTGCATCCAAGGGCTGACCGGCACCCCTTAGCCACCGCTAGGCACCCCCCTATGGACACCGACCTCCCTACTGCCTACAAGTACCCCTCCCCTCACTCTACACTATAAATAGTGGGTGTGGAGCTCGGTGGAAAGACGTCCCATTTATTTCCAAGCTCTCCAAGCTTCTTTTAGCTTTCTAGCTTAGCATTAGCTATAGAGTAGTAGTCTAGTAGTGGAGTAGAGCAAGAGCAGAGCTTCTCGAAGTACGGAAGAGTCTTCTAGGTCTGGTATAGCTCCTTTGTAATTCTTTCATTTCAGCATTTACTTTATTTAGTATTTATTTTAGTACTTTATTCATGAGCTCTCCAAGCTTCTTTTAGCTTTCTAGCTTAGTATTGCTTGCTTTACATTAAGTACTTAGTCATTAGTGTTTGTCATTCATGAGCTTAGGTGCTTATTGTTTGGCATTACTAGCATAGGTTATCTTATCATTAGTAGTCTTTTGTTAGTACTGGTTCCACCGTATAGTTTGGGTGCTTTGATCTCATTTCATCGAAGCTCGGATCGAAGTAGTAAGTTTATAGATTAAGCGTGGTGCTTAGGCTATAGATTACCTATGGATACGGCTAGGCCTTCAGATAGAATGTGGTAGGTGGCAAGTGTTCACAGCCTTGTCCATCCTCTATATTCGACCACGATAGGTCTAGTTATTAAATCGTAGGGCTCGTGGCAGACCTTGTATATTTAACTCTCCTAGTTGGTAGGCGGGCTGTGCCCCGAAGTGCTATCGCATTTCTCCTAGTTATTTGTTTACCCTTAGTTACTAGAAAGATATATCACTCACTCTCCCACCTAGCTATCTCTGGTTAGCTTGTATTTAGTAGTTAGTTTAGGTAGTTCACATCCATCCTTCACTATCGTTCACCTACCTAGGATGAACTTAAGACCTACCTTTAACAAATCCTAGTCCTATATAAATTCTAGCCTTTCGCCTTCCTGTGGGAAAAAATATAAATTCGACACTCGGTACTCACCGAGCGAAGTGCTATAGTGGTTTGCTACCAACATGGTTGAACACAACTTGAGCCATTTTGACACTGAAGGTTGTTAAGCCTTAACCAAAAGGTGACCACAGCTCCGATACCACTTGAAAGGTCGTAATGGCTAGAGGGGGTGAATAGCCTAATAAAATTTTCTACAAATCACTAGAGTAATTAGTTAGTCAACTAGAAAGCAAAGCTTTTTGCTCTAGATCTATACAAGGGTTGCAAGCCACCTATCCACAAGTCTAGTGATGTGTGATCTCTAGGCACATAAGAGCTCAGTTGTTACTCTTACACTAGTTGAGCTAGCTACCAAACTAACTAACTAGCTATTCAACTAACTAAACAACTAAGCAACTAGCTAACTACCTCTACAACAAGATAATGAAGGTAAATACAAAGAGAGGTAGGAGTTGTTATACCGAACATGGCAAGAGAAAATTAATGATCACCAAGTGAAACCAAACAGCTAATTGACACACAATTTATCCCGAGGTTCACTTGCTTGCAGGCAAGCTACGTCCTTGTTGTAATGGCTGATTCACTTGGTGGTTCGCAAGCTAATTGGCACCACACCAAGCCTAATAAATGGGCACCGCAAGAACCTACACAAGATGAGGGCACTCAATGTCATGAGACATCCACTAGAGGTGCTTTTGGCGCTCCGACAGGGAATAAGCCCAAGAACCCCTCACAAATCCACTAGGAGATGGCCATGAACAATCATCGACACATGCTAACCTCCTCAAGCTGCTCCAAGCCATCTAGGTGGTGGCATCCACCAAGAGTAACAAGAAAACTATACCTAGAACGATCCCCAAGTGTCACTAGATGCAATCACTCAAGCAAATGCACTCTGGATCACTCCGAACTCACTTGGATGATGAATCAATCAAGAGAATGAGTGGGAAGGCTTTGGCTTAGCTCACAAGGAAGTATGGATGATCAAAATGTCCAATAGAATGAGCTAGAGCCGGCCAAGCTCTATTTATAGAGCCCCAACACTTCACTAGTCATTATACTCGCAAAGGGGCACCAGACCCTAGCACTGGACCCTGGTCCAGACCGCTATAGTAGGGTCCGGTCGCTCCCAACATCGAATCACAGCGCACCACCTCATACATTCAAACCAAAGCGACTGTTACTCATGCCAACGGTCAACAATAGATGTCGGACTGGACACTTAGAGCACTGTCTAGACTTAGCGCAAGGGCGAGTCCAAAGCACAATAGAACCAATCCAGAGCGCCCAACATAGGCCAGATCGAGCTCGGTCCATGTGTCCACATTGCGAACAATGGTGTCCGGCCAGAATTCCTTGCTCTTTGTTTCACTAAAATATTTCTTCAAACTCCGCCAATGGCCCGGACCCTGAGCCGATCCGAGTCCGATTGCTCGCTGTTCATCCTCGCGCCGCCATGTGGCCACCTATGCCCTTAGCTCCTCAACGGGATGCTACCGAGATGGTCCAGACCCCTATTTTCATAGAGCCTAGCCCGAGCGTCTAGACAACCCGTAGGCTAGGGTTAGGCACCCGACCCATGTCCCTTCGAATGGTCCACCCTAAGCCTAGAGTCTGGTCATCAATTTCTTCTCCAATTCAACTCCTATCACTTCAGCCACTTCACCCTTGCTTCCAAGTTGCTACACTAAAGTGTCTCACCGTTGTGCACATGTGTTAGCATAATTTCAAAGCATTTTCAAGGGTGTTAAGTTAGCACACTAGGTCCTAATACATATGCAAGTATGGATTCACCTAGTGGCACTTGATAACCATTTTAACCATGATTGTCCCCTCTTCATAGTATGGCTATCTATCCTAAACCCAATCACACCCTCTATGGTGTCTTGATTGGCAAAACAAAATCCTATTTATACCTTTTCCTAGATCTCCATAGGATTTTTCTTTTTCTCTTTCTTCTATTCCATATTGGAGCACTTGATCCATCTTAGGCCATCACCATCACCATGACCATCATTTTCTAGCTCCATCACTTGGCCTTGGACCACCCTAACTCATCCATCACTTAGACAAAGGGTTAGCCCAAATAGGTTTCATCAATTAGCCAAAACCAAACTATGGCTTTCACTAGGGTGAGTAGCAGTGCTTGGGTTCCTGTATATGGCTACTTTGCTCCTTACTTTTAGGGGGTCCAGTAGGACATCGTTAGACCTTCTGAGGTTGTTGGGGCTAGATGGGGACGGAGCTAGACACCAGGTTTGAGTGACAAGAGCAACACTTGTTGCAGCAATACTTTGCTCTACTAGAGGAGAGTGCAAAGCCTCACTGAGCAGATGGGTCCGTTGGCGACACACGAGGAGGTTCAACAGATTCACACCCAGTAGCAACATTTCTAGACAGACCAAGCAGCTCACACTCAGGCATTCAGAGAGTTCGTCAATCGTATGACGCCTTCATCGACCACTTGTATGGCTTCTTCATGAGGCAGTCAGCTCCATAGCAGGGAAGTGTGAAAGCTCCACTACTGTTCTAGTACCAGCAGCCGCTCTACTAGACCCAGTCCAGTAGTAGCTCTTCGCACAGCCTCTGATCTCCAATCCCATAGGTATTCCTCCATAGGTTACTCTCCTGGTGTCGTCCTCGACTCGACAACAACATCAACCACAAGATCCTTAGCAATCTCTGCCTCACAAGTAGTTCTTGTCCGTCAGTCATCATCGTTTTAGTTTGTTTTATTTTGTGGTCGTCGTGAGAGAGACATGGTTAGATACTTTGCTTCATTTTTTCCCATGTGATGTATGGGTTTGATACATTTGGGATGTGCTCATGATACTTGGTTTGCTTGTGAGTCTCCTTTGAGATGGCATGATGATACACTTGGTTGTACTAAATTTGGTTTGATAATGGTCTTAGTTGGAACCCTGAATCCTTGCTTATTTTTCTCTGTGATGATATGATTGAGATATATCAATTGATGATTTGCTTGATGATGTATGATATGAGATGAACTATGATATGATTGATATATATATATATATTAGTAGGCCCCCCGCACGTTGCCGCGGGACGTCTATTATGGTGTTGTATGCTTAAAGTGAGAATATGCAAAGTAGCATAAAAGGAAAAGTAAGAAGGTATTGTTTCTGGTGATATGTTCTTTGGCGATGCGGTTACTATTCCATAAATGCATATATTAAAATAGCATAGAAAAATGTAAGGTTTAATTGTTATACTATGTAAAAGATTTCTTTGCACTATTCTCTAATCGAAGTATTACACACGTTGAGTAGTAAAAAAAAGTTAAGTTTCACACATGTTGAGTTGTAAAAAATTTAGGAAAGTGTAACGTTTAATTGTTGTACCATGTAAAGATTTCTTTGCACTATTCTCTAATATAAGTGTCACACTTGATAGGTAAGCAAGAGGGGAGAAATTAAAAAATAAAAAGGGCAAAAAGAATTAGGAGAACAAAAAGGAAAGAGGAAAATTAAAAAAATTAAAAAGGAAAAGGGAAAATAGAATTAGGAAAACCAAAAAAACATTTAAAAGATCTCTTGGCACTATTCTCTAATATAAGTGTCACAGATGATAGGTAAGCAAGAGGGGGAGAATAAAAATACAAAAAATAGGAAAAATAATTAGGGAAAGTACAAAAGGAAAGGGAAAAAATAAAAAACAAAACAAGGAAAAGAGGAAAAAGAATTAGAAAAATAAAAAAAGAACAGGATAAATGTTTGCTCCATTGACCGGTGAAAAGTACCTGGCAAGAGGGAAAAAAGTGGGGACAATAAGAAAAGGAAAGAGAAAAAGAAAACCAAAAAACAAAAGGGACAACAAAATTAGAAAAACAAACAAGGAAAGGGAAAAGATGTTTGCTCCATTGACCAGCAAACACTACCTGATAGGTAAGCAAGAGGTGAAGAAAAGAGAGGAAAGTAAAAAAAGGAGTTAAAAAAATAAAGGCAAATAACAAAAATAAAAAAATAAACAAATAAAAAATAAAAATAAGAATAAAAACCTGCTTCAGGGACCGATTGAAAGTAAAATAAAAAAAATAAAAATATAAAATATAAAAAATAAAAAGAATATAAAAATAAAAAATGCTACCGTGTGTGTGGGGAATGAGTGAGTGGGTGAGAGAGTGAATGGAGGGGTGTTGGTTTAGCTGGCTTGGGTCTCCACTTTGAGATGATAAGTGGGACCAAGAGGAGAGTGAGAAGGACAACTCATCAAGAAGGATTATGCTAAATTATTGATCTGGCGGACGGTCTGTCGGATCACCGGATAGTCCGAGAGATCATTGAATTTGAGAAAATTGATTTGGAGAGAAGGGTTTGATGTTGGCGTTCTTTGACCTTGACCAAGGGGTTGATATGCACCCTTAGGGATTGGGCATGGTTCCTTGGCAACTATCTTAGAGAATCTTCATTGAGTTAACTAAGTGTTGACTGGGGTTGACCCTAGTTGACCAAGATGGATGGCGAATTTGGAGCCTTTGCCCTAGTTGGGAGCGATAGGGTCCTTCGGGATGGCGATGAGATAGTTCCTCGACAAAGAGGGCCTGTGAAAGGTCATTAAGGATTGTTTTGAAAAAAAAATTATTTAGAACGACCGTTGGGTCGTGACACAGAGGATCTCCGGTGGCGATCATTTGACTTCGCAAAAGTCCCCATCGTGGGGCTACTATTGGGTGGGGTCCTTTTTCGCTTGGCCCCCTCTCCCTCGCAAAGAGCCATCCCAATAGCCATCCTAGGATGTTTCTGGTTGTTTTCATAGAATGGAACATTTTGACGGGTAGTGGGAGGCTTCGCTAGGGCTCGGCATACTAAGAGCATGGGGTGACGAGTTGGATCACAAAGGAGGAGCCCACCGAGGACCAAGTGACTAAGGAAAGGAGTGACACAGCTAGGACCGCGAAGTCGGGCGAAGGCTTTAGTGGTCCCCGCGGTCCCATGAGGCAGATGCTTTTTGGGTTCTTGTGTAAATTTGGCCGAGATGCCCACTACTCCAAGGAATATTCTAGGTATCTCGGGTAGGTGCGGGGAGCACAAGGGTCCTTGTGTTGTAAAGGGAAACATATAAATAATGTTGATTGTACTACATAAAGCAGGGGAATGAATAATGAAACCACCAGTTCTATATCGCCTTCGCTATTTCATTTCCTCATTGCCTTTTTCTATTTGTGAGTTCGATGACATCCGGTGTTCGAAGACTTGGGTCCAAAACAACAAATCCCATGAAAGTATCTTATGATGGAAATATTCAATATTGTCACCAATACTGCTCGACACAATTAATTAAGTAGTAACTGGATCAACTTCAACAATACAGGTTGGCAATATTAAAGTCAATCCTCTATCCTCTGTACCGAAATAGAAGATCGCCACTAGAGTATTTTTCTTGCTTCTCGTGCTGCCATGTCATCCCATGCAGTCACTCCACAACATCATGACCCAAACCTATTCATCTTCTCTGGTAGTCTGGTCTTCGTAGCTTCGTGCCTCCACTACGTGCCCACCTCCTCTATACGATTTAGTGGAGGGATTCTGAGCAGTCATTCATTTCATGCGGTGTGTGCTTGCGGGAATACGAAGGATCTGCCATCCATATATATCGATGACCCTGGTGGCCTGACACTCGACTGCCGCCTAGCTCTGTGATCGCGACCTGCAACATGAACCATCCTTTGAAGTTAAACAGACATCGGGACTCGAGATGTTGAGCGATCCTTGCCGCCCCAGCTACCCACTGTGCACACCAGCAAAGAGCAGCCGAGCACATCATCATCTACCTTCAGCTACGCGCTGAGCACGATCAGGTAAGCAGGTCTCTTAATTATTTATTTGCTCTTTTCAACTTTGTCTAGTAGTTGTTTATTGTTTAATTCATTTGTTCAACAACACAGAGCATGAACTTAATTTTTTTTATAACACCTTTTTCTTATATTTGTTAGATAAATAATTTAGAAAGCTCGATTCCATCATTGGCTACACTATCCACTCGCCGTACCTCAGTTTTATTTCATCCTCCAGCGCTGTGGGGGCATACAAAGGATTATGGTTTCTCCTCCTTTTATCAATCTATGGTTTTGTTGTTCACCATAAGTTGTGATGTTACTGTTTACTTCCTCAGAAGGGGTGGATCTTCTCTTATTACCAACGGTGTCTATATATACTGGTGATCTACGCCTCATTTCTCCAGTTAGGAGAGCCACTAGAATTTGTTGCCAAGCAAAACTGCAAAACAATGAACGTGCTGTTTGGTTGGTTCCAAAGTAACGTAAACGTAAATAAAATTAGTTGAAACGTATATCCCGCCGGTAACGTCCGCAGCTTATTATCATTTACATTTGCGTTACATTTCTCCGCACCAAACAGCTCGGAAGTACAAGTTCCTCATTGTCACCTGGTAGGATATTTATTTATTTTCAATCTCCTAAGGATAAAAAATTGTTTCTTTGCTTTTTCACATGAACGTTAATTTCCTGTAAAATATATGCTGGCTTTGCATGACGTAAGTCAATCTTTAAGTCTTAAATTTTAATTAGTAGCCAAGATATACTTGAGCTGTGCAATCTGTGTAAGGTGATTAATCAATTGACCCTTTTCCTTGCCTAAGTCAGTTGATTTCATTGGTACCAGAGGGTTTGTAGCTTGAAGCTTATGCGTGATAGTTCCTCCTATATAGCATTCTAAAATTCGCTCAGCAATGTGAGGGGTATTTGTTGGAATGTGATCGGTTCGGCTAATCTCAAACTTAATTATGAGATTAATTAAGCGTTAAGCTTTTGGTCCACCCACTCGTCATTCATTTCCAACTAAATAAAAACTGCCGTAATCAGCGGCAAACCTTAGAATTCTAAGGGTTCGGCCCCCTAGCTCACAACGCAACAATAAATAAGAGGAGGCGCCCCTGGCGTCTCCATCCCATCCATCCCTGTGACTGTTCACATAACCGGTCAATTAGGCGCTGGAGGGTTTAGGAAGGCCGTCACCCACGTCTATCCCATTCAGGTCCATCTCGGTCCAGAAGGCAGCCGCTACCCGGTTCCTCACGTTCTTCACCGATAGAGGGCGTTCAAGTCCTCAGGCGGTGAACTCAAATCATCTGCTACATCTACAACCTCCATCGCATCTCATACGATCCAGATGGCGTCCACAGGCTCTGGTTAGTCACTAAGATACATTCCGCATAATTTTGAGTTAGTGATCATATTTAGGCTATCTACGACCTCCATCGCATCTCCAACGTTCCAGATGGCGTCTAAAGGCTCTGGTTAGTCACTAAGATACATTCCGCATAAGTTTGAGTTAGTAATCACGTTTAGGCTAAGTTAAGATCCTATTAGTCTAAGTTTCATTTCAACAATTGGTATCGAAGCCTGCTTAGTCCTAACATGATCCTAGGCCAGAGTTAGTTTTGTTTATGCCTCTATTAAGATCAGTTCAGTTTTAATCTACTGTGTTTTTAAGTTGGACATTAGCCCATGATCAGATCGGCTAAATAAGTTTAGATAGCATTAGCAGTTGAAACAGATACGTTTTAGATTGATTCGTCAGGTTCAAAGTATAACTAGTTCTAAGATTAGATCTGTTACCGTGATCGTTTCTGCATGCCTGAGTTAATTTCCCATCTATTAAAGTCTAAGATGCATATTTCAGTTTTATTTTCATGCCTAAGGAGTAATTTTTATGCGTGATTAGGCGTAATAAAGCCTAAGACAGATCGGTTATATATGCATGGCTAAGATTGATGTACGATCTGTTACCATAAAACATAAGCAATTAGTTTCTCTCTTCGAGCATCTTAAGTTGAAATTAAGATGAAATTACATGCATCACGATATTTTAATCAATCTAAGCTTAAGTCTGATAATTCATGTCTAAGTTCGGCAATTAGATGTCAGTATTTTTTTTATGTTGGCCTAAGTTATTAGCCTCTCATTAAATGCCATTTTGTGCGATTGATTTCAAAGTACACAAAATTAATCTGAGTTAAGCATTTAGAAGGAGGGGGTTGAATCAAATCAGCAGCCATAATCAAACTACCCAAACCATAAGCATCAATGATGGATATGGCACCTGTGCAGCTCCAACTTGGTTTCTAGGCCGGGTCGCCGCTGCCGGCTATGCGTGGCTCGTATCCATGCTCTTGCCTGGGTCGCCGTTGCAGCCACTGGCTGTGCCGCAGGCATAAAGGCGCGCACACGGGTGCCGATTAGTTCGGGCCGCCGTACGTGCCCTACGGCTTGACCCCACCATGTGCTGATGAGGGCAGGCACCGTCGACACCACCCCTGCACAGCTGGCCGAAGGCGCGACCAACGCCGCGTGCCCGAGCACGTGGCCGCCTGTGCTGTGCTCCACTCCACCGCATAAGGGCACCAGGCAGCCGGACTCGACGGAGCCGCGCGCGACTTTGCCGCACGCACGCACCGGCGAGCCGAGCGCCGCGGTACGCGTGCGGTTCGTGCTCCTCTCTGTCTGTTGTGTGTGGCGTTGTGCTGTGAGAAGCAGGGGAGAATGAGTGAGAGAGTGAGGGCCACTGGGTTTTAGTCCAATATTTTATATGAGCTCAGGACGAATCGTAGCCATCAGATTATGATCGACGGTTGAGATCGCTTGACATTAGGGTTTTCCTTTTTGGGCTGTTATTGGGTTTTTAAGTGAAGAACCGCATGGGCTGGCTCGGCCATGAGCATGCCGTGGCCTGGCGCTGTGCTTTTGGGCTGCTCCGTGCTGAGTTGGTTAAAGGCTGAATTGAGTTTTATGTTTTCCATAATCTAGTTGAGTGTATTAGTAGTTTAGTTCTTAAATTGAGTTTTCAATTGTTGCTCAGAGGCATGCAGCACGATAAGTTCGGCCAACTGTGCACTGTTTCTGCCGCAAGAGTTAGCCCATGAGTGAATTATAATAATTTTTTTTAAGTGGGCTATATTCTAATCGAAATTATTGTTTATTATTATTATTATTCAAATTTAAGTTTTGTTTTACCTTTTGCATCTGTAAATTAATTACTGCTTTATTGCAAATAAGTTTACGGCCGATATAATGTTGCATATTCCCATTTCATATGAAGTTTAAGTTGAATTTTTTGTGATCTTTAAGTTAATATAAGTATGTTTTGGGAATATGTTGCTAAGAATATTTGAGTTTAATATTTTTTAGTGCTTTTTACTTAGTTAATTTTTATGCACCATTTAAATAAGTTCTAAGTTGGAGTTTTTAGTTTTAGTTCCAGTATTAATTCTATGTTTTCTTGAGTATTAGTATGTTTTTATATTGATGCTCTAAGATTAAGCTTTGCAATATTTTGCATTCAATTATAAGTATTTATATTTATATATACATTATATCCACCACTATATAATAAGATGGTCTCTGGTTGAATGGAACCAACGAGAAGTTTAACTGGAGATTACTCATAATTAAATTCTGACCAACGTTGACTTTAATTATGAGTTATTTAAGACAAATTTTGGTTTGTTTTCTGCCCAACGGTGATGCAAATTAAAGTTGTTAAGCATGCTATTAATACTGACCTTCATGCTTTAAGTACATCTTATATACAGCTTACAAATTGAGACATTATTTTGCTTCAAATTCTTCAGTAAATTATGCAGACTATATAAGTAAAATAGAACCCCTAAGTTGCACAAATTTTCCTACTTGGAATAATCAGGTGCATGCCATTCTCAAGGAGCTGGACCTTGATTACGTGTTTCATGAGGAAAAACTACGTGCTCCTTCTCCTATTTGTGTGTACTATGCTGAGAGGATGAAGGAGCACATCCCAAAATTAGAAAAATGGCAGAAATCCGATAAGACTGCCAAAATGATTATACAATGGTCACTCTCAGTTAACATGATCTGGAGGTTCCTTTCTAATGAAAATAACAGGAAATTAAGTGCTTAGGAGCTTCACAACTCCATAAGAGCACACTTTAGAAAGGTTTTCCTTTTTGATAAGTTACTTAATTCCCGTTATGATGGGATAAGTGGTCTGGGTAACCACGTTAAGAGCTTGTTTGATATGGCTTATGAGTTAAAGGCACTTGGATTAGATGTGTTTGATGAGTTTATGGTAAATTACCTTATGTATTCTATGCTAGAAAACCATAACAAACATTCTCAAAATGATAAGTTTCCTGTAGTGTGCAAATTTTGCATGTTACCAAATTGATGATAAGTATAAGAATGGCTTCGAAAGACAGGTAACTTAAGTTATCTCATAAATTTTACTTAAGATATTTCCCCAACATATGGTGGATTAACTAAGTTGCAATAATGGATATCCTAACTTCTCCTCAGGTCTTGCCAAACTAGGGGAGCAAGGGGAGCAAAGTCTAAGAAGCCATTGATGGAATAAAGATAAAGTCAAGCCTTGGAGCTTCGCATTAGATTAGTTTTATACTTAGTTCTTAATGATGCTTATGTCATCTTAGTACGAGATACTTTGTATTTTGAACAAATGTTCTTGAGTTTGGAGTTTACGAATCCATCAAATTTATTCCATTATGATTTATCTTATTAGTTGGCAAAGAGATTTATTTCCTATAATATGAGTTTTCTTTATGTCAGTTTTATCTTTAAGTTATTCATTAGTCAAGATGATGAGACCTTGTCAAAATTGTGTCACTATAGTTAACCCACATTTTGAAGGTGAGAATGGACTATCTCATTAGGAAAGAGATGCTCTATTAAAAAAATTATAAAGCGTGGGACTTGAGAAATAAGTAATTGATACTAATTTTTGTCCCTAAGCCCACATTAGTCTCTAATTGAAGTATGACTTGCTTTCACTATTTTTGGCCAACGCTGATTAGTGTTTGCATGTCCACCAAGTTTCTTGTTCTAGTTTATTTTGTCCAACGCTGATTGGACTAGTTCATAGAGCTTGTTTTTGGAGACTTATATGCCTTATATTTGTCATTTTGGCCAACGCTCATTGATGAATATTTGACCATAAAAGTTCTATTGGGCAAAACATCAGCAAGATATAAGTATAGTCTAGCTAAGGATAAGAAATGAGATTCTAAGTAAATGAGCTATCCACATGGCACCCTGATTATGTTTCTAGATAACACAGAAATCAGTGGGAGCAAAGTTCAAGGGATTGCTTTTCTACTATTATAACTTATAACTACTTCACTAAGTTAAGATTTGATGAATGTGTTCCTAAAGAATGCAAAAATCAGTGGGAGCTAATTGAAGTTCACAAAGGAGGAAGATTAAATCTTGGAGAGATACAAACTTAGTTTTCTGTATCAATGACTCAAGAAGACATAAATATCTTAGTTTGCGCCAAAAGTCATTAGTATACCTCCATTTAAATTACTACAATTTCTATTGTGGATTTTTAAGAGTCAAATAGTAAGCCACAACAGATATATGTAGAAACCATTAGTTGACAAGTAGGCACATAAGTAAAACTCTATTGTTATTAATCTGCTTGTGATTCATGATAAATCTATAAGATGATTACATCAGAAGAGGAATTTTGTTATTCTAAACTAAGCAATTTTATGAGCTTAGGTCCATAAGTATATATAAAATGTGGGTGTTAATAAGTTTCCTGATGAAATCAAACCAGTAGGCTATAAAAGGGTCTAATTCTATGCGTGACTTCAAAGGGAGTTTTGAAAGATTTAAACTAAGAACATAGCCCACTATGGTTTGGAATTTCATTAAGTGGACAATTATGTTTATAAGAAAAGGTAGAAAAGTTTATTGTCCTAATACTCTACGTGGGTGAAGTTGAGTTACGTGGCAATAGGAATATCACATAAGAGTTTTCTACTCACCAAAATTTTTTAATATGATATATTTTGGTGAAGCCTTTGACACCCTTCCCCAGCCTCCGCACAGAGCGGGAGCTCTCTGCACTGGGTATGCCCTCTGAGTTATTAGCTATTGAAATACACCAATACAGGACTAATTGAGTACTAGGACTATCACAAAAGGAATATCAAATGAATGCTTAAGTGATAGAGTTTGAATAAGTAATGCCACGCCTGTCTATTTGCATAGTGCAGTTGCACAACGCAATAAGATTAATTATCCCAAATAATTCTAAGAATAAGTTAATAACAGTTAAAGAGGAAGACGTTCCATATGCTTCGGCTATCGTTAACTTTAAGAATGCTCAAATCAATACTAGTCTAGACTTGGCACCGGGATACTTGGCAAAAATATTAGAATAGGTCCATTGGAAGTGCTAAAGAATTTTAAGTTATTAACAAGGCACCAAAAGAATCATCATGTCACTTATAAGAATTAAGAATTAGTCGATCGCCAATTCTCTTGATTATGTATAAGAAATTGCACAATTAGATTATACCTACTATTGTAGAAAAGGACAGTTTTATTGAAAGCTCCAAATATAATTAGTTTTTAAGATGAGCTAAATTAGTGGCATGAATATGACAGTCCCCGTGGCTTAAGAGATATTATCCCAATATTGAATATTGACATACTGCTATAGGTCTACAGTTGAGTTGTAGTATTATTTCGAGTAACAACACATCAAATACTGATGCCAAGCACATTGATTAAAAAATATGTTGTGAAAGAAAAAACCTACGATCAAATTATTAAGCCTAAAAAAAAGAACTCAGGTGATGCTAGCATATTTGATTATTTTAGGCTTAATACTTATCCCATTTATGAGCGAATCAATTTGGGTTTTAGTGCAGAGTCTCTAACTTGATTCCTGGTAATAGGGCCATATACACCCAATAAGAAATAAGTGTTCTAACAAGGTATTGCAGTGAACTATGGATAATGGGGTTCCAGTGGTGATTAAGTGCTGTTGGCGATGCGTTGGTCTGGTCTTGCTTTAGTACTGTGTGTGAACATAAGTGTAAAGCGAACATTAGTTGCATAATTGCATTAGCCGTTCGATCAAGTGAGAGAATGTTGGAATGTGATCGGTTCAGTTAATCCCAAACTTAATTATGAGATTAATTAAGCGTTAAGCTTTAGGTTCATCCACTCGTCATTCATTTCCGACTAAATAAGAACTGCCGTGATCGGCGACAAGCCTTAGAATTCTAAGGGTTCGGCCCCCTGGCCCATAGCGCAACTATAAATAAGAGGAGGCGCCCCTGGCGTCTCCATCCCATCCATCCTTGTGATTATTCACATAACCGGTCAATTAGGCGCTGGAGGGTCTAGGAAGGCCGTCACCCACGTCTATCCCGCTCAGGTCCATCTCGGTCTAGAAGGCAGCTGCTACCCGGCTCTTCACATTCTTCACCGACAGAGGACGTTCAAGTCCTCAGATGGTGAACTCAAATCATCTGCTACATCTACGACCTCCATCGCATCTCCAACGATCCAGATGGCGTCCACAGGCTCTGGTTAGTCACTAAGATACATTCCGCATAAGTTTGAGTTAGTGATCATGTTTAGGCTATCTACAACCTCCATTGCATCTCCAACGATCCAGATGGCGTCCACAGTCTCTGGTTAGTCACTAAGATACATTCTGCATAAGTTTGAGTTAGTGATCATGTTTAGGCTAAGTTAAGATCCTGTCAGTCTAAGTTTCATTTCAACAGTATCATCTAGTATAAATATATTCTTATGGCTTTATATTCGCATCAACGTGGCTAACAATTGTTGCACCTCTAAAACTAAGCATTGATGAGATGTCACCGATAGTGAATATTTTCTCCATCTATATATATATATATATATATATGGAAAAGCACCAAAATGAAGAACAAAGGATTTTAAAGAATTACCAGTTGCCATATTTGATATAATGCTAAATTGTTCTGCATTGAAATCTTGAGAAACCATGGGATCCTCCTCCTCCTTTCCTTTTAGCAAAGCCATCCTTCATTGCCCACAACTGTGTGCGACGAGAGATCTGACCTATTCAATCTCTCTCGTTCCTGTACAAGTTAGAGTAGTATGTCACAGGCAAAATCTAATTCCAAATGAGTTAAAATACAAAGTTTTTTCATTGTCCGTCACTCTCTCCCATGTTCGTACGAGTTAAGTGTGTGGACATTGTGTAGAGTCCATGATGTGATTGTCCCTACTTTAATAATTGCTACTAGCATAAGTGATGTTCCAATAGTTACACCTACTCCAATTATGGCCTATTACTACAACAACATATTCTTTAAAACCTTTTTCTAGTCAATTTGGTTGCTTCGATGAAAAGATGGAGTAAGAAAATTATTTCTTCTCCAATTCAATGCAAAGCACTGGTAGAGAACCGAGCTTTACTCCCAGTGGGAAACCCTCTCTAGTCCCGGTTTCCCACCCGGGAGCAAGCATCCGGGACTAAAGGGGGGTCCTTTAGTCTCGGGTCAGGAACCGGGACTAAAGGAGGACCTTTAGTCCCGGTGGGTAACACCAACCAGGACTAAAGGTGCCTCCTGACATGCCACGATGGCTGGCACCTTTAGTCCCGGTTGGTAATACGAACCGGGACAAAAGGTTTTTTTCTTTTTTCTTTTCTTTTCATTTTTTTGTTTTCTTTTCAAAATAGGTTTTCGAAGTCATATTGTACGCTGCTAATTATACATTTATACGCGCATATAGTATGTTTCGGTTCAAGCACAATGAACGTATTAAATCACACAATTCAAGCATAGAAATATATATATATATATATATATATATATATATATATATGAATGCATGCATCATATATATATTAAATGCATGCATGCATATGTGTATTTTACATTATATTATTTCATGTGCATATATTACAAAAGATTGCATTACAGTTGTTGTGACATAACAAGTTTCCTCTCATCCTTTAGTTTGGCTTCAATGGCAGTGTTGGGTCGAAGTAGAACTCGCCCTTGGAATCGATGACCTGCTCATTAAAAAATCCGGCTATAGACTCTTGAATTGCTTTGATTTGGTCTTGCCGTATGACCTTTTCCTCCAACCATCGAGTCTACAGGTTTGAATTAAAGGAAAATAAATTAATATATGTACATATATATATATATAAAGACATAGTAACACAATCAATAATAATAATTAAATGAATATATAGTGTATTTTTAACGTACTTTGAGTCTCTCTGTAGGAGTTCTTTGGGAGAGCACCTTGATAAACTTGCAAACATAGTAACCACAGTGAGTTGTTCCCCTGTTCTCGCTTTAGACACCACTTTCTTTAGAAAAAGATTTATCATCCAATCTGTGATCCGGTGAAAGCTATATGTTTAATTAATAAAGATGATGCGATTCAGGGGACTTACTTTCAAAGGGATTACATTCAATGGCGCTTTGCATTTTTCCATGTGTTGCTTCTCAATAAAGGTTTTCCAAACACTGCCCAATAAAAAATTTGCCACGTCATCAGATATAGTTAATCATCATGTTTGTGTGTATATATAGTTGCTAGAGATCCCGAAATTACCTCTGGATAATATCTATCATATCTTGGTAGTCTTGTTGTGGTTTTCTCATCGAGTCATAGATTATCAAGTGACTTTTCACCAGATCGATGTCCATCAATATCCAGTGATTGCTGCATGTGTTTATAGGATATAATGCATAACACTCATTAATTAACTAGAATCAACATATGAGCCATTAAGGATATGATCGACATGATTAACACTCACTTGAAGTTATAGGGAAAGAGTATATCCTTCTTGTGGCGTTGGTTCACTAAGAAGTTCATGAGGTTACTCTCTGACTCAGACTTCCAATTAGTCTTTGGAGTAATTGGGTCTTTGAATACTATATGGGGATCAACAAAACCAATTTCATTGCAGCCTTCCTTTCTGAGCTCTGTCATTGTAAATCTGCATATATATAGTACTTGTTAGGATAATTTATATGCATATACACACATATGATGAGTTTAATAATAGATCGAAAGAATTATTACTTACGGGCAATAGCAGACTAATGATAACTTTGTCCGGAGAGGTCGGTGGCATAGTTGATGAAATTTCGCAAAGTCAACATACATAACATCATCGCCACGGAACCAATGTTCGTCTCTAATTCTCGACACCAACGCAGAAGTCTCCATCGGTAGACGCTGCATGTACCACTTGTTTAGCGGTACATTTGCGTCCCCGATCGAGATAAGGCTTGAGGGTTGTATAGACTCGGCCTAGTACAAATTTTTTCTTCCAAATATCAACCTCCGCCACTCTCAATGTTTCCATCACCAAACATCTGGTAAAGGTCGAGACCAGTCTCATCAAGAAATTCACCAAGGTGATCCAAATCGACATCCGGAGGTATGTTTGCCTGATGCATTAATCCTAAATTCGAACCATATTCATTACCAACAACTAGCGGGGGGATTGATTGGTGCGCTTGTTGTCCGAGTTGGGCAATGCCTTTCCCTGCCCGCTTTTCACATCATTGACCATATCGAGTACATCCTCACCGGTTCGGTTGCGAGGCTTGGTCAGGTGGTCTGCCTTCCCTTTAGAATGTTTGCCTTTCTTTCTTACGGGGTGATTTGCAGGAAGAAATCGACGATGGCCAAGGTACATGACCTTTTGACATTTTTTCAAGAATACACCTCTAATATCACCGAAGCAGTGTGTGCATGCATTATATCCCTTGTTTGACTGTCCTGAAAGATTACTTAGAGCAGGCCAATCATTGATTGTTACGAACAACAATGCTCGTAGATCAAAGTGTTCCTGTTTGTACTCATCCCACACACGTACACCTTCTTTATTCCACAAAATGAGAAGTTCGTCAATAAGTGGTCTCAGGTACACATCGATGTCATTGCCAGGTTGCTTCGGGCCTTGGATGAGCACAGGCATCATAATGAACTTCCGCTTCATGCATAACCAAGGAGGAATGTTGTAGATACTTAGAGTAACAGGCCAAGTGCTATGACTACTGTTCTGCTCTCCAAAAGGATTGATACCATCTGTACTTAAAGCAAACCTTAAGTTTCTTGCGTCATTTGCAAACTCCGGGAATTCTTTGTCGATTGCTCTCCACTGTGACCCATCAGCAGGGTGTCTCAACATATTGTCTACCTTACGGTCTTCTTTGTGCCATCGTAACAATTTTGCATGTTCTTTGTTTCTGAACAGACGTTTCAAGCGTGGTATTATAGGAGCATACCACATAACCTTGGCGAGGATTTTCTTACGCTGGACGTTCGCCCTCAACATCACCGAGGTCATCTCGCTTTGATCTTATACCATGACGCATGGCATAACGGGCATGCATCCAATTTCTCGTACTCTTTGCCACGCGATGCAGGATGCGATCATTAGGACATGCATGTATCTTCTCTATTTCTAGCCCCATAGGATGACAACTTGTTTTGCTTCGTAGGTAGTGGCGGGCAATTCATTGTACTTCGAAGCATCTTCTTTTGGATTTTAGTAACTCTCCAAATCCCTTGTCAGATACACCATTCTTTGTCTTCCATTGCAGCAATTCTAGTGTGGTTTCCAACTTTTTCTGCCCTGCATCACAAGTTGGGTACAACAATTTCTTGTGATCTTCTAGCATCCGCTCGAACTTGATCTTCTCCTTTTCACTTTCACATTCTCTTTGTCGGTCATGAATGACCTGGCAAAGATCATCAGCCGGCTCATCTTCTGCGGCTACCTCTTCTTCAGCTTCTCCCATTGCAGTATCATTGAAGCACGCACCATCAAGAATAATATCATTGTCGTCCCATTGTTCTTCTTCACCTTCTTCCATTACAACACCGGTTTCTCCGTGCTTTGTCTAACAAATATAGTTTGGCATGAAACCCGACTTGAACAAGTGTGAATGAAGAGTCCTTGAGTAAGGATATTCCACCGTATTCTTACATATGGCACATGGGCAGCACATGAAACCGTCGCGTTTGTTTGCCTCGACCGCACGTAACAAAGAATGCACGCCGTCAATGAACTCTTGGGAGCGGCGATCAGCATTATACATCCAATGATGGCTCATCTGCATTACATGACATAAATATTATATTAAAACCTAGATCATAATTAATTATTTATACAACATGCGTGCCACCACAAAAGATACAAATTTATGAAAGCATCGCTACAATGTAGACAATCCCAACTACCACTAAAAGAACTAAAGCTAAAATACATTTCAGGAGCACAAGGATTTCGCGACCAATCTCAACTAAAACAGACAGATCCCCCGATTGTGCAACATCTTTGGGCTTCTTCAGCTGGATCACTGCCTCATTAGCCGTCGTATCTGCCTGTTGTGCAAGATATTTTTGCACGAGTTCAACATACTCTTCCTCCCAGTAGAAGCCTGAACATCGTCCACTGCCATCCCACTGAAATTAAAACAAAAAATTAGAACTTTAATCACAACCATCATGAAAATAGGTATAAACTAACCATAATCATTAAATACGATAAAATAACTCACATTGCGATCCGGACACTTGTAGAAGATACGATCCTTGTTGGGACCCTCCTTCTTCACTCGGTACTCCATCACAATCTTCGTCTCATCATGACACTTGCCACATGGAATGAGAGGAAGGCCCGGCCTAAGTCGCTTTGGAAACCCATGAGAGGCCGAGGACCCAAGAAGCAGTTGCCATCTACTCTCTATACTCATTTTTTTAATACACTATAAATTTCTCCTTTTATAAACAAATAAAATTAACAAACTATAAAATTATCTAGATCTCTAAACAATGATATTTTTAATGGTCATTGTGTTCTCGTCTTTTACTGCGGCAGGTAAGTAATTCACATGATATTTCCGTAAATTAACAGAAGAATGGGAGTGTACACACATAACAGACTACTGCGACGATATCGGGACGTGTGAATAAATAACCATCCGTACTAGTTGACCTTGCTTACGTGATCATCTCGGCGAGCATTTCTCCACCGGACGGCACCGTACTTGGTCAAGGAAGAGCTCTGATTCTACGAGGAAGGGAACACGGTCTTCCACGACCGTTGCCGCTCTCCCTCGTAGAATCAAAGCTCCTCCTTGACGTCCGTTACCGCTCGGCAGAGAACATGCTCGCCGAGATGAACACGGTCCGCAAGTTCAACTAGTACGGATTTTCTATAATTTTCTAAGTTTTTCATTTCATAAAAAGTTAAAATAAAAAGTACGGTGATTGACAAACTACTACAACGATATCGGGATATGTGAATAAATAACCATCCGTACTAGTTGAACTTGCTTACGTGATTATCTCGGCGAGCATTTCTCCACCGGACGGCACCGTACTTGGTCAAGGAAGAGCTCCGATTCTACAAGGAAGGGAACACGGTCTTCCACGACCGTTGCCGCTCTCCTTCGTAGAATCAAAGCTCCTCCTTGACGTCCGTTACCGCTCGGCAGAGAACATGGTCGCCGAGATGAACACGGTCCGCAAGTTCAACTAGCTACTTTAACCTTCTTTCATGTAAATATGCAAGCTTGAAGTGATTTTGAGCTCAAATTGCTTACAAATGAAAAAAAACCACAATAAAGAACCATATATATATATATAGTGAACAAAATGAGATAAGACAATGGTGAAAAATGAGAGTATGAGATTGGTAACCTTTACAACTGAAGAATCGACGGAGAAATCAAAGAAATCGACGGAGGAATCGAAGAATAGATGGAGGAACAATGGAGGGAGGGAGGAAGCAAGAACACTACTGCAGTGAGCTTCAAAATACGCCGAGCTCGGGCTCGGGGAGGAAGAAGGAGGCGATATATAAAGGGGACCTTTAGTCCCGGTTGATGGATCCAACCGGGACTAAAGGTAACTTTCAACCCCGGCGCAGCCATGGCCCGAGAGTAGACCTTTACTCCTGGTTGGATCCACCAACCGAGTAGTAAAATATACTGCTTTTAGTCTGGTTGGAGGCTCCAACCGGGACTAAAGGTCCCCGCCACCTCATGCAGGGCGCAGATGGCCGTTGGGCGGGGACCTTTAGTCCCGGTTGGAGCCTCCAACCGAGACTAAAGGTATTTCTAGTCCCGGGGGCAAAAAAATTTCGGGACTACAGCTCATTTTGGCCGAGGATCAAAGATGTGTTCTCTACTAGTGAAGCCTAGTACTGATAACAACAAAGAAGCTATGCGGGTCCGTTCAGCTGCCGATCAGGACAGTGCTTCCTGGCTTTCATTCAGCATTGTATCAAGAGAAAAAAGCTATCAAACATACTCTGTGTTGCAACGAGAGAAACCTTTTACTCTTTAATATTATTACTAGCAAATATACCCTGTGTGTTGCAACGAGAGAAAAAAAGCTATCAAACATTCATTGAAAATGACGATATAGAAAAGGTACAAATCTATTTAGATTTAACCTTTCAAAATAAATTAAAAGATGATGTAATCTATTTTATGATGACCATGACATCGATAATATAAGTCAATAATGTTGGGAAGTAATGAAATGATTACTTTAATTTCATACAACCCAATTGTTTGATTAGTAGAACTATCATATGTTTTTTTCTCCTTTTATTTAGGTTTTAATAAAAATGTTTTTGTTTCTAATCACAACTACGTTAACAATTTAGTGGTGAAAATCTTTATTTTGTTCTTTAGTGAAATGTCAATGGTTCAAAGACCTATAATATTATGCATATTGTTTTGTTTCTAACGTTTATGAGAAAAAAATAGAAAGGAAAAAAAATAGACAAATGGAAAATGAAAAATCATATCGAACCGGACCTTCACGAATAGGGCGAAAACATACTGAACCGAGAGTGGTCGGAAACCGAGAGAAACAGGAAAGGACCTACCTTCCCCGTTCTTAGGGTTTAATATTAGAATAAAATGAGGCATACGTATAGATATGACATAGCTATTATATTACAACCATAAAAGTCCACATTCGATACTATTTCCTCCGTTCTGAAATATATAGTGTATTCTGGCCATTCTTTGACAAAATAAGGAAGAGTGCAATAGACATATGTACCTGTCACTTACCTTCCTAATGTATTGAAATCTGATTTTATTCCGATTAAACGGTGAACACTTAGTCTCCTTATACAAAATATGGCAAGAACATAAATTACTTTCTTTGTACAAAATAATCACGTATTCTTATTTAAGTAAACATTATCTTTTTTTCCCCAAATGCACTATATTTGAGGATAAATTTCAAATGTCAGAATACACTATATTTCAGGATTGAGAGAGTATTTAATTAATAACTTAAAAATCAGTAGTGTATATATATATATATATATATATATATATATATATATATATATATATATATATATATATATATATATATATAACTAGAAGGTCCCGCGTGTTGCTGCAGAGATTGTGAATAATATGGAATGAAATTAAGTGAACATGATGTGAATAGCTTGCATTAAAAGGTTTAAATGGATGACATAGCTAGTGGGGGATGACGTGTGGATGTTAATGAGGTAGATGGCTTACATGTTGACATAGATTTGTAACAAGAATTAGCTTTATTATAATAGATATAGATAGCTTACAAAAAATTCGCCGTGCAAGAAATTACTAATAATGTGGCCACGCTGCCACGTCTCCTTTTTCTTCCTCTCGCTCTCTCCGATCTGTTTATTCACCAGAAAGAAAAAAAATAAAGAACTGATTAATTAAAGCTCTGCCAGACTGTCACGTAGTGTCTCCTAGGACTTGACGTTGATGGTATGCTCCGACGCCGACGACGAAGTGTCGACGGTCATGGTTTGAACAGCAACAGATTTCAGCGACGGGTGGCTTACGGTGAACTCATACTCGCCTAGGGGCAGGTCCAGCTCCACCGCCCCATTGTTATCGGTGGTGGTGGACGCGCGGTGCGTCTTCCACTCGGCGATGAGCTTGTCGACGAGGTCGCCCACGGGGAGGTTCTTGAAGCTGTTGTCCGTGAGGCACATGACGTAGCAGCCCTTGGCGTGCCACGCCGCCCACATGACGATGCCGTCGACGTTGGGGTGGCCGAAGCCTTCCCTGAGCACCTGCTCCAGGTACTTCACCTGGTTGGGGCTCTTGACGACATCCACCTCGGTGAGCCACATAGGCAGCTTGAGCTTGGCGAGCGTGTCCAGCGAGCTCCTCATGTACGGGAGGTTGGGTGTGGTGAAGTGGCTCTCCAGGCCGACGCCGAGCTTGAGGCCGCCGTTGCCGGGGTAGCTGCGGATCTGGTTCATCTTGGCCACGTACTTGGCGGGCACAGGGTTGGGATCGCCGGGCTGCTCCAGCGTGTTGAACTCGTTCATGAAGAGGATGGGATTGCGGTCCAGCTGCCCCACCTGCTGGTAGATCTGGGCCGACGCGCTGGGGCCCAGCTTTGTCTCGAAGAAGTTGAAGTGGAGGTTCTCGTTCACCACGTCCCAGTGGATCACCTTGCCGGCGTAGCGCGACACGACAGACTTGAGCCGCTTCTGCATGGCCGCCTTGAGCTGCGCAAGGTTGAGGGGCTTCACCCACTGCATCTGCGAGTTCTGGTCGTCCCAGAACACGTTGTGCCCGCGCACCTTGATCCGGTACTTCTGCAACATGTTCAGCATGGAGTCCGCGACGCTGTAGTCCTCATGGTTCTGGGTCCACTCGGTGCTGTACCACTTCATCTCGTTCTCGAAGGTGGCCACGCTGAAGCGCGACGTGAACCACTTCTCGTACGCCGGGAGGTCGAGAATCTCCTTGGTGACCGCGTTGCCGAACGGGAAGCCGAGGCGGAGGAGCTCGATGCTCACGTTGGCATGCGCCATGGGCTTGTCGTCGGCGCCCATGGCGACCACCTTTACGGTTCGTCTCCGGGCCTTGTCGGCGGAGCGGCGGGTGTGAGCGTCCCACTCGTCGAAGGTGAAGGGCTGCAGTGAAACGCTGTCCACCCAGATGTCCACAGGTGCGTAGCTCTGCAGGATGCATGCATGGCGCGCGTATTCAATTCAATTCGATTCGATCTTTGGTTACTAGTACGTAGTCTGAAATAATAATAATAATAATAAGTGATTATATATGTGTGCACGGGCAGGCATGATGAGCATGCATCGTGTTCTAGTATTGGCTTATACGTTACCTCAAAGTAGATCTCTGCGGGTCCAGAAGAGTAAGCGGTCATGCCTCCCTTGAGCATGATCCAGCAGCCGGACTGGGCATCCATGGCTCCAGCGATGACGCGCTCGCCGTTGGGGGACTTGATGACCGCCCTCACATGGGCCGACGTGCCATTCGACACCTGTAACCATGCTGGGGAGTGCGTGTGGTGTAGGCGCGCAAACCAGAAACCACACAGGTTAACTTACGAAGGTGAACACGTACGGGAACAATAATGCAAAGTAGACATGCCATGCATGCACGCTACAGCTTCAGGGATATATACCATGGTCTCTCCTGTCTCGCTCATCTCAGATCACGTACCTGATAGCGAGTAGTGCCTGTCGCCCTGCATCTGGACTCTCTGGTAGACGCTGTGGGACGGTAGGAGCTTGCCACTGCTGGTCACGTGGCTTCCCGCCCCATTCACCACTGCAAACTTGTTGCCGGATGGCGAGCTGCTGACGCCAGCCTTGATGTTCCGGTATGTCGACCAGCCCATCAGTCCACTATTGAACTCGCTGTTCTGGACAATGCCGCCCTTGTACAAGGGTTTCATTGGGTCGCCAAGGCACTGCATGTAGATTATTTCGCAAATAAGAACGAAAGTCGGTACATATCTATTGTCATTTGAGCAAAGCTTTACAGAACATCAAACTGTTCTACTCCCTCCGTTCTGAATTGAATCTAGGTATGCTATTGCTGCGTAGCTAGATATACATTATGTCTACGCTTTTGGTACACATGTAGAAAAACAGAGTTTCTTTTATAATTTAGAACGGATGGACTATTTCGTTTTTAAACAAATTTATAGGATTGCAGCTGGATTATTGACCACATTTGATGAATTTGACAGATTACGATGATGAATTTTCTCAATTTGTAAATTCTTCACAAGACATTACATATTGTTGATAAAAAGTACATAAGCAGTTTTTACTTTAAAATATATGCTTCTCGGTTTTATGATGCACATAGATTAACTGACTTTCATTTAACTCTTGCCAAATATTATTATTAGACGAAGATGCCAAGATAAATTGTATAGATGATGCGTAGAATCCATAACGAGGGGTAAGTGGGAGAAAGGGCTTAGTGGGTTATCTGGAGAAGACTTGCCTCGATGCTTGCCGTGTGATCATATTCTACAGACAACACCATGCACCCTACACCAAATTAAGACACAAAAGAGACGGAGATCAGCAAGTTACTCCAGGAAATAATAATGTACACCAGAAACAAGAGTGGATCAGACCACCAATTTTTGTGACACTGGTGGGAAGATATCAACTACAATTGACTCTCAACCAACCTTGATAGAAAGCTACGAAAAATAACGAGAGTAACAGCTTCTCCACAAGAACCCTCATTTTGTGTTCGTCAAACAGTTACTATTGACAATATGATTTGCAATACGAGAGAAGTGAATATATAGGCACAAGCACAGTGTTAACGAGTGGTCTATCTGTTATGTTGAATCGGTAGTACTCAGCGAAAGAAGTGGTAAAATCTGTGGACGATGCTTAGTCATGATATTTATTTATAGGCTTGTAGTGCATGAAAAGTTGTAGTAATATAACTAAAAGAAGTGCGTCCGTGCATGCACTAGAACAACGTACGTACACCCTCAATCTACAGTATATCACTAGGGGAAACTCAATAGGCCTGTGTGTGTAAAACCCGACGGAAAAATCTATGAATTTTTTTCTGTGAATTTTCGTATTTCTATCTGGATTTTTGGATCTGACACATTAATTACTAATTTTTCTCTGGGTACCGAAAAAATGCATAGAAAATTTCGTCACCCATAAGGCTATTCGAGTTTGCAGTAGTGTATCTGCAATTCTTGTACGTGATTTTCTTTGCTTAAATCTTTTTCCGATTCCAAATTGCATGACTTTAGTGTCCGGCATACCATGTGTCGGGGTTATGATACCCAGGATATCTCAAGACACCGATTAGTTAGCCACGTGGACGGCCCGCGACACACCAGCTAATATAAGTTCAAACGATCAAAGCCCAGCTAAGCTGCGTGGACTTGGGCCAAACACTAAGGTAGGGGTATGCCACGAGCTCTTCCCTCAACCTTCATCGCGCCGTGTAACTCCTCATAACCTCTCCTCCGTCCCGACCTCGGGGAGGAACTGGGACAGATCGAGTCCCGCCAAGCACGCCTGCTCTGACAAGAGCAGGCATGCCGCACTGACCCCACAAGGACCGACGGGACAGTAGTCCCCTCAGCCCGGTCAGACACCATCCCTACTCTACGCGGCGTAGACAAGACAACACCACCGAGCGGTGGCGGCCATTATGGCGACCCACCATCCAAATATGACCCGACAAGACTGATGTACGACTCCACCCACTATGGAATGGGGGCCACGACGGCGGCCTTGACTTTTGAGGCCATCTAAGCCAATGAAGGCCATGACACGGAGCTTAGGATCATGGCCACCAGCTCCACAAGCAGCAAGACGACCAACGACCTGGGGGCGGCTACCAACTCTGGTACGACGCCCCCGAGAGATCAGGAGGCGATGATGAAGGCCACAACGAGACCACATCGCGCAGGACGGCTGGCGAAACACCAACGTGCCCACAGTGCCGCCATGAATGGCACAATAGCACCACGCCACACCATGCCGCGATGTGGGCACAAGACCATGACGACAACCACGCACGGACGTGCACTACACTAAGTCAAGATGGTGTTTCTTGCAAGCCAAGTTAGCTAGGCCCCTCCCTCATGCTCATGTCCCCTTAGTCAGGAGAACCTCCCACTTTGTATGTGACCTGGCCCCAGACTCTATATAAGGGTAGCTAGGGCATTCTTCCAAATCATCGGACTCTCGAAGCTCTCATTCGGGCAGTCCATCTCCTAGCTCTAGCTCCATCTTCTGCCTCTTCCACCATTCTTGCACCCCTATTGTAAGAACTACAGAGCATTCACTACAAGGTTTTTACCCTAAAGCCACGCCTAAGAATGGTTGCAATATGGGTGTTTTGGTTACAATACGCAACAAATGCTTCGAAGTTGGTTTCGTTGTGAGTGGTGGCATTTATATATGTTGCAATAGGTTATTGAGACTCAATTTTGATGTGTTGCAATACTTTGATTTTCGCAATGAGCACAAAAAATAAATGCCACGCATGATATGGTAGCAATAGGAGATATTGCAACCAATAGCATTGTTGCATTAGTAATTGTTGCCACGACACACATTGTGTTGCAAGAATGAGACAATATTGCAATGCCATTGCTTCATGGGAATAGAACTAGTTGCCACGCACTATGTTCCATTGCAATAAAATCATTTGGTGGCTATATCTGTAATTGCGACGCACAATGTTTCATTGCAATAACTTATGTTGCCACGCAAATTTTTGGTTGCACATAAGTGGTAGTGCAACGACACATTGTTGTTGTTACTAAGTCTTATGGCATTGCACAGCCTACGTTGCAATATTGTCTATTGTGACAAACAACAATTGATGCATATCGGTTTATTGCGATGAGGGGATTTTTGTTGTGTACGCCTATGTCGCTTGACATTTGTATATATTTGCAACGCAGATATAACAGAATTAAAGAAAAAAATTCAATCATCAACACACATATGTGAAATCAATAATTCAATAACTGGAAAATTATGGTTGAACCAGAATAAATATGTTTGCAATAACCAAAATATCCTCTCAAGTTACAAGTCTTAAACTATGCTTGCAATAAAAAAAACAAATTAATCTTCATTCACTCGAAGTATTGCTTCACTTATTCATCTCATGATGTTCCATCAGCACAAGCACGTTCGCAGGCATATTCCATAGTACTTTAATTATTTTGGCTCTCCACGCTTGCCTGCATTTTATAAGCCGTAACATATAGGAATACACACTCAATCATCTCTGAGACTGGACGTAGGGCTCCTGGCCTAAACCACCAGTATAAATTCTCGTGTCTTTTGGATGCTACATCGCCTTCCTGGAGCAGCACGACAATAGTATAAATTTACTAGTCGGTCTACAAAACACCGATAATTGGCGCGTTAGGCGGGGGACAATCGCGCACACTCGTTGTTGAGAAGGAAGCAATGGCTTCACACACCGTTGATGGATTCGCCCGCAGAATGGCCCACAGCGGCCGCATCCATCACGGGAACCACGAGTTCATCGGCGTCGAAGAGCCAGCGCCCACATCCGTCTTCAGCCATAGCCAGGTCCTCCACCCTACAGACTTGGACCCTATGGCCTACGACAGACACACTCTCGGAATGGACCTTAGTGGCTGCATGCTAGAGTTCACCTACATAGGAGGGATAGTACCCTTTCTCATCACCGGCCATCGCTAGGTCTTCCACCCAGGAAACCAGAGGCCTATGGCTCCTAGAGAGCTCACCCACGGAATGCCCCTTGGTGGCCACATCCTTATGGGAAACCATGAGATCATCCGTGGCGATGGGTTCAAGATTAGCACAATCTCGAAATGGACCGAAACAAGCTTCCACTTGAGCCTCGTCACCTAGGAGTACCATCGGGTGCGTCAAAAACGATTTCTGAGCCTATGGTATGTTTGGCGCAAACCATGCACCTATCTTGCACTAACACTAACGCTGTCTCCAAACGAATAGAAACAAGATTCCACATGACCTACGTCATCTAGGAGTTCCATCGGGTGCGTCCAAAATGATTTTAGAGCCTATGGTACGTTCAGCGCAAACAGTGCACCTGTCTTGCATCAAGATTAGCACTATCTCCAAAGGGACCGAAATGAGCTTTCACTTGAGCCTCATCACCTAGGAGTACCATTGGTTGTGTTGAAAATGATTTATGAGCCTATGATACATTTGACGCAAACCGTGCACCTATCTCACACCGACACTAAAACTCTCTCCAAACAGACCGAAATGAGATTCCACATGACTCATGTCACCTAGGAGTTCCAACGAGTGCATCCAAAATAATTTTTGAGCCAATGGTACGTTCGGTGCAAGCTGTAACAGAACCGTCCAATTTATAAGAGCACAAGTACAATAGCAATCACCGAAGCGATCAAACCATCATACTTGAGCCCATATAAACTCGATAGTCCGATGAAATCACAAAGGATCTCAAACCAACCAACATACAAACCAAGATCGTACATGATTCAACATAACAAGTCATAGGTTACATCACCGTTCACAAGTATCTCACATACATCAGAGTTCACATAGTTATTACAAACCAAGTTCAAATAGTGGAAGCAAAGTAGTTTGACATCAACATCACACTTAGTTCAAATACATGCCAGTACCATGGTCATTTCCAACTAAAGCAGAATAGAGAGGATATCTTAGGAGTACCATGCCCCATGGTTTAGTCCTCATTCACGACAGGATGAAGGCAGTTCCTACAGTACCCATGATACATCATATCATCTTCAACAAGAGGAAATAAACCCTGAGTACAAGAATGTACTTAGCTAGACTTACCCATCATAAACCAAAAATAATATGACACCAAGGAGTATACAAGGCTTTATCGGTGGAGTTAGCTTGATAATATTTTGCATAAAAGCTTAAGTATCATAACTTGGAGATTTAATACCTTTAGCATCAATTTGAATACCTATTCAATTAAGCATTTCTAGATTAGCACCTATACTAGAGCAATGACATGATTAAGCTAACAAGCATTAGTAACCATATCTGGTGTATTAATTTGAGCATCATCATAACCATCAAGTTCCATCAATTAATTCTACGTTGCCACTGCTCAGTCACGTTCTCACTATCTGAGAGAGGCGGCGACTCGAATCGATTCCAACTAGCTGGGGAGATATTCCCAACATAAACCCATACTTCCCCCATTGGGGTCGCATCGGGTCACCTTTGGTACAATTTAGGTACAGTCACGGGTCCAATCAGCGTCGCACCCTCAGGGATACTACCAGTTTGACTGGAAGTTCAGGCCTGGCCTGCCCTTGGACTCACGCCACTAGCTCCCCGCACATCCTTACTTCCTCCAGTGTGCGCACTTTCACTTATCCGGTCCCAGCCTGAGTTGAGCTACTCGGCTTCCCGGTGGGAATGACTTATGCGGCAAACTAAGTGCTAGGCATACGTTCAACATGACATGAGGACGTACAGCAAATCAGTCCTTAACCAACACAGACGGGGATAAATTGGCACCAAGACCTCCATGCCTTGTTGCTTGTCTATCACAATCCCGCCCGATCTCCTTTTTATTCATCAACATATGGTTATTTCCACGATAGCAATTATAGCCAACCGTGATCAGATATCAACCTATATCTTGCAAGTGATAGGAAATCACCCAACTTCTATCGGACTAAGCATGGCTAAGCATATATTCGATCCTAGACCTATAAAGGATTCAAGATATATTTGTCTCGACAAGGAAAGTATATGCAGCAAGTGTTTTCAATCAACTTCTATAATCTAATGCATCAAACATAAAGGACGCAAGTGATATTTGTAAAAACATGGGAGGCATAGAATGCTCCGGGGCTTGCCTTTCATAAACGAGGAAGGTTGATGATCAGGACACTCAGAAAGATCTTCCACGTTAACTCCTTCCGCCTGAATCTCCTGCTCCTGGGCTGCGTGCTGCTCCTCCTGACGCTCGGGTTTAAACTCGAGTAGCGTCACTCCTTCCGGGGAACCTATTCCATACATATGCACAAATGAGTATCATGAATGCATAAGAGATGAGATGACCTGATGAATTGTATACGCATGAGCATGCTTATCCGCAAGATGTATGATAAGTTTAACATTTGTTGACCAAGTAGATGTATAACTTTCTTCTAGTCGTTCTTTACTGAGTAGGTGCATATCTCTTCTATACTATAAGAAACATACACTCACCAAGTTCTAGTAACCTAAGGTAAAATTGTTCATCATTAGTAAGAGGCTTAGAACCTGCAGCTAACAACTATTCTCAATTAGCCTAAGCATCTACACAAGCATCACATAAGACAAACAATTACAATTTGACTTAGTCATTTTATGGACCGTAAATAACAGCTATTTATTTTGGCCATATCTGGAGTTCTACTTAACCAAATACTATGATCCTAGACTTTCTAGAAAGATTATAAAACTGTCTACAACTTTCTTATAGTCATCTCAAGATTATTCAAGGGCTATCAAGGTCAAACAAAGCAATTTCTTAGATCTATCCAGAAATTTTAGACAATAAGCATTTCGGGAGACCAACTTTTAACAGCTATAAATCTCAAACCATTTAGCCTATTGCCATGAAAGTAAGTTATCTATAACTTTGTTATTCACAAGATTCACAGCAAACATCATTTTACCTATGTAATTTACTTAACAATAGAAACTATCCAAAACAATCACTATAATTAAATTATGGAGCAATTAATATTTCACTGCATACAAGCAATCAAATTTGGGCACAACCAATGGTACCCACAGTTCATAGACATCATATAAACTTTAGAAAACATAATGGTTAAGCCCAAATAAATTATTTAAATGCCTTTATTAAATTATTTGGACACTAAGGTGAAATAAGGAACATATATCAAAAGTGCACCATAAATTCTAAGAAAATTACAGTAGCCTACATATGACCCCAAAAGTCTACTGTATAAATTTCATGCCATTTCGATAAGTATATCCATCTCTACAAAAATGACAAGTTGCATAGGCTTATTTTAGCAAAAATAGTTTAGCCTAGTGAAAAGTTTCAAAAAACAGATTTTATATTTTTCTTACTTTTATCCTAGCACCATAACACTGTGTAAAAATTTGCAAGATCATAAGTTATGTATTTTTACCCCATTTATTTTCACTAGAAACTTGCAATTAATCAAGGTTAAATAGAAAGACCATATTCTAAGTATACCTACTGTAGGTTTAGCATTTTTTCTATCTAGAACATGTCAACACAAGACCAACAAAGTTGGAATCACATTTTCTCACTCTTCTAGCTCAAGTTATGCATTTTACAATATTGAAACTAATTTAAAAGCACTTTACAAGCCTCATTTAATTCTCCTTGGAAAATATCCCAAACAGTAGGTTTCATATTTTAATCAAATAGTATACTTCATGATGAATCCAACAAAATTTGGTTCACTCAATTTGGACACTCCTAGCTGTAGATATGAATTCTTGAATTTTCTACAAAATCTAGAATAATAAATAAAGAAAATCACATTTCAAATCGAGCTCAGTTGCTAGGTGCACCCGGTCCAGTGCACCCACTATGAATGACAGCGGGGGCCCGCAGGTCAATGGGTCCCACCCGTTAGTGACACAGGAGCAGAGGACGGCGCGGATCGGCGAAAGCTCGCCCACGGCGAGGTCTCCGGCGAAACCCCGGGCACCATCGTGTTCCTCTCATCAACCCGCACCCAGGGGTACCCAAGGTTGGGTCGGTGGTTCACTAGAGCATGCTCACCGGCCAGCATGGTAGACGGCGGTGGTTGCGCAGTGGCGCACCGGCCGTCTTCGGCCATGGCAGGCTCCGGCGAGAATGGCCCTACCTCTATGGTGACCTAGCACAGTTCTAGAGCAAGATCTGGCCACGGTGGAGCAGTGGGGGAGCCTGACTGCGTGCATGGTGGCACGGCGGCGCCCAGTGCACACGGCGGAGCTCTCTGTTCTGGCTAACCGGTGGTGAGAGGTGGGTCTCCATCTTTGTGGTAGGAGCTAGCATTCGTGGCTATGCATAAACATCTTTGAGCGGGGGATGGCGAGACCTAGGGGCTGCTGGCCACGATGAGGTCGAGCTCGCGTCCATGGCAGGCACAACGGGAATGACGATGTGTTCTCGTGTGATGGTACGATAGCATCTATGCTAGCTCCGACCTGAGCAGCATGGACCTAAGGCAACTACGGGCTAGAAGATAGGAAGGCAGGAGATGCAGTGGAGCGGCATGGCCACAGCAAGCCGAGAGCACAGTGGCGCTCTGGTGATGTCGCGGTGGCGGAAACGGCCGTAGGCCTTTAACTTGGGCTTGAACTAAGGCGCTAATGGGTCAGGGATGTAGAGTGGGTCATGGGGACATAGTGTGCGTGAGCTATTGAGCAATGGCATAGTGGCAGTGGTGCACAAGCTCATCGAAGGCACAACAGCGATGGCGCTGCTCGGTCGCCTCTACTTCGGCGCTACGCGGGAGCGAGAGAGGGATGGGAGAGAGTGAGAGTGAGCGCGAGAGAGAGCGTGTCACGTTGCCTTCAGCGCTACCCCGACCACGGCGTGGGAATGGCTCAGGCATACAGCAGCCATGCGGTGGACACGGCCTGTGGCCGGTCGGTCATGACGCCGCGCGCTTTCGCGATCTAGAGCCCGGCGTGCACGTCTGACAGAGCAACTTTGTGACCATGTAATTCCTAATTCGTGGTGAATCAGTGAAAATGGTATTAGTGAAAGTTGTAGAGCTATTTGAGATCTACAACTTTGCTTTAGGGAGTAACATCTAATTCGTCATGGTTAGCAAGTTACAAAGCTCCAAAGTGGTGCACTTGAAACTGAAATCAGCATTTTGGACTGCAAAATTTCTAAGTCTAGAAACAACATTTTGTTGATTCTTGAGAGCCTTATTTGATTATGTTAGGCTCTGAATTAGCTCATGACCCTTGAATAAAGTTTGTTCCACATAAGATAAGCTACAACTTTTATTAAGGGTGCACTACCATGTAAACACTTTGTGCCATAGTTCAACTTTGGTCAAAGTAGGATCTTGAAAATTAGAGTTTCTAGAATAACTATGAATTGGGGGCTGTTTTGGTCCATGTCATGATTACCAAACTTGTTCCATGTACCATCCTAAGTGTGTCTAAGGTGTTTTAGTGATGAACATCAACCACTTGCACTAACAAGCATGACCATAAAGCATACACACGTTGCAACATAGAATAACAAAGGTATGTTTCATATGTTTCATATGAATGTTTCTCGATATCTGGTTGTGCCAAAACAGGAGCTAAAGTCAACAATATTCATAAAGTGTGAAAAGCAGCTTCACACTCTAGAGTCCACACAAACTTCTCATCTTTTCTGAAGCAATCTTATCATTGGTTTGGTGATTTTGGAGAAGTCCGGAATGAATCGACGGTAGTAATCTGCTAAATCAAGAAAACTCCAAATTTTGTGAACTAAAATCGGGGCTTTCCAATCCATAACTTCTTGCACCTTAGAGGAGTCTACAGAGATCCCATTTTCTGACAACACGTGCCCTAGAAAAGGTACGTTCCGAAGCCAAAACTCACACTTGCTAAACTTAGCATACAACTTATATTCTCTTAGCCTGGTTAGAACAACTCTCAGGTGCTCTTCGTGATCCCCTCATTTTCTGAATAGATCAGAATGTCATCGATGAACACAACCATGAATTTATCTAGCTCGAGCATGAACACCAAATTCATCAGATACATGAAATATGTAGGAGCATTTGTCAGCCCAAAGTACATGACCAAATACTCATACAGGCCATACCTAATGGAGAAAGCAGTTTTAGTTATGTCTTCTGGCCCAATTTTAATTTTATGGTAACTAGATCTCAAATCGATCTTGGAGAACACCTTAGCCATTGACAACTGATCAAACAAGATATCAATTCGAGGCAAAGGATAGTTGTTCTTGACCATTACGGTATTAAGTGATCGATAGTCCGCACACATCCGCAAGGATTTGTCTTCTTCACAAATAAGGCAGGAGAACCCCACGAAGATGAGCTAGGTTGATTGAGACCATTCTCTAAAAGCTCTTGCAATTGAACCTTAAGCTCAGCTAGCTCATTTGGTGGCATTCTATACGGCCTCCGAGAGATGGGTGTTGTACCTGATGAGGACATGACCTCCATACATATGACCATGCTTGGAGAACCACATGGAACCAAGGAGATCAGCGAGGGTGTCCTAAGCAAGAAGGAGGCCCGAAGCTTATCCAGTTCGAGTCACCAAGGTGGAGGCCCAAATCAAGTTTGTGTCCATCTCGGGTTCCAGGACCAGTCTACCTTAAACTGGTCACCCAGGATGCATCCAGACTCTGTTTTCGACGATCCACATATGGATGGAAAGCTAATTTGATAAGGAAGCCAATCCAGGTGGTCTCATGTCAAAAGCTGTTCAGAATCAATGGAAATCATGGTCACAAGTCAGCACCCAGAATCTGCCAGGGTGTTGCGACACCGTAATTTGGTTCGTTGGATCGTGTATCGTGTTTGGGCCCATTAGGGGCGCATCCAGGGGGGTGACGCCCAAGACTCTATATTTAGCAGCCGTCGCTCTCCTTAGGGTTTGGATTTTATTTAGTTCTTTATTTTCCTCATGAAACAGATATCGTTTTGCTGCAACTGTGCCGCCAAGGCTGCTTGCTGTGAACTAGGGCCCTAGTTCTTGATCTTGTTCGCCTGTGGTGATTAGTCCTTTTGAATAAAGACTTGAACTCCTTCTTGTTTTTTATAAGCCTCATACTTATTTGCAATTTCAAATTGCATTCATCCCGTTCTTGCTTGTGTTATCGATTCGCTTGCAGGAAAGCCTTCTCGGCGAGGTCAATCGCGTTCGCGTGGTTGATAACCAATGGAGCAGTGGTGTAATGGTTGCGGGGGTCCAAATCAGTCTTGGTTCGAAGCCTAGATCGTGAACATCGAGTCTCCACCAATCGACGCTATCATACCTTTCAGAAGATCAGGCCTAGTCTACATCAAGTGGTATCAGAGCCCTTGTTGCCCGTTAGGTATAAGTTTGTTTTCCCTTTAGATTATTACTGTTTTTGCATTACCTATAGTCCACAGAAAGCCAAAAAAAATATATACGCCACCACATATTCCCTGTCCTATAGCCTCATTGTGCCATGCAATTTCGTTTCTATTTCGCGTTGTTGAGTTTGTGCCCTAGGTCAAGTTCTGGTTGCTGGTTTTAGATCATTTTGAGTCCAGTTTGTGTTTTTCCCTTTGTTTTTCATCATAATCCATAAACACCTTCAAGCCTTGCTATATTTCCTTTGTATCCATCAAACCCTAGTTCACGCCATCTAATTTGTTACACTTGTCTTCACTGTTTCATTCAAATCCTTGCTGCCGTGACCAATTTTGCGCGTATTGTTCCCGTTTTGTCCTCTAATTCGTAGCCAATTCGTAAAACTGGTCCAGTTTTTGCATACGAACTCGGATTTCGACGTTCCATATATCAAAATCGATTAGAAAATTTTTTTGGATCCGTCCACCCCATCTTTACCGGGGTTAGAGATTTTTATTTTTGTCAAAAAGTGGTCACAAGATCCTATTTTCGTGGTCACAAGGTTTTTGTCGATTTTGAGCACTTCTTCTGAAATTTCCACAGGCCACGCCTTTCACTTGTTTAAGCTCATATTTTCTGTGGTTACTTCTTTTGTGGTCCTAAGTAAAGGAAAAATATCAAAAAAATAAAAAGAAAAAGTTGAAATTTCCCAAAAAAACAACGACTGCCCAAAAAAATAGAAACAAGAGAGGGGCAAAAGAGGAACAATATCTAGAGGAGCACATAGAGAGCGCCATTTGAGCTGTGTTTGCGTGTGCTGATTTCTACCTTGTTCCTAATCATATTCCTATTGTTCCCATCACTTGATACATCTGGTACTTGGAACGTTAATAGGCCAGCAACTAAGATAAGTACTCGGGATACTTATTCAGCTTTGCTATTCAGTTGCGACTATTGTTTTTCATTGCTACTATATTGTGCCCGTCCAAGCTCCACTTTCTTCTAACCAAGTATAGGTTCGCCTTGCAACTATTACACTCGAGCTACAACGATATCACAGTCACTGACCGATTGCACCGCCTGTTGCTTTGGTAAGAACACTTGTAAGACCGTGGTAAGACGCTTGAGAGTTGAGTGCCTTGTTTTTCCTTGTCCACAACCTAAGTAGTTGATAGGGATAATACTTTTGTGTTGTCTTTTGTTGTCTTCTAACAATGGCAGGTTGTTCGTATCCACCGACTTATGATGGTATAGGTGCTGTTGAGTACATGGAGTGGGAAATTGCCATCGATAACATATTTGCTACTCGCTTTATGTGTCCAAGGAGGAAGGTAAAAAATGCAGCTAGTGTTTTGCGACATTATGCTTTATCTTGGTGGGAGTCTTTAGATCCTTCTGATAAACCTCAAACTTGGAATGATATGAAACATCTTATGAGAGAAAATTTTGTTAATCCATCTCTTGTAATTAATTCAAATGATGAGGTGCATCAACTAGATCAATCTCTTGTTATTCCTCCTGTTATGCCTAACCTTTTGCAGGACAATGTACAAAAGAGCGAGGATGACGTGACAGAAAAGGAGATGCTCATAGCCTCATGTGAAAATTCAGAACCATCAACTATTACTCCTGCTGAACATGAGAGCAAAGGTAATGCCCATGATGCTAAACTCACGGAAGGTGAGAGTTCTCTTGATGTGCTGAATTTTTCCACCAATCATGCTATGATAGAGCAAATTTTAGTGGAGCCTTCGCTTGATTTACCTTTGTCACAAGATGATTTGCTTGATGTTTCTTGTGACGAAGATGACTTGCATGATGATATTTATGTTATACCCATGCAATCATTGAAGAATGATCATGCTATATGTGTGCTGAAATCGAGCACTTGTGCTGAAAATAGACTTGTTATTCATAACGCTAGTGAAATTGATGAGCTAAAATTGTTGTCTTCTTTAAATACTTTGGGTTACATTGAATTTCATGTTCTGTGTAATCTTAGTTCTTTAGAGGAGAAACTTTATGCATATGTTAATTTGCCATGGTTCTCTAGACATACATATCATATTTTTGGTAAATATAACAACCAAGGGCAATATTTGATACAACGAGTTTACATTTGTACAAATTTGAATTCTTCTTTTGTTGTGCAAAGTAATGATCAACTAGTGGACAGTAAAATGAACGCTATTGTTATGCCATATTTCTCTAGTTTTGCTTTTCAAACACAAGTGGAATCCAAAGAAAGAGAGCATATGTTTCTTGTCAATACTAATCTTTTGCAGGATAGTATTGGCAAAGATCGTGTGTATTTCAATCGAGCAGACTACATGTTTGTAGGACAAGACATGCTACAAACCTGGACATGTGGTCACATTCTTTCTCACAACATTGTCCATTCCTATTATTTTGGAAACCTCGTTTGTCCTCATGTTGTGCAGAATCGACTTCAAACAAAATCGACGCCGAGGACGACTTTTCATCAAGAAAGGGAGGATGATGAGGACATGACCTCCATACATATGATCATCCTTGGAGAACCATATGGATACCAAGGAGATCAGTGAGGGTGTCCTAAGCAAGAAGGAGGCCCGAAGCTGATCCGGTTCGAGTCACCAAGGTGGAGGCCCAAATCAAGTTCGATCCTATCTCGGGTTCCACGACCAGTCTGCCTTAAACTGGTCACCCAGAATGCATCCGGACTCTGTTTTCGACGATCCACATATGGATGGAAAGATAATTTGATAAGGAAGACAATACAAGTGGTCTCACATCAAAAGCTATTCAGAATCAACAGGAATCGTGGTCACAAGTCAGTGCCCAGAATTTGTCAGGGTGCCGCGACACCGTAATTTGGTCCGTTGCATCGTGTATCGTGTTTGGGCCCATTAGGGGGCACGTCCATGGGGGTGACGCCCAAGACTCTATATTTAGCAGCCGTCGCTCTCCTTAGGGTTTGGGGTTTTTTTAGTTCTTGATTTCCTCATGAAACAGACATCGTTTTGCTGCAACTGTGCCGCTAAGGCTGCTTGCTGTGAACCAGGGCCCCAATTATTGATCTTGTTCGCCTTTGGCGATTAGTCCTTTCGATTAAAGACTTGAACTCCTTCTTGTTTTTTATAAGACTCATATTTATTTGCAATTTTAGATTGCGTTCATCCCATTCTTGCTTGTGTTCTCGATTCGCTTGCAGGAAAGCCTTCTCGGCGAGGTCAATCGTGTTCACGTGGTTGATAACCAATGGAGCAGTGGTGTAACGGTTGTGGGGATCTGAATCAGTCTTGGTTCAAAGCCTAGATCATGAACGTCGAGTCTCCCCCAATCGATGCTATCATACCTTTTGGAAGATCGGGCCTAGTCTACATCAGTACCCATAATAATTCAATCTTAAATTCTACATCCCTGTCGGGTGGCAACCCGGGCAATTAATCTAGAAACACATCCGGAAACTCACATACCACCAGAATATCAAGGAGGGTCATGGTCTGAATAGCACAGGCCATGTTTTGGAGATCAAAACTCCTAGGAAGTGGCACTAGGAAAGCATTGTTACTCTAGGGTTCCCTCCATGATGGTTCTGGTCGAAGTGTAAATGAGAACTCCCTAGCCACTCATCCATTTCATACCCAAGATTACATCTATCCCTAACCCTGGCAATACTACAAGATATGAGGTATACTCTCGGTTGCTTATTGAGATGCGCACATCTCTGAATATCTAGTTGGTAGAGATATTATTTCTAGCTCCACTTATACAATAACCACCCTTATCTATAGTAACTACCCCCTGATCGTGCTTGGATGCAAATGTTTGACTCATAAATGAATGTGATGCTCCAGAATCAAACAAAAAAAACTACGGGGTGTTGGTTCACAAGAAACGTATCCGCAGTAATAACTTCACCTAAAGGGATCTCTTCTAGGGTGGTATAGTGCACGTGTCCCTATCGTGCATTTGGATTACACTACTTCTGGTTGTTGTTCTTCTTGGGATAGGGGCAATTTCTTGCCCAATGGCCAGGCTTGTTGCAGTTCCAGCATGGCATGTTGCTAGGTGGAACGCTGGAGCTTCATTGTCCTATGCTACCCTTTGGTAGGGCAACAGAAAAGGCCTTGCAATACACTTTCTGGGTCCGACTGGTCTATACCTTCTTCTGAGGTGGTCTATGCTTTGGAGCAGGTGGGCAGAACTGAAGTCTTGCAGCAATAGGAGCTTTTGACTGAGATGCACTTGCTTCATAAGCTCTCTTATGACTCTTAGATGTTGAATAGATGTTCTAATTCTCATGAGTTAAAGCATCACTAACAAACTCATTAAAAGTGGCACACTTGCTATTAGCTAGAGTCTTCATCAGCTTTAGACTAAGTCCCCTCTTGAAACTTGCAATCTTCTTTGCATCATTGTCAACAAACTTTGTGGCATACCTTGACAGATTGTTAAAGGCATGCAGATACTTAGTTAGGCTCTTGGTACCCTGTGTCATCTTCATGAATTATGTATGCTTCATGCTCATAAGACTCAGGGGAATATAATGTCCCCTAAATGCAGCTTTAAACTAGTTCTAGATAATTTGTGCATTCTTAGGCAAAGTGGATCGATGATGACTCCACCACATGCCTACAGGCCCCTGTAGCTGGTGTGATGCATATTATGCTTTCATGTGCTCAGTTACCCTTAAGAGACATAACTTCTGTTCAATTGTATTCAACCATTCATCAGCCTGCAATGGCTCCTCTACTTCTTTAAAGATAGGTGGTTTGGTGTCTAGAAAGTCCTTAAAATTGCTGAACTGGTTAGGTTCAGACCCTTGGCATTGGTCCCTTCCTCGGCCATGGCTGGCATTCTACGTAAGACCGTGCATCACTTTTCCCATGGAACGTTGGGTTTCCATGAACTGGGCCATCATCTCTGTTGGCGTGGGATGCGGTGGTGGTGGGAGGTCCTCATTGTCATTCCACGTGAACCAATACCACCCGCATTATCTCCACTAGCTCCCCTACGAGTGCGCGTCATCTGCAGAATTGTAACCATTAGTAATTATTGATGATGTCAGAAAAATTATAGAGGAATTATATAATTATGCCAAACTGAATTTACTAGAGAGAATTTACATTCATACAATAAAACAGAGGCATAATAATTCATTTCCACAACACAACATCATCAATTATGTTACTTAGCGATCCGCAATGCATTCCCATACATGCCACATGCTTGACAGCACACAAACTGGATATTTATTAAGGTTCAACAATGACATGGATTAAACAAGCAAGGTTCCAAGATTAAATCAAAGGAGAACAACATGAGATCGAAACCTAAATTATGAGTTCATTACATAAAGGATCGAAGATAGAGAGCTAGCACATCTAGCTAGGTACTATAGCTAAGCTATTCCTCGGAGTGGTCGCTGTCGATGTTGGACACATCATCACCGTGGTCGTCCTCAAAAGGCTCGACCTTCTCCTCAGGCTCAGCTTCGGCGTCCACTTCCATGCCATCGTCCTCAGTAATCAACACATTGGGATCTTCTTCCACCGCTGGAGCTGGAGGAAGAATTTGGTTCACCATGTTGTTGAGACGATGAACATCTAGCTGAAGCTCCTCAATCTAGCGTATGAGTTCCTGCTCTCTATGATCAAACTTCTGACAGATCTCACTCAGTGCCTCCAAAGCTACCACTTGGGCACCTTCCTAAGTAGACTGCCCATCTGACTCAATACTCCACCCTTGCCATTGTGGATTGTCTGCACGGGCTAGAATGGTCACCCGCACATCATACCATGGCTGCCCCTCAGCTACCACTTCCCTCCAGAAGTAGCGGGGTGGCTCAGCATACCCAACTAAGTTTAGCACCCTCCACAGTAAGGTAGGAGTGCCAAACACAACCAGGAATGTGTCACTGCGAGGCGAGGCTCCTGGTGCTACCATTTGTATCAAAGTGTAAAACTCTTGTGAGAGGATATCATATGTGAGAAGAAATTTAATGAATGGGGTAAGCAATTATATGTGAGAATGCAAAAATGGAAATGCATGAGTGAACATGATGCATGCACGTTCCATACGTCCACACAAATCCTAGGAAAAATTTAAAATTCTAACGACATACACAGTGGCATACATACGTTCTCTCGATATACGTAACTAATCAGGCTACACATTTTGTTGTTAGTGTACCTGCATAAGAATTTCATTTTAGCCCAACCCAACAATTATATATGCCAAAATCTAAATCTAGACTCTAGGTTGCAACTAAATACTTCCATATATATATATACCCATACATATACTTCCATATCAAAGCTACCCGAAAGTAAATACGTGCCATACATACATATAAATATGCATCCATAGCCATATCAAAGCTAACCCACAATTAAATACCTTAGTATATATATATGGGACATATATATACCGCAGTACCAAAGCTACCTCTCCCCTTAGACCGCACGCTCACCCTTGCGGTCTTGCCACTCTGACCTTGGGCGTAGAAGCAATTGATCCATACATTACCACTCAAGTGAATGACATCCATACAATAGCACGCCGTATGGATGACGAAAGTAAAAACCCCCATGTTAGTACTTATTTAGCCACCTAATAGTTCTTAACTAGGCATAAAGGATATGACCACTAGCACACTCTAAATTTAAAATTCAGATTTTAACACACCTATATATATAGCTATAAGTTATCAAACTGATTTTATGAAACAAAACCTTTGTTTTAAATACCGATATGACAAGTTTAGTGTTGAACCTTGCTCCAATACTAGCTGTAACAGAACCGTCCAATTTATAAGAGCACAAGTACAATAGCAATCACTAAAGCGATCAAACTATCATACTTGAGCCCATATAAACCCAGTAGTCCAATGAAATCATGAAGGATCTCAAACCAACCAACATACAAACTAAGATCGTACATGATTCAACATAACAAGTCACATGTTACATCACCATTCAAAAATGGTTCACAAGTATCTCATATACATCGGAGTTCACATAGTTTTTACAAACCAAGTTCAAATAGCGGAAGCAAAGTAGTTTGACATCAACATCACACTTAGTTCAAATACATGCCAGTGCCATGGTCATTTCCAGCAAAAGCAGAACAGAGACGATATCTTAGGAGTACCACGCCCCAAGGTTTAGTCCTCATCCATGGCAGGATGAAGGCAGTTCTTATAGTACCCATGATACATCATATCATCTGCAACAAGAGGGAATAAACCCTGAGTACAAGAATGTACTTAGCTAGACTTACCCATCATAAACTAGAAATAATATGATACCAAGGAGTATGCAAGGCTTTGTCGGTGGAGTTAGCTTGACAATATTTTGCATAAAAGCTTAAGTAACATAACTTGGAGATTTAATACCTTTTGCATCAATTTGAATACCTATTCAGTGAAGCATCTCTAGATTAGCACCTGTACTAGAGCAATCATGTGATTAAGCTAACAAGCATTAGTAACCATATCTGGTGTATTAATTTGAGCATCGTCATAACCATCAAGTTCCATGAATTAATGCTACGTTGTCGCTGCTTAGTTAAGTTCTCACTATCCGAGAGAGACGGTGACTCGAATCGATTCCAACCAGCTATGGAGTTATTCCTAACACAAACCCATACTTCCCCCATCGAGGTCACAGCGGGTCACCTTTGGTACAATTCAGGTACAGTCGTGAGTTCGATCAGCGCCGGACCCTCAGGGATACTACCAATCTGCCAAGAAGTTCAGGCCCGGCCTGCCCTTGGACTCATGCCACTGGCTCCCCGCACATCCTTACTTCCTCTAGTGTGCACACTTTCACTTACCGGGCCCCGGTCTAAGTTGAGCAACTCGGCTTCGTGGTCGAAACGACTTATCAAGCCAACTAAGTGCTAGGCATGCGTTCAACACGACATGAGGACGTACAGCGAATTGGTCCTTAACCAACTCAGACGGGGATAAATAGGCACCAAGACCTCCATGCCTTGTTGCTTCTCTATCACAATCCTGCTCGATCTTCTTTTTATTCATTAACACATGGTTATTTCCACGATAGCAATTATAGCCAACCGTGATCAGATATCTACCTATATCTTGCAGGTGACAGGAAATCACCCGATTTCTACCGGACTAAGCATGGCTAAGCATACATTTGATCATGGACCTACAAAGGATTAAAGATATATTTGTCTAGACAACAAAAGTATATGCAACAAGTATTTCCAATCAACTCCTATAATCTAATGCATCAAACAAAAAGGACGCAAGTGATATTTGTAAAAACATGGAAGGCTTAGAATGCTTTGGGGCTTGCCTTTTATAAACAAGGAAGGTTGATGATCAGGACACTTAGGAAGATCTTCCACATTGACTCCTCCTTCCACCTGAACCTCCTGCTCCTAGGCTGCCTGCTGCTCCTCCTGACGCTCGGGTTTGAACTCGAGTAGCATCACTCCTTCTGGGGAACCTATTGCGTACAAAGACACAAATGAGTATCATGAATGCATAAGAGATGAGATGAGCAAATGAATTGAATATGCATGAGCATGCTTATCCGCAAGATGTATGATAAGTTTAACATTCATTGACCAAGTAGATGTATAACTTTCTTCTAGTCGATCTTTACTGAGTAGGTGCATATCTTTTCTATAGTACAAGAAACATACACTCACCAAGTTCTAGTAACCTAAGGTAAAGTTGTTCATCATTAGTAAGAGGCTTAGAACCTGCAGCTAACAACTATTCTCAATTAGCCTAAGCATCTACACAAGCATCACATAAGACAAACAATTACAATTTGACTTAGTCATTTCCTGGACTGTAAATAGCAGCTATTTATTTTGGCCATATCTAGAGTTCTACTCAACCAAATACTATGATCCTATACTTTCTAGAAAGATTATAAAACTACCTATAACTTTCTTATAGTCATCTCAAGATTATTCAATGGCTATCAAGGTCAAACAAAGCATTTTCCTAGATCTATCCAGAAATTCTATAGAATAAGCATTTCTGGAGACCAACTTTTAACAGCTATAAATCTCAAACCATTTAGCCTATTTCCATAAAAATTTGACACAAGAAATATAAGTAAGTTATGTACAACTTTGTTATTGACAAGATTCATAGCAAACATCATTTTACCATGCAATTTACTTAACAACAAAAACTGTCCAAAACAATCACTATAATTGAATTATAGAGCAATTAATATTTTACTACATACAAGCAATCAAATTTGGGCACAACCAATGGTACCCACAGTTCATAGACATCATATAAACTTTAGAAAACATAGTGGTTAAGCCCAAATAAATTATTTAAATGCCTTTATTAATTTATTTAGACACTAAGATGAAATAAGGAACATATATAAAAAGTGCACCATAAATTCTGAGAAAATTACAGTACCCTACATATGACCCCAAAACTCCACTGTACAAATTTCATGCCATTTGGATAAGGATAACCATCTCTACAAAAATGATAAGTTGCATAGGCTTATTTTAGCAAAAATAGTTTAGCCTAGTGAAAAGTGTCAAACAATAGATTTCATATTCTTCTTACTTTCATCCTATGACCATAACACTATGTAAAAATTTACATGATCATAAGTTTGTATTTTTACCCCATTTATTTTCACTAGAAACTAGCAATTAATCAAGGTTAAATAGGAAGACCATATTCCAAGTATACCTACTATAGGTTTAGCATTTTTCCTAGCTAGAACATGTCAACACAAGACCAACAAAATTAGAATCACATTTTTCTCACTCCTCTAGCTCAAGTTATGCATTTTACAAGATTCAAGCTAATTTAAAAGCACTTTACTAGCCTAATTTAATTATCCTAGAAAAATATCCCAAACAGTAGGTTCCATATTTTTATCAAATAGTACACTTCATGATGAATCCAACAAAATTTGGTTCACTCAATTTGAACACTCTTAGCTCTAGATATGAATTTTTGAAGTTTGCTACAAAATCTAGAATAATAACTAAGAAAATCAAATTTCGAATCAAGCTCAGCTGCTAGGTGCACCCAATCCAGTGCGCCCATTACGACTGATAGTGGGGGCCCACAGGTCAACGGGTCCCACCCATTAGCGAGACAGGAGTAGAGGATGGCGCTGACTAGCGAAAGCTCGCTGACGGCGAGGTCTCCGGCGAAACCCCGGGCACCATCGTGTTCCTCTCATCAACCCACACCTAGGGGTACCCTAGGTTGGGTCGGCGGTTCACCAGAGCAAGCTCACCAGCGAGCATGGTAGATGGTGGTGGTCGCACGGTGGTGAGCCGACCGTCTCCAGCCACGGTATGCTCTGGCGAGAACGGCCCTACCTCTATGGTGACCTAGCACATTTCTAGAGCAAGATCTGGCCACGGTGGAGCAGCGGGGGAGCCTGACCGCGTGCATGGTGGCATGGCGGCGCTCAACGCACATGGCGGGGCTCTCTATTTTGGCTAATTGGTGTTCAGAGGTGGGTCTCCATCTTCACGATAGGAGCTAGCGTTCGTGGCTATGCATAAACATCTTCGAGCGGGGGATGGCGAGACCAAGGGGCTGCTGGCCACAGTGAGCTCGAGCTCGTGGCCATGGCGGGCACGGTGGGAGAGGCGGTGCATTCCCGCATGACCTAAGGCAACTACGGGTCAGAAGATAGGAAGGCGGGAGATGCAGTGGGGAAGCCTAGCCACGGTGAGCCGATAGCGCGGTAGCGCTTCGGTGATGTCGCGGTGGTAGAAACGGCCGTAGGCCTTTACGTTGGGATCGAACTAAGGTGCTAATGTGTCAAGGATGTCGAGTGGGTTGCAATGACATAGTGTGCACGAGCTATTGAGCTATGGCGCGGCTGTAGTGGCATGCAAGCTTGGTGAAGGCACGGTGGAGATGGCGCTGCTCGGTCGCCTCCGCTTCGGCGCTACGCAGGAGCGAGAGAGGGACGGGAGAGAGTGAGAGTGAGCGTGAGAGAGAGTGCGAGACCACACTACATTCAGCACTACCCCAATCACGGCATGGGCCCGGCTCCAGCATACAGCAGCCATGCGGCGGCCACGACGCCACGCGTGTTCACGATCCAGAGCCAGGTGTGCACGTCTGACAGAGCAACTTTTGTGACCATGTAACACCTAATCCGTGGTGAATTAGTGAAAATGGTATTAGTGAAAGTTGTAGATCTATTTGAGATCTACAACTTTGCTTTAGGGAGTAACATCTAATTCATCATGGTTAGGAAGTTACAAAGCTCCAAAGTGGTGCACTTGAAACTGAAATCAACATTTTGGACTGCAAAATTTCTTAGTCTAGAAACAGCATTTTGTTGATTCTTGTGAGCCCTATTTGACCATGTTAGGCAGTGAATTAGCTCATGACCCTTAAATAAAGTTTGTTCCACATAAGATAAGCTACAAATTTTATTGAGGTTGCACTACCATGTAAACACTTTGTGCTATAGTTCACCTTTGGTCAAAGTAGGATCATGAAAATTGGAGTTTCTAGAATAACTATGAATTGGGGGCTGTTTTGGTCCATGCCATGTATACCAAACTTGTTCCATGTACCATCCTAAGTGTGTCTAAGGTGTTTTAGTGATGAACATCAACCACTTGCATTAACAAGCATGACCATAAAGCATACACACGTTGCAACATAGAATAACAAAGGTATGTTTCATATGTTTCAGATGAATGTTTTGTATGTTTATGCTCATATATGAATGAATGATACTTATGCTCATGCAATGCAAGTGCAAAAGTACAAGCCTAACACCTAGGGTGTTACACAAACTGTGCACCTATCTTGCGTCAAGATTAGCACTATCTGCAAACGGACCGAAATGAGCTTCCACTTGAGCCTCGTCACCTAGGAGTACCATTGGGTGCGTCCAAAATGATTTTTGACCCTATGGTACATTTGGCGCAACTCATGCACCAATCTTGCACCGACACTAATACTATCTCCAAACAAACCAAATAAGATTTCACATGACCCACGTCACCAGGAGTTCCTTCGGGTGCGTCCAAAATGATTTCTAAGCCTATGGTACGTTTGGCGCAAATCGTGCACCTATCTTGCGTCAAGATTAGCACAATCTCCAAACGGCCCGAAATAAGCTTCCACTTGAGCCTCGTCACCTAGGAGTACCATCGGGTCCGTCAAAAATGATTTCTAAGCCTATGGTACGTTGGGCACAAACCGTGCACTTATCTTGCACCGACATTAACACTATCTCCAAACGGACCAAAACCAGATTCTAGATGACCCACATCACCTTACAGTTCCAACAGGTGCGTCCAAAACAATTTCTGAGCTCATGTTATGTTCCGTGCAAACCGTGCACCTATCTTGCGACAAGATTAAGACTATACACAAATAGACCAAACCGAGCTTTCACTTGAGTCTTGCTACCTAGGAGTACCATCGGTGCATCCAAAATAATTTATGAGCCTATGGTACATTTGGCATAAATCATGCACCTATCTTGCGTCGACAATAACACTGTCTCCAAATGGATCAAAATGAGATTCCACATGACCCACGTCACCTAGGAGTTCCATCGGGTGCATCCAAAATGATTTCAGAGCCTATGGTATGCTTAGCACAAACCATGCACCTATCTTGCATTAAGATTAGCACTATCTCCAAACAGACCGAAAGGAGCTCCCACTTGAGTCTCGTCACTTAGGAGTACCATAAGGTGCATCCAAAATAATTTCTAAGCCTATAGTATGTTTATTGCAAACCGGGCACCTTTCTTACACTGACACTAACATTGTCTCCAAATGGACAAAAATGAGATTCCACATGACCCACGTCACCTAGGAGTTCCATTGGGTGCGTCCAAAATGATTTCTGAGCCCATGGTACGTTTGGTGCAAACCGTGCACCTATCTTGCATCAACATTAGCAGTATCTCCAAATAGACCAAAACGAGCTTCCACTTGAGCCTCGTCACCTACTATCAGGTGCGTCCAAAACGATTTCTGACCCTAGGGTACGTTTGGCGCAAACCGTGCTCCTATCTTGCACCAACACTAACACCATATCCAAACGGATTGAAACGAGATTTCACACACTACTAGAAATATCCACTTCTATGACGAATAGCTTTCATCACTAAAGGAGCCAAATTCGTCATAATTTCAGTTTTATGATAAATTTATGACAAAAATGGTTTGTCATAGAAGTCATGTCATACTTGAAATTCTATGAAGAATCTAGAAATTCGTCATAGATGTGGATAGATCTATGACAAAAAAAATGACCGTCATAGTACTGTTGTGGCATGCGTGGCAGGGGGCAGCCACGCTGGCGTGTGCTTTCGTTGGAGATGCTTTCCACGTGTACATGTTATAGCCAGTTGCATTCAAGATGGTTCGAGTATGTGTCACCTTCTTATTGCATAACATGGCCATCTCTGGTTCTTGCACGTTTTAGGTTCTTACTGGACCACGTGTCGAGCCCCTATTGTTCCCCATGTTAGTTTCCTATTGGCACATGTGTCATGTTGTGGTTGGGTCACGTGTCGCTTCTTTATTGGACCATGTGTCATGTTTTTATTGGTCCACGTGGTCATTTCTTATTTGACCACGTGTCACGATGTAGTCTGTCCATGTTTTGTTTTTTGATTCGACCACGTGACTTGACCATTTCCTTTCATGTGTTGGATTTTTATTAGCCCACGTGTCGTGCCATGGCTATTTCATGTGTCATGCACTGGTTCGTCCACATGTTGCATTTTATTTGATCATGTGGCATGTCCAGGTTCTACCACGTGCTCAACAATCAATTCATCAGAAAAGTAATTCGAGATCGTCACTGCTGCATAGATTGACTACATAATTATTCAGCGTGACAATCAAACACAACAAATTATTGTTTACAGATCAGCAGTAACCCACTGATAGTTTCACCACATCAAACCAGCACATGAGTACACACATCAAACCACAAATATTCACTACATCAAGCCAACAGAGTTCACGACCTAGAGTTACCAGAAGAAGAGCTGAAGCGCATGATACCCTCACGTAGCTTATTATACTCCTCCTATTGCTGTATCTTGAACTCCTTAAACTCCCTTTCAGTCTTTTTTGTCTTGCTCTTTAGTTCATCGACTTGTTCGATGAGGTTAGCAAAACTCCCTTGTTCAGCAACAAGCTGTTCCCGAAGCATTCTCTCTGCCGATGTCTCTGTTCTGGCGGAGCTTGTCGGGATACCAGCATTCTTCAAAAAAAGGGTGTTGCCACTGACCTAGGAGTGGACCTACCCTAGGAGAGGCAAAGGACCTTGGGAACAACATCAGCAATAGTCATTGGTTCGTGCCCATCAGCAACAAGTTCTGCTACAATAGTTTCCATAGCTTCCTATGAAATTCAAGCAGTAAACATTAGGTTACAGATAGTGGAAGAGGACTTTAATTGAAAACCCAAGAGATTAGTTCAAAACAAGTAACACATGTTTCATATTGACATGGATTACATAAGCACAATGCACAGGTACTGATATGGATTATATACTATGAAATTCAAGCAGTAAACTTTAGGTTACATATATGGATTACATAAGGACAATGCACAAGTAGCATATTGATCGGTGCAAAATTGCAACTTCAAAATTAAATGATGATGCCAAATTGGCTCCTGCCACTATTGCTTCTATTAACAGTGCACATGAGTTTCTGTTTATACAAAAACTAGAGTAACAATAAAACACAACCATCACTTACAAATGATTGCAACTGTACAGCATAGGAGCAAGATCCTGTAGCCTAGTGGTACTTCACTTTTGCACGATTTTGCTTGTTCTTCTCAGATCCATGAGTCAGCTCTCTAGATTGTGTTGACTTCACTCTCTTGGACTGCCTTCCTCTAGGACTGATATTAGCATTGCCTTTTGTCCTGCTAGCAAAGCCTCCTCAGCAGCTTCTTCGAACCGGACACTGAAATTGGAAAAAAAATTTAAGTAGGAAGCATGTACAAAATGCATCGCTATTCAGACAGCAAAGCATTGCATTGCTATCTACACCGCCCCCGGGGCCCCTCCCACCCGAACTCAATATAAGGTAGAACAAGCACCTCAACTGCAAGGGCCACTGGCTCATCTTGTAAATCTGAATATGTTTCATCTGTATCACCAAATCCCTCAACAACCACCCCTGGTTCTTTCATCTTCCTATGATTCTTTGTGACTTGTGCGTCCCGCTCTCATTCAAAAGCATTTAGTGGCGGTTCATTTAGATTATAAAGGTATTTATTAATTAAAGCTTCTAGCAAATGTCAACATAATAGAGAGCAAGAGTATGCAAATAAGCGCCTAACTAGTAACTACATCTTATACGGAAGTAATTAATCCAACAAAGCACATATCAGCTACACTCAACTATAGGAAATATGTAACCCCATCGCTATCTACATATCCTTGGTTCAACCACTACAATAGAGCACACTATCATAAAAGGAATTTGGGAACCTCTTCCTCTGCGTACCCTGGCTATGCTTCGTCATCGGTACTGTGGTCTTGTCATCATGGTTGCGGAACTGGTGAGGATGGCTTTGACGAAGGGGTACTAGACCCAGCTCCAGCTCTAGCTAGGGTTTGGATCCGATCGATCATGACTGGTGTCGAGGTAGGGGATCCAAATCTAGCCTATACAGTCATCGATAGGTGCCGAGGTAGGGGTACCAGAACTGGCTCCGGCTAGGCTGACCTACTATCAATGAATCGAAGGGGATCTAGCTCCGGCTAGGGTTTAGAAAGGTATGAGAGAGGGTGCGGCCGAAGAGTGGAGATTGATGACTTGAGCTGCTATGCTAATGGCACCTAGGGTCCAGAGCGAGGTGGCAGAGTAATGAAGACATTCCTAGCATTCACTCATCTCCAAATGAAGCTACACTTGATATAGCTGGTCCAATTACAAGGAGTAGAGCTAAACAATTGGAGAAGGAAATTCATTCTCAGGTGAACGCTAACCTTATGCTTAATAATCAGATTACATTGAATGAACCTATGCTTTTGAGTACTTGTTTCAATGTTCTTAGGAATGATGGAGTGCACGAACAAGCATGGGATGATGATGGATTCTGCCCGCCAAATATATGCATGGAACCTGGACGTGCATGAGAGAGGAAAGGTCATTCAGCTACCATGAATATCAGCCGTTGAAGTGCAAGCAAATAATTTGGGAGTTAGGAATGCATGCAACCAGCAACTGGGTTGCTGTCCACACACGCTCCAGCATGCACGCAGAGAATACCAACCAGCTAGGCGCCCTACTAGGCTTGGTTATTAATAAAAGTAGTGCTGCAACTTCCCACTACATGTTCTCAATTATTTTCCACCAAACTGAAACTCCACTAGTGCTATATATCCCTGTAATGGATGACGTGAACAGGAACTTGTGATTGCAATTTCAGAAATACCAACTCTTGGAATTCTTGTTCCAGCGTGAGTCTTGAGAGGCTTGCAAACTTGTTCTTTCGATTCCTGAGGGAGTTGTAGAACGCCGAACTGCGGTTCACCCAGTTTGTGCCTTCACGTCTATACGGCGTGATTGCGTGGGCTGTTCGTCGGTACGTGGAAGGGTGATTGTCTCGGTAGTTCGTCGCGTGGACAGCCTCGCGGTGCATTGCCTCTTCACCAGGTCGCGCAACGACAATTTATCAAGTTCGCAGATCCTACGAGAAGATCGGGCCACAACAACTTGCTACACGCGTTGCATAGGCGTGTGCACATCACAGAGGCGGCATCTAGAGAGTGGAGAGGAAGGCCATGGGGCTAGGATTTGGAGTGGGAGGAGAGACAGTGGCGGCTGGAGGATGGAGATGGAGGCGGAGACGGTGACTCCTTGTGCTTTTATGTGACCATCATAGTACCACAAATGTCCTTGTCTAAAATTGATGGCATGGTAAACCTAATTTCAGCATGAAGGGCCGCTAGGACGACGAGGGTCCGTCACCACCAATGAGAGGCCGTGGCGCCGGTCGAGCCGTGGAGATGGCTTTGCACCAAGAAAGAACTTCAAAATCTTCCAAAAAAGATCGAGGGCAAGATCTGTACTTACCCGACTTTCACCAGTCCAACATGGAGAGCGGAGGGCCCCAGAGCACCCTCTCCTTGGCTGGCCCCCCATCGTCTCCTCCATTCGACGCTTCTATGTCGCCATGGTTCAAGCGTGAAGAACAAGGTGCTAGGGAGGAGGCGGCGAGCAGGAAAGGTGAGTTCGCAAGGTTATAAGTCAACTGTACTGACTCCCCTATTTTTTCTCTATTTTTATAGCCAAGGACACGCACGGTCGATCGAATTCCAGCAGATACCGGGTGATAGTGGGAGGTAAGGCGAGGCCACATCTCCACGATCTCTGAGGAGCACGCCTTCTAAGAAATACACGTCGAGAAATGAGCCGCCGAAATGGAGCAGGCAATTAGCTGTTCATATTTTACTACACTTGCAAGAAAGTCCAAATGCGGTACATTTCATCTCGTCGAACATTATAAAGTACAGAGCTGTGAGCAAAACTATTCCCTACGCAGTGTACTCGGTCACAACATTTGTATCATTAGTAGTCATGAGTGCCTTTGATCTATGTTCAACCCAACTCGTCTTATTTTCATGTATTTGATAAGATTTGTTGAACTTGCAAGAACCATGCATCAAAGATAATTTTAATCAGAATTTGGATTTTATAATCTTATGTGTGCCTCTGCAAACCAAGATACATTGAAGCAAGTCCTCAGTCTACCCCTCCACTATCATGACTGCTTTGATTAGACCGCACTGTCTACTTCACAGGATCACTCAAGGTCTAGCCGTCTGAAATCTTGACTACCCAGACTATGTGCTCCTACATTCCCGCGTAGGCGCTCACGTGGGTGGCGTCAGCAGCCTTTTACAGTAGGGGATTGTTGACACTTCTTAGCATAGCTACTAGGTTTATATCCCTAGTAATGACACCAGAGGTGCTTGTTAGTATTTCTTAACATCACCACTAACAATGGAGTTAGAATCCATCCCCAGCGATGGTGGCAGAAATACCAGTTGGCAATACTTAGCAACATCACTAATAAATAGCAATGCCGCTAGGAAAGGCCTTGACAGTTCCATAACAATTTTAGATATTTATCCGCAAGAGCACAGAGCTATCATTGTAGCATTTCATCCGGAAGTATTCAAGATATCATTATTTATATTTTCCCAAAGGAGGGCATTTAATTGGTTAATAGTTTATTATGGATATGAACTTGAATAATAATGCTTGCAAGTACACCAATGTTTATAACAGGAATAAGAACGGTGATTTCAAGATAGTGGACACACACTTGGCATTCCTTAAAGGATAAAATAGAAAAGAAAGAATAAAAGAGTAATCCTAAGTCGAGCAGGCATTGGTCTAGTATAGTCATACAAAGATTAGTTAATGATCATATAAGTTACATAATTAGTATTAGGGCTAAGTGTGAAGAAGGTCGAGAGGCCACCGATTACTGGTCTGCCAGCAACCTCATGTGACAATTTAGACTCCTATAGCCCAAACGAATGTGGGGGATTACAAGGGACGGATATGGCTGTCACCACCTGCCGCCTACCCCTCAACCGTGGAGAGCCACAACGCTTGAGTACACAGAAACTACCCAAATCCCCCTAGGTCCCTGACCCTATGGATCAATAGGTACAAGACTTGGGCACACCCGAAAGCACGATGAACCGCCACTTCAACTTAGCTCTAATCCCGATTATATAAGTTATATGAGTAGTTAAGCATAAAGTCATGTATGCTATTCTCATGACACACAAACTATAGACTAGTTCATATATCAAGATCATAACACAACAACTATACTCTAGTTCATAAGTATGATATAATTATAAAATGGGAGCATAGCTTTGTAAGAATTCATATTTCTATTCATACCCAAAGGTCTCTTCTTCTAAGGAGCCAAGCCCTCCAAGGTGGCTTTGCCTTGCTCTAAAGCTACTAAAAAGGTAAAGCTACAACTACTAGAGAGGGGAGTGAGGTGTTGCTCAATGTGTTGTGTGTGTTGTAGAGGGGGGGTTGCCCCTCTAGTTATACAAGGGTTGAGGCAGTGTGTGTGTCTATCTTTGTTGCGAAATCCTGGACTCCACCGCCTCTGCATGCTTCCATGCCACTGCTAGATGAAGGGGCGGCAGAGGGGCACCAGTAGGGGGTCGCCTGCCCCTAGGGGTCGGCCACCCCCTGACTAGGTCCCCTAACAACCACCTTCATGTGGTGGGCTGTGGACTAGTCCTGGGCTTCTCCTTGGTTGGTATTTCGCCCGGATGAATTTAGTTGCTAGGCGTTTCTATTTATTCCTTTGCGCGAATCAGTGTTGGAAAGTGCTTTTTCATGAATTCTCTCCATGTATTTGTACTTGTGTCCTGCAAAACAATAATCTCCAAACACATGTGGAACTAGGTCAATAGTAAATGCATATGTGTATAAGATTGCCAATTTCTTCTCTTTTTGTGTCTTAATTGGCAGTCGGATTTTATCGTTTAAGGACCGCCAACAAGATCACCCAAGCTTAACCTTTGCTTGTCTCGAGCAAATAGCTAAGTTATTGGTTGTAGATCAGGAGTTGCTACTATGCCAAATATAATTCACAAGTGCCATGCCAATAACAAAGTATTCTTCCTCAATTTAAATAAGTTTTGGCATTCTATACACCCTTTTAACTTAATCCCTATGGGGCTTATTGCTTTTCCAATTCTTGGGTGGTTGCAAGATAGAAAAGTTAACATAATTACCAATCATTCATTCTTTGATCAACCTTCTATCCGGAGGTTTTATGAGGTTTGCAAAATAAAACATAAGTTCCTCATATGATTCACTCGATCACTCAATGTGTATGATCCTCACCAAGGAATTTGCCTTCTTTTCATCCTATCTCTATAGGCTTTGAGTGGAGTTTTGGGTAGGTATGAAATGAGAGGCATACTTGCACCACACATACTGTTAAGTCAAAAACATGATCCAAGGAGATGAAAGTCATACACTTTGATCAAGAAGTGCAAGTGTGTGGAATATTTCCCTAATCCTAATATTTTTGGTACTCCTTTGATCATGACTGTCTTTCTTTTGATAGTTGCCTTGGAAGTATGGGCTATCTTCATTTTTAACACTTTGGAACCTTCATGTGTTCCATTCTTCTTTCTGCCTTGGTTTATTTGCAAATTGGTTTGTTGTGTTTGCAAATTGTCATTATTTCAGCTCCCGTTGCCATTTCATACGGTGATTCAGTGTTAGTTTTAGATTGCAAAGTGTAGGGAATCAAATGGTCCACATCGTCTTCCCTGCTCCGTCGCCTGCGACTCATGTGGGTGGCCATGGATGTCACGGACCTTGACTGTTGTCGTCCCCGCTCGTGTTTGTGATGCTTGTTACTGTGTCATTTTTATATATTTTTGCCATAAAACAATTAATAACTAAATGGTTGTGATGCTTGTTACTCCATTTTCTTTAAGTGTCGTAGTATATTTGTTACTGTGGATGTCACGGACCTTGACTATTGCCTTCCCCGGTCATGTCATATTATACGATGTACATGTCATTAGGTCCAGTTTTAGATGAGGATGAAATGTGGCAGGGAATCAAACATGCCAAGAAATCTGAACCGCATCGTGTTCACCTCTCCATCGCCCGTGAATCACGTGGGTGGTTGCAGATGTCACAAACCTTGACTATTGCCTTCCCCGCACGTGTCTTGAGGTGGGGCTAATTAAGCCAATCTAAGGAGAGCCTCTCTACCAAACTCCAATCCTTCTTCCTCCCTTAGCATCAGAAAAACCAGAGAAAACCTTGAGTTGCACGTAGTCTCCCATCGCCATGGCCACCCTCGTCCTGCATCAACTCCAATGCCGCTGGGAGAAGGCCTTCAAGATCAGCTACCGCCAACACCTATGCGCGGCTATATGTCCACTTGTTTCCTTGATGTTAGTGGAAGTTTTGCGAAGATAGGGAGGAAAGCATGCTTCCATGGAGCTTCATCACGACGTAAGACACATTGTGTGGGGTGGTGGCTTCGTCCACATCATAGATGCAGAAGAAATTGTGCGGGTGCGGTTGCTCCTATATTCGTATGCTCAATTACAGGGGCTATTGCTCCTAGCTACGAGCTAAATGGAATAGGTGGAAGATCGATCTCGTGCCCGAGGTCCCTACCCTCCTTTATATAGGAAGGAGAGGTAGGGGTATAGAGAGGGCAATCGGACTAACAGATTATGTTCCTAGTTTGTTACAACAGGTTGATCCTACCTATCGTCTAGATACATGTGCCTTGCTTTGCCTTGATCTCCACGTTGGTTGATCGCGTCTGCCCTTGCGGGCCTCCTCCTTGATGGCTGCAGGGCCGATAGCTTGGTGGTGGTCATATTTACAGATGGTGCAGGTACCACTAGCCCATATCTCTGACAGTAGCCCCGTAGGACTTAATGATAAGCTAGCATGTAGCTTCAAGCCCTCGGGACATCACAGTCTCCCCTGTAAGTTTTACGTACTGTGAGTACATAGTGAGCATCTTTGAGTGCTGAAGTTTCAGGTAGTGTAGCTAGATATTCTCAAGTATTGGGGAGCCAGTATGTTATCGTTCGAGTACCAAGAGCATTTCTCGGGTAGCGAGAATCTTCTTCAAGCATCGAGTGAGGCGGTGGTTCACCATACATCAAGGAACATTGTTCCCTGGCAGCTATAAGTGTCTGGCTCGGGTGGTGCACCCCATATCAAGAAACGTAGTTTCTTGGGCATAGCCCTCGGGACGTTGTTAACGTCGCGTTTTTGTGGTGTACCCGATAACCGGAAGCATAGCTTCCAGGACATCGTAGATTCCATGCTAGGGTAAAAATACCGCTGTACTTGAGAAGTTGGTTCCCGACGTATTCTGGCGCATAAATAGTGGTTGTGCATCATTAGGTCCTAGCCATAAAACAATAATGAGGATGGGGTAGGTGCACCTTCCATCGTTCGTGCGTCACTAAGTCAGTTGATTTTTAGGGTGGCCTATTGCAGGTTGTTTGTTAATGAGCACTAAGGGTGTCACGTTTTTCATCAAGATTCGTCAAGTAATGTGATTCAAATTTTCATGAGCCTCATTAGTGGAAGAGCGAGGACGTTGTCTCAGAGCCCTAGGGCCAATATAACAGTGTCCTAGGCCAAGCACCACTGTCAGCGAGTAACGAACGCATGAGCAGCTGTGGGCAGATGCGCTTATTATTCTTTGAGCTGGTAACGGGTAGAATGAGTGAACGTCCTCTATCACTAAAAGGAAGCGGCAGGACAAAGCCTGACCAGCGGGGGCATGTCATAAAACTCTTTTTCCAGATTCCAGGAGCTCATACTTTGGTTACAACCATGGGCCCTCTAGTTTTTGGGTTTCCCACAAAGGGGCACATATCCACTGAAATAAGATACTTCGAGCTTGTCTGGGTATTGAGGGATTTACGTGACACTGAGTGTTAGAGGTTTTAGGATCGTACTGGCAACCCCCCAGATACCCCCTGACTCTGGTAGGTGCAGGGTCGATAGTGAACAAGTCACTACTGCTTACACCTACTATAGGGGTAAGCCAGGCCGAGTACTCGACCTAAGTGTCAGGTCACTCGCCTGCACCGGCCCGGGTGACGATACGTTGGGTTTTTGGCCCATTGGGCCCCACGGGTCCCGTAGTTGCATGGATGGATTCCTTCCTCGACGAAGCTGAGGCATCGGTTTCGGCCGCTCTTTCCCCACGCGTTTTACTCGGAAGGCGTCCCCTCGCAGATCATGGGGATGTGGCCTTTGCCTTAACTGGCGCCTCTGCTTGCATAGATTATTGGAATTCGATTAGCCGTGCGCTTCCCCTGCCTATAAAAACAGAGGAAGAGGAGAAGAGAGTTAGTAAGCATGTGCTATAGCTTTTGCATACTCACCTTGCTTGTCGCGGAGCGAGTATTCAGGCGGCCATTGCTGACGATGTAAGCGAAGGTAGCCTGTCGATGTAGATGGTGGCGGTATGACCGACTCGAGGGACCCGTGATGGAGTACCCAATTGTCATTACTGACAGAGTGTACGGAGGCGACGTGTCAACGTAGCTGGTGGCAGCACGACGACGTAGCTAGAGGCAGCATGACCGGCTCGAGGTAGCCCCCATGGGAGTACCCGAGGGTCGTTGCCGATGGAGTGCCTGGAGGCGGTGTGTCGACGTAGCTGGTGGCAGCGTGAGGACGTAGCCAGAGGCGGCGTGTCGACATAGCTGGTGGTAGCATGATGACGTAGCCAGATGCGGCGTGTCGACGTAGGTGGTGGCACCGTGACGACATAGCCAAAGGCGGCATGACCGGCTCAAGGTAGCCCCCGAGGGAGTACTCGAGGGTCGTTGCCGACTAGACTTGTCCTGTGCATCTTAAAACATGAAGACAAGATCAATGAGTATTTATTCGGTAGTCGAACAAGATAAACATATAGTAAAGTAGGTGTTAATTTCCCTTTATGAGCTATATTCGGTGTGTTGTACACTTTGTCGACTAGACCATAGCCCCCGTGCTATCTGTCGAGGTGTGACGCATGTAGCATTGGATTGTGGCATAGGTCGTCGTTGCTAACAAAGCACATTACACAGAACATGTGTCATAAAAGTACTTAGAGCGGTTTTAAGTGTTGTTGCCTTCTCTCTTTGATGTTGTTTTCCCTTTATGAATTGCTCAGTGTGTTATACACTTTGTTAACTAGACCATAGCCCCCTGTGCGTAGGTTATCAGCCACGTGATGGCGTGACCCATATAGCGTTGGGTTGTGGCGTGAGTCGTCGTCGTGACAAAGCTTTACACATAGAACGAATCATGCAGGTACTTAAATCGCGGAGAAAAAAGCAAAATATCCTAGAGTGTGATTATTATGTGTAGTAGCCCCCGACTTTGTGCTAAGTTTAAGATAACTTAGTAGAAAGTAAGAGCAAAACATAACATAATAAAAACAATTATGGAAACGGCTTAGCTGCGTTGATGTCGAATGCTACCACGGCGATGTACGGCAGGAGATCGAGAGCCGTGACGAGAGGTCGAGCGCGGCCGACTCGAGGTAGCCAATCGACGATGTGCTTGAGTGGTAGTCAATGATGACGGTGTCGGAGACAGCGTGGCCAGCCCAAGTAGGCGGGTTCCTGCTGAGGATGGTCACGGAGACACATGTGTATATTTGAAAATATGCTTGCCATATATTGTAGAATTTTTTAATTGAAGCAAAGAGGCATGACTGAGCTTGTTTGATTGGAGAGTGTCGGGTCATCCATGCAGGATGGAAATTACCCGTTCTTGCAAGCCTGACGTACGTGTATACGCTTGTATACAAGCCTCAGTATTTTACTAGCTTGTTTGCTTCTTGCATGGCACTGTAGACGTGGCCTTTGCTTGCTCATTTGGCTGCACGAGGGCGGCGGCGTATCACTAACGCGGGACGGCGGCGATCAGAGATGCACCCGAATTCCTGCCGAGAGTAGTCACGTAGACATGTGCAGATTCAGGAGATTTACATATATCATAGGATATTTAATTAAAACCGGAAAGCGCGACTTAGCTTTTTCGGCAAGTGGGCGTGTGTTCGACTCGTGTGAGCATATCGATGGCGTGCTGGAACACGACATGCTGACGACAAGCCGACGACGAGATCCATGCTGTCGATGACCAGAGCCGCCGATGAGCCGGCGATGTCGGCAAGGTGTCGATGTGGCCCGAGAAGTCAACGATACGAGTGACGCCGACGAGTGACGACAACAAGAGTGGCGACATGTGGATGCAACGTGGGATGACGGCGATGAGGATCGCGGCCGAATTCCTGCCATCAATACATGCATGCAGCTTGTATGATTGTATAGATCGGACGGACTCCTTTTTGATTCGGTTGTTTGCCGATGGAAACGCGTGAGCCTCCATGCCGCACCCAGCGCTCAGTTCTGGCATGTAAACCTGCTCGATCTGATCTGATCGAATACGTGTGTTTGGTACACACGCGTATGTAATCTACACGCAATTATCAATATCTTTGATTATTTAATTAATCGCATGGCGTTAGTACTTAGCTTGCCTACGGCTGTGTAGATCGATGGCTGCCATGTGACAACACCGCAGGCGCTTGACGATGGACGCCGCTGGCGGCTTCAGGTGCTGACACGTGAAGCGCCCGACACCATCCCTTCGATGCTGGCGCCAGGGATCCAGCAACGAGGGCCGCGGCTTTGACTCCACGCACCGTTGTCCAGTCTTAGTTGCAGCGTCGCCGCCGGATTTCACCAGCGATGTTGATAAAGAAATTCTCATCTGAAACATATTACGTCTGTATGCGAAAGACCCCTACCTAGCATGTCAACTGTCGAATTGTTTTGCTCCTGCAATATCTTGCAACGTGATCGCGTATACGGAATCAGACGAGACACGAGACACAAGGATTTATACTGATTTAGGATGCATTGCGCGCTAATCCCTACTCTATTGGTGCGGCTGCTCTTATATTCGTATACTCAATTATTACAGGGGATGTTGCTCCTAAATATGAGGTAGATGGAATAGGTGGAAGATGGATCTCGTGTCCGAGGTTCCTACCCTCCTTTATATAGGCAGGAAAGATAGGGTTACAAAGAGGGCGATCGGTTTAACAGATTGTGTTCCTAGTTTGTTACAACAGATTGATCCTAGTTATCGTCCAGATACGTCTACCTTGGTTTGCCTCGATCTCCATGTTAGTTGATCGCCTCAGCCCTTGCGGGCCTCCTCCTTGACGGCTACTGGGCCGATAGCTTGGTGGTGGTTATATATACGGGCGGTGCAGGTACCCCTGGCCCATATCTCTGACACCCATACTCATCAGGTCTTTGTTATTGTACATCTCTTATTCGATAGGTCTTTGTTATTGTAAACCTGTTTAGTGTAATGGATTTTATCAGTAAGACCTTGTTTGGATGCATGTGTATCCACTTCAATCCACATATGTTGAAGTAGAATTGTCGGTGCAGAAAGTGACCAACAAGTAAATATTTGTAGTTTTGCCGTATGTTGTGATTGGAGGTGGCCTAGCACTCAATGACATATGGTTTATACTGATTCAGGCAACATGTCCTACGTCCAGTTTGAGTCGGTCGGTGACTTTATTCCTGAGCCCAGGTGCTCAAAGTTTGCAGTGGGGTTACAAACGAGAAGAAGAAAGATGGGGTGTACCAGAGGTCCGGTCGGCTCCGGTCGAAAGGGACGAGCTAAGTGTTCAAGCGTGTGCTTGAGGTCCGAACCTGGTAGTTCTGTAGTTGTGAGCTAGTGAACTTGATCGATTTGGATTGACTTGGATGAACTTGAATCAACCTTTCTTCTCTTGGGAGAGAGCGCATCCCCTTTTATAGATGAAGGGGATAGCCTTACAAGTGAGAGGGAGGGAGTACGTATGCTTCTAAGCCTTGCTGCCCACGCTGGCGAGTACAGGATGATGGTAGGCGCCCACAACACTGTTGGATGTCAGATGCACGTGGGAGGTTACGTCGTCTTTGTTCGGGTATGACAGATCTCGGTACCTGCAAATACTGTTGATGCTCAGAGGCATGTGAGGAGCTTCACCATGTTTGCTCGGTACAGTAAATCCCGGCGCCCACAACGCTGTTGATGCCCAGAGGCATGTGGGGGGCCTTACCGTATGAGAGTTAATCGACGCCCATAATATTGTAGAGGAAAATGTCGGCGCCTACAACACTGTTTGTGCCAGGGCGATTGCAGAGTACTGTTCCTGCAGGTGTACAGGGTTCGGTCCCTGGTATCGTGGTTTGATTTGAGCGCCTTGTCTTGCTTTCTCCGTTCGTTCCCTAGTCCTTTCCGAGCGGGCGTCCCCAGTCGGTTGGTCCCAGTCGGCTCTGGTTGCGCTAGTCGGAGAAGAGCGGGGAGTAGGGCTTCTGCGTACCCCGGTTGGAGACGCAGGGTTGGAGTCAGAAGTAGTGCTTGGGCCAGGCCTTCCGATCGGTGAGGCTGTGCGGAGGCGGCTGGAGTCGGAGTGAGCACTCCGATCGGTGAGGTGGCCCGGAGACGGAAAACGGGTGCCGCTCCTCCTCGGATAGACCTTTCGGTCAGTGATTGGATCGCCCTCCTGGCCTGTTTGTTCAGATACTTGGGCCGGCCCATGAGTTGCTTGTTGTCTACTGGGTCCGAGCCTTTTGTTGGGAAGCCGGTCTACGAGGGACCCCGGGTTTATGAACCCGACAGGAGCCCCCGAGCCCCTGGACGATTCGGGGAGGAATCGTCTGGGGGTTTTTGTCTTGGCGGCGGGTGCACGCGAGCGCACCACGGGTGTAGCCCCCGAGCCCCCGGGTGGTTCAGGCAGAACCATCTGGGGGGTGTTTGTTAGCGAGCGTGTGTGTGTGTTTTTCAGTCGAGATGGAGTCATCAACCAATGCGTCATTGTGCAGCCGAGGCGGTTAGTTGTTTTTAGGAATCGGGTGAGATGGAGCTCGTGGATCCTGGCGTCGATGCGCGCCGTGGGATCGGGCGAGGTAGTTAGTTTTCTAGGGATGGGATGAGATAGAGCTTGTGGATTCTAGCATCGGTGCGCGCCGTGGGATCGGGCGAGTCGGAGTCATGGATCCTGGCCTCGGTGCGGCCCGCGCAACTGAGGCAGTTAGTTTAGTTAGTTTGGGATCGAGGCAAGCCGGAGCTCATAGATCCTAATAGGGCAAGTTCGGGGTCGTAGACCCAGGTGTTTTGGAGCACAGTCGGAGCGTAGCCAGATGGGGCGAGTTCGGGGTCGCAGACCTAGGTGTTTGGAGCGCAGTCGGAGCGTAGCCGGATGGGGTGAGTTAGGGGTTGCAGACCCGGGTGTTTTGGAGCGTAGTCGGAGCATAGCCAGATTGGGCAAGTTTGGGGTCGTAGACCCAGACGTTTTGTGTCTTGAGCCCCCGAGCCCTGTTGGGCCTTAGTAGGGGTCAGTGTGAGTTGTGTGCGTTACCTTGTCCTCGGTTCCTCACAACTGGAGGGGCTGAGTTTTGTCGCTTGACCCGATCGCTCGGGCTCGTGTGACACACTCGATGAGTTTGCTAACGGGTATGATCGAGTGGAATCTGGGTCCATCGTTCATGATGGGGTCAGCATAGTCCTCTTTTGACATTCCACTGCTCCTTAACCTGCAACCCGGTAGATACCTGGGTCATTCCGGAGATCGACCCGGGTGGCCTAACGGCCTCCCCTCGATGGAGATTCTGTGGGCTTGGCAAGAGGTTCAGGATTGAACGAGAAGGTTGAGATGACCCTATTTGCCAGACTGGGCGAGGGCCACATGGGGCTCATCTACGTTTTTCTCCCCTGACTCTATTGTTGCTCTTGTCGAATGAGTCAACTGCCACTTCATGACGCAACACGGAGTGTTGTGATGCATTTCGCTTCACGTGCGATGCTTAGTTCTCGAGCCCCTGGGTGGTTCAGGGCCTGAATCGTCCGGGAGGCACGGGCGTATGGAATGAATGCGCGTATGGATGTATGAAACGATTATAAAGAAATAGAGGGAGTTGGTAGTGTTTACCTTTATGACTTGAGTGATGGGGTTTGGAGAGCTTCAATTGGAAACATCCGACCGAGACCCGTGCTCGTCGTTTGTGACGGAGTCGACAAGGCGTACATGGGGCATCCCTTCGCTTCCTACCTGTCTCTCGATGTGTTTTTCTGAGCCGTTCGATCGACTTAGGAAGCCCGATGGTCTCTCTCGGCGGAGATCCCGTTTTGGGTTTTTCCAAGTCCCGCCTAGGGATGCGGAGAGCTGCCTGCGTGTGGTGACGCTTCGGTTTTCATGCCCGGTCGTGCGATAGTGGTGGGCCAAACCCAGGCCACGTTTTGCCTCACCAGGCGGCATTCTGTCTGACCCGGCGTCATTCCGTTAGCCAGCGTGTGTCCCATCGGTCAGGGTGTGTCCCATTGTTTCCCATCCGCATTAAATGGGGGAAGGGGGAGAGTTTTTTGCTCTGATCTTTTGTCCCTCTTCGGCTGCCACGTTTCTTCCTTAAATAGGGGGAGGGAGAGGGCTCTCCATCATAGTCCTTTGCCTGTTCTCCAACTATTGTCTCTCCTCCTTCTTTCTCACCGAGAGTGCCTGTATGCCGTGGTGGTTCCTAAGTTAGAGAGGGGGTGAGCGAGGGGGAGGACTTATAGATCCTTTCATGAATTCAGAGCACGATGTCGAGCTAGAGGCTGCCCGGTGTGGTGTTGGATTCATATGCGAGGCCTTCTTTGGGATGGAGCCGTGTGTGGACTTTCTCCGATGGATCTTCACCGAGCGAGCCTTGTCGGAGGTGAAGTTGCTTAGGATCATGCCAGTGGATGGTTCCGCACCTGCAGCTGCTCAGGATGACTAGTTCATAAAGTTTGATGAGATCTCTTCCAGCCATAGCGGCCATACCTCGATAGCAGCGTCCCTGACTAGGAGCGGCCTCAACTGCATGAGAAGGTCAGGAGCTCCATGCTCTTCTACTGAGCATCTATGGGTGCGACGCCCTTGAGGTACCTGTTACGCTCGCCGGAGTTGAGGGAGCGGAAACGGGTGGGTCCCTTAAGGTACCCATTGCGCTCGCCGAAGTTGAGGGAGCGGAACCGGGCGGGGCCCCAGCAGAGGTGGTTATGTCCGTCCGCGTGTGCCGTGGTTTCTCCTTTGATGTTCAGGCGATGTCGTCGAGCGGCCACAGTAGTATTTGGAGTAGCAGTAGAAAATGTAATAGTTGAGTTCATGGGTGAGTCCCCGTGTGAATATGAATACATCAATACTGTTTTTGATAGAATCACTATCCGTTCCTTGTTTTTATCCTAGCATATTTTTTGTTTTTTGTCCTTTCTTTTTTGTACCTGCCCGTTAGTTCCGTAGGCTACAGCCTTTTTAAGAGCCTGGGCATGGCCCGCGGGGCTCGGCTGCTCGTAACCGTAGGTCGTGGCGGGATGCGTTTGGTTTGGAGTAAGAACAAAAGTTACGTAGGGCAATCAAAGGAAAAGGAATGCGCTTTCGTTCGGGGATGAAGTTGTCTACCATGTGACAGTAAAAAATAGTGTAAAAATGAGAGGTAGTATTCAGTATTTTACCCTTATGGAGCCCTCGAGCGACCCAGGCTGAAAGTGTTCGGGTTGGGGTGCTTTACGGGGGCAAGTGTTGACTAAAAAGCGGTTAGACCAAATTTAGGGGAAAAACGACGTAGTTGTTCAATGTTCCAAGTGTTGGTGAGAACGTTGCTGTTGTTGTCCTCCAGGTGGTAGGTGCCCGGTCGAATTACTTCGGTCACCGTATAGGGCCCTTCCCATAGTGGAGAAAGCTTGTGTTTTTCCTTTGTTGATTGGGTGCTCTGGAGTACGAGATCGCTGACTTCGAGTATCCTCCCTCTGATATTCCTTTTGTGGTACCTGCAGAGGGTTTGTTGGTAGCTAGCGGAGTGGATGACGGTCATCTCGTGGGCCTCTTCGAGCAGGTTGACTATGTCTTGTTGAGCCTCCGTAGCTCGTTCCTGGTCGAAAGCCTTCACTCTTGGGGCACCATGGTTGAGGTCGGAGGGCAGCACTGCCTCAGCTCCGTAGGCCAGGAAGAAGGGTGTGAACCCTATGGATCGGTTTGGGGTCGTTCTTAGGCTCTAGAGGATCGCTGGGACCTCTTCAACCCATCGCCCGATGTACTTGTTGAGTGGGTCGAAGATGCGTGACTTAAGTTCTTGGAGGACCATGCCATTGGCACGTTCAACCTGACCGTTAGTTCATGGATGTCCGACCGAGGCCCAGTCAGTCCTGATGCCATATCCATCACTGAAGTCTAGGAACTTCTTTTCGGTGAAGTTAGTCCCATGGTCAGTGATGATATAGTTAGGAACGCCAAACCGGTAGATGATGTCGAGGAAAAATTTGACTGCCTCCTCTGAGCGAATGTTGGTAATGGGCTTGGCCTCTATCCACTTGGTGAACTTGTCGACTACTACGAGTAGGTGAGTGAAGCCGCCTGGGCCCTTTTTGAGGGGCCCCACCATGTTGAGGCCCTAGACCACAAATGGCCAGGTGATGGGGATGGTTTGGAGCTCCTATGCCAGCAAATGGGTTTGCCGAGCGTAGAACTGGCATCCTTCACACCTACGGATGACCTCCTCTGCATCTCGTAGCGTGGTGGGCCAGTAAAAACCTTGGCGAAAGGCTTTTCCGACCAGCGACCTTGGGGTCGCGTGATGTCCGCAAATCCTGGCATGGACCTCGAGGAGGAGCTGATTCCCCTAGTTGGTGGGGACGCACTTCATGAGCACTCCTGACGGACTTCATTTGTAGAGCTCATCACCGAGCGCGACGAAGGTCTTGGCACGTCGAGCGATCTGTCGGGCTTCAGTCCTTTCGGGCGAGAGAACCTCCTTGAGGAGGTAGGCGAGTAGCGGTGCTCGCCAGTCGGTTTGATCGAGTGCTAATACGACGACGTTTGTGGGTGACGTCGTCATGGAGGTACCGGGATTGGAGCCCTCGAGCCCCGCACCGGCTTGGCGTCGGGGTGTGTCTGGATCAGGCTGGGCATCGGGGTGTGTCTGGATCAGACCTTCCTGGATGCGGGCGGATGGCTCATGGATGTCGTTGATGAAGACCCCGCTCGGGGATGGATCCCGCCTGACGGCCAATTTCACGAGAAAATCGACGGCATCGTTGTCCCTTCGAGGGACGTGATGTAGCTCGATCCCCTAGAATTTGTCCTTGAGCTTGCGCACCTCTTGGCAGTATGCTGCCAGGAGGGGGCTTTTGTAGGAGGACTCCTTCATGACCTGATCAATGACTAGCTCTGAGTCACCACGAACGTAGAGTCGCGTAGCACCGAGCTCGATGGCGATGCGTAGTCTGTTGATGAGGGCCTCGTACTCCACAGCGTTGTTTGAGGCTAAAAAGTGGAGGCAGATGGCATAGCGGAGCCTACTCCCGTTCGAGGAGATCAGAACCACTCTAGCCCCTGAGCCGGGTGCCATTATGGATCCATCGAAGTACATTATCCAGTACTCGTGGGTGACATCTGGGTTCGGTAGCTGTACCTCTGTCCATTCGGCGACAAAATCCGCGAGAGACTGAGATTTAATGGCGGTACTTGGGATGTACCTCATGTCATGGCCCATGAGTTCGAGTGCCCACTTAGAGATCCGTCCCGCAGCATCGCAGTTGCGGATGATGTCTCCGAGTGGGTATGAAGTGACGACCGTGACTTCGTGGTCGGTGAAGTAGTGTAGGAGGTTCTGGGTTGCCATCAGCACGGCGTATAGGAGTTTCTGCACCAAGGGGTACCGGACCTTGGGGTCAGTGAGTACTTCCCCGATGAAGTATATGGGCCGCTGGACCTTAAGCTGGTGTCCCGGCTCCTCCCATTCGACGTCCAGCGCGGTGCTTACCACATGGTTGCTGGCCGTGATGTAGAGGAGAAGGGGTTCTCCCCATTCGGGAGCGATAAGGATCAGGGCTGATGTCAGGGACATTTTGAGGCTCTATAGGGCCTGCTGGGCTTCCTCAGCCCAGACGAAAGTGTTCATATTTTTGAGGAGCTTGTAGAGTGGCATACCTCGTTCGCCAAGCCAGGAGATGAATTGACTTAGGGCAGCCAGACAGCCGATGAGCCTTTGCATGCCCTTGATGTTGCGTATGGGACCCATATTGGAAATGGCCATGATTTTTTCGGGGTTGGCCTCGATGACGCATTCGGACATAATGTATCCTAGCAGCTTCCCCTTTGGAACCCCGAAAACACATTTTTTGGGATTCAGCCTGATGTTGAATCTTCGGAGGTTCATGAACGTTGCGGTCAAGTTTGTGATCGTCATAGGCTTGAGTTGTTTTGACCACTATGTCATCAACATAGACGGCGATCGTTGGTCTTGGTCGCTCGGTTTGGTCAGGCTGATCGAGCGGGTCGATTTGGTCGACGAAGCATTGCTGCATGCACCTTTGGTGGGTGGCGCCAGCGTTCTTCAAGCCGAATGGCATGGTTACGTAGCAGTATGAACCATACGGGGTGATGAATGAGGTTGCGAGCTGATCAGACTCTTTCATCGCGATCTGGTTATAGCCTGAGTAGGCATCCAGAAATGAGAGGATCTCGCAACCCAAGGTGGAGTCGACTATCTGGTCTATGCGCGGTAAAGGAAAGTGATCCTTTGGACACTCTTTGTTGAGGCCAGTATAATCAATGCACATTCTCCACTTCCTGATCTTCTTTTTAACAAGAACGGGATTAGCAAGCTAGGAGTTTGGCGATCTCTTTGCCTATGGCCCTGCACCTCTCGTCGTCGAAGCGACAAAGGCGCTGCTTGGCGGGCTTCAAGGCCGAGATGATGTGCAGTGCATGCTCGCCGACCTCCCATGGTATGCCTGACATGTCAGAAGGCTGCCATGCGAAGACATCATGGTTGTCGCACAGGAAGTCGACGAGCTCGTGTTCCTATTTGGCCAGGAGCTGGGTCCCGATCCGCACCATCTTGGCCGGGTCGGTGGGGTCGACCCCCACCGCCATGGTTTCCTCGAGCGGATGGAAGGCCATCTAGGAGGTTGGTTTGTTGTAGTTTGGGACTGCCGGGATCGATGATTCCCCGAGTCGCAGGAGCTCGAACGAGTTGACGACCACAGTGGCATGCTCGTAGTGCTCGTGGTCGCACGGGAAGGCGTGCGAGAAGGCGCTGCTCACGGTGATGACGTTGTTCGATCCTGGCATCTTCAGCTTGAGGTAGGTGTAGTTGGGGATTGCCATGAATTTTGTGTAGCATGGCCATCCCAAGATGGCATGGTAAGACCCTGGAAAATCCACCAGTTCGAAGGTGAGGACCTCTGAGCGGAAGTTGGCTTGGCTGCCGAACGTGACGGGTATGTCGATCTGCCCGAGCGGGTAGGCCTACGCTCCTAGGATAACTCCGTGGAAGGGAGAGCCCGCCAGGCGGAGCTCTGATCGGGGATAAGCATGGCGTCGAGGGTGTCGACGTAGAGGATGTTGAGGCCGATGCCTCCGTCCATCAGCACCTTGGTGAGGCGCTTCTTGCGGATGATGGGATCGACAACGAGTGGGTAGCGTCTTGGTCTCACGTCGTGGGAGGGATGGTCCCTCTGATTGAAGGTGATTGGAGATTCCAACTAGCTGAGGAAGGGGGGACCGCCGTCTCGGTGGTGCATGCCTCCCTATAGCGTACCTTGTGCTGGCGCTTGGACCAGATGGCGTCGGATCCGCCGAAGATCATGATATTCATCAGCGTCGGGGAAACCATCTCCGTCCTTGCCCGCCATGCCTCCTTTCTTGGCTGCAGCCTCTTTGTCATCTCCTTCTTTCAGCCCGTCGGCCTATCATAGGAAACGTTTGAGGAGCTCGCAGTCTTTGTAGAGGTGTTTGATGGGGTAGGTGTGGTTGGTGCACAGGCTATCCATGAGTTTGTTAAAGTGGCCCGATAGGCCCTGTTGGGGCTGCTTGCCCATGCGGTCAGTTGCGGTGACCAACGCGGTGTTGTCCGATCGGCGCTGGTCCTTTTTGTTCTTCTTGCCTCTCTGCATGGAGGGGCCCTCATTTTGGTCCGTAAGCTTGGCCTTGCCTTTGTCCCGGCCCCCATTGAAGACCGCTCCGACTGCTTCCTCACCGGAGGCGTGGTTAGTGGCGACGTCGAGAAGGTCGCGGGTGGTGCGGGGCTTCAGGCATCCAAGCTTGTGGATTAGGGACTCGTAGGTCGTCCTGGAGAGGAACACGCTGATGACATCTACGTCAACGACATCAGGGAGGGAGTTGCATCATTGAGAGAACCTGTGGATGTAGTCCCGTAGGGACTCGCTGGGCTCCTGCTAGCAACTCTTGAGGTCTCAGGAGTTCCCAGGGCGGACATACGTCCCCCGGAAATTCCCGACGAAGACCCTCTTGAGGTCCGCCTAGTCGCGGATGCTGTCGTGTGGGAGGAATTAAAGCCATGCCTAAACATGTCCCCCCCATAGATGGGGAGATACTGAATGATGAAATAGTCATCATCCACCCCTCCGGCTCGGCAGGCGAGCTAGAAATCTTCGAGCCAAATAGCAGGGTTTGTCTCCCCGCTGTACTTGGTGATGTTGGTGGGTGGTCGGAAGTGCTGTGGGAACAACGCTCTCCGGATACGCTGGTCAAAGGCCCGCGGCCCCGGAGCCTCAGGGCTGGGACTCTGGTCATCTAGTCGATGACCGTGCCTAGGGCGTGTTTCACCGCTCCCCTTGATGGTTCGACCGGGATCTATGTCGCCTGCTCTTGCCGCCGCCCGGTGGACATCATTGTTGTGCCAGGCCCAATGCCGTTGTCGTAATTCCTTGGCGTGCGCTTGCGCAGACGCGAGGGCCCCCACATGTGGGTCCGGAGGGGTGTGAGTCTACGCAGATTCCACAACCACCGGCGGCTGTCCCGGAGCGTCCGCCATAGCACACTCCCAGGACTATCGGTGGCGAGGTGCCACGTTGCCGATGCTGGAGCCATCGCTCTCACCCTCATCACCTGGGAGTTCGTGGAAAGTGGCAGGAGTGTAGCTCGCCATTCCCATGAATTCGGATGTGAGGGGGGATGGCGCCAGCATTCTTTGGAGCCCCTGAGCATACGCATCCACGGGGGACATAGGGGAACCGATCGTACGGTGTTCGTGGCGCGGGCAGTATGGTCCCTCTGGATGATCGACGAGAGATAGTAGATAAAGAGTAAATAACAGTATGCATATTACTTATAGCGGGGTTTGAGCAGAGAGTTTGCTCGAAATGAAGCGCAGATGCCGCGTTGTTAAAGTCATGCGTCCCGGAGTCAATGGAGGGCACCCCTCCGATGGGTGCCGAAATGTGAGCCTCCTCACGGAGGTGTAGTACGCCGAGCCAGTCAGCGACAAAGTCTAGGCTTCCAAAGAGGAAGACCTAGGATGGCTCGAAGATGGGTGGAACCCACATCCCAACCGGTGGTTGAGCAGGAAACTCGAGTGAGCCGAAGCGAATCGTATCGCCTAGGCCTGCCATAGTGAGGGTGGCGGAAAAGTCAGCCATTCGATGACCAAAAAGTGTTGAACATACAGCGTCTTCCCCATGGACGGCGCCAACTGTCGGTGCAGAAAGTGACCAACAAGTAAATATTTGTAGTTTTGCCGTACGTTGTGATCGAAGGTGGCCTAGCACTCAATGATGCAAGGTTTATACTGGTTCAGGCAACGTGCCCTACGTCTAGTTTGAGTCGATCGGTGACTTTATTCTTGAGCCAAGGTGCTCGAAGTTTGTAGTGGGGTTACAAACGAGAAGGAGAATGATGGGGTGTACGAGAGGTTCGGTCGTGCTCTAGTCAGAAGGGCCAAGACCGATAGGAGCTCCGCTATGAGCTAAGTGTTCAAGCATGTGCTTGAGGTCCAAACCTGGCGGTTCTGTGGTTGTCAGCTAGTGAACTTGATCAATCTGGATTGACTTGGATGAACTTGAATCAACCTTTCTTCTCTTGGGAGAGAGCGCATCCCCTTTTATAGATGAAGGGGATGGCCTTACAAGTGAGAGGGAGGGAGTACGTATGCTTCTAAGCCTTGCTGCCCACGCTGGCGGGTATAGTGTGATGGTAGGCGCCCGCAGCACTGTTGGATGTCAGATGCATGTGGGAGGTTACGTCGTCTTTGTTCAGGTGTGGCAGATGTCGGTACCTACAAATACTGTTGATGCCCAGAGGCATGTGAGGAGCTTCACCATGCTTGCTCAGTATGGTAAATCCCGGTGCCCACAACGCTGTTGATGCCCAGAGGCATGTGGGGGGCCTTACCGTCTGGGAGTTAATCGGCGCCCACAATACTGTAGAGGAAAATGTCGGCGCCTACAACACTATTTGTGTCAGGGCTGTTGCAGAGTACTATTCCTATAGGTGTACAAGGTTTGGTCCCTGGTATCGTGGTTTGACTTGAGCGCCTTGTCTTGCTTTCTCCGTTTGTTCCCTGGTCCTTTTTGGTCGGCGTCCCCAGTCGGTTGGTCCCAGTCGGCTCTGGTTGTGCCAGTCGGAGAACAGTAGTGAGCAGGGCTTCTGCGTACCTCGGTCGGAGACATGGGGTTGGAGTCAGAAGTAGTGCTTGGGCCAGGCCTTCCGGTCGGTGAGGCTGTCCGGAGGTGGCTGGAGTTAGAGCGAGCGCTCTGGTCGGTGAGGTGGGCCGGAGGCAGAAAATGGGTGTCACTCCTTCTCGGATAGACCTTCCGGTCGGTGATTGGATCGCCCTCCTGGCATGTTTGTTCAGATACTTGGGCTGGCCCATGAGTTGCTTGCTGTCTGCTAGGGCCGAGCCTTTTGTTGGGAAGCCAGTCTGTGAGGGACCCTGGGTTTATGAACCCGACAGGAATGGAATGAAATTTAGTTTAATTCCACTCCGATTCACTTCAACATATGTGGATTGAGATGAATACCTGCGCATCCAAAGGCCTAAATAGTTGTTTGTATCACTTTATTATTGTGTAATGTTCGCCTTTTCAGTTATAGCATTTTCTTGTCCTCGTGATGAAAATTTTTCTCATGTAGCTATGATGCTAGTGAATCTGAACCGCATCATATGGTATACATGTGCGCAATTGGATCAGGGGTACTTGGATGCCCTCCGGCCAAGGTAATAATTAGCGTATAGCGGGTTGGTAGCGGATTGGCGTCGAGGTAATGAATTGCGGATAGCGGGCGATATTGCGGACGATAAGTTCCAATAGCGGCACCCGATAATCCCATATAATTTTAAGTACATATATCATGAATAATGAGTATAAATAGACATCTAATTACATCAAAGAACGCCTGAACCTAGACTTGGAGGCTACAGCCTATGCGTGAGTGTTTGAGTTGGGAGTGTGAGTTATAGTGGGCTGGGCTGATTAGGGTTATTTGCTTCCATGCTATTGCTGCCTGCTACGTGCAATTACGGCCGCAATATCACCCCGCTATTCAGAATTGCGGCCACAAAGGTCCAGGCTGCAAAGTTCAGAGTGCTACCACTATTGTGGCTGCTACCACTGCTATTTATTACCTTGCCTCCAGCTGGTGCTCCACCGTATCCGCCATGTTAGCAACCATACACCTTCTATATTTCTTATATTGATATTAATTGAGTTTATTAGTGGAGATGACTTAACTTGTTTAAGAAATTGGAAACATGTGCAAGGCAATCTGAACCGCATCATACAAGAAGGAAGGTAACTGTAACGCATTTAGGAAGGAATAATCGTACTTGGCGTATCATTGTATTAAGGAGAATGAAGAATTTATCGTATAAATCCCCATCATCTAGATATATACATATCAACATTGATCTGCCTAGAATCTACCACATTGATCTTAAGAACCTATCACACTCATTGCGGATCCTACACTCCTCGCTGCAGAACATAGCCCACTCCTCCCAACCTTCCCATCCTGCGTGGTCACCACAGCCTTCGCCTTTGCACTGATGTCCATCCTAGAGACACATCGGCATGGCCAGAGGAGGCAGAGGATTAGACTCACCCGACATCGGCTGCCTAGCCAAGTCCTGCAACACCCACATGGCATATTGGAGACGCCGTGTGCATTTCTCATTCTTCCATGTCACATTCGCCGCCGGGCCCGCTTCATCACCTTCAACCTTCCTCAACAATCGTCGGGCAATGTTGTCGTTGCTGGCACCACTATTGGGCCTATGGAGCACAAGGGAGAGAACAAATGCAACAACATCATGGCCTGTGACGGTGGAGCACTCAAGCATGTCGAGCCACAGCATGAGAGTGCCGTGGTCTTTCACAAAGATGGCGCACATCCCAGCATAGAAGCAGGCCTCCGGGTTGCCGATGCTAGCAAGCCTGGCGATGAGCTTGGTGCGGTATTCGTGATCATAGAACTACTTCCAGATCCCACATTGCATCCCACACAGTAGCACCCGCTGTAGTGGTATGCTCTGTCCCACTATGGCATCGCTGCACACCTTGTGCATCTGTGAACAAGTTGCTCATAGGCTGCAAAGATCCGATCCGTAGGTCTCCTTTCTCGCCTTTTCCTGTTCACTTCACTGTTTTAGTCCTTGCTTGAACATGATGTATACAAGAAACATTCTAGTGTTGGAGATCTAGTTAGGCCAATGGTATGATGATGAAAAGAACTAGGAGGTGGTACTGGTTGGTTTTCTGCTGATGTCTTAGTTTTCTGCATATGTTCAGTTTTGTTACTGTAAATGCCTATGTACAACTAGGCCTGTTAATTGTCAAGTGCTTGCTTGATTATACCCATCTGCTAGGCAAACAAACAGGCCTACTGCTTCTACCTTCAAAACTGTTGTAATTGTCATCCTCTTATACCTATCTTTGTTGGATTATTTTCCTCTTCAGTGATCTCATTACTGAGCAAGCTCTCATCCTACTACACACTGATGAAATAGAGGCCCCCAACAAGAGAAATGCACTGGCTAGCCTCATGGATAATGCCATTGTCAAGATCCTCCACCACCTCCCCCCCACTCCTTGTTCTACTACAAATGTGTTTGTCGCTCTTGGAACCACCTCATCAAGGACTACAACAACCATAAGGTGCTGCCCCGGACTCTGGTCGGCTTCTTCTACGACATCGACCAAGGCCATCAACGCTGCACCAGCATCACAAGTGAACACCCGTCCTTGTCCTTCACCTTGGACAATGTAGCTGTCTCAAATATCTACAACGGCCTCATCCTATGCTGGTGCCAAGGGGCTAATGGATTATACCACTTTGTCGTCTATAATCTGACAACCAAGAAGTTCAAGGAACTGCCAACTAACATCCATTCTGTTGGTGAGGCTCGATTGGGGTTCGATCCGATAACCACATCGCACTTCCATGTGATTGAATATATAGAAGAGGAGCAGGATGAAGAGTGTAAGGGTGTGGACATCTACTCATCTAAACTATAGCATGGATCTGTAAGGAATCTAAATGGGGACTGAATACTTGTGTGACAATTGAGAGATCAGAAGAAATGAGATCATTGAAAATTGTGTATCTTAACGGTTGTCTGCACATTATGGGGTACTTGGGGGTTTACCCTCAGATACTTGCTATGGATATGGAGGGAGACACATGGAGGAAAAATCCTAGGCCACGTGGTTCTTCACCCTCCATCCATCAAGCTCAGGGTCACTTGTGTTTATGTACTGTTTGTGGTCGCAATATGTCCAAACTTTCAATCTAGATCCTTGAAGACTATGGTACTAATAAATTGACATTGAAGCATACTATCAGCATTTTGAAAGTGTTTGCACAAACTAACATTGAATTTAGTTATTACTCATACTATGATGTTAATGAGTACTACTACTCAATAGTTCACCCAAAATGGAATTTGCTTCTCTTTGTTGGGGTTGGGGGGAAATGACATCGTCGCATATAACATGGACAGCAGAAAAGTTCATGTCATCCCTAGACGTTATAGACAGTTTAAAAAACATGGCATCCTGCCAGAAATCAACGGCAGACCTTACTATGTTCCCTATGTTCCCTTGTTCTCGGAGTTGGAATCATTAGCAGAGGAGTAAAGAAAGTTCCATGATGTATCTCTCTGTCATGACATGTTTAAATGGATCAGTGTTGTTTGATTATATTGTCTATGGACATGTTAATTTCCTCTTGGTTGGATGTTGTCATTATTTTGCAGCAACTTTAACTTGTTTATAATGTAAGCTAAGGTCTGCGCAGTGTGTTAGACGCATTCAAACCTATAGAGGTCAGACTTTCTTGCATGTGCAGTAACATTTCAACGCCAATGGCGCCTCTTTGTTCCTAAAAAATAGAAAATGTCAATGGCTCCTCTGTAGTAGTGATATATTAACCATCGTGATCTCTTCTACAACTCTGCTTGTTTTCCTTCCTTCCTCGAGCCCTTCCATTCCCACTACAGATCTAAAATCGCCAGGAACGTGCGGTTGCCTTCTCCAAACCTACTTCACTCTTAGCCACCGCCGTGGTGAAGGGTGAGCCTTCTACAAAGCGTGCATGGGAGGAGGATGACGCCATGCCCATGGTGAAGGATGATGACGCCGTGCCCGTGGTGAATCAAGATGAAGCTCCAGTGGATCCCTTTGGAGATAGAGACGATTGGGCTATTGGCATCATGAGTAAGGCTTTCTTGAAGATCAGGCTTGTGCCATAGAACACCAGTCTGGGCACCCTTAACCCACCTCGGGATGAAAAGGTGAGCAGTTATGTCTTCATTTTTCACCAACTTGTCTATGTCCTAGAAGAACTGCCAGCATACCTGAACAAGAATCGCGCGGACAACGCGGAGTACATCCTCACCTGCTACCAGAGCCAGATAGATGGCTTCGACACTAGCATCATGACGTAGGGAATCGGCACCGCCCACAACACCGAGAAGCACTGGCGCAACCTAGTTCGTGCCGATGCTGAGCAGGTGGCCAACTGTATCACTGCTGATGAGGAGGATTACGGCGTTGATACCAACGAGGAGGACGAGGATGAGGACAGTGATATTGACGATGAGTAGAGGAGTAAACAAAGTTCCATTTGATGTATCTCATGTTGCATTTGATGTATCTCATGTTCCATTTGATGTATCTTCCTTATGTTGGGAGTACTGAGGGAGTACATGTTGTTACTCTTTCCTTATGTTGTTACTCTTCCTTATGTATCTTCCCTTGCATTTTATGTCGGACGTGTTCAAATGTACAGAGGTTTTGATTTGTGAAGTCTTATTTGCATGTCTGTGTTTACTATATTGTTGAACTTTGTATTAATTAGGTGGGTTAAACTCTATTGAGCATGGTGTAGATCAGGTCCTTTGGTCATTTGGTAGCCGGTTTCTAGTCGCTGTTGGTTGGTTTTGCCTGTAGGTTTCTTTCTGGTTCTCTTTCTGATCTATAGTATGGTAAACATGCATAATGAAATTCATCTGATCAAGTCTCGCATCGATGTAATGCCTAACTGAGGAGCCACATAGCTATTCAAATTATATAGCACAAGCAAGAAAGTCTGAGCATTCTAAATCTGATTGGGCCAGAGACATCTCACGTTATATAAGGAAACCTATTTCGTACGAATACATTCGTTGAATTCCTAAATAAACAAATAAAATTGAAACTAGTTACATGTTCGGCCCGTTTAAATTTACGCTGCTCAGACTATCACACGAGCATACGGTTTACAAGAAACAAGTAAACATCATTTTGTCGAATATACTAGAGGACGGCGCCAGAAATGCTTGCTGACATTTCTTAGCATCACTCTTAACTAAGTTGTTATCCCTAGCATGATGCTAGAAATGTGTTCGTGGTAATTATGAGAACACTTGTAAACTATATATATAAGTTATCTGCAAGCACATAGATAATTTACCATTGTAGCATTTTACCGGGGAGTATACCGAGTATCGTTATTTATATTTTATCCATAGGGAGGAGCTATGGGGTTGTGTTGGCATAGAGATATTGATAAATATATATATACTTATGATAAAACCACTCTCATGCTATGGCAGGGGTAAGTCAGGTGATAAATAAATGATAAGTGTAAGGTAATAATGGTATTCCAGAGATAGAAATAGATAGTCATAAAATGTAGTAAGGCTAAGCAGAAGATTCGTTAAGAGCAAAAGATTCCTAATTCATTACTTACCTACTAAGTCTTTTGTACTGCCAAGTAATACACTCTCATCTATAGTATAACTAACTTTGGATCTATGCATAAGGAACATTAAGAACAGAGCTTGTCTTCCTTCGCAATCACATTCTACATGCTCTACAAACAGGGAGTGAACTACAAAGGACTCAATGGGAGTGTCACATCCGTGATCTACCACATAACCCAAAGTGCAGAAGGCATCCGCAGGCAAACAATATCTAAGCACCATGCTTACATAATGTTGACCACTTAACTCAATATAGTACTGAGCTAAGAGCTTTGCAAACATATGCATATATTCATCATCAATCATAACTATATCAAGCATATTACTAGAGCAAACTAGGAACATAATAAATAGCAACATAATATTGAAGTAGCACAAAGTCATAAATAAAGAGATACAATGGCTATACCAGTCTCTAGATGGTAGATCCGAAATCCTGAGCGATAGCCCAAACTTTACTTGAACCTTGCTAGCTACCCTATACTAGAAACTTGAAGAATTAGAGCTCTATTCTCTTCTCTCTGGAAACCCTAATTTCTAGTCTACTCTTGACTTATGGCAGTGTGCTCTGGAGGGGGGCAGGGGATGGTTATATAGGCCGGAGCGTCCAACGTGAGCCCTTGGATCAAACAGACTTAAAGGACAGCGTAGATGCTTCATAGGAGGCGGTGGGAAACCGACATATGAAGGAGGCTAACAGGTGGGTCCCCTAGGGGCTGGGTGGCCTCTAGGTGGGGCCGGCCGGCCCCACTTGCCAGTGGCTTGGCCTCCGCATCGGTGTGAAGTCCTCTCGAGTCTTCTAAAACCTTCTAGTGTCCATTTCACCGTGGACAAGCGTGATTTTATTTGACGATTTGATCCTCCTTGGTGGTTTTCTAAACTAACCCTGCTGAAAATACAGATTCACCAAAACTCATGGAAATTGTTAATTTAAACCCCTAAGTCCATATTGGTGATCATTTTTATACATTTATTCATGTTAAATTGATAGTTTATGATGGATGGTAACTACCGTCAACAAACTCCCCCAAGCTTAACCTTTGCTCATCCATGAGTAAAGCTAAACTTAACAATGGATCAGGAGTTTAGAATTTTTGCAACTTCTCAAAAGTACACATGCGTTCAAACAAGAATTCTCCTCTAGATTAAAATTCATCGATCTGACTTTCAAACTTACCCATATTACCTTCAACCATGGGGCTTTCTAGCTTTCACTTGGATCTTGAGCAATTGAAAAACAGAATGATCAAGTCAAGCACTATGTCTCAAGTTCTTTTGTTCAACCACTATTCCAGAGTTTTTGCAAGTTTTCAAAATAAAAACTCAGAGATTCCTTTGTATGACACTCTCAAGTCTCTCATATATGTGGTATTTGTGGATCCTCACCAAGGTAAAAATATTGTTATGCCTTCCTTCCTACAACTAAGGCTTATGTGGAGCTCATAGGAAGGGTAAATGCATGAAGAGAGCATACTTGCAATACATATATTGTAAAGTCAAACCTCGGATCCAAAGAGAGTTAAGTCATATAATCAAATCAAAATGTGCATGTGTATGTAATATGGTGGATATATATGGTGGCTAGCCTGATTCTTCTATGCTCCTCGAAAACATATCTCTCATTTTAAGCTTGGAAACAATTGCAAGAAAACATGGGCTATCTTATTCATCTCTTTTTTTAGGCGGGTATCTAAGTACCCATTGTTTTAATACTTCGGACACTTGTCCATTTTTTCAATTCTTCTTTCTTCTTCTCTCTTTCTTTTTTTATGAATAACTTTTGCATATCTCATGCCTTTTTCTGTTGCAAACTTTTGAGATATAGCAATAAGAACTTGGAGCATTTATTTGATGGAAACCTATGAAACATATTTTTGGTGTTTTTCTCCCAATGTAGGAGTAAAATATTTTTGGGTGGATCTAGATGGAAGGCATGTTTTTGCGCCTATCCCCCCCCCCCGCCCCCCCCCATGTAGGAGTACTGCATATGTGGCTTGTGTGTACAAGATCTTGATTTTAAGAGTATGACAAACCTCTCATAATGCATCAACAAGGCTTGACTAAACTCAATGCAAAACAAGTAGCATATGAGTGGAAGTTTTCCTAAACTAGATAAACATGTTTGGCTCTAGTAGGAATTCAAGCTTTGTCATACAGGATCTCATCATGTGATTTTTTTATGTTTCTCAAAAGAAATCTCCAGAATTATGTGTCACTTAGAACAAGATAAATAGCAGCTCAGACCTTCTCATATCATATATGTCAATTACCTAACTTAGATCAAGCATATGCTACCCATAAGTTTCAAGTTCAGAGCAAATTCTTATGTCAAATCAATCTCATCCAAAACTCAGGAGAATTCAAGGCTGAAGACTAGGTACTTGAAAGGAATTATAACAGAGCAACTATTCATCATTTCCATCATGTGAGATCATCTTCAAGTTCTATTTATTTATTAACTCATAAAAACAAACGAAAGCACACCTTAAGCAAACTATATAAGAACTTATGTTCCATTGCCATTGAATGGATGGACGAGGTTTTAGACAAGATCAACCCGAGAGTTACCAATCTAAGGGAAATCCTAGACAATAAAATGTCCAATGAATGTCATAGGCATGGAATGATAGAGACAATATTTTTGCCTATAGACATTCATAAAGAAACACCCTTGGAGATTGAAAAGGAAGATTTCATCAGCGAACATGGAAGTTATTTCATGAACACCTCAACAAATCCTTGCTCACATGAGAAATCTCCTGAACCAATTGGTCTTTCCAACGTTGCCACACACGAGATCCTCAACCCCCTTATACTTTCTGTTCATAAAGACTTTGAAGGGGTGGTTGTAGATGCATATGTTTATCATAAATATTACAAATCTCGTAGGCATGAATCTTGAGATAGGTACCCAAAGGTTGGTGTTGGAGGGGAAACCACTTTACCAATTAGAAAGGCAATTTGAAGGTTTCCCAAGGACAAGCTTCTGTCCTAAAACAAGCACTTTCGGGAGATAACCTGACCTTTTACCCTTTTTGTTGTGATGCCCTTGTGAAATAAGCATAGAAACATAATTGTGAAAATATTCCTTCGGGTATTATTGTCACTAACCATTCTAGGTCTAAAGCAAAAAGGATGAACGATGATGACTCAAAGTATGTCCAACCAAACACCATGCAACATTTAATCACATCCATCCAAACTTGAGTTTTGCTTTGCAAAATTCAAGTGTAGGGGATGAACTTCTCCAAAAAATCTTATGCCATCCACCTGGGTTGTTTCTACCTTTAAGCCATGCTCAATCTGTTAGATAATAATCATGCTCCTTCATCTCTATTTGAATAAATCTCTATAATGCTTTCATGTTATCTTTGTCTACCATAGTAAGTTTTGGTTTGAAAGTACTCGACATACTTCCAAAGGTTTTTTTAAACTAAGCGAGGTGCTTAGGTTAAAATGCCTTCCTTAATCAAATTAGACATGGAGTCTAGTTTGGTTATTGAACTAAAAATTGCTCTAGTAGATATTGGATATTTTGTTGGACTAACCCCTGCAGGAAATTCTCAATTCAATTTGGGTAAGTCACGAGATGAATTCAAATCGAAGATGAAGCAAGGCACATGATGAACCCCAATAACATTGCACAAAGAAGACACAACTCATTCATCATGGATGAAAGAACTACATAAAATAACGAGTGAGGTGAAAGGTCTAACAAGGTGATAAAAGATCAAAGAGTAGAAAGATGGCATGACAAAAGGATGAGAAAGGAAGGGTGCAATCTAGGAGACAAGAAGCTCATGAACAGCTCAAGCTACGAGACTAGCTGAACAGGGAAAACTTCAAAGGAAAGGGTCATCATGAGTCATCTACCCTTCGTCATATGGTGACATCACGCTCCAATGACAAAGGTAACATCCTAAGGTAAATGGTCGTTATTTAAAAAGATTTTCCTTAATTCTGGTAGGCACATAAATAAGAAACAAAATATGTTTGAGTTATAATTGACCTAATCAAACCTGATTAGCTCAACATGTCTTGTTCTTTAAGCCTGTTCCTAGCACCACTTTCTTGATCTCATAGTTTTAACCAAATGAGATAAAACATTGCGCATCTTATCTCTGGAAGATGATAGTCATAATCATGTAAAGATTGATACATTATGAAGAGATAGACAATCCTTCCATGGGTTAAGCAATTCAACCATTTCTGCCAAATGAACTTAAATGCTACATTCATGCTCAATCTTCTGATCTTATCACCTATGATATAATTGAACACAGCATATAACATCAACTTCATCTTGTTTAATGCGCCTAAGGGTTAGAGAAGAATGAATAAAATTTTGGTTCTGTTGGTGTTTTCCCACCAATAGAGCCTATGCACTTGATCTCTACCTTGTCTATATGAGTAGGACACACTTCAAGCAGAGTGTGGGAGAGTTATTGATTCTCTAATTTCTATAAGTGAAGGTTCTGAACCTGCTAAGCAAAAATCAAAACTCAAAACCAAGACGGGTTTGACGAAAGAAGGTAACATCATCATCAGAGACACCATCACAAGATATGCGGCCATCTAGGTCTCCATTGCTAAGACAAGATGATGCACCTGAAAGGTAAAGGATTCTTCTCTAGCTGAGTCCTGTTCAGAGGACTTAAAAATCTGAACCCTGGACGTGAGGTAACATCAGTAGTTATTCATATTTACTTTTTAGCATTGCATTTAGAGAAGAAAAATAATAATAAGTTTTTCATTACTATATGACATCATTGCATCATTAAAGCTTAAAGCCCCATGTGAATAAATCTATGCGGTTTAAAAGCCCATAGGAATATTTACTGTGGTGGCATAAAAATATAAAAATACCATACATACACATTTCTTTCTACAAATAAGAAAATCCAAAAATATTAAAAAGACATCCTGTTAGAACTTGGTCAATTAAGAAATCTGTCTAAACCTCCAAGGACAACAAATCTCTGAATGACTGACCGCTAACCCCTTATCCTAATATGTGCCACGAGTTTTGGTGTTCTTGTTGGAGTATTTTGCAAGATGATCAAGAGTAACGCCATCCATCCGAAGTACATTCTTCCGAACTGCTGCTACACCCGCTACGTGAGGAACACAACTTCTGGACGGATAAGAAAGACCACGACAACATCCAGCTTGGGGAAGGAGCATCCTCCATGTATCTAGCTAAGTATTTCTTTCTCTTTTTGCTTCTACTATTTTAAAGTTTGCTTCATATTTGCAAAAGAAATAAAAAGATGCATAACAAACTAAAATAAAATAAAATAAAAAAATTATCTTAGCTATATATATATATAATAAGGTGTGATTTTAAATTATGAAAATAAAATAAAAAATATGTGTCTAGTTTTCTGTTTTTAAGAGTTGAATAAAATAAAGAGGACTTAGAATAATCTCTTAAATGGAAATGATGAATAGTTGCTCTGTTGTAATTCCTTTCAAGTACCTAGTTTTTAGCCTTGAATTCTCTTGAGTTTTGGATACAACTGATTTGATATAAAGATTTACTCTAAACTTGAAACTCGTGGGTAGCGAATGCTTGATCTAAGTCTAGGTAATTGACGGATATGATATGAGAAGGTCCGAGCTGCTGTTTATCTTGTTCGTAGTGACACTAAAGTTCTAGAGATTTACTTTTTGAAAAACACAAAAATGTTACATGATGAGTTCCTGTATGACAAAGCTTGAATTCCCACCAGAGCCATACATGTTATTTAGGCTAGGAAAACTTCCATGTATATGCTGCTTACTTTTGCATTAAGTTTTGTCAAGCTTTGTTGACCCTTATGAGAGATTTCTCATGCTCTTAAAATCATGATCACGTACACACCACCCAAATATGCACTAATCCTACACTGGGGTAGGCGCAAGAACATGCCTTCCATCTAGATCCACCCAAAAATGTTTTACTCCTACACTAGGAGAAAACACCAAAAATATTCTTGATAGGTTTATCCACCAAATAAGTGCTTGTTGCTATCTCTCAAAGTTTTGTTGCAAGTATGCCCTAGCTTTCTCCCTACCTATGAACTCCACATAAAGCCTTAGTGGTAGGAAGAGAAAAAGGCATAACATCTTTATTGCCTAGATGAGGATCCACAAATACCACATATATAGAGAGACTTGAGAGTTTCATGCAATGGAACCTATAAGTTTTATTTTGAAAACCTATAAAAACTCCGGAATAATGGTTGAACAAAGAACTTGAGAAATAGTGCTTGTCTTGATTGTTGTGTCTTTCAGTTGCTCAAGACCCAAGTGAAGGCTAAGAAGCCGCATGATTGAAGGTAATACGGGTAAGTTTGAAAGTCAGATCAGTTTATTCTACTCCGAAGGTGAATTTTTGATTGAACACCTATGAACTTTTGAGGTGTGAAAGCATAGTAGCGACTCCTCATCCATTGTTGAGTTTAGTTTTGCTAAGGGACTAGCAAATGTTAAATTTGGGGGAATTGTTGAGGGTAGTTAACAACCATTATAAACCATCAATTAAACATGGATAAGGGCATAAATGTAATCAATAATGAAGGTTTAGGGGTTTAAACTAATAAATTCCATGAGTTTTGGTGAATTTGTGTTTTCAGTAGGGTTTATCCAAAAAACCTCAATGGAGGACCTAATCGTCGAACCAAATTATAGAATTTCGTCGTGGTACCTACGTGGGAAGACTCTAGAAGGGTCCAGAAGGCCAATCACCAAAGCAGGGCTCGATCCACTGCCATGTGGGGCTAGCCAGCTTGTAGGTGGGGCCGCCCGGTCCTTATGGGCCCCACCTGTTAGCCTGATTCATATGTTGGTTCCCCACCGCCTTTGAGGATGCATCTAAGCCATTACTTAAGTCGGTTTGATCCAAGGGCTCACGTTGGACCCTCAGGGATATATATACCAGCCCCTACCCCCTCCCTCAAGAGAGATCCTGAAACCCTAATTCATATTCTCCTCATGAGGATCAGAGCTAGCTATCAAGAGAAGATTAGTCCTCCATAGGATCTAGTCTTTAGAAATAGGGAGATGGAGAGTGAGGGAAGAGATTAGAGGAGGTGCCAACCTATTGGTGCTCTCTCTATAGCTTGTACCTTGGTGGAAGTCTACCTTGCGTCTTAGATTTCTCTGGTAATCCACTTATGATTTAAGAAAGTAACATGTTTATATTGTTCTTCTGGTTTGCAAGTCTCTTTTGAGTGCTTTAATCTATTGGCCTTAGGTTAAAGTATTATTTGTAGTGTAAGCATGGTTCTTAGACTCGGGTAACTTGTGGATGTACCCTACATTCCAGATCGGTGGTAGCTCGCGAGGGTGACTCTTATAGCCTCGTTGAATCCTCTGTAGTCCACCTCCCATTTGTAGGACTAGCAGGATTTAGCTATTATAGGAAACATACTCTGTCTGTGTTTCCCTTAGTAATATCCCCTATCGAACAATAGAAGACATAGCTTATCGAGATTAGAACTAGAAGACCTTAGCGATCTCCTCTACAATCCCGATTTTCTTAAGTCTTGTTGCTACTTCGGGTTAAGTTAGACCATAGTTAACCTCACACGTTGCCCTATGTATACGATACTTGGAATTCCTCCAGGTGAAAGCTATAGTGGTATCCGTACGCTTGCGGATTTATCTATGTGCATTAAATATACAAACAGTCGGTTTCCCACCGCCTCCTAGGATGCATCTATGCCGTCCTTTAAGTCGGTTTGATCCAAAGGCTCATGTTGGATGCTCCGGCCTATATAAGCAGCCGCTGCCCCCCTCTAGAACACGCTGCCATAAGTCAAGACTAGACCAGAAATTAGGGTTTCTAGAGAGAAGAGAATAGAGCTCTAATTCTTTAAGTTTCTAGTATAGGCAAGCTAGCAAGGTTCAAGTAGAGTTTGGGCTATCGCTCAGGATTCTGGATCTGCCGTCTTGAGACTGGTATAGCCATTATATGTCTTTATTTATGACTTTGTGCTACTTCAATATTATGTCGCTATTTATTATGTTAATATTTTGCTCTAGTTGTATGCTTGATATAGTTATGATTGACGATGAATATATGCATATGTTCACAAAGCACTTAGGTCAATACTCGAGTGAGTTAAGTGGTCGATATTATGTATGCATGGTGCTTAAATATTGTTTGCCTATGGATGCCTTCTGCACTCTGGGTCATGTGGTAGATCACGGATGTGACACTACCATTGAGTCCTTTATAGTCCACTCCCCATTTGTAGAGCATGTAGAACTTGATTGCGAAGGAAGACAAGCTCTGTTCTTAATCTTCCTTAGTAATGTTCCTTATGCATAGATCCAAACTTAGTTATACTATAGATGAGAGTGTATATACTTGGGTGTACAAAAGACTTAGTAGATAAGTAATGACTTAGGAATCTTTTGCTCTTAGCGAATCTCCTACTTAGCCTTACTACATTTTATGAGTATCTATTTCTATCTCCGGAATACCATTATTACCTTACACTTATCATTTATTTATCACTTGACTTACCCTTGCCATAGCATGGGAGTTGTTTTATCATATGTATATATATTTTTCAATATCTCTATGCCAACACAACCCCATAGCTCCTCCCTGTGGATAAAATATAAATAACGATACTCGGTATACTCCCGGGTGAAATGCTATAAAGGTAAATTATCTGTGCGCTTGTGGATTCTTATATATAGTTTACAAGTGTTCTCATAATTACCAACAACGCATTTCTGGCATCATGCTAGGGATGACAACTTAGTTAAGAGTGATGCTAAGAAATGTCAACAAGCATTTCTAGCGTCATTGCCTGGGAGGGGCACATGGCTAAGAGAATTGACAAAATAAATACTTAATGATAAAATCATAATCTCTACTTTAGCAGGCTTACCCTTGTTTTGTCTTTGTTCATATCTTATATAGGGTATTGTAGGTTTGGTTGTGATTCAACAAGTTCTATCAATTGGAATCAACCAAATCAGGAGGAAACTCAACACCAGTTTCTGAAGCTATGGCTGACAAGACTCTGCGTGAATTCTCTGCTCCAAGCATCGAGAACATTCGCACTGGACCAACACTCAAAACCGATAATCTTGAGTTCGAGCTCAAGCCATGCCTCATCAACATGGTGCAAGCTACCCCATTCAGCGAAAAGGCACATGAAGATGCTTATGCTCATCTTCAGAATTTCCTAGAGATAAGTAGCACGGTCGTCATCAAGGACGTTGCTCAAGACATCGTACTACTCCGCCTCTTTCCATTCTCACTTGTGGGAAGAGTGAAGCAATGGTTCTATACCAATAAAGATCACATCAATACATGGGCAAAGTGTTCAAAGGCCTTCTTAGAAAAGTTTTTCCCTATAGGCAAGACCAATGCCTTAAGAGGAAAGATTTCAAACTTCCAACAACAGAAAGGAGAGACCATTCCAGAAGCATGGGAACATTTTCAAGAATATGTTTCAGATTGGCCTCATCATGGAATGGAAGATTGGTTGCTCATGCACAAATTTTATCATGGATTAACTCAGAAAGCCCATGAACAACTCGATGCCACTGCTGGAGGATCATTTATGTCACTCACCCTTTGAAAAGCTAAAACTCTTATGGAAAAGATAGCCTCTAATCAAGGATGGTCATCATGCAATATTCAATCATGTAATAAGAGTGAAGAAGTACTAGAAGAGGTGTGTTCACTGTCAACCAAGATGGATGCACTGTTGAATTGGCGGGCGAGACAACTACAAGAAAGATCGTTAGGCCATTCAAGATGCTTCCAATGCTCAAAACACATGTGGAGAGTATTTGGGGATAGAATTCCCTGAATCGCAAGAGTATGTAAACATCATTAGCAACAATTTAGGTTCACAACAATAGAAACAAGGATGGAATCTACAACAACGGTTAAATTACCAAGGTAAGTACCCAGGTAATTATTACAATTCTTCCAAACAACCATCCTTAAGAGACTTAATCTTAGAACAAGCCAGGATTAATGAGAATATTTCTAAAAAGCTTGCTTTTAATGACAAGGTCCTAGAAAACATAAACACTAAAATGGATAATGTTTCTTCTACCATACAAGACCAACTTAGCTATAATAAAAAGATAGAATCTCATTAGCCCAATTGGTCGCTGCTCTTCCTTTTGCCACTAACCTTGAGAAGGTCAATGCCATAACCACAAGAGGTGGCAAGTCTACTCGTGATCTACCATATCTAACAAGGACAGGTAAGATACCAGTGGAAGTGCAGGAAGAGGAGAAGGAGGACGACGAAGAAAATGGGTCACAAGAGCAAGAGTTAAAATCGGATTTCCATGACACAACCTTCCTATCGTATCCACGCAAAAATAGAAAAGCCAAAATGAATGAGCAGTTTGGTAAGTTTGTAGAGGTAATTTAAAAGTTATATATCAATATTCTGTTGCTAGATGTCATACAGGTGCCTACCTACGTTAATTATCTCCTAGATATCCTCAACAATAAGAGACCACTGCCCTCCACTGAGGTAATCAAGTTAATGGAGGAGTGTAGTGCGGCTATCCTGAACACATCACCTATCAAGAAGAAGGATCTAGGATGTCCCACTATCGATTGTTCGATCAGGAGCCAGGACTTTGAGAATGCGTTAAGCGATCTTGGAGCAAGTGTCAGTGTCATGACCAAGAAGGTCTTCGACAAGCTCAACCATTCAACACTCACACCAACATCGATGTGTTTGCAACTAGCCAACCAATCGGTCCGCTACCTTGCAGGAATCGCTGAGAATATTCTGGTAAAAATACAAAATTTCTTTGTTCCTATAGATTTTGTGGTACTTGACATGCAGGAGGACATGAAGACACCACTCATTCTTGGGAGACCATTCCTAAGCACTACAAATGCGTACATTGATGTCGGAGCCAGAGAGATCAAATTCCATATTAACGGAAAGGAAGAGCGATTCGCTTTCAATCCAAGACCGGAACAATGCTCCAATTTGGAATGGCATGAGAAGCAAGTGCAACCGTTAAGGTCTCCATCTCCAGGACCGACTAATGTAACCGAAGAATGAACCCGAACGGAGGAGTCTGGTCCAGTGGACTCAAAAATCTAAACCCTCGCCAGGAGGTAACTCGGTAGTTATCCATATTTACTTTTCGCATTATATTTTTACTTCGGCATATTTACTTCTTAAAACTTTTATTAGAAAAATAAAATAAACAATTCTCATCATGGCATACTAAAAATGCAAGCCCCATATAAATAATTTTTACGGAGTGTAAAAACCCTGTAAGAAATATTTACTATGGAGGCGTAAAAATATAAAAATATATATCATCATTCATCTTCTCATATTTCATAGTTTCACAAAAGTAATTTTGCATTGCATTCTTATACATGTATACGGTAGAAATATAGGCACTTGGACCCACAAACACCTGGGACCCACCGCCATCACCTCCATAACCACCATACATCACTTCCATCACCTCCTTTCCCACTCATTTTCACTCTACACTATCCAGAGCACATTCCCACCGAAAGGATAACTTCACTTAACTACGAAGCAAAGGATCCACCAGGAAAATGGAGAGGCCATTTGGCCATGATGTGGGACCTGCCAGCCCCACACTAGGGCAGCCGGCCTGTTATCTCCCCCTCTATAAATCCCACTCCTTCCTTGCTGCTCTTGGCCTCCAACACAACACAAAATTAGCTCCTAAGCTCAAAATTCCAGTTCCAAATTTCATAGTTGAATTTCCTGTGGTAGAAGTAGTGTTGGAGAAAGAAAGAGTATGATGAAGTTTGAGTGTGAAAGTAGTGCTAAATTCTTGAGTAAAAGAGAGAGAGGTGCTGCTAAAATTTGAGCAAAGATTAAGAGAGTATAAGAGTGGTAGTGCTGTCCAAATCAAGAGGGAACATTAAAAAGAATTAGGGAGGAAGTCATGCCAAAATCTTGATTAGAAATTCATTAAGTAATCTCAGATGACCAACCCTCGAAATGATTGATTCCAGAATGACTGACTCCTAGATGGCTAACCACTAACTTTTTATTTTTCTAATCTGTTCCACGAGTTGTGTTGTCTTGTGTTTATTTTGTAGGAAAATGAGCAAGATCGCCGGCAAGCTCAAGCGGGCGATATCGTTCCATTCAATGAGAAGTTCTTTGTCCTGAGCAAGCACCGACATGGAGGTTGATCCTCCATCTCCTGATGTTGGAGCACTATCCCGATCAGCGCCCATGGAGAGGAACGTTCTTCTACAAGAAAAGCAGCTCAAGCTCTGAGATGATAGGGAGAAGAACATCTACAAGAAGCTGAAGGACCGGGATTTTGTCCTCACCTCTGCCTTCGATCCAGCTCTACTTCAATCCATAGGATGGGAGGATGCATGGGAAATAGATGAGTCAGGGTGCAAGCTTTTGACTATTGAATTTTTATGCACTTTACAAACCACCGACTCGGAAGTCTCATTTAGGTTCTTTGGGAAAATTTTTCTTTTCCCTAGAAAAACTTTAGTGAGCTTCTAGGATTCCCTGCTCAGTTCACAATTGATGTAGACTCATCTATACAAGACTTATAGGAATAAGTTTTAGAGGGAGATCTCAAAAGAAATTGTTTGTTACCTCCCTCGCACCAATGGCATTCACCGCCCTACTTTGCGGTTCATGCGCAAATGGCTAGGATTTTCTCTTTTTCCTAGAAAGAACTTCCGCACAGTAAGGAATGATGAACTTAAACTGCTCTATGCCATGGTTAAAAGAAAGAAGGTTTCACCTGTAAAATTCATGATGACTCAATGGGCAGAAATTCCTAGACTTAAGGGAGATGTTGGTGCACTTCTTTGGTCACCCGCATAGCTAGAAATTTAGGTTTACTAGCAAATGCTTCTATTACATACATTGATAGTCCCCCATGGATTATTGATTATGGCTATTTTAATCATGCACACATGTTAAAAAAGGGCATGGATGGGAAAATAGCCATGATGTATATGGACAACATAAATGAGTTTCCGTTACTAGACCGAAACCTCGGTCTGTATGTGGTAGATTCGTTTGTCTTTGATTTGCAGAAAATAGAGCAAGCACCTCGCACAAGTGCCTCTACAAGGATCACTCGCAACCCATAGCTTTGGTACTGTGGAGATGACCCCATTCCAGAAGGACCTGCCTTCACCGGCTACACAGGATTTGATGAAGTAGGACCTTCCCAGGTGCACCATCCTCTGCATGCAGCCTGGGACCAGCTAGGATGTTCTCGTATGCACCAACCTAAGCTTGCTGGGTGGGAGCAGCCTTCTCCGCATCATTCAGAGAGTTCCTGGCAATAGGGCCCAAGTGGGCAACATCAGGACAACAATTTTGACTACTACCAGCAGCAGTACGAGGAAGTCTCTAGTGGCCACTTGGGAGGACGCATGTCCTTCTCTACCCGTGGCTACCACAACCATCCCACAGGTTATCATGAACAACAGGATGGAGTATGCTCATTTTGACACCAGGCTCACCACCATCGAGGAGAACCAGTAGGAGATCCAAAACACTCTTCACCAACATTCCTAGTGGCGAGAAGAAGCAGGACAACGCCTCATCACCATCCAGCAACAACAGCAACAGGAGAATGATAACTGTAACTACTTGTTTGGCCATCTCCACATTGACCACCCTCCTCGATGAAGGATCATAGCAACATCCAGCTTGGGGGAGGAACACCATTTACCTAAGGTAAGTTTTGTTTCTAGTGTTTTATTATTTTCTTTAGTTTATTTAATTTTCGAATTTGTATTAGTTAAAAAAAAGAGAAAATGCAACACTAAGAAAATAAAATAAAAATTTGCCTTTGTCTTTCATATATTACTATTGTATGATCTAAAAAATGATGGAAACCAAATAAAAAGAGTGTGTATATAGTTTGCTTAAGGTGTGCTTTAGTTTGTTTTTAAGAGTCAATAAATAAATAGAACTTGAAGATGATCTCACATAATGGAAATGATGAATAGTTGCTCTGTTATAATTCCTTTCAAGTACCTAGTCTTCAGCCTTGAATTCTCCCGAGTTTTGGATGAGATTAATTTGACATAAGAATTTGCTCTGAACTTAAAACTTGTGACAGAACCGCCCAATTTATACAAGATCAAGAACGGTTGTCCCCATTAAACACATTGACACGCGCATACTTTCACTTATATAAACCCAGTAGTCCGCCGAGTGTCACCAAGGACCTCGATAAATCAACATCACAACCAAGATCGCATGATTAAGCAAACACACATCACATACACAGAGTTGCAGCGGAAATAATATTATAAATGGGTTCACAAATAATACTACAAGTTTGGGTTTCAAAACCAGTTAAGGAAAAACAACATAGCTTTCAAATTATTATATTAATATAAGTTTCAAATACATTGCTAGCATAAGTGACATCCTCTGACAAAAGCATATAGATGAGAAATAAATATAGAGTCACCGAGCCCACCGACGGTTAGCCACCATCTTCAGCAAGCCAAAAACTTCACCTGCAACATGGTTGGATAAACCCTAAGTACTCGAATGTACTCAGCTAGACTTACCCATCATAAACCATAAATAAAATGACTCCAAGAATTATGCAAGGCTTTATAAGTGGAGCTAGCTTGACAATATTTTACATAAAAAGCCACTAATTCAGCTATATATTTTATAATTCGATCATCAAGTTAATGATAGCTGCTATTCATCTCTAGATTAGCAACTAACTTGTGCCAAACATGTGGTATATAATTTAGTAGCATAACAATAGTAACCATAGTCGGTGTAATAATTCTATGTTCATCATAACCATCATATTCTAGAATCTAGTTACTACGATGCTAGGGCTAGTCGAGTTTCTCACTATCCGTGAGAGATGGCGATTCGAATCTATTTCAAACAGTTGGGAATTTATTCCTAACACAAACGTAGGTCTACCAGCCACGGTAGCCTTTGGTCACCTTTGGTACAACTCAGGTCCATATTTTGCGGGTTCGACCAGCGTCGCACAATTAGGGACGACTATCTGCCAGGACATTCAGGCCCGGCCTACCCCGAGGCTCACGTCTGGCTCTCCGCACATCCTTACTACCAACCAGAGTGCGCACTTTTATAGAATGGGGCCCGCCTAAGTTTAGCTACTCAGCTTCACGGTCGGAACAAGTTATCCGGCCAGCTAAGTGAGAGGCATGCGTTCAATCTTAGTAGAAGTGCCAGCAACAGTACGGTCCTTAATCAACACAGACAGGATAAAACATGCACATAGGACCTCCATGTCCTGCTGCCTCTCAATCACCAGATCCCGTCCGGTCACCATTTATTCATCATCACATAGTTATTTTCCATGATAGCAAATATAGCCAACCGTGCTTTGGTATCCATCTATATCTCACAGGTGATATGAAATCACCAGACTTCTACCGGTCTAAGCATTGCTAAGCATATATTTGATCCTAGACCTACATAGGGTTCAAGGTATATTTCTGAACAAGGAAATTATATGCATCAAGTGGTTCCAATCAACTCTTATAACCTAATGCATCAAACATAAAGGACTCAAGTGATATTTGTAAAAACATAGGGGGCTTAGAATGCTCCGGGGCTTGCCTAGGATCCAACACTAGGTCAGTGTTTGTTAGATGACACTTGCTTGGCGAGCATCTCCCATCTCGTCACTTGCTTAGTCCTTCCGTCTTCTGGATGGATTCACCAAACTCCATCTTCGGGTTCGGCTCCAACATCGCGTCCTTCACGTGGTGCATCTAGCGTGCCTAGATGAGATGAAAAATGCAGATGTATGAATGCATGGAAAACAACTCATGATGCACTGCAACAGGCATACAAAGGCAAGGACAAGGTAACATCATATTGACTTAAGCACTAGAGAGCAAGCCATTTAAGTAATTATTGCACAGGCTTATCATAGCAAGGTAGCAAGAAAATAACACCAAGCATTCACCAATGAGGCACTCAAATTCATCTACTTTAAGGAATCATCTAGCATAAGCTAATCCAAGTAATCATACAATCAAGATCAAGCATGAGCAGTCAACTTCAAGTATATGCACAAAATCTAGACAACAACATAGCAGCCATTCAATTTAACCATAACTGGAGTTATAAGCCTCCAAAAAGGGTGATCCTAGACTTTCTAGAAATCTAATGAAATTATTTAAAACTTTGTTATTAACACCAAAAGCTGATTCAACAAATATCTAGGTCAAAATCCATTATGAAGCAGAGCTTATACAACTAAGGATAGAAAACTGATAGTAACTTTAGAAATGCATATCTCAAGTTATATGCATCCAAACAAGCACGATCCTTAACTTTATAGAAATCTTATTAAATTATCTATAACTTTCTTATTATAATCTTAAAATGATTCAACAGCTAACAAGGTTAAACAACACCAAGAAGGCATCTCTGTCCAGATTTGGATAGAACCTGCCATTCCACTTTGAACAGCTATAACTGGAGTGATCTTAGCCTTTTTCGAAAGCTTAACAAAAGCACTACAACTCTCCTATTATCACCAATACATGATTCCATGTTTAAATAAGCCAAACAATACAATCATTCAGATCTGTTCAGAGCACATGCAAAAGCTGATAGCAAATTTGTAAAATCTATAACTTCTAAACCAGTAGGCCTGAAATCATGAAATTTTAGGACAAGAAATATAAGGAAATTATCTACAACTTTTGTATTCACCAAATTTACATAAAACGTCATTTGATCCATGAAGTTGTCATCACAACAGAAAATGCACATATAACCATTTCAGAATGTAACAATTTGATGTTTCACTTGTCTTGCTAACAAAGAGCATGCACACATGAGCCATTGTGGGGGGTACGACCCCGAATACCCATGATAGACTACATGGGCTACGCCGCTAGGGGTGGTCTAGCCCACAAGATGAAGGCTTACGGTGCATAGTGCTGCTCGGCATGTACTGCAAGACATCAAGGGTGATATCCTGAAGATGCTACGAGATCTATTAGGATATGTTTGATCCCATGATTCCTATAATCTGTTATTACTTACCAGTTATATCTTAGATCTAACCGACTTGTAACCCTCCCCCCTAGCTATATAAGGCGGGTAGGGGACCCCCTCAAAACACACGCAATATCATACGATAGCCAATACAAACCAACAGACCATAGGAGTTGGGTATTATGTCGTGCTGATGGCCCGAACCTGTCTAACTCTTGTGTCTCTGTTGCCTTGTTGTTCTTGATTACACGCACCACTGCTGATCAATCTACCTTCGTGGGATACCCCTCAGAGGACTGCCGATGATATTTTGTTGACAGTTGGCAAGCTAGGTAGGGGTGTGTGTGTTGTTTCCATGATGAACCAGATGGTTCCTTTTGTAGGCTCTTTGTCCTCTCCGAAGCCTGGCCAGATCCTTATGGTTGGATCGATCTCCTGGGTCATCAATGTTGATGGGGACGGAGAGATCATCGAGCCGGCGCAGATCGAGCTAGCACCGACCACACCAACACCTGCAACAACAGATCCTATTTTGGAACTGCCTCTAAGGTTATCTTCACCAACAACTCGCCGCCTGCTCCCCCACTACCCGAGGAAGAAGATCGGCAATGACAATCTGATCGCGTCCATCGATCAGGTTGGCCAGAAGTTCACCGATTGCTTCTCCATTGTGGAATCAGCTCTGACCACTCTGGTTCAGCGCCGACCACCCTCCGTTTTCGATCTATCAGAGGCTGATCAGGAAACTCTAGGGTTATGGTCGCCATCCATCAGGATGCCCTAAGGGGCAAATTCACTGACCAGGTGGGAGACGTCTATCCTCTCACCAACCCGATCGCCGACCAGCTCTCATTGACTGTCAATATGCTGTAGATTGGCCGATGTCCCGAAGCATGCCTCCACACCATCCTGGAGGAAAATCTAGACTTCGAGTCCCAGGGCTATACGGAGACTATCACCGAAACCGCCGCCGTCCAACCTCCTTTCCCTCCCTTCTGAGCAGGTGGGATTTTTAATGTCAGCGTCGACAGCCCTCCACGGGATGGAGAAACCAATGAGGATGGCGCAGCTCGTGTCAATAGAAACACCAATAGTGTGCAGCGTTGAGCGAATGAGGCCACCATTGTGCTAGCCGAGGCTGCTCGTAATGGAGAATAGCACGACTCGCAAGAGAGGTTGCGCCCACTCCACCGCAACCTCGACGACAAATTCATCCGTGTCGACGGCCATGATGTCTACAAGACCCCAAGCGCCAACTTGGCCATGGCTGCTAATGAGCTCGCTCGGCTCGAGCAAACGCTAGAGGTCACAAAGGTCGCCACAATGCTTAAAGCTACACACTGCTAGGTCAATGAGATTTGTTAGGATCAGAGACCTTCCTATTCAACAAGCTTGAATCGCCGATCTGCTATGCCAAGATCCAATCACCGCCTGGGCAAAAGCTGTTTCGCCGAACAACATCTTCATGATGGACAACCCCTCTAGGGGGAGCTAGGGGGAACCGCATCAACTACCCTCACCAACATGACCAAGAAGTGGATCAAGATGTCCGAGCACACATCAACAACCTCCGGGATGCACGACGTCATATCGACGGGTGCTGTTTCTCTCGGCATGAAGAGGAAGTACGCCTGCGTTAAGAATACGAGCAAGAGTTCGGTAATCCAGATGTAGCCCTCCAGCCACTTAACACCGGCAATGATGTAGATCCCGACCGTGATGATCCTGAAGGGCCCCGAGCATTCACAAGAGCACTCCGAACACTCCAGTGCCCCATGGTTTCAAAATCATCGGGGTCAAGCCCTACGATGGGCGGATGAACCCCACACAGTCGCTACAAGCTTATGCCACCGTTGTGCGCGCCGCTGGGGGAGACACCAGTGTCATGGAAAACTATCTTGCCATCATGCTCACACCAACCGCAATGAACTGGCTTACGAGCCTCGCCCTGGATTCCATCAGATCTTGGGTGCAGTTGAAGAAGGTCTTCACCGACAATTATATGGCTACATGTACTCGGCCGGGTACCAAGCACGATCTGAATCGCATCTATCAAAAACTATCCGAGCTCCTCCGTAGTTACATCAGATGATTTTCTGAGATGAGGAATTCTATTCCCAACATCATGGAAGCAGAGGTCATCACCACCTTTGTTAGAGGACTACATCACTGCAACCTTCGCTCCAAATTCAATCGTAAGCCACCAAAGGGGATTGGCAAGATGATCACGACCGCCGAACAATATGTCGATGCTAAAGAGGCCGAAGTTCGCTTCAACGAGGATGCGGGCACTCACCACCAACTCACCGCAGCGACGAGCACCCCGACGAATGATGCCACAGTGACCGCCGCTATGACGACAGCGCCCACCATCAGGACTGTGGTCGTGATCGACCGGAAGGATCCAAAGCTGGTCATTATCACCGCCACCGACCAGACAACATCGTCGCCACCATTAACGAACCTCACGCCAAACGTAACTATGACGAGTAGTACAAGAAAATCCATGAAGGCCCATGCCCCCTCCACAACAATAGCAAGCACAAGATGAAGGACTGCCTTGGCTTGGCTAAGGAGTTATAGACCAAAAAGAAGGACGATGACAATGACGATGGAGCTAGAGGTCACCGACCACCTAGGGACAACAACAACGCCTTCCAAGATCATGACAAAGTGGTCACCACTATCTTCGAGGGCCTCACTGCCGCTAAGAGCAGAATAGATCGAAAGATCACCGCTCACCGGGTGTTCACCGTCAACACAGAAGATGCTATCACCAACTCTAGCTATCGCCCCTAGTCTAAGGTCCCCATCACCTTCTACAAGGCCGACCAGTGGGCGGACATCCCTTACATAAGGCATTTCCCCCTCATTCTTGATGCAACCATCAAGAAAGTACTCTTTAGGAAAGTACTCATCGACGGCGGAAGTGCTCTAAACCTCCTCTTCACCGAAGCCCTAAAGGAGCTAGGCCTTGGAATAGAAGACCTCACTCCCTTTGACTCCTCCTTCTGGGGTGTGGTACCTGGCAGGGCATCCAAACCACTTGGAGAGATCACCCTCTTGGTACAATTCGGCATGGCTTGCAACTTCCATGTTGAGCACATCAACTTCTACGTCACCAACTTCAACACCACCTACCACACCATACTTGGTCGACCAGCTCTGGCCAAGTTCATGGCCATACCGCACTACGCCTATCTGGTATTAAAGATGCCTTCACCTGCAGGAGTCCTGGCTCTATGGGCCAACCTCTCCATTTCCTATGCCTGTGAAATAGAGAGTCTCTCCCTCACCAAAGCCACCGACCTCTCCATCCACATCGCTAGCATGGTCAACAATGCCAAGACGGTGCCCACCGATGACCTGGAGATCCCAGTGCTGGAGCCTCCTCGTGCCACCACCAAGTCTAAGGAAATGAGGGAGGTCAGCCTCGGCCTCGACGACCCCACCAAGATCATCAAGATTGGGGCTCATCTTGACCCCAAATAGGAAAGCACGCTGGTCTCCTTCCTACATGCCAACGATGATGTGTTCGCTTGGAAACCTGTAGACATGCTGGGGGTTCCACGGGAGAAGATTGAGCACTCCTTGAATGTCACATTGACCGCCAAACCGATCAAGCAAAACTCCGAAGATTCGCGCTAGACAATAAGGAGGCTATTAGGGTAGAAATAAAACAGCTCCTAAGAGCCGGATTTATTAAAGAAGTGTATCATCCTGAGTGGCTAGAAAATCCAGTTCTTATTCAAAAAAGAATAAAGAATGGAGAATGTGCATTGATTACACTAATATCAACAAACATTTCCCTAAAGACCCCTTTGGTCATAGTTGGCCATGCAGCCCGAGCCCATCGGCCCGGCCCAAGCATGGCCCGGCCTGGTGGCTAGCGGGCCTGGGCAAGCATGGCCCAGAGGAGCAGGCCATGCCTAGTCCTTACCCTAGGCATGTGGGCCAGCATGGCATGGCCTGCTCTAGAACCAGAGGCCCGCTGGCGGCCTGGCCTACTGCCTCCCTGCTCGCCCCATGCAGTCCCCTCCCCCTCCCCCTCCCTGCCGCCCCACGCAGTCCCCTCCCCCCATGGCGTGCCAAACCCTAACTCCCTTCCACTCCCCCTCCATTTGCCCCATGCAGTCCCCTCCCCCTCCCTGTCACCCCGTGTAGTCCCCTCCCGACGCGGCCGCACCACACTCACTCCTCTGCACCGGCAGCGTCGCACTCTGACCTCCCCTCACGAACCCTCCCCCATGACTTTGCTCCCCCATTCTCAGCTCGCCGGCAGGTGGCGCCACCAGCTCCTTCCCTCCTCGCACCCATGCCTTAGGAGTGAGTGCACCGGCCCTAGGCTCCATGCCTCGGGTGCGCTATCGTGGCCTACGAGGCCATGAGATCTAGCTCAAGCAGCTGCCTACCTGCCTTGCTTTCCCCACCTCTCTCTCATCTCTATGGCCTCCTCCATGCAATGCCATCAGCCATGAGCACGGCAGCTGGCTTCGAGCGATCGGATCTAACGTCTCGTTGCCTCCTCCCAATGCATCCTATCCTCCTCCTCCATGCCCCAGCACCACTAGCCCTACTCTGTCCCCTCATGTGGCCACACTTAGCTCCTCCCTCCTAAATCTCACGGTTGTGCTTGCGAAGTCATGATCCATGGCGGCGTCAAGCAGCGGCGGTTGGCTTCGAGTGCAGCAGCGTCAAGCGCCTCCTCCATGTCCCCAACCCCGGCGTGGCCTCATCCTATTATGGCCTGTCGGGTGCGAGCACACCGTCGGCCACCGTCGCATGGCTCACGCAGGCGCAGCTGCCCCTGCCTGCCCTTCCACACCTCTCTCTCTCAGTGGGCCTTGGGCTGGCACGACCCATTAGTCGTGGCATGCTTCTCGGGCTAGGCCAGCATGGAAATTGGCCCATAGGGCCATGCCTAGGCCGAAGGCCAGGCCCGTGGCCCTATGAGGCACGGCCTAGGGGGGCCGGCGTGCCATGCCAGCCCGACCCCTATCGGGCCGTGCTTTTCATAGGCCTGTGCCGTGCCAGGCCAGGCTAGCCCATTGGCCATCTATGCCTTTGGTCTACGTCAGATAGATGAGGTTGTAGACTCCACCACTGGCTGTGAACTCCTCTCCTTCCTTGACTGTTACTCCGTCTATCATCAGATAACTCTCAAAGAGGATGACCGGATCAAAACATCGTTCATCATGCCTTTCGGTGCATATTGCTACACCATCATGTCTTTCAGACTCAAAAACACTAGGACGACCTACCAGAGGGCCTGCCAGATGTGCCTTTGCTAATAGATAGGCACAACATCGATGCTTACATCGAGGATGTGGTCATCAAGTCCAAAACCACTGACAGTCTCATCGCCGACCTCGAAGAAACATTCGCCAACCTAAAAAAATATAGATGGAAGTTGAACCCTTCAAAGTGCATCTTTGGAGTTCCATCCGGCATACTCCTGGGCTACATCGTCAGTGCCCGTGGTATCGAACCCAACCCCGACAAGGTCTCTGCCATTACCAATATGAAGTGGCCGACTACATAAAGGATATACAGAAGCTCACAGGGTGCATGGCTGCTCTCAGCCGCTTTATATCACGCCTCGGCAAAAAGGGACTACCGTTCTTCAAACTACTCAAGGCCTCTGAGCATTTCTCCTAGTTGGAGGAGGTTGATATGGCCTTCAAACAGCTCAAGTTGTTTTTAACGAAGCCTCCGATCATGACGGTGCCTCAACCAGATGAAACCCTATTGATCTACATCGCCACCACTTCTCGCGTCTTTAGCACATCTATCATCATCGAGCACGAGGAAGTTGGACATGCCTATAAGGTACAACGTTTGGTCTACTTCATCAGTGAGGTTCTTAATGAGTCCAAAACTCATTACCCTTAGGTTCAGAAGCTGTTATACACCATTCTGGTCATGTCGCGCAAGCTCCGCCATTACTTCAAGTACTACATGATCGCCGTGGTCACTGAGTTCCCTCTAAGGGACATCCTCCATAACAAAGAGGTCAATGGCCGCATCATCAAGTGGGCAGTCGAGCTCGACACTTATTCCATAGAATTCAGAAGTAGACCAACCATTAAGTCATAGGTGCTAGCTGACTTTGTCGCTGAGTGGACCAAGATCCAAGAGCCCATCCCCGCAGCTTGCCCCGAGCACTAGATAATGTATTTCGACGGTGCCTTCAACATCAACGGTGCTGGTGCTGGCATTTTATTCATTACTCCAACTAAGGACAAGCTCCATTATGTCCTCCGAATTCATTTTCTAGCTTCCAACAACGCCGTGGAGTATGAAGCATGTCTCCACGGACTTCGTATAGTCATCGAGCTCAGCGTCAAACGCCTCAAGGTATACGTAGACTCCTCGCTGGTCATCAACCAAGTCAACAAAGATTGGTCCTATTCCAATGAGAAGTTGGACGCATATTGTGCCAAGATCAGGAAACTCAAAGGAAATCTTTATGGTATCGAGTACCACCACGTAGTACGAGACCAAAATAAGCTCGCCGACCATGAATCTAAGATAGGCTCTTCTCGCACTGTGGTTCCACCTGGGGTCTTCATTCGAGACCTCTTTATGTCATCTATTAAGGAAGAGAAGGAAGTTTAAGAAATCCCCCCCCACCAAGCAGCTGGTACTTGTAGTACCTTCGCCGGCCGTAGGGAGGGAACAGTTCATCAAGTACCTCACTAGCGCCGATGTACCCACCGATAAGATCAAAACTGAACGCCCCATCCATCGCAGCAAGCATTACATGCTGGTGGATGGGAAGCTGATGAGGAAAAGTGCCAAGGAAGGGATACTACATAAATGCATCACCCAAGAAGAGGGAGCGAAATTACTTCTTGAAATTCACTCTGGCTCCTGTGACAACCACGTGGCCTCCAGAAACCTGGTCAACAAAGCTTTCTGAGCTAGTTTTTACTGGCCCACGGCCATCTTTGATGCAAAAGACCTCATCCGATGTTGTGAAGGATGTTAGTTTTTTGCCAAGCAAATACACATGTTGGCGTAGGAATTGTAGACCATCCTAGCTTCTTGGCCTTTGCATGCTGGGGACTGGACATGATCGGGCCTTTCAAGCCTGCGCCAAGCGGTTTTTGATACATATACATCGCCATTGACAAGTTTTGCAAGTGGATCAAATACGCTTGTTTCGGCCACTTCAAAGAAGGTAGTCAAGCTCTTCGAAGATATCATCCATAGATTTGCTCTCCCAAACAGCATTATCACCGACCTCAGAACTACATTCATTGGTCACCATTTTTGGGACTTCTACAAAGACCGATGCATCTCCATCAAATACGTCTCCATTGCCCATCTTAGAGCCAATGACCAGGTTGAACGGGCGAATGGCATGATCCTCGATTTCCTCAAAAAGAGACTATACCAGAAAGAGGAAAAGCATCCGGGCAGATGGCTCAAAGAGCTCCCAGCTGTGGTCTGGGGACTACGCACTCAAGCTAGTTGCAACACCGGTGTGTCTCCATATTTTTTGGTCTATGGCTCAGAGGCCGTACTTCCCACGGACATTGCCTTCCAAGCACCTAGGGTGGAACATTGTCATGAAGAGCAAGCCGCAGCTGTTCGCATAGAGGACATCGACATGGCCAAAGAAGAACACCTGATCACTTGCATCCACACAGCCAAATACTTAGAAGGCCTACGAAGATACTACAATCGCAATATCAAAGGTCGTTCATTTGTGGTCAGCAACCTCATTCTCTATAGAAAGCAGAAAACCAAAAGGATTTACAAGCTCTCCTCCCCTAGGAAGGGCCTTACATGGTCAAGGAGGTTACCCAACTAGAGTCTTACCAGCTATGTGACATGGAGGGAGACAATATCCCCAATTCATGTCACATAGAGCAACTTATACATTTCTATCCTTGAAACACTCTAGATATGTACTCTTCACTCCATAATGAATGAAGTTTTTGTCGCCATAATTTGTCTCCATTATTTCTCCGCTCCAGTTTAATCTCCATTTACGATTACTAGCTCCAAGCTACTCCTTAACAAACTCCAACAATTATACGCGATCTCCATGAATGCTTCGCCCCGTCTCTCCATACAAAAATATCTTTAAGATATTCCACCAACCATCGAGCAGCACACATTCCGCTCTATGTTCTTTGGAGAAAACCCTATCTCTGATCTCTCCCTACACATACTATGGGCTCTGGAGCTCTGTGTTATGGGTGGTCGGCTGTGGTTCCTCGGTCACGTCTGTTCCCCCTACACGTGCACGGGCTCTAGCGCTCGACGTTATGTGATACGGGCTAGCGAAGGCCAAGAGCCCAGTAACGAACTAACTGCTTAGATGCTACTTATACCACGTATAAACGTGTTAGGGTTAACAACACGTCTCTTTTTCACCAAAAGTGCTAGCAAGCCGCATAAACATGCATACGACGTCTACTTACAACATTTATACAAATACATAAATGTTTGTTTAGGCCCTCATGCATCTAATTCCCTTTCTAGTTGTCCTATATAGGTTCCTCCCCACTCTGGTTATTGAGCTTGGTCCTCACCGTCTACCTCACCAAAAAGATTGACATCGTCGGCCAGCCTCTTCGCCGCGTGCTCCACCTCATCTTTCAGCTGCTCCTGCTTCCTCGCACCCATCCCTCTGGCAAATCCAGCCCCTATCGCTCGAAGATTGATGGTAGGATAATGAGACCAGACCACCGCTAGGGTATGCGTCATGACGGAGACAGCAGCATCTTGATTGAAGCTTTTTAAGTTCTCCCATGTCGCCTTGCACCTGTCAATGATGGCGTTTGTACGGGGCGGCCTATTGTCGGGTTGAGGAGCTACGTCCATGTTGATACAGTTGAGCACCGGCTTGACTCCGGCCACCATGGCGTCAAGTTTTCCCCTCTGGATTTTGGCCTCTAGCTCCAACAAGTCAAACTGTGCCCTGGTTCTTCGACGGTATTCTCCAGACACCAAAGGGATTTGTCAAACGAAGAAATCATTCCACCAATAACTCCGACCACAAACTACTCACCTTCTAGATCCTCGACCAGTTTCTCCACTCGCCCAGATGCCTTCTCCTTCTCCTCTTGGAGTTGGCCGACGACCTGACACAACCAGTCGAGCTCCGCATCTACCTTTCTTCTGTTCGGAGATGCTTTTCAGCTGCTCAAAGGTGTGCTCCAGCTGCTTGCAGCTACTTCTCAGCTACTTGGAGGTGCGCCCTAGCTGCTCAGAGATGATCTTCAACTACTCAAATAAGGTCCCCTTTTGGTACACCAGGTCCCTCATGTTTGAGTCTGCAAGATCCCTTTCGTGCTGGGCCCTCTGGACGTTCTTCTCCATCAGCTTCATCACCTCCTTTAGCTTCTCGTTCTCCTCAGCGAGGGGCTCCATCCTTTTGATCAACTGCTGCCATTGTACGGCAGTTCGTGCTATGCCTTGCAAAGCACCAAGATTATAAAGGACCACAGTCTCCAATGCCAAAGATGGACACCGCTGACGCAATACTAACCTCAATTTGCTTCATAGCTATGGAAAGGGTGGACCGTAGCCTCTTCACCTCCCTGGTGGTGTCCTCCTCTTCCACAACCACAACTTCATCACCTCGCTTACGGAAGATGCGGATGGTTTGAGATCGTGATCCTTCACGCTCAATCTCCTCGACCTTGTCCTCTTCCTCCACAGCCGGTGGCGCTCTCTAGGGGCTCGGTGGCTGCATAGAGCGACCAACCACACCCTGCGGCATCTCAGGGCACACTGCTTACTCCTTTGATGCTACCGGCCTCTACGCCCTAGACTCTAGCACGGTGTTGGCATCTCCCGCCTCCACCTCCGAAGACTCAGCGGCTCTCGCCGTTGCTCCTAGCGTCTCCACCGAATCATCCACCATTGTTGCCAACCGCTCTCCGCCTCCAACTCCATCAGTAGCGGTGGTCGACTCCTCCGCAAACCGATGAGCGTCCTAGGACTCTGGGACAGAGTCTGTTCGCAATGTCTCCGTGCTGTGAACCTCCCCCGGCTTCTTGCCAGTCTAGCCTGAAGGATTTAGATCCTCCGCGTGCCCCATTCTGCATTAGATCAGCTCGTCGATCACTGCAACTACAAAAATCGGATAGCTACCGATCCCAAGGCAAAGATACTTACACATCAGCTTCCTGCTAGACGGTTCTGAACCGGCTCTGCCTCCCTGAGCACCCAGGCACTACTCTAGGGTCAACCCATGTCTCCTTGGCTGGAGGTCTTGTGGCCCTCACCATCGGCGTCTTCTCCGCCTACTACTCGGGGACTCCTTCCCCTCCCTTCAATTGCACCTCTGCACACATGTTGCGCGATGATGTTTTAGTGCTCAGACGGGGAGCTATTGGAGCCTCATTGTCATCCGACCACTCGGATACCGCTGCACTCTGCATCCAAGCAGTCTGACCGTGACCAAGCGAAATACCGCCTAGCTTGCAGGGAGGTACATCCGTTGTTATTCTCTTCTTTCAGGCTAGCTCATCTTTCGCCGCCCTTTTCCCCCAAACCTTCTCTGATACCGAGGGGACTCTCCTTCTGACCAGCAATTTTGCCTCTGGATTTGGACAAGGCGCTAATGGCACCTTCCTCCGGCTGAGTGGTTGGCCTAGCGTTCACCGCCTTTGGCCAATCGCTCCTCGGCATGCCCAAGAAGTACGTCGTCTGTTCCTGCAAATGGATCTTTCCACAAGCGAATCAGTCCACTGCTCGGCGCCGGCACGAGATAAAAAGCACCAAGAACAATAGTCAAATTTTTTACCTGAGGAGGTGGGTTCGTGCAGTTGAAGGTTTTTGGCTACCTTAGCACGCTGAACAGCACATTTGGAGCAAATAGTTCAACGGCCCGGTGTAGCATAGCCTCCTTCGTTAGTCTCTCCGTCCTCTCTTGGGTGTCATCAGTGTCTCCCTTGAAGTCAAAGCCCAGATGAGCCCTCTCCTTGCAGGGCTGGATGCAGTGCATTATGAAGTTCACCGCCACCACCACTCCATTCATCTTCATGCCCCTTATTAGCTCGAGGAGCTCCTTCACCTGCTCCATATTGGCACTAGTTGGTTTCTCTGACCAGCTCCTTTGATTCTCTAGAATCTGGTCGACGTCGCATCGAATGGCAGGATGACTTTGCTTCATGTAGAACCACCTGGCATTCCACCCCTTCAGCGAGGTATTCAGCAGCACAGTAATGTATTCACCCACCATCCCATCGCGGAGCTATAGATACACATCGCCGACCACTTTAGAACCACCCCATCCTTTCATCTTGAGCCAGAAAAGGTGTTGGAAGAGATTGAAATGGGGAAGAATGCCAAGATAGACCTCGCAGAAGTGGATAAACACATAAATGTGCAAAATAGTGTTCAAATGGAGATTACACAAGCTTACTCCCCAATACCACAATAGATCCCACAAGAAAGGATGTATCAGAAGTCCTAATCCATGCCAGAAATAATCTTTGAATACAACAAGTTCATCGGTGTGTGGCATCGGATAGGGCTCACCATCGGCCGGACGCCATCCGGTGATGACACGGTCAGGAAGAACGCCCGCTTCCACCATCTCGTTGAGCTCCATCTCCCCCATGAGTGATGGTACCCACTCCTTTTCATGGCTCGCCCCGGCGGCCACCTTCTTCGCGTTACCACCTCCCCTCTTCGGCGCCATCCCTCAGATCTGGATCGGAACTGGCCTTTTTCGCAAGCTTTTTAGCCCTAGCGGTGGAGCATGTGCGAATGCGAATGGGGGAGCGCGAGGCTGAGGAGGAAGACAAAGTGGCAAAGTGGTAAAGGTGGGAGCGCGGAGTGCGGTGGCGCAGTTATAAAGATACCCTCCCCACTTTTCGCATTCAAGGGTTTTTGGAAACCGCACCATGCTGATTTGCGCCCTTCTGAATTCCCCAAAGCAGCGTGTTGGGCTATTATCTGGGCTTCCGTGCAACTACAGCCCAGATCGCCCATTTTTCAATGCACTTTGGTACTGCACACTGAATATTTGCCGACTTCTCCGCAATGTCATCAAGGCTCAGTAATTTCTACTATACAGCCATTACTCTGGTTTTTTCTCCACGATTGCGTAATCGGTCCTTCTTGATTTATCCGAGATTTCCACTTATGGCTCAGGGACTACGTCATCATTATGATTTAGTCTCTCACCATACTGGGGACTTTTTTGGTTACTGTTGTTTCTGACCCTGGCACCACATGACCACATCACCTACTATCGGGCTCGGGGACTAAGTGGGCACACTTCACCTTGCGGTGAATGTGCGCTTTTCATTTCAAGGCTCAGTCCGTGGACTGGTTGTCTGCTCGGCTGGTCTTCTACCTTCCTTCTACTTTTTGAACCCTGGCACCATGTGACCACGTCACCTATTGTCAGGCTCGGGGACTAAGTGGGCACACTTCACCTTGCGGTAGGTGTGTTTTTTTTAATCTAGAAGACTCCGTGCCTCCTGAAGTTGAAGAAGATCATCTCCCTTTCTCGTGGTCGGACTCTAAGTGGGAACACTTGGTCCACTGCGAGGAAATTTTTGATTTTGAACTTGAGCTCCTTACATCCTTCTGGCAAGACTTACTTGGGTAAGCCCATGCTCGGTCGGACAGTTAAGCTGGTTGGTTACGGTCCACAACTGCTCGACAACTCATTAGAGTGGTTGAACTATGAGTCTGACTACTCAGCTTTGTTTACACCTACTCGGACAAGCTCAAGACAGTGTTGCACAGCAGATACAAGGCGCTCGGGGACTAGCTATGGGGGGTACGACCCTGGATACCCATGGTAGACTACATGGGCTACGTCACCAGGGGTGGTCCAGCCCACAAGACGAAGACTTATGGTGCACGGTGCTGCTTGGTGTGTACCGCAAGACATCAAGGACGATATCCTAAAGATGCTACGAGATCTGTTAGGATATGTTCGATCCCATGATTCCTATAATCTGTTATTACTTACCGGTTATCTCTTAGATCTAACTGACTTATAACCCTACCCCCCAGCTATATAAGACGGGTAGGGGACCCTCTCAAAACACACGCAATATCATACGATAGCCAATATAAACCAATAGACCCCAGGAGTAGGGTATTACGTTATGCTGATGGCCCGAACCTGTCTAACTCTTGTGTCTCTGTTGCCCTCTTGTTCTTGATTACGCGCACCACTGCCGATCAATCTATCTTTGTGAGATACCCCTCGAAGGACTGCCGACGATATTTTGTCAACAACCATTCAAGAACTTAAACCACCACTAACATACTTAGCAACACTTTATTGAACCCCAATCATTAAAAGCATCACCAAAATACAATTACAAGCTTTATCTACAATTATGCTTTTATTAATCCTTTTTCCCAATAAACATATATATAATTTTGTGATATATGAGAACAACTAGTTTGGGGCTAGAACTTTTATAAGTGGTATATGTTATCAAAACATAGATACTGACCAATTTCACATGCTCAGGTTTTATAGATTACTTATTAAAAAAGGCAAATTGCTAATGCAAGAAAACATGTGAGAGCAAGATAAATCTAAAACACACTATTTTCTACAAACACATGGCCATATTATGTATCAACATGACACAACAACATCATACCAAGGTAATGGAACCACCTTTTCCATTTTTGCATCTTCATAAAAATTATAACTTATTTAAAACTATTTATCAAGCAATAAATAAGTTAAATCAATCATACTGCATCTAATGACCATTAAATTTTTATCGCAGTACACACATAGCATTAGTAGCCTACCATAAAATTTTCACAGCAATTGGAGCACCACAACTTTAGATATGAATTTATCCCTAGAAAACCCTAATTAACCTAGATAAATAAAAACAGAAAAAACCTTCTACTAACACATATCATAAGATGACTCTACTGTGTATATCTACTCACAAGGATTCTAAAAAGTCCTAATTTGCTATTTTACGATTTTTCTACGATTTATTATGATTTTTCAAAGTTTCAGTCATGAAAGAAAAACATATTTGCACCGAGGACCCTGATCTTCAATGAAAATAAATCCCAACGAACAGGTCCTTCTAGGCACTATTCAACTATGTCACAGCTTCTTCACTTAACCCCCTGCACTTGCTTCTATTTGGGCACGACGTCCTTCTTCTTCAACTCGAATAGAGACGGAGGGGGCGGTCGGGCTCGGGGGCAACGCTGGCCGGGAGTGGCTGATTGTGGGCGGCGCTGGCTGGAGGACGATAGCCTAGCCCACGGGTGGCCAAGGAAGGGGCCGGACTAGCCAGCGGCTGCCTGTGGCGGCTCGACCATAGAAGCAGCAGCGACGCAGCGGTAGGACGACTCCGGCGACGACACTGTAGGGAAGGGAAAGGAGAGGGCCGGCGCGGCTAGGATTATGGCAGCGTGCGCATGGCGTGTCTAGGCACTGCAGCAGAGGAGGAAAGGGAGTAGCGCCTGTAGCAGCAGTGGCAGCTCGAGCTTTGGCTCTGCCATGGCGATGGCGAGCGCTGAAGGGAGGGAGAGAGAGGCAGAGCGCAAGGGAGAGAGAAGGGAGGGCAGAGGGAGTGAGGGCGAGTGAGCTAGGGCTCGGTGCCCACTCCAGGAGGACATAGAGGTATGGCAGGGAGGCAGGCGCACGCATCAGCCATGGTGGGGGTGGGGCCGGTGCATGGGCGACAAGTCGGTATTTTGGCGAGCAGGTGGCGGGCGATGGAGTGCCAGAGTTGGGATGCCATTTTTGGCATATTCGATGGAGATTCGGATCCGGCGCGTTGAAGAAAAGTTGCTCTTCTCTGGATGCTCTTCAACTTGTATTTAGGGTGCAAGGCCATTAGAGCAACAGATTAGTGGGTAATTAGTGCCCAACATAATAATGTCAGCGCGTTGACAATGATGAGCAAAAATCCAAATTGATGGTCAAAATAAAGTCAAACTGGTGCCATCTTTTTGCATGCTCTTCTCCAAAACATATAATCCAACTTTTATATTTGGCTCAACTTGAGTTGCTTAACAAAAATTCAAGAACGCGAAATGCCAATCATCATCAACATTGTAATCTCGAACTTAGCCAAAATTTTGAGATCCAAAACATCATTGGGTTTAGTTTTTAGGCCTCAGTTTGACTAAGTTAGGGACCAAACTAGCTCTTGACCCTTAAACAAAGTTTGTTCACTACAAGGATTTGACCCTTATAGCACCACTTGTTTTCGCAACACCACACATTTGGTTGCGATATTTGGTTCTATGGCAACCAACGTCATAATTGATAGCGATATATGGGTCTTATTACCACCAAAATTGTGTGTTGCGTTAGCCATAAGCTTCGTTGCAAGACGTAGGCGCTAATGCCATGGTGGAAAATGTGGTTGTGAGTATGGGTGTCTATTGCCACTCCTATTGTTGAGTTGTGATAATATTGATTTTGTGTTGTGATAGCTAGGTACTGTTGCCACAATTGTAAAGTTGGTTGCAGGTAGTTGCGCATATGGCCACAATGTAATTAGGTTGTCTTAATCTTAACCTGCGTTGCGATAGCTCTTGCTCTATTGCATCCAAAAAAGGATTAGTTGCAAGTAGTTATGAATATAGCCACGATGAAACTTTGTTGCCTTAATCTTGCCCTGCGTTACAAAAGATCTTATTATATTGTATCGAAAAAGTCATTCATTGCACTATTGAGGTTCTATTGCCACCAACTTTATATGTGGCTTTATTTGAGTATACGGGGTTGCAAGAAGATTTATATTGCCATTAAAACTTGTGGCATGTGGGCCCAACTGTCAAGACAAGTCCTATTGCTACCTAGCTGAGTCGGTCCATATGTCATGTATTCTTTATCTTAAATTACTCTATATTCATTTGTTTTATACACCCTTATCCGAAATGACCCATTCAGCCTAAGTGGCCCATTTTGAAGCATGTGAGATATTTTTAAAAACAACAAAATACACGACCTTTATTTTATATATGTGCCCAAAGCTATAACTCAAGAAAGCAAGGTCTTCCATTTCTTAGCTTCTATTTTATATGGCCCCATGATAATTTTTTTTTAAAAAAAAATTAATACGTGGACAAGAGGATTTGACTCGTGACTCTAAAATCAAAGTAAACAAGTCTTGCTTAAGTTATGCACGTATATTTGAATGTACAAAGCACATAATTCTTTTATATATAGTATAAAAGAGCAGTTAATAACAAGTTCGAGCGGTGCAGCCGCGGCATAGTCACGGCCGCTGCACTAGTTGGAGACATTGTAAAAAAAATGGCACCTCCATGTAGGCGGAGCAGCCGCACTGCACTAGTTGGAGACAACGTAAAAAATGGCAACTCCATGCGCCCGAGTAGATTTGAACCGTGACCATCAATCAAAAATAAGAAAAATGGAACCCACTCACCTTACCAACAGGCTAGAAAGGACATTTAGTACGTATTGTATGTATATAGGTATATGTACATAATGTCACTAGGATCCGTAAAAAATAAAAATAACCGTATATAATATCACTAGGACCCTAAAAAATAAAAATCATGTTTTTACTAAGATTTGAACCTAGTTCACTGGGGCTGGCAAGAGTGTCTATTCGGTAGACATTCTCAATGCCCGACCCCTTTCTCGCGCTAAAACCTAGAGGCAAGGTGTGCGGAAACAAACTCTGATTAAAACTGGTTGGACTGGTAGAAACCTATGCCCCAGCGGCTACGGCGTTTCTACTCACCAGCGTGGTCAGAGTTTTTGTCCCCGCACCCCGAGCTTTAGCCTCCGCCTTCCCTGGAAGGATTTGGAGGGACCCACTAGCAGAATCTCCATCGAGGAGATGCCGGTGGGTTGCCTAGGTCGGTCGGATGGCTCGAGCCACTGTTGAGAGATGGATCACCCTTAATTTATGCATGATTTCTCTTATTAATTTTGCTATGGAGCCTCCGACCCCAGCGATGGCAGGGTGTCAGGCCTCGCTCAGGGGCTGGCAAGAGTGTCTATTCGGTAGACATTCTCTATGCCCGACCCCTCCTCACGTTAAAAAATTGGAGGCAAGGTGTGCGGAGACAAGCAGTGAGTAAAGCTGGTCTGACCACTAGAAGGCTACGGCGTTTCTGCTCACCAGCGTGATTAGAGTTTTTGTCCCCGCACCCCGAGCTTTAGTCTCTGCCTTCCCTAGAAGGATTTGGAGGGACCCATCGGCAGAATCTCCATCGAGGAGAGGTCGGCAGGTCGCCCAAGTCGGTCGAACGGCTCGGGCCGCTGCCGAGAGATGGGTATGGAGAAGTGGGTTGCCCCATGCAGGTTATGCCGGCTCCGTCATGAACGTCAGACCTAGAGCCCACACGGACATATCCGGTAAGAGCTCACCAACCCGTCACTCGAACCATCGAGGTAACTTTACCGACCCCCACTTTTCTTTTCCATTGCATGATCATTCATTCACCCATTCTCATGCATGCATTCATTCATTCATTCATTCATCCATTCATCCATACATTCATCCCATACATCCAAGCATTGCATATGCAATTGTTGCATCACAACGCTTCGCATCGCATCACGAAGCGGTAGTCATCTCATTTGATATGAGGAGTGACTGACCGAAGTTCGAAGGCCGGCCCACGAAGGGCTCGAGGCTACCTCGCAACAAACAGAGCCAAGGGAGAAAAACTGAGGTGAGCCCCAGCGGCCTTGCCCGACCCTGCTCAGAAAAGGACAGGGACATCTCGACCTTTCTCGTTTGATCCTAACCTCAAGCCAAGCCCATAGAATCTCAATCGAGGAGAGGCCAGCGGGCCACCCAAGCCAATTGAACAGCTCGGGCATCTGCTAGGAGGCAGGTTAAGGAGTAGTGGAATGCCACATGAGGGCTATGTTGACCCCCATCAAAGAATGACAGACCCGGATTCCACTCGGACGTGCCCATTAGCGAGCTCACCGAGCAAGACACTCGAGCCATCGAGGCAAGTGTCGTTAGCTCAGCCCCTCTGGTTGCGGAAACCGAGGAGGGAGTGATGCATGAAACACGGCCGACCCCTACCGAGCCCCATGGGACTCAGGGGCTCGAGCCACCCCACCCTAAATCGGGAGTTCAACTTCCCGGGGTTTGAAGGCCGGCCCATGAAGGGCTTGAGGCCGCCTCATGTCGAACAGAGCTAGGGGAGAAAACGAAGATGAGCCCTAGTGGCCTTTGCCCAACCTGCTTAGAAGCGGACAGGGTCTTCTCAACCTTCTCGTTCGATCCTAACCTTAAGACAAGCCCACAGAATCCCCATTAAGGGGAGGCCATCAGGCCACCTGAGTCGCCCTCCGGAATGGCTTGGGCATCTACCAGGAGGCGGGTTAAGGAGTAGTGGAAAGCCATATCAGGGCTATGCTGACCCCGTCACAAATGACGGAAATAGATTCCACTCGAACATGCCCGTTAGCGAGCTCACCGAGCCCGTCACTTGAGCCATCGACGCAAGTGACGTTAGCTCAACCCCTCCGGTTGCGGAAACCAGGGATGGGGCGACAATCACAAAGATGAGCCGACCCTCGACCGGACCCCTGCTATGCATGGGGGCTTGAGGAAAGTTGGACTCACAAGGAGACCGAACGCACGGTCGTAGAATGGTGGCTCAGATCCTAGGGAGGGGGTACGTGCGAAAACAAGAGACGCTTTCTCCTACTAATTTCGCTATCCTCTCCTCGATATTCAGTGACACTCGACCCTAACAACGGCAAGGGTTTGGGTCTCACTCAGGGGCTGATAAGGGCATATATACACCCTTTCTGAAATGGTCGCCGCACCTGACCCCTTCCTCATGTTAAAAAACCTAGTGGCAAGTTCTGACGGAAACAAACTCTGAGTAAAACTGGTCGGCTGCTAGAGACCTATGCCCCAACGGCTATGGCACTCTTGCTTACCAGCGTAATTAAAGTTTCCCTCTTACACCTCAGGCCCTACGGTCTTAACAAACGGAAGGGTTAGAACACATGAACCCCTTTTCACACGTAAAAAGGGAGGAAAACAAATTTGATCAAACGTAACAAAATGATAAGTTTGTTTAGATAGTACAGAGAGGTCGGAGCTTGTCTGCTTGTTGCATGAATGATTTCCTAACCTATTTGGCTAACTAACTCCTCTGGGGGAGAACTATGCTCTCTATTCTATCCACTAGGTCCTACGAAAGGGGAGCCACTGTCATCTCCATCTTGTCCAGCTCATGGGCTTCATAGCCAGGCGTGAAGCCATGGCTCATCGTCTCCAGGTCGATGATGTCCCCATAATGAGAATGTGCAATCACGAAGGATTGATTAACCCGGCACGAAGGGCATTCCTCTTGAGCTGGTGCACTCGAGCTGTGATCTCAATGGCACGAGCCATGAGCGAGCTGGTCCCCTCTGACCGCACCACCTCAAGGTCATCGTAGATCACTCCAAGGGCGGTGCTCAGGATACTGAGCTCGTTGCTCTCCACCTCAAGATTCCTCCTCGCCTCGGCAAGGTCCATGGCTAGCCTAGCAAAGACGCTCTTGGCCTCCAGCTTCTGGGTCATCGCATTTCTAAGATCGGCCTAGAGGGAGTTGACCTTCTGCTGCGCGTCATCGCGCTCTTGGCAGGCCTGGTCATGCTCTCAGAGGGCCTGGTCATGCTCCTTGCGAGCCACGCCATGCTCCGAGCGGAGCCTCTCCGTGGTTTGGAGCAACTCATCCTGCTCCTTGTGTAGCCGGGTGACCGCCGCGGCATCTAGACTCGCCCTCTTCTCCAAGGCCATGAGCTTCTCCTCAACCCCCAGCTTTAGCTCCCTTTCCTTCTCAACCTCAACCAGAAGGTCGAGGATCCCCTGGTGGGTCTCGATGTCCTTCTGGAGCAGCTCGTTCCACTCCTTCCTGACCTTGGCGGCCTCCTCGTCATACCTCCGTGATCTCACCGATAGGGCCTCGAACACCTCCTTAGTCTCATTAGCATGCCGACGGGCATTGGCCACCCATGGCCGAAGATTGTCTGCCTCCTCGGCATGGGGAGTTAGCTCAGCCACCCTCTGCTAGGTGGCAACAAGCTAAGCGGTCACCTCCCCATGTAGTCGCGCCTCCTCAATGAGGCGGTCCCAGGTTTCCTTCTGCTCACGAAGGAACCGAGACTTTCCCTGGCTACGAGCGATAAGGGACTGAAAGGAGACGATGGTTAGAGTACAAAAAAATAGATAGAGAAAGCAAAGGGTGAGAAGCAAGGTTAAGCGAATACCTGGCAGGGGAAATGACAACATCGTGTAAGGCACCTCGGGCGTGGTCCAGGGCTTAGAGCACGAACACAATCCCCACGTCGAGGCTCTCCTGCTCCATGCTCTCTACAGCGTCGTTGAGAGTGAAGAGCATCGACGTCGGATCCTTCGAACTCGCCCACCAGAGCAGGGGCTCGCCCCATGCAGGCGAGTCACTGCCCACCGACATAAGGGGCTCACTCCGATCGCTACCGACCCTTCTCACCATGATGTCCCTGCCGGGACACTCCCTCCGGTGATGGAAGGGGTCAGCGGTACGGACGCTGACCCCTCTCCTAGCACCATGACCTCCAGGGACCCCTCGGCCGCATCCCCCTCCGTCTAGCCCACGCTAGACGCCATCACCTAGGCCACCAATGGCGCAGGTCGTGCAGGCTCCTTAGGCGCCACCACGATATCACCCAGCTATGACCCACCTATCATAGCCGCCGCCACCCCTACCTACGTCAGTGGGGTCCTGACCAGCTACGTCATGCCTACCATGGTAGGCGCCGTGAGTGTGGTCGGTAGTCCCATCTGCCCCATCATCGGTAGCGGTATCACCGCCATCACCAGTAGCTCTGCGACCTCCGAAGGCGTCCCTTGAGCCCCCACATCCGCTCATCCCACTGAGGGCATGGGCGCCACCATGAGCAGCGCCTGACCGGCTGGCAATGCAGTCACACTAGCGCCGCTCCTACCTAAAACATGTGCAACGCCAGCTGACGACTGTCGCCTCGCTTGAAGGGCGACGCTCTTCTTTGGTGCCAGCACCAAAGGATTACGCTGCCTCCCGATGCTACAAGAAACAGAAAGGATAAGTCACGATGAAATCTCACCAAAACAGGAAAAAACAGAGGAGATGATGACTCACGTCAACGCCATCGGGTGACAGATATGTTTGGGGGGCAAACCCTCGACCTCTGCTCTGCCTCATCGGGGCGAGGCCATTTCGAGCCCGCCCCCTGCTCCTAGGCCGAGGGGCTCGCTCCCCTTGGACCTAGGGGCATGACGACAGAGCCACCCACCTCCGTTGGCACCTCGGGCGTGGCGGCAGAGCTGCCCGTCCCTGTTGGCTCCTAGAGCAGGCCGATAGTATGGCCCGTCTCCACCGGCTCCCTGGACGAGCCCTCCCCTCCATGGAATAGGAAGGGTGCTGACTTCTGCAAGGACAAACTGATACCTGTCAGCAAATCCTCGTTCTCTAGGTCATCCCACTCGATGTCGTCGACTACCTCGTCATCGTCTCCATCATCATCACTGTCATCGCTTTTGGTGTCCTCCCCATATTCCCACACCTACAGCTTCCGCTGCCTCTTCCTCTTCTTGTCCTCCTTCGCCTTCCTTAATGGCTTGCCCTCGGCATGGTTCGTCGCCCTCACGGACGAATCCCTCGGCAATGGAGCCGGGTGATTCATGAAGATGAGGTCCCTCAGCTGGCCTCGCCCCTCTCAAGGTTAGTATCAAGAGGTCAGGAAATCAATTGAAAAGGTGGCATGAGGAGGGGAAACTTGTGAAGACGACGTTGCCTGGTTCTAGCCGCATCGGAGGATGCCACGGCACCGGGTAAATGAAATTGAGGGGGCCACCTACGTCGTCCCGTGAGGGCTCCATTGCCTCCTTGATGTGTTATGCGATCTCGGAGTTGGGGAGGGCCCCCTCGGTGAGCGCCATTCCATCGAAGGATGCCTCAGGCACCATTGCATACAGCGGGAGAGCGCGCGTCATCAACGGTGCCACCCTCCTTGCATGATAGGCCCCGATGATGCCTGACCCCTTCAAGCCGCTATCCTTTAGGATGTGGATAGTGGCAATGTGGTCTCGGATCTTCTTCTTGTCCTTCTTCGGGACACCCCAACTTCCCCCATGACTCTGGGGCCTCTTCGATCAGGCGCCCGGTGAACTCTAGCAGAGGGGTGGCGGAGGCATTCTTGAGATAGAACCACTGCGAATGCCACCCCTTGTTGGACGTTGATAGCCACATCGATGGGTACTCGTCGACCCACTTGTTCTAGAGTTGGATGCCAACGCACCCCATCGGCATGTGCAGCTCCTTCCTGCCGCTCTTCTCCCTCTTCTTCTAGAGGGTGACGGCGAAGAAGTACCTCCATAGATCGAAGTGGGGGCTAATCCCTAGGAATCCCTCGCATAGGGCGATGAACGCTGCCATGTCACTACAAGGTTTTACCCCTGATGCATCGGCCTAAAAGCGTTGCAATATACCAAAAATGGTTGCGATAGACAAAATTGCAACAGTTTTTTTTTGTTGGCAGGCGTTGCCATAGTAACCATGGCAAAAGGTTTGCCCAACGACTCATTTTGGTGTTGCAATAGGTTTTCCCCTATTGCAACACCAAGGAGTGTTGTTGCAATGCCATGTAGTGTTGCAACCCATAGTATAGGCAACCATGGTGGGTGTTGCAATAGTTACTATTGCAACACACCCGGTGTTGCCAGAAATACCTATTGTCACGTACCCAAAGCGTGGCAATAGGTGCACTAGCAACGATATTGGGTGTTGCAGTAGACCTTATTGCCATGCATCAATAGCATTGCAATAGATGGACCCTCTATTGCCATGCTATCTCAGCGGTTGCTATAGGTGGAACCATCTATTGCCACGATAAATATTTGGTTGCTAGAGGTAGCCGCTCTATTGCAACGATCCATACTGGTTGCTATAGGTGGAACCGTCTATTGCCACGATAAATATTTGGTTGCTAGAGGTAGCCTCTCTATTGCAACACTAAACATTGTGGTTGCTATAGGTGCCTCCGTCTATTGCCACAGTAAATGTTTGGTTGCTAGAGGTTGCCTCTCTATTGCAACGATTAATACTGGTTGCTATTGTTGGACCCTCTATTGCCACGCTAACTATTGTGTTGCTATAGTTTGGAGACTCTATTGCAATGGCCACTATTCCATTGGTATGATGTTTTTTGCAACACCGTTTGTTTGTTGCTATATCATATATGGCAACGCCAAATTATTTTGTCGATAGTCCATATTGCAACGCTCTGTTTGCTTCAAACAATAATTGCATGCCGAACAATATATGATGAAAGAAGCATTTAGACATCCATTAATCCAAAATATGTTTTGTTCGTACAACTCATTAATGAAACCACATCCAATGTCAAACTTAGTTGATAACACACGCACAACAACTGAAACACATAAGGTATCTGACACACAGTAGCTACTTTGAACAGTTCAAAATGTAATAAGCTATATGTAGCACTGTAGCAAAGGTTAGATTAACATTGATCGTCCATCAGTTGTGCGCTCCACTCAAACTCTATCTTGCTCCTGAAACAATCATTAACATTGGTATATTCAGCAAACAGAAACTTAGTATTCAGCTAAGTATCATTTCACTTTACAAAATAACAGGAACTAGGTAGCTAAATCGATTCGTAAATATTCACAGTAGTGGAGTCAAAATCACCGTGCTTTGCTAGCTTGTTGATTCCTTTTGGATAATGCTCATTTCTTAGCCGCAGCATCCTCGATTGCTTTAGTAGTAGTAAAACTAACTGTCGCATCCCTCCTTTGTTTTGGCCATTTGAGTCTTATTCGCAAACACTATTTCTAGTTGTGCGACCATTACTTGTACCTGCCATTGCTAGTAGCTTCGAGTTGTGTTTGTGGTGGGATGCTATCTTGGTTTTCCTGCAAATCAATAGATGGAGGGAAAATTATGCCTCATACTAAGGACTATCACATGACAATATTAAACACTCTTCAGTTCTCAAACTACATGCTGATGTGATATTTCTTCACTTTCTGTATTTACATTTTCTTCATCCATGTTTGTTGTAGCAACAACCTCTGCATTTTGTCCCCCATCTTTGTTAGCCTGCATTTCAATTTTGGTCAGAAAAATCATGAGTGGAGTTTGAAACTACGAAAATGATGCATGGTTTGTAGCCGACTATTACCTGTTGTATTGATGCTTGTACATGTGTTGCTTGCATCATTGCCATAAACTCTTGCCTAAGAGCGTCTCTATTGGCCTCCCTTGCCTTCATCATTTGTTCCATCTGACACCTATGTTCTTCCCTTTTGGCTTCCCTTTCAGCCTCTTGAGATTCTAATCTCTCTTGTAGCTTTGAAAATGCTTCGGCTAGTGCTGATTCCTGACGCACTTGGCACTAGTAATCCTCAGATAGTAGTTGCCTTCTAGTTGGGTATTTTGCCAAGTATCCATTAGCATAGATCTTGGTTGATTTGTAGTTTCTTGTTTCCTGGTAGGCTGACTGGAAAATCTTATTTTGCTCCACGTCTGAGATGATGAGTGCTTCTCCATCTGTTTCCCTCTCCGAAATTTTGCTGCATGCATTATCCTAACAAAGGAGGACAGTTGAAGTAGTTAATTGAAAATGATTTTGTAGGTGGTCACTTTGCATCAGTTAATAAGGTTTGTACAAATTGTTATATACTCACATGGACATCCCTAGATTCTTGGCTTGTCCATTGCCCATTCTTACTGTGTGTGATCATGAAAAGCTCCAAATCATTTGGCTCATCACCAGTTATTGGGTCCCTCTAATTAGGCAAGAATGTAACAAATTAGCGATATGTCAAAAGGTAAGGAAGCATGGTCATGTGCTTCTGAAGTTATTACCTTCTCAAAGCCACACTGAGAAAAAGTCTTTGATCCTGCCCGATGGTGTACCTTTACATTTTGCCGATTCCGAGAATTCTTGCAACTAACCCTCTGCACAAGGAGTTGATTATAAAAAAATATTGCAATGTACTTCAACATAGCCTTTATTTCATCAAGTGCAAATGGCAAGAATGAAGTACTTCAAGGAGTTGATTATAAAAAAATATTGCAATGTACTTCAACATAGCCTTTATTTCATCAAGTGCAAATGGCAAGAATAAAGTAAAGGTCATCAAACCTGAAAACTTGTCTTGCCAAAATACAAAACCAGATAGTGCCATTCAACAATGTCCAACTCTTTTGGCTTATGTCTCATTCTCTCCTCATAGGTGGTGTACGCCCTGTACGTAGCACTTAATGTTGCTCGCCATCCTTTGTAACGCTCATTAGCGATGGTCCATATTTTTTTCGTATTTTCTTCGTTATTCTCAATGTCCCACTTATGCTATTCAACATATAAAACATAAATTCTAGGTCACTTCTTAACTAATTTGGTAACAAAACTGTGTATGCTAGCAAAAACAAATTAGAAACTTACCATCATATCAGATACTATTGAATATTTGACATCTTGGTGGATTTCCTTCCATGTTCTCACCCTAATGAGTGGTGCTTTTTTCCTTGTGTACACTACTATTTCATCAGTAAATGTGCGTGCGTTCTCACCTACAGCTCCTCCACGTGTAGAGAATTCGACTTTAAGCTTTTGACTGCCCTGCTTGGATCTCTTGTGGCTAGCTGCCAATCCTTTCATAGTACCTCGTGCCTTCCTCTTTTGGGAGTCTTATCCATCGAAATAATATACAGTGCAAGAGATTAAACAAAATCATTTACATAGGGAAAACTGAACAGAACATCAAAATAAAATCACAATAAGCATCACTTACTATCTCCCTGTGTTTTCTCATGCCGAGCATGTGATGGCTGGTTCAGAGGTGGTGTTGGATTGCTATCTTGACTTGAATTTAGTAAAACTATCTGATTTGTAGGGTTGTCATATGCACCTGCAGACAATAGGTCACAAGTGTAAACTATAAATGTATTGCGAAGGACTAATAATAAGTTGGTTGACATTTTAGGAAAAGAAGGCATATATTACTAATTTGATCTAGTTGTCCTTGCACCCTTAACCATTCTTTGTAAGTCTTGACTATGTCATCCCTGTATATATCTTCAAAATCTGCGAAAGCCATGCTGCTATTAGTGATCTGGCCATTGCAATATAATATAATATAACAATTCATAATAGGGCAGCAACATAACTTACCCATGCTCTGGCCCTGTCTATGCATATTTTTAAGCCACACCTTGTAATCATCAAGTGACTCATCTATGGAATGTTCACTATTTGATGCCATAATTCTTGGCAATTTAATGGGTTTTATGTCCACAGTTTGCTCTATTATTTGATCCCTTGACAATACTAATCTGACCTCCCTCTCCTCTGCATTACTTGATATCATTGCATTTGCATCGACATCATATTTGATCTCGTTTAGTGTTGCTACAGAGTTACCACTTCTCCTCTTGTAGTACAAGTAGTCCCTGGTACCATACCCCAAATTTGATTTTATTGTTATTAAGTTACCAAACATGAGGTCGTCCCTGGCTATTGTATACTAAGCAAATTGTTGTCCCCCCTATGCCCCCTTGCAAGTGAAAGAAACAGTCCATGTTTGTTCCGAGCTGTCACAGAATGTAATGAGAAACATAAGCACACCCTAAACAATATTTAAAGAAGGAACAACTTGAGAATGGCAAACAATAATGTGTCCTTCATATTATTGAAGCATCTCACTACCGTTTATTGAAGGATCTCACTATTATTCAAGTATTTTGTCGAATTCTAAATCATTGTAGTAGCATCCAGACAGACATTGTGCCGTTACCTGTCGTCCTAAGTGGAACGTCGGAGGTTTTCTTGTGATTGGCTGCCATCACCTCCATCTTCATCGGCAGGAGGTGTCGCCGTCCTGGATGAAGGTGTTTGAAAAATCAACATCGTCACCCTGGGTCTGGACAATGAAGCAGGTGTTGGCGTGTTGAACGCAGGTGACATCGATTGAGTCTCCATTGATTCAATCTGCAGTCCAACTACATTGAACAAGTTAGCTACATAGACACACAGGTACATGCATTACTCTTTCATAAGTGAAAAGTGAATAGATCAATGGCTTTAGGGTTGCCGTAACTCTAACAAAGAGGAAGTCCGGGAGTCCTTGAGGTTTGAGCATCGGCGGTGGGGAGGCACGTTAAGGCGGCTTCTAGGTGCGGCCTGTCTTGCACCGACGCCCCTCCAATGACGACGCGACGGCGAAGACAAGCGGCGGCGGCAGGTGCAGATCGGGAATCGAGTTGGAGGAGGGAAAGGAAAGAATTGGAGGAGATGGGGAGGATAATGAGGAAGTGGGGAGGTTAAGATTCGTTTTGTTCGCATAATGGGCGTGGTATTAGGCGGTAAATGGTTGCATGCGGGCGCCAAGCCAATTTTCGGCAAAAATTACAAAAAATAAGTGGGAAAAGGGTGTGCCACTGACATGAGGGACCCACTTGTCGGCACTGGGTTCATGTTGTTCATCTTTTTTATTTTGATTCATTGTAAAAACGTTAAACGTGTTTAGATTTCGCATTTGTTGTCCAAATCAGGTGAATCTTTTTTCCAATTTCTCGGAAAACTTTTTCCTTTCATGTGGTTTTATTTGCATTGTGTTACTCGACCCCTTGTATTAACATTTTGTCATTTGCTTTACTATTTACGTACTCTACAATGAACAGACCTTTTTCTAATGTGTCCAAGGTACTAGGGGCTTATGAATAGGCAAGTTGGAATCTTGTTTGATCAAATGTGTATCATATAGGTGTATCATATATATGGCATATCATATAGGTGTATCATGTTCAATGTCACCTTCTTTGCCTTGAGGTGATTTCATGTGGGAGCTAAGACAATGTTTTAGTGCAAATTGGTAATCAATGTCCTCAAGGACAGGATTTATCGCACAAACCATCTTTTTGCAGCGTGACATCTTTACCTAGGTTTGGGTTCGTGACACCAAGATACACTTATCTTTGTATTTGTATTTGTGATAAACCAAGTTAGTGATATACACTTACCTTTGTATTTGCGATAGCATCCACTCCCTCATGCACATTGTGTTAGGACTTAAGAAAATATATATTGGAATTGTATAAACCTAAATTGGCAAAAAATTAGGACTAAAAAACTTGTAAATTAAAAATGAAGGAATATAAATTGAAAGAAAATGCAAAAAAAAATATGTTAGGTGTATCATATATATGGCATATCATATAGGTGTATCATGTTCAAAGTCACCTTCTTTGCCTTGAGGTGATTTCATGTGGGAGCTAAGACAATGTTTTAGTGCAAATTGGTAATCGATGTCCTCAAGGATAGGATTTATCGCACAAACCATCTTTTTGCAGCGTGACATCTTTACCTAGGTTTGGGTTCGTGACACCAAGATACACTTATCTTTGTATTTGTATTTATGATAAACCAAGCTAGTGATATACACTTACCTTTGTATTTGTGATAGCAGCCACTCCCTCATGCACATTGTGTTAGGACTTAAGAAAATATATATTGGAATTGTATGTTGTCTTAGGCTCCCAGAAATTTTTCTAAGTCCCTGAAGTGACAATAGCAAGTTAACTTCTTTGTGACATTTTATCGTCCAAATTCAAGTGGTAGCTCAATTGGATTCCTGAAAATGAGTTGAAGTACCTTTCATGGTGAAAACAATAGATCAAGTCTCATCAAATTTGGAGTTCATTTGGATCTTCAAAAATAGTTTCCAAAACAGCAAAAGTTTACTTTGTCACTTAACTAACATTGACATGTCGGCATTCCACGTTCTCCAAATTTTGTTAAGCAACTTGATTTGGTACCAAAATAAGAGTTGGAGTATATATGATGGAGAAGAGCATGTATAAAGATGGCACTTGTTTGACTTCATTTTGATCATCAATTTGGATTTTTGTTTGTCACTGTCAATACGTTGACGCTATCACTTTGGAGCTTAATTACCTACTAATCCATAGCTCTAATATTCCTACTCAATAAATACAAGTAAAAGAGCATCAGGAGAGGAACAACTTTGTTTAAAGGCCCATAGCCCAGTTCAGAGCAGAGCCGGCCCTAAAATGGCCTCCAAGTTAGGCACTACGACGCACACCACGTGTTCGAGGTTATGCCTCGTGGCGACCATGCGCTGGCCGTGCCCCCACCATGGCCAATGTGTGTCCCCTTCCTCTGCCAGTGCCGCTGCTGATGGGGAGAGCCTAAGCGCACTCCTCCCCATCCATCACTCGCCTCTCCACTCTCCCTTGGCCTCGCTTCGCTCTCCCTCGCTCTCTGGCCACTCCAGAGCGGAGCCATCATGGACACCGCCACCGAGCTTCGTGGCCACCACCCCTCACTCATCCTTCGAGACCCCTCTGTCTCTCCCATGCACCGCAGCGCCTTCGCCGTCGTGTGCCACACCTTCTCGCCTAAGGCAGCCAGCTGCTACCGCCCTCGGGCTACCGCCAGCCTGCTGTGCCCGTCGCGGCCGCTCTCTCGTAGGTGGCCAAGCCACCTAGGGCCGCCTCAGGCCAAGCTGAGCAGTCCCATGGATGCTCGTGGACCCGTTGGTGCTTGTGCTGCCCATCTCCTCTGGCTGGATTCCGGCCTCCCCGCTGGCCCTCCCCTGCTCTCTGTTAGTAGGAAGAAGAAGAGGGACCTCGCGCTCAAATAATGGAAAAGGAAGGGGCCTAAGTGTAGAAATCGTGACTCAGTTGAATAGCGCAGCAGACTACGGGGTTGATTCAGGAAAAACTCAGGGGCCTCGATGCAATTGTGTTTTTCTTTATTGCAATTATTTAGCTTAAACTTTGGAAATTCGTAGTAATTCGTAGAACAATCGTAAAATAGTAAATAAGGACTTTTTGGAATTCTTGTGAAATTATCTATGCAATGGATCTATAATATGGCATGATTTAGTTTAAAGTTTTTGCTGTAAAAATAAATTTATGCAGTTAGGTTTTTAATACTAGTTATGTCTTATCTTTTTCATAACTGTAGTTTTTGTGCTCAAATAAATGTGAACTTTTTATGGAATGGTACTCATGTGATGGGTGATGTCTGGTAAAATTTTTTTGATTTTATGCTTGATGGTTTAAGATCTATAAAAATAACAATTGCCTTGTGTTGCTTTGCTCCTATTCTGAATAGGCCTGAATATTTGTGTTAATTGACTCAACTAAGTTATGAATCAAGACTTTATGACAATAAATGAGTTGTAGTACTTTTATTATTCTTTTAAAAAAGCTAAATAGCATAATTTTTGGTTAAGTAGATTTTTAGTTATAGTTGCTTAAATTTCTATGGCTGTTTCTGCCCAAATCCAGACAGAGTTGCCTTATTGGTACTGTGGGGCCTTTTTAATAGTAGAATTAACTCTAGGTGTTTATAACAAAGTTGTTAAGAATTTTCTAAGATTTCTAAAAAGTCTATAACCACATTTATTGGACAAGTAGAACTCTAGTTATTGCTGTTTAAAGTGGCATGTCAAATTTTGTCTATGTTTTGGATAGAGATGCATTCATTTGATTAATTGACCTTGTTAACTATAGAATCATCTTAAGATGAGAATAAGAAAGTTGTAGGTAACTTCATAACCTTTTCAAAAAATTATGATTCATGTTTGTTGGAGGTCTAGAACTCCAGTTATGCTTCTCTGAAGTTCCTATCAGTTTTTTGTCTATAATTATACCACTGCTGTTTGGGTTGCATGTGCAATTTTGCTTGTGCAATTATTTTCGTGGTGTAAATGATGTTTGCTGTGGATTTAGTGAATACCAAAGTGGTAGCTAATTTCACAATATTGCTTGTGTTCAAATTGCATGACCATAGGCCTGATAGTTGAGGAGTTATGAATTTGACAAATGATCTATCATGTTTGGTCTATGCTCTGTGCAGATTTGAAGGATTTCATTGTTTGACCTAGTTAAGTATGAAATCATGTCTTAGTGATTATATAAGAGTTATAGTGCTTTCCTTAAGCTTTCCAAACTATCCTAGATCACCCCTTTTGGTGTTGTAGAGCTCTAGTTATAAGCTTGTGACATTGCATGGCAGAATCTATCCAAGTCTGGACAGAGGTGCTCAATTGTGCTTGATTGACCTTGTTAATTGTGGAATCACCTTGTGATGATAATAAACATGTTTTAGACAATTTAGTAAGCTTTCTATAAAGTTAAGGTTCATGCTTGTTTGATGTCTGTAACTCCAGTTATGCATTTTTGAAATGACTACTACTTTTCTGTCCTAGTTCTGTGCAGATCTGAAACATTGGCATGTTTGACCTAGTTAGCTTTCGAATAAGCTTTTGGTTATAATAACAATGTTGTAGCAAATTTCATTAGCTTTCCAGAAAGTCTAGGATCACCTTCTTTGGATGTCTGGATCTCCAATTTTGGATAAAACAAATGTTAGCTGTGCTGCTGTCCAAATTCCGTGTTGTGCTTACAAGTTGATTGCTTTCACTTTGCATTGCCTTATGTGTTGCTAAGTGTGACTCATGCCTTTAAGAGTGTTAAATTAAGTTACCTGAGATCTTAAATTGTGATAGAGGTTTTCAATGGAATAGCTTAACTCAAGTTCACTTGTGTGCCATGCCTAATTTGTTTGCTATCCCTTTATAATAGGTTGTGTGATGTTTAGTTAAATAACTCTAGGTGCCTATGTCTTGCATGATCTTATGTTTGCCTTGAATGCTATTATGTGATGCATCTCATATTACCATTCTTCATATTCATGCACTTGCATCTTGCATCTCATCTAGGTACACTAGATGAACCACATGAAGGATGTGATGTTGGAGCCGAACCCGAAGACGGTGTATGGTGGACTATCCAGAAGATAGAAGGACTGGACAAGCGCTAGGATGGGAGATACTCGCCATGCGAGTGTCATCTAACAAATACTAACCTAGTGTTGGATCCTAGGCAAGCTCTGGAGCATTCTAAGCCTCCTATATTTTTACAAATATCACTTGCGTCCTTTATGTTTGATGCATTAGGTTATAAGAGTTGGTTGGAAACACTTGATGCATAGAACTACTTTGTCTAGAAATATACCTTTAACCCTATGTAGGTCCAGGATCGAATCTATGCTTAGCCATGCTTAGACCAGTAGAAGTCGGGTGATTTCCTGTCACCAGCGAGATATAGGTGAATACCGAAGCATGGTTGGCTATATTTGCTATCGTGGAAAAGAACCATGGGGTAATGTAAATGGAGGCCGGGCGGAGTCTATGTGTAGGTTGACTCATGTGATTCCGTCTATGCTGGTTAAGGACCATACCGTTATTGGCACTTCTGACAAGATTGAACGCATGCCTATCACTTAGCTGGCCGGATAACTCGTTTCGACCGCGAAGCCAAGTAGCTCAACTCAGGCCGGGCACTGTTCTATAAAAGTGCGCACTCTGGATGGTAGAAAGGATGTGCGGGGAGCCAGATGTGAGCCCAAGGGCAGGTCGGGCCTAAACATCCTGGCAGCTAGTTGTCCCTAATTGTGCGGCGCTTGGTGAACCCATGAAATGTGGACCTGAGTTGTACCAAAGGTGACCTAAGACTACCTTGGCGTAGGCATGTCTGGATTTGTGTTAGGAATAAATTCCCAGTTGGTTGAAATCGATTCGAATCGCCGTCTCTCCCAGATAGTGAGAAACTTGGCTAGCCCCAACATCGTAGTAATTGTGTTATGGAATGTGATGGTTCGGATGGACATGGAATTACTACACCGGCTATGGTTACTATTGTATGCTACTAAATGATATACCACATGTTTGGCATAGGTTAGTTGCTAATCTAGAGATGAATAGCTATAATTAACTTGGTTACCGAATTATAAAATGTATAGCTCAACTAGTGGCTTTTATGCAAAATGTTGTCAAGCTAGCTCCACTTATAAAGCCTTGCATGATCCTTGGAGTCATTTATTTCTGGTTTATGATGGGCTGAGTACATTCGAGTACTCAGGGTTTATCCCACCATATTGCAGGTGAAGTTCTCGGCCTGCTGAAGATGGTGGCTAACCATCAGTGGGCTCAGTGACTCTATACTTATTCTCATCTACAAGCTTTTGTCAGAGGATGTCACTTATGCTAGCGATGTATTTGGAACTTATATTAATGTAATCATTTGAAAGCTATGTTGTTTTCCTTAACCGGATTCGAAACCCAAACTTGTACTATTATTTGTGAATCTATTTGTAATATTATTTCCGCTGCAACTCTGTGTATGTGATATGTATTTGCTTAATCATACGATCTTGGTTGTGATGTTGATTTATCGAGGTCCTTCGTGACACTCGGCGGACTACCGGGTTTATATAAGTGAAAGTATGCGCGTGTCAACGTGTTAGCGGGGACAGCCGTACTTGATCTTGTATAAATTGGGCGGTTCCATCACAGCTGGTATCAGAGCAAGGTTAAGCATAACACTATCATGTATATAGTTTTAAAAACAAAGTTTTGAAAAATCCTATTTTAGCTAAACCTTTAGCTACAGGCAAATTTGTCAAAACTTATTTGCAAAACTATGCTAGCGACATCCTCCTTTATGCTATCTAAGTACTAACATGGGGTTTTTTCTTTCGTCGTCCATACAGTGTGCTATTGTATGGATGTCATTCGCTTGAATGGTAATGTATGGATCACTATACCTCTACACCCAGGTAAGAAGGTAAGTTGATGAGTGGCATGACCGCAAGATGTGAGCATACGGCCAAAGGGGAGAGGTAGTTTTGATACTTAAGTATATATATCTCATATATATACGGAAGTGTTTAATTGTGGGTTAGCTTTGGTATGGCTATATATGCATATTCTATATGTATGTATAGACGTATTTACTTTTGGGTAGCTTTGATATGGAAGTATATATATGTGGGTATATATATATGGAAGTATTCAGCTTGCAACCTAGAGCCCAGACTTTCATTTCTGCATATAAAATTGTGGGGTTGGTGTCGATGCGGGACCCATAGAGTTCCCCACGGAGAAGAGAGAAGAAAACCTAGTCCAAATAGGATTCTCTACATGTAATCCTACTAGGACTAGTTACACATAATCCTACTAGGATCTCTACTTTGTAACCGACTAGGACTCCCGCCTCACCTGGACTATATAAAGGAGGGCAGGGGTCCCTAGATCGGCACCTATAGAGGACAAGATACAACACAACAACAGACAATCAATACAACGTAAAGGCTAACGCTGATTGGACGTAGGGCTATTACTCGACCACAGTCGAGGGCCTGAACCAGGATAAATCGACTGTCTCTTGCGTTCACCGTCGAGTTCTGCATACGCCGAAGCCCGAACATACTGTCCTAGGTAACCCCGTGGCAGGCTATCGGTGGTAAAACATCGACAGTTGGTGCGCCAGGTAGGGCCTTTCAGCAAATTTACATCCGAGAGCTCGATGGACCTCAACAACATGATCTTCTCGACGGGATCAACCTTCATCTTCGGCTCGTGGATCTGCGAGGCTGGCGACGATGGCAAGCTTCAAAGCCATCTCCTCAGAGATTCGGATCACCACGAAGATGTTTTTGTTTCAGCGACTATGATAGATCAAGTCACTGGAAGATTCGCGTAGCTCGTGATGTCCGATTCAACTCAGGTTTTGCGACTTTGCGCATCCGACTCGAATTCAGGCTCCGCATCCAAGATGGAGTATGACACGAGTTCTTTCGAGAATCCGAGTTCTTTTCCAATGGGGCTGTAGAACGCGGCCTCGGTATATCAAGAATACAACTCGGAGTGCGCTCAGAATCCCTTCAAGAAGTCGGATCTTTTCCCGTTTGGACTCCACAACATGGCAAAGTCTTACCACGCACAGCTCGAAGGATCCCTCGACCCAGTGCTTAGAATGCCACTAAAAGGAGCTTAGGAAGGTCTCGTACTAACTATAACATCTCAAGATTGCATCGTCCACTGGCCAGGCTCTAGGCTCTAGTCCTGAGGACAGCAGTACCCGACTAGTCGGCACGACAACAGCAATTCTACCCTACCAAGAAGGAGACTCGATCTGTGACCTTGAAGCCTCTACTAAAGTTATCACCAACCCCGATAGTATAGAAACCAACGCCAATAATAGAACAGTTCACGCACGGGAAGTACTCATGGTTCGTCGTCCTCGATCACCATTGATCCCCCTAGAAGCACCCGACGTCAGGTCATCAGATGAATCTGAGTCCAACATATCACCCTTTGCTCAAGGGCTATGATGGTGAGACCGAGAATCAAAGGCAAGCTAGAGAAAGAAGAAACAAGTTGAAACAAGGACGCCAGCGACGTGCTAGGCAGCGCAAGGAAGCTTGGATCAAATATGAGTCAGATCTGGTCGAATACAACAGGAGAAAATCAGAACAAGAAGTCGAAGAAAGACGTGCGATGAACACACCCTACAACAGGATCCGAGAAGCACTTGAAGAACTCGGAATGACCTCACATCCTAGTGAACAGCAGGAACAACTCTGGGAACTTCTCCGGACAGCAGCCCTAAAGACACATGATGGAAGAACCCGTTCAAGACTACCCGCCAGATCAACATCTCATAGGAAGGAGGATCAAAATCAGAGGAAGTCCGCATTTGAGAGACTTGGACCAAGTGGAAGTCACAACAGAGAAAGCAGGAGGGACCACAGTCAAAACCACCGAGGTGAACAACCAAGACAGATCAGAAGCGAAGCACCCATTCGGATAGCCCCGCAGAACTACTCTCGCCAAAACAACAGCTGGCGGGAAGGAGGTGCTGAATCAGAATACAGAGAAGCTGGGACGCAGATAGATTCCCCTATTTTGCAAGCAGACTTGCTTCAATATGACTACGCACAAGTTCAAACCGTCCAACCACTCTAAATATGACGGTAAGACCGAACCAAAGCAGTGGCTCAGGATATACTCACAATCGATTGAACTAGCCAGAGGAGACGATGATATCAAGACCTTATTTTTTCCAATGGCCCTGGAAACCATGCCTCTCCAATGGTTCGACAAATTGAACCCAGGGTCAATCAGAAATTGGGAGGACTTGCAAAGAGCTTTCTGTGAAAATTTCACGGGTATCATTACGCACCCAATCACCCACGCAGAACTAAAGGGACTCAAGCAGAAAGGAGGCGAAAGTCTCAGACAATACTATCGACGATTTGGCGAACTACGTGCCCAAGTACATGACATCACCGAACGAGAAGTAATCGAAGCTTTCTCTCACGGAATCATGGCTAGGTGACAGTTTCAGGATTTCTGCAAAGAGAACCCGAGAAACAATGAAGAATTCAGATGCATAGTAGAAAAATGATTACTGCAGAGGAGAAGACACGAGAAAGGTTCCCGGAAAGAAGCAACTGAGACAACCTAGATAAGCAAAATCATCAAAACAATAGACACCAAGAGAGAAAACGTGGACCAGACAACACCGTAGCGGTAACTGACAAATCAAGGAAGTTTTCCAAGCCCAGAAGGTATGACGACATTGAAAGCATGCATTGCCCATTGCACCCTAATGGAAAGCACACCATTGGAAATTGCTACAACTTCAATGAATGATACACAAGAAAAGATAGTAAGGGGAGCACTAAAGAAGACAATCAGAAAAAAGATGAAGACAACCCCGAAGACCAGGGATTCCAAAAATCCAGGGGAACAGTAGCAGTAATCTTCGCCGGGGCCCTAGATTCCAGAAGCAAGCACCAAGAAAAGTTAGCTCTACGGACCATCATGGCAGCAGAACCGGCTACTCCAAGATATCTCAATTGGTCACAATATCCGATCCAATTTTCAAGAGAAGATCAATGGACTAGCGTAGGAAACATAGGTCATTACCCACTGGTTCTAGATCCAACTATCGCCGGTATGACTGTCACAAAGGTACTAATTGATGGAGGAGCCGGACTCAACATCATTTTTTCAGAAAGTCTAAGGAAGATGGGAATACAACTCGCCGGGATGATTACACCAACGAGCACACCTTTCTATGGGATAGTACCCGGCAAGGTAGCCATGCCACTTGGACAAATCACTCTACCGGTTACTTTTGGAACTCCCTCAAACTACCGCACAGAGTTCATCAAGTTTGAAGTTGTAGACTTTGAATCATCATACCACGCAATCCTCGGACGTCCAGCACTGGCAAAATTCATGGCAATACCATATTACCCATACCTATTGCTAAAGATGCCAGGGCCTAATGGAGTCCTCTCCCTGCGAAGTGATTTGAAGCGCTCTTTTGACTGCGATGTTTAGGCAATTCGAATTGCGGCCAAAGCACAAGCAACCAATGGTAGAAAAGAAATAGCTGCTATTGCCACGGAATTGAGCCCAGAAGAACTAGAGATACCAGCTAAAAAGCCCAGCATCCTAGCACCACCAAAAGAAGCCGACGTCAAGCAAATCGACCTGGGAACCGGTGATCCCGCCAAAACGGCAACCATCAGTGCTCACCTCTCGGCAAAATAGGAACTCACGCTCACCAACTTTCTTCGGGACAACAAAGATATCTTCGCTTGGAAGCCGGCCGACATGCCAGGTGTCCCAAGAGAGTTGGTTGAGCACAAAATTGATATCAATGAAGGCTCCAAGCCTGTGAAGCAACGACTAAGACGGTTCTCACCTGACAAGAAGGCAGCAACTAAAAAAGAAATCACAAAGCTAATGGCAGACGGGTTCATCAGAGAGATTCTACACCTAGATTCGCTAGCAAACCTAGTTCTAGTTCAGAAAAAGAACATGGACGAATGGCACATGTGTGTCGACTATACAGATCTCAACAAACACTGCCCGAAAGATCCATTTGACTACCACGCATTGATCAGATAGTTGATTCAACAGCAGGATCTGCCTTATTATCCTTCCTTGATTGCTATTCATGATATCACCAAATCGCTTTAAAAGAAGAAGACCAGAGCAAGACATCTTTCATCACTCCGTTCGGTGCCTACTGCTACAAGACCATGTTGTTTGGACTCAAGAACGCTAGTGCCACTTACCAAAGAGCTATCCAGACGTGCCTTGGTGAATAGATCGGCGAAAACGTGGAGGCATACATGGATGACGTAGTTGTGAAAACAAAGAACCCGGACACACTTATTGAAGACTTAAAGCAAACCTTCGAAAACTTAAAAAGGTGGAGGTGGAAATTGAACCCAAGCAAGTGTGTATTCAGAGTTCCTTCAGGACAACTACTCGGATTCTTGGTCAGTCATCGTGGAATCAAAGCCAGCGCCAAGCAAATTCGAGCCATAACAGAGATGGGACCCCCTCAAAGCGTCAAAGATGTGCAGAAACTAACAGGCTGCATGGCAGCCCTCAATCATTTCATATCAAGACTCGGCGAAAAAGGGTTACCTTTCTTTAAACTACTAAAGAAGACAGACAAGTTCGAGTGGACAGAGGAAGGCAACAAAGCTTTCAAAAGACTTAAAGCATACCTCACATCATCGCCCGTTCTCACGCCACCAAATAAATACGAAGACATGATGCTATATATTGCGGCTACTTCTACGGTGATCAGCACAGCGATAGTCGTGGAAAGAGAAGAAGAAGGGCGCGTATATAAAGTACAACGCCCCATATACTACATCAGCGAGGTTCTGTCAGAATCAAAAAGCTGGTACCCGCATGTGCAAAATCTACTCTACGCTCTCTTGATCACTTCACGAAAGCTACTCCACTATTTTGAAAGCCACAAGATTACCATGGTGACATATTTCCCACTCGGAGACATCCTACACAATAGAGACGCAACAGGGCGCATATCTAAGTGGGCAGTTGAACTTGGAGCTCTCAATATTGATTTCACCCCACGGAAGGCAATTAAATCCCAAGCCCTTGCTGATTTTGTGGCCGAGTGAACAGAAATTCAACAACCTATGTCAAACACCATCCTTGACCATTGGAAGATGTACTTTGATGGATCACTCAAGCTAGGCGGAGCCAGAGTAGGAGTTCTCTTAATTTCTCCAGACGGAAAACAACTCAAGTATGTCCTTCAGATATTATGCCAAGATACAAACAATGAAGCAGAGTACGAAGCCCTCATCCACGGGCTTCGAGTGGCAATTACCCTTGGAATCAAGCGATTGCTCATGTACGGAGATTCGGCAGTAGTCATCAACCAAGTCAACAAAGATTGGGACTGCACCAAAGAAAACATGGGCGCCTACTACGCTGAAATACGAAAGCTTGAAAAATATTTTCAAGGATTAGAAATTCTACACGTCCTGCGTGATTCTAATATTGCAGCAAACATCGTCGCCAAGCTCGGGTCAGACAGGGCGAAGGTCCCACCCGGTGTATTTATAGAGGAGTTATCAGCTCCCTCTATCAAACAACCCGTTGAGATAACCCCTGAACTCCCAGTAAAAGGCACCCAGATTTTGGTAATCAACACCTCATGGATCTAGGCCTTTATTGACTATATCAAAGAGAACAAGCTGCCAGCAGATAAAGAGGAGGCTACCAGAGTCGTTTGCAGAAGCAGGAACTACATCCTAGTGGGGGAAAAGCTATACAGAAGAGCCGCGTCATCAGGAGTACTCCTAAAATGTGTCTCGTTTGAAGAAGGCAAAGAGATCTTAGACAAAATACACTTAGGTTGCTGCGGAAATCATGTCGCTTCAAGAACACTAGTCAACAAAGCTTTCCGCACCGGATTCTACTGTCCAACAGCTCTGAAAGACGCGAAAGAACTAGTCAAAAATGCAAAGGCTGTCAAATGTTCGCAAGACAAGCTCATGTACCAGCTCACAATCTTATCTGCATTCCACCCGCTTAGCCTTTCTCCTGCTGGGGGCTAGATCAAGTAGGACCTCTCAAGAAAGCAAAGGGCGGTTTCGAGTACATCTTCATAGCAATTGACAAGTTCACCAAGTGGATTGAATACAAACCACTCGCAAAATACAGCGCAGCCAAAGCAGTAGAGTTCATCCAAGACATTATGCACAGATTCGACATGCCCAATCGAATAATCATAGATTTGGGCTCTCCCTTCACAGCTACAGAATTCAAAAGTTGGGCACAGGACTATGGCTTCAGCATAGATTACGCGTCAGTCACACATCCAGAAGCCAACGGACAGGTAGAAAGGGCTAACGGACTCATACTAGCTGGATTAAAGCCAAGACTGTATGAAGAATTGGTAGACTACGGATCCAAATGGATTGAAGAACTACCCAAAGTAGTATGGGGGCTACAAACTCAAATAAGCAGAGCCACCGGTTACTCACCCTTCTTCCTAGTTTACGGGTCAGAAGCCATACTACCTATCGACTTGATCTGGACATCACCAAGGATAGAACAGTATAACGAAGGAGAAGCAGAACACACAAGAAGATTAGAACTCGACAGCTCAGAAGAAGTCAGAGTAAATGCTACCCTCCAATCAGCCAGATACCTACAAGGTTTAAGACGCCACTACAACAAGAGTACCCAACCTCGATCACTCCAAATCGGAGATCTGGTACTAAGAAGATTACAAAAAACCGAAGGATGCCATAAACTACTCAGTCCATGAAAAGGTCCTTTTATTGTCACAATAGTCACCGGACCAGGCACATACAAGTTGACAACCGAGGATGGAAAAGAAGTCAACAACACATGGCACATCAGCCAACTAAGAAGATTCTATGCGTGAAAACAACTCAAGAAAGAATATATATTCAAGCAGTAAGGGATCAACGTCCATGATCAATACAGATAATGTTCATCAGCAGCATATGTATTATTATGGCTCATCAACGATTCATGATCAATAAAGATGATCTTTCTATACAATATATGTCTTGTTATGACTTTCTCCGAAGTTGTCTTCACTAAGCAAAATGGCTGAAACATGCCTAAGCATCCCGGCCGAGAGCAAAATAGCTGAAAAGATGCTTGAGCCCACCGATGAGGGTAGCTAACAAGCTAACACCCGAAACAAAAAGCAAAATGGCTAAAAATACGCCTGAGCATCCCGGCCAAGAGCAAAATAGCTGAAAAGATGCTTGAGCCCGCCGGTGAGGGTAGCTAACAAGCTAACACCCGAACCAAAAAGCAAAAACGACTGAAACTAAGCCCGAGCATAAATCAGAGCAAATTCAAGACAAGACCCTCCAGCTATTTGTTCCAAATAGCAAGAGGCTCGGGGGCTACACTTGGATAGATCCAAGAAGCGCTACATGGTTTCGCACAGGAAAGTACTCGGGCAACGCTTGTTCCTGCTCGGCAAGACCTGAAGGAACAAGAAGAAGTTTCCAGAACTCCACCATGAAGTGCTCAGAGACTTATCAATCTCAAGATCGCGGGTCCTAAGTCTTTTCAGTACTAACAAGAACACGAAGTCTGCCGAAACAATGATCTATACCAAGTTGTTTACAGGTCACAAGTAAAAAGCCAGACAAAGCGCTCAACAGATCAAGAAAGTCTGTCAAGACAACGACCCACATATACCAAGTTGTTTACAAGACAAGGACATTCAGGCAAAGAAGACGTCAACTAAAATAAAGGATCTTCATTCAGACTCTATTCAAGAAGAAGTATAAGTATTCTGTTACAAGAGCCAGAGTATAAAGGTCGATTACATTCAAGCATTGTCATCAGGAGTAGAAATATCAATATTAAGGTTATCAACAATCCTACTGGCTAAGTCTTTGACCTCAGGCTCCGCCCTTTCAACAGCATCAACATATTCTCGACTTTCGGCTTCGTCAGCGATCTTGGACAGGGGAAACTCCAGAGAAAGAACCCAGACCTGGGCAAGAACATTCCTAGTACATAAGCGGGCGCACCTCTTCACAAACTCTTGGAAACGGGTTGGAACTCGGGGAATGAACTAAGCCCAAGGTTGACCATCATCTGCTGGAGTCCGGAGAAGGTCGGCTACTGACCGGAAGGATTTCCACAAAGTGTTCCAGTCCTCAGCCCTGTTGTGACTATTGTGGGCGGTGGTCTTCATTTCCTCAAGACCCTCTGAGAGCTTCTGCTTTTCAACTTGGAGAGCTAGACCAGGCAACAAAAACAAGTCAGTGGAAAAGAAAATTAGAATACAAAAGGAAACAAAAAGAACCCGCAATACCTTTGCACTCATTCTTCAGGGACTCCACCGCAGCATCCCTCTGCTTTTCCGCCTCAACAACCCAGGCGCGGAGAACCTTCTCCTCCTTCTGATGCATCTGGCGCTCAGTCTCCAACTCGGCCAGACAGACATCAAGCTCTGCCTTCAAGGCACTCACCTCGGAGGACAACTTTTTCTTGGTTTCAGATGAGAAAAAGAAGCTGGTATGATCACGAGAAAAGACTGAGCAAAGAGAAAGATGAACAGCCATAGAAAGAATCTCAGAAAAACTAACCTGGAGCTTTTCCCCAAAAGAAGTCATAGAGGATGCCAAGTTCCCCCAGGCTGCGGTCAGCTTAGACAACCGATGAGTAGCATCGAATTGATGCAACACATCGTCATCCAAGCACGAAGCACCGGTACCAAGGGGAGCTGAGGGAGAAGCCGGCATAGGCAAAGAAGGCAAGGCCAGGGCTGTATCCTAGGAAGCCCCGGCTACCTCCTCAGAGGTACCCACCGTCGTGACCATAGTCACCTCTGGAGCAACAGGGTCAGCAGCAGCAGGGGGGCCAGCTTCCCTCACAGCCACCTCACCGACTGTACTCTCCGAGTCCTTCGACTCAGTACGCGGGGGCGCACCAGAAGGCTAACTAGAGGGGGCGGGGGAGTAAGAGAAGGTGAGGGACTACAAGATGATAGAGAAACTCGTCGATAAGAACACAAGTCAGGAAAAGGAAAGGCAAAAAGCAAAGAAGCACAACAAAGAGTCACTTACTCATCTATCTTCTTCTTCAAAAAACCGAAAGAAGACCTTGCAGGAGGAACTATGGCGGCAAAAACATTACCCCCACCTTGCGACAGGAGCGGCGCAGCTGGTACTGGAGCCCCAGAAGAACTCGGGGCCGGAGCCCCAGAAGAACTCGTACCCGACTTCCGCTTACTACAAAAGGATCAAGACCAAAAGTCAAAACAAAAGGAGGGATTCAACAACAGGAAAATGAGAAAATAACTCACCATCGCATGACAAGGGGTGCATCATCATCCTCTTCTTCCTCAGTCTCGACCAAGACCACCATAGCACCAGCTGAAAAAGGACAGAAGTACTCAGTTAAAGACAAAAACAAGCAACAAAAGGACAGAGTGTATTAATGTGCTCACCTAAGAGCATGCTAGCTATAACTTGAGTACCTGGACAAGTACTCGGCTGGTGAGCTTTTTTAGCAGCAGGCACACCAGAAGAAGAACCAGCCACTCTCCCCCTCTTGCCAATGCTACGAGCAGCTTGAGGAACTGAACGAGGAACATACTCTACATATACATCAAGGTTTGCGGAAGAAACACCAGGAAGCATTGCGGTAGTTTGCGACTTACTAGTTAAAGAAGCCCCAGCAAGACTACCCCTAGCCCCCACAACGGCAGGGAGGGCGTCAAGGGGAATCGGGTCAACGAAGTTACACCCCAATTCCTACAAAAAAATAAGACAACAAGACAAGGAAGATTAAGCGAAAATAGATAGAGCAAAAGAAATACAAAAAGTACCTGCACAAAGAGAAAACAACTTACAGCTGGAGGTGGGTTCTTCGCACAGTACTCGGAGATGGTAAGCGGGACAACGCTTGCTCCTTTCAGCATCTTCTGAAGACGCTCGACTACCTCCTCGTCGGTCAACTCAAGGGCAGGGACCATGCATGAATGATCCTTAGCCCCAGAGTACTCGAAGCCAAAGTTCTCTCGCTCCTTCAGAGGCTGAACACGATGGCAAAGAAAACTCAAGATGATTCCGAAGCCGGTCAAGCCCTGCTGCTTCAGAGTGCTTATCCTCTCAAGAAACGGCTGGATCGCCTGGAGCTCATCTAGCGTCAGGGAGTTCTTTTCCCACCGGTCATTGACCGAGGGACCAGACCTAGAGTGAACAACGAGAGAAGGAATCAAATTGGCGGCATAAAACCAGTCAGCGTGCCAATCCCTCATAGAATCAACTAGGTCATAGTCAAAGAATTTGCTTTTGAAACCCTAGCAAAATTGAATCCCGCAGCCGCCAAGAACATTGGTGTCTTCGCAGCGAGGTTGAGGCTTCAGACGAAAGAAGTGATGAAAGAGAGAAAGAGAAGGAGGAATTCTAAGGAAAGCTTCACAGAGATGTACAAAAACAGAAAGTTGGAGGATGGCATTGGGAGTAAGATGGTTCAAAACAACCCCAAAATAACCGAGAAATTGATGAAGGAAGGCGGAAGCAGGAAGGCAAAGACCAGCACGGATAAAGGAGACAAAAAGAATAATCTCACCAGGACCTGGAGCAGGGACCCGATGCTCGCCTGGAGCTCTCCATTCAGCAATGTCTTTGCTCTGGATCAGACCATCGCTAACAAGCTCGCGAAGCTGGTCCTTAGTCATTGTCGGAGCCGACCAAGCCTTCTGGGCAGCCCTCATGGCCACGAACTCCTGGTTTTCGATCACGGAAAGTGATGACTCCTCATCCATGAAGGCAACCTAGGACTTGCTCATGGCTTTCTTCCTACCCATGTACTAGCGGAAGCAAAAAGGAACTAGGGAAAGACGAGGCTAAGACGACGGCACTCAGATGATGGCGACAATGGCGGCGGCGAATTTCTGAAAACTAGGGTTTCAAGGCAAAAGCGGGGCAGTAAAGAAGAAGAAGATGAAAGGCCTTTTAATAGATTTTATAGTAGTAAAACGTGGCCCACCAGGCCCATAAAAGCACGGTGTGATAACACAATGGGCCATTTACTAACACAGCTAAAATGATGGAAGGCACAAATCCACATAATGGTACAGTTCAACGGGCAGATTTCGGACTTGTCCATCCAGCAGAACGACAGAGCTATCATATTGCTACAAAAAGAACTCATCAGCCATGAAGCAACGAAAGGTTACCTCACAAGGAGCATAACAACCCAGTCCTTATAGAAAGAACTTGGGAATCTCAAAAACAACCAGGACATCAGTAGGGTAAAGAGTGACAACTCAGAAGACAAGATTCTTTCCATTACAAATGACTTCAAAAGATACAAGATTACACATCTTACAAGACCCAATGAACTCGGTACTACGACAGGCAAGGTAGCAAAAAGGAACTCGGAGACGACTAGGTTCTGGAATGACTACGTGCTCCAAATTGCTACTCGATAGAACAAGCCGCACTCAGCTACACTGTTTTCTTCAAAGGACGGACGTAGTGCATCCAAGGCAGAAATCAGCAGCACGGCGGGACAACATAGACCAGGGGAACTCGGCAGGCATCTGTCTACCCAAGTTCGATGTGATACCGGATATGGTGTTGATCTACACCGGATAGTCTCAAGACAGGCGGTGAAGATCAACCCAGAACTGCTGGATGAAGGAACGCATCCCACATCACAAGACTTCCTCCAACTACCGCCACGTACTTCCAAGTACGAAATCGCTGTGGGATTAGTCTACCTCTAATCCCTATCACAAGACTTCCTCCAGCTACGACAAGATGCACAAGAACTACAAAATACGCCTAAGGGCTGCTCTACTTCACAAACTATCATATTCATGACTATGGGGATTTCAAACCACACAACAAAGTGCTCGATGAATCAAAGCAGCACACAAGGAGGATATTTATAGACCAAAGAAGCAGTGCACATGGACCGGGAGCACCAGCGGAACAAACCTAACAAAGGACATGGTGAAAAGACAGAATTCAATGAAAAAGAACTCAGGCGTGAAGCAACAGTACTCAACAAGCATATTCGGGAGAATATACCAACACTGTACAACCCGTGAACAAAAGGCATTTACACTCAACCACCACCATACAACTACACCTGACAACAGCAGACTCTACCTCTGAAAAGCAGCAGACTCTACATCTAAAAGCAGCAGACTCTACATCTGACAACAGCAGACTACCAAAGGATATGCCAAGATTATGTATCCGAGTTCTTTTTGAAGAATGCTCAGGGGCTAAATCAGGGGAAGTTTTTAGTTCTTTGAACAACTTAGATTCAAGACCATCCAACTCTTTGTTTCAAATAGCAAGAGGCTCAGGGGTTACACTCAGTGAGTGCACTTTTTCTTCAAAAAAGCGCACATCACTCAAAAGACTTCTTCAAGACAAGAGTTGTAAAACAACAAAAGATCCAAGACACTCCAACTTTTTGTTCCAAATAGCAAGAGGCTCGGGGGCTACACTCAGTGAGTGCACTTTTTCTCCAAAAAAGCGCACATCACCAAGAAGACTTCTTCAAGATAGATCACTTCAAGACATCAAGATAAAAAGAACCCGGACCTAGCTATACACGAGCTCTTTTTTCATAAAGAACCCGGGTATATGCTCAGGAACCCTTCGACGAAGAATCAGAGTGATTTCAAGAGAAGACCCTCCAGCTCCTTGTGCCAAAATGCAAGAGGCTCGGGGGGTACACCCAAATGGGAATACTTTTTTCTTCAAAAAAGGTACACACCAACCAAAGATCTCACGAAGTGCTGCACGGTTTCGCTCAAGAAAGCACTCGGACGACGCTTGTTTCTACTTGGCAAGACCTGAAGGAACAAGACGAGGCTTCTAAAACTCAACCATGAAGTGCTCGGGGGCTTGTCGATGCGGGACCCATAGGATACCCCGCCAGGAACGGAGAAGATCTAGTCCAACTAGGATTCTTCCCATATAATCCTAGTAGTAGTATTATTCTATAATCCTACTAGGAACTCTCATTGTAAACTGACTAGGACTCTGATCTCCTGACTATATAAAGGAGGGCGGAGTTCCTAGGGAGGAGGATACAACACAACACCACACAATCAATACAACGCAAGGGCTAACGCCGACTGGACGTAGGGCTATTACTCGACCATAGTCGAGGGCCTAAACCAGGATAAATCGACTGTCTCTTGCGTTCAACGTCAAGTTCCGCATACGCTGAAGCCCGAACATACTGCCCCGGGTACCCCCGTGGCAGGGTATCGGTGGTAAAACATCGACAGCTGGTGCGCCAAGTAGGGGCTTTCGGCGAATTTGCATCCGAGAGCTCGATGGACCTCAACAACATGATTTTTCCGGTGGGATCAACGTGCATCTCTTATGCCGTCCGCGGCAGCTCGGTTTCCCCATGCAGATCCCCGTCGTCCTACAGGGTCAACTCGCCAATTACTTCAATTCGACATCAACTCGGTCACGAGACAGCCGCAATGATTTCATCCAAGAGAGCCTGACGTCGTATCTGGACACGGCACACGGGCTGTCAACGTCGGGTGTTGTTGCCTTCTCTAGCAACGCGTGTACCGCACGAGTTTTGACAAAGCCGCAACATAATACGCGTGCTGAGGGAGTCCTACTTCTACATGAGTTCGACATCACGAGTGCTTGCACCGCTAGTCAGAATCTGGTGCTGAGTACTGTCCAAGTCGACTACTACAGCAAGTCATGGAGAGGCACTTGCACGTTGTATGCATCCATCAAGCATGCCAATGCTACAGCAAGTCTTGGAGCCGTACGTCTATAGCACGGCCATCCGTATAGCAAACAAAGGAGTTCTACTCGGCCACACCACGGGAAGCACTATCGGCGTATGAACCGAGCCATCTACATGCAAGTCGATTTCAAGCAAGACGACTCCAACATGTACGAGATCAACAGCCGCCAGCGAGTCGACCGAGCCGGTGGCGAGCCGTCTAAGCCAAAAGCAAGTAGGCCACTACGACAACCTAGTAATAGCGCAACACTCTCCGAGTACCCCACGACGATGACAGATTCTGGCTACCACTACAACAACCCGCCGACTCCGCCGTGATGCTCGATGACTACCTCGACTACTACTCAGAACCAACAAACTAGTCGGTGATGAGTTCTGGATGCTCGACGTGTCTACAACCAACTGCTCAGACATGGTATCCAACTACTCGTTCGAAGTACCCAGCAACTCGGCTGCGGCGATCGACAACTCGGCCATGAACCAAGCTAAGTGATGCTTTAATTTTTAAATACATTCCGGATATTATTTGTATGCCTCTATGGCCATATCATCTTCCCTTAATGGCTGTTAATTTACTCGGATAGTAAGCCTTAATTCGTGAAGCTTGTTTTCTTGAATGGATGGTCACATCAATGAACCTCTGAACCATACGCGAGATTCAAGTGCTTAAACGTAACAGGCTACTACCTAGGAAATTAACCGACCTAGCAAGGGAAGACTCAAAAAATCATCATGCAAGCAAACATAGTGCTCTACAATCATCATGCGAGCAAACATAGTGCTCTAAGTAAAATCATCATGTGAGCAAACATAGTGCTCTAAGTCTTCTCTTAATGGTCACTAAAATCCTCAGGTAGAACATGCCTTAATCCGTGAAGCTTGTCTACTCACATGGACGGTCACGTCAATGAACCTCTGAACCGAATGCCAGGCTCACATGGTCACATCAATGAACCTCTGAACCATACGCTAGAGATTCAAGTGCTTAAATGTAACAGGACACTACCTGAGGAATTTGCATGGCCTAGCAAGAGCAAGACGCGACAAAAGTTTATATACATTTTATGATGCCGGGGCCCGCCCCTGATTGATTATTCAAATATGGGACATGTTCCGACTTCATATCCGGAATGTCATTTACAACATGTTTTATGTTTAACATGCAGGGGAGCTACATCTGTACCATGAGATCAGGAAAAACACGCTCCTGAGAGCTAGTCCAGAAACAACCTGGTTTGATCAAAAAAGAACCCCAACAAGGTGCAGCAAGAACCAAGACAAGCACTTAGAAAGAACCCGGATTGATCAGAAAAAAACCCCGAAGAGGTGCTGCAACTACCAAGACAAATTCAGAAAGAACCCGAATTGATCAGAAAACAGTGCGGATGAGGTACATACAAGTTCAGAAAAAATCTAGACGAAGTGCAAACAATCTGGAAGAGGTACATCAAGAACCAGAAGTCTAGAAACAACCCGGATGAATCAAAAACAACCTGGAAGAACATCATGGCTTAGTCAAACGCTAAGCTCGGTAGCTCAGCATATGCTTCAACTACACCCGGGGGCTCGAATTCAAGGGCGAAAGACCAAGAATACAAGTACTCAATACTACAACAACGACAACACATCAAGACCCTTCATCCGATTTCTTTTTGAAAGAAAAGAACTCGGAGAAGGCTCGGGGGCTGCGGGATACATAACCCTAGAAATTTTTTAAGACAAGAATCTAGACCCTCCAACTTTTGCAAGCAAAAGCAAGAGGCTTGGGGGCTACACTCAGTGAGTGCAATTTTTACGAAAAATTGCATCCACCGAAAAAGAACTCGAGCAACCAAGAGGACTAAAGGGACCCTCTGGCTTCTTGTCCGAACAAGCAAGAGGCTTGGGGGCTACACTCACTGAGTGCACTTTTGTCCAAAAGTGCACATCAGCCGAAGAAAAGACAAAGAAGACCATCTCAAGATCTCGCTTCAAGAAAGAACCCGGAACAAGTCTACAACAACCCGGCCCTTGAAGCTCAATCATGAAATGCTCGGGGGCTTGTCGATGCGGGACCCATAGAGTTCCCCACGGAGAAGAGAGAAGAAAACCTAGTCCAAATAGGATTCTCTACATGTAATCCTACTAGGACTAGTTACACATAATCCTACTAGGATCTCTACTTTGTAACCGACTAGGACTCCCGCCTCTCATAGACTATATAAAGGAGGGCAGGGGTCCCTAGATCGGCACCTACAGAGGACGAGATACAACACAACAACACACAATCAATACAATGCAAAGGCTAACGCTGACTGGACGTAGGGCTATTACTCGACCACAGTCGAGGGCCTAAACTAGGATAAATCGACTGTCTCTTGCGTTCACCGTCGAGTTCCGCATACGCCGAAGCCCGAACATACTGTCCCGGGTAACCCCGTGGCAGGCTATCGGTGGTAAAACATCGACAGCTAGGCTGAAATGAAATCCTTCTATAGGTACGCTAACCACGAATGCATAGATTGAATGTAGCGGACGACTAGCTATATATTGAGAGAGTACGTATTATGCCACCGACATAGAACGTAACTGCCACCTTAGGCTGACAATTTTGTGAGGACAAATAGGACGGTCATGCATCATGATTGTGCTTGTGCATAAATATGCTTCCCTCACTTTGTTCTAATACTATGTAACTTATGATCAATGTGATGTTACTATCTTCTCTGTGTGAAGCTAGGCAAAATGCCATGTTCCATGCCGCTTGAATAACTGTGCTTGAAGATAGTGTGATTAGCTTCGCCTTGTATGTTGCTTCCAAGGAAATAAAAGATAACAGTACCTTACCACCATGTTTTGCATGATATGTGTAGTGGTATTGCTATAGATGACTGCTTGTCATATACGAGCTTTGTGCTTAGTAATAGTCGCTTAAGCTAATTGGATTGAGTATTTCAAAAAGACTTGCTTTAGACCATGATGTATGTGTGGATGCTCGTTATCTAGGTAGTGCCATAGCTGTCACCCCTTTTGTCCTCGATAAGCATACGAGTGTTGAAGAGTGCTATCCTGGAACAGTGTCCAAGTTTTGATAATCTCATGGTTGTCGTCTCTAATTAAGTTCTCTCTTAGGAGCCTGAGCCTTTACACATGGTTGCTAGCCCTTGAACGTTGCACTACGAAGACCTTTATCCATGCCTTTGCTTGACCTTAGGCCCAAGCTGAGTTCCCTTGAATGCTTGCATGTGTCGTGGTTGTTCCGCTCCTGTGTGGGAGTACCCTGCTCAAAATCCTTGTTAGACTTCATTGTTCCTTCTCCTACTGAGATGATTTGGTGCAATGCTAATCACTATCTACATTGGCTTCGGAACCTTTTCCTCGCAAGATCATGTCGTTGTTTTATCAACTAAATCCCTAGTCTGTGCATTGGCTCTATCCCTCAAATCTTGTTTGTTTTGTCTCCAACTCTTTCAAGTCTCTGGATATTTATCAGTCTTGATCTCATATTGCTACTCGGCAAGACCAAATCTCATGTTAATGTTTACCTGGTAATCACCTTGGTGGACACAAGGTGTATATGGAAATTAAGCAAGAGTCCCCTGCTCAATTGTCTTTGGTAATTAGGCTATGTTCTCTTGCACTGTGTTTTGATCTTTAGATCACCTCCTTGTTGACTCCTAACCTTGCGACTACCTTTGTTTGCTATCCCTCCTTCCCTTGGTGCTTGCTCCTATGCAACCAAATTTGTGCCACGTGAAAATTCTTGTGGGTTGTATGTTCAGTAATGGTGCCACGATTAGCAATCTATGGTGCCGCGATGAAACCAAGAGCCTCCTATGGGCGTGCACACAAGGTTGTGCTGCTCGGCATGCGCTGGTATCAAGGTTCCTACTCATGATCCATTGTGGAACTGTACCGATGTGTTATTTTCATGTGAGCTCTTCCTTGGTTATCTCTTCATATCTAATCGAAAGATCCTTATATCAAACCAAAAGTAGTAGAGCTTCCTTCTGTAGTCATCCAAAGGATAACCTTTAAAGAAAAGGTCACTGACATGAACTTAACAGACTGCAAGAGATGGTAGACAAGTGACTCTACTTGACTATCCCTATAATGACGTCGGTCATCTAGTGAGCAACTTATGTCATCCCCGTTGGATCAAAAGGGCACACAACACTTAAAGTTGGACAAGTTATCAGTTGGATGATAAATGGACCAGGATATTATGTCCTATAATAGGTCACCTGGTGCTTATGAGCTTTTTGTCCAAGTCTTGACCTTTATGTGCAAGATGATCAACCGACCTTCTTCGGTGTGACCCCTTTCTGTGACTTCAATGGCGACCATCTGTTTATGCTTCGACCACAATTCTTATTGTCAAGAGTGAAGATTTGGATCCTTTTTGGTGTTGAGAGATAACCGATTAGTTACTAGTAGGAAGGTTAATTGTCTAGCTAGGTAATGAGATTCTTTGGTAGCTCCGAAACCTAGGTCTCATGGAATAATGCTAAGCAAAGAAACAGCAAAGCCGGTCATCGATGCCAGTATTGCTTTCTTCTCCATGCCATGTGTCGTCAAGTCAATTCCATCTTGGACAATCACATGGGCAATGCAAGATGCTATATCAGTTAAGTAAAGAGCTAGAGAAAACACGTCCCTAGTCTCGGTCAGCATCATTATGTATATGGTGCTATCAAAGGATTTGTTCAAGACCCTATTGGAGAAAGTATAGAAGGGTGGTTGAAAACGGTCCCTTATCTTGTAGGACTACCCCTCCACGTGAAGTATGCATTGTGCCCTACAAAATAACCCACAAGTCTAGTGCTTGTGTATCATCGAGTTGGTGTCTAAATCAACAGTTGAGGTCGTTTTCTAAGAGGCATGTAAGGAAATCCCTAGCCTCCATCCCCAGCGAGAAGTTACCGCTGTCATAAAAAGAGTTAAAGACTATGAACACACTTCCCAATGTGTAAATCAAAGGAAAAGAGGAGCGGGAAATCTGTCAAGATTTCATGGCACTAAACCGGCAATCTTGAAGCCAGTGATTAGTGGCTCAAACATGGTTGATTTCACACCAAACTTGGTGATCTCATTCCTCGCTTAAGGTACTTCGATGTCTAAAGTTGGTTTGAGGGTTGGTTGAGTAAAGCAACATATTTGAGAGATGTTTTGACAGTTCGGTCACAAAAATTACAGAACAAAGCAGTTTTGGTAGATGATTTGTTTGGATAGTCAACGGTGTCCGTTTGAGATTAATTTTGGTCAGTAGTTAAAGGACTCTTGAATCTAAATGCCTACCAAAATTTGTGCCCAATGGAGCAGTAGTTTGTAGGATATGAACTGATTACTGAGAGGTACAGAAACTATGATTTCTCTGCTGACTACTAGCATCCCTCGTATTAGTAGGTTGTGTTGAAGTTCAGGTCATGTTGGCAATGTGATGATTGTTAATACTTTTGATGTCCTAGAGAAGACTCCTTACACCCCTTTGTGCCTTGCTTTTGCCCTCTCATATCAACAATACTTGAGCAGTCAAGGTGTTCTATAAGTCAATTTGTGCCATTACGAGTCGAAAACAATTTGAAGTGTCAAACAACAAATTTGAGACTTTGATTTTGAGTTGTTGATTGACATTAGAAAGGAAGCCTCAATGTCAAAAGTAGTCCAACCCGGCTAATTTTGCGACAGTGCAAGTCAACCCAACTTACTACGCCACTGCACCATGAAGGCAAATTGTGCTCAACCTGCTTAGTAGTGTACTATTTTTCTAGTCGGTTTATGCTCCGTAGTACTCTCCGTATCCCGAGAACGAAGTATTGTGCTATCTTGGATTCCTCCCAAAGTAACAATGCTTCATGGAAACCAATGAAGGAAATTCTTCAGACAAAACTTACTACGAAGAGCAATTATCAGAAAAGTGTCTTCACCAAATTAGCCTCTCTGATACTCTAAAGTTAAGTAGCCTAATGCTATCACTGATGTTGGAAAATGGATGGCATGCTTCTCTTCCCTTAAAAGTCTTTCGCACCGAATCTCGGGGCGAGATTCCCATAAGGGGGGAGGACTGTAATACCTCGGGTGTTAGTCATGAGTTAAGTAATGGGTTTGAGCTCAAACATGACATGATAAGTGTTGATGAAGGTGTCAAGATCAAATCTACAAAGAGTGAGCTCCAACTTAAACTCGGACAACACACCCTAACATGTGGACCCTTGTTAAGATTATGCAAGAGTAATGTTAAACATGCTTATTTCATGTACATTACATCAACATGCATCCATCTTGACTAGTGGAAAAGTTTCATGAAGTTTGGAATCAAGAAGTCACATGAAATGATAAGTTATAATCTTTCTTGGATTGCTTTATTAAGTAAATAGGAATATGAGTTGTCGACTAAACCTTGCTACCATGTCCAAATGACTCTAATTGAACTCTACAACAAAAGTCATGAAGGGTTCGTGTTGAGCAGAAGTCAAGAAAATGCCTCAATCGGTCTAAAACTCCAATTTAAGCTTTACTGTGATGCTATTTTGACCTGTGTTGACCAATCACTTATAGTGCTTGCATGGAGTTGCACCTTAAAAAAAGATGAAGTTTGAGTAGAGTAGAACAAACTTTGTTTTTGGACCAAGAGCCAGATCAGCTTAGAACTAAGTCAAACAGAGGCTTGAAGATTGAATCAGTTGTTGTCTTAGGCTCCCAGAAATTTTTCTAAGTCCCTAAAGTGACAGTAGCAAGTTAACTTCTTTGCGACATTTTATCATCCAAATTCATGTGGTAGCTCAATTGGATTCCTTAAAATGAGTTGAAGTACCTTTCATGGTGAAAACAATAGATCAAGTCTCATCAAATTTGGAGTTCATTTGGATCTTCAAAAATAGTTTCCAAAACAACAAAAGTTTACTTTGTCACTTAACTGACATTGACATGTCCGCATTCCGCGTTCTCCAAATTTTGTTAAGCAACTTGATTTTCTACCAAAATAAGAGTTGGAGTATACATAATGGAGAAGAGCATGTACAAAGATGGCACTTGTTTGACTTCGTTTTAACCATCAATTTGGATTTTTGTTTGTCGCTGTCAATACGTTGACACTATCACTTTGGAGCTTAATTACCTACTAATCCATAGCTTCATGAGGTCATCTCTTTCCCCCATTTCCACTCTTTTGGGTTCGAGGTGCCAGTGCACTCCTTACTCCAGTGGTTGTTGTACTACTACGGGCTCTACCTCCATGACTTGACCCCAGAAGGGATCCTCCACCTCTTCGTCTTCATCATGCTGTGCAAGGGCTTCCTAGGAGTCCCTATCCATTATGAGCTATGGTGGTCTTTATTCTAGGTAGTTTGCTCAGTGCCTAGGGGGTCCATCTTCCTCGGATGGGGCGCCTTGATCCAACTTCATCCCGAATTGGAGGACAGGTACCTAAGCATTGACCGCTACCCTTCCGCAGACTTGGGGTGGCAAAAGTCATGGCTCTACATCCCCAAGAGCCCATCGCTGCCATCTTATTCTCCTGACCAGCTACGTGGTGACCTCCTGGAGTCATGGGAGGAACTACCGCCCCTGGAGGCCTACAGGCACCATGTGCCCAACTTGTTGGATGCGATCAAGGACCTGAAGGACCGGGGTCTGATGGGAACGAGGGTGATCCATACCATCATTGGCCATCGGGTCCTTCCCTTGAAGATGAGGCACCACCCCTAGTGGAAGTTCTGAGGCCTAACGGACCCTACAGTCTAGTCGAGGGTCACCATCCGCGAGGATAACCTAGACCAACGGGTGATGAAGGTTATGGGAGAGTACACGATGGATCATGGCAGGGGAAGTCCCCGATGGCCTTCAGCGCCGGCCATCCTCCACCAACAGACGAACCTCTCGTCGGCGTGGTCTCACACCCGTCGCCAGTTCCTCCTGACGAGGTGATTTTTTCATGTACCGTTGTTCATGTTGTTTCTCTTCATTAAATTAACTAGAGTCTGCAAGCAATGCTCATGCTAGTATTTGTGTTCATGCTGCTTAATTTAACTAGTATTTGGAAATTGCCTACTTTCTCATTAGGTGGACGTGGGCGTGACGGCATCCCGAGGATCGTTGGCCCTAGAGCCATGTTCTTCGTCCACGGTCACACTCGGAAAGCGGACTTGGGAACCATCCCTCGGTGGGGGAAGCCACCAGCGATGATTCCATCCCATGCTGCTCCGGACAGTCCGGTGACTCATTTGCCTTCTTAATCAGATCGCTCTCCCCTTATTCTATGGGCTTGAACTTGGCTTGCATTGTGTAGAGAGACGTTCCATCACCGCATGCCGTCGTCGATCCCGTCTAACCCTGGACAGTCTTGTACTAATGCATCATCAGACCACGAAGTCCCATCTAACCCTAGATAGTCTTCTAGTGATGCATTGTCAGACCATGAAGAATACTTTAAGTTAAAGGAGGCTTACCTCAAGGTCACAGACTTGTACTCAGGGGCCAGTCTGGATGCCGACAAGCTGCGCGATGAGCTAAAGGTCGCACGCACCACACTTGGTGTCGCCCAACAAGAAGTCACCCAGGTGTGAGACAAGAAGGCAGCCACTAAGGTGGAGGTCTAGAACCTGCTTGTCGATGCTACTATCGCCTGTGATGCCATCTTCCCGGTGCAGACAACAAACGATCCGGTCACTGCACCAGAGGAGCGCCTCCGAGCCCTGCAGGGCCGCATTTAGGACATGGCATCCGAAGCCGTCCATCATGGGGCTACCATGGCATTGGTCACTGCCCAGCTTGAGTTTGGCACAGTGGTGAAAGTCCTGGTGGTACAGCAGGTTTTTTTATCAACACTAGAAGATGAAGATTATATTGATGATCTGTTCAAGCACGTCGAGCTGGCCGCCAATGCTATCTTAGCAAAGGTGGATGTGGATGTGATCCTACACAACTGCCTCAACTGTTGATCTATGTGATGTATCAGTAGTACAAGTCATGACTAGGTTTGGTCTGGGGGACGACCGTATGTGAAATCTTAATTATTTGCATGCATGTCTATGTTAACTTTTGTTGAACTTCGTATTAGGTCTGTTAAACTCCATTGAGTGTAGTGTAGCTCAATTCCTTTGGTTATTTGGTAACTTATTTCTAGCCCTTATTGGTTGCTTTTGCCTGCAGATTTCTTTTGGGTTCTCTTTCTGATCTGTAAATATACTAACAGTGTTCGCCCTTTCTGATCGAAGGACGTGGGTGTATAGATGTTGAAATTTTCTTTGATAAAATTTGTTGAACTTGAAAGAACCATGCAGCGAGGAGTTCATCTGATCTAGTCTCGCCTCGATCTAATGTAGAACGGATGAGCCATAGCCGTTGACTTTTACTATGAACGCAAGAAAGTTTGTCCGCTATGTATTTGATCTCGTAGGATAGTACAAAGTGTCATAGCAACCAGTCTGCCCCTCGACTGTTGAGACTACTTGGATTGTAGTCAAATAAGTATAGAAAAGATCTATCACAACTGCACCAGGCATTCAAGTGTCAAGCGTGTGGTGGTGCGGTGCCACGCCTTAGACAGCAGACCACCGCTCCCTAGATAGCACGCTACCACCACCAACATGGATAGGATGCCGCCACTTCTCCTGACACCACACTGCTGCCACCGAAGCTATTAGTCCCTATCACTTCCGTTCATCAATCGATAAAGGTTCCCAACACTCACGTGGTCAACCGCTGTGGTCCACCATCTCCGACAGCCACGACACCTGCCCCACTCCGCACAGTCGTGACCTTGCCGCCCGCACGTCCTCACCGCGGCCGTGCTTCTCACTCTTGCATGCGCCCATCACTGCGCCACCGTGGCAGGCTCGTCGTCGTCAACTTTGGAGCTCGCCGAAGCATGCGCTTCACTCCATATCCTTCAGCGATCGTGGTTGTGTTCCTGTGTTGTGTGCTCACCATTTTGGTGCTTCCTTTGAGCAGCATCAGCTTATCCTTGGTGAGCATCCCTCCTTGCATGGTAATTGCTCGATGAATTGCTTGAATGTGGACATCATGCCCCCCTCCCCTCCACCACTCCTGCTTCATGATGGCGACCACCAGTGATCATCGAAAGCCATGGGATCGTCCTCGGGTCTGACATCCCACCTTGATTTCGACCAGGGTCTGGAGTTTCAAGATGAGATTCGCCAGCTCTTCAAATCTCCAGTACACCATCCCCACCCCACTCTTGATGGCTCTTTTTTCCTTCTCGTTATTGTTGGTATTTATTAATGCAAATAGAATATGAAGGATTCCTCAAGCGCACAGAATAACATTGTAGCATTTTACCGGGAGTATTCCAGGTATCGTTATTTATATTTTACCATAGGGAAATAATGGAGTAAAGATTTATTGGATAACAAAAGAATGTATACTAATCAACATACCAGCATAGCTAAAGCAAGGGGTAAAGGTAACGATAAGAATTAAGTATAATGACACTCAGGGGACAGGTCACTAAGATATTGTAAACTAGTCAACTCGGGAGAACAACGGGTGAGGTAGATTCCTATGATATTCTTATTATAGGATCAAAGTATATATATACCCAACTATAGTTAAAACTAACTCTACTCTTGTGCACTTCGGGACACCACTTAGACAGTAAAGCACCTACAATCGATAACTCTATTGACGTGACTACGGTCCTACAATTTAAGAACCTACTCAATTTGGAGTGGACTACAAAGGATAGATGGGGCTATCACCCCCCGCTGCTACTACCCAACTAGAGAACAGGGTGTACTCATAGGCAGAGCATCGTATAAGCACCATGCTTACATGAGACTCGGCTACTTAGCACAATCGATAAACTATAGTAAGCTAAGCGCTCTATGAACCCGCACACAAAAGCAATGATAATCTTAACTAAGCAAGATATATATTTAAAGTAAGCATAGCCATGTAGATAAGAATATGATGAATTAATAATAAATCTTACAAGATATAGAAGTGAAGATACAAGGCTTCGCCCAGCCTCCAAGACTAGATCTGGAAGTTAAGCATGAGCCCAACTCGACTCTCACTCCCGAGCTACTAATCCACTACATTGGAGAGCTCTAGACCTAATCCCTCTGGTGTATGCTGATCTGAAGGAGAGATATGAATTAGGGTTTTAGGATCTGCTAAGGGAGGGGGCAGGGGCTGGTATATATAGCCCTGAGGGTTCAACGTGAGCCCTTGGATCAAACCGACTTAAGTAACGGCTTAGATGCAATCCTTAAGGCAGTGGGCAACCGACATTTCAAGGAGGCTGATAGGTGGGGCCCATAGGGGTTGGGCGGCCCCACCTATAGGCCGGCCGGCCCCACATGGCAGTGGGTCGAGCCCCGCTTTGGTGATTCGCCTTCTAGACCCTTCTAGAGTCTTCCTACGTTGATATCGCGACAGAATTCCATGATTTCCTTTGATGATTAGGTCCTCCTTGGTAGTTTTCTGATTAAACCCTGCTGAAAACATAGATTTACCAAAACTTGTGGAATTTATTAGTTTAAATCCCTATACCTATGTTTCATGATGGATTTAAGTATAAATGCAGGTTATGTTGACGGTTTATAATTGATGTTAGTGATCGTCAACAAGTTCCCCCAAGCTTAACCTTTGCCAATCCCTGAGCAAAGCTAAACTCAGCAATGGATCAGGAGTTGCTACTATGTTTTCATGCCTCAAAAGTACATAGGTGTTCAATCAAAAATTCTCCTCCGTCTTAGAAATAACTCATCTAACTTTCAAACTTACCCGCATTACCTTCAACCATGGGGCTTCTTAGCCTTCACTTGGGTCTTGAGTAATTGAAAGATAGAACGATCAAGTCAAGCACTATGTCTCAAGTTCTTTGTTCCACCATTGTTTAGGAGTTTTGTATAAGTTTTCAAAATAAAACTCAGAAGTTCCACTGTATGACACTCTCAAGTCTCTCAAAATATGTAGTATTTGTGGATCCTCACTAAAGCAATAAAGATGTTATGCCCTTCTCTTCCTACAACTAAGGCTTATGTGGAGCTCATAGGAGTGGAGAAAGCATGAAAGAGCATACTTGCAATACATATATTGTAAAGTCAAAAAACGGATCCAAAGAGAGTTGAGTCATATAATCAAATCAAGATGTGCATGTGTGTGGATATATATGGTGGCTAACCTAATTCTACTTTGCTCCTTGAAAACTTATCTCTCTTTTGAAACTTGGAAACATTTTTGCGAGAGAACAGGGGCTATCTTATTCATCTCTTTTTTTAGGCAGGCATCTGAGTACCCATTGTTTTCAATATCTCAGACACTTTGTGTCCATTTTTTCCTCATCAATTTTTTTTTTTTTTTTTTTATGAATAACTTTTGCATAGCCCCATGTCTCTTTTCTGCAACAAAACTTTGAGAGATACCTAACAAGAACTTGGAGCATTTATTTGGTGGATGAAAAACCTATCAAGCATGTTTTTGTGTTCACTCCCAGTGTTGGAGTAAAACATTTTTTAGTGGATCTAGATGGAAAGCATGTTTTTGTGCCTACTCCCAGTGTAGGAGTAGTGCATATGTGGGTGGAGTGTACGTAATCTTGATTTTAAGAGCATGACAAACCTCTCATAAGGGTCAACAAAGCTTGACAAAATTCAATGCAAAGCAAGCAGCATATATGTGAAAGTTTTCCTAGCCTAAATAACATGTATGGCTCCGGTAGGAATTCAAGCTTTGTCATATAGGAACTCATCATGTAGCATTTCTATGTTTTTCAAAAGATAAATCTCTAGAATTTTAGTTTCACTTGGAACAAGATAAACTGCAGCTCAGACATTCTCATATCATATCCATCAATTACCTAAACTTAGATCAAGCATATGCTATCCACGAGTTTTCAAGTTCAGAGTAAATCCTTATATCAAAACAATTTTATCCAAAACTCAAGAGAATTCAAGGCTGAAAACTAGGTACTTGAAAGGAATTACAACAGAGCAACTATTCATCATTTCTATTTTAAGAGATTATCATAAGAGTCCCTTATTATTTATTTAGCTCTTAAAAGAAATTAAAGCAGACTAGACACACTCTCTTGATTTTGTTTTCATTTTTTAGATCACACATTATAACTATATATATTTCTATAAAGATAACTTTTTATTTTATTTTTAATTATTCATCTTTTTTCTAAAACAAACTAAGAATAATAAAAGGAAAAGAGATACTTATCTAGATACACGAGGGATGCCTTCTCCCCCAAGCTAGATGTTGTCGTGGTCTTTCTTATCTGTCCAGAAGTTGTGTTCCTTGCATAGCGGGTGTAGGAGCGATTCAGAAGAATGTACTTCGAATGGATGGCGTTGCTCTTGATCATCATGCAAAATACTCCAACAAGAACACCAAAACTCATGGCACATATTAGGATAAGAGGTTAGCAGTCAGCCATTCAGAGATTTGTTGTCCTTGGAGGTTTAGAAAGATTGCCTAATTGACCAAGTTCTATAGGATGTCTATTTAATATTTTTGGATTTTCTTATTTATATAATGTAGACATAAATGTGTATGTATGGTATTTTTATATTTTTATGCCACCACGGTAAATATTCCTATAGGCTTTTACACGCCATAGATTTATTCACATGGGGCTTTAAGCTTTAATGATGTAATGATGTAATGCAGTAATGAAAAACTTTTTATTATTTTTCTTTTCTAAATGCAATGCTAATGCAGAAAAATAAATATGCTAAAAGTGAAAATAATTCATGCAATGCTAAAAAGTAAATATGGATAACTACCGATGTTACCTCATGGCTAGGGTTTAGATTTTTAAGTTCTTCGGACAGGACTCGGCTGGAGAAGAGTCATTTACCTTTTGGGTGCATTATCCGGTCTCAGCAATGGAGACACAGATGGCTGCATATCTTGTGGCAGTGTCTCTGATGATTATGTTACCTTCTTCCGCCAAACCCGTCTTGGTTTTGGGTTTTGATTTTTGGCTTAGCAGGTTCAAAACCTTCACTTATACAAATTAGGGAATCAATGACTCTCCTACACTCTACTTGAAGTGTGTCCTGCTCATACAAACAAAGTAGAGATCAAGTGCATGGGCTCTGTTGGTGGGAAAACACCAACAGAACCAAAACTTTACTTATTCTTTTCTAACCTTAGGCATATTGAACAAAATGAAGTTAATGTTGTGTGCTTTGTTCAATTATAACATGGGTGATAAGATCAGAAGGATGAGCATGAATGTAGTATTTTGACTGTGATAAAAAGTGTGGAGTTGCTTAACCTATGAAAGAATTATCCGTCTTTATAATGTATCAAACTTTACATGACTATGACTATCATCTTCCAAAGATAAGATATGCAACATTTTAGCTCATTTGGTTAAGACTATGAGATCAAGAAAATGGTGTTATGAACAAACTTAAGGAACAGGACATGTTGAGTTAATCAAGTTGGATCAAGAAAAGTTGTAACTCAAACATGTTTGTTTCTTTTTTTATGTGAATACCATGATCAAAGGGAAGCTTTTTAAATATTGACCATTTATCTTAGGATGTTACCTTCATCATTGGAGCGTGATGACACCATGTGATGAAGGGTAGATGACTTGTGGTGGTCTTTTCTTGAAGCTTGAGTTGTTCATGAGCATCTTGTCTCATATGTTGCAGTCCTTTCTCACTCTTCCATTATGCCATCTTTTGTTCTTTCTTGGCACTTTGATTGGACCTTCTGCTCCTCTCATTATTTCTTCTCTATAAGGGATTAGTGACAACATATACCCGAAGGAGTATACAAATGATTCAAGCAAGGATAGTGTTGTCATTGAGCTGAAGGTCATCCTCTATGCTATAACAGAGTTGGTTTTAACATCTTAATTAGCATAGAATCTTTATCCCATGTTTTAAATAATGTGCATTTATTATTCAACACTACTTCAATCTTTCAACAAGGCTAAGGCAAAAGTGTGCAAAATTGTTTTGAAGAATTCCTCTACCTTAATTTGTTTCTACGAATGATCTCCAAACATTCCCAACAAAATTTGAATATTTTCCTGCAAGGGTTAGTCCACATATACAACCGAATTCTATACAAGTATGTTTTGATTTAATGATTATGTTCGAATAGTATTCCAAAGCATACTTATAATAGAACAAGGAAGCTTATAGATTCATTCAAGTAGAAACAAGAATATGTGTGGTGACCCAAAGAGCATGATTATTTAAATTTTTACTTATTAGAGATTTAGCAAGTTGAGCTCATTATAAAGGCAATAATGACCAAGACAAATTAGCAACATGGCCTGAGATGATTTCAAGAACTCCATCCCCCATACTTGAATTTTGCAAAATGCAGAATCAAGCTTGGATGATAGAATTCTCCTGTGAATGAGATTTTATGTTGCATAATGCTTGGTTGGATATACCTTATGTTTTCTTTCTTTTTATTGAAATGATTAGTGACAAACATACTTGAAGGAGGCTTATCCGATTTACCTATTAGCGAGAGCTCGTATTCCGTTGAGCAGGACCTTTCCTTACATTAAGCTTTGTCTTTGCACCATTAAATGAGGATACGAACAATTGCATGCTCTTCTTCCATCAACCTTTCTTGATTTTCGTTCATTTTTGGTTGACGAGTTGGGGTGCATTGGAGATGTAAACTAAAGTTTCTCCTTAGTTGTCTTTGTCCTCTAATGGCGTGGCGGAGAGTTCTTCTTTGTTTGTTAGCGATATGCCAGCTATCTTGATGATCAAGGAAGGAACTTCATTGGAATTTGCATGAAGGCTTCATCTCCAATGGCTTAGGGGTGTCTTTTGTGTGTTCATGGTCATTACAGCCTTACAAGACACCGTAGGCAGACCATTGATTGAGAATGTATGCCATGATGTGGTGGCGTAATGTCATCTTAGTCCTTATTACCGACGTGCGAGTTGATCTTTTCAAAGATGATGAAAGCAGGTGTACTCTGGCTAATACGAGGTGGGTTGCACCTTGCTTCTCATCAGCCTTCTAGCTTGAGTCCTTGAAAAGCTCAATGCTAGGTCGCTTTCGACATTACTTGAGGCTCGTTGATTTGTTCGTCCACTTCCTAGGAGTGAGTGCTTCTATTGTAGATCCTTTTTATGGCACTTGTCTCATTTCTCTTTGTTCCATAGCTAAAGTGGTGGTTTGGTTTCACATGTCCATACCAAACCCTGGATAGGCACAGCTTATATTTATTTTTTTCCTACAAAATGTTAGTGGACACATACCCGAGGGTGTACAACAAATTTGAAATGCGGGTTGTTGTCCATATCTTTTGTAATTTTTCTCTATGCTAATGAAAAGATGGTTTTAAGATTACTTTAGCATAGATTTCATTTATCATGTTTTATAACAAATTTTATTTATTTGCTGCATTCTAGCATGGTTCAAGGCAAAGGTAACTTATAGCAAAAGACAAAGTGAATGAATTTTGATACTCACAGTACTTCCTTCAATGAAGTATGAGATGTGTCTTCTTTTGCGTAGAGTTGTTGGAGTTTATCGCATGCCTTGATTTATCTACAATATGAATTCATCTCTTGACTTACCTAGATTGAATTTGAGAGTTTTCTGTAGGGGTTAGTCCAACAAAATATCTAGTGTCTATATAAGCAATTTTTAGTTCAATAACCAAACTAAACTCCATGTCTAATTTGATTAAGGAAGACTATTTAACCTAAGCACCACGCTTAATTTAAAAAGCCTTTGGAAGTATGTCAAGTACTTCCAAACCAAAGCATACTATGGCAGACAAACGAAGCATGAAAGCACTATAGAGATGTACTTAAATGGAGATGAAAGAGCATGATCATGGTGAGAAATTTTTGTTTTTTTACTAATCATGAGCCTTCATGTGCTCATTTTTTCATAAAGATGCAAGTGGGATGGATATATGAAAGGAACTAAACATGCTGTGGATTTGGTATGAAAAATTTCAAACTAAAGGAAATGGATGCATGGATTATTCCAAGTAAACATGCAATGGAATGCAATAATTAAAAGATAACTACTCATCAAGTTTAAAGTCCATGAGCAAGACTATCTCACCTTTCTTGATCACACTTACCATGACTCACATGATGGAATTTGTGAGTAGTGAGCGTCTATATTTGTAACTTGAGATGTGATTTGAATTCTTGTGACGTCGACCTTTTTCTCCAATCTACACATGGTTAGAGAATATATATATCTATACAAACCTGTGAGATAGCAGGGTTCCAACATTGATGGATCTATGAATGTTTCAGGCACCATGGGGTTCTTCAACATTTCTTCTTTTCTTGTGGATGTTTGCTGAAAGGTCAAAACGGCGTCTGCTGTCCTGTCTTATTCCACAATTCAATAGAACAAGGGTAATCCTACTAAAGCTAGTGGTATGTTAATGATCTAAATCTTTATACCAATTGTTTCCTCGGCAACGGCGCCAAAAATGCTTGTTCGTATTTATTAACGCAGATAGAATATAAAGGATTCCACAAGCGCATAGAATAACATTATAGCATTTTACTGGGAGTATTCCTGGTATCGTTATTTATATTTTACCACAGGGAAACAATGGAGTAAAGATTTATAGGATAACAAAGGAATGTATACTAATCAACATACCAGCATAGCTAAAGCATGGGGTAAAGGTAATGATAAGAATTAAGTATAATGACACTCAGGGGATAGGTCACTAAGATAATGTAAACTAGTCAACTCGGGAGAACAACGGGTGAGGTAGATTCCAATGATATTCTTATTATAGGATCAAAGTATTTATATACCCAACTATAGCTAAAACTAACTCTACTCTTGTGCACTTCGGGACGCCGCTTAGATGGTAGAGCACTTACAATAGATAACTCTACTGACGCGACTATGGTCCTACAATTTAAGAACCTGCTCAATTCAGAGTGGACTACAAAGGATAGATGGGGCTGTCACCCCCACTGCTACCACACAACCAGAGAACAGGGTGTACTCACAGGCCGAGCATCGTATAAGCACCATGCTTACACGAGACTCGGCTACTTAGCACAATCGATAAACTATAGTAAGCTAAGCGCTCTATGAACCCGCACACAAAAGCAATGATAATCTTAACTAAGCAAGATATATATTCAAAGTAAGCATAGCCATGTAGATAAGAATATGATGAATTAATAATAAATCTTACAAGATGTAGAAGTGAAGATACAAGGCTTCGCCGAGCCTCCAAGACTAGATCCGGAACTTAAGCATGAGCCCAACTCAACTCTCACTCCCGAGCTACTAATCTGCTGTGGCAGAACCTCCTAAGAAATTGGGCCCACGTGCACCTATCGATGTCTCAACAGACCACAGATAGCGTACACAAGTTCCCAACAACTTAACAGATTTGTCGGGTGTCCTCGGGAAACCCGAATCATCCATGAATCTTTTCCAAACAGGATCCCAATCACAGTCATTGCAGATTACAATAGTTTTCAATATACATACCAGAGATTATAAAGCGGAAGACTTAAGTTTTGATATTACAAACTAGTTGTTTCAAACTTACAAAACCATAATTGTCATACAACCATAGTAGCGGGATAATATTACATTAACATTATTTATTTCACACAAACTAGTGCCTTGTCCAAAGGCCATTCATCACTCCTCATCATCATTGACTTCAAACACGGACATGCAGCATGGACCAAAACAAGCCTGCGCATGCGACTCACCTGCAACAAGGGTTAACAAACCCTGAGTACAAAAGTACTCAACAAGACTGACCCGACCAAAAAGGGCGAAGGTCTTAGGGATGCAGGTGTTGGGTCAAGGTAAGGATGTAGCAAGATTCAAAAGTTCTTTGCCAAAAGCTTACTATTCTTGATCCTATTTTCAAGTTTTACCCCTAAGTACTTTAGTTCAATATCTCCAACTAAGTGTTCATATCCCATGTTCCAATCCTTCTCATTCCATTCTTTTTCTCATGTTTTAGTAATTCACCAGTCCTGCATTGCTTCTGTAATGAATCGAGTCTCCATATCCGCGGAGCACCGGCAATTCGAATTGATTCAAGTCCCAGCTAGGGATTCCTTATCACACGACATATGTAGAACTTAATCTTGCATATATCAACCTCGCTACCGGATCCTCCCATACTAAGCCATCTCCACGCCACCCGAGAGCACAGCACACCTCAAATCCGGCCACATTCCAGCCACGAGGGTACACGCTACTCCCGCCATCTCTCCACTCCCAGTGCGTGGGCATTCGTCTTAGTATCGGATTAGCCGAAGTAGGCTTATCGGAGTATGTGACCAGTACTACAAAGTGTCTCGTTCAGAAGATCCACAATGAGTGGCCTTTAAGCGACATAGTTGGCAACATTACCCAACATTCAAGATAAGTCACCCGACTAGTCTCTAGTTCATTCTACCTTCTTTCTTTCTTTGGCCAGTATGCCATCTTTGATTGTATCGAAACTTTTACTTTGAAAGCCTACCATAAAGCATACTAAGCATTCTACGCCTTTGTAAATGAAAACATCTTCAAGGATGGTAAACAATTAACAAGGTAGGCAATGCATCAAGTAGGTAACATTTGAATAAATCAACTTAATGCAATAGATAACATAGGTGATAAACTTTTCAAAGTAAACAAGATAATGGTTTAATGCATAAACCGGGGCTTGCCTTCGTTGACGATCTCAGGTTCCGGATCAGTACCACAATTATCGAATCCCGTGACAACTGGGGATTCTTCCAGAACTTGCTCAACTAGAATCATTTTACTCTCGGGTTCTACATGAAATGATAACATATGCTTTAACATGATGATAATGTAAACATGATGCTTTTACAGTACATGAAATGTAAAAACACCCGCAAATGATTTTCCTTCACGGTACAGTTGCAAGCCAACAAAACCAACTTGTAATCCTACCGTCAAGAACCACACATGTAATTTGACCAAATGGATCTTGAAACCCTACTAGTCACAAAACATGACCAAAACAAGATCCAATACTAATCAAACACTTAGGGTTTGCCTTTATTTATTTTTGAATAAATTTGGAATTAAGCCCAAAAATGAACTTGTTCCAAATGACCTGAAAATTTTATGTAAGCTTCCTCATGACAAAATAGTGTACCAAAACAAATTTCATATTTTTTGGAATTATACAGTGGCCTACAAAAATCATGGAAATTGCATTTATCAATTAATGGACTGAATTTTTGAACATTAAAATTTTATTCAAATTTCAAGTTTAAAATTTTTAAACCATACTAGAGCATGTACAGAAGCTACAAAAAAATTTAGAATTTTTGGAGCTATTATTATTTTCCTACAAATTTCCAAAATTTCAGCACTATTCACAATTTCAGAAAATACAAAATCGCATTATTCTTCTTCCTCTCTCTCACTGACAGCCAGGCCCCGCTCGTCAGTGACCCAAAGAGGATGCACGGCGGCGCTGTCTGCTCCGATCGGTAAAACGCGCTGGCGGCGAAGCTCCGGCGAAGCAGACCGCACCTACATGACCTACTCTTTTCCCTGAACCGATCCTAGCTTACAGAAAGGCAAGAGGCGCACCGGAGATAGCTCCCCATCGGGCATGGCGGCTTGGGCACGACGGCGTACGGCGTAACCACGGCGACGTTGCAGTAGAGACTAAAGCGAAACGATCATCATGTTTAGGAGCTCACCGTGATCACATAGGTAGACTCGGTGAAGGCGGAGACGTACTGGATCGACGGGACCACGGTGAGGTCGATGATGGCGGAGCTCCGGCCGGCTCCGAAGAAGACGACGTCGCGCGGTGGCGCTGACCGGCTAGAGGCGAGGCGAGTAGGTCGGGAATGAGCGGCAGGGCGAGGCGGAGCTTCTGGCCAACGCAATTGACCCCAGGTACTACGGCGAGGACGAATTTCACGAGCGCGGTCAGGACACCGGCGGCGAGCAGTCGACGGGAAACTGAGGAACGACGACGGCGTGCTCCTATTTATAGAAAGAAGGAAGGCGTGCGGTGTCGACGGCACACGAGCGAGCTCACCACGGAGGCATCGGCGTGTCACCGCGCGTGAAAGCGGCGAAGAAGGTCGGCGGCGAATAGCGGCGTGTCGCCGGTGGCAAACATGCGATGTCGATTATGATTTTTGAATTATTTACAGAACTGCCACTGAGTCCATTTTTTTCAAATTACTCTCAAATTTTCTAAAGAAGTTGAAAATCTCCAAAAATGAAAGTTATTCAATTTTTCAAACCCTACAACTTTGCTTCTAGGAATATTTTCAAATTCTGCCTCCATTTTGAAATTTGAATTTGGGGTGCATTTGAGCATTTGAATCATTTCAAAATTACACCAAATTTTATATGTAAACTTGAAAAACTTTGAATACCAAAGTTGATCCACATAAAATAATCTCCAACTTTGCTTTTTGCCTCAACCCCAAATTCCACATGGATTTTGAATTAGTTAAAAGGGGCAAAAATGACTTTTGTGATTTGAATTTGAATTCAAATTTGATTTGTCTTCCTTTTACTTAAATTTTGATTTTTGACCAGTAACATGGCCCATTAGGGTTATTTGAGTCAAATGACATATGACCTCACATGATCACATGAATTTTGACCCTTGTAGTCATGATCTTTATTTAGGGTTTTGAATCACATCACATGAAATAACAACATTATGAAATAAAACTTATTTAGTGAATGCATTCAAAATTTTCTACTCTATAAATGCTTTGCAATGCATATGATGACATGTCAAATTTTAGTGCCAGGTCAAAACACCAGAGGTGTTACATCTACTACATTGGAGAGCTCTAGACCTAATCCCTCTAGTGTATGCTGATCTGAAGGAGAGATATGAATTAGGGTTTTAGGATCTGCTGAGGGAGGGGGTAGGGGCTGGTATATATAGCACTGAGGGTCCAATGTGAGCCCTTGGATCAAACCGACTTAAGCAACGGCTTAGATGCAATCCTTAAGGCGATGGGGAACCGACATTCGAAGGAGGCTAACAGGTGGGGCCCATAGGGGCCGGGCGGCCCCACCTATAGGACGACCAGCCCCACGTGGCAGTGGGTCGAGCCCCACTTTGGTGATTCACCTTCTGGACTCTTCTAGAGTCTTCCTACATTGATACCGCGGCAAAATTCCATGATTTCCTTTGACGATTAGGTCCTCCTTGCCAATTTTCTGATTAAACCCTGCTGAAAACATAGATTCACCAAAACTTGTGGAATTTATTAGTTTAAACCCCTATAACTATGTTTGGTGATGAAATTAAGTATAAATGCAGGTTATGCTGACGATTTATAATTGATGTTAGTGACCGTCAATAGTCACCTTCAGGCGGTATCTTTTCCGCCTGACAGAGGAATCAGTTGCGTTGGCTCTACAAGCTTGTTTGGGTGGCCGAGTGCTTGATTTTCAGTGAAATTTCTGAGCACCAATCATTTTTGTTTCTCGATCTTCTCCAAACAAGTTGGTTTTCATATTTACAAGCTTCGCAGAGTGATCAGCTCCACCTTTGACATCTATTTTTATCTGTGGGACAATGGCACTCCCCATTGGGAATGTGAGAAACGTGTCTAGGAAGAGGAGCAGGAGAAGGAATGGACTGAAGTTCTTTCTAAGAGTTCAAAAAAAGTTGCAGCTAAGGCATAGAAAAAGGTTCAAAAGAAAGTTAGCTTTGCAAAAACTATTGTCCAACATTCCACTCCGATCAAGTGTTCTCCACCTTTGATTCTCCATTTTGGTGCCTTCTCGATCAATCTAGATTCCCTCCCCAAGACTTCCTTGTTTGGAAACAAAAAATCTGTTGTTGAACTTGATCGTGTTCTTTGGTAACCTGACATGCATCAGCCCCCAATCATGCAACGGCCGGGCAGCACCCCCGCCGATCCCTCAGCTTGCTTATCGGATCAGATTTTGAACATGGCCCAATCTTCAAATTCCTTTGCGCTTGTCTCTAGGCCCTCTTGTTCTCGCTGCTCTAGCCTAGGCCACCCCAGCGCTAGGTGTCCTAGTAACATCCATTGCTGGAGGTGCCAAAATTTTGGTCCCACAAGGAAATGGTGCCTATCACGTTCCAGACTCTGTTCAACATGGCAATCGAGATTTGCTCATGGTAAGGGTGTACACCCACCGCCTGATCAAGAACGAGGCAACCTTTTGACACGTACCACCCCCAGCTCATTTGGAAACCAAAAATCACATTGGGTAAAGATACGGAACTAAGCCTCAATTCTCACGCTAATTTACCAGATGCTTCAACTAACTTGGAACAGAAAGACCTCGTTGTTGATTTGCACCTGCATCCACCGACCCCAACCAAAATTTGGATGAAACTTTTGGGGACATTGTAGCTTGTGATGATGGGAGCTCCTCTGCTAGCGATGCTAGCTCCAACATGAGAGAACAGCGTGCCCGTTTCGTGGCAGCACAGAGGAGCTGTGCTAACATTCTGATCTTCAATAGGAAGGGACTCCCTAATGACACCTTCATCAGAGCTACTAAATCCTCAGTCAATAGGGAGCCAATTGTGATTGACAGGGCCCTTGTTCAACACCCTGTTGTTGTAGCCCTGTCGACTGCATCTATAGGATTGGAGATCATTCCATGGTAGCCTCTCAAGCATGAACTGGCTCTGTAGCTCTAGACGGCGATAATGGAAAGCCGCCAGCAGGCAAAATCGATAGCTACACCATCTTCAGTGATCATTCTTCCAAATGTCTAGCATTAGCAAGGCCCGTCTGAATCTAGCCCAGATGATTTCGAATTTCAAACTTCTCCAATTTGGCCCAGCCCAGTTGGAGGACAGGAAAAGTGTCATGGGCGTAGAAGTGGCAACCTTTCTCTGCCGGCTCTCTCCAACAACTCAAGAACCCCTCTGGTGGAATGCTCTATTAGATGCAGTTCCAGAATCAACAATGACAAAGATGGCTTTCATGAAGTTAGGCTGGCCGGAGAGCTGTCAAAAAAGAGGAAGACTTGTGCTGCAGTTATCATCGGTGAAACCACGGGATAGGCAGGGCCAATACCAATTGAGATTTTGTAGAGCTGGGGAATAGGTTGTGGTATAGCTCATGTGGAGCTATCTAAAGAAGCTTGATGCAGGCGCCCAACCCCAATGTGGTGATCTATGAAGATGCTTCAGCTTAAGTCAGTTACTGGAGCTGTGTCTCCTATTTTTTTGCTTTTGTCTCTAAATTGCACTGCTATGCCTTCTATGTTTACCTATCCATGCTAGTCATGATAGGAATTACTTCCCCACGCATTGGTTACAATCAATAACAAAACTTGGCAAATTTTGTGCTAGAACATCCGTGGGATCAATAAGGTCAATAAATGGGAGGCTGTGCGAGATAAGATTGAGGAAAGTGCTTGCTCGGTTCTCTATTTACAGGAGACAAAAAAAGGAACACTTTGACATAGCGTTTATCAGGAATTTTGCTCCCAGGCATTTTGACTGTTTTGAATTCGTTCCATCAATGGGTGCCTTAGGTGGTATTTTGGTGGTATGGAATAGCTCATGTTTTGTGGGTCAGGTGGTAGACAAGCAGCAATTTGGCATTACGATCACTTTCTCCTCGACCCATAATTCTAACACTTGGCACCTCACTTCTGTCTATGGTCTTTGCACTGAACCGAATCGGTCAGAGTTGATTAATTGGTTCCAAAGTCACAATATTGCAGATACAGATAATTGGATTTTTTGGGGGATTTTAACTTCTACAGATCGTTGCAGAATTGTAACAGACCCAGGGGGAATTTGGTAGATACTCTCATTTTTAATGATACGATCGGGCATCTTGGGCTGGTTAAACTCCAACTAAAGGGCAGGGCATTCACCTGGAGTAATATGCAGAATGAACCGTTGTTGGAACAACTAAATTGGTTTTTCACCTCAGTTAACTGGAATATTGATTATCCGAATACTGAGGTCCTCCCATGGCCAAGATCACTTCTGATCATATCCCATGTAAAGTCACCATAGGGACCAGCATAACGCGTTGTAATATTTTTCGCTTTGAGAATTTCTGGGTGCAGCATGCAGGCTTCTTTGACACAGTACAAAATCAATGGCTTACTCCAACCTCAGCAACTACAGCTACTTGAATAGTCTGCTAAACTTAAGGGTTTAAGAGGGGCTTTGAAAGAATGGAGCAAGAGTCTATCTAACCTGTCAGTCCTAATATCTAACTGCAACAAAGTCATTCTCTTCCTAGATGCCTTGGAGGATAGGCCAAGTCTGTTTAATCTAGAGTCTAATCTCCGATATTTGGTAAAGATATAGCTCTCCACTCTCCACTACAAGAATGAGTATTGGAAGAAGAGATACACTGTTAATAGAATTAAATTTGGAGATGAATGCACAAAAAAATTCCTTAGTATGGCGACCATCTCTTTCAGAAGGAACTCTATTCCACAGTTGATGAATGAGCAAGGCGCCTAGGTTCAGGATCATGACGGCAAGGCGGGCCTCCTGTTAAATTCCTTCAGAAATCACATGGGGATCAGCTCTAACACCATAAAGGTCTTTGATCTCGACTCCCTCATTGACACAGTAACAGGTCTAGACATTCTTGCTCCACCTTTTCAGCATGAGGAGATTGACTTAATCACATGGTGCATGCCAACCGACAAGGAGCCGAGACCAGATGGATTCAACGGTATGTTTATGAAGATATGCTGGTCCATTATCAAGAATGATTTCTATGCGCTATGTGAAGAATTTTTTTGCAACTCAGTGAACTTAGAATGCATCAATAGCTCCTTCATTACTTTGGTGCCAAAAGTAAGAAACCCAGAAACTGTTAGTGATTTCCGACCAATATCACTTATAAACATTAGTCTAAAGCTCCTCACTAAGATCTTAGTGGACAAATTACAATCAGTTATTCTCAAGCTTGTGCATAAAAATCAATATGGCTTCATTAGGTCTCGCTCGGTCCAAGATTGTCTTGCGTGGAGTTTTGAATATATACACCAGTGTCACCATTCATGTTGCTGGGCTATAGTTTTAAAACTTGATTTCAAGAAGGCGTTCGATACAGTGGAGCACCCAGCTATCCTATTGATGTTGCAGAAATTGGGATTCTCGGACAGGTATCTAGCATGGATTTGGGGCATCCTTTCTTCAGGGTCCTCGGCAGTGTTACTAAATGGCATACCTAGTAAGTTCTTCAAATGCAAGCGGGGGGTTAGGCAAGCTGGCCCTTTATTGCCTTTACTCTTTGTGTTGGCTGTGGAACTGCTGCAAGTTTTAGTGAACAAAGCTGCAAATATGAACCTATTCAAAGCCCCAATACCTCATGAGGTCGATGAGTTTCCCATAATTCAATATGCGGACAACACCATTCTCGTATTACAGGCGGACGCGAGTCAGCTCTTCTTCCTAAAGCTACTCTTGCATAGCTTTGAGACATCTATGGGCTTAAAAGTTAATTACAGGAAGTCACAGATGATTCCCATTAATGTGAGTCATGAAGATATGCATATCATAGCTGGTACATTTGGTTGTCAGATTGGTACGTTCCCCTTTACGTATCTAGGTTTGCCGATCGGCACTACCAAGCCGAGGATAGAAGATCTCACGCCTATCATGGATAGGGTCGAAAGAAGATTATCAGCATGCTCCACATGGTTGTCTTACTCGGGCAGACTACAGATGGTCAACTCCGCTATCACCCCCATTGTCACCTACACCCTCTGCACAATCAAAGTCCCAAAGGGTTTCATTGATAACATCGACCGAGCTAGGAAGCAATGTCTTTGGTGAGGGAGTGATGAAGCAGCAAAAGGAGGTAACTTGCAACCTGTTCATTTCGGTTGAAATGATCGTGGATTATTACTGCTGGCTGGTTTGGTGTGAGAGAAAAATACTATTCTGGCTTATGTTTATGACCAAGCGAATAGGCTGTTGGTAGCTTGGCCAAGCGTTATGAAGCCCAAGGATAAAGGGGGGCTAGGAGTGATTAACTTGAGATTACAAAATGATGCGATGTTACTCAAGCAACTCCACAAATTCTACAACAAAGAGGATGTGCCTTGGGTGAGATTGGTTTGGGATACCTATTACACGGACAAAGCCCCACACACTTGCAGAGAGCTTGGCTCCTTTTGGTGGCGCAATGTGATGAGACTCAATGGCATCTATCAAAGGATTGCTAGGTGCACTCTAGGAGATGGCGCCACGATCACTTTTTGGGAGGATCTATGGCTAGATTCAGTCCTTGCTGTCCAATACCCTAGGCTATTCTCCTACGCCAAAAACAAAACCATCTCAATCCATGGTATGATGCTAGAAGAGGATGTAAGTGAAGTTTGTATGCTCCCTCTGTCGACATAGGCCCATGATGAGCTGCTACACCTTTAGGACCGCTTGGTTCAGTTACAGTATGATGACACCACGGTAGGTGCGTGGACCATGATCTGGGGGGTTAAATATTCTTCTCGTCGGTTCTATTCATAAGCCTTCAGTTAGGTTGAAACTCATCCATATTACAAAGTGCTTTGGAAGTCTCACTACACCCCCCGTGTCAAATTCTTTGCATGGCTGATACTAGTGGATTGTCTCAACACCAAGACAATGCTAAGAAGAAGGAACCTAAATGTTCAAGATGACACTCTCTATGTCATGTGTTCTGCTAGGATTGAGGAGGACATTGATCATCTGTTCTTTGAGTGCCCCTTTGTGGTACAGTGCTGGGCTTCGATAAACTTCAACTGGGACACGTCTTTGCCACTGCCAGAAAGATTTATAAGGGCGTGCGACGTACACGGCTTGGAATTCTTCACAGAAGCGTCTATTATAGTGGCTTGGGAGCTTTGGAAATTGTGCAACGACAAGATCTTCGAACGCCGGGATCCCATGCATAGTATTTAGCTAGCAAAATTTAAACATCAATGTTTGTCTCAAACTGTTAGATTTAGGGATGATCTTAGGTCATCTTTTTGCTTTTGGCTTGATGCTTTTAGTTAACTCAGGTTTGTAACTCTGTTAGCCTTTTTTTAATATATATTAAAACCACTATGGGGATCTCCCCCATAGTCTTTTGCGTCAAAAAAAGCATGTCATGGTGGTCAAAAGCTCTTTTCTTGATTCGCTTCTTTTGTCTAGCTTTCCTGCCGTGTTCGCTTCACTCTCATCAGCCGTGCAAGGTCTATATAAAAGGAGCATGCCCTCTTTCCTCATCTGATAGCGTGCATTGCATCAATCGCCTACCTTCTGGCTCCCCTCTTCCCTCACCCGTTTGCATTTTTCCAATTGCGTTCCATGCTGGTTTGAGGATCTGGATTAAGGTAACGTGCTTCATATCAAACTGTAGTATTTGAATGAACTTATTATTGTGTTCCATGCTGGTTTGAGGATCTTGATTGACATTTATTCTAACCGAAATCATGCTTACAGATGGCAACTAGTTACCATACCAGGGATGCGTACTCTACAATTATCGACCACAACTTTTCCCCGACCACGTCCCTCTAGTATATTAGACGAAATGACGTTTACCGATTTCTTGTAAACCGTATGCTCTCCTGATAATCCGAGCAGTGTAAATTTGAACAGGCCGGACATGTAACTCTTATATAGCTATGAGTAGAACTTTTGCCTGATTAGCTGTGCTACAAATAGGAGCTGCACCATCTGTGGCTGTAGCATGAGTCCTAAAGCGGCAGCTTCAAACACAACCGAGGGAGTGCAGACGATTAAAACCTATGAAACCAAGTAATGTGGCCATCTCTAGCTAGCTGCTGCCCCTTGGCTACTGCAAGCCTACGACTGCTTGGATAGGACCGCACTGTATAGTTCACCGGATGACAGAAGGTCTGACCTGACTAAAATATTCATTACTCGAATACTAGTAATGATGAACGTGGTGCGCTCACATCAGAAGCCTATTCTAGCCCTAGCGTCCCTGTGTGTACAAAGCCTAGCCTCACTCCCATTGTTTGACTCCTACTGTTGCCCCTGCTCGGTGGCCTCCCCCGCCTCCTACTCAATCAACATACGTCGTGCCACTTTGCCTCTCTAGCGCTCTAGCTCACCGCTGTCCACACACCATAGCTCGATCCACGTGGCAATCATGTTGCTGATGGCACTCCCTACCGAGGTACAAATTGTGATCACGGGCCACCTCGCTGCGACCTTAGAGCGGACCATGGACGTCCTCCACAACCTACGGGCGACCTGCTCTTCTATGCGTCGCATCTGCAACGACCCCTCCATCGGTCGGTGTCTAGCACTGGATCGGTTCATGTAACACCCCTGTGTTAAGCACTACATTTGACATCTGCATTTCATGAGCTCAAGCATCATCCAAACATTCATGAACAAGAGCATATGAAATTTCATCTCATTCTTATGCATTGTCACATGAAATGTTGATTTATATATATGTTTATGCTTGCAATCATGTATGACCAATGTATGAAATGGTAGTGAGGACATGAAAACACCTTAGACATTTCTAGTATGGTAAATGGAATGATGTTTGCATTCATGACCTAGGCCAATTTTGCTTCTATGTGTTGGTTTCATTTGAAATGCCATTTTCATGATGCTAGTTTGACTAAAGTTGAATAGTAGCTTAGAGTGTTTGCATGGCTGTGTAACCTAAATAAAAGTTGTAGTACTTGACTAGGGTAACAACTTTTATTTTTGGGTCAAGGTCTAATTCGGTGCATAGCATGCTCAAAAACAGCTCACAAGTTTCAATAAAATGTTGTTTTGAGACGTGAAATTTTCTAAGTGTGGAAATGATTTTCAGTTTCAAAGTACCTCACTTTGGAACAGGGTAGATTGTTAACTAGTGAGAATGAGATTATGGTTCTTAATGCAAAGTTGTAGATGGCATGTAGCTCTACAATTTTTGTCATTGGAATTTTTGCAATGGATGAACGGATTAGGAGTTACATGGGGTTAAAGTGATGCTGTCAGTCGTCGATCACGGCGACTGAACCCGCGCCTGCGCGCCTGGCAGTGGCCGACCGTCCATAGGCCATGGCTGCTGTGTGGTGGCAGCACGCTGGCATTGGCCTAGCCGATCAGGCTAGTGCACGCATAAATGCCACGCACCCTCCACTCCATCTGCTCGCCCGCTCTCACTGCCTCCTGCTTGCTCTGCCTCTCCACAGCGCCACGCCGAGCTCGTCGAGCACCACCATAGCTCCGCCGCAGCTCGTTCACTTCTGACGTAGCTCCACTGGTCAATTCGTCTTGGCCATAGCTGCTATGTCATCACCTCCATCTCCTCGAGCCACCAGCACCACCTACTGACCATAGGTAGAGCGGCATTTCGCCTTGTCGTAGCCGTCATCATCACTGGAGCGCCGCCGTGCTCGTGGCTCACTGTCGCCCCGCCATCCCACTGCATCGTAGGCCTTCATTTTCTTTGGTCCAACACCATGCTAGAGTATAGAAGCTTAGCCCAAAGTTAGGGATGATGCCACCACTTGACGGCGCCAGAACGAGTCACCGCCCCACGCACGCCCGCCATGGCACTCGAGCTCACCGGCGTCGAGTTGGTTCACCGTCTCACTCTTTTCTCACACACCTTAGGTTGAGTAACCCTAGGCCTTGCTAATGGCATGATGGAGACCCGCCTTTCACCATGGTTTAGTTGGAACAGCGTGAGCACCGTCGTGCTCCGTGAGCCGCCGCATGGCCATGCATGCGGCCGAGCTCATCGACACCACCCCGAGCCCTCACCTGTGCCGTGTAGCTCCGCTAGGTCACCAGGATGGAGTAACCGTCCTTGCCTAAGTGTACCATAGCTAGAGATGGCTAGTGTACCGCTGCCGACCTTCATTGTTCGCCATGGCCACCGTCGACCTTGCTCCAGCGAGCCACCGGGCCAACTAGGCCTACCATTAGATGCACGTGGGTGAGGAGAGCACAGTGGTGAAGACGCTACCACTAGAGACCTCATCGTCGGTGAGTTCTCGCTAGTCAGCGTCGTCCCCTCTTTTGTGTCGCTGACGAGTGGGTCCCCGTTGACCACAGGCCCCAGCTCTCAGCCTGTGTAATGTTGATTTTCTGATTTGTTTTTCACAGATTTGAATGCATGTTTCAAAAATTCATATCTAGAGCTAGGAGTGTCACAATGGGGTGAACCAAATTTTGTTAGTTTCATCTTGAAGTGTAGTATTTGATAAAAATATCAGATGCACTATTTCTAGTATTTTTCTAGGAGAATAAAATGTAGCTAGATAACTGCTTTTTAGATGGTTTCTATCTTGTAAATTGCATAACTTGAGTTTGAAAAGTGATAAAATTGTGATTCCAATTTTTCTAGTCTTGTGTTGACATGATCTAGCTAGGAAAAATATTAAACCTACTATAAGCATAATTTGAATATGGTCTTCATATTTAATCCTAATTAATTGCTAATTTCTAGTAGAATTAATTAAGGTAAAAAATACATAACCTATGGCTATGCAAATTTTTACACAATATTCTCATGCTTGAAGTAATGTAAAAAAATATTAAATTTGTTGCTTGAAACTTTTTACTATGCTAAACTATTTTTTGCTAAAATAAGCTTATCTAACTTGTAATTTTGGTCAAGGTAGTTATACTTATCCAAATGGCATGAAATTTGTACAGTAGGCTATTAAGGTCATTTGTAGTCTACTATAATTTTCTCAGAATTTATTAAGCACTAGAAATATTTATCCTTTAAATCACCTTATTATCTAAGGAAATTAATAAATTAATATAAATAAATTAGTTATGTTTAACCATGATGTTTTCTATGGTGCTTGTGATGCATATGATGTGTTGATGTTATTAGTTAGGCTTAAAAGCAATTGGTAGTATGCAATTAGTTAATTATTGCTTTACAATTCAACTAGATGATTGCATGTATAGTTTCGGTTGCAATGATAATTTCATGATGATAATGGTCTTTTCTGTAAAACTTGTTAAAAACAAAATTGTAGATAACTTACTTATCTATCTGGTGTTAAATTGTCGTAGTCATAGGCTTTATGGTTTAAGAATTATAGCTATTAAAAGTCTATTGTCCAAAATGCTTGCTCTCTAGATAGATTTGAATGATTGAGTTGTTTGACATAGATAACTGTTGAATCGTATTAAGATGATTAAAAGAAAGTTGTAGGCAATTTCATAACCTTTCTAGAATGTCCATAACCATATTATTTTGGTGTGTATAAGTGTAGTTATGGTCAAAACAAGTGACTGCTATCTTGTAGTCTAGAAAATGATTTATAAAAGTGTTTGCTTAAGAACTAGGGAAGAGATATGCACCTACTCAGTAAAATACGATGTAACTTGTTATTACTTTAATGCAAGCTGTTGAAAACACTTGGAAGGATGCATTCATCACATCATATCATATTATACATGTCATGATATATGCATTCGTAATATCTTATTCCATGCTCATGCATATAGGATCGTCCGAAGAGATAACTCTCCTAGAGTTCAATGAAGAAGAGGATGAGGATCAGTAGGAGACGCCTCAGGCCATAGCTCTAGGAGAAGAGGAGTAGACTCTCGAAGATCTCCCTGAGTGCCCGGATCACCAACAACCTCTTTCCTCAAAGGCAAGCCCCGGAGCATTCTAAGTCTCCCATGTTTTCAAAATATTACTTGAGTCCTTTATGTTTGATGCATTAGGTTATAAGAGTTGATTGGAAACACTTGATGCATGGAACTACCTTGTCCAGTTACATATACCTTTAACCCTGTATAGGTCTAGGATCGAATATATGCTTAGCCATGCTTAGACTTGTAGAAGTCGAGTGATTTCCTGTCACCTGCGAGATATAGGTGGATACCGAAGCATGGTTGGCTTTATTTATTATCATGGACAAGAACCATGGGATAATGTAAATGGAGGCTAGGCGAAGTCTATGTGTGGGTTAACTCATGTGATTCCATCTGTGCCGATTAAGGACCGTACCATTATTGGTGCTTCTGACAAGATTGAACGCATGCCTATCACTTAGCTGGCCGGACAACTCGCTCCGACCGCGAAGTGAGTTGCTCAACTTAGGCCGGGCCCCGTTCTGTAAAAGTGTGCACTCTGGATGGTAGTAAGGATGTGCGGGGAGCCAGACATGAGCCCAAGGGCAGGCCGGGCCTGAACGTCCTAGCAGTTGGTTGTCCCTAATTGTGCGGCACTGGGCAAACCCACGAAATGTGGACCTGAGTTGTACCAAAGGTGACCTAAGGTGACCGTTGATCTGGTCTGCCTAGATTTGTGTTAGAAATAAATTCCTAGCTAGTTGAAATTGATTCGAATCGCCGTCTCTCCCGGACAGTGAGAAACTTGGCTAGTCCCAACATAGTAGTAATTGTGTTATGGAATACGATGGTTCAGATGAACATGGAATTACTACACCAGCTGTGGTTACTATTGTATGCTACTAAATGTTATACCACATGTTTGGCATAGGTTAGTAGCTAATCTAGAGATGAATAGCTATAATTAACTTGATGACCAAATCATAATTGTACAACTGAGTTAGTCGCTTTTTATGCAAAATGTTGTCAAGCTACCTCCACTCATAAAGCCTTGCATAATCCTTAGTCACTTATTTTTATTTTATGATGGGTAAGTCTAGCTGAGTACCTTCTCATACTCAAGGTTTTATTCCCATTGTTGCAGATGGTACAGTTTATCACGGCTATTGTAAGAACTGCTTCTGTCCCGCCGTGGATAAGGAGTGAGCCCTAGGCAGGCATCTCTTATTAATCCTTCTTACATGCTTTTGTGGTAGTGTGATCACGAGTTGGCACTGTATTTGAACTATGATGGCAAATGTTAGCTTCAAACTTTAATTTGCTTCTGCTACTATTTACTGAACTTGGTTTGTAATAACCTTAATTCGTACTCTAATGAATGAACTGTATTTGTGAACTTTATGTAACATGTGACATATATGTTGAATCATGTACGATCTTGGTTGTATGTTGATGGTTAATCGAGTCCCATCGTGGTACTCGATGGACTACCGGGTTTATATGGGCTCAAGTATGATAGTGCGACTGGTTGCGGGCTGCCATTGTACTTGTGCTCTTATAAATTGGTCGGTTCTGCTACAGTTCAGATATAGGAGGACATGAGATGACCTCGTCGACTACAAAGCCCTCCTTGCTAGCCTGACCTAAGTCGGCAACCCAGAGCCTTGCTTCCTCACCAGGATTCAAACCGTATTCATGGAAAAGCACAGCCCTCGGCCATGCCTCAATGATCTCGCTCGCGCCGCTGATGGCGGGCACAATCTAGTGCCCTATCTGGTCGCCCTATTGCTCTATAGGCACGATGCCGATGCCAGCGATGACAACATTGTGAGGCGGTACACAAGACTAGTCGAGGGTGAGGAAGTATCGCATGTGGCAGTGGTGGAGGACCAACGAGTAGGTGGCTAAGCAAGAAGGGGTGTGTGCTCTGCCGCGTCCCGGCCGGCGAGGTGTTCCTCCGAACGATGTGGGGCAAGATGTCATTGCCACCACCGACACAGGTGCGCGGTGATCTTTCGTGCGCAGGCGACGTCTGTGGCTATGCAGACGGATGGGAAATAAGAGCTCTATATTGCAGCGAGACTATAGGCTTTGCCAAGAAATCTATTTTTTCGAATGAGAAATTGGAATAAGAAACTATTAATTCACTCTTTTCGAATGTAGTGTATTATGGCATTTGAAATTTGTCCTCAAATATAGTGGATTGAGATGAATACATGCGTATCCAAATAAGGCCTTAGGGATTCAACGAAAGTACTAGTACGAAACAGGTTTTCCTGTATAACGTGAGATTTACAATGCTCGAACTTTCTTATATGTGCAGTAAACTTTGAATAGCTATGTGGCTCCTTCGTTAGGCATTAGATTGATGGGAGACTTGATTGAATGAATTCCGTTATGCATATTTACCATACTATAGATCAGAAAGAGAACCAGAAAGAAACCTGCAGGCAAAACCAACCAACAAGGGCTAGAAAATGGCTACCAAATGACCAAAGGACTTGATCTACACCACGATCAATAGAGTTTAACCCACGCAATCACTATGTCTGCGTTAACTTTTGTTGAACTTCCAAGAATCAAGACGCCTAGGCGAGAGTCGACTTGGCGATTGCCTAACCGCAGGCCCAACACATGATGAACCTTGTTGTGGTACTGAGCACGTGGGTCTACACACTGTAGATGTCCATTCTAGCCGCCTGTAACACGGCCTTCCCCATTGGAAGAGTGGATAATCTGTTGGCCGCAGAGGAGCACCTCCGAGCCCTGCCGGCCCAAATTCGAGCCATGGTGACCAAAGCCGTTCGTCAGGGGGCTGCCATGGCGCTGGCTGCTGGCCAGCTTCAGATTGGGACAGCGGTGAACCTCGGAGTGGCGAAGCAGGGTTTTCCACCACATTCAATGGACGATGACATTGCCGATCTGATCAAAAGTTTCAAGCCGGCCACCAACGCCGTCTTACCGAAGGTGGACGTGGACAAGATCCTGCATGCCAACCTCGACCCTTGATCTATGGGACATAACAGTAGTATTAGTAGTCATGAATAAGTTTGATCTGTGGGAGGCTAACATGGAGGTCGATCGACCCCACTTGCAAGCCGGCCAGCATATAGGACCCACGGGTCAGCCCTTCCTAGCTATGTCAGTTTCCTACCGCCTTAAAGATCGCATCTATGCCGTTTATTCAAGTCGGTTTGATCCTCGAGGGTCCAGAATTGATGCTACCACCTATATATACAGCCATGTACCCCCCTCTCTAAAGCCATCCTGAAACCCAAAATCATATTCTCCTCATCAAGATCAGAGCCAGCTATCAAGAGAAGATTAGTCCTCCATAGGATCTAGTCTTGTATTAGAATTAGAGAGATAGAGAGTGAGGGAAGAGTTTGGAGGAACTATCGGCCTATCGGTGCTCTCTCTACGACATGTACCCTGGCGAAATCAAGTTCTACTTAAGCTTGCTTCTGAGGATTCTCTGGTAATCAACATCTAACTCAAGTAAGTATCGTGCTTATATTGCTCATCAGGTTCACAACTCTTGAAGTGCTTTAATCTATAGGACGCTCTAGGTTAAAGTAGTAATTGTAGGTTTAAGCGTGGTGCTTAGACCGGATTACTTGTGGATGTACCCTACATTCCAGATCGGTGGTAGCTCGTGTGGGTGACTCTTATAGCCTCGTTGAATTCTCTGTAGTCCACCTCCCATTTGTAGGCCTAGCAAGATTTAGTTACTATAGGAAACATACTATGCTTGTGTTTCCCTTAGTAATATCCCTAGTTGAACAATAGAACACATAGCTTACCGAAGTTAGAACTAGAAGACCTTTGTGATCTCCTCTATACTCCTATTATCCTAAGTCTTGTTGCTACTCCAGGTTAAGTTAGACGTTGTTACTCTCACACGTTTCCCTGTGGATACGATACTTGGAATACTTCCGGGTGAAAGCTACAGTGGTATCCGTGCGCTTGCAGATTTATCTGTGTGCGTTAAATATACCAGCACTAGTTCCATGGATAGACTGGTCATGATCAATTACTTGGCTTGCTACTCCCATAAATGGCAAGTGGTATGTACAATTTTATGTTCTTACCCACTATCATGGATACACAATCCTTAATCGGTTAGCGAGCTATGTCATTCAAGAAACCACCACATTCTTGCCATGACCCAACCCCTCGCCGACCATTCATTAACACAAGTTCATCATTGGTCAAGTTTTTTATCACTCTCCATCAATGTTGCTTAGTGGACAATCATGCCTAACATCGCGAGAGTAATTAGAAACCCATCATTAGCTCGACTCTAGGATCTAAGCATACTAAGCAAGAATTAATAAAGAAATTCAAGCAATGGTTGAGTGTTGTGGCATCAACAAGGTATGATAGCTCAAGTAGGTAACTCTTGGTTGATCTAGTCATATAGTAACATATTGATGCAATAGATTACCATAGTTCATTATGCATTTAGCAAGGAATAGGGATGCATAGGGGCCTACCTTGGACGTCGTCGCTTGGCCCATCGGTTTCCACTGCTTGAGGTTCCTCCTCAACCACGGCCTCCACTAGAATCTCATCACCTATACATGCATGATGCTTGATGAGTGCAAATGCATAAGGTACATGCTATGGGATGTCATGCAATGATATTACTTAGTTAAGGTTTGACTATGTATGTGTAAGTGTTCAAGTATACATCATTGGACTGTCAGCGTGAATCATCAGATAGTCCGGTGTAACTATCGGACTATCTGATGGTTCAGGGACTTAGTGATAATAGAACACTAGGTTCTTCGAACTCTCCACAACTGAACACAAACTCTCTGGTACTAGGTCCGTGTCTTTGCGAATTCTCTCTAGGTTTGGCTATAATTCCATGGAATGTTCTGTCAAGGTGGCGGACCATTAGTCAGGTTTGGTCTGTAGGGTGCTGGTGTTGCTAAGTGTTTAGGCTCATCGGAATGTTCCGCCAGAGGTGACAGGTTGTTCGATAGGAACTAGTCACACTCAAGTTTCTTACTGACTCTAGATAATAATTCAGCGGGCACTCCTATGAAATCGACGGACACTCCGCTGTACTAAATTAGTAGCCAGGGATCTTTATCTTTGAATCATAATTCATCGAACACTCTGATAAATACGTTGGACACTCTGGTGAACTATAATGTGTTCGGTTTTAGTGTAGACTGATAGAGATTCAGTGTTGGACACTCTGGCAAATGCGTCGGACTCTTTGTCAGATCACTGACAGTGAACATTTCTACCAACATGAAATCTAAATCTTCACCTATGGTACTTGCATGTGTAAACCATCACTAGGGTATGTTTCTAATGTTCTATGGGGCATATCTAGCTAGGTGAATCTATCTACTTTGGGTGCAAACTAGAGTTAGGTCACAAATTGACATTTCCTAGGTTTTGGCTCATGAAAGTGAAATCTAGGTTTTGCTTGGTTTGATTCATACCAAGAGCTGCAAAAGGAAGAAGTGATGCTCTCCAAGATGTTGGAGAAGCTGGATCTCCCCCTTGGTGACTTGAAATCTTCTTGTTCTTGGCTCCTTCTCCTCCTAGCTCCTTGTGGTGAGGGTGAGAGGGCTCCTCCCTCTTCCAATCCCAACCTCTTGTGGATGAGAGCTTCTAGGTGATCTCTATGGCCATCTCTTGCTGCTGCAACTCCAATCCTCCCCTCCTTTCCTTCTCCTTCCCTTCCTTCTCCTTGCTTGAGTGTGTGAGAGAGTGTAGAGAGAGAGGGATGAACTAGAGAGAGTGAGAGTGTGAGAGTGAATGGGTGAGCTGGTAAGGCTTCTGGTTTGGGTGCTCCACGAGTTAGACAGCTGGTATATGACAAGTGGGGCCAAGTGAGATCCTAAAGTGACACCTCACATCTGCTGCATGGCCTGGTATACCAGATAGTCCACGATTATGTCGGACCGTCCGATATTGTCGAAGTTTTAGCTGACAGTGCAGATGATGTGGTAGATAGTTTGGTGGTGCTAGCGGACTGTCCATCAAAATCAATAGTGAGTAGATTGAATGCAGATTTCAGAGCAGTCAAGTTTCTAGGATTTGGATTTCAAATGCAATGATGATCATGATGTTAATGATTTCAAGTGTGTCAAGACCGGATCATAACATATCATATCCCATAGTGGCATCAATAAGGATTTTAGAGATTGGAATTGGAAAGTCATCTTTTGGACATGCTTTATTTAAATCTCTAAGATCCACACATACATGGATTTGCCCATTTTTCTTTTTCGTAGGCACAATACTAGACACCCATTTTGGGTATTTCACTTCTTGGATAAACACTGTAGCTATGAGTTTATCAACTTCGGCTTCTATTTGTGGGAGAAGTTCTGGACGATATCTTCTCTATCGTTGCTTCACTAAACGAACATCTTTTCGGATGACCAATTTATGTACAGCAACCGTTGGATCTAGGCCTGACATTTCTTCATAGGACCAAGCAAACACATCTCTATTTGCAGAAAGAAATTTATGGTATTCTTCCTTACTTTCTTTAGATAGGTGTTTACTAACAAAGATTGGACAGGGATCGTCGTCTGTACCAATATTAATTTCTTCCAACTCATCAATAGTTGGTTGATTTCCATCTTCCATTTGTGGAGATGCTTGTGTGGCGTCAAGAGGCTCGGTAGAATTCATATTAACTTCGTAACCTAGCCCATATTTTTCTTCTTTTAACGCTTGATCTTGATGTAGAGCTTCAAGTTGAGCCTAGGACATTAGCTTTTCGAATGGTGCATGCCCCCAGCCATTACATAAAGAGGGACCAGTAGATATATCATAGCCCATCTGTTGCATAATGTAAAGAACTTTGTTATCAAATAAAGAGGTGGGTAATGTTTTATCATCTCTATTTAACAAAGTAACTTGTGCAACCATTTTGCTTTTATTGTCCATCACAATTTTGGCTTGTTTTATTTTATATTGCACCAAAGGAGGTAAGGGAGTTGGAAATGAAATACCTATATTTTGAGAGGGTTTGTCTATGATGCGGAATATTGGATCGCCTTCCTTTGATCGCTTGGTACGTATTGATATATCTTTAGGCTTGATGAAGACTCACCATCTTCTATCTTTAGGATGTTTTGTTCTAGCGGCAATGTTGATTTTGGTTTTGAGACTTTATCAACAGGCTCAAAATAGAGCTTTGCATTAGCATAGAAGGACTCTGCTATAGTGAATGGTTTTTATCAGCAAAAATCCTTATTATATCTCCTAACGGATCTTTATATTTGATGCATTGATGGAGTTTAGATGGAACAACACCATTTTCATGCAGCCATGGGCGACCGATGAGAGCATTATATGAGGTAGCTGCATCAATCACATGGAAGTTTACATAAGCCATGAGATTTTCAAACTTTAGAACTAGAGATATGGTGCCCAATGCTTCCTGACCAGCTTGGTTAAAGCCATGAATGACAACATTTGAGCGACATAGGTCTCCTTTAGAATACCCAATCTTTTTAAGAGTGCGCAAGGATAACAAGTTTATGGCTAAACCACTATCAATCATTATTCAATTAATGGGGAGATCATCAATCTCGCCGAACATAAGAAGGGGTCCGTTATGCTTTTTATTTTCTAACAACAGATCCTCATCATTGAATGTAATACTTTGAGTTTGCGGTAATTTTACTTCTGCTTGTGAAACCTCAACCCTATAATCTTCAGGGAAGGAAAGTGCAATAATAAATGCATTTCGCAAATCAGAAGAGAGACACAAAGCATCATACATAGAAAGCATAGCTGGTATTTTCTTCAAGTGCGAGATTACATCATACTTGACTGACACATTAGGAGTATGGTCAGTTGCATCATTCGAAGTTACATTTGGGGAATTTCTTTATTGAGGAGATGGCCTAGGTAGTCGATGGCCTGATCTAAGTTGAATTTCATCAACTTTGGGTGCCTCTTCTTTAGGGAAATGATGAAGAGACTCCTCATCATCCTCAAAAACTCTGATTAGGAAAACCGCATACTCTTTGAGGGAGTCATCCTCATGCTTCTTTATATTTTGGTAGAAGCGTGGGCCTTCGCCCTTTTCCATCATTCGTCGAAGAGCAAGTCATCTTGAGTAGAGTTGTTGTCAACGCTCTCCTGATCTTTGGGAACTTGGTGGTCCACGTTTTTGGTGTGGATCCACCGAAGGAAATCCTTGCCTTCATGCCAGTGTTTAGATTGCTGTTGCGGATGTCCTGAGAAAGACATATTAACATGCTCAGGTTTTTATATCATACATTGATCATAAGTTGGCCACATTTTTGGAGTTGCACAACTCACCAGATCATTTTGAAAGGTGGTGACATTTGACGTAACCGTTTTCTTTCCACTCTTCATGTTTTTGAGAAAATCCACATCTATGGTGCCTTCATCTATGAGCTTTTGTATAATATTTTAAGTCACAAAACAATCCTCAAGCGTATGACTTAGGATGCGATGAAAGTAACAGAAATTTGGCTCATTCAATTTAGAAGCTTCTTCTAGTCTTTTTGGTTTAGGGAGCTCAATGAGTTTTAACTCTCGGGGGCCCATGAAGAGATCCTCCACTTCTTCGATGGGAAAGGAGTACTTCTAATTTTGATGCTTGCTAAGAGTTGGCCTCCTAGGAGTTGGTGCACCCCCTTTGTTTGGTAATCTTGTGATGGTGCCCCTAGTTTGGAACTTTTGGGGGATCACCGTTGTCTCCATGGTCTGCGTTTGCTTCGGCTTAGAAGATGTTGGCTTATCTCGATGGTTGTTTTTATCCAATGGCGCTTTGTTGAATGTCCTTGGCGGATGAGACATGTGATGCATATAATTCTCTATGTCTGTGGCCTTTGAGGACAATTCTTTGAAAGTTTTTGGCCTCACACCCTGTAGGTGAATGGCTATGTCTAGGCTCAAGTTATTCATACACATACGAACCACTTCTGGTTTGGTGATTGGCTATGGGCAGTGGAGGCTTAAATTCCTCCACCTGTTGATGAAATCTGTGGCCTTCTCATTTGGCCTCTGTAAGGTTTGAGTCAGCTCAGTTATCCCCACCGTCCTTTGAGTGCTATAAAAGCACTCTAGGAAGGCGTCCTACATTTGTTTCCATGTACAGATGGAGCCAGGTGCCAACTTGATGTACCATGTGAAAGCTGGACCTGATAATGTTTGTACAAATTAACGGAGGAGAAGAGCTCCATTGTGTGATGCATCTTGACACGCAGCAAGGAAATTGGCCACATGTTCATGTGGTGACCCAATTCCATTAAATTTACTAAATTGAGGTTGACGATAATTGTTCGGAAATGGTACCATGTCCACCTCCGATCGATATGGTTTTCACATACCTCGGACGCGTGGAGGAATGTGTTTGCATATACTGAGCCCTTACACCTTCGAAAGTCATCCTCTGTATGGCTTTGAGTGTGATTTTCAGGTTGGGTATGGGGACCATTATGACTAGTCGAAGCATTCACACAATTTGTACGATTTCTGGTGTTGGTCACCTACTCATGGAACGCGGCCAACTCTTCTTCTTTCGGTTGTAAGGCAGCCATCATTTGGTTCATCTGCTCTTCAATGGATTGACTTTGATTTGTGGCAAGCACTTGTTCAGCATTTCTAGGCTCACTCTCACTATGCAGAGATTGTGAGTAATCATTAGCAGGCTCACTCTCACTATACGGAGATTAAGAGTCATCATCACTTGGGGCTTGTGGATCTTCAACATTTAGTGGGTTTGGATCAGCCGAGCCTGCAATAACCACTAATTCATTTTCAAAATTAGAATGATCATCAAATAGGGGATTATAAGACCCTACATAGATCGCATGATTTTTTTGAATTGCCGGAGTTTGTTAGGCTTCGAGTCACTGGACGATGAGAGCGGAATTTGTTTGCGAGGCTTCTTTTCTTTTGAAGTGTGTAGAAGCAGAGGAAGCATCACTTGTGTTGCCTGCTTCCTCAACACTCACCGGCATCAAAGAGAATACCTCAAAACGGTTGTTTGAGGCTCTTTTATGAGGAGGCCGATAAGCTAGCGTTGTTGTATTTTCCATTCTTGGAGTGGCTGATTTTATTTCTTTTTGGGTGCCACCAACATGGCTTGATGAAGCATCCCCTCGTACCCTACTAGACGTGGAGTCAGGTGGTATTGCCATCTCCCTTTGCTTTAAGCTAGCACGCCTTGTAAGTACATTGGCAGCTTGCTCTGCATATCTCCCTCGCCTCGAGTCCTTTTTATGAACTTTTGATGCTCGAGTAATTTGGACAGAGCTTCGGCGCGTCGCATGATTTCACCATCAATATTATCTGAGGATGTGGATGCTCTAGGCAACAAGCTTCATAGGTCCTAGCATATGGTCCTTTCGATGGAAGCCTGAAAAGCTTGCCACGCAGCATTTTGAAACGTGCGATATTCCTGCTTTGTTGAGCCAAAATTGAATCGCAAACATAAGCACGTTGTGCATTAGTCATAGAGTCAATTGCATGGCATGCCCCTAGGATCTGATTGGTTGGCTACCAAATTTTGCTTAATCAAAACCATGGCATGCCAAAATTTGTAGTCATCAATTGGTTCACTGCCAAAGAGCTGGCATGCCAATATTTATAGCCAAAATTTTGACAAGTTTCTAAAAAGCTCTTAAACTGCATAAGCGAAAAAAGTGCTTCGTATTATTATTAGGATAGTCCACCAAATATACACCTATATTTTTTACTCTAAGAGCATCTCCTACAGGTTAGCTAAAAATAAATGCTAAATCTCTTGATTTAGCCATCATGTAAAATAGAAAAGCCTCTCCAAAACAGGAGTGCTACAACAGCCTAGCTAAAGATGCTCCTTTTCTATATTTAAATGGGCCAAGATGGTTGGTCAGTCCTTGGCCACTAGGTCTGGTTCGCAACGCACATCCGCCGCCAGGTCTGCTCGCAACGCATGTCCGCCTCTAGGTCTGCTCACAACGCACGCCTAGCCCTTGGCGGCGCACCACTTGGTATGACTGTCCCTGCCTGGCCGTGCCACTCGGTGTGACGGTGGAGCCGAGCAGCAACCGCAGTGAGCACTTCATGCATTCAGAATTTGTCAGGTGAATCCATCCCTTTGCCCTAGAGCTGTAGGTGTGTAATGGATTCTGAAGCTGAGTTCAATCTGCTGAATGAAGTGGTGGATTCATCATCTTCGGGTGATGACGATGAATTGTATATTGCCGCTACAGACATAGTAGCAACGAATATTGGCAATGAACCACATCATCGTGGTTCCGTTGAGGGACATCGTGTATTAAATCGTGATAGACAGTCAGGGCACGTGAGACTTTATCAAGACTATTTTTCAGATGATCCTACATATGGGCCAAACTATTTCAGGCGCAGGTTTGTACGTACCCCATATTTCTTTTCAATTATACCTTGTATATGCATTCGATTTTCGTCTAATTAATTTGTCTTCTTGCATAGATTTTGAATGAGGCGTCATGTGTTTGTCCGTATAATAAATGCTGTCGAGGAGCATGACGACTATTTTGTGCAAAAGAGAAATGCAGCTGGTACCCTAGGACTATCTTGTTTGCAGAAGGTTGTGGCGGCATTTCGGATGATAGCTTATGGAGTAGCGGTTGATGCTACGGATGACTATGTTTGTATTGGTGAGAGTACTGCTCTAGAGAGTTTGAGAAGGTTTGTCAGAGCTGTTGTTCATATATTTGGGCATGAGTACATGAGAATGCCTAATGAACATGATACAGCTAGATTGCTTGCAATTGGTGAGAGAAGAGGTTTTCCAGGTATGCTTGGTTCCATAGATTGCATGCATTGGACCTGGAAAAATTGCCCTGTTGCATGGCAGGGTATGTACGTGGGGCATAAAAAGGATCCTACAATTATACTAGAAGCGGTTGCTTGTAAAGATCTTTGGATTTGGCATGGTTTTTTTTGGGATGTCAGGCTCGCATAATGATATCAATGTTCTCCAAAGATCTCCTGTTTTTGCAAGGCTTGCTGAAGGTGATGGTCCACAGGTTAACTATAGCATCAATGGAAACAATTATACAATGGGTTATTATCTCGCAGATGGCATATATCCATCTTGGGCCACTTTCGTGAAGACCATACTAGAACCTCAAGGTAACAAGAAGAAATATTTTGCTAAGGCACAAGAAGCATGTAGAAAGGATGTTGAAAGAGCGTTTGGGGTTCTACAAGCTCGCTTTGCTATTGTTCGAAGACCAGCTCGTTTGTGGGATGAGGACACGCTTGGAGAAATCATGAACGCTTGTATCATTATGCACAACATGATTGTTGAGGATGAGGGGGATGATGAAGATTATTTCAATTACGACGACATGGGAGAAAAGGTGACAGTATCCCATGATAGCACCCCTGAGCTCGATGCTTTCATTCAAAATTACAAGAACATCAAGGACTGGGAAACACACACACAACTTTAGGCCGATCTTATTGAGCACTTGTGGTAAAATTATCTAGATTTATACAATAATACTATTAATGATTGATTTCATTTGTCGTTGGACTGTAACGATGTTATGCTTATAATTATTGTTTCCTACACGATGGTGACCGTGTTTAATACAAAAGATAATGTGCTTGGTTGTTGGCTTATTTACATTTCGGATTGGCTTATTTACATTGCTTGGTTGTTGGCTTATTTACATTTCAGATTGGCTTATATGTGTGAAGGCCACCTCTAAATACAACCAGTCGTATGCAAATGTTTAAGAAATATGATACGGTATGTAACAAAATGTGATAATCCAGCTGTATACAACCAGCACAATATGATACTGTATCAATCCAACGGATTCAAATAATTAAGAAAACAGTAATTGTGTATCACTACATAAATCAATGTTTTATCTAATTTTTTATACGTCGTGCAAGTATGTCATTCTGGAGTTGTTCATATAATAGCTGTTGTTTGGTGGACATGGTACTCGTATCGACATTCATAATTCTCTCTTCTTCGAGGTTCCTCTCAAACTCAAATTTGTCTTTCTCAAGTCTGATCCTTTCTTCCTCGATTCTGTTTCTTTCTTCCTCGATTCTGATCCTTTCTTCCTGCAATGCAAAGGCTTTTTTGCACCTCTCCTCTTTCTTCAAATCCTTCTCTATGTCAGCCTCTTTCTTCTTTGCCAACAGATAATCCAATGCTTCGATGCTGGAACGTTATCGTAATTTGTCTTTCTCTTTCTTCGTCCCTGTAGGTCTGTCCACTGTAGGCATTGTTGCCTGACTCTCTTCACCATTAGCAGTGACAACTAATTGTGCAGCCATTGCAGGACTTGAATTCGTCGTGGTCTTTTGTTTTTTCCTTGAAGTCGTTCCACTCTGATTGCTTCTATTTTTCCACTTGGCCTTGTCTTTCAATTTTTCCCAGCAATGGAGGTAAGGGAAATTCCGGTGTTGTTTATCCTCAGACTTAACATTTTTAATGCCTTTTTTCGTGCAAATTCAAACACATAGAGACTGCATGACATAGAGAAACATCATATACAATTGGAAGGGCAAGTTATGTTATCTTACCTTATCAGCGATAGATAAACCACTTTGATTTCTAGCCTTTATCTTTGAAACGCAACCAACATATAAGTTCACATCATGTAGAATACCAGACCATCGGCTCATTAGGGAGCTTTGCGTTCGATCAGAATCAAATGTCTTGTTGATATGAAAATAATCATATATTCTTTTCCAATAAGTCGAACGTGATTGATCAACTCCGTGCACGGGATCCAAACTCACATTTAGCCACGCTGAGACCAACATTTCGTCCTCGTCTTTACTGAAATTCTTGGACCTTTTCTTACTCCCTTTCACACTTGCTAGGGCCTCATCACATGCTGGCGTTTCAATAGGAGTTGGGACATTATCAAACAAAGCAGCAGGATTATAACCCCTTGTAATTATGTCGGTAAAAGATCTTTTCGAATCCATGGCGCCTGTGAAAAAATACCACAGGGACAATCAAGATCATAGACTGAAATATGATTTCAACAAGCAGGTAAAACTGAAGCATTCCAGATGTGGTATAGAAAAAAATTAAAAGCCCTATTTGCTGCATATGAACATGACTAAATTCAATGTGCTGCAGAGCTAGAGAGTTTCAACTGAAAAAAAATGAAGAATAAAAATCTACTATTGATAGCAAATTAGACCGACACTTGAACAAGTTTTAGAAAACTCTACCTCAACTCATTATATGCACAATTCTGCAATTGGATGATCACGGGGAAGAGGGTAACATACTATTCATAGAATAAAATTACTAAACTTGTTGAAATAAACAAGCTCTAGTTCAATAAATAAATTTGTAAATATGCACAATCACTATCTTCACTTTACTGCAATGCTTTCATGATTCAGAGCTCACCAAATCTGAGTTCACAAGTAATTGCCAAGAATGCTTTCATTCACAAGTACTCGCAATAAATAGCTATTCACAAATTGCATCTGAGCTTACATGTACATTTCGAGTAGGCTTGATTATTAAAAAACAAAAAAATTGGATCTAGCTATTTGGATCTCACCGGAATACATGCCAGACAAGGGGCCGATGCATCGGGGGCAGCATTGGGAGGAAGAACTCCACGTCGTAGCCCAGGTACCCCTGCACTTTGCAACTAAGGCAACGATGGCAACTGCTGTTGCTCCCAACCGCTGGCCACCGAGAAGATGGGGAACGAGTGGAGCTCAGAAGAATTGGGGTCCCCATGGCCGTGGCTCGCAGACATCAGATCCCCTTCTGATTGTGCCTGCGACATGGTGCCTCGGCACGATTCCGAGGTCCTCGAAGGGATCCGCGTCGTGGAGAGAGAAAGACGCAGGTACTGAGAAGAAGCGGCACGGGATGGGAAGAAAAACAGGAGCACGACAGGGGGCGCACGTGGGAGCGGGAGAGGCTAGCGCGTGGAGAAGGAAATCTAGCGCGGGAGAGACGAAGCCTGCGCGCGGGATTCCATTGGCGCCGCGGCGCGGAGAAGGAAATCGAGCGCGGGAGAGGCGAAGCCTGCGCGCGGGATTCCATTGGCGCCACGGATAGCAAGCGAGTTTCGCATGGGAAAATTGGCCAGCGACGACTGCGAGATGGCAAGCGGTGAAAAATAGAAGACCAGATAGAAAGACTGTTGGATAACTTTTTTTTTGACCACATAACTATAATAGCCTGCAAAGATATATTTAGTCCACTGTTAGAAGATGCTCTAGACAAGAAAAAGTTTTGGCTTCTATAATTTTGGTTGGGCAAAAATCGATGGTCCACGGTGAGTAGTTGACTACGACCAGCATTCACACCACTCGCGCTGACCACGCGAACCACGAGTTGAGCGAGTGCGATACCGACAGAGAGGCAGATATCGGTGGGGCAATAAAAAGAAAAGAAAATCTGCATCCGCATCGATTCCGTTGAGCCTCTCTTCGATCTAAGCGCTTGCCCCCGCCGGAGCTCGCACGCGATGCCCGCGCTAGGGTTTCGGCGGCTGCTGCTTCTGCTGCTGGCGCTGCTCGCGTCGGCAGCGGCGGTGGAGGCGCGCTTCGTGGTGGAGAAGAACAGTCTGATGGTGACGTCGCCGACTTCGCTGCGGGGACGGCGCGACAGCGCTATAGGAAACTTCGGAATCCCGCAGTACGGCGGGAGCATGGCGGGCGCCGTCGTGTACCCTAAGGACAACGCCAACGCTTGCGACAATTTCGACGGCAGGCACCCCTTCCGTGCTAAGCCTGGCGCGATGCCCACTTTCCTCCTCGTCGACCGCGGGGGTAAGTGGCCCCGATCTCTCGATCTCTGTCTTTGCGCGGCTGATTTGGGCCATGCCCTTTGCTGCAAACTAATTGGTTAATTATTACTGGTTGGTTTTGTCGGTTGTAGCATACTACAAAAAGGTGGTGCTAGCTTAGCATGTTCTAAGTTCTCTGGCGAGGAAGTTAACACCACTATAAATTGTAACAATGAATTAGGTTTTTTATTGTCTCCATTTCATTATTAAGAAAATAAATTGGTGGATCCATACATTGGATGCTGAATACGGGCTCCTGTAGGCCTACACGCCAAAATTGGTGGTTTCAGATAATTGGGTCTGTTCATCGAGAGGCTTATGCTGCTACTGAATAGACTTGCAGAATGGTGATGCAAGAGATTTTGTTGTAGTACTAAGCAGTGAGCACGAGTGAAGAGTTCTGCAGACCATTTTGATGAATTGGTCTTCTAATGCTGCATTGATTGCTTTACGTTGCCATCTGACCTTAGCTGTGCATTGAGTAAATTGAGAAAAATATCTTACTAGGAAATTATTGATTCTCTGGCTTATTTTTGCATTAGTTTCTCTTTGTGCCAAAAAATTTGACTCTGATCTCACATGACTTTCTGCTATACTAGAAGAATACCCCGCGTGTTGCTGCGAGACTTTCTTAGGAATAAATTTATTGTATATATAGCATTACTATCAATGTTTTTTTAGGCTCTAGGCGGGTTCTAGGCGGTGACCCATCGCCTAGCGCCTAGGCGTGCCTAGGCGTTTTCTAGGCGTTTTGACCTTTTTTGTATTTCAGCATATATAGCTGAATAAATTATATAAATATAGTAGCCGAGTGGATTTTATAAAAAGAGAAAAGGTCCAATAGACATACCTTAGTTGATACAAAAGTGATGTTCATGCTTAGTTCATAGTTGATAGTTGATACAATACAAATGTGATGTTCGTACAACAATACAAGTGGAGAACATACCATATCAGTAGTTAAATACAAATGGACAGCAGACCATATGAACAATACAAGTGATACAAAACTAGGAAAGAGCAGGTTAGGTACTTATCTTAATGATCTTAGCCCTTTCCTATCCATCAGACATTATCAGCAACAAATGATAGCCATTTGAAACCACAAACATGTAGGGATAACAGTAGCAGCAAAGAAAATTAAATGGTACAGAACAACACATAATTCAGTTCTTAAAATACAGAAGACAAGCACACAGGTACACAACAGTACAGCACAGGCGTACAGAGCAGGAAGATAGAAGGGAGCAGCCGAGCAGAGGAGAGAGGAGCAGGGGGCGGGCAGACCTCACCTTGGGGTTCCCGAGCGGCCGGGCGAGGGACAGCGAGGAGCTCACCAGCAGTGGCGGCCCGGCGAGGATGGGGCGCACGGGAGCTCCAGGGACGGCCTGCACGGAGGGAGAAGATGGCCGGTGATGCGGAAAACGGGTCCACGGCATCAAGTAGAAGCTTCGCGCACGACGAATCGGCCGGAGACGTACCGTGGCCGGCGAATTGATCCGGCGAGCGAGCTCGGGTCGGAGGCAAGGGGTCGAGGAGGAGATCTTGACTCTCTGACTTGGTTGTCTTTCTGTCTCTCTAATCCTCTCTAGCACCGGCGCGCGGGGCTCTTTTCCTTCCCGTGCGTCCGCTTCCTTTCCCGCGCAGATGCCTGCTCGCGCGCGCGCGCTCCCGCCCAGGCGCCGCCTCCTCCGCCTACTCGCCGCCTAGGCGCCGCGGAGGCGCGCCCAGCGCCTAGATGTACGCCTCAGCCCCTAGGCCCCGCGGGAAGCCTCCGCCTAGCGCCTAGGCGAGCGCGGAATCGCGCCTTGTTTTTCATTGATTACTATATGGTACCATGGCTACTCTGTATATATATGAGCTTGGTTTGCATGCTATTTTATTGCATCGGATCTGGTAAAAATCGGTAAGCTAATAGAAGAAAAAAGTTAATAGAATATTAGATCACGTTTTAGAATGATAGGATGATAAAACAAATAACATATGTAGATGACTTATATGTTGATAGATTAAAAGCTTAAAAGTATTGCACATAATGAGATGACATGGACAACTTTTGTAATTAATAAGAGATGACATGGATAGCTTGCATGAAAGAATTGCAAGTTAGTGGGGCACTTAGTGGGGAAATGACGTTGACACCTTGCATGAAGAGATAGAACATCTAGTGGGGTTTAGCTTTATGAGAGTATATAGCATAGTTTTTAAGGCGATAAGGCGAGGCGTGGCGACCCACCCCCTTCCCGACGCCTAGGCGAGTAAGGCGTGCGGTGAGGCGACGCCATACACATACTATAACCTACTATGGAGCAGCACAAACATACCTTGTTGCTGTCAATCCTCGCCCATGTACCAGCAATCCTAAAGGCAGAGCATATCCAAGGAGAAGAGCAGAGGCCTACAGGGGAGAGCGGGAGCGGAAGAGTTACCTGTGTGCCGCGAGCCTGCGATGACGGGCCAGACGGGGACACAAATCGATGGAGCGGAGGGAGGAAGAATCAATTGAAGGCACGAATCGACAGAACCGTACGGAAGCACCAATCGTAGCCGCAAATCGATGGAGAATCGGGAGGAGGAACGAATCGGTGGGGTGAATCGGCGGCGGCGGCGGAGGAAGCGCAAATCGATGGAGCAGGAGTGGCTGGACGAGGCAGTGCGCCACCATCGTGTATTCCAGGTGCTACGCTGGCCACCCTCTTCCCTTTTCCCTCTTTCCCTACCACCCTCGCCCTTTCCCCTCCCTCAATTGACGTGCTGGCCAGGGGTCATGGCCCCGCAGGGGGTGTAGGCTCGCGATTTCCTTGTGCGCGGAACTCCCCTCGACTTCCCGTGCGCTGAAACTACGCTCCTTTTCCCGCCTGCGCGCTGCGCCATCCAAGATTCCATGCCTGTGACGTTCGCCCAGCGCAAAAGGGACGCCAAATTGCGCCTAGGCGACGACTGCGGACGCCATATCCCTCAAGGTCGTGGCAACCCCGACGCCCAGGTTTGAAAATCGCCTGGACGCCAAGGCGACGCCTTAAAAACTATGGTATATAGATTAGCTGTTTTTTCTTATCGTCCCTATTAACTTCTGAAATATATCCTTTATTTCCTTTTAATCTTCATCATCACTGTTTTATTTCCTCAAGCTTCATGGTAATCTAGTTTTCCTCTTCCATATGTGTTTTCCAGACTGCCTATTTGCGAAGAAGGTTTCGAATGCGCAAAATGCTGGTGCCTCTGCAGTACTTGTAGTTGATGACAAGGATGAACCATTGATAACAATGGATTTACCTCGTGAAGATGATGAGGCTGCAAAGTATATACAAAACATAACCATTCCTTCTGCACTTATAGATAAAAAATTTGGTGACCAGTTGAAAAAGGCTGTTAAAGATGGGGAAATGGTTAATGTGAATCTTGATTGGAGGGAGGCTGTTCCACATCCAGATGACCGTGTTGAGTATGAGTTATGGACAAACAGCAATGATGAGTGCGGGCCTAAATGCGATATGTTGATGAATTTTTTCAAGGAATTTAAAGGAGCTGCCCAACTACTTGAGAAAGGTGGCTATAGCCAATTCACGCCCCATTACATTACTTGGTACTGCCCTCAAGCATTTGTCATCAGTAAACAGTGCAAGTCCCAATGCATAAACCATGGGAGGTACTGTGCACCTGATCCTGAGCAAGATTTTAGCACAGGCTACGAAGGAAAGGATGTGGTGGTAGAGAACCTCAGACAGTTATGTGTGTTTAAAGTTGCAAATGAAAATAAGAGACCATGGGTCTGGTGGGATTATGTGACTGATTTTCACATAAGGTGCCCAATGAAGGAGAAGAAGTACAACAAAAAATGTGCAGAAACTGTCATCAAATCACTAGGTTGGCTCTGTTATTTTCTCCCTTACTGAAGAATCCACATTGTATATATTTTTTGTAAGCATGTTTGTAAGCTTTTAACATGCTTGACATCCACTTGCTAATCTCTGTTTACTCTCACTTGAATTAGTGTTCAGATGTTCACAGTTCATAACATGACATGTAATCAGACATGCAACTTGCAGATATAATGGTTTATCACTTCAGTATACATACATGTAACAGCTGTAATGTTTTTACACTTGAAATAGGTCTGGATGTGAAGAAGGTCGATAAATGCATGGGAGACCCAAATGCTGATTCCGACCACCCGTTGCTTAAAATGGAACAAGATGCTCAGGTGAAGTGACCTAGTATTACGTAGTTTGTTGTGGAGCTTTTATTAGTAAAATAAAGCACCATAGATTTATTTTTTTTTTAAAAAAATTAACAGTCACACAGACTATTTCATTGAACATTTACTGTCATTGATTATTTATGGGTTAATTTGTGCTGTTATATTGTATAGATTGGGAAAGGTTCAAGAGGAGATGTTACTATATTGCCTACTCTTGTTGTGAACAACCGGCAATATCGAGGTAAATATTCCACAGGTATACAAACTTACATCCACTCTGTATGACTTTAACCTGGAAAAGGAATACAGGGAAGCTTGAGAGGAAAGCTGTCCTCAAAGCTATTTGTGCTGGTTTCGAGGAAACTACTGAACCAAATGTTTGCCTGAGTGATGGTAAGCACAAATAAAACTATTTAACACCTAATGCACAGTAAGCAGTAATTTATTATATGCAGGCTACTAATTGTTGAGCTGTTTCGAAACAGATATAGAGACCAATGAGTGTCTGAATGACAATGGGGGTTGCTGGCAAGACAAATCTGCTAATGTAACAGCATGTAGGGTATGTGTAGATAGGTACAATATATTCATTGATGTGTGTATGTCTGAATAATTTTTCTATTTTCTCACATCAATGTCATTTAAACATTCTTTTACTCAGGACACCTTCCGTGGCAGAGTGTGTGAATGCCCCACTTTCAATGGCGTACAGTTCAAAGGCGATGGCTACAGCAATTGTGAACGTAATGTCTTTTGTTCTATTTTCTCACATTCTAAAATGGTTAACAATATAACCTTGGTGTCAGCTATATTAACATGTTGCATTTTGGAAGGGGCATTTTGAAACAAAAGCTTGTTAAACAAAGAGGATGTTAAATATGATAGAATGTGCTATTTAAATATGATAGATGGCAGCTAGAGGATATTTCAATTTGGCATTTAGGAATTGTTTTCTTTGGTATTTAAACCATCATCAAAGAGGATAATCTGCTAAATAGTACTGAGAAAATGTTACAACCAGCCTTTATTTCTATAGATGATAATAGGGTAAATACCATTGGAGGGAAGCAAAATGTCAATGGTTGAAAAGGAGTGTGAGACACTGCACTTGGAGAGAATTACTAGCATGCATAATTTCCGTTTAAATATAGAACAACTTGTAAAAAATTGATCAAAGAGATGACAGATGAAGATAACTAAGGAAGATATTAATCCAGAAAAGATGGAGACCGATAGTCAACTAATCAAGAATCATTCAACTATAAATAGGGATGAAAACGTGATGGATATTTTCCTGATATCCGTCCGTCCCGAAAGAGTCAAAACCCTACGTGGATAGTCCATATCTGAATCCGAACATTTAATATTCGTACCGTATCCATTTCTGATATGTATATGGCATAGATATCAATATCTGACATATTCGGCATGATCTGTATCCGGTTCCGAGATCCGAGAAAAAAAAATGGGATTGTATGCGATCTGGTTTCATTCCTGTTGGTCCTCGATCACCCTGCACAGGTGAGCAATCAGCTCACCAACACCCTCGCACTCACCCACGGCTAGAGATAAAAGAAGGGGTGAGAACAAAGTACGCACACAACACACAACGCAAGTCTGAAACTCTGAATGTGTGGCAAACTGAACTGATTTGCTTCATTCCTTTGCCTTGGTATATATACAAGTCTAGTACCAACTACAAGGTACATTAGTACATGGTGAGTACTGTTGGCCCTCGATCTCCCTACACAGGTGAGCAGCTAGCTCACCAACACACTCACAGCTAGAGGTAGGAGGATGATAACAAAGCTCACACAGACTGCAAGTTTGAAACTCTGAATATGTGTAGCAACTTAACATCCTATGCTCGATTGCATTGCCAGTTTCTATACATAAGTCTTGTACCTTTATATGGTACTCTAGTACATGGTGAGTACACCAACTACTTGTACTAATACTACATGGCTGATCTCTGCCCACCTACTACTACATGGTTGAGGTATGCCACTACAAGGATGGCCTATTGCCATACCTATACAATGCAATACGAGGAAAACAAGAGCTAACCAAAGGTCTAACCCCTGGTGCAGCAAAATAAAGAGCGAGAGCAGCAGATTATCACACAATTCTTCCCCTAATCCTGCTGCTAAGCCTTAGACTTGAGATCCACCATGCTAATCTCGTTCTTCAACTCTAAAAACTGAAGGCGCCCAAGTGGCTTGGTGATGATGTCCGCGAGTTGCCGGCCGGTCTTGACGAACTCTAGGACGATTTGTCCTCCATCGATGCAATCCTGAAGGAAATGAAACTTGATGTCGATGTGTTTGCTCTGGTTGTGGAGAACTGGATTCTTGGCAAGGGCAATGGTGGGCTGATTGTCCACCATCAGAGTCGGCGGGTGAACTTCTTCCCCGATGAGCTCGCCCAGCAGCCGGTGTAGCCACAAGCCCTAGCACGTCGCTGTGGCCGTCGCGATGTACTCTGCCTCATGCGTCGACAACGCCACCACCTTCTGCTTCCGCGACCAGGTGATCGGAGACGAATAAATGAAGACGAGCACGCCAGAGGTGCTCTTCGGCCCATCAACGTCGCCTGCCATGTCCGCATCGCTGAAACATTTGAGCCATAGCCCAATTCCGCTGGTCTTGGGGAAGACCACACCCTAGTGAGTCATCCCCTTGACGTAGCGTAGGAGCCACTTCACCGCAGCCCAGTGATCCTCCCTTAGATCCTCTATGAATCTGCTCACGTAGCCCACGACGAATGAAATGTCCGGCCGTGTGAGTCGTGTAGCGCAGTCTGCTGGTGCTGCTCTGGTAGTTTGTCGCGTCCACCTTAACCGCGATGCTTTCAGCTGCTCCTCCATCGGAGTTGCGCATGGCTGGCAGTCCGCCATGCTGATCCGCTCTACCAGCTTCTCAGCGTACGCCAGCTGGCACAGGGTGACCACGCTCCTCCCCTAATTCACCTCGATGCCGAGGTAGTAGGAGAGCAAGCTGAGATCGCATATGTGAAATCGAGCCGCCATCACACGCTTGAAGCGAGTGATCTCCCGTCTGCCGGTGATGATCAAATCATCCACGTACACATCGACAATGATCTGCTCCTCCTTCCCCTGTTGTCGCATGTAGAGTGCGTGCTAGGTGGTGCATTTGGCGTAGCGGAGCTCGCCCAGCATAGCGTCTAACCTGGCATTCCATGCTCGCGGGGCCTGCCTCAGCCCGTAGAGGGCCTTGCGCAGTCGGAGCACCTTGTGCTCTTGCCCCTCGAGGGCGAAGCCTGAAGCTAGCTTGACGGAGACCGTCTCTGAGAACTCGCTGTTAAGGAAGGCGGACTTCACGTCCATGTGATGGAAGCGTTAATCATTCGCCGCCGCTGCGCCAGTAGGAGGTGGACGGACTCCATCCGCGCCACCCGTGTGAAGACTTCCTCGAAGTCGATGCCCTCCTGTTGGATGAAACCCCTGGCGATGACTGTGCCTTGTGCTTGGCAATGCTGCCGTGCTTGACCTTCTAGACCCATTTGAGCCCAATTGGACGACACCCGAGAGGCGGATCAACGAGCTCTCATGTCCCGTTGTCTTCAATCGCCTTCAACTCCTTGATTATGGCTTGCCGCTAGTTCTGATCGCGCTCGGCGTCAATGAACGTCGGCGGCTCCTTTGTGCTCATCAGTAGCAGCTCCTCGTCGTCGAGCACTCTGCTCGCCAATCCCGGAGCAGCAGAGCCACCGACGAGGATGTCCATGGTGCAGAAACACACCTCACCTTGATGATGCGTGTCGACGTGCGTGTCTTGGTTGCTCGATGGAGTCGTGAACTTGACCGACGTCGGAGGAGTCCCTTGGCTTGCCGGAGTAGGGGATGGTGGTAGAGGCGTCTGCTCCGCCGTCGGAGGAGTCTGTTCGCCTGCGCCAGCCATGGCTGGACTTGGTGGCTCATCTAGAGCCGCCGCTGCTACTGTACTCGTCGCGTCCGCAGCCGACTCCTCTCCTCCTACATCTCCATCACTGTGAATGACCAAGTGCTCGATGATGAAGGTGCCCCTGACCCTGCTAGCTTCCCCTGTGCCCGGATCCTCCCAATCCTAGGCCGCTTTCTCGTCAAACACGACGTTGCGCGAGACGATGACCTTGCCCCGTGGGGTCAAACAACTAGTATGCCTTGCTGCTGGCCTCGTACCCTAGGGGCACCATCGGCGTGTTCTTTGGCTTTGTCGCCTTGACGTTGCCAACACAACCGAACATTCTTAGAAATGAGATGTCGGGCTTCCTCCTGTGCCATGCTTCGAAGGGTGCCCTTTAGGCTCTTTGTCGGCGCACGGGTGAGGATGAACATCGCCATGCTCACCGCCTCCTCCCAGAATTCCACAGGCATGCGCTTTGCCTTCATCATGCTGCGCGCCATGCCGATGACGGCCTGGTTCCGCCGCTCCACGACGCCGTTCTGCTGCGGTGAGTAGGGCGCGGTCAATTGGCGTGCCACGCCACGATTAGCGCAATACTCCGTGAACTCCACAAAGGTGAACTCGCCACCACGGTCCATCCTCAGCACTCGAAGCCTCCTCCCCGACTCCACCTTTGCTCGAGCTTGGATGGTCTTGATCGCCGCTGCTGCCTCGTCCTTGCTCGCTAGGAGCTGCAACCACATGTAGCGTCTGCAGTCGTCGACTAGGAGTAGGAAGTACCGCAGCCCTCAGTGCATTGCCAGAGTAATTGGCCTGCAGAGGTCATCATGGACGAGCTCTAGCATGTCGCCGGCACAGTACTTGGCTGCATTGGGGAAGGGCAGCCTCCTCTGCTTGCCCGCTAGGCAGCTGTCGTACCTCGCCGGCGTGCTTGATGTGCGGCAGCCTACGCACCATCTGCTCCTTCATCATCCGCCCGAGCGCGTCAAAGCTCAGATGCCCGAAGTGAGCATGCCACAGCCATGGCTCCTTGGTGTGCCGCGCCGCGAGGCACACCAGCTGCACAACCTTCAAGTCAAGCATGTAGAGGTGGCTACGGGAGCGCTGTACCTTGGCGAGAAGTCACCGTTCGCGATCCATGATGTGCAGAACGCCGCTGTTGATGAGGACCTTGCACCCGCGATTGTCCAACTGTCCAATGCTGACAATGCTTGACCAGAGCTTTGGGATGTAGTAAACATTTGTCAGCACACGATGCTCCCCGTTCTGGCACCTGAAGATGATGGTGCCTCGGCCGCGGATGTCCACCGACGAGTTGTCACCGAACTTCACGGAGCCGATCACGCCGCTGTCCAACTCCGTGAACGTGCCCTTGTCGCTGGTCATGTGGTTGCTGGCCCTAGAGTCCAGGTACCACCTCTGCTCCACGCCGCTGCCCTCACATCTGAGATGAACTTGGGCGCGCGACTCATCAAGGGAGATGCTTTGCTTCGGCTTCCCATGCTCCTCACCTGCACAAACTATGGCAAGGTGCGCTTGCTCCTTCTCCTCCTTGGGATTCTTGCAATCTCGGGCCCAATGCCGTGTCTTCCCGCATCGTCGACAAGTGTCCTTGTCGATCGGATGTGATACGTCGTCACCGTCCTTCATCTACGGGTCTTGCTGCGGCGCTTTCCCTCGCCGCCGGAGCCTTCCTCGGACCGTCGCTCACGCATACGAGCCGCCCCACTCCTCTGGCAGCTGCAGCTTGCCGCCGGCCGACATCGTCGCTGTTTATGCATGGTCTTCAACCGCCTTCAAGTGCCCTGTCCTCGAGAGTGAGGGGTGACTGGTCGTGTCGATCAACATCTCGATGGAGAGCGCGATCTGCGTGTACTTGGCGGGCACCACCGCAAGTACATGGCGACCGCTTCCTCGTCGGTGATGGTGACACCAAGCGTCGCCAGCTGACTGACAAGCGGTTGCAGCCTGAGCGCCCGTTCATCATCGCGGAACGCCATTGCCTTCTTTGCGCGGTCTGAGCCGACACGCATGGCCTTGAGGGCGTCCCAAGCAGCCTCGGCGGAGTCCTTGCTCCCCAGCGACTCCACGTACTCGTGAGGCACGGCGGATAGTATCGCCTCTATCGCCGTGCAGTCTTCTTCATCTTCGGTGCCGGTCTCAATGGCGCTCCACAACTTGCACCGCCCACTTGCCATAGTTTGTGCAGGTGAGGACTGGCCAGTTGGCCCTGCCAACTTCTTTCACGGTCCTCTTCCTCTGCACGACGACTTCCCGGCATTTTGCCTGAAGCGCCACCGTTGCCCTGGGCCATCGCCGGCGATCACCCCAGTGCTCCGATACCACTTGTTGGTCCTCGATCTCCCTGCAAGGGTGAGCAATTAGCTGACCAGCACCCTCACACTCACCCACGACTAGAGGTAGAAGGGGTGAGAACAGAGTACGCACACAGCACACAGCACACAGCACACAGCACACAGCACGCAGCACACAGCACAAGTCTGAGACTCTGAATGTGTGGCAAACTGATCTGATTTGCTTTGTTCCTTTGCCTTGGTATATATACAAGTCTAGTACCAACTACAAGGTACACTAGTACATGGTGAGTACGCCAACTACTTGTACTACTACTACATGGCTGATCTCATCCCATCTACTACTACATGGCTGAGGTGTGCCACTACAAGGATGGCCTATTGCCATACCTCTACAGGGTCCAGGATAGACAGCAAGAGTTGACCGAATTCATGCCCCTACTGCAGCAGATTTGCTCAATAACATAACCCCTTTTTTTATGTATGTATATATACTAGGTGAGTGCCTGTGCGTTGCAACGGGACAACAATCATGTATGAGTGACAAATATGAAGAATCAACTCAATAAAAACACAATTCATGCCCCCCCCCACCCCCATAAAACAACACTATTCTAAGAGCACACATGATCAACATGAAAATACAAAGATTCTAGTCATCCAAGGAGACATGCATAGCATTGAAATACAATTGAGATAGAGGAAATTGAACAGAGGCCAGCTTGCTAACTGCTGCATCCAAGTTTTATAAAACCATGTCACAAACATCATCCACTGATTGAACTACACAGACATATGTACAGTTAAAACGTATGACCACTAATCGCCATGACCTCCTCCACCTTTAACTGTCGCACACGCATGAACTTGAGCAGCACCGTGTCCATGTGCTCACGTCGCCCACCGGCGGCGCGCCCCAGATCAGCATGGGCATGCATAGAATCAGTTTTGCATCTAAGATTTTCCGAACTTTATCAAATGAAAAAAACTTTGAACTTGGGCATGAAGAATTTGACAATCAGAATAGCATTCCGTACACCCTTGAATATAAAATAATTATTTTTCCAGCTTGTCACTTGAAAAGGAACCATATAAGGATTAGTTTTTTTTTGTTTTCTTTTTTTTTGAAAACGCAGGAACTGCGCCTCATTGTATTAGAAGAAGAAAATGGTGCCCATACAACCCACTGATCTCATACGGGGACCAAATATGAGAGGTGGTTTGAGCATCAAAATAAAGACGAAAAACTTGAGCCAAAAAACAACATGACCCGACCAAAGCTACAAAGAAAACTAGATTCTACCACCAAGCTCTAAACCCTGCAGCTTGACTATGTTCATCTTTGAATTCCCTTATAATTGATGTTACCGAAGGTGCAGCACCCTCGAACACACATGCATTTCTATGCTACCAGATAATCCAAGCGCTCAAGATTATTAGAGAATTCACTCCCCTTCTATGCTCTTTCTCCACCCTTTTCATTGTCTTGCGCCACCAGTTGGCAAAGTTACCTTCATTCTGTCTAGGAACAGAACCAGCTAGACCAATTGGAGCAAACAATCTGAACCAGAACTCTCTTGCCACTACACACATTGTTAGGAGATGCTGTATTGACTCATCTTCTTGATCGCAAAGAGGACACTTATCTGGATGAGAGAGTCCCCTCTTAGCAAGCCTGTCCGCTGTCCAACATTATTGCGTATCGCTAACCAGAGAAAATTTTTGCATTTTGTCGGGGCCCAAGGCTTCCACAACCGGCTTTAAGGTTCAAAGGTCACTGATCCATAGAAATAAGCTCTGTACGCAGACTTGGAAGAAAAAACCCCAGAAGCATCAAATCTCCAAACATGACGATCATCTTGATCATTCAATGGAAACTCTTGAAGACAACATGACGGTAATCTTGATCATATGAGGATTAGTGGACAGCTGTTCCCCCTCACCCTTGCGCTAAATTTTGAACGTTAGAGTTTTTTTGTTAGTGAGTCCGTCTTCAAAAAGGCATTAGATTTGAAACTAATAAACTGATAATATATTAAGACCAATGAAAATTTTGAGATATGTAGGCATTAGATGGTCAACCATTCGATTGGTGAAGCCTAACATGGCGATACAAATCTTGTGGATTCAAACATTTAGGAAGTGTGATGTTAGCTTTACCATATTCAGAAGATGGCAATACTGAACGGCTGTTGGATGAATATGATGGAGGTTAGTGTAGTTATTAAGCCATGTGGATATCATGGTAATTTTGCTATGTCCTTGTCAGAAGTAAACTGCAGGATGCTATGCACTGTTACGATCATTTGTTCATGTATACAATGAGCCAATGGAAAAAAATTGGCAGAGACCATATATAGGAAAGTCTGAACTATTTCAAGCCTTATTCTTAATTTTGAGCCTGTAGTAAAGGGCTGTTTGGATGCCACGCCAGGCTGTGGCGCGCCGCAGTCTTGTGGCGGAGAAAAAGCTCGCCGCACTTGTGGCAAAAAAGCTGGCGCAAATGAACCTGTGGCGAGGCTCACTTTACGCACAAACCAAACAGCATCCGATTTTCTGTGGCGAGCCGCATCCGTGGCGTGCAATGCAAGGCTGGGCACGAAACACCCCCTAAATCTTTTTACAGAATATCGTCGAAGGTTTGTTAAATGTCTAATAATATTTAATTGATCAGGGCTGTACCATAAATTAAATTAATGCGTTTGTGCCTCAGCCATGCATATAAATATAACCCCACAAATTGCAAGTAATGATCAAAGTAGACCAAAAGGAACAAATCTTGGTAGTGTGCCCGTGCATAAATATGAACCCTACATTTACCTGCCAGGAGAGATGGCTGTGACGGCGTGGAGGTTTTGGCAGGAGGTGCAGTGGGCAGCCACGAACAGTCAACAGACGGCCGGGCATGCCTGCTGCTGCCGTAGGCAAATTGGGCTTTTTGTGCCACGGCCGTCAATGGGAAGGCACGAGCGACGATGGGTTGCCGGTGATCCATCCACCAACCAGGAAGACATGCGCGCCGCGTGCGCGAGGTGGCCAACTCGCCACCACCTGATTTGTCTATCCCTGTGTGCCCGCTACTTACGGTTGCCTCCCTCATCGACGGGATTCTCGTGCCGCCGCATCCTTCGCCCTAGTCGAGGCGCTTAGCACATGGAGGCGCGCGATTTAGGGAGGAGTGGCCGCGATTGGACACGACGGGTGACGGCTCTGGATCCTCCCCTCCGATATTGTGGCGGCGGACTGCTCTTCTTCGGACGCATTGGAGCGGAGGCACGAGCGATTCAGGGAGGCGTTTTTCCAGAGACGTGGGAGCGCCGGAGCGGTTTAGGAGATCATCAATCATCATATCTCGCGGAGACTGCACAGGGGAGGTGGAGGAGACGGACGACGGACGAAACTTTGTGCACTGACGACACAGACACTTCGTACTTCATATAGTAGAGATGTAATAGTAGAGATGTAAGGAGAAGCGACAAGAAAGAGTGAAGCTAGCAGAACTGTTTTCACTTGAAAGTGTCTATTCAGCTTGTCACCTTCATTTTCTTCAGTGTGCTCAAAATCCAGATTCCATACAAATCAAAAGATGCGCTTATAAACAAGTCAAATGGGGTCCAGTAAACACTGATAATAAAACTTTTAGTGCACTATGGATTAAGTTCATAAAATATTTTATTTGTTTTGTACGAGTGATCTATTGAGCTATTGAGCAGTGACAGATTTTACCATTGTTCTGGAATTTAATTATGTTGTAGTATTGTAAACTTGCACACCTTGGTATGAATTTGCCTTAAATTATGGAATATGCATCCCTTTTTGCCATGCATTGAAACATGCACAGTTTGTTTAAACAATTTATGTAAGGTAATAAAGAAGTTTATAATAGTCACCTATGTTATTTGCAGCTGCTGGACCAGGAAAATGTTTGATAAACCATGGGGGATGTTGGCATGAAACTCGTAATGGAAAAACATTCTCTGCTTGCCAGGTAGGTTTAGGACTTGTTACATGATATATGGCTTTATTACTGAATATCGGTCTGTTGCTTCTTAACCCGTTTTGTCCTTTCCAGGAATCTGGAGATGGGAAATGCCAGTGCCCAGCTGGTTTCCGAGGGGATGGTGTTAAAAAGTGTGAAGGTGTTGTGTTTACTAATATAAGTTGCCTCAGCATAACCGTTTCTTCTCGAACACATAGGAGAGCTGCGTATCATTATATTAAGAAGAAAAAAAAGGAGTCAAATGAGAGACTCATACAAGCCCTAAAGGGTTTGCAAGCTTCACTCGCCGAAGAATACTAAAGGCGAATATCAGACCACCCATACGACCAGACTGTGGCCAAATGTGCCCAAGCCCTTTGGCCCCTGTCACACACAACATTTTTGCCTCACCTCTATTCTCTTGTACTAAGGGGCTAGAATTAGGAGAAGCCCCTAAAAATCACATCTATTCCTATGCTTCCAAATCCACCAAGGGACCAACACAACTAAATAATTAAACCCTTTTTGGTGGTGTTTATCTAGTTACAGCATAACGTGGCGCCACCAAGCAATTAAGTTAGAATCAGTAGGCCGTGTTGCATGCCTGCAATTGGTAAAACTTTTTCCTCCCTTATGGTTCTAATTAGAAATAATTATTTATGTGATGTTCAAAGTTCTCACATAATCGCGTGAGCTGTGGCTGGAGAAGAAGCCAATGAGTCCTCATGCAAGGCAGTAACCCTTTGTGCCGATGTCGAGGTAGTCGAGCGTGATGCCAGGCTAGAGATAGCTGTGGTCAACATAGCAGTGGAGGTAACCAATGTCAAGGTGGTGAAGCCACAGACGCAAAGAGGGGCCATGGTGGTGATGGAAGCGCGTCGAGGCAGTCATCGTGGGAGGGGGCGATGCCGAGGTGGACGCAATCAAGGCCATCGTGGTTGTAGAAGAAAGTCAACGATGCAATCGAGGTACATGGGGACGGTAGGGTCGAAGCTGTCAAGCCGCCTGAATCGAGATGTGGGCTGGGTTTGCTAGACCCATCAGTGCGTTGGGGATGAAAGCATGCTCCAATGTTGCCAATATTGGACGGACAAGGGAGAGGGGCCCCAACCAGGAGTGGTTGTGCTGGACGAATAAAAAGTAACGTGGGAATAGACACCTCCAACCCGAAGGCGAGTAGTCCATACACAAAGTACGGCAGCAGCGCCGCGGGTCGATGTCAGCGAAGAAGACTTGAACATGACGAAGACCATGTGCAGACGATGGCGTAGCAGAGATTGCGCAACACAATCGTTGATGCACCGGGGACAGCGATATATATGCAACAGCTAGGGACATGGGCAGCGGTGCTGCAGCTCGATCAAGTGCCATAGCAGCAACCCGGGCTTGAAGAAGATGTGTAGTACTCGGCGACAGATGCCATGGGAGTCTGGTGGATCACATGTAGTCGGTTGTACGGACCGAGTATGCATGAGGCAAAGCGACGATGGAAGAAGCCGACGGAAGCGTCCCGATCTGTAGAGGCAATGATGAACCAACAATGAAAACTTGCGGATGGATCGTCAGAAAATGCCATGCGAAGGTGTCCCCTCAGCAAGCGTTCCCGACCTGGCCTCATGGTCAAAGAAGTAGAGGCTGGTGTAGTCGACACTGATGTCGGAGTAGCACGCGAGGTCGACAGGTGATGGGTGACTCAACCCCGATCAGTGACCGAAAAAAAAGATACAATAGTAGCATTGGGATCCTCTGTGTGCAACTCATCAGGTGCACCTAGCAATGTCCTCCATCCTTTTGTCTCCTAGCTTTGCCTCTCTCGTGGGCAAACATCACATGGAGAAGAGAGTGGAGTGACCAGAGAGGGAGGAGAGGTAGGGGCCTCCAAGCCTCACGGGGAGGCTGGTGCGGTGAGGCAGGCAAGCCCTAGCTGGTGGCAGCGTGGCCCAACGCTGTGGCTCAGGCGAGCAGCACCCGTGCAGATCGATGGGGCGGAGGGCTGCCCGGCCAGCAGCGACACGTTGCAACCTGCCACCACCACGTGGACATCGTATGACCCAGCTGCCTCCACACGGGGGAGATCTGGATCGAGGCGGCAACAACCTGATTGCAGCGACGACGAGTGCGAAGAGGTGGACCTGATCTGCTGTGCGACAACGATGACGAAGATGGCAACTGGTTCAATAGGAACCGGCGCCTAAACGGTGGCGCTGCCCCCGGTGGAGATCGACCTCTCCACGGGGGCACACGGTGCGGAAGCTGCAACGGCTAGGGTTAGGAATTAAACCTAGACTTGTGATAACATGTAGGAGAATAGAATTGGTGAGATAATCGTTATATTGCATAGGACTAAGACCCCATGTGGGTAGACAATGTGTTATTATTCCTATTTACTCTAACAGATACTGTTGGCCACAACACCACAAATGGATCTCAGATTTGGGGCTACCAGAGCGTGGCTTGGCACTAGGCCGCTTGGATGGAATTGAAGTTCAATACTTGGGATACAAGAAGGTCCTCACCACTGCTACTTACAGAGCAAAGTGGTCTACCTGCTCCAGCATATTCTAACCACTAAAGTGGATGCTGAGCATCTTCCTAATACAAGGCTTAGTAGCCTGAAAAGTAAATGACAGGAAACAGTAAAGTAAGATACGTAGCACTAGGCTTAACCATCAATCTCCCCCTAAGCCTGGTGCTGGGTGATCTGCCTCAGTCCAATCCTTCCCCTCATCTCCTGCTCTTGCCCATCGACTTGGTGAGGATGTCTGCCAGCTGATCAATAGTGGCGATGTCGTTGGCCTTGATGCTCCCTTCCTCTAAGCAATCCCTGTTGAAATGGTACTTGATACGGATGTGCTTGCTCCTGTCATGGAAGACTGGATTCTTGGCCAGACCTAGAGCAGACTTGCTGTCCAACTTCAACTCCACCACATCGACCTTTCTGCCAAGGAGCTCTGCAAGCAACCTTGACAGCCACAGAGCTTGTGTTGCCGCAGTGGTAGTGGCAATGTTCTCTGCCTCGCAACTTGACAGTGCCACCACCTTCTGCTTGATGGATGGCCAGCTGACCAAGCAGTCACCGAGGAAGAACATAGTTCCACTGGTGCTCCTGCTTGTGTTAATGTCGCTTGTGAGGTCGTTGTCACAGTAATCGACAAAGCGTGCCGTGCTGGGAGCCCTCTTGTAGTGACCGTAGTCTAGTGTGCCTGACACGTATCGGAGAACGCGCTTCACGGCCTGCAGGAGCTCCACTGTGGGCCACTCCATGAACCGGCTCACGAACCCGACTGCAAACGCCAAGTCCGGCTGGTTGTGCACCAGGTACTGGAGGCTGTCGACAAGCCACCGGTAGTGCGTGGAGTCCACCTCTGCCGCCGTGCTGTGATGGCTGAGCCTGAGCTCCTCCATCGGGGTGAATGCCGAGTTGCAGCCAGCCATGCCACCGAGCTTGAGGATGCGCTTGGCGTAGTATGTCTGACGAAGGGTGATGCCGTTGGCATCCCGGCGCACCTTGACGCCGAGGTAGAAGCAGAGGAGGCAGAGGTCGCTCATGTCGAACTTCTCCATCTGCTGCTTGAACTTCTCCACCTCACCTTGAGCGCTGGTGATGATGAGGTTGCCGACGTAGACGCCGACGAGCAGGACAGTGCGCCCGCTGCCCCGCCGGTACACCGCCGCCTCGTGCACGCTATGTTGGACGCCCATCGCCTTGAGTGTGGCGTCCAGCTTCACGTTCCAGGCGCGCGGGGCCTGCCGCAGGCCGTAGAGGGCCTTGCGCAGGTGATACACTTTGTCTTCTTCCCCGGCGACAGCGATGCCTGGCGGCTGACGCACGTACACCTTGAGGTCGCCATTGAGGAATGCGGACTTCACGTCCATGTGATGAACTCGCCATCCTTCCTGGGCAACCATCGCGAGGAAGACACAGACTGACTCCATGCGCGCCACGGGGCCAAACGTGTCGTCGTAGTCGATGCCTTCCTGCTGAACGAAGCCGAGCGCCACCAGCCGCGCCTTGTGCTTGGTCACTGTGCCCTTCTCATCCTTCTTTAGTTTGAACACCCATTTCAGGGTGATGGGGCGGTGATCAGCAGGCAGATCAACGAGTTCCCAAGTCTTGTTCTTCTCGACAGACTCAAGCTCCTGCTCCATCGCCGCTCGCCATGCTGGATCGCCTTGCACCTCAACATAGGTAGTCGGCTCGTCGGTGTGCGTGAGGTGCAGCTGGGTGAAGAGCCACGACGCCTGTCTTGGTGGAGTCCTGTCGCTGATGATGTTCGTCACCGTGCGGTAGCAGAGAGGCTCATCGTCGTAGAATGCGTCCAGATGGTCCTCATCATCCTCCAGTGGCTTGGCGTACTCGATTGGAGCTTGATCGGCGGGCGGTGGTGTGGCAGTAGGGGAAGCAGGGGACGCAACAGCCGGAGACGCCGTTGATGAAGTCGGCTGGTGCGTGGGTGGAGTGCCTGCTGTTGCCGTCGCGCTCCCGGGCTCCCCCGGACTTGGTGATGGTGAGCACGGCGGAGCTGGGGACGTTGCTGGCGGCGTTGATGCCCCGGCTGTCGATGGAGATGCACTCTGTGCTCACCCAACTCCTCCAATCCACGTGTAGTCGACGGTGAACTCCTCCACTGCTGATGCTGGGCCTTCCCCAACCTTGGTCCAGTCCCAGCCGTGTCCTTCATCAAAGATGACGTCGCGCGTCACACGCACGCGCTGGGACTCCGGGTCGAGGACGCGGTAAGCCTTGGCGCCCTCAGCATACCCGATGAAGACTCTAGGCCGAGCTTCCTCACCTGGTTTAGCTCCATGGCGTAGGCGAGGCAACCGAACGTGCAGAGGTGCGTCACCGTCGACGATCGCCCATGCCACGCCTCGTATGGGGTCTTGCCCTGCAAACTCTTCGCCGGCGATCGGTTAAGCAGATGAACTGCCGTCACCATCGCCTCCCCCCAGTACTTGGCCAACAACCCCCTCTGCTTTAGCAGCACCCGCGCCGTGGCCACCACGGTTTGGTTCCGCCGCTCAACGACGCTGTTCTCCTGCGGCGAGTAGGGGGCGGAGAAGTGGCGCTTGATGCCTTCATCCGTGCAGTACGTGAACTCCCGGCCGTTATCGGTGCGCAGCACCTGGAGCTTGCGGCCACTTTCGTTCTCCGCCTCAGCAGGAGGACCACCCACACGAACCGGGTGGCATTGTCCACCAGCAGCAAGAAGTAGCGCCGACCTCCAGGAGTCACCGGCGTCACGGGCCCGCAAAGGTCGCCGTGGACGAGCTCGAGCTGCTCCTAGGAGCGGGGTACTGGGCTTCAGCCGGGAAGGCGCTTCTCTGCTTCGTGATGACGCAGGTGTCACGGAACTGCTCGACGTGCTTGATCCCCGGCAATCTGTGCACCATAGCCTCCTTGCCAAGCTTGTGCAACGCCTCGAAGTGGAGATGCCCGAACCGCTCGTGCCAGCGCCAAGCTTCGTCATCCTTGCGTGCGGCGAGGCAGAGCGGTTGGGCCGTCTCGAGGTGGAGGACGTAGAGGTGGTTCGCACCTCGCCGGACCTTGACCAAAAGCCGGCCGCGCCAATCCTAGATCCCCAGCACGCCCTTGTCGATCTCCGCCTTCGAGCCACCCTCGTCCAGCTACTCGAGGCTCATGATCGAGTTGCGCAATGCCGGGATGTAGTAGACACCATGAAGCACCCGATGCTCGCTGGTCTTGGCCTCGAAGACGATTGAGCCGACGCCTTGAATCTCCACCCTTGAGGCATCGCCGAACTTCATCGAGCCACACACATTGCAGTCGAGGTCGGTGAATAGCTCGCGGCGACCGATCATGTGGTGGGTGGCGCCACTGTCGGCCATCGAGCTGGTCCTCACCGGAGCCGGTGTTGAGGAAGGCACGGGCTCGCGGCTCGCTAGTGGCGGACTTGGTGCAGAAGGTCGAAGCTTGCGCCTTGCCACTGCTCCCTTCTGCGTCTAGCTCCAGGAATCCGTGGGCGAGAAACAGGGCAGCCGCCTCCTCTGCTTCCGCGATGTTCGCTGCGCCGCCACGCTCACGCCGGGGAAAAGGGCAATCCTTGGCCTAGTGCTCGGCGCCGTTGTAGTTGAGGCAGGTGTTGTCGCTGTTTGCCATGTGTTCACCGCTGGCAGTGCCTGCCTTGTCTGCTTGTCCTCCACCGCCGTTGCGATCACCCTTGGGCTTGTTCTTCTTGCCGCCATGGGGACGCCGACGGCACTCCTTCGACGATCTGGCGCCGTCCTCCTCGAAGGTTCGCCACTGCTCAACGGTGTACAACAGCTTGCCTCCGAGAGCGCCCGGCTCGGTGTGAGGCGCCTCCTCGCGGTCCTGCACCGCCTTCAGCCTCCCGGTCACCTCGACAGAGAGGACCTCAAAATCGAGGAGCGTCTCGATTGCGAGCACGATCCGGGCGTACTTCTTCGGTATGCACCGTAGGAGCTTCTCCACCGCGCGAGCCTCGGTGAGGTCGGTGTCGCCGCTCCGCGCCATCTGCTGCATCAGATTGGAGAGGCGGAGGGCAAAGTCCTCGACTTGCTCACCGGGGTGGAAGGCGAGCCCTTCCTACTCCTGGCGGAGTCGCTGTAGCGTCGCGCGGCATACTTTGTTGTCGCCGATGCGCGCTGTGGTGATGGACTCCCACGCCTGCTTCGTCGTGCGCTTGTTGGCGAGGGACGCGGCGAGCTCCGTAGACACGGCGGCGCACAACGCCTCAAGCGCCCGCCGATTGTCGTTGTAGCTCACGCCGCCAACGTCGACCGCCTCATAGAGCTGCCGGGCCTGCATCTTCACCTTCATGAGCAAGCTCTACTCGTGGTAGTTTGACTTGGTGAGCATTGGCCATGGCATCCCCGCTCCCGAGTCGCGGTAGACCGTCTGCACCATCGGAGAACGGCCACGGCGCCCACGACGCCGCTCTGGTGATGGCGACTAGCGACGGCGCCTGTCCGGGCTTCGTGATCCACCAGCCGGCTCCCGCTCCATCTCGGCGCGCCGCGCTGCAGCCGCGGCCAGGGCCGTAGCCGCCGCCTCTGCGGTAGCAAGGCGCGTGGCCCGATCGTCGGCTCCTCCTGCTGTTGGACCACCGGGGTTGATCACCGCACTGGCAACAGCGGCGTGCGCTCTCTCGATTTGGTTAGCGGTGGACATGGCTGGTTCACTCAAGAACCCTAGGCTCTAGATACCAATTGTTGGCCACAACACCACAAATGGATCTTAGATTTGGGGCTGCCAGAGGGCAGCTTGGCACTAGGCCGCTTGGATTGAATGGAAGTGAGCAAAGTGGTCTACCTGCTCCAGCATATGCTAACCACTAAAGTGGATGCTGAGCATCTTCCTATACAAGGCTTAGTAGCCTGAAAAGTAAATGACAGGAAACAGTAAAGTATGATACATAGCACTAGGCTTAACTATCAGATACAGCATGCCATAAACCATATTTCTTTTAATTCACTTTTGCAGACATTGATGAGTGCAAGGAGAGAAAAGCTTGTCAGTGTCCTGAATGCAACTGCAGAGATACATGGGGTGGCTATGACTGCACTTGCAGTGTTGACCATTTGTACATCAGAGAGCATGACACCTGCATAAGTAATTTTTGAACTGAACTGATAGCTTTTGCTTATCCTTAGTGTATCAATTGTGTATATGTGAATGGTTAATCTGCAGGCAAGACAGCAGTTCAGGCTAAAGCAGCATGGGCTGCTGTGTGGGGTATCTTGATAATTGTTGCTGTTGTGGCAGCGGGAAGTTATGTTGTATACAAATACAGACTAAGGGTAAGCTAGCACATGCACACCCTTACTTTTGTTCTTTCGTTGTTTGACCATGTTTCACGATGAGTGATTTTCTATCTATGAGCCTATTCCTAATGTAGGAGTATCTATTTTTGTTAAATAGATTCCATTTCCTAAAGACTTACCCTTTGAGATTTTTGTATTATCCCTTTTATATTAAGCAGATGGCTGGATTTGTGCCATCACGTGTAGACATATCCAACTAGTCTAATTTGCATGAAAAAGGCAAGTGTATGATCAACTTGATATAGAAATCGGTGCTGTTGTACTATCACTTAAGTACTTAACATTTGACTAATGATGCATCCAAAACATAGTGATGGAAGTAAAACATACTAGGACATAGGGATACAAACTGATACTACAGTTCAATAACCAGTGGGTAGTTCTAGGTCACTTTAGTTGTCTTCTGTACATTTTAACTTTTTTATTCATTTGGATGAGTTTTGGGTTGATCCAATGACCTAGAGAACAAACTTGCATCCATAATAACATGTAGCCGTAAACCAGATGTTGCATTTTACAGCTTGTGTTTCACTTACTCATACTTAGTGTACATTATTTTTTGTCACTTTTATTTTGCCATGTGTACACGTAACTTGTCCGACTCTTTCTTGTTGGTACATGTTTGTGACCCCAGTCCTTGTGACGTCAAGTACATTTTACCTATTTTCCACCTCCGTGTGGCTTGCTAAACCTGGAAGATTGAGTTCTCCGTCAGTTTATACATTCTACTGAAAAGAAGGCAGAAATGCTGTGTACCCATTACATCATAATCATATATTGATTTACCTGGGTAAATGCTTCATGTTTTAGTACTATGGAATGGTGGCATTATATCTGCTACACATTAGAAACCATAATTTAGGTTCTCGTTCTAACAGCATCTGTTGCAAGGGAGTGACTTGTTTAACATAGATATGAATTGTGGCAGCTTTCTGCTCTGATATTGTGCCGTTTAGTTTGCAATAGAAATGTCATGAATAGATTTTAGCAGTAGCTTGTTTTTGGTAGTTGATATGCTCAAATATTTTGTCAGCTGTAGTTCACATGTAGATCAAATTTTTTACTGCTGATGACGGATACATGATATTGTAAATTTTCTTCAAACACATTTCAACTTTTTGCTAGTTTTTGTTCACTAATATCAACTGAATTACATTTCCCTATTTTTGTTTCAGTCATACATGGACTCTGAGATTAGAGCTATCATGGCACAGTATATGCCACTAGACAATCAAGGAGAGGTCCCAAATCATACACATGACGAAGATCGTTCATAAGTGTGCAGATCATTACATGGTAGGCCCATATGGCCTAAACTGACACCAAGGCACATCGTCATGAGGTATACAAACTGATACTACAGGTCAATAATAGCTTGATTTAGTGCACACACGGATCTGTTATTTGCCTGCTAGTTTATCTGGAGCAGTTTCATTGTACAATCACTCTAAGCTACATTTGTGAGGATGTACATCTTAGGATTTTTGTTGACCAGTATATTCATACGTTTTTAGCCTATCAATGTGGTGTTGGCTCGTTGCTGGTCATTGTAATAGAAGCGCACCAGTTTTCTGCGCATGGCAAGACCTAACCTGCCAACATTTTTGTAGTACCTTTTATGGCGTATCACCCGTTCAATGCATGAGTTTTCTTGGAACATTGGAACATTGTGACGACAGAATTGAGAATACTTGCCATCAGGTTACCATATGAGAATTCCACATCTGATTTCGTAGGGTTTTCTTCTAAAATTTGCCTGAAATTTTGCACAACAAACCTGAGCTTATAATGCGGGGCCTCATGTACTACGGACGGCAGCCAAGACATGAACGATAGCAGCGTAGAGATAAGCTTGGCTTTGATGGCATTTGTAGGTTCAGTCATGTTTGCTTAGGATCATTAGCTTGGGAACCTCGGCCAATTGCACGCAGCAAGCCCGACTGACGAGAGTCTTTAACACAGGTTATGTTAAGTCTCAGAAAAGGAGATAGTGGATCAACAGAGCCCGTGACTGACTCTGCGAATCGCTTAGGGGCTTAGAGCCCTCGATTGACTCTGTGAATCGCTTAGGGGCTTAGGGGGCTATCGCTTGGGTACGCTCGCGCGTACCCTCTGCAGGGGTCAGGACGAGCCAAAGCACGCCTGCCGTCGCTCGGGGCTGGGGGACTCCCGAACGACAAGAGCTGGACCTAAGCCCTGCACTAGAAATCGCTCGGGTCTTTGCCCGCACAGTAACTGTCGACTAAATATGCTCGGCAGTCCACCGAGGGAATACCCACGATGTAGATTGATCGGAGAGGTGTGCGTGAATAGGAGCAAGATGGTGATAGACATAAGATTAGATAGGTTCAGACCATCAGCTCGATGTAATACCCTAATCCTGTGTTCTACCGATTTGTATTGTCTATCGTATGAGATTGAATGAGTTCTGAGGGGGTCCCCTACCCTCCTTATATAGCCGAGGTAGGGTTACATGCCGATCAGGCCTAAATCTAATTGTGTAACATATAATCTTTACATGAAATATTACATTCGGTTCTATGCTATCTTCAGGATATCGCCGAGATGTCTTGCGGCGTGCGCCGAGCTGTGCCGTGAGCTGCGCCTTGATCTTGTGGGTTGGACCGTCCCTTGCGGTGCGGCCCATGTCTTGTGCCGTGGGTACCTAGGGTCAGACCCCCACAGCTAGTCCCCGAGTGCCTTGTATCCGTTTGGTGACTCCGCCTTGACCAAGTTCGAGAAGTCTAGCGTGCAGCCGATCAGTTTAACTGATGACCTGAATGGTGGAAAACGAAGCTGACCAGTTTAACTGGTTGCCAGACCTTGTGAAATGGACACCGACCAGTTTAATTGATCAGCCGACTAGTAAAACCATCTGCTGACCAGTTTAACTGGGCAACAAACCTCATGTTTAGCCAAGTAAGGCCCACCAATAGGATGTAAGGAGCTCAAGAAAATTTTAAAAACTCTTCACCGTGGATGAAGTGTACACACTTAGATACCAAACGCATTATCAGGGGAGTAACAGCAATGACTTAGTCATATGAGAATGATAATGGCAAATTCATAGCAACCAAGACTTAGTCAAGGCCATGCCAAAGAACATTCCCCGAGCTTGAGATTAGGTGTAGAATACACCTGGTGTTAGGGTCCAAAACAAAAAATATTGAAATATCAAGAAGAAATCACGGCGAATTCCAGCTTAGCTGAAAATACCATCAGTCCCCAGCTTAGCTGAGAATACAACAAATCCCCAGTTTAACTGAGAATACGGCAAGTCCCCAGTTTAACTAAGAATGCAGCCAGTCCCCAGTTTAACTGACTCTATGAAACTGCAAAAGAAATTAGTACACTCACCGTCAGGTGAAGTGTACACACTTAGTCTCCGAGCCTGTTGGAAGATAAAAAATGAATCTTGTAGCAGGGTCAAAGAAAAAGTATGGAAATCAAAACACTGAATCATTTGCGCAATAATTATCGGAGCATGAAAAACCGAGCTGCCCTTTAGTTCCTTCGCAGAGAAGGAAAACAAGCGGCCCAAGAAGCGGTCCATTAAACCACGGAGAAGTCGAGAGGTCACAGGCGTGAACGCGGGAACGGGTGCGGCGCAACATGTTTACCCAAAATCCCTGGAAGACGGAGCCACTAATAGAAATATCCACTTATATGATGAAAATCTTAATGACGAATCCGAAACCGTCATAAAAATCGCTTTTTATGACGAATATTTCGATTTCATCATAGATCATCGGTGACGATCCTCGAACCCCCCTTTTCTTTGATGAAATCGGATATCGTTACAAAAAACGTCATAGAACAGCATATGGTTTCGTCACAAATTACTCGCTCGACTGTTCCTGCTCATCTGTGACGATCTTATTAAGAACTGTGACGACCACGGCTTCGTCATTGAACTAATTACAAATCTGTGATGAATAATATTCAATCTGTAACGAATGACACTTGGTCATACATCTCCACATGGTCCTTTCTCCATCCGATGTGTACATGTGGGACTTGCAGTTACTCATCCGTGACGTTGGCAATTCATCATAAAAGTCTTCGCTTGGTCCTTTTTCGTCATAAAAGTCTCCGCTCAATCATTTCTCCATCCGACCTGTGGGACCCGACGACTTGTGTGTCACGTGTACCTATGGGACCTTTCTCCATCTCCATCCGACCTGTGGGACCTAACAGCTTGCGTGTCACTTGTGGACCCTTCTCCATCTGACCTTTGGGACCCGACAGCTTATGTGTCACGTGTACCTGTGGGACCTTTCTCCATCTCCATCCGTCCTATGGGACCCGATGGCTTGCGTGTCACTTGTTGCCGCTGGGGTTTAGTAAATTCAAACTCAAAAAAACCATGAGACGTCGGAGTCGAATTTGGGACCTAGAGCAAGGAATAGACTGTCTTCACCATTGTGATAGATGTCTGGTTGTGTTGACATGTCTTTGAAGTCCTCATAGTAGTATATGTTCTCTGTGTGGATAGGTTGACTTATATATTGGATATATCCCCTGCAAGTGGAAACAAATCTGTGGCCGTTGGACTTACGGTGGCGGCGGCACGGAGGATCCTCGGTGTGCTGCTGTGGTGGCTCAGGTGTCCTTTTGGAGGCTAGGCCGCGGGTCTTCCCAGTGGAGCGCGGTGGCATTGGCATCCGTGTTCGTCGTGTGCCGCGGCAAAGACGATAGATTCGATCTGTAGGTCTCCTTTCTCGCCTTTTCCTGTTCGCTTCACTGTTTTGGTTCTTGAACATGAGTTATACAAGAAATATTGTAGCGTTGCAGATCTGGTTAGGCCAATGCTGATGAAAAGAAGTAGGAGGTGGCACTGGTTGGTTTTCTGCTGGTGTCTTGGTTTTCTGTATATGTTCAGTGTCTTTACTGTAAATGCCTGTATGCAACTAGACCTGTTAATTGTCAAGTGCTTGCTTGATTATATCTATCTATCTAGGCAAACATACAGGCCCTTCGCTTCTGCCTTAAACTATTTTTTCTGTCCAGTGCTTGCTTGATTCTACATTTCTGTTTCATATGCTCTAGTGCCACCAGTGAGTCCTTATGGTGTTTTAAACTTGTAACATATCTGAGGCCACATTTCGATGACAATGATGTCTACATGGCTGTTGGATGTATTAGGATGCAACTCATATGTTTGCTTTCTGTGTCTTCTCCTTATTGACAACCAAGTTATCCATTTGGTTCCAAACAGGAGGAAGACATCAAAAGCAAATCAATACTTTGTGTCCATCATTCACATGACTGAGGCCAATAATGTTTAAGTTGCACATGTTGCTTCTAATGCCAATGATGATCACTACCACTTGTTCACTGACATTCTACTTGTGAAAAGTGAAGCAGCCTATTTGGGTTGTGTAGATTTGAGATGAATTGTCCCTACTATGTTGTGTTCCATGGCTGTGAGCTAGGAGTTTACTACAACTGGCCTGACTGCCATGAACCAGTTCATAGGTTTTGTGGTGCTTGTTATAAAAAGTACAACTCCTATGAAGAAGGAATTGCTGCCTTCAAGTCAAGAACCAACTCAAATCCACCCTTAGCTCATGATGATGACTTCTATCTTCAAAACCCAACAGCTGCTCCAGCCTCTTTGTCCTTGAAAACTATTGTAATTGTAGTCCTCTTAATCTTTGTCTGTCTCCTATGGAAGAAGCTCTGAGCTCGTGTACTGATTTTAAGTGTGATGGTTAGACTTGATTTAGCTAGAATTGTAATGGTTACAGCTTCATTAACTGCTACTATAGTTTGAGTTATATATATCTATGTGATGCTACTCTAAATTTAGATGAGGTCGTACCATGAAAATTGTTAATGGTTGTTAAAGTTGCACTTTGGTATGAGTTGTGGACTTCACTGATGGATCATTGTTGGATTATTTTCCTGCTCAGTGATCTCATTACTGAGCAAGCTCTCATCCTACTACATGCACACTGACAAAATGGAGGAGGCCTCCAACAAGTGGAACGCACTGGCCAGCCTCATGGACGATGTCTTTGTCGAGATCCTCCACCGCCTCTCCCTCCGCTCCTTGTTCTGCTGCAAATGTGTCTGTCGCTCCTAGAAACACCTCATCTCAGACAACCATAAGTTGATGCCCCAGACTGTGGCCAACTTCTTCTACGATGGAATCTATGGCCAACGAAACTTCACCAGCATCACCGGTGTTTACCCTCCTTGTCCTTCTTGCCCTTCACCATAAACAATGTAGCTGTCTCAGATTGCTACAACGACCTCATCCTATGCTGGTGCCTTGGGGCTGATGGATACCGCTATGTCGTCTGCAATCCGGCAACCCAAAAGTTGATGGTACTGCTACCTAGAATCCATTATGTTGGTGAGGTTCGATTAGGGTTCAATCTGATAGCCTCATTGCACTTCCATGTGTTTGAATATATGGAGGAGGATGGTCAGTGTGTGGGTGTGGACATCTACTCATCTAAAACTACATCATGGATCTTTAAGGAATCTAAATGGGGCTAGGAGGCCGAGTTGACATTTTCAAAATTAGCAACTGTGTTTCTTAACGGTTGTCTGCACTATATTGGGTTCTGCGAGGGTTATCGTCGTATACTTGCTATGGATATGGAGGGAAAGACATGGAGGAAAATTCCTAACATGCCACGTGGTTTTTCATGCTCCATCCATCGAGCTCAGGGTCACTTTGTGTCAATGTACTGTTGGTGGTCGCAATATGTCCATGCTTTCAATCTGGATCCTTGAAGGCTATGGTACTAATAATAAATGGACATTGAAGCATACTATCAGCCTTCGTAGTTGTTTGGAAAGACTAAGAAACAAATGGGTTACTTTGATTTTGAGTCGTGCTACAGCAGTTATAGTTCACCCAGAATGGAATTTGGTTTTCTTTGTTGGGGTTGGGGTGGAAAGAGCCGTCATCGCATATAACATGGACAATAGAAAAGTTCATATCATCCCTACACATTACATTCCGTATGGTAGATGTGACATCCTACCAGAAATCATCATGAGACCTTACTATCTTCCCTATGTTCCTTGTTCTCGAAGTTGGAGTTATTAGCAAAGTAGTAAATAAAGCTGCATTTGATGTATCTCTCTGTCATGACATGTTTAAATGGATCAATGTTGTTTGATTGTCTATGGACATGTTAATTTCCTTTGGATGGATGTTGTCATTATTTTGTAGCCAGTTTAACTTGTTTGTAATGTAAGCTAAGGTCTGTGTAGTGTGTCAGACGCGTTCAAACCTACAGAGGTCGGACTTTCTTGCGTGTGCAGTAACATTTCAACACCAATGGCTCCTCTTTGTTCCCCAAAAAAACACCAAATCACCAATGGCTCCTTTGTGGTAGTGATATATTAATCGCCGCAATTTCTTCCGCAACTCCGCTTGTTTTCCTTCCTTCCCCAAGCCCTCCCATTCCCACTGCAGATCTAAAATCACTAGAAACGTGTGGTTGCCTTCTCCAAACCTACTTCACTCTTAGCCACTGCCATGGTGAAGGGCGAGCCTTCTGCGAAGCGTGCACGGGAGGGGGATGACGTCGTGCCCATGGTGAAGGTGGATGACGCCGTGCCTGTGGTGAATTAGGATGAAGCTCTGGTGGATCCCTTTGGAGATAGAGACGATTGGGTTGTTGGCATCATGAGTAAGGCTTTCTGGAAGATCAAGAGTGTGGTAGAAAATATCAATCTAGGAACCCTTACCCCACCTCAGTTTGAAAAGGTGAGCAGTTACGTCTTCATTTTTCACCATCTCGCTAATGTCCTAGAAGAACTGTCAGCCTACCTGAAGAAGAATCGCGCAAACAACGCAGAGTACGTCCTCGCCTGCTATCGGAGCTGGATAGATGGCTTCGACACTACCGTCGTGACTTAGGGAATCAGCACCGCCCACAACACCGAGAAGCACTGGCGCAACCTGGTTCATGCCGATGCTGAGCAGGTGGCCAACCGCATCACCGCTGATGAGCAAAAAGGCCTAATGGCTATAGAGGACAATGACGATGTTGATACCAACAACGAGGACGAGGACGAGGATAGTGATATCGATGACGAGTAGAGGAGTAAATAACATTGCATTTGATGTATCTCATGTTGCATTTGATGTATCTTCCTTATGTTGGGAGTACGGAGGGAGTACATGTTTTGATTTGTGAAGTCTTATTTGGTCATTTGGTAGATCTTCCTTTGGATTCTTTCTTATGTATCTTATTGTGTTTACTTTTGTTGAACTTTGTATTAGCTGGGTTAAACTCTATTGAGCATGGTGTAGATCAGGTCCTTTGGTCATTTGGTAGGCGGTTTCTAGCCCCTGTTGGTTGGTTTTGCCTGTAGGTTTTTTCTAGTACTCTTTCTGATCTGTAGTATGGTAAACATGCATAACAGAATTCATCCGATCAAGTCTCGCGTCGATGTAATGCCTAACGGAGGAGCCACATAGCTATTCAAATTTTATAGCACACGCAAGAAAGTCCAAGCATCATAAATCTGACCAGGCCAGACAGATCTCACGTTATATAGGGAAACATGTTTTGTACGAATACATTCGTTGAATCCCTAAAGGAAACAAATAAAATTGAAACTAGTTACATGTCCGGCCCGTTCAAATTTACGCTGCTCGGACTATTAGGCGAGCAAACGGTTTATAAGAAATAGGTAAACGTCATTTCATCAAATATATTAGAGGGACGTGGTCGGGGGAAAAGTTGTGATCGTTTGTTGTAGAGTACACATCCGTGGTATGGTAACTAGTTGCCATCTATAAGCATGATTTCGGTTAGTGTCATTCGACGGAAGAGAAAAGACACTCATGACGACTACTACTACTACTGATACAAATGTTGTGACCGAGTGCACTCCGTACGCAATAGTTTTACTCATAGCTCTATGCTATATAGTGTCCGACAAGATCAAATGTGCCGCATTCGGACTTTCTTGTAAGTGAAGAAATATATGAGAGTGAAGCGAATGCGTCAGGAAAGCTAGACACAAGAAGTGAATCGAGAAAAAGAGCTTTTGACCACCATGACAGGCTTGAGACTTGAATGCCTGGTGCGGTTATGATAGGTCTTTTCTATACTTATTTCACTCCAATCCAAGCAGTCATGACAGTCGAGGGGTAGACTAATTGCTACGACACTCTGGGCCTGCTTTATTTCACTTTTAGTCACTAGAACCAAACAAGGGTGACTAAAGTTTAGTCATTGGTTTTAGTAGCTAAATTTTAGTCATAGAATACCAAACATGGCTAGTATACTGTCCTACGAGATCAAATACGCAGCGGCCGGACTTTCTTGCGTTCGCAGTAAAAGTCAACGACTATGGCTCCTCCGTTCTGCATTAGATCGAGGCGAGACTTGTTTAGATGTACTCCTCGCTGCATGGTTCTTTCAAGTTCAACAAATTTTATCAAAGCTTTGGGATAGAATCAAGAGCTCTGGAGAGAGAAGGCAGTAGGTGTATAACCTTCCCTCTCGCCCCTTGTCTCTGCTGCTATAGTTTGGGGCCGTCGACCAACCCACGACCAAGACGTTTGCGTGGGTGGGCGGTGGGGCCAAAAGGCGACGTCCCTGCTGTAACAGATTGTTGACGCCACCCATGCACACGTGCCTACGCATGAATGCAGGAGCATGTCATCCGGATAGTCAAGATTTCAGATGATCGGACCTTGTGTGATCCTGTGAAGTTTAAAAATTCTGAATAAAAATAATTTTTGATGCATGGTTCTTGCAAGTTCAACAAATCTTATCAAATACACGAAAATAAGATGAGTTGGGTTCAACACAGATCAAAGCCACTCATGACTACTACTACAACTAATACAAATTGATCGAGTGCACTCCGTAGACAATAGTTTTACTCATAGCTCTGTACTGTATAGTGTCCGACGAGATGAAATGTGATGAATCAGACTTTCATATGAGCGTAGTAAAATATTAGAGTGATGCCAATGCGGCAGGAAAGCTGGACACAAGAAGTGACTTGAGAAAAAGAGCTTCTGACACGCTTGAGACTTGAATGCTTGGTGCAGTTGTGATAGGTCTTTCCTATAATTATTTAATTCCAATCCAAGCAGTCACAATAGTCTAGGGGCAGACTGAAGAGTTAAGAGTGAGATGTGTCTGGCTCGGTCAGATTTGGTCTTTATTGGTATAAATTAATGCACACGGAATAATCCACAAGCGCACATATATTATACCAATGTAGCACTTTACCGGGAGTACCCAGTTTTATATCGAACTCGAGGAAACATGTGTGAGAATAACCAAATCTAACTTAACCCAACTTCACAATTAAGGTTAGATGATAGGAGCATAGAGGAGACTGCTAAGGTCTTCTAGTTGTAACTTCGGTAAGCTTTATCTTCTATTGCTCAATTCTGGGGATATTACTAGAGAAAACACAGGCAGAGTATGTTCCCATAGTAACAAGGTCCTGCTAGGCCTACTAACGGGAGGTGGACTACAAAGGATTCAACGAGGCTATAAGAGTCACCCTCACAAGCTACCACCGATCCGAAAAATAGGGTACATCCACGAGTAACCAAGTCTAAGCACCACGCTTACACTATGAATACAACTTTAACCTAGGAGCTACAAGGATTAAAGTACTCAAAAGAGAGTCACAAACCTGAAGAACAATATGAACAACATGCTTACTTGAATTAGAAGTCGATTACTAGAGAAATCTCAGAAGCAAGCTCAAGAAGAACTTGATTCTGCCAGGGTACAAGCCGTAGAGAGAGAGCACCGATAGGCCGGAACTCCTTCGAAACTCTTCCCTCTCTCTCTATCTCTCTATCTCTAATACAAGACTAGATCCTATTGAGGACTAATCTTCTCTTGATTGCTAGCTCTGATCCAGGTGGAAATATGGATTAGGGTTTTTGGCCCTCAGGCTCTCAGGATCAAATGCATGGATGCCCTGGAGGGGGGGGGTGCAGGTAGGTATATATAGGTCAGAGCATCAATCCTAAGCCACCAGATCAAACTGACTTGAACAAACGACGGAGATGCAATCCTTAAGACGGTGGAGAACCGACGTAGCAAGGAGGGGCTAACATGTGGGGCCCATAGGCCGATTGGCCTGCAGGTGGGGCTGGCTGACCCCCACATGTTAGAGGTATGGGCTTCGCTTCTCCTAGAGTCTTCTATAGTCTTCCCTCGCTGTTTACGCGACAGAATTTCGTAATTTCCTTGGACGAATAGGTCCTCCTTTGCGGTTTTCTGATTAAATCCTGCTGGAAACACAGATTCACCAAAACTCATGGAATTTGTTAGTCTAAACCCCTAAGTCTACAGTGGTGATCCATTTTAGCCATTTATGCAACTTATATTGACGGTTTATGATGAATGTTAACTACCGTCAACAAACTCCCGTACACTTAGTCTTTTACTCATCCTCGATAGATGGATGGATTACTCAAGTCATAACCTTAGGACAAGACATCAACATAAAACTGTTCCCAGTCATACATGCTTTGTCGGATTCGAAGTGTCTCCCATGAAGCCTTGGGCGGTTGAAGAATGGAACAGCTTGAAACAGATCATCTTCCTTCAGTCAAGTCAATTGGAGAAACATTTTAAGATTTTTGAAAACAAAACATAGCTTATGTTCTCCTTTTGTAGTACTCTCAAATCACTCTATATATGTGGTATTTTTGGGTCCTCACCAAGGCAATGATGACTTTGCCTTCTTTTTGCCTACTTCTAAAAGCTTGTGGAGCTTAGGTAGGGATGAATGTGAGAACATACTTGCATTGCATATATTATAAAGTCAAAACAAGGATCCAAGAAGAAAGATGTCATACTCTTAGATCAAGATGTGCATGTGTGTGGATATGTATATGGTGGCTAACCTAATTCTACTATGCTCCATGAAACATATCTCTCTTGTTTGAAAATTGGAAAACTTTTGCAAGAAAACATGGGCTATCTTATTCATTTTTTTTCAGACGGGCATCTGAGTACCCATTGTTTTAGATATCTCAGACACTTGTCCATTTTTTAATACTTTTTCTTTTCTTTCTTTAATGAATAAGTTTTGCATAGCCCATGCCTCTTTTTCATGCAGTTGAAACTTTTCAAGAGAGACATTTACAAGAAATTGGAGCATTTATCCTAACAAACTTATTTTTGTGTCTATTCCCAGTGTAGGAGTAGAACATTTTTAGGTGGATGGAAAACATGTTGTTGTGTACCCCCAGTATAGGAGCAGCAGATATATGGAGTGTACGTGATCTTGATCTTGAGAGCATGATAAGTTTCTCAACAAGGGTCACAAGGTTTGATCAAACTCGATACAATGACAAGTAGTATATGTAGAAGGTTTTCCTAGTCTATTATATTATGGTTGGCTTAGGTAGGACATTGCTTACCTCAAAGGAGAGGTGTAGCTATTCATTTTACTTTTTGAAATAAAATTCTCCAATAACAAGACATCAAGAATCAAGTTCTTATTATTCTACTATATCTCATTCCACAACAACTTAAGTGACATGGGGTCCCTAATAATAAGTTCCCAACAGTAGCAAGACTTCTAGAAAAAGTATTATGTGAGTCTATCCTTTAGTCATGACTAAAATAATCTTTCCTTATGTTTTAAAGTTGTTTTATCAAAGGATTTACAATTCGGTTCGAAATAGAAAGCATAACATGTGAAAATAGAACATATGGGCCGCAAACCTGACCGTGGACAAAGCTCGAGGTGAGGCAGTGCTATGGTGGAACAGCTGGTCCATGTGGGAAGCTGGGCAGCCCACTCTCGGGCCTGTTTTGGTCCAACTTTGGGAAGTGTGGTTTTTGGTCCATTGCTTTCTGAATTTTGTGATTTTCATGATTGAATTCCATTATGTTGTCGTGGTGTGCTTCCCCACACTTGTTTTCCTGTATACCTTTATGCACAACATGTGGAGACAAAACACATATCCAAAAGAAATAGAGAGCAGATAATAATAATAAGACTCCATTAATTTCATAAAGGCACTTTATTACACAAACCAACCTAAACACAAACTTTAATCACTCTAACAATCTGAGCTAAGCGAGTAACCTAAACATACTATTTTAAACACTTGACTAACCACTCGTGCCTTATTATCAACGACCTAATTCTCACTTCCTCATTTTAGCAACAAAATGATTCAAAGCGATTAAATCTTGTTGCAGACTCTTGCGATAAACGTGTTCTTCGTTGATCCTCTATTCTAAGGTATAGATAACATCGTAGAGATCTTCAATCTTCTTCTCCAAAAGGGCAATGGTCATCCATGGACACTTGTCATCATTTTCAGGAAGAGTTGATGGCGCCTTCCTCTTCTTCTCCTTAGGAGGAACAACCTTGATCTGATCTGGCATAGCCCATACTCCATCGATGGTTGTTCACGGGGTGACTGACTTATATTTCGCACATGTAACATCTCCAAATTTGTTGGTCTTGACTCTAGTGAGCACCTCGTGTCCCTTCGGAGGAAGGAGGTTGATCTCCTTGGTCACCTTGATCAGCTTCTGGACATCTAGACGAGGCTCTTGTTGGCGTGGCTTGCCTTCAAGAAGTAGACATGGCGGTAGCGGAGCGATCACCAGACGACAGATGGCTTGAGCGAAGTAAGACTGGCTTGAGCAAATGGGGGTAACTTCTAGAGGAACGACGCTCAACACAAGCATGTTAGGCTTCTTGTTTAGATCAAAACCATAGGGGACGATCTTTTTGCTAGCCATGAGGACTAGAGAGGAGGAGAGCTTTGCTACGGTTGGAGAGAGGAGGCTTTGATGGGATGGCTATGGAGGTAGGCAGGGGTCGCTTATATAGGGGGAAACAACTTGCAGCAGGGGTCAAGATCTATCCATAAGAGGTCTCGTAATGAGGAAAAACTGAATGCATCGAAAAACTGCGGGATTGTGGAGAGGAAAGATCTAGAAGACACGAGAGAATTGACCAGGCGTGAGGCGGCTGATAGGTGGGCCGGCTAGCCCCACACGTCATCATCTTGCACGGGTTTTTCTCATGGCGGTTTCTTATCCCTATCTAATCCCGAAAAGTATATTTTCGTGTTATGAAACGTAAAGAGGATGGCAGAGGTGTAAATCTATGGTAAAATCAGAAAATCTACCTCATCCAAATCTTTAGGATGTTTTTAGGTTCTAGAAAGATCTTGAGACAGTGGCCATTTACCTTGAATAATGTACCTTCATCATTTTGAAGTGTTACCGCTCCATGCGACGAGGTGCTTATCACCTTGAATGGTCCTTCCCATTTGCTCCGAAGTTTTCCGTGCCCGAATAATTTAACCTTGGAATTAAAAAGTAATACCTTATCTCTTGGGGTGAACTCCTTCTTGATCCTCTTGTCATGCCATCTTTTTTGTCCTCTCCTTATATATCTGTGCGTTGTGATATGCTTTTTCACGCCATTCATCAAGTTCAGAGAGTTGCATCTTCCTCTTAGTTCCAGCGGCTTCAAAGTCCATGTTCCATCGCTTGATGGCTCAGTGAGCCTTGAATTCTAGCTCGACAGGTAGATGACAGGTCTTCCTGTAGATGAGTTGGTATGGTGACATTCCAAGTGGTGTTTTATAGGCCATTCTATAAGCCCATAGTGCATCAGGTAGTCTATCCTTCCATGTAGTCCCCATCTCATTGACCGTCTTCTACAGAATGTTCTTGATTTGTTTATTTGATGTTTCTGCTTGGCCACTTGTCTGATGGTGGTATGGAGTAGCGACATTGTGACGGATCCCATGCTTTGACAAGTAGTTGTGAAAATTCTTGTGACTGAAGTGAGTTCCTCCATCACTAATCACCATTCTTGGAACTCCAAATTGTGGAAATATTATTTCTTCAAAACATCTTCTTGGAGTTCTTAGCATCAGCAGTTCTACATGGCATGACTTCAACCCACTTGGAGACAAAGTCAACTGCCACTGTGAAAATAGAACATATGGGCGCAAACCTGACCATGGAAGAAGCGCGAGCCGAGAGGCCACTGTGGTGGGCCGGCCGGCCCATAGGGGAGACCGGGCGGCCTGGCCCGAAGCCCATTCGGGTCCAACTTTGGTCGACGTGGTTCTTGGTCCATTACTTCCTGAATTTCATGATTTTTGTGATCGAATTCCATCTTGTTGTCGGGTGTGCTTCCCCCACACTTGTTTCCTATTTACCTTTATGCACAATATGTGGAGACAAACACATATCCAAAAAGAAATAGAGAGCATGTAATAATAATAAAATTCCATTAATATCATTGGGCACTTTATTACATAATCCAACCAAACACAAACTTTAAACTGGCTAGCACAAACTTCAAGCACTCTAACAATCTGAGCTAAGCAAACGACCTAAACATTGACCTAACTATGCCCTATTGATCCACAACCTAACTCTTAACTCTCATACTTCTCTTTGTTGATGACATAGCGACTTAAGATACTATGCTCATATTCTAGGTTCTTGCGATAAATGTGCTCCTTATCTATCCTAAACTACAGAGCATGGTTATAATCGGTGAGGGTTTTGATCTTGTCATGCAGCATGGAAATGGTTGGACATTGATGCTTCTCATCATTCTCTGAAATAGAGGATGGTGCCCTCTTCTACTTCTCTTTTGATGGAACAACCTTCACTTGTTTCGGTGCAGCGCGAACACCATCTATGCTCAAGCAAGGGGTGATCGACTTGTACTTCGCACATGTGACATCTCCAAACTTGTTGGTCTTGACTCCGGTCAGCGTCTCGTTCGCCTTTGGAGGAAGGAAGTTCATCTGTTTTTGGACCTTGATCGTCGGCGGCATGTCGGGTTGATGTGGCTTGTCCTTGAGAAGTAGACGCGGCGGTGGCAGAGCAAGGACTAGACGACAGATGGCTTGGGCAAAGTATGATTGGTTGGAGGGAACATGAGCTCCTCCTCATGGTGGGATGATGCTTAGCGGTATGGGTTCGTCGACTCCGTAGGGAACGATCTCTTTTCCGGCCATTGGAACTAGGGAGGTGGAGAGCTTTGGTGCTGCTAGAGATGGAAGGCTTTGATGGAATGGCTATGGAGGCAGGTAGGGGCTCATTTATATCGGGTGGAAAAACTTGCAGCAGGGGTCAAGATCTATCTATTAGGGTCTCGTAATGAAGGAATATGTGAATGCGGCGAAAAACTACGGGATAGCAGAGGGGAAGGTTCTAGAATACACGACAGAATCGATCGCGCACGAGGTGGCTTACAGGTGGGCTGGCCGACCTGAAGGTGGGACCGACCGGTCCCACATGGTGGCCCCCCATGAAGATTTTTCTCATGGCAGTTTCTAATCCCTATCTAATCCTAAAAGGTATATTTATCCATTACGAAACATAAAGAGGATGGTAGTGGTGTAAATCTATGGTAAAATCAGAAAATCTACCTCATCCAAATCCTCAGGTGTTTTTTTGGGTCCTAGAAAGATCTTTAGACGGTGGCCATTTACCTTGAATAACATACCTTCGTCATTTTGAAGTGTTACCACTCCATGCGATGAGGTGCTTATAACCTTGAATGGTCCTTCCTATTTGCTCCGAAGTTTTCCATGCTCGAATAATTTAACCCTAGAATTAAAAAGTAATACCTTATCTCCGAGGGCGAACTCCTTCTTCTTGATCCTCTTGTCATGCCATCTTTTTGTTCTCTCCTTGTATATCTTGGCATTGTGATATGCTTTTTCGCACCATTCATCAAGCTCAGAGAGTTGCATCTTCCTCTTGGTTCCTGTGGCTTCAAAGTCCATGTTCCAACGCTTGATAGCCCAATGAGCTTTGAATTTTAGTTCAATAGGTAGATGATAGGTCTTTCCATAGACAACTTGGTGTGGTGACATCCCAAGTGGTGTTTTATAGGCCGTTCTATAAGCCCATAATGCATTGGGTAGTCGATCTTTCCATGCAGTCCCTATCTCATTGACCATCTTCTGTAGAATGTTTTTGATTTGTTTGTTCGATGTTTCTGCTTGGCCACTTGTCTGAGGTGGTATGGAGTAGCGATGTTGTGACGGATCCCATGTCTTAACAAGTAATTATGAAAATTCTTGTTAGTAAAGTGTCCATCACTAATCACCATCCTTGGAATTTCGAATCTTGGAAATATTGTCTCTTCAAACATCTTCTTGGAGTTCATAGCATTAGCAGCTTTGCATGGCATGTCTTCAACCCACTTGGAGACATAGTCAACTGCCACCAAGATGTATTCACAGTTCTTTGACTTTGGAAAAGGTCCCATGTAATCGATTCCCTAGACATCAAAGAGCTCGATCTAGAGGTTGTTGGTGAGTGGCATGGCATCTCTTGAATTGATATTCCCGTGCCTCTGGATGAAGTCCTTCATGTCTTCATACATGGTTGGCTATAAGAATCCTCTTTGCTAGATCTTTGAATGAGTGCGGAATGCACCATAATGTCCTCCATATGGTGATGAGTGGCATCGTTCTATGATCTTAATGCCTTCTTCTGCTAGTACACATCTCCTGAGCAGGCCATCGGAGCAGACTCTGAAGAGGTACGGTTCATCCCATATGTGGAGACGACTTTCGTAGATGAGCTTCCTTTTGTTCTCCCCTAGTGGTACATAACCCGCAACCATAAAATTAATAATTTTTGCATACCAGGGGTCATATTTCGTGACCTTGAAGAGCATGTCGTCCCGCAGCGAATCATTGATGGGTAGTTCCTGTGAATTCTCAAACTGGATTCTGGACAAGTGATCGGCAACAGAATTTTCTACTCCCTTTTTATCTTTTCTTTCTAAATCAAATTCTTGGAGTAGAAAAATTCATCTTATAAGTCTAGGTTTAGCATCTTTCTTAGTGAGCAAGTATTTTAAGGCAGCATGATTAGTATAAACAATCACCTTAGCTCCTACTAAGTAAGATCTAAACTTATCAATAGCAAAAACAGCAGCCAGGAGTTCTTTTTCAGTTGTTGCATAATTAAGTTGAGGTCCTGTCAGAGTTTTGCTAGCATAAGCAATTGCATGATGCCTTTTATCTTTAGTTTGTCCCGAAACTGCCCCCACAACATAATCACTAGCATCACACATAATTTCAAAAGGTAGTGACCAATCAGGGAGTTGAATGATTGGTGCAGCGATAAGTGCTTTCTTAAGAATGTTAAAAGATTTCAAGCATGCATCATCAAATTCAAAGGGAACATCCTTGGCTAAAAGATTTGTATGTGGTCTAGCAATATGTGAAAAATCTTTTATGAAGCAGCGGTAAAAACCAGAATGACCAAGAAAGCTATGGATCCCTCTGATATTTATGGGAGGAGTTAACTGTTTAATTACTTCAATTTTAGCTCAATCTACCTCTATCCCTTGTTCGGACACCAAGTGTCCAAGCACTATGCCTTCTCTAACCATGAAATGACATTTTTCCTAATTAAGGACTAAGTGCTTTTCTTCACTTCTTTGCAAAACCTTGTCTAAATTTTCAAGACAATCATCGAAGGTTTTTCCATAAACAGAAAAGTCATCCGTGAAAGCTTCCATGATTTCTTCAATCATACAAGAAAACATAGACATCATGCATCTTTGGAAAGAAGCTAGAGCATTACATAGTCCAAAAGACATTCTACGATAAGCATAAGTTCCATATGGACATGTAAAAGTGGTTTTGCTTTGGTCATCTAGATGAATCATAATCTGGTGATAACCTAAATACCCATCAAGGAAACAAAAGAAAGGGTGATTCGCTAGTCGCTCCAACATTTTATCAATGAAAGGCAACAGAAAGTGATATTTCTTTGTTGCCTTGTTAAGTTTTTGGTAATCTATGCACATCTGCCATCCAGTGATTGTTCTTTGGTTGATTAATTCATTTTTTTCATTTTTAACAACAGTCATGCTTCCTTTTTAGGCACAACTTGAATAGGGCTAACCCACTCACTATGCGGCATGGGATATATGATCCCGGCATGTAGTAGTTTCAAGACTTCTTTCTTAACAACCTCTCTCATCGCATTATTAAGCCTACGCTATGGCTCCCTAGAAGGTATAGAGTTAGGATCTATAGGGATGCGATGGGTGCAAAGAGCAGGGCTAATTCCCTTAAGGTCTTGCAGCGAGTAGCCAAAAGCAGAATGATGCTTTTCTAAGACAGTTAGCAGGCGGAGGGATTCTTCTTGAGAAAGCTTATCACTTATGATCATAGGAGAATCCTGATCATTATTGAGAAAAGCATATCTAATACCAGAAGGCAGGGGTTTAATCTCAATGGTGGGCTTAGGTGGTTCTAGCAATTTATCTAGAGGTTCAGACTCCGTAGGATTTTCTTCCTCCTCCTCGATGAAGAACTGGGCATCATCTTCAAGGTTGGGTTCGATCATGTCATTAAGAGATGCAACCTTAACCTCTTCCATTGGGTCTTCTTCGAGAATTGGCTCACTCTCAGCATTTGGAGAATGAGTAATAGGTATAGAGAGCTTAAAGTTTTTCCTGAGTCTTATCTTCAACTTCCCCATTTGTCCTTCTTGAATAAGTCTTTCAATTGGTTGCCCTATCAACAGATCGAACTCTATAATATCAAAGATATAGAAGCTCAGATGAACTTTAGTTTCTTTTACCTGGATAGGGAGGACATACAAAATTCCCAAACTTGGGAGAATGTGTCCTAAAAGACTTTTCAATAACTTTGTTGTTGGGGTTAATGGCCTGTGTTTTAATAAACCATGAGCAAAAGATGCAGACATGATATTAACACCCACAACTAGATTATAAAGAGCATCGAAAGGAGCTTTATTAATTTGGCAACAAATGGATATAGAAGGTAAATCTAAGCGAATCACATCAGAGGAAAGCTCTGATTCTTCTAACCATTCATTGCTTATAATAGACACTAGCTCTTTCGTAGTCTTTTTAAGGAAAGCTTCCTGAGAAGGGTCTAAAGGTTCTTCATTGGATGATGATTTCCTAGATTTCTGGGGCCTCCTCATGGTATGGTAATTCCAGGTGTTTCCATATTCATCAAAAAGTCCATCCTCGAATTCAAGCATGAAATCCAAAATTGGAGTTTCCTCCTTTTCTGGTGGTTCAGGATTTGGGATAGCTGAAGTTGGTTATGGGTTATGCAAAGGTTCTAGTTCAGCTATCTAGGATTCATCCTCTAGCGGCTTGTTTTCTACTTCTTCAGGGGTGTTCTCTAATATTTTGGTAAGAATGCTTCTCCTCGAATTGGTAGAGACATGCAAGAATGAGCCTCCTGAGGCCATATTAAGACACTTCGAGGTTTTCCTATCAAGACCCACATAGAAGTGTTGAAGAAGAATGGGGTCTTGAATGGCAAGGTTAGGGCCGGTATTGATGAGAGTATTAAAGTGTTCCCAGGCCATGCCTAGAGATTCTTTTTCATTTTGTTTAAAAGATAGAACCTCAGAACAAAGACTGACTACTCTAGAGATGGGAAAGAATTGCAAGCAAAAGCTAGAACACGAGGCTTCCCAATCTCCTTGTGTACTCCGTATGGTGAGATTGTACTAGCGTTTAGCTTTTCCCATCAAAGAGAAAGGAAAAAGCTTCCATCGTAAGGTTTCATCTAACATGCCCGCTATGCGTAGGCATGCACAGGTTTGCTCAAACTCATTTAGGTGGGAATAGGGGTTTTCATCATCTTTACCCAAAAAAGGTTGATCTTGAACCATGTTGATTAAACACGGGCACAACTCATAGCCAGGTGTTAGGATAGGCTTTAAAGATTCTGGTGGCTGTAGGCGTGCGCTCGTGGGTGCACCATATTGGTAGATAGGGGTGGATTCTAGATCCATGGTAAAAAGGAAAGATAAAAGAGAAAAGAATAATGATACAAGGATATGCTAGGTTCAAAGTTAACTCAGCAACCGTTTCCCTGGCAACGGCGCCAGAAATGCTTGTTGGTATAAATTAATGCACACAGAATAATCCGCAAGCGCACGGATATTATACCGATGTAGTACTTCACCTGGAGTACCCAGTTTTATATCGAAGTCAAGGAAACGTGTGTGAGAATAACCAAATCTAATTTAACCCAACTTCACAATCAAGGTTAGATGATAGCAGCGTAGAGGAGACTGCTAAGGTCTTCTAGTTCTAACTTTGGTAAGCTTTGTCTTTCATTGTTCAATTCTGGGGATATTACTAGAGAAAACATAGGCAGAGTATGTTCCCTATAGTAACAAGGTCCTGCTAGGTCTACTAACGGGAGGTGGACTACAAAGGATTCAACGAGGGTATAAGAGTCACCCTTGTGAGCTACCATCAATCCGGAAAATAGGGTACATCCACGAGTAACCGAGTCTAAGCACCACGCTTACACTACGAATACTACTTTCACCCAGGAGCTACAAGGATTAAAGTTCTCAAAAGAGAGTCGCAAACCTAAAGAACAATATGAACAAGATGCTTACTTGAATTAGAAGTCAATTACCAGAGAAATCTCAGAAGCAAGCTCATGAAGAACTTGATTCCGCCAGGGTACAAGCCGTAGAGAGAGCACCGATAGGCCAAGACTCCTCCAAAACTCTTCCCTCTCACTCTATCTCTCTATCTCTAATACAAGACTAGATCCTATCGAGGACTAATCTTCTCTTAATTGCTAGCCTTGATCCTGGTGGACATATGGATTAGGGTTTCTGGCCCTCGGGCTCTCAAGATCAAATGCATGGATGCCCTAGAGGGGGGGGGTGCAGGCAGGTATGTATAGGTCGAAGCATCAATCCTGAGTCCTCGGACCAAACCGACTTGAATAAATGGCGGAGATGCAATCCTTAAGGCGGTGGAGAACTGACGTAGCGAGGAGGGGCTGACATGTGGGTCGCATAGGCTGGTCGGCCTGTAGGTGGGGCTAGCTAGCCCCACATGTCAGGGGCATGGGCTCCGCTTTAGTGGAGAGCCTCCTGGAGTCTTATAATGTCTTCCCTCACTATTTATGCAGCGGAATTTCATAATTTCCTTTGACGAATACGTCCTCCTTGGTGGTTTTCTGATTAAATCCTGCTAGAAACACAGATTCAGCAAAACTCATGAAATTTGTTAGTTGAAACCCCCTAATTCTACAGTGGTGATCCATTTTAGGCATTTATGCAAGTTATATTATCAGTTTATAATGAATGTTGACTACCATCAATAGTCTATTGGCTTAGTCAAATTTGGTCTATCGGCGGTAAAGTTAGTGAAAGGATCAAGATGCCAAGAGGGGGGGGGGGTGAATTGGGCTAATTTTAAATTCTCTTGCAATAATCAAATCCTACGGATAGCCCAATTAACCCCTTATGCCTAGAAAAGTGTTTCTATCAAATTAACGCACAAAAGACTTGCAACCTATGTTCCAAACTTACTCTAGCATAGCAATTCTATGAATGTAAGGACAAGTATTGAATTGCTCAAAGTAAATACTTAAAGTAAATACTCAAAGTAAATGGAGAGAGGAAGGAATGCGGCGATGTTTTGCCGAGGTATCGGAGAGTCGCCACTCTCCACTAGTCCTCGTTGGAGCACCCGCGCAAGGGTGTAGCTCCCCCTTGATCCGCGCAAGGATCAAGTGCTCTCTACGGGTTGATTCTTCGACACTCCATCGCGGCGAATCACCCAAAGCCGCTCACAACTTGAGTTGGGTCACCCACAAGCTCCGCCAGGTGAACACCAAGCTCCCAATCACCACCAAGCCGTCTAGGTGATGGCGATTACCAAGAGTAACAAGCAAGAACTCTCACTTGACCACGCGAAGCCTAATGAGAAGATGGATGCACACTTGACTACTCTTGATTCACTAATGAGGCTACTCTCTTGGATTCTCAAATCTCAATCACCTCACTAGGACCTTGCTCTTCTTGGCACTCACAAACGTGTTTCTCAGCTGTTGGAATGAGCAAAAGCACCTCCACACACGAGTGGAGCTTCTATTTATAAGGCAGCCTGAAAAACGAACCGTTATGAGCTTCTGCGGGGTGACCGGATGCTCCGATCGTGTTGACTGGACGCTCCGGTCAGTTCAACCCGCGAACCAGTAAAAATGTATTGACCGGACGCTGGCAGGGTCCGGTCAGCACTGACTGGACGCGTCCGGTCGCATAAAACCCTTACTGGACTCGACCGGACGCTGAACCCTCAGGGTCCGATCAGTACCGACCGGACGCGTCCGGTCGCAGATTCCCTTCACTGGAACCTTTCTGGAGTCGACCGGACGCTGCCTTTTAGCGTCCAGTCACTTGACCTCTCTAGCGTTCGGTCACACCGAACGCAGACGTTGATCAAACGAACTGACCGGACCCTACGGCCAGCGTCCGGTGACACCGGGGCCAGCGTCCGGTCAGTGTTTGACCCTCCATTCACTTCCAACTTCCGAACATATGTGAATGAAGTTTGCTCCAAAGGATCTTAGGCATTCATAGGAGCTACCTAGAGCTAGTTTTGACAAGTGTGCACCACACCTAACTCACTAGACTCAACTAGGTCAAGCTACCCATCCATACCCCCCTTAATAGTATGGCCAAAGGAAAAACAAAGTCCTAAACTACTCTAAGTGTCTCTCTAACTCCAATCGACACTTAGAACTAGTCATCCTTAACCTTGTTGACCATCCTTTAAAAACTGAAACGATTTCCATTGAGGGGGCATGACAACTTTGATTGCCCAATCGATCTTCATTACCATGACCTAACTTAATTGCCTCTACAAAACACACATTAGTCATAGTAATCTTGTATTGTCATTAATCACCGAAACCCAACTAGGGGCCTAGATGCTTTCAGTCAGCATGAGTTAATTTTCCAACTACTTGCATCACCATTACTTGCACTTCTCCATCTTCGGCTAGCCTATTTAACCCGGGTTTGGATGCACCTCTTAGGATCAATCCACACACTCTTGAATCCACACACTCGTGAGCCAATCATCTGTCTTCATCTCCTAGAGGTGCTTTGTCTTCCTCCTTGCACCTCTCATGGCCTGGAGCCCATGAGAGGTTCAAGATGGAGATAAATTACCTCATAGTGATGCTAGTGTTTGGAGATGGCCTTCAAGATTGGGTTCTTTAGATTCCATAATCTTGTTGTAGTTGAGCATTGAGATGCAGATCTGCATCCCTCGATCCTCAGAGTTTCCAAGATTATGGAATATAAAGCACCTCACTGAGATGCTGGTGCAAGTTTTGCGAGGTGCTCCTTCTCCATCCTTTGTGAGGTGCTACTGTTGAAGAGGAGCTTGACCTAGATGATTGCAGGTCTTCTTGTAGATCTTGTGTTAATAGAAGATTTGTAATTATCTAGTTCTCTCCTGTTCAGGGGCTCTATACTCGATTGGGGGTGCTTTCAAGTTTGTGAGGTGCTCGTTCTTCAAGATTGGGTGCTTAGAGCATCTCTAAGAGTACCCAATATTTTCTTCCCAAAAATATGAAGTTTTACAACTCCTAGAAAAGTATTGGGAGGAATAAAGAAGGCAATCTCCAAGAGTTTTTTATAATTAGCCAATTAGTTGTGTTGTTAGTCCATACCTGTTTGTATCCGTGTCTCCTCTACTCTATATTAGATTGAGGCGAGACTTGCTCCTTGCTGCAAGGTTCTTGCAAGTTCAACAAAGATATTTTGTAATTAATCTAATGATATTTATTTGATATCATAAACATTGAAAATACATTTTGTAAGATTCAAGAGAGATATTTCATAATTAATCTAATATTATTCAACAAGAACCATCATCGCATGTGCACATGGACAGCAGAAAAGTTCATGTCATCCCTGCCCTTGCCATTCGGTATGGTAGACGCAACGTTCTGTCAGAGTTCATCAGCAGACCTTATTCCCTATGTTCCCTTGTTCTTGGAAAATTAGCAGAGGAGTAAACAAAGTTCCATTTGATGTGTGTTACGTTGGATGGTGCACTAAAGTCTGGCCCATGTTGTTTCTCAGCGGCCGGACAATCCTATGCACTGACCCATATTTAAAAACAGGGCCCAAACTTAAAATTGTAAATGACACAGTAACAAGCATCATAGGAAAACAAGGAAAAATGAGACTTACTCGTATGAACTCGTCGCTGCATGGTTCTTGCAAGTTCAACAAATTTTATCTAATACATGCAAATAAGAGGAGAGCAGTGCCATCCCACTACTCAATGTCATACAACTACTACCAAGACATACTAGTTCTAACTACAGATAATTAACATGACTTCATACTAGTTCTAACTACTGATACATCCCATAGATTAAGGGTCGAGGCGAGCATGAAGGATATGCTCCACGTTCAGCTTCGCTAAGATGCCATTGGCGGCTAGCTAGAGGCCCTCGATGAGATCATCGATCTCATTGTCGTCCGATCCTGGCGAAAAACCCTGCTCCACCACCTAGACATTCACCGCCTCACCAAGCTAAAGCTAGGCAGCGGCCAGCGCCGTGGCAGACGCTTGACGAATAGCTTTGGACACCACGGCCGCCTTGTCTTCTCGCGCCTGGGCGGCTTCCTGTTGGGCCATGGCTGTAACACCCTAGGTGTTAAGCATGCATTTAGCATTGGCATTGCATGAGAACAAGCATCATTGATCATTCATGAGCATGAGCATCTCAAATTTTATCTCTATGATTGCTTATATCACATGTGTTTACATATGCTAGGGTTTACATGTAACCATTGTATAAAATGTTTGTGGGACCCTAGGAGTACCATAAACATGTTTAGAATGTCACATGGAATAACTTTGGTATTCATGACTTGGACCAATTTGGCCTCTAAGTCATGGTTATAGTGTAAGTTATCATTTTCAAGTTGTATGATTGACCTAAGTTGAACTATACTCTAGAGACTTTGCATGGCAGTGCATCCTTAAGCAAAGTTATAGTACTTGACTAGGGTAACAACTTTTATTTTTGGGTCAAGACTTAATTCGGTGCCTAGCATGCTCAAAAATAGCTCTCAAGTAGCCTTGAAATGCTGTTGCTACACTTAGAAATTTTGGCTGTGTTAATTGTGATTTTAGTTTCAATGTACCTATGTTTGATGCGCTGTAGTTTGTAAACTAGGCTGATCTAGACTAAACTCATGTAAGCAATATTGTAGATCTAGTGTAGCTCTACAATTCTTGTTAATGAAGTTTTTGCAATTAGCGAACGGATTTGGAGTTATATGATCGCTAAGTCGCTCTGGTAGTCGTGTTAGTGGGGTCTGATGGCCGCGGATGCTGCGCCATTAGTGGCTGACCGGGGCAGGCCAGGCACACTGCATGGAGGCCGTACGTTGGCGTCGGCCAGGCCGGTCGGGCCTGCATGGAGGGATATGTCGTGCGCCTATGCTGCTCACTTCCTTCACTCTCGCGCCTCGCTCTTCTCTCGCCCGCGCCATCGCAAGTGAAGCACAGCGCCGTCGCGCCATCGCCGTTGCTCTGCCGTGCCCGCTCGCTACCATCGCCGCACCATTCCCCAATCGATCGTGCCAACAGCAATGCCATTGTCACCTCTTCCACCCCAACCCGCTTGCCCCTCTTGCCGAGCTAGGGTAAGGGCGCATTTTGCTTCGCCACGACCGCGCCATCACCAGAGCGCCACCGTGCTAGCGACTCGCCATGGCCCGACCATCCCATTGCCCCGCATGCATCCATCTCCTGTGGTCTAGCACCCAGCTAGTGTCTAGTAGGTTAGGTCGAATCAAGGGTTGACGCTACTACGTGTCGGTGTCGGAATGGTTCGCCGCTCCGCGCGTGGCCGCCGTGGCACCCAAGCTCGCCGTGTTGAGCTGGCCCATCACCTCCCTCCTCTTTCACAAGCCTTAGGTTAGGTAAGCCTTGGCCCAGCATATGGCATGACCGAGACCCGCCTCTTGTCGTCGTCTTGCAGAAACGGTGGGAGCACTGCCATGCTCCGTGCGTCGCCGCGCAGGCATGCACACGGTCAGAGCTCACCGCCACCTCACTAGAACCCTAACCACCCTAGATAGCTTCGCTAGGAGTCCATGAAGTCATAGCATACCTCACCGAAGCATGAGGTGTTCGAAGAACACCGGCGTACCGCCGTGCTGCCTCTGCCATCCGCCATCGCCATCGACGAGGGTGCTCCAGTGCACCACCAGTCTAACGAAGGGTACTACTCGGTGCGAGGGCTCATTGGGAACACGTAGGTGTCATCGTCGTCGCCGGTGATCTTACCACCGACGAGATATCGTGGGCTAGAGCACCTCCCCTGCTCTGAAGTCGCGGACGTGCGGGTCCCACTGACTAGCGAGCCCCAGCTGTCAGTCTGTGATGAATTGAATTTTTGATTTATTTTTCTAGATTTGAATGCATGTTTCCAAAATTCATATCTCAAGGTAGGAGTGTCCAATTTTGGTGAACCAAAATTCATATCTCAAGGTAGGAGTGTCCAATTTTGGTGAACCAAATTTTGTTGGGTTCCTCATGAAGTCTAGTATTTCATAAAAATATGGGATGCACTGTTTATGGTATTTTTCTAGGAGAATAAAATGTAGTTAGATCAATGCTTTTTAAATGGTTTCTATCTTGAAAAATGCATACATTGAGTTAGGTATATGCAAAACTTGATTGGCGTAGGGTCTTTCTATTTATCTTTTAATAAATGTTTTTTCTAAGGAAATTCATAAGGATAAAAATAAGTAACATATTGCCATGCAATTTTTTGTATAGTATTATGGTACTAGTATGAAGCTAAGAAAAATATAAAATCTGTTGCTTGACACTTTTCTATAGGGTTAACTATTTTCACTAAAATAAATCTTGGTAACTTGTCATTTTTATGGAGGATGTTATATATGTTCAAATGGTATGAACTTTGTACAGTAGCCTATTGGGACCACTTGGAAGATACTGTAATTTTCTAAGAATTTACTGTACACATTTGATATATGTTTGTTATTTCACCTAATTATCTAATTAAATTAATAAAGGCATTTAAACAAATAAATTGGGCTTGACCATTATGTTTTCTAGAGTATACTTGGGGTCGATGAACTGTTGGTACATCTGGTGATGCCTAATTTTGAATGCTTATATGCAGTAAAAATATTATTGCTCTATAATTCTATCATAGAGGTTGTTTTGGACAAATTTTGTCACTTGATGAATTGCTTTGGCAAGATGTGATTTATTGTAAAAATGATTAATAACAAAGTTATAGGGAACTTCTTCATATATCTTGTGTCAAAATGTTAGGGCAATAGGCCTAATGGTTTAGGAGTTATAGCTGTTTGAATTTTGTCTCCTGAAATGCTTGTTCTCTGGAATTTCTGGACAGAGCTAGAAAGATTGCCTGTTTTGGTTAGGATAGAGTTTGAATTAGCTTGTGGTGGTTAAATGAAAGTTATAGGAAATTTTATAATATTTATAGAAAGTCCAAGATCATAGTATTTGATAGGTATAACTATAGTTATCACTTAAACTTGTAACTGCTATGGGTAGCTCAGAAATTGTCTTGTGAAGAATATTGAAAATGGATAGAGAAGAGTTATGCACCTACTCAGTAAACAAGGAATTAATGTTGTTATCATTTGTGTAACTTAACATCATTATCACAACATCATATACATTCCCATGTCACATCAACCATGATCGTTCTTATGCATTCATGGAACTTACTTATGCATACGCATACAATAGGTGCAGCCGAAGGGATCACGTTGGTGGAACTCGAAGCTGATCCAGAAGAGGAGAGCCAAGAGGTGTAGCACCAGGAGATTCTAGGAGAAGGAGAGCCTAAAGTTGATCATCTTCCCGAGTGCCCGGATCATCAACCTGCCACATTTGTGAAAGGCAAGCCCTGGAGCATTATAAGTCTCCCTATTTTATTAATGTCACCTAAGTTACTCGTATTGCTGCATTACGTGATAGGAGTTGTTTGGGAACACTTGCTGCATATTACCTTTCCTTATCTAGAAATATCTACCTAGAATCCTATTTAAGTCCAGGAACACTCCTTATGCTTAGCTATGCTTAGACCGATAGAAGTCGGGTGATTTCCTGTTACCTACGAGCCATAGGTGATAACTCGATCACGGTTGGCTATATTGTGCTATCGTGAAACATAACTTGGTGTTGTTGATTAATTGGAGACCGAGCGAAGTCTTATGTGGTGGTAATCATAGTAATTCCGTCTGTGTCATTTAAGGACCGGTCATTGGAGGTCATCTTGTCATGTTGAACGCATGCCTCTCACATAGTTGGCCGGATAAGTCGTTCTGACCGCGAAGCCTAGTAGCTCAACTCAGGCCAGGGACACGAGCAGTTAAAGTGCGCACCCTGGAGGCAGTAAGGATGTGCGGAGAGCCAATGGCGTGAGTCCAAGGGCGGGTTCAAGTCCCAAGCTTCCTGACAGATTGGTAGTATCTTTGAGGGTGCAACGCTGGTCTTACCCATGATTTGGACTTGAGTTGTACCAAAGGTGACCTAATGCGACCCTGACAGGGGAAGTATGGGTGTGTGTTAGGAATAATGCCCCAGCTAGGTAGGAATCAATTCAAATCGCCGTCTCTCCTAGATAGTGAGAACTTGACAGGAGTACGCTTCATCGTAGTAATTGATGGAAATGTTGGTTATGAGGTTATGAATGGGCTCAACTTGATATGGTTATTATTGTATTGACTTAATGGTACCAACATGTTTGGCATAGGATAGTTGCTAATCTAGTATGAGATAGGATTATTAACTGGTGATTCATAGTTTAAAAGATATTGGATAACTAATGCTTTTTATGCAAATAATGTCTACCGGCTTTACTTATAAAGCCTTGCATACTCCTTAGTGTCTTAGTATTTTAGTTGATGACGGGTAAGTCTAGCTGAGTACCTTCTCGTACTTTGGGTTTTATTCCCATTGTAGCAGATAACGTGATGTACTACGACTACTATAAGCACTGCTTTACTCCTACAGTGGATGAGGAATAGGACCATGGGCATGGGCATTCTATATGCCATCTCACCCTTGTGCTTTTGTTGGAGATGACTGGGAAAACTGGCTATGTATCTAAACTACTATTGATGTCGTTCTGAACTATGTTGCTTCCACTACTATTAAACTAATGTTGTAATAACTATGTTGGAACTTCGATGTATGACAAACTACTTGTGAACTTGTTGTAACATGTGGCTTGTATGTTGAATCATGTATGATCTTGGCTTGTATGTTGGTTGATTCGAGATCCTTCATGATACTCGATGGACTACTGGATTTATATGGGCTCAAGTGTGATGGTTCGACTGCCTCGGTGGTTGCTATTGCACTTGTGCTCTTATAAATTGGATAGTTCTGTTACAACGACAAGTGTGGCACACACGGCCACCAAGTCACCACGCAGCCTATCGATGTGCAGCCTCGACACACACAACAACACTCGGACCTCATGGTAATTCTTGAATAAGTTACGGTATTTTTCGTCGCCACCCACTTCAGAACCAGAGGGCTATGTGGGGACAAACGGGCTCGGCGGTGGCGAACGACGACAGGATGACTCTACGGCACCACCGGTGGGAAGCCCCACGATGGGGGGTGGCATCGCCATGGAGGAATCACTGCACAATGCAAGACAAGTTCAAGCCCAGATGATAAGGGGGAGAGCGATGAGATTTAGAAGGCAAATGATTAACCAATCTAACCGGCGCCGCATGGTACGGAATCGCCGGTGGCCACCACCATCAGTGATCCAGCCCTGGTTCCTCACCAGCGCGTGAGGCCGGGTAATCTTCTTGTCGATGGCGTACATCCCAAGTGGGCATTGGTTGGCCCAAGCGAGGACATGCTCCCTGATGAAAGACTGTGTCCAACCATGGGGCGCACTCTGTGGGCAAAGGGGGCACACCAGCCAGCCATAGCGGCTGGCACGTGTCATCAGCTTTTGGCTCTTGGGGACATGAGTTGCGTACCTATGTCGACGATCGTCCTTCGAGTCCATCGTAATGTAGCCCGGAGAGCGCTCGGACATGTCCTTGGCAAACGGTGAGTGAGAGCACGAGGATACATGAGACCCGTTCACGACGTGGGCCAGTAAGAACAGAGGAGGCCACGTAGCCTGTGACGACGGCAAAGTGGAGGACACCTAGAGTGGCGGTGGCGAGGGAACCACCGGTGCTGGTGGCGCCAGCATCGTCGTCGAGGGCGACGGGGAGAGCAATGGCAGTCTAGGAGACGGTGGGTGGGACCACAATGGGAACACTGGTCTCTCACGACTGGACATCGACGCTGCCTCTGCCAACACCGAAGCAGGGCGCACCATCAGCCCCGCCTCCTCCAAAGCAGGGACATCAAAGCAGGGTGCACCATGACGACTGGAGGAAGCGGGGACCGGAGCCGAGCGACCCTTCATCGAGTAGTGCTTCATGGGCACGGCCTTAGTGGCAAGCGACGGGGCAACATTCATATAAATACTTCATATATTAGCAAGGGTTTGTCGTAAATGAGCCCAACACATACAATACATGACTTTGTGCTATCCCATAGATCAAAGCTAGTCATGGTACTACTAGTACTACCAACGAACAAGACCCAAAGTGCCTGGTGCGGTTGTGATAGGACTTTTATGCACTTATTTGACTCCAATCGAAGCAATCACAACAGTTGAGGGGCAGACTTGGAGGATGACATTTTTACTGGCAAACGTCTAAGGTCTTATATTGGAAAATGTTCAACCAACCCCTGGAATCTGGGATGGCATTTTTACTGGCAACCGTCTAAGGTCCTCTACATTTGAAGTGATTCCACTTCTAATTCCATCTCATAACTATCCCCCTGCTGATCCCACAACTATTTAACACCGGGTTCCCTTTGAATCGTCCTTGCTCCAACTCCAACCAATTCAAATGATAGCTACAAACTAAGCCACTAGACCCATAGAGTAGCCATCGCCATGAGCTCCGCCGAAGATCCTGATGCCCAGTTTTCCCCTTTCAAACACCAGGTCAAGTCGAGAACGACGTGAAAGAAACTCTTCACCATCAAGGATCGATCTAGCGGGAGCAGCAGTGAAGCAGCATTCTCTTTGACCCTGGAATGCACGGTGACCAAGACCCTCAAAGCCAACGGTTAATAGAAGCTAGTGTGGGTTTTATACGAAGGAGGCAGCGCCACCAGGACCTTCAAGGAGAATCAAGACATGGGCATCCCTGGTGACCTCAAAGGTGTTCGTGATATCCTTTGTGGCTTGATGAGGACAGTCATGTGGCTGTAGGAACTCAACCTCATCGATGAGGACTAGGAGGACATCCTTCCTGAGCCTGAGGTTCCTAAACTCGTGGCCCTAGCACATGAGGCCTACTAGGATGGCTGCATCGTCGATGCGATGATTGTGCTTGAGGTCGATGAACAAGTCAAGTTCATCACGTCCGAGGCGCTCTTGACACTCTACACAGAGGCGGTGCCAGCGGGGTGTCGGGACTGCAGCATCTACCTAGAGGACAAAACATCTAATCCTATGGCCGACCATGCTGTGGATATGCCCTGTTGCGGCCACACATTCCACCATAAGTGCATCACCAAGTGGTTGGACCAGAGATCCACCTGCCTGATGTGCCGATGCGATTTGTGTAGGTATCTTGACCCAATAGTGCAGAGATTCCTCTCACACTTCATGTATCAAGATTCTTGATTAAGCTCATTGTCTTTGAGGTATAAAATGTTGTTCTATTTGCATGATTTGGCGAGATCTTTTGTGATGTGTTGGATTGTACTCTTGTGATTGCATTGGCGCGAATTAGATAAGATTATGTTCAAATTGGTGTGATTTTTATGTCATAGATGTTGTTACTATTTCCTATAAGGTTAGTCAAACTTAAAATTGTAAATGACACGGTAGCAAGCATCATAGGAAAATGAGGAAATACTACGGAGGCTACTGTAAGACGCGTTCAAATATACTGAGGTCGGACTTCCTTACGTGTGCAATAACATTTCAACACCAATGGCTCCTCTATTTTGCATTGGACTGAAGCGAGACTTGCTCCTCGCTGCAAGGTTCTTGCAAGTTCAACAAAGATTGACATAGACATTCATATAAATACTTCATATATTAGCAAGGGTTCGTCATACATTGTTGGCGGTCCTTATCGACCAAATCTGACCACCAATTGAGACTCAAAATAGGAGAAATAAACAAACTTATGACACATATACCTTTACTATTAACATAGTTCCACTTGTATTGGAGATTTACTATTTTATAGAGCATATACACAAATACGGTGGGATTATAGTCAAAAAGGCACAAACCAAGAAGACTTAAACACTGATCTACGCAAAGAATGAAAGAAGGCCCATTCAAACTGCCAAAACTAGGATGAGCACCAACGTAAAGGAGGTCCAGGACCACCCAGGAGCCCACTAGAGCAAGGCGGTGGCCAGTGAGGCCAGCCCTAGTGCGGCCACACTAGTGGTGCGCCCGCACCCCACCACCGCCTCTCGGGCCTACCTCGCTCTAGCGGTTGCATGGTGCCATGCCAAGGTGGTTTCTACTAGTTTCCATGTTTAGCACACCAAGATCCGACCTCCACCATGTATAAAAGGAGGTGTAGAGCCCCCCATTCAACACACACCACACTTGAGCTCTGTCTCCCTCCACACTTGTACTCTTTTACTAGTTTTAGTAGTATTTGGAGCAAGGCAAGCTTCATTGGAGAGCTTGAACCTCTAGGGGCAAACTTGGTATGAATAATATGAAGAGTTCCCTTATGTTCTTGTTCTCATTTTATCAATATAGCTATGTTATGAAATTAGAGCAAAATTCTTATGTTATTCATTTAGCATATGAAACTTTATGCTTAACCTTTCATACAATATACATGTTTAGACCAAGACCTAAATTGAGGTAGTGAGTTCTACTTTAAGATTAGTTTTGGTCATTATATTCTTGCGGGTTCATCATCCGTCCCCATGATGGATGCTCTAGTAGAGGACTCTTGATGAAGATGGATGTTCTTGGCCGACGCTAGAGTAGTAGTCGATAGCTTAGACATGGTGTCTAGGCTAGAGGCTACCTTCGTTTGCCTCGTACTCCATGGTTGAGGGGTAAGCGGCAGGTGGTGAAAGCCCTATCCATCCCTTGTAACCCCCCACATTCGGGTATGACGTAGAGCTGTAGGCCGGCAACACTTGGTAGACCAGGTGTTCACCGGTGCCTGAAGTAAGTTTATAGTGACTAAAGCTATCTTAACTTAGAATCTCTAACCCTAGAAACTCATGTATTTGTATGACTATCTGCTTATCATAGCTGTATAAGATAAGCCTGCTCCATGTTTAGGTATATTATTTTATTCTTTATTCTTTATTTTAACTTTATCCTTGAGATTGGCTCGAGTGTGTGTGTCACACTATCCAATATTTATCATGTCTTACCCCTATTATGAACATGGTGTCTATGCAGTCATGTTATCTTGTCCATATCCCTATTAGAGACTTTTATGCCATGCCTTCCTTTGGGAAAATATAAATGAACGATACCCGAATACTTCCGGGTGAAATGCTACAATGATATATCCGCATGCTTGTGGATTTCTTCTGCATTCATTTAGAAATATTGTCATGGCATTTCTGGTGCCATTGTTAGGAAACACAAATCCTAGCAGTGATGCTAAGAATTTCCAACAAGCATTTCTGGTGCCATTGCCAGGGAAGGCACTGGTTTAAAGAATCTAATAGGACATGCTCATGACAATATGCATGTGTAATAGCCATTGCTCATAACAGGATAACTTTGCTTGTTTTCTCCTATTGTGGATGAAAACAAGATAGTGTAAGACGGTTTCGACTTGCCGATGACCTTCACCGAGAATCTGGAGTCATTCCTAAAGAAGGCCTGACCTCATGTCGATCCTCCTTCCACTACTTCACCGGCAACCGAATCCGTCACCCTAGCATCATCTGTACCAAACACCATGACCGACAAGACACTACACGAGTACTCCGTCCCCACTGTTGCCAACATGCCTATTGGGCCCGCTGTCAACATGGGCGACATGAACTTTGAGTTGAAGACCGTCCTAATCATGATGGTGCAAGCAAATCCATTCTCTGGATTGCCTAGCGAGGACACCAATGCACATCTCCAACACTTCCTAGAGCTTTGGGACACTGTCATCATGAAGGGTGTCGCACTAGAGACAATCAGACTTCGCTTTTTCCATTCTCCCTCCTAGGGAGGGTGAAACAGTGGTTCTACAAGGTCTAGGAAGTTTTCAACACATGGAACAAGTTTTCTATGGCGTTCCTTGCGAAGTTCTTCCTGACGGGCAAAACCAATGCCCTCCATGGAAGAATTTCCATCTTCTAGTAGAAATCATCAGAATCCATCTCAGAAGCATGGGAGAGGCTACAATAATACATCCTTGCCTACCCACACCACATAATGAAAGATTGGTTGATCCTTTAAAACTTCTACAATGGGCTAACTTCCACATTTGGAGCCCACATAGATGTTGCTGCCGGAGGAGCCTTCTTCTATCTCACAGTCAGCAGAGCTATAGCTCTCATTGAGAAGATGGTCTCCAACTAGGGTTGGAGTGAAGACAAACTCCAAACCCAAGAAGACGGCAGGCATACCATGGAGGAAACAGATATGCTGGCCGCAAAATTGGATCTCAATAAAATGCTTGGACAAACATGGTACCATCCAATCACTCTACTCGCATATACCATGCAAGCTGTGTGGAAACTTTGAACACTCAGGGAATGTCTGCCTTGAGACCCATGAAGATGCGCTGAACGATAACAACGGGTTTCGTCCATAAGGAGGTCCAGGGTGGAATCAGTTGCACCCACAAAATCAGGAAGGTAACTATGCTTATTCGAATCTTGCAAATCAACCTTCCCTGAAAGATCCTGTGTTAGGGCAAGCTCAAATAAACAAAAACCTAATTAAAAATCTTGCCTCTAAAAATAAATTTTTGGAAAATATTAATTCAAATTTAGAAAGCTTAACTTTTCCCTTGAAAAATCAATTAATCATTAATAAAATGTTTGAAAACCAACTAGCTCAAATTGCTGCTTCAACTCCTACATATGATTTTGAAAATATCTTGGGGCAACCCAAAGATTTCAGTTGAAAATGTGAATGCGATAATCACGAGTGTTGGGGGGAAGCTCCACCTTTGGGCACCCCATGGGGCTCATCCACCGCCCCAACCGCACCTTTGCTACCGCAGATGGCATCGCAATCGGGCAAAATGACAGGCATTAGTGGCGTGATTGGGCTTGGGCTATTAGCGTGCACAATGTTTTGCTCTGAAGAAAGGACGGGCATGGGATGGTAGAAGAAAGAGAGCCCGTGTCATGGGAGTCTCATTTGGACTAAGCAAAATAAAGGTGGCCCCACCCATCTAGTTTCAGGGCGTGCCCTCTTTGATCCCCTTTCGCCCGAACGAAATGGTGGATCAAGCCATAAGGGCCCACCCAAGCACCGCATTTGGCTTGTGTCCTTTTGCATTAGCTAAAGGGGTAGCATGGCCCGGATTAGCTCATCTGGGGGCGTAGAATCAGAGTAACACTATTCGCTTAGGTGAATAGGTGTTAATGTTTTGTTCAGTCGTCGTTGCAGGTTTCGTCGTGGGAGGAGTCGGCCGTCCTCGCACGGCCGATAGCTCCTGTCTGTCAGGGACCCACTCGGTCGGTCCAAGGGGCAACAAGAGGTGGGGCTAGTCGGCCCTCCCCTAGCTAGTGCTACCTGAGGCAGGCGGGGACTCCAAATGGTGAACAAGCCCACGGTAACAGGGAATATTCTCTGAATGTGTAGTAGTTGCAAGGGCATTTTTGTCCCACAAAAAGCCTATGGGCGTGTATAAAAAGCCCCCATCAAGGGAATGTAAAAGGGGAGGAGAGGCACAAGTTCAATGAAACCAGCCATCTTGTTTCGCCCATGCTTTTCCTTTTGTCTTATCCCACTTTGAGGTTCGCTCATGCGACAACTAGGTGTTAAAAGGCTTGGGCCTTGAACAACATTGGCGCCCACCATGGTTGTTGCTCGAGCTTATCATGCCACCAAAGAACAAAGCACCAAAGGCACCAGCGAACAAGGCAGAAGCATCCAAGGCAGCAGCTTTCGTAGCCGTAGGGACAACTACGTGAGATGGCGCGACAGCGACGGAACCACCAGCCCCCTAGGTGGTGGGAGACAGCACGACGCCTCCTCTTGGGCAAGAGGAGATGCCCAAAGGAGTGGTCTAGGAAGTCTAGCTTGATGAAGGTGGTAGAAGAAGACGAAGACGGTGAAATCACCGAACAGGCAAAAGATCTGAAAAAGTTAGACTAGTATTAGCAGGATATCCTCAGGCTACAGCACAAAAAGGAGCAGTTGCTGAGGTAGGCCATGGCATGAAACAGAACAGAGCAAATGCAGCGAGCAATCAGGCAAGCAGAGATTGAAAGAGAAAGGCTGGTATGTGAGATCTAGGGTCTACACGGTGTAGTAGCTGGTGGCGGCGCTAGTCGGGGCAAAAACATGATAATACCAGATGCAATCCTGATAGACAAAGAAGAAGAAGCATTTTATGCCACCTCACCCTTGTCAAAGGAGCTTCAATTGCATCCATGGCCCCTAGGCTACAAGCCATGCATCCTATTCTTCAACGGAAAGACAAACCTAAGAAAATTCATCGCTGGCTATGAAACCGCCATCGCCTCAGCAGGAGACGCGCAGACTCTCGCCAAGTCTCTAATTATGGCACTCAAAGATATCACCCATGATTGGTACACATCATTGAAGCCCCTCTCCATCCATTCATTGAGCCAGGTCAAAGCGGAACTCTTATCCACTTTCCAGGGATATAACCTAGGAACAAAAACCACAAGGGACCTACTAAACTACATATAGCGAGATGACGAGTCCTTGTCTGATTACTTAGAGAGACTCATCCAAATCAAAGTGCAAGTGCCGAATACACCAGAGGAGACAGTGATTGTAGTAGCTATCGAAGGGTTGGTGTTGGTATAAATTAATGCACACAGAGTAATCCACAAGCACACGTATATTATACCGATGTAGCACTTCACCGGGAGTACCCAGTTTTATATCAAACTTGAGGAAACATGTGTGAGAATAACCAAATCTAACTTAACCCAACTTCATAATCAAGGCTAGATAATGGGAGCGTAGAGGAGACTTGTCGGGTTCATAAACCCGAGGTCCCTCGTGGACCGGCTTCCCCGCAAAGGCTTGGCCCAAGCAGACAGCACACAACTCATGGGCTGGCGCAAATACCTGAGCGACAGGCCGGGGGAGTGATCCAATCTCCGACCGAAAGGCCCAGCCAAGGAGGAATAGCACCAGTTTCTGACTCCTGCCCGCCTCTCCGACCGGAGAGCTTGCTTTGGTCTCTAGCCCACCTTAGGACGGCCTCTCCGACCGGAAGGCCTGGCCAAAAGCACCGCTTCCGACCCCGCACTCTCCGACCGGGGATACGATCAACCCCTGCTCACCGCTCTTCTCCGACTGGCATGATTAGAGCCGACTAGGACCATCCGACCGGGGACACCCGCTTGGTAGGGACCAGGAAATGTGCGGAAGAAAGCAAGGTAAGGAGCATAAGTCAAACCACGATACCGGGGATCGTAATCCGTACACCTGTAGGAACAGTGCTTTGCAATCGCCCCAACACAAACAGTGTTGTAGGCGCTAAAATTTCCCTCTACAGTATTGTGGGCGCCATTAACTCCCATATGGTAAAGCCCCCCACATGCCTCTGGGCATCGATAGTGTTGTGGGCGTTGGGATTTACCGTACCGGGTGAACGTGATGAAACTCCTCACAAACCTCTAGGCATCAACAGTATTGACAGGTACCGACATCTGCCATTCCTGAAGAAGGCAATGCAACTTCCCACATGCATCTGACATTCTATAGTAACGTCAACAGTGTTGTGGGTGCCTACCATTATCTTGTACCCACCGGCATGGGCAACAAAGCTCAATAGCATACGTACCCTCACCCTCTCACTTGTAAAGCCATCCCCTTTATCTATAAAAGGGGATGCGCTCCCTCCAACATAGAGAGAGCTCTTTTTAGTTAATCAACATCGATCAAGTTCACTAGCTCACAACCACAGAGCCGCCAGGTTTGGACCTCAAGCACACGCTTGAACACTTAGCTCATAGCATAGCTCCTGTCGCTCTCGGCCCTTCTGACCAGAGCCGACCGGACCTCTCGTACACCCCATCTTTCTCCTTCTCGTTTGTAACCCCACTGCAAACTTTGAGCACCTGGGCTCAGGAATAAAGTCACTGACCGACTCAAACTGGATGTAGGGCACGTTGCTTGAACCAGTATAAACCCTATGTCATTGAGTGCTAGGCCATCTCCGATCACAACGTACGACAAAACTACAAATATTTACTAGTTGGTCACTTTCTGTTCCGACAGTTAGCGCCGTCCGTGGGGAAGACGTTGTACGTTCAACACTTTTTGGTCATCGGATGGCCCACTTTTCCACCACCCTCGCTATGGCGGGCTCAGGCGATATGATTCGCTTTGGCTCGCTCGAGTTTCCTGCTCCCCCACCAATTGGGACACAGGTTCCACCCGTCTTCGAGCCATCCTAGGCCTTCCTCTTTGGAAGCCTGGACTTCATTGCCGACTGGCTCCGCGTACTACACCTCTACGAGGAGGCTCATGTCCCAGCACCTGTCGGAGGGGTGCCCTCCATCGACTCCAGGACGCATGACTTCGACGACGTAGCATCTGCGCTTCATTCCGAGCAAACTCTCTGCTCAATCCCCACTGTAAGTAATATGCGTACTGTTATTTACACTTTATTTACTATCTCCCACTGATCATCTAGAGGGACTATATCACCCATGACACAAACACCATACGATCGGTTCCCCTACGTCCTCGTGTCCTCCGCAGATGCGTATGCTTGGGGGCTCCAAAGGATGCTGGCGCCATCCCCACTCGCATCCAAATTCATGGGAATGGCTGGCTACGCTCCTGCCGTGTTCCACGAACTCCTAGATGATGAGGGCGAGAGCAACGGTTCTAGCATCGGCGACGTGGCACCCCGCCACCGTCCGTCCTAGGAGTTTCTGCACATACTTACACCCCTCCGGACCCGCATGCGGGGGCCCTCGCGTCTATGCAAGCGCATGCCGAGGAATTACGACAACGGCGATCGAACCAGCCACCGCCTGCACCGGCGCAGTTGGTACAACACGTTGCGCCCCATGCGCATGGCCTGGCAGGCGGTGCTCGGGGTCATGCCTGTTAGGTCCAACACGACATCATGAACAAGGGGAACGATCACCCACAATTCGCTCGGGCTGGCCAGAACATCGCTGCTACGGCAATGCTTCTGCGCGGCATTCCTGAGCCCATCGACCCCCAGGAGCAGGCTGTCTACCGGAACCTCCGGGTTCTAGTAGAAGCCACCGCCGTTCAATAGGCAGAAAGCTCTGCGTCGTGACTCCTACTCGCACCCTCATTCCGCACTGGAGGAACGGGGATGCGCTAGACGGATCGCTCCACTCGCTCGCCGCTACAGCCGTCAGGCGTGGCTTGGGAGGCGGTAGCCACACCATGGTCTGACCTGGCGCCTGCTCCACGCCAACCGCCGATACACGAACATCCCGATCCACACTAGGACGCTCATAGCATCGTCAACAATCGGCATCGGGCCCGACACGATGATAATGTCCACCGTACAGCGGTAGGCGACATGGATCCCGGCCGAACCATCGAGGGGAGCGGTGAAACGCGCCCTAGGCGCGGTCACCGGCCAGACGACCGGAGCCGCAGCCCTGAGGGCTCGGGACCATGGGCCTTCAGCCTGCGTATCCGGAGAGCATTGTTCCCGCAACGTTTCTAACCACCCACCAACATCACCAAATACACCGGGGAGACAAACCCAGGCATTTGGCTCGAAGACATCCGGCTCGCCTGTCGGGCCAGAGGAGTGGATGATGACTATTTCATCATTCAGTATCTTCCCATTTGCAAGGGGGACATGTTCGGGCATGGCTTCAATTCCTCCTGCACGACAGTATCCGCGACTGGGCGGACCTGAAGAGGGTCTTCGTCAGAAATTTCAAGGGGACGTATGTCTACCCTAGAAACTCCTGGGACCTCAAGAGCTGCCAGCAGGAGCCTAGCGAGTCCCTACGGGATTACATCCGCAGGTTCTCCCAATGATGCAACTCCCTCCCTGATGTCATCGACGCAGACGTCATCAGCACATTCCTCTCTGGGACGAACTATGAGTCCCTGATCCACAAGCTTAACTACCTGAAACCCCATACCACCCGCGACCTGCTCGATGTCGCCACTAACCACGCCTCTAGCGAGGAGGCGGTCGGAGCGGTCTTCAGTGGAGGCCGGGACAAAGGCAAGTCCAAGCACGCGGACCTAAACGAGGGCCCCTCCACACAGAGGGACAATAAGAACAAAAAGGATCGACGCCGATTAGACAACATCACGATGGTCGCCGCGGCTGATCGCATAGGCAAGCAGCCCCAATAGGGGCTGCCTGACCACTTCAACAAACTCATGGACAGTCCATGTACCAACCACGCCTACCCCGTCAAACACCTCTATAAGGACTACGAGCTCCTCAAACATTTGCTCTGACAGGCTAGCGGGCCAAAGGAGGGAGACGGCAAAGAGGCGGCAGCCAAGAAAGGAGGCGCGGCAGGCAAGGACGGAGATGGTTTCCCCGATGCTGACGAATGTATCATGATCTTCGGTGGATCCGACGCCATCTGGTCCAAGTGCCAGCACAAGGTTCGCTATAGAGAGGCATGCGCCGCCAAGACGGCCGTCCCCTCCTTCCTCAGCTGGTCAGAATCTCAGATCACCTTCGATTAGAGGGACCATCCCTCCCACGTCGCGAGACCGAGATGCTACCCGCTCGTTGTCGACCCCATCGTCCGCAAGAAGCGCCTTACCAAGGTGCTGATGGATGGAGGCAGCGGCCTCAACATCCTATACATCGACACCCTTGATGCCATGTGCATCCCCTGATCAGAGCTCCGCCCAGCGGGCTCCCCCTTCCACGGGGTAATCCCGGGAGCGCAGGCATACCCGCTCGGACAGATCAATCTGCCCGTCACATTCGGCAGTCGGGCCAACTTCAGCTCGGAGGTCCTCACCTTTGAGGTGGTGGACTTTCCAGGGTCCTACCATGCCATCTTGGGGTGGCCATGCTACGCAAGATTCATGGTAATCCCCAACTACACCTACCTCAAGCTGAAGATGCCGGGACCAAACGATGTCATCACCGTGAGTAGCGCCTTTTCGCACGCCTTCGCGTGCGACCGCGAGCACTACGAGCTCGCCACTACGGTCATCAACTCGTCCGAGCTCCCGCGGCTCAGGGAATCGCTAGCCCCGGCAGTCCTAGACTGCAACAAACCACCCTCCTTGGTGGCCTTATGTTCGCTCGAGGAAACCAAGGCAGTCGGAATCAACCCCATCGACCCAACCAAGATGGTTTGGATCAGGACCCAGCTCTCGGCCAAATAGGAATGCGAGCTCATCGACTTCCTATGTGACAATCTTGATTTCTTCGCATGGCAGCCTTCTAACATGCTGGGCATAGCGCGGGAGGTCACCGAGCACGCACTATGCCTTATCTCGGGCTCGAAGCCCGCCAAGCAGCCCCTGCGTCGCTTCGATGACGAGAGGCACAGTGCCATAGGCGAACATATCGCCAAACTCCTAGCAGCCAGATTCATCAGAGAGGTATTCCACTCCGACTGACTTGCCAATCCCATTCTTGTCAAAAAGAAGACCGAGAAGTGGATAATGTGCGTTGATTATACTGGACTCAACAAAGCGTGTCCAAAGGATCACTTTCCTTTGCCACGCATAGACCAGATAGTTGAATCCACCTCGGGTTGCGTGATCCTCTCCTTTCTGGATGCCTACTCAAGCTATCACCAGATCGCGATGAAAGAATCCGATCAGCTCACAACCTCGTTCATCACCCCGTAAGGTTCGTACTGTTACGTGACCATGCCTTTCGACCTGAAGAACGCTAGCGCCACCTACCAAAGGTGCATGCAACAATGCTTCACCGACCAAATCGACCCACTCGATCAGCCTGATCAAGCCGAGCGGCCAAAACCAACAATCGCCATCTATGTTGATGACATAGTGGTCAAAACAGCTCAAGCTTGCGACCTGATCACAAACTTGGCCGTGGCATTCGTGAACCTCCAAAGGTTCAACATCAAGCTGAATCCCAAAAAATGTGTTTTCGGGGTTTCGAAGGGGAAGCTGCTTGGATACATCGTGTTCGAGCGTGGCATCGAGGCCAACCCCAAAAAGATCATGGCCATCTTCAACATGGGCCCCATACGCAACGTCAAGGGCGTACAAAGGCTCATCGGTTGTCTGGCTGCCCTGAGCCGCTTCATCTCCCGGCTCGGTGAATGGGGGATGCCACTCTACAAGCTCCTCAAAAGGATGGACGCCTTCGTCTTGACTGAGGAAGCCTAGCAGGCTCTCAAAAGCCTCAAAACATCCCTGACGTTAGCCCCAATCCTCATCGCTTTCGAACGGGGAGAACCCCTCCTCCTTTATGTCGCGGTAAGCAACCATGTGGTGAGTGCCGCCCTGGTCGTCGAAAGGGAGGAGCCAGGACACTAGCTCAAGGTACAGCGACCCGTATACTTCGTCGGAGAGGTACTTACCGACCCCAAGGTCCGGTACCCCCAGGTGCAGAAACTCCTATACGTCGTGCTAATGGCAGCCAGGAAGCTGCTACACTACTTCACCGACCATGAAGTTGTGGTCGTCACTTCATACCCACTCGGAGACATCATCCGCAACTGCGACACCGCAGGGCGAATCTCCAAGTGGGCACTCAAACTCATGGGCCATGGCATCAGGTATACCCCTCGTACCGCTATTAAGTCTCAGGCTCTCGTAGATTTTGTCGCCGAATGGACGGAGTTCCAGCTACCGACCCCGGACGTCACCCACGAGTACTGGACAATGTACTTCGACGGGTCTGTAATGGCGCCCGACTTGGGGGCTGGAGTGATTCTGATCTACCCGGATGGAAGTAGGCTCCGCTATGCCATCCGCCTCCACTTTTTAGCTTCAAACAACACAGCAGAATACGAGGCCCTTATCAACGGACTACACATTGCCATTGAGCTCGGTGCTTCACGACTCTACGTTCACGGTGACTTGGAACTAGTCGTTGATCAGGTCATGAAGGAGTCCTCCTACAAAAGCCCCCTCATGACAGCATACTGCCAAGAGGTGCGTAAGCTCGAGGACAAATTCTAGGGGATCGAGCTACATCACGTCCCTCGAAGGGACAACGATGCCGCCGATTTCCTTGCAAAATTGGCCGCTAGGCGGGATCCATCCCCAAGCGGGGTCTTCATCAACGACGTCCATGAGCCGTCTGCCCGCATCCTAGAAAGTCCGATCCAGACACACCTCGACGCCCAGCCAGCGCTCAAGGGCTCTGGCCCCAACACCAAGCCAGCGCTTGGGGGCTCCGATCCCAGTACCTCTATGACGACGTCACCCATGAACGTCGCCGTGTTGGCACTCGATCAAACCGACCGGTGGGTACCGCTACTTGCCTACCTCCTCGAGGAGTTTCTCCTACCCGAAAGGACTGAAGCCTGACGGATCGCTCGACGTGCCAAGACCTTCGTTGCACTTGGTGACGAGCTCTACAAACAGAGTCCATTAGGGGTACTCATGATGTGTATCCCCACCAACCAGGGGAGGCAGCTCCTCCTTGAGGTCCATGCCGGGATTTGCGGGCATCACGCGACCCCAAGGTCGCTGGTCAGAAAAGCCTTTTGCCAAGGTTTTTACTGGCCCACCGCGCTACGAGATGCAAAGGAGGTCGTCCGCAGGTGTGAAGGATGCCAGTTCTACGCTCGGCAAACCCATTTGTCGGCACAAGAGCTCCAAACCATCCCCATCACCTGGCCATTTGTGGTCTAGGACCTCGACATGGTGGGACCCCTCAAAATGGGCCCAGGCGGTTTCACTCACCTACTCGTAGCAGTCGACAAATTCACCAAGTGGATAGAGGCCAAGCCCATCACAACATCCGCTCGGAGGAGGCAGTCAAATTCTTCCTCAACATCATCTACCGGTTCGGTGTTCCTAACTATATCATCACTGACCACAGGACTAACTTCATCGGAAAGAAGTTCCTAGACTTCAGCAATGGATATGGCATCAGGATCGACTGGGCTTCGGTCGAACATCCACGAACTAACGGTCAGGTCGAATGTGCCAATGGCATGGTCCTCCAAGGACTTAAGTCACGCATCTTCGACTGACTCAACAAGTACACCGGGCGATGGGTTGCAGAGGTCCCAGTGATCCTCTGGAGCCTAAGAACGACCCAAACCGATCCATAGGGTTCACACCCTTCTTCCTGGCCTACGGAGTTGAGGTAGTATTGCCCTCTGACCTCGACCACGGCGCCCCAAGAGTGAAGGCTTTCGACCATGACCGAGCCATGCAGGCTCAACAAGACGCAGTCGACCTACTCGAAGAGGCCTGCGAGACGACCGTCATCCACTCCGCTCGCTACCAACAAACCCTCCACAGGTACCACAAAAGGAAGATCAGAGGGAGGATACTCGAAGTTGGCGATCTCGTACTCCGGAGGACCCAATCGATGAAGGAAAAACACAAGCTCTCTCCACCATGGGAAGGGCCCTATACGGTGACCGAAGTAATCCGACCGGGCACCTACCGACTAGAGGACAACAACGAAAATGTTCTCACCAACACTTGGAACATTGAACAGCTATGTCATTTTCCCCTAAATTTGATCTAACCACTTTTTAGTTAACACATGCTCCTATAAGAGCTCCCCAGCCCAAACACTTTTAGCCAGAGTCGCTCGGGGGCTCCATAAGGGTACAATATTGAGGAGTAAGCCTTGGGTAGGCTTCTTTATTAATCCCTATCTTTGCTTTTGTGGACCGTGATCCTACTTGGCACTGTATCAAACTATGTTGGAAAGTTTATTTTCGAACTTAATTGCTTCCGCTTTAGCTATCAAACTCGGTTTGTAATAACTTTTATTCGTACTCTGACGATGAAATGTATCTGTGAACTTTATGTAATATGTGGCATGTATGTTGAATCATGTACGATCTTGGTTGTTGTAAATCGTTTATCGAGACCCGTCGTGGTACTCGACGGACTACCGGGTTTATATGGGTTCAAGTATGACAGTGCGACCACTTGCGGGCTGCCATTGTACTTGTACTCTTATAAATTGGTCGGTTCTGCAACACTCACTTAGGAACCACCATGACATACAGGCAAAGGACTACGACGGAGAGCCCTCTCCCTCCCCCTATTTAAGGAAGAAACGCGGTAGCCGAAGAAGGGCAAAAGATCAAGGCGCAAAACTCTCCCCCTTCCCCCATTTAATGCGGATGGGAAACGATGGGACACGCCTTGACCGAAGGGATGCGCACTGACCGACGGAACAACACCGGGCCAGACGGAACACTGCTTGGCGAGACGAAACATGGCCTGGGTATGGTCCACCACTATCGCACGATCGAGCGTGAAAACCGAAGCGTCACCACACGCAGGCAACTCTCCGCATCCCCAGACGGGACTTGGAAAAACCCAAAATGGGATCTCTACCGAGAGAGACCATCGGGCCTCCTAAGTCGATCGAACGGCTCAGAAAGACACACCGAGACATAGGTAGGAAGTGAAGGGATGCCCCATGTAGGCCATGCCAACTCTGTCACGAATGACGAGCACGGGTCCTGGTCGGACGTTTCTGACTGAAGCTCTCCAAACCCCATCACTCAAGTCATCAAGGTGAACACTACCAACCCCCTCTATTTCTTTATAATCATTTCATACATCCATACGTGCATTCATTCCATACGCCCGTGCCTCCCGGACGATTTGGGCCCTGAACCGCCCGGGGGCTCAGGAACTAAGCATCGCACGTGCAGCGAAATGCACCACAACGCTCTATGTTGCGTCATGAAATAGTAGTTGCCTCATTCGACATGAGCAACAACAGTGCCAGGGGAGAAAAATGCAGATGATCCCCGTGCAGCCCTTGCCTAGTCTGGCGGACCGGGTCATCTCAACCTTCTCGTTTGATCCTGAACCTCTCACCAAGCCCACATAATCTCCATCGAGGGGAGGCCGTTAGGCCAGCCAGGTCGATCTCTAGAACGACCCAGGCATCAGCCGGGTTACAGGTAAAGGAGCAGTGGAATGTCACAAGAGGGCTATGCTGACCCCGTAATGAACGATGGACCCGAATTCCGCTCGTTCATACCCGTTAGCGAACTCATCGAGCGCATCACTTGAGCCCGAGCGATCGGGACAAGCGACAAAACTCAGCCCCTCCGGTTGTGAGGAATCGAGGATGGGGTAACGCACACAACTCACACCGACCCCTACTAAAGCCCAGCAAGGCTCGGGCGCTCAAGACACAAAAAGCCTAGGTCTGCGACCCCGATCTCACCCCATCCGGCTACGCTCCACTACGCTCCAAACACCTGGGTCTGCGACCTCGATCTTGCCCCATCCGGCTATGCTCCGACTCCGCTCCAAACACCTGGGTCTATGACCCCGATCTCGCGCCATCCGGCAACACTCTGACTACGCTCCAAAAACACCTGGGTCTATGACCCCGATCTCGCCCCATCCGGCTATGCTCCAACTACGCTCCAAAAACACCTGGTCTGTGACCCCGATCTCGCCCCATCCGGCTACGCTCTGACTTCGCTCCATTACTAACTTCCTCGTCCGATCCCACGGCGCGCATCGATGCCAGGATCAGTGAGCCCCGTCTCGTCCAAATCCCTTGACTAACTTCCTCGCTCGATCCCATGGCGTGCACCGACGCCAGAATCCGCGAGCTCCGTCTCCTCTGATCCCCAACAACTAACTGCCTCGGCTGCACAATGACGCCTTGGTTGACAAAATCCGTCTCAACAGAAAAAACACACACAAACACGCCCGCTGGCAAACGCCCCCCAGTTGGTTCTGCCCAAACCGCCCAGGGGCTCGGGGGCTACACCCGCGGGTGCGCTCACGCACACCCACCGACAAAAACAAAAACCTCCTCCGCTGGCAATACAAAACCCCCCCAGATAGTTCTGCCCGAACCACCCGGGGGCTCGGGGGCTACACCCACGGGTGCACCCGCGCGCACCCGCTGTCAAGACAAAAATCCCCTAGACGATTCCACCCGAATCGCCCGGGGGCTCGGGGGCTCCTGTCGGGTTCATAAACCCAGGGTCCCTCGCGGACCAGCTTCCCCACAAAGGCTCGGCCCAAGTAGATAGCACGCAACTCATGGGCTGGCCCAAATACCTGAGCGATAGGCTAGGGGAGTGATCTAATCTTCAACCGGAAGGCCCGACCAAGGAGGAACAGCCCCAGTTTCTGACTCTGGCCTGCCTCTCCGACCGGAGTGCTCGCTTCGGTCACCAGCCCACCTTAGGATAGCCTCTTCGAACAGAAGGCCTGGCCAAAAGCACCGCTTCCGACCCCGCACTCTCTGACTGGGGATACGCCCAACCCTTGCTCACCGCTCTTCTCCGACTGGCATGGTCAGAGCCGACTGGGACCATCCGACCGGGGACACCCGTTCAGTAGGGACCAGGAAACGTGTGGAAGAAAGCAAGGCAAGGCGCACAAGTCAAACCACGATACCGGGGATCGTACCCCGTACACCTGTAGGAACAGTGCTCTGCAACCGCCCTGACACAAACAATGTTGTAGGCGCCGACATTTCCCTCTACAGTATTGTGGGCGCCATTAACTCCCATACGGTAAAGCCCCCACATGCCTCTGGGCATCGATAGTGTTCTGGGCGCCGAGATTTACCGTACCGGGTGAATGTGATGAAACTCCTCACATACCTCTAGGCATCAATAGTATTTATAGGTATCGACATCTGCCATTCCTGAAGAAGGCAACGCAACTTCCCACATGCATCTGACATTCTACAGTGACGTCAACAATGTTGTGGGCGCCTACCATTATCTTGTACCCACCGGCATGGGCAACAAAGCTCAATAGCATACGTACCCTCACCCTCTCACTTGTAAAGCCACCCCCTTTATCGATAAAAGGGGATGTGCTCCCTCCAATGTTGAGAGAGCTCTTTTTAGTTAATCAACATCGATCAAGTTCACTAGCTCACAACCACAGAGCCGCCGGGTTCGGACCTCAAGCACATGCCCTCATAGCGTAGCTCCTGTCGCTCTCGGCCCTTCCGACCAGAGCTGACCGAACCTCTCGTACACCCCATCTTTCTCCTTCTCGTTTGTAACCCCACTACAAACTTTAAGAACCTAGGCTCAGGAATAAAGTCACTGACTGACTCAAACAGGATGTTGGGCACATTGCCTGAACTAGTATAAACCCTGTGTCATTGAGTGCTAGGCCACCTCCGATCACAACGTACGGCAAAACTACAAATATTTACTAGTTGGTCACTTTCTGTACCGACAAGACTGCTAAGGTCTTCTAGTTCTAACTTCGGTAAGATTTGTCTTCTATTGTTCAATTCTAGGGATATTACTAGAGAAAACATATGCAGAGTATGTTTCCTATAGAAACAAAGTCTAGCTAAGCCTACTAATAGGAGGTGGACTACAAAGGATTCAACGAGGCTATAAGAGTCACCCTCGCGAGCTACGACCGATCCAAAAAATAGTGTACATCCACGAGTAACCGAGTCTAAGCACCACACTTACACTACAAATACTACTTTAATCCAGGAGCTACAAGGATTAAAGTACTCAAAAGAGAGTCGCAAACCTAAAGAACAATATGAACAAGATGCTTACTTGAATTAGAAGTCGATTACCAGAGAAATCTCAGAAGCAAGCTCATGAAGAACTTGATTCCGCTAGGGTACAAGCCGAAGAGAGCATCGACAGGTCGGGACTCCTCCTAAACTCTTCCCTCTCACTCTATCTCTCTATCTCTAGTACAAGACTAGATCCTATCGAGGACTAATCTTCTATTGATTGCTAGCTCTGATCCTGGTGGAATATGGATTAGTGTTTCTAGCCCTCAAGCTCTCAGGATCAAATGCATGTCATGTTCTAGATGGGGGTGCAGGCAGGTATATATAGGTAGAAGCGTCAATCCTGAGCCCTCGAACCAAACCGACTTGATAAACGGTGGAGATGCAATCCTTAAGGCGGTGGAGAACTGACGTAACAATGGAGAGGCTGACAGGGGCCCACAGGCTGCCCGGCCTGCAGGTGGGGCCAGCTGGCCCCACATGTCAGGGGCACAGGCTCCGCTTCGGTGGAGAGCCTCGTAGATTCTTCTAGAGTCTTCCCACGCTGTTTACGCGGTGGAATTCCATAATTTCCTTTGACAAATGGGTCCTCCTCGGTAGTTTTTTGATTAAATCCTGCTGACAACATAGATTCACCAAAACTCGTGGAATTTGTTAGTTTAAACCCCTAAGTATAGTGGTAATCCATTTTAGCCATTTATGCAAGGTACATTGATGGTTTGTGATGAATGTTAACTACCGTCTATAGTTTCACAAAAGATTGCAAATACAACAAAATGGCTAGAGAACTCAAAGAAAAAGATGAGGCCACGAAAAATAGTGAAACATCCAACCATGTGTTCCACAACACCAGTCGCAAAATGGTAAACAATCAAGGTTACAGTAGCCCCTATAGGGCTGCAAGCAGCAACACTCCTCACTACCCCTAGCTTTTCGCACGGGTGTAACCAACATCCGTACGTCTGGCAACAACCAGCTTTCCTGGTGTATTAGCATTTCGCACAGCATCTAGGGCATCCAGTAGCTATATCCTCGCTAGTCCAGCAAGAGCTACAGTAGTCAAGCCAACCTCAGCCCGCAAAGCATGAAAATGCCCAAGAGCATCAGGTCGTAAACAACATCCTACCATCCCATGGCCACATATTTGCGATCACTGATGGATCAAACCAAGAGCACAAAAAAAAGAGAGCCAGAAGGGACTAGAAAGAAGAGTACACACCGTCTCACTAAGGGTACTGCTCAACAGGCGAGCTTGGTCCATGGTGCCAATTACCTTTCACAAAAATGACTTTCAAGTACGAGATTTTGCACATACAGACACTTTCATTGCAATAGCAAACATAGCTAGGTTCATAGTACACAAGATCCTCATAGACAATGGGAGCTCCGTCGACATTCTTTTCATCAAGCCATTTGAGCAGATGAACCTCGACAAGCGAACATTAGAACCAGCTAGGAATTCATTGTTCGGTTTTGGTGGGAAGAAGATAGATGTTGTAGGGAAGGAGGCAACCCAGTCTCTTTCGTAGAAGGCGAGAAGGTCCACACAGAAATGATAACTTTCGACATAGTCAACATGCATTACCCATATACCGTCATCTTCGGTAGGGGAGTCCTAAACAAGTTCGAAATGGTGATAAAGCAAAGCTACTTATGCATGAAGATGCCATATCCTTTCAGGATAATTACGGTACATGGAGATCAAGCCACGTCAAGGCGAATAGAGGGCAAACTGATACATGGTTATAGCCTAGTAAATGAAGTAGCAAAGAAGCCGCCCAGCGAAGAAGCAGACAGTAAAGAAGCAGTAGAGCCAAGGGCATAGGCCATCGAAGACACTTTAAAAACACCCTTGTCTGTGTTCGTACCCGAAAAGTGCGTGCATGTAGGCTCTGACCTCGCAGAAAGTGAGAAGGACAGTCTGATAGCCTTTTTGCATGAGAATTGGGACATATTCGCCTGGTCAGCAAATGACCTACACAACACAACTTGAACGTGGCGAAGGAAGCAAAACCAAGGAAGCAGAAGCTAAGGAAAATGTCCACAGAAAGGGTAGAAGCGGTGAAAGCCGAAGTGCAAAGGCTGCTGACGCCGGAGTCATCAAACCGGTACAATACCCAGAATGGTTAGCTAATGTTGTGATGGTCAGAAAAAAGAACAAGAAGTGGCAAATGTGCGTTGATTTCATTGATTTGAACAAATGTTGCCCGAAAGATCTGTGTCCACTCCCAAGAATTGACAAATTAGTTGACATCGCTGCTAGGTGCAAGGTAATGAGCTTGCTAGATTGCTTCTTGGGATATCACCAAATCTGGTTAAACCCGGATGACGAAGAGAAAACAAGCTTCATCACTCTAGGAGGAACTTACAGTTATAGGCGGATGCCCGAGGGACTGCAAAATGTAGGTCCCACTTTTTCTAGAATGACTAATGGGGTCTTTGATAAACTGAAAGGCAAAAATCTGGTAGCGTACGTTGACGACATTGTTGTAAAGAGTGATAAGATGGAGACCCACATTCAGGACCTCCAAGAAACATTCAAGAACCTAAGGAAGAGTGGCCTCAAATTGAACCTAGATAAATGTATATTCGGCATCAAGAAAGGCAAACTGCTCGGTTGTTTAGTGTCAGCTAGAGGCACCGAAGCGATAGTAAACATGAAGCCACCGACAAACAAAAAATAGGTGTAGAAGCTCACTAGTAGGTTAGCAGCTCTAAATAGGTTCATCGCGAGATCAGTCGAAAAGGGCTTACCTTTTTCAGAACACTTCGAAGCGTAGATCATTTGGAATGGGCTCTCAAGCAGCAACAAGCTTTTAACGAGCTTAAAAACTACTTAGCCAAACTTACAACATTATCTAAGCCTTTGCCATCTGCAACATTGCTGCTATATCTAGCAGCATTGCCAACAACTATCAGTGTAGTACTGGTCGAAGAGAAGGAGCATGAAAATAAAATGAAGCAATTCCCAGTGTACGTTGTATCAGAGGCTCTATCAGGAGCAAAGCTCAACTACTCCAAACTAGAGAAAATAGCATACATAGTGGTTATGGCATCAAGAAAGCTGAAGCATTATTTCCAAGCTCATCACATCAAAGTGCTTTCATCACAACCGCTGGAAGCACTATTTTGCTATAGCGAAGCCATTGAAAGAATCAGAAAATGGGCCACAGAATTGAACGAGTTTGTGGTCGATTTCGAACACAGATCAACAATCAAATCACAAGCACTCACCAATTTCATCGTGGATTGGACCCAGCAGCTTTCGACACTACATTACAAATTGAAGAACCAACGTGGACCATTCATTGTGATGGAGCCTAGGGGATGGCCGGCGCAGGTATAGCAGCAAAATTGACGCCGCCAAAAGGTCCAAAACTCCACTACGTAGCAAGGCTAGAATTCCTCACGACAAGCAACATCGCCGAATACGAGGTAGTGCTTCTAGGCTTGTGAAAGCTCAGAGCACTAGGTGTTAGAAGATGTATAGTCAAATCAAACTCTTAGGTAGTAGTGGGACAGGTCGAGAAAGAGTTCACTATGAAAGAGCCTGAGTTGATCAAATACTTGGCGGTAGTAAGAAGAATGGAGAAACACTTCGTTGGATTTACTTTTTGCCACATTCCAAGATGCGAGAACGCTGAGGTAGATGAGCTAGCAAAAACAACAACGCAAAAAGCACTAATGCCAGCAGATGATTTCTATTAAGAGCTATCAGTCAAAGCCATACGAGAGTGTAAGGGACCGTGACGCCTAAGAGGGGGCGTCAATTAGGCAACTTAAAACTATAACTCTAAACTATGGCCTCTTTTTCTATCCATTGAACAAACCTATGCAAAAGATAAACTATCTAAATGTGCAACTACAGTTTTGCTAGTGTGTTGCTATCTCTACCGCAAAAAGGAGTTATGCAACCTAGGTTCCCAACCTATCAACTAGCCTATCACTAAGCTAGGAAAGCAAAGCACAAACCAAGGTTACAATGTAAATGCGGAAGCTAAAGAGTAAGGTAGAGATATGCAAACTCCCGTCGATAACTCCAGTATTTTTACCGAGGTATCAAGAAGCGCGCAAGCTTCCCCCTAGTCCTCGTTGGAGCCCCTCGTAAGGAATCCCTCGCTAGGGCCAAGCTTCTGATCGGGTAACTCCGTGGATAGCCCTGGGCCTTCTCCACATGCAAGTGAGTCTCCGGTGTGCCTTCCGACAAGCCTCTCCCAGACCGCTCCTCGCCGTCTTCACTATCAAGCTTCCGGACAAACCACCACAGGCCTTGTTCCCTTCGGTACACGGTGGCAGCCACACCATAAACGCGGTTGGTGTGATCTTGCAAGACTACAAGCCCCTCCGATGTACAACAATGGTGAGCGCAAGCACCGAGTGGTAAGACGTGTGCAAACCTCACTAAACACTAGGCCTAAACCTAGAGCAAGCACATAAGCGGTGGTCTAACTAACATAAGCACTTCGCAAAGCACCTACACTAATCACCGAATGTATCACTAAGCACTATGCAAGTGGAGATCACTAAAATGGTGTATCAACACCCTTGCTATGTTTCCTCAGCTCTCCACCTCTCAAATGGCCGGTTGGGGGTCTATTTATAAGCCCCATAGAGAAAGTAGCCGTTGGGGGCGAAACCCAGCTTTCTGCTACAGACCAGACATTGCTGTTGTCCTGACCGGATGCGTCCGGTCGTCCTGACTGTTGAGCGCGAGCATAGAGATCGGACGCACTATCGAGTCCGGTCATCATCGATCAGACGCGTCCGGTCATGCTCGCACCGCTCTGGAACCTTTTTGGACTCGATCGGACACCACTGCCTGGTGTGTCTGGTCATCCATAGCTGCTGCGTGCAGTCCTCATTGAGTTGTTGCCACGACGATGAACAGTGAAGTAGGTGTGTCTGGTCACTGCCTCGCTCAGAGTGCGGTCTTGCACCCTATTGAACTACAAAACAATTACTTACAAATTCATTAGTCCAATTTAGTTGTGTTGGTCATCAAACACCAAAATCCAAAGTAAATGGGCCTAGGGTCCATTTTCCTTACAATCTCCCCCTTTTTGGTGATTGATGACAACAAAACCAAAGCAAGCAAATAATAAAATTTTTGGAATTTAAAAACTATTTACTTGCTAGGATGCAATGCAAAGGGCAAGGTTATATGATGCTTAAAGATACCAAATGTAAATATCTTTGGAAACTTATCTTGCCCTTGCAAATGTCCCCATATGGCATTATGGATTTAAACCTCCCCCTAACTCCATAATCCACTATCCTCCCTTTCTCGAACCATTACCACTTGTAAATTATTATGATCGGGCTTGCTTTTGGTCATACAAATTCTCCCCCTTTGGAATTAAACACCAAAAAGGAAGACATTAGTAGCACAAGGGAGGGTCAAACTTTGTGATCCTTTGTATGTGGAGTGGAATAGGTCACAAAATTTGACTCTCACATTACATAGACTAAGCTCCCCCTAAATATATGCATACAAATGATGGAGAATGTAGTTTATGCATAATTGGCAAATTAATGATCAAGGGAGTTTAATCTATATAATGCATGGGGAAAGCATATAAATACCAAAGTGAAATCAACATAATGATATAGGTTTAGAAATACCACATGTGGAAACAAATTTGATTTATACCACTTGAAATAGGTGGTGGATATTTGAAGTATGATGCTTAACTCCGGGGACTCCATTTTCCTTGCAGTGAGACTACTACACACATGATAAGCTTGAAAAGGTGTTAGTCTCAAAGCATCCAACTTGTAGAGTAATCTCCCCCTAAATTTGTGCACACAAGTATGGAATACTTGTAGGAGACATGCACATTGATTTTAGAATAAAAAATACCACTTGAAAGATGACATCACATGAATGTGAGAATCATTTTCAAAAGTGATATTCGGGAGAAATTATCTATAATTTGTACTTTGGCACATATTAGATGAACAATTGTAAAACAAGCTATGTGCCGTGCTCCTAAACAATTTAAACAGTGTAGGTTTGCTCCAAGGGTAAAGAGTGAAACTGAGAAAGCCTACCATAAGATATACCTAGTGTATGCAAGACAAAAGATAAAACATGAAAATGCAAACCTAGGCATGAAAATGAACTAGATGCTAATTGAAATTGCAAGAAATTAAATCTAGTTACATAACATGGGAAGGGAATTTGGGTCCATTGTATTCACTAACCCACTTGGCAATTACCTTGTCCATAATGATGCACCCCATGAAATGCACCCATACTTTGCCAAGTCTCCAAATTCCCCAAAGTCCATCGGACTTCTCACTTCTCTTTCAGGATCCAAACCTTCTTGGTGCTCTTCATGTTGGAAATGATCTCCTTTGGCACCCAAATGCGTTTGGCCCCATTGTTGGCTTACTTGTTCACCTTGATGGCCACCACCTTGTCATTTTTCTTCTTCTTCAAGAGATAAGGTGTGGAGGCCTTCTTGTCCACCTTGTTGGTGTAGGTGTTGGAGAGCTTGCTTGTTTGCTTTTTGTTTTTCTCTTTCTTCTTTTCTCCTCCCCCATTATTCACCTTGCACTCATAGGACTTATGGCCTTCCTTGTGGCATACGTAGCAAACCACAGTTTGTCCTTCATCAAGCTTCTTCACTCTGTTGACGGTGTTATCTTGATGAAGTTGGGCTTGCTCAGTCTTGCCTTTCACTTGAGTCAAGTCCTTGGTGAGGCAAGCCACTTCTTGCATGAGTTGCTCATTCTCCATTGCGACCTCTTGTGTGCATGTTTCTACAACAACTTTTTCAACACAAACTTGGTTGCATAAGGGTGAGTCTAAACATAAATCATTATAAGAAGTAGAGGCATCCTTTTTAGGCATGTCAAAGATAGAACTTTTCTTTTTAGGTGCTATCGGTGCAAAAACATGTCGATGCGCCAAGCACACAGCAAGCCGGAAGGATCTGCTTGATGGAGCAAGGCTAGAGATCCGCTTGGCTTCAACGCAGGGCTAAATGATCCTGTGAATTCCTCCCAGGGCATGCCAGTCAATTTGACCTGCAATTGACAAGGAGAGAAAGTTTATTAGTAATTTAAGGTGGAACATGCTGGTCTTTGCCCAGACAGTTCCAAGTGTGCCACTTTGGGAGCAGCTAGACGGGAAAAATTGACTAAACGGCCGATACGTGAAGAAATCAGTTGTTTACGGACTATAAAGCTCATGGATCATGATTGATTTTATGTTGACAGGTACCATACACGTAGATTTAAGTAAAATCATCAGCTAGGTGGGTATTACCAGTGTAAAGCATTGAGCCAATGAATCAAACGAGAAAGGATATAACATGCGAACAAATCGACTGTTTAGTACAAATGGATCTACAAATGCTCTGAATCTAATATGTTACCATCAATAGTGAGGTTCGACCGGATCGATGACAGCTATGATGATAATAACAAACCAAAACCGAAAAATCCGCAAAACCATCTATACATTGACAGGCTTTCCGAAAGACATGCTATATGTGTGAAAGCTCAAGCGAATCGGCTAAAATAGCCGATTCAGGTGGAAAAAGGACTACAGCATGTGAACAATTGACTATTTAACATGGACAAATCTATGAACTCATCAGACTTAACCTGCTAGACTCATCAATGGTAGCCGTGATAAAGACAACAAATCAAACCTTCAAAGTAAATAGATCTATTCACATTTAATAGAATCATAAAGACACACTATAGGCGTTAAAGCATAGGCGATCAGCTATTTAGCCGATGCAAGCATAGCAAATAGCCAAGGTCACGCCTGATCGAAAACAAATCTACCAACTAGCATCCTCTGATCTAAAGTGCCATCAGTGGGGATCGACTGGATTGTTACAGCCATAATAACGAACTATAGACCGGATTTAACTAGCCAGCAAACCTCCTTAAGATCAGACATGACTTAACCGTGTACTATGCACAATCAAGATCGAAGTAGAACAACTGATTAAAACATAACCCGTCGCTCAAAGTAAGAAACATCGTGTTGTAACAAAGCAAACGACAGACTAAAAGGGTATGAGGCCGATCTAGATCGATCTCGGCGGGGCAGGTTGATGTTGCTGAAAACTAATGACAATAAGAACATCAGCAAGATCGGTAACTTAATGAATCTACCCAAAGGATGCCACTCTTAGGTAGAGCCGATAACTTGACCTTAATCTAATTCGAGCAGTGGAGGTCAAACTTAACCGATGCAGTCGTACTTGAACTAGATAAGAGTCGATAACTAGCTTATACTAGACCTCGCAGTGGAGGTCAAACCTAACCGATGTAGCCGTACAAACAGAAGTATAAGCCATGATGGTACTTATAGACAAGCCGGAGGTCGGCTGGACCGATGCAGCCCTGCTTGTTGAAGAACTCACCGAGATCTACACTACTCCTACTCCTAAGGGTTGGCACGGAGCCAAAAAAAAGTAAATTGTATTGATTGATTGGATGTCTTTTTTATAATAGCCGGGGTCCAATATTTATACACAGAGCCTAAGCATGAATCTTACTCAAGTACCACTCATTATAATCTTTGGTATAAAAGAAAACATTCCTAACTTAGGATAACTTGGACCCTAGTCTTTCCCTTATTGTAGAGTCCGACATGTATTTCCCGACGCCAACCGTAGCTCATTGTCGTTATCTACTGACGCCATTCGAAGAGAGCCGATTCCAATGCTGCATCTGAATCAGCTGATATCGATCCTTATGCAATCGATTCCTTGATTGACACAATCTTGGAAGCTTTGAGTTCCCATGTTCTTCTCCCCAAATTTTGGTGTATACACATGCCCCCCAATTTTGGGATAAAAATGATTTTATTCCAAAATTCCCATTTATTTGTTTACCACATCGCAACCATTTTATTTCAAGATATACGCGTGACTCCTGACTTCTCGATCCGAGTCTTATATAATATCCCAACAGTATCATTTCCAACTCACTCAGCCCATTTGCTTTCCCTCTTCTTTCTTGAGCAAATCTTAACAGCCGATGCCGCCATCGCCAAAGCCTCAACCCTAGCAAATCCTCTACTTCATCAAGCTATTCTTCAAGCAACCCTGACTAGATTCAGATCTATTTTGGCTGCAATGGCGACCAACGACCACATCCCTGAGGTATATTTCCAAGTTCCTGCTTTCCATGTACCAGCCGCTACCCTACATTTCCTTTCTTCTCAAATTTATTTAATCTGATTTCTAGGAAATGAGGAACGACATCTTGATTCCATCGGCTGTTGCTCACAATGTCTATTTTCTCGGGCCTATGGGTGACCCTGATCCATCTGATTTTATCCATCAAGAAACCAACCAAATCTCCTTCAAACAATCTGTAGTGGACTTGTCCTTCTAGAACACCAAAACTCCCTTCAGAAACTAGCCCAAAATGCCTAGGGGATGGAGAGACTGGTTTCATAGGGTATCCGATAAAAAGGCTGGAGATTGGGAGGTTTATGACTTGAATCAATGCCGGACACTCTTGTTGTCTGAGATGGAGTAGAACGATTCGCATCTTATTTCTGGTCTAACACCCTAAATGCTTTTGTTTTTTATCATGGCCCAATGACCATCACTTTTTATATGTTGACCGGCCTTAGAATAACAGGATCAATGCAACCTTATGACTTTTTAAGTGCCAGATCCAAGAAATTAGCCAAAATATCAGACTGCATAGGATGGGCAAGCTATATTCTAAACCATATTGGAGATGGGTCAACTATTAGCGAAGAGAATACGTAGCCTTCCTGAACATGTGGTTAGAAAGATTCATCTTCTATGGGTCATCTTGTGGTCCGACTTATAATCATAAACTCATGGCAGAGCATCTGGCAGTAGGTGCTAAAATTCCTCTTGGCAAGTATCTGTTGGGATCAGCTTACCATTTGATGCATCAGGTGGCCGTTCAGTTGCTGAAGAATGAAACAGTGCACACCATCAGCGGCCCTTGGTGGCTAATACAAATGTGGTTAAACTTGTATATGCATAAGATTATAAGGCCAAATCTCTAGAATTTGAGCTTCGCTTCCTCCAACTTTGATGAGGAATACAGAGGTAAAGAAGGAAAAACCCGCCAGTGCATGAACTATGGTGAAGCCGCATTGGCCATAATAATTGCTGTCAATGTTGGTCATCTCTTCATGAGGTTTTATAGAGGGTTTGATGCAGATACCCTGACTTGGCTACCCTATGATGAGGATGAGAACAGTGAGCTGGTCTTCCCGTTTAAATTTCGATTTGAATTAGGCTGCTCAGACGAAACAGCAGCTACAATCTTAAACTCCTGCATTAAACCTTGTGTTCTTCCAGCGAATTTCATCATGGCTAAGGCAAAATGTTTACAGGTTCCTTCCTTCTAGGCAACCTTCCAACCTTTGAGTTTTACAACACTTCTTTTGTAGCTCATCAGTTTGGTCTTGGTCAACTGCCTCCTCAACTATTCTTCAAGGATATATTGAAGCCAAGAGAGGGTATTAGTGAAGTATTGGAATCCTCTAGAGTCTTCCAACTAGGATTAGATCTTCCTTCCTTTTGCTTGCATGACTGCACAAGAGTCAACTTCTCTTCCAACCTTTTTGACTCTTGGTGGCAAGAATGGCACTCCCATCTCTTCTGTGGGCCGGTCCATCCTAGATGCATAACTTTGGATGGAGAGTTTGCTTCTGACGGTGAGGTAACTTACCATTCCTTTTTGACAAGAATTATTCGATGAATTCCCCCACCAACTGTTCTAACAGACCTTTTTAGGACACCGAATTTGATCCCCCAAGCTTGGACAGGAAGGGACATCCTATAGATTATCATTGATTATGAAGCAGATCTTGGAACTGTCCACATAGATGATGGCCTTTGTGGTGCTTAGGAAAGGTCAGCCCAAGATGATGGGTGCCCTTTCATCTCCACCTGTTTCCAAAACCATAAAGTCTACATGAACATGTGATTGTCCTACTCATATGATGGCATCTTCAAGAACTCCCTTAGGGTAGCAGAGTGACTGATCTACAAGCTGCAAACGCATATTTGTGTACAACAAAGGATCTCCTAGGATTTCCTCATAAATTACCTTAGGCATGATGTTGACACTTGCTCTGAAGTCATAGACAGTGTCTTGGAAGATGTGAGGTCCAATGGCGATGGGGATGATAGGTCTCCCAAGGTCACCTTTCTTGTCGAGTAGTGAATAATCTATCCACCTTCCCGTCGATGGCTCCGTATAGTAGTAAGCTGCATTGTGAATATAAAAAAGATTTGCAGTTTCTAGATCTATTGGTTACCCTAGAATCTTACCTTTATCGAATGGAGGAACAGCAGCTGTCAGCTGAGCTATTTGTGAATCTATCATTTTATTAAAGCTATGCTGGTTCTTATTGGTAGAAGCAAAGCTATCCATTCTATTACTTATATTTTCTAGAATTTTATCATTGGTAGCTACCTTCTTAGATAATCCTTCCATGAATCTAGATTGGCTAGCAATTAATTCTCTCAAGGGTGGTTGATTGAAGTTATTATAATTGTTACCTTGAGGGTTACCTTGGTAGTTACTTTGGTAGTTCGGCCTCTGTTGTTGGTTCCATCCTTGATTTTGTTGAGGACGATAGTAGTTGTTGTTGACGAAGTTCACATCCTCATGGGTTTCAGGGCAGTTGTTCCCTGAATGCCTAGTGTTTCCACACTCTTCACATGTCATGCGGGAATCATGAATGTGCATGACTTCTTTCTTCTCATTAGCTCGGTCTTTGAGCTTCTTCATCAGTAGATCCATCATGTAGACAGCATGTCTACCTCTTTGAGTTGATGCATACCACCACCCCTCTTGTGGGTCTGAACTCATTCTTCATTCCAACCTTGGTTGGAGGCCATCTTCTCCACGAGAGCTATCGTAGCTGGAAGCGTGAGTGATAGAAATGCACCTCCAACAATAGCATCCATAGTCTCACGAGTACTGTTCGTCAACCCGTGGTAGAATGTCTGCATGAGTAGCCAATTTTCCATCCATATTGAGGACATTCTGTAATGTAATCTTGAAAGTGTTCCCATGCCTCAGGGATAGATTCGTCTTGATGCTAAAAACTTGAAATTCTTCCACGCAGAGCATTGGTCTTGCCCGTGGAAAAGAACTTAGCTAGGAAAGCAGTGGAGCAGTTATCCCTTGTAGTATTTCTATCTTTATTGGCATAGAACCACTGCTTCCCCTTCCCCAAAAGTGAGAATGGGAAGAGGCGAAGTAGTATGGAATCCTTGGTTACTCCTTTGATGGTGAAAGTGCTACAGATCTCTAGAAAGTGTTGGAGATGTGCACTCGCATCTTCATGTGTCTTTCTACAAAACTGGCTAGCTTGCACCATGTTGATGAGAGCTGGCTTGAGCTCAAATCCATTGTCTCCAACATTGACATTAGGTCTAGTATGGATGTTGGCATTGGTTGGAGCAGAGAATTCATGAAGAGTCTTGTCAGCCATGTCTTCAAATTCAGGTGTTAAGCTTCGCCTTATCCGGTTGTCTTTTGATTCTGAAGCTGGGACTTTCTTGAGTTTGGCTCTGGTTCTCCTCATTAATGCTTTAGGATCTTCAACGTTGTTTGTTAGAAGGTTAAATCCGATCATACATTACCCTACATAAGATACACAAGTAGACAAAACAAGGGTAAGCCTATTTGAGCAGAGGTCAGTGGTTTATCTCGATCACATCAATAATAATAAGTTTATCAATACTTCCTTTGTCTAGCTACATTCCCCGGCAATGGCGCCAGAAATGCTTGTTAGTATTTATTAACTTGTCACTTGTTTTAGTAGTCATCTACTAATTACCTACATCTCCTAACATTATTTTACTAGGTTGTCATCCCTAGTGATGGTGCCAGAGATGCTTGTTAGTACTGCCTAGCATCACTACTAGAATGATACTAAGTAGTTCTTTATCATTTTATGCGACTAGAAAGAATATAAAGATATATGAATGAAAAGGAATCTACAAGCACACAGATAATTATACCATTGTAGCACTTCACCCGAGAGTATTCTAGATATCGTTATTTATATTTTACCACAGGGAAGGTCTAGCATGGACAAGTATTGATAACTTATACCATTGATGGAGAAGTAAACCATAACCAATATTCTACTCATAATAGGGTAAGTCATAGGATAAGATATATATATATATATGATAAGTATTGATCATCAATAATGATAAATCACTTAGAGTACTCCTTTCTATGGCATTAGCATGGTTAGGTAGAATATTAGAGGAATAATTCCTAAGTCATTCTTAAGTACAAATCAAAGCATACATTGTAGTGCAATTACACCTAGTAATCATGGCTAAGATCATCTTTGTATCTACACATAAGGGATATTACTAGGGAAGAGTAAGAACAGAGCATATCTTCCTTCATAATCAGATCCTACGTGCTACCTACATCGAGTAGTGGACTACAAAGGACTCAACGGGAGTGTCACATCCGTGATCTACCACATGGCCCAGAATATAGGGTGTATCCATAGGTAAACAACTTATAAGCACAATGCTTACATAATGTCGACCAGTCACCCCGTGTACTTTGGAGCGAGCGCTATACGAACTTATGTATAAACATAATGATAAACTAGTTATACTAAGTATATAATCAAAGCAAACAATAAACATTATAACAAAGAACATGAATAAGATTAATACTAATATTGTCATAACAATTGTAGCAAGCATATAAAAAAATGGAGATACAAAAGAGAGGGGGTACAAGAATTATACCAAACCATGCTCTTGACACGATCAGGAATCCAAGCGAAGCCTGCTTGCCTCCCTCTAGACCTAACCTAACTAGCTATGCCCTAGAATATGGTGGATCTCTGAGGATGATTAGGGTTTCTATCTTCTCAAATGACTTGATGCCTCAGGGGGGTGGCAGGGGCTGATATATATAGCCCAGAGCATCAAACGTGATCCCTTGGATCAAACCAACTTAAGGAATGGCATAGATGCAACCTAGGAGGCGATGGAGAACTGACATTGCGACATGGAGGCTGACAGTGGGCCCCAGGGACTGGGTGGCCTACAGGTGGGGCTGGCCAGCCCCACCTAGCAACCTCTTCCTCTCTGCCTCGGCGTGGTGTCCTCTAAAACCTTCTAGTGTCTGTTTTACGGCGGATAAGCGCAATTAAATCTGACATGTAGTGTAACACCCTAGGTATTTGGCTTCCACATTTGCACTTGCATTTCATAAACATGAGCATCATTCATCCATTCATGAGCTTATATTGCATGAAACATGCTTGTGAAACATTGCAACATATTGTCATATTTCATGTGTGTTTGTTTTATGAAATGAATAGTGTGCAACACTCAAGTGCAACATATGCAACACACTTTAGTGAAACAAAGCTAGTTAGTACCATGCAACAAGATCATGAAACATGTGAAACATGACTATGAAACAAATGTAACATTTCATGTGTTTTTCATTGTTTCAGTACATACAATGCTTGATTCTTGTGTGACCAATGTGTGGTGTGGCTAATTATTCTCCTAAGAACCTTAGTTATACTTAGAATGTCATTAGGAATAATGTTCATGTTGATCATTTGGCCTAATTAGGTTCCAAGTCATGGTTTGACCATTTTGGACCCCTAGAGCTCCTGAGTTTGACTATTTAAAAAGTGTAGCTTAGTGTGTTTTGCAACCTAAAGCAACGTTGTAGTAAATTTTATAAGGAACAAACTTTGTTTAGAAGCCAAGTCATGAAAATGAGCAGAACATGTTCAAATAGGGCCCACAAGCCTAAGATCAGTGCTGATTCAACACTTAGAAATTTTCTAAGTGTTGGAACTGCTTTCTAGATTCATGAAGACGACTTTGGAACCTTGTAGATGGAAATCCACGGTGAATTAGCTCGAGCTTATTTTGTGTCATTTGGAGTACTCACTTAGCTCTATCATGTAGTCCAACTGGATTAGAATTTGGCCGAGCCGATTAGGAGTTATGTAGCGTTGAAAATCGCCTGTCAGGATGTTCACTTGGTAACTGAATCGGATTTTTAGACTCGCTACAGTGACTGACCGGCAGCAGAGCCTTGCCGCCGTGTGGACGCCACGCGCCCGGCTCTCCCTGACCACACTGCGTGCTGGCCGGTGTGAAGAGGAGGACGCCTGCTGCCTCTCTGCTTGCTCCCACGAACTCTGCCTCCCACTCGCTCTCTCTCGCAACGCCGCTGCTCGCCATTGCCGTCGCCGCTCGCTTTGCCACCGCAACTCGCCTTCGACGCCATGCTGTTGGCCAATCCATCTCGACCATCACTGGATCTTCTTCCACTCCACCTCCTGGACCTCTCGCTCTACTCCCTTGAACCGTTGGTAAGGCACATTTTGATTTCCGCCGTCGGAGACTTCACCGGAGCACGCCGTGCTTGCGGTTCATGTGGCCGTGGCACTCCACCGCACCACGTGCTGCCTCTTCCTCCGGTCCAGCACCACGCTAGCTTGTTGATGCTCTGGTAGGAATAGCTCTAGACGCTACCGAGCGTGTGCCTAGGAACGCCCCGGTGCACCTCACCGTGTCCGCCATGGCCGCGAGCACGAGCTCGTCATGGCCGGCCACCTTGAACCTTTCCTGCCTCTTACAGCGCGCGCATGAGGACCTTTATGAGCCATAGTATCTACCTCAAAGACATAGTCCTTGGATTCGCCGCCGTTGAGCCAGTATGAAATTTTGTGGGTAAGCTAGTCTTGCTTAGGAGAAGCTATGGTTAAAATTTGAGAGTCATTGCATGTATGGTTTTTGAGTTATAGATTTTCCTTTTATCATTGAATGATCCTTGTGTGAATTTTAGTAATTTATCTATGAATCCAATGACCATGAAATTTGTTGGAGAATGTCCTAGTACCTTAAGGATGCTAAGAAAAATATAAAATCTGTTGCTTGACACTTTTCACTAAGGTTTCCTAATTATGCCATTTTAAGCCATTTTGCCTTATCATTTTTGTGTAGGCTGTTATACTTACTCAAATGGTGTGAAATTTTCATGGTAGTCTACTTAGAGCATGTAGTATCTACTGTAATTTTTGTAGATTTAATGGTGTAGTTTTAATATATGTTTACCATTTCCTCTAATTAATTAAATAAATTAAGAAAGATATTAAAAGAAATGTTTTGGTGATGAACACCCTACTTTCTGGTGTTCATGTGATATGAGTGGTATGTGAGTAGAGTTAGTTTTGTCCAATTATGTGTTTACATCATAAGTTATTAATATTTCGTTTGCATTATGTCCCTCTGGATAGATCTGGGGACTCTAGGAAGTTCCCCATGATATTTTGGTTTTCTGTGAATGTGATGAACACAAGAGTTGTAGATAATTTATGTATCTAGCTCCTATCAAAATTTGAGGGCATTTGTCCCCGTAGTTAAGAAACTACAGCTGTTTAAAATTAGGTTCCAGTTTTACCTACTCTCTGTCTTGGAAAGACAGATTTCTGTTGATTACAGAATTTGACCTGGTAAAAGTTCGAATCATGCCTGAGGTCTGAAAATGAATTGTAGGCAATTTCATAAGCTTTCCAAATTGTCTTGTTGCATGTCATTTGGAATTGTAAATCTCCAGTTATGGTCAGTTTACTGTACCGCTGTCTAGTCCCTGTTTTGTTGAACAAATGTTTGTGTGTATGCTTTGTTGCAATGTTCTTGTTGATTGTTTAGGTACTAGCCTAACTTGAGAACATGCTTAGGTGCAGGTGCTAGGTCTTTAACTGAAGATGAGAAATTATACATTAGGTTGTATAAACTTGGTAAGTTAAAGTGATTTTAATAGAGCTTAAGTTAGAATATACAAACTGCAGTAAGCATGTGCATTTCCCTAGCATCCCTAACTTCGTTCATGTGCATCCATGATATTTATCTTGCGCATTCATGCAATAGGTGTGCCGGAGGGAGTGACGCTTCTAGAGTTCAAGGGAGCAAGCCAGGAGGAGGAGCCCGAGATGCAGGCAACCGACGAAGCAGCCGCCGAGGAGGAGTTGCCGAGTGCCCTGACCACCGTCCATCCTCTTTCATGAAAGGCAAGCCCCAGAGCATTATAAGCCTCCCATGTTTTTACAAATATATTGAGTATCTCTTATTGTTGATGATGCATTAAGTATAGGAATTGGTTGGAACCAATTGTTGCATTATATCCCTACCTTGTCCAGATAAAATCCTGTGAATCCTAATTAAGTGTAGGAGCGAATGATGCTTAGCTATACATAGACCGGTAGAAGTCGGGTGATTTCCTGTCACCTGCGAGATGTAGGATGAGCTCTTGTCATGGTTGGCTATATTTGCTATCGTGGGAAAAGAACCATGTGTTAATAATGAATGGAGACCGGACGGGATGACGGTAGTGCAGCAACAAGGCATGGAGGTCTTGGGTGTGAATCTATCCCCGTCTGTGTCATTTAAGGACCGATTCACTGTACGTCCTCAGGTCATGTTGAGCGTAGCCTAACACTTAGCTGGCCGGATAAGTCATTTTGACCGCGAAGCCGAGTAGCTCAACTAAGGCTGGGAACCGTGGGTGTTGGGGCTTTCTGGAGGTAGTAAGGATGTGCGAAGAGCCATTGGCGTAAGCCCAAAGGCGGGTTAAAGGCCCAATCACCCTTGGCAGAGTGGTTCTCTGAGAATGCCAGGCAGCCCGGACCCACGACTTTTCTTTTATTTTTCTCCTGAGTTGTGCCAAAGGTGACTTGTTTGCGACCCTGACGGGGGAAGCAGGGTTTGTGTTAGGAATACCCCTCTAGCTGGATAGGAATCGATTCGAATCGTCGTCTCTCCCAGATAGTGAGAACTTAACTTGAGCAGCGGCAACGTAGATTCACTAAATATAAAGATATGGTTAAATGATGATGATAATGATGATGAGCCATGAAATACCTGATATGGTTATTATTGTTTGCAACTAAATCAAATGGTTGATTAGTACAGGTGCTAATATAGATGGTAGGTAATGGCTAAAAGTCAATGCTAGTACAGGTGAATAATGCTAATGGTTACTCAAGCTTTTATGCAAAAAGGTTGTCCAGCAAGATCCACTAATAAAGCCATTCATACTCCTTGGTGTCATTTATTTTTGGTTTATGATGGGTAAGTCTAGCTGAGTACATTCCCGTACTCAGGGTTTATTCCCTGTTGTTGCAGATGACCTTCTATATCAAGGCTTCTGTAAGTATTGTCTCCACCCGGCAGGTGATGAAGACTAGATCATGGGCATGATCTCTTGTTTTCTCATCTGAATGCTTTTGTTGGATGTGATCAGCAAGCTGGTACTTGTATCTGAACTCGGGTGTGTGAGTTAAACTATTTACTTCCGCTACTTTACAAGACATGGTTTGTAATAACTATGACTCTGATGGGTTGTAATCTATCTGCAAACTGATTATGAAATGTTGTAACATATGAGATGTTATGTTGAATTACTGTGATCTTGGTTGTATGCAAGTTGGTTTGAAATCCTTCGTGGTTTCAATTGACTACCGGGTTTATATGGGCTCGAGTGCGAGAATTTGATCGTTTCGGTGATTATTTTTGTACTTGTGCTCTTATAAATTGGTCGGTTTTGTGACAGCTGGTATCAGAGCTAGATTCAACACTAAACATGTCATACGGGTATTTAAAAACAAAAGCTTTTGTTGCAAAAATGGGTTTTTCCAACTTATAGTTATATATAGGTGTTCAAAAATCTAAAGTTTCATATTATAGTGTGCCGGTGATCACATCCCTTGTAGCCCACCTAAGGACTTTTAGGTGGCTTATATAATTACTAACTTGGGGGAAATGATTGTTTCTATTTTTTGTCGTCCATGCGGCATGCTATTGCATGGGTGCCATTCGCTTGAATGGTAATGTATGGATCAATTGTCTCTATGCCCAGGTAAGTGTGAGTTGTGAGAGCATGACCGTCCAACTGTCGGTTTAGGGGAGAGTTAGTTGTGGTTACTGGAATATTTACATGTTGCATACATGTACATATGAAGGTACTTAATTGTGGGTCTATCTGTCTGGTAGTTGTGGGTACCGAAGTATATATATCCGGGGATGGATATATGGAGAGTACCTTAGTTTATTGCTTTCATTGTGTGCTTAATTCTCTTTTGTTGGGATGGGCTGCAATGAATTTGTTTGCAGGTACACTAACAACGCAACGTGTAGCTCGACTAGATACGTATATGAGAGAACGTATGTATGCCACCGTCTAGCTGTTAGAATTCTCAAATTATACTAGGGTGAGAAAATGTACGGAACGAGCATGCATCATATTCACTCATGTCATTCATATTGCATTACTCCCTCCCTTATAAATTGCTTATCCGTTTATTTATGCTTACCTTGAAAGATAATCCCTCTTGTCAATCATCAAATTGTGATATAGATGGCCGAACCTGCATTCCTTGCTGGCAGCAGCGACTTTCTGAACCACTTTGGCACTCCCACTATCCTGTGGAGGGTGTTGAATTTAGTGGGCTACACGGAGCCACCTCGCTACCACTGGCGGGAAGTTGAGCCCACAGGTACCGTGTAGTGGTACTATGTGGACATGGAGATACCCAGGCACGAAGGAAGGACAATATGGTGTGGTTGGGTGATTGAGTCCGATGGGCAAAGCCCATGGGAAGGTGCATAGTGTGCTACTCTTACTGCACTAATTGACATTTGTCTGAAGCATGGAGATGAGTTGGCAGGTGGACCTGCTGCTATATTCCCTCATGTCCAACCCAAGGAAGCTCAACGGAGTCAGGCTCAGGGAAGCGTTTTGGTTGGGGGCCATGGGGAGCGTGCCGAAAGCTCTAGTGCAGCCATGAGTGCAATAATGGCTGTTCTGAAGATCTACCAGTCGAGAGATGGGAGCAACTCTACTATCATGGCCGCACTTAGAGAGGCTTCAGATGCTCAACGCAAGGCCAAGAAATGTGCTCGCAAGAATGGCAAGGAGTTGCATGAAGCTCGACATGAAGTGGGTCAGTTGATGGAGGCTTTGAACACTCTTAGGCAACAGTTCATGTGGGTTGTTCATGAGGGGGAACATAAGCATGAGCAGATGATACAGCTGGCTCACGAGAAGGAGGCGCTTCAGGCACAGATAGTGCAGTTAACTCATGAGTAGGATGATGCTCGTGAGGCAGCTAAGATTAGGCGTCAGGGATGGATCATGGCTAACAACGATGCAATTTATGTTGTTTCAAAGAATCATAAGAGAGCCTACGAGGCGGGTGCCTCACAGTCCGAAGCTCTAGTCAAATCTAAGGCTCCATTCTAGGGTTCATTCCGTCCTTCGACATCAGCTGCTAAGTTCCGCCCACTGTTGAAGAAGAATCCAGACAAGACTAGGTTTCGCAAGGCTTTTACAGTTGCTCTTCCAAAGGGCACTACTAGTCAAGACAGCTCCAATGTTCCTCCAAGCAACATGCCCTGCTGGAACTGCAACCGACCGGGTCACTGGTCAAGGGAGTGTCCTTACCCTAAGAAGAATAACAACCAAGGTGGCCGTCAGGGGAAGGTGAACTACACTAATATTGCTGATATTCCTTCAGGCAAGGTAGTCACTGCTGGTAAGTTTCGAGTTGATCAAAACCTTGTAGTTGTACTATTTGATTTGGGTGCTTCACAATCTTTTATGAGTCCCGCATTTGCATCCAAGCTTAAGAAGAAAATGTACACTATCGAGGGTGAGGGTTATTGTATTAGGACTGCCAATGGCGATATCCCAACGAAGCTAGTAGCCTGGTGCAATGCTAGTCACTATCCACTCTGGCTTTGGAACCTTTTTCCTCATAGATCAGGTCGTTAATCCCTAGTGAGTGCTTTGGCCCTATTCCTCGAATCTCGTGTATTTTGTCTCCAACTCTTTTAAGTCTCTGGGTGTTTATCAATCTTAATTCCATGTTGCTCTTGGCAAGGCCAAATCTCATGTTAATATTTACCTGGTAATCACCTTGGTGGACACAAGGAGTGTATGGAAATTAAGCAAGAGTACACTACCCAGTTGTCTTTGGCAATTAGTCTATATTCTCTTGTGCGGTGTTTTGATCTTCAGATCGTCTACTTATGACTCCTAACCTTGTGACTACCTTTACTTGCTATCCCTCCTTGCATAGTGCTTGTTCTTATGACTCAATCTATGCACTTGAAATTTCACTTGGGTGTGTGATCAGTAATGGTGTTATGAGTAGCAACTACGGTGCCACGATGAAACCGAGAGCCTCCTGTGGCGCATGACACAAGGTTGTGCAGCTCGGCACGCGCTGGTATCGAGGTTTCTAGTTATGATCCCTTATAGAACTACACCAATGTGTTATTTTCATGTGAGCTCTTCCTTGATTATCTCTCCATATCTACTCTAAAGATACTTATATCTGACCTAACGTAGTAGAGTTTCCTTCTGAAATTGCAAAGAAGATAACCTTTGAAGAGCAGGTCACCGACATGAACATTGGCAGACTGCAAGAGATGGTAGACAAGTGACTCTACGTGCCTATCCCTGTAATGACATCGATCACCTAGTGAGCAACTTATGTCATCCCCGTTGGATCAGAAGGCTACACCATAAGTCACCTGGTGCATATGAACTTTTAGAGAAGGGCCTCATTCGCCCTAGTTCATCACTGTGGGGTTGTCCAGCCATATTCGTAAAAAGGAAGGACATGTCGCTGTGCATGTTTGTGGATTATCGTCCACTCAATGCCATGGCAATCAAGAACAAGTACCCATTGCCCCGCATTGACATTTCGTTTGATCTGTTGTCTAAAGCAAATCTGTTATCCAAGATTGGTTTGAGGGCTGGTTACCATCAAATCAAGATTTGGCCAGGAGGCATACCTAAGACAGCCTTTTCCACTAGGTATGGCCTTTGAGAGTAGTTAGTCATGTCCCTTTGGATTCACCGATGCTCCTGCCTACTGCATGTACTTGATGAACTCAGTGTTCATGCCTGAACTCAAAAAGTTCGTGGTTGTGTTCATCGATGACATCTTGATTAGTCTGAGACAGAGAAGATGGCTAGAGCAGATCAAAGACTATAATTTCCAAGTGCACTATCATCCAGGTAAGGCAAACGTCATCATGGATGCCTTAGTTAGGAAATCTCATTGCCACTCATCGATTGAAAGTGACTTCTGTTTGTCGCATCTCCTACATCCGGCAATCCTTCACAACATCACTGTTAGTTGTACTCTATAGAGTCGAATTATTGAGCTATAGAAGACAGATCCAGGTGTGTTCCACATCAAGCGCAAGATGAAAGAGCTTAGAAACCAAAATTTAGAGGAAGCTCACTCATCTAAGTTATCTATCCACCCGAGAAATAGGAAAGTGTATCAAGACTTGAAGCCTCGTTATTGGTGGACTAAGATGAAGAAGGAGATAGCCGCTTATGTGGCTAGGTGTGACACTTGTTGTCGAGTCAAGGCTGTGCACATGAAAGCTGGATTACTTCAGCCACTCTCTATTCCAGGTTGGAAATAGGAGGAGATAAGTATAGATTTTATTGTTGGACTCCCTACTACTCAGAGGAACTTTAACTCTATTTGGGTGATTATAGACCGTTTGACCAAGTCTGCACACTTCATTCCTGTTCGCATAGAATTCCGTCCGACTGACTATGCTGAGTTGTCTTCAATCAGATAGTCCGACTTCATGGGATTCCTCGTACTATTGTCTCGGATAGAGGACCACAGTTCACTGCTCGCTTTTGGGAGCACTTACACGGATTGTTAGGAACTAAGCTAGTAAGAAGTTCTGCCTATCATCCGCAAACCAATGGGCAAACTGAACGTGTGAATCAAATCTTAGAAGATATGTTGAGAGCGTGTGTCATCTCATCTAAGGGTTCATGGAAAAAGTGGTTGCCCCTAGCTGAATTCTCTTACAATAATAGTTATCAAGAGAGTATCAAGATGATACCGTTTGAAGCTTTGTACGGCCGAAAGTGTAGAACCACATTGAATTGGGTTGAAGCCGTTGAAAGGAGATATTATGGTATTGATTTTGTTCAAGACGCTAAAGAACAAGTCCATACTATCCAAACCCACATGGCCGCAGCTCAAGCTAGGCAGAAAAGTTATGCGGATCGACATAGAAAACCTATTGAGTTCGAAGTTGGAAACTTCGTTTATCTGAAAGTCTCACCTATGAAGAGTGTCCAATGTTTTGGTGTAAAGCGAAAGCTTGCGCCGAGATATGTTGGTCCGTTTGAAATCATTGGACAAAGTGGTAAGGTAGCCTATAAGATCCAATTACCTCCTGAGATGAGTGCTATCTTCAATGTTTTTCATGTCTCTCAATTGAAGAAATGTCTCCGCGTTCCTGAAGAAAGAGTTTCACTTAGAAATACCAAGTTGACATCAGATCTATCCTATGAAGAAAGACCAGTGCGGGTTATTGATACCAAAGAAAGTAACCCAGAACCGTGTGGTCAAGTTTGATAAGGTTATGTGGAGTAATCAGGGTAGTGAGAGCAATGCAACGTGGAAACGAGAAGATTATTTAAAGGATGTATACCCTACCTTTATTCAAAATCGTACGCTTTTCAAATCTCGGGACAAGATTTTAATAAGGGGGAGGGCTGTAACACCCCAGGTGTTTGGCTTCCACATTTGCACTTGCATTTCATAAACATGAGCATCATTCATCCATTCATGAGCTTATATTGCATGAAACATGCTTGTGAAACATTGCAACATATTGTCATATTTCATGTGTGTTTGTTTTATGAAATGAATAGTGTGCAACACTCAAGTGCAACATATGAAACACACTTTAGTGAAACAAAGCTAGTTAGTACCATGCAACAAGATCATGAAACATGTGAAACATGACTATGAAACAAATGTAACATTTCATGTGTTTTTCATTGTTTCAGTACATACAATGCTTGATTCTTGTGTGACCAATGTGTGGTGTGGCTAATTATTCTCCTAAGAACCTTAGTTATACTTAGAATGTCATTAGGAACAATGTTCATGTTGATCATTTTGCCTAATTAGGTTCCCAAGTCATGGTTTGACCATTTTGGACCCCTAGAGCTCCTGAGTTTGACTATTTAAAAAGTGTAGCTTAGAGTGTTTGCATGTCTGAGCAACCTAAAGCAACGTTGTAGTAAATTTTATAAGGAACAAACTTTGTTTAGAAGCCAAGTCATGAAAATGAGCAGAACATGTTCAAATAGGGCCCACAAGCCTAAGATCAGTGCTGTTTCAACACTTAGAAATTTTCTAAGTGTTGGAACTGCTTTCTAGTTTCATGAAGACGACTTTGGAACCTTGTAGATGGAAATCCACGGTGAATTAGCTTGAGCTTATGTTGTGTCATTTGGAGTACTCACTTAGCTCTATCATGTAGTCCAATTGGATTAGAATTTGGCCGAGCTGATTAGGAGTTATGTAGCGTTGAAAATCGCCTGTCAGGATGTTCACTTGGTAACTAAATCGGATTTTCAGACTCGCTACAGTGACCGACTGGCAGCAGAGCCTTGCCGCCGTGTGGACGCCACACGCCCGGCTCTCCCTGACCACACTGCGTGCTGGCCGGTGTGAAGAGGAGGACACCTGCTGCCTCTCTGCTCGCTCGCACGCGCTCTGCCTCCCACTCGCTCTCTCTCGCAACGCCGCTGCTCGCCATTGCCATCGCCGCTCGCTTTGCCACCACAACTCGCCTTTGACGCCATGCTGTTGGCCAATCCATCTTGACCATCACTGGATCTTCTTTCACTCCACCTCCTGGACCTCTCGCTCTACTCCCTTGAACCATTGGTAAGGCACATTTTGATTTCCGCCGTCGGAGACTTCACCGGAGCACGCCGTGCTTGCGGTTCATGTGGCCGTGGCACTCCACCGCACCACACGCTGCCTCTTCCTCCGGTCTGGCACCACGCTAGCTTGCTGATGCTCTGGTAGGAATAGCTCTAGACGCTACCGAGCGTGTGCCTAGGAACGCCCCGGTGCACCTCACCGTGTCCGCCATGGCCGCGAGCACGAGCTCGTCATGGCCGGCCACCTTGAACCTTTCCTGCCTCTTATAGCGCACGCATGAGGACCTTTATGAGCCATAGTATCTACCTCAAAGACATAGTCCTTGGATTCACCGCCGTTGAGCTAGAACAGCCATGCCGCCGTTATGCTCAGGGCGCCGCCATATGACTGTGCGTGCGGCCAAGCTCACCGGTGCTACCCTAGCCGCCCTTACCTTAGGCTATCTCTGCGTTAGGTCTCTAGGAAACTCTAGCATCTTTCGCTGGGTGATACCATGGCCGGAGTTGGTCGATGTGCCATCGGGCGTCTACGCTGTCCGCCATGGCCGCCGCCGTCCATGCTCCGAGGGGCCATTCGCCGTGATCCGTACATCCCTCAATGCGGTTGAGCTCGGAGATGGCGACGGTGGTGACGCAACCGCCTGAGCCCTCCGTGCTGGTGAGGAAAAGCTCGCCGGAGCACCGCGACAGTCCCTCCCCTGTTTCTGTCTCACTGCCATGTGGGCCCAGCTGACGTGTGGATCCCGCGTGACAGTGACTGTGTATTCAAAAGCTAGTTCAAATTTTTAGATTTGGATGTTGTTTTGTAAAATTTGTATCTCCAGTTTTGTAGATCCAAATTGGGTGGTTCCAATTTTGTTAGGATCATAGTGAAGTCTAGTATTTAGGAAAAATATGAAATGAACACTTGTAGTGGAAATTGTGGATGAATTAAATTGAAACTTGAAATGTGTTTTTCATTGCATGCAGACTTGTTTAAATCATATCTTGAGTTTCTGTGATCCAACAATTATGAAATTTTGTGGGTAAGCTAGTCTTGCTTAGTAGAAGCTCTAGTTAAAATTTGAGAGTCATTGCATGTATGGTTTTTGAGTTATAGATTTTCCTTTTATCATTGAATGATCCTTGTGTGAATTTTAGTAATTTATCTATGAATCCAATGACCATGAAATTTGTTGGAGAATGTCCTAGTACCTTAAGGATGCTAAGAAAAATATAAAATTTGTTACTTGACACTTTTCACTAAGGTTTCCTAATTATGCCATTTTAAGCCATTTTGCCTTATCATTTTTGTGTAGGCTGTTATACTTACTCAAATGGTGTGAAATTTTCATGGTAGTCTACTTAGAGCATGTAGTATCTACTGTAATTTTTGTAGATTTAATAGTGTAGTTTTAATATATGTTTACCATTTCCTCTAATTAATTAAATAAATTAAGAAAGATATTAAAAGAAATGTTTTGGTGATGAACACCCTACTTTCTGGTGTTCATGTGATATGAGTGGTATGTGAGTAGAGTTAGTTTTGTCCAATTATGTGTTTACATCATAAGTTATTAATTATTTCGTTTGCATTATGTCCCTCTGGATAGATCTGGGGACTCTAGGAAGTTCCCCATGATATTTTGGTTTTCTGTGAATGTGATGAACACAAGAGTTGTAGATAATTTATGTATCTAGCTCCTGTCAAAATTTGAGGGCATTTGTCCCCGTAGTTAAGAAACTACAGCTGTTTAAAATTAGGTTCCAGTTTTACCTACTCTCTGTCTTGGAAAGACAGATTTCTGTTGATTACAGAATTTGACCTGGTAAAAGTTTGAATCATGCCTTGAGGTCTGAAAATGAATTGTAGGCAATTTCATAAGCTTTCCAAATTGTCTTGTTGCATGTCATTTGGAATTGTAAATCTCCAGTTATGGTCAGTTTACTGTACCACTATCTAGTCCCTGTTTTGCTGAAATACAAATGTTTGTGTGTATGCTTTGTTGCAATGTTCTTGTTGATTGTTTAGGTACTAGCCTAACTTGAGAACATGCTTAGGTGCAGGTGCTAGGTCTTTAACTGAAGATGAGAAATTATACATTAGGTTGTATAAACTTGGTAAGTTAAAGTGATTTGAATAGAGCTTAAGTTAGAATATGCAAGCTGCAGTAAGCATGTGCATTTCCCGAGCATCCCTAACTTCGTTCATGTGCATCCATGATATTTATCTTGCGCATTCATGCAATAGGTGTGCCGGAGGGAGTGACGCTTCTAGAGTTCGAGGGAGCAAGCCAGGAGGAGGAGCCCGAGGTGCAGGCAACCGACGAAGCAGCCGCCGAGGAGGAGTTGCCGAGTGCCCTGACCACCGTCCATCCTCTTTCCTGAAAGGCAAGCCCAGAGCATTATAAGCCTCCCATGTTTTTACAAATATATTGAGTATCTCTTATTGTTGATGATGCATTAAGTATAGGAATTGGTTGGAACCAATTGTTGCATTATATCCCTACCTTGTCCAGATAAAATCCTATGAATCCTAATTAAGTGTAGGAGCGAATGATGCTTAGCTATGCATAGACCGGTAGAAGTCGGGTGATTTCCTATCACCTGCGAGATGTAGGATGAGCTCTTGTCATGGTTGGCTATATTTGCTATCGTGGGAAAAGAACCATGTGTTAATAATGAATGGAGACCGGACAGGATGACGGTAGTGCAGCAACAAGGCATGGAGGTCTTGGGTGTGAATCTATCCCCGTCTATGTCATTTAAGGACCGATTCGCTGTACGTCCTCAGGTCATGTTGAGCGCAGCCTAACACTTAGGTTGGCAGAGTGGTTCTCTGAGAATGCCAGGCGGCTCGGACCCGCGACTTTTCTTTTATTTTTCTCCTGAGTTGTGCCAAAGGTGACTTGTTTGCGACCCTGACGGGGGAAGCAGGGTTTGTGTTAGGAATACCCCTCCAGCTGGATAGGAATCGATTTGAATCGCCGTCTCTCCCGGATAGTGAGAACTTGACTTGAGCAGCGGCAACGTAGATTCACTAAATATAAAGATATGGTTAAATGATGATGATAATGATGATAAGAATGATAATGAGCCATGAAATACCTGATATGGTTATTATTGTTTGCAACTAAATCAAATGGTTGATTAGTACAGGTGCTAATATAGATGGTAGGTAATGGCTAAAAGTCAATGCTAGTACAGGTGAATAATGCTAATGGTTACTCAAGCTTTTATGCAAAAAGGTTGTCCAGCAAGATCCACTGATAAAGCCATTCATACTCCTTGGTGTCATTTATTTTTGGTTTATGACGGGTAAGTCTAGCTGAGTATATTCTCGTACTTAGGGTTTATTCCCTCTTGTTGCAGATGACCTTCTATATCAGGGCTTCTGTAAGTATTGTCTCCACCCGACGGGTGACGAAGACTAGATCATGGGCGTGATCTCTTGTTTTCTCATCTGAATGCTTTTGTTGGATGTGATCCACAAGCTGGTACTTGTATTTGAACTCGGGTGTGTGAGTTAAACTATTTGCTTCCGCTACTTTACAAGACTTGGTTTGTAATAACTATGACTCTGATGGGTTGTAATCTATCTGCAAACTGATTATGAAATATTGTAACATGTGAGATGTTATGTTGAATTACTGTGATCTTGGTTGTATGCAAGTTGGTTTGAAATCCTTTGTGGTTTCAGTTGACTACCGGGTTTATATGGGCTCAAGTGCGAGAATTTGATCGTTTCGGCGATTGTTTTTGTACTTGTGCTCTTATAAATTGGTCGGTTCTATGACATGTAGGTCCACCTTGATGGTTTTCTAGTTAAACCCTACAGAAAATATAGATTCACCAAAACTCGTGGAATTTTTTAGTTTAAACCCCTAGACCTTTTTTGGTGATCATATTTATTCCCTTATGCATGTTTCTTTGATGGTTTATAATGGTTGTTAACTACCCGTGACAATAATCTTAAGAACAATGTCATAGCAAATGTAGCAAACATATGAATAATGAAAGATACAGGAGAGGATACAAAAGGCTTTACCAAGCCAAGCTCTTGACAAGATCAGGAATCCAAGCAAGGAGCTTACCTCTCTCTAGATCTAACTTAGCTAGCTATGCCTAAAATATTTGTGGAGCTCTGAGGTTCTTCTCTTCTTTGATGATGATGATCTCTCTTGATTCAGATGATGCCTTAGGGGGGTATGGGGTGCTATTTATAGGGGGAACCAGGGGTCCTATGGGCCCATTAATCCATGGCAACGTCAAATCCGAGCCCTTGATAGGAATCGACCTTGAGCAACGGCGTAGATTGATCCTAGGAGGTGATGGAGAACCGACATATGAAGGAGAGGCTGACACGCGGGGCCCATAGGGCAGTCGTCCTATAGGTGGGTCCGACCAGCCCCACCCTGCCACATCTCAGGTCAGGTTGTGGTGTGTTGTCTTCTAGATGCTTCTAGAGTCTTCCTAAGTCGGTTTTATCGTGGATAAATGTGATTTGATCTAACGATTGGGTCCACCTTGCTCTTTTTGAATAAATCCTGCTGAAAATACAGATTTACCAAAACTCATGGAATTTGTCAGTTTAAACCCCTAAACCTATGTTGATGATCATATTCATGCATTTATACAAGTTATTTGACAGTTTATGATGAGTGTTAACTACCATCAACAGTTGCTGAGATGAAAGCTAAACAGGAGTGAATCAAGAAAATTTATGAGATTTTGACCAAAACTCATGAGTGTTAACTACCAGAGAGCGAAGTGAATGCAGGATGAAAGATAGACAGGAGTGAATCAAGAAAATTTACGAGATTTTGACCACCATGACACGGTTGAGACTTGAAAGTCTGGTGCGGTTGTGATGGGTGTTTTCACTCCTATCGAAGCAGTCACAACAGCCGAGGGGTAGACTGAAGAGTGAAGAGGAGTTGCTTTCGTAAGCAATTTCTCTTGGTTGGTTTTGCAAAGACATGCAGCAGCTAGCTAGAGATGGGTGCACTTTTTACTATCCAACAAAAGATCAAATGGACAATGGTGGACTTTCTGGCGTGTGTAGTAAAAATGCAACATCTATGCCTCCTCGTTGTGCATTAGATCGAGTCAAGACTTGTTCAGATTGACTCCTCGATGCATGGTGGTTGGAAGTTCAAAAAAATTTATTAGACACATGCAAATAAGACAAGTTGGGTTCACCACGGATCAGAACCACTCATGACTACTACCACTACTGATACGTGTTTGGTTCACCAAATGGAGGCACAAAGCAACCATAGCGCGGTTGCCAAGAGTGAGATGTGTCTAGCCCGGTTAGATTTACAATGCTTGGACTATCACGTGTGCATCGAGATAATGGTAAAAGTTCCTTTGTGAACGAAAATGTTTGTACAAATGCGCATGATACGTATACTATTTGACATGTCCAAATATACAACGACAGGAATTTTTGGTTGCCGAGACTTGCTCCTCTCAAAGAAACCTTGCTTAGTTGCCGAGAGCGAAGTGAATGTAGGATGAAAGCTGGACAGGAGTGAATCGAGAAAAATTATAAGAGATTTTGACCACCATGACATGGTTGAGACTTGAAAGCCTGGTGTGGTTGTGATAGGTCTTTTCCCTCCTATCCAAACAGTCACAACAGTCGAGGGGTAGACTGAGGCCCTGTTTGGATGGGGCTAAACTTTAGCCTAGGGCTAAAGATTAGCCTTTAGAATGAAGGGGCTAAAGTTTAGCCCATGGACCTATTTGGATCTAGAGGCTAAAGATTAGGGCCATGTATCCTACCGTCACCCATTTGCCCCTAATTAATACTCATGGACAGGACTCAAAGGGGTGGGTTAATATGAGCCTTTTGCTAAGAGTGAGATGTGTCCAGCCCAGTCAAACTTACAATACTCGGACCATCACGTGTGCATAAAGATAATGGTAAACGTAATTAACTCTATGAACCAAAATGTTTGCATAAATGCGCACACTACAAGCATAATAAGAGGCTAGGCTTTATGTATTCACAGGGACTCTAGGGCTTTCTGACATGTGCAGTAAAAATGCAGCAGCTATGACTCCTCTATTGTGCAGTAAAAATGCAACAGCTAGGGCCTCTAAGGTATGATAAAGATTTTTTACCAACCGGTGTGCATCGCCTCGGGTGCTGTCACACTCCCTTGGGAACCACAACCTATCGTACCACAGAAGGCGTGTTTGACTGGAGAAGCAGGAGTATTGACGTTCCTAAGTGTACACTGATTAAAACAGAGCACGTCTCCTCCATTTACGTTGATGAGACAGGGTCAGTCTCGGTGCTGATTTTTACATGTTAGCTCCTGCACTAATGCCCCAACAATGTGTGCACTCCTTGTGTTTGTGACAACACCAGAAACATAGAAAAAGAAAGCCCCCACAAGAGGAGAACAAGAACAGAGATATATCAACAAGGATTCCTGAAGATTGTCAAGTTCCCTAGTTGGCACGGTAGGGCTACAAGAAGACATGACAGGACCGAGCTAGAGTGACCTAAAGTGCATGTAGATCCGTCTTCCTAGAATGTATGTAGAAAAATTGGTAAGTGTCCATTTTCTGTGTGCTGAATCTGATCTGTAGGGGTTTGCCATTGGGAATGAACTTGTCCCTCTATCTTGCTATGTTGATCATTGTGCACGTAGAAGCTACCGGCTGCGATGGCCTAGGCCGTCGGAGGTCACCGAAACTCGAGCTTTGTCTAGACGACGAGCAGAGCCTATCCTAATGGAAGGTGATGGTGTTCCTTGATGACACCAATGGCAGCCACTTGTACCTCTGCCAGGGATGGAAGCATTTCACCCATGCCCTCGACCTCCACAATGGGTTCTCTTGTATTATAATATGATGGCTGGTCATAGATTAACGTCAAGGTCTTCGACCTTACCACCTGCCGCAAGCAGTACCCGCATGAGTTCGAGGCTAGTGGTAGTCAGCTCTCCTAGCCTATCATGAGCCAACGAGTTTTGCAGTGATCCTAAAGAAGTACAACCTCAAATCAAAGTATATGGTGAGCATTCGCGTGAGATGCAGAACGTACCGATGTTGCAAGTTACTAGTGTCGTCTTTCTCATCATTCTTTTTTGGTGCGAGGCAAAGAACATGCCAGTAGCCTTCGAGCTAGTGCACTGCTACCAATAACGGCAAGTCATCGAGCTACAGATGGCTAGGTAGTCCTGGTTCATGGGCTTGGATAGGACCCTCACGAACAATGTCGTGCTCACATTTTTCAAGTATGGGTGGGATAACTTTTGCGCTAGCAATCACCTCAACATTGGTGGCACATGCTTCTTCAGCATGATCTATGAGGCCACCTACAGTTATGACAATGACGAGGAATGGGAGGAGGAGCAGGAGGATGATGAAGCTAACCTCAAGGTGGAGGTGCGCAAGGCGAATGGCGGATGGATGTAGTGAACTCGGCGCAAGAGTTGAGATGATCTATATTTTGTTGTTTCATCAAAACTATTATCCAGCGTGTCAAGATTTCCTAGTATCAGACTATCTTAGGCCCTGTTTGGATGGCCTATGACAAGTTAGCCATGGTTAAAAAATAGCGAACTAAAAATTAGCCAACTAGTTATGTTATTAGTCCATACCTGTTTGTATCCTGAACTAATTCTTGGGTTCTATAGACTAGAACTAGCTATTAGCCCCTGATAGTTGGGTTCTATGGACTAGTTGGATAGTCCCTGATCATTGCCAGCATTGTATTTTGTTGTTCATGGACTTGCATTGGTTTGGATCATCTATATTTCGTAGGGTCGAACTATATTAGGGTTCCAAAAATTTCAATAGCTATACACCAACGTCCTTTGATCGGAAAGGGCGAACTTTGATGGTTGCGAAGCCCAAGGCGATGCGACGCTCCCGAGCAGACGTGGCCCAATCTCAATTCAACCACATTGATGCAGTAGTTACGAATCATCCTTCATCCAGTGTTTGGAACTGCCGCAACACATTCTCATACTTAAGTGAAAAGTTAGTAGTGAACAACTACTTTCGCCTCCCACTTAGTTGTGACATCCATCCACATGCCTGTCGTCGCTTCCCATGGCCTCCGATGAGCCCATCAACGGCAACATCTAGAATACGGTGCCAGTAGAGCACAACACTGGTGCTATCCCTGGAGCTACGGTTGTCGATGCTAATGGCGCCATCGTTGCCGATGCTGGTGGCTCCACTGTTGTCGATGCTGATTGCGCCACGGTTGACGATGCTCATGGTGCCGTGGTGCCAATGAGGATACCATGCCCATTGCTACCATGGATTACTGGCAACCCATGCCATTTGTCTTTAGGGGCCTAGTGTCGTCGTCCGGCCATTTCGCTCCGTGCGACGTGCATTAGGCGTCGCCCTATCTAACGATGCCGACGACTACCGCTGTGAACAACCTAACGGTTCACCAGATAATGGAATGCATGGGCTACACTACTGGCCATGGCCTCGGACTACACCACCAAAGGCATGCCAACCCCGTGCAAGTGTGAATGCGCCGTAGGTACTTGGGTCTTAGCACCAATCGCGTCGATGCCTCCTCCATCATCCTTGCAGGCAATAATCCTTCCAATGATTCAACCTCATCTGATGACGAGGGCACAAGCAATTCGAGTCCTGATGATGATGAGGTCATGCAACCCCCAAGCCCGTAGAAGAGCCACATTGAGGTTGCCTTGGATACGATTATCAGTGAGTTCATGAAGTGGCTGACTCAGTATCCCTCAATTACATGGAGATGTCCCTTGCAGACACAGCACGCAAGATGTTGGCCCTGTAGGAGATGTTCAAGCAGTTGATGTGGTATGATCTGCTAGAGCAGCCAAACAGGAAGATGGAGGCGGTGAGCAAGCTCAAGTACATACTCTTAGACGATGAGTCTGCCTACTCAACGTACGCCGGGCTGCTCATTGAACTGGTCGTCGGTCCCATTATGAAATGGTTGGAGGAGACGTGGACTCCCACCAAGTTCCCGTAGTAGGAACAACTGGTATGTTCCTTGCACAACCTGCCACCAAAGTTCCCTAACGCTAGGAAATTCCTAGAAGATGTAGTCTTGCCCGGACTGTATGACGCCACCGATGGGTACTGTGTGTTCTGGGAGACTATTCCAGTTAACATTTTTCTATAGCCGTGGATGTCGACCATCGAGCAAAACTTGCTACGACCGATGCTCACCAAGGTGCTGATCTCGGTCAAGAAGCTCCTGTTGATGTGTACCAGTGAAAACATGCACTAGAATTATGACAAGGGGCTGCCATGGAAGCAAGTGGCTTGGGCTAAGATTTGGGACACGTTTGTCGATTAGGTCATCGTGCCTTACCTGAAGGGCAGACTTAGATAGGTCTGCGACAAGCCATCGTAGGGACAAATAGCAACTACGGACACGTGGGTTGACCAACTGATGAGGCGGGCGTCCAAGGTGTCGCCCCAGAACATGCTTGACCTCCTATAGGGTGAGTTCCCTGGATACAATTGGTAGGGTGCTCTGTGCAGGTGGTTCTTCATAGCAGATTGCGACGGCAAGATGGTCCTACAGTATGAGCTCGCTTTTGGTGGAACCGATTGGTGGATGCCATTCATTGATGATCTCATTGTACCGCGCTTGGCGTCCCGTTTTGTTGCCATTAGTGTCGTCCCGCTAAATTAGGAGTACGACGTGTTCCACATGCTCATCACTAGGTGGAAGCCGGTCGTGTCACCAAAGTCGATGATGCCGAAGGCCCTAAAGGACTTCAAGAAGAAATGGTATGATAGACTGGGGCACTAGTTGTACAATGTGCGACCCATAGAAGAGGAGGCCATGGCCTAGTGTGAGGAGTGGATGTGGCTCCTGACCCCAGATCTACTTGCCATCCACAGTGATGTAAATGTATTCCACAAGGGCCACCGAGTGATCCGCCAAACATATGAAAGACCGTAGGTAACTTAGTAACTAAGCATATTTATGTTCTGAATGATTCCACCTGCGTCAGGCATTGTAAATGTTAATCGTTGGCACAATGTGTATTACTCTTTTTTGAATGCACATACGAGAAAGTCTCAATGTTTGTGATTGTAGCGTGCCGGACAATGTTTATTACTCTTTTCTGAATGCACACACTGCAAACTGTTGCTTGGATATCCACAGCAGTTAAATCTATACTAAATTTGCATGAAACCTGGAGAGCCCAGTGTGCCTGGTTTACCTATAAATCTACGAGAGAGGTAAGAGCGAGGCAACCGCACTTCTCTGTTGTAACATCCTAGATGTTAAAAAGAAATTAAAGACTTGATCATGAGCATCATCAAGCATAATCATCAAGTATTGTGGCATTAATGCATTCTATGTTTCAATTATACCATGTCCATGTTTCATATGTTATGTTTTATATGTTGCATGAAATGTTCTCTTTGATATCAATTAAGAAACTTTCTGATTTTGTATATGTGAATTTGCTAAAACAAATAAAATTTTGCTAAAATAAATTTTTTAATATAAAGTGTGCTTTGTAATATAGAACAAAAGTGTGTTTGAGTTTTCAAGTCAAACATGTTCAAAGTTGAGCCCAAATATTGGATTCAACGCTAAATTTCACACTTTGCAAATTCTGTCTAAGTCCCTGAAAAACAGTGTTAAAGTTCAATTTTTGGTGATTAATTAGATGAAATTTCATAAATAAAATTTGTCTAACTTTTGTTGCATTGGTTGGTGGAATGCTAGATCTATGTTGCTTTGTAATTAGTTGTGTCGTTTGATTAGTAATTAACCTTTAATTAATTGCTCAAAGATGCTAACCAAAACAGTTTTCAAACCCTGACTGAGAGTTCAGTTTATTAGTAGTTCAGTTTATCAGTTTCAACGTACCTATCTTCCAAAAGCAAAATCTCCAAAACCCTTGATCTTTTGGGGTCGAGCCTTTAAGTGAAGTTGGAGATTGTTGATCAGTGAACAACTTTGCTTAAGGCCGATCTACAAGTTATTTTGCAAAATCGAGAGAAAAAGGAAGAAAAAGGTGATGGTTTCAGTCGCTATAGTAGGTTGGCAGCAGCTGCCATGCAGTAGCTTCCCGTCAACGGCCGCCGTCCCATTTTCACCGTTTCCTCGACCGTTGATGCGCAGCTACTTGCTTGTCCAGGTCAAGCAGGAGCTGGCTCATCCCGACGTTTCACCTGTGCCCATAAAACGTGAAGCCGCCGATGTTCCACTTCCTTTTCCCTTTCCTCGCCGCCATCGTGCACCTTCGTGTGCCGGTGAAATTCATCACCGTCAATCCATCCATGTCCAATAGATCATGCCCACATCTCTGCCTTGGCATTGCGCATCTCCTTGACTCGCTTCCAGCACCTCTCACCACCGAAGTCGGCCGCGCGTGCCATTCCCACCGATGACCTCACCATGGCCGTCGAGCTTGACCTCACCGTGGCCATCCACTCTAGAGCAGCTCTCGCTCTCAGTCTTGTCATTTTGGATCCCTTGGCATGCTGTGAAGCTCATCGTCTTCTCCTTTTTATCGCTACCTAGTAGGTCATGCTGCAACGCTTACCTCGCCGCCGGTTCAGGCCGCCTTGTCCGCCCTTGATGCCGGCAGCTAGCTCCGTCGTGTCCCCGCCTCAACCAAGTAGCCAAATGAAGTCGCAGTGAGCTCCTGATGACGTCCAACCCTGCAGTTTTATCTCTATTGGTCTCTAACAACCGGCGCATCGTTCACCGCACCGCTATGCCACCATGCTGGTGTCGAGCTCACCGTGAAGCCTTACCCGCTCAACTGATACCCTTAGATGATGCACTAGGTCACCGCGATCACATCTGTGCCCTTGGCGCCGCCGATGACCTCGCCGGCGACGAGCACCCATCGGTCAACGCCATGCACCCGCGGCCATGCGCGGGAGCACTATGCGGTTGACTCAGATCCCGATGGTCAGTGGTTGTGTTTTTGTTTTTCTAAAAATGATAAATAGTGTTTAAAAAGTTTTGCTATGTTTTTGTTTTTCTAAAAAAGATAAATAGTGTTGATTCTTGTTTAATTCATAAATAATTCTAGGAATGTGATAAAAATATAAAATTTGTTGTGTAGCTTTGTTATGAGATGCTCTACCATGGAAAATATGAATTAGTCAATATAAGTAATTTTGTATGCTTAAAAATTCCACCTTTTAATAGAAAAATGCTCCTTGTGTAATTTTTGTAGACAAAAATATTAATCCTGTGATGCTAAAACTTTTTGTGTAAATGTCATGTGTTAATATCTACCTCCACAAAAAGTTTGGTACTGTTTTGGTAATTCTAATGTGGGGTCACTCCTAGCCTCTTGCCCTCGCTGAGGAGCACGGGGGGAGAGGCAGAGGGTTTCCCAGAGGTGAATGACTAAGTTGTCACGTAGGGATGAGTGAGGGTATAGGAATGCGAGGGTGATGGAAAAATGCGGATTAAAGGCCTATTAATTTGTCTTGACGGGGCCATCATCGTCGTTGGGATGGTCCCCTCCTGTAGTAGACGCCAAACCTTCGCACACTTCCGACACGGCTGACCTTCGAGCGCATCACCGGGCGCAAGGGAGAAACACAACGGAAATGAAACCCTCACTACGAGGGTTAGTATCTGTAGCGGGGTAGGTTAGGTTAACTAGATGAGGGCCGAGGGCTAGGGGAGGAGTGGTGTCGGGGGAATCTCCCCCAATAGTAGCCCCTCGAGGATCGAGCCCAGCGTGATGGGTCGGAGCAATGTTAAGATTTGGTGAATGGGCAGACGAAGGTACTTAGTCTAGCGACTCGGCCTAGTGACGCCTCTTTTGCACTCGACAACTGCTGGGATTTTGATGCTCTTGGTTTATTTGGGCCATGATTGCGGTTTGATCTGACGCGTGATTATCAGAGGTTGTTTTTCCCCACCTCCTTTTTCTCGGGATTTGTGGTGCTCGATTGGTTCCTATTTTCTTGGGATATGGGATGCCTGCCTTCCATTGGTATGGGTGCTGGCTGCTTATAAATAGCTATGGTAGGTTTAGGGTTTTTCATTGTTGTGTCTCTTGTTTGCTGGCCACTTCCTGCTACTGTGATTGCTGAGCGAGGGTTGCTTTTTGAGCGAGGTATGTGTTGGTCATTTTTGCCTAGATTCCTCTTCATTTTTGTTTTTGCTAATGAGTTCCCTACCCGTTTTGTGCTATAGTTCGATGGCTCACATAAGGAAGACTACAAAGCCAGCTGATAGCTTGGACGTCACTGATCCTGCCTCGGATGCTGCAGTGAGCTTCGAGTTTGGCCTTTCGAGGCTTACTTCGAGTGATCTAGGCAAGTTCACAAAGGCGGGTTGGTTCGCTCATGACCTTGCGAGGCCGTTGGAGGGAGAGGTTGTTCCTGACCCTTACGATGGTGAGGTGGTTGTTTATAAGGAGTTTTTCATGGCTGGGTTGAGGTTTCCTCAGCACCCTCTTATTGTTGGAGTGTTTAAGAGGTTCAACCTTAAGTTCCACCAGCTAAATCCCTCTAGCTTTGTGAAGCTCAGTATCTATGTATGGGGTTGCCAGTCTCAAGGTGTTGAGCTAGACCTCGAGGGTTTCATTTGACTTCACCGGGTCCATCCTTAGCCTCAAAAAGTAACCGTTGAGGGTAAGACTGTCCTGTTGCAGTTTGGGGTTTATACCTTCATCTACCATCATGGTGTGGAGGTTCCTGTTCAGGCTCAGAAGAACAAGTGGACCTTGCCCCGAACTGAGAACTAGTTCAACATCAAGTTGGAGGGTGAGCCTAGTCTTTGTGGGAAGCTGTCAAGGCTTGATAGCATGACTACGGATGGTGTCATGACTGATGGTTGTGTCGCTGCTATGGATGCTCTTAGAATTTTGTCGCGCCATCAATGTGCACGTGACTTGGTTGAAGAATTTGTTCGAGCAAAGGTTTTGACTTTTAGGGCCAACCAATCTTCGTTTGTGGTTAAGGAGGATTAGAGGTATCGGGAATGCGGTTTGAAGGGGCTTGGTGTGAATGTCAAGTAGGCTTGGGAGAAGGTGCTCCAAAAGAGTAACTCTTCAGCTAACGGGGTTAAGACTGTGTACAAGAAGGTTTCTGAGGCTGCTGAGGAGCTCATCGGGGCTCTTAGGAGCACTGAGACTAAGGCAATAAGGATCGCCCTGGCTGATTGCCACCGAGTTAATCGAGCCTTCGATTTGCTTGCGTTGACTTACCCTAACTAGCCATAGGTGGAGTTGAAGGAGGTCGAGGGTAGCAAGAAGAGGAAGATATCTGAGGCGAGTAGCAAGCCAACTAGCACGTCCAAGCAAAGTGGGCGTGGTCGTGGGCACGCCGGGGGACCTAAGGTTGATAGGGCTATGACAGTGAAGGTTCCTGCCTCATCGGTTAGCTCATCGATCATGGTGGCAAAGTCAAGATCTGTGATTGTACCGGCGCCACGATCGAGCGTGGTTGGGGGTCTCTCCCTAGCCGTAAGATGCCCAGCATTTCTAGCTTGCCTATCTTGCAAGAGATTTCTAATGATAAGGGTGAGGAGAATGAGGAGAAGGAAGGGAGAGAAGGCTCTAAAGAAGTCAGGGTGGACAGATCCAGCTCATAGCAGTGGCAATGGATCTAGTGCTAGCGAAGATGATGAAATGGAAGAGGATGATGGGCATAAGGATTTAGAGAACCCTCAACCTGTCGAGTCTATGGAGCTTGGTTGTAGGGCGGTGGAGCTGAAGAAGAGCGGGTGATTGAGTCATGCCTAGCTAAAGCTGGATTGATGCCTCATCATCGCCATGTGCATATTATGCGGGAGGGATGCAAGGTTGTTACTGATGAAGATGAGTCGGGGGTTGCTTCTGGAAAGCATGCTCTTGGCGAGGCCAGACGTAGTGGCTTGAGGCACTTTGTTGTAGCCTGCGGCACTGATGAGCTAGTGATTGATCTTTTCACCAGTTTGAACCTCCGTGGTTGCCATTTGGTTGGGATAGAGGAGGAGCGTCAATTCATGGCCAGCATGTACCGCTGGATTTGCATGCCAGAGGTGGAGTTCTTGTTATCAAATGAGTCGGTGGACCATTTGACAGAGGACCTAGAGGTGGCTGGCATTAGAGCCATCATGCTTGCTCGAGCTACGCGCCAACATCATGGTCATGTCATGATTGAGCAGCAGGAGCAGGTGTCGGTGCTTGAGAAGACAAAGGTTGATCTGGAGGTTGAAAACAAGGAGCTGAAGGGACAACTTGAGTCGCTGGAGGTGACAATTGAGAAGAATAAAGCCTTGGTGGATGACGCACAAGCATTGAATCATAACCTTGGCCTTTGTGTGGATCCGAAGGAGAAGGATGAGAAGTTGAAGGACGCTGAGTATTCTCGTATGAAGGCCGAGGGGTCTCGTAAGGAGGCTATGGAATTGGTGGAAAAGAATGCCAAGAAGTTGGAGGAATCTTGTGCCGCCTTGCTTGCTTGTATGCAAGAGGCAAAGGTTGCCTTGGATGCTGTTTTTGCTAAAGGTGGCCTGGAGTACAGCGAGGTGTTGCCCGACGCTGATCCTACGACATTTTTGGCTTGGCTTCAAGTAGAGCTCGGCCAGTTTACTCAATTGCTAAACAATGTCTTAGATTTTGGAGCTTATGGGGCTGCCCTTGTAGTGGTGCGATCTTTTCAAGCCATCGGATGTGATCACCTAAAGAAACTAGGGCGTGTCAGCCACAACTTCCCCAACGTCAACGATGTACGGAGTGCTTCTGGGGACCGCTTATGCAAAAATGTTGTCGCATGGTTTTTGACAAAGTTTTGGATGGAAGGCAAGGGTCGAGCTCATGCTTTTAACGAGGCGGCGTCAGGAACACATGAGGTATGTTAGGTCTTCTGACTCATTGCTTTTTCCTTTTTTGTTGGTTAGTTTTTTATCTCCTTACTTATGGTGCTCGTTTATTTTGCCAGCTGAACCAGCCTTGGGATCCTTTGCCTTCTGCTACTAGGACTGGTGAAGTGGGCACTTCTTCAATGAGTGCAAAGGTCATGATGTCTGCTGCTGGCGAGGCGACCGCTAGCGAGGCTGAAGCCGGCTCATGAAGGTGTTGAATCAAGCCATGGGACTGACAAAGGATGACTCAATGCTTCGTCGGTTACTGACGCCATGCATGTTGACGCAACAAGGCAGGTTTGACGCATGGGTGCGTCATAATTATGGCGATGAAACTTTTGGGATACATTTGGTGTGCCCCCTGCGGCGGTTAACTTTTTATGGATGATTAATTGTTGCCTTCATCGCGCAAGTTCCTACGGGACCTACGCATAAGGTGTTGGATATTTTGCCCCTGATGATGAATCATCAGGATGTGCTTATTTCTGGTGCGTCTTGGGAGCGCGCGAAGTCTAGGTTTCCGTCATTTCCCTTCGATCATTTCTGGTGGGCGAAGGTAGGTTTGTATGACAAAAAGAATCAGGAAGAGCTTAAGTTTTGGTGGAACGCTGATCTCATGGATCGCCAATCTGAGCGGATGCTTTTTGGTTCGGGATCCATTTTGGGGGTGACTGATGATATTAGCAACCAAGATGCTATAGACTATATTTATGGGCGGGGGGCTTTGAGTCTTGATGATGAGGGTAACTTAAGAGTTCCAAAACCGAAACTGTAACACCTCTGGTGTTTTGACCTATCATTAAAATTTGACATGTCATCATATGCATTGCAAAGCATTCATAAAGTAGAAAAATTTGAATGCATTCACTAAATAAGCTTTATTTCATAAGTTGTTATTTTATGTGATACAATGTGATTCAAAACTCTGAATGAAAATCATGACCACAAGGGTCAAATTCATGTGATTGTGTGAGACCAAGTGTTAATTGACTCAAATAACCTTAATGGGCCATGTTACTGGTCAAAAATCAAAGTTAAGTCAAAAGGAAAACAAATCAAATTTGAATTCAACTTCAAATTATAAAAGTCATTTTTGCCCCTTTTGTTTATTTCAAAATCCATTTGGAATTTGGGGTTGTGACAAAAAGCAAAGGTGAAGCTTATTTTATAAGGATCAACTTTGGTATTCAAAGTTTTTAAAGCTTACATATAAAATTTGGAGTACTTTTGAAATGATTCAAATACTCAAATGCACCCCAAATTCAAATTTCAAAATGGAGGCAGAATTTGAAAATATTCCTTGAAGCAAAGTTGTAGAGTTTGAAAAGTTGAGCAACTTTCATTTTTGGAGATTTTCAACTTCTTTAGAAAATTTGAGAGTAATTTGTAAAAGTAACTGAGTGGCAGTTCTGTAAATATTTGAAAACTCAAAATCGACATCGCCTGTTTGCCACTGGCGACACGCAGCTGTTCGCCGGCGACCTTCTTCGCCGCTTTCTCGCGCGGTGACACGCAGCCGGCACCGTGGCGAGCTTGTTCGTGCGCTGTCGATGCCGGACGCATCCTTCTCTGCTATAAATAGGAGCACCGCCGCCGTCGTCCTCCGTTTTTCCTCTCTGCTCTGCTCCGCCACCGTTCAGCTCCGCCGCTCGTCGTAGCCGTCGTCGACCCCTTTTCCGTCGTGCCTAGCTAAACCAGCATGATCGCCCTGACCTAGCGCTCCTCGTAGGCTTGCTCGCGTCGCTTGGGTTGGCCGAAATCGACCGGCGCAACGTGTTCTTCCTCGTGACTGGCCGGAGCTCCGCCACCATCGACCTCACCGTGGCCCCAACGTTTCAGCCCGTCTCCGCCTTCACCAAGCACACCGTCGTAATCGCGGTGAGCTCCTGAGCGTGATGCTCGCTTCGCTTTAGCTTCTACTGCATCGTAGCCGTGGTTACACCGTGCGCCGTCGTGTCCGCGCCGCCATGGCCGGCGTGGCTCTCTCTCCGATGCGCCTACTGCCTTTCTGAAGGCTGGGATAGATTCGTGGGGTAGAGTAGGTCATGCAGGTGCGGTCTGCCTCGCCGGAGCATCTCCGCCGGCACGTTTTGGCCGACCGGTGATGGCAGCGCCGCCGTATGCTCGGTGTTGTGTCACTGACGAGCGGGACCGGTTGTCAGTGAGAGATAGAGAGAGAACAGTAAGGTTTTGTTATTTTCTGAGTTATGAATAGTGCAGCAACTTGGGGAATTTATAGGAAAATAATCATAGCTCCAAAAATTCTGAAAAATTTTGTGTAGCTTCTGTACATGTTCTATTATGGTTTAAAAATTTGAAACTTGAAATTTGAATAAATTTTTAATGTTCAAACATTCAGTCAATTAATTGATAAATGCAATTTCCATAATTTTTGTAGGTCACTATATAGCTCCAAAAATTATGAAATTTATTTTGGTACACTAATTTGTTATGAGGAAGCTTACATAAAATTTTGAGGTCATTTGGAACAAGTTTATTTTTGGGCTTATTTCCAAATTAATTCAAAAATGAATAACAACAAACCCTAAGTGTTAGGGTTAGGGTTTGATCTTGTTTGGGTCATGTTTTGTGACCAGTAGGGTTTCAAGATCAATTTGGTCAAGTCACTTAGGTCATAAACCCTAGTTGTTAGTGTTAATTAGTTTTGTTGACTTGCAACTATACCGTGAAGGAAAGTTGTATTCAAGGTGTTGTTATATTTCATGCATCATGAAAGCATCATGTTTACATTATCATCATGTTGAAGCATATGTTATTATTTCGTGTAGAATCCGAGAGTGAACCGATTCTAGTTGAGCAAGTTGTGGAAGAATCCTCAGTTGTCTCGGGATTTGATATTTGTGGTATTAATCTAGAACCCGAGATCATCAACGAAGGCAAGCCCCGGTTTATGCATTAAACCATTACCTTATTTACTTCGAAAAGTTTATCACCTATGTTACCTATTGCATTAAGTTGATTAATTCAAATGTTACCTACTTGATGCATTGTCTAACTTGTTAATTGTTTACCATCCTTGAAGATGTTTTTATTTACAAAGGCATAGAATTACTTATTATGCTTTATGGTAGGCTTTCAAAGTAAAAGTTTTGATACAATCAAAGATGGCATACTGGCCAAAGAAAGAAAGAAAGAAGATAGAATGAACTAAAGACTAGTCGGGTGGCTTATCTTCAATGTTGGGTAATGTTGCCGACTATGTCGCTTAGGCCACTCATTGTGGATCTTCTGAACGAGACACTTTGTAGTACTGGTTACTTACTCTGGTAAGCCTACTTCGGCTAATCCGATACTAAGACGAATACCCACGCACTGGGAGTGGTGAGATGGCGGGAGTAGCGTGTACCCTCGTGGCTTGAATGTGGCCGGATTTGAGGCGTGATGTGCTCTCGGGTGGCGTGGAGACGGCTTAGTATAGGAGGATCCGGTAGCGAGGTTGATATATGCAAGATTAAGTTCTACATATGTCGTGTGATAAGGAATCCCCAGCTGGGACTTGAATCAATTAGAATTGCCGGTGCTCCGCGGATATGGAGACTCGATTCATTACAGAAGCAATGCAGGACTGGTGAATTACTAAAACATGAGAAAAAGAATGGAATGAGAAGGATTGGAATATGGGATATGAACACTTAGTTTGAGATAATGAACCAAAGTACTTCGGGTAAAACTTGAAAATAGGATCAAGAATAGTAATCTTTTGGCAAAGAACTTTTGAATATTGCTACATCCTTACCTTGACCCAACACCTGCATCCCTAAGACCTTCACCCCTTTTTCGTTGGGTCAGTCTTGTTGAGTACTTTTTGTACTCAGGGTTTGTTAACCCTTGTTGCAGGTGAGTCACATGCGCAGGCTTGTTTTGGTCCCTGCTGCCTGTCAGTGTTTGAAGTCGATGACGATGAGGAATGATGAATGGCCTTTGGATAAGGCAATAGTTTGTGTGAAATAAATAATGTTAATGTAATATTATCCCGCTACTATGGTTGTATGACACTTATGGTTTTGTAAGTTTGAAACAACTGGTTTGTAATATTAAAACTTAAGTCTTCCGCTTTATAATCTCTGGTATGTATATTGAAAACTGTTGTAATCTATAATGACTGTGATTAGGATCCTGTTTGGAAAAGATTCGTGGATGATTCGGGTTTCCCGAGGACACCCGACAGACCTGTTAAGTTGTTGGGAACTTGTGTACGCTATCTGAGGTCGGTTGTGACATCGATAGGTGCACGTGGGCCTGATTTCTTAGGAGGTTCTGCCACAGCTGGTATCAACGCAGGTCCTATCTAAGATCATTGTAGGTTGCTTTTGAAAACCTTCAAATTGATTTGGATCAAAGAAAGTAAACTTGATATTTTAAAGTTCAAATTTCTTTTTTCTTACCTCTGATCTAGCCTCAATCCTATCTTATTTGAAAGTTTGTGGCGGATAATATGATTAGGTTTGTCCTATATATTAAAAATCTAGTACTTTTGATTGTATAAATCTTTTATACTCGGATTCGTAAGATCGATTCATGTATCATGCTTGAGCACCTTGCATAATAATTCCCCTTAAAAGTGGTTGGGTAAGTAATGTCAATCCCATTCTTGCTAACCTCCATTATCCTCAAGCTATCCTTATAGTCCTACCCTAAATTGTACAGGCTATGGCAAAGACCAAGATAACCGCACGCAAGTGCATTGGACCTCACGGAGTCCCTTGCCACCAGTTGGCACCGCGTAACCGTGAGCTTGGTGAAGGAAGTTCCAAGACCCTAGGAGATGAAGGATCTTCAAACAATCCCGCCAACATCGAGAACCTTACCAAGGAGCTCAACACTCTTCATCGAGCTCAAGCCAAAGATCAAGAGAAGCTGGCGGAAATGGAAAGGGCCATCACCATGACCATGGAGCTGCGGAATGAAGCCTCGACACGAGAGGATGCGGCCAACGAACGCATCCATGAGTTGGAGTTTTACGTAGAAGACCTACAGATGGACAATGCCATTCTTCATGAGAATGTCCACATGATGTACGCTCAACTTCATCCTCCGCATGGGGATGGTGAAGTTATAGATGAAGAAATGATTGTAGATCTAGGAGAAGTCGAGAATGAAGAAGAGGAGGAGGACCCTGAGGAGTTAGTGTACTTCTCAGATGAAGATGAGGTTTTGTCCGATATGGACACGGACGCTGATGACTGAGAGCTTGGAGTAGAAATAGTTCTTTTTCTACTTTTTTAGTAAACCAGGGTTGTCTTGTGGGATACAAGACATGTAAAATAAATAAGTACCCCTTTGTAGCATGAAACTTTTTAACTACTTTCAATAAAATAATAATGTAAATAAACGTGTCTCTCTAACAGATGCCTCGTCATAACACTCGAACTGGTGCAAGTACCTCGCAAGACAATGAGGATGTCCCAAATCCTCCACCAATGCCTCCGACTATGGCAGATGCCATAACTGCACTCGTCTATGCAACGATAGAGAATGCTAGGTTGTTAAGGGAAATGGCTCAGAACCAACAAGCACCACACCCTAATCATGGCCACCGTAATAATGGAAATGATGAGACAACCTATATTGATTTTACTGACACACGTCCGCCTGTGTTCTCTAAGGCAGAAGAGCCTTTAGAAGCTGACGATTGGCTCTAGACAATGGAGCAAAAGTTTGAGCTGATTCGCTGTACCGAGATTCAGAAACCAAGGCTTGCGGCACAGCAACTCCGAGGAGCTGCTGGTGCCTGGTGGGCAAATTTGGTAGCTGTATAGCCCGCTGGTCACCAAATCACCTGGATGGAGTTTAAGGATGCCTTCAGGGCACACTATATTCCAGATGGTGTGATGACCATGAAGTTAGAAGAGTTCCTGGCTCTTAAGCAAGGGGAGCACCCGGTGATGCACTATGTTGGGCATTTCAATCACCTGTCACAGTATGCTATAGAGTATGTGAATACTAATAGGAAGAAGAAGAATCATTTCATGAGAGGTCTGAACACCAAACTTCAGACCATGATGGCAACTTGTGGCAACGCAACTTATCATGAGACTGTCAACATTGCTATCGCTTCAGAGGAGAATTACCGCCGACACAAGGAAGCGAAGAAAAAGAGAGCATTTGCTTCTGGATCGTCGAGTGGAAAGCGTCAAAAGGTGGTCTACCATCCTCAGAATCATAGCCGTGCACCATTCCACCCACAACAAAGCCAAAGCAGGCAGCAAATCTTTCTTCACCCTGCAACTAATACGCCTTATCCTAATCAAGCACCGCAGCAGCAAAATAATACAAATAATGCAAACCACACTGCTACTTCCTAGAATCACAATTATCCATGTTATAATTGTGGTAAACCCGGACACTTTTCCCGAGAATGTCCGTATCCTAGGAAGAGTAATCCTAATGTACCTAAAGCCCCTGTTACTCAAGCTCAGAATCAGCACAAGGGCAATGCTTAGAACGGTCAGAAAGGTCAGGCTGAGAAGAAATCTAGAAGGGTCTTCTATACTTAGGTGGAATCTATTCCAGAAGGAGAACCAGTAATGATTGGTATGTTTCCCGTTGCTAAGCACCCTGCAATTACCTTATTTGATTCCGGTGCATCCCATACATTCATCAATCGTACATTTGTTGTGGAGCATGGGATAACTATTGGGGAAACAAAAGAACCATATCATATACAGTCGCCCGGGGGACGACTCTGTACAAGGGAGATAGTTCAGCATGTACCTATTGATTTGGGAGGACATGAGTTCCCTACCAGCATGCTGATATTAAAGGATCAAGATATAGATGTGATCCTTGGTATGAACTGGTTAACTCAACACGGGGCTATCATAGATGTCCTGCGTAGAACCATAAGAGTAAATGTACCTGGCAGCAAAACCCAACTTCTCATCCAACTTCCCTTTCCTAAGAGTACAGTTGGAACGGTCTGTGCAGCTACTGTTGAAGAAGCCGAGAACATTCCTGTGGTATGTGAATTTATGGATGTTTTTCCCAATGATCTGCCTAGACTGCCACCAGACCAAGATGTGGAGTTTAGAATTGACCTAAAACCAAGAACGGCACCTGTGTCCAGAAGAGCATATAGGATGCCACCCAAAGAACTAGCCGAATTAAAAATGCAACTACAAGAGTTGTTAGACAAGGGTTTTATTCAACCCAGTTCATCACCTTGGGGATGCCCTGCTATCTTCGTGAAGAAGAAGGACCAAACCTTAAGGTTATTTGTTGACTATCGGTCGTTAAATGAAGTCACCATAAAGAACAAATACCCCTTACCCCGAATTGATTTGCTTTTTGACCAACTTGCGGGAGCTAAGGTGTTCTCGAAGATAGACTTGAGATCAGGCTATCGCCAGATTAAGATCAGATGAGAAGATGTGCCGAAGATAGCGTTTACTACCCGATATAGTCTGTATGAGTATTTAGTCATGTCTTTTGGGCTGACCAATGCCCCAGCTCATTTCATGTACCTGATGAACTCAGTGTTCATGTCCGAGTTGGATAAGTTTGTAGTGGTATTCATTGATGACATTCTTATCTATTCTAAGAGCAAAGAAGAACATGCGGAACATCTCCGCATTGTTCTACAATGATTAAGAGACCACCAATTATATGCCAAATTCAGCAAATGTGCATTCTGGTTAGAGGAAGTACAATTTCTTGGTCATGTTTTATCTGCTGAAGGTATAGCTATTGATTCGAGCAAGGTAGAAGAAGTCCTTGACTGGAAAGCACCTACCACTGTTCATCAAGTTCGTAGTTTTCTAGGGTTGGCAGGTTATTACCGTTGGTTCATCCCTGACTTCTCCAGAATTGCGAAGCTAATTACTGGACTGCTGAAAAATCAAACTAAGTTTGTATGGTCAACAGAATATGAGAAGGCCTTTCAAACATTAAAGAAGTTGTTGACAACTACACCAGTATTAGCACAACCTAATATCGAGAGGCCGTTTGATATCTATTGTGATGCATCTGGAATTGGTATTGGTTGTGTTCTTATGCAAGAAGGCAGAGTCATAGCATATGCTTCCAGACAACTCAAGAAGCATGAAGAACATTATCCCACCCATGATCTTGAATTAGCCGCAGTTGTTCATGCACTCTAGGTTTGGCAACATTATTTATTGGGCAATATCTGTCATATCTATACAGATCACAAAAGTTTGAAATATATCTTCACCCAGTCAGAGTTGAATATGAGGCAAAGAAGATGGTTAGAACTTATCAAAGATTATGACTTAGAAGTGCATTATCATCCAGGCAAGGCTAATGTGGTTGCCAATGCCCTGAGTCGCAAGAGTCATTGCCATTGTCTGACTGTGAAACCTATGCAACGAACATTGTGTCAAGACATGGAGCATCTGAATTTACAAATCATAGAACAAGGTTCCCTGTCCAATATTGCAGTTGAGTCCACTATCAAAGATCAGATCATTGCTGCTCAACGAAAAAGTAAGGGTATAGCCCATATCAAAGATAAAGTCAGATCTGGAAAACCAACATATTTCAATATTGATGAATCCGATGTCGTATGGTTCAAAAATAGATTGGTAGTACCCAAGAGTCCGGAGCTATGAAAGCAGATTCTTGATGAAGCTCATTCTACAATATACTCCATTCATCCAGGTAGCAACAAAATGTATCATGATCTGAGAACGAGATATTGGTGGACCAAAATGAAAATAGAAATAGCTCAATATGTGGCCAAATGTGATACTTGTCAGAGAGTCAAAGCGATTCACATGAAGACTGCGGGTCCATTACATTCATTGCCAGTTCCATCTTGGAAGTGGGAAGATATCTGTATGGACTTCATAGTGGGGTTGCCTAGGACATCTGCAGGCTACAATTCAATACGGGTTATTGTTGATCGCCTAACCAAGATAGCTCATTTCTTACCAGTCAGAGATAAATATCGAGCGGAACAGTATGCAAAGCTTTATCTTGATAGAATTTTTTGTCTGCATGGGGCACCCAAGACCATCGTCTCTGACAGAGGGTCATTGTTCGTATTCAAGTTTTGGAAAAGTTTACATGAGTCTTTGGGAACCAAACTTATCCGCAGTTCTGCTTATCATCCGCAAACAGATGGACAGACTGAAAGGGTAAATCAAATTCTTGAAGATATGTTAAGAGCATGCGTTCTTTCCTATGGTGCTATATGGGATGAATGCCTTCCCTTAGCTGAATTCTCATATAACAATAGCTATCAAGAGAGCATTAAAATGGCACCATTTGAAGCATTGTATGGCCGTAGATTCCAGACACCTTTACATTGGTCAGATGTTGGAGAACGTTGGTTCTTTGGACCGGATATGGTCAAGGAAGCTGAAGAGAAAGGTAAACTCATACAAGCTAATATGAAGGTAGCTCAATCCCGATAGAAAAGCTATGCTGATAAAAGGAGACGACCGCTAGAATTCATAGTGGGAGATCATGTCTACCTCAAGGTATCACCGATGAAAGGAGTTCATCGTTTTGGGATTCGGGGAAAGTTGGTGCCCCGTTATATCGGTCCTTTTCAAATCCAACAACGATGCGGACCAGTCGCCTATCGCGTCAAGCTACCAGATCACATGTCAGTTGTGCATGATATCTTCCATGTATCCCAGTTGAAGAAGTGTCTTCAAGTACCTGACCAAGTGATCGACTTTGGTGATGTAGAACTAGCACCTGATTTGACTTATGCCGAGTTCCCCATTAGAGTCTTAGATCAGAAAGATCGAGTCACTCGAAGACGTACAATCAAGTTCTACAAAGTACAATGGAACCAACACACTGAAGAAGAAGCTACTTGGGAGTCCGAGGATTACTTAGAAGAAAACTTTCCTGACTTCTTTGCTTTTGTCTAGTTGCAATACCTTGTCTATATTGTAACTTGTCTCTTTTGTCAAAAGAATGGAAAACCCCCTCACTAGCCTTTTGAATAAAGTTATAATGTGTTCGTTTGACACATTTCCTTTTCCATTACTTAATCCTAAGTTTTAAATCTCGGGACGAGATTTCTTTAAGGGGGAAAGGTTGTAACACCTCTAGTGTTTTGACCTATCATTAAAATTTGACATGTCATCATATGCATTGCAAAGCATTCATAAAGTAGAAAAATTTGAATGCATTCACTAAATAAGCTTTATTTCATAAGTTGTTATTTTATGTGATACAATGTGATTCAAAACTCTAAATGAAAATCATGACCACAAGGGTCAAAATTCATGTGATTGTGTGAGACCATGTGTTGATTGACTCAAATAACCTTAATGGGCCATGTTACTGGTCAAAAATCAAAGTTAAGTCAAAAGGAAAACAAATCAAATTTGAATTCCACTTCAAATTATAAAAGTCCTTTTTGCCTCTTTTGTATATTTCAAAATCTATTTGGAATTTGGGGTTGTGACAAAAAGCAAAGGTGAAGCTTATTTTATAAGGATCAACTTTGGTATTCAAAGTTTTTAAAGCTTACATATAAAATTTGGAGTAATTTTTAAATGATTCAAATACGCAAATGCACCCCAAATTTAAATTTCAAAATGGAGGCAGAATTTGAAAATATTCCTTGAAGCAAAGTTGTAGAGTTTGAAAAGTTGAGCAACTTTCATTTTTGGAGATTTTCAACTTCTTTAGAAAATTTGAGAGTAATTTGTAAAAGTAACTCAGTGGCAGTTCTGTAAATATTTCAAAAATCAAAATCGACATCGCCTGTTTGCCACCGACGACACGCAGCTGTTCGCCGCCGACCTTCTTCGCCGCTTTCTCATGTGGTGACACGCAGCCGGCACCGTGGCGAGCTCGTTCATGCGCTGTCGACGCCGGACGCATCCTTCTCTGCTATAAATAGGAGCACCGCCGCCGTCGTCCTCCATTTTTCCTCTCTGCTCTGCTCCGCCACCATTCAGCTCCGCCGCTCGCCGTAGCCGCCGTCGACCCCTTTTCCGTCGTGCCTAGCTAAACCAGCATGATTGTTGTGACCTAGCGCTCCTCGTAGGCTTGCTCGCGTCGCTTGGGTTGGCCGGAATCGACCGGCGCAACGTGTTCTTCCTCGTGACCGGCCGGAGCTCCGCCACCATCGACCTCACCGTGGCCCCAACGTTTCAGCCCGTCTCCGCCTTCACCAAGCACACCGTCGTAATCGCGGTGAGCTCCTGAGCGTGATGCTCGCTTCGCTTTAGCTTCTACTGCATCATAGCCGTGGTTACACCGTGTGCCGTCGTGTCCGCGCCGCCATGGCCGGCGTGGCTCTCTCTCCGGTGCGCCAACTGCCTTTCTGAAGGCTGGGATAGATTCGTGGGGTAGAGTAGGTCATGCAGGTGCGGTCTGCCTCGCCGGAGCATCTCCGCCGGCGCGTTTTGGCCGACCGGTGATGGCAGCGCCGCCGTATGCTCGGTGTTGTGTCACTGACGAGCGGGACCGGTTGTCAGTGAGAGATAGAGAGAGAACAGTAAGGTTTTGTTATTTTCTGAGTTATGAATAGTGCAGCAACTTGGGGAATTTATAGGAAAATAATCATAGCTCCAAAAATTCTGAAAAATTTTGTGTAGCTTGTGTACATGTTCTATTATGGTTTAAAAATTTGAAACTTGAAATTTGAATAAATTTTTAATGTTCAAACATTCAGTCAATTAATTGATAAATGCAATTTCCATAATTTTTGTAGGTCACTATATAGCTCCAAAAATTATGAAATTTATTTTGGTACACTAATTTGTTATGAGGAAGCTTACATAAAATTTTGAGGTCATTTGGAACAAGTTTATTTTTGGGCTTATTTCCAAATTAATTCAAAAATGAATAACAACAAACCCTAAGTGTTAGGGTTAGGGTTTGATCTTGTTTGGGTCATGTTTTGTGACCAGTAGGGTTTCAAGATCAATTTGGTCAAGTCACTTAGGTCATAAACCCTAGCTGTTAGTGTCAATTAGTTTTGTTGACTTGCAACTATACCGTGAAGGAAAGTTGTATTCAAGGTGTTGTTATATTTCATGCATCATGAAAGCATCATGTTTACATTATCATCATGTTGAAGCATATGTTATTATTTCGTGTAGAATCCGAGAGTGAACCGATTTTAGTTGAGCAAGTTGTGGAAGAATCCCTAGTTGTCTCGGGATTTGATATTTGTGGTACTGATCTGGAACCCGAGATCGTCAACGAAGGCAAGCCCTGGTTTATGCATTAAACCATTACCTTGTTTACTTTGAAAAGTTTATCACCTATGTTACCTATTGCATTAAGTTGATTAATTCAAATGTTACCTACTTGATGCATTGTCTACCTTGTTACTTGTTTACCATCCTTGAAGATGTTTTTATTTACAAAGGCGTAGAATTACTTAGTATGCTTTATGGTAGGCTTTCAAAGTAAAAGTTTTGATACAATCAAAGATGGCATACTGGCCAAAGAAAGAAAGAAAGAAGATAGAATGAACTAAAGACTAGTCGGGTGGCTTATCTTGAATGTTGCCGACTATGTCGCTTAAAGGCCACTCATTGTGGATCTTCTGAACGAGACACTTTGTAGTACTGGTCACATACTCTGGTAAGCCTACTTCGGCTAATCCGATACTAAGACGAATGCCCACGCACTGGGAGTGGTGAGATGGCGGGAGTAGTGTGTACCCTCGTGGCTTGAATGTGGCCGGATTTGAGGCGTGCTGTGCTCTCGGGTGGCGTGGAGACGGCTTAGTATAGGAGGATCCGGTAGCGAGGTTGATATATGCAAGATTAAGTTCTACATATGTTGTGTGATAAGGAATCCCCAGCTGGGACTTGAATCAATTCAAATTGCTGGTGCTCCACTTATATGGAGACTCGATTCATTACAGAAGCAATGCAGGACTGGTGAATTACTAAAATATGAGAAAAAGAATGGAATGAGAAGGATTGGAATATGGGATATGAACACTTAGTTTGAGATAATGAACCAAAGTACTTCGGGGTAAAACTTGAAAATAGGATCAAGAATAGTAAGCTTTTGGCAAAGAACTTTTGAATATTGCTACATCCTTACCTTGACCCAACACCTGCATCCCTAAGACCTTCACCCCTTTTTCGTCGGGTTAGTCTTGTTGAGTACTTTTTGTACTCAGGGTTTGTTAACCCTTGTTGTAGGTGAGTCGCATGCGCAGGCTTGTTTTGGTCCCTACTGCATGTTAGTGTTTGAAGTCGATGACGATGAGGAATGATGACTGGCCTTTAGACAAGGCAATAGTTTGTGTGAAATAAATAATGTTAATGTAATATTATCCTGCTACTATGGTTGTATGACACTTATGGTTTTGTAAGTTTGAAACAACTGGTTTGTAATATTAAAACTTAAGTCTTCCACTTTATAATCTCTGGTATGTATATTGAAAACTGTTGTAATCTACAATGACTGTGATTGGGATCCTGTTTGGAAAAGATTCGTGGATGATTCGGGTTTCCCGAGGACACCGATAGACCTGTTAAGTTGTTGGGAACTTGTGTACGCTATCTGAGGTCGGTTGTGACATCGATAGGTGCACGTGGGCCCAATTTCTTAGGAGGTTCTACCATAGAAACCATTGGAGCTTGATGAACAAGATATTTGGCATATGTATCGCATGAGGGTTTTGGGTGGTGACTTGCCTTTGGTCCTGGTGGCTCCTATTCTCTAGGGGCCGATTGTAGAGAGCCAAGGGTTGGAAGCTAGCGGGGGTTCACAAGTTGTAATGGATGATGTCGTTGGCGAGAATTTATAGGTTGTAGTGGATGATGTTGCCGAGTTTGTGGAGGGTGTGGCGAGGGAACTGGTGGATAATGTGCTTGAAGATTTTGTCCTTGAAATGGCCAAAGAGGTCACTTGTGAGGTGTGCTTCGAGGAGGATGCGTCTGATGTTTGGGAGTATCCACGCTGGGGGCTGGCTTGATGTGTTGCGGGGTTAGATTTGTTTTTGTGTGATTGTTGTAAACTTGTACTTGTTGTGGGACCCATCGAGGGTCTGTATGACTGTAACGAGTAACTTATTGTTGCTTCATGTTGGGCGGCATGCATCTGATTGTTGTGGTGGCGGCGCCCCTTTCCGTTTTGGGCAAGGTTTGTTTGAATCGTTCTAAAATGCTGAGTGCAATGACCCCCCTTCTTTAGGCGAGGCTCGCTGGTTTTGTTGTAAAACAATGAGTTTAGCGATGCCCCCCTTTCTTTGGCGAGGCTCACTGGTTTCGTTCCAAGATGCTGAGCATGGCGATGCCCCCCTTTCTTTAGGCAAGGCTCGCTAGTTTGGTTCTAAAGCGTTGAGCGCTGCGATGCCCCCCCCCCTTTTCTATAGGCGAGGCTTGCTGGTTTTGTTCTAAAACATTGAACGAAACCACGCTCCCCTTTCTTTAGGTGAGGCTCTCTGGTTTGGTTCTAAAATGCTGAGCGCAGCGACGCCCCCTCTTTCTTTAAGTGAGGCACGCGCGTTTAGCTTTGAAACTTGATAGGAACTTAAATAGTCAATGAGAAACACAAGAAGAGATGAGTAAAATTTGACTTTATTTCCAATGTCGAAGGTTACAAAGTTGCGCTAGTTCTAAGTACGTCTGGAGCTGGGTTTTGAAAAGCTGGTCCTAGTGGAAGATGATGCTACCTTGGGGAATCCGCTCGCCGATCGATCATGAACCTTGGTGAACTTCGAGGACCTTCTTTTAGCCTTGGCGAAGGAGGTCCCGGTTGATGCTATCTCTCATAACCATGGAGGTTGAATGTTTTCTTCTTGTGGAGTTTGGACCTGCCGCGGTTGAGTGGAGCTCAGAGCATGAGTTTCTCCTTGAGCGCCATCATGTTCTGGTTCCTAGTGAAGCTTTATTGGCATGCAGCTGATTGCCCACTTGCTATGGGGTGGGATTGAGACCCCTCCCCTTGAGGTGTGCATGCTTGGTGCCCAAGCTCTTGTCGATGTTGGATTTCCCTGACCCTCGATCGAGTGTTGCTAGATATATGTGAGCTCCACCGCTCTTGTTATTGTTTGAGGGTGCCGTTTGGCACTGACCAGCTTCCAGTCGCTAGTGTTTATGGTCCCTTCACGTGCTGGCTTGAGGACGATGGTGAGGGAGCACTCGGGGGATGTTACGTTTTTTTCTTGTGGTATCCCCCGAGTGCTCTTGGCTTTGGGACTGCTTTGACTGGGTTCACTGATGAGATTGTTCCAGCTGTCCTTAACATTATGTTTGTTCTTGTGGTACCCTCATTTATCTGGTCGAGGGTTGGGTCAGGTGGTTTTTTGGGCGAGGCTTTTCTCTTGCGAGGGTTTGGAGGTTGGCGAGGCATTTTTGCTCGTGAGGGGTTTAAAAGTTGTGGCTTGGGTCTAGAGTCCCTGATGATTGTTTTGAGTGGGGTTTGGGGTGGTATTTATAGGGTGATTTGACTAGGGCCTTGGTTGGCATGATTGCGCGCTTTTAATGCCTGGGTAAGCGGTTGAGCCCTTGATGTTGTATTTATTTTGGGTGATTCATTTTGTGGTATTTTAATGAGGGTGGCTAAAGTTGAAGAGTGGTTGTACTTTTGTTAATGGGGCTAGTGCATGGAGTAAATGCGGTTTTTGATGTGAAGGGCCTTCCCTTTGTCTCTGATAGTGTGGCTTGATTGGTTGTTTCATTGGCCCCCTATTTTGTAGCCGTTGTGTTTGTGCCGAAGGTAGGTGTTTATTTTGTCCTTGGCGTTTGTTTTTGACCTCCGTGCGTGTCCTTCGTCCTAAGGATAGGTGGAGTTTTGTTTTGTGAGCCCATGGCATTTTTGGGTAGGGTGCTCGCTTATTTTGACCTCTGCACCCATCCTTTGTCTTAAGGATGGGTGGGGTTTGCCTTGTGAGCCCCTGGTGTTTTTGGCGAGGGTGCTCACTTGTTTGGACCTCCACGCCCATCCTTTGTCTTAAGGACAGGTGGGGTTTGCTTTGTGAGCCCCTGGCGTTATTGGTGAGGGTGCTCATGTGTTTGGACCTCCGCACCTATCCTTTGTCTTGAGGACGGGTGGGGTTTGCTTTGTGAGCCCCTGGCATTTTTGGCGAGGGTAATCACTTGTTTAGACCACCACACTCATCCTTTGTCTTGAGGAAGGGTGGGGTTCGCTTTGTGAGCCCCTGGCATTTTTGGCGAGGGTGCTCACTTGTTTGGACCTCTGCACCCATCCTTTGTCTTAAGGTTGGGTGGGGTTTGCCTTGTGAGCCCCTGGCGTTTTTGGCGAGGGTGCTCACTTGTTTGGACCTCCATGCCCATCCTTTGTCTTAAGGACGGGTGGGGTTTGCTTTGTGAGCCCCTTGCGTTTTTGGCGAGGGTCTTACTTGTTTGGACCTCCGCGCTCATCCTTTGTCTTAAGGATGGGTGGGGTTTGGTTTTTTAGTGCTTAAGGAAGGTTTTGTGCCGAGCGGGGGTTGAGCCAGGTAGCCTAGTTCGGTACAAACCTTTACCTGTATTTTGTGGTGATGAGGGTCAGTCGGCTTTGGGCCACCCATTTCGACGGAGGTTGGATTTTAGGAGAATGCATATTACATTAGATGGTATAGCATCTACCTTGTTAAAAAACCTTGCGCCCCTTCACAATGAAAAAGAGTGCAGTGCTGAATTTTTTACATGCCTGAATGGAAAAGGAAAATTACATTATGCGAGTGCTCGCTAAGGCACCACTATGGGTAGTATTTGCGAAGGTCATCGATGTTCCATGTGTGAGGGAGCTAGTTACCCTCGCTGTGTTGGAGATTGTATGCCCCGGTTCTTGTTGTTTGAGTGGCCAAGTATGGGCCAAGCCATTTTGGTTGAAGCTTGCCCACCATCTTGGCGTTTTGCTTTGTGATGAGGACCATGTCTCCTGAATTGATTTGACGAAGGTTTACTTTCTTGTCTCTCCATTGGGTGGTTTCATCTTGATATAAGCGAAGATTGCTGACTGCTTGGCGTCTAAGTTCTTCTGTGAGGTCTTTTGTTAGTTGCTCTTTGTCTTGGGTGGTAGTTGCATCTTTTGCGAAGGTGACTCTTGGTGACTTGTGTGTGAGTTCTTCTAGCAGGATAGCTTCTTCTCTGAAGTGGAGTTTGAAGGGTGTGAACTTTGTTGCCCTCGACTCGGAGGTGTTATGTGACCAAATGACTGAAGTGAGCTCCTCTACCCATTTTCCTTTGGGTATGCCATGTAATCTTTTTGAAATGCCTTGGAGGATAATGTTGTTTGCTCTTTTGACGAGGCCATTGGACTGTGGGTGTCTTACTAAGGCGAAGTAGACCTTTGTTCTGATCTACAAGCAAAATTCTTTGAATACTTCACTGTCAAATTGTGTGCTATTGTCCACTGTCAGTTCTCTTGGAAGTCCAAAACGGCATATGATTTGCTGCCAGAAGAATTTTTTGATGGTCTGTGAGGTTATAGTTACTAATGGCCTTGCTTCTATCTATTTGGTGAAGTACTCAACGGCAACTATCGCATAGCGAAGGTTCCCAAGAGCTGTTGGCAGTGGTCCGACTAAATCCATTGCCCATCGTTGGAGGGGCCAGGTTGGGCAAATTAAGGTGGTTGGTGCCCCTAGTCTGTTTGAGTGTGATGCTGAAAGTTGGCAGCCCTCATAGTGTTGCACTAGCGAGGCTGCGTCGTTGATTACTGTTGGCCAATAAAACCCTTCTCTGAATGCTTTTCCAACTAGTTCTCTAGGTCCATTGTGGGATCCACATGAGCCCTCGTGTATCTCCTTTAGCAACTGCTTTCCCTCACTGAATGTGACGCATTTGAGCAATGCGGCTGTTACGCTGGCCTTGTATAGCTCGTCATTGATAATTTTGTACCCTCACGCCCTCTATTGCATCCTCTTTTCTTCCTCTTTAGTTTCTGGTTCATGGTAGCCTTTGAGGTAGGCAACGATGGGTGTTCTCCAGTCTTCGTTGTGTATTGCGTTGATGAGTTTTGGTGTTTTGACGTTCATTTCTACCGAGGGTTGACTGATGACCTCAAAGAAGACGTCTGAGGGTAAGGTGATACCCTGGGCTACGACTTTTGCTAGTTCATCGGCCTCGCTATTTTCTGACCTGGGTTTGGTTTGGTTGTGATTCCCAGGAAGGAACCCTCGATTTTGCGGACTGTGAGCAGATATTTTTGCAACTTAGGTTCTCTGGCTTTGAAGCTTTTCTCGATGTGGCCTAAGATGACTTGGGAGTCAGTTTTGATAACTACTCACCTTGCTGAGAGTGCGTGGAGCTTTGATAGAGCCAAGATGATTGCTTCATATTCTGCGCTATTGTTTGTGCACTGGAACTCTAGCCTCGCTGCGTATCTGAATTTGATTCTAGATGGCGAGGTTAGAATTGCCATGATTACGGCTCCTACTGACCCCCATGCCCCGTCTATGTGCACTGTCCAGATTGGTTCTGTGACCTCCGTTGTGTTGTAAGTGTCGGGCATCTAGTCTATGACGAAGTCTACGAGTGCTTGGGATTTGATTATGTTTCTCCCAACGAACTCTATTATGAAGTCGTTGATTTCGGTGGCCCACTTTCTGATTCACCCTATGGCCTCTAGGTTTTTGAAGATGTTGTCGAGTGGAAAACTTGAGGGTATGATGATCTTGTGCACCTAGAAATAGTGCTTGAGTTTTCTGGAGGCCATAACTACTGTGTATGCCACCTTCTCCATTTCTGTATAAAACTTTTTGGTGCCGTCGAGGGTCTTGGATACATAATATACTGGTAGTTGCTTCATCTGGTGCTCTTCTTACTTTTCCCTTACTAGCACTATGTTGATACCATGTGGCGAGGCTGCAACATAAAGGAGGAGTGGTTTGCCAGGTTGAGGGCTATCGAGGGTTGTGAGGTTGTGTAGGTAGGCCTTTAGGTCATCGAAGGCTTTTTGCTATGTAGGTCCCTAGCTGAATGGGTTCATGTTTTTTAGTACTTCAAAGAAAGGGAGCCCTCACTCCGTGGATCTTGAGATGAATCTATTTAGAGCAGCGAGCCTTCCTGCAAGCCTCTGTGCCAGCTTTCTTGAGGTCAGGGGTTTCATGTTGAGGATTGCATTGATTTTTTCTGTGTTGGCCTCGATTCCTCTTGCTGAGACGAGGCAGCCGGGCAGCTTCTCAATACGATCTTGTTTGAATTTGCTTTGTACGACGATGTCATCCGCGTAGGCTGAGATTACCTCGTCCTTTTTGAATACCTTCGTTGTCATTCAGGCAAAGGTTGACCCTGTGTTTCATAGCCCCTTGTGGCAGAACCACCCTAATTATATAACCCACATGCACCTGTCATTGTCCTAAAGACCTCTGACTGCTGCACATGAGAGCCAGATGATTCTATAGTCTGTCGGGTGTCCTCGGGGAACCCCGAATCATCCACATTTTACAACTCATATAGGATCAACATAGAGTTACCACAATATTACAATATTGGTTACAAAAATATCATACATCGGAGTGCAGAAGACTTATAATATTAGTTTACAAAACATGTTCAAGTAAAAACTTAACTGGTCTACGCTACCTGAGAGCATATGCAAGTCCTGCTTGGGGTTTCCTTACCACACAACATATGTAGGTCCCAGTTTCAAACTTACATGTATCAACCTTCACTCGGATCCTCCAAAACATGAACCAGTCTACGCTACCTGAGAGCACAGTACTCCACCTCCCTACGCCACTCCTAGTGCATTCACAGGATGAGTACAGGCTACTCTCACCATCTCCCATGCCCAGTGCGCAGTTATCTTTTCACATAATGGAATAGCCAAGGTGTTAGGCTTACTGGAGTATGTGGCTAGTACTACAAGATCTCGACCACACACAGGCCTACAACGAGCGGTCCTCAATCAACACAGGCGTGATGAGCATGACCAGACAAACATGTCTACCCAACACTTACCTTAATATCAATTCCTGCCTGGTCTCAATTTAAATATTATTATGAATCATGGTTTTCTTGCAACCCAAAAGCAGAACTAAAAGAGCCAGGCAAAACATATTTCCCACGAATGATGAAACCATCATTCGACTTCTATCGAAGTCTAAGGATTACTAAGCATAAGAGATATCAACCTACACATGCTAGTGGGGTACGACTATGGATACCTGAAACAAGATAATCAAGAAACAATGGTATTCGACCAACTCCTATTTACTTAATGCACATCTCACGAGACTTAAAGTATAATAAAGATTTGTAAATATTAGAGAAGGGTTTATGCTTCGAGGTTTGCCTACGTTGCAGAGAAGGTTAGTTCCACAGAGGATCCAGAAACTAAACTTGGCACCAACGCCACGGTGGATGGACCTTCTCCGAAACTTGATCGACACGAATCTTCTCACTCTCGTGCACTACACGTAATAAATGATGATTTGCTTAACATAATGGACTACATGCCATGATGCATGATGAGAGACATTCAAGTGCATGACAGAAGTTAAACAAAGAAAAGAAAGTTGAGTACAACTTTCCTTCACCAAGGAACTAGGGTTTGTTTATTATAAAAGTATTGTAGTTAATTAACATTCAAGTTAATTAGTTGTTTATCATGAAAGGCATAACATAACATGGATCAGCAAGAGATTAACATATTTCCTAACTCATGATCATTATAAGGAACTCATAAAACTAAATACTAATTAAGCCATTTTATTTATTATAAAAACAAGTTGATCATGTGGTTATTAAGAAAGCAACACTTATCGCATTATACTAGTAAACAATGCAAGGTATTTAACTAACATTACACAAGTTCAACCATGAGAGCAAGCAAGGATAATCACATGACCTAATCATATGCATTGCTTAACTAGTCCTTTGAGTAAACTATTCTATTTATTAACTAACAAGTTAATTATAAGCATAACATGAAAAACATTAAGTTGCCAAGGAACAGCAAAGGGATTAGTGTTCCAAGGTCTACAATCAACTCCAAAATACACCCAAAGTCATTTTAGGATTTATATAAATCATTTTAGTATTTATTAAATAAATAAAAGGCATTTAAACACACTTAAATTAATTAACCAATTTAGAATTATCAAGACAGTACCAAACTTTTTGTGAAGGCACATCTAAGCATGTAAAGCATATACAAAAATTTTCATGATTAAAGGATTATTATTTTAGCCTATAAAAATCATGGATGGTACATTTATTAATTAAAAGAGGTAATTTTTAAGCATAACAAAGTTACTGAAAAAGGCTAACTAATATTTTTTTTGTCGTAGATCATATCATAACAAGGCTACAAAGCAAATTTCATAATTTTAGCATGTCCCGAGAATGAGTTATCAAATAAACAAGAATCAACATATAATAGCATTTTTTGAAAAAGATTAACAGGAAAAGGAAAAACACATTTGCATCAGGGACCCTACATTTTTAACTAATCAACCAAGCCTCGGTCTAAAAAACCTTCTCTCTAGCTATTAAGCATCTGGAACAAGAAAGATTTTCTAATTTGTTTTTGTGAAAGAACCGCCCAATTTATATAAGATCAAGTACGGCTGTCCCCGCTAACATGTTGACACACACATACTTTCACTTATATAAACCCGGTAGTCCGCCGAGTGTCCCGAAAGACCTCGGTAAATCAACATCACAACCAAGATCGCGTGATTAAGCAAATACACATCACATACACAGGGTTGCAGCGGAAATTATATTACATAAGGGTTCACAAATAAAAGTACAAGTTTGGGTTTCAAAACCGCTTAGTGAAAACAACATAGCTTTCAAATGATTACATTAATATAAGTTCCAAATATATTGCTAGCATAAGTGACATCATCCGACAAAAGCATATAGATGAGAAGTAACTATAGAATCACCGAGCCCACCGGCGGTTAGCCACCATCTTCAACAGGCCGAGAACTCCACCTGCAACATGGTAGGATAAACCCTGAGTACTCGAATGTACTCAGCCAGACTTACCCATCGGAAACCAAAACAAATGACACCAAGGATCATGCATAGCTTAATTTAGTGGATCTGGCTGGACAACCTTTTTGCATAAAAGCTTAAGTAACCATTAGCATTATTCACCTGTACTAGTAGTGACTTTTAGCCATTACCTACCATCTATATTAGCACCTGTACTAATCAATCACTTGATTCAGTTGCAAACAATAATAACCATATCAGGTATTTCATGGCTCATTGTCATTATCATCATCATCATCATCATTTAACCATATCTTTAAATTTAGTGAATCTACGTTGCCGCTGCTCAGTCAAGTTCTCACTATCCGGGAAAGACGGCGATTCGAATCGATTCCTATCCAGCTGGAGGGGTATTCCTAAACACAAACCCTACTTCCCCCGTCAGGGTCGCAAACGAGTCACCTTTGGTACGATTCAGGAGTCGCGAGTCTGAACAGATCGACATTCTCAGAGAACCACTCTACCAAGGTTGTTCGGGACTCTAACCCGCCTTGGACTTATGCCAATGGCTCTCCGCATATCCTTACTACCTCTAGAAGGCACGCCACTGCTCGCATCCCCGGCCTGAGTCGAGCTACTAGGCTTCGCGGTCAGAACGACTTATTCGGCCAACTAAGTGTTAGGCTGCGTTCAACATGACATGAGGACGTACAACGTATTGGTCCTTAAATGACACAGACGGGGATAGATTCACACCCAAGACCTCCATGCCTTGTTGCTGCACTACCATCATCCCGTCCGGTCTCCTTTCATTATTAACACATGGTTCTTTTTCATGATAGCAAATATAGCCAACCGTGACCAGAGCTCATCCTACATCTCGCAGGTGACAGGAAATCACCCGACTTCTACCGGTCTATGCATAGCTAAGCATCATTCGATCCTACACTTAATTAGGATTCATAGGATTTTATCTGGACAAGGTAAGGATATAATGCAACAATTGGTTCCAACCAATTCCTATACTTAATGCATCATCAACAATAAAAGATACTCAAGACATTTGTAAAAACATGGAAGGCTTAGAATGCTCCGGGGCTTGCCGGAGATCCGACACAAGTCAGTTCAGTTAGCTTGCACCGTCTTGGTGACATCTCCGGTCCTAGCACTTGCTTAGTCCTACCATCTTCGGGATATATCCACCAAACCAAATCTTCGAGTTTGACTCCATCTCACATCCTTCACATGGTTCATCTAGCGTACCTAAATGAGATGCAAGATGCATGTGTATAAATATGAAGAATAGTACCCTGAGATGCATCACAAAATAGCAAGCAAGACAAGCATAGTTTACACTAACACACTTAAGTACTTTGCGATGCTTAACTTAAACATCACACAATCTATCATGCTAAGATGGCAAAGAAGACGACAACACCAAGCATGACACAAGTTTCCCAAGATCTCAGGTGCTCTAACTCAGTCATCATTCAAGGCATAAGTCACACTTAACAATATACAAGCAAACACTATAATTGGAATCTGCCAATTTCTGGACATGCAAACAACAGCTACAAGATTTAGCTATAACTGGAGTTACACAAATCCAAATGACTTGCAAGAAGACATTTTGGAAATCTTATGGAATTTTCTACAATTCATCTTTAATCATCTTAGCATGATTCTCAAGTTAACTAAGTTAAATATACCCATTTACAGAAACTGGTCCACAATTGACAGAGAGCAGCCATTTCTGAAACCCAACTTTAAACAGGCATAACTCACAAACAAGGTCAAATACCACCAAATTTTAACAACAGCTAGATACATGAATTATCTACAACTTTTGTATAAACAAGTTTCACAACAAAGCACATTATCATGAAGAACTTTGCTAGGTTCCCAGATCTGTCCATAAACCACATTTGTAAGAAAATAAATATTAACTTATGTTGCAAACACATAATTAGGCAAAACCAACTTTACCAACATGTCACACATGACTAAATAACACCAGAAAACCTAGTGTCCATGACCAAATAAATTCTTTTAATGCATTTCTTAATTTATTTTAGATAACAAGGTGACTTAATGAACATATACCAAAAGTATACAATAAATTCTACAAAAATTACAGTGGCTCACATATCCTCTCAATAGTCTACTATACAAATTTCACTCCATTTGAATATGTATAGCAACCTCTATGAAAAAGACAATTTGCTAAAGCAAGAAATCATGTGAGAGCAAGATAAACCAATAACTCACTCATACTTCATCCAATACTCATGAAATTTTTACCACACATCAACTATCACATGAGTAGCATTCCACAAAGATTTCACTTCATTTGGAGCCCTAGATGTGCAGTTATGGAAATTAACAAATTCAACTAGCATTACAACCTTACTGCATAAATCTATTTTTACCGCAAAATAATGAAACTAAAACATGCCATATTATAGATCTAATGCATAGAGAATTTCACAAGGATTCCAAAAAGTCCTCATTTGCTATTTTACGAATCTCCTATGAATTACTATGAATTTCCAAAGATTTAGCACATTTACTGCAAATGGGTCCTTATCAGCACTATTCATTTGAGTCACAGACTTCGCAGTTAGACCCCTCCCTTTCATCAAATTCTGGCGCGAGGTCCTTGGTCGCAGTTGAGAACAGAGGAGGCCGGGATTCGTGATTTCGGCCAGAGGGACAGCATCCCGGTGGTGAGGAAATGACAGGGAAATGGCGGGGGAGCACCATGGGGCTGGCGCTCACGCGTAGGGCTGCTTCGCTCGGCCCGAGGTGGCCCGTAGTGGCCTGGCCATGGAGACAAGCGACTACTGCGATTGTTGCTCCGGTGGCGGTGCTTTCCGGCGCCTTGCTGACCGGAGGAAGGCGTGGGAAGGCGCTCGCGGCTTGCCCGCTGCTGGGCGCGGCTGCAGGAGGCTTCAGCCTAGCCAATGGTGGCCTGTGGTGCCTGGTCCACAAGCACCGGCGTCCAGACGGCAGTGACAGTGGATGCGGTAGTGGCGGCAACGAGCGCGGAGCCGGGCATATGGAGGCCGAGGGACAGGAGAAAACGGCGGAGGAGCTTTGCTTTGGCGGCTGGTAGGGCGGAGGAGGATTGGGAAGGGAGCGGCAGCGGGACAAGGCTCGATGGTCATGGTGACCCGAGATAGGGACGGAGCGAGAGGGAGGAGTAGAAGGGAGAGCGCAGGGGCAGGGCTCTCTAAAACGTCGAGCGTGGGCGAGGTGGCGGTCGTGGGAGCGAGCAAGGGCGAGGTGGCGAGCATGCAGGCGAGCGCGCGAGGCACGCGGCGTGAGCTCTCTGTTCTGGTCGGCACTGTTATAGCTGAAATTTCAAATTTCTAATACCACCTCAAATGTACAGCTGAACATCGTTTTTCTCCCCTTCATAACTCTCTAACCGGTTGACGATTTGTTCAACCGATTGCACCATTGTCTAGAGATACAAGATTACTCCAACCTTTATTAAAGGAGTTTGGCCAGATTTGAAATGGTTTGCAAACTAAAATTCGCCAAATATGGGTACATTGAAACTGAAATCAGCTCCAACACTTAGCCAAAATTGCCAAGTCCAAAAACAGCAGCGGATTGCAACTTTGAGCCTCTGTTTGACTTATTTCCATGCTAAACTAGGGTATGCTACAAAAATAAAGTTTGTTGTACATAACATGGACTACAACTTTTATTTAGGGCTCCACACCAAAACTGGTATAGAACCAATAGTTCTACTTTGACCAATGTAGTGTCACGATAAAGCTTAAATTATCCTTTGTGATCCATTGGAGCATTTTCTGGACATTTGCTCAACATGAACCTTTCATGACTTTTGTTGTAGAATTCATCTAGAGTAATTTTGGTAAGGTTGCAAGGTTTGGGTAATGACTTATGTTTCCATTCACTTTATAGTGCAATTCAAGCACTTAGTAAAACCATTCCAACAAGGATATAACTTATCATTTCATGTGACTTTTTGATTCCAAATATCATGAAACTTTTCCAGTGAGCACTATAGATAGAGAGTGATGTGAGGCACATGAAATAAGTTCTATTAACATCACTCAAACATATATCTTGAAAAGGGTTATAATGTAAACAAGGTGTTTTATCCAAATTCTAGTTGAGCTCGATTTCATACATTTGACTTTGACATCTTCAACACCACTTGATCTATCATGTTTGAGCTCAAACCCACTGCTAACAGGTGACAAACACCTGGGGTGTTACAGTTTTCACTGTTGTCTTCCTCAACTTGACGCAGAACAGAGCAGAGTCGATTGGGGAGGTCAGAATCTGGCCGGAGAAAAAGGCCGACGGCGGTGGGGAAAGGCGCGTAGGGGCATCCCCTGTAGGTGCCCGCACCATAGCTAGGGATGGTCAGTGGCCTCTCGACCACGGACATCGGCAGTCAGAACCCGCAGAACAGGCAGTGACGGTGGTGTTGGGCGGCGTCTGGCTCAGCGGAGGTGAGCGCAGGGAAGAGACGTGGACAGCGGAGCTGGTAGTGGCTTGGTTGGGTGGGAGTTAGCGCAGAGCAGCTAGGGCAGGCGGTGGCAGCGGTTGTGCCATGGCGGCCTGGTCGAGCGCATCCGCGCTCATGGGTAGGGAGCAACGGAGAGGGAGCCGAGAGCGAGAGAGACCGAGAAAAGGGAGGGCGCTCGGTCTCCAATTGCGCCAGCAGCTGCTCGAGGTGGCCACCAAAGCAGCTGCGTGCCCTCGTGAGCGGAAGCGGCAAAAAGGTCGGTGGTGAAGCAGACAGGCAGGCTCCTCCCTCTGGCAACATTGTTCATGACTGACAGTCCATCTTCCTCTCTCCTTTTCTATCGACTCCGTGCAGAACCTTGATCAACTCCAAACACGAAAGTTGTTCATCTATAGGAGCTCTCCAACTTTTGCTTTAAGGATCATCCTCAAAACATCGACGGTTTTGAAGATTTTAAATTTTGAAAACAGGCACTTCAAACTAAAACTGAATTCAGTTAACAGTGCTTGCAAACTGTTATGGTTAGCTAACTTTGGGAATTAAATCAGGACTAAGCATGGATCAAACATTACAACTAATAGCACATTATCAAAGCTTAATCACCACACCAATCAATAGAACAAAAGTTGTACCAATTTTATTCATGAAAATTGATTTAATAAATACCCAAAAATTGAACTTAATAACTCATTTTCAAGGACTTAGGCAAAAATGGCTGTTAGAAAACCAACCTTCAATCCAATCTTTGGGCTCCAAATTAAACATGTTTGACTTCAAAACTCAAACCAACTTTTATTTTATACTAAAGAGCACACTTCCAACTACAAAGTTTATTTTAGCAAAATTTTATTTGTTTAAGCAAACTCACATATATAAAATCTCAAAGAACAATAAATGATGTTTGTTAACATATCATGTATCACTTGAAGCATATCATAAACAACTTTATCATGCTTATAACTTAAACATGAAATGCATTAGTGACTTAACGCTTGATGATTATGCATGATGATGCTCATGATCAAGATTTTAGTTGCTTTTAACATCTAGGATGTTACAATCATTCCCCCTTAAAGTAATCTCGTCCCGAGATTATGAAGTGACAAAAGCTTTGGGTTAAGTAATAGAAAAGAAAATATGTCAAGCACATTAATTTTGCAAGGAGTTCATAAAACAACAAGGGTTTGTTTCGGATATTATAACTGTGATCGAATTAAGGTTGTATTTAATCAACGGATTAGGAAATCCAGGAGAAGCACAATCATGAATCTCTAAAAGAAGTTCCAAGGAGAGCGAAAGAACATTAATTGTGGGCTATAATGGATCCTGACCATAGACCCGATAATAGTGAGCAACCAACAGTATTTCCTTTATGACCGTAGTCAACGGGAGACCCTAGGTATTGACGCTATACTATGGTCACGGATCATGGTACCACCATAGAGTACAATTACAATAGCTTTCAACCAACACATGTCGGTTATCAAATTCAAGGTATAGCATGTGTCAGAATAGAAGAACCAAGACACGATGTGGCAGAACCTCCTAAATTATAGGACCCACATGCACCTGTCACTGTTCAATGACCTCTGACAACTATGCATATGTTCCCGGTAACTTAAGAAGATTGTCGGGTGTTCTCGGGGAACCCCGAATCATCCACGATTTCCGAGCAGGATCCCATTACAGAGTCATTGTAGTATTACAACATTTATTCAAATATCTACATCAGAGTAAAATAGCGGAAGTCTTACAATAATTTAGTTTATAAACCAGTTGTTTCAAAACTTATAAACTAAGTTCGATAAATATTACAAACCATAGTAGTGGAGTGGCATTAGTAACATGACACAAAACACACAATTAAAGTGCCCTACCCAAGGGCCACACATTTACATATCATCATCGGATCGAACAATAGTCATGCAGCACGGTCCAAAGCAGACCTGCTCCTGAGGCTCAGCTGCAACAAGGGTCAACGAACCCTGAGTACAAAAGTACTCAACAAGACTTAACCGAAATAAAACTGATAGAACACAGGAATACAGGCTCAGGGATTCAAGGTATGGCTTTAGCAATACTCAAAGTTCTTTTGCGTAAAAGCTCTTTAACAAAAATCTTTATTTCAACATTTAAAACTTTATAAGAACCATATATGAATCTGCCATGATCCGTAATGAGATCATGAACTTCATATCAAACTCTTTCTCAAATCCAGCTCCAGTTTCATTTATTTACTACGATGATGAACAGAGAGTTGAGTCTCCATAACCGAGGAGCAACGACGATTCGAACCGATTAAACCCAGCTGGGGATTCCAGACCACACGACATATGCAGGTCCCTGGCCTACATATACCAACCTACCCTCAGATCCTCTAAAACAAGAACGGGTCCGCGCCACCTAAGAGCACAGTACTCCACCAATCCAGCCCATTGCCACGTGGGTACACGCTATTCCCGCCATCTCTCCACTCCCAGTGCGCGAGTAGCCATTCTTGTAATAGAATCGCCAAGTTAAGGCTTACCGGAGTATCTGGTTAGTACTACAAAGTCTCATCTCACACAGTTCAACAACGGACGGTTCTTAATCGACACAGGCGGAAAGAACCCGCTCACAAGACATCCATGTCTTGTGGCTCTCACACACCGAGTCTGCCCGGTCTAAATTTATTACTCCACTGAATCATATCTCATGATAACATAAATAACCAATCGTATCCAAAAACCATTTGTATCTCGCAAGTGGCAGGTCATCACCTGACTTTTATCGGTCTAAGCATGGCTAAGCATAAATAGACATTCTTGAATTTAAACGGTTAACAAGGTAGATATGGGAAACAAGGTTGGTAATGCACCAATTAGGTTTTCACTCAACTCCTAAATACTTAATGCAGTACTAAAAAGCAAAAGCAATATAATTTTGTAAAACACAAGGTAGGTTTAAATGCATCCGAGGCTTGCCTTGGTTGTCGGAAAAGTCTGGTTCTGGAGTCATCCCACTGATATCAAACCCGACCTCAACAGACGGATTAACCTCCTCAACCACTTGATTGACTACCACGTTCTCGCTTTTGTTCACTACACGTAGTAACAATGTCATGTTTAACATGATGCGAGATATAAAACATGATGCTTGATGATGGATACAAAAATTAATAACTTGAATACAACTTTCATTCGCGGTACAGTTACAATCCAACAACTACTAAACCTTTTTCATAAACTCAAACACTTACTTTAAGTACCAATAATTATTTTATACTAATGACCCAAGGTCATCACTCAATCAAAAATTCAAACAAAACCTAAGTTATTAAAGTTTACTATTCGCTTTTATGAATTAATTATTTAATTAAAAGATAAGAAATAAATCAACTTTCTCCAAATGAACTCAAAAGTTTTGTAAAGGTTCATCCCATGATAACTAAGTGGCAAAACAATTTTCATAATTTTTGGATAATTATTTAAGCGTAGAAAAATCATGGAAACTCATTTATTAATTAATTGAGCAATTTTATCACATTCAAAAATTACTAAAAAGCAACAGTTCATATTTTTCCTAAATATTATACATCACAGAGAGGTCACAAAAAAAATTTCATAATTTTTGGAGCTCTAATTAATTCTATACAAAAATAACAAAAACATACACTATTCATCCATTTCTGAAAAATAGAAAATCCATTTTCAAAACAAACCGCCACTGACAGGGTGACCCCACCCGTCAGTCCTGTTCCCTGCGCTGACCATGGCGACTACGCGTGCTGACCGGCGATTTCTCACCGCCGGTGAGATCAACGGTGACGGCGAAGGAACCAACATGTTCACCACGACTAGGCGCACCTACTTATGTCACTACTTGCATCGATTGCTGTACAATCTGAGCTCAACGCTGGCCATGGTGGACATGGCGGTGCGGCTACGCTACGCCGGCGAAACGAGACCGGTAGCGGTTAAACAAATGGCCCAGGAAGACTCAGGAGCTCACCCCAAACACACTAGAGTCAAAGGCCGAGCCGAAGGATCAACGGAGATGCTGGTCGTCGGTCACAGCAGCCATGGCGGCGCAAGCGACGTTGATGGCGATGTTCCGGTGACTGCGGTGGACGAAATGATCAAGCAACAAGGCATAAAGCACCACGACATCATGGCGAAGCTAAAACAAGACTTCGCAAGAGCAGCGGCTCACCGTAGAGCGATGGCCACGGTGAAGGGCACGCGAGTGTGATGTTGCCGGTCGCGAGGAAGAAAGGCAGCGAGCGGCGTTCCTCGGCGAAATCAAGCACCTAGGCTTGGTTGGGTGGGTTCACAACGAGTAGGCGGGGCTGGGACAGGCTTTGCCGAGATGGTAAAGGCACTACGACGATGGCGCAAGCATGATGGAGCAGCGACGGTGGCGAATGGAAAAACAGAGGAGGAGAAAGAAGAGAACGGCGACTGCGTCGGGGCTTAAAACGTGACCAGGAAGCAAAGAGAAGCCACGCAGGGGCCTTCTCCACGCCAGCGCAGAGCCGAAGGTGGCCACGGCGGCGACCAGAACGCAATAGAAGCTCGCCGTCGGTGAGGTGGCTTCCGCGGTCACTGTTCACCATATTTACAAAATTGCCACTCGATTTAAATTCCAAAATACTCCCAAATTTATGTGGCAACTCAAAAATCTCCAAAAATAAAAGTTGTTCAAAATTCAAAGTTCTACAACTTTGCTTTTATAACCATACCCAAATTTGGTCTAAATTTTGAATTGAAAGTTTGAATTCAAAAGGGGACACTTTGAGAATTTACGCCTTTTCAAATTACTTCAAATTTTATAAAACAACTTTGAAAACTCCAAAAACCAATTTTGTACATCATAACAAGCTCTACACTTTTGCTTTTAGGTTTGACCCCAAAATTTGCTTATATTTTGAAATGGGTTTTCCAGGGTAGAATTAAACGCTGAAATTAGGGTTTTCAAAAATTCAAATTAAAACCAAGATTTCAAACTTGATTCAAACCATACAAATCAACACAGACAACATAAAGGTAAACTTGTTTTAGTGTATGCATATCAAAATTTTCACTAAGACCAAATGATTTGCAATGCATATGATAATATGGTAGGTTTTAGTATTTAAAACACCCGAGGTGTTACAATCTTTCCCCCTAAAAGAAATCTCGTCCCGAGATTCAAAGTCCAAGGGTAAGTAATGGAAAAGGAAATGTATCAAACAACAACATTCCAAATCTGACCATAAAACAGTTAAGGTCCCTTTACAAACATGGTTCGTAACAACCGAGCAAAACTAACATTATTCTATATTGATGCAAGAAACTCTGGAAATTGCTCTAGCAAGTAATCTTCAGATTCCCAAGTAGCTTCTTCTTCGGAATGTTGATTCCATTGTATCTTGTAGAACTTGATTGTCCTCCTTCGAGTGACACGATCTTTCTGATCCAGAACTCGGATAGGATATTCGGAATAGGTCAAATCAGGTTCAAGTTCCACTCCTTCAACCTCAACATTCTGCTCGGGCACTCGAAGACACTTCTTTAATTGAGAAACATGGAACACATCATGCACAGCTGAGAGATGTTCTGGTAATTTCAAGCGATATGCCACCTTTCCATACCTCTCTAAAATTTGAAATGGTCCAATATAATGAGGTGCCAGCTTGCCTTTAACACCAAAATGGGTAACTCCCTTCATTGGTGATACCTTTAGATATACAAAATCTCCCTTGTTAAATACTAAGGGTCTACGTCGTTTATCCGCATAACTCTTTTGTCGGGACTGAGCTATCTTCAAATTACTTTGTATCTGCCTAACCTTCTCTTCTGTTTCTTTCACAAGGTCAACTCCAAAGAACCATCTTTCCCCGGGTTCAGACCAATTTAGTGATGTTCTGCATCTATGACCATAGAGTGCTTCAAATGGAGCCATTCTAATGCTCTCTTGATAACTATTATTGTATGAGAACTCAGCCAAAGGCAAACATTCATCCCACTTATTGGAATAGTTAAGAACACAACATCTTAACATATCTTCAAGTACTTGATTGACCCTTTCAGTCTGACCATCAGTCTATGGATAATAAGATGTACTATATAGAAGTTTGGTACCCAACGAAGCATGCAATTGTTTTCAAAAGCTGGAGACAAACGGTGTACCCCTATCTGACACTATGGACTTTGGTACCCCATGTAAACTCACAATTCAGGCTAAATACATCTTGGCATATCGGATAGTGGGGTATGTACTCGTGACTGGAAGAAAATGTGCTGACTTAATTAGTCGATCTACAATAACCCATATTGAATCAAAGCCTTTTGATGTCTTGGGTAGACCAATGATAAAGTCCATACTAATATCCTCCCACTTCCAAGCTGGAATAGGCAATGGCTGTAATTCTCCAGCGGATCTCAAATGTATAGCTTTCACCTTTTGACAAGTATCACACTTGGCTATATATCGAGCAATCTCTTTCTTCATTTTGGTCCACCAAAATCTTTGTTTCAAGTCATGGTACATCTTATTACTTTCTGGATGAATAGATAACCTAGTAGCATGTGCCTCTTCAAGAATTGACTGTCGCAACTCAGGAACCTTTGGTACCACAAGACGATTCTTGAACCATAGCACACCTTCATCATCTATTCCAAAGCATTCTGCTTTTCCCTTCCTGACTCTTTCTTTGATATGGGCTATACCCTTGTTTTCTTTCTGAGCGGCAATAATCTGGTCTCGAATAGTTGATTCAATAGTTATATTGGTCAAACTACCTTGTTGAATTACCTCCACATTCAACTTCTCCATCTCTTGACATAAACTCAGATCTATTGTTTTTATGGCTAGACAATTGCAATGACTCTTACGACTGAGGGCATCTGCAACCACATTTGCCTTACCAGGATGGTAATGCACCTCCAAGTCATAATCTTTAATCAATTCCAACCATCTCCTTTGTCGCATGTTCAATTCTGATTGAGTAAAGATATACTTTAAACTCTTGTGATCTATATACATATGGCAAGTATTACCAAGCAGGTAATGCCGCCAAATCTTCAAAGCATGGACAACTGTTGCTAACTCCAAATCATGAGTTGGATAATGTTCTTCATGTTGCTTAAGTTGTCTGGAAGCATAGGCAATGACTTAGCCTTCTTGCATCAATACACATCCAATACCAATACCAGAAGCATCACAATAAACGTCAAACGACTTCTCGATATCTGGTTGTACTAATACTGGTGCAGTGGTTAACAATCTCTTCAAAGTCTGGAAGGCTTCTTCACAATTAGATGACTAGATAAACTTGGCTTGGTTCTTCAACAACACAGTGATGGACTTGGACACTCTAGAGAAATCTAGAATAAAACGACGGTAATAACCCGCCATTCTGAGAAAACTCCGAACCTGATGAACAGTGGTTGATGGTTTCCAATCTAGTACATCCTTAACTTTGCTTGTATCTACTGCAACTCCTTCAGCTGACAAGACATATCCTAAAAACTATACTTCCTTCAGCCAAAAGTCACACTTACTAAATTTAGCATACAACTGATGTTCTCTTAAACGTGTCAGGACTATTCTAAGATGTTCAGCATGTTCTTTCTTGTTCTTGGAATATATTAAGATGTCATCAATGAAGACCACTACAAACTTATCTAGCTCAGGCATGAATACTGAATTCATCAGATACATGAAATGAGCTAGGGCATTCGTCAAACCAAAAGACATTACCAGGCATTCATATAATCCATATCTTGTGGTAAATGCCATTTTGGGAATATCTTCAGGCTTAATTTTGATTTGGTGGTAACCTGACCTCAAATCAATCTTGGAGAAAACTTTGGCTCCAGCCAGTTGATCAAAAAGCAAGTCTATCCGAGGTAAGGGATACTTATTCTTAATTGTCACTTCATTCAATGCACGATAGTCAACACACAACCTCAGGGTCTCATCTTTCTTTTTCACAAAAATTGCAGGACATCCCCAAGGTGATGAACTAGGTTGGATAAACCCCTTGTCAATCAACTCTTGCAACTACGTCTTCAACTCCACTAATTCCTTGGGAGGCATCCTATAATCTCTCCGAGAGATCGGAGCTGTTCCAGGTTTTAACTCTATGTTAAATGAACATCCCCATCTGGTGGTAGGCCGGGTAAATCTTTAGGAAAAACATCAGGAAATTCATAAACTACCGGGATATCTCTAATCTTCTTGATGGAAGTTGCACAAACTTTTTCCACTGATCTCCTTAAGGTTGGAAGTTGGATAAGAAGCTGAGAATTACTATCTAGCAAACTCACCCTTATTGTCCTATTCAAAGCATCTATAACAGCCTTATGCTGATACATCCAATTCATTCCCAAGATCACATCTATATCCTAATCCTTGAGAATAATCATGGTAGTGGGAAAAATATGCCCACCCAGGTTTATGGGTACCTGGTATACCATTTCCTTAGTACACAGACGTCCCCCGGGTGACTGTATAAAGAAATTTTCCTTTGTTTCCCCAATTGGAATTTCATGCTTTACGACAAAGTTTCTATTGATGAATGAATGAGATGCACCAGAATCAAAAAGCATAACTGTAGGATGATCGGCGACAGGAAACATACCCAGCATCACGGGTTCCCCTTCTAGAATCTCCTCGACTTGAATATAGAAAACCTGCCCCGTCTTCTTTTCATCTTTGCCCTTCTGAGCACTTTGGTGGTTGTTCTTATCCTGAGCTTAACCCTGTTGTTGATTTCCAGGGGCCTTCTGATAATTTGGATTATATTGCTTAGGATATGGACATTCCCTAGAGAAATGACCGGACTTCCCACAATTGAAACATAGGTACTTGTGGCCCTGGGGTGTTGAAGCACGAACACCAGGAACATTTGTCTGTTGCGGGTTCTGGTAGGTTGTGGCAGGACGGACATTTGATTGTTGCCCGGCATGGAACTGCGGCAGACGATAAGGAGGACGATAATGACTTACTGGATGATAAATTATCTTTTGTCTCTTTTGATTTCCACCAAAAGATCCAGATGGCATACTCTTTTTCTTCTTGATCTCCTTATGCTGCCGATATTTTTCCTCTGAAGCAATAGCAATGTTCATTGCCTCACGATAAGTGACATTGGTACAGGTAGTCATCATTGTCTACAGTTTGGTATTAAGGCCCCGCATAAACCACCTCTTCTTCTTAGCATCTGTGTTAACCTGCTCAGATGCATACTGTGATAGGTGATTGAATTTACCCACATACTGCATAACCATTTGATCCCCTTGCTTCAAAGCAAGGAACTCATCCAGCTTCATAGCCATAACTCCTTCGGGGATATAATGGGCTTGGAAAGCAGTACGGAACTCTGCCCAAGTCAACTGAACACCTGCTGGTTGCATAGCAACAAGGTTTGCCCACCAAGCACCTGCTGCACCTCTAAGTTGTTGGGCAGCAAAAATAGGTTTCTGATACTCCATGCAGGGAATGAGATCAAACTTCTGCTCCATTGTACAAAGCCAATCATCAGCTTCTAGTGGTTCATCGGCCTTGGTAAACACCGGTGGTCTTGTATCTGTGAAATCAACATATGTAGCTTCATGCCTGGGATGGTTGCGACCACGATTCCCTTGCATCATATTCTGATTGCTTTGAGCTATCTCTCGAAGCAACCAAGCATTTTCAACAGTCACATTGACAAGTGCGGCGATAGCATCAGCCAAATTGGGTGGAACTAGTGGCGGATCAGGAATACCATCCTCATCTTGTGAAGTACCAGGAATAGTCGAACCCCGAGTACGACGCATCTGTTCATGACAAACCAAAGTTTACTCACAAGCCTTTATTGAACGATAAAAGAGCTTACTACAACGCATTACATTGGGTTCACTTATTTATACACAAGTTCGAACTTAAGCAAGACTACCCAACTTAACTAGAACTCACTATTTTACAACTCTACTCTTCTCCTCGATCACCTCAAACTTTGTGATCGGTATCCATTCCGGAAACATTTACACCTTCATTATCACTTTCATCGACCATTACTAATTCTTCTGGATCTTCTTCTTCTTCCTCTTCCAGTTCACTATCATCAGCAAGGATGACACCCGGGTCCATTACATCAGCTTTGGGTTCATGATTTAGATCCAGGAGATTGTTCAGCCTATGGACTTCTTCATGAAGATAGGTAGAATGTTCTTCTAAGTCTTCTACATAAAATTCTAGCTCATGAGCTCTAGCTCTAGCTACATCTTCCCTATGCCAAGCCTCATTTCTCCCTTCCACCATACGAACTAACATACGCTCGCAGTTCTTATGAGCGGTGGTGAGACACCTCAATTTATCCCGTAACTCACCCACATGGATGGCATCCACAGCCCTATCTCTAGTAGCCTATGCTAACTCTGCTGTAAGCCTCTGTATCTCTGCCTGAGGATTAGGCCTAGAGCTGCTACTGCTAGCACCGTCACTCCTAGGGGCAAGCTGGTGACGAGGAACTCCTTTGGGTCTGACGGACTTACGGGGTGTTACCTTGGTACGAGCCATACTGTAGGAAACAAGATTAATCCAAATAAGACAATCTGATACAAGTCTCAATAGTAGCCAGGATGGATTACACTATTTAACCCAGACTCACTACTTAACTCCAGACTAAGAGGGAAAGTAAGTAACAAGTGGATTAATCATGATGCATGAATCGTCCATACGAACATAAACATCAAAGCTCCTATTGTAAACAAACAAAAATTTTTGTTTTTATTATATAGGGCATAATAAGATTACTACTCCACCACACAAAGCTGTTTTTAATCAAATAAGGAATGGAGAGAATGAAATAAGATAAGTCGGAAGCAATTTGGACCAAATTAACAAGTTATATTTATTTGTCCCAAATCATTTTGAAGTTTTTGTAAAACAATACAACAAAGACTTTGTAACGATCGCTCCAATACCATTCTGTGGCAGAACCTCCTAAATTATAGGACCCACATGCACCTATCACTGTCCAATGACCTCTGACAACTATGCATATGTTCCCGGTAACTTAAAAAGATTGTCGGGTGTCCTCAGGGAACCCCGAATCATCCACGATTTCCAAGCAGGATCCCATTACAGAGTCATTGCAGTATTACAACATTTATTCAAATATCTACATCAGAGTAAAATAGCGGAAGTCTTACAATAATTTAGTTTACAAACCAGTTGTTTCAAAACTTACAAACTGAGTTCGATAAATATTATAAACCATATTAGTGGAGTGGCATTAGTAACATGATACAAAACACACAATTAAAGTGCCCTGCCCAAGGGCCACAAATTTACATATCATCATCGGATCGAACAACAGTCATGCAGCACGGTCCAAAGCAGACCTGCTCATGAGGCTCACCTGCAACAAGGGTCAACGAACCCTAAGTACAAAAGTACTCAACAAGACTTAACCAAAATAAAACTGATAGAACACAGGAATGCAGGCTTAGGGATTCAAGGTATGGCTTTAGCAATACTCAAAGTTCTTTTGCGTAAAAGCTCTTTAACAAAAATCATTATTTCAACATTTAAAACTTTATAAGAACCATATATGAATCTGCCATGATACGTAATGAGATCATGAACTTCATATCAAACTCTTTCAAAAATCCAGCTCAAGTTTCATTTATTAACTACGATGATGAACAGAGAGTTGAGTCTCCATAACCGAGGAGCAACGACGATTCGAATCGATTAAACCTAGCTGGGGATTCCAGACCACACGACATATGCAGGTCCCTGACCTACATATACCAACCTACCCTCAGATCCTCTAAAACAAGAACGGGTCCGCGCCACCCGAGAGCACAGTACTCCACCAATCCAGCCCATTGCCATGTGGGTACACGCTACTCCCTCCATCTCTCCACTCCTAGTGCGCGAGTAGCCATTCCTGTAATAGAATCGCCAAGTTAACGCTTACCGGAGTATGTGGTTAGTACTACAAAGTCTCATCTCACACAGTTCAACAATGGACGGTTCTTAATCGACACAGCGAGAAGAACCCGCTCACAAGACATCCATGTCTTGTGGCTCTCACACACCGAGTCCGCCCGGTCTAAATTTGTTACTCCACTGAATCATATCTCATGATAACATAAATAACCAATTGTATCCAAAAACCATTTGTATCTCATAGGTGACAGGTCATCACCCGACTTTTATTGGTCTAATCATGGCTAAGCATAAATAGACATTCTCGAAATTAAACAGTTAACAAGGTAGATATGGGAAAACAAGGTTGGTAATGCACCAAATAGGTTTTTACTCAACTCCTAAATACTTAATGCAGTACTGAAAAGCAAAAGCGATATAATTTTGTAAAACACAAGGTAGGTTTAAATGCATCCGGGGCTTGCCTTGGTTGTTGGAAAAGTCTGGTTCCGAATCGTCCCACTGATATCAAACCCGACCTCAATAGACGGATTAACCTCCTCAACCACTTGATTGACTACCACGTTCTCGCTTTCGCTCACTACACGTAGTAACAATGCCATGTTTAACATGATGCGAGATATAAAACATGATGCTTGATGGTGGATACAAAAATTAATAACTTGAATACAACTTTCCTTCGCGGTACAGTTACAAGCCAACAACTACTAAACCTTTTTCATAAACTCAAACACTTACTTTAAGTACCAAGAATTATTTTATACTAATGACCCAAGGTCATCACTCAATCAAAAATTCAAACAAAACCTAAGTTATTAAAGTTTACTATTCGCTTTTATGAATTAATTATTTAATTAAAAGATAAGAAATAAATCAACTTTCTCCAAATGAACTCAAAAGTTTTGTAAAGGTTCATCCCATGATAACTAAGTGGCAAAACAATTTTCATAATTTTTGGATAATTATTTAAGCCTAGAAAAATCATGGAAACTCATTTATTAATTAATTGAGCAATTTTATCACATTCAAAAATTACTGAAAAGCAACAGTTCATATTTTTCCTAAATATTATACATCACAGAGAGGTCACAAAAAAAATTTCATAATTTTTGGAGCTCTAATTAATTCTATACAAAAATAACAAAAACAAACACTATTCATCCATTTCTGAAAAATAGAAAATCCATTTTCAAAACAAACCGCCACTGACAGGGTGACCCCACCCGTCAGTCTTGTTCCCTGCGCTGACCACGGCGACTACGCGTGCTGACCACGGCACCAACATGTTCACCACGACTAGGCGCACCTACTAATGTCACTACTTGCATCGATCGTTGTACAATCCGAGCTCGACGCCGGCCATGGCGGACACGGCGGTGCGGCTACGCTACGCCGGCAAAACGGGACTGGTAGCGATTAAACAAATGGCCCAGGAAGACTTAGGAGCTCACCCCGAACACACTGGAGTCGAAGGCCGAGCCGGAGGATCAACGGAGACGTTGGTCGTTGGTCACAGCAGCCACGGCGGAGCAAGGGACGTTGATGGCGATGTTCCGGTGACTGTGGTGAATGAAATGATCAAGCAACAAGGCATAAAGCACCACGGCATCATGGCGAAGCTGAAACAAGACTTCGCAAGAGCAGCGGCTCACCGTAGAGCGACGACCACGATGAAGCGCACGCGACTGTGATGTTGTCGGCCGCGAGGAAGAAAGGCAGCGAGCGGCGTTCCTCGGCGAAATCGGGCACCTAGGCTCGGTTGGGTGGGTTCGCAAGGAGTAGGCGGAGCTGGGACAGGCTTTGCTGAGATGGTAAAGGCACTACATCGATGGCGCAAGCCCGACGGAGCAGCGACGGTGGCGAGTGGAAAAACAGAGGAGGAGAAAGAAGAGAACGGCGACTGCGTCGGGGCTTAAAACGCGACCAGGAAGCAAAGAGAAGCCACATAGGGGCCTTCTCCACACCAGCGTGGAGCCGAAGGTGGCCACGGCGACGACCAGAATGCAATAGAAGCTCGTCGTCGGTGAGGTGGCTTCCGTGGTCACTATTCACCATATTTACAGAATTGCCACTCGATTTAAATTCCAAAATACTCCCAAATTTATGTGGCAACTCAAAAATCTCCAAAAATAAAAGTTGTTCAAAATTCAAAGTTCTACAACTTTTCTTTTATAACCATACCCAAATTCGGTCTACATTTGAATTGAAAGTTTGAATTCAAAAGGGGACACTTTGAGAACTTATGCCTTTTCAAATTACTTCAAATTTTATAAAACAACATTGAAAACTCCAAAAACCAATTTTGTACATCATGACAAGCTCTACACTTTTGCTTTTAGGCTCGACCCCAAAATTTGCTTATATTTTGAAATGGGTTTTCCAGGGTAGAATTAAACGCTGAAATTAGGGTTTTTGAAAATTCAAATTAAAACCAAGATTTCAAACTTGATTCAAACCATACAAATCAACACAAACAACATAAAGGTAAACTTGTTTTAGTGTATGCATATCAAAATTTTCACTAAGACCAAATGATTTGCAATGCATATGATGACATGGCAGGTTTTAGTATTTAAAACACCCGAGGTGTTACACACGACACATGCATTAGTTGAGAAGCCAAGGATCCGTTCCAGGTTTCTGTATTGAGTTAGCAGTATAGCCAAGTGCATCCAGAAGTTTCCCCAAGGATTAGGAACTTATTGAGTGTAACACCCCAGGTGTTTGTCACCAATTAAGCAATGGGTTGGAGCTCAAACATGACATGTTAAGTGGTGATGACGGTGTCAAGATCAATTCTACAAGAGCGAGCTCCAACTTAAACTTGGGCGACACACCTTTGCTTGCTTATTGGCCCTTTTCGGATATATACCTAAGTAAGGTTGAAGGTGCTTCTTTCATGTGCCTCACATCAATTTCCACCCACATGGATGATTGTAAAAGTTTAAGTGAAGTTTGGAATCAAAAGTTACATGAAATGATAAGTTATAATCTTTCTTGGATTGCTTTATTAAGTGAATGGAATTATAGATCGTCAACCAAACCTTGCTACCTTGCCCAAACGACTCAAATTGAAATCTACAACAAAAGTCATGAAGGGTTCGTGTTGAGCGGAGGACAAGAAAATACCTTCATCGGTCTAAAACTTGGATTTAAGCTTTACCGCGATGCTACTTTGACCTGTGTTGACCAATCACTTATAGTGCTTGCATGGAGTTGCACCTTAAATCAAAGTTGAAGTTTGAGTAGAGTAGAACAAACTTTGTTTAATGGTCAAGAGCTAGATCAGCTTTGAAGCAAGTCAAACCGAGCCCTCAAGTTGGAATCCATGGCTGTTTTGGAGCTCAAAATTTGGCTAAGTCCTTAATGGACTGAAACTGAGATTTTAGTTTTCGTTTACCCTTCTTTGGAGCCTTGTATCTCTCCAACCAGGCCGAATCAGACTTTGACACCTTAAGAAAAGTTGGAGATGTCGCGTAGATCTACAACTTTTATTAATAGAGTTTTTGCTAGATCGTCTTTGTTTAGGAGTTACGGATGGACGAACTTAGGCTTTCAGTTGTATTTTTGAGGTAGAATTGGATATTTGAATTTGTGGAACAGGACCGCACCGTGGCCGGCCTGTTCAGAGCCTCGACGCCGCGTGGCCTCGCGCGCTCGCTGTCCGATCGCCACCTCGCTGTCGCGTGTCGCTTAAGTAGCCGAGCCCGAGCCCTGTTCCTGATATCTCCATTCTCACTCCCTCACTCACCTTCTGGGCCTGCTCGCGCTGAGCATGGCCGTGCTTGCCATGGCCACCGTGGCCGGGCGGAGCTCCTTGCCGCCGCCGCTGTTCCGTGCTCCCCGCTCCTAGCCAGCAGCACCACCGCCTCCTCGTGGTTTCCCTGAACCCGTACCACCCATTCCCGGCCTCGCCGCCGCCGGGAGCTTCACCGCCGCCGTGCAGCCGCCCACTGTTACTGCCGTGCCGCTCCGCCGCCGAGCCGCGGGCTCGCGTGGCCGGGCCAACTCGGGCCGCCTCGGGCCGAGCCGAGGCCACCGGCGAGTGCGCGCGGGCCTCCCGGTGCTCCGCCGCCGCTCCACCATCGCCGAAGAGCCTCCTCCGGCCGGATTCGACGAAGTCCAGTGCATCCTCTGCTCCAAATCCCGTCAGGGACCTTGTCTTAAAATTCGACTAAAGGGAAGGGCCTAAATGCGATGTCATTGACTCAAGTGAATAGTGCCTCGAGGGACTTATTTGTTGTAAAACGGGTAAAACTTTGAAACTTCATAGTAAATCATAGGAAATTCGTAAATTAGCAAATGAGGACTTTTTGGAATCCTTGTGAAGTTTTCTATGCAGTAGATCTATAATATGTCAGGTTTTAGTTTAAAGTTGTAGCTGTAAAAAGGGGATTTGTGCAGTTAGGGTTTGAATGCTAATCTTAGTTGTTTTTTTTTTATAACTGCAGTTATTGTGCTCAAATAATTGTGAAATTTTTGTGGAGTGCTACTAAGGTGATTGTTGTTGTCTGGTAAAAATTTCATGAGTTTAGGATTTATAGTTTAAGAGTTATAAAAATAACAAATGCCCTGTTTTGATTTGCTCCTATTCTGAACAGTTCTGCATGTTTGAATTAATTGGCTCAGTTAAGTTATGAATCCTGATTTGATGACAATACATGAGTTTTAGTACTTTTCTTAAGCTTTCCAAAAAGTTAAATATCATGATTTTTGGCTAAGTAAATCTTGAGTTATACTTGCTTAAATCTCTGTGGCTGTTTCTGCCCAAACCCAGACAGGGTTTCCTTGTTCTTACTGTGGAGCCTTCTTACTAGTAGAATTAGCTTTAGGTGTTTACAACAAAGTTGTTTAGAATTTGCTAAGCTTTCTAAAGAGTCTAGAACCACATTTATTGGACATGTATAACTCCATTTATAGCTGTTTAAAGTGGCATGTTAGTTTCTGTCTATGTTTTGGACAGAGATGCAATTATTGGATTAATTGACCCTTCTAACTGTAGAATCATCTTAATATGAGAATAAGAAAGTTGTAGGTAACTTCCTAAGCTTTTCAAAAAGTTATGGTTCATGTTTGTTGGAAGTCTAGAACTCTAGTTATGCTTCTCTGAAGATGCTATCAGTTTTCTATACCACTGCTGTTGGGCTGGATTTGCAGTTTTGCTTGTGCAATTATTTTCGTGGTGTAAATGATGTTTGCTATGGTTGTAGTGAATACAAAAGTTGTAGCAAATTTCATAATCTTGCTTGTGTTCAAATTGTAAGGCCATAGGCCAGATAGTGTAGGAATTACATGACTTTTAAGTCTTCTGTCAGGTTTTGATTTTATTCTGAGCAGATCTGAAAGATGCTAGTGTTTGATCTAGTTAGGATTTGAATGAGTTTTTAGGGATAATAACAAAGTTGTAGATAATTCATGTATCTAGCTCCTGTTAAAATTTGGTGGTATTTGGCCTTGTGGTTTATGAGTTATGCCTGTTTAAAGTAGGGTTTCAGAAATGGCTGCTCTCTGTCTTGTTTAGACCAGTTTCTGTAAATGGGTATATTTGACTTAATTAACTTGAGAATCATGCTAAGATGATTAAATATGAATTGTAGATAACTTCATAAGCTTTCCAGAATGTCTTCTTGCAAGTCATTTGGATTTGTGTAACTCAGTTATAGCTAAATCTTGTAGCTGCTGTTTGCATGTCCAGAAATTGACAGATTCAAATTATAGTTGTTTGCTTATATTTTGCTAAGTGTGGCTCATACCTTTGATGATGGTTGAGTTAGAGTACCTGAGATCTTAGGAAGCTTGTGTCATGCTTGGTGTTGTCATCTTCTTTGCTATCGTGGCATGATAAATTGTGCGATATTTATAGTAAGCAATGTGAAGTACTTGTGCATGTTAATGTAACCTTGTGCTTGTCTTACTTACTGCATGCGATGCATTGCCTATTGCACTTCCATGTATTCATACACCTGCATCTTGCATCTCATTTAGGTACGCTAGATAAACCACGTGAAGGAGGTGATGTGAGTCAAACCCGAAGATGGTGTTTGGTGGATCTATCCCAAGATGGAAGGACTCAAAGACGCGTGCTAGGACCGGAGATATCACCAAGTCGGTGCAAGCTAACTGAATCGACTTGTGTCGGATCCCGCAAGCCCTTGAGCATTCTAAGTCTCCCGATATTTTACAAATGATTACTTAAGTACTTATGATTGATGCATTAGGTTATAAGAGTTGAATGGAACCACTTGATGCATATACATTCCTTGTCCGGATATTACACCTTTAACCGGTATAGGTCCGAGGATCGAACATATGCTTAGCCATGCTTAGACCGGTAGAAGTCGGGTGATTTCTGTCACTGCGAGATATAGGTGGATCTACGGAGCACGCAGTTGGTTATAATTGCTATTGTGGAAAAGAACCATGGTTAATGTAAATGGAGACCGGGCGGGATGTCGATAGAAAGCGACAAGACATGGAGGTCTTGGGTGTGGATCTATCCCGTCTGCATGTCGATTAAGGACCGTACTGTTGTTGGTGCTTCGACAAGATTGAACGCATGCCTCTCACTTAGCTGGCGGATAACTCGTTCCGACCATGAAGCCGAGTAATTCAACTCGGGCGGGAATCGTTACATTGTGCGCTCCTTCCGGGAACGATCGACCGAGCCCAAAGCGCGGGCTTGGCTTTGAGCATCCCGGCATCTGGTGTTCCAGATCATGCGGCGCGTGATCACGAACCCGCCAAATGTGTGTACTGAGTTGTACCAAAGGTGACCTAAGGTGACCGTTGATCTGGTCTCTGCTGGGTTTGTGTTAGGAATAAATTCCCACCGGTTGAAATCGATTGAATCGCCGTCTCTCCGGATAGTGAGAAACTTGGCTAGTCCCAACATCGTAGTAATTGGATTATGGAATGTGATGGTTCGGATGAATATGGAATTACTATACCGCTATGGTTACTATTGTATGCTCTAAAAGATATACCACATGTTTGGCACAGGATAGTTGCTAATCTAGAGATGGATAGTTCTAATTAACTTGATGACGAAATTATAATTGTATAATTGAGTTAATCGCTTTTTATGCAAAATGTTGTCAAGCTACCTCCACTTATAAAGCCTTGCATACTCCTTGGAGTCAATTTTATTTCGGTTTATGACGGTAAGTCTAGTGAGTACATTCGAGTACTCGGGGTTTATCCCACCATGTTGCGGTGAGGTTTCGCCTGTTGAAGATGGTGGCTAACCGCCGATGGGCTCGGTGACTCTATATTTATTCTCATCTATATGCTTTTATCTGAGGATGTCACTTATGCTAGCAATGTATTTGGAACTCATATTAATAAAATCCTTGAAAGCAATGTTGTTTTCACTAATCGGTTTTGAAATCCAAACTTGTATTATTATTTACGAACCTATTTGTAATATTATTTCCATTTGCAACTCTGTGTATGTGATGTGTATTTGCTTAATCACGCGATCTTGGTTGTGATGTTGATTTACCGAGGTCCTGCGTGACACTCGGCGGACTACCGGGTTATATAAGTGAGAGTATCGTGTGTCAACGTGTTAAGCGGGACATATGTATTTGATCTTGTATAAATTAGGCGGATTCATCACAAATTGGTATCGAGCGAGATTAAGCATAATATCATCATGTACATAGTTTTAAAACAAAGTTTTAGTTTTAAAAAGCCTATTTTAACTAAAACTTTAGCTACTGAACAAATTTATCAAAACTTATTTACAAAACTATGCTAGCGACATCCTCCTTTATGCCCGATTAAGGACTTTAGGTGGCTATCTAAGTACTAACTGTGGGGGGTTACTTCTTACAAATTTTACTTTAAATCGTCCATACAGTGTGCTATTGTATGGATGTCGTTTCACTTGAATGGTAATGTATGGATCAATTGCCTCTACGCCTGTGTAAGTGTGAGTTGTGAGAGCATGACCGTCCAACTATCGGTCTAGGGAGAGTTAGCTATGGTTCTTGGAATATTTACATGTTACACACATGTATCTATGAAGGTACTTAATTGTGGGTATATCTGTAGGGTAGCTATGGATACCAAGTATATATATCTGGGGATGTATATATGGAGAGTATCTTAGTTTACTATTTTCATTGTGTGCTTATTTATCTCTTGTGGGAATGGGCTGCAATGAATTTGCTGCAGTATGCTAACCACGAATCGTAGATTGAATGTAGTGACGACTAGCTATATATATAGAGAGAGTACGTGTTATGCCACCGACATAGAACGTGATTGCCGCCTTAAGTGGCAATTTTGTGAGGACGAATAGGACGAGCATGCATCATGATTGTGCTTGTGCATAAATATGCTTCCCTCACCTTGTTCTAATACTAAGTAACTTGTGATCAATGTGATGCTACTATTTTTTCTTTGTGTGAAGATAGACAAAGTGCCTTGTTCCATCTTTGCTTGAATAGTCGTGCTTGAAGATAGTGTGTGATTAGCTTTACCTTGTATGTTTGCTTCAAAAGGAACTAAATGACAAGTTATTAATTAGCAAAACTTCACCCCTTCAAGATTAAATTGCTAAATATAAGACTTGTTTTGTAAGAGATATCCACCTACTCAAGTAAAAGAAAATAAAAGATAATACTTTACCACCATGTTTTGCATGATATGTGTAGCGGTGTTGTTGTAGGTGACTAGTTGTTAGGTGTGAGCTTTGTGCTTAGTAATAGTCGCTTAAGCTAATTAGATTGAGTATTTCAAATGCTTGCATAAGACCGGGATGTAGGTGCGGATCTTGCGTAATCTAAGTAGTGCCAGTAGTAAGCTGTTACTCCTTTTGTCCTCGGAAAGCATATGAGTGTTGAAGAGCGCTATCCCGGAACAACGTCCAAGTTTTGGTAATCTCGGGGTTGTCGTGCGCAATTAAGTTCTCTCTTAGGAACCCGAGCACACTGCGTGGTTGCTAGCCTTGAACGTTGTGCTACGAAGACTTTATCTATGCCTTTGCTTGACCTTAGGCCCAAGCTTAGTTCCCTTGAATGTCTTGCATGTGTCGTGGTTGTCTCGCTCCCAGTGGGGGTGTACTCTACTCAAAATCTTTATCGAGCCTTATTGCTCTTTCTTCTCCCGATGATCGGTGCAACGCTAATCGCTATCTACCCCCTTTGGAACCTTTTCCTCGCAGATCATGTCGTTGCTTTATCAACTAAATCCTTAGTCGATTGCCTTGGCTCTATCCTCGAATCTCATTTGTTTTGTCTCCAACTCTTCCAAGTCTCTGGATGTTATTAGTCTTGATCTCATGTTGCTGCTTTCGGCAAGACCAAATCTCGTGTTAATCATTATCTGGTAATCACTTGGGTGGACACAAGACGATATATGGAAATTTTGCAAGAGTCCCTCCTTCGTTGTCTTTGGCAATTAAGCTATGTTCTCTTGCGTTGTGTTTTTGATCTTCGGATCCCCAGCATTGACTCCTAACCTTGTAACTACCTTTGTTGCTATCCTTCCTTTGCATAGTGCTTGCTCCTATGTAACCCAATTTGTGCCATGTGAGATTTCTTGTGGGTTGTATGTTCAAGAATGGTGCCACGATTAGCGATCTACGGTGCCATGACGAAACCGAGAGCCTCCTGTGGGTGCACACACAAAAGGTTGTGCTTTGCTCGACGCTACCGTATCGAGGTTTCTAGTCATGATCCATTGCGAGAACTACACCGATATGTTATTCTCATGTGAGCTCTTCCTTGGTTATCTCTCCTTATCCCGTCAAGAGATCTATATGTTGAAGTAGATGCAATAGGACTTCCTTCCGAGTCGTCCAACGGTTAACCTTGGAAGAACAGGTCACTAACGGGGAACATAAGCAGATCGCAAGAGGTGGTAGACAAGTGACTCTACTCGACGTGGATGTCCCTGCAAGGGCGTCGGTCATCTAGTGAGCAACTTATGTCATTCTCGTTGGATCGAAAAGTGCACCACACTTAAGTTGGATAAGTTATCGATCGGGTGATAAACGGACTAGGATATTATGTCTTTGTAATAGGTCACCTAGTATATATGAGTTCTGTCCAAGTTCTCAATCTTTAGGTGCATAAGGATCACGTAGACGAACCGACCTTCTTTGGTGTGACCCCTTCCTGCTGACTTCAATGGCGACCATCTGTATGCTTCGACCATAATTTTGTTATCAAGAGTGAAGATTTGGAACCTTTTTAGTGTTGAGAGACAAGCTGGTTAGTTACCCGATGGGAAAGTTAGTCTTCAGTCAGGTAACGACTATTTGGTAACTATGAAGACCAGATCTCATAGAACGATGTTGATCAAGGAAACATCAAACCTGGCCCTGCAATGCAAGTGCTACTTCTTCTCCAAATGTGCTATCAAGTCAATTCCATCTTGGACAATCACGTATATAGTGCAAGATGTTGTATCAGCTAAGTAAAGAACTAGAGAAAGCATATCCCTAGTTTCGACCAGCATCATTGTGCCCCTAGGTACCACAAACGGATTTGTTCAAGGCTCTATTGAACGAGGTGCCAGAGAATATTCAGAAACGGTTCCTTATCTATATAGGGATGCCCGCCATGTGGGGTAATGCTTTGCATACGTGAAAATAGCCCATAAGTCCAATGTTTGTGCATCGTCGAGTTGGTGTCTAAATCAATGGTTGAGGTTGTTTCCTAAGAGGCATGTAAGGAAAGTAAATGTTACAAGTATTTAGTATACACTTGTATCACTCTTACAGTACATCGAGGACGAAATCACGAGAACGATGCTATCTTGGATTTCTTCCAAAGTAACAATATTTCTTCATGAAGGCCAACGAAGGAAATTCTTGAGACAAAACTTACTACGAAGGACAAGTATCAAAAGTGTCTTGACCAAATTAGCCTCTCTAATACTCCAAAGTTAAGTAGCCTAATGCTATCACCGATGTTGGAAACCCGTTGATATGTTTCTCTTCTCTTAAAGTCTATTGCACCGAATCTCGGACGCGATTCCTTTAAGGGGGAAGGCTGTAACACCCCAGGTGTTTGTCACCAATTAAGCAATGGGTTGGAGCTCAAACATGACATGTTAAGTGGTGATGATTGGTGTCAAGATCAATTCTACAAGAGCGAGCTCCAACTTAAACTTAGGCGACACACCTTTGCTTGCTTATTGGCCCTTTTCGGATATATACCTAAGTAAGGTTGAAGGTGCTTCTTTCATGTGCCTCACATCAATTTCCACCCACATGGATGATTGTAAAAGTTTAAGTGAAGTTTGGAATCAAAAAGTTACATGAAATGATAAGTTATAATCTTTCTTGGATTGCTTTATTAAGTGAATGGAATTATAGATCGTCAACCAAACCTTGCTACCTTGCCCAAACGACTCAAATTGAAATCTACAACAAAAGTCATGAAGGGTTCGTGTTGAGCGGAGGACAAGAAAATACCTTCATCGGTCTAAAACTTGGATTTAAGCTTTACCGCGATGCTACTTTGACCTGTGTTGACCAATCACTTATAGTGCTTGCATGGAGTTGCACCTTAAATCAAAGTTGAAGTTTGAGTAGAGTAGAACAAACTTTGTTTAATGGTCAAGAGCTAGATCAGCTTTGAAGCAAGTCAAACCGAGCCCTCAAGTTGGAATCCATGGCTGTTTTGGAGCTCAAAAATTTGGCTAAGTCCTTAATGGACTGAAACTGAGATTTTAGTTTTCGTTTACCCTTCTTTGGAGCCTTGTATCTCTCCAACCAGGCCGAATCAGACTTTGACACCTTAAGAAAAGTTGGAGATGTCGCGTAGATCTACAACTTTTATTAATAGAGTTTTTGCTAGATCGTCTTTGTTTAGGAGTTACGGATGGACGAACTTAGGCTTTCAGTTGTGTTTTTGAGGTAGAATTGGATATTTGAATTTGTGGAACAGGACCGCACCGTGGCCGGCCTGTTCAGAGCCTCGACGCCGCGTGGCCTCGCGCGCTCGCTGTCCGATCGCCACCTCGCTGTCGCGTGTCGCTTAAGTAGCCGAGCCCGAGCCCTGTTCCCTGATATCTCCATTCTCACTCCCTCACTCACCTTCTGGGCCTGCTCGCGCTGAGCATGGCCGTGCTTGCCATGGCCACCGTGGCCGGGCGGAGCTCCTTGCCGCCGCCGCTGTTCCGTGCTCCCCGCTCCTAGCCAGCAGCACCACCGCCTCCTCGTGGTTTCCCTGAACCCGTACCACCCATTCCCGGCCTCGCCGCCGCCGGGAGCTTCACCGCCGCCGTGCAGCCGCCCACTGTTACTGCCGTGCCGCTCCGCCGCCGAGCCGCGGGCTCGCGTGGCCGGGCCAACTCGGGCCGCCTCGGGCCGAGCCGAGGCCACCGGCGAGTGCGCGCGGGCCTCCCGGTGCTCCGCCGCCGCTCCACCATCGCCGAAGAGCCTCCTCCGGCCGGATTCGACGAAGTCCAGTGCATCCTCTGCTCCAAATCCCGTCAGGGACCTTGTCTTAAAATTCGACTAAAGGGAAGGGCCTAAATGCGATGTCATTGACTCAAGTGAATAGTGCCTCGAGGGACTTATTTGTTGTAAATCGGGTAAAACTTTGAAACTTCATAGTAAATCATAGGAAATTCGTAAATTAGCAAATGAGGACTTTTTGGAATCCTTGTGAAATTCTCTATGCACTAGATCTATAATATGTCAGGTTTTAGTTTAAAGTTGTAGCTGTAAAAAGGGATTTGTGCAGTTAGGGTTTGAATGCTAATCTTAGTTGTTTTTTTTTTATAACTGCAGTTATTGTGCTCAAATAATTGTGAAATTTTTGTGGAGTGCTACTAAGGTGATTGTTGTTGTCTGGTAAAAATTTCATGAGTTTAGGATTTATAGTTTAAGAGTTATAAAAATAACAAATGCCCTGTTTTGATTTGCTCCTATTCTGAACAGTTCTGCATGTTTGAATTAATTGGCTCAGTTAAGTTATGAATCCTGATTTGATGACAATACATGAGTTTTAGTACTTTTCTTAAGCTTTCCAAAAAGTTAAATATCATGATTTTTGGCTAAGTAAATCTTGAGTTATACTTGCTTAAATCTCTGTGGCTGTTTCTGCCCAAACCCAGACAGGGTTTCCTTGTTCTTACTGTGGAGCCTTCTTACTAGTAGAATTAGCTTTAGGTGTTTACAACAAAGTTGTTTAGAATTTGCTAAGCTTTCTAAAGAGTCTAGAACCACATTTATTGGACATGTATAACTCCATTTATAGCTGTTTAAAGTGGCATGTTAGTTTCTGTCTATGTTTTGGACAGAGATGCAATTATTGGATTAATTGACCCTTCTAACTGTAGAATCATCTTAATATGAGAATAAGAAAGTTGTAGGTAACTTCCTAAGCTTTTCAAAAGTTATGGTTCATGTTTGTTGGAAGTCTAGAACTCTAGTTATGCTTCTCTGAAGATGCTATCAGTTTTCTATACCACTGCTGTTGGGCTGGATTTGCAGTTTTGCTTGTGCAATTATTTTCGTGGTGTAAATGATGTTTGCTATGGTTGTAGTGAATACAAAAGTTGTAGCAAATTTCATAATCTTGCTTGTGTTCAAATTGTAAGGCCATAGGCCAGATAGTGTAGGAATTACATGACTTTTAAGTCTTCTGTCAGGTTTTGATTTTATTCTGAGCAGATCTGAAAGATGCTAGTGTTTGATCTAGTTAGGATTTGAATGAGTTTTTAGGGATAATAACAAAGTTGTAGATAATTCATGTATCTAGCTCCTGTTAAAATTTGGTGGTATTTGGCCTTGTGGTTTATGAGTTATGCCTGTTTAAAGTAGGGTTTCAGAAATGGCTGCTCTCTGTCTTGTTTAGACCAGTTTCTGTAAATGGGTATATTTGACTTAATTAACTTGAGAATCATGCTAAGATGATTAAATATGAATTGTAGATAACTTCATAAGCTTTCCAGAATGTCTTCTTGCAAGTCATTTGGATTTGTGTAACTCCAGTTATAGCTAAATCTTGTAGCTGCTGTTTGCATGTCCAGAAATTGACAGATTCCAATTATAGTTGTTTGCTTATATTTTGCTAAGTGTGGCTCATACCTTTGATGATGGTTGAGTTAGAGTACCTGAGATCTTAGGAAGCTTGTGTCATGCTTGGTGTTGTCATCTTCTTTGCTATCGTGGCATGATAAATTGTGCGATATTTATAGTAAGCAATGTGAAGTACTTGTGCATGTTAATGTAACCTTGTGCTTGTCTTACTTACTGCATGCGATGCATTGCCTATTGCACTTCCATGTATTCATACACCTGCATCTTGCATCTCATTTAGGTACGCTAGATAAACCACGTGAAGGAGGTGATGTGGAGTCAAACCCGAAGATGGTGTTTGGTGGATCTATCCCGAAGATGGAAGGACTCAGCACGTGCTAGGACCGGAGATATCACCAAGTCGGTGCAAGCTAACTGAACTGACTTGTGTCGGATCCCAGGCAAGCCCCGGAGCATTCTAAGTCTCCCAGTATTTTACAAATGATTACTTAAGTACTTATGATTGATGCATTAGGTTATAAGAGTTGAATGGAACCACTTGATGCATATACATTCCTTGTCCAGATATTACACCTTTAACCGGTATAGGTCCAGGATCGAACATATGCTTAGCCATGCTTAGACCGGTAGAAGTCGGGTGATTTCCTGTCACCTGCGAGATATAGGTGGATACCGGAGCACGGTTGGTTATAATTGCTATTGTGGAAAAGAACCATGGTTAATGTAAATGGAGACCGGGCGGGATGTCGATAGAGAAGCGACAAGACATGGAGGTCTTGGGTGTGGATCTATCCCCGTCTGTGTCGATTAAGGACCGTACCGTTGTTGGTGCTTCTGACAAGATTGAACGCATGCCTCTCACTTAGCTGGCCGGATAACTCGTTCCGACCGCGAAGCCGAGTAATTCAACTCAGGCCGGGAATCGTTCTGTTGTGCGCTCCTTCCGGGGAACGATCAGACTGAGCCCAAGGGCAGGCTTGGCTGAGCATCCCGGCATCTGGTGTTCCAGATCGTGCGGCGGCCTGATGCGAACCCGCGAAATGTGTACTGAGTTGTACCAAAGGTGACCTAAGGTGACCGTTGATCTGAATGCTGCTGGTTTGTGTTAGGAATAAATTCCCAAATTGGTTGAAATCGATTCGAATCGCCGTCTCTCCGGATAGTGAGAAACTTGGCTAGTCCCAACATCGTAGTAATTGGATTATGGAATGTGATGGTTCGGATGAATATGGAATTACTATACCTGCTATGGTTACTATTGTATGCTCTAAAAGATATACCACATGTTTGGCACAGGATAGTTGCTAATCTAGAGATGGATAGTTCTAATTAACTTGATGACGTAATTATAATTGTATAATTGAGTTAATCGCTTTTTATGCAAAATGTTGTCAAGCTACCTCCACTTATAAAGCCTTGCATACTCCTTGGAGTCAATTTTATTTCTGGTTATGACGGGTAAGTCTAGTTGAGTACATTCGAGTACTCGGGGTTTATCCCACCATGTTGCGGTGAGGTTTCGGCTGTTGAAGATGGTGGCTAACACGCCGATGGGCTCGGTGACTCTATATTTATTCTCATCTATATGCTTTTATCCGAGGATGTCACTTATGCTAGCAATGTATTTGGAACTCATATTAATAAAATCCTTGAAAGCAATGTTGTTTTCACTAATCGGTTTTGAAATCCAAACTTGTATTATTATTTACTGAACCTATTTGTAATATTATTTCATTGCAACTCTGTGTATGTGATGTGTATTTGCTTAATCACGCGATCTTGGTTGTGATGTTGATTTACCGAGGTCCTGCGTGACACTCGGCGGACTACCGGGTTTATATAAGTGAGAGTATGCGTGTGTCAACGTGTTAAGCGGGGACAGCCGTACTTGATCTTGTATAAATTGGGCGGTTCTGTCACATTGAGCAAGGATTATCAAAGGGTGGTTATTTAGGCGAAAACCCGGTACATGACGAGATTCATTGGAATAGAACAGCTATAAGGTAGAATAGCTATCCCTGGATTGAAAGGAGAAAATCTTGACATCCTTATATTTTGACCTTATGTGGATGATATGATGCATGCTCATCCTATATGTCTTCACAACGTTAGCTGGACAACAGTTAAGTATATAGGGAAATACTTTATCACTATCTTCACTCTGGCCTAGACAGATGTTGAAAGGCACTGAGCAGAACATTGTCGAAGAAGTTTGACTCTCCACTTGACTTGCTGAAGAAGAGTTGAAACTTTTTGTTGACTTCTACTTGAGTCACCAAAAAATCTTCATGACACTTTGATAGCAAGCATAAGGGAGATTAAAGAACATTTTTAATTTGTTGCCTTCCAAAAACTTTTAAATTGTACAATCATTTTGAAGTTTTCAAAGGTAATGTTGTAGTCGATCCATGTATAAGCTCCGATACCAGCTGTGGCAGAACCACCCTAATTATATGGCCCACATGCACTTATCATTGTCCTAAAGACCTCTGACTGCTGCACATGAGCTAGATAATTTTGGTAGTCTGTTGGGTGTCCTCGGGGAACCCCGAATCATCCACATTTTACAACTCATATAGGATCAACATGGAGTTACCACAACATTACAACATTGGTTACAAAAATATCATACATCAAAGTGCGGAAGACATATAATATTAGTTTACAAAACATTATCAAGTAAAAACTTAACTTAAACTCCAAAAGATGAGTAGGACTATGGAAGCAACTTAGGTAGAACATCTAAGGTAGAAGAGATAGCCAGATCATGTCGAGCCGATCGACATGACCTCAATTAGCAGCATAGAACCTGCAACAGGGGTTAACAAACCCTAACTACTTGAGGGTACTCAACAAGTCTTACCTGACCAAAAGAAAAGACTCCAAGGGCATGCTGGCTTAAAGGAAAGATTGAAGCAAGAAGTAACTTTTGCAGAAAAGCTTACTATGAGTGGATCCTTACTTTCAATGTTTTAGCTTTGCATTCAATCATTAATAGTATCTAGTTTGTACCTGATCTAGCTCAATCACTTCATTAACCATCTCATCTCATGTTCATCTCTTATCCACAAGTAACCATGTTCCATTGATTAACTACGATGTATGGTCAAAGGGTCGAGTCTCCATAACCGAGGAGCATGATGATTCGAATCAATTAGGCCCAGCTAGTGTTTCCTTGCCACACAACATATACAGGTCCCAGTTTCGGACTTACATATATCAACCTTCACTCGGATCCTCCAAAACATGAACTAGCTTGGGTACTCCACCTCCCTGCGCCACTCCTAGTGGATTCACAGGATGGGTACATGCTACTCTCACCATCTCCCATGCCTAGTGCATAGTTGCCTTTTCACATAATGGAATTGCCGAGGTATTAGGCTTACCGGAGTATGTGGCTAGTACTACAAGGTCTCGACCACACACAGGCCTACAACTAACGGTCCTCAATCGACACAGGCGGGACGAGCATGACCAGGTGAACCTATCTACCCAACACTTACCTAAATATCAATTCTCACCCGGTCTAAATTTAAATATTATTATGAATCATGGTATTCTCGCAACCCAAAAGTAGAGCCAAAAAGAGCTAGGCAAAACTTATTTCCCGTGAACGATGAAACCATCATTCGACTTCTATCGAAGTCTAAGCATTACTAAGCATAAGAGATATCGACCTACACATCCTAGTGGGGTACGACTATGGATACCTAAAACAAGGTAATCATGCATCAATGGTATTCAACCAACTCCTAATTACTTAATGCATAGCTCATGATCAAGATTTTAGTTGCTTTTAACATCTAGGATGTTACACCCCTCTGTCATTCTTCTGAAACAATATGTCCTAAAGGGGGTGATGAAACTTGTTTTTTCTTCATCTTCCTGATTCATCCAGATCCGATGATAGCCTGAGAAACAGTCAAGGAGAGACAAGAGTTTGCATCCGACTGCTGAGTCGACGAGGGTGCTTATTCTTGGCAATGGGAAATCGTCTTTGGGGCAGGTGTTGTGGGGTCGGAACCATGGCAAGCATAGTTGTTCGAGTTGGTGTCAGAGTACGTGTCTCTGGTGGCTCAGGTGGACTCAAGAACACAAGAATCACGTAGAGAAGACGCAATAGTTTATCCAGGTTCGGGCCAATTCGGTCCCTACGTCTAGCAGCTGACGATCCTTATACTCAAGAGCACCCAAAATCAGGGGTTACAATAGAGTGTAAAGAGAGATTTGGTAGGGGGTTAGCTCAGTGCTAATCCTAAGGTTGCCTCACCACCAGTGGTGCCTCTCCCCTCATCGGAGAGGAGGAAGATGAAGGGATGCGGTGGAGCACCTCTCAGTGCCCCTCTCTAGGTTGCCTTACTCCCAGTGCGGAGCGAAGGCAGATGGAATGGAGTGTTTGGTGATCGATCTAGGATCATCTCCCCCTCCTAGGTCTGACCTAATCCCTTATATAACGAGATAGGTCGGGTACATGGCGGTTTGGGGGAACTAGTCTACGGTCTACGTGCACTGGAGTCTAGGAGGGTTTTGTAGTGGTGCGGTGTGGACCATGGTGGTGTTGTGGAGCCGAAGAAGCCTTGGGCGTTGTTTGGCTGCTCTGTTCTAACACTCTGCATGTCAGGCTATGTCAGATTAGACCGACCTTCCCTAGGTGGACCTTCTAGAGTCTTCTTGGTGGTGATGGAGGTTGGCTCTAGGGGCTGTCGCGCCGGCCCAGAAGCCCCCGAGTCCATGGAGGTTGAGGGAAAGCTGTCTTCTTGTGTCACACCTTGGACATGACCCTATTGGGGGAGCAGTTGGTAGGGCCGTTCCTGGGGAGCGGTGCTAGGGAGCCCCCGAGCATTGGTGGCTCAGGGCTTGTCTTCGTGCGCCCGGGCCTTGGCTGGCATCATTAGCCGGGCAGGAGCCAAGTGTCGGGCTCGGACGTGCCATAAATCGGGCTTGAGCGTGCCGAATGGGCATAGCCGTCGAGCCCTCGAGCGATCCTGAAGGGGTCGTTTGGGGGGTCTTCTTCGATCGGGAACCATTGGACCCGAGGCTTAACATACCCATATGTTAGGACCTCATGAAATTGACGTACATTCTCCACTTGTCATTTTTTTGTTTTTGACGAGCACAATATTTGATAGCTAGGTTGGATATTTGACTGCCCGGATGACCCCCGCATCTAGTAGGCATTGTACCTCTGCCTTGGCCACTTGCTTTCTTTCTTTAGACATCTTGTGATGCTTTTGCTTAACTAGGGGTGGTTTTTGTTTATGTCAAGGATGTGCTCAATAATGGATCTGTCCACTCCTCGAAGGTCTTTGGTGGACCAAGCGAAGATGTCATTGTTGTCGTGCAAGAAGCTGATGAGTTTGCTCTCAGTTTTCTCATCCAACATAGCAGAGATGATGACTCGTTTGCTGGTGTTACCTTCGAACAAAGTCACTTTCTTGGTTTGTTCTACTGGCTTCACCTGGGTTTGTTGTTCTGGTTCATCGGGCAAAGGTTGCTTGACCTTTGGCTTTTCTTTGCTGAGGTTTGGTACATTTTTCTGACCTAGGGTGGCTATTTCTTTTGCTATTCGAGCAAGGTCTTGATCGCCGTATATGGCGATAACGCCCTTGGCGGAGGGTAACTTCATGCAGAGATAACCTCAGTGGAGGACAGCGCTGAAAAAGTTTGTGACCCCTCGGCCGAAGATTGCGTTGTAGTTGTATAGCATGTCAACCACATCAAAGGTTATGTGCTCTATCCTGCTATTGTTTTGATCCCCAAAGGTTACTTGGAGTGTGATTTTTTCTATTGCCTTCACTTGCTTGGCCTCGAATCCATATAACGGTCGTCCTGCCGGATGGAGAAGGTTTCTGTCAAGTTTCATGTTGTCGAAGGTTGATGCGAATAAGATGTCAGTGGAGCTGCCGATATCGACCAGGATCCTTGTTACTGCCCAACTGGCTAGGTTTGTCTCGATGACCATCGCGTCAATGTGGGGGTAGTCCCTCAGTTTGAGATCCATGCTATCAAAGGTTATTGGGGTATGAGACCACTGCGAATTCTTGTGGGGCCCTTCGGTAGCGAGATGATGCACCCGCCTCATGTGCTCCTTGTGTTGTCTCTTATTTCCGTGATCCTCGTTGGATTCTCCAGTTATTGCAAGTATCACACCAAAGGTTGAGGTTGGGTTGTTGATTGTTGTTTGATTGGGTTGGCTTGCGGGCTCTGGTTTTACTTGTTGCTGTTGTGGTTGGGTTGGCGGTGGTGGTGGTCAGGCTGGGTGCTAGTTTTGCATTTGAGGTGGAGTGGGTGGGTGAGTGTACCATGTATGGTTGGTTGTTGTAACGATTGTTGTAGCTGAATGATGATTGAGGGTTGTCGTAGGCGTTGTAATGACGATAGCAAGGATTGTAGTTAGTGAAGGTTGGGTATTGTTGAGGCTGGTGTTGCGAGGGAATGCCGTACTTTACTGGCGTGTAATGGTATGGAGTGGTTGCGGTGGTGGGTTGTCTCCTGGTGCAGTTGATAGGTTTTGGTGGTCCTGAGGCGGTGGCTTGTTGTGCCTCTTGGTATTCTTTCCCCTTCGCAAAGCCCACTATTTTGTCGTGTTCCCCTTTCCTGGGCTGCAGAAATGGCAGTAAAGCTTCGTTGGGTGTCTTAGGTTGGGTCTGTTTTGGGTATGATCTCTGTTATCATTTTGGTTGTTGGTGGGGGTTTGCTGAGGTCTTTGATTTGGTTGTTGCCTTTGGCGTTGTGGAGGTGTGTCCTCTATGGCATTCACGTTGATTGGGTCATTGTGAGGGTACTAGTTGTGCTATTGTGGCCTTGGAGCCGGGCACATCTAAGATCTCTGAGCTTTGGTTTTTGTACGAAAAATAGTGTCTGCCCTGCTGTACTTTTCCATGACTTCATGTAACTCTGCAATGGTTTTTGGTGGCTTTCTTGCAAGCCTCGAAGAGCATGGTCCTGGTCTTACTCCATTGACTACTACTAGGATTACCGCATCGTCTATTATGTCTGGTGTTCTAGCTCTGAGCTGAACAAACCTTCGCCAGAAGTCACGGAGGGGTTCTCTTTTGGATTGAGTGCAAGTGAACAGCTCCATAGGGTTGTTGGATGAAGGGCTAACACCTTTGAAGTTGTTGCACATTTTTTTTGCGAAGGCTTCCATAGGAGTTTATCAAGCCTGGCGGAAGGTTGTTGTACCAGCTTTGAGCGATGTCTCATGCTATGGTGTACTCGTCCCCTCCTACCATTGTCACTGTAGCCTCGTAACTCATGACGAATTGGTGGGGGTCTATGCTTCTATCGTACCTCGGCAGGTTTTGTGGTTTATATTCAAGTGGCCAACTTTTGGTTTGTAATATTTGAGTTAGAGGAGATTTTGTATCGAATGGCATTGGCGGGGGTTGGTTTCTCTAGAGTTGTTGTATGGCTGGAGGGATGTATTCTGGGTAGATTTTGTGAAAGCAGGGAGGTGGATTTGGGTGGAGCGGGGGTTGGTTGTCGTCCAGCTTAGGCTCACGGTTTGGGTTTTCTTCAAGGACTGCCAAGTACTTGTCCATTCTCCTGAGCTCCTCCCTAGCTTCATCTGCCTTCTGCCTGATAACGCGTAGGTGTGCCTGCCTTTGATGTGCTTCAACTCTGCGTCTCTTTCTTGGATTTCCTTATGCATTTGGTTCAGAGCTTCGAGGCTCCTCTCTTCAGCGTCTTCGTCGTCATCTTGGTGCACCACGCTAGCCTTGTCACCTCTAGGTGGGCTAGGTTGGGGATTTGCTTCGGTCCCGGCAGGAAGGGGTCTCTCCAAATCGGCCCTGACCTCCGTCGGTCACATGGTGGGCTGGGGTAGGGTGGCGCCTCTTCCTCCTTCTATGGAGGTTCCTACAACCGCTTCCCCGCGTGCGAGGGTGGAGGATCTCTGTTGGTGGTGGTTGTTCTCCTAGTGCTAGCGGCCATTGGGTGAGATATCTGTGGTACAATGGGATCCCCATGGTCGGCGCCAACAGTGGGGGTCACCCCTAGCCTCTCTCCCTCACTGAGGAGCATGGGTGGACAGGCCGAGGGTTTCCCACAGGTGAATGACTAAGTTGTCATGTAGGGACGAGCGAGGGTATAGGAATGCGAGGGTATAGGAATGCGAGGGTGATGGAAAAATGCGGATCAAATGCCCAATAATTTGTCCAAAAAAACTCAAAACTGCCTCTTACACGAGCACTACAGGTATTTATAGACCATAACCGGAGACACGGTGGAATTACACTAGGGTAATACCCTGGGAGATGAGCGTTATACAATAACCAACGGTACGGTGGTAATCTTCCTCCTTTGGCCAACCATTCCTGGGCCCAATCGTCTTGACGGGGCCGTCACCGCCGTTGGGATGGTCCCCTCCTATAGTAGACGCCAAACCTTCGCGCGCTTCCGACACAGCTGACCTTCGAGTGCATCACCTGGACGCAAGGGAGAAACACAATGGAAAAGAAACCCTTGTTGCGAGGGTCAGTATCTACAGTGGGGCAGGTTAGTTTAACCAGCTGAGGGCTAGGGGAGGAGCAGTGCCAGGGGAATCTCCCCCAACATCTAACTTGGTTAATTAATTTAAGTGTGTTTAAATGCCTTTTTTCTTTAATTAATAAATGCTAAAATAAATTAAGAAAATATTTAAATGACTTTGGTGTGTTTTGAGCATTTTGTGAAGACCTTGGAACATCCCAACCCCTGTTGTTCCTTGGCATCTTAATTATTTCCTTGATATGTTTATAATCAACTTGTCGTTATAATAATTAAAATGACTTAATTAAGTATTGAGTTTTACAAGTTCTTTATCATGATTATGAGTTAGGAAAGATGTTAATCACTTGCTGGTACATGTTAAGTTATGTCTTTCATGATAGACAACTAATTAACTTGTTAGCTAAATAATTGAAATACTTTTATAATAATAACCCTAGGTCTTTAGTGAAGAAAAGTTGTACTCAACTTTCTTAACTTTGTCAGAGTTCTGTTATACACTTGTCTGTGTCTCTCATCATGCATCATGTCATACATTCGATCGTATTAAGTATGCATCATTTATTACGTGTAGTACACAAGAGTGAGAAGGTTCGTGTTGATCAAGTTTTGGAGAAGGTTCATCTACCAGTGGTGTTTGTGCCAAGTCTAACTCATGTGATCCTCTGTGGAACTAACCTTCTCTGCAACGCAGGCAAGCCCCAGAGCATAAACCCTCTCTTAGTAGTTACAAATCTTTATTACACTTTAAGTCTTGTGAGATGTGCATTAAGTAATTAGGAGTTGGTCGAATACTGTTGTTGCATGATTACCTTGATATTCAGGTATCCTTAGTCATAGCCCACTAGTATGTGTAGGTCGATATCCCTAATGCTTCGACTTCGATAGAAGTCGAATGATGGTTACATCATTCGTGAGAAACCAGTTTTACCTTTGTTCTTCTCGGCTCCGTTTCTAGGTCATGGGAATACCTTGATAATGATAATATTAAATGGAGACCGGACGAGACTTGATGTTATGGTAAGTGTTCTTGGGCAGATAGGTTCGCCTGGTCATACTCGTTCCGCCTGTGTCGATTGAGGACCATACCGTTGTAGACCTGTCGTGGTCGAGACCTTGTAGTACTGGCCACATACTCCGATAAGTCTAATACCACGGCTATTCCATTATGTGAAAGGCTAACCACGCACTGGGAGTGGAGAGATGACGAGAGTAGCGTGTACACATCCTGTGAATCGATCGAGGAATGGCGCAGGGAGGTGGAGTACTGTGCTCTCGGGTAGCGCAAACCCGTTCATGTATTGGAGGATCCGAGTGAAGGTTGATATATGTAGGTATAGGACCTGCATATGTCGGGTGGTAAGGTAACCCCAGCTGGGCCAAATCAATTTGAATCGCCATTGCTTCTCGAAGAAGAAGACTCGATTCCTCGATCTACATCGTAGTTAATCAATGGAAACATGGTTACTTATGGTTATGAATTTGAGACGAGATGAGATGTTTAATGAAGTAATTGATGTAGAACAAGTGCAAACTAGATACTACTAATAAACTTAATACGAAGCTAAAACATTAAAAGTAAGGATCCACTTGTAGTAATCTTTTCGACAAAAGTTATTCTTGCTTCAAACTTTCCTTTAAAGCCTGCATACCCTTGGAGTCTTTTCTTTTAGTCGGGTAAGACTTGTTGAGTACCATCAAGTACTCAGGGTTTGTTAACCCCTGTTGCTGGTTCTGACTTGTGCTGCTAAGCGAGGTCATGTCGGTGGGCTCGATATGATCTAGCTGTCTCTTCTACCTTAGATGCTTTACCTAAGTTGCTTCCGCAGTTCTACTCATCTTTTCAAACTTAAGTTAAGTTTTACGTGAACATGTTTTGTAACCTAATATTGTAAATCTTCCACACTCCGATGTAAGTTATTTTTGTAACAAGTGTTGTAATGTTGTGTTAACTCCATGGTTGATCCTCTATGAGTTGTAAAATGTGGATGATTTAGGGTTACCGAGGACACCCAACAGACTACCGGAGTTATCTGGCTCTCATGTGCAGCAGTCAAAGGTCCTTAGGACAATGACAGGTGCACGTGGGCCATATAATTTGGGTAGTTCTACCACATCTGTCCTGCTACGGTACTCCTTTGCCTTCTCCGCAGCCTCGACCGAGTCGCATCTTTGGCTAGAGTGATGGACCATGGGAAGCACCCGATGAAGAACCCTGCAGAGGGGAGTGGGCCTCCACCGCGTCTCCGCTCCCATTTGCGGTGCCTTGGGTAATGCGGTCTTGTTCTTAGTTGCCGGAGTCATTCCATTTTGATCTCTTTAATCTTTTAGGGCCATTTCTCACGCCGCGACGCTAGAGGTCAGCCAGTTCTCTGGTGGCGCCCGCTCTCCAGACGTGCGCCCTATGGAACTAGAGGGGTCTCCTCCCCTCGGCCACCGGGAAGTCCACAAGTTCCACCATGATCGGGATGCGGCTCGTGACCCGCTCCGATGCTAGGCGTGAGGTTAGTCGGCTCGAGCTCTGCCTCGACGTCATCTAGACTGCCCTTGCCGCCTCGGAGCGGGAGACTACTGCTACCCGAGTGGCAACTGCCAATGCTCAGGCCAGGACAATCGGTAAGGTTTCCTTCGTCGAGAGAACCTCTGTCCAAATGTCCATGGCCTTGATTTGATGGTTTTTTGTGTTGTCAGCCCTAGAGGAGGAGTTGGCCGCTCTTTGAGAGGTAGCCCACGTCGTCGTCGACTACGTGAACCCAGGGAGTCTCCTGCTTGAGGATCGTCTATGGGCCATGGCAGTTCAAGTTAGGACGGTGGCCCTTTAGGGGGTATGCCATGGGGCTGACGCTGCCCTAGCCACTACGCCACTTCGTTCTGGCTATTTTCTACGCCTGCTTGAACCTAGCTTCCTAGTTGGAGCCAATCTGCAGGAGCAGGAGGAGCTCATTGGTGACTTACCACCACTGCGGTGGCCATCGTGGTGACCACAAATGCCGGAGATGTCGTCCTCGCTACCTTTTTGGACCCGTAGATTGTATTTAGGGTCATTCCAATCTTAATGAAAGGCTTGTTTGTTACTTTAATTCGAAGAGAAACTTATACACGTTGCTTTGTCTTTCACGGTGTTTGCTTCTTGTGCTTGTATGCGATTGGCTTGTGTGGCCAACATGCTCGGATGAAGTGATTAGGAGGTCATGGGCCAGATCCTGCCTCCCCTCTCGAAAGTGAGTTAGGTCTTTAGGGAAGCTTCCTCCTATCTTATGAAAGACCATTGGTCACTTAGTAACTTAGCATATTTTTGTTCTAAATGCTTCCACCTGCGTCAGGCATTGTAAATGTTAATCGTTGGCACAATGTGTATTACTCTTTTATGAATGCACACATGAGAAAGTTCAAAGCTATGTGATTGTAACATGCCGGACAATATATGTTACTCTTTTCTAAATGCACATGCAAGATTTGATTGCACACGAAAGAAAGTCCGCTACTCTATGATTGTAACGCGCTGGACAATAGATTTTGTGCCCAGGCGACTCCTAGACTTGCAATGGGGTTGTTCGCCCTGTAGTTCTCTCTTCAAAGGAACAGCTCGAGTTGCAACGAGGTAATCAGACTAGATGTCGCTCATATCGCACATAGATGTTAGATTTAATTTAAAGTGGCAACATAGTGATAAAAAGGGTTCAACATGTACTTCTTATTACTATAGAACCATAAAATGGACAGTGTGTCGTAAGTAGAACTATAATGCCTCATGGTGGTACGGCAGCTGGACGTGACCAACCAGGCCCTCTACGACAGATGTCGGGAGGTGGAGCGGCTGAGGGAATGCCTCTCGGCCATGGAGGTGGTGCTAGGGGCTGCAGATGAAGAAGCAGTTGTGGCCAAAGCCACGATGACGATGGTCCAAGCGGAGCTCGTCGGTAAGTTAAACTTCATCTTCCTTGTGTCCTACTTAGAGTAATTAGTACACTAATATGAAGGGTTTCGCGTTCTTGCTCTTTTCAAACTGTAGGGGCAATTGGCCATTGCCCAGGCTGAGGAGGCAAACCTACGTCGGGCCAATGAAGATTTGGTCGGACAGTTGGCGGAGGCGGCTCACCTTCGGGACGAGTCGACGGCCTGCGCACGTGGCTTCGCTACCATAGCGAGGGTCAGCAGCGACCATTATGCGGCACTGCAGGAGGTGGCGGGTGCCGCTGTTAGGATGGTGCTGCCAGCGGGGTCAGGCATCCACGAACAGATTTTGGCCACCCGGCATGGATCAGGGAGGTTGAGGTGCATGGCGTTCGCCATGGGGCTACGATAGCCCTAGCCGCCACTCACCTTCACCTTTAGCCCAAGGTGAATCTGCACATGGTGGAGCCTGGTTTCTGGCAGAAGTGCCCGATGACATTGACGTCGATCGGCTGATTGCCGACTTCAGCACCACCGCCAACGCCATTGCGGCTGTAGTTACAGTGGAGCAGGTCATCAAGGACACCCCTCGCCGAGGGTGACTTCTATCGACCTATCTTTCTTGTAATAAAAGATATGAATAAAATTAAATTTGCCATTTCACTGAGTATCTACAAATCTTCTTATGTGTGTGAGCGAGCAGTAGTAGCCCCAAACACTTGGGAATGTATCCTAGTGTTGAGACCTTCCAGGCATTATGAAATGCTAGATCATGCGCAATACCTGAATCAAACAAGCCATCATTTATAGGTTTGCCCTTCATCGAGTAACAAGTTTTGTGTTTGGCACATAGCCCCCGAGCATTTTGACCGTAGACAACTATGTTAGCTTTTTGGGGGATCGAGTCTTATGTTGATTATCATCGGGCTAGTGTAGCCATGCCAGTGGACAGCTTGACCGGTGGCATAACCATGCCAAAAAGGGAGTCTTCGGATCGGTTTTATGGCCCCCGAATACCTTGTTGTGTTAGTACAACGTTCCAAGGTATTGAGACAAAAACTCATGAAGAGCATTGCATAGAATGATAACTTAGACCCCGTGTAGCTTAAGGGGAATAGCCTTCGGGTCTCGAGGGCGTAAGACTTTACTCATAGCAATCTGAGACATGCGTAACATATTTGAAAAGGGAATAATAGAAAAAGCTGGGTGTGTTGACGACGTACCTGAGCTTCGCTCGCTGTCCTACGCCCTTGACTTCCTCAGGGCTGGCCCGACCTTTATTGTAGAAATGTTGCCGATGTTTTAGGTCATAGCCCTAGAGTTGTATCCATGGCTGGCTCACTCCCTTTCTCCTCCGATTTTGCTTCTTTGAGTGCCTCCCTAGGCACCAGAGTCACGGGTGAGGCTAACAATAGAGGGAAGGCGAACATTATGCTCGCTGGGGTGACTGGCGTGGTCTAATGTTCAAGGGATGAGAGTGCGCATTGAGAGGTTCCTGAGCTCATTCTATGTTTAATCCCATCGTCTGGCCTCGGCTCGTCGAGAATGAGAGCACGCTCGGCCTGCTCCACGGCCCGCTTCTCACATTCATAGGCATCGCTAAATTGCCAGCTATGGCAATGATACCACGTGGCCCTGGCATTTTGAGCTTGAGATAGGCATGGCTAGGGACCGCCATGAATTTGGCGTAGCATGGTCTCCCAAAGATGGCATTGTAGGGACCTCAAAGTCGACAACTTCGAAGGAGAGTGTCTCCTTACGGTAGTGTACCTAATCACCAAATGTGACCGAGAGGGTGACAGTGCTTTGAGGCATAACCAGCATCCCAGGATGATCCCGTGGAACAGAGAGTGTGAGGGGTGCAACTTGCTTGCTCCGATGTGTATCTTCTCGAAAGCATCCTTGTAAAGGATGTTTATGCTGCTGTGTAACGCCCACAATAAGTTTTGTGTGTTAGGAAGCACAAAGTTGTAAATAGTTAATTAGGCTTGTTTGTTACTTTAATTCAAAGGGAAACTTATATGCGTCGCTTTGTCTTTCACAGTGTTTGCTTCTTGTGCTTGGATGCGATCGGCTTGTGCGGCCGATATGCTCGGATGAAGTGATTAGTAGGTCATGGGCCAGATCTTGCCTCCCCTCTCAAAAGTGAGTTAGGTCTCTAGGGAAGCTTCCTCCTCTCTTATGAAAGACCGTGGGTAACTTAGTAACTTAGCATATTTTTGTTCTAAATACTTCCACCTGCATCAGGCATTGTAAATGTTAATCATTGGCACAATGTGTATTACTCTTTTCTGAATGCACACACGAGAAAGTTCAAAGCTATGTGATTCTAACGTGCCGAACAATATCTATTACTCTTTTCTAAATGCACACGCAAGATTTGATTAGGCACGAAAGAAAGTCCGCTACTCTATGATTGTAACACGCTGGACAATAGATTTTGTGTCCGGGCGACTCTTGGACTTGCAATGGGGTTGTTCGTCCCTGTAGTTCTCTCTTCAAAGGAACGGCTCAAGTTGCAACGAGGTAGTCAAACTAGATGTCGCTCATATCGCACATAGATGTTAGGTTTAATTTAAAGTGGCAACATAGTGATAAAAAGGGTTCAACATGTACTACTTATTACTATAGAACCGTAAAATGGATAGTGTGTCGTAAGTAGAACTATAATTCCTCATGGTGGTTCGACAGCTGGACGTGACCAACCAGGCCCTCTATGACAGATGTCGGGAGGCGGAGCGGCTGAGGGAATGCCTCTCAGCCGCAGAGGTGGTGCTAGGCGCTGCGGATGAAGAAGCAGTTGTGGCCAAAGCCACGACGACGAATGCCCAAGCGGAGCTCGTTGGTAAGTCAAACTTCATCTTCCTCGTGTCCTACTTGGAGTAATCCATACACTAATATGAAGGGTTTCGTGTTCTTGCTCTTTTCAAACTATAGGGGCAATTGGCCACTGCCCAAGTTGAGGAGGCAAACCTACGTCCGGCCAATGAAGATTTGGCTGGACATTTGGCGGAGGCGGCTCACCTTTGGGACGAGTCAGCAGCCTGGGCACGTGGCTTCGCTACCATAGCGAGGGTTAGCAGCAACCATTATGCTGCACTGCATGCGGTGGTGGGTGCCGCCGTTAGGTTGGTGCTGCCGGCGGGGTCAGGCTTCCACAAATAGATTTTGGCCACCCAGCGTGGATCAGGGAGGTTGAGGTGCATGGCGTTCGCCATGGGGCTATGGCAGCCCTAGCCGCCACTCACCTTCGCCTTCAGCCCAAGGTGAATCTGCACATGGTGGAGCCTGGTTTCTGGCAGAAGTGCCCGATGACATTGATGTCGATCGGCTAATTGCCGACTTCAGCACCACCACCAATGCCATTACGGCTGTAGTTAGAGTGGAGCAGGTCATCAAGGGCACCCCTCGCCGAGGGTGACTTCTGTCAACCTATCTTTCTTGTAATAAAAGATATGAATAAAATTAAATTTGCCATTTTACTGAGTATCTACAAATCTTCGTATGTGTGTGAGCGAGCAGTAGTAGCCCCAAAACACTTGGGTAGGTTAACATAACGTATCCTAGTGTTGAGACCTTCCAGGCATTATGAAATGCTAGATCATGCGCAATACCTGAATCAAACAAGCCATCATTTATAGGTTTTCCCTTCATCGAGTAACAAGTTTTTTGTTTGGCACATAGCCCCCGAGCATTTTGACCGTAGACAACTACATTAGCTTTTTGGGGGATCGGGTCTTCTGTTGATTACCATCGACTAGTGTAGCCATGCCAGTGGACAGCTTGACCGGTGGCATAACCATGCCAGAAAGGGAGTCTTCGGATCGGTTTTATAGCCCCCGAATACCTTGTTGTGTTAGTATAATGTTCCAAGGTATTGAGACAAAAACTCATGAAGAGCATTGCGTAGAATGATAACTTAGACCCCGTGTAGCTTAAGGGGAATAGCCTTCGGGTCTCGGGGGCGTAAGACTTTACTCATAGCTATCTGAGACATGCGTAACATATTTGAAAAGGGAATAATAGAAAAAGCTGGGTGTGTTGACGACGTACCTGAGCTTCGCTCGCTATCCTGCGCCCTTGACTTGCTCAGGGCTGGCCCAAGCCTTTATTGTAGAAATGTTGCCGATGTTTTAGGTTGTAGCCCTAGAGTTGTATCCATGGCTGGCTCACTCCCTTTCTCCTCCGATTTTGCTTCTTCGGGTGCCTCCCTGGGCACCAGAGTCACGGGTGAGGCTAACAATAGAGGGAAGGCGGACATTATGCTCACTGGGGTGACTGGCGTGGTCTAATGTTCAGGGGATGAGAGTGCGCATTGAGAGGTTCCTGAGCTCATTCTGCATTTAATCCCATCGTCTGGCCTCAGCTCGTCGAGAATGAGAGCACGCTCGGCCTGCTCCACGGCCCGCTTCTCACATTCATAGGCATCCCTAAATTGCCAGCTATGGCAATGATACCACATGGCCCTGGCATTTTGAGCTTGAGATAGGCATGGCTAGGGACCGCCATGAATTTGGCGTAGCATGGTCTCCCGAAGATGGCATTGTAGGGACCTCAAAGTCAACAACTTCGAAGGAGAGTGTCTCCTTACGGTAGTGTACCTAATCACCAAATGTGACCGAGAGGGTGACAGTGCTTTGAGGCATAACCAGCGTCCCAGGATGATCCCGTGGAACAGAGAGTGTGAGGGGCGCAACTTGCTTGCTCCGATGTGTATCTTCTCAAAAGCATCCTTGTAAAGGATGTTTATGCTGCTGTGTAACGCCCACAATAAGTTTTGTGTGTTAGGAAGCACAAAGTGGTAAATAGTTAATTAGGAGTTTTAATGAGTGGTAAAAAATAAACTTTTTACTCGTTGTTCACATGGATGATTATGGACCATAGATGCGTAGAGCTCATCGAATGCATTTTGTTTGTCTACTTATATGCGTTGTTCAGAGTTCGGATCAAGAACCTACGGCCCTTGGAAGATTAAAGGGTAAAAAACATGTGAACAGTACCCATGCTACTGTGGCATCGCTGCAGTAAATGCCATGCCCTTTTTCTATTGTGTCCTTCCCACCCCTCTCTCAAACCCTAATACCAATATCCCCTGATGAGCCACTGCCGGCACCATCTAGTATTCACAAGTGAAGACAAGATCGGAGAAGAGAATAGAGGAGAGATGAGAGGGAGGACTTGATCATCCATTGCCGCCATATCCAATCCTCATCTAAAATTGGTTAGGCATCATCTCCTCTTCCTGTTTTCCTTGATTCTATTCTTCCCCTCGCTGTTATTGATGGTGATAGCGTATGCGGAGTAGATCAAGTCGATGAGACATGTAACACAGGAGCGCCACAAGGAAGAAGAGGGAAACAGAAGATCAATCGTTGTGTGTTGGTCATTCTCGCTGTTGGGGTAAGATTTATCTTTTTCCCACTGTTTTTAAGTGAATCTAGGTTAGGTTTTACCGAGTTCGATGGATTAGTGAGTGGGGTTAGGGTTCTAATCTCGTAAATAAGCCCTACTGTTTTCCAGATTGCGATGGTGTTGTTTGTGTGCTGTTTAAGGATATTTTTATGTGCCCAAAAAACATATAAAAAATATTAATAGGCATTATACTTCAATACCTTTCTTATGGTATAGATATCACCTTTATAGCTGTTCTGGTTTAGGAGATATAATCATTGTTTGGTGATGCATTTGTGCTATCAGACTTCTGGACAGTTTTAGATGTATTAAGTTTTACGATATCTTAAGTCCATAATCTCATGAAATGATCTATATGAAAGTGGTAGGTAATTTAATAGGCTTTCCAGATTGTTAAAGATGATAAACATTGGATCAGGATATCTCGATATGAGTTTTTTAGTGCTCTGCTGTTGTTCAGTCATAAGAAAAGTTCAATTGTTTTGCAGTCTTGTTTTGTGTATCATAGACTCTTCAAACTCATTACTCAAAAAAAAAAACTCTTCAAACTCCAAAAATTGTAACAGGAAAGTTACAGAATTTTTTGTTAATGTTTCCAGATAGGTAAAGCTTATAATTTTTGAACTAGTATATCTCCATTTATTAATTTTGGAAGTTTGTTGTCCTGTTTTGATCGTCAAAAACATTCAGCTCAATTCAGAGGTTGTTTAAGCCATCTTGGAGATGTCATATGCTAAATTGTTTTATATAAAAGTTCTAGATAATGGTGTTTTGCATCTTCTGTAGAAGTTCCAAAATTTTTGAACATGTAATTTATCCACACGAAAAATGTGAAGAAGGGTTGCTGCTGTTTGTTGATTGTTCGGTCATTGTTTTGGGGGAACCGATAGCGCGGTCTATAGAAGCGATTTATGTGTCATTTGTGAATGTTTGTATGAGTTTATTTTCTGAGGTGATGATGTTTAAATAGGTGGTGCACTTTGGATCATTCTTACCTTATGTTTTCACATCATCGTCTCAAGGCAAGTAAACGTAGAGGTGGTTACTACAGCTTGACATGTATTCTTTGTCATAACATGAATGAAAGCAGATGATATACCTAATTGTGCATTCACATTTAAAGTAATGAATATAGGATCATAATTGTTGGATCCCATTTGTCTATCATCAGAAGGTAAGTGATATGTTTTATTATTGTGAAGGTGTATCACATATGTGGTAAGTGTTTGTCTATCACGGGAAGGTAAGTGATATATTTTATGATTGTGGAAGTATACGACCTATGTGGTAAGTATTCTAGCAGTTGCATCATATTATTGCATCATGTGCATTCTTGTCATGAGCATATGCATCAAGCCAGTCGGTGAGAAAAATCATATCTATTCCGGAGTGCTCTTGAGCCAGGTCGGTGGAAAAGTTATATGACTATTCCAGAGTGCTCTTGTGGATTATGTCATTGACCTATGGTCATGACCGTACTGGTACATCATCATACGTTGCCCGAGGAGGGATACGATGCAGCTTCATACCTTGTTGGGTATGGCGGCAGTGGACATGCATATGCATTGCATTTGCACTCTTTGAGGTTTATTTGTATTGATATTTTATGTTGGCATGATGTGAAGATGAGGAGTATTGCTTTTATTATGAGTATTTATTCGTATGTGGAGGTGGTTTCTTTTTTATTGTACATCATACCCTTTATTTCTTTATGGAAATTTTATTGGATATCTTGCATAATGTTTAGTTCTTTATGTCAATGTCATTGGATAAATAAATTGATTATTAGTTATTATTTTCACTTGGTATACATTCCTCTGTTATTAAATCGATGTCTAATTAAATTATAGTTTGAATGACATGTTCAGGCAGTTTGCTTGCTGAGATTTATTCTCAACCTTCTATCTTTACAGGTGCTTGATTGGATGATTTGCATGAAGGGATAGGATTAGTCGCTCATCTTCACTATTTCACCCACATTTAGAGATAATAATAAAACTTTTAGCATTGCTGTAATAAACTTAGCTTATGTGTCACAGTGACCCTTTGTGTTTTAATAATAACGCCTTAGGTGGAGTTTACTTATTATAGTTTTGTTCTTGTTGTTGCTTCCGTGTTATACGTTGCGTAGGGGTTTTTTTGCCAAGTTTTATACTCTGGCTTGAGGGAATGGACATTAGTGACATCTTGGGCTTTTTGTGGCGCCTAGGGTGTTACACGTTGTCTCCGTCCATCAGGACCCTCGTCATCTTCACGCCTTCCACCACCGTGCTGATCACCAGAGGGAACCGTCCTGCCTCAATAACATGGTCGGAGTGGTCGTCCCGGACAAAGGTGATCGAGCGCTCCAACCACTTCAGATAGATGGGGACTGCAGGAGCGGCAGCCGTAAATCTGACGATGTGGTACTGCTGGCAGTCTCTATCTATTCAGTGGAACTCTAGCCTCCAACCTCTAGACATGTTGATACAGGCTAGAACATCCTTTGGAGTCCCATCTTCAGGGCAATTATGATCACGACGTGATGGATAATTTAGACTACCAGGAAAGGTTTTGGACTACCAGGAATAGGGTCATCTTCGACAATAAAAATATATCTATTCAACAATAGAAGGAACCTTTCCAAGAAGAGCTTGGCTTGGTGTGCATCAAGGTAGAAGAAGATTAGCAGTTAACTATGATTTTAGAGAGATAATTTTATTTAAGCTGTTACCCCCCCTTTTCTTTTTGGCTCTAGAAGTCCTATAACTCTAATGTATATACTTTTTTTTCCAATATATATACAAAAAAAAAATACAAGTAGGAGCCTCCCCTGCTCACCCTTTCAAAAAAAAACGTGTTCAAATTTTGTCCACAAATATAAGAATTTTTATTCTCCAATTAAGAGCTGGCCAATGTGCTTTAACAAGAGGCATTGCAAAGATTTTCTCCCAACCCCACGCCAACCCCCAAAAAAAATTGTTCTAAAAATCACATAAGTTCTTATATTTGCCCGCAAAGGGAGTAGACAACATTGTTTTTTTCGTGCACACATGGTTGCAGCAACAGCCTCTGCATCTGATGGAACAAAGCGGCTACTCTACATGGTAGAGCAGCGATCGAGCAGCTCATCGGTATTACACTCGTTTCTTATAGCCGAGCCCAAATCTACAGGCCTACTATCATCAAGATAGACAATATTGATGGGCGTTCACATCCACACAAACCATGCAAATGTTTTTTTTTTTTTAAACAGAGTACATATGCTACCAACCCATTAAATTTAAAATTGAATCACAACTTGCACGAGAAGAAACAGAAAATAGAAATTACTACATTAGATGAGCTAACCCGGTTTAAACTGTCAAGGGGCTAAACTTTCTATGATTTCTCATGTGGATAATACAATATTGTATACCATTATAGTAGTCACATAAACATGAGCAAGAATCAGAATATAGAAACAGTCTACTATATAACTTTTATATAACTAACCACTACCCCACCTTCAAACCACCAAAAAGGCCCAGAACGGGTAAACCAAAAAAAGAATTACAGGGAGGGTAAAACCCTTTGAATCAGCGACAACGCAACATAGGAAGGCAAGATTACTGAGCATCCTCAAGGAAGTTTTCAGAAAGACCTCGCTGCGACAACCGGTAATAGAGTATTCCCATCGTTAGTATACATGCCCTGCAACAACATTTTGTTTTTGGTACATTAGCCAAGTTCTCTTGAAAACCAGATAAAGATTAGAGAAACCTGAGTATATTATAAACAAATACCAATCTTTATAGGGGTGTCCATTTGCCCAATCAATGACGGTTTCAATGGTTGGGTAAAACACCCAGAGTTACTTTATTATATGCAAGAATTGCTTTCCTCCATAGATCACATCATCCATTGCTTAGAATTTATGATTGAAGGGTTCGGAATAAATTGTGTATTCAGCCTTATAGTAATACCTAACTTTTAGGTTTTGGTTTATATGTCAAACTAATTAGAACAAACGAGTTGGGTCTACAGCCTCCTAATGCAAACAGGTCATAAGGCGTATGCCCAGAAAGCACTCTTTCTGAACCATACGCAATGAGAAAATATCAGCAGGGTAACAAATTGACATGGCTGTTAGCAAACTAGCTACTTTGCATGCTGGTGCAAGAGAAAGATACTGTTTATTCAAGAAAATAGAAAAGGTAAATGTTATCCAGTAGCAGAGCATAATAGCTTCATAAATATAACAAGTAACCGGCTATTAATAGCAGAATCAATGAACAAACTAAATATCTTGAAATGACAAGTATTTGTTAAATAAATTAGATACCCATGGTATATTAAAAAGTGCAAAAAATTGAAGATAATGAAATCATTGGTAATGTTAGATGGCTTTGACCATAATTCATCACCAAGTGATACCAATATCACTACTGTCAGTAGTCTACTGATTCAATGTCAAATCAAATTTGAATGCCCCTTCTGAATTATTAGTATGGTTTAGTAAGGTGAGAACCAAATAGGCTATAATAGACATAATGAAAAGTTGTCAATTTTGCCTTCTTGATAGCTTGAAGTCCTTATGGGAATGCAGCTTCCATCTCAGAGAAGGAGATGCTAACACAGATCTCTTCCATCTCCATGCCCGGCATAGGAGGAAGAATTTCATTGGGAAAATTTCAGATGGAGATCAAGTGCTCACAACACATGAAGACAAGGAGAGGGTTATCTATAATTTTTTACAATGGATTACTTGGCACCAGTTTGCATCGAGAGCACACAATTAATCTGGACGAGCTGAACATTGCCTCACATAATCTTTCCTGTTTGGAAATCCCTATTTCTGAAGAAGAGGTTTGGAGAACCATCTCTGATTTGCCTTTTGACAAAGCCCCAGGCCCCGACGGTTTTACAGGTCGCTTTTATCAAGTGTGCTGGCCAATTATTAAAAATGACATCATGGCTGCGATCTCAGCTGTCTAGGGCTGAAGATTTAGAAATTTCGAGCTCCTCAATTCAGCCTATATCACACTTCTGCTAAAAAGGGATGATGCAACACATGTCAAAGATTTTAGGCCAATCAGTTTGGTACACAGTTTTGCTAAGCTCATCACAAAAATTCTTGCAAACAGACTGGCAGGCCAGTTACATGGGCTGGTGTCACATAATCAAAGTGCTTTTATCAAAGGAAGGTTCATTCAAGACAACTTCATGTTGGTACAGCAAACTGCAATTTCTACACCAGCAAAGACAGCCACGTATGCTCCTCAAGCTATACATCTCTAAAGCCTTTGATTCAGTTTCTTGGAGTTTTCCGTTGGAGGTGCTACAAAAACTAGGATTTGGTATTCTTTGGCGTGACATCCTCAGTGGTCTGCTTGCTTCCTCTTCAACACGAGTCCTCCTAAACGGCGTCCCTGGTGAGATCATCTATCATCAGAGAGGGCTGATGCAGGGTGACCCGTTGTTACCTATGATTTTTATTTTAGTGATGGACGTGTTGAGTCATCTGGTCACTTTGGCTGATGAGGATAAGAACAATTCTATTTTGAATAGGGCAATGATGGGGCGTTTCAGGAGATTAATTAATGAAAAAGGGGTTGGCTTGATTACAACTCAGCTTGCTTTGGCAAGAGAAATTCTCCATCAATTAGAAATTGCTCAAGACAGCCGTCAACTTTCACAGGAAGAATTATGGTATAAAAACAATCTGAAGAAACACAGTTTAGCCCTTGCATCACTCAAGCGCACAGTGGCTCGATTACGGCCAAGGATCAGCTGGCTCAAGGAAGGTGACGCTAATACACATCTATTCCACCTTCACGCCAAACACCGAAAGAGGAAGAACTTTATTGGGAAACTGCTGTCAGGAGATCAAATCTGTACAACCCATGACGAAAAGGCTGATGAATATACTATGAATCTGTGTTGGGAAGTTGCTCTGCAAGGGAGCACACTATCAATTTGGCAGAATTGGGAATTAATGCACATGATCTTGAACTTCCCTTCACTGAAGAGGTGTGGAGGACAATTAAGCAATTGCCTTCAGATAAGGCTCCTGGGCCGGATGGGTACGCAGGTCGTTTTTATAAAGTTTGTTGGGCCATCATAAAAGAAGATATCATGGCAGCCATCTCTGCAGTTTAGTGTCCGAAGCTTGCAAACTTTGGTGTTCTCAATTCTGCATACATCACACTGCTCCCCAAGAAGGAAGGGGCTGAACAGCCCAAAGATTTCAGACCTATAACCTGGTGCGTAGGTTTGCCAAATTAATCATAAAGATGCTATCTAATCGACTTGCTTCACGGCTGCAACAAATGGTGTCTCCCATTCAGAGCACCTTCATTAAAGGACGCTTTATACAGGATAATTTCATGCTGGTACAGCAGACAGTGAGATTTCTTAATCAACAGAAACAGGCTCGAATTCTTCTCAAGTTGGATATTTCAAAGGCATTTGATTATGTGGCTTGGCCTTTTCTTCTTGAGATACTACAGCAGCTAGGCTTTGGGCAAATTTGGCGGGATATAATTAGTGGGCTGCTTTGTTCTTCATCCACCCAAGTGTTGTTGAATGGAATCCCTGGGGATCATATCATCCATCGGCGTGGACTACGGCAGGGTGACCCTCTCTCCCCTATGTTGTTCATTTTGGTCATGGACGTGCTAGGGCATATGATTTCAAAGGCTGAAACTAAGGGCTTGCTGAAGTGTCGGGGACCAATACTAGGGTACCCAAACAGGAGGGACTAATGGTCGTCGACAATAGTTCATCCAAGCAGTCAAGAGCGCGACTACAGCTCCAACCGACCCCCAGGTGAGCAAGCTCCGCCTTGCCCGACCTCTGAGGGTTGGCTCCGCCTCGCCCAAACCGTGAGGGTGGCTCCGCCTCACCCGACACCGAGGCCGCGGGCTCCGCCTCGCCTGACCCCTGAGGGTTGACTCCGCCTCGCCCAACCCCTGAGGGTTGGCTCCGCCTCCCCCGACAACGAGGCCGCGGGCTCCGCCTCGCCCGACCCCTAAGGGTTGGCTCCGCCTCGCCCGACCTCTGAAGGCAGACTCCGCCTCGCCCAACCTCTGGGGGCAGGCTCCGTCTCCCAGACACCAAGGCCGTGGGCTCCACCTCGCCCGACCTCTAAGGGCTGGCTCTGCCTAGCCCGACCCTTGGGTTTGGGCTCCGCCTCGCCCGACCCCGAGGCCAGGGGCTCCGTCTCGCCCGACGGAGACCCATACCGCCACTAACCACTCTAGGTCCAAGCGTATGGGTCTGGGTCAAAGCTCTGACGCCAGGGAAAAGACTGACACGCCACAATGAAGCCCACGACCCACGACGGGACATACCTGGGGGTTCACATCAGGAACAGCATCGGTCGTACCGGTACTGTTCTGCCTAACCCCCGTACAAACACTGACGGGCGCGTCATTTCGCCACGATGTCCACCAGGACGGAGTGGAGCGCCATGACCGGCAGACGACGCCTGCACATGGCGCCAGTGACGGACAGGGCCATGACCGGAAGCTGTCCCTGTTGACGTCTACAGGGTCAACGGGACCCGCATATAGGAGAAGAAAGACCCAGCGATCCTAAAGGACTTCTTCCTCTCGTTCTCTTCTCTTCCTTCACTGTAACCCGTGCTTTCGCTTGGCCTATAAAAGGGAAAGCAGGGCATCCCACAAGGGGCATCGGACTCAACTCAACTCGACTCGCCTCGACTCAAACATATCACAGCACATAGCCGGGAGGCGACCGAACTCTCGGCACCCATTCGATCCTCTCACCAGAGACTTGGGACCTGCCCCTCTCTCGACTGTTTGTAATTCCTACTACGAACTTTTAGTGCTAGTAACACGAGCAGCAGCAACGAACTAGACATAGGAACGTTCTGCCCGAACCAGTATAAACCTCGTGTCCTCTTAGCACATCATCCGAGCCAGACGCATCATATTAGAAATTTATTTGTTGGTGGCAACTCGAAACACCGACAGTTGACGCGCCAGGTAGGGGCCTTTTGCACGTCTCGACATCCACACCAAGCCTCGGATGGCTAATCGCAACGTCGGCTGGGTCCCGAGCACGCACGTGCTCCTCAGGGATCTGGACTTCATCGTCACGACGGAGGGAGAGCTGGTGCGGGCTCCCGCCGCCGTCCAACCTCTCCACTCCGCCAGCCTCGGCGCGATCGCCGAGGCGCTGGAGGAGCTCCATCTACGCGCACCGGAGGCCCGCAGCCCCGGGAGCGACCAGCCCCCGGCTTCGACTGCGGGAGGTTAGAGCGCCAGCTCAACGTCTTCCTAGGACCCCGACCGTCCCGGGAGGACCATTAGAGATACGGGAGCTTAGGAAATTTAATAATAAATTAACACTAGAGATACAATATCGTATAAAACATAATGATGAAAAATTCATAGTGCATTTTTCTAACACAAAATACAATGTCCTCTATCACCTCACAAAATTTGAAACTAAAATATAATTTGTAGCCAAAGGGCGCCTAGCTCAAACGGTTAGGTGACCCAGCGGCACTCCTCAGGTCCTGGGTTCGATTCCCCGTGGGAGCGGATTTCAAGCTGAGGTTAAAAAAATCCCCTCACCCGTCCCCATGTGCCAAAGCGCAGTGGAAGGCTCCGGCCCGGTTCTCACAGGGTTACGGCACCTCCTGCGTCAGGATGGGGGCGGGGGTTCGGGGATTTTCTCGATCTGTGCGAGAAGATCTTCTTAACGGAAAACCCGGGGGCCGTCATAACCCCCCGCAGGTCAAGTTTTTTTTAAAATATAATTTGTACATTGAGAAACAAAAAAGAAAAATATCTTTAAGGTGTTGGTTGGACCAACTTAAATAGTTGGAGGGAGTAAATTGAACCAAATGTTAGTTTGGGGGGTTATTTGGACATTGGCCAAACTTGGAGCGAGTAATATGGACTTTTTCCAAATAAGAACGGGTTTTTTATGGAGAGGAAGAAAAGAGGCCAAAGGTGGTCATTGTCTGGTGGCGTGGCCTAAAGTGTGCCTCCCCAAAGAGCTTGGTAGTCTAGGAATTTCTAATCTCCAAAATCTTAGTTGGGCTATTCACATGAGATGGCTATGGTTGAAAAAAACAGACACTAGTACCTCATGGTATAAACAGACTAGACGTTGACATACAAAGAAGGCGACCTCGACCAAAAAATTAACTCTCATTCAGCCCTTGGGCAAGGTTTGTTTTGCACCACTATGTCCAAAATAAACAGACTAGCTATCATCAAACGGCTAGTCTGTTTATTTTGGACATAGTGGTGTTAGTGGGTGTGCCTTGTATGGGTCCTTATCCCATCTTTTCTTCTTAATATAATGATACGCAGCTCTCTTGCAGCCCTGCGTGTTCGAGAAGAAAAAAAAGGGAATGCAGCTTTTACAATACATGTTATTGGTTCAGAGTACAAGATACATACTTTTATAATGCCTGCTCCAATACATCATTTCAGATCAGTTACTGTTCTCCATCTCTTATGATTATGCAAGTGAACTGTGTAATGAAAAACTGTTTTTCATCTACTTAATACAACATAGTTCTTATGCATGTTCATGAGAAAATAAGAATGTACTATTTTAAAGGTAACTCAGAATTCTTATCCTACTTCACCGCTAACCAGGAAAAGGGCACATTCTTTACAGCATGCACTCAGGGGGAAAAAAAGGCAAGCTTGTCCTACTTTACTGCTAATCAGGAAAAGCATCATTAAGGGTGGGAGGGATGGTGGGAAGGCATATAACCAGAATAATAAAATAATGGTGGAAGGCTTACAGGATAGCCATTGCAAGTAAGATCTTAGTGGGGTCCATTCTTGATGATCTCTGATGGCGTGGTCGACTCCCCTCTGGAGCATCACTATCTTTTTTTGATGGTGCTGTGACTGGTAGCGTTGGCAGTGCACTAGACCAGAAAGGCAGCAGCATCCTTAGAAATTTGTGACGAAATGTACCTATAAAGGAAATGTAAGCATCAAATAGCACAAAGATGAGCCTGAGCTAAATTCAAGCTTAAGCTGACTATATATATGTGGTGCAGCGTTTCAAGCAAGTTGGATTTTTATATTTGCTTATGATCTCCAGTGTCAACTGAACCGAAATTTCAAATTCAGTAGATTTCAACCATACAAACATGTTTTACATAATCAATCATAAATATCTTCCAGACAACTTTATCTAAATAGACCCAATCACTGGAGGTGTTTTTGGCAACTCTACTCAGAGTCACAGCAATGGTGTTGCAAATGTCAGTGGTTATGTCTATGCAAGTTTTAGATTGGCTGTGGAACAACTTGGTTGACCCCTCAACAACCCTGAGATTGACTCAAGAATTTCGAACAGAAGGAAAGAGTTCTCTGAAGCTAATTATTATTGCATATTTTAGGACCAGCACCAGTAGGCAAACAAAAATGTGCTGGTCAATAAATCACATTTCATTAGGCGATATCTAACTCAGGTAATCACACGTCAAAACCTGCAGTAAACATAACAAGGCGAAAAATAAAAAGATCGTCTGCAACAAAAGTTCACGGGAAACAGTTGGGTTCCAGCCAATGTTTGAAATAGCAGGATTTAGCCTCAGCTATAGCGGGGTATAGCGTTTCAGGGGCTCTGACGCTACGCTTTGACACATTTCGCGCTACAGGAAATTTTCAGCTATTAGTGGCTAATAGCACGCTATTGCCGCTAAACATGTCCATTTAGCGCCGCTATTGGGCAAGATTCTGCGTGGGCTTTCATTCCCTCTGGCCCCAATCACGCGCAGGCCCGTGCTGAGTCAATACACGCCGATGCAGTAACCCTAGCCATTCTCTCGTAGTCTTGCTCCTCTCCGAGCTTACGAGTGCTGGCAGGCCGCGGGAGTGCAGCAAGCGGCGAGCGGCGGCATCGGCTGCTGCTGTTGCTGCGACGACCATGAACCAGCCAGAAGGCAAGATTCCTCCCATTCTTCTCATATTTCCTCTGTTCTTTACGCATTGGGCTGCTGGATGCCTGGATGTGAATGGTAGTGCTGCATCTCATGGTGAACTGAATAACTGATTCGCTTACGGTTTTTTGTACTGATGCATGAAGCATGCTACTGCGGCTGTTGATTGGTTTACTCTTTACTGTAAATAAATTGGCATTTATCCCATGAAGCAAGTAGAGTATCATATGATGGGATAAGTCTCTATGTTGGCTGGTCTTTGTGGGGCTGCAGCATATGGTCCTGGTCTTTGTGGGGCTGTGCAGCATATGGTCCTTGTGGCTGCATAGTGGTGCCATCAAGGACAGCATCCTTCACTGACTAGGACAGCATCTTAGCATCTAGGACAGCATCTTTGACTGACTAGGACATCATCTTAGCATCTAGGACAGCATCTAGGACAGTATCTTAGCATCTAGCATCTTGGCATATGCTTGGCTGGCTAGCAGCCTATAAATATGTATCACCAACCCCTCAGGTTGGCATGGCATTTGTGTGAGAAATAAATTAGAAAATTGCCCCAACTCCTAGTGTCATCCTCTCTCGATGAGAGTAAGAATTCTGCTACTACCAAGAGTAAGAATTCAGCGACTAACAACTGGTATCAGAGCGGTACTATCCTGTAGCCTGAGCATCTCCTGCTCATCTCCTTTCCCAGCCTCACAAGAGCCCCACTGAGGGCAAGAAGCAGCTCGCCGCCTCCTCGCTCACCTCTCCCTCTCAAGCAGCTCGTCTGGCAGCCCTCTCCCCACGCAGCAGCCCCCCAGGCGCGTCATGTTGTGAGGGATGATCTCGGCCTTTCGGTCGCCTCGAGCACGTGGCGTCGGCAGAGGCCGAACTTGCGCTGGCAGAGAACGCGAGCGAGCAGCGGCGAGAGAGCCGCGCGGCCAGCAGGCGCAAGGGCGCCGAGGCGGGTACGGCGCGAGCCGGCAAGCAGCCAGAGCGGAGGTGGAAGCGGCGGCGGCGGCGGATGCAGCGCGTGCGGCGGTAGCAGAGGTCGAGGTTCTGCGCGGCAGCATCAGCAGCTCCATTTCTGACGACAAATACCGACGCGGACCTCGGTCGCTAGGGAGGGAGGCAAGGAAGGCGGCGGCGGCACGATGGCAGCAGCGCCGCGCCCACGCCACGAAGCGGCGGCCCGAGACGGCGCATATACTGCATGGGCGTGGCGCTCTGGAGGAGGCGCGCCGCAACAACGGTGGCGGGCCACGGGTCGTCGATGGAGAGCGCGCCTTCCACGCGCGGCGGCTTTCTCTCCCCGGATCGGTACCGTGGTTACCATGGGATCCAGGCTATTGTCAGAGACGTCGGCCCCGGCGGTGGGTGGCCTACCCTCACTAAGACCACCTACGTCGAGTGGGCTGTGGTGATGACGGTAAAGCTCCAGGTGCGGCACATGTGGGAGACAGTCCGGTACGGCGACGTCGACTACGACCAGGATCGACGGGCACTGGATGCCCTCATCGCTGCAGCCCGTCCCGAGATGCGCTTCGCTACCAACAAGCGGATCGCCAAGGAGGCTTGGGACGCCATCGCCGCAAGCACGCGATCGGCAGCGGCGACCACGCCAGAAGTCCACACTGCGAGCGCCGCAAGGAGTGGGAGAACCTAGCCTTCAAGCCGTGAGGACGTTGATGACTTTGCTCTCCGTCTCAACACTCTATTGCAGAAGATGGTGCAGTTCGGCGATGACACCTACAGCGAGAGAGCTGTCGAAAAGCTCTTCCGCTTCGTCCCCGAGAAGTACAAGCGGATGGCTCGCTCGATCGAGTCCTGCTGGATCTCTCCACGATGTCGATCGAGGAGGCGATAGGTCGCCTCAAGGTCGCCGGCGGCGATGATGAGCCACGCTTCTCTCTCGGGCCCATCACCACCGACGGAAGCTCCTTCTCACTCGGGAGCAATGGGTTGCTGCCAAGGTGACCGAAAAAAGGAAGCCTTCTTCCGCGACAGCGGCCGCAGCAAGCGTGGCAAGCCGCGCAGAGCCTTGAGCCGGGGGCGAGGACGTCTTAGAGGGTGATGCCCGCAGAGGCGCCAGACGGCGCCCACCCGGCAAGCACAAGCTTCAAGACGAGACGACACACTCGCCGCAATCGCGCCGCCTTATCATTGGGCCAAGGATCGTTGATACCACGACGACGCGGCGAGCCCACGCCGCGACAAAGCGGAGGAGGAGCCGGCTCTTTCATGGCACATGCAAGCATCGAGCTACCTCCAATGGCACGCCGGCCGCATGCTCTCTCCTCCACCTTGACGAGCCAAAAGCACACGCCTCCTCGGCAGCGGCTCAAGAACGACAAGACTAACGGGTGGTGCCTCGACACCGCGCCACCCATCACATGACCGGTCGACGGGGAGTTCTTCACCGAGCTTGACTCTCTAGCGTCCGAGGCTCCGTCAAGTTTGGGGATGCCTCCGGCGTGGAGATCAAGGCGTCGGCTCCGTCATCTTCACCACCGTGTCTGGTGAGCACAGGCTGCTCACCGGAGTCTACTACATTCCCGCGTTGAGAAACTCCATCATCGCCTTGGGGACAATGGATGAGAACGGTTCGCGCGTGGTGGTTGAGGACGGAGTCATGAGGATTTGGGATCGCCGTCGCCGCCTTCTTGCCAAGGTATCCGAAGCGCCGTCGACTCTCGTCCTTAACGTGCGGTGGCACAACCCCTCTGTCTCGCCGCTTGCTCGTCGGGACGACGACGGCGTGGCGATGGCACGAGCGTTCGGGCACCTTCACTTTGAGGCCTCAGGCGGCTCGATTGCCACGGAGATGGTGCGAGGCCTGCCGTGCCTCGACCATGTGGAGCGGCTCTGCGGCGTCTGCGTGTTGACGGGCGCGGGGCGACTCCCCTTTCCACAATGGGCTAGCTTTGAGCCAAGGAGAGGCTCGAGCTTATGCACGGGACTTGTGTGGCCCGTGACACCGCCACACCGGGAGACGACGCTACTTCCTGCGCCGCTCGTCGGCGACCTCTCTCCCGCTACATGTGGGTGATGGTCCTCGGCGGAAAAGGGAGAGGTCTGCGGGCGCCATCGCGCATGCTTGCAGTCGCTGCGGAGGCGAGTCTTGCCGCAAAGGCATAAAGCAGCGTCTTCGGTCGCCGACCGACAACGGCGGCGAATTCACAATGGTGAATCGCGTCGTCGTCTTCTATGACGAGACGAGGGCATTCACGCCCTACTCCTACCGTCTGACAAATTTCAGCAGCAGAACGGCGGCGTCGAGCGCGCAACCAGACGGTTGTGGGGATGGCTCGGGCCCTCCTCAAGCGAGAGGGGATGCCGGCATCTTCGGGGAGAGTGGTGGCGGTGCCGTCTACATCCTCAACCGCTTTCGCCTACCAAAGCGCCGACGGCAGGCCGCCGTCGAGGCTTGGCATGGGCGCAAGCCGGCGGTCTCCCACCTACGGGTCTTGGTACGCCTCGCGTTCGCCAAGGAGCTTGGCCACATCAAGCAAGCTCGACGGCGGAGCACTCGGGAGTGTTCATCGGCTACGCGGAGGGCTCAAAGGCCTACCGCATCCTCAACCCGAAGACACGCGCGTAGCGCGCGGCGCGCGACGACGTTGTGTTCGACGAAAAGGGGCGAGGATGGGCGTGGGACAAGGCGGTGGATTTGATGGCTCGGCTCGACGCGTCGCGGCGACTTCACCGCCGAGTACGTCCCACTTCGAGGGAGCTGGGGGGAGTAGCGGCTCTTCTTCGGCGAAGCGCGTCTACCCGATCCCCCCGAGCCTCCACCGACCCGGCGCTGCTACTCCGGCAAAGACCACGCTCTCCGGCCAGACCTCGGGCGCGATGAGTTCTTCACGGCTCCACCACGGTAAACGCGCCACGTACTCCACCATCGACGAGCACCTCTCCGGCACGCGTCTACTCCAACTAAATGTCGAGCACGGCCGGTTGAGCTTGCTACTCCGCTCTCTCACGACGAGGAGCGCGATCGACGCCGCATACGACGGCGGCGAGCCATTGCGGTGATCTGCGTCGATGGAGAACCTTCTCGGTGACCGGCCGGTCACGGACCGGTGCCTCACGACACGGAGGCGCGAGCTTGCACCTTGCGTGTGACGCGGCGAGCCTCGGTCGTATCAGAGGGTCGAGAGACACGCTGGCATGGCGCGCGATGCAGATTGGAGATGGATGCGGTTGAGAAGAACCGCACTGGGAGCTTGTTGACCTTCCTCGTGGTCACCGCGCGATCACCCTTAAGTGGGTGTACAAGTCAAGAGGGATGAAGCCGGTGCCATAGTTAAGCACAAGGCTCACGGTGGCACGAGGTTTCGTGCGGCGGGAGGGGTCGATTTCGACGACGCCTTTGCTCCGTGCGGGCACGGATGGAGTCCGTCGACGACTCCTTGCGCTTAGCCGCCCAGGGAGGTCGGGCGTGTTCATCACATGGACGTCAAGTCGGCGTTCCTTAACGGCGACTTGAAGGAGGAGGTCTCGCATGCACCACCCGGCGGGATTTGCGATCCCCGGCAAGGAGGGCAGGTGCTCACTTTGCGCAAGGCCCTCTATGGCTTGCGGCGGACGAGGGCGTGGAATGCCAAGTTGGATTCCACGCTAAAGGGATGGGCTTCGAGCAAAGCCCACACGAGGCGACCATCTACTACCGACGCGGTGGAGGAACCGCTTCTGGCTGGTGGGTGTCTCGTCGACGACTTGGTGATCACTCGCACCAAGGATGCGGAGGTGGCGGCATTCAAGGAAGAGATGAAGGCCACCTTCCGGATGAGTGACCAGGGCCTCTCTCTCTCTTCTACACGGCATCGAGGTGCACCGTAATGACTCGGATCACACTTGACGGACCGCCCTCGCCAAAGCGCGTCGTTGAGCTAGCTTGCTCACCGATCAACAACCCGACTCTCACTCCGATGGAGGAGAGGTCGAAGTTGAGCCGCGACAAAGACGACGGAGGAGGTGGACGCTTCGCAGCATCTGCGGCGTCTTGTGGGGGAGCCTTCACACTACCTCGCCCACACCTGGCCGGACTTGGCATTCTCCGTCGGCTCGTTAGTCGGTTCATGCAAATGACGACGACGACGACACCACCAAAGGTCGTGAAGAGGATCATCCGCTATGTTGCGGGGACTCTCGACCACGGCCTCTACTACCCGAGGTGCCACAGGGCGGCACACTTCCGTCGGCATCAATGACAATGACCACGCCGCGACATCGACACCAAAGAAGAGCACGAGTGGGATCCTCTTCTTCCTCGGCAAGCAATGCCTCGTTAGGCGGCGATCGGTTAAGCGGCAGGTGGTGGCCTGTCCTGTCACCAATGAGGGCCGAGTACATAGCGGCCTCCACCGCTTCGACTCAGCGCTCTGCTCGCTCGATCGCTTGGTGATCTCCTCGGCAAAGACACTAGAGCGGTAGAGCTCGTGGTGGACAAACAAGTCCGCCTGCCCCAACAAAGAACCCCGTGTTCCCACGAACGCAAAGAAGCACATCCGGGTGAGGTACCACTTCATCCGAGGTCGTTTGGAAGAAGGAGCATCAAGGCGAAGCTACATCAACACCAAGGACCAGCCTGCGGACACGCTCACCAAGCCCCTTGGGAGGATCAAGTTCCTTGAGCTCTGCCGAGGACCGGATGGTTCAACTCTCCCACAAGACGCACGCACAAGACTTAGGGGAGAATGATGGATAAGTCTCATGTGTGGTCTTTGTGGGGTCAGTCTTGCTCACATGGTCCTTGTGGCTGTTTTTTTGCTTTTAGGACAACATCTTAGACTAGAGGACAAAGCAGGACAAACATCTTAGAGGACAACATCTTAGACTAGAGGACAACATCTTAGCTAGGACAGCATATTAGCATCTTAGACTAGCATCTTAGACTAGCATCTTGGCATATGCTTGGGCGGCTAGCAGCCTATAAATATGTAACCCCAACCCCTCAGGTTGGCATGGCATTTGTGTGAGTTTGTGTGAGAAATAGACAAGAAAATTGCCCCAACTCCTAGTGTCATCCTCTCTCGATGAGAGTAAGAATTCTTCTACTACCAAGAGTGAGAATTCAGCGACTAACAGTGGCCCTGTCCAGCTGCAAGGCCGAGTACATAGCGGCCTCCACCGCTTCGACTCAGGCGCTCTGGCTCGCTCGACTGTTTGGTGATCTCCTCGGCAGAGACACTAGAGCGGTGGAGCTCAGGATGGACAGCAAGTCCGCTCTGGCCCTGGCAAAGAACCCCGTTTTCCATGAACAGAGTAAGCACATCCGGGTGAGGTACCACTTCATCCGAGGCTGTTTGGAGGAAGGGAGCATCAAGGCGAGCTACATCAACACCAAGGACCAGCTTGCGGACCTGCTTACCAAGCCTCTTGGGAGGATCAAGTTCCTCGAGCTCTGCTCCAGGACTGGGATGGTTCAACCTTCCCATAAGACGACGCACAAGACTTAGGGGAAGAATGATGGGATAAGTCTCTGTGTTGGCTGGTCTTTGTGGGGCTGCAGCATATGGTCCTGGTCTTTGTGGGGCTGCAGCATATGGTCCTTGTGGCTGCATGGTGGTGCCATCAAGGACAGCATCCTTGACTGACTAGGACAGCATCTTAGCATCTAGGACAGCATCTGTTTTAGGACAGCATCTTAGCATCTAGCATCTTGGCATATGCTTTGCTAGCTAGCAGCCTATAAATATGTATCCCCAACCCCTCAGGTTGGCATGGCATTTGTGTGAGAAATAAATCAGAAAATTACCCCAACTCCTAGTATCATCCTCTCTCGATGAGAGTAAGAATTCTGCTACTCCCAAGAGTAAGAATTCAGCGACTAACATCATATCTGTTCTAGGTTGGTGCAGTAAGCTGACATTTTTATCTCATATTAATTTTTGTTGCTTAGGTGCCCCATCAAGTGTTGCATCTGAATCGGTAACACAATCAGCTTCAACCAAAGTTGTTATCAACTCAGATGACCCTGCATGGAATCATTGTTATTGCCCAGACGAGAAGAAGCATTCACTGGCGTGCAACTACTGTAAGACGATAAAAGCTGGAATTACAAGAGTGAAATACCATCTTGCTTGTCTCGATGGCAACAATGTTAGTAAGTGTGGCAAGGTTCCAACCGATGTGAAGGAAGAGATGCTAGCTTTGCTTACCAAGAAAACTAGTGAAAAGGAACAAAAGCAGAAGGATAAGCAAAGGGCCAGAGTGAAATTGAAATTGATCTGGAGTGCTCAGATGGTGAAATGTGCAGTGAAGACTCTGACCATGTCCGGTCCCCGTATGAGAAGGAGTTGTAAGGGGACCATGTTTCTCTCTCTAATACAATGAAATGTAGCTCTCCTGCGTTTTCAAAAAAAAAAAAAGACTGACGGTGGGAACGAGGTTGTTGTGCTGAAGTCAACAAAAGGACCTAGTTGTAGTGTTGCTTCATCGGTTAGTGGCTCTATCAAGAAGTTCTACAAGCCGGCTTCTATAGAAGAGGCTGTTCAGAAGAACTAGAAAGGAGTTCATATCAGCCAAAAGGTTCAAACAAAGTTAACAACTAAGAAAACATAAGTCAGGGTGGGCACTTTTTACCCAAAAACTGAAAACCGAACCGAAATCTCAGTTTTTCGGTTCAGCTTCGGTTTCTGGTGTTTGGCTCGGTGCTCGGTTTTACACCAAAGCCGAACCGAAAACCGAGCAAACCGAGGAAACTACAACAACTACGGTGTAATCCTGTCCACCTCCACCAATCCCCCACTCGGCGAAAGCCCACAGATGTTGCAAGGCCTACTTCGCGGCCCACAATTTCCCCCGCTCACCAACCGGACACCCCTGACCCAATGACCCGCGACAAATTCCCCACTTCTCAAACCCTAACCAGCGAAAAGCAGAGGCGGAGCGCCTGCTGCGCGAAAGCAGGGAAAGGAGCGCCAAGCACGAGGAGGCGCGCCAGCCGCCAGGCCATGAGCCATGAGTCATGAGCCACAGAAAGTGACGCTTGCCGTGAGCGGCGCTGCATATGGCGCGCAGCAGCCGCCGCGAGCCGCTGATTTGCGGGAAGAGGAGAGCGGGAGCCGAGAGGCGCAGCTAAGGCACCGGCGCGCGTGGTGTGAGCGGCGCGACTCAGTGAGCAGGGAGCGGCATCGTTTTCTTTTTTTTCTTGCTGTAGTACATTTCGAGCAGTTCGGTTTAAACCGAAAAACCTAAGTAATAAACCGAAACTGAAGCTGTCGGTTTCCAGTTTAGAAATAAACCGATCAGCTCTTGCTCGTTGAAAACCGAACTTTTTAAAACCAAAAAAACCGAACCAAAATTGCGGTTTAAACCGAATGCCCAGCCTGAGAGAGGACAGATAGAGCTTGTGAGTATATATGGCAGATCTTTTATGAAGCTAGCATTGCACACAATACAGTTCCTAGCTTTGCCAATATGGTTGAGGCCATCGGAGCCTTTGGTAGAGGTTTGAGGGGGCCTAGTCCCTATGAGATGAGTGGACCATTTTTGCACAAAAGGAAACAGAAGGTGTCGGATGGATTCAAGAGCCACAACGAATCATGGCAGACCTCAGGCTGTACACCTACGATAGATACATGGACAGATAAGGGCCGGGGAGTAATGAATTTAGTCTTCATAGTGCTCATGGGGTCCTTTTTGTGGATTCTGTGGACTGCTCTGGTGACAAGAAAGATGGTAAATATGTCTTTGACCTTGTGGACAGATGCATTGAAGACATAGGGGAGGAAAATGTTGTCCAAGTGGTCACTGACAGTGCTAGTGTTAATATAACAGCAGCAAGTCTACTAGCAGCAAAGAGACCTTCTGGATCTCATGTTGGAGAACATTGGGAAGCTTGAACCAAGACAGCAAGGGTCATCTGGACATGACATTGCCACAAGACAGGAGAAATAAGAACTTCAATCCACACGTCAAAATTGTGAAACTAATGTGATTGATGAATAATCCAAAATTCAAGACAATATCATTGAAGAGCTCAACAAATATCAGGAACAGCAAGGGTCTTTTGGACATGACATTGCCACAAGACGGGAGAAACAAGAACTTCAATCCAGGTGAAAATTGTGGAACTAATGTGATTGATGAATAATCTAATATAATCTTTTTCATGCAGCAACATGGTGGCTGAATCATGGCACGACTACACTTGATTTGAGGCTATTGGCATAAGGATTCTAAGTTTGACATGTAGCTCTTCTGGTTGTGAGAGGACTTGGTCAGTATTTTAACAGGTAATAAAAATGGTTCTATTTCACAGTTCACTTACATGAATATATTTTGCATCTTTGTTCATTCCTTGAATTCTGTTCACCTAAACAAAACCAAGTGCACACAAAAAAAGCGTAATAGATTACTTCATGACAGGATGAGAGACCTTTATTTTGAAATTTAACTCCAAACTAAGGCATAAGAAAGAGAAAAAGAGTAGAGATCCCATAGAGAAGGAAATAAATTATGTGCTGGAGGATGACAGCAATGAGTTCATTACTAGATTAGAACCAAATGCAAATCAAGGACAAGAAGATCAGGAATGTGCACAAACAGCAGCAGAAGCACAAGGAGCATCACAGGGAGCATCAGCATCACAAGCAAAATCCAAAAGGAAAAGGCTTGTGCGCCCTAGGAAGAAATTCAGGACTGTGGCATCTCTGATGCAGCCTGAGCCTGCAGCCTCCTCTTCTGAATCATAGGAAAATCAAGATGCTAACACTTCAGTGCATATGGAATCTTCTGATACTGAAGATGATTAGATGAGTACAACTAACTATTCAAAGGCCAAAATGCATGTGTGATGTGTATCAGACTATCAGTCAATGGCTCCATGCCTTTATGTTTGTTTATCAATCTATCACTGCTTAGTTGGTATGTAATGTAATGTCTGTCAACTGTGTTTGAATTTGAACTTTGAACTCATGCGTCCGTGATGTATCATGTATGAACTATGAAGCTATGATCTGATGTGTTAGTAAGACTTTGAACTATCTGGCACTAGTTAGTTGGTAATTGGTATTTGTAATGTCTTCATCTTCTATGTTGATTATGTGTAAAACTACCTGATGATTGACATATTTTTTGCTCAGCCACTAAAAGGCTTAGCCCGCTATAGCCTGCCTTAGCCTTTGGGAAAGGCTACATTGGTACCAGCACAATTTTTGAAAGTTTAGACAGCCCTAGTTGGGCCTATAAATGTAAGTTCAAGTCAGTTGAGGCCATGCATGCTCAGAACAGGAAGATGACATGTTAAAGTGTACATAACAAGCGAAAAATAAAAATAAAAATAAAAAAGGCATTTTTGGAACTCAGAAATTTGACCAGAAACATTTCTTAATTCCAGCAGAATCTGGGTAAACACCGACATACCAAACAGGGTGTGAAAGTATCATCATACTTAAGAACTTGGTGATAGCTAATATGATAGAGCATGGTAACCCAACTTGTGGTAATATTCCAAGTAATAGTTTGGTTCAGGGGCTTTGGCGTCCATGCCCTTGTTTTTAAACTGTGATTTTACCCCTACGTTATCAAACTGAAGGATAAGCTTGCCCCTATTCCATGAGAAGTCCTCTTAACGGTGTTAACTTATGGACGAAAAGAGAAGTTTACCCGGTTTAGACTATGGCCCTGTTTGGAACCGCTTGTTTAATAATCGCTTGTTAACGGGATATTACGCTGCTAGCAAAAATAGTCACCAACTGCCAATAGTCATGCAGTTTTTCACAAGTTAAACAAATTCAATCCTTTATGCATCAAAATTCTGCCAATAATCACTTATTAAATCCTTTATGCCCTTATTTGTTTGCCTTAGTGATGGATGAGGTCACAAGGGACATACAAGGGGGCATCACTTGGTGTATGCTTTTCGCGGACGATGTAGTGCTAGTTGATGAAAGCCGGACAGGAGTAAATCAGAAACTGGAGTTATGGCGGGAGACTTTGGAGTCCAAAGGTTTTAGACTCAGTAGAACTAAAACTGAGTATATGAGATGTGACTTCGGCACTACTATTCGGGACGAGGAAGATATTAGTTTGGGAGGTCAAATAGTGCCTAGGAAGGATACCTTTCGATATTTAGGATCAATGCTACAGAGAGACGAGGATATTGATGAAGATGTTAGCCATAGAATCAAAGCAGGGTGGATGAAGTGGCGGCAAGCATCTGGTGTCCTATGTGACAAAAGGGTACCACAGAAGCTAAAAGGCAAGTTTTATAGGACGGCGATTAGACCTGCTATGTTGTATGGTGCAGAATGTTGGCCTACGAAAACACGACATGTTCAACAGATAAGTGTCGCGGAAATGCGTATGTTGCGTTGGATTTGCGGTCATACAAGAAGGGATCGAGTTCGAAACGATGATATACGTGATAGATTAGGGGTAGCACCAATTGAAGAAAAGCTTGTCCAACACCGGTTGAGATGGTTTGGGCATGTCCAACGGAGATCTCCAGAGGCACCGGTGCGTAGTGGAATCCTAAGCCAGGATAGTAACGTGAAAAGAGGCAGAGGAAGACCGAAGTTGACTTGGATAGAGGCAATAAAAGAAGACTTGAAAGGATGGAATATACCCAAAGACTTAGCCTTAGATAGGAGTGCTTGGAAAACAGCTATTCACGTGCCTGAACCTTGATTGCTTCTGCTGGGTTTCAACTCTAGCCTACCCCAACTTGTTTGGGATTTAAAGGCTTTGTTGTTGTTGTTGTTGTTGTGTAAAGATGCACCAGGCGGACGACCTCGCCTCGAGAATTCGCATGCTGCCATGCTCGGCCTTCAATCTTTCAGCATGGAAGAGAGACCTGAGATGGCTTGAGCTTGACTGCTACACGGCTACGTGCTAGCAGTTCACAACCTCCCGTTCGCCATTGTTGTTGCAAGCGATACGAGCATCGCGGCATCACAGCAAAGTGGTCGCGGCCTCCCAGGCCACTCGTCTTGGCGGCGGGCAGTGGCTGCCTGGGTTGGGAAGGCAGCACCGGCTCATCTGCGTGTAGCCCACAAGCCACCACTAAATCCCGCACCTTGGCCAGTGCGATGCTGAAGCCGGACTAGTAGAAAGACACCGCCATGAGCGGCCGACACTAGACTCCATGCCACCTTCTCCGTGCTTCGAGCCCACCGCGCCCCACGACGACCGGACTCCATGGCCGCAAACCGCTGCCAAGTCACCCTCCACCAAATCGTCCGCAAGGCCGCTGAGGAACGCCCGGTCTCCTGCCCACCCGCTTGAGCTCAATCCACCGCCCTAGCCCGCCCCTAAGCAGCCCACAGCACGCCTCCGAAGCTGCCCAGCAGTACAGGCGCAGGGCCGCTGGGCTCCCATTGCGCGCCGGCCACCCGGAGAGGGGGTTGCCCGCCTAGCCACGCCAGCCAGCACGCCCCCCTGGCCACGCTCCGCCACCGTCGCTGCAGTTAGGGTAGAGAATTCGGTTGGATCAGGGACTGTCGAAGTCGAACAGCCAAACGGTTGTCCTTTTGCGTGGACATCTTTTCTTTTTCTATTTTTTCACCATTTAATGCCCCCAACTGACACTTCAATTCAAAATCACAATGGAAAAATCACAAAGTTAAAAAAGCAAGGTAAAATCACCATTGGACCCTAGAGTAGGGCAGAAACACCAAATTCCCTTTAGTTTAAGTCATCTGTGACCAAATTGTAGCATAAAACGAATTTTAACACAATACAGAGTTCAGATAATTGTTAAAAAATCATCCTGCCAATTGCATGCTTACCCCTTTTAGTATACTTTTTGCGATTTCCATCTTCATCATCAGCATAATAAGAAATCTCAGAATTTTGTCTATCAACAGTAGTAGCACCTTTTCTTGTCATGGCACCAGGCTACACAAAGAAGAAATAGGATCACTGTGCTCTGAATAAACAAATCTCGAAAGAAGACAAACATATAGTAACAAAGAAGAAAAATACAGGGATTTCTCAGGTCTTACCCCATGTGGGCTTGGACTTCTGATGAAATTGGACTCCTGTTCTGAAATTTGGGTCAATACAGGACTAGGACCCTCTATTTCAACAATTTCTGGTTCAACATGAATAGTTGTCCCAGATCCTACAGCAGAAGAGTATATTCCAGAATGTAATGTTGATGGCAAAGCTGCATCTTTAGCTGAATTTGCACTATTAGATTCTCTATCATCAGTACTGGATAAATTTTTGAGAGGATCTGATGCAAAAGCAGGTGTCCGTGTATCAGCTTTAGCTATTGTCACATAATGATTTCCAAATACAATTGTCTCCAATCCAGTCTGCAACATGCCAGAGAAGTGCAAGCATTATCAGTCTGGTATCAGAACCAGAAAAAAAATCTTGCAGTAAACATACATTAAAGTCGAATGTACTTGCATAAGCATAGAAAATTTGTTTACAAGGAGAAATTAGTGGTTTTGACTGCACAATCAGGAACAGATTTTAAGGATCTAACCTGGACTATGGCTTCTTTCAGTTTAGTGTGAAGGCGCGAACCTGTATCTTTAATGCTTGAAGGTGGCCATATCTGTTTGGAAATAATTATAGTTAAAAAAATGAAAGAATGTGTTTGCACGCAGAGGGAGACTGGGTTCAACTTACAGGTGCAGAACAGGAAGGGCAGACATATCCAGCTGGTGCTGTTTGGGAAGGAAAATTTTGGATATGCGATATCAAGCATTTCGTGTGCACCACGTCTATAGGATACCCAAAAAAACAATTACCAGTTATGCTAAATAAAGATGGCATTATAAAATGAGTGACTTCAAACATTCTATTGACAATCACATACGCAAGCAACCCAGTCGTGTTGTTTCTTCAGTTCCACCTTCGAGAACTGAATTGCAAGATGAACAGTGTTGTGGCCAGTCATACTCAGAATTAACAACCCATTCAGCATAGTTTTTCACCTACGAATATGACAGATGTTAGTTTCTAGGAAAAAGTTCCTTTCCTAACAGACTTGCAAAGACAATAATTTGCGGATAGATGTTACTAGTCTGTACATTAAATTCTGAACTTTCTGGTAGCACAAAACAAATGGAGAGAATATATAATTATGTGATGCACCATCTAAGTTGAAATGTAATACACTAAGAACCCAAGGTAAAATGCAAGCAGCATGCCGATCTTCTTACCTGACATATAAAAACTGAAATGTTTGCCAATCAAAATCTGAGTTTATATTTCAATTTCCAAAAACCAATTATAGTTTAGACCATCAATCTGTGTCCTGGAGATATCAGCATTCTACCCAATGGATAGAATCAGGCAAAGGATAATAGGACAGGCTAAATACAAAAGACAATGCAAGCATTATAGGGAGCAGATTCTCAAAACCAAACCCTGAGACATAAGCATAGTCCTTAAAAGGTGCTTAAGGCATTATATGCATCCAAAGGAAAAGCTGATATTCCAGCAGAGGCACCAGCAAAACAAAAACCTTTTGTGACTAGCTTCTTGCCATGGAACCCAGATTATTCCATTCCCCTCAGACTGTAAAGATGTAACAGCTATACCGCGTTCCTTTTATGTTTCGTAACATAAGTAAAACATATTCATTTCCTATGGATACAATAGACCAACAAGCTCATTGTCATATGTGGAAAACCAAAACAATGTAAAGTATGGTGGATGAGATGGACAAAGTTGCAGAGGACTAGATCCAGGTAGCAGCATATAAAGAAGTGCTAATTCTAGACACCACGACAGTAGCTCAATTGCTATTCTGAGTGAACCAGTTTTCACTCTAGACGCCCTTTGTTCGCGGCAGAGGCAACGATCGAAAAGTTGAGAAGGCCACTCACCACGCATAGCTGATGCTCCGGAAAGCATATGCACACGCCACAGACGGGGACCTGGTGGACGAAGCAGTAAACCCTCGTCGCCTGAAACAAGCACGCGAACCCATCAGCTCAAAACTGCAGCTGAAGCCACTGACGGCGTCAACCAACGCACTCCAAATCGCAAAACACAACCATCAATTCTGCTACAAGAACACAAGGGAGGTATTCGATGAAATTGCCCAAGCGTCGAGCCAGCAAACCTCAACGCCCGCTGTTAACGCATACAGGCCCCAAATGGGAGCTTTTCGCGCCGCTTGGTCGAATCGGGATCATGCCGCCGCCGACCCACTCACCTTACACCCCAGATCCCAAACCGGCCGGTGTGCTGCCGGCTGACCAATACAAACACAACGCGAGAAACCGTGGGGTACGGGGCCGGGATCGGCAGATCGGCGGAGAGTGAATGAGTTACCTTTCGGCATTTGCACACGACCATCGCCGGCGGATTTCGGAGGCCGCTCTTTAGCGGGTGGATCGGGGCGCGATGGGGATTGGGGCAGGGTGAGCGCACGATCTCGCGGGGATGAAACCGAGACAGATCTCGTGGGGCAGGGGGACGCAAGGGAGACGGGGACCGGCGGGCGGCGCCACGGTGGGGGACGCGGGGACCGCGGGGACCGGCGGGCGGCGGCGGCCACGGGGACCGGCAGCCGCGGGGGTCTCGCCTCTCGGAGAGGGCGACGGCGGCGGCTGTCACTCGGGGTCGGGGTCGGGACGACCGGACTAGGAATCGAGCAGCGGGATTTTTAAGTTTTTGCCATAGTTAACGATGGCACTCGTCTGTTTGCCACTCTTATACGTATCACACAAAACATTGAAACTTCTAAAATTTTGTCATTTTTGTTGACGTGGCACTCCGCGTAGTCAGCCAGTGTAGTGGTGCTGGTCGATGTTTCACCACCGATAACCTGCCACGGGGGTATTCAAGGCAGTTTATTTGGGCTTTAGCGTATGCAAAACTCGACGGTAAACGCAAGAGACAGTCGATTTATCCTGGTTCGGCCCCTCGACCGTGATTGAGTAATAGCCCTACGTTCGGTCGACGTTAGCCTTTGCGTTGGATTGATTGTAAAGTCCCTATCTCTAGGAACCTCGCTCTCCTTTATATAGTCAGGAGGCCGGAGTCCTAGTCGGTTTATAATGAGAGTTCCTAGTATGATTATAGAATAATACTACTACTACGATTACATGGAAAGAATCTTAGTTAGACTAGATCTTCTCTCTTCCTTGCGGGGTATCCCGTGGGTTTCGCATCGACAAGCCCCCGAGCACTTCATGGTTGAGCTCTGGAAGCCTCGTCTTGTTCCTTCAGGTCTTGCTGAGTAGGAACAAATGTCGTTCGAGTGCTTTCTTGAACGAAATCGTGTAGCGCTTCTTAGGATCTTCGAGTGGTTTGTGCTTTTTTGAAGAAAAAGTATACCCATCTGGGTGTAGCCCTCGAGCCTCTTTCTATTTGGAACAAGGAATTGGAGGGTCTTGTCTTGAAATTACTCTAATTCTTCGTCGAAGGGCTCCCGAGCATATAGCCGGGTTCTTTATCAATAAGAACTCGGATATAGCTCGATTCAGGTTCTTTTTGTCGTGAGGTTTTGAAGTGGTCTGTCTTGAAGAAGTCTTCTTGGTGACGTGCGCTTTTTCGAAGAAAAAAGTGCACTCACTGAGTGTAGCCCCCGAGCCTCTTGCTATTTGGAATAAAAAGTTGGAGGGTCTTGAATCTTATGTTGTTTGAAAACTGCTGTCTTGAAGAAGTCTTCTGAGTGATGTGCACTTTTTTAAGAAAAAATGCACTCATTGAGTGTAACCTCCGAGCCTCTTGCTATTTAGAACAAAGAGTTGGAGGGTCTTGAATCTGAGTTGTTCAAAAAACTAAAAACCTCTCCTGTTGCAGCCCCCGAGCATATACCTGGTTTCTTTTATTTAAAAAGAACTCGGATACAGGATCTTGGCATGTTCTCTGGTAATCTACTGTTGTCAGATGTAGTTGTATGGTGGTGGTTGAGAGTAAATACTGTTTGTTCACGAGTTGTACAGTGTTGGTATATTCTTCCGAATACGCTCGTTCTTGAGTACTGTTCCTTCACGCCTGAGTCCTCTTTTATTGAATTATGTCTTTTCACTGTGTTCTTTGTTAGGTTTGTTCCGTTTGTGCTCCCGGTCCATGTGCACCGCTTCTTTGGTCTATAAATATCCTCCTGGTGTGCTGTTTTGATTCATCGAGCATTTTGTTGCGTGGTCTGAAATCTCCGTAGTCATGAATATGATAGTTTGTGAAGTAGAGCAGCCCTGGACGTATTTTATAGTTCTTGTGTATCTTGTTGTAGCTGGAGGGAGTCTTGTGATAGGGATTAGAAGTAGACTAATCTCGCAGCGGCATTGTACCAGGAGGTACGTGCGCGGTAGTTGGAGGAAGTCTTGTGATGTGGGATACGTTCCTTCATCCGGCAGTTCTGGGTTGATCTTCCTCGTTTGCTCTATGACTGTCCGGTGCAGATCAACACCTGATCCTACATCACGTCGGGTTTGGGTAGACAGATGTCTGCAAACCTCCTTTGGTCCATGTTGTCCTGTCGTGCTGTTGATTTCCGTCTTGGATGTACTGTGTTCGTCCTTTGAAGAAAACAGTGTATCCGAGTACGGTTTGTTCTACCGAGTAGTAATTTGGAATATGTAGTCGTTCTAGAGCCTAGCTGTGTCCGTGTTTCTTTTTGCTACCTTGCTTGTCATAGTACCGAGTTCATTGGGTCTTGTAAGATGTGTAATCTTATATTTTTTGAAGCCATTTGTAATAGAAAGAATCTTTTCTTCTGAGTTGTCATTCTTTTTTCTGCTAATGTCCTGGTTGTTTATGAGATTCCCGAGTTCTTTCTATAAGAATCGGGTTCTTATGTTCCTTGTGAGGTAACCCTTTGTTGCTTCATGGTTGATGAGTTCTTTTTGTAGCAATATGATAACTCTGCCGTGGTGCTGGATGGATAAGTCTGAAATCTGCCCGTTGAACTGTACCTTTGTATAGAAGTGTGCCGTCCGTCATTTCTACTGTGTCAGTTGTGGTGTGAAATAGATCGTTGTATTCTCATGCCGTGTTTAAACGGGCCTGGTGGGCCACATTTCTATTGCTGTAAAATCTATTTAAAGGCCTTTCTTCTTCTTTTTCTTCGCTGCCCTGCTTTTGCCTTGAAACCCTAGTCTTCAAAACTCCGCTGTCGCCATTGTCGCCGTCATCTTAGCGCCGTCGTCTAAGCATCATCGTTTCTTAGTGCTTTATTGCTTTCGCTAGTATATGGGTAGGAAGAAATCAGCGAGCAAGTCCCAGACAATCTTTGTAGACGAGGAGGCATCGCTTTCTGTGATTGAAAATCAAGAATTTATGGCCATGAGGGTTGCTCAGAAGATCTGGTCGGCTCCGACTACGACTGAGGATTAGTTACGCGAGCTTGTCAGTGATGGTCTGATCCAGGGCAAGGAGTTTGCTGATTGGAAAGCTCTAGGCCAGCATCGGGTCCCAACTCCAAGTCCTGATGAGATTGTTCTTTTTGTCTCATTTATCTGTGCTGGACTCTGTCTTCCTGCTTCTGCTTTTCTTCATCGATTTCTCAGTTATTTTGGGATTAGCTTGAACCATCTTGCTCCCAATGTCGACCTTCATCTTTCTGTTTTTGTTTATCTTTGTGAAACTTTTCTTGAAATTCCTCCTTCTCTTTCTCTCTTTCGTTACTTCTTCTGTCTGAAGCCACAACCCCGCGCGCGATGACACCCATGTTCTTGGTGGCTACGGAATTCAGTTTTGTAAGGGTCTTAAGAGTAAATTCTTTGATTATGACTTAGTTGATTCTGTGAGGGATTGGCGTGCCGACTGGTTTTATGCCGCCAATTTGATTCCTCCTCTTGCTGTTCATTCTGGTTCTGGTCCCGTGGTTAATGACCCATGGGAAAAGAATCCCCTAATGATGGATGAGCTCTAGGCGATCAAGCCGTTTCTTGAGAGGATATGTACCCTGAAACAGCAGGGCTTGACCGGCTTCGGTATCGTTTCTAGTTTTCTTCGTCGCCGTGTTCAGCCTCTAAAGGAGCGAGAGAATTATGGTTTTGAATACTCTGGGGCGGAGGATCCTTCTCATATGGTCCCTACCCTTGAGTTGAATGATGAGGAGGTGCTCGAGCGTCTTCAGAAGATGTTGAAAGGAGTAAGCGTCGTTCCGCATGCTGTCCTTGAGTATTGTGTTAACAACCCGCCTCCTGTTGTGAGTTGTTTTTTTATGCGGATACTTTTTGTATTTCCTTTGCTGTCTCCACTTTTTGCTTAATCTTTCTTGTCTGGTTGTTTTACTCTTTTATAGGAATTGGGGCGTAACTTCGTTGATCCGATCCCCCTTGATGACTGCCCTGCCATTGTGGAGACTAGGGATAGTCTTGCTAGGGCATTTTTAACCAGTAAGTTTCAAACTACCACGATGTTTCCTAGTGTTTCTTCCGCAGTTCTTGACGCATATGTAGAGTATGTTCCTCATCCAGTTCTTCGAGCTCCTCGTAGTGTCGGAAAAAGGGGGCGAGCGGATTGTTCTTCTTCTGGTTTGTCTGCTACCAAGAAGCCTCGCCAGTCGAGTACTCATCTAGGTACTCAAGTTATAGGTAGCATGCTCCTAGGTGAGCATATTAATGCGCTTTGTCTTTTTGTTGTTTGTTTGTGCCTTTAACCAAGTACTGCTTTCCATTTTCAGATGGCGCTGTGGTTGCCTTGTTTGAGGGTGAGGAAGATGAGAATGATGATGCGGCCCTTGTCATGCGTCGGTGAGTTGTTTTTTGTTTTTCTATTGTTGAACTCCTCTTTTTGTTCTGACTTTGGCCTTGTTCTCTTGTAGTAAGCGGTCGTCGAGCTCGAGTTCTTCTAGGGCTCTGGTACCGACCACACCACTCCTGTCGCAGAGTGGTGGTGATATTTTTGCTACTATAGTTCCCCCTCTAAGATCTTCTGTTCGTCTTGGGGATTTTATGAAGAAGAAAATAGCTAAGTGAGTGAATCTGGTTTGTGTTTCTTTGCTTCTGTTTTCCTTTTTTCTGATTTATATTCTTATCGTTGAGTTTCCTTATCATCTTGCAGACCCTCGCCTTCCCTTAACCCTCAGTCGACCTCTTGTCAATCCTCTATTGCGCTCCTGTGTACTGAGTCTCAGGACCCGGAATGTACAGTCGGCGAGGTGGCTGTGAGGGAGACAGGGTTCCCTGGTGATCACACTGCTGTGGATTTGCTGACTCCGGGGGCGACCATGGTCGTGGCGGTGGATCCATCTAAGGAGGTAGCCGGGGCTTCCAAGGGATACGGCCCTGGTCTTGCCTTCTTTGCATCAGCCGGCTTCTCCCTCTGCTCCTCTTGGTACTAGTGGTCAGCGTTTGGATGATGATGTGTTGCAACAATTCGATGCCACTCATCGATTGTCAGAGCTGACCGCTGCCTGGGGAACCTTTGTGACTTCTTTTGGGGAAAAACTCCAGGTAAGTTTTTCTGAAGTTCTTTCTTTGAATGTTCGTCTTTCTTCTGTTCTTATGTCTTGTTTTTCTCTCTCTCTTTTTGTTCAGTCTTTTTCTCAGGATCATACTGGCTTCTTTTTCTCGTCTGAAATCGAGAAAAAGTTATCTTCTGAGGTTAGTGCCCTAAAAACAGAGCTTGACCTCTGTCGGGCCAAGATGGAGACCGAACGTCAAATGCACCAGAGGGAGGAACATGCTCTCCATGCTCAGGTGGTTGAGGCAGAAGAGCGGAGGGATGCTGCTGTCCAGGAGGCCCTGAAGAATGTGGAGGCCATGAAGAAAGAGTGCAATGGTATTGTGGGTTGTTTTTTGTTTCCTTTTGTATTCAAATTTCCCTTTCTGTTGAGTTGTTTTTTGGTGCCTAGTCTAGCTCTCCGAGTTGAAAAGCATAAGCTCTCGGAGGGTGTTGAGGAAATGAAGATACATGTTCGTAATAATCACAACAGGGCTGAGGAGGTAATTACTCGTGCTGAAGAAGAACTCGCGCTTGCTAAGTTGATTAGGCGTGGAGCTGATAGGGATCTTGTGCAGGCCCAAAAAACTATTGAAGTCTTGACTGGTAAGTTGACGACGGCTACTGAGAACTGGAATGCTTTGTGGAAATCATTTCGGTTCGTAGCCGACCTTCTCCGGACTCCAACAGATGATGGTCAATCTTGGGCTCAGTTTATTCCCAAAGTTCCGACCTGTTTCCAGGAGTTCATGAAGAGGTGCGCCCAACTATATACTAGAAACATTTTTGCCTAGGTCCGGGTTCTTGCTCCGGAGGTCCCTTTGTCCAAGATTGCAGAGGAAGCCGAGAGTCAAGAATATCTGGATGCCGTTGAAAAGGTGGAGCATGAGGTTGAAGATTTAGCCAGGAGGATTGTGGATAATCTTAATATTGATATTTCTTCTCCTGATGACGATACTTGATGTAATTGACCTTTGTACTCCAGCCTCCATAATAGGATATTATACTTCTTTCTTGAATGAAGATTCTTTATTTTTGTTGATGTCTTCTTTGCCTGGATGTCTTCGCCTTGTTTATTCTTTAAATGAGTTGTCCAAGTGATCAGAATTTTTTCTGAGTAGTCGTTTGTTGGTCATGGTGCGCATCCACAGTTTATGGTGGTCGTGTTGTTTCATCCGTTGTAGGATCGTTCCTTGATAGGTCGAGTGTTTGTATGTCTTTCGTCTGCGCTGTGTAAACAACTCGGTATATGTAGATCGTTGTGTTGACAAACTTTCTTGATTTGCCGAGTGCGTGTCTGGCTTTCGTCTGCGCCATGTAAACAACTCGATATATGTAGATCATTGTCTTGACAAACTTTTTTGATTTGTCGAGTGCTTGTCTGGCTTTCGTCTGCGCCGTGTGAACAACTCGGGGTAAGTATATCTTTGTCTTGACAACCTTTTTTGATTTTGCCGAGTGCTTGTCTGGCTTTCGTCTACGCAGTGTAAACAACTCAGGGTAAGTAGATCTTTGTCTTGACAACCTTTTTGTTCTTGTTAGTACTAAAAAGACTTAGGATCAGCGATCTCAAGTATCTTCAACTTTTTCTTTTTAGTTTTTTTGCTTAACTCGAGATGTGGCCAGCATCTGGCCCTTTCCCTGGTTGTAAAAACATCTTAGGATCGGTTCGGGTTTTGGCTTATCAGCTACCCTCATCGGCAGGCTCAAGCATCTTTTCAGCTTTTTTTTGTTCATGGTTTGTATGCTCGAGCTTAGTTTCACCATTTTGCTTTTTGGTTGGTGTTAGCTTATTAGCTACCCTCATCGGCGAGCTCCAAATCTTTTCACTCTTTTTTGCTCTCGGCCCGGTATGCTCGAGCATAATTTCAAATTAATTTGCTTTTTGGTTGGGGTGTTATCTTATTAGCTACCCTCATCGGCGGGCTCAAGCATCTTTTTCACTCTTTTTGCTCTCGGCAGGTATGCTTAGGCATAATTTCACCATTTTGCTTTTTGGTTGGTGTTAGCTTATTAGCTACCCTCATTGGCGAGCTCAAGCATCTTTTTAGCTCTTTTGCTCTCGGGGGTATGCTCGGGCATAATTTCAAATATTTTTGCTTTTTGGTTGGTGTTAGCTTATTAGCTACCCTCATCGGTAGGCTCAAGCATCTTTTCACTCTTTTGCTCTCGGCCGGTATGCTCGGCATAATTTCAAATTTATTTTGCTTTTTGGTTGGTGTTAGCTTATTAGCTACCCTCATCGGCGGAGCTCAAGCATCTTTTCACTCTTTTTGCTCTTGGCCGGTATCTTGCAGGCATAATTTCAACCATTTTGCTTTTTGGTTCGGGTGTTAGCTTATTAGCTACCCTCATCGGTGGGCTCAAGCATCTTTTTAGCTCTTTTGCTCTCGGCCGATATGCTTAGGCATAATTTCAGCCATTTTGCTTTTTGGTTCAGGTGTCAGCTTATTAGCTACCCTCATCGGCGGGCTCAAGCATCTTTTCATCTCTTTTGCTCTCGGCCGGTATGCTTAGTGAAAACAACTGTTGGAAAGCCATAATAAGACATATGTTGTCGAGGAATACCATCTTTATTGATCATGAACGTTGATATGCTTAGTGAAAACAACCGAAGGGAAAGCTATAATAAGACATATGTTGTCGAGGAACACCATCTTTATTGATCATGAACGTTGATCTCTTATGGCTTGTATATATATTCTTCCTTGAGTTGTTTTCATGCATAGAATCTTCTTAGTTGGCTGATGTGCCATGTATTGTTGACTTCTTTTCCATCTTCAGTTATCAACTTGTACGTGCCTGGTCCGGTGACTTTTGTGACAATAAAAGGACCTTCCCATGGACTGAGTAGTTTATGGCGTCCGTCATTTTTTTGTATTCTTCTTAGTACTAGGTCTCCGATTTGGAGTGATCGAGGCTGGGTATTCTTGTTGTAGAGGCGTCTTAAACCTTGGAGGTATCTGGCTGATTGAAGGGTAGCGTTTACTCTGACTTGTTCTGTATTGTCGAGTTCTAATCTTCGGGTGTGTTCTATTTCTCCTTCGTCATATTGTTCTATCCTTGGTGACGTCTAGATCAAGTTGGCAGGTAGTACGACTTCTGATCCATAAACTAGGAAGAAAGATGAGTATCCGGTGGCTCTGCTTATTTGAGTTCATAGCCCCCATACTATTTTGGGTAATTCTTCAATCTATTTGGATCCATAGTCCACTAGTTCTTCATACAATCTTGGTTTTAATCTAGCTAGTATGAGTCCATTAGCCCTTTCTACCTGTCCGTTGGCTTCTGGATGTGCGACTAATGTGTAATCTATGCCGAAGCCGCAATCCTGTGCCCAACTTTGGAATTCTGTAGCTGTGAAGGGAGAACCCAAATCTGTGATGATTTGATTGGACATGCCGAAGCGGTGCATAATGTCTTGGATGAACTCGACTGCTTTGGCTGCGCTGTATTTTGCGATTGGTTTGTATTCAATTCACTTGGTGAACTTATCAATTGCTACAAAGATGTACTCGAAACCACCCATTGCTTTCTTGTGAGGTCCTACTTGATCCAGCCCCTAGCAGGAGAAAGGCCAAGCGGGTGGGATGTAGATGAGATTGTGAGCTGGTACATGAGCTTGTCTTGCAAACATTTGACAACCTTTGCATTTTCTGACGAGTTCTTCTACGTCTTTCAAAGCGGTTGACCAGTAGAATCCGGTGCGGAATGCTTTGCTGACTAGTGTTCTTGAAGCGGCATGATTTCCACAGCAACCTGAGTGTATTTCGTCTAAGATCTCTTTGCCTTTTTCAAACAAGACACATTTTAGGAGTACTCCCGATGATGCGGCTCTTCTGTACAGCTTGTCCCCTATTAGGACGTAGTTCTTGCTTCTGCGAATAACTTTGGTAGCCTCCTCTTTATCTGTTGGCAACTTATTCTCTTTGATATAATCAATAAAAACCTGGGTCCATGAGGTGTTGATTACCAAAATCTAGGTGCCTTTAGCTGGGAGTTTAGGGGTTATCTCACCGGTTTGTTTGATAGAGGGAGCTGATAACTCCTCTATGAATACGCTGGGTGGAATCTTCGCCCTGTCCGATCCGAGCTTGGCGAGGACGTCTGCTGCAATATTAGAGTCGTGCAGGACATGTAGAATTTCTAATCCTTGAAAATGTTTTTCGAGTTTTCGTATTTCAGCACAGTAAGCGCCCATGTTTTCTTTGGTGTAGTCCCAATCTTTGTTGTCTTAGTTGATGACTACTGCCGAATCGTCGTATACGAGCAATCGCTTGATTATGAGGGTAATTGCTATTCGGAGCCCATGGATGAGGGCTTCATATTCTGCTTCATTGTTTGTAGCTTGCCATAATATCTAAAGGACATACTTGAGTTGTTTTCCGTCTAGAGAAATGAAGAGAACACCTGCACCGGCTCCGCCAAGCTTGAGTGATCCATCAAAGTACATCTTCCAATGGTCAAGGATGGTATTTGACATAGGTTGTTGAATTTCTGTCCGCTTGGCAACAAAATCGGCAAGGGCTTGAGATTTAATTGCCTTCCATGGGGTGAAATCGATATTGAGAGCACCAAGTTCAACTGCCCACTTAGATATGCGTCCTATTGCGTCTCTATTATGTAGGATGTCTCTGAGTGGGAAATCTATCACCACGGTAATCTTGTGGCTTTCAAAATAGTGGTGAAGCTTGCGTGAAGTGATCAGGAGGGCGTAGAGTAGTTTTTGCACATGTGGGTACCAGATTTTTGATTCTGACAGTACTTCGCTAATGTAGTATATGGGGCGTTGTACTTTATATATGCGCCCTTCTTCTTCTCTTTCTACGACTATCGCTGTGCTGATCACAGTAGAAGTTGCCGCAATGTACAACATCATGTCTTCATATTTCTTTGGAGGTGTGAGAACGGGCGAGGAAGTGAGGTATGCCTTAAGTCTTTTGAAAGCTTCGTTGGCTTCTTCTGTCCACTCGAACTTGCCTGTCTTCTTTAGTAGTTTAAAGAAAGGTAACCCTTTTTCGTCGAGTCTTGATATGAAACGATTGAGGGCCGCCAAGCAGCATGTTAGTTTCTGCACATCTTTGATACTTCGAGGAGGGCCCATCTCTGTTATGGCTCAAATTTGCTTGGCGCTAGCTTCGATTCCATGATGACTGACCAAGAATCCGAGTAGTTGTCCTAAAGGAACTCCGAATACACACTTGTTTGGGTTCAATTTCCATCTCCACCTTTTCAGGTTTTCGAAGGTTTGCTTTAAGTCTTCAATTAGTGTGTCCGGATTCTTTGTTTTTTACTACTACATCATCCACGTATGCCTCTATGTTTTCGCTGATCTGTTCATCAAGGCACGTTTGGATAGCTCTTTGGGAAGTGGCACCAGTATTCTTGAGTCCAAACGACATGGTCTTGTAGCAGTAAGCACCGAACGGATTAATGAAAGATGTTTTGCTCTGGTCTTGTTCCTTTAATATGATCTGGTGATATCCTGAATAGCAATCAAGAAAGGATAATATGGTAGATCCTGCTGTTGAATCAACTATCTGATCAATGCATGGTAGCCCGAATGGATCTTTCGGGCAATGTTTGTTGAGATCTGTGTAGTCGACGCACATGCGCCACTCATCCGTATTCTTTTTTTGTACTAGAACTGGGTTTGCTAGCCAATCTGGATGAATGATTTCTCCGATGAATTCGGCTACCATTAGCTTTGTGATTTCTTTTTTGATTGCTGCCTTCTTGTCAGGTGAGAATCATCGTAGCCGTTGCTTCACAGGCTTGGAGCCTTCATTGATATCGATTCTGTGCTCAGCCAACTCTCTTGGGACACCTGGCATGTCGGTCGGCTTCCAAGCGAAGATATCTTTGTTGTCCCAAAAAAAGTTTGTGAGCGCGAGTTCCTATTTTGCCGAGAGGTGGGCACTGATGGTTGCCGTTTTGGAGGGATCACCGGTGCCCAGGTCGATTTGCTTGATGTCTGCTTGTTTTGGTGGTGCGAGGATGCTGGGCTTTTTAGCTGGTATCTCTAGTTTTTCTGGGCTCATTTCTGCGGTAATAGTGGCTATTTCTTTTCTACCATTGACGGCTTGTGCTTTGGCTGCAATTTGGATTGCCTGAACGTCGTAGTCAAAAGCGTGCTTCAAATCACCTCGAAGGGAAAGGACACCGTTAGGCCCTGGCATCTTAAGCAATAGGTATGGGTAATGCGGTATCGCCATGAATTTTGGTAGTGCTGGGCGCCCGAGGATTGCGTGATATGATGAATCGAAGTCTGCAACTTCAAACTTGATGAACTCTGTATGGTAGTTTGAGGGAGTTCCAAAAATAACCGGTAGAGTGATTTGTCCAAGTGGCATGGCTGCCTTGTCGGGTACTATCTCATAAAAAGGGGTGCTCATTGGTGTAATCATCCCGGCGAGTTGTAGTCCCATCTTCCTTAGTGTTTCTGAAAAAATGATGTTGAGTCCGGCTCCTCCATCAATTAGTACTTTTGTGACAGTCATACCAGCGATAGTTGGATCTAAAATAAGTGGGTAATGGTCTGCGTTTCCTACGCTAGTCCATTGGTCTTCTCTTGAGAATTGAATTGGATACTGTGACCAATTGAGATATCTTGGAGTAGCCGGTTCTGCTGCCATGATGGTTCGTAGAGCTAGCTTTTCTTGATGTTTGCTTCTAGAATCTGGGGCCCCGACGAAGATCACTACTACTGTCCCCCTGGATTTTTGGAATCCCTTGTCTTCGTGGTTGTCTTCATCTTTTTTCTGATTGTCTTCTTTAGTGTTTCCCTTTCTATCTTTTCTTATGTATCGATCATTGAAGGTGTAGCAATTTCCGATGGTGTGATTTCCTTTAGGGTGCCAGATACAATGCATGTTTTCAATGTTGTCATACTTTCTGGGTTTGGAAAACTTCCTTGATTTGTCAGCCACCGCTATGGTATTGTCTGGTCCACGTTTTCTTTCCTGATGTCTGATGTTTCGATGATTTTGTTTGTTCGGGTTGTCTCGGTTGTTTCTATCCGGGAACCTTTCTCGTGTCTTCTCCTCTGCAGTAATCATCTTTTCTACTGTGCGTCTGAATTCTTCATTGTTTCTCGGGTTTTCTTTGCAGAAGTCCTGAAATTGCCACCTAGCCATGATTCCGTGAGAGAAAGCTTCGATTACTTCTCGTTCGGTGATGTCATGTACTTGAGCACGTAATTCGCCAAATCATCGATAGTAATTTCTAAGACTTTCGCCCCCTTTCTGCTTGGGTCCTTTTAATTCTGCATGGGTGATGGGGGTGCGTAATGATACCCGTGAAATTTTCACAGAAGACTCTTTGCAAGTCCTCCCAATTTCTTATTGACCCCGGATTCAGTTTGTCGAACCATTGGAGGGGCATGGTTTCTAGGGCCATGGGAAAGAACAAGGTCTTGATATCGTCGTCTCCTCCGGCTAGTTTAATCGATTGTGAGTAAATTCTGAGCCACTACCTTTGTTCGGTCTTGCCATCATATTTAGAGTGGTTGGACGGTTTGAACTTGTGAGGTAGTCGTATTGAAGCAACTCTATTTGCAAAACAGGGGAATCTATCATGCGTTGTAGCTTCTTTGTATTCTGATTCAGCACCTCCTTCCAACCAACTGTTGTTTTGGTGAGAATAGTTCTGCGGGGCTGTCGGAATGGGTGCTTCGCTTCTGATCTTTCTTGGTTGTTCGACTCGGTAGTTTTGACTATGGTCCCTTCTACTTTTTCTGTTGTGACTTCCACTTGGTCCAAGTCTCTCGAAAGCGGATTTCCTTTGATTTTGATCTTCCTTCCTATGAGATGTTGACCTGGCAGGTAGTCTTGAGCGGGTCCTTCCGTCATGCGTCCTTAGGGCTACTAACCGGAGAAGGTCCCAGAGCTGTTCCTGTTTTTCGTTGGGATGCGATGTCGCTCCGAGTTCTTCTAGTGCTTCTCGGATCCTATTGTAGGGTGTATTCGCCGCGCGTCTTTCTTCGACTTCTTGTTCTGATTTTCTTCTATTGTACTCAGCCAGATCTGACTCATATTTGATCCAAGCTTCCTTGCACTGCCTAGCACAGCGTTGGCGTCCTTGTTTCAATTTGTTTCTTCTTTCTCTGGCTTGCTTCTGATTCTCGGTCTCACCATCGTGCCCCTGGATAAAGGGTGATATGTTGGTCTTAGATTCATCTGATGACCTGATGTCGGGTGCTTCTGGGGGGACCAATGGTGATTGAGGATGTTGGACCATGAATACTTCTCGTGCGTGAATTGTTCTGTTATCGACGTTGGTTTCCACACTGTCGGAGTTGTTGATAACTTTAGTAGAGGCTTCAAGGTCGTAGATCAAGTCTCCTTCTTGGTAGGGTAGAATTGCTGTTGTCGTCGTGCCGACTAGTCGGGTACCGCTATCGTCAAGAATAGAACCTGGCCAGTGGACGATGCAGTCTTGAGATGTTATAGTTAGTACGAGACATTCCTGAGCTCCCTTCAGTGGCATTCTAAACACCGGATCGAGGGATCCTTCGGGCCGTGCCTGATAAGATTTTGCCATGTTGTGGAGTCCGAATGGAAAAGGACCCGACTTCTTGAAAGGACTCTGAGTGTACTCCGAGTTGTATACTTGATAAGCTGAGGCCGCGCTCTAGAGCCCTACCGGAAAAGAACTCAGACTACTCTCAAGAGAACTCTGAATGTTTCTGAGTTGAATCCTTGATTGGCTGAGGCCGCGTTCTGGAACCCTGTCGGAAAAGAACTTGGTTTCTCGAAAAAACTCGAGTAAGACTCCATCTCGGATGCGGAGCCTGAGTTTGAGTTGGATGCGTAAAGCCACGAAATCTAAGTTGGATCGGACATCACGAGCTGCGCGAATCTTCCGGCGAGTTGATCTGTCGTAGTCGCCGAAATAGAAAGGTCTTCATGGTGATCCGAATCTTCGAGGAGACAACCATGGAGCTTGCCATCCTCGCCTGTCTCGCAGATCCATGAACCGAAGATGAAGGTTGATCCCGTCGAGAAGATCATGTTGTCGAGGTCCGTCGAGCTCTCGGATGCAAATTCGCGGAAAGCCCCTACCTGGCGCGCCGGCTGTCGATGTTTCACCACCGATAGCCTGCCACGGGGGTACCCAGGGCAGTTTGTTTGGGCTTCAGCGTATGCAGAACTCGACGGTAAACGCAAGAGACAGTCGATATATCCTGGTTCGGGCCCTCGACCGTGATCGAGTAATAGCCCTACGTCCAGTCGGCGTTAGCCTTTGCGTTGGATTGATTGTAAAGTCCCTGTCTCCAGGAACCTCGCCCTCCTTTATATAGTCAGGAGGCCAGAGTCCTAGTCGGTTTACAATGAGAGTTCCTAGTAGGATTACAGAATAATACTACTACTAAGATTACATGGAAAGAATCCTAGTTAGACTAGATCTTCTCTCTTCCTTGTGGTGTATCCGTTTGTGCTCTCCTTCGACTGCTCTGCTTAGTGCTGCTGCCGCACTGGAGGAGTGCAGTAGGTGCCATGTGTGCATGCTCCCTCGCGTCCTTGCTCGGGAGTGCATTAAAGGAAGATGGCCGAGGCTGAGTTGCTGCTGTGGTACGATGCCTATGCCATGGAGCGATAGTCCATGCCACTGTAGTCCTACGCCCGACCATGTGCGCTCTTGTGCCAGCCACTGTGGCGAGGATGCCAGGTGGGCCATGCCCACGCCCGGTGCCGGTGCCGTGCTGCTCGTGCGCATGCACCCCCTTCGGACAGTTGGGCAAGGCGCCGTTCTTGCTGTTCACATAAAAGCGCGGCCGTCGGCCGCTTCTCTCTCTGCTTGCCTCCTACACTGGGCCATCGTCGCCGCACCTCCCACCCACCATTGCCAGTTCCCCCCCTCACGAGAGCGTGTGAGTGCACGCGAGCCCCACGGACCCACGCTGGACCAGTGGCTCCACAACGCTACCCTCCTAAGCAACTCCGCTGTCGTCTCATGTCGCGCCTCCTGGCCGGCCGGTCTTCTATGCTCGCTGGTGCCGCGGCCGCTCCCATCGTCATCCACTGCACACGCGAGCGCTCCCGAGCCATGTTGCCCCGTGTCGCTCCACCTCCGAGCCACGCCTTGTAGCACCCCCGCCATCATCCACGTCGGGCCGCCCCTGCTATGGCCGTGCATGGCCGCCGTGCCATGCCCCGCATTGGTCCGTGGCGTGGCCAGGCCAGGTCCTATCGTGTCTGCGCGCCTCCGTGTCCTGCCCCCGCACCACCACCTCGCCGCCGAGCCACCCCTCTCGAGCGCCGACGCATGTGGTGGGGGCTCCATGCTCCAGCTCTGGCCGAGCCGCGTCCACCAGCGGGTGCGCCCGGCAGCGAGCAAGCCATGTCACACGTGTCGTATTGTACACGACTAAACTGTCCTTGTTCTGGAGTTATTTCTACACTGTGGCTTCGTGCTCCGCATTCGCCTATGGTTCACGTTGGTCGTGACCCACATCTCCCCGTACTCTTTTCTGCACTCTTATCGGACCCTTGCCCTATAGTCATACTAGTTATTAATGGGCTTGGACATCACTCGCCTTGAACGTGCAAAAAATTTGGTCGATTCATTCGTAGCAATCCCGCGCAGGAACCTTGGTGGACCGCGCTAGGACCTCTGATCGCTCGGTCGTTATAAATAGGGCCTGGCTTAGCCATTGGTACAACCACTCGACGCATTTTAGCTAGTCTAGCTTTTTTGTTTGAGCAAGCTTTTCGCTCAGCCCTTCCTTGCAACCACCGCTAGGGATGGCAGGAGCCTGGGTTAGTAGTTACTGCCTGAACGTTGAGGGTTTTCCCATAATCCTGCATGCCACCCTACAAAAACTCAGAGTCAAAGATTGTCTCGTGTATGAGGGTCGTGAGTATGAAAAGTATGGCACTGAGCGGTGTGAGGTTATCGTCTACATTGGGAAGAGTGAGGAGTTTTCCGACCTCACTGAAGCTTGGAATGTGACCGCAACCAGGTTTCGCTTCATCGACATATACCAGGTTGTGGCCCGCAAAGCCTTGTGGTACCTTTGCCAGATCTATGAGGAGCCCATTGCTCGTACCCCCATGAGGTTCTTTCCACCTTTGGAAAAGAATCGATGGGCATGGAGGGCTCGCATGGAGGCTTTGCAAGGGCAGGATGCGCAAGAAGACAGTCCAACCGTGGTGCACTTGACCACATACCTGCTTGCTCTGGATGAGCAGTATGACTGGCAAGCCTCGGAGCTGAGGAAGTGCCTCCAGCGAGCTGAGGAAGCCGAGATCTTCTCCAGGATGCTCTAGGTGCAACTTGCCGAAGCGCATGCCAGTGCGGCAGCCGCAGAGAGTCGGGAGACTGCCATGTCGGAAGCCGTAAAGGAGGCCAAAGATTGACATGCACATCAGTTGGGAGAGGCCTACCTTGTCACCAGGGCTAAGCGTAGGACGCTGGCTGCTGAATGGCAAGACCCCTTAATCATGGAGAGAATCCCTGTCCACCCGCCAGAAAGAAGGAGAACCGGTGTTGCAGTGTCGCCAGCACCTCCACCCTCAGAAGTGTCAGAAGTAGAACCCTTGATTTCCCTCACTCAGCCATTGCCTAGAGAGGAGGCAGATCCATAGCCAGGGCGGTAGAAGAATCCGATGAGCCCAGGAATGAAGATTCATGGTCCAAAGTAGATTAGTTGCTTTGGGATGATGTGCCCGTAGTTAGTAGTGTCTTTTGTCGCTATCCACCGGTATTGTAATCTTTCCATTGTATTTTGGCTGTAGTTGTTGAGGTAGTCCGATCGTAGGGATGGTGAACGATGTGCTGAGAATGGGAGAGTGAATGCCTGTATGTTGTACCCGTATAAGACCGTTGGAATGTGTATTTTATTTACTTCGCTGGGTTTATTGCACCCATCTGCCCTTAGGTCTTAGTAGACGTGCTTACAGTTTTCAAGGATAATGTTAAGTGGGTTACAAGAAAAGTTACTATTCATATGCCAACAGACCAGCCGTGATTGAATAACATAGGACACTGTATTGACTAATTGTGGATGTCCTAGCAGAACACTTGACTCTCTTTAAATCAAATCCGCCGTTGGATTTGAATTCCTTGTCCCTTGTTGTGAAGGGAACCCTTGTTGTTTGAATCTTCCCTTGCAATACTTCTCTGATTCTATGGTTTATGACCCCACCGCCTTCATTGCGTTTAAGTTGGTAGTAGTTGCCTGATTAATAGCTTATGGTGCCGTGACAAAACTGAGGGCTCCTGTGGAACAACTGCCACATGGTGACGCTGTTCAGCACACACTGGTATCGAGGTTGTTGACCAAGTACCTTTACCAAGTTACACCGCCGTACCGTTTTTGCTACAAAATATTCTTCTTGGAAATATTCGAGTGTCTGAACAAGAAATCCACAACGGGTTGATGAAATAGTGTTCTCTCTAGTAAACAAGAGGAGGTGGTTTTGGAGGAAGAACGTATGGCATGGTTTTAGTTTACATGAAAGACGGATGTGGTCAAGGAAGGGAAAGAAAAAGAAGAGTAGCAAGGAATGTTAGCCTTGGGTAGTAGGGAGTGATTGGAAAAGCCTGAGTGGACGTTTTGTCCCAAGCCCTATGTCTAGCTTGACCACACTACGCATGCCAGGTTATTTCACTGCGTGCCCTATGGACGTCGTCTGTGTCGGGCCCATTAGCACCCCATTCTCTCGTGGCCGCAATATCGTGCCGCACTCACCGTCTTCATGTACTGTGCGTTTCTCCTTCTCCCAGCATCCGATCAGCTCTCGACCCCCACACTCTTGTCCCCATGCCGGACCCCCCTGTCCCTCTCCTTTTTCTTCTCTTGGGGACATGGTCGCCCGCACGCCTTCCTTGTTGAGCGAACCCTCTTATCTCCCCTCCTTTATTTCCCCTCCGCTCGCTTGCGCAGGGAGCGCACCATGGCCGACCTTATCCCCATGGTGTGAACTGTCAGTGTCTTGCACCCATGCCGCCTCCCCTTCTGGTGCCCTTGGTCCTTGCTCTTCTTCCCCGTTCCCATCCCCTCGAATCCGACATAGAGCTACGAGATCCAGTCGTCGTTGTGGAACTAGGTTTGTCAGCTAGAGGTGATTGTGTAATCTGAGAAGAAGAATGGATCTGGTTTTTGAGGAAGTCCAAGTCCCCGTTGGTTAGTTTGGTCTCAGGGTTCATGATGTTTGAGTTCTCAGTCTCTTGTTTCTGGATCTATTGGACATACGCCATGTTTTGGATAATCATTATCTTGTTGTTTCTCCATTGCCCTCGTCTATCTCAACTTCTAGATTAAGCCTCGGTTGTATTAGGTTGCTCTTAACCATGTATCTCTAAATCCCGTGTGGTGTAGTATTCGAGGTCGTATAATCTTTCGTGTAATTTTTGATCTATGAAAGGTAATCATGTTTTCCCCTCTTCTGATTCTTGTTCCGAATCTCGGGATGAGATTCTTTTTAGGGGGGTTGGTTGTAACACCTCTGGTGTGACGAGCTCACTTAGCACCTAGGTTAGACCTAAGAGAAATCAGCTAATAAATTTTTGGGTTTTAAAACACACATGGAATGACGAGTGAGTCTTAGGTGGTTTACTTTGATGGACTAAACTAAATATCTGAGTTAATTCACTTAGTGCGTAAAAGTATTTAAAAATGTCCGATAACGATTCTAGCAAGTAAATGGCGAATGGCTTGTTTTGTTGGATTGAGCATGAAAACAATTTTTATAAACAAAAATAAAATATAACTTGTAATTGGCACTTAAATAAAATTTGCAGTTGTGTTAAAGGTACACTTTTTGGTGATTCTTCAAATGCAAAATAGTTAAATAACGCCCTGATGTTTTGGTTCTATTGTTTGGTATAAAGTGTGTGCTAGGTCGTGAAATGGTTGTTGGTGAAGTTTGATAAAGTTTTGACCGTTTAAAAATTCAACCAAAAGTGCTTAGGAACATTAGTTCTAACTGAAACCTTGAATTCTTTTAGGTATGAAACGATAGTAGACAATGCCATTTTGGCATTCGATTTCCAACAAAAAGGGTGTTTTCGCACGGTCGGTTGCAGTTAATTGTATACTAGGACGTGGTGTAGGTCGTGATTACGTTAGAGTTACGATGCTCACGTAAAAATTGACTGAACTTCGCTAGAACGCGTTGAGAACATGTCGTTGATGCTCTGTTCGTGAACCAGCACCTGTAGCGAGCGATCTCAGCCGCTCACCTAAACTACCTCGTCCCACTCGCGCTATCCCTCGACTGCTCTGCTTGGTGCCGCTGCTGCACTGGATGAGCGCAGTAGGCGCCATGTGTGCATGCTCCCTCATGTCCTTGCTCGGGAGTGTATTAAAGGAAGATGGCCGAGGCCGAGTTGCTGCTTCGGTACGACGCCTATGCTAGGGAGCGATCGTCCATGCCACTGCAGTCCTGCACCCGATCTTGTGCGCTCCTGTGCCGGCCACTGTGGCGAGGACGCCAGGTGGGCCATGCCTGCGCCCGGTGCCGACGCTGTGCTGCTCGTGCTCGTGCACCCCCTTCGGACAGTCGGGCAAGGTGTTGTTCTTGCTGCTCGCATAAAAGCGTGGCCACCAGTAGCTTCTCTCTCTGCTTGCCTCCTATGCCAGGCCACCGTCGCCACCCCTCCCACCCACCGTCGCCGGTCCCCCCTCGCGAGAGCGCGTGAGTGCACGCGAGCCCCATGGCCCCACGCTGGACCTGTGGCTCCATAGCGCTGCCCTCCCTAGCGACTCCGCCATCGTCGCGTGTCGCGCCTCCTAGCCAATCGGTCTTCCGTGCTCGCTGGTGTCGCGGCCGCTCCCATCGTCAGCCACCGCGCGCGTGAGCGCTCCTGAGCCGTGTTGCCCCACGCCACTCCACCTCCGTGCCACACCCCGTAGCACCCCCGCCGTCGTCCGCGCCGGGCCGCCCATGCTACGACCGCATGTGGCCGCTGTGCCATGCCCCGCCTCGGTCCGCGCCGTGGCCAGGCCGGGTCCTATCATGTCTGCGCGCCTCCATGGCCTGCCCCCGCACCACCATCTCGCTACCGGCTCGTCCTCACCATAGAGCCGGCCCTCCCGAGCACCGATGCATGTGTCCAGGGCTCCACGCTCCAGTTCTGGCCGAGCCACGTCCACCAGCGGGTGCGCCCGGTAGTGGGCAAGCCGTGACGCCGCCTCCCCACCGCCGTCGGCGACCACACGGCCAGATTCGACCGTCGGTGATGGCTCCCCCACTGCGTGCTCTGTTCTAAGGAGGTAAGGACGTAGAAGTGTAAATAGAAGCTTTTTTGAGGGGCTAGGTGTGAAAATTGTGACTCATATGAATAGTAGCACATAGTGTTGTTTACCTCGAGTTAGTTTAAGGAAGGTATAGGGGCCTCGGCTCAAATTGGTGCCGCCGTCGCTAGGCTCCCCATGGTGGGCCTGGGCCGCCACGCCTATTACCACCGCCTGCCCGGGTGGGCCGCTCACATCGTGCCACGTTGGGCCGCGTGTGCGCCTGTGGGCCGAGCCTGGCCGCTCAGGCCTTTTCTTTTTGTGTTGTTGTTGTTTTGTTAATTCAGTGCTCTTCAAAAATTAAAAATAAAATGTAGAAAAATCACAAAAATGCCAAACCAATTTTGTTAGTCTCCTAAATTCATGATATATCTGATAGTGTATTTCGTTCGCATAGGTTCTGTATGTTTTTAGGGTTTGCTCTAATTATTTTAACATGCTTAATATTGTAAGACATAAATTTGTAGGAATTTCTATGATAAAGTGGTGATAGTGTTAGCTCTACAAATTTTACAGTAGGTTAGAAGTGTTATTAGGTGTTCTCTGTAATTTTTGTAGCCCAATAATAATTAGTTTACTAGAGTAGTTAATGTGCCCTAATTTCGAGTATATTAAATCATTAATAAATCAAAAAGAGACTTGATTCGGTAAGAATTAGTACTTGTTGATGAAAATGATGCTTGTTTAGTGAGGTCAATACTTAGCTAATATATTAGTCATAGGAGTTACCTTGTTAGCTTGGTGTATGCACTCGTATTTTACGAATTGTTGTTGCCTTTTTACTGATTGCGCCATCTCTATATTTGCATCAATACATATCATAATAGGAACGACGGTGGATTGATGGTATCAAACGAGAGTAGCTGGAAAGATGGTGCTTTGGATCATATCACGAAGATGGAATGCTAACTTTCGATTATATTTTACCTAGGCAAGCCCCGGTGCATAACCCCTACTTTTCTGCACTTTAAATTATAATTGTGCATTAAGTTTTAAGGAGTTGAATGAAACCCACTTGTATATATATATATATATATCTTATCCTATGAGTCTTACTAGTATGATGGGATCGTGTAGATTTCTATGCTACAGGACTCCGATAGAAGTCGAGTGATTGCCTGTCACTCGTGAGAGATAGGAAACATATTATTGTTGTTACTATATTATTATTATTTAGAATATATATATGAATGATAAATGGAGACCGGGCAGGGATATGGTTTGGGTATTGGTGGGTGTAAGAGGTTGTATCCTGTGGCCAATGGGGCATAGCTTAGTTACACTGTTTTCCTGTCTGAGTCGGTTAAGGACCAGCCATTGCATTGGACTCTAGGCAAGTCACAGAATTATTATCCCGAGCACATACTTGTGTATGGACGCAGGGAAGGCTGGTTGATCTCTTGTCATGGGTTCCGGCTCTTTCTGGACTGACTTTCAGGGTGGTTTTTGGGTGGAGGTCCAAACACCGCTCTGAGTCCAGAACTCAGGAGCGGGGGCTTGGAGTCCAAGTTTGGATGGGGACCTAGACCCCGTGACAGGAGAGTGGCGGGTTGGTTTCGCTTGTGCCTGGGGTACAAGCAGGGCCTGTATTTTGGGGTACCCAGTTGGACACATTGATTCGCGAATCGCTAGGCGATCCGGTACGGCTTGTCTACAATCTAGCACCGTAGTAAGAACTGGAAGATAAAAGAGCTTTCCACCTGCTTGAAAGTAGCACATTTGATTACATAGAATGCTGACTGCTAATAAAATTGAATATAAGGACACACACTTAGTAATGCTTTCTACAGATGCAATAAACCCACAAGCCAGATAGCTTTACATGCCCTTGGAGTCTTTTTCTTTTCTCCTGTCGGATAAGTCTTGTTGAGTATAATTAAGTACTCAGGATTTTATTTTTCCTGTTGTAGGTGACAGGCGGATGCTAGAGCTGACTCTTGTGTGTGGATCCCTCCTGGTGGGCTCAGAGAGGATTCCTTTACGCTGCGATCATAGTCTTTAATTATAACCCTCACTAAATATTTTTATAAATGGAAGTTTTATAATCTGTTGTCATAGTTTATATATCAATGTTTCATCATGTTATGAATAGATATTTATTTTCACTTTAACTTTGATCACATGTTTATATTCCGCTGCTAAATTAAATTGTTCATAACTCCGATAACAAGATCATATTCTGCTATTATAAACAATAAATATTATACTCTGATATTGTATTAAAAGTGACGTAAGAAATGGTTAATAATGATATAAGCTTTATTCTCTCATTTGTGATCCTGATGGAAAAATGTGGATTTTTGGGTTTTCCGTTAGAGTGTGCTCGACGAAACTGCGTAATTTAGTATCTTTCCTTGAGTACTTATTATCTAATGGAAGACAAGTACTCCTTGGAGGCATTAGATTAGGCGCTTCTACCACAAGTACATAGGAGTCTCACTGTTCATGTCGCAAATATGTAGTTGCCCGTATAAAAGTGGCAAACGGAGTAGTGCCATCCGTAACGATGGCAAAAACTTAAAAATCCCTCGAGCAGCAGAGCAGGCAGGGGCAAGGTTTACATAATGTTGGGCTGGTTGGGCATGGGCCTTTACCTATTACCTTTGTTATTCGGCTTTTTCCGTATTTCTAAAATCAGGTCAAATATGGCTATTTCTGGGTGAAATACGAGAACCCAAGAAAATGGACCGAAAACAACTCTCATCCGGTCCTATTTCTGAATTTTTCTATAATACAGAAATGGACATGTCAAATGTAAAAATCTGGGCAAGTCGGGTCGGGACTTATCTTGTCTGTTTTCAGCCTTAGAGACAGCAGTGTGAGCGCAAGGGGAATATCTCTACCTTACACTAGGATATATTTTAAGTTTTGAACTAGGCAAAATCTCTACAACTAAGAAACCCACATGTCATCGTACTCGCCCCACTAATGACCCCCGTCACGCGCTAATCCCCCGTCACCGCTAATCCCCTGCCCAACTCCCTCTACGCGCGCGTCCGCTGAACCGTCACCCCTTGTTTCACGCACGTCTCCCATGTCTCTCATGAGGTAGAGGCCACCTTCCCGGTGGCCGGCGCGGCGTCCAGGTGACGCGGCTTCCAGGCGGAGGCAAAGCAGCGTCCAAACAGTGGAGGCCGAGCGGCGACCCTACGGTAGAGGCGGCGTGGCGTCCCGGCGGAGGCCGAGCGGCGTCCCAGCGACGGAGGCGGCGCAACATCCCGGTGCCCAGGTCTTCGTTAGGCACTTCGCCGGCGAGGAGAACCACCAGGTGTGCCCAACCCTTTTCTTCCCTTCCTGCTGTGCGAAATGGAGCAACCAAACCCTCTTAAGCTAATTGGCTATTTGTATGGGTTATTTAGATTCATGCCATTATAATTTTCGATGTTTGAAGAAACGCCATTATTATTCGCCTATTTTGAAGCATGCCATTACAATTCTTCGTTTGCCACAAAATGCCCTTTGAATACGTATGGACCTGACTGGGCCCATTTGCGGAGGCGTCTGAAGCGTATCTTCATCACCCATCAGCGACGTGTGGGCCCACATGTCATCTTCTTCTTCCTCCTCTCCTCCTCTCTCTCTCCATCCCGACGTGGCCATGGCGGGCGCTGTCATGGCGGGCGGCAGCGCGCGCGAAGCGACGAAACCATCGTCGTGACCAGCGTGCAGCGGGCGGCAACCGGCGATGGGGCGCCACACCGCAGCGGCGGACGCTGGCGGCGCGAGCTCGCGGCTTCGACCGACGAGAGCCGCTATCGTGACTCGGCAGCGCGCCAGCGCGGCAGCAGTGGCGACAGGGCGCCACAGCCGAGCAGCAGGACGCGGCTAGCGCGGAGCTCGTGGCCTGACCGACGTGCTGCTGCTTGCCCGCTCACGGCGTGCTGCTGCTGCTGCTCGGCCGCGTGCTGCTGTTGCTCGCCGTGGCCATGGCTGCGCGTCGGGATGGAGAAGAGAGAGGAGGAGAGGAGGAAGAAGATGACATGTGGGGCCCACATGTCAGTGACAGGGGTGGTGAAGTATACGTCTTCGTATACGCCTGCAGCTGGGCCCAGACTGTGTCCATACGTATTCAGTGGCATTTTTGTGGGAAACGAAGAATTATAATGGCATGCTTCAAAATAGACGAATAGTAATGGCGTTTCTCCAAACATCGAAAATTATAATGGTATGAATCTAAATAACCCTATTTGTATTCGGATATGATCTAATTACATGTGTGTACATGTATTATTCTGTTAACTTCTATCCCTTTCAAGATTATCATGCGTACATGTGCACATCCATGTCTCTGCAGTACCCAGTTGTGTCAGCTTTGCACTGAAGGTTGTGTGCACTGAAAGTTTCCCAATCAAGAAAATATGCTTACACGCTGATGTTCAAATTGACATAAGTTTCATATGATAATATTGTTCAGATTGACATAGCGCTGCTAAATTCTTTGTCCTGTTCGGCCCAAGTCTGTTAGGTTATAATTGAAATACTAAATCAGGTTTTGCAGCGCTACGTACATCTGTACTTAATGGATTTTACATATGTTTTACAGATGTGACTATAAAAAAGCATGCAACTCAAACCATTTTACTACTATAGAATGAGGATTCAGGAATAAAAAACGAGAAAACATTCGATTTGTCCACGTATCAATACAGTCACCTTGAGACATCAGTTAGTGATTTAAACACGAACTTGTCATCACGATCTGGCATATGCTAACACAGAATTATTGATCCCCAGGAATTATAATTGAACATCACATTCATGGTCACCAGTTAGTTGTGGTAAAGATAATTGTATTACTGTATTTAACGATAAATGAAGAGAATACCTTGAGGACTTCTACACTCACCTCCACTTGCTTGCTCAGCTAGCACTCATCGACCTACCGACCTTGCTGCCGGTGCGCTTTTGTTGGCACTTGGCAGTTATGGTTGACTACCTTCGTCGATGTTAGCATGAACCCTGCCCCAGCCATGCCGGCCATAACAGGCATTGCCTCATCGGACGGCAGCTCCACAACAGCCTGGACTGGGACAGGGACTTATTTTTCTTCAGTCTATATGGTCTGTCATAGTGCAGTGTGCATGGTCTGACAATAAGGAATATAATTCTCACTTGTTCCATATACTTATGCAGATTATAATTGAAGATTGCCAGGTTGCCATTCAACTGTACTAACTACATAGGGAAAGGTATTTACATAAACTTCAAGATATGATTAACATCTTATAAAACTAATTTAAATACATGCTTGAGCTGAATTATATTAAACTAATTTCCCACCTCAGAGTCATGCTTCTTTCGGTTCAGTCTTAAAGATATAGTCATGTTTTCTATTAAGTTGGTTTATTTTGCCATCAAGTTGGTTTATTTTGCCCTTTCCAATTAAAAAATCACAGTCGATTTTACTGATGTTAGAAATGTTGCATATAAAAATAGTATTTAAATTGTGCCAGAAGACAAAAGACATTGCTAAAGAAATTTTAATTGGCCAATCACACATGGTTCAGATTAATCAGCATGGCCTTTTTCTTTTTGTTACTTCACATTGATCTATGCAATAGTGATGGAGGCAGCAGGTTCATATTAGGCTAGCTGTGTTTACCATGCTTACAGACCTCAGATAGTGTTTTTTTTCTTCATATTCTCTCTATATTCCTGTCTTTCCTGGCTTTTGTCCTTTGTCCATAGCTGCTCCTTCTGTTCTTTGGCACCCAGGAGCAGTAGTAAAGTTCATTTGCTTCATGCATGATACTGTTGGCCCACGGGATCACCGTCCAACGATAGTGAACTAGTCTCCAGACCACTAGTCTCACACCACTAGTCTCCCAGACCACTAGTCTCCCAGACCAGACCACTAGTCTCCCAGACCACTATACCGGTTGTGTCCATACCTACACACTACGGATCGAGCTAGAAGAAGAAGGGAGAACAGAGCAAGCACGCACAATACAAGACAACAACGTTGGCCGAGGCCCTGTCTGTGTGATGGCAAATCTGAGCTCTATTTACTAAGTTCCATTGGTGCCCTATTTATACAACTCTATCTATCTAACTAAAGTACATGCAGCACATGTCTTTAACAAATAACTAGATAAGTATCTGAGGGGCTGACTCTGCTACCGCCCTTTGCATGTGCCTCTGAAAGTTTGCCAGTGAGCTATCTGGCTACCTTTGCACTGCATGAGCTCTTCAGACACAGCAGGTGGTAAAGTCGGCGCTGCCTTCCTCTGCTGTGTTTCACACAAGGTGGCAGTAGATTAGCTAACAATCTTTCCCTAATCCTACTGCTAACCCTTGCACCCCCTCTATGCCGATCATCTCCTTCAGCTCCGTGAGTCGAAGTCGTCCGAGTGGCTTGGTGAGGATGTCCGCGAGTTGCCGACCAGTTTCGACAAACTCGATGACGATCTGTCCTCCATCAACACAGTCCCTGAGGAAGTGGAACTTCACGTCGATGTGTTTACTCCGGTCGTGCAGAACCGAATTCTTCGCGAGGACGATGGCGGGCTGGTTGTCCACCATCGCTCTTTGGTGGGTGAGCTTCCATGCGGTTAGCTCGCCGGCGAAATGCGGCAGAGCTCACAACTTGGCATGCCGCCGTGGCGCCGTTCGTGATCTGCCTTGCATGCAGAGATAGCGCCACCACCTTCTGCTTTGTTGACGACCACCATGAAATTGGGGCTGACCCGAGGAAGACGAAATGCGCCGAGGTGCTCCGTCGTCCATCGATGTCCCCGCCATGTCTGCATCGGGCCAATACCATGAGCTGCAGCCTACTTCCCTTGGTCTTTGGGAAGATGATTCCATGATTCACCGTCCCCTTGACGTAGCGTAGTAGCCGCTTCACCGCAACCCAGTGATCCTCTCTGGGATCCTCCATGAAGCGACTGACGTAGCCCACGGCGAACGCAATGTCCGCCTTGTGTGGACTAGGTAGCATAGACCGCCGACGATGCTTTGCGGTAGAGTGTTGCATCTACTTTCGCCAGCGGTGTCTTTGTCTTTCGTCGACTTCACCACTCCTCCATCGGAGTCACACATGGCTTGCACTCCACCATGCCGCTCCTCTCCAACAGCTTGGAGGCATACGCTGCTTTGCCCGCGTGAGTTCCTCCTTCCCCTGTCTCACCTCGATCTTTGAGGTAGTAGGAGAGAGCGCCGAGATCGCTCATTCGGAAACGAGCTGCCATCTCTCGCTTGAAGCTGTTGATATCCTCCGTGCGCGCGTCGGTGATGATTAAGTCATCCACATACACGTCGACCAAGAGTTCTTCCTTCCCCCGTCGTCGCGTGTAGAGCACGTGCTCGGTTGCGCACCTCTAAAACCCAAGCTCGCCCAGCGTGGTGTCAAGCTTGGCGTTCCATGCTCGAGGGGCTTGCCTCAGCCCGTAGAGCGCTTTGCGCAGTCAGAGCACCCTGCGCTCCTCTCCCTTGACCGCGAACCCTGGAGGTTGCCTGACGAAGACTATTTCCGCCAGCTCACCATTGAGGAAGGCCGATTTAACGTCCAAGTGATGGACGCGCCAGTCCTTTGCTGCCGCCAAAGCAAGTAGCAATCGGACCGACTCCATGCGTGCTACTGGTGCAAAGACCTCCTCAAAATCGATGCCCTCGCGCTGGACAAAGCCTCGGGCGACGAGGTGCGCCTTGTACTTGATAATGGCGCTGAGCTCGTCCCTTTTGACTTTGTACACCCACTTCAGGCTGATCGGACGGCATCCTGGGGGTGGATCGACGAGCTGCCAAGTCTTGTTTTCCTCAATCGCCTTCATCTCATCCAGCATTGCTCGTCGCTAGTTTCTATCGCGCTCGGCTAGCGCGAACGTGGGTGGTTCCTTTGCACTGACGAGTAGCAGCTCTGCGTCGTCGAAAGCGCCCTACCCCCATACCGAGGGACTGTGCGCCGCGACGATGTCGTCCAAATTTGCGGAACCTCAACTCCTCACCTTCGTGGTAGGCGTCCACGAACTCAGTGATGTCACTTGGAGGTGAGGCGAACTCGATCGGGGGTGATGGAGTTCCTTCTTCCGCCGGAGTGCCCTGCATAGCACCTGAAGTGCTCGGCACTACTTCTGGACTGCTCATCATAACTCCTGCAGTGTTTGGCCACACTGTAGGAGTGCCCAGCCTCAGTCTTGGAGTGGTCGGAACCATAGTAAGACGTCTTGGCTCCGCCACGGGAGTGCTCGGTACCCGTCCTGAAGTGGTCGCCGCCACCTCAGAGAACCTCCCGGCTCCACTCTGGCGTGCTCGGCATTCCTCCGTGTGCTCGACACACCTCCCGGCGTGCTCGGCATCCCTCCTAAAGTGCTCGGCACTGCCCCAGAAGTGCTCGACTCTACCGCCGGAGTGCTCGGCGCTCCTCCCGGAGTGCGTGGCACCTGTTCCGCAGCGTCTCCACCACCGTGGATGACCAAGTGCTCAACGACGAAGGTGTTGGTGAAGCCTCCTGCTTCCCGTGCTCGGACTGTGCTGGGTCCCAAGCGCCTCCTCGTTGAACACAACGTCGCGCGAGACAGATCACCTTGTCTCCGCGGGTCATATAGAGCCGACGCCTTGGTACCCTCCGCGATAGCCCAGGAACACCATGGGTGTGCTCCTGCCCTCCAGCTTGGTGAGGTTCGGCCGTCTTCTGATGTGGCCGATGCAACCGAATGTCCGGAGGAATGACACGTTTGGCTTGCTCCGTGCCGAAGCTTCGAGCGGCGTCTTGCCCGTTAGGGCTTTGGTTGGAGCGCGGTTGAGGATGAACACCGCCGTGGTCACCGCCTCTCCCCAGAACTTTGCCGGCATCCCTTTGGCCTTCATCATGGATCGGGCCATGCCGACCACTGTCTGGTTCCGTCGCTCCACCACGCCATTCTGTTGTGGCGAGTACGGCGCGGCATGATGTTGCTCCACACCTTGATCCGCGCAGTACATAGCAAACTCCACCAAAGTGAATTCGCCACCCCGATCAGTCCTCAGTACACGGAGCTTCTTGCCGCTCTCGGCCTCCGCGCGCGTCTTGAACTTCTTGATCGCCACCGACGCTTCGTCCTTGCTCGTCAGGAGTTGCAGCCACATGTAGCGACTGCAATCGTCCACAAGTAGGAGGAAGTACCGCCGACCACCGCATGTAGCAGGCGTGATCGACCCGTAGAGGTCACCGTGAACTAGCTCGAGAGCTTCCTTCGGGCGATACTTGGCCGTCTTTGGGAAAGGTAGCCTCCTCTGCTTCCCGGCCAGGCAGCTGTCACACAGCTCACCCCCATGTTTGATGTGGGGTAGCCCTCGGACCATCTTCCTCAGCCGACCAAGCGCGTTGAAACTAAGATGAACGAACCGGGCATGCCACATCCACGGTTCCTCGGAGTGCCTTGCCGCCAGGCAAACCGGCTGCTCTACCTTCAGGTCGAGCAGGTACAACCGGTTCAGGGACCTCTTCACCTTGGCGAGAAGTCGCTGCTCCCAGTCTCTGATCCTCAGAACGCCGTCCTTGATCAGAACCTCGCTACCGCGCTCATCCAGCTGACCAATGCTGATGATGCTGGAACGCAGCTGCGGGATGTAGTATACATCCGTTAGTGAGCGGTGCTCCCCGTTCTGGCATCTGAAGATGATGGTGCCGCGCCCTTGGATAGCCACCCTTGAGCCGTCACCAAACTTCACCGTACCGGTAACATCACCGTCGAGCTCGGAGAAGGAGTCCTTGGAGCCCGTCATGTGGTTACTGGTACCAGAGTCCAGATACCACCGCTGCTCCTGGTCGACGCCCACATGCCCAAGATGGACTTGGGCGCGTGGTTCATCGAGGTTGACGGTCTTCAGGGCCTTGCTAGATCCTTCCACCGCCGTCGCCTCTTCCCTCTCCATGGCCTCGACGTCGTACAGTGCATAGAAAGTCGCCATAAGGATAGTAGCCTCGTCCTCATCATCGGCTTTCGCCAGGTGAGCCTGAGCCTTCTTTTCCTTCTTGCGATTTGGGCACTCCCGTGCCTAATGGCCCATCTTCCCGCAACACCGACAAGCGTTGGAGTTGATTTGCTTCTTCTCCGAAAAAGCCCTGTCGCGATGTTTGCCGTTGCCACCGCGACTGGAGGAGGCTGCCTTCCCAGAGTTTCGCCGAGCAGCCCACTCCTCTTCCGTCAACAGGAGTTTCCCGCTGTCCTTCGTTGCTGTCGCCTGCTCTAGGCGCTCGTCCACCGCCCGTAGATGGCCTACCACATCCTCGATGGTGAGGGTGGACAAGTCCAGCATCGTCTCTATGGAGAGAGCGATCTGGATGTACTTTGCCGGCACGGAGTGGAGAAATTTGGAGACCGCCTCCTCTTCGTTGATGGTGATGCCATGGCTCTTCAGCTTGCTGATGAGCATCTACAGGCGGAGGGAAAAGTCCTCCACCGTTTCACCATCCTTGAACTTGAGGTTTGCGTACTCCTGCTTCAGAAGCTAGGCCGTCGCCTTCTTTGCGCGGTCGAAACCGATGCGCATTGCCGCAATGGCCTCTCACGCCTCCTTGGCTGAGCTTTTCGTCCCCAACGGTTCCCTGTACTCCGCCGGTACAGCAGCGAGGATAGCCTCCAACGCTGACATGTTGTCTTCTTCCACGTCGGTGCCCTTGTCAACAGCATTCCAGAGCCGTCGGGCTCTGAGCTTGACCTTCATGGTCACCGACCACTCTCCATAGTTAGTGCGAGTCAGCGTCGGCCAAGTGGTGCCGCTGACCACCCGCACCGTGCGGACAACTACCTCCGGTAGTGGCTGGGTAGCTATGACAGTGCCACTGCCATCGCCCAACTCCAAACCGCCTGTCCTCGCCATCAGTTAGAATGACGACGGCGCTTGTATGGCTCTGATACCACTTGTTGGCCCACGGGATCACCGTCCAACGATAGTGAACTAGTCTCCAGACCACTAGTCTCAGACCACTAGTCTCCGAGACCACTAGTCTTCTAGACCAGACCACTAGTCTCCCAGACCACTATACCGGTTGTGTCCGTACCCACACACTACGGATCGAGCTAGAAGAAGAAGGGAGAACAGAGCAAGCACACACAATACAAGACAACAACGTTGGCCGAGGCCCTGTCTGTGTGATGGCAAATCTGAGCTCTATTTACTGAGTTCCCTTGGTGCCCGATTTATATAACTCTATCTATCTAACTAAAGTACAACACACATGCTGTAACAGTAACTAGATAAGTATACAGGGCTGACTCTGCGTCGGCCACTGCATGTGCCTACAGTGCTGCAGGTGAGCCATGCGGCGTCTGCACCTGCAGCGGCTACTGTATTACAGCAGGGGGTAAAGTCGGCGCCGCCTTCCTCTGCTGTGTTTCACATAAGGTGGCAGTAGATTAGCTAACAGATACGACTCATGTGCTTTTGCTGATAATGAGGCAATGGATTGTAACATTGAGTAGTAATGGTGTTTATTTCTTTTTTTATCTTTTCAAGCGATTCTCTCGTAACTAGATGGCTGCTTTAGTATTGTTACAGACTGAATTAAATTTTCCTAATAGCAAACCATCTGTTAGTCTTGTCTAGACAGGGCACAAGTTTTACCTATGCCATCGGCACTAACATCTAAGCTGAACTTGATTGTTTGTTCTTCCAACATGCAGGACTGAAGTACAGATCGGCACGCAGAAGCGCTGAATTGTGTAGCTTCAAGGTTTATCTCTGTCAATTCATCTTGTCAGTTACATATTTTGTGTCTCAGCATCTGAATCTTAATTTCAGACTACGATAGCAAGTTTAGAACTCTTTTTGGTCTAAGTGAAACCTGGCAATAGTTGAGCTCTGAATTCCTATCAATCCTTTGCAAACAACTATAACCCAGAAGCTCCAATAACCACAACAAACAGTACAGGCTGAAGAACAAATTGAATCATGCCCTTTAGCAAGGAAGTAATTTTTTTTCTCTTCTTCTTTGAATTGTTCTACTGCTTTCTCCTGTAATGAAATGGCAGAGCATCTGCTAATTTTGCTAAAAACAAAACAGCAGAGCACATACTAAATTTGCTAAAAACAAAACAGCAGAGCGACCCTGCGGCATAGGCGGCGCGGTGTCCAGGCGACGCAGGCGGTCCGTGCGCTCACCCTTCTGTTGAACGAGAAGGTGCCCCTTTTCTTTCCTTTGGATTGGATGCCTTTTCTTTCTTTGGATTGGATGCTGTGATTTTGTCAATCGCTGTCTACAGATTCATACTATCTATTTGCCTCGGAGCAGGAACTCCAGGGTACCATCTGAATTTCTCGGCGGCAATGATAAGGAGCTGTAGTACGCCGTGCGGTGCTGCCGACGGTCCCTAACATATTCTTGTTGGCTATCGTCGAAGTTCGTTCTTGACATTGTCAGCGTGCTTCACATCGTACATCTAAGTAAGTTTCGCTGCCATTCCCCTTTTGTTTGAAACCGATTCATCCCTGTGTTGTCATACGTCCATCGGTCAACAATAACAATGCAAAGAGATATGCAAACTTAAGAAGAGATGCCCAGACTGAATCCACAGTTTGTTCAGAGCTCTGAGATGCACAAGTAAATTCAGAGTCTCTTATTCAATAGATGTTTAAATAGCTACAAAGATATGCCTCGTCGTATTCAAGTCGATAAGAAACTTCCAGATTTTCACTTCATACCAATGGTAACAGTATTTTAGCTCATGCCACTAATTTAGTTGCTTGGCCATTCAGCTTTCAGATAATGAATTTCTGATTATTTTACTCAGCCTTCAGTTTTCTAATTGCTTCTGCCGTAATTGTTTTTTCGTTTGCTTCAATTTGCTCTGACCCTACACTGAACCTTGGAACCTTTCTGCAACCTCTACTGCAACTACAAGATACATGTGATGCCTCTCAGAATGCCTTTTGGTTTTACTTTATAATAAGAGTGGCTACAAAGAATTTTATAGTTTCTTTTTATCTGTGCCACAAGCTCCAAAATTCATATATATGTCATTGTGGTCAAGTGTTTAGAAAATTTTCTTGCAGAGTTTAGAAATGGCTAACAAGATTTGGGAGTAGAAAAATGAATGATAAAAAAGATAATATCAGTTTAGAATGGAACGAGAAAAGCAGTAGGATAATATCAGTTTAGAATGGAATGAGAAAAAGCAGTAAGATAGTGATCCTTGTTTGTTTGTTTCTTGAGGGAAATAGCAATCCTTGTTGCAGTGGTTGATCACATAGTCACATATTATTGGTCCAACGCTGATAATGAGGCAATGGATTGTAACATGGAGTAGTAATGGTGTTTATTTCTTTTTTATCATAAAAAGTAGACTACAAGCAATTGTGGGTTATTTCAATGGAAAATAGGGGCTCTCCTACACCATTGGGTGACAAGACTAACACTACTATCGGAGGTAAACAAAATACATGGGCATTTACTATATTAAATTTAACGTATTGTTTAAATATTATTATAAATTAATCAATGGTATATGAATGTAACACTGCAGGAAGCGATGCTGGACAGCGCAAGAGAGAAAGAGATAAGGCTCGATGGCATGCAATGTCTCAAGAGAAAAGGGATGAAAAAAATAAAAAACGCCAGGAAGCATATAAAAAAAGAAAGGAGCAACACCTACGTATCGAAACTACCAATGGTTGTATACTAGAAATGTTGGTGAATAATAATATAATATTACTATTGATGTTTCTTATATATGATGTGTCACAATTGGTAGATGGTTAGGATGCATCAAACAAGGAAAATATGGATCCTAATGAAACAGATGATTGGTTGCATAGGAATGATTCACTCCATACAAACAACAATGATGATATACTTATGTCCAATCAGTTATCAGGTAATTAATTTGTTGTTAATATGGCACAAACGCCTACTTTTTTGTGTTGGTGAATCTATCAGTAGCTTTATATACAACGAGAGGATCGTTGATGGATATCTGGTGTGTCCTGGTTGTCTTGCTACTATTTTAACTCAAACACAACTATGTATGTGATGATGCAATTACTGCTTGCAGCATAGTTAATCAAGAAATGCAGTCACAATGCACCCATGTTTCAACAGCAGGCATAACCAATTGCGATGCTTCACATAAGAGAGAGTTAACAAATGAGCAAATCATGGCTGGTTGTGAAAGGTGTAGGATGACATATGCAGACATGACTGCAAGGTTTAGGAATACATATGCAAACAAGACGTACACCTGAGCAACGGGAACAAAGGCGCAAGCAACAGAGGCTTTACAATAAAATTCCATCTCGAAAAGAGGCAATGAAAGTGACTACAAACCGTTCCAGGGAGGTGCGGAGACACACATTAAACAGCGAGTCCATCGTAATGGAGAATCCACTCTTTAATCCAAAGATGGAGTGGCCCACTACAAACTCATCTGGGTCTCATGGACCCACAGTAAGTATAACATCCTAGATGTTAAAAACTAATTAAAATTTTGATCATGATCATCATGAAGCATAATCATCAGGCATTGTGTCATTTATGCATTTTATGTTTCAATTATAACATGTTAATGTTGCATTTGTGGTGTTTTATATGATACATGAAATGATGTCAATGATCCTGGTTAGGGTTCTTTATGATTTTATGCTGTAAAATTTACCTAAACACTTAAAAATATGCTAAGATAAAGTTTGTAGTATAAAATGTGTTCTTCAATATGGTATAAAGGTTTGTTTGTGTTTTCAAGTCAGAAATGTCAAATTTGAGCTTGTAACACCCGGTTTTAAGAGCAAAACTAGATACGCACCATATATGAGCCCAGAAAGTCAAATCTCACATATAACTACAAATAAGGGTAATATCAAAAGACAATGTTTAAATACATAGCGTATTAGTATAAAGATTATAACCTCAGAGTATAGACATCGGAAAGATAACTCCGATCTTCAGGCGAGTACTCCAAATCCACAGGGACAACTGACTGGTTGATCACAAGCCTAATTCCTCCAAACTCTAGCAATCTGGTACCCATCTAGGATTTTTCCAAAGTATTAAAAAAATAAAGCAAGCGTAAGTAAATGTCGTACTCAATAAATATAACATGGGGTTCATGAGGCTCGAAAGGCTGACACTGGTTTAACTGCGATTAGCTTTTAGTGAGTCATGATTTTAGCAATTGAGTAGCAACAAGTTTATCACAAGCCCATATGAACACATGATCGGGTAAACATGAATAATGAATATCATAAACAGTAATGATTAGTGAGCATTTTATCATCAGTATCATCAGTGTTCATCATCATTAACCATTAGTGATCATCTATTCCATAAGGGTTCCAAGGCCGCTCGTGACCGTGAGCACGGCTGATATACCCGTTTTACACTCTGCAGAGGTTGTACACTTTCACTGTGAGTCGTGATTTACCCTTTCGCCCGAGGTAGCTAATCTCTTGACCCACTTCCAAGGAAGGTCGGCAGGGTTCACTATGAAGCCTTTCAAAGGTTCGTCTAACAAGTTAGGGCCGCTAGGTTTCTATGGCCTGTGAATGTAGAGCTCCCCTGCCGACAGGCACAATGACACGCAACCTATACACTGACAGACAGAGGTTGCACTATATCCAACCCGGAACACACCCCTCTTGCGCCATAAAGGTAACCTCTAACAAGCTAGAAAAGGTCCTCATACTGAGCTAAAGCCAGAGCCATATAGCCCTCACAGCTGTACTATAAGTTCCGGATGATCACTTACAGATAAGTCCTTATGGAGAGGAATTTAGAGCACCATAAAAACAGCCCAATGCTCTAGCCCCCTTGTTCTATGTTGCTAAAAAGCATCTTTTAATGTTTATTGCATATTCCATTAGTCAAGTTACAAGATCATGGTTGTAGTTGAGCACTAGCATCAAACTACCCAATGCAATACCCCATAGGTATTAAGGCAGAAGATAACAAATATCTAGGATATCCTTATTGGCAACAAGGTAGACACATGCAATATGAATTAAGTGATTAAAGGTGAATGGGTAACAAGGACGGTCCTATGCTATACTTGCCTTAAAACACCGATCCTTCGGTAAGCTTTAATCTTCAACGTTCTTCTTCTTCTTCTTGATCACCACGTATATCTCACCGACTGGACGTAATCATAAAGCACCACACAAGCATCCATACAATCATACATGAAGCAAACAATAGATCTAAATTAGAACAGTACACCAAACATAAAATCAAGATGAAAAGTTTATAGAACGAATCTACGTCTCGCTACGAACACACAGACGCGAAAAGCACGCTAATCGAAGCTACGATGAAAAAGATACATCTATCGATAGATCTGCTCATAAGAGAAAATATAAAACTATAAGCTTCATGTGTTTTAACTATATAAAAGCTTATATATAAATTGAATTAAGTCAATTGATATTTGATTTATAAAACTAAAGTAAAACAAATCATATTTTATTTATAAAGTCCAGTTACATAATTATTAATCAAGATATGATTTAAACCATGAAATTTCAGAAATAGTAATATGGTAAACAATGTTACTAGCGCGTAGATCCTGTTGTAATGAATCTAGCACAACTTGAACGGACTAAAACAAAGTTAAAACGTAGAAGATATGAATTAAACAAGATTTCCTTTAATAATAGATTAAATCTAATCATGAATTTTAAAAGTTGAAAACATATCTAACAGTAGTATGAACATGTAGATTATGAAATTACGAACCTAACGCAAGTTGAACGGATCAAATCGGAGTTAAAACGGAGAAGTTATGGCTAAAACAAAATTAGTGGCAAATATGTAAATAGCTAAAAATGTATTTTCAATCTAACCGAAACAAAGTACGCATTCAAAAGAAGAAAACGGGCTCAGGGAAAACATTTTGGACTATGGGTTCAATTATTGAAAAGTGCGGGGACTCTTTAGCAAAATGGCCATGCGAAGAGGTATCCACCGATTGAGGCCGTTGGATCTTCACTAGTCGGCCTGGATTAGACAGCGAGAGGGATTGGGGAGAGATTTGGCCAGAACAGGGATTTCATGGCGACAACTTTGCCGGTGTCGATCGATTGCTCGCGGAGCTATTGGACAAAGTGCCTAGGGCTCTAATTCAACTCGGATTTGGCACAGGGAGCTAGAGATCACCACGACGAACTAAGCACAGCGAGATACGACCGCTAAAATCGAGTAGGGGTGGCTTGAGGTGAGCTATGGCGGTGGCGGAGCAGCTATGGCGCGGGAAGACCAAGACAGCGCAAGAGAGAGAGAGAGAGAGAGAGAGAGAGAGAGAGAGAGAGAGAGAAAGGGGTTAGGTGTGCTCGCAACGTCAACGCGAACCTCGGGATCAAGCTTACTGTGACGGAGGGGTGTCTAATCGACTCGGCGACTCCGGCTTCTCCCGGCGGGATCCATGCGGCGACAATGGCTAGCTTAGAGCAAGGGCAACAGCTGTGGCACCCTAGGGATGGGGTAGAGAAGCGGTGTGGTGTGGGCGAGGCTTATAAGGGCGCGAGAAGGCGTGGGCAGCACGCCAAAGGAAGGAGACGGCGTGGGCGTGGGCACTTGGCGCGACAACGGAGTCCGGAGCGGCGATGAAAGGTAGAAGATGGGCCTAACAGGGAGGCCCTACCTGTCAGCACAAGAGAGAGGGAGGGCGGAGTGGATCGGTGCGCTTGCTGGGCCGGCCTGCCCGAGTTGGGCCGAGGCGTCGTTGGGCTGCTGCAAAAATCGAAGGGGGAAAACGGGAGCGCTCTGGGCCGGTTCGGCCCATGCGGGTAAGTGAGGGAGAGGGAAACAGGCTGTGACCGATTGGACCAGCAGGCCAAAAGGAGGGAGAGAGCCGATTGGGCTAAAACTGAGAGGGAGAGCTAGACTGAGAGAGAGAGAGGCCGGGGTGGGCCCTCGGGCTTACATAGAGAAAGTGAGAATTTTCCTTTTCTATTTCTTTTTCCTATTTCATTTTTAAAACCAAATTCAAATATGAACCAAATGCAACTTCAAATAAAATTTCTGAATATTCTTTTCAATAAAAGTGAGCAAATTTTAGTAAGTTTTCAAAAATATTTTTTACAACTTTTTAAATTCTTTTCTTTTATTTCATAGCTATTTTTAATTCCATTTGTGAAAGAAATTTTGAATATTTCCAATTTGAATCAAATCCGCACAATACAAAGAAGCAAATGCACTGGCATGTATGCACATCCATGTTGCTAGTTTATGATGAATTTTAATTTAATGAAAAATTTTATTTTCCTGTATTCATGTGCACAAAAATACAAAATTAAATCATTTTAATCCTATTTTCAAAAGTGAAAAATTTAGGGTGGTACAGAGCTTCAAAGATGGAATTCAAAACTATTTTCAGCACTTAACCATTTTTTGGCTAAGTTCGTGAAAATAGGTTTTTTGGCTAAGTTCCTGAAAATAGGAATAAAGTTCACTTTTTGGGGATTTATTAAATGAATTTCCATGAATAAAAGTTGGGTAAATTTTGTTGCATTGATTGGTAGTATGCTTGGGCTATGATCATATGTATTTGGTTGTGGTGATGGATTAATGGTTGACCACTAATTAATTCCCCAAACTTAGGTAATCAAAACAATTTTTGAAAATCTATGAAACTGAATTCAGTTTCAGTTTTAGTGTGCTTGATTTCAAAATTCTAAATCTTCAAAACCAGAGATCTTTTGATGTTGGTTCTTTAAGCAATGTTGGAGATCCTAGATCAATGAACAATGTTCTTAAGGGAGCTCATCACACTTAGTAGAGATTTTGGGAGAAAAAGAGGAGAGAAGAAGGGTTGTTAGTCATGAACAGTGCTCACCGGGGAGCAGCTAGCCTGCCGGCTCGCCGCCGATGCCACCACCTTCGTTTACCGCTTTAGCATGTGCGGACATGCACCTACCTGTGTTGACGAGTTCAAGTAGGAGCTGGCAGCCACGGACGCCTTGCCCTTGCTGTTAAAAGCCAGAACCACCGGCTGCCTCCTCCTTTTCCCTGTGTGCCACCGCCACCGTGCACCTTTGGCTCAGAGGCAAAATTCACCGCTAGCACTGCAACTCCACCCAATTACTTGTGCCTAGAGCTTCACCACATTCTTGCGCTCCTCACTGACCTCCCGCATCACCTTTAGCCGCTGATGTATGCCTAACGCGTCGTTCCCATCGCGGTGGTCCACCATGGCCGCCGTGGTCACCTTCGCCGTGGCTGGGCCGCTCCAGAGCCTCTTTCATTCTTCCGATTGTTGCCTTAGTTTCCTTGTGATGTCGTGGTTGTGATTGGCCCCTTGTTTTGACCACTATCGTGTAGGATGCGTTAGAACGTGAGTTCACCGCCGGTTCACGCCACCGTGCTCTTCCTCCATGCGGCAACCACCTCTGCTCCACCTCCGCCTCTACCTCGTGCGTCCTCGAGTCGTGGTGAGTCTCTTGAATGAGTAGCCACCCCTAGCTTAGCCAGCCGAACACCGTCGTAGCCGTTGTGTCATGCACCATTGAGCCACCATGGCCACGACTGTGCTCGACATGAACCCTAATCTGGTCGCCCAATCCGCTAGACATGTGCGCGGGTTCGCCTCGGTCACGTTGGTGCCCTCACCCTCGCTAGAGACCTCACCGCCGGTGAGCTCCGCCGTGTACCCGCTGGCCTCTACTTGGTCAAGGTTTGGTAGGGTTAGGGTTGACCCTGGTCCCGTCTGTCAGTGACGGTGGGTAAGGGATGAGTGGGTAAGAAAAGTTTGGGCCGGTTTGTTCTTTTTCAGAAAATACTAAAATATGTTGATCCTTGTTTATTTCATAACTAATTATTGGAGCATGAGAAAAATATGAAACTTGTTGTATAGCTTTGTTATGAGATGCTCTACCATGGAAAAATATGAATTAGCCACAATCAGTAGCTTTGGTATGCTTAAAAATTACCTCTTTTAATAGAAAAAAGCTTGTTGTATGATTTTTATTAATAAAAATATTAATCCTTTAATCATGAAACTTTTTGTGTAAATGTCATATGCTTAAATCTACCTTCACAAAAAGTTTGGTACTGTTTTGATAATTCTAACTTGGTTAATTAATTTAAGTGTGTTTAAATGCCTTTTATTCATAAATACCAAAATGATTTAGATAAATCCTTAAATGACTTGGGTGTGTTTTATACTTTGATTATGGACCTTGGAACACAAAACCCCTGTTGTTCCTTGGCAACTTAATTATTTCCTTGATATGCTTATAATCACTTGTTTATATAATAAATAAAATGGCTTAATTAAATGTTTAGTTTTATAATTTCTTTATAATGTTTATGAGTTAACAAAAATGTTAATTACTTGCTGGTCCATGTTAAATTTAATTCTTTCGTGATAACAACTAATTAACTTGTTAGTTAAATAATTGAAATATTTTTATAATAATAACCCTAGTTCTTTGGTGAAGGAAAGTTGTACTCAACTTTCTTAGATTAGTTTAAGTCGTGTTAAGCACTTATGTATCTCTCATCATGCATCATGGCATGTAGTCCATCATGTTAAGCATATATCATTTATTACGTATAGTGCACAAGAGTGAGAAGATTCATGTTGATTAAGTTTCAGAGAGGGTCTATCCACTAGTGGTGTTGGTGCCAAGTTTGACCTTACTACTAGGAATCTGCACTTTCATGACGAACAACTTTCGTCACTGGAGAAGCCAAATTCATCATAATTTTAGTTTTGTGATGAATTTATGACGAAAAATGGTTCGTCACAAAAGTCGCATCATACTTGAACTTCCATAACGAATCTAAGCAACTCGTCATAGAAGTGGCTTGATCTGTGATGAAAAACAGAGCGTCATAGAACTGTTTTGCCATGCGTGGTAGGGGGCTGCCAAGCTGGTGGGTGCTTCCATTGGAGATGCTTTCCACATGTACATTCTATAGCCGGTTGCATTGGAGATGGTTTGGGTATGTGTCACCTTCTTATTGCACAACATGGCCATCTCTGGTTCTTGCACGTTTTAGGATCTTACTGGACCACGTGTCGGGTCCCTGTTGTTCTACATGTTAGTTTTCTATTAGCACACGTATCGTGTTGCGGTTGGGTCATGTGTCACTTCTTTATTGAACCATGTGTTGTATTTTTATTGGCCCATGTGGCTGTTTCTTATTCAAACACGTATCACGGTACTATCTATCCATGTTTTGTATTTTTATTCGGCCACGTGGCTTAATGATTTCCTTTCACGTGTTAGATTTTTAATAGCCTACATGTCATGCCCTAGTTATTTCACGTGTCATGCACTGGTTCATCCATGTGTCGTATTTTTATTTGATCACGTGGCCAGTCCTAGTTCTACCGCGTGCAAGACAATAATTAAATCAGAAAAGTAATTCGAGATCGTCACTACTACACAAATTGACTACATAATTATTCAACTTGGCAATCAAATACCAACAATTAACATTTCAAACATCAGTAGTAAGCCACTAACAGAGTATCACCACATCAAACCATCACATGAGTCCACACAACAGACCACAAATGTTCACCGCATCAAGCCACATGAGGTGAAGACTGAGAGTTACAAGGAGAGCTTAAGCGCATGACTTGCTCACAGAGCCTATTGTACTCCTCCTATTGCCATTTCTTGAATTCCTCAAATTCCCTTCTAGTCTTTTATGTCTTCCTCTTCAGTTCATCCACTAGTTCGATGAGGGCAGCATTACTTTCTTGTTCAGCAGCAAGCTGTTCCCGAAGCGTTATCTCCACCGATGTCTTTGCTCTGGTGAAGCTTGTCTGGATACCAGCATTCTTCAAATAAAGGTTATTGCTGCTTTAGTGGGAGGAGGCCTTACCTTGGGAGACGCAGAGAACCTTGCAAACAACATTAGCACTAGTCATTAGTTGCTACCCCATCAGCAATAGGCTATGCTTCTATAGCTTTGTATGAAATTTAATCAATAGCATATTAGGTTATAGATAGTAGAAGAGGACTTCAATTGAAAACCCAAGAGATTAATTCATAACAAGTAATGCATAGGTCTTCCTCAGCCTACTACTGATAGAGATTCCATAAGCACAATGCTTAGGTCTTTTGCAGCCTACTATTGATAGAGATTACATAAGCACAATGTATAGGTACTATATTGATTGGTGTAAAATTGCAACTACAAAATTAAATGATGTTAGCACATTAGGCTGTTGCTTTGTTTCCTTGTTTTATGGCAATGGCTTCAGTAGATTTCAAGGAAAGTAAATGAAGGTACTTACAACTGCTGCTCTTGTAGCATCGCTCAGGCCCTTTATTGTATTGGTATGGAAGTCCTTGAAGCCTTCTAGAACATTAACATCTTCATTAGGTCAACCATGTTGTTGAAGTCTAGGATCATCATGTTGTTCAAGTCCTGGATCATCATGTTGTTAATCAAGTCCTTGATCGTGTTCTACGGCCTTCCTCTTGTTCTCCTTCTGTTCACATTGCACAAGAGTTTCTGTTTATATTTATACAAAGGTAAGAGTAACAATAAAATACAACCATCACTTACAAATGTTTACACCTGAACAATATAGGAGCGAGATCCTGTAGACTGGTGGTACTTCACTTTTGCACGGTTTCACTTGTTCTTCTCAAATATTTCCTATAGCTTCATTTGTGTTAGACTGCAGCACAAGTAGACCATAGCAAGACTAGACAAGAAATTGATAGGTTCACACACACCTTGTTCTTAGCACTACACCAAATCTTGACAAGTTCACACCACTGTGCATCGGTCATGGACGGGACATGAGAGGTCATAGGGATCTAATCAGCAGGGACGCCATTGAAGTAGGTTTTCTTCAACTTGTAGCAAGCCTGCCGTACCCTAGACTACAATACATTCCAACAAGCTTCTTGTGTTGGTGGGTGAGCCTTGTTAATGTCTAGCCTTGACTGCACGCAGTAGTATGAATGAAAAGTAAATCCATTAAAGTTGCTAAAAGCAGAGTTGAATGTCAAGAGGGGATACCCATACATACAATTAGCCTATCCATAAAATTTTTGTAATGGACGACGCCGGTGGGCTTCTTGTAATGTTTTCAATGCGTCAAAATTGGTACTTGACACCTGACTACTGCACCTGCCTCTGAGGCAAACTTGGCAGCTTGCACTGGATCATGTTGCATTATGTTCCCCTCGGCAACAGAGATGGGCATCCTCAATCCTCCCAGTGATTTGCTCATTTTGTTAAGCAAAATTCTACGAGTTTGAGGCCTCGGCTTCCTTGCTCTTCTTGGCAATGGTACTACATAGTTTTTATACATTCATATTATTAGAAAAGTAACATGGATATCAAATAGCTAGTGCAAATTGATTGATAGACATATGTAAGGTAATACCAACCTTCACAACTTGCATTCTTCTACGGGTGGGGGGAGACAGGACTTTGCTCAGAGGGCTCCTCTTTGGCATGGCTATCATCATCTGACCATGACCAGTCTCTCAAAGGGCTAGGTTTGGGGCCATCTCAACAAATGTCTCCAGTCAATTCATGAACTTGGAATTGATCCCTAGGTAATTCCATGAGTGAACTCTCCTGGTCACGTTGAATTCACTCACTTGGACTGCCTTCGCTTAGGACTCATGGCAGCACTGCCTTTTGTAGTCTCTGGCAGAGCCTCCTCTATGGCTTCTTCGACCCAGACTCTGAAATTGGAGATACAAACTTTAGAAGCAAGCATGTACAAATTGCATTGCTATCTAAAGAGTAAAGCATTGCATTGCTACCTACACCCCCTCTGAATTAAGTACAAGATAGAACAAGCACCTCAATTGCTAGGGGCACTGGCTCTTCTTTTAAGTCCAAATCTATTTCATCAAATCCCTCAACTACCTCTCCTGGTTCAGGGATATATTCAAAATCTTCACTGTGTCTACCCTTTGTGCTTGACTTTTTTTTGCCTTTGGAGACACAGGTTTTGAGCCCACACGTATTCCAACTACTTCCATCTTTGTATGATTCCTTACGATTTGTGCATCCTGGTCTCATTCATAAGCAGTTAGTGGCTGTTCATCTAGATTACAAAGGCATTTATTAACTAAAGCTTCTACTGAATGTCAACACAACAGAGCAAGAGTATGCATATAAGTGCCTAACTAGTAACTACAACTTATACGGAAGTCATTAATCCAATAAAGCACATGTTAGCTACACTCAACTATAGGAAATATATAACCCCATCGCTATCTACATATCCTTGGTTCAACCACTACAGTAGAGCACACATCATAAATGGAATTTGGGTAACTCTTCCTACATGTTCCCTGGCTACGCTTTGTCGTCGGCACCGCCATCTTGTCATCATTGTCGTGGAGCTGGTGCGGCCAGTGTTGACGAAGGGGTACTAGATCTAGCTTCGGCTAGGGTTCAGATCTGATCGATCATGATAGGTGCTGAGGTAGGGGATCCAGATCCGACTTGTACCGTCATCGAGGCAGTCCTTCCATCGTTAGCTAACCTGCTGTCGATGAATCGAAGGGGATCTGGCTCTAGCTAGGGTTCAGAAATGTATGAAAGAGGGTGCGTCTGGAGAGTGGAGAGGGAGTCGAGCTGCTGTGGCAATGGCACCTAGGGTCCGAAATGAGGTGGCAGAGGGGGCGGCTAGAGAGTGGAGAGGGAGGCCATGGGACTAGGATTTGGAGCTGGAGGAGAGACGGTGTGGCTAGAGAATGGAGATGGAGGCGGAGACGGTGACTCTTTACGCTTTTTTGTGGCATCGCAATACCACAAATGCCCTTGTCTGAAATCGATGGCACGGTAAACCTATTTTTCGTGCGGAGGGCAAAAGAGAGACATCTAATTTTCGTTGCATGTTGGCGGGACTGCTCGGCGCGGTGCAAAATCAAATTTTTGGGCGGGCAGATTGCCCCCGTCTGCTCAGCAGAGACAGGAATTTATTCCCTGTTTTAATAGGAAATGATTACAACAAAATGTTACTTACCTAATATCCATCTTTTCATTTTTTCTCTTGTGCACCTCTTTATATATCTGATCAGTTAATTGTTGCCTTTTTGTTATTCATAATATAAATAAATATAAAACTAAATGAGGATGATAATAAATAATTAAAAGATCCATGAATTTGACACCTAAAATTACAAAAAAAGAAAAAATAAACCTGCTCGCTGTAGTTTATTGGGATGAAAAACCCTCCATAAATAACTAAATGTGTTATTGATATCCCTAAGGATTTTCCAACCTAGAAAAAGTCATGGATTCTAAGGGGATTTGAGTTTCTAGAGAAATAGGAAAAAAGCATCCTCCTCCTCGCTAGTGCTCTAGCGATTCGCCGACTCGCTAGACTCGTTGCTGGACGAGTCGTAGTATTTCGGATCGTCCTCCTCGCTGGAGTTGCAGTCAGTGCTGTACTTGCCATCGCTCAAGTAGGTTCCCATTACTCATCGCTGTTACTACTCGAGTCGCCAGTGTAGTAGTCGAGGGGTTGATGCGTTTTCCTGCTCTAATAACGAGAAAGTCCGCAACTCTGTGTATTTAACGCGCCGGGCTTTCTCGTTATCAGAGCAGGAAAATGTGTCAACCCCTCAACTACTACTCTGACTACTCATATTTTGAATCTATTTTATTAGTAATTAGTAATTAGTAACGCTACGGGAACTCTATGTCTTCTAACGTTTGTTAGCGTCTACGTCGAGTATAAATATCCTTCCTGGTCTCTTTTACTTTTCACTTGCAAGTTGCTAGCCAAGGAAAGGTGGTAGTGTTATAACTTTGTTAGTAGCTGTTGCCCATAGAACAACAGTGATCATCCTTGTTGAGGCGAGTAGTAGTTTCTTTGTCATTTTATTCTGCCAGGATCTCAATTGAGGCTAAGATATGGCCTAGGCAATATTCTATTGCTTTGGTACTGGTTCTTGCTTGTTCAAGGTGTAGTGTTTCATATGTGGTTTTTTCTAATGATTTTTCCTTATGTTTTTTGTTCTATATACAAAGAGGTGTCATCGTACCACAACACCCATGTTTACTCCATTAGCAAGCTTGCGCTTTGGCTGCTATGAGTGTCGCCAGGTATCATAGAAGGGGTGCTTGTTGCTTGGGGATGTCATGTTCATCAATAGCCCTGATGGATCGTTGTTGAAGTTGCAGTTCGTTATATGCTTGGTAAAGATTGCTTTGTTATAGTTGTCAACGACTATGATAGTGGTGAGATTTTTTGTTCGTGTTAGGAATTTCGAACAAATGAAAAGGCTTAGTAGTGTTACTATGTTTGTGGGAGGAGACTGTGTAATCTTTAGTCATGTTGATCGACTGAATGCAATTCGTCAACCGTTTGACATGAGTGCCCTTGGTAAGATGAGTTTTTTTAGATATTAGAGATTAGAGAAATACTACATAATGTACTTTGGTATATAATGGAATAAAGTTTTTATGTTGGTCCAACTATATTTATCTTCCTTTATTTATTTCATACTTCATATACTTTGGTTGATTCTTGTTACATTGAGTTGCAAGATGGAATATAAGCACCCAATCTTGAAGAACGGGTACCTCACAAACTTGAAGCACCCCCAATCGAGTATGGAGCCCCTAAACAGGAGAGAACCAGATGATTACAGATCTTCTGTTAACACAAGATCTACAAGAAGATCTGCAATCATCAAGGTCAAGCTCCTGTTCAACGGCAGCACCTTGCAAAGGATGGAGAAGGAGCACCTCACAAAACTTGCACCAGCATCATAGTGAGGTGCTTTATATTCCATAGTCTTGCTACCTATTGGTATATTTTTAACGCACACAGAAAAATCAGCAAGCGCACGGATACCGATGTAGCTTTCACCCGGGAGTATTCCTGTAACGACCTGAGTTCATTACAATATAGGCAATCATTTTTGACCATTGAAATGAACAATAATCTGAATTTTTATGGAGATCCCTGGTGCTCTAAACAAGAATGATCAATGAGAATCGGCCAAAAGGTAAAATGCCATCATCCCTAGATAGCCATAGTCAGGCTCACACTTGGAGCAACAGAGAAATCTCCCATCTAGATTAGGTGTCATCCTATTAACATCATCAACACCAACTCAACCCTAGAGAGTATTCTAAGGCCTGATATCTTGGTCCCCAATACCAACCCACTCAATGATGGAATCAATTCAGCAAAGGTAGTGAGCTACCGGACAGTCCAACGATTCTACTAGACCATCCAGTGAATCACAGTGCAGCAGCAGAAAGGTGGGAGATGAGTTGTTTGCCACTTGTGGGAGTAGGACCCACATGTCAGCACGAAATGGGATAACTCTCAGCTGAAGCCACTCTCTCTCACTCATCCTCTCATTTGCAACACACTCCCTCTCTCTACTCACTCAAGAACAAGCAAGAACCCTAGAAACTAGAGAGGGAAGAGATTGGAGAAGAGATTGAAGGAAAGAAGGGAGAGGAAGAAGGAAAGCATTAGCAGCAACTCAAGGACATCCTTCACCCCCTCAAACCCCCTTCATGGTGAGCTCAAAATAAACTGCCCTTATCTCTTGGATTCTTCTCCCAAAGGCCTAATACATAGTTTTGATGCAAGATTGAAGATTTCTTGCTGGTGGTGGTTCCATCATGTGTAGAGTAAGTCCAAGAGTACTTTATCTAGCTCAATCACTCAAGCATTCCATGGATTGTCCTTTAATTCACCTTTTGGTATACTGCAAGAGGAAGCTCATGAGCAATCCATCTCTTGGATGAAGAAGCTAGAGCAGCAAGAAGTTGGATCTTCAAGTTTTTGGCTACGAAAGTTCTCAAATCTCAGAGCTAAGGATTTCATCTCAATCTCATGGTTTTATCTTCATGTTTTGGTATCTCTAAGTTTGATCCTTAACCTATAGCCACACTTAGCAAACCAAGCTTCAAACCTAGGTATCTTGAGCCTAGTAAGCTACCTAAACCACCCTAGAAATGTTTTGCACATGCAAAGATCACAACTCAGCACATCTAAGTTTGAAACCCAAGATCATCTAAGAGCATAGGTTCTGTCGACCAATTAGCGGAGTGTCCGTCATATGCGGTGGAGTGTCCGCCAACTTGAGAAAGTTACCCAGCAGAGCCATATCTTCTATCGACATGAGCAAGCGGAGAGTCCACGGTATCTCGCGAAGTGTCTGCCAATTTATATAAGGCAGAGACCCAACAACCTGAGAGTATCGAGTTGTTAGCGGAGAATTCGAGAACTCTCATGAAGCATTTGCTGATTTATAAACTTAGTAACCTAGAAAACCCGAGACCTCCTAGTTCTACCGGAGTGCCCGACACATGGTTTGGACTATCCAATGGATGATGTAAACCCTAGAAACGCCTAAGTCCTAAACCATCAGTGATCCTCAGAGTACCCGTGAGGCAACAAAGAGTCCGTCACCTCCGACGGAGCATCCGTTAACCCAAACCTATGTCACCCAAAGACCAAACCGACGGAGAGTCCGCCACCTGTGTCAGAGTGTCCGTTAGGATAACAGAAGGGTGTGAGTTTGTTTAGAAGGCTTACCCAAGGGGTCAACAATACTAGGTTGGGCTTAGTTGCAAATAGGGCAATAGTAGAGCCACAGTTAGATGTCTCTTCCCAAGTTCCAAATCAAGTCTTTATCTTCAAGTCCTGCCAGTTATCTTTAGCCCTGATCGTCATCCCTTTTAGGAACCGAGCAGCGTGAGGATCGTGTCCAAGTCATCGTTGTCAGCTTCGAATTCGTTCGAATGACATAACTAGGCATGCACCCCACTATTATAAACCCTACTTTGGATACTTATTATGTTTCATTATGAGTCATGCATTTCTTGTAGTTTTGGTTAATCAACTTATTGATGCTTCATTAACTTAGAACCACTCATTGATTAATTAGAGCCTTCACCTAATCAACGGGTTTGGTAACGCTTAATTGCTTACTTGCTTAGATAATGGTACAAGTCGAGTATGAGGAAGGGAACTCATGCTTGCGCATGTAGGATGCTATACTGGGATAATTAATTACTAAAATGAATGAGGGTTACAACTTATCTACTTCCTAATTATGACTAAGGACTCAATGTAACTTTGTGATATGAACATGATGATCAATTTGGTAATTCTTGCTCAAGCGAGGGATAGATCACTGTGAGTGTAGGATCTCAAGTGGCATAGCTCATGGAGCAGCTAAGGACCGTGTATTGGTATATGTGAGTCCGAGTAACTACCCATATAGACCACATGCTAGGGATGGGGCTGGCAAGCCTAGTAACTAATCACGACCGGTCCATCCAAGGAACTGGCAAGAAGGTAGCACTAGTTAGATGGTGGTAGCATTAACCGAGCACCAGTCGAACCTTTCATGTGACATTTGGGCTGGATTAGGGAAATGTTGGAAGGCGTGAGGCAACCCTTATCTTGTGCACAAGGTATGGTGATTAGTCCCGTCCTTATGTGTGGATACAGTTGTACACCTCTGCAGAGTGTTGAAAGCCTAAAGTCCCTCGGGACGAAACCCTTTGGTTGTTCCTACTTTCTATACCCATGGTAGTGTTAATGAAGAAGCTTGATGTTGAATGAATTACATATGTGGAATCACCTTTCTGGTTACTATGAACTTGACTTTGCTAATACTTCTAATAATGAATTCATAGCATATCATCTAAGAAATGCCATATGCTTTTCTACAAATGTACAAATGCCGGATAATATCGTTGGACCCAAATATTTCATATGTTGGAACTAAGTCCTGCGAGTACGAAATATACTCACGGTGTTGTCGATTAGTTGTTTTGCAGGTCATATCGCTTTGGTGGATGTGAGATAGTGCTCTATTCACCGCTGCATAGTAGACCTTAGAGTGGGCTAATCCAAGATGAGCTACAAGTTAACTCTAATAAGAAATCGAGTGAATTTTGCCGAAGAGTCAAACCTAGAAGGGAAATTCTAAAATGTTGTTCATTCATGTTCTCCTACTTTGGTAAATGTATCGCCCCAGTAAATCCTTTAACTAAATTAAGTCCATGGGCACGCTATTATGTGTTATGTGCGTTGGTTTGTCACATGGGGTGTTTTGTGTCACTCGACCGTTACAAAGATCCTGTTGACATTTCTTAACATCACTTCTACTAAGTTGTCATCCCTAGCAATGACGCCAGAAATGTTTGTTGGTAATTATTAACGACACTTGTATATTCAAGAACGATTATATATGTTGAAGTAATCCGCAAGCGCACAGATAATATCCCATTGTAGCATTTGACCTAGGAGTATACCAGGTATCATTATTTATATTTTACCACAGGGAGGAGCGGTGGCTAGAGATATTGATAAACATGAATACATAAGATAAGATCATTAACTAAACATATACTTTAACAGGGGTAAGTGTTGGTGTTTATTAACGTGTCACTTGTTTGAGTACTTAGCCACCTATTTTAAACCTATACCTCCTAACTTTACTAGGTTGTCATCCCTAGTGATGATGTTAGAGATATGTGTTGGTACTACGTAGCATTACTAGTAGAATAACACTAAGTAGTTCTTCATTAATTATGTGACTAGAGAGAGAGAGAGAGAGATATATAAATCTATAAATGAAAAGTATCCACAAGCGCACAGATAATATTCCATTGTAGCATTTTACCCGAGAGTATTCCAGGTATCGTTATTTATATTTTTACCACTGGGAAGGTCTAGCATGGATATGTATTGATAACTTATACTATTGATGGAGAAGTAAACCATAACAAATACTCTACTCACAATAGGGATAAGTCATAAGATGGTGAAGGTGCTGCAAATCTCGAGGAAGTGTTGGATATGTGCACTTGCATCTTCATGTGCCTGTCCACAAAACTAGTGTGCTTGCACTATGTTGATGAGAGCTAGCTTGAGCTCGAATCCATTATCTCCAACATTGACTGTCGGTCCAGTACGGATGTTGGCCATAGTTGGAGCAGAGAATTCATGGAGAGTCCTGTTAGCCATGGCTTCAAATTCTGGTGTTAAGCTTTGCCTTATATGGTTCTTCTAACTCTAACTCTAAAGCTAAAACTTTTTTGAGTTTAGCCTTAGTAATCTTAAGTAGTGCTTCTGGATTGTCAACGTAGTTTGTCAGAAGGTCAAAACCGGTCATAGATTACCTTGCATAAGATACAAAAGTAGACAGAACAAGGGTAATCCTATTCGAGCAAAGGTCAATGGTTATCTCGATCACATCAATAAGTATAAGTTTATCAATACTTCCTTTGCTAGTTACCTTCCCCAGCAACGGCCCAAAAAATTCTTGTTGGTGTTTATTAACGTGTCACTTGTTTGAGTACTTAGCCACCTATTGTAAACCTATACCTCCTAACTTTACTAGGTTGTCATCCCTAGTGATGATGTCAGAGATATGTGTTGGTACTACATAGCATTACTACTAGAATAACACTAAGTAGTTCTTTATTAATTATGTGACTAGAGAGAGAGTATATATAAATCTATAAATGAAAAGTATCCACAAGCGCACAGATAATATATCATTGTAGCATTTTACCCGAGAGTATTCTAGGTATCGTTATTTATATTTTTACCACTGGAAAGGTCTAGCATGGATATGTATTGATAACTTATACTATTGATGGAGAAGTAAACCATAACAAATACTCTACTCACAATAGGGATAAGTCATAAGATAATATATGTATATATGATAAGTAATGATAATGATAAGTCACTCAGAGCACTCCTTTCTGTGGCATAGCATGGTTAGGTAGAATATTCGAGGAATAATTCCTAAGTTATTCTTAATTACATGTCAAAGCATATATTTGATTAGTGCAATTACACCTAGTAATCATGGCTAAGATCATCATCATATCTACACAGAAGGGATATTACTAAGGAAGATCGAGGGCAGTGCTCGTTCTTCCTTTGTAATCGGACCCTACGTGCACCTATATTTGGGGAGTGGACTACAAAGGACTCAACGGGAGTGTCACATCCGCGATCTACCACATGACTGATAATGTAGGGTGTATCCATAGGTAAACAACGTATAAGCACCATGTTTACACAATGTCGACCACCCACCCATGGTACATTGGAGTGAGCGCTATACAAACTTATGCATAAACATAATGATAAACTAGCTATACTAAGCACATAATCAAAGTAGATGATGACATCATAATGAAGAACATGAACAATATGAATATTGAGATTGTCATAACAATTATAACTAGCATATAAAAAATAACGGAGAAACAAAAGAGAGAGGTGTACAAAGTTTATACCGAACCACACTCTTGACAAGATCGGGAATCCAAGTGAAGTCCTGCTTGCCTCCCTCTAGATCTATCCTAACTAGCTATGCTATGGAGGATGAGGAGCTCTAAGGAGTTAGGGTTTCTGTCTTCTCAAATGACTTGATGACTTATGATTCCTAGGGGAGGAAGGGGCTAGATTATATAGCCTTGAGGGTCCAACGTGAGCCCTTGGATCAAACCGACTTAAGCAATGACCTAGATGCATCCTCAAAGGTGGTGGAAGACCACCATATGAAGCTGGCTAACAGGTGGGACCAGGGGCCAGGTGGCCCCACCTGTCAGGGGGTGGCCCTTCACTTCGATGACATGGCTTCTGGACCCTTCTAGAGTCTTCCCACGAAGGTACCACGATGAAACTTTGTATTTTCCTTTGATGATTAGGTCCTCCTTGGCGGTTTTCTGATTAAACCCTGCTGGAAACACAAATTCACCAAAACTTATGGAATTTATTAGTTTAAACCCTTAAACCTTCATTGGTGATTATATTTATGCCCTTATGCATGTTTATTTGACGGTTTAAGTTGGTTGTTAACTACCATCAACAGTAAGCCAGATGATATGTAAATGATAAGTGTAAGGCATTGATAATAATCTAGAAATAGAAATAGATACTCATAAATATAGCATGGCTAGGGAGGAGATTAGTTAAGAGAAAAGATTCCTAAGTCATTTCTTATTTAGTAAGTCTTTTATACACCCTAGTATATATACTTTCATCTATAGCATAACTAACTCTGCATCTAGGCATAAGGAACATTACTAAGGAAGATCAAGAACAAAGCTTGATTTCCTTCACAACCAGGTCCTACTTGTCCTACAAACGGGGAGTGGACTACAAAGGACTCAACAAGAGTGTCACACTCGTGATCTATCACATGGCCCATAATGTAGGGTGCATCCGCAGGTGTTGACGGTAGTTAACAACCATTATAAACCATCAATTAAACATGGATAAGGGCATAAATGTAATCACCAATGAAGGTTTAGGGGTTTAAACTAATCGTCGAAGGAAATTACAGAATTCCACCATGGTACCTACGTGGGAAGACTCTAGAAGGGTCCAGAAGGCAAATCACTGAAGCGGGGCTCAACCCACTACCATGTGGGGCCGACCGGCCTATAGGTGGGGCCACCCAACCCTTGTGGGCTCCACTTGTCAGCCTGCTTTGTATGTTGATTCTCCACCGCCTTTGAGGATGCATCGAAGCCGTTGCTTAAGTTAGTTTGATCCAAGGGCTCACGTTGGACCCTCAGGGCTATATATGCCAGCCCCTACCCCTCCCTCAGTACAGATTGTTAGAGATCCTGAAACCCTAATTCATATTCTCCTCATGAGGATCAGAGCTAGCTATCAAGAGAAGATTAGACCTCCATAGGATCTAGTCTTTAGAAATAGAGAGATGGAGAGTGAGGGAAGAGTTTGGAGGAGATGCTGGCCTATCGGTGCTCTCTCTACGGCTTGTACCTTGGCGGAAGTCAACCTTATGTCTGAGATTTCTCTAGTAATCCACTTCTGATTTAAGTAAGTAACATGTTTATATTGTCCTTCTGGTTTGCGAGTCTCTTTTGAGTGCTTTAATCTATAGGCCTTAGGTTAAAGTATTATTCGTAGTGTAAGTGTGGTGCTTAGACTTGGGTAACTCGTGGATGTACCCTACATTCCGGATTGGTGGTAGCTCACGAGGGTGACTCTTTTAGCCTCGTTGAATCCTCTGTAGTCCACCTCATGTTTGTAGGACTAGTAGGATTTAGTTATTATAGGAATCATACTCTGTCTGTGTTTCCCTTAGTAATATCCCTAGTCGAACAATAGAAGACATAGCTTATCGAGATTAGAACTAGAAGACCTTAGCGATCTCCTCTACACTCCCGACTTTCTTAAGTTTTGTTGCTACTCTAGGTTAAGTTGGACCGTAGTTAACCTCACATATTTCCCTGTGGATACGATACTTGGAATACCTTCAGGTGAAAGCTACAGCGGTATCTGTGCGCTTCCGGATTTATCTGTGTGTGTTAAAATATACCAACAAGCTTTCTGGCGCATGCTTGTGTATTGCTGGCATGTCTGCCAAGACCTTAAGATGGAAGTAGTTTCCGTTCTCTTTGACGGGAAGAGCTAAACATTGGTATAGTCAAACCGTATGAAGTATGCAAGGAGATTGGGAAACGTTATGCTCTAAATTTTGTATATGTTTCTTTCCCATCTCTAAAGTGGTTAGCCTTCAGAAAGAGGTTCTAAATTTTAGGCAACTAGAAGAAGAATCTCTTGGTACATTATGGGATCGTTTTAATGAACTCATCTTCACTGGCCCAGACCTTGCCATTCAAGACCCTGTACTTCTTCAACATTTTTACATGGGTCTTAGCAAGGATTCCAGGGAATCCCTTAATGCAGCCTCTAGAGGAGCTTTTCTTTATTTGTCTGCTAGTGAAGTAAGGTCTATGCTTAATTGAATTAGTGGAATCACTCCCTACACTAGCATTCATAATGAACTCCTCGAGAAAGAGAATGAATCACCTTCCAAACAAGAAGAGGAAGTTTTGATAGCCAAATCACAACCACTCCAATCCCAAGATTTAGTTGTCAATCCCAAACTATCAATACCCCAAAATCCCCCAAGAGAAGAATGAATTCCACCTTTGGAAATCCCTATTGAAATTAAGGATGACTTGTTGAGTGCTGATTTTGGGAGAACATTAAATTTTCATCTTCATAAGAGACATTCGAGCCAATATAATTCAAATCCTTTCAAGAAGGGATCTCTTAGGAAGCGTCCTTATTCCCATATAGGACATCAGGAAGAATTCGAGGATGGCATGTCTAGTGATGCCATAGAAGGAGAGCCAAGCCATTTAGAAGCCATTCCTATTCTCTCCCCTTCTATGCCCACATTACATGTCTCATATGAACCTATCTTTCAACCCATCCTTGACCCCGATGATCCCTCTTATGCTCTTTCTCCTCAGTCTCATGATGACCCTAGAAATCCACTAAGACAACCAAAGCATAGGAATCATGAAGGCCACAAGGAAGACCAAGAAGAGCAACAACAATGGTAGGAGAATATTAAGAACTTATGTGCCATTGCCATTGAATGGATGGACGAGGTTTTAGACAAGATCAACCCAAGAGTTACGAATCCAAGGGAAATCCTGGACAAAAAAATATCCAATGAATATTATAGGCATGGAATGATGGGGACAATGTTTTTGCCTATAGACATTCATAAAGAAACACCCTTGGAGATTGAAAAGGAAGATTTAATCAGCGAACATGGAAGTTATTTCATGAACACCTCATCAAATCCCTGCTCTCATGAGAAATCTCCAAGACTAGTTGGTCTCTCCAACGTTGCCACACATGAGATCTTCAACCCCCTTATACTTTCTATTCATAAAGACTTTGAAGGGATGGTTGTAGATACATATGTTTATCATAAATATTGCAAATTTCATAGGCATAAATCTTGATATAGGCACCCAAAGGTTGGTGTTGGAGGGGAAACCACTTCCCCAATTAGAAACGCAATTCGAAGGTTTCCCATGGACAAGCTTCTGTCCTAAAACAAGCACTTTCGAGAGATAACATGAGCCTTTTACCCATTTTGCTGTGATGCCCTTGTGAAATAAGCATAGAAACATAATTGTGAAAATATTCCTTTGGGTATTATTGTCACTAACCATTCTAGGACTAAAGCAAAAAGGATGAACGATGATGACTCAAGGTATGTCCAACTAAACACCATGCAACATTTAATCACATCCATCCAAACTTGATTTTTGCCTTGAAAAATTCAAGGTGGGGGATGAAATTCTCTAAAAAATTTTATGCCATGTTGCTAATCCACCTTGCTTGTTTCTACCTTTAAGCCATGCTCAATCTGTTAGATAATAATCATGCTCCTTTATCTCTATTTGAATAAATCTCTATAATGCTTTCATGTTACCTTTGTTTGCCATAGTAAGTTTTGGTTTGGAAGTACTTGGCATACTTTCAAAGGTTTTTTAAATTAAGCGAGGTGCTTAGGTTAAAATGCCTTCCTTAATCAAATTAGACATGGAGTCTAGTTTGGTTATTGAACTAAAAATTGCTTTAGTAGATATTGGATATTTTGCTGGACTAACCCCTGCAGGAAATTCTCAATTCAATTTGGGTAAGTCACGAGATGAATTCAAATCAAAGATGAAGCAAGGCACATGATGAACCCCAATAACATTGCACAAAGAAGACACAACTCATTCATCATGGATGAAAGAACTGAATAAAATAATGAGTGAGGCGGAAGGTCTAACAAGGTGACAAGAGATCAAAGAGCAGAAAGATGGCATGACAAAAGGATGAGAAAGGAAGGGTGTAATCTAGGAGACAAGAAGCTCATGAACAGCTCAAGCTACAAGACTAGCCGAACAAGGAAAACTTTAAAGGGAAGGACCATCACGAGTCATCTACCCTTCGTCATATGGTGACATCACGCTCCAATGACAAAGGTAACATCCTAAGGTAAATGGTCATTATTTGAAAAGTTTTTCCTTGATTCTGGTAGGCATATAAATAAGAAACAAAATATGTTTGAGTTACAATTTACCTGATCAAACCTGATTAGCTCAACATGTCTTGTTCTTTAAGCTTCTTCCTAGCACCACTTTCTTGATCTCATAGTTTTAACCAAATGAGCTAAAACATTGCGCATCTTATCTTTGGAAGATGATAGTCATAATCATGTAAAGATTGATACATTATGAAGAGATAGACAATCCTTCCATGGGTTAGCAATTCAACCCTTTCTGCCAAATGAACATAAATGCTACATTCATGCTCAATCTTATGATCTTATCACCTATGATATAATTGAACACAGCATATAACATCAACTTCATCTTGTTAAGTGTGCCTAAGGCTAGAGAAGAATAAATGAAGTTTTGGTTCTGTTGGTGTTTTCCCACCAACAGAGCCCATGCACTTGATCTCTACCTTGTCTGTATGAGCAGGACACACTTCAAGCAGAGTGTGGGAGAGTTATTGATTCCCCAATTTCTACAAGTGAAAGTTCTGAACCTGCTAAGCCAAAAATAAAAACTCAAAACCAAGACAAGTTTGATGGAACAAGGTAACATCATCATCAGAGACACCGTCACAAGATATGCAGCCATCTGGGTCTCCATTGCTAAGACCGGACGATGCACCCAAAAGGTAAAGGACTCTTCTCCAGCCGAGTCCTGTCTGAAGGACTTAAAAATCTAAACCCTGGTCATGAGGTAACATCGGTAGTTATTCATATTTACTTTTTAGCATTGCACTTAGAAAAGAAAAATAATAAAAAGTTTTTCATTACTGCATTACATCATTGCATCATTAGAGCTTAAAGTCCCATGTGAATAAATCTATGGTGTGTAAAAGCCCATAGGAATATTTACTGTGGTAGCATAAAAATATAAAAATACCATACATACACATTTCTTTGTACAAATAAGAAAAATCCAAAAATATTAAAAAGACATCATGTTAGATCTTGGTCAATTAATAAATCTATCTAAACCTCCAGGGACAACAAATCCCTGAATGGCTGACCGCTAACCCCTTATCTTAATCTGTGCCACGAGTTTTGGTGTTCTTGTTGGAGTATTTTGTAGGATGATCAAGAGTAACGCCATCCATCCGAAGTACATTCTTTTGAACTGCTGCTACACCTGCTACACGAGGAACACAACTTTTGGACGGATAAGAAAGACCACGACAACATCCAGCTTGGGGGAGGAGCATCCTCCATGTATCTAGCTAAGTATTTGTTTCTCTTTTTGGTTCTCCTATTTTTAAGTTTGCTTCATATTTGCTAAAGTCATAAAAAGATGCATAACAAACTAAAACAAAATAAAATTTATCTTAGCTATATATATAATAGTAAGGTGTGATTTTAAATCATGAAAACAAAATAAAAAGTATGTGTCTAGTTTTCTATCTTTAAGAGTTGAATAAAATAAAGACGACTCAGAGAAATCTCTTAAATGGAAATGATGAATAGTTGCTCTATTGTAATTCCTTTCAAGTACCTAGTTTTTAGCATTGAATTCTCCTGAGTTTTGGATACAACTGATTTGATATAAAGATTTATTCTGAACTTGAAACTCATGGGTAGCGAATGCTTGATCTAAGTCTAGGTAATTGATGGATATGATATGAGAAGGTCTGAGGAGGTTAGGGTTTCTGTCTTCTCAAATGACTTGATGACTTATGATTCCTAGGGGAGGTAGGGGCTGTATTATATAGCCCTAAGGCTCCAAGGTGAGCCCTTAGATCAAACCGACTTAAGCAACAGCATAGATGCTTCCTCAAAGGCGGTGGGAGACCGCCATACGAAGCTGGCTGACAGGTGGGACCAGGGTGGGCCGAGCGGCCCCACCTACATGCCGGGTGGCCCCACCTATCTGGAGGTGGCTCTCCGCTTCGGCGACATGGCTTTTGGAGCCTTCTAGAGTCTTCCCACGTAGGTACCACGGTGGAACTCCGTATTTTCCTTTGACGATTAGGTCCTCCTTGGTGGTTTTCTGATTAAACCCTACTGGAAACACAGATTCACCAAAACTTGTGGAATTTATTAGTTTAAACCCCTAAACCTTTATTGGTGATTATATTTATGCCCTTATGCATGTTTAATTGATGATTTAAGTTGGTTGTTAACTACAATCAACAACTTCCCGAAGCTTATCTTTTGCTAGTCCCTTAGCAAAACTAAACTTAGTAAATGGATCTAGAGTGTAAGGATTTTGAAAACATTGAAGCCACTCCTCAAAAGTACATATGCATTCAAACAAGAATTCTCCTCTGGATTAGAATAAACCGATCTAACTTTCAAACTTACCCATATTACCTTTAATCATGGGGCTTGTATCCTTCACTTGGGTCTTAAGCAATTGAAAGACAGAACAATCAAGTCAAGCACTATGTCTCAAGTTCTTTGCTCAACCATTATTTTAGAGTTTTTATAGGTTTTCAAAATAAAACTCAGAGCTCTCCATTGTATGACTCTCTCAAGTCTCTCAATATATGTGGTATTTATGGAGCCTTACCAAGGCAATAGAAGTGTTATGCCTTTCCTTTCCTACAACTATGGCTTATGTGGAGCTCATAGGAGTGGAGAAAGCATAAAAGAACATATTTGCAATACATATATTGTAAAGTCAAACCTCAGATCCAAAGAGAGTTGAGTCATACAATCAAATCAAGATGTGCATGTATATGGATGTATGGTGGATATATATGGTGGCTAACCTAATTCTACCATGCTTCTTGAAAACATATCTCTCTTTTGAAACTTGAAAACAACTTTGCAAGAAAACATGGGCTATCTTATTCATCTCACTTTTTCAGATGGCCATCTGAGTACCCATTGTTTTCATAATTCGGACACTTGTCCATTTTTTTCAACACTTTTATCTCTTTTTTCTTTTCATGAATAACTTTTTGCATAGCCTCATGCTTCTTTTGACTGCAACAAAACTTTTGAGAGATAGCAACAAAAACTTTGGAGCATTTATTTGGTGGATATCCTACAGGGCATATTTTTGGTGTTCACTCCTAGTGTAAGAGTAAAACATTTTTGGGTGGATCTCAATGGAATAGCATGTTTTTGCGCCTACCCCTAGTGTAGGAGTAGTGCTTATGTGGGTGGTGTGTACGTATCTTGATTTTAAGAGCATGACAAACCTCTCATAAGGATCAACAAAGCTTGACTAAACTCAATGCAAAACAAGTAGCATATATGAGTGGAAGTCTTTTCTATTCTAAATATAATATATGGCTCTGGTAGGAATTCAAGCTTTGTCATACAGGAGCTCATCCTGTAAGATTTTTATGTTTTTCAAAAGATAATTCTCTAGAACTTAAGTATCACTAGGAACAAGATAAACACTAGCTCAGACCTTCTCATATCATATCCGTCAATTACCTAGACTTAGATCAAGCATATGCTACCCACGAGTTTCAAGTTCAGAGTAAATTCTTATATCAAAATAGTTGTATCCAAAACTCAGGAGAATTCACGACTGAAAACTAGGTACTTGAAAGGAATTATGACAGAGCAGCTAGTCATCATTTCCATTGCAAGAGATTATCCTTAGAGCTCATTTTATTTAACCCCTAAAAACTAGACACAGACTTTTTATTTTGTTTTCATAATTTAAGATCACACCTTAATATATATATAGCTAACATAAATTTTTATTTTGTTTTTGTTTGTTATACATCTTTTTATGACTTTAGCAAATATATAGAAAACTCAAAGATAGTAAAACTGAAAAGGGAAAGAAATAGTTAGCTAGATACATGGGGGATGCTCCTCCCCCAAGCTGGATGTTGGCGTGGTCTTTCTTAAAATCTCTCTCATGCTTCCAGAAGTAGTTTTCCTCATACAACAGGTATGGCAGCGGCTCAGGAATATGTTCTTCGGATGGATGGCTTTACTCTTGATCATCCTGCAAAATATTCCAACAAGAACACCAAAACTCATGGCATAGATTAGGATAAGGGGTTAGCGGTCAGCCATTCAGTGATTTGTTGTCCTTGGAGTTTAGACAGATTTCCTAATTGACAAAGTCTTAGCAGGATGTCTATTTAATATATTTTTGGATTTTCTTATTTATATAATGCAGAAAGAAAATATGTATGCATGTGTTTTTTTATTTTTATGCCACCATGGTGAATATTCCTTTGGGCTTTTACACACCGAGAAAATTTTCACATGGGGCTTTAGGCTTTATGATGCAATGATATAATGCAATAATGGAACTTTTTATTTTTCTTTTCTAAATGCAATGCTAATGCAGAAAAAGTAAGTATGCTAAAGTGAAAAATAATTCATGCAATGCTAAAAAGGAAATATGGATAACTACCGATGTTACCGCACGGCTAGGGTTTGGATTTTTAAGTCCTCCAGATAGGACTTGGCTGGAGAAGAGTCCTTTACTTTTTGGTTGCAACATCTGGTCCCGAGGATGGAGACTCTGATGATTGCGCCTCTTGTGACTCTAGTGACGATGTTACCTTCTCTTTCCATACCTACTTAGTCTGTGGACTTGACTTTGGCGGAGTGGGTTCATCCTTTACAACTCCTTCAGGTTCCTTATCTTCCTCCCATTCATGCTTTGGAGATTGATTCTTTTGGTTTTAGGATGATCGACATCTCCTCTTGGAGCGGGACTTCTTTGGCTGCTCATAAGTAGTGTAACTGTTAAAATAACAACATACCTTTTCTCTAGGAAATTGGAAGTGGACTTGTCCAGATCCGACATAGATGATCGCATTGGTAGTGTTGAGGAACGGTCTTCCAAGGATGATGGGTGTATCATCTTCTTTACCCATGTCTAGAACCATGAAGTCGACAGGGGCATAGTGATCATGTATTCTTACCATAATATCTTTTGCTATCCCCTCCGAAAATCAGATTGATTGGTCCACCATCTGCAATTGCATGTATGTAGGGAACAAAGGTTCATTACCAAATAAATAATCATACGTTACCTTGGACATTATGTTGACTCCTGATCCAAGGTCGTAGAAGGTCTGTGGAAGATTCTTTGTCCAATAGTACACTCGATCATTGGTATGCTTGCATCATCCTTCTTAGTAAGGAATGGTGAAATAAGGAGGTGGTCGTACTCTAATCGAACTATGTTGATCATGTTGACTATCTCTTCTTGTGGCTGCTAGGCTTTGTTCTTCCTCCTTCTCCTATTGTTCTTCTTCTTGGTCACTGTTGTCACTTCGGGTAGGTACGATGTCTGCGGATGTCTAGGAGAATGGTGTATATGATTCTTGAACAAAAACTTCTCCTTTCTATCCTTGATTATGAAGCAGATGTTGGCATTGTCCGCGTAGATGATGGCTTTTGTGGTGCTTAGGAAAGGTCGGCCCAAAATAATGGGTGCCCTTACATCTCCACCTGTTTCCAAAACCAGAAAGTCTACGGGAACATATGATTGTCCCACTCGAATAATGGCATCTTCAAGAATTCGCTTGAGGTAACAGAGTGACTGATCTGCAAGCTGCAAACGCATATTTGTGTACAATAAAGCATCTCCATTAATTCAATCATAAATTACCTTAGGCATGATGTTGACCCTTGCTCCGAAGTCATAGACAGCTTCTTGGAAAATGTGAGGTCCAATGGCGATGGGTATGACAGGTCTCCCTAGGTCGTTCTTCTTCTCAGTCAAGGGATAATCTATCCACCTTCTCATCGATGGCTCCGTGTAGTAGTAAGCTGCATTGTGAATATCAACAATATTTGCAGTTTCTAAATCTTCCGGCTACCCCAGAATCTTACCTTTGTCAGACAGAGGAACAACAGCCGCCAGCTGAGCTATTTGTGATTCTATCATTTTATTAAAGCTATGCTATTTTTTAATGGCAGAAGCAAAGCTATCCATTCTATTATTTATATTTTCTACAATTTTATCATTGGTAGCTACCTTCTTAGATAATTCTTCCATAAGTCTAGATTGGCTAGCAATTAATTCTCTCAAGGGTGGTTGCTTGAAGTTATTATAATTATTACCTTGAGGGTTACCTTGGTAGTTCGGCCTCTGTTGTTGGTTCCATCCTTGATTCTGTTGAGGACGATAGTAGTTGTTGTTGACAAAGTTCACATCCTCTTGGGTTTCAAGATAGTTGTTCCCTGAATGCCTAGTGTTGCCACATACTTCACATGTCATGCGGGAATCATGAATGTGCATTACTTCTTGGTTTTCATTAGCTCGGTCTTCGAGCTTCTTCATCAGTAGGTCTCATCTTGGCAGATAGCATGTCTACCTCCTTGAGTTGATGTATACCTCCACCTCTCTTGTAGGTCTAAACACATTCTTCATTCCAGCCATGGTTGGAGGCCATCTTCTCCACAAGAGTGGTCGCAGCTAGAAGTGTAAGTGACAAGAATGCACCTTTAGCAGCAGCATCTATGGTCTCATGGGTACTGTTGGTTAACCCATGGTAGAACAACTGCATGAGTAGCCAATTCTCCATCCCATGATGAGGATGTGATAGAACCACCCAATTTATACAAGATCAAGTATGGCTGCCCCTGCTAACATGTTGATACGTGCATACTTTCACTTATATAAACCCGGTAGTCCACCGAGAGCCATGAAGGACCTCGATAAATGAACACCACAACCAAGATTGTATGATTAAGCAAATACACATCACATACACAGAGTTGCAGTGGAAATAATATTACAAATGATTTCACAAAAAATAATACAAGTTTGGGTTTCAAACCGATTAGTGAAAACAACCTAGCTTTCAATTGATTACAATAATATAAGTTCCAAATACATTGCTAGCATAAGTGATGTCCTCCAACAATAGCATATAGATGAGAAATAAATATAGAGTCACCGAGCCCACCGGTGGTTAGCCACCATCTTCAGTAGGCCGAGAACTTCACCTGCAACATGGTGGGATAAACGCTGAGTACTCAAATGTACTCAGCTAGACTTACCCGTCATAAACCAGAAATAAAGTGACACCAATGAGTCTGCAAGGCTCTATAGGTGGAGCTAACTTGACAAAATTTTGCATAAAAGCCACTAGTTGAGCTATACATCTTACAATTAGGTAACCAAGTTAATTATAGCTATTCATCTCTAGATTAGCAACTAACCTGTGCCAAACATGTGGAATATCTTTTAGTAACAGGCAATAGTAACCATAGCCAGTGTAGTAGTGTGAGTATCATCATCATAACCATCAAGTTTCCATTAAGTTACTCTACGTTGCCGATGCTCAGTCAAGTTCTCACTATCCGGGAGAGACGTCGATTCGAATCGATGCCTACCCAGCTAGGGAATATATTCCTAACACAAATCGAGGCACACCTGCGCCAAGGTAGCCTCAGGTCACCTTTGGTACAATTCAGGACTAACTCGTGGATCCAATATGAGATGTAAGATGTAAATGCATGAATATGAAGAATGGTCACATCATATTGATTTAAGCACTAGAGAGCAAGTCATTCAACTAAGTAACTAGGGCTACATAATTTAGAGCATGCACCAGCAACATCAAGAATGGGCAATCAACTTAATTGCATACACAGAATTTGGACAGCAGTACAGCTGTCGCGTGTTTCAACCATAACTAGAATTACAATCATTCAATAAAAGTGATTTTAGACTTTATGGAAAGCTAATGAAATTGTCTATAACTTTGTTATTCATTCCAAAAGCAAACTCACATGTTAACATGATCAAATATGCCAATATCTCAGGTCTGTACCGATAAGGACAAAAAACTGACATTAACTTTAGAAATGTATATCTGTAGCTGTATCCATCCAACAAATATGATTCTTAAGTTTATGGAAAGATTATTAAGTTATCTATAACTTTATTATTATCATATTAAGATAATTATCCAGCTAACAAGGTCAAACAACACAAAGAAGATATCTCTATCCAGATTGGGACAGAATCTATCATTCCACTTCACAAGCTCATAACTAGAGATTTAGACCACTGAAAGGTGTGATCTTTAACAATTTAGAAAGCTTATGAAAATAACTACAACTCTTATATTATCACCAAGATGTGATTCCACATGTACACGGGTCAAACACATCAATCTTCTAAACCTGCACAGAGCATAGGCAAAGCCTGACAACAAACTTTTAAAATCTATAACTCATAAACCTTTAGGCCTATGCTCATGGAAATTTAGCACAAGCTAGATAATGAAGTTAGATACAACTTTGGTATGCATCCCATCTATAGAAAACATCATTATCATCACAAAAACGATTGCACCACAAAAAGTACACATGCAGCCCAATCAGCACATATGCCACGAAGTTATTACTTGATGGGTTAATCAAGATAGCACACACATAAGCCATGCATACACTGCAAGTCACTCCTAACATAACCAAGCAGCATTTTACTTATTCAACATGCATTAGGAGCTACATAAGAAAACATATATATATATATATATATAATTATAATTATTTACTAGTGAGCTCACATTCATCCTTTATAAATGATTTATATATTAATTATATGTGATGTTGCAAACATGGAATTAGAGCTGAGATTTTAATGAGAGAAATATGATGACAAAACATGGATACTGCACAAATTTCACAAGCTCAGGTTTTGTAATTTAATTACTACAAAAAAGATAAATTGCTATTGCAAGAAAACATGTGAGAGCAAGATAAATCTAAAGATCCATATTTTCTATAAGCACATGGCCATATTATGTATGAACATGACATAACAACATCATACCAAGGTAATGGAACAACATTTTTCCATTTTTACACCTTTATAAAAATCATAACTCATTTAAAACCATTTAAAGCTATTTATCAAACCATAAAAAAGATAAATCAATAAATCCTTCATACTACATGCAATGAGCCTAAAATTCTCACCATAGCACATACATATCATCAGTAGCCTACCATAAAAATTTCACAACAATTGGAGCACCACAACTTTAGATATGAAAATGACAAGCAAAACAAGCTAAAATTGCCTATTTAACAAGATTAAATCAAACATGATAAAAATAGTACACAACTAGCATGTTTAATATTTTTTCATAGCTAGAGAGTGTCATCACAAGACTAACACAACTGGAATCATAGTTTTTGGACTTCTATAATTCAAGATATGCATCTACCAACTTAAAAGGATTTCTAAAAGCACTTTGCAAGAATAAATAAAAACATCAGAAATTTTCTACTAATACATATAATATTATGACTCTACTGTTTATATATGCTCACAAGGATTCCAAAAAGTCCTCATTTTCTATTTTATGATTTTTCTACAATTTGTTATGATTTTCCAAAGTTTCAGCCATAAAAGAAAAGTAAACTTGCACCGAGGACCCTAGAACTTTAACCCCAATTCCAGCAATCAGGTCCTTATAGGAACTATTTAAATGAGTCTAAGGTTTGCAGATTGACCCTCCCCTTTCTTCGAATTCCTACGCGAAGTCCTCCACGCGAATGAAACAGAGGAGCACGCCGAGCTCGCTGTTGCTAGCCGGAGGAAGCTCGTCGGCGGCGATGGGGTGGCGGGGAAGGACCAGGGGAGTCGTGCGCACCCAGGGGACAGCTTAGCTCGGCCCAAGGTGGCCCGAGTTGGCTTGGCCATGCGCGTGGTGGCTGTAGCGGGCGGCTGCACGGCGGGGGCGGCAGCGGGCTTGGCCGGCCTTGGCGGGCAGTGGCTAGAAGCGGCAAGGAGGTGCGGTGATGTGCGGCGGATCTGGTGGAGTGGTTAGCTCGGATGGAGGAGCAATGGAGGAGCGGAACCACGCGGAGGTAGGGAGCTCAGCCGGTCGTCAATGGCGGCAGCATGAGGGCAGCAGTGGTAGGCTGCCTCAGGCGAGAAGGAGCGGCACACAATGGCGAAGACGCCGTGGTGCACGGGAGAGACAGAGGGGGCTCGAAGGATGAGTGAGGGGTGGTGGCCACGGAGCTTGGCGGCGGCGTCCATGGCGGCTCCGCTCTGGAGCGGCCAGAGAGCGAGAGCGAGTGGGGGAAGGAGTGGGGAGGCTTAGGCATCCACTTAGGAGGGCACCAAGGTATGGCAGGGAGGCAGCCGCATGCGGCAGTGGTGGTGCAGCGTGCTCAGACATGGATGCCATGTCCCGGACACGCGTCGCCCTTTGACGCAATTTCCTAAACAGGTGGCGGTCAGCAATGTGGGTAAGGTGGGTGCCATTTTTAGGCTAGCTACGGGCTGATTTGGACCTTGGGACCAAAAGCAAAGTTGTTCCTCTCCTGATACTCTTCAACTCCTATTTAGGGTTCCAGTCCATTAGAGCTCTCCATTAGCTGCGTATTGTGTTCCAAATTGACAGTGTCAACGTATTGACAGCAACAAACAAAAATCTAAATTGATGGTCAAAACGAAGTCAAACAAGTGCCATCTTTTTACATGCTGTTCTCCATCATGTATACTTCAACTTTTATTTTGGTACCAAATCAAGTTGCTTAACAAAATTTGGAGAACGCACAATGCCGACATGTCAATGTTAGTTAAGTGACAAAGTAAACTTTTGCTGTTTTGGAGACTATTTTTGAAGATCCAAATGAACTCCAAATTTGATGAGACTTGATTTATTATTTTCACCGTGAAAGGTAATTCAATTCATTTTAAGGAATCCAATTGAGCTACCACATGAATTTGGATGATAAAATGTCGCAAAGAAGTTAACTTGCTGCTATCACTTCAGGGACTTAGAAAAATTTACCAGGAGCCTAAGACAGCAGCTGATTCAATCTTCAAGCCTCTGTTTGACTTAGTTCCAAGTTGATCTAGCTCTTTGTTCAAAAAACAAAGTGTGTTCTACTCCACTCAAACTTCAACTTTTATTTAAGGTGCAACTCCATGCAAGCACTATAAGTGATTGGTCAACACAGGTCAAAATAGCACCACGGTAAAACTTAAATTTGAGTTTTAGACTGATTGAGGCATTTTCTTGACTTTTGCTCAACATGAACCCTTCATGACTTTTTTGTAGAGTTCAATTAGAGTCATTTGGGCAAGGTAGAAAGGTTTGGTCAACCTCTCATATTCCCATTTACTTAATAAAGCAATCCAAGAAAGATTATAACTTATCATTTCATGTGACTTCTTGATTCCAAACTTCATGAAACTTTTCCACTGGTCAAGATGGATGCATGTTGATGTAATGTACATGAAATAAGCATGTTTAACATTACTCTTGCATAATCTTAACAATGGTACACATGTAAGTAAGGGTGTGTTGTCCAAGTTCAAGTTGGAGCTCACTCTTGTAGTTTGATCTTGACACCTTCATCACCACTTAACATGTCATGTTTGAGCTCAAACCCATTGCTTAACCAGTGACAAACACCTAGGGTGTTATAGCCCTCCCCCCTTATGGTAATCTCACCCTGAGATTCAATGCAAAAGACTTTTGAGGGAAGAGAAGCTTGTCATCCATTTTTCAACATCAGTGATAGCATTAGGCTACTTAACTTCAGAGTATCAGAGAGGCTAATTTGGTTAAGACACTTTCTGATACTTGCTCTTTGTAGTAAGTTTTTGTCTAAAGAATTTCTTTCATTGACTTCCATGAAGCATTGTTACTTTGGGAGAAATCCAAGATGGCACAATAATTCGTTCTCAGGATACGGAGAGTACTATGGAGCATAAACTAATTACCCACAATCTCTATTTCCCTAGTGAATATAGCATGAACCATGTGAACTTTGCACTAGACTGCAAGCTTCTAAAAGCTACTCATTACAATGGTTCTATGTTCATTCACAAAGGTCGAAAAGCAGTCCTCTACCAAAGTAGCTTGAGTACAACCTTTCATAAGGGATGAGATCACAGACGGGGTAAGCATCCTCCAAGGCTATAAGAAACCAAGTAACCAATAGACAATATCTATGTCGGTCGTAACCGTTCAATCACTCAGATGCCAACCAATGGAAAACTACATAATGTTCCATGTGTGCAGTCCTCCTTCTCTAATGATAACACTTTATTATCTGAGTCCGTTGAGTGAGCGGTGAAGGTGATAACTGACTCTGTTGACTCGGCATTTTCGATGATCATTATTTGAGGGAATCCTTGTATCCAAGCGGCAACAGTTATCTGGGTTGGATCTGATGCAACCTCTTAGGAAAAAACACATGGAAGGTACCAAAGAACAAGTCCGCCTTGGAAATCCTTGCTGAAGAAGGATGTTAGCGAGGCCTAGAGGTCAACAAAAGTTGCAAGTATACACCGTCTGGAAAAATAGTACACTACTAAGCAGGTTGAGCATAATTTGCCTTCATGGTGCAATGGCACAGTAAGTTGGGTTGACTTGCACTGTCGCAAAATTAGCCTGGTTGGACTACTTTTGACAATGAGGCTTCCTTTCTAATGCCAATCAACAAGTCAAAATCAAAGTCTAAAATCTGTTGTTTGGCACTTTTCAAATTGCTTTCGACTCGTAATGGCACAAATTGACCTGTGGAACACCTTGACTGCTCAAGCATTGTTGATATGAGATAGCAAAAGCAAGCCGCAAGGGGGTGCAAGGAGTCTTCTCTAGGGCATCTAAAGTATTAACAATCCTCACATTGCCAACATGACCTAAACTTCAACACAACCTACTAATATGAGGGATGATAGTAGTCAGCAGAGAAATCACAGATTCTGTACCTCTCGGTAATCAGTTCATATCCTGCAAACTACTGCTCCATGGTGAACAAATTTTGGTAGGCACTTAGATCCAAAAGTCCTCTAACTACTGACCAAAATTTGTTTTAAATGGACACCGTTTGACTATCCAACAAATCATCTACCAAAACTGCTCGGTTCAGAAATTTTAGTGACCCAAACTGACAAAACATCTCTCAAATCCGATGCTTTACTCAACCAATCCTCAAACCAACTTAAGACATCGAGGTTTCCTAAGCGAGGAATGAGCTTGTCAAGTTTTGGGACAATCCAACCATGTTTGATCCTCTAATCACTGGCTTAAAGATAACTGGTTGAGTGCCATGAAACCTAGATAGATTTCCTGCTCTTCTTTTCCTTTGATTTACACATTGGGAAGTGTGTTCGCGGTCTTTAAATCTTTTTATGATAGCGGTAGCTTTCTCGCTGAGAATGGAGGCTAGGGTTTTCCTTACATGCCTCTTAGAAAACGACCTCAAGTATTGATTTAGACACCAACTCGATGATACACAATCACTAGACTTGCGGGCTATTTTGCAGGGCACAATGCATACTTCATGTGGAGGGGTAGTCCTACAAGATAAGGGACCGTTTCCAACTACCCTTCTGTACTTCCTCTAATAGGGTCTTGAACAAATCCTTTGATAGCACCATATACATAATGATGCTGACCAAGACTAGGGACGTGCTTTCTCTAGCTCTTTACTTAGCTGATATAGCATCTTGCATTGCCTGTGTGATTGTCCAAGATGGAATTGACTTGATGACATAGGGCTTGGAGAAGAAAGCAGTACTAGCATTGCTGATCGGCTTTGTTGTTTCTTTGCTTAGCATTGTCCTATGAGACATAGCCTTCGGAGTTACCAAAGAGTCGTTACCTAGCTAGTAATTAACCTTCCCACTGGTAACTAATTAGTTGTATCTAAACACTTAAAAAGCTTCAAAACTTCTTTTTGACGGCAACAATTATAGTGGATGTGCAAATGGACAGTCACCCTAGAAGTCAGTAGAAAAGGGGTGACACCAAAGAAGGTTGGTTTTTGTCTACATGATCCTTATGCACCTAAAGATTGAGAATTTGGACAGGAAGCTCATGAGTACCAAGTGACCTATTACAGCACATAATATCTCCATCCATTGTCACTCGACTATTAACTTGTCCAACGTTACATGTTGTGTACCTTTCTGATCCAACGGGGATGACATAAGTTGCTCACTAGATGACCGATGTCAATATAGGGACAGTCAAGTAGAGTCACTTGTCTACCACCTCTTGCAGTCTGTTAATGTTCATGTCAGTGACCTGTTCTTCAAAGGTTATCATCTTTGCAACTTCAGAAGGAACTCTACTACCTTTGGTCTGATATAAGGATCTTCCGATTAGATATGGAGAGATAGCCAAGGAAGAGGTCATGTGAAAATAACACATCAGTGCAGTTCTACAGTGGATCATGACTAGAAACCTTGATACCAGCACGTGCTGAGCAGCACAACCTTGTGTCGTGCGCCATAGGAGACTCTCGGTTTCGTCGCGGCACCGTAGTTGCTACTCATAACACCATTACTGATCACACACCCAAAATGAAATTTCAAGTTGCACAGATTGGGTTGTATGAACAAACATTATGCAAAGGAGGGATAGCAAGTAAAGGTAGTCACAAGGTTAGGAGTCAACAAGGAGGTGATCCAAAGATCAAAACATAGCGCAAAAGAACATAGCTTAATTGCCGAAGACAACTGAGCAGGGGACTCTTGCTTATTTTCCATATACTCCTTGTATCCACCAAGGTGATTACCAGGTAAAGACTAACATGAGATTTGGTCTTGCCGAATAGCAACATGAGATCAAGACCGATAAACCTTCCGAGACTTGAAAGAGTTGGAGACAAAACAAATGAGATTCAAGGGATAGAGCCAATTAACAGACTAGGGATTCTGTTGATAAAGCAAAGACATGATCTACGAGGAAAAGGTTCTAAAGCAGGGTAGATAGTGATTAGCGTTGCGCCTTATTGTCTGTAGAAGAAGGAGCAAAGAGGTCCGACAAGGATTTTTGAGCAAGGCCCTCCCACACAGGAGCGGGACAGCCACGACACATGCAAGCATTCAAGGGAACTAAGTTTGGGCCTAAGGTCAAGCAAAGGCATGGATAAAGGTCTTTGTAGCGCAACGTTCAAGGGCTAGCAACCACGTGTACAGGCTTAGGCTCTTAAGAGAGAACTTAATTGGAGATGACAACCAAGAGATTATTAAAACTTGGACGCTGTTCTAGGATAGCGCTCTTCAACACTCGTATGCTTGCCGAGGACAAAAGGGGTGACAGCTATGGCACTACCTAGATAACGAGCATCCACACATACATCATGGTCTTAAGCAAGCAATTCGAAATGCTCAATCCAATTAGCTTAAGCGACTATTACTAAGCACAAAGCTCGCACATAACAAGCAGTCACCTACAGCTACACCACTACACATATCATGCAAAACATGGTGGTAAGGTACTGTTATTTTTTTATTTCCTTTTTACTGAGTAGGTGGATAACTCTTCAAAATAAGTTTTACTTATATTTAGCAAATTAGTTTTCGGTCATGCACAACATGACCATATGGTTACAACAAGTTATCCATTAATAGAACAATGGTGAGGGGAGCATGTTTATGCACAAGCAACAATCATGATGCATGCTCGTCCTATTTGTCCTCACGAAATTGCCAGCCTAAGGAGGCAATCACGTTCTATGTCGGTGGCATAACACATACTCTCTCGATATATAGCTAGTCGTCAGCTACATTCAATCTATGCATTTGTGGTTAGTGTACCTGTAGAAGGATTTCATTTCAGTCCAACCCCACAATTATATGGCAACATATCAGGTGCAAACCAACCAACCTGTGTAAACTTAGAAACTATCCATCAGGACCACTGGATGCTGATCCAATGGATGGGATGAGGGGGCTTAAGCGCAAAAAAGGCCAGCGAGTGGGGGGCTTAAGTGCAAAAAAATTCCACCTATCACCTCATCCATTAGATCAGCATCTAGTGGTCCTAATTGATAGTTTTCAAGTTTCCACAGGTTGGTTGGTTTGCATCTGATACGTTGCCCAATTATATATGTAGAAATGAAAGTCCGGGCTCTAGGTTGCAAGCTAAATACTTCCATATATATATACCCACATATATATACTTAAGTATCAAAACTACCCGAAAGTAAATATGTCTATACATACATATAAAATATGCATATATAGCCGTACTAAAGCTAACCCACAATTAAATACTTTCATATATATATGAGATATATATACTTAAGTATCAAAACTAAATCTCCCCTTTGACGGCATGCTCACATCTTGCAGTCATGCCACTCACCATCTTACCTGGGCATAGAGGTATATTGATCTATACATTACCACTCAAGCGAATGGCATCCATACAATAGCACGCCGTATGGACAACGAAATAAAAATTGGAAGAAAGTAAACCCCCCCATAGTTAGTATCAGTTTACTTAGCCACCTAGTAGTCCTTAATTGGGCTTAACTAGAGGTTGTCGCTAGCATAGTTTTGCAAATAAGTTTTGACAAATTTCCCTACAGCTAAAGTTTTAGTTAAAATATGCTTTTTTAAAACCAAAAATTTGTTTTTAAAACTATGTACATGACAGTATTATGCTTAACCTTGCTCCGATACCAGCTGTGATAGAACGCCCAATTTACACAAGATCAAGTGCGGCTGCCCCCGCTAACATGTTGACATGCGTATACTTTCACTTATATAAACCCGGTAGTCCACCGAGAGCCACGAAGGACCTCGGTAAATGAACACCACAACCAAGATCGTATGATTAAGCAAATACACATCACATACATAGAGTTGCAGCGGAAATAATATTACAAATGATTTCATAAATAATAATACAAGTTTGGGTTTTAAACCGATTAGTGAAAACAACCTAGCTTTCAATTGATTACAATAATATAAGTTCCAAATATATTGCTAGCATAAGTGATGTCCTCCAACAATAGCATATAGAGGAGAAATAAATATAGAGTCACCGAGCCCACCGGTGGTTAGCCACCATCTTCAGCAGGCCGAGAACTTCACCTACAACATGGTGGAATAAACCCTGAGTACTCGAATGTACTTAGCTAGACTTACCCATCATAAACCAGAAATAAAGTGACACCAAGGAGTATGCAAAGCTTTATAGGTGGAGCTAGCTTGACAAAATTTTGCATAAAAGCCACTAGTTGAGCTATACATCTTACAATTCAGTAACCAAGTTAATTATAGCTATTCATCTCTAGATTAGCAACTAACCTATGCCAAACATGTGGAATATCTTTTAGTAATAGGCAATAGTAACCATAGCCAGTGTAATAGTGTGAGTATCATCATCATAACCATCAAGTTTCCATTAAGTTACTCTACGTTGCCGCTGCTCAGTCAAGTTCTCACTATCCGGGAGAGACGTCAATTCGAATCGATGCCTACCCAGCTGGGGAATTTATTCCTAACACAAACCGAGGTACACCTACGCCAAGGTAGCCTCAGGTCACCTTTGGTACAATTCAGGGCTGACTCATGGGTCCAATTAGTGCCGCACCCTTAGAGATTCTACCAATCTGCTAGGAAGATCGGGACCCGATCCCACCCTTGGACTCACGCCATTGGCTCTCCGCACATCCTTACTGCCTCTAGTGTGTGCACTTTCACTTATCGGGGCCCGTCCTAAATTGAGCTACTTGGCTTCGTGATCTTATCATCGGATCCGACCAGCTAAGTGCTAGGCATGCGTTCAACATGACATGAGGACGTACAATGAATCAGTCCTTAATCGACATAGATGGGGATAGATAGGCACCCAAGACCTCCATGCCTTGTTACTTCTCTATCATGAACCCGCTCGGTCTCCTTTATTTATTGACACATGGTTATTTCCATGATAGCAAATATAGCCAACCGTGCTTTGGTATCCACCTATATCTCGTAGGTGACACGAAATCACCTGACTTCTACCGGTCTAAGCAATGCTAAGCATACATTCGATCCTGGACCTACATAGGGTTCAAGGTATATTTCTGGACAAGGTAGTTCTATGCATCAAGTGGTTTTAATCAACTCTTATAACCTAATGCATCAAACATAAAGGACTCAAGTGATATTTATAAAAACATAGGAGGCTTAGAATGCTCTGGGGCTTGCCTGGGATCCAACACTAGGTTAGTGTTTGTTAGACGACACTCACTTGGTGAGCATCTCCCATCTCAAAACTTGCTTAGTACTTCCATCTTCGGGATAGGTCCACCATACACCGTCTTCGGGTTCGGCTCCAACATTACGTCCTTCATGTGGTTCATCTAGTGTACCTATATGAGATGCAAGATGCAAGTGCATGAATATGAAGAATGGTCACATCATATTGATTTAAGCACTAGAGAGCAAGTCATTCAACTAAGTAACAAGGGCTATATAATTTAGAGCATGCACCAGCAACATCAAGAATGGGCAATCAACTTAATTGCATACACAGAATTTGGACAACAGTACAGCAGTCAAGTGTTTCAACCATAACTGGAATTACAATCATTCAATAAAAGTGATCTTAGACTTTATGGAAAGCTAATGAAATTGTCTATAACTTTGTTATTCATTCCAAAAGCTAACTCACATGTTAACATGATCAAATATGCCAATATCTCAGGTCTGTACCGATAAGGACAGAAAACTGACATTAAATTTAGAAATGTATATTTGGAGTTCTATTTATCCAACAAATATGATTCTTAACTTTATGGGAATATTATTAAGTTATCTATAACTTTCTTATTATCATATTAAGATAATTATACAGCTAACAAGGTCAAACAACATAAAGAAGATATCTCTGTCCAGATTGGAACATAATCTGTCATTCCACTTCATAAGCTCATAACTGGAGATTTAGACCACCGAAAGGTGTGATCTTTAACAATTTACAAAGCTTATGAAAATAAATACAACTCTTATATTATCACCAAGATGTGATTCCACATGTACATGGGTCAAACACATCAATCTTTTAAACCTGCACAGAGCATAAGCAAAGCCTGACAACAAACTTCTAAAATCTATAACTCCTAAACCTTCAGGCCTATGGTCATGGAAATTTAGCACAAGCTAGATTATGAAGTTAGATGCAACTTTGGTACTCATCCCATCTATAGAAAACATCATTATCATCACAAAAACGATTGCACCACAAAAAGTACACATGCAGCCCAATCAGCACATATGCCACGAAGTTATTACTTGATGGGTTAATCAAGATAGCACACACATAAGCCATGCATACACTGCAAGGCACTCCTAACATAACCAAGCAGCATTTTACTTATTCAACATGCATTAGGAGCTACATAAGAAAACATATATATATATATATAATTATTTACTAGTGAGCTCACATTCATCCTTTATAAATGATTTATATATTAATTATATGTGATGTTGCAAACATGGAATTAGAGCTGAGATTTTAATGAGAGAAAGATGATGACAAAACATGGATACTGCACAAATTTCACATGCTCAGGTTTTGTAATTTAATTACCACAAAAAAGACAAATTGCTATTGCAAGAAAACATGTGAGAGCAAGATAAATCTAAAGATCCATATTTTCTATAAGCACATGGCCATATTATGTATGAACATGACATAAAACATCATACCAAGGTAATGGAACAACATTTTCCATTTTTACACCTTTATAAAAATCATAACTTATTTAAAACCATTTAAAGCTATTTATCAAACCCTAAACAAGATAAATCAATAAATCCTTAATACTGCATGCAATGAGCCTGAAGTTTTGACCATAGCACATACATAGCATCAGTAGCCTACCATAAAAATTTCACAGCAATTGGAGCACCACAACTTTAGATATGAAAATGACAAGCAAAACAAGCTAAAATTGCCTATTTAACAAGATTAAATCAAAACATGATAAAAACAGTATATAACTAGCATGTTTAATATTTTTCATAGCTAGAGAGTGTCATCACAAGACTAACACAACTGGAATCATAATTTTTGGACTTCTATAATTCAAGATATGCATCTAACCAACATAAAAGGATTTCTAAAAGCACTTTGCAAGAATGAAAAAAAACATCAAAAATTTTCTACTAATACATATAATATTATGACTCTACTGTGTATATATACTCACAAGGATTGCAAAAAGTCCTCATTTTTTATTTTATGATTTTTCTACAATTTGTTATGATTTTCCAAAGTTTCAGCCGTAAAAGAAAAGTAAACTTGTACCGAGGACCCTAGACTTATCTTTAATACCAATTCCAGCAAACAGGTCCTTATAGGAACTATTTAAATGTGTCTAAGGTTTTCAGATTGACCATCCCCTTTCTTCGAATTCCTACGCGAAGTCCTCCACGCGAATGAAATAGAGGAGCAAGTCGGAGCTCGCTGTTGCTGGCCAGAGGAAGCTCGTCGGCGGCGATGGGGTGGCAGGGAAGGACCAGGGGAGTCATGCGCACCCAGGGGATAGTTTAGCTCGGCCCGAGGTGGCTCGAGTTGGCTTGGCCATGCACGTGGTGGCTGCAGCGGGCGGCTGCACGGCGACGGCGGCAGCGGGGTTGGCCGGCCTTGGCGGGCGGTGGCTAGAGGCAGCGAGGAGGTGTGGTGATGTGCGGTGGATCTGGTGGAGTGGTTAGCTCAGACGGAGGAGTGATGGAGGAGTGGAACCACATGGAGGTAGGGAGCTCAGCCGGTCGTCAATGGCGGTGGCATGAGGGCACCAGCGGCAGGCTACCTCAGGCGAGAAGGAGCGGCGCATAATGGCGAAGACGCCATGGTGCACGTTGGAGATGGAGGGGGCTTGAAGGATGAGTGAGGGGCGGTGGCCATGGAGCTTGGCGGCGGCGTCCATGGTGGCTCGGCTCTGGAGCGGCCAGAGAGCGAGAGCGAGTGGGGGAAGGAGTGGGGAGGCTCGGGCGTCGACTTAGGAGGGCACCAAGGCATGGCAGGGAGGTAGGTGCATGCGGTAGTGGCGGTGCGGCATGCTCAGGCATGGATGCCACGTCCCGAACACGTGTCGCCCTTTGATGCAATTTCCTGAATAGGTGGCGATCAGCAATGTGGGTAAGGTGGGTGCCATTTTTGGGCTAGCTACGGGCTGATTTGGACCTTGGGCCCAAAAGCAAAGTTGTTCCTCTCTTGATACTCTTCAACTCCTATTTAGGGATCCAGTCCATTAGAGCTCTCCATTAGCTGCGTATTATGTTCCAAATTGACAATGTCAACGTATTGACAGCGACAAACAAAAATCTAAATTGATGGTCAAAACGAAGTCAAACAAGTGCCATCTTTTTACATGCTATTCTCCATCATGTATACTTCAACTTTTATTTTGGTACCAAATCATGTTGCTTAACAAAATTTGGAGAACGTGGAATGCCGACATGTCAATGTCAGTTAAGTGACAAAGTAAACTTTTGCTGTTTTGGAGACTATTTTTGAAGATTCAAATGAACTCCAAATTTGATGACACTTGATTTATTGTTTTCACCGTGAAAGGTAATTCAACTCATTTTAAGGAATCCAATTGAGCTACCACATGAATTTGGATGATAAAATGTCACAAAGAAGTTAAATTGCTGCTGTCACTTCAGGGACATGTCAATGTTGTCCAAGTTCAAGTTGGAGCTCACTCTTGTAGATTTGATCTTGACACCTTCATCACCACTTAACATGTCATGTTTGAGCTCAAACCCATTGCTTAACTGGTGACAAACACCTGGGGTATTACAGAGGACATTCTGATATATAGTCTTGAAAGCGTTCCCATGCCTCATGGACAGATTCATCATGTTGTTGCTGAAAACTTGAAATTCTCCCACGCAGAGCTTTGGTCTTGCCTATGGGAAAGAACTTTGCTAGGAAGGCAGTGGAGCAGTTATCCCATGTAGTGTTTTTTCTTGATTGGCGTAGAACCATTGCTTTGCCTTTCACAAGAGTGAGAATGGGAAAAGGCGAAGTAGTATGGCATCCTGGGTTACTCCTTTGATGGTGAAGGTGCTGCAAATCTCTAGGAAGTGTTGGAGATGTGCATTTGCATCTTCATGTGCCTATCCACAAAATTAGTGTGCTTGCACTATGTTGATGAGAGCTAGCTTGAGCTCGAATCCATTATCTCCGACATTGACTGTCGGTCCAATACGGATGTTGGCCATAGTTGGAGCATAGAATTCACGGAGAGTCCTGTTAGCCATGGCTTCAAATTTTGGTGTTAAGCTTTGCCTTATATGGTTCTTCTGACTCTAAAGCTAAAACTTTTTTGAGTTTAGCCTTAGTCCTCTTAAGTAGTGCTTCTGGATTGTCAACGTAGTTTGTCAGAAGGTCAAAACCGGTCATAGATTACCTTGCATAAGATACAAAAGTAGACAGAACAAGGGTAATCCTATTCGAGCAGAGGTCAATGGTTATCTCAATCACAACAATAAGTATAAGTTTATCAATACTTCCTTTGCTAGTTACCTTCCCCAGCAACGGCCCAAAAAATGCTTGTTGGTGTTTATTAACGTGTCACTTGTTTGAGTACTTAGCCACCTATTGTAAACCTATACCGCCTAACTTTACTAGGTTGTCATCCCTAGTGATGATGTCAGAGATATGTGTTGGTACTACATAGCATTACTACTAGAATAACACTAAGTTGTTCTTTATTAATTATGTGACTAGAGAGAGAGAGTATATATAAATCTATAAATGAAAAGTATCCGCAAGCGCACAGATAATATACCATTGTCGCATTTTACCTGAGAGTATTCCAGGTATCGTTATTTATATTTTTATTACTAGGAAGGTCTAGCATGGATATGTATTGATAACTTATACTATTGATGGAGAAGTAAACCATAACAAATACTCTACACAATAGGGATAAGTCATAAGATAAGATATGTATATATGATAAGTAATGATAATGATAAGTCACTCAGAGCACTCCTTTCTATGGCATTAGCATGGTTAGGTAGAATATTAGAGGAATAATTCCTAAGTCATTCTTAATTATATGTCAAAGCATATATTTGATTAGTGCAATTACACCTAGTAATCATGGCTAAGATCATCATTATATCTACATAGAAGGGATATTACTAAGGAAGATTGAGGGTAGAGCTCGTTCTACCTTCGTAATCGGACCCTACGTGCGCCTATATTCGGGGAGTGGACTACAAAGGACTTAACGGGAGTGTCACATCCGCGATCTACCACATGACCGATAATATAGGGTGTATCCACAGGTAAACAACGTATAAGCATCATGCTTACACAATGTCGACCACCCACCCATGGTACCTTGGAGTGAGTGCTATACGAACTTATGCATAAACATAATGATAAACTAGCTATACTAAGCATATAATCAAAGTAGACAATGAACATCATAATGAAGAACATGAATAAGATGAATATTGAGATTATCATAACAATTGTAACTAGCATATAAAAAATAATGGAGAAACAAAAGAGAGAGGGGTACAAAGTTTATACCGAACCACACTCTTGACAAGATCGGGAATCCAAGCGAAGTCCTGCTTGTTCACTCTAGATCTATCCTAACTAGCTATGCTATGGAGGATAAAGAGTTCTGAGGAGTTAGGGTTTCTGTCTTCTCAAATGACTTGATGACTTATGATTCCTATGGGAGGCAGGGGCTGAATTATATAGCCTTGAGGGTCCAACGTGAGCCCTTGGATCAAATCAACTTAAGCAATGACCTATATGCATCCTCAAAGAGACCGCCATACGAAGCTGGCTGATAGGTGGGACCAGGGGGCCAGGAGGCCCCACCTGTTAGGGGGTGGCCCTCCGCTTCGATGACATGGCTTCTAGACCCTTCTAGAGTCTTCCCACGTAGGTACCGTGGCAGAACTCCGTATTTTCCTTTGACAATTAGGTCCTCCTTGGTGGGTTTCTGATTAAACCCTGTTGGAAACACAAATTCACCAAAACTTGTGGAATTTATTTGTTTAAACCCTTAAACCTTCATTGGTGATTATATTTATGCCCTTATGCATGTTTAATTTATAGTTTAAGTTGGTTGTTAACTACCATCAACAGTAAGCCATATGATATATAAATGATAAGTGTAAGGCATTGATAATAATCCAGAGATAGAAATAGATACTCATAAATGTGGCATGGCTAGGGAGGAGATTAGTTAAGAGAAAAGATTCCTAAGTCATTTCTTATTTAGTAAGTCTTTTGTACACCCTAGTATATATACTTTCATCTACAGCATAACTAACTCTGCATCTAGGCATAAGGAACATTACTAAGGAAGATCAAGAACAGAGCTTGATTTCCTTCACAACCAGGTCCTACTTGTCCTACAAACAGGGAGTGGACTACAAAGGACTCAACGAGAGTGTCACACTCACGATCTATCACATGGCCCGGAATGTAGGGTGCATCCGTAGGTGTTGACGGTAGTTAACAACCATTATAAACCATCAATTAAACTTGGATAAGGGCATAAATGTAATAACCAATGAAGGGTTAGGGGTTTAAACTAATAAATTTCACGAGTTTTGGTGAATCTGTGTTTTCAGCAGGGTTTATCCAGAAAACCACCAAGGTGGACCTAATTTTTGAAGGAAATTACATAATTCCACCGCGGTACCTACGTGGGAAGAATCTAGAAGGGTCCAGAAGGCAAATCACCGAAGCAGGCCTCAACCCACTGCCATGTGAGGCTGGTTGGCTGGCCTGTAGGTGGGGCCGCCTGACCCCTGTGGGCTCCACTTGTCAGCCTGCTTCGTATGTCGATTCTCCACTACCTTTGAGGATGCATCTAAACCATTGCTTAAGTCGGTTTGATCCAAGGGCTCACGTTGGACCCTCAGGGCTATATATACCGGCCCCTGCCTCCCTCCCTCCATAGAGATCCTCTAAGATCCTGAAACCCTAATTCATATTCTCCTCATGAGGATCAGAGCTAGCTATCAAGAGAAGATTAGACCTCCATAGGATCTAGTCTTTAGAAATAGAGAGATGGAGAGTGAGGGAAGAGTTTGGAGGAGATGCCAGCCTATCGGTGCTCTCTCTACGGCTTGTACCTTGGCGGAAGTCAACCTTATGTCTGAGATTTCTCTGGTAATCCACTTCTGATTTAAGTAAGTAACATGTTTATATTGTCCTTCTAGTTTGCGAGTCTCTTTTGAGTGCTTTAATCTATAGGCCTTAGGTTAAAGTATTATTCGTAGTGTAAGTGTGGTGCTTAGACTCGGGTAACTCGTGGATGTACCCTACATTCCGGATTGGTGGTAGCTCACGAGGGTGACTCTTTTAGCCTCGTTGAATCCTCTGTAGTCCACCTCATGTTTGTAGGACTAGTAGGATTTAGTTATTATAGGAAACATACTGCACTGTGTGTTTCCTTAGTAATATCCCTAGTCGAACAATAGAGAGACATAGCTTATCGAGATTAGAACTAGAAGACCTTAGCGATCTCCTCTACACCTCGACTTTCTTAAGTTTTGTTGCTACTCTTGGTTAAGTTGGACCATAGTTAACCTCACATATTTCCTGTGGATACGATACTTGAATACCTTCAGTGAAAGCTACAGCGGTATCTGATGCGCTTCGGATTTATCTATGTGTGTTAAAATATACCAACAAGCTTTCTGGCGCATGCTTGTGTATCGCTGGCATGTCTGCCAAGACCTTAAGATGGAAGTAGTTTCCGTTCTCTTTGACGGGAAGAGCTAAACATTGGTATAGTCAAACCGTATGAAGTATGCAAGGAGATTGGAAAACGTTATGCTCTAAATTTTGTATATGTTTCTTTCCCATCTCTAAAGTGGTTAGCCTTCAGAAAGAGGTTCTAAATTTTAGGCAACTAGAAGAAGAATCTCTTGGTACATTATGGGATCGTTTTAATGAACTTATCTTCACTGGCCCACCTTGCCATTCAAGACCCTGTGACTTCTTCAACATTTTTACATGAGTCTTAGCAAGGATTCCAGGGAATCCCTTTATCTGCACCTCTCTAGAGGAGCTTTTCTTTATTTGTCTGCTAGTGAAGTAAGGTCTATGCTTAATTGAATTAGTGGAATCACTCCCTACACTAGCATTCATAATGAACTCCTCGAGAAAGAGAATGAATCACCTCCCAAACAAGAAGAGGAAGTTTTGATAGCCAAATCACAACCACTCCAATCCCAAGATTTAGTTGTCAATCCCAAACTATCAATACCCCAAAATCCCCCCAAGAGAAGAATGAATTCCACCTTTGGAAATCCCTATTGAAATTAAGGATGACTTGTTGAGTGCTGATTTTGGGAGAACATTAAATTTTCATCTTCATAAGAGACATTCGAGCCAATATAATTCAAATCCTTTCAAGAAGGGATCTCTTAGGAAGCGTCCTTATTCCCATATAGGACATCAGGAAGAATTCGAGGATGGCATGTCTAGTGATGCCATAGAAGGAGAGCCAAGCCATTTAGAAGCCATTCCTATTCTCTCCCCTTCTATGCCCACATTACATGTCTCATATGAACCTATCTTTCAACCCATCCTTGACCCCGATGATCCCTCTTATGCTCTTTCTCCTCAGTCTCATGATGACCCTAGAAATCCACTAAGACAACCAAAGCATAGGAATCATGAAGGCCACAAGGAAGACCAAGAAGAGCAACAACAATGGTAGGAGAATATTAAGAACTTATGTGCCATTGCCATTGAATGGATGGACGAGGTTTTAGACAAGATCAACCCAAGAGTTACGAATCCAAGGGAAATCCTGGACAAAAAAATATCCAATGAATATTATAGGCATGGAATGATGGGGACAATGTTTTTGCCTATAGACATTCATAAAGAAACACCCTTGGAGATTGAAAAGGAAGATTTAATCAGCGAACATGGAAGTTATTTCATGAACACCTCATCAAATCCCTGCTCTCATGAGAAATCTCCAAGACTAGTTGGTCTCTCCAACGTTGCCACACATGAGATCTTCAACCCCCCTTATACTTTCTATTCATAAAGACTTTGAAGGGATGGTTGTAGATACATATGTTTATCATAAATATTGCAAATTTCATAGGCATAAATCTTGATATAGGCACCCAAAGGTTGGTGTTGGAGGGGAAACCACTTCCCCAATTAGAAACGCATAATTGAAGGTTTCCCATGGACAAGCTTCTGTCCTAAAACAAGCACTTTCGAGAGATAACATGAGCCTTTTACCCATTTTGCTGTGATGCCCTTGTGAAATAAGCATAGAAACATAATTGTGAAAATATTCCTTTGGGTATTATTGTCACTAACCATTCTAGGACTAAAGCAAAAAGGATGAACGATGATGACTCAAGGTATGTCCAACTAAACACCATGCAACATTTAATCACATCCATCCAAACTTGATTTTTGCCTTGAAAAATTCAAGGTGGGGGATGAAATTCTCTAAAAAATTTTATGCCATGTTGCTAATCCACCTTGCTTGTTTCTACCTTTAAGCCATGCTCAATCTGTTAGATAATAATCATGCTCCTTTATCTCTATTTGAATAAATCTCTATAATGCTTTCATGTTACCTTTGTTTGCCATAGTAAGTTTTGGTTTGGAAGTACTTGGCATACTTTCAAAGGTTTTTTAAATTAAGCGAGGTGCTTAGGTTAAAATGCCTTCCTTAATCAAATTAGACATGGAGTCTAGTTTGGTTATTGAACTAAAAATTGCTTTAGTAGATATTGGATATTTTGCTGGACTAACCCCTGCAGGAAATTCTCAATTCAATTTGGGTAAGTCACGAGATGAATTCAAATCAAAGATGAAGCAAGGCACATGATGAACCCCAATAACATTGCACAAAGAAGACACAACTCATTCATCATGGATGAAAGAACTGAATAAAATAATGAGTGAGGCGGAAGGTCTAACAAGGTGACAAGAGATCAAAGAGCAGAAAGATGGCATGACAAAAGGATGAGAAAGGAAGGGTGTAATCTAGGAGACAAGAAGCTCATGAACAGCTCAAGCTACAAGACTAGCCGAACAAGGAAAACTTTAAAGGGAAGGACCATCACGAGTCATCTACCCTTCGTCATATGGTGACATCACGCTCCAATGACAAAGGTAACATCCTAAGGTAAATGGTCATTATTTGAAAAGTTTTTCCTTGATTCTGGTAGGCATATAAATAAGAAACAAAATATGTTTGAGTTACAATTTACCTGATCAAACCTGATTAGCTCAACATGTCTTGTTCTTTAAGCTTCTTCCTAGCACCACTTTCTTGATCTCATAGTTTTAACCAAATGAGCTAAAACATTGCGCATCTTATCTTTGGAAGATGATAGTCATAATCATGTAAAGATTGATACATTATGAAGAGATAGACAATCCTTCCATGGGTTAGCAATTCAACCCTTTCTGCTAAATGAACATAAATTCTACATTCATGCTCAATCTTATGATCTTATCACCTATGATATAATTGAACACAGCATATAACATCAACTTCATCTTGTTAAGTGTGCCTAAGGCTAGAGAAGAATAAATAAAGTTTTGGTTTTGTTGGTGTTTTCCCACCAACAGAGCCCATGCACTTGATCTCTACCTTGTCTGTATGAGCAGGACACACTTCAAGCAGAGTGTGGGAGAGTTATTGATTCCCCAATTTCTACAAGTGAAGGTTCTGAACCTGCTAAGCCAAAAATGAAAACTCAAAACCAAGACAAGTTTGATGGAACAAAGGTAACATCATCATCAGAGACACCGTCACAAGATATGCAGCCATCTGGGTCTCCATTGCTAAGACCGGACGATGCACCCAAAAGGTAAAGGACTCTTCTCCAGCTGAGTCCTGTCTGAAGGACTTAAAAATCTAAACCCTGGTCATGAGGTAACATCGGTAGTTATTCATATTTACTTTTTAGCATTGCACTTAGAAAAGAAAAATAATAAAAAGTTTTTCATTACTGCATTACATCATTGCATCATTAGAGTTTAAATCCCCATGTCAATAAATCTATGGTGTGTAAAAGCCCATAGGAATATTTACTGTTGTGGCATAAAAATATAAAAATACCATACATACACATTTCTTTCTACAAATAAGAAAATCTAAAAATATTAAAAAGACATCCTGTTGGATCTTGGTCAATTAAGAAATCTATCTAAACCTCCAAGGACAACAAATCTCTGAATGGCTGACCGCTAACCCCTTATCTTAATCTATGCCACAAGTTTTGGTGTTCTTGTTGGAGTATTTTGTAGGATGATCAAGAGTAATGCCATCCATCTGAAGTACATTCTTCCAAACTGCTGCTACACCCGCTATGCGAGGAACACAACTTCTATACGGATAAGAAAGACCACGACAACATCCAGCTTGGGGGAGGAGCATCCTCCATGTATCTAGCTAAGTATCTGTTTCTCTTTTTGGTTCTACTATTTTTAAGTTTGCTTAATATTTGTTAAAGTCATAAAAAGATGCATAACAAACTAAAATAAAATAAAAATTTATCTTAGCTATATATATAATAGTAAGGTGTGATTTTAAATCTTGAAAACAAAATAAAAAGCATGTGTCTAGTTTTCTATCTTTAAGAGTTGAATAAAATAAAGATGACTTAGAGAAATCTCTTAAATTGAAATGATGAATAGTTGCTATGTTGTAATTCCTTTGAAGTACCTAGTTTTCAGAGTTGAATTCTCCTGAGTTTTGGATACAACTGATTTGATATAAAGATTTATTCTGAACTTGAAACTTGTGGGTAGCGAATGCTTGATCTAAGTCTAGGTAATTGACGGATATGATATGAGAAGGTCTGAGCTGCTATTTATCTTGTTCCTAGTGACACTAAAGTTCTGGAGATCTACTTTTTGAAAAACACAAAAATGTTACATGATGAGTTCCTATATGACAAAGCTTGAATTCCCACCAGAGCCATACATGTTATTTAGGCTAGGAAAACTTCCACATATATGCTGCTTGCTTTTGCATTGAGTTTTGTCAAGCTTTGTTGACCCTTATGAGAGATTTGTCATGCTCTTAAAATGAAGATCACATACATACCACCCAAATATGCACTACTATTACACTAGGGGTAGGCGTAGATATATGCCTTTCAACTAGATCCACCCAAAAATATTCTACTCCTACACTAGGAGTGAGCACCAAAAAAATGCTTGCTAGCTTTTTCATCCACCAAATAAATGCTCCAAGTTCTTGTTGCTATCTCTCAAAGTTTTTTTGCAAAAAGGAGACATGGGGCTATGCAAAAGTGTCCGAGATATTTAAAACAATGGGTACTCGGATGCCCGCCTGAAAAAGATGAATAAGATAGCCCCTTTCTCTAGCAAATATTTCTAAGTTTCAAAAGAGAGATATGTTTTCGAGGAGCAAAGTAGAATTAGGTTTGCCACCATATATTCCATACACATGCACATCTTGATTTGATTGTATGACTCAACTCTCTTTGGACCCATTGTTTGACTTTATAATATATGCATTGCAAGTATGCTCTAGCTTTCTCCCTACTTATGAACTCCACATAAAGCCTTAGTGGTAGGAAGAGAAAAAGGCATAACATTATTATTGCCTTAGTGAGGATCCACAAATACTATATATATTGAGAGACTTGAGAGTGTCATACAATGGAAGCACTGAGTTTTATTTTGAAAACCTTTAAAAACTCCGAAACAATGGTGGAACAAAGAAACTTGAGACATAGTGCTTGACTTAATTATTCTGTCTTTCAATTGTTCAAGACCCAAGTGAAGGCTAAGAAGCTCCATGGTTTGAAAGTTAGATAAGTTTATTCTACTCCAGAGGAGAATTTTTGATTAAACACCTATGTACTTTTGAGGCATGAAAGCATAGTAGCAACTCCCGATCCATTGCTGAGTTTAGTTTTGCTAAGGGACTAGCAAAGGTTAAGCTTGGGGGAATTGTTGACGGTAGTTAACAACCAGTATGAACCATCAATGAAACATGGATAAGGGCATAAATGTAATCACCAATGAAGGTTTAGGGGTTTAAACTAATAAATTCCATGAGTTTTGGTGAATCTGTGTTTTCAGCAGGGTTTATCTAGAAAACCGCCAAGGAGGACCTAATTGTCGAAGGAAATTACAGAATTCCACTACGGTACCTATGTGGGAAGACTATAGAAGGGTCCAGAAGGCAAATCACCAAAGCAGGGCTCAACCCACTACCATGCGGGTCTGGCCAGCCTATAGGTGGGGCTGCCCGGCCCCTATGGGCCCCACTTGTTAGCCTGCTTCGTATGTCGGTTCCCCACCGCCTTTGAGGATGCATCTAAGTCATTGCTTAAGTCAGTTTGATCCAAGGGCTCACGTTGGACCCTCAGGGCTATATATACCAGCCCCTGCCCCCCTCCCTCAGTAGAGATCCTCAAGGATCCTGAAACCCTCATTTATATTCTCCTCATGAGGATCAGAGCTAACTATCAAGAGAAGATTAGACCTACATAGGATCTAGTCTTTAGAAATAGGGAGATGGAGAGTGAGGGAAGAGTTTGGAGGAGATGCTGGCCTATCGATGCACTCTCTATGGCTTGTACCTTGGTGGAAGTCAACCTTGCGTCTGAGATTTCTCTGGTAATCCACTTCTGATTTAAGTAAGTAACATGTCTATATTGTTCTTCTGATTTGTGAGTCTCTTTTGAGTGCTTTAATCTATTGGCCTTAGGTTAGAGTATTATTCATAGTGTAAGTGTGATGCTTTGACTCAGGTAACTCATGGATGTACCCTACATTTCGGATCAGTAGTAGCTCATGAGGGTGACTCTTATAGCCTCGTTGAATCCTTTGTAGTCCACCTCCCATTTGTAGGACTAGCAGGATTTAGTTATTATAGGAAACATACTCTATCTATGTTTCCCTTAGTAATATCCCAGTCGAACAATAGAAGACATAGCTTATCGAGATTAGAACTACAAGACCTTAGCGATCTCCTCTACACTCCCGACTTTCTTAAGTCTTATTGCTACTCTAGGTTAAGTTGGACCGTAGTTAACCTCACACGTTTCCCTGTGGATACGATACTTGGAATACCTCCGAATGAAAGCTACAACGGTATCCATGCGCTTGCAGATTTATCTGTGTGTGTTAAATATACCAACAATCTTTCTAGCGTTGTTTTCGGGGAAACGGTTGCTGAATTAACTACGAACCTAGCTTAACTTTGTATCATACTCTTTTATCTTTTTATTCCTTCATTCTTTTCTTTTCTTTTCTATTATGAATTCCACTCCTATCTATCAATACACTAAACCCATGAGTGCTAGCTTTGGGCCACCTAAGTGTATAGAGCCTACACTTCCAACCAATGGTGCATCATGAATTTGACGGGAGAAACCTTTCTCCTCTTGATCAAGGCATACAACAACTTAAGATCATCTATTCTTACCATACGAAAATATGGCGTAGGAAACAAGGTGAAACCTAGCCACTTATGCATGAACCATAATGTGGGATGATGGATATCATTGGTATGAGGACGATACATTTTAGTTTTTCCAGAAATTTCTCCCCAAAAATTTAACTTATCAAAATCTTGTAGAAGCAAACTTTGGTCCTTCTAGGTAGAAGAAAATTCTTTCCCGAAGAGTCTAGATTTAGCCCCAATATAAGTGATTTGTAGAGTGCATAAGAATTCTAATGTTAAAAGTGTTTAGACCCTTGCTCAACAACATTCCAAACACCTTCCCATCCAACAGCTCTAAAAACAAGATCAAATTCAACATCCATACCTGTTGCTTGGAGAAGGTTGAGATCATATGCAGTAGTGTGCACAAACCTTTTGGTCCTCAATTTCCTAAAAGCATTCTTCTCCTGCTTGTTTCGCCAGTGGATATGTGTCTCCTCCATCAGGATGTTGGTTGTGAAGGATGATGACTCTAGCGAAACCCTGGCTCTAGGAACGTCGACTTGCATGTCTGCGCTCACCCTGGAAGAAGAGCTTCTCATTGAGTGGGATGATCCTGAGCGGGTGAGCTTGCTCATTAGCTTGTTCATCTTCCTGCGAAAATCAATAGAACAACAAAAACTCGTGGAATGGGTTAGAAAATAAAATAATTAGCGATTTGCCTTCCAGGAGTTAGCCATCCGAGGGTTAGTCATTCTGATTACCGATAATTTTCTCTAAGCAAAATTTCAGCAGAACTTCTACCCTGAATACTTTTATCTTTCCCTAATTTCAACAACACTTCTACTAAGTGAACTACTAAACTTGAAATTGAAATTTGAAATTTCAAACTTAGAGGCTGGTTTGTAGTTGTGCTTGAGGCCGAGAGCAGCCAGGAGGGTGGCCATTTATAGGCAGTGCAGCAGCAGGCCGACTGGCTAAGTGGTGGGGCCGGCCGGCCCCCCTTGGGCCCACTTGAGTTGGCTCTCCACCCGATGAAACCTTGCTTCGAAGTTAAGCAAGTTCTGGTGCCCGTCGTTGCAGATGCACCCAAAATGGCTGGTGGAGAGTGATGGAGGTGATGGTAGTGGGTCCCAAGTGTCTGCGGGTCCATATGCCTTTATTTCTACCATATACACATATATATAGTATGCAGAAAAATGTTTTATGATGCAAAGAAATATTACTAGATGCATGTATGATATTTTTATGCCACCACGGTAAATCTTTCTTACAGTTTTTTCCACACTGTAAAAAATTCTTCACATTTAAACGCTTTATAATACAGTGATGAAATTTTTATTTTTATTTTCTAAGCAATTGTTAAAAAGTATGATTGCCAAAGTAAAAGTAAGTTTATGCAAGGTAAAAAGTAAGTATGAATAGCTACCGATTTTACCTCCCGGCGAGGGTTTGGAATTTTAAGTCCACTGAACCAGACTTCTCCGATCGTGTTTATTCTTTGGGTGTATCAATTGGTCCCGGAGATGGAGACCTTGATGGTTGTATTTGCTTCTCTTGCCAATCCAATTTAGAGCATTGTTCTAGTCTTGGCTTGAAGGCGAATCATTTTTCCTTCCCGTTGATATGGAATCGGATTTCTCCTGCTCCGACATCAATGTGTGCATTTGTAGTGCTTAGGAATGGCCTCCCAAGTATGAGGGGTGTCTTCATGTCTTGCTGCATGTCACATACTACAAAATCTACTAGCACAAAGAAGTTTCTTATTTTTACTAGAATATTTTTGACGATTCCTGTAGGCTAGTGGACTGATTGGTCGGCTAGTTATAGGCACATCAATGTTGGTGTGAGTGTTGAATAGTTGAGCTTATCAAAGACTGTCTTGGGCATGACACTGATGTTGGCGCCAAGGTCACATAGTGCATGCTCAAAAATCTAGTTTCCGATCGAACAGTCAATAGTGGGGCATCCTGGATCCTTCTTCTTTACATGCGATGTGTTCAGGATGGCCGCACTACACTCTTCTGTTAACTTGATTACCTCAGTGGTGGGCAGTGATCTCTTGTTGTTCAGAATGTCTCTAATGTGATTATTTGCTACTGTAAACTTGTTTTCTAAATTATAATTTGCTTAGGATAAACAAGGTCATACAAAACTTGTTTATATGCTCTCACATGCACCTTTGTTTTTGTAAATGTTAAAGTTTAATTTGATTAAATTATGTGACGACATTTATAACTAGAACATGATTAGCTATAACTCGACTTTTGAAACTAAATATGTTCTGATAAATCTAAATTAATACTATTCACATAGTTTTTCTTAATTAAAATAAATCAAGCTCGTAGGTGTTTATTTTATAATATAAAACTCTCTATAGTTGTTTCTTTTTAATGATAGTTCCATTATCGGCGTTTCTTGCATTCTCTCGATCGTAGCAGCGAGTTCTCTCTTAGCGTGCTATTTTAAAGCTCTTGCTCTACTGTTCTTAGTTGCTTTTATTTGTTGCTTGTATGTTTGCATTTGCATGGTGCTTGCTATGAGTAGAATGAGAACTGTTTGTGAGTGCTGAAGATCAGAAGGTGATGACCAGAAGCAAAGTATGAGGAAAATATGAGCAAGAGTAAAAGGCAAGTATAGCATGGGATCATCCTTGTTTCCTATTCACCTTTAATCACTTAAAATCATATTGCATGTGTCTACCTTGATTACCACTAAGGATATCCTAGCTTTGTACTTGTACCTTGTCACCTATGGGTTTATGCATTGGGTAGTATGATGCTAGCGCTCAATTAAAGACCATGATCTTGTAACTTGACTAATTGAATATGCAATAAATAGTAAAACATGCTTTTTAGCAAAAATGAACAAGGGGCTAGAGCATAGTTTTTGTGATGCTCTAGATTCCTCTCCCTAAGGACTTATCTGTAAGTGGTCACCGGGACTTATAGTACAACCATGAGTGCTATATAGCTCTGGCTTTAGTCAAGTATGAGGACCTTTTCTAGCTTATGAGTGGTTACCTTTATGGCGCAAGAGGGGTGTGTTCTGGGTTGGGTGTAGCGCGGCCTCTATTCCTAATAGTACTTCTACGTGAGTGTGCCTTTTGAAAGGGGGGCTCTACATTCGCAGGGCACAGAAACCTAGCGGCCCTAACTTGTTAGATGAACCTTTGAAAGACTTCTTAGTGAACCCTACCGAACTTCCTAGGTTGTGGGTCAAGAGGCTAGCTACCTCGAGCGAAAGGGTAAATCACGGCTCAAGGTGAAAGTGTACAACCTCTGTAGAGTGTAAAACTGGTATATCAGCCATGCTCATGGTCACGTGCAGCCTTGGAACTCTTACAGAATAGATGAATCATTAATGGTTAAATGTTTATGCTATTTCATTATTCATGATTACCTGATCATGTGTTTACGTGGGCTTGTGATAAACTTATTGCTACTCAATCGCTTAAAACTGTGACTCATTAAAAGCTAATCGCAGTAAACCAGTGTCAACCTTTTGAGCCTCATGAACCCCATGTTATATTTGCTGAGTATGACATGTGCTCACCCTTGCTATTTCCCTACACCCCCAGACTCTAGTAAAAGTTGCTCAGAAGATTGATGAAGACAACGAAGGAGTTCTCAGGATACTATCAGAAGTGCTTGGCATATGTAGCCCCTAGTCAGCCATCCCTGTGAAGTTGGAGCTTGAAGAAAACATTAGTAACCATTCCGCTATACTCTGATGTAAGTGTTAATTATAAGTATGTTTCCGCTATATAACATTATTTCTGATATCCTCTATTCTGTTGTTGTATGTGTGGACTTCTTGGGCACACATATGGCAAACCTGGTTTTGTCTTTAAAACTGGGTGTGACACTTCTTTTTCTTCTTCTCGTATTGTTGCTAGTGTCTTACCTGTAATATGGCGGATCACGAGTAGACTTCCCACCTATTGTGGTTATGGCGTTGACCTTTTCAAGGTTAGTGGCAAAAGGCAGAGCAGCAGCCAACTGGGCTATTTGTGATTCTATCTTTTTATTATAGCTAAGTTGGTCTTTTATGGCAGAAGAAAAGCTATCCATTTTAGTGTTTATGTTTTCTAGGACCTTATCATTAGAAGCAAGCTTTTTAGAAATACTCTCATTAATCTTGGCTTGTTCTAAGATCAAATCTCGTAAGAATGGTTGTTTATGATTAGAAGAATTGCCTGGGTACTTACCTTGGTAATTTGATCATTGTTGTTGCTATACCCATCCTTGTCTTTGTTGTTGTGGAACAGAATTGGCAATGTTTGCATCTTCTTGTGATTCAGAGAAATCAATCCCAAAATATTCTCCACATATGTTTTGGGCATTATAAGCATCTTGAATGGTCTGACAATCTTTCTTATAATTGGCTTGCTGCTCAAGCCAATTCAATAGTACGCCCATCTTGGTTGAAAGTGCACACACCTCTTCTGGTACTTGTCGGTGTGGGACCCACAGGATACCCCATAAGGAAGAGAGAAGATCTAGTCTAATTAGGATTCTCCCCATGTAATCTTAGTAGTAGTATTATTCTATAATCTTACTAGGAACTCTCATTGTAAACCGACTAGAATTCTGACCTCCTGACTATATAAAGGAGGGCAGGATCCTAGAGAGGACTTGAACAACACAACTCCACACAATCAATACAACGCAGAGGCTAACACCCACTGGACGTAGGGTTATTACTCGATCAACGATCGAGGGCCCGAACCAGGATAAATCGACTGTCTCCTACGTTCACCGTCGAGTTCCGCATTAGCCGAAGCCCAAACATACTATCCCGAGTAACCCCGTGGTAGGCTATCGGGGGTAAAACATCGACAGCTGGCGCGCCAGGTAGGGGCTTTCGGTGAATTTGCATCCGAGAGCTCGATGGACCTCGATAGCATGATCTTCTCGATGGGATCAACTTTCATCTTTGGCTCATGGATCTATGAGGCGGACGACGATGGCAAGCTCCAAAGCTGTCTCCTCGAAGATTCGAATCACCATGAAGACTATTCTATTTCGGTGGCTACGACAGATCAAATCACCGAAAGATTCGCGTAGCTCATGATGTCCGATTCAACTCAGGTTTCGCGGCTTTGCGCATCCGACTCGAACTCAGGCTCCGCATCCGAGATAGAGACTTATCTGAGTTCTTTCGGGAAACCGAATTCTTTTCCGGTGGAGCTTAAGAACGCAGCCCTGACCTATCAAGAATACAACTCAGAGTACACGCAGAATCTTTTCAAGAAGTCGGATCCTTTTCCGCTCGAACTCCACAACATGGCAACATCTTATCAGACATAGCCCAGAGGATTCCTCGATCCGGTGCTTAGAATGCCACTGAAGGGAGCTCAGGAAGGTCTCGTACTAACTATAACATCTCAAGACTGCATTGTCCACTAGCCGGGCTCTGTTCCTAAGGATAGCAGTATCCGACTGGTCGACACGATGACAACAGCAATTCTACCCTACCAAGAAGGAGACTCGATCTGCGACCTCGAGGCCTCTACTAAAGTTATCAGCAACTCCGACAGTGTGGAAACTAACACCAATAACAGAACAGTTCACGCATGAGAAGTACTCATGGTTCGTCATCCTCGATCACCATTGGTTCCCCCAGAAGCACCCGATGTCAGGTCATCGGATGAATTAGAATCCAACATATCACCCTTTGCCCAGGGCTATGATGGTGAGACCGAGAATCAGAAACAAGCCAGAGAAAGAAAAAACAAGTTGAAGCAAGGACGCCAACATCGTGCTAGGCAGCACAAGGAAGTTTGGATCAGATATGAGTCAGAGTTGGCAGAGTATGACAGAAGAAAATCACAATGAGAAGTCGAAGAAAGACGCACGGCAAATACGCCCTACGATAAGATCTGAGAAGCATTAGAAGAACTCAGAGCGACCTCACATCCCAGTGAAAAACAAGAACAACTCTGGGACTTTCTCCGATCAGTAGCCCTGAGGACGCATGAAGAAAGGACCCACTCAAGACTACCCGCCAGATCAACGACCCATAGGCAAGAAGATCAAAATCAAAGAAAGTCCACTTTCGAGAGACTTGGACCAAGTGGAAGTCATAACAGAGAAAGTAGAAGGGACCATAGTCAGAGCCACCGAGTTGAACAACCAAGAAAGACCAAAAGTAGGGCGCCTGCCCAGACAGCCTCACAGGATTACTCTCATCAAAACAACAGTTGGCTAGAAGGAGGTGCCAAATCGAAATTCAAAGAAGCCAGAACGCACGATAAATTCCCCTATTTTGCAAACAGACTTGCGTCAATACGACTACCTCACAAGTTCAAACCGTCCAACCACTCTAAGTATGATGGCAAAACTGAACTAAGGCAGTGGCTCAAGATATATTCACAATCAATTGAACTAGCCGGAGGAGACGACGATATCAAGACCCTGTTCTTTCCCATGGCCCTGGAAACCATGCCTCTCCAATGGTTCGACAAATTGAATCCAGGATCAATCAGAAATTGGGAGGACTTGCAAAGAGCATTTTGTGAAAATTTCGTAGGGATCATTACACACCCAATCACCCACGCAGAGTTAAAAGGACTCAAGCAGAAGGGAGGTGAAAGTCTCAGAGATTACTACCGACGATTCGGTGAACTACGAGCTCAAGTACATGACATCACCGAACGAGAAGTAATTGAAGCTTTCTCTCACGGAATCATGGCTAGGTGGCAATTTCAAGACTTCTGCAATGAAAATCCGAGAAACAATGAAGAATTCAGATGAACAGTAGAAAAGATGATTACTGCGGAAGAGAAGACACAAGAGAGGTTCCCGGATAGAAGCAACCGAGACAACCCGGACAAGCAAAATCATCGAAATAGCAGACATCAGGAAAGAAAACGTAGACCAGACAATACCATGGCAATGGCTGACAAATCAAAGAAGTTTTCCAAACCCAGAAGATATGATGACATCAAAAACATACGTTGCCCATTGCACCCTAATGGGAAGCACACCATCGGAAATTGCTACACCTTCAATGATCGATACATAAGGAAAGATAGTAAGGGGAACACTAAAGAAGACAATCAGAAAAAAGATGAGGACAACCACGAAGATAAGGGATTCCAAAAATCTAGGGGGATGATAGTAGTGATCTTCTCCGGGGCCCCAGATTCCAGAAGCAAACATCAAGAAAAATTAGCACTACGAACTATCATGGCAGCAGAACCGACTACTCCAAGATATCTCAATTGGTCACAGTATCCAATCCAATTTTCAAGAGAAGACCAATGGACTAGCATGGGAAACGTAGGCCATTATCCACTGGTTCTAGATCCAACTATTGCCGGTATGACTGTCACCAAAGTACTAATCGACAGGGGAGCCGGACTCAACATCATCTTTTCAGAAACGCTAAGGAAGATGGGACTGCAACTCGCCGGGATGATTACACCAACAAGTATGCCTTTTTATGGCATAGTACCCGGCAAGGCAGCCATGCCACTTGGACAAATTACTCTACCCGTTACTTTTGGAACTCCCTCGAACTACCGTACAGAGTTCATCAAGTTTGAGGTTGCGGATTTCGATTCATCATACCATGCAATACTCGGGCACCTAGCGCTAGCAAAATTCATGGCAATACCGCATTATCCGTACCTACTGCTTAAGATGCCAGGACCTAACGGTGTCCTTTCTCTTTGAAGTGATTTGAAGCGCGCTTTTGACTGCGACGTTCAGGCAATTCAAATCGCAGCCAAAGCACAAGCCGACAGTGGTAGAAAAGAAATAGCCACTATTGCCGCAGAAATAAGCCAAGAAGAACTAGAGATACTGGCTAAAAAGCCCAGCATCCTTGCACCACCAAAAGAAGCCGACGTCAAGCAAATCGACCTAGGCACTGGTGATCCCTCCAAGACAACAACCATCAGCGCCCACCTCTCGGCAAAATAGGAACTCGCGCTCATCAACTTTCTTCAGGACAACAAAAATATCTTCGCTTGGAAGCTGGCCGACATGCCAGGTGTCCCAAGAGAGTTGGCTGAGCACAGAGTCGATATCAATGAAGGCTCCAAGCCTATAAAGCAACGTCTACGATGATTCTCACCTGACAAGAAGGCAGCGATTAAAAAAGAAATCACAAAGCTAATGGCGGTTAGATTCGTCAGAGAAATCCTTCATCCAGATTGGCTAGCAAACCCAGTTCTAGTACAGAAAAAGAACACGGACGAATGGCGCATGTGTGTCGACTACACAGATCTCAACAAGCACTGCCCGAAAGATCTGTTTGGGCTACCAAGCATTGATCAGATAGTTGATTCAACAGCAGGATCTGCCCTATTATCCTTTCTTGACTGCTATTCAGGGTATCACCAGATCGCATTAAAATAGCAAGACCAGAGCAAGACATCTTTCATCACTCTGTTCGGTGCCTACTGCTACAAGACCATGTCGTTTGGACTCAAGAATGCTGGAGCCACTTACCAAAGAGCTATCCAAACGTGCCTTGGTGATTAGATCGGCGAAAATGTAGAAGCATATGTGGACGACGTGGTGGTAAAAACAAAGAACCCGGATACACTGATTAAAGACTTAGAACAAACAATCGAGAACCTGAAAAGGTGAAGGTGGAAATTGAACCCAAACAAGTGTGTATTCGGAGTTCCTTCAGGACAACTACTCGGTTTCTTGGTCTGTCATTCCGGAATCGAAGCAAGCGCCAAGCAAATTTGAGCCATAACAGAGATGGGCCCACCTCAAAACATCAAAGATGTGCAAAAGCTAACAGGCTGCATGGCGACACTCAATCGTTTCATTTCAAGGCTCGGCGAAAAAGGGTTACCTTTCTTTAAACTACTAAAGAAGACAAACAAGTTCAAGTGGACGGAAGAAGCCAATGAAGCTTTCAAGAAACTTAAGGCATACCTCACATCCTCACCAGTTCTCACACCTCCAAAGAAAGATGAAGACATGATGCTATACATTTCGGCAACTTCTACTGTGGTCAGCATGACGAGAGTCGTAGAAAGAGAAGAAGAAGGGTGCGTGTATAAAGTACAATGACCCATATACTACATCAGCAAAGTACTGTCATAATAAAAAATCCGGTACCCGCATGTGCAAAAACTACTCTACGCCACGCAAGCTTCGCCACTATTTTGAAAGCCATAAGATTACCGTGGTGATAGATTTCCCACTCGGAGACATCTTACACAACAGACGCAACAGGGCGCATATCAAAGTGGGCAGTTGAACTCGGTGCTCTCAACATCGATTTCACCTCGCGGAAAGCAATAAAATCTCAAGCCCTTGCTGATTTTGTTGCCGAGTGGACATAGATTCAACAACCTATGTCAAATACAATCCTTGACCACTAGAAGATGTACTTTGATGGATCACTCAAGCTAGGCAGAGCCAGTGCAGGCGTTCTCCTAATTTCTCTAGACAGAAAACAACTCAAGTATGTCTTCCAGATATTATGGCAAGCTACCAACAATGAAGCAGAGTACGAAGCTCTCATCCATGGGCTACGAGTGGCAATTACCCTCGGAATTAAGCGATTACTCGTATACGGTGATTCGGCAGTAGTCATCAACCAAGTCAACAAAGATTGGGACCGCACCAAAGAAAACATGGGTGCTTACTGCGCTGAAATCTGAAAACTTAAAAAACATTTCCAAGGATTGGAAATTCTACATGTCCTACGCGATTCCAACATTGCAGCATATATCCTCGCCAAGCTCGGATCAGACAGGGCAAAGGTCCCACCCGACGTATTCATATAGGAGTTATCAGCTCCTATCAAACAACCCGGTGGGACAAGCCTAGAACTCACAGCTAAAGGCAACCAGATTCTGGTAATCAACACTTCATGGACACAGGCTTTTATTGATTATATCAAAGAGAATAAGTTGCCAGCAGATAAAAAGGAAGCTACCCGAGTTGTTCGCAGAAGCAAAAACTACGTCCTAGTAGGGGACAAGCTCTATACAAGAGCTGCATTGTCAGGAGTACTCCTAAAATGAAGAAGGCAAAGAGATCGTAGACGAAATACACTCAGGTTGCTGTGGAAATCATGCCGCTTCAAGAACACTAGTCGGCAAAGCTTTCCGCATCGGATTCTACTGGCCAATAGCTCTGAAAGACGAAGAAGAACTTGTTAGAAAATGCAAAGGTTGTCAAATGTTCGCAAGACAAGCTCATGTGCCAGCTCACAATCTCATCTGCATCCCACCCACTTGGCCTTTCTCCTACTAGGGACTGGATCAAGTAGGACCTCTCAAGAAAGCAAAGGGCGGTTTCGAGTACATCTTCGTAGCAATTGACAAGTTCACCAAGTGGATCGAATACAAACAACTCACAAAATACAGCATAGCCAAAGCAGTCGAGTTCATCCAAGACATTATGCACCGCTTCGGCATGCCCAATCGAATCATCATAGATTTAGGCTCTCCCTTCACAGCCATAGAGTTCAAAAGTTGGGCACAGGATTGTGGATTCGGCATAGATTACGCATCAGTCGCACATCCAGAAGCCAATGGACAGGTAGAAAGGGCCAATGGACTCATACTAGCCGGATTGAAACCAAGACTGTATGAAGAGCTAGCAGACTATGAATCAAAATGGATTGAAGAATTACCCAAAGTAGTATGGGGGCTACGAACTAAAATAAGCAGAGCCACCGAATACTCGCCTTTCTTCCTAGTTTATGGATCAGCAGCCGTACTACCTGCCGACTTGATTTGGATGTCACCAAGGATAGAACAGTATGATGAAGGAGAAGCAGAACACACCAGAAGATTAGAACTCGATAGTACAGAAGAAGTCAGGGTAAACGCTACCCTTCATTCAGCAAGATACCTCCAAGGATTAAGACGCCACTACAACAAGAATACCCAGCCTCGATCACTACAAGTCGGAGACCTAGTGCTAAGAAGAATACAAAAAACTGACGGACGCCAGAAACTGCTCAGTCCATGGGAAGGTCCTTTTATTATCTCAAAAGTCACTGGACCAGGCACCTACAAGTTAATAACTGAAGATGGGAAAGAAGTCAGCAATACATGGCACATCAGCCAACTAAGAAGATTCTACGCATGAAAACAACTCAAGGGAGAATACATGTACAAACCACAAGAGATCAACATTCACGGCCAATAAAGATGGTGTTCCTCGACAAAATATGTATTATGGCTTGTCAAACGATCATGATCAATAAAGATGGTTTTCCGGCAACATATGTCTTATGATGGCTAACCCCGAGTTGTTTCCAAAAAGCAAAATGGCTGAAAATATGCCTGAGCATCCCGGCCGAGAGCAAAATAGCTGAAAAGACGCTTGAGCTCGCCGATGAGGGTAGCTAACAAGCTAACACCCGAAACAAAAAGCAAAATGGCTGAAAATACGCCTGAGCATCCCGACCGAGAGCAAAATAGCTGAAAAGACGCTTGAGCCCACCGATGAGGGTAGCTAATAAGCTAACACCCGAACCAAAGAGCAAAATGACTGAAACATGCCTGAGCCTACCGGCCGAGAGCAAAATAGCCGAAAAGATGCTTGAGCCGGCCGATGAGGGTAGCTAATAAGCTAACACCTGAACCAAAGAGCAAAATGGCTGAAACATGCCTGAGCCTACCGGCCGAGAGCAAAATAGCTGTAAAGATGCTTGAGCCCGCCAATGAGGGTAGCTAACAAGATAACACCCAGACCAAAAAGCAAAATGACTAAGCCTGAGCATGGATTAGGAAAAATTCAAGTCAAGACCCTCCAGCTCCTTGTTCCAAATAGCAAGAGGCTCGGGGGCTACACTGAAGAAACTTGAGATCACAAAGTCTATCAAGACAACGGTCAAGTCAAGACCCTCTAGCTCCTTATTCCAAATAGAAAGAGGCTCGGGGGCTACACTGAAGACACTTGAGATCACAAAGTCTGTCGAGACAATGATCTACACCGAGTTGTTTATGTGACGCAGACAGGAGCCAGGCAAGCATTCAACAGATCAAGAAAGTTTGTCAAGACAACGGACTACACCGAGTTGTTTACATGGCAAAGATGAAGGCCAGACAAGCACTCGACAGATCAAGAAAGGTTGTCAACACAAAGATAACACGCATAGTTGTTTACATGGCAAAGATGAAAGTAAGACAAAGTACTCGGCAAGTCAAATAACTCTGATCACTTGGACAACTCATCCAAAGAATAAACAAGGCATCCAGGCAGAGAAGACATCAACAAAAAAATCTTCATTCAAAAGGAAGTATAATGTCATATTACGAGGCACGAGCATAAAGGTCAATTACATCAAGCGTCATCATCAGGAGAAGAGATAACAATATTAAGATTATCTACAACTCTACTGGCTAAGTCTTCGACCTCAGGCTCCATCCTCTCAACAACATCAATGTATTCTTGACTATCGGCTTCCTCTGCTATCTTGGGCAAAGGCGCCTCTGGAGCAAGAATTCGGACCTAGGCCAGGACATTCTTGGTACATAGTTGGGCGCACCTCTTCACGGACTCTTGGAAACGAGTCAGAATTTGAGGAAGTAACTGAGCCCAAGATTGCCCATCATCCGCTAGAGTTCGGAGAACATCGGCTACTGAACAAAAGGATTTCCACAAAGCTTTCCAGTTTTTAGTAGCCGTCGCCAATTTGCTAGACAAGTCTTCAATAGTTTTCTGAGCCTGCACAAGATCTCTATCAAGTCCACGCCTAATCAACTTAGCAAGCGCGAGTTCTTCCTCAGCACGAGTAATTACCTCCTCAGCCTTGTTGTGACTAGAACAAACAAGAGTCTTCATTTCATCAATACTCTCCGAGAGAATCTGCTTTTCAACTCAGAGAGCTGGACAAGGCACCAAACAACAAGTCAGTAGAAAGGAAAGTTTGAATACAGAAGGAAACAAAAAGAACCCACCATACCATTGCACTCTTTCTTCACGGCCTCCAATTTGTTCATGGCCCCCGAGTTCTTTAAATCCTCCTAGATAGCAGCATCCCTCTGCCTCTCGGCCTCAACAACCCGGGCACGAAGAGCTTTTTCCTCCTTTTGATGCATTTGGCGCTCGGCCTCCAGCTCAGCCTGGTAGAGACCAAGATCTGTCTTCAAGGCGCTCAACTCAGAAGACAACTTCTCGGTTTCCGATGAGAAAAAGAAGCTGGTATGGTCCCGAGAGAATGACTAAACAAGAAGAAAGAAAGAAAAAAGGCATAAGAATAGGAGAAAAATGAACATCCAAAGAAAGAACTTCAGAAAACTTACTTAGAGTTTTTCTCCAAAAGAAGTTGCAAAGGTCGCAAAGTCTCCCCAAGAAGCGGTCAACTCTAACAACCGATGAGTGGCATCAAATTGATGAACCACATCTTCAGTAGAAAGAGGAGCGGAGGGAGAAGACGGCTGATGTAGAGAAGGCAAGATCAGGGACACATCATGGGAAGTCCTGGCTACCTCCCTAGATGAATCCACCACCATGGCCACGGTCACCTCTAGGGCAACCAAGCCAGCAGCAGCAGCATCACCAGAAAACCTTGTCTCCTCCACAACCACTTCACCGACCGTGCGAACTGAGTCCTGAGGCTCAGTACTCGGTGGAACACCAGAGGACTAGCAAGAAGTCGACGGAGGGTCGAGAGAAGACGAAGGCCTAAAAGTTGATAAAGAAACCCACCAATAAGAACAAGAGAAAAGGAGAACAGAAGCAAAGAGACGAAACCAGAATTCACTCACCTAGCTATCTTCTTCTTCGTAAAACAAAAAGAAGGCCTCGCAGGGGGAACAACGGTAGCAAAAACATCACCGCCACCCTGCGACGGGGGTGGCGTGGTCTTTACTGGAACCCTAGAAGAACTTGAGCCCAATGACCACTTGCTACAAAAGAGCCAAGACGAAGTCAGAACAAGAAAAAGCGCTCAACAAAACAAAGACAAGTAAACAACTCACCGACGTGTAATGAGGGGCACATCATCGTCCTCATGTTCCTTAGTCTCCAGCAAGACAGCTACAACGCCATCTGAAAAAAGAGAGAGAAGATCTCGGTCAAAGGCAGAAATAAATAATAGAAAGACCGAACATATTAATATGCTCACCTAGGAGCACGCTACCTATAACTGGAGTACCTGGATGAGTACTCGGCTGGCGAGACTTCTTGGAAACAGGTAAACCAGATGAAGAGCCATCCGCCCGCCCCCTCTTCAAGACACTACAAGGACCTCGAGGGACTAGATGAGGAACATATTCTTCATATACATCAACAACTTCGGAAGAAACTCCAAGAAACACTGTGGTGATTTGGAACTTACTGATTACAGAAGCCCTAGCAAGATTCTCCCCGGTATTCACCATGGCAGGGAGGACATCAAAGGGGATCGGGTCAACAAAGTTGCGCCCCAATTCCTACAAAAAAGAGTAAAACAACCAGACAAGAAAGATTAACCAAAGGTGGAGACAGCAAAGGAAATTCAAAAAGTACTCAAATAAAGAAAAATAACTCACAGTAGGAGGAGGGTTCTTAGCGCAATACTCAACAATAGCATGAGGAATGATGTTCACTCCTTTCAGCATCTTCCAAAGGCGCTCAAGCACCTCCTCATCGGTCAACTCAAGGGCAGGGACCATACGAGAAGGATCCTCCGCCCCAGAGTATTCAAAACCAAAGTTTTCTCGCTCCTTAAGAGGTTGGACTCAACGGCGAAGAAAACTAGAAATAATACCAAGGCCGGTCAAACCTTGCTGTTTCAGAGTACTTATCCTCTCAACAAGCGGCTTGATCGCCTGGTTCTCATCCTCTGTCAAGAGTTTCTTTTCCCATCGATCGTTAACCGTGGGACCAGAAGAAGAATGGACGGAAAGAGGAGGAATCATGTTGGCAGAGTAAAACCACTCGGAACGCCAATCCCTCACAGAGTCAACTAAGTCATAATCAAAGAATTTAATTTTGAGACCCTGACGAAACCGAATCCCACACCCACCAAGAACAGAAGTATCATCACGGCGGGGTTGTGGTTTCAGACGAAAGAAGAAATGGAAGAGGGAAAGAGAAGGAGGAATTCCAAGAAAGGTTTCGCAAAGATGAACAAAGACAGAAAGATGAAGGACAGCATTGAGGGTAAGATGGTTCAAAGTAACCCCAAAATAATTAAGGAATCAATGGAGGAAGGCAGAAGCGGGAAGGCAGAGTCCAGCACGGACAAAGGAGACAAAGAGGATGATCTCACCAGGACTTGGAGTAGGGACCTGATGCTCGCCTGGAGCTCTCCATTCAGCAATGTCCTTGCTCTAGATCAAGCCGTTGCTGACAAGTTCGTGAAGCTGGTCTTCGGTTGTTGTTGGAGCCGGCCAAACCTTCTGGGCAGCCCTCATGGCCACGAACTCATGGTTCTCGATCAAAGAAAGGGATGACTCCTCGTCCACGAAGGCTGCCTGGGACTTGTTCATGGCTTTCTTCTTGCCCATATGCTAACGGAAGCAAAAAGGCACTGGGGAAAGACGAGGCTAGGACGACGGCGCTTAGGTGACGATGACAATGGCGGTGGCGGATTTCTAAAAACTAGGGTTTCAAGGCAAGAGTAGGGCAGCAAAGGAAAAGAAGATGAAAGGTCTTTAAATAGATTTTACATAGATAAAAATGGCCCACCAGGCCCGTTAAAACACGGTGTGGGAACGCAATGGTCCATTTACTGACACAGCTAAAATGACGGACGACACAAATCCACACAACGGTACAGTTTAATGGGCAAATTTCAGACTTATCCATCCAGCACCACAGCAGAGTTATCAGATTACTACAAGAACAACCCGTCAACCATGAAGAAACGAAGGGCTACCTCACAAGGAACATAAGAACCCGGTTCTTACAAAAAGAACTCGGCAATCTCATGAACAACCAAGACTATAGTAGAAAAATGAATGACAACTCAGAAGACAAGATTCTTTCCATTACAAGTGGCTTCAAAAAATAGAAGATTACACATCTTACAAGACCCAACGAACTCGGTACTACGGCAATCAAGGTAGCAAAGAGGAACCCAGACACAGCTAGGCTCTGGAACGACTACGTGTCCCAAATTGCTACTCGGTAGAACAAACCGCACTCGGCTACACTGTTTTCTTCAAAGGACGGACGCACTACATCCAAAGCGGAAATCAGCAGCATGGTGGGACAACATAGACCAGGGGAAGTCGGCAGTCATCTGTCTACCCAAGCCCGATGTGATGCAGGATCAGGTGTTGATCTGCACCAGATAGTCGTAGGGCGGGCAAGGAAGATCAACCCAGAACTGCTGGATGAAGGAACGCATCCCACATCACAAGACTTCCTCCAACTACCACCACATACTTCCAAGTACAATGCTGCTGCAGGATTAGTCTACCTCTAATCCCTATCACAAGACTTCCTCTAGCTACGACAAGACGCATAGGAACTACAAAATACGCCCGGGGGCTGCTCTACTTCACAAACTACCATATTCATGACCACGAAGGCTTCAACAAAATGTTCAATGGATGAAAACAAGCACTCTGGGAGGGTATTTATAGATCGAAGGAGCGGCGCACATGGACAAGGAGCACCAACAAAACAAGCCTAACAAAGGACATAGTGAAAAGACAGGACTCAATAATGGAAGACTCAGGCGAGAAGGAACAGTACTCAAAGACGAGCATATTCGGAAGAATATGCCAACGCTGTACAACCCGTGAACAGGCAACATTTACACTCAACCACCACCATACAACTACACCTGACAAACAGCAGACTACCAGAGAATACGCCAAGACAATGCATCCGAGTTCTTTTTGAATCAAAGAACCCGGATAAATGCTCAGAGGCTGCAACAGGGGAAGATTTTAGTTCCTCGAACAAATCAGACTCAAGACCCTCCAACTCTTTGTTCCAAACAGCAAGAGACTCGGGGGCTACACTCAGTGAGTGCACTTTTTCTTCAAAAAAGTGCACGTCACTCGAAAGGCTTTTTTCAAGACAGCAATTTTGAAACAACATAAAATTCAAGACCCTCCAGCTCCTTGTTCCAAATAGCAAGAGGCTCGGGGGCTACACTCAGTGAGTGCACTTTTTTCTTCGAAAAAGCGCACGTCACCAAGAAGCCTTCTTCAAGACAAAACTACTTCAAGGACTCATGACAAAAAGAAGTCGGACTGAGCTATATCCGAGTTCTTTTTGGCAAAGAACCCGGGAACATGCTCGGGAACATTTCAACAAAGGATCAGAGCAATTTCAAGACAAGACCCTCCCGCTCCTTGTACCAAATAGCAAGAGGCTCGGAGGCTACACCCAAAGGGGCGTACTTTTTTTTCAAAAAGGTACACACCATGCGTAGATCTCACAGAGCGCTACATGGTTTCTCTCAAGAAAGCACTCGGACGATGCTTGTTCCTGCTCAGCAAGACCTGAAAGAACAAGACGAGGCTTCCAGAGCACAACCATGAATTGCTCGGGGGCTTATCGGTGTGGGACCCATAGGATACCCCACAAGGAAGAGAGAAGATCTAGTCTAACTAGGATTCTCCCCATGTAATCTTAGTAGTAGTATTATTCTGTAATCCTACTAGGAACTCTCATTGTAAACCGACTAGGATTCTGACCTCCTGACTATATAAAGTAGGGCAGGATCCTAGAGAGGACTTGAACAACGCAACAACACACAATCAATACAACGTAGAGGCTAACGCCGACTGGACATAGGGCTATTACTTGATCAACGATCGAGGGCCCAAACCAGGATAAATCGACTGTCTCTTGCGTTCACCGTCGAGTTCCGCATTAGCCGAAGCCCTAAACATACTGTCCCGGGTAACCCCGTGGCAGGCTATCGGTGGTAAAACATCTATAGTACTTCTTTGCTCTTATTGCATGTTTGAATACTTCCTTGAGACCAGCCTTGATTAGAGGCTATCTTGTCCATGAGAGCTTCAGCTTTTTCAAGAGTGAGTGACATAAATGATCCTCCAATGGTAGCATCAAGTTGTTCATGAGCTTTTTGGGTTAATCCATGGTAGAAACCTTGCATGAGCAACCAATCTTCTATCCTATGATGAGGAGAATCTAAAATGTATTCTTGAAAATGTTCCCATGCCTCTAGAATGGTTTCTCCTTTTTGTTGTTGGAAATTAGAAATTTTTTCTCTTAAGGCATTGGTTTTGCCTATAGGGAAAAACTTTGCTAGAAAGGCCTTCGAACATCTTGCCCATGTGTTAATGTCATCTTTGTTGGCGTAGAACCACTGCTTCGCCCTTCCTAGGAGTGAGAATGGAAATAAGCGGAGTAGTATGATGTCTTGAGCAAAGTCCTTGATGACAACTGTGCTACTAATCTCTAGGAAATTCTAGAGATGAGCACTAGCACCTTCATGTGCCTTTCCACTAATTGGGTAGCTTGCACCATGTTGATGAGTCTTGGCTTGAGCTCAAACTCAAGATTATTGGTTTTGAGTGTTGGTCCAGTGCGGATGTTCTCAGTGCTTAGAGCAGAGAATTCACGCAGAGTCTTATCAGCCATAGCTTCAAAAACTGGTGTTGAGCTGCCTCTTGATTGGTTTGATTGTGATTGATGGAATTTGTTGGTGAATCAAAACCAATCCTGCAATACCCTATTTAAGATATGAACAAAGACAAATAAGGGTATTCCTGCTAAAGCAGAGGTGTATAGTTATAATTTCATCTATAAGGACCGTTTTGATCAATTCTCTTTTTAGCTTGTGCCCTCCCCGGCAACTGCACCAAAAATGCTTGTTAACATTTCTTAACATCACTACTACTAAGTTGTCATCCATAGCAAGGATGCCAAAAAAGTTTGTTGGTAATTATTAATGACACTTGTATATTCAGGAACGATTATATATGTTGAAGTAATCCGCAAGCGCACAGATAATATCCCATTGTAGCATTTCACCTGGGAGTATACCAGGTATCATTATTTATATTTTACCACAGGGAGGTGTGGTGGCTAGAGATATTGACAAACATGAATACTTATGATAAGATCATTAACTAAACATATGCTTTAATAGGGGTAAGCCAGATGATATATAACTGACAAGTGTAAGGCATTAATAATAATCTAGAGATAGAAATAAATACTCATAAATGTAGCATGGCTACGCAGGAGATTAGTTAAGAGAAAAGATTCCTAAGTCATTTCTTATTTAGTAAGTCTTTTGTACAACCTAGTATATATACTTTCATCTATAGCATAACTAACTCTGCATCTAGGCATAAGGAACATTACTAAGGAAGATCAAGAACAAAGCTTGATTTCCTTTGCAACCAGGTCTTACTTGTCCTACAAATGGGGAGTGGACTACAAAGGACTCAACGAGAGTGTCACACTCGTGATCTACCGCATGGCCTAGAATGTAGGGTGCATCCACAGGTAAACAATATTTAAGCACCACGCTTACATAATGTTGACCACTTAACTCACTCGAGTACTGAGCTAAGCGCTTTGCGAACTTATGCATAAATTCATTATCAATCATGACTATATCAAGCATACTACTAGAGCATACTAGGAACATAATAAATAGAAACATAGTATTGAAATAGCACAAAGTCATGAAATATAGAGGATACATGGCTATACCAGCCTTCAGATGACGAATCCAGAACCCTGAGCAATAGCCCAACTCTACTTGAATCTTGCCAGCTGGCCTATACTAGAACTTTGATGAATTGGAGATCTATTCTATTTTCTCTAGAAACCCTAACTTCTGATCTGATGATAGATTGACTTATGCAGATGCCTCAGGGGTGGTGGGGGCTGATATATATAGGGGGTATCATCAATTCTAGACCCTCGCATCAAACTAACTTAAAAGGACGACATAGATGTGATCTTCAAGGCAGTGGAGAATCGACATAACAAGGAGGGGCTGACAGGTGGGGCCACATGGCTAGCCCCACCTAGCATCCTCTCTAGGTCTGCTTATGTTGTTTGCCTTCTGGTGCCTTCTAGATTCTTCTAGAGTTGTTTTAGTCACAGATAATTACAATTAATTCTGACGATTGGGTCCACTTTGACGGTTTTCTGAATAAACCCTGCTGAAAACACAGATTTAGCAAAACTCATGTAATTTGTTAGTTTAAACCCCTAATCCTATGTTGGTGATCGTTTTCATGCATTTATGCAGGTTATATTGATGGTTTATGATGGTTGATAACTACCATCAATAGATCCTAAAGAGGAGGTGTGGATGGCACACTCTTGGGGGGCCTCGTGATCGTGGCGATGACCCCTCATAGACACGAGTATCGGAGCGATGGTTGACTTACACGAACAATCTATTTGTCAACCCTCATATAACATTAATGTCATGCCATGTTGATTTTTATCCTGATAACTTCTTTGCTTTAGCGTTAACCCTTTGAGTTAAAGTAATCCTTATCTCACTAGTTAATCTAGTCTCTTATCTCTTGACATACAAGCTATTTTCAAGATTTAGAAGAAGGTTAACATGATGATGTTTAGATCATGGGATCAGGAGGGAATGTTAGGAACACCCAAGTGAGAAACCAAAGTTCGTACCTAGTTTGCCCTAAGTAGTAGGCATGTTATGCTACAAGAGTCAAAGAGAGCGATTCTAGTCCTCTTATCTATCCTTCCTAGCCTTTTTGAGTCCCTTATCTATCTTATCCCCAGAAGTGCCTCATAGCTTTATCTCCTAATCTTCTCTGGAATTTAAGAATAGTCTTTTATCCCTTATCTGGCATCAAAATTTTTTGGCAGAGTCTCCCTTGAATCTTAGCCTTATCCTTCAGCTCACTAGGAACTAGAGATAGATTGCAAGTAAGGGTCACATCAACACCCTCTAATGAGCAAAACAACATTTACTACATCAAGTGCATCAAGTAAGTTTAACCCTCACAAAGTGCAAGATACAACCATTCACCATGGGTACATCAACCAGAAAGTTTGCACATAGGATCGGAGTTACAAATCTGAGTTTAATCCCTAGTAGAGCAGACTCTACATTAAGAGTCAATACTAAACATGATAAGTGGAGCTACAAATCCACCAATGATTGTGAGGTTTGGAGCTGCAATAGAGAAGAAATCATGATGACTAGCAAGGACTAGACCCTCTGGGTAAAGAAGACCCTACAAGAAGAGAACAGACAATGGGTACATGAGAAAGAAGTAGCGAACTAAAACTCGAAGTGTGGGCTAAGCTAAGGGTATTTGCGTGTGATCTATGGCATGAAGGCCAAACACAGCAAGAGAACATCAAACATACCTGGAGAGTTTGATCCTGACACCATATCAGTCTAAGACGATGGTGCTCTCTCCATGTAAGCCCCATCATGCTGATATGGCAGGAAAGCCTAGTGCTGGACTTCACATACCCCATAGAAGTCCTCGACCATGTGAAGCACTAGGGCCATGATGTACGGCTACAACACCAATGGAGTGCGCACATCCCTCTTGTACTCTAGCATCTAGTTCACCATCTAATCCAGCAAGTTAAGCTCATCACCAAACATCATGGCACAGATGATCTCTAGAAAAGGCCAAACAATGGCGCTATCCTCAACCGCAGCAGAAGGCACAATAGTATGCCTTAAAATCTGATAGATCACATTGGGAATCCTCCTCAAGCCACCCTGTGGACCATACATGGAAGCCTCCTGATAATGAAGCTCAGGTATCTCATCGGCCAACAACATAGGGAGATCAACAACCAACTTGCCGTTCTTCATCTTTTGGTAGCTCAGTCCCACAACAACAAGTAATGAAGACATTCCTAGCATTCACTCATCTCCAAATGAAGCTACACTTGATATAGCTGGTCCAATTACAAGGAGTAGAGCTAAACAATTGGAGAAGGAAATTCATTCTCAGGTGAACGCTAACCTTATGCTTAATAATCAGATTACATTGAATGAACCTATGCTTTTGAGTACTTGTTTCAATGTTCTTAGGAATGATGGAGTGCACGAACAAGCATGGGATGATGATGGATTCTGCCCGCCAAATATATGCATGGAACCTGGACGTGCATGAGAGAGGAAAGGCCATTCAGCTACCATGAATATCAGCCATTGAAGTGCAAGCAAATAATTTGGGAGTTAGGAATACATGCAACCAGCAACTGGGTTGTTGTCCACACACACTCCAGCATGCATGCAGAGAATACCAACCAGCTAGGCGCCCTACTAGGCTTGGTTATTAATAAAAGTAGTGTTGCAACTTCCCACTACATGTTCTCAATTATTTTCCACCAAACTGAAACTCCACTAGTGCTATATATCCCTGTAATGGATGACGTGAACAGGAACTCATGATTGCAATTTCAGAAATACCAACTCTTGGAATTCTTGTTCCAGCGTGAGTCTTGAGAGGCTTGCAAACTTGTTCTTTCGATTCCTAAGGGAGTTGTAGAACGCCGAACTGCGGTTCACCCAGTTTGTGCCTTCACGTCTATACGGCGTGATTGCGTGGGCTGTTCATCGGTACGTGGAAGGGTGATTGTCTTGGTAGTTCGTCGTGTGGACAGCCTCACGGTGCATTGCCTCTTCACCAGGTCGCGCAACGACAATTTATCAAGTTCGCAGATCCTACGAGAAGATCGGGCCACAACAACTTGCTACACGTTTTGCATAGACGTGTGCCCATCATCTGGTACCAGAGCCTCCGTTTACTCATTAGGATTGTTCTTGTTTTTGGTAGGATAGAGTTTATATACCTACTATCCACTAATAGCCAAAAAAGAAAACCTACAGCCCAAATTCATACGTGCTACTGATTTTGTAGTTTGCTTTATCGAGTTTTAATCCTTTAAGATTTGTCTAGTTGCTGAATTTTTCTTTTCCACATCATTCTAGTTGTTATCATTGTTCTAATCATCAAATCGCTTGCTGCATGTACCCACCCATCCCACCCTTGTTCTAATCGTCATTGCTTGCTGCATATATATAACTAAAAAAAACCCACCCGTTCCACCCTTATTTTCTACCCGCCACAAATTCCCCACCCGAGTTTCTTGTTTTTGTGCTGCGCTGTCCATCTTAGTTGATCCTTATGTGCCCCTTTAGTTGAAAGTTGTGCTGCGTTTCTCACAAAGGTTAAAAGAAAAGATGTATATGGGTCAAAAGAAGGACTGAAAACAACGAGTTCTTGTTCAAAAAAAAGGAAAGAAAAGAAATAAAAGAGAATTGTGTTCAAAGACACCACAAAGGGGTTTGGGCAAACAACAAGTTTCGGTTGGTGCAATTGGTGTTCATCTATCCACTTCCTACATCTTGTTCCTTTCTTTGAGCATCTTTTCCTTTACATTCAGCAACTTAGACTTGAGTTCTTGGATTATTTTTTTGTTTTGCATTACTACATTTCAAATAGCATTCCATTTACATATTACCCCACCAAGCTCCACTTAAAAGCACCGTGAGTCGTTGCACCGTAGTCTCTTCACTCTTCCACTACAGATATTGCAGCCCCGGTTCTTGCCCTTTCTAGGAAGAGAAAGAACTTGTTCAGCAAGTGGTGAGGGAGTGATTCCACATATATTATACATATATTTTGTCCTTTTTCCCTCTACTAATATGGCGGGACGTGGAGATGGTGCCATTGTTTGGTGGAGGAATTCCGGAGTCTGCGTACACAAATGAATGATTTGATGCAACAACTACAAACTCTCCAATTGAACATGCCTCATAGAGAACCACCACCAAATGAGGATGATGACAATGAGGATAACGAGGCACCACGTCGTGTCACCGGGTCATGGACATGGACGTGGTGGGTTTGGCCATGGTTTTGGTCATGCTCGGTTCTAGTTCTAGTTGGAGGTAGAGATTATGATGGTGATGATGATATGTTGTCCGGCATGGATGATCATCGACATGGTGGTGGCCATCATGGTTATCGTGACCGCCATCGTCGTCGTAATGATGATGGTTTAAGAAACGTGAAAGTGTCTATTCCCCTTTCAAATGGACAGAGAGAATGCTGATGCTTATTTTGAATGGGAGACCAAGGTGGAACAAATATTTGATTTGTATGAATACTCTGCTGAAAATAAGGCAAAGCTTGCAGCCATTGAGTTTAAAGGCTATGCCATAACTTGGTGGAATCAGGTTCGTCTCAATATCGAGAGTTGGGCATGTTCGTATAACTTGGGAAGACATGAAGAGAGAAATGCGACATCGTTTTGTTCCAAAGATATTACTCTCGTGATCTACATTTGAAGTGAAAACGTCTTGTGCAAGGTACTGTCATCGTTGATGAATATTTTCAAGAATTGGAAATGTGTGTACTTCAGATAGGGATAATCAAGATGAGGAATCCACAATGGCTTGGTTTCTAGTTGGCCTCAATAAACCCATTGCTGATAAAGTGGATATGACAACCTACACATGTCTCACCGAGTTGGTTCATTTTGCAAAGAGGGCTGAAAGGCAAATTGCTACGTCTTACAAATACAATGCTTCATGGCGTCATTCCCAATAGCAAGGGGATGTCACGCCTCAATTCCAACAGCAAGGAGCTGCAACACCCAAATCCTCATCTCGTGGAGCAACTAGATATCTTCCAACTTCTTCCAAACAATTGGATGTGAAAGGTAAAGCTGTGAGTTCAAGTCAGCCCACTTTTTCTACTGCAGCCACCCAACGCAAGACAAGCAAGATTGAGTGTTTTAAGTGTGGTGGTCATGGGCATAAGCAAGCTGAATGTCCCAATCGTCGTACTATTATTGCACTTGTTGATGGTTCTTATGATTCCCAAAGTGAAGAGGAAGACGAGTTTAACAATGTATTTGCAGATCTTAATCTTGACACTTGTGAGTATTCAGCAGAGGATGGTACATTTGAGCTAGGTCTAAATTGTTTAGCCATTCAACCTATTCCAACTTTTGCTCACAATGACCTATTACACGATGTTGTTTCTCCATCTTTCGACGAGATTACTAGTGATGATTTTGATGAGTTGCTTGCTGATTTTCCTGATTTGACGCATTCTATAATGAACGCACCATCTCCTTCTTTGGTGGTGAGGCGAGTTCTTTCCACTCAATTTGTTGCTGCTGAACAAGGACAATGCCATAATTTGTTTCAATCCAGATGCAAAGTGAAAGGACAAGTGTGCCATTTCATCATAGATGGTGGGAGCTGCAATAATATTGTTAGTGCTTTGCTTGTTGAGAAGCTTGGCTTGCATCCACGTCGCCATCCACATCCATACCATATGCAATGGTTGAATAACTCTGGGACAGTTAAGGTTTCAGCCATGATTCGTTTGTCATTTTCCATTGGTGATTATCATGGAGAGGTGGATTGTGATATTGTCCCCATGCAAGCATGCCATTTGCTGCTTGGTCAGCCCTGGCAATTTGATGTGGACTCGGTGCATTTTGGATGGTCTAATAAACACACTTTCATTCACAATGACAAGAAGGTGGTTCTTATTCCATTATCTCTAGAGGAGATACATGCTTCAGATATGGCTCGCAAGAAAAGAGAGGAATCTGACAAAAGAAAATTGAGTAAGATCCCCAACATAAGTAAGGGAGAGAGTTCTAACCCATCCAGCCACATAAAGACTCATGCCAATCCTAAATGTACCACGCCACAATCGAGTGTCTCTTTGTGAGCAAGAGTGATATGAGAGAAGTGAGAAACACCACAGCCCCATTCTTTGTGCTCTTGCACAAGGAGGTCCTACTTTCAACTAACGATTTACCTTCATCGCTGCCTAGTGTTGTTCTTGATCTCTTATAGGACTTCGAAGATGTTTTTCCCGATGAGATACCAGCTGGACTTCCTCCACTCCGTGGAATTGAGCATCAAATTGATTTGGTACCAGGTGCTTCTCTTCCAAATCGTCCAGCCTACCGCACCAATCCCACAGAGACAAACGAAATTCAGCGATAGGTAAAAGAGCTTTTGGACAAAGGGTATGTTCGTGAATCCTTATCACCATGTGCTGTTCCCGTTCTTTTAGTTCTAAAGAAAGATGGCTCTTGGCGCATGTGTGTTGATTGTCGTGCTATCAATGCTATAACTGTTCGATATCGCCATCCCATTCCACGACTTGATGACATGTTAAATGAATTGAGTGGTTCCATCATTTTCACCAAGATTGATTTGCGTAGTGGCTATCATCAAATCCGCATGAAACTTGGTGATGAATGGAAAACAGCGTTTAAAACTAAAATTGGTCTCTATGAATGGCTTGTGATGCCATTTGGCTTGACAAATGCTCCTTCAACTTTTGTGCGCTTAATGAACCATGTTTTACGAGCTTTCATTGGCAAGTTTGTAGTTGTTTATTTTGATGATATTCTGATCTATAGCAAATCATTTGATGAACATCTTGATCATATCCGTCAAGTACTTGCTGTTTTGAGGAAGAGAAATTGTATGGCAACATTGCTAAGTGCACCTTTTGCACGCACCGTGTTGTTTTCCTTGGCTTTGTTGTTTCCATGCAGATGGTATTCAGTGTTGATGAAGAGAAGGTTAAAGCAATACACAGATTGGCCTACACACCGTAAATGTGAGCCAAGTTCAAGCTTTCATGGTCTTGCAAGTTTCTATAGGCGTTTTGTCAAAATTTCAGCACCCTCGCTGCACCCCTTAACAATCTCACAAAGAAGGATGTTCCATTCACATGGGGCCATGACAAAGACCAAGCATTTCACACACTGAAAACATAGCTTTGTGAAGCACCGCTGCTACAACTTCCTGATTTTGGTAAGACATTTGAGATCGAATGTGATGCAAGTGGTATTGGCATAGGAGGTGTACTGCAAGAAGGTAAACCTGTTGCCTACTTTTCTCTAAAAAGCTAAATGGTCCACATCTGAATTACTCGGTTTATGACAAAGAGCTTTATGCCTTAGTTCGTGTTTTGGAAGTTTGGCACCATTACTTGTTACCTAAAGAATTTGTAATTCATTCTGATCATGAAGCATTGAAATATCTTAAAAGCCAAGGCAAGCTGAACCGTCGACATGCTAAATGGATTGAGTTCATTGAAACGTTTCCCTATGTTGTCAAACATAAGCATGGTAAAGATAACATTGTTGCCGATGCCTTGTCTAGAAGATGTGCATTGATTACACAACTAGATACAAAAGTGCTTGGTTTGGAATCCATTAAAACACTTTATGCTATTGATGCTGATTTTAACGAACCTTTTTCTCGTTGCATTGATGGAAAAGGTTGGGATAAATATTATGTGCATGATGGCTTCTTGTTTCGGACTAACAAAATATGCATTCCAGCTTGTTCGATTCGTCAAGTTCTTTTGCGGAAGCACATGCAGTGGATCTGCTGGTCATTTTGGTGTCAAAAAGACATTGGACATGCTCTCTGATCATTTCTTTTGGCCACATATGCGATGTGATGTCCAGCGGCACGTTGGGTGCTGCATCGTTTGCTTGAAAGCTAAGTCCCGCCTCAATCCCCATGGTTTATATACTCCATTACCTATTCCACATGTACCTTGGGAAGATATATCTATGGACTTTGTTCGGGGTTACCTCGGTCTCGAGAGGGAGGGATTCTATTTATGTTGTTGTAGATCACTTTTCTAAAATGGCACATTTTATCCCATGTCATAAGAGCGATGATGCTTCACACATTGCTGATTTGTTTTTCAGGGAGATCGTTCGTTTACATGGAGTTCCAAAGACTATTGTTTCAGACCGGGATACAAAATTTCTCAGCTACTTTTGGAAGACATTGTGGGCTAAGCTTGGCACAAAGTTGTTATTTTCAACCACTTGTCATCCACAAACGTATGGGCAAACAAAAGTTGTCAACCGTACCTTGTCAACCATGTTGCGTGCTGTGTTGAAAAAGAATTTGAAGCTCTAGGAAGACTGCCTTCCACATGTTGAATTTGCTTATAACAGGGCAGTCCATTCTACAACAAACTCTTGTCCATTTGAAATTGTTTATGGGTTTAAACCGCATACTCCCATGGATCTTTTGCCTTTACCATTACAGGAACAAGTTAACTTGGATGCTACGAAAAGATCAGACTTTATCAAGCGGTTACATGTGGAGACAAGAAAGAATATTGAGAAGAAATCAGCACAATATGGAAAGCAAGCAAACAAAGGTAAGAAGAAGGTTACATTCCAGCCAGGAGATCTTGTATGGTTGCATCTATGCAAGGATCGCTTTCCCCAATAGCGTAAGAGTAAGTTATCCCCTAGGGGTGATGGTCCATTCAAGGTTCTCCAACAGATAAATGATAATGCTTACAAACTTGAGCTGCCACCTGAATATTCAAATGTGAGTACCACATTCAATGTCAAAGACTTGCTTCCATTTCCTGGTGAGCCTGAGTCAAGGACGACTCCTTCCCAAGAGGGGGAGGCTAATGAAGACATTCCTAGCATTCACTCATCTCCAAATGAAGCTACACTTGATATAGCTGGTCCAATTACAAGGAGTAGAGCTAAACAATTGGAGAAGGAAATTCATTCTCAGGTGAACGCTAACCTTATGCTTAATAATCAGATTACATTGAATGAACATATGCTTTTGAGTACTTGTTTCAATGTTCTTAGGAATGATGGAGTGCACGAACAAGCATGGGATGATGATGGATTCTGCCCGCCAAATATATGCATGGAACCTGGACGTGCATGAGAGAGGAAAGGCCATTCACTACCATGAATATCACCAGTTGAAGTGCAAGCAAATAATTTGGGAGTTAGGAATACATGCAACCAAAGAATCGGGTTGTTGTCCACACACTCCCAAAGATGCATGCGAGAGAATACCAACCAGCTAGGCGCCTACTACTAGGCTTGGTTATTAATAAAAGTAGTCTTTGCAACTTCCCACTACATGTTCTCAATTATTTTCCACCAAACCGAAACTCCACTAGTGCTATATATCCCCGTAATGGATGACGTGAACAGGAACTCGTGATTGCAATTTCAGAAATACCAACTCTTGGAATTCTTGTTCCAGCGTGAGTCTTGAGAGGCTTGCAAACTTGTTCTTTCGATTCCTAAGGGAGTTGTAGAACGCTGAACTGCGGTTCACCCAGTTTGTGCCTTCACGTCTATACGGCGTGATTGCGTGGGCTGTTCGTCGGTACGTGGAAGGGTGATTGTCTCGGTAGTTCGTCGCGTGGACAGCCTCGCGGTGCATTGCCTCTTCACTAGGTCGCGCAACGATAATTTATCAAGTTCGTAGATCCTACGAGAAGATCAGGCCACAACAACTTGCTACACGTGCTGCATAGACGTGTGCACATCAGCAAGATCCTTGAAAGTGGCCTCGAATCTACGAGTGCCAGTCATCCAGATCAATTTTTCATTCTCAGCCTGAACCTCTAGTGTAGCATAAAACTAGCAGATCACTGCTTCATTCCAATCCTGCCTGAACTCAAGTACCTTGTTCCAACCCATGACCTTGAACATGTCCACCAAATCAGCCATCTGTGCATAAGTGTTGATGGTAGTTAACATACATCATAAACCATCAATAAAACTTGTATAAATGCATGAAAATGATCACCAACATAGGGTTAGGGGTTTAAACTGAGGAATTCCATGAGTTTTGGTGAATCTATGTTTTCAGCAGGGTTTATCTAGAAAACTATCAAGTGGACCTAATCATTAGATTTAATCATGCTTATATGCGATGAAACCAACTCAGGATGACTCCAGAAGGCAAACCACAGCGACAGGGCATGAGCCACTACCATGTAAGGCCAGCCAGCCCCACCTGCAGGTCGACCGGCCTATGGGGCCTATGTGTCAGCCTCTCCTTCAAATGTCGGTTCTCTACCGCCTTAAAGATCAAATCTATGTCGTTGCTCAAGGTTGGTTTGATCTGAGGGTCTAGAATTAATGTTGCCCCCTATATATATATCACCCTAGACCCCCCTGAGGCATCAATCAATCATCAATTGATCATCTTCAGAGCATCCACAATTATTTGGGAAGATTTACCAGAGAGAATAGAATAGATCTCCAATTCCTCAAAGTTTTAGTATAAGCTAGCTAGTAGATTCAAGTAGAGTTGGGCTATTGCTCAGGATTCTAGATTCATCATCCAAAGGCTAGGATAACCATTGTATCCTCTATTATTCATTAGTTTATGCTTAATCTATATTATGTTTCTATTTATTATGTTCTTAGTTTGCTTCAGTAGTATGCTTGATATAGTCATAGTTGATACTAAGTTTATGCATAAGTTCACAAAGAGCTTAGCTCAGTACTCGAGTGAGTTAAGTGGTCAATATTATGTAAGTGTGGTGTTTATATGTTGTTTACCTACGGATACACTCTACATTCCGGGCCATGTGGTAGATCACGAGTGTGACATTCTCATTGAGTCCTTTGTAGTCCACTCTCTGTCTGTAGAACAAGTAGGACCCAATTGTGAAGGAAGTCAAGCTCTGTTCTTGATTTTCCTTAGTAATGTTCCTTATGCGTAGATGAAGAGTTAATTATGCTATAGATGAAAGTATATTTACTAGGGGTGTACATAAGACTTAGTACATAGGAATGACTTAGGAATCTTTCTCTTAATTAATCACTTAGTCTAGCTATACTACATTTATGAGTATCTATTTCTATCTCTAGATTATCATTATTGCCCTATACTTATTGTCGTAGAACGGACCAATTTATAAGGGCACAAGTACAATGGAAGTCCGCAAGCGGTCGCACTGTCATACTTGAGCCCATATAAATCCGGTAGTCTATCGAGTACCACGACAGGTCTCGATAAACGATCCACATACAACCAATATCGTACATGATTCAACATATATGTCACATATTACATAGAGTTCACAGATATAGTTCCTTCATCAGAGTATGAAATAGAGTTATTACAAACCAAGTTTGATAGATAGTAGCGGAAGCAAATTGAGTTCAAAACTAGCATTTGTCAACATAGTTCAAATACAGTGCCAACACCTGATCATAATAAACAAAAGCATAAAGAAGGATTATTAAAGATGCCTGCCCAAGGCTCACTCCTCATCCACGGCGGGATAGAAGCAATTCTTGCAATAGACGTGATAGATGGTACCATCTGCAACAATGGGTATAAAACCCTAAGTATGAGAAGGTACTTAGCTAGACTTACCCATCATAAACCAGAAATAAAATGACTCCAAGGATTATGCAAGGCTTTATAAGTGGAGGTAGCTTGACAACATTTTGCATAAAAAGCGATTAACTTAGTTATACAATTATACTTTGGTCATCAAGTTAATTATAGCTATTCATCTCTAGATTAGCAACTATCCTATGCCAAACATGTGGTATATCATTTTAAGAGCATACAATAATAACCATAGCCGGTGTAGTAATTCCATGTTTATCCGAACCATCACATTCCATAATACAATTACTACGATGTTGGAGATAGCCAAGTTTCTCACTATCTGAGAGAGATGGCAATTTGAATCGATTTCAACCAGCTGAGAATTTATTCCTAACACAAACCCAGGCAGACTAGATCAACTATCTCCTTAGGTCACCTTTGGTACAACTCAAGTCCACATTTGGCGGGTTCGCCCAGTGCCGCACAATTAGGGACAACCAACTGCCAGGACGTTCAGGCCCGACCTGCCCTTGGGCTCACGTCTAGCTCTCCGCACATCCTTACTACCATCCAGAGTGCGCACTCTAACATAGTAGGGCCCGGCTTGAGTTGAGCTACTCGGCTTCATGGTCGGAATGAGTTATCCGGCCAGCTAAGTGATAGGCATGCGTTCAATCTTGTCAAAAGTTCCAACAATGGTATGGTCCTTGGTCGGCACAGATAGGATCACATGAGTCAGCCTACACATAGACTCTGCCCAGCCTCCATTTACATTACCCCATGGTTCTTTTCCACGATAGCAAATATCGCCAACCGTGCTTCGGTATCCACCTATATCTCGTAGGTGATAGAAAATCACCCGACTTCTACCGATCTAAGCATGGCTAAGCATATATTCGATCCTGAACCTACACGGGGTTAAAGGTATATGTATCTAGACTAGATAGTTCCATGCATCAAGTGTTTCCAATCAATTCTTATAACCTAATGCATCAATCATAAAGGACTCAAGTAGTATTTGGTAAAACACTGGGAGACATAGAATGCTCCGGGGCTTGCCTTTGAGAAAAGAGGTGGGGCGGTGATCTGGGCACTTAGGGAGCTCTTCTAGAGTCTGCTCCTCTTCTTCTAGAGCTGCGGCCTAAGGTGTCTCTTGCTGATCCCCTTCCTCTTCTTCGTTGAGTTCGAGCAACGTTATCTCCTCGGTCGATCCTATATGCATGAATATGGCATAAGATATCGTGAATGCATGTATGACGACCCATATAATATGATAAAACATGACAAATGCATCCTTGTAAGTATTTTCAATAGTATGGTGCCAAAGTAATAGCAAGTGTGTCCTATTCTACTGAGTAGCTGCATATCTCTTCTCTATTACTTAAGCAAATACTTCTGCAAGGTATTTACCGAACTACAAAATAGCAGCTACTTGTTTTAACCATAACTGGAGTAATATACTTCAAAATCATATGGTTGTGGACATTCTGGAAAGCTTATGAAATTTTCTACAACTTTCTTTTAATACCCTTAAGGTGGTTCAACAGTTATATAGGTCAAACAATTCAGTCAATCAAATCTGTCCTGAGAGCAAACAATTAGGGCAGCCAACTTCTAACAGCCAAAACTCTTAAATCCTAAGGTCTATAACCATGAAAATTTAACACAAGGTATATTAGGAAGTTATCTACAACTTTGTTATTAACAAGTTTTACAGAAAAGGCCATTATCAACATGAAATCATCAACACAACAAGAACTATACATGCAACCATCTATTTGAATTACAAAGCAACAATTAATTAGTTGCATACAACCAATTGCTTCTGAGCCTTACTATGAACATCAATAGTTACTATGCATCACAAGCACCATAGAAAACATCATTGTGGGGGGGGTACAAACCTGGATACCCATGGCAGACCACATGGGCTGCGCCCCTAGGGGCGGCCCAGCCCACAAGACGAAGCCTTGTGGGGCACGACTCTGCTCGGCGCCTCCGACAAGACACTGGGAAGATATCCTGAAGATACTATGAGTTCTGTTAGGATACGTATGATCCCAAGATTCTTGTAATATGTTATTACTTTCCAGTTATCTCTCAGATCTAACCGACTTGTAACCCTGCCCCCCGGACTATATAAGGCGGGCAGGGCCCCCCTCCAAACTCACGCAATATCATACGATAGCTAATACAAATCAACAGACCACAGGAGTAGGGTTGTCGGGTTCATAAACCCGGGGTCCCTTGGGGACCGGCTTCCAGGCCAAGGCTCGACCCGAGAGTCTAAAAACAACAGGGCAAAGGGGCAGTCCAACAACCGACCGGAAGGTCTGGCCCAAGAAGAGCAACGCCCGCGCCCATCTATCCGACCGGAGCGCTCGCTTTGGGCTCCAACCGCCTCCGGACAGCCTCTTCGATCGGAAGGCCTACCTCGAGCCCTACTTCCGACTCCAACCCCGCGTCTCTCCGACCGGGGTACGTAAGAACCCTGCTCGCCGCTCTTCTCCGACTGGCGCAACTGAAGCCGACTGGGGCCATCCGACTGGGGACGCCCGCTCGAAAGGGACCAAGGATGAATGGAGAAGGCAGCACGCGAGTCAAACCACGATACAGGGACCATACCCTATACACCTGTGGGAATAGTGCTCCACAACCACCTTGACACAAACAGTATTGTAGGCACCGACATTTATCCCTACAGTATTGTAGGCGCCGTTGGACTCCCTTATGGCAAAAAGCCCCGCACATGCCTCTGGGCATCAATAGTGTTGTAGGCGCCGGGATTCACCATGCTCGGTAAACGTGGTGAGGCTCCTCACATGCCTCTGGGCAAGCAGTATTTTGCAGGTACCGACATCAACCCTTCCTAAAGAAGACAACGTAACCTCCCACGTGCACCTGACATTCTACAGTGACATCAACAGTGTTGTGGGAGCCTACCATTATCCAATCCTCATTGGTGTGGCCAACAGCTTAAAAGCATCTGTACCCTCTCCCTCTCACCTGTAAAGCCATCCCCTTCATCTATAAAAGGGGATGCACTCCCTCCAACGAATGGACCGATTCATTCAAGCTCAGTTCCTTTAGATTCATTAGTCCAATAGCTCACAACCACAGAACCACCAGGTTCGGACCTCAAGCACACGCTTGAACACTTAGCTCATAGCGGAGTTCCTGTCGCTCTCGGCCCTTCCGACTAGAGCTGACCGGGCCTCTGGTACCCCCCATCTTTCTCCTTCTTGTTTGTAACCCCACTGCAGACTTCGAGCACCTGGGCTCAGGAATAAAGTCACCGACCGACCCAAACTGGACGTAGGGCACGTTGCCTGAACTAGTATAAATCCTGTGTCATTGAGTGCTAGGCCACCTCCGATCACAACGTACAGCAAAACTACAAATATTCACTAGTTGGTGACTTTCTATACCTATAGTTGGTGCCGTCCGTGGGGAAGATGCTGTACGTTCAACACTTTTTGGTCATCGGATGGCCTATTTTTCCACCACCCCCACCGTGGCGGGCTCGGGCATACAATTCACTTTGGCTCGCTGGAATCTCCCGTACCCTCGCCTACCGGGATGCAGGTTCCACCCGTTTTTGAGCCATCCCAGGCCTTCCTCTTCGGAAGCCTAGACTTCGCCGCCGATCGGCTCGGCGTACTCCACCTCCGCGAGGAGACTCGCGACCCGGCACCCATCGGAGAGACGTCCTCCATCGACTCCGGGATGTGTGACTTCGACGGCGCAGCATCTGCGCTTCATTCTGAGCAAACTCTCTGCTCAAACCCCACTGTAAGTAATACACATACTTTTATTTGCCCTTTATTTATTATCTCCCATCGATCACCCGGAGGGACTGCACCGCCTACACCACAAACACCATACGATCGATTCCCCTACGGCCTTGCATCCTCCATGGATGCTTACGCTCAGGGGCTCCAAAGGGCACTGGCACCATCCCCACTCATGTCCAAATTCGTAGGAATGGCAGGCTTCGCTCCTGTCGTTTCCCATGAACTCTCGGATAATGAGGAAGAGAGCGACGGTTCCAGCATCGGTGATGTGGCACCCCGCCACCGTCCGTCCTGGGAGTGTGCTATGGCAGACAGTCCAGGATGGCCGTCGATGGTTGTGGAGTCTACACAAACTTACACCCCTCCGGACCCGCGTGTGGAGGCCCTCGCGTCTGCGCAAGCGCACGCCAAGGAATTACGACAACGGCGGCAGAACCAGCCGCCGCCTACGCTGGCACAGTCGGTGCGGCACGTTGCGCCCCATGTGCATGGCCCAGCGGGTGGCACTCGGGGTCACGCTCGTCGGGTCCAGCACAACATCGTGAATGAGGGGAACGATGTCCCACAATTCGCCTGGGCCGGCCAGAATATCGTTGCTGCAGCAATGCTTCTGTGCGGTGTTCCCGAGCCCGTCCACCCCTGAGAGCGGGCAATCTACTGGAACCTCTGGGTTCTAGTAGAGGCCGCCATCGTCCAATAGGCAGAAAACTCCACGTCATGACTCCGACCGGCGCCCTCTCTCCCGACCGAGGGGACGGGGACGCGCCAGCCGGATCGCTCCGTTCGCTCGCCGCTGTAGCCGTCAGGCCCGGCTCAGGGTGCGGCAGCCACACCATGGTCCGACCGGGTGCCTGCTCCATGCCGACCGCCGGTACACGAGCGCCCTGATCCACACCAGGATGCTCATAGCATCATCAGCGACCAGCATCAGGCCCGACATGATAACGATGTCCGCCGTACGGCAGCAGGCGACGTGGATCCCGACCAAACCATTGAGGGAAGCAGTGAAATGCGCCCTAGGCACAGTCGCCGGCCGGACGACCGGAGCCCTAGCTCTGAGGGCCTGGGGCCACGGGCCTTTAGCCGGCGTATCCGGAGAGCACCGTTCCCGTAGCATTTCTGGCCTCCCTCTAACATCACCAAATACACTGGGGAGACAATCCCAGACATTTGGCTCGAAGACTTCTGGCTCGCCTGCCGAGCCGGAGGAGTGGATGATAACTATTTCATCATCCAATATCTTCCCATTTGCGTAGGGGAACATGTTCGGGCATGGCTTGAATTCCTTCCACACAACAACATCCGCGACTGGGCAGACCTCAAGAGGGTCTTCATCGGGAATTTCCAGGGGACGTACGTCCGCCCGGAAAACTCCTAGGACCTCAAGAGCTATCAGTAGGAGCCCAGCGAGTCCCTACGGGATTACATCTGCAGGTTTTCTCAATGATGCAACTCCCTCCCTGATGTCGTCGATGCAGACATCATCAGCGCATTCCTCTCTAGGACAAACTAAGAGTCCCTGATCCACAAAGCTTGGCTGCCTAAAACCCCGTACCACCTGCGATATGCTCCACGTTGCCACCAACCACGCCTCCGGTGAGGAGGCGGTCAAAGCGGTCTTCAGTAGAGGCCATGACAAAGGCGAGCCCAAGCACGTGGATCTAGACGAAGGCCCCTCCACTCAAAGGGGCAAGAAGAACAAGAAGGATCGGTGCCGGTCGGACAACACCGCGTTGGTCGCCGCGGCTGATCGCACACCCAGGCAACCCCAACAGGGACTGCCTGACCACTTCAATAAACTCATGGATGGTCCGTGCACCAACCATGCCTACCCTATCAAACACCTCTACAAGGAATGTGAGCTTCTCAAACATTTCCTCTGATAGGCCGGCAGGTCAAAGGAGGGAGATGGCAAGGAGCCGGCAGCCAAGAAGGGAGGCGCGACAGGCAAGGATGGAGACGGTTTCCCTAAACCTGAGGAGTGCCTAAAACCCCTGAACCTGAGGACACCATCTGGACTAAACACCAGCATAAGGTACACTACAGGGAGGCATGCGCCGCCGAGACGGTCGTCCCCTCCTTCCTCAGCTGGTCAGAATCCCCGATCACCTTTGATCAGAGGGACCATCCCTCCTGCGTCGCAAGACCGGGACGCTACCCGCTCGTCGTCGACCCCATCGTCCACAAGAAGCGCCTCACCAAGGTGCTGATGGACAGGGGCAGCGGCCTCAACATCCTGTACATTGACACCCTCGATGCCATGCGCATCACCCGATCGGATCTCCGCCTGGCAGGCTCCCCCTTCCACAGGGTAATCCCAGGAGCACAGGCATACCCGCTCGGACAGATCGATCTGCCCGTCACGTTCGGCAGCTGGGCCAACTTCTAATTAGAGGTCCTCACCTTCAAAGCGGTGGACTTTCTAGGGTCCTACCACGCCATCTTGGGGCGGCCATGCTACGCAAGATTCATGGCAATCCCTAACTACACCTACCTCAAGCGGAAGATGCCAGGACCAAACGGCGTAATCACCGTGAGTAGCGCCTTCTCGCATGCCCTCGTGTGCGACCACGAGCACTACGAGCTCGCCACCATGGTCATCAACTCATCCGAGCTCCCGCAGCTCGGGGAGTCGTCAACCCAGTAGTGCCAGACTACAACAAATCGACCTCCTTGACGGCCTTCCGCCCGCTCGAGGAAACCAAGGTAGTGCATGTCGACCCCACCGACCCAGCCAAAATGGTGCGAATCAGGACCTAGCTCCTGGCCAAATAGGAATGCGAGCTCGTCGACTTCCTGCGCGATAATCGCGATGTGTTTGCATGGCAGCCTTCTGACATGCCGGGGATACCACGGGAGGTCACTGAGCATGCACTGGGCCTTATCCCAGGCTCAAAGCCCGCCAAGCAATGCCTACGTCGTTTCGACGATGAGAGGCGCAGGGCCATAGGCGAAGAGATCGCCAAGCTCCTAGCAGCTGGATTCATCAGGGAGGTTTTCCACTCCAACTGGCTCGCCAATCCCATCCTTGTCAGAAAAAAGACCGGAAGTGGAGAATGTGCATTGATTATACTGGACAAAACAAGACATGTCCAAAGGATCACTTTCCCTTGCCATGCATAGACCAGATAATCGACTCCACCTCGGGTTGTGAGATCCTCTCCTTTCTGGATGCCTACCCAGGCTATCACCAGATCACGATGAAAGAGTTCGATCAACTTGCAACCTCGTTCATCACCCTGTATGGTTCGTACTGCTACATGACCATGCCTTTTGGCTTGAAGAACACTGGCGCCACCTACCAAAGGTGCATGCAGCAATGCTTCGCCGACCAAATCGACCCGCCCAATTAGCCTGATCAGGCCGAACGGCCGAAACCAACAATTGCCATCTATGTTGATGACATAGTGGTCAAAACAGCTCGACCGTGCGATCTGATCACAAACTTGGCAGCGACGTTCATGAACCTCCGAAGGTTCAACATCAAGCTGAATCCCAAAAATGTGTTTTCGGGGTTCCAAAGGGGAAGCTGCTCGGGTACATCGTATCCGAGCACAGCATCGAGGCCAACCCCGAAAAGATCATAGCCATCTCCAACATGGGTCCCATATGCAACGTCAAGGGCGTGCAGAGGCTCACCGGCTGCCTGGCTGCCCTAAGCCACTTAATCTCCTGGCTTGGCGAACGGGGGATGCCACTCTACAAGCTCCTCAAAAAGACGGATGCCTTCATTAGGACTAAGGAAGCCCAACAGGCTCTCGAAAGCCTCAAAATGTCCCTGACGTCGACCCCAATCCTCGTCGCTCCTAAACGGGGAGAAACCCTCCTCCTTTACGTCGTGGCAAGTAACCATGTGGTGAGCGCTGTCCTGGTCATCGAGAGGGAGGAACCGGGACATCAGCTCAAGGTACAACGACCCAAATACTTCATCGGAGAAGCACTTACCGACCCCAAGGTCCGGTACCCCCAGGTGCAGAAACTCCTATACGCCATACTAATGGCGACCAGGAATGTAACAGAACCGACCAAATCATAAGAACGTAAGTACAAAAACAATCACTGAAGTGATCAAATTCCTGTACTTAAGCTCCCATAATCCCGGTAGTCCGGAAATCACGAAGGATTTCAACCAACTCTCGACATACAAACCAAGATCATAATGATTCAACACAACACATCATTCGTTACAACATTTCACAAGTAGCATTCGGATTACATCCATCAGAGTTCAAATAAAATATTATAAACCAAGTTTGAGTGTGCGGAAGAAACATAGTTTAGTACATAACTTCATAGTTTCAAATACATTACCAGATCAGAGTCATGTCCCACAAAAGCATTATCAGGTACGAGAACTAGTAGAGACCGCGCCCAACGGTCTAGTCTTCATCCCCAGCTGGGAGAAGGCAGTACTTGCAGCAACCAAAGAAGAATTGGTCATCTGCAACAGGTGGGAGATAAACCCTGAGTACGAGAAGGTACTCAGCTAGACTTACCCGACAAAACAGAAATAAAAGACACCAAGGATCATGCAAGGCTTTTCAGGTGGGCTAGCTTGACACAGTTGCATAAAAGAGCTTATGTTTATAATAACCAATTTAAACTTATTATCAAGCTTATCATTATTTACCTGTCCACTAGATTAGCACCTGTACTAGAGCACTCACTTATTAGGAGCAAACAATATTAACCATAGCAGGTATAATAAGGCTGTCATCATCATATCATCATTTCTGAACCATTAAGTATTAAGTGTATCTACATTGGAGATAAGCCCGTCAAGTTCTCACTAACCGGGAGAGACGGCGATTCGAATCAAATTACAACTCAGCTGAGGGGGTATTCCTAACTCTCACCCTGGCATACTTTGCAAGGGTAGTCGTGGGTCACCTTTGGAACATCTCAGGAACCAAATTCGTGGGTTCGATCAGCGCCAGCACTCTCAGGGCCTTCTGCCAGGACGATCAGGACTTTTAAATCACCTGCCCTTGGACTCACGCCTACGGCTCCCTTCCGAGGCGCACTTTATACTTATCGACTCCCGGCCTGAGGTGAGCTACTCGGCTTCGCGGTCGGTCATCGGACACGGCCAACTAAGAGAGAGGCATGCGTTCAACATGAACAGGAAAGGCTCCAAGAATTAGTCCTTAAGCGACACAGACGGAGTCACTGCAAACCGGCAAGCCTCCGTCCGGTCTTCATTTCAATTTAAGACTGGTTCTTTTCCACGATAGCAAATATAGCCAACCGTGCCACATATATCTTCCTATATCTCGCAGGTGACAGAAAATCACCCGACTTCTACCGCGTTTAAGCAGGGCTAAGCACTACTCGAGCCTGAGCTACATAGGATTCAGGGTAACAATATCTGGACAAGGATTGGGTAACCAATGCAGCAATGGTTTGCATCCAACACCTAAACTTAATGCAACAATATATATATATATAGATATATAATAATAATAATGTAACTGCATTTTGGAAATTAGGAGGCTTAATATGCTCCAGGGCTTGCCTTTCACAAAGTTGCAAGGACGGTGGTCCGGGCACTCAACGGCGACCTCGTCCGGCACTTCTCCTGAAGGTTGCTCCTCCTGAATTTCCGGTGTCGACTGCTGCTGCTCGTTCGGTTCCTCGAATTCCAGCAGGGTTACTCCTTCTGGTACACCTATTGCATGCCGATGCAAAAGATAATTATCATGGATGCATAAGGAATGACATGATGCTCATGATGAATGAATCACAGTGAGTGTTTACGAAAGCATCACTGGACACTCGTTTACCGAGTAATTAGCTCTATTCAAATCACTTTAAGCATGTATCCAACTTAACTTAAATAACAAGAGCAACTTACCTAACTTGCATAACCTAAGATAAAGATGCTCATCTTCAGTTAAAGGCCTAACACCTAGGAACATTACCAAAAACTTAGAACTAGTAAAGACATACTTAAAATTACAGTTAAAGCTTCATATGCAAACAAGTAGTCACTTAATTCAATCATAACCAAAATTCTATAAATCCAAATGACTTGCAAGAGGACATTCTGGAAATCTTATGAAATTCTCTACAATTCATTTGTAAACATCAAAGCATGATTCTTAAGTTAACCAAATCAAATTCCAGTAACCTAGAATCTGTCTCGCAATGACAGGGTTGCTAACTTAATTATTTAATGATGATGCAAAAGCCTAATTTGACCAAACCAAGTTTACCAACTTGTTTTTCATACCTAAGAAACATTAGAAAGTATAGTGCCAACTTCTAAATAATTTATTAAATATCTTTTTCCAATTTATTTAGTTAATTAGGTGATTTAAGCAATATATAGTAAAACTATTCATAAAAATCTACAAAAATTACAGTAGCTATCTCATGCTGCACATAGACTACCATAAAAATTTCAAAGCCATTGGGCAAGTAAAACTTGCTGTATCTAAAATAACAGATGACATGTCTATTTCTAGCATAATTAGGAAACCTTATTAAAAAGTGTCAAGCAATAGATTTCCCATTTTTCCTAGCCTCATTCTAGCATAAGAATAGCACTCATCAAATTTTACCTTCACTGGATCTATAGAAAAATTATGAAAATTCTCACAAGATCTACCCATTAATAAAAGGAAATTCTATAACTTAAAAACTACACATGCACTAGCTCTGAAATTTTAACCAGAACTTCTAATAAGTAGTAATAGACTACCCATAAAATTTCATAATTTTTGGACCACAGAAACTCAAGATAAAATTCAAACAAGTTTGCATGCATCTAAAAACACATTTCAAAGTCCTATTTAATTCATCCAGAATTTCTAAAACATGTGCTCATATAATATTTTTATTAAATACTAGACATGACCAGGAACTCAACAAAATTGGAACCATAATATTTGGATCTACCAAACTTGAGTTACATATTTTTGAAATTGTGCACCAAACTGTGAAAAACAGTTAAACAAAACAAACATGAAAACCTAACCGCTACTGGGCCAATCCGAAGAATCACGGCGGCCCATGAATACGCGCTGGCGCGGCCCAAGACGCAGCGCAGCCCAGCTTGCTCCCGCCGCGCGCGTCAGCGGCTGACAGGGTGGACCCGCGCGTCAGCGAGACAGGCAGGGGAGCGGAGGAAGGCGACGGCGCAACTCACCGCCGGTGGCTCCTCCGGCGAAGGCAACGGTGCCAACAGTTTCGCCTCACCCTAGCGGACCTAGGGGAACCATCTATTGCAGCTAAGGACGTAGCTAGAAGGGGTGGCGATGGCCACTGCAGCGCTCGGCCACGGCACGGCCAGCTCCGGCGAAGCTACGACGTCACGGCCCTAGTGGCTCACTCAATGAGCTTCAGCGTCACATACAGAAGCTAGCGCAAGGGAGAGAAGGGGCGATAAGGGGCTCGAGCAGCACGGCCACGTGCGAGCTCGGCCGGCGGCAGTCATGGCGACCCGGTGGAGCCGCGCTCACGGTGAGAGCTACCTGAGGCGAAAATGGAGTGGCGGTGGGGTCGAGGACGTGGAGAGGCTCACGATGGTGCTGTGGTTCAGAGGAATCGGGCAATGGCGCTCGGTTTTGGGTGGAATTGGCTCGGCGATGCTTCGATGTTCCGGTCGCCGTGCGCACGAAGGAAGGAGAGGAAATGCAAAATGGAACGGCGACTCGGCGGGCAGGCACAGGGGCTTCAAGACGCGGCTGTCCGCGCCAGGGCGTCCACGGCGCGTGGCCTGCGCGCTCAGGCGAGCGGCGACGGGTGGCGCCACACGGCGTCATTTTTCTGAAACAGTCGGCCATGACTGTCACTGACTGATTTCTGAAAATAGCGATTCAGGGTTCATCGACGATGACTGACAGCACCTATTCGACGATCATTAACTCCTAATCCGTGGCGATCTAGACTATGCCACAGTTAACAAAGTTGCTCATCTATATGTGAACTACAACTCTTTCCACTGGAGCTCAAGCTGGTTTGGCTTTGTTAGGGAGATACATGGCTCCAAACATTGGTACACGAAACTGTACTTCACTTTAGGACTTAGAAAAATTTGCTAAGTATGAAATCAACATGTACTTCTGACTTGTGGGCCATGTTTGAGCATGTTCTAGCCATTTTCATGAGTTGGTTATAAAAAAACTTTTGTTCCTTGATAAATTAGCTACAACTTTTGTAAAGAGTGCACAGCCATGCAAAGTCTCTAGGTTGGACTTTTGAATCAGTCAAACGATGACACTCCAAGGGTCAATTCAAGTCAAACTTGCACTTGAGGGCATTTTGGTCATTTTGGTCAACATGAACAATGTCCCAACAAGTAACCTAAGTATAGTTAAGGTGTAATAGACCATGATCAACCACTTTACAAAATTGTTATACCACTTCTACTGATCACATGTGATAACGAAAGTAAAACAAGCAATTCATACATATGTTTCAATACAATGTTTCACATGTTGCATGACCTTGTTGTTATCCTATACTTGTCACATTACTACCATGTTGCCATGCTTCAAGATATGAAAAATTTATGTTGCATTCATACGTTGCACTACTACCACTCTAAGCAATCAAGCATGAAACACATACAATTTAAAATGTTGCATATGTATGTTTCAATGATAATGATATGATGACCTAGATAATGCACATGGTTATGAAATGACATGCAATTTAGTGGAAGCCTAAACACCTAGGGTGTTATAGCCCTCCCCCCTTAGAAAAATCTCGTCCCGAGATTTGGAAAGCGTACTCAATCAAGATAGAAAGTCGGATAGTTTTCCTTTAAATAATCTTCCTGCTCCCAAGTTGCATCCCGCTTCACTATGATTACTCCAAACTACCTTGTATAACTTAACCACTCATGTACGAGTCACTCTTTCTTGAGTATCCGTAAACTTGCACGGCTTTTCCTCATAAGAAAGATCAGATTTCAAGTTGACTTTCCTTGTTGCTATTCTTTCCTCGGGAATACGAAGACACTTCTTCAAATTGGGACACATGGAATACCGGGAATATAGCTCCCATCTCACGTGGTAGATCGAGCTTATATGCTACTCTTCCACTTTTCTCGATAATGCGGTAGGGTCCAACATATCGAGGCTCAAGCTTCCTTTTAATTCCAAAACGTTTGACTCCTTTCATAGGGGATACCTTCAAATAAACATGATCACCTACTTCAAACTCAATAGGTTTTCTTCTCTTGTCAGCATAGCTCTTTTGTCTAGCCTGTGCGACAGTCATATTCTTCTGTATAGTTCAGACTTGCTCTTCGGCTTCTTTTACAAAGTCAATACCATAGAATCTTCTTTCCCTAGGTTCCACCCAGTTCAAAGGAGTTCTACACTTGCGGCCATAAAGAGCTTCAAAAGGAGCCATTTTGATACTCTCTTGATAACTGTTGTTATAAGAGAATTCAGCGAGAGGTAACCAGTATTCCCAAGAGCCTTTGCAAGAGATAAGACAAGCTCTAAGCATGTCCTCAAGAATTTGATTAACACGCCACCGTCATCTCGATGTTTGCGGATGATAGGCGAATCATGGATTAGATGAGTGCCAAGATTCGATGTAAGCACTCCCAAAAGCGAGCCGTGAACCGAGGCCCTCTATCGTAAACAATGGATTTGGGTACACCATGGAGACGTACCACTTGTTGAAAATAAATCTCAAAGATAATTGTGCGGGTGATAGGTAGACTTGACCGGAATAAAGTGAGTGGATTTTGTTAGACGATCTATGATAACCCAGATGGAATCACAACCCTTTTTGGTAGTGGGTAATCCAATAATAAAATCCATGCTAATTTCTTCCCACTTCCAGCCAGGAATAGAGAGTGGCTGCAACAATCCGGGCCTTATGTGAATAGCCTTGACTCTGCAACAGTTATCACACCTTGCCACGTAAGCTGCGATTTCTTTCTTCATCTTGGTCCACCAATAATACAGCTTGAGATCTTGATACATTTTACTGCTACCAGGATGGATGGACAACTTAGAAGAATGGGCTTCAGCCATAATTTGATTTCTAAGTTCTTTATCTTTGGGTACCACAAGCCTATCATTAAACCAGAGAATTCCTTTGTCATCGACCCTAAAGTGCTTCGTCTCTTTCTCTTTCATCTTCCGCTTGATGTGAAACACACCCACATCAGTCTTCTGGAGTTCGATAATTCGACTTCTAAGAGAGCAATCCACAGTGATATTGTGGAGTATTACAGGATGAAGGAGGTGTGACAGATGAAAGTCTTCACTAACCAAAGAATTGCAATGGGCCTTTCTGCTTAAGGCATCAGCAACCACATTTGCCTTACCAGGATGGTAGTGCACTTGAAGGTTGTAGTCCTTGATCAATTCTAACCAGCGCCGTTGATGCATGTTCAACTCGGGTTGAGTAAAGATGTACTTGAGGCTTTTATGGTCAGTATAGATGTTGCACACATTACCCAGCAAGTAATGTCTCCAAATCTTCAGGGCATGAACAACTGCGGCTAGCTCTAAGTCATGGGTAGGATAGTTGACTTCATGCTTTCGAAGCTGGCGCGAAGCATAAGAAATTACTCGGCCTTCCTACATAAGAACACACCCCAAACCGGTGCCACATGCATCACAATAGACATCAAAAGGCTTTTCAATGTCAGGCTGTGCCAATACAGGAGCAGGGGTTAGCAAGGTCTGCAAAGTGTGGAAAGCCTCTTCACACTTCGGAGTCCAGACAAACTTCTCATCTTTTTGAAGTAGTCGAGTCATGGGCTTGGCGATTTTTGAGAAATCCGGGATAAAGCGACGATAATAGCCAGCCAATCCTAGGAAACTTTGAACTTCTGTGACCGTAGTAGGTGCCTTCCACTCAAGGACTTCTTGCACCTTCGTAGGGTCAACCGAAATTCCATCACCAGATAACACATGACCTAGAAAAGGTATCTTGTTCAACCAGAATTCACACTTGCTGAACTTAGCATAAAGCTGGTTGTCACGCAACCGAGTCAAAACAATTCTTAGATGTTCAGCATGCTCTTCTTCATTCTGAGAATATACAAGGATATCATCAATGAACACGATGACAAACTTGTCCAATTCTGGCATGAATACAGAATTCATCAGGTACATAAAGTGTGCCGGAGCATTTGTCAACCCAAAGGACATCACAAGGTACTCGAACAAGCCATAACGAGTAGAGAAAGCTGTCTTAGGTATATCTTCAGGACGAATTTTGATCTGATGGTAACCAGACCTCAAATCGATCTTGGAGAATACCTTAGCTTTGGAGAGCTGATCAAACAAAATATCGATGCGAGGAAGAGGGTATTTGTTCTTGATGGTAACAGCATTTAGGGGATGATAATCTACGCACATGCGCAAAGATTCATCCTTCTTCACAAAGATAGCCGGACAACCCCAAGGAGAAGAACTAGGCCGAATCAAACCTTTCTTCAATAGCTCATTCAACTGACTCTTCAGCTCAGCCAACTCATTGGGCCGCATTCTATAGGGCCTTCGAGAAATAGGAGCCGTACCCGGAATGAGTTCTATCTTGAATTCTACATCACGGTCCGGAGGTAATCCAGGCAAGTCATCAGGGAAGACATCTGGAAACTCACAGACAACGGGTAGATCCTCAATGGCTTTGGCTAGGGTAGCATTGGTTGTATTGTGAATAGAGATATCACGAGGTAACTGCACTAGAAAACCCTTCTTATCCACAGGATCCCTCAACATTACCACATGGGTTGACGTGTTGATCAGCACTCCATTCCCACTCATCCACTTCATTCCTAGGATTATATCAATTCCTACCCCCGGTAGAACTACAAGATCCGTGAGGAACTCTCGATCCCCAATTTCAAGCTTTACATCTTTTACTACTTGGTTAGTCATGATATTATTCCCAGCAGCACTAATGCAATAACCACCCTTGGCAATTGTAATCACATTCATCTTATGCTTAGATGCAAAAGTAGAACTCACAAAGGAATGTGAAGCACCCGAATCAAAGAGCACAACTGCAGGGTGATCATTAACAAGAAACTTACCAGCGGTGACCACTTCACCAGCAGGAATTTTCTCCACAGTAGTGTAGTGAACACGCCCCTAACGGACGTTTCCTTGAGCATTCTTGGGAGGATGGGGACATCTATTTGCCCAATGACCAGGCTGGTTATAGTTCCAACACGGCCTGTTAGCTGGTGGGACATTGGAGCTGCCCTGCCCAGAGGTATTCTTTAGCAAGGAAATTGTGTACCCCTTGCGAAAACCAGTTTTAGCTTGATTCTTCTTCTGAGGTGGGCGGTACCGGACATTAGCGTTGGGTGGACGGTACTGGGTCTTGGATACCATTGGTGCCTTAGACTGAGAAGCACCTGCCTCAAAGTTTCTTTTGCGGTTCTTGGAAGCGGCATATATCTTATCATTGTTCTCCTGAGTCAGAGTGTCACTGATAAACTCATTGAAGGTGACACACTTGCAGTTGCCCATTGACTTCATCAGTTTAGGGGAAAGTCCCCTCTTGAAGCTAGCTATTCTCTTAGAGTCAGTATCGACGAACTCAGGAGCATACCTCGCCAGGTTGTTGAATGCCTGGAGGTATTCATTAAGACTCTTGTTGCCTTGGGTGAGCTTCATAAACTCAGTATGCTTAATGGCCATAAGACTAGGAGGGATAAAGTGTCCTCTGAAAGCTGCCTGAAACTGACCCCAAACTATCTCGATGTTTGCAGGGAAGGTGGTCTTGTGATGTGTCCACCAGATGCCTACAGGGCCTTGGAGCTGGTGTCCTGCATATGTGGCCTTCATACCTTCAGTCAAATGGAGCAATCCAAACCTTTGCTCTATCGTGCTCAACCATTCATCAGCTTGTAATGGTTCTTCTGCCTCACGAAAGATAGGAGGCTTTGTATCCATGAAGTCCTTAAAGCTGCTGTACTGGTTCGGATCGGGTCCTTGGCGGACATGACGATCCTCACGGTTAGCCATCTGACGCATAGCCTCAGCTAACATGCGCTGACTTTCCACAACTGTCTGCATTAGCTCAGCTGGTGTGGGCGGTGGCGGAGGTGGTTGTTCCTCATTTCCCATGCCACCACCGCGACGAAGGTTATGAGCCATCTGCAAAATGTATAGCCAATGAGCACTGACGATGTGGAAATTTTTGTAGATGAATCATATAATTATGCCCAAACTGAGTCCATTGGAGGGAATGCATTTATATAATCAACAGAGGCACAATCATTCATCACAACCACACAACTCATCAAGCGCGTCAATTGACACATAAATGCGATGAACTTAACCAACAACGAGGTCCATAGACCGCAAAGACGAAATTCATCAAAGGCTCACATACGTGGAGCATAATATGTTCGATAGGTTACATCTAAGCCGTAATGGTTCCAAACTTACATCCAAAGATAACTTATGGTTCGATATTACATCCCAATGATTAACTTATTACAAAGCTACTCATTCATGCATGAGGATCAACAAAAGACTAACTCTGGCGCATTAGCTAAGTAGTAAGCTAAACTACGCATCGTCCTCGGAGTTAGTGTCGAAGATCTCTCCTCCATCTTCATCACTAGCAGGCTCTAACTCCTCATCTTCCTCCTCCTCAGGTGGAATGTCCTCAGGTCCATTGACCTCCATGTCATCATCACCTTCAGCCATGATGACACCAGAACCCATCTCATCCTCATCATCAGGTGGCAGGAGAGGGTGAAGTTGATTGTGTAACAGGTGAACCTCCTCATGGAGATTGTCATTGTACTCCTCAACAACTGCCACTTGCTGCTCTAGCTCTACCTATCGCGCTCTCAACACATTCTCCTCATGCCAGGCTTCATTCCGTTGGTTCATCATGTGAATCAACATGCGTTCACAGTTGCGGTGAGCAACTGTCAGCCTCTGAACCTCAAGGGTCTCTTGGTCCCTTTCCTGCGTTACTTGTTCCAAGCGGTGCTGAGCCGCATTCCTCTCAGCAGTCACCCTAGCTAGCTCTGTCCTTAGCCTTTCCTCCTCAGTAGGCTCAGGACGGGGCTCACGAGGAGCTAAACGGTGACGAGGCGCCCTGCCTCCAGCGGACTTGCGAGCAGTGAGCTTCGTGCGCGCCATCTGTAGCAAAAGTTACAACGTAAGGGGAGAATCATTTAAGGGATACGAAATTTAATTAGTCGGGACAATCATATTTTAAAGGAGGGAGTAATGCAAGAAATGCCATGTATGCTTGAACATGATGCATGCACGATCCGTACGTCCTCACAATCCTAGAAAAATTTAAAGGCTAGCGAAATATACGGTGGCATACATACGTTCTCTCGTATACGGTAGCTAGTCGATCTACAACGATACGTTGTTAGTGTACCTGCAGAAAATTTCATTTCAGCCCAGTAATTTCCCAAAATGCATAAAAGCAAGCAGTAAACTAAATACTTTCATACATACATCCCCCGATGCATATACTCTAGTATCACAGCTACCCGTCAGAGATACCCACATTTAAGTACTCTCATAGATACATGATTGAACATGTAAGTATGCGAGCAACCACAACTACTCTCCCCTAGACCGACGGTTGGACGGTCATGCTCTCACAACTCCCACTTACCAGAGCGTAGAGGTATTTGATCCAAACATTACCACCCAAGCGGATGGCATCCATACAATAGCACGCCGTATGGACGACGAAACAGAAACAAGCAAGAACCCCCAAGTTAGTACTTAATAAGCCACCTAAGAGTCCTTATTTGGGCATAAGGGATATGACCACTGGCAATACTTAGTATTTAATTTAGGATTTTCACAAATACTTTTGTTTTAAATACACAAATGACATGTTTAGTGTCGAATCTTGCTCTGATGCCAGCTGTAACAGAACCGACCAAATCATAAGAACGTAAGTACAAAAACAATCACCGAAGCGATCAAATTCCTGTACTTAAGCTCCCATAATCCCGGTAGTCCGGAAATCACGAAGGATTTCAACCAACTCTCGACATACAAACCAAGATCGTAATGATTCAACACAACACATCATTCGTTACAACATTTCACAAGTAGCATTCGGATTACATCCATCAGAGTTCAAATAAAATATTACAAACCAAGTTTGAGTGTGCGGAAGCAACATAGTTTAGTACATAACTTCATAGTTTCAAATACATTGCCAGATCAGAGTCATGTCCCACAAAAGCATTATCAGGTACGAGAACTAGTAGAGACCGCGCCCAACGGTCTAGTCTTCATCCCCAGCTGGGAGAAGGCAGTACTTGCAGCAACCAAAGAAGAACTGGTCATCTGCAACAGGTGGGAGATAAACCCTGAGTACGAGAAGGTACTCAGCTAGACTTACCCGACAAAACAGAAATAAAAGACACCAAGGATCATGCAAGGCTTTTCAGGTGGGCTAGCTTGACACAGTTGCATAAAAGAGCTTATGATTATAATAACCAATTTAAACTTATTATCAAGCTTATCATTATTTACCTGTCCACTAGATTAGCACCTGTACTAGAGCACTCACTTATTAGGAGCAAACAATATTAACCATAGCAGGTATAATAAGGCTGTCATCATCATATCATCATTTCCGAACCATTAAGTATTAAGTGTATCTACATTGGAGATAAGCCCGTCAAGTTCTCACTAACCGGGAGAGACGGCGATTCGAATCGAATTACAACTCAGCTGAGGGGGTATTCCTAACTCTCACCCTGGCATACTTTGCAAGGGTAGCCGTGGGTCACCTTTGGAACATCTCAGGAACCAAATTCGCGGGTTCGATCAGCGCCAGCACTCTCAGGGATTACCCTTCTGCCAGGACGATCAGGACTTTTAAATCACCTGCCCTTGGACTCACGCCTACGGCTCCCTTCCGAGGCGCACTTTATACTTATCGACTCCCGGCCTGAGGTGAGCTACTCGGCTTCGTGGTCGGTCTCCAGACCCGGCCAACTAAGAGAGAGGCATGCGTTCAACATGAACAGGAAAGGCTCCAAGAATCAGTCCTTAAGCGACACAGACGGAGTCACTGCAAACCGGCAAGCCTCTGTCTGGTCTTCATTTCAATTTAAGACTGGTTCTTTTCCACGATAGCAAATATAGCCAACCGTGCCACATATATCTTCCTATTTCTCGCAGGTGACAGGAAATCACCCGACTTCTACCGCGTTTAAGCAGGGCTAAGCACTACTCGAGCCTGAGCTACATAGGATTCAGGGTAACAATATCTGGACAAGGATTGGGTAACCAATGCAGCAATGGTTTGCATCCAACACCTAAACTTAATGCAACAATATATATATATATATAGATATATAATAATAATAATGTAACTGCATTTTGGAAATTAGGAGGCTTAATATGCTTCGGGGCTTGCCTTTCACAAAGTTGCAAGGACGGTGGTCCGGGCACTCAACGGCGACCTCGTCCGGCACTTCTCCTGAAGGTTGCTCCTCCTGAATTTCCGGTGTCGACTGCTGCTGCTCGCTCGGTTCCTCAAATTCCAGCAGGGTTACTCCTTCCGGTACACCTATTGCATGCCGATACAAAAGATAATTATCATGGATGCATAAGGAATGACATGATGCTCATGATGAATGAATCACAGTGAGTGTTTACGAAAGCATCACTGGACACTCGTTTACCGAGTAATTAGCTCTATTCAAATCACTTTAAGCATTTATCCAACTTAACTTAAATAACAAGAGCAACTTACCTAACTTGCATAACCTAAGATAAAGATGCTCATCTTCAGTTAAAGGCCTAACACCTAGGAACATTACCACAAACTTAGAACTAGTAAAGACATACTTAAAATTACAGTTAAAGCTTCATATGCAAACAAGTAGTCACTTAATTCAATCATAACCAAAATTCTATAAATCCAAATGACTTGCAAGAGGATATTCTGGAAAGCTTATGAAATTCTCTACAATTCATTTGTAAACATCAAATCATGATTCTTAAGTTAACCAAATCAAATTCCAGTAACCTAGAATCTGTCCCGCAATGACAGGGTTGCTAACTTAATTATTTAATGATGATGCAAAAGCCTAATTTGACCAAACCAAGTTTACCAACTTGTTTTTCATACCTAAGAAACATTAGAAAGTATAGTGCCAACTTCTAAATAATTTATTAAATATCTTTTTCCAATTTATTTAGTTAATTAGGTGATTTAAGCAATATATAGTAAAACTATTCATAAAAATCTACAAAAATTACAGTAGCTATCTCATGCTGCACATAGACTACCATAAAAATTTCAAAGCCATTGGGCAAGTAAAACTTGCTGTATCTAAAATAACAGATGACATGTCTATTTCTAGCATAATTAGGAAACCTTATTAAAAAGTGTCAAGCAACAGATTTCCCATTTTTCCTAGCCTCATTCTAGCATAAGAATAGCACTCATCAAATTTTACCTTCACTGGATCTATAGAAAAATTATGAAAATTCTCACAAGATCTACCCATTAATAAAAGGAAATTCTATAACTTAAAAACTACACATGCACTAGCTCTGAAATTTTAACCAGAGCTTCTAATAAGCAGTAATAGACTACCCACAAAATTTCATAATTTTTGGACCACATAAACTCAAGATAAAATTCAAACAAGTTTGCATGCATCTAAAAACACATTTCAAAGTCCTATTTAATTCATCCAGAATTTCTAAAACATGTGCTCATATAATATTCTTATTAAATACTAGACATGACCAGGAACTCAACAAAATTGGAACCATAATATTTGGATCTACCAAACTTGAGTTACATATTTTTGAAATTGTGCACCAAACTGTGAAAAACAGTTAAACAAAACAAACATGAAAACCTAACCGCTACTGGGCCAGTCCGAAGAATCACGGCGGCCCATGAATACGCGCTGGTGCGGCCCAAGACGCAGCGCAGCCCAGCTTGCTCCTGCCACGCGCGTCAGCGGCTGACAGGGTGGACCCGCGCGTCAACGAGACAGGCAGGGGAGCGGAGGAAGGCGACGGCGCAACTCGCCGCCGGTGGCTCCTCCAGCGAAGGCAACGGTGCCAACAGTTTTGCCTCACCCTAGCGGACCTAGGGGAACCATCTATTGCAGCTAAGGACGCAGCTAGAAGGGGTGGCGATGGCCACGGCGGCGCTCGGCCACGGCACGGCCGGCTCCGGCGAAGCTACGACGTCACGGCCCTAGTGGCTCACTCAATGAGCTTCAGCGTCACATACAGAAGCTAGCACAAGGGAGAGAAGGGGCGATAAGGGGCTCGAGCAGCACGGCCACGTGCGAGCTCGGCCGGCGGCGGTCATGGCGACCTGGTGGAGCCGCGCTCACGGTGAGAGCTACCTGAGGCGAAAATGGAGTGGCGGTGGGGTCGAGGACGTGGAGAGGCTCATGATGGTGCTGTGGTTCAGAGGAATCGGGCAATGGCGCTCGGTTTTGGGTGGAATTGGCTCGGTGGTGCTTCGACGTTCCGGTCGCCGTGCGCGCGGAGGAAGGAGAGGAAATGCAAAATGGAACGGTGACTCGGCGGGCAGGCATAGGGGCTTCAAGACGTGGCTGTCCGCGCCAGGGCGTCCACGGCGCGTGGCCTGCGCGCTCAGGCGAGCGGCGACGGGTGGTGCCACGCGGTGTCGTTTTTCTGAAACGGTCGGCCATGACTGTCACTGACTGATTTTGAAAATAGCGATTCAGGGTTCATCGACGATGACTGACAGCACCTATTCAACGATCATTAACTCCTAATCCGTGGCGATCTAGACTATGCCATAGTTAACAAAGTTGCTCATCTATACGTGAACTACAACTCTTTCCACTGGAGCTCAAGCTGGTTTGGCTTTGTTAGGGAGATACATGGCTCCAAACATTGGTACATGAAACTGTACTTCACTTTAGGACTTAGAAAAATTTGCTAAGTATGAAATCAGCATGTACTTCTGACTTGTGGGCCATGTTTGAGCATGTTCTAGCCATTTTCATGAGTTGGTTATAAAAAAAACTTTTGTTCCTTGATAAATTAGCTACAACTTTTGTAAAGAGTGCACAGCCATGCAAAGTCTCTAGGTTGGACTTTTGAATCAGTCAAACGATGACACTCCAAGGGTCAATTCAAGTCAAACTTGCACTTGAGGGCATTTTGGTCATTTTGGTCAACATGAACAATGTCCCAACAAGTAACCTAAGTATAGTTAAGGTGTAATAGACCATGATCAACCACTTTACAAAATTGTTATACCACTTGTACTGATCACATGTGATAACGAAAGTAAAACAAGCAATTCATACATATGTTTCAATACAATGTTTCACATGTTGCATGACCTTGTTGTTATCCTATACTTGTCACATTACTACCATGTTGCCATGCTTTAAGATATGAAAAATTTATGTTGCATTCATACGTTGCACTACTACCACTCTAAGCAATCAAGCATGAAACACATACAATTTAAAATGTTGCATATGTATGTTTCAATGATAATGACATGATGACCTAGATAATGCACATGGTTATGAAATGACATGCAATTTAGTGGAAGCCTAAACACCTAGGGTGTTACAAGGAAGCTCCTACACTACTTCACCGACCACAAAGTCACAGTTGTCACTTCATACACCCGCTCAGAGAGATCATCCGCAACCGCGACACCGCGGGACGAATCTCTAAGTGGGCACTTGAACTCATGGGCCATGACATCAGATATACCCCCTGCATCACTATTAAGTCTCAGGCTCTTGCGGATTTTATCACCGAATGGACGGAGGTCCAGCTACCGACCCCAGACGTCACCCACGAGTATTAGACAATGTACTTTGATGGGTCCATAATGGTGCCCGGCTCAGTGGCCAGAGTGGTTCTGATCTCCTCGGACGGGAGTAGGCTCCGCTACGCCATCTACCTCCACTTCTTAGCTTCAAACAATGCTGCGGAATACGAGACCCTTATCAACAGACTCCGCATCACCATCGAGCTTGGTGCTACGCCACTCTACGTCCGCGGTGACTCAGAACTAGTCGTTGATCAGGTCATGAAGGAGTCCTCCTGCAAAAGCCCCCTCATGACAGCATACTGCCAAGAGGTGCTCAAGCTCGAGGACAAATTCTAGGGGATCGAACTGCATCACGTCCCTCGAAGGGACAACGATGCCGCCGATTTCCTCGCAAAACTAGCCACCAGGCGGGATCCGTCCCAAAGCGGGGTCTCATCAACGACACCCATGAGCTGTCCGCCCGCATCCTGGAAGGTCCAACCTAGACACACCCCGATGCCTAGCCGGTGCTCGGGGGCTCCGACCCCGATGCCTAGCCAGCGCCCGGGGGCTCCGAGCCCAGTGCCTCTACGCCACCTGCGAACGTCGCCGTACTGGCACTCGATGAACCAACCCGCGAACGTCCTCGGAGTGCCAGTACGGCGACGTTCGCGGAGGTTCTCCCACCTAAAAGGACTGAAGCCCGATGAATCGCTCGATGCGCTAGGACCTTCGTCGTGCTCGGTAATGAACTCTACAAACGGAGTCCGTCAGGGGTACTCATGAAGTGCGTCCCCGCCATCCGGGGAAGCAGATCCTCCTCGAGGTCCATGCCGGGATCTGCGGACATCACGTGGCCCCAAGGTCTCTGGTCAGAAAAAACTTTCAACAAGGTTTTTACTGGCCCACCGTGCTACGAGATGCAGAGGAGGACGTCCGTAGGTGCGAAGGATATCAGTTCTACGCTCAGCAAACCCATTTACCGGTGTAGGAGCTCCAAACCATCCCAATCACCTGGCCATTCACAGTCTAGGGTCTCGACATGGTGGGACCCCTCAAGAAGGGCCTGGGTGGCTTCACTCACCTACTTGTAGCAGTCGACAAGTTTACCAAGTGGATAGAGGCCAAGCCCATCACCAACATCCGCTCGGAAGAAGCGGTCAAATTCTTCCTCGACATCATCTACCGGTTCGGCGTTCCCAACTACATCATCACTAACCATGGGACTAACTTCACTAGGGAAGAAGTTCCTGGACTTCAGTGATGGGTACGGCATCAGAATCGACTAGGCCTTGGTCGGACACCCGCGTACCAACGGTCAGGTCGAGCGTGCCAATGGCATGGTCCTCCAAGGACTTAAGTCACGCATCTTTGACTGACTCAACAAGTACGCCGGGCGATGGGTTGTAGAGGTCTCAGCGATCCTTTGGAGCCTGACGATGACCCCAAATCGATCCACGGGATTCACACCTTTCTTCCTGGCTTACGGAGCTGAGGCAGTATTGACCTCCGACCTCGACCATGATGCACCAAGAGTGAAGGCTTTCGACCATGATAGAGCCACGGAGGCTCAACAAGACATAGTCGACCTGCTCAAAGAAGCCCGTGAGATGACCGTCATCCGCTTCGCCCCCTACCAACAAACCCTCCGTAGGTACCATGAAAGGAAGATTAGAGGAAGGATACAAGAAGTCGGCGATCTCGTACTCTAGAGGACCCAATCAACGAAGGACAAACACAAGCTCTCTCCACCATGGGAAGGACCCTATACGGTAGCCGAAGTAATCCAACCGGGCACCTATCGACTAGAGGACAACAACGGCAACGTTCTCAACAATACCTGGAACATTGAACAGCTACGTCGTTTTTCCCCTAAAATTGGTCTAAACCACTTTTTAGTTAAAACATGCTCCCGTAAGAGCACCCCTGCCCAAAACACTTTCAGCCTGGGTCGCTCGGGGGGCTCCATAAGGGTACAATATTGAATATTACCTCTCTTTCTTTTTTACTATCACACGATAAAACAACTTTGTCCCCAGACGAAAACACATTCCATTCCTCTGATTACCTTATGTAACTCTATTCTTACTCCCAACTGGACGCACCCCGCCTTTCCCTATGGGTACGAACAGCCAAGCCTCGCGGGCCACGCCCCGGGCTCCCAAGGTCGCACCCTACGAGACAAATGGGCAGGTACGAGAAAGAAAGGATAAAAACAAAAGTTATGCTAAGATAAACACAAGGAACAAATATTGTGGTTCTGTCACAAGGGCAGCACGTATGTATTCATTGATATAGAAAACTATTCACACGGGGACTCACCCACAAACTTAACTATTACATTCTCTACTGCTACAAATACTACTACGGCCGCTCAACGACATCGCCTGGAAGCCAAAGAAGAAACCAAATGCAACCACTAGGGACCCGCTCGGCTCCGCTCCTTCGACTTCGGCAAACATGATGGATACCTCTAGGGCGTCGCACCTATAGATGCTCAGTAGAAGAACATGGAGCTCCTGACCTTCTCATACAGTTGAGGTAGCTCCTGGGTAGGGGCGCCGCTACCGAGGTATGGTCACCATGGCTGGAAGAAATCTCATCAAACTTTATGAACTGGCCAACTTGAGCAGCTGTAGGCATGGAACCCTCCAACAAAGCTCGCCCGGTAAAGATCCGCCAGAGAAAATCTAGACGCGGCTCCATCCCGAAGAAGGCCTCATAGATCAGATCCAGCATCACCCGCGGTGGCCTCCAGTCCGACATCACGCTCCGAGTTCACAAAAGGATCTATAAGTCCTCCCCCTCGCTCACTCCCTCTCTCTCACTTAGGAACCACCGCGTCATACAGGCACTTTCAGTGAGAAGGAAGAAGGAAGAGAGACAATAGTTGGAGAACAGGCAAAGGACTGCGACAGAGAGCCCTCTCCCTCCCCCTATTTAAAGAAAAGCATATGATCAGAGCACAAAACTCTGCCGCATTCAATGTGGATGGGAAACAATGGGACACGTCCTGACCGAAGGGACGCACACTGACTGACGGAGCAACGCCGGGTCAGATAGAACGCCGCCTGGCAAGGCAAAACGTGCCCTGGGTATGTCCCACCACTATCGCACGACCGAGCATGAAAACCGAAGCGTCACCACACACGGGCGGCTCCCCGCTTCCCTAGGCCAAGCCTGGGGAGACCAAAAAATAAATCTCCACTGTGAGAGACCAACCGACCCACTGAGTCGATCGAGTCGCTCAGTATCCACACTGAGACATAGGTAGTAAGTGAAGGGACACCCCATATAGGCCATGCTGACTCCGTCACGAACGACGAGCACGGGTCCCGATCGGACGTTTCTGACTGAAGCTCTCCGAGCCCTATCACTCCAGTCGTCAAGGTAAACACTATCAAACCCCCTCTATTTCATTATAAATCATTCCATACATCCATAGGCGCATTTCATTCCATACGCCCGCGCCTCCTGGATGATTCGGGCCCTGAACCGCCCGGGGGCTCGGGAACTAAGCATCGCACGTGCAGCGAAATGCATTAGAACGCTCCGTGTTGCGTCACAAAGCGGCGGTTGCCTCATTCGACATGAGCAACCAACAGAGCCAGGGGAGAAAACCATAGATGAGCACCATGTGGCCCTCGCCCGGTCCGATAGACTGGGTCATCTCAACCTTCTCATTTGATCCTGAACCTCTCGCTAGGCCCATAGAATCTCCATTGAGGGGAGGCCTTTAGGCCACCCAGGTCAGTCTCCGTTACGACCTAGGCATCTGCCGGGTTGTAGGTAAAGGAGTAGTGGAATGTCACAAGAGGGCTATGCCGACCCCGTCATGAACAACAGACCCGGATTCCGCTCGATCACACCCGTTAGCGAACTCACCGAGCTAGTCTTCGAGCCTGAGCGATCAGGACAAGCATCGAAACTTAGCTCCTCCGGTTGTGAGGAACCGAGGACGGGGTAACACACACAACTCACATCGACCCCCACGAAGGCCTGACAGGTCTCGGGGGCTCAAGACAAATGCCAAGGACAGCGACCTTGAACTCTCTAGATCCATGACCCTGACTTGCCCGGTCCCGCAGCGCGCACCGACGCCAGGATCCGCGAGCACCGCCTCATCCGATCTTTAAACTAACTAACTACGCTTCGGCTTCATATGGCTTTACTTCCGACTATGCTCCAGATACCTGGGATCGCGACCCCGAACTCACATCATACGGCTGCACTTTCGACTGCGCTCCAGACACCTGGGACCGCGACCCCAAACTCGCGTCATACGGCTTCACTTCCGACTACGCTCCAGACTCCTAGGACCGTGACCCCAAACTCGCGTCATACTAACTAAACTAACTCTCTCGATCCACGGCGCGCATCGATGCCTGGGTCCGCTCGCGACTCCGCCTTGCCTGATCCCACGGCGCGCATCGATGCCTGGGATCAGTGAGCTATGTCACATCTGAACTAAACTATCTTCATCCTTGGCGCGCACCGACGCCAGGGTTTGTCCCAAACTAACTCCCTCACCCGATCCCACAGCGTGCATCGATGCCAGGATTAGTGAGCCCTCTCACGTCCGAACTAACTTTCTCACCCAATCCATGGCGTGCATCGACGCCGGGATCAGTAAGTTCTGTCTCAATCCAATCCCCGCGCCTAAAACACCTCAGCTGCACAACAACGCCTTGGTTGAACAAAAATCTATCTCAGACTAAAAACATGTGCACACGCCCGCTACAACAACACCCCCAGACGGTTCTACCTGAACCGCCCGGGGCCTCGGGGGCTACACCCGCGGGTGCACTCGCACGCACCCACAGAACAACAGAAAAACCTCCCCAGCTGACAACACAGAAAACCCCCCCAGCCAGTTCTGCTTGAACCACCCGGGGGCTCGGGGGCTACACCCGCGGGTGCGCTCGCGCGCACCCGCCGGCAAGACAAAAATCACCCGGACAATTATGCCCAAATCGCCTAGGGGCTCGGGGGCTCCTATCGGGTTCATAAACAAGGGTCCCTCGGGGACCGGCTTCCATGCCAAGGCTCGACCTGAGAGTCTAAAAACAATAGGGCAAAGGGGCGGTCCAGCAACCGACCAAAAGGTCTAGACCAAGAAGAGCAACGCCCGCTCATCAACTACTTCGGCCCATCTATCCGACCGGAGCACTTGCTTCGGGCTCCAACCGCCTCCGGATGGCCTCTCCGATCAGAAGGCCTGCGCTGAGCCCTACTTCCGACTCTGACCTCGCGTCTCTCTAACCGGGGTACGTAAGAACCCTGCTCGCCGCTCTTCTCCGACTGGCGCAACTGAAGCCGACTGGGGCCATCCGATCGGGGACACCCGCTCGAAAGGGACCAGGGACGAACAAAGAAGGCAGCACGCGAGTCAAACCACGGTATAGGGACCATACCCTATACACCTGCAGGAACAGTGCTCCACAACCACCCTGACACAAACTGTATTGTAGGCACCGACATTTATCCCTACAGTATTGTAGGCGCCGTTGGACTCCTGTATGGCAAAAAGCCCCGCACATGCCTCTGGGCATCAATAGTGTTGTAGGCGTCGAGATTCACCATGCCCGAGAAACGTGGTGAGGCTCCTCACGTGCCTCTGGGCAAGCAGTATTTTGCAGGTACCGACATCAACCCTTCCTGAAGAAGACAACGGAACCTCCCACGTGCACCTGACATTCTACAGTGACATCAACAGTGTTGTGGGCGCCTACCATTATCCAATCCTCGTCGGCGTGGGCAACAAAGCTTAAAAGCATCCGTACCCTCCCCCTCTCACCTGTAAAGCCATCCCCTTCATGTATAAAAGGGGATGCACTCCCTCCAATGAATGGACCGATTCATTCAAGCTCAGTTCCTTTACATTCATTAGTCCAATAGCTCACAACCACAGAACCGCCAGGTTCGGACCTCAAGCACACGCTTGAACACTTAGTTCATAGCGGAGTTCCCGTCGCTCTTGGCCCTTCCGACCGGGCCTCTGGTACCCCCCATCTTTCTCCTTCTCATTTGTAACCCCACTACAGACTTCGAGCACCTGGGCTCAGGAATAAAGTCATCGACCGACCCAAACTGGACGTAGGGCACGTTGCCTGAACCAGTATAAATCCTATGTCATTGAGTGCAAGGCCACCTCCGATCACAACGTATAGCAAAACTACAAATATTCACTAGTTGATCACTTTCTGTACCGATAAGGGTATTACATCATACTGATGGCCGGAACCTGTCTAACTCGTGTGTCTCTGTTGCCTTCTTGTTCTTGATCACATGCTTCTCTGTCGAGCAATCTACCTTCGTGGGATACCCCTCGGAGGACTGCCGACGATATTCTGTCGACAGTTGGCGCACCAGGTAGGGGTGTGCATGCTATTTCCTTATCGAACAAGATGGCTTTTTCCGCAGGCTCTTCGTCCCTCCCGCAGCCCAGCCAGATCTTCATGGTCGGATCAATCTCATGGATCATCAACGCTGACGGAGTTGAAGAGCTCCTTGAGCCGGTGCAGATCAATTCTGCACCGATCACCCCTGCACCTGCGACTGTAGATCCAATCTCGGAGCCACCTCCAAGATTGCCTTCATTGACAACTCGCCGCCCGCTTCCTCGCTACTAGAGGAGGTAGATCAGCAATGACGATCTGATCGCATCTATCGATCAGGTTGGTCTGAAGCTCACCGATTGCCTCTCCATCACCGAATCGGCTCTGGACACTCTAGTTCAGCGCCAACCACCTTCCGATCCAGATCTATCAGAGGCTGCTCAGGAAACTCCAGGGGCTACGGCCCTACCCTTCAGGTTCACCAACGCTGCCGCCACTTACCAAGATGCCCTAAGGGGCAGATTCGCCAACCAGGATGGAGATGTCCATCCTTTCACCGACCAGATCGCCGACCAGCCTCCGCCAGCCGTCAACATGCTCCACGTCGGTCGACACTCCATAGCGTCCCTCCAGACCATCCTGAAGGAGAATCCAAACTCCGAGTCCCAGGGCTCTATAGAGACCGTCGCCGAAATGACCACCAAACTACTTCTTCCCCCTCCGTTCCATGGCGGCACAATCTTCATCGTCAGCATCGACAGCCCCCCTCGGAATGGCAAAACCGAGGAGGAACGCACCGTCCATGAGAACCGGAACGTCAACCGTGCACAGCGCCGTGCAAACAAGATTGCTCTCACAATGGCCGAGCAGCAACTTGACTCGCAAGGAAGGCCACTCCAATGCAACTTCAATGATGAGTTTGTCCACGTTGACGGCAACGACATCTACAAGACCCCAAGCGCCAATCTCATAGTGGCCGCAGCGAGCTCGCCCGGCTCCCACAAACACCCGAGGTCACCAAGGTCACCGCCATGCTTAAAGCGACACACTGTTAGGTCAATGAGACCGGCCAAGAATAGAGACATTCGTACTCCACAACTTCGATTCACCGATCAGCCGTGACAAGAACCGACCGCCGCCGAAGTCACTTCATTGACCAGCACCGCGACGACAGGCAACTCCTCCAGGGCAGAGCTAGGGGCAACCACATCGAACATCATTGCCAACACAACCAGGAGGTCAACCAGGCCATCCGAGTGCACCTCAACAGTCTCCAAGATGCACGATGACATATCAACGAATGCCGCTTCGGTCGCCATGAAGAGGAAGTATGCTGCCACCAGGAGTACGAGCAAGAGTACGGTAACCCAGACTTAGCTCTCAAGCCGCTCAACGCTGGCAACGGTATAGACAATGGCGCCGCCAACCCCAAGGGGCCCCCAGCATTCATGAGGGCGCTCCAAACACTTCAGTGGCCCCATGGTTTTAAAATCACAGGGGTCGAGCCCTACGAAGGAACAATGAACCCAACATAGTGGCTACAGGCTTACGCCACTACTGTTCACGCCGTCGGAGGAGACACCAGTGTCATGGCGAACTATCTTCCCATCATGCTCATGCCAACCGCCATGAACTGGTTCATGAGCCTTGCCCTGGATTCCATCGGATCCTAGGAAGAGCTAAAAAAAGTCTTCACCGACAATTATATGGCTACGTGTACTCGGCCAGGCAACAAGCATGATCTCAACCGCATCAACCAGAAGCCATCTGAGCTCCTCCATAGCTACATTAGACGCTTTTCCAAGATGAGGAATTCTATTCCCAACATCACAGAAGTGGAGGTCATCACCGCCTTCATCAGAGGACTACACCACCGCGAGTTTCGCTCCAAGTTCAACCGCAAGCCACCCATAGGGATTGGCGAGATGATCACGATCGCCAACCAGTACGTCGATGCCGAGGAAGCCAAGGTGCGCTTCAATGAGGATGTGGGCACTCATCGCCCAACACGCCGCTACGACGACCGCCCCGATGACTGACGCTACAACGACCGCATTTACCATCGTGACAGCGGCCATGATCGGCCAGAAGGACCCAAGTTTGGTCAAAATCGCCACCACCGGCCAGACCACATCGTCGCCGCTATCAATGAACCTCACACCAAGCACAACTACGATGAGCAATACAAGAAGATCCTCGACGGCCCATGTCCTCTCTACAAGAACGCCAGACATAAGATGAAGGACTGCCTCGGCTTGGTTAAGGAGTTCTAGGACAAGAAGCTGGACGATGACACCAATGACGGAGTCGGAGGTCGCCGACCACCTAGGTACAATAACAATGCCTTCTAGGACCACGACAAGGTGGTCGCCACCATCTTCGGGGGCCTCGCCTCCACCGAGAGCAGAAGAGAACGAAAGCTCACCGCCTAGCGGGTGCTCGCCGTCACTACGGAAGACGCCACCGCCAACCCCAGCTGTCGCCCATGGTCTGAGGTCCCAATCACCTTTAGCAGGGCTGACCAGTGGGTGGACATCCCCTACATAGGGCATTTCTCCCTTAGCCTCGATGCAACCATCCAAAAAGTGCTTTTTAGAAAAGTGCTCATCGACGGTGGGAGCGCTCTGAACTTCCTCTTTGCCAGATCCCTAAAGGAGTTGGGCCTCGGGATAGTAGATCTCACACCTTTAGACTCCTCCTTCTAGGGTGTGGTACCTGGCAGGGCATCCAAACCGCATGGAGAGATCACCCTACCAGTACAGTTCGGCACGGCAAGCAACTACCGCGTTGAGCACATCAACTTTTACATCGCCGACTTCAACACCGCCTACCACGCCATAATTGGGCGACCAGCTCTGGCCATGTTCATGGCTGTACCACACTACACTTATCTGGTGTTGAAGATGCCTTCACTAGTAGGAGTCCTGGCCTTGCGGGCCATCATCTCCATCACCTACACCTGCGAGACAGAGTCTCGCCCTCGCCGAAGCCACTGACCTCTCCATCCAGATGGCTAGTGTGGTCACTAATGCCAAGACGGTGCCTGCCGACGACCTAGAGATCCCATCGCTGGAGCCTCCTCACGCCTCCGCCAAGTCCAAGGAAACCAAGGAGGTTGGCCTTGGCCTCGACGACCCCTCCAAGACCGTGAAGATTGGGGCTCACCTCGACCTCAAATAGGAAAGTGCACTCGTCTCCTTCCTATGTGCCAACGCCGACATGTTTGCTTGGAAACCTACAGACATGCCGGGGGTACCGTAGGAGAAGATCGAGCACTCCTTAAATGTCTCGCCGACCACCAAACCGATCAAGCAGAAACTCCGCCGATTCATGCCAGACAAGAAGGAGGCTATTAGGGTAGAAATAAAACGGCTCCTAATGGCCAGATTCATAAAAGAAGTGTATCATCCTGAGTGGTTAACAAACCCTATTCTCGTTCAAAAAAAGAATAAAGAATGGAGAATGTGTGTTGATTACACTAATCTTAACAAACACTGCCCTAAAGACCCCTTCGGTCTGCCTCGGATAGATGAGGTTGTAGACTCCACCGCCGGCTACGAACTGCTCTCCTTCCTCGATTGTTACTCCGGCTATCACTAGATCTCCCTCAAGGAAGAAGACCAGATCAAGACGTCATTCATCACGCCCTTCGGTGTGTACTGCTACACCACCATGTCCTTCGGACTCAAGAACACCAGGGCGACTTATCAAAGGGCCATCCAGATGTGCCTCGATCAACAGATCGGCCGCAATGTCGAAGCTTACATTGACGATGTGGTCGTCAAGTCTAAGACCGCTGACAATCTTATCGCCGACCTCGAGGAAACGTTTGCCAACCTGAAAAGGTACTGATGGAAGCTGAACCATTCAAAGTGCATCTTTGGAGTTCCATCCGGTATACTCCTAGGCTACATTGTTAGCCCACGTGGCATCGAGCCCAACCCCGATAAGGTATCCGCCATCACCAACATGAAACGTGTAACACCTCTGGTGTTTTGACCTAATACTAAAATTTGACATGTCATCATATGCATTGCAAAGCATTCATAAGGAAGAAAATTTGGAATGCATTCAGTAAATAAGATTTGTTTCATAAGTTGTTATTTCATGTGTTGTGTTTCAAAAACTCTAAATACAGATCATGACCACAAGGGTTAAATTTCATGTGATCATGTGAGGTCATATGTCCTTTGACTCAAATAATCCTAATGGGCCATGTTACTGGTCAAAAATCAAAATCTAAGTGAAAGGAAGACAAATCAAATTTGAATTCATATTCAAATTACATAAGTCATTTTTGCCCCTTTTTACTAATTCAAAATCCATTTGGAATTTGGAGTTTTGACAAAAGCAAAGTTGGAGCTTATTTTATAAGGATCAACTTTGGTATTCAAAGTTTTTCAAGTTTACATATAAAATTTGGAGTAATTTTGAAATGATTCAAATGCTCTAATGCACCCCAAATTCAAATTTCAAAATGGAGGCAGAATTTGAAAATGTTTCTAGAAGCAAAGTTGTAGAGTTTGAAAAATTGAACAACTTTCATTTTTGGAGATTTTCAACTTCTTTAGAAAATTTGTGAGTAATTCGAAAAATAGTCTCAGTGGCAGTTCTGTAATTTATTCAAAAATCAACTGGAACAGGTCATCACCTCCCTGCTCGCCACCGAGCTGCCACCGCCGATCGGTTTTTCACCGCTTGCTAGCGCGGTGACACGCCGATGTCACCGTGGCGAACCCGCCCGTGCGCTGGCGACGCCGGACGCCTTCTTCCGGGCTATAAATAGCTACAGTCGCCGCCGTCGTTCCCATTCTTCCCCTCTGCTCTGCTCCGCCACCGCGTAGCTCCGCCGCTCGCCGTAGGCATCGTCGAGCCGCGTCAGTCATTCCCAGCTACGTCAACGTGATCGCCTCGGTCTTGCGCTCCTCCTCGATTTGCTCTCATCGCTGGTGTTGGCCGGAATCGCCCGGTGCAACCCGTCTTCCCCGAGACCGGTCGGAGCTCCGCCACGACTACCCTCCCCATGGCCAGGCTGCTCCAGACCATCTCCGTCTTCACCGAGTCCACCATCGTGATCATAGTGAGCTCCTGAACGTGTTTATCACTTCACTTTATTCTCTACTGCATCGTCGCCGTGGTTACGTCGTGCGCCACCGTGCCCGAGCCACCATGGCCGGCGTGGAGCTCGCTCCCGTGAGTCTTCTGTCGTTCTGAGGATTGGGTTAGATTCGCGACGTGGCGTAGAGCATGGTGGTACAGTCCATCTCACCGGAGAAGCACCGCCGACGCGTTTTGCTGGCCAGAGCTGGCAACAGCGCCGTCGTGCCCTGTCTCTGTGTCGCTGACAGTGGGCCCAGGTTGTCAGTGCGAGTGAGGAAGAAGAACAGTGAAAATTTTTATTTTCTGAATTTGTGAATAGTACTGAATCTTTGGAAATTTGTAGAAAAATAATCATAGCTCCAAAAATTCTGAAAATTTTTGTGTAGCTTCTGTACATGTTCTAGTATGATTTAAAAATTTGAAATTTGAAATTTGGATAAATTTTTAATGTTCAAAAATTCAGTCAATTAATTAATAAATGCAATTTCCATGATTTTTGTAGGCCACTATATAACTCCAAAAATTATGAAATTTATTTTGGTACACTAATTTATCATGAGGATGCTTGTGTAAATTTTTGAGATCATTTGGAGCAAGTTCATTTTGAGCTTAATTCTAAATTAATTCAAAAATAAATAAAGGTAAACTCTAAGTGTAGGTTTAGGGTTTGATCTTGATTTGGGTCGTGTAGTGTGACTAGTAGGGTCCCAAGATCCATTTGGTCAAGTCACATGTATGGTCCTTAATGGTAGGATTGCAAGTTGGTTTTGTTGGCTTGCAACTGTACCGTGAAATAAAATCATTTGCAGGTGTTTTTACATTTCATGAACCGTGAAAGCATCATGTTTACATTATCATCATGTTAAAGCATATGTTATCATTTCGTGTAGAACCCGAGAACGAAACGATTCTAGTTGAGCAAGTTCTGGAAGAATCCCCGGTTGTCGCGGGATTTGATAGTTGTGGTACTAATCCGGAACCGGAAATCGTCATCGAAGGCAAGCCCCGGTTTATGCATTACACCATTACCTTGGTTACTTTGAAAAGTTTATCACTTATGTTACTTATCGCATTAAGTTGTTTATTCAAATGTTACCTACTTGATGCATTGCCTACCTTGTTAATTGTTTACCATCCTTGAAGATGATTTCATTTACAATGGCGTAGAATTGCTTAGTATGCTTTATGGTAGGCTTTTCAAAGTAAAAGTTTCGATATAATCAAAGATGGCATACTGGCCAAAGAAAGAAAGAAGGAAGGTAGAATGAACTAGAGACTAGATGGGTGGCTTATCTTGAATGTTGGGTAATGTTGCTGACTATGTCGCTTAAAGGCCACTCATTGTGGATCTTCCGAGCGAGACACTTTGTAGTACTAGTCACATACTCCGGTAAGCCTACTTGACTAATCCGATACTAAGACGAATGCCCACGACCGGGGAGTGGTGAGATGGCGGGAGTAGCGTGTACCCTCGTGGCTTGAATGTGGCGGATTTGAGGTGTCTTTGTGCTCTCGGGTGGCGTGGAGACGGCTTAGTACGGGAGGATCCGTAGCGAGGTTGATATATGCAAGATTAAGTTCTACATATGTCGTGTGATAAGGAATCCCACCGGGACTTGAATCAATTGAATTGCCGGTGCTCATGGGACATGGAGACTCGATTCATTCTGAAGCAATGTAGGACCGGTGAATTACTAAAACATGAGAAAAGAATGGAATGAGCGAGGATTGGAACATGGGATATGAACACTTAGTTGGAGATATTGGACTAAAATACTTAGAGGTAAAACTTGAAACTAGGATCAAGAATAGTAAGCTTTTAGCAAAGAATTTTTGAATCTTTCTACATCCTTACCTTGACCCAACACTGCATCCCTAAGACCTTCGCCCTTTTGGTGGTGGGTCAGTCTTGTTGAGTACTTTTGTACTCGTGGTTTGTTAACCCTTGTTGCGGTGTGAGACTTAATCTGCAGGCTTGTTTTGGTCCCTGCTGCATGTCTATGTTTGAAGTCAATGACGATGAGGAGTGATGAATGGCCTTTGGACAAGGCACTAGTTTGTATGATAAATAAAGTTAATGTAATATTATACCGCTACTATGGTTGTATAACACTTATGGTATTGTAAGTTTGAAAACAACTGGTTTGTAATTATGTTATCTTAAGACTTCCGCTATCATTTACTCTGGTATATATTTGAATAAACTGTTGTAATCTGCAATGACTGTGATTGGGATCCTGTTTGAAAAGAGAATCGTGGATGAGTCGGGTTTCCCGAGGACACCCGACAGACCTGTTGAGATGTTGGGAACTCATGTACGCTATTCGAGGTTTGTTAAGACGACGATAGGTGCATGTGGGCCCGATTCCTTAGGAGGTTCTGCCATAGCTGGTATCAGAGCAGGTCCTATCTAAGATCATTGTAGGTTACTTTGGAAAACCTTCAAATTGATTTGGATCAAAGAAAGTAAAACTTGATATTTTAAAGGTTCAAATTTCTTTCTTCTTTCCTCTAATCTAGCCTCAATCCTATCTTATTTGAAAGTTTGTGGTAGATAATATGATTAGGTTTGTCCTATGTATTAAAAATCTAGTACTTTTGATTGTATAAATCTTTTGTACTCGGATTCGTAAGATCGATTCATGCATCATGCTTGAACACCTTGCATAATGATTCCCCTTAAAAGTGGTTGGGTAAGTAATGTTAATCCCATTCTTGCTAACCTCCATTATCCTCAAGCTATCCTTATAGTCCCATCCTAAATTCTATAGGCTATGGCAAAGACCAAGATAACTGCACGCAAGTCCACTGGACCTCACAGAGTCCCTTGTCACCAGTTGGCACCGCGTAACCCTGAGCTTGGTGAAGGAAGTTCCAGGATCCTAGGAGATGAAGGATCTTCAAGCAATTCCGCCAACATGGAGAACATTACCAAGGAGCTCAACACTCTTCGTCGAGCTCATGCCAAAGATCAAGAGAAGCTGGCAGAAATGGAAAGGGACGTCACCAAGAATACCGAGTTGAGGAATGAAGCCTGGACACGAGAGGATGCGGCCAATGAACGCGTCCATGAGTTGGAGTTCTACGTAGAAGACCTGGAGATGGACAATGCCATTCTTCATGAGAATGTCCACCTACTGTACGCTCAACTTCATCCACCTCATGGGGATGGTGAAGTTACAGATGAAGAAATGATTGTAGCTCCAGGAGAAGTCGAGAATGAAGAAGAGGAGGAGGATCCTGAGGAGTTAGTGTACTTCTCGGATGAAAGTGAGGTTTCATCCGATATGGGCACGGATGCCGATGACTGAGAGCTCGGAGTAGTAATAGTTCCTTTACTGCTTTCTTAGTAAACCAGGGTTGTCTTGTGGGATACAAGACATGTAATTCAAATAAGTAACCCTTTGTTGCATGAAACCTTTTAAATGCTTTTAATAAAGAATAATGTAAGTAAACGTGTTCTCTAACAGATGCCTCGTCCTATCACCCGAACTGGTGCTAGTGGCTCACATGACGATGATGAGTGCCCAAATCCTACACCAATGCCCTCGACTATGGCAGATGCCATAGCTGCACTCGTCAATGCAACGGCAGAGAATGCCAGGTTGTTAAGGGAGTTGGCGCGGAACCAGCAGACACCATACCCTAATCATGGTCGTCGTAATGGAAATGCCGAGTCAACCTATGTGGATTTTACTGACACACGTCCACTTGTGTTCTCTAAAGCAGACGAACCTTTAGAAGCTGACGATTGGCTTAGGACAATAGAGCAAAAGTTCAAGCTGATCCACTGTACCGAGGTTCAAAAACCAAGGTTTGCGGCACAGCAACTCCGAGGAGCTACTGGTGCCTGGTGGGTAAATTTGGTAGCAGTACAGCCCGCTGGTCACCAAATCAACTAGAGGGAATTCAAGGATGCCTTCAGGGCACAATATATTCCGGACGGTGTGATGACCATGAAGTTGGAAGAGTTCTTGTCTCTTAAGCAAGGGGAGCACCCGGTGATGCACTATGTCGGGCGTTTCAATCACCTGTCGCAGTATGCTATAGAGTATGTGAATATTGACAGGAAAAAGAAGAATCATTTCATGAGAGGTCTAAACACCAAACTTCAGACCATGATGGCAACTTGTGGCAACGCAACTTATCATGAGATCATCAATATTGCTATCGCTTGAGGAGGAGAATTACCGCCGACACAAGGAGGCGAAGAAAAAAGGTCCTTTGCTTCGGATCATCAAGTGGAAAGCGTCAAAAGGTGATCTACCATCCTTAGAATCATGGCCGTGCACCATTCCGCCCACAACAAAGCCAAAGGATAAAGAAATCTTTATTAAGCCACCGCAACTAATACGCCTTATACTCATCAAAAAGCGCCCATGAAAGCAAAACAATACAAATAATGCAAACCGCAATGCTACTCCCCGAATCACAATTATCCATGCTATAATTGTGGTAAACCCAGAACACTTTTCCCGAGAATGTCCATATCCTAGGAAGAACAATCTGATGCACCCAAAGCCCTGTTACTCCAAATTTCGAGAATCGGTACAAGGGCAATGCTCGTAACAATCAAAAGGGACAAATGAGAAGAAAAGCGGAAGGGTCTTCTATACTCAAGTGGAAGCTATTCCGGAAGGAGAACCAATAATGATGGGTATGTTTCCCATTGCTAAGCATCCTGCAATTACCTTATTTGATTACGGTGCATCCCATACATTCATCAATCATACATTTGTTGTGAAGCATGGGATAGCTATTGGGGAAACAAAGAGCCCTATCATATACTGATGCCTGGGGGGACGAATCTGCACAAGGGAGGTAGTTCAAAGATGTACCTATTGATTTGGGAGGTTATGAGTTCCCTACCAATATGTTGATATTAAAGGATCAAGATATAGATGTGATCCTTGGTATGAACTAGTTAACCCAACACGGGGCTATCATAGATGTCTTGCATAGAACCATAAGGGTAAATGCACTGGCAAAGAAAAACCCAACTTCTCATCCAACTTCCCTTTCCTAAAAGTACAATTGAAAATCATGCAACTATTGTTGAAGGAGCCGAGAAAATTTCAGTGGTATGTGAGTTTACGGATGTCTTTCCCGATGATCTGCTGGTTTGCCACCGGATCCGAGACGTAGAATTCAGAATTGATCTCGAAACCGAGAACAGCACACGATATCCGTAAGAGCATATAGGATGCCACCCAAAGAACTAGCAGAATTAAAAATGCAACTACAAGAGTTGTTAGACAAGGGTTTCATTCAACCCAGTTCATCACCTTGGGGATGCCCTGCTATTTTCGTGAAGAAGAAGGATCAAACCTTAAGGTTATGTGTTGACTATCGGCCATTAAATGAAGTCACCATCAAGAACAAATACCCCTTACCCCGAATTGATTTGCTTTTTGATCAACTTGCGGGAGCTAAGGTATTCTCGAAGATAGACTTGAGATCGAAGCTACCACCAGTTAAGATCGGGGCGAGAAGATGTGCCAAAGACAGCGTTCACTACTCGATATGGTCTATATGAGTATCTAGTCATGTCTTTTGGGTTGACCAATGCCCCGACTCACTTCATGTACCTGATGAACTCAGTTTTCATGCCTGAGTTGGATAAGTTTGTAGTGGTGTTCATTGACGACATTCTGATCTATTCTAAGAGCAAAGTGGAACATGCGGAACATCTCCGTATTGTTCTACAAAGATTAAGAGATCACCAACTATATGCCAAATTCAGCAAATGTGCATTTTGGTTAGAGGAAGTACAATTTCTGGGCATGTTTTATCTGCCTGGAAGGTATAGCGTTTGATCCGAGCAAGGTAGAAGAAGTCCTTAATGGGAGAGCACCTACAACTGTTCATCAAGTCGTAGTTTCCTGGGGTTGGCAGGGGTATTACCGCGTTTTATCCTCGACTTCTCCGAATTGCGAAGCCAATTCTTTGGATTGTTGAAAAATCAAACTAAGTTTGTATGGTCAATAGAATGTGAAGAGGCCTTTCAAACATTGAAGAAGTTGTTGACAATCGCACAATGATTAGCATAACCTTGATATCGAGAGGCCATTTGATATCTATTGTGATGCATCTGGAATTGGTATTGGTACGTGTTCTTATGCAAGAAGGCGAGTCATAGCATACGCTTCGGACAACTCAAGAAGCATGAAGAACATTATCCCACCCATGATCTTGAATTAGTCTGCTTGTTGTCCATTCACTCAAGATTTGGCGACATTATTTATTGGGCAATGTCATCATATCTATACGGATCACAAAAGTTTGAAATATATCTTCACTCGATCGAGTTGAATATGAGGCAAAGAAGATGGTTAGAACTTATCAAAGATTATGATTTAGAAGTGCATTATCATCCGGGCAAGGCTAATGTGGTTGCCGATGCCACGAGTCGCAAGCGTCATTGTCATTGCTGATTGTAGAACTTATGCAAATGAACATTGTGTCTAGAGATGGAGCATCTGAATTTACAAATCATAGAACAAGGTTCCCTGTTCAATATTGCAGTTGAGTCCACTATCAAAGATCAGATCATTCTTGGCTCAACGGAAAAGTAAGGGCATAGCCCATATCAAGGATAAAGTCAGATCTGGAAGGTCAACATGTTTTAAGATTGATGAATCAGATGTCGTATGGTTCAAAGATAGATTGGTAGTACCCAAACATCCGGAGCTACGGAAGCAGATTCTTGATGAAGCTCATTCTACAAGATACTCCATTCATCCGGGTAGCAACAAAATGTATCATGATCTGAGAAAGAGATATTGGTGGACCAAAATGAAAATATAAATAGCTCAATATGTGGCCAAGTGTGATATTTGCCAGAGAGTCAAAGCAGTTCATATGAAGACTGCAGGTCCATTACATTCCTTGCCAGTTCCATCTTGGAAGTGGGAAGATATCTGTATGGACTTCATAGTAGGGTTGCCTAGGACATCTGCAGGCTACAATTCAATATGGGTTATTGTTGATAGACTAACCAAGATAGCTCATTTCTTACCAGTCAGAGATAAATATCGAGCGGAGCAGTATGCAAATGTTTATCTGAATAGAATCTTCAGTCTGCATGGGGCACCCAAGACCATTGTCTCTGACAGAGGGTCATTGTTTATATCCAAGTTTTGGAAAAGTCTACATGAGTCTTTGGGAACTAAACTTATCCGTAGTTCTGCTTATCATCCGCAAACCGATGGACAGACGGAAAGGGTAAATCAAATTCTTGAAGATATGTTAAGAGCATGTGTTCTCTCTTATGGTGCTATATGGGATGAATGCCTTCCCTTAGCTGAATTCTCATATAACAATGGCTATCAAGAGAGCATTAAAATGGCACCATTTGAAGCATTGTATGGTCGTAGATGCCAGACACCTTTACATTGGTCAGATGTGGGAGAACGTTGGTTCTTTGGACCGGATGTGGTCAAGGAAGCAGAAGAGAAGGTTAAACTCATACAAGTTAATATGAAGGTAGCTTAATCCCGACAGAAAAGTTATGCTGATAAGAGGAGGCGACCTCTAGAATTCATAGTGGGAGATTATGTCTACCTCAAGGTATCGCTAATGAAAGGAGTTCATTGTTTTGGGATTCGGGGAAAGTTGGCGCCCCATTATGTTGGTCTGTTTCAAATCCAACAAAGATGTGGACCAGTCGCCTATCGTGTTAAGCTACCAAATCACATGTCAGCGGTGCATGATATCTTCCATGTATCCCAGTTGAAGAAGTGTCTTCAAGTACCTGACCAAGTGATCGACTTTGGTGATGTAGAACTAGCACCTGATTTGACTTATGCCGAGTATCCCATTAGAGTCTTAGATCAGAAGGATCGAGTCACTCGAGGGCGTACAATCAAGTTCTACAAAGTACAATGGAACCAGCACACTGAAGAAGAAGCTACTTGGGAGTCTGAGAATTACTTAGAAGAAAACTTTCCTGACTTCATTGCTTCTCTCTAGTTGCAATACCTCGTCTATACTGTAACTTGTTTATTTTGTCAAAAGAATGGAAAACCCCCTCACTAGTCTTTTGAATAAAGTTATGATGTGTTAGCTTGACACATTTCCTTTTCCATTACTTAGCCTTAAGTTTTAAATCTCGGGACGAGATTTCTTTAAGGGGGAAGGGTTGTAACACCTCTGGTGTTTTGACCTAATACTAAAATTTGACATGTCATCATATGCATTGCAAAGCATTCATAAGGAAGAAAATTTGGAATGCATTCAGTAAATAAGATTTGTTTCATAAGTTGTTATTTCATGTGATGTGTTTCAAAAACTCTAAATACAGATCATGACCACAAGGGTTAAATTTCATGTGATCATGTGAGGTCACATGTCCTTTGACTCAAATAATCCTAATGGGCCATGTTACTGGTCAAAAATCAAAATCTAAGTGAAAGGAAGACAAATCAAATTTGAATTCATATTCAAATTACATAAGTCATTTTTGCCCCTTTTTACTAATTCAAAATCCATTTGGAATTTGGAGTTTTGACAAAAAGCAAAGTTGGAGCTTATTTTATAAGGATCAACTTTGGTATTCAAAGTTTTTCAAGTTTACATATAAAATTTGGAGTAATTTTGAAATGATTCAAATGCTCTAATGCACCCCCAAATTCAAATTTCAAAATGGAGGCAGAATTTGAAAATGTTTCTAGAAGCAAAGTTGTAGAGTTTGAAAAATTGAACAACTTTCATTTTTGGAGATTTTCAACTTCTTTAGAAAATTTGTGAGTAATTCGAAAAATAGTCTCATGGCGAGTTCTGTAATTTATTCAAAAATCAACCTGAACAGGTCATCACCTCCCTGCTCGCCACCGAGCTGCCGCCGCCGATCGGTTTTTCACCGCTTGCTAGCGCGGTGACACGCCGATGTCACCGTGGCGAACCCGCCCGTCTTATTGGCGACGCGGGCGCGCCTTCTTCCGGCTATAAATAGCTACTGATCGCCCGCCGTCGTTCCCATTCTTCCTCTCGCTGCTCTGCTCATATCACAGCGTAGCTCGCGCGCCGCCGTAGGCATCGCCGAGCCACGCCGTCGATCGTTCCCAGCTACGTCAACGTGATCGCCTCGGTCTTGCGCTCCTCCTCGATTTGCTCTCATCGCTGGTGTTGGCCGGAATCGCCCGGCGCAACCCGTCTTCCCCGAGACCGGTCGGAGCTCCGCCACGACTACCCTCCCCGTGGCCAGGCTGCTCCAGACCATCTCCGTCTTCACCGAGTCCACCATCGTGATCATAGTGAGCTCCTGAACGTGTTTATCACTTCACTTTATTCTCTCTTCGCATCGCCGCCGTGGTTACGTCGTGGCGCCGCCCGTGCCCGAAACCGCCATGGCGGCGTGGAGCTTCGCTCCCGTGAGTCTTCTCGTCGCTTACGAGGATTGGGTTAGATTCGCGACGTGGCGTGGAGCATGGTGGTGGTACCATCCACCGGAGAAGCACCGCCGACGCGTTTTTTTGCTGGCCGGAGCTGGCAACAATGGCCGTCGTGCCTGTCTCTGTATCATTGACAATGGGCCCAGTTGTTGTCGGTGCAGTGAGGAAGAAGAACGGTGAAAATTTTTATTTTCCGAATTTGAATAGTAATTGAATCTTTGGAAATTTGTAGAAAAATAATCATAGCTCCAAAAATTCTGAAAATTTTGTGTAGCTTCTGTACATGTTCTAGTATGATTTAAAAATTTGAAATTTGAAATTTGGATAAATTTTAATGTTCAAAAATTCAGTCAATTAATTAATAAATGCAATTTCCATGATTTTTGTAGGCCACTATATAACTCCAAAAATTATGAAATTTATTTTGGTACACTAATTTATCATGAGGATGCTTGTGTAAATTTTTGAGATCATTTGGAGCAAGTTCATTTTGAGCTTAATTCTAAATTAATTCAAAAATAAATAAAGGTAAACTCTAAGTGTAGGTTTAGGGTTTGATCTTGATTTGGGTCGTGTAGTGTGACTAGTAGGGTCCCAAGATCCATTTGGTCAAGTCACATGTATGGTCCTTAATGGTAGGATTGCAAGTTGGTTTTGTTGGCTTGCAACTGTACCGTGAAATAAAATCATTTGCAGGTGTTTTTACATTTCATGAACCGTGAAAGCATCATGTTTACATTATCATCATGTTAAAGCATATGTTATCATTTCGTGTAGAACCCGAGAACAAAACGATTCTAGTTGAGCAAGTTCTGGAAGAATCCCCGGTTGTCGCGGGATTTGATAGTTGTGGTACTAATCCTAACCGGAAATCGTCATCGAAGGCAAGCCCGGTTTATGCATTACACCATTACCTTGGTTACTTTGAAAAGTTTATCACTTATGTTACTTATCGCATTAAGTTGTTTATTCAAATGTTACCTACTTGATGCATTGCCTACCTTGTTAATTGTTTACCATCCTTGAAGATGATTTCATTTACAATGGCGTAGAATTGCTTAGTATGCTTTATGGTAGGCTTTTCAAAGTAAAAGTTTCGATATAATCAAAGATGGCATCTTGCCAAAAGAAAGAAAGAAGGAAGGTAGAATGAACTAGAGACTAGATGGGTGGCTTATCTTGAATGTTGGGTAATGTTGCCACTATGTCGCTTAAAGGCCACTCATTGGGGATCTTCCGAACGAGACACTTTGTAGTACTAGTCACATACTCCGGTAAGCCTACTTCGGCTAATCCGATACTAAGACGAATGCCCACGCACTGGGAGTGGTGAGATGGCGGGAGTAGCGTGTACCCTCGTGGCTTGAATGTGGCCGGATTTGAGGTGTGCTGTGCTCTCGGGTGGCGTGGAGACGGCTTAGTATGGGAGGATCCGGTAGCGAGGTTGATATATGCAAGATTAAGTTCTACATATGTCGTGTGATAAGGAATCCCAAGCTGGGACTTGAATCAATTCGAATTGCCGGTGCTCCTCGGACATGGAGACTCGATTCATTACAGAAGCAATGTAGGACTGGTGAATTACTAAAACATGAGAAAAAGAATGGAATGAGCAGGATTGGAACATGGGATATGAACACTTAGTTGGAGATATTGGACTAAAATACTTAGAGGTAAAACTTGAAACTAGGATCAAGAATAGTAAGCTTTTAGCAAAGAATTTTTGAATCTTTCTACATCCTTACCTTGACCCAACACCTGCATCCCTAAGACCTTCGCCCTTTTTGGTCGGGTCATCTTGTTGAGTACTTTTGTACTCGTGGGTTTGTTAACCCTTGTTGCGGTGTGAGACGAATGCGAAGGCTTGTTTTGGTCCCTGCTGCATGTCTGTGTTTGAAGTCAATGACGATGAGGAGTGATGAATGGCCTTTGGACAAGGCACTAGTTTGTATGATAAATAAAGTTAATGTAATATTATCCCGCTACTATGGTTGTATAACACTTATGGTATTGTAAGTTTGAAAACAACTGGTTTATAATTATGTTATCTTAAGACTTCTGCTATCATTTACTCTGGTATATATTTGAATAAACTGTTGTAATCTGCAATGACTGTGATTGGGATCCTGTTTGAAAAGAGAATCGTGGATGATTCGGGTTTCCGAGGACACCCGACAGACCTGTTGAGATGTTGGGAACTCGTGTACGCTATTCGAGGTCTGTTAAGACGATGATAGGTGCATGTGGGCCCGATTCCTTAGGAGGTTCTGCCATAAAACGGCCAACATGCATCAAGGATATACAGAAGCTTATAGGCTGCATGGCTGCTTTAAGCTGCTTCATATCATGCCTCGGCGAAAAAGGGCTACCGTTCTTCAAACTCTTCAAGGCCTCCGAGCACTTTTCCTGGTTGAAGGAGGCAGATACAACTTTCGAGCAGCTCAAGTTATTCCTAACAAAGCCTCCGATCATGACGGCACCATGGCTAGATGAAACTCTCCTAATCTACATCGCCGCTACTTCTCGCGTCGTCAGCACAGCCATTGTGGTCGAACGTGAGGAGGCCGGGCATGCCTATAAGGTGCAATGTCCGGTATACTTCATCAGCGAGGTTCTCAACGAGCCCAAGACTCATTATCCTCAGGTCCAGAAGCTGCTATACGCTGTCCTGATTACATCACGCAAGCTCTGCCACTACTTTGAGTATTACAAGATTATTGTGGTCACCGAGTTCCCTCTGGGGGACATTCTTCGCAACAAAGAGGCAAACGGCCATATCATTAAGTGGGCTGTCAAGCTCGGCACTTACTCCATTGAATTCAGAAGCAGGCCTACCATCAAGTCTCAGGCGCTTGCTGATTTCATCGCTGAGTGGACTGAGATTCAAGAGCCCATCGCCGCTACTTGCCTCGAGCACTAGGTGATGTACTTTGACGGCGCTCTCAACATCAATGGTGCTGGTGTGGGCATTCTATTCATTACGCCAACCAAAGATAAGCTTCGATACGTTCTCCGAATACATTTTCTGGCCTCCAACAATGCCATCGAATATGAAGCATGTCTCCATGGACTCCATATAGCCGTTGAGCTCGGCGTTAATTGCATCATGCTATACGGGGACTCCGCACTGGTCATCAACCAGCTCAATAAAGACTAGTCTTACTCCAGTGAGAAGATGGATGCATATTGCGCCGAAATCAGGAAGCTTGAAGGGAAATTCTACGGTATCTAGTACCACCATGTGGTACGCAATCAAAATCAGCTCGCCGACCACCTATCCAAGCTAGGCTCCTCTCGTGTCGTGATTCCATCGGGGGTCTTTGTTCAAGATCTTCTGGCGCCATCCATTAAGGAAGATAAGGAAATTCAGGAAGTCCCCCCCCGCCGAGCAGCTGGTACTTACGGTACCTTCGCCAGCCACCGATTGGAGGGAACAGTTCATCAAGTACCTCTCCAACGCCGAAGTACCCACCGATAAGAGTAAAACCGAACGCTTAATCCATCAAAGCAAGCATTATGTGTTGGTGGACAGCAACTTGATGAGGAAAAGTGCCAAGGAAGGGATATTGCAAAAATGCATCACCCAAGAAGGAGTGAAGCTGCTTCTCGAAATTCACTCTAGTTTCTACGACAACCATGCGACCTCGAGAACTCTGGTCGGCAAAGCTTTTCGAGCTAGTTTTTACTGGCCCACGGCCATCTCCGATGCAGAAGACCTCGTTCGACGTTGTGAAGGATGCCAATCTTTCGCCAAGCAAATACACATGCCGACACAAGAGCTGCAGACCATCCTAGCCTGCTGGCATTTCACATGCTGGGGACTGGATATGATTGGTCCTTTCAAGCCAGCGCCAGGTGGTCTCTAGTATGTATACATCGCCATCGACAAGTTCTCCAAGTGGATCGAGTATAAACCGCTCATCTCGGCTACTGCAAAAAAGCAGTCGAGCTCTTCGAAGATATCATCGACAGATTTGGTCTCTCAAACAGCATCATCACCAACCTCGAACTACGTTTACTGGCCATCACTTTTGGGACTTCTGCAAAGACCGGTCCATCTCAGTCAAATACGTCTCCGTTGCCCATCCTAGAGCCAACGGCTAGGTCGAACAGGCGAACAGCATGATCCTTGATGCCCTCAAAAAGAGACTATATCAGAAAGAAGAAAAGCATCCAGGCAGATGGCTCAAGGAGCTACCAGCTGTGGTCTGGGGACTGTGCACTCAAGCTAGTCATAGCACTGGTGTGTCTCCATATTTTTTGGTCTATGGCTTAGAAGCCATACTACCTGCAGATATTGCCTTCCGAGCACCTAGGGTGGAAAATTATGATGAAGAGCAAGCCGCCGCTGTTCGGACAGAGGACATCGATAGGGCCGAGGAAGAATGCCTAATCACTTGCGTCCACACAGCCAAGTATCTAGAAGGCTTGTGGAGGTACTACAGCCGCAACATCAAAGGTCGTTCATTTGCTGTTGGTGACCTCGTTCTCTGCAGAAAACAAAAAACCGAAGGGATGCACAAGCTCTCCTCCCCCTAGGAAGGGCCTTACGTCATCAAAGAGGTTACCCGACCAGGGTCTTATCGCCTATGTGACTTAGATGGAATCGATGTCCCTAACTCATGGCACATCGAGCACCTCATACGTTTCTATCCTTGAAACGCTCTAGATATGTACTCTCCACTTTATGATGAATAAAGTTTTGGTCTCCATAATTTGTCTCCATTACAGTTTTTTCTCCATTATAGTCGCCAAGCACTAAGCTACTCCATACCGAACTCCAATATGAAATCGCCATCGTATTTCGCCAAACAATTTTCCCCAAATCGCCGAACACATTTCTCCAAATCGCCGAACACGTTTATCCAAATCGCCGAACACGTTTCTCCAAATCACCATCGTATTTCGCAAAACAGGTTTCTCCAAATCGCCGAACACTTTTCTCCAAATCTCCAAGATATTTCACCGATCAGCGAGCAATATACGTTCTGTTCTATTCTCTATGGAAAAGACCTGGTCTCTGATCTCTCCCTACACGTGCTACGGGCTCCGCGCTCTGCGTTATGGGTGGTCGGCTGCGGTTCCTTGGTCATGCCTGTTCCTCCTACATGTGCTTGGGCTCCGCGCTCGATGTTATCGACTATGGGCTAGCCAAGGCCAAGAGCTCAGTAAAGAACTAATTGCTCGAACGCTACTTATACTATGTTTATCTCCAAGTTATTTTGCCAACCGCCGAGCAGCACACGTTCTGCTCTACGCTCTATGGAGAAGACCCAGTCTTCGATCTCTCCCTCCACGTGCTATGGGCCCCATGCTCTATGTTATGGGTGGTCAGCTGCGGTTCCTTGGTGACGCCTGTTCCTCCTACACGTGCACGGGCTCCGTGCTCGACATTATGGGCTGTAACACCTCGGGTGTTAGCCTTGCATAACATGAGCATGATCATCAAGCATTCATAAACAAGCATTTACCATTGAAACATTAGATTGAAACATCTGCAACGTTTGCTTGTTATCGCATGTTTCTTAAACATATGCAACTTTTCTCGTTATTTCATGTCTCCATGTATCTATGCATATGGTCATGAGTGTACACATGTACTTGGTGGAGTCACACAAACATGTAGCCACACTAGGGTAGCAAATAGGACCTTATTCATGGTTACATTTCATGAACCAACATTTAAGCTCCATGTGATTACAGTAGCTAGCTCTATGAGTGACTACTTCATGAAATGATTGAATGACCTTGCAAATTGCTTGAACATGTCTAGAGTATCATTATGAACAACTTTGATATTCATGGTTAGGGGTAATTAGGTCATTAAGCCATGCTTTGATGTGTATCATCATTTAAAAGTGACATGTTTGACCAAATTTGAACTAGGTGTTAGAGACCTTGCATGGAGGAGATCACTAAAGCAAAGTTGTAGTGTTTGACATAAGGAACAACTTTTATTTTTAAGTCAAGGACTGATTTAGCTTCTAACATGCTTGAATGGCTCCCACAAAAACCAGCAAAATCAGGCTTTCAACACTTAACGAATTTTCTAAGTCTTTGATTGACTGACAGTCTGACAGGCCTATGTTGGGGGTGTTTTTTCTCAGTTTCGGTTGAGAATTGGAGCATGATCCTTGAACGAAAGTTGTAGCTGGTACATTAGACTTCAACCTTGATGTACTAAGTTTTCGCTGAAAGCCTTCGGTAATGAAGTTGTCATCGTTGCAATACTCGCTGTCAGGCTAATACGCGCGTGACTGAATTAGCTGACGATGCCGTTCGGTGGCCGACCGGCGCCAGAACATGAGCGCCGCGTGTCCGTGGCGACGGCCGCGCGTCGCCAATGCCCTGATCGCGCAGGCCACGACGCGCCTGGACGCGGCCTTAACCCCGCCAGCGTCTACCCGAGCCATCCCGCGCCCTCATTTCGCATTTCCCGGCCTCTCTTCCTCGCCGCAGCAGCAGCCGAGCGCCTCCTCGCTCCGCCGTCACCATAGCCATGTGCAAGCTCGCGACGAGCCGTCCATTCTTCACCGTAGCAGCACCACTAGCTCCCTAGCAACCCACTGCCTCCTCCCGTGCCCGCTAATAGCCCTCGGTAAGTGCCAGCGCCGTGCGCGAGCTCACCAGAGCTCCGTCGCCACCTCCATCGCCGTGGCCACGTCGCCACCGTCCACTGCAGGCCACGCTAGCGCGCTAGATAGCTCCGCCGTAGCTCGGTGATGCTCGGCGTAGCGTTGGATCGAGCCACCGTAGCCCCCACTGGCGTACCGCCATTGTCCAGCTCCGCCGTGCCGCCATGAACGCCGCCACCGTACTTAGCTCCGTCAATAGGCTCGGTCAAGTAGGTCACTAGCTCCAGGAAGTAGTGGGGGTCATGTAGCATAGATGTCATTGCCGGTGAAGCTCGCCGTCGACGAGCCGTAGCCGTGCAGTGCCGAGCAGCGCCGCTGCTCTGTTCGTGGCTCACTGGCATGTGGGGTCCCTTGTCAGGCGGGTCCCACCGGTCAGCGACTGATGAAGAGAAAGCTAGTTCATTCTTTTCAGATTTAAATCCTAATTTCATGTGTTTTGTTATTTTTGTATCTTCAGTTTGCTGGCTTCAAAAATTGTGAAATAAATTTGTGAGTGTTCCTTAGGAAGTGTAGTATTTAGGAAAAATATGTTCTTGACTTGTACAGTAGAAATTTTTGGAGATTTAAATAGGGATTTGAAATGTGCTTTTGAATGCATTCAAATTTGTTTATTTTATATCTAGAGTTCCTGTGCTCCAAAAATTAGGAAATTTTTGTGGTAAGCTATTCTTGTCATGTATGAACTCTGGTAAAAATTTGAGGATTAGTGCATGTGTATATTTATAGTTATATATTTTTCTTTTATGAATAGTTAATCCTTGTGTAAATTTTTACAAATTATTTAGAAATCCAAAATTCATGAAATTTGTTGGAGGTAATCCTAGTACCATATGGATGCTAAGAAAAATAGGAAATATGTTGCTTGACACTTTTCAATAGGGTTTTCTATTTATGCTATTTCAAGCCTTGCTGCCTTGTCATTTTTGCATAGGATGTTCTACTTGGCAAAATGGCATGAAATTTTTACAGTAGTCTATCGATAGCACTAGTAAGCCACTGTAATTTTCTGAGAATTTATGATGCACATTTGGTATAGGTTTATTATTTAACCTAGAGGTTCAAATAAAATAATAAAGGCATTTAAATAAATAGTTTGGGCTTCACCATTATATTATCTTAAATGGATTTGGTATGCTTAAACTGTTGGTAGATTCTATGTTGTCAAATTTTGAATGATTACATGAAGTAGAAGTATTGTTACTTTGTATTGCATATTGAATAGTTTCCGGACAGATTCTGGAGTTTGATGAGTTACATGTTGAAAATGATGTGTATTGTAAAAATGGTTAATAACAAAGTTGTGGAGAATTTGATAAGCTTTCCAGAAAGTCTAGGATCACTGGATTTGGATTAGTAGAACTCCAGTTATGAGTGAAACAAGTAGCTATTGTTTTGTGATATAGTCGATGCATTGTGGAAGTAGATAATTAAATAATCGAGAAGAGATATGCACCTACTCAATAAACATGATGCAATTATTAACATATATGCATTCGTAATACTTATGCCATATTCATGCATCTAGGATCGGAGGAAGAGATAACGTTGCTGGAATTCGAAGAAGCAGAGGAAGGGGACCAGCAGGAGAATCCGCAAGCCACAGCTCCCGAAGGCGTGGAGCAGAATCCTGAAGAGCTTCCGGAGTGTCCTGATCACCGCCCTACTTCCTTCCTGCGAGGCAAGCCCCGGAGCATTCTAAGTCTCCTAGTATTTTACAAATGATTACTTAAGTACTTATGATTGATGCATTAGGTTATAAGAGTTGAATGGAACCACTTGATGCATATACATTCCTTGTCCAGCTATTACACCTTTAACCGGTATAGGTTCAGGATCGAATATATGCTTAGCCATGCTTAGACCGGTAGAAGTCGGGTGATTTCCTATCACCTGTGAGATATAGGTGGATACCGGAGCACGGTGGGTTATAATTGCTATCGTGGAAAAGAACCATGGTTAATGTAAATGGAGACCGGGCGGGATGTCGATAGGGAAGCAACAAGACATGGAGGTCTTGGGTGTGGATCTATCCCCGTCTGTGTCGATCAAGGACCGTACTGTTGTTGGAACTTCTGACAAGATTTAACGCATGCCTCTCACTTAGCTGGCCGGATAACTCGTTTCGACCGCGAAGCCGAGTAATTCAATTCAAGCCGGGACCCGTTCTGTTGTGCGCTCCTTCCGAGGAACGATCAGACTGAGCCCAAGGGCAGGCTGGGCCTGAGCATCCTGGCATCTGGTGTTCCAGATTGTGCGGCGCGGTACGGACCCACGAAATGTGTACCTGAGTTGTACCAAAGGTGACCTAAGGCTATCGTGGCTGGTAGACCTGGGTTTGTGTTAGGAATAAATTCCCAGCTGGTTGAAATCGATTCGAATCGCCGTCTCTCCCGGATAGTGAGAAACATGACTAGCTCCAACATTGTAGTAACTGTGTTATGAAACATGATGGTTTAGATGAATATGGAATTACAATACCTGCTATGGTTACTATTGTATGCTTTTAAATGGATATACCACATATTTGGCACAGGATAGTTGCTAATCTAGAGATGGATAGTTATAAATAATTGATAAAGGAATCCTAAGTGTACATTAAGTCATTTGCTTTCATGCAAAATGTTGTCAAGCCATCTCCACTTATACAGCCTTGCATAATCCTTGGAGTCATTTTATTTCTGGTTTATGGCGGGTAAGTCTAGCTGAGTACCTTCTCGTACTCAGGGTTTTATTTCCCATGTTGCAGATGGTACTGTATATCATGGTTATTGCAAGAGTTGCTTCTATCCCGCTGTGGATGAGGAGTAAGCCTTGGGCAGGCTTCTTATTAATCCTTCTACATGCTTTTATGGACCATGATCGTATCTTGGCACTGTACTAAACTATGTTGGAAATGTTACTTTCAAACTTAATTTGTTTCCGCTTTTATCTACCAAACTCGGTTTGTAATAACTTTTATTCATACTCTAATGGAGAAATGTATCTGCGAACTTTATGTAATATGTGGCATGTATGTTGAATCATGTACGATCTTGGTTGTTGTAAATCGTTTATCAGGACCCATCGTGGTACTCGATGGACTACCGGGTTTATATGGGTTCAAGTATGACAGTGCGACCGCTTACGGGCTGCCATTGTACTTGTACTCTTATAAATTGGTCGGTTCTACGACAGCTGGTATCAGAGCAAGATTCAATGTTAATTGTCACATGTGTATTTAAAACAAAAGTTTTTGTTTTCCAAAAACCCTTCTCTAGCAACTGATAGCTATGCAATAGGTATTTGAAATCTTAAGTGTGCCAATGATCACTTTCCTTATGCCCAAATTAAGGACTATTAGGTGGCTATTTAAGTACTAACATGGGGTTTTCACTTCATCGTCCATACGGCGTGCTATTGTATGGATGCCATTCACTTGAGTGGTAATGTATGGATCAAATGCCTCTACGCCAAGGTAAGATGATGAGTGTATGACCGCAAGATGTGAGCGTGCGGTCGGGGAGAGTTAGCTTTGGTACGTCTATGTATGCATGCTTGCATGTGTATATGGTGCGTATTTAATTGTGGGTTTAAATTATTGTCGGGTAGATTGATACTGAAGTATATGTATGGGTATACATATATGGAAGTATTTACAAATTACATTCTGCATATTTCATTATGGGTTTAGGGCTGAAATGAAAATTCTTATGCAGGTACACTAACAACGAAACGTGTAGCTCGACTAGTTATGCTATATATGAGAGAACGAATGTATGCCACCATGTCTACCGCTAGAAACAAATGTTTCCTAAGTTTGTGAGGACGTACGGAACGAGCATGCATCATGATAATTACCATTCACATAATTAAATTGTTCCTCCCCTTATAAAATTCTTACTCGGTTATGTAACTCTTATCCGTCATGGTCTTGTCTCACCAAGTGGTACATGTTAATGGTGCAGATGGCACGCATAAAGCAGACCGCTCGCAAGTCCACCGGAGGCAGAGCTCCCCGCCGTCAGCTTGCTCCACGTACCCATCAACGTCACACGTTTCTTGGAGAGTTTGGGATGCCTACACTCTTGTGGAGGGTGCTCAGCTATGTCGGCTATCCTGATGGAATGGAGCCCTGCTACTTCTGGGCGAATGAGCAGTTGGGAGAAGGTCTCTTAGTTACTGTGGAGGCCATTGTTCGTCCCCGAGGTGATGATTCTGAGTGGACAGGTTGGTGTTATGAGTCAACTGGCAGGACTGCTGAAGAAGCAGCTGGCAGGGCAGCCTTTGGGATCCTGAGGGATATCATGGATCGTTTTCCTCAGGAGCTGGCAGTCGCTTTGGTTGGAGTCTTTCCAAGGGGTAACCCCTCCACTGATTCATGGCAGCAGGCAAGAGGAAGACCTTTGGATATTGGTGCAGCAGAAGGGCAGAAAAGCGATAACCTTGCCATGAGCGCCATGTTCGCAGTGATGAGAGTGTTAGATGGAGTAGAAGGTAGCCTCAGACGTGTGTCTGGTGCTCTTGGTCATGCCTGCGATGACCGACGTCAGCTTCAGAGGGAGCATGATGCCGAGATTAAGAGGCTCACTATAGAGATGACTCGGTTAACTCACCAAAGGAATGCAGCCTGGTCCAGGGAAGATGTTCTGAGAACTAGACAGGTTGAGCTGGAGCAGCAACTGGCCAATGTGGAAGAATACAACGACAACCTACATGAGGAGGTTCATCAGCTGAATAACCAGCTCCACCCTTATGTCCCACCTGGAGCCGCAGAGATGGATCTAGAAGGGGACGAGGATGAAGAAGAAGTAGAGCCTGAAGAAGAAGTGGAGCCTGAGGGAGGAGATGATCCTACGTCTGACCTCGATAGTGATCATGATGAAGATTAGATCGCTTAGCACTTAGTGGAAGGGCTAATGTATCACCTTTATTCCTGTAATGGACCTGTAGTTCGAATTTAGTATGGGTAATCTGACTATCATGTAATATTGTGAATCGCACGACTATCGCACCTTTGGTTGAACATCAATGCAATTCTGTTCCTTGTTGGTGATCACGATTTAAATTTGCATGCGTTATGAGCGCAATAAGTGGTCAAATTGGGGATGCCATGTTGCGAGAATGAATTGTTATGCCTCTATTTTTATTGTGAATTTGAGAATTTTCTCCAGTAATTTCAGTTTGGCATGATTATGATTCATCTGCAATCTCTTGACATCAACCAATAATCGCTTATTGTGCAACTTCGCAGATGACGCGCACCCGTGCTGGAGCTGGTAGCAGTCATGATGGCAATGGTGATGACTTACCACCACCACCGCCGCCGTCTGCTCAGGAGTTCTTTGCTCAGTTCTTGGGGAGCCAAAGGACAATGGAAGAAGCTCTGTGCCTCATCGCGCAAAACACCGCTCGTGGCCACCCACAGCAACCAGGGGCCGAGCCAAATCAGCACAGTACATTCAAGGAATTTCTGGATACAAAGCCTCCTATCTTCATGGTGGCTGAGGAACCACTACAGGCTGACGAGTGGCTCAACACCATTGAGCAGAAGTTTCGCTTGTTAAGAGTCACCGAGCATTAGAAAGCTGAGTATGCTTCTCATCAATTGCAAGGACCAACAGGGATCTGGTGGACACATTTCCTGTCGTCCTTGCCTGCTAATGCGCGAGTTACCTGGGAACAGTTCAAGCTGGCTTTTAGGGGACATCATATTCCCCCAGGCCTGATGCGCATGAAAGCGGCCGAATTTATGAGGCTCACTCAAGGAACAAATCACTCACTGAATATATGCACGCATTCAACAACTTGTCCAGATATGCTCCAGGTTTTGTGGATATCGAGGAGAAAAAGATAGAGAGCTTCAAGCGAGGTCTGGGTACTAAACTGATGAAGACTATGGCAAATTCTAGGTGTGCCACGTACAATGAGTTTATTAGTGATGCCTTGACCCAAGAAAACCACAACAACATGCATGCAGTTGCTAAGGGTCGCAAAAGGACATATGAGGCCGGTGCATCTGGATCTTTCCAGTCAAAAGCGCCTATCACAGCTAGGCCACAATTCCGTCCACCTACACCCAAGTTTAGGCCTCCACCACCTAAAGCTCAGAATAATAGGCTGCAAAAACCGTTCCGTAAGGCGTTCACTATTACCTTACCAAAAGGAAATGGCAGTCAGGACAGCTCCACCGGATTCAGAATTAATCAACCATGTTTCAACTGCAACCAACTAGGTCATTGGTCCAAGGAATGCCCCCACCCCAAGAAGAATAGCAACAGAATCAGAACAATCAGAGACAGGCGAATGCCAGGGCACGTCAGGGACACATGCATTATACCGCTATGGAAGAAGTGCCCGCTAGAGAAGTTGTCATGGCTGGTATGTTTCTTATCAACAAGCATCCCGCTGTTGTTTTATTTGATTCGGGAGCTTCTCATTCCTTTATGAGTCAAGCATTTGCATCTAGACATGATCAAGAAATAATTGAAGTAAGTAAAGGGGGTTATAACATAAGTTCAGCAGGGGGTACTGTTACTACCAAAAAGATAGTAAAAAATGTACTCATCTCTATACAAGGGAGGGAGTACACCACGGATTTGATAATACTGCCCGGGTTATCAATAAGTGTAATCTTAGGCATGAATTGGATGAAGGATCATGGTGTTCTTATTGACACTAGCACCCGTACCATTATGTTGAGAGAACCCACGGGAGGGAATGCTTTCTAGTACCACTCTCCCGCAATTTTGAACTCCAACATTTAGCTTGTGCTATCCAAGCCACCACACTTAGTGATATCCCCGTAGTTTGTGAGTTTCTGGATGTATTTCCAGAGGAATTACCAGGCTTACCACCTGATAGGGAGGTGGAATTCAAGATTGAGTTAGTGCCAGGTACAGCGCCCATATCAAGAAGGCCCCATAGAATGCCACCCAATGAGTTAGCAGAACTTAAGGTTCAATTGCAAGATCTATTGGACAAAGGCCTTATTCAACCTAGCTCATCTCCATGGGGATGTCTAGCCTTGTTTGTGAAAAAGAAGGATAAGTCACTGAGAATGTGTGTAGATTACAGACCACTCAATGCTGTGACCATCAAGAACAAATATCCATTGCCTCGCATCGACATCTTGTTCGATCAGCTAGCAAAGGCAAAGGTATTCTCCAAAATTGACTTGAGGTCAGGCTACCATCAAATAAAGATCCGGCCAGAGGATATACCTAAAACTGCTTTCTCTACCAGGTACGGCTTATACGAGTATTTGGTGATGTCTTTCGGACTAACAAATGCTCCAGCCTACTTCATGTACCTGATGAACTCGGTATTCATGCCCGAACTCGACAAGTTCGTGGTTGTGTTTATCGATGATATATTAATTTATTCAGAAAATGAGTCAGATCATAAAGAGCATCTGAGGATTGTCCTATCTAGATTAAGGGAGCATAAGCTATATGCCAAGTTTAGCAAATGTGAATTTTGGTTGAGCAAAGTACCTTTCTTAGGTCACATCTTATCAAGAGATGGAATTTCTGTAGACCCATCAAAAGTACAAGAGGTCATGGATTGGAAAGCCCCAACTTCGGTTCATGAAGTTCGGAGTTTTCTAGGGTTAGCAGGGTATTATCATCGTTTCATTCTAGATTTCTCAAAGATAGCTAAGCCCATGACCAGACTACTTCAGAAAGATGAGAAGTACAAATGGACACCAGAATGTGAAGCAGCTTTTCACACCCTCAGAACTTTGTTGACTACCGCACTTGTGCTAGCACAACCCGACATTGAAAAGCCTTTCGATGTATTTTGTGATGCATTAGGAATAGGTTTGGGATGTGTGCTTATGCAAGAAGGAAGAATAATTGCATATGCTTCTCGGCAATTGAGGAAACATGAAGTTAACTACCCTACACATGATTTGGAACTTGCAGCCGTTGTTCATGCGTTAAAGATATGGAGACATTACTTGTTGGGCAATGTATGTCATATCTATACTGACCACAAAAGTCTCAAGTATATCTTTACCCAAATTTAACCTGAACATGAGACAACGAAGATGGTTAGAGCTAAGTAAGGACTACAATTTAGAAGTGCACTACCATCCGGGTAAGGCTAATGTAGTAGCAGATGCACTGAGTCGGAAGTCTCATTGCAACACTATAGAAGCATTACTGGAAGATAGATTCAACTTGTTACATCCTGCTGTACTACACAATATCACGATTAGTTGTTCACTTGAGAGCAAAATCATAGAGTTGCAGCAAACAGATGTAGGAATAAGTCACATCAAGAGAAAAATGCAAGAGCAAGAGACCAAGCATTTTAGAATGGATGAAAGAGGTGTATTATGGTTTGAGGGCCGCCTTGTGGTACCAAAAGACCGTGAGATAAGGAATCAAATTTTAGAGGAAGCTCACTCGTCCAAATTGTCCATCCATCCGGGTAGTAGTAAGATGTATCAAGATTTGAAAACCCATTTTTGGTGGACTAAGATGAAGAAAGAAATCGCAGCCTATGTTGCTAGGTGTGATAACTGCAGTAGAGTAAAGGCTGTCCATATGAAAACTGTTGGATTACTTCAGCCATTGCCGATTCCAGGATGGAAATGGGAGGAAATCAGCATGTATTTTATCACAGGCCTTCCAATGACGCCACAAGGTCACGATTCAATATGGGTAATTGTTGATCGTTTCACCAAGTCAGCACATTTTATACCAGTTCACACAACCTATCACGTGGGGAAATACTCTGAGTTATATGTTTCCAAGATCATGAGACTACATGGAGTACCCAGGACTATAATCTCAGATCGAGGACCACAGTTCATAGATCGTTTCTGGGAGCACTTACACCAGGCTTTGGGAACCAAGCTAATCAGAAGTTCGGCATATCATCCGCAAACTTCAGGATAGATAGAGCGAGTGAACCAAATCCTAGAAGATTTACTTAGAGCTTGTGTTATATCTTCAAAGGGTTCATGGGAGAAATGGTTATCTTTAGCTGAATTCTCCTATAACAACAGTTATCAAGCGAGTATCAAAATGGCTCCATTTGAAGCCTTGTATGGCAGAAAATGTAGAACTCCATTAAATTGGATTGAGCCCGGTGAAAGGAGATACTTTGGTATTGATTTTGTCAATGAAGCCGAAGAGCAAGTACGTATCATCCAACAACATATGAAGGCAGCTCAATCAAGACAAAAGAGTTATGCCGACAGAAGAAGAAGACCACTAACTTTTGAAGTGGGTGACTATGTATACTTGAGAGTATCACCCATGAAAGGTGTGAAGAGATTTGGGATGAAAAAGAAGCTTTCACCAAGATATGTAGGGCCATACAAAATTTTGGAACGAAAAGGAAATGTTGCGTATAAGTTACAACTTCCACCAAAAATGAGTGCAATATTTGATGTGTTCCATGTTTCTCAGTTGAAGAAATGTCTTCGAGTACCGGAAGAAGCTATTGCACCCACCAACGTGCAGCTTCAATCGGATTTGACCTATGAAGAAAAGCCAATTCGAGTATTAGAGGAGATGGAGAGAGTAACCCGGAGTAAGATTATTAAGTTCTATAAGGTGGTGTGGAACAATCATAGTGAACAAGATGCTACGTGGGAACGAGAAGATTATCTACAAGAAGTTTATCCCGCCTTTTTCCAAGAATGGTAGGTCTTGCAAATCTCGGGATGAGATTTTTATAAGGGGAGGGGCTGTAACACCTCAGGTGTTAGCCTTGCATAACTTGACTTGCATAACATGAGCATGATCATCAAGCATTCATAAACAAGCATTTACCATTGAAACATTAGATTGAAACATCTGCAACGTTTGCTTGTTATCGCATGTTTCTTAAACATATGCAACTTTTCTCATTATTTCATGTCTCCATGTATCTATGCATATGGTCATGAGTGTACACATGTACTTGGTGGATGTGAGTCACACAAACATGTAGCCACACTAGGGTAGCAAATAGGACCTTATTCATGGTTACATTTCATGAACCAACATTTAAGCTCCATGTGATTACAGTAGCTAGCTCTATGAGTGACTACTTCATGAAATGATTGAATGACCTTGCAAATTGCTTGAACATGTCTAGAGTATCATTATGAACAACTTTGATATTCATGGTTAGGGGTAATTAGGTCATTAAGCCATGCTTTGATGTGTATCATCATTTAAAAGTGACATGTTTGACCAAATTTGAACTAGGTGTTAGAGACCTTGCATGGAGGAGATCACTAAAGCAAAGTTGTAGTGTTTGACATAAGGAACAACTTTTATTTTTAAGTCAAGGACTGATTTAGCTCCTAACATGCTTGAATGGGTCCCGTAAAAACTAGCAAAATCAGGCTTTCAACACTTAACGAATTTTCTAAGTCTTTGATTGACTGACAGTCTGACAGGCCTATGTTGGGGGTGTTTTTTCTCAGTTTCGGTTGAGAATTGGAGCATGATCCTTGAACGATAGTTGTAGCTGGTACATTGGACTTCAACCTTGATGTACTAAGTTTTCGCTGAAAGCCTTCGGTAACGAAGTTGTCATCGTTGCAATACTCGCTGTCAGGCTAATACGCGCGCGACTGAATCAGCTGACGACGCCGTTCGGTGGCCGACCGGCGCCAGAACATGAGCGCCACGTGTCCGCGGCGACGGCCACACGTCGCCAATGCCCTGATCGCGCAGGCCACGATGCGCCTGGATGCGGCCTTAACCCCGCCAGCGTCTGCCCGAGCCATCCCGCGCCCTCATTTCGCATTTCCCGGCCTCTCTTCCTCGCCGCAGCAGCAGCCGAGAGCCTCCTCGCTCCGCCGTCGCCATAGCCGTGCGCAAGCTCGCGACGAGCCGTCCATTCTTCACCGTAGTAGCACCACTAGCTCCCCAGCAACCCACTGCCTCCTCCCGTGCCCGCTAATAGCCCTCGGTAAGTGCCAGCGCCGTGCACGAGCTCACCGGAGCTCCGTCGCCACCTCCATCGCCGTGGCCACGTCGCCACCGTCCACTGCAGGCCACGCTAGCGCGCTAGATAGCTCCGCCGCAGCTCGGTGATGCTCGGCGTAGCGTTCGATCGAGCCACCATAGCCCCCACCGGCGTACCGCCGTTGTCCAGCTCCGCCGTGCCGCCATGAACGCCGCCACCATACTTAGCTCCATCAATAGGCTCGGTCAAGTAGGTCACTAGCTTCGGGAAGTAGTGGGGGTCCTGTAGCATAGATGTCATCGCCGGCGAAGCTCGCCGTAGCCGCGCAGTGCCGAGCAGCGCCACTGCTCTATTCGTGGCTCACTGGCATGTGGGGTCCCCTGTCAGGCGGGTCCCACCGGTCAGCGACTGATGAAGAGAAAGCTAGTTCATTCTTTTCAGATTTAAATTTTAATTTCATGTGTTTTGTTATTTTTGTATCTTCAGTTTGCTGGCTCCAAAAATTGTGAAATAAATTTGTGAGTGTTCCTTAGGAAGTGTAGTATTTAGGAAAAATATGTTCTTGACTTGTACAGTAGAAATTTTTGGAGATTTAAATAGGGATTTGAAATGTGCTTTTGAATGCATTCAAATTTGTTTATTTTATATCTAGAGTTCCTGTGCTCCAAAAATTAGGAAATATTTGTGGTAAGCTATTCTTGTCATGTATGAACTTTGGTAAAAATTTGAGGATCAGTGCATGTGTATATTTATAGTTATAAATTTTTCTTTTATGAATAGTTAATCCTTGTGTAAATTTTTACAAATTATTTAGAAATCCAAAATTCATGAAATTTGTTGGAGGTAATCCTAGTACCATATGGATGCTAAGAAAAATAGGAAATCAGTTGCTTGACACTTTTCAATAGGGTTTTCCATTTATGCTATTTCAAGCCTTGCTTCCTTGTCATTTTTGCATAGGATGTTCTACTTGGCAAAATGGCATGAAATTTTTACAGTACTCTATCAATAGCACTAGTAAGCCACTATAATTTTCTGAGAATTTATGATGCACATTTGGTATAGGTTTATTATTTAACCTAGAGGTTCAAATAAAATAATAAATGCATTTAAATAAATAGTTTGGGCTTCACCATTATATTATCTTAAATGGAATTGGTATGCTTAAACTGTTGGTAGATTCTATGTTGTCAAATTTTGAATGATTACATGAAGTAGAAGTATTGTTACTTTGTATTGCATATTGAATAGTTTCCTGACAGATTCTAGAGTTTGATGAGTTGCATGTTGAATGATGTGTACTGTAAAAATGGTTAATAACAAAGTTGTGGAGAATTTGATAAGCTTTCTAGAAAGTCCAGGATCACTGGATTTGGATTAGTAGAACTCTAGTTATGAGTGAAACAAGTAGCTACTATTTTGTGATATAGTCGATGCATTGTGGAAGTAGGTAATTAAATAATCGAGAAGAGATATGCACCTACTCAATAAACATGATGCACCTATTAACATATATGCATTCGTAATACTTATGCCATATTCATGCATCTAGGATCGGAGGAAGAGATAATGTTGCTGGAATTCGAAGAAGCAGAGGAAGGGGACTAGCAGGAGAATCCGCAAGCCGCAGCTCCCAAAGGCGTGGAGCAGAATCCTGAAGAGCTTCCGGAGTGTCCTGATCACCGCCCTACTTCCTTCCTGCGAGGCAAGCCCCGAAGCATTCTAAGTCTCCCAGTATTTTACAAATGATTACTTAAGTACTTATGATTGATGCATTAGGTTATAAGAGTTGAATGGAACCACTTGATGCATATACATTCCTTGTCCAGCTATTACACCTTTAACCGGTATAGGTCCAGGATCGAATATATGCTTAGCCATGCTTAGACCGGTAGAAGTCGGGTGATTTCCTGTCACCTGCGAGATATAGGTGGATACCGGAGCACGGTGGGTTATAATTGCTATCGTGGAAAAGAACCATGGTTAATGTAAATGGAGACCGGGCGGGATGTCGATAGGGAAGCAACAAGACATGGAGGTCTTGGGTGTGGATCTATCCCTGTCTGTGTCGATCAAGGACCGTACCATTGTTGGAACTTTTGACAAGATTGAACGCATGCCTCTCACTTAGCTGGCCGGATAACTCGTTCCGACCGCGAAGCCGAGTAATTCAATTCAGGCGGGGACCCGTTCTGTTGTGCGCTCCTTCCGGGGAATGATCAGACTGAGCCCAAGGGCAGGCTGGGCCTGAGCATCCTGGCATCTGGTGTTCCAGATTGTGCGGCGCGGTACGGACCCACGAAATGTGTACCTGAGTTGTACCAAAGGTGACCTAAGGCAATCGTGGCTGGTAGACCTGGGTTTGTGTTAGGAATAAATTCTCAGCTGGTTGAAATCGATTCGAATCGCCGTCTCTCCCGGATAGTGAGAAACTTGACTAGCTCCAACATCGTAGTAACTGTGTTATGAAACATGATGGTTCGGATGAATATGGAATTACAATACCTGCTATGGTTACTATTGTATGCTTTTAAATGGATATACCACATATTTGGCACAGGATAGTTGCTAATCTAGAGATGGATAGTTATAAATAATTGATAAAGGAATCCTAAGTGTACATTAAGTCATTTGCTTTCATGCAAAATGTTGTCAAGCCATCTCCACTTATACAGCCTTGCATAATCCTTGGAGTCATTTTATTTCTGGTTTATGGCGGGTAAGTCTAGCTGAGTACCTTCTCGTACTCAGGGTTTTATTTCCCATGTTGCAGATGGCACTGTATATCATGGTTATTGCAAGAGTTGCTTCTATCCCGCTGTGGATGAGGAGTAAGCCTTGGGCAGGCTTCTTATTAATCCTTCTACATGCTTTTGTGGACCGTGATCGTATCTTGGCACTGTACTAAACTATGTTGGAAACGTTACTTTCAAACTTAATTTGCTTCCGCTTTTATCTACCAAACTCGGTTTGTAATAACTTTTATTCGTACTATGATGGAGAAATGTATCTGCGAACTTTATGTAATATGTGGCATGTATGTTGAATCATGTACGATCTTGGTTGTTGTAAATCGTTTATCGGGACCCGTCGTGGTACTCGACGGACTACCGGGTTTATATGGGTTCAAGTATGACAGTGCGACCGCTTGCGGGCTGCCATTGTACTTGTTCTCTTATAAATTGGTCGGTTCTGCGACATGGGCTATGGGCTAGCTAAGGCCAAAGAGTTCAGTAACAAACTAACTGCTCGGATGCTACTTATACTACGTATAATTGCATTAGGGTTATTACTACAATGATTTTTTGCCGCAAATATGAGCAAGCTGCATAAACATGCACTTTATAACATTTATACAAATACATAAATGTTTTCTACGCTCTCACGCGCTCTAACTACCCTCTCCAGATGTTACAGATAATACTCTCTGAGCAGATCACCGAGCTCCGCCATCACCGTCTGTCTCACCGAACAGGTCTATGTCGCCGGCCAGCTTTTTCGCCGTGTCCTCCACCTCATCCTCCAGCTGCTGGGTCTTCGCCTCGCCCATCCCTTCGGCAAGTCCGACCCCTATTGCCTGAAGGTCAATGGATTGATAGTGGGACCGAACCACCACAAGGGCATGCGTAATGGCAGTAACAACGGTGTCACGGTTGAAGCTCTCCCACACCGCCTTGCACCTCTGGATGATAGTGTCTGAACGCGGCAGCCTACCGTTGGGCTGAGGAGCCACCTCCAGGTCAACGTAGTCGAGCACCGGTTTAACTCTGGTGACTACGACATCGAACTTCTCCCATTGGGTTCTGGCCTCCTGCACCAGCACATCAAACTATGCCTTGTCCCTCCGACGGTAGTCTGCAAGCATTACAAGGTTCCATCAAGCAAGGAAACTACTTCAGCAGTAACTCCAACTAGGAAGTACTCACCATTCAGCTCCTCAGCCAGTTTGTCTACTCACCCTGTCTCCTTCGTCTTCTCCTCTCAGAGTTGTTCAATGGCTTGGCGCAGCTGGCCGAGCTCTGCATCTTGCTCTGCAAGCACAATAATCATCACTAAAGATATAGCTATTCAGCAATACAAAGCACATTCACCGATATACCGTACCTGCTTTCTGCTCGAATACACTTTTGAGCTGCTCGGACTTCTGCTCTAGTTGCGTGGAAGCACTCACCAGCTGCTCGGACTTGCCACATAGCTATTCAGATGCAGCCGCCAGCTGCTCAGATAGGACGCCCTTCTGGTACTCCAGGTCTTGCATGTTGGATTCAGCAAGGTCTCGCTCGTGCTGGGCCCTCTGGATGTTTTTCTCCATAAGGTTCATCGCCTCCTTGACTTTTTCATTTTCCTTGGCGAGAGGCTCCATCCTTTTGATTAGCTGGTGGCGCTGCTCGGCAGTCCGAGTTATCCCCTGCAAGCGCACAATGGCAATGATGAACTCCGATCTCCAATGTCAAAGATGAGGATCCCAGATGCAGTATTGACCTCGATTTGCTTCATCACTTTAGCAAGGGTGGACTTCAGTCTCCTCATCTCCTTGGTGGTGTCCTCCTCCTCGACAACCACAACCTCGTTGCCGCATTTGCGGAGGATTTGGATGGCGTGGGATCGAGACTCCTCACGTTCAATCTCTTCCACCTCGTCCTCCTCCACCGCGTCTAGAGGCACCACCGGGGGGTTCTGGGGGCATCGTCTACTCCTCGGGCGTGATTGGCCTCGCCGCCCTAGACTCAGGTGTGGCATCGACATCTCCCGCATTCGTCGCTGAAGACCCGGCGATTTCCGCCATTGCCCTAGGCACCATCGCCGACTCGTCCGCCATCGGCGCCAACTATTCGCTGCCACCAAGTTCACCAGTAGCGGCAGCTGACTCCTCCATAGACCGCCGAGCAGCCGGGGACTCCAGAATGGGGTCTACCGCCACCTCCTCCGCTCTAGGACTAGCCTTCGGTTGCTCGACGGTCTAGATGGGTGGGGTCGGATCCTCTGCACGCCTTGCACTGCATTAGTTCAACTCATCAGTCGCCAAAAAATCTAAGGAACGATGGCAAGGTAACTCCAAGGCAAGGATACTCATGGTTTGGTCTACCGGTACAATTTCTTGAACCGGCGATGCCTACCCGAGCCCGCAACTGAAGGTGGGCCGTTACCTAGGCCTTTGCACAGCCCCGGCCGGTATCGCTAATTTATCTCCATAATTTGTTATGGCTCACCGAATATTCGCCAACATCTCTGCCAACCGTTACAGCTCAGTAATTACTACTGTACAACCATTACTCCGGCGTTTTCTTCACGATTCTGTTTTCTCTAAGTTGACTATTGTTTCTGACCCTGGCACCACATGACCATGTCTCCTACTGTCAGGCTCGGGGACTAAGTGGGCACACTTCACCTTACGGTGAATGTGCTTTTCGGGGCTACGCCCGGGGACTGGCTGCCTGCTCGGCTGGTGTTCTACTTTTCTTCTACTTTGGACCCTGGCACCACATGACTACGCCATTTACTGTCAGGCTTGGGGACTAAGTGGGCACACTTCACTTCACGGTGAATGTGTTTGCTTTATTTTGGAAGACTCCGCGCCTCTTGAAGTTGAAGAAGACTATCTCCTTTTCTTGTGCTCGGACTCTAAGTGGGCACACTTGGTACACTACGAAGAAATTTTTTGATTCTAAACATGAACTCCTTACACCCTTATGGCAAGCTATACTTGGGTTATACTACTCGGCTATGGTTCATGCTGCTCAGCGATGATTCATGCTGCTCGGCAACTACTCACAATTGCTTGGCAACTCATCACGGTGGTCGGACCGTGAGTTTGACTGCTCGGCTTTGTTCGCACCTGCTCGGACATGCTCAAGACAACATTGCACAATGGGTACAAGGCACTTGGGGACTAGCTGTGGGGGGTATGACCTCGGATACCTATGGCAGACCACATGGGTTGCACCCCTAGGGGCAGCCCAGCCCACAAGATGAAGCCTTACGGGGCACGACTCTACTCGGTGTCTCCGGCAAGACACCGGGAAGATATCCTGAAGATACTACGAGATCTGTTAGGATACGTATGATCCCAAGATTCCTGTAATCTGTTATTACTTTCTAGTTATCTCTCAGATCTAACCAAATTGTAACCCTACCCCCCGGACTATATAAGGCGGGTAGGGACCCCCCTCCAAACTCACGCAATATCATACGATTGCTAATACAAACCAACAGACCACAGGACTAGGGTATTACGTCATACTGACGTCCTAAACCTGTCTAACTCGTGTGTCTCTATTGCCTTCTTGTTCTTGATCATATGCTTCTCTGCCAATCAATCTACCTTCGTGGGATACCCTTTAGAGGACTACCGATGATATTCTGTTGACAATCATGGTCAATCACAATTTAATTACTGAAACGTCTTTACTTATTTAATTAGATAATTACGGGAAATAACAAACATATACCAAATGTGCCCAATAAATTCTCATAAAATTACAGTAGCTTCCTAGTGCTCACAATAGACTACTATGAAAATTGCATAACATTTGGACATGTATAACATCCTCTACAAAAATGACAAACTAGCAAGGGTTATTTTAGCAAAAATAGTTAACCCTACAGGAAAGTATCAAACAAAAGATTATATATTTTTCTTAGCTTCCTATTAGTGCCATAATACTGTACAAACATTTGCATAGCAATATGTTACATATTTTTATCCCTACAATTTTCCTCAAAAAATGCCATTTATTCATAGATAAATAGAAAAATCATATTTCAATCAAGTTTACTGCAAGCTTAATATTTTTCCTAGCTAGAGCATGTCAACACAAGACTAGCAAAATTGGAATCACAATTTTATCACATTTCTAGCTCAAGATATATAATTTACAAAATTGTAAACATTCAAAAAGCGTTTATCTAAATACATTTTAATCACCAAACAAAATACCAGAAACTGTACATCTCATATTTTTATAAAATAGTACACTTCCTAAGGATCACCACAAAATTTGGTTCACCAAAAATGGACATCTATAACTCAACTTATGATTTTTCAAAGTTTGCATTCAAATCTGAAATAAATGAACTAGCTTTCGTCCTACAGCCGCTGATAGCTGGGACCCCTGCGTCAGTCGGGCCGCGTGTCAGTGATACATAAAGCAAGGGAGTGGCGTGGACCGGCCGGAGTTCGCTGACGGTGAGCTCTCCGGCGATGGCACCAGAACCTCGATGATCCCATGACCTTGCGCACACGATAGGGTAGCTAGGTGGACGGATTAACGAAGCTAAGGATGATGGCGGCGATCATGGCGGTGTGGTGGACGTGGTCGACTGCGAGCCACCGGAGGTGACCGAGACGGTGCCATCTAGGGTTCGGCCTAGCTTCTACACACTATGGTGAACCTATTGCGCACTCAATCGTGGCACGCGGTGGTCGGAGGTGGCCTGGCCACGGCGACGTGCCACGGCGGTGAAACATCGGCGAGGTCGTGTGCTGCACAGAAGCCTTACCGGGTGAGTCTTAGCAAGCAAAGCGGTGCGCTGATGCGGTGGGAGTACATTGGAGCTACGGTGGTGGCAAAGCAGCTACGCTAACGTAAGGCGAGGTCGAGCGGTCGGCAATGGCGTCGACGGTGCTGCGCTGCGGGCAGGGCGAAGGCGGAGGTAGGCAGGGAGAGTGAGGGAGCTGACACCACAGCGGGGGCCCAACGATGGCCAGCGATAGCCACGTGGCGACCAAGCCCTGGCGCCTGTCGGCCACCACGGCGCGACACGCGACGGCCCTCAGAGTCCGTGATCCAGTTTGATGGCGCGACTTAGTGAAGCTCCAACTCCTAATCCGTGGATCATTAGCAAATTCTTCCTTAACCAAAGTCATAGCTCTATATACCATCTCCAATTTCTCCTAAAGGATCAAGTTCTAATTCTCAATGAATCGAGAGTAAAATTATCACCAAGTTGGGTACATCAACACTGTCAGCACAAAAGACTTAGCAAAATTTCCTAAGTGCTAAAAACAGTGAAATCTTGATTCTTGTGAGCTAAATTCAAGCATGTTAGGAGCTGAACTAGCCTATGACACACAAATAAAAGTTGTTGCTCTACTCAAAAACTACAACTTTGATTTAGTGAACACATCCATGCAAAGTCTCTATGAAACTAGGTCAATCATGCCACTTTCAAATGATGACCTACACTATATCTATGTTTTAGTGACCAAATTAGCCCTAGTCATGAATACCAAAGTTGTTCATAACGACATTCTAAACATGGTTAAGGTATTCCGAAGGTCACACAAGCATTTCATACATTGGTTACATATAAAACTTCCTAGGTCAACCAGCATATCATCACTCAGGAGCTTAATTTAAAAAAGTGATCTACATGAACATTGTTTCATTAGTCATCCTAAGTGTAGCTAAGGTGTTTTAGTAACTAACATCAACCACTTACACTTATTCACACATGATCATAAGCATACACCTATAGAAACATAAAATAACAAGGCATGTTTCACATGTTTCAGTTGTATATTTCATGTGTACAAGCTTATATATGAATGCTTGATGATTATGCTCATGCAATGCAAGGAAAATTATGCAAGCCTAACACCTAGGTTGTTACAGCCCCTCCCCCTTACAGAAATCTCATCCCAAGATTTGCAAGACCTACCATTCTTGGAAAAAGGCGGGATAAACCTCACGTAAGTAATCCTCCTGTTCCCACGTGGCATCTTGTTCTCTGTGATTATTCCACAACACCTTGTAGAACTTAATGACCTTACTCTAGGTTACTCTTTCCATCTCTTCTAACACTCGGATTGGTTTCTCTTCATAGGTCAAATCCGATTGAAGCTTAATGTTGGTGGGTCCAATGGCTTCCTTAGGTATACGAAGACATCTCTTCAACTGAGAAACATGGAAGACATTGAATATTGCACTCATCTCTGGAGGAAGTTGTAACTTATAAGTGACCGTCCCTTTCCATTCAATAATCTTGTATGACCCTACATATCTAGGCCCAAGCTTTCTTTTCACTCCAAATCTCTGTACTCCTTTCATGGGTGACACTTTTAAGAATACATAATCTCCCACTTCAAAAGTCAGTGGCCTTCTTCTTTTATCAGCATAACTCTTTTGTCTTGACTGAGCTGCTTTCATATGCTGTTGGATAATGCACACTTGCTCTTCAGCTTTAGTGACAAAGTCAATGCCAAAGTATCTTCTTTCACCGGGCTCAATCCAATTCAACGGAGTTCTACATTTTCTACCGTACAAGGCTTCAAAAGGAGCCATCTTGATGCTTGCTTGATAACTGTTGTTGTAGGAGAACTCGGCTAAAGGTAGCCATTTCTCCCAGGAACCCTTGGAAGATATAACACAAGCTCTCAGCAAATCTTCTAAGATTTGGTTCACTCGCTTAGTCTGTCCAGAAGTTTATGGATGGTATGCTGAACTTCTGATTAGTTTAGTCCCTAAGGCCTGGTGCAAGTGTTCCCAAAAATGAGCTATAAACTGCGGTCCTCGATCTGAGATTATAGTCCTGGGTATTCCATGTAGTTTCACAATCTCAGAAACATACAACTCAGCGTACTTCACCACATGATATGTTGTGTTAACCAGTATAAAATGTGCTGACTTGGGTGAGGCGATCTACAATGACCCATATTGAATCATGACCTTGCTGTGTTATTAGAAGGCCTGTGATAAAGTCCATACTAATTTCTTCCCATTTCCACCCTGGAATAGGCAATGACTGAAGTAATCCAGCAGATTTCAAATGAACAGCCTTTACTCTACTGCAGTTATCACACCTAGCGACATAGGTGGCGATCTCTTTCTTCATCTTAGTCCACCAAAAATGGGTTTTCAAATCTTGATACATTTTGCTACTACCCGGATGGATAGACAATTTAGATGAATGAGCTTCCTCTAAAATTTGATTTCTAAGCTCACGGTCTTTCGGTACCACAAGTCGGTCCTCAAACCATAGTACACCTCTTTCATCTAATATAAAATGCTTTGTTTCTTGCTCTTGCATCTTTCTCTTGATGTGAAATATACCTACATCTGTCTTCTGTAGTTCTATGATTTTGCTCTCAAGTGAACAACTGATAGTGATATTGTGCAGTACAACAGGATGTAACAAATTAAATCCATCTTCCAACAATGCTTCCATAGTGTTGCAATGAGATTTCTGACTAAATGCATCTGCTACAACATTGGCTTTCCCTGGATGGTAGTGCACTTCTAAATTGTAGTCCTTAATTAGCTCTAACCATCTTCGCTGTCTCATGTTCAGCTCAGGTTGAGTGAAGATATATTTGAGACTTTTGTGGTCAGTATATATAGGACATACATTGCCCAACAAATAATGTCTCCATATCTTTAATGCATGAACAACTGCTGCAAGTTCTAAATCATGCGTAGGGTAATTGACTTCATGTTTTCTCAACTGCAGCAAAGCATAGGCAATAATTCTTCCTTCTTGCATGAGCACACACCCCAAACCTATACCCGATGCATCATAGAACACATCGAAAAGCTTTTCAATGTCGGGTTGTGCTAAAATAGGAGTTGTAGTTAACAGGGTCCTTAGGGTGTGAAAAGCTGCTTCACACTCTGGTGTCCAACTAAACTTCTCATCTTTCTGAAGCAGCCTAGTCATGGGCTTAGCTATCTTGGAGAAATCCAAAATGAAACGACAATAATAACCTGCTAACCCTAGAAAACTCTGAACTTCATGAACCGAACTCGGGGCCTTCCAATATATGACCTCTTGTACTTTAGATGGGTCTACACAAATTCCTTCTCTAGATAAGATGTGACCCAAGAAAGGTACTTTACTCAACCAAAATTTGCACTTGCTAAACTTGGCATATAACTTATGTTCCCTCAATCTGGACAAAACAATCCTCATATGCTCGGCATGATCTACCTCATTCTCTGAATAAATAAAGATATCATCAATAAACATAATCACGAATTTGTCGAGCTCAGGCATGAATATCGAATTCATCAAGTACATGAAGTAGGCAGGAGCATTCATCAGTTCAAAAGACATGACAAAATACTCATACAAGCCGTACATAGTGGAGAAAGCTATTTTAGGTATATCCTCTGGCCTGATCTTTATCTGATGATAGCCTGACCTCAAGTCAATCTTGGAGAATACCTTTGCTTTTGCTAACTGATCGAACAAGATATCGATACGAGGCAAAGGATACTTGTTTTTTATGGTCACAACATTTAGTGGCCTATAATCCACACACATTCTCAAGGACTTGTCCTTCTTCTTTACAAACAATGCTAGACATCCCCATGGGGACAAACTAGGTTGAATGAGACCTTTGTCTAATAGTTCTTGTAACTAAATTTTAAGTTTAGCTAGCTCATTTGGTGGCATCCTATAGGGTCTTCTTGAGATAGGTGCTGTACCTGGCACTAACTCAATCTTAAATTCCACATCCCTATTAGGTGGTAAACTTGGTAACTCATCTGGGAATACATCAGGAAACTCACAAACCACTGGGATATCACACAGGGTAGTGGCTTGGATAGCTCAAGACAAGTTCTAGAGTTCAAAGTTGTGGGAAAGTGGTACTAGGAAAGCATTACATCTGTTTGGTTCTCTCAACATAATAGTACGAGTGCTAGTGTCAATGAGAACACCATGATCGCTCATCCAATTCATGCCTAAGATTACACTTATGGATAATCCGGGCAATACTATCAGATCCGTCGTATACTCCCTCTCTTGTATAGAGATGAGCACATTTCTAACCATCTTATTTGTAGAGATAGTAGCCCCAGCTAAACTTATACTATAACCACCCTTGCTTACCTCAATTACTTTCTGATCATGTCTAGATGCAAATGCTTGGCTCATAAATGAATGAGAAGCTCCTGAATCAAATAAAACAATGGCGGGATGCTTGTTAACAAGAAACATACCAGCAGTGACAACCTCTCCTGCGGGCACCTCTTCAACAATGGTGTAGTGCACGTACCTAGGACGCGCTTTAGGATTTGCCTGTCTCTGATTGTTCTGGTTCTGATTGTTGTTTTTCTTAGGATGGGGGCATTCCTTGGCCCAATGACCCACTTGATTATAGTTGAAACATGGTTGGTTGCTCTTGGGTCCTACTGAGCTTCCCTGCCCTCCATTCCCCTTGGGTAAGGCAATGGTGAACGCCTTGCGAACACCTTCTGAGGTTGGCTGTTCTGAACTTTTGATGGAGGAGACCTAAACTTGGGCGCTGGTGGTCGAAATTGTGGCCTAGCTACCATTGGAGCTCTGGACTGGGAAGACCCTGAGGCATCTGCCTCAGCTGCCCTCTTGCGGCCCTTTGCTGCCGCATGCAGATTGTTGTGGTTCTCTTGAGTCAATGCATCACTGATGAACTCATTGTAAGTAGTGCACTTTGAGTTGGCCATAGTTTTCATCAACTTAGTGCCATGGCCTCTCTTGAAGCTTTCTATCTTCTTTTCTTCAGTGTCAACAAAACCTAGGGCATAACGAGATAGATTGTTGAAAGCATGCATATATTCAGTAAGGGTCTTCATTCCTTGTGTGAGTCGCATGAACTCTGGTGCCTTCATGTGCATCAGCCCTAGGGGAATGTGATGTCCCCTAAAGGCTAACTTGAATTGCTCCCATGTGACCTGTGCATTGGCAGGTAGAGAGGATAAGAAATGGGTCCACCAAATCCCGGCCGGTCCCTGCAGCTGATGGGATGCATATTCTGTCTTCTAGTGCTCGGTGACCCTCAATAGATGAAACTTTTGCTCAATAGTGTTGAGCCACTCATTCGCCTAGAGCGTTTCGTCGGCTACCTTGAAGATAGGAGGCTTGGTATCCAGAAAATCCTTGAAGGTGATGTACTGGTTTGGCTCAGGCCCCTATTGCTGTCGGCAGGCGCGAGCCATGTTCTATGAAATGAGGCGTAGGGTTTCCTCCATAGTCCTTTGGCTTCCCAAGAATTGGGCAAAGAACTCATTAGCAGACGGTGGTGGCGGTGCTAGTAAGTCAACGTCATTACCCTCTTGGCTGCTGCCTGCTCCAGCACGAGTGTGAGTCATCTACAAAGTTGCAACAACAAGTGATTATTGGATGATGCCAAGAGATTGCAGATGAATTGTATAATCATGCCAAACTAAAATTACTAGAGAGAATCTTAAATTCATACAATGAAATAGAGGCATAATAATTCATTCTCGCAACATGACACCACCAATTTGATCACTTATTGGGCTCACAGTGCGTTAACATACAAGTCATAATCACCAGTAAGACAAAACTGGAATTGCATTAAAGTTGAACCCAACGTGAAATAACATGCAAAGTACCAATATTACATGAAAGTTCAACCGAAATTACCAAACTTCCACTACAAGTCTATTACATAAATAGCGGGGATACATCTAGCGTTTCTACTAGTCACTAGGTGATTCTAATCTTCATTATGATCGCTATCAAGATCGGAGATAGGATCATCCCCATCCTCTGGCTCCACTTCTTCCTCATCCCAACCATCATCTTCCACTAACATATCTAGATCTTTGTCTTCAAGGATGGGGTGCAGTTGGTTGTTCAGATAATGCACCTCATGCTGAAGATCCATCACTACATACTGGGCCTGTGCAAGCTACTGGCGCAAGTCCCTCTCAGTATGGTCCTACATGGTGCTAACGACACTGGTCCTATCTTGTTCTACTTCTACTGCAGTGGCATGGTTTTTGCTAGGTTTCGCTAGACGCGTAGCTATGGATGCCTCGGCACGGGTGGCCTCCAACTGCTCCCGTAGTCCTGCTAGCATTGCTTAATCATCGGCTCTTGCTTCTTGGGCAGCAGCTCTCTATTGATCAACTTGCTCCATTTGGGTGTGGAGATTCCCCAAAGCTACACAGGCTTGATCGGTTTCCCATCAAGCCTCACTTGCTGCCTTTTTGTGCCTGCCACATGCTTCTTGAGTTTATGTTGTGCGGCTTCGGCCCTCATGAGCTTATCCATGCAAGTGGCATATGGCTCCTGCCAGAAATCCTTGGTGTCCTGATGAGTATAGAATATCTTCATCACTACAAACATGGCACTCATAGTAGAACTGTCTGCCCGCTCATCCTAATCTCGGATCAATGCATTGCGGTTGCTTGAGTATGAGCTGGTATGGTTAGCCGCACTTCCTACCATTGCTGTCCCTCTAGGTACTCTTCATTCCAGTGATAGAGGGGTGGTTCATAATTCCCTGCATAGTGCAAGACCCTCCAAAGAAGAGCAGGAGTTCCAAACATCAACAGAAACTCTCACTTCCAGCCGGTGCTACCATCTATACCAACAACATATGCAACTCTCGTGAGACAAAGTAGATAAGAGTTACATAACCGAGTAAGAGATCTATAAGGGGAGGAACAATGCAAGTATTAAATAATGATTTATCATGATGCATGCACGTTCCATACGTCCTCACAAACTTAGGAAAAATTAATTCTAACGACATACATGGTGGCATACATACATTCTCTCATATATAGCATAGCTAGTCGGGCTACATGTTTCGTTGTTATTGTACCCGCACAAGAGTTTCATTTCAGCCCAACCCCACAATTATATATGCAGAATGTAAATCTAGGCTCTATGTTGCAACTAAATACTTCCATATATGTATACCCATACATATACTTCCGTATCAAAGCTACCCGATGATAGTTTATTACCCACAATTAAATACACACCATATACACATGCAAGCATGCATACATAGTCATACCAAAGCTAGCTCTCCCTAACCGCACGCTCACGTCTTGCGGCCATGCCACTCATCAACTTACCTCCTTACCTTGGCGTAGAGGCATTTGATCCATACATTACCACTCAAGTGAATGGCATCCATACAATAGCACGCCGTATGGACGACGAAAGTAAAAACCCCCATGTTAGTACTTAAATAGCCACCTAAGAGTCCTTAACTAGGCATAAGAAAGTGATCACTGGCACACTTTAGATTTCAACTCTAGGTTTCAAATACCTATTTATATAGCTATTAGTTGCTAGAAACTAGTTTTGGGAAACAAAAACCTTTGTTTTAAATACACATGTGGCAACTAATGTTGAACCTTGCTCTGATACCAGCTGTCGTAGAACCAACCAATTTATAAGGGCACAAGTACAATGGCAGCCCGCAAGCGGTCGCACTGTCATACTTGAGGCCCTATAAACCCGGTAGTCTGTCGAGTACCACGATGGGTCTCGATAAACAATCCACATACAACCAAGATCATACATGATTCAACATACATGTCACATATTACATAAAGTTCACAGATACAATTCCTTCATCAGAGTACAAAATAGAGTAATTACAAACCAAGTTTGATAGAGAGTAGCGGAAGCAAATTAAGTTCAAAACTAGCATTTGTCAACATAGTTCAAATACAGTGCCAACAGCTGATCACAATCCACAAAAGCATAAAGAAGGATTATTAAAGATGCCTGCCCAAGGCTCACTCCTCATCCATGGCGGGATAGAAGCAATTCTTGCAATAGTCGTGATAGATGGTACCATCTACAACAATGGGAATAAAACCCTAAGTACGAGAAGGTACTCAGCTAGACTTACCCGTCATAAACCAGAAATAAAATGACTCCAAGGATTATGCAAGGCTTTATAAGTGGAGGTAGCTTGACAACATTTTGCATAAAAAATGATTAACTTAGTTATACAATTATACTTTGGCCATCAAGTTAATTATAGCTATTCATCTCTAGATTAGCAACTATCCTGTGCCAAACATGTGGTATATCATTTTAAGAGCATACAATAATAACCATAGCCGGTGTAGTAATTCCATGTTTATCCAAACCATCACATTCCATAATACAATTACTACGATGTTGGAGCTAGCCAAGTTTCTCACTGTCCGAGTGAGACGACGATTCGAATAAATTTCAACCAACTGGGAATTTATTCCTAACACAAACCTAGGCAGACCAGATCAATGGTCACCTTAGGCCACCTTTGGTACAACTCAAGTCCACATTTCATGGGTTTGCCCAGAGCCGCACAATCAGGGACAACCAACTGCTAGGACATTCAGGCCTGGCCAGCCCTTGGGCTCATGTCTGGCTCCCCGCACATCCTTACTACTATATAGAGTGCGCACTCTAATAGAGCAGGGCCTGGCTTGAGTTGAGCTACTCGGCTTCGCGGTCAGAATGAGTTATCCGGCCAGCTAAGTGATAGGCATGCGTTCAATCTTGTCAAAAGTTCCAACAACGGTACGGTCCTTCATCGGCATAGACGGGATCACATGAGTCAGCCTACACATAGACACCCCCAGCCTCCATTTACATTACCCCATGGTTCTTTTCCACGATAGCAAATATAGCCAACCGTGCTTCGGTATCCACCTATATCTCATAGGTGACAGGAAATCACCCGACTTCTACCGGTCTAAGCATATATTCGATCCTAAACCTACACAGGGTTAAAGCTATATGTATCTGGACAAGGTAGCTCCATGCATCAAGTGTTTCCAATAAATTCTTATAACCTAATGCATCAAACATAAAGGACTCAAGTAGTATTTGGTAAAACACTGGGAGACTTAGAATGCTCCGGGGCTTACCTTTGAGAAAAGAGGTGAGGCGGTGATCTGGGCACTCAGGGAGCTCTTCTGGAGTCTGCTCCTCTTCTTCTGGAGCTGCGGCTTGAGGAGTCTCCTGCTGATCCCCTTCCTCTTCTTCGTTGAATTCCAGCAATGTTATCTCCTCGGTCGATCCTATATGCATGAATATGGCATAAGATATCGCGAATGCATGTATGATGACCCATATAATATGATAAAATGTGACAAATGCATCCTCGTAAGTATTTTCAATAGTATGGTGCCAAAGTAATAGCAAGTGTGTCCTATTCTACTGACTAGGTGCATATCTCTTCTCTATTACTTAAGCAAATACTTCTGCAAGTTATTTACCGAACTACAAAACAACACCTACTTGTTTTAACCATAACTAAAGTTATATACATCGAAATCATATGGTTGTGGACATTCTAGAATTCTTAAGAAATTTTCTACAACTTTCTTTTAATACCCTTAAGGTGATTCAATAGTTATCTAGGTCAAACAATTCAGTCAATCAAATCTGTCCTGAGAGCAAACAATTAGGGCACCCAACTTCTAACAGCCAAAACTCTTAAATCCTATGGCCTATGACCATGAACATTTAACACAAGGTACATTAGTAAGTTATCTACAACTTTGTTATTAACAAGTTTTACAGAAAAGGCCATTATCAACATGAAATCATCCACACAACCGAAACTATACATGCTACCATCTATTTGAATTACAAAGCAACAATTAATTAGTTGCATACAACCAATTGCTTTTAAGCCTTACTATGAACATCAACAGTTACTATGCATTACAAGCACCATAGAAAACATCATGGTCAATCACAATTTATTTACTTAAATGCCTTTATTAATTTAATTAGATAATTAGGGGAAATAACAAACATATACCAAATATACACAATAAATTCTCATAAAATTACAGTAGCTGCCTAGTGCTCACAATAGACTACTGTGAAAATTTCATACCATTTGGACATGTACAACATCCTCTACAAAAATGACAAGCTAGCAAGGGTTATTTTAGCAAAAATAGTTAACACTATAGAAAAGTGTCAACCAACAGATTATATATTTTCTTAGCTTCCTATTAGTGCCATAATACTGTACAAAAAATTGCATAGCAATATGTTACATATTTTTATCCCTACAATTTTCCTCAGAAAATGTCATTTATTAATAGATAAATAGAAAGATTATATTTCAATCAAGTTTACTGCAAGCTTAATATTTTTTCTAGCTAGAGCATGTCAACACAAGACTAGAAAAATTAGAATCAAAATTTTATCACATTTCTTGCTCAAGATATATAATTTACAATATTGTAAACATTCAAAAAGCATTTATATCAATACATTTTAATCACCAATAAAAATTCTAGAAACTGTATATATCATATTTTTATAAAATACTACACTTCCTAAGGAACACCACAAAATTTGGTTCACCAAAAATGGACATCTACAACTCAACTTATGATTTTTCAAAGTTTGCATTCAAATCTAAAATAAATGAACTAGCTTTCATCCTACAGCCGCTGACAGCTGGGACCCCTGCGTCAGTCGGGCCCGCGTGTCAGTGACATAGAAAGCAGGGGAGCGGCGCGGACCGGCCAGAGTTCGCCGACTACGAGCTCTTCGGCGACGGCACTGGAACCTCGATGATCCTCGCGACCTTGCCCACACGATAGGGTAGCTAGGTGGACGGATTAACGAAGCTGGACGACGGTGGCGGTCATGGCGGTGCGGTGGACGCGGTCGACGGCGAGCCACCGAAGGTGACCAAGATGGCACCATCTAGGGTTCGGCCTAGCTTCTACGCACAACGGTGAACCTATTGCGCACTCAATCATGGCACGCGGTGGTCGGAGGTGGCCCGGCCACGGCGCTGTGCCACGGCGGCGAAACGCCGACGAGGTTGTGTGCTGCACAGAAGCCTTACCGGGCGAGGCTTAGCAAGCAAAGTGGTGCGGTGATGTGGTGGGAGTACGTCTGAGCTACGGCGGTGGCGAAGGAGCTACGCTGGCGCTAGGTGAGGCCGAGCGGCTGACAATGGCGTCGGCGGAGCTGCGCTACGGGCAGGGTGAAGGCGGAGGAAGGCATGGGGAGTGAGGGAGCGTGAGGGAGTGATTGAGCCGAGCCACACGTGGTCTCCTTATGCGCGTGCCAGCACACCACGGCGAGGGCCCGATGATGGCCAGTAGCAGCCACATGGCAGCCAAGCCCTGGCGCCAGTCGACCCCCACGGCGTAACACGCGACAGCCTTCAGAGTCCACGATCCGGTCTGACAACGCGACTTAGTGAAGCTCCAACTCCTAATCCGTGGATCATTAGCAAATTCTTCCTTAACCAAAGTCATAGCCCTATATACCATCTCCAATTTCTCCTGAAGGATCAAGTTCTAATTCTCAACGAATGGAGAGTAAAATCATCACCAAGTTGGGTACGTCAACAATGTCAGCGCAAACGACTTAGCAAAATTTCCTAAGTGCTAAAAACAGTGAAATCTTGATTCTTATGAGGTAAATTCAAGAATGTTAGGAGTTGAACTAGCCTATGACCCAAAAATAAAAGTTGTTGCTCAACTCAAATACTACAACTTTGATTTAGTGAACACATCCATGCAAAGTTTCTATGACCTTGTTCAAATTAGGTCAAACATGCCACTTTCAAATGATGACCTACACTATATCTATGTCTTAGTGACCAAACTGGCCCTAGTCATGAATACCAAAGTTGTTCATAATGACATTCTAAATATGGTTAAGGTATTCCTAAGGTCACCCAAGCATTTCTTACATTGGTTACATATAAAACTTCCTAGGTCAACCAGCATTTCATCACTCAGGAGCTTAATTTGACAAAGTGATCTACATGAACATTGTTTCATTAGTCATCCTAAGTGTAGCTAAGATGTTTTAGTAACTAACATCAACCACTTACACTTATTCACACATGATCATAAGCATACACCTATAGAAACATAAAATAACAAGGCATGTTTCACATGTTTCAGTTGTATGTTTCATATGTAAAAGCTTATATATGAATGCTTGATGATTATACTCATGCAATGCAAGTCAAATTACGCAAGCCTAACACCTAGGGTGTTACACTTATCATTTATATATCATTTGTCTTACCCCTATTTAGAGTAAGTGTTTAGTTAATGGTTTTATCATAAGTATTATATTTATCAATATCTCTAGCCACTGCTCCTCCCTGTGGTAAAATATAAATAATGATACTTGGAATACTCCCGGTTGAAGTGCTACAATGGTATATCTATGCGCTTGTAGAATTTTTCATATATATCTTTCCTAAAGTATAAGTGTCAGTAATAAATACCAACAACATTTTTGGCGCTATGGCTGGGAGTACAAACCAAGTAACAACGTTTACAAGTGTCAACAAGCATTTTTGGCGCCATTGCCGCGGAGGGCACAAGGTTAAAAGAGAATTGATCTAATAATACTTATTGATGATATCATAACTATGCACCACTGTTGAAGCAGACTTACTGTTGTTTTTATTTGTTCATATCTTATACAGGGTATTGTAGGATTGGTTTTGAATCATCAACAAATTCCATTAATCACAATCAAACCAATCAAGAGGTAGCTCAACACCAGTTTCTAAAGCTATGGCTGACAAGACATTGTGCGAATTCTCTACTCCTAGCACTGAGAACATTCGCATAGGACCAACACTCAAAACCAACAATCTTGAGTTTGAGCTCAAGCCAAACCTCATCAACATGGTGCAAGCTACTCCATTTAGTGGAAAGGCACATGAAGATGCTAGTGCTCATCTCTAGAATTTTCTAGAGATTAGCAGCACAATCGTCATCAAGGATGTTGCTCAAGACATCATACTACTTTGCCTATTTCCATTCTCGCTAGTGGGAATGGCGAAGCAGTGGTCCTACGCCAACAAAGATGACATCAACACATGGGCAAAATGTTTGAAGGCCTTTCTAGCAAAGTTTTTCCCTATAGGCAAAACCAATGCCTTAAGAAGAAAATTTCCAATTTCCAGCAACAAAATGGTGAAACCATTTCAGAGGCATGGGAACATTTCCAAGAATATATTTTAGATTGTCATGATCTTGGAATAGAAGATTGGTTGCTCATGCAAGGCTTCTATCATGGATGAATCCAGAAAACTCATGAACAACTTGTTGCTACTGCTATAGGAGCATTTGTGTCACTCACCTTGGGAAAAGCTGAAGCTCTCATGGAAAAGATAGCCTCTAATCAAGGCTAGTCTAAAGGAAGTATCCAATCATGAACAAGAGCGAAGAAGCACAAGAAGAGGTGTGTGCACTATCAACCAAGATGGACGTATTGCTAAATTGGCTCGAACAGCAAGCTAATTACAAGAAAGATCGACAAGCCATCAAGGACACTTATGATTCGCAAACTTTTTGCAACATCTGTGGAACCATCGGGGACTTAGAGAGTAACTGCCTAGGAACACAATAGGATGTAAACTACATCATCAACAATTTTGGTTCATAGCAACAAAGACAAGGATGGAGCCAACAACAACAATGGTCAAACTATCAAGGTAAGTACCTAGACAATTACTATAATTCTTCTCATCCTAAACAACCATCCTTAAGAGATTTGATCTTAGAATAGGCTAAGATTAACGAGACTATTTTTAAAATGCTTGCTTCTAATGATAAGGTTCTAGAAAACATAAATACTAAAATGGAGAGTTTTTCTTCTGCTATAAAAGACCAACTTAGCTATAATAAAAAGATAGAATTACAAATAGCTCAGCTGGCCACTGCTCTTCCTTTTGCCACTAACCTAGAACAGGTCAATGCCATAACCACAAGAGCTGGCAAGTCTACTCGTGATCCTCCATATCCAACAAGGATGGGTAAGACACCAACAGTACAATAAGAGACGGAAAATGATGAAGTTGAAGAAGTTGAGCCACCGGAGCAACAAATGCAACAAGATTTTCATGACACCAACCTCCTACCGTTTCCACATAGAAATCAAAAAGCCAAAGTGGACGAGCAGTTTGGTAAGTTCGTGGGGGTAATTCAAAAGTTATATATCAATATCCCTCAACTAGATGCCATACAGATACCTACCTATGCAAAGTATCTTAGAGACATTCTAAACAATAAGAGACCACTACCCACCACTGAAGTAATCAAGTTAACGGAGGAGTGTAGTACGGCCATCCTGAACACATCACCTATAAAGAAAAAGGATCTAGGATGCCCCACTATCATTTATTCAATCAGAAACCAGAATTTTGAAAATGCAATATGTGACCTTGGTGCAAGCCTTAGTGTCATGTCCAAAGCTATCTTCGACAAGCTCAACTATTTAACACTCACACCAACATCAATGTGCTTGCAACTAGCTGACCAATCTGTCTGCTACCCTGCAGGAATCACCAAAAATATTCTAGTAAAAATAAGAAATTTCTTTGTACTAGTCAATTTTATGGTGCTTGACATGCAGGAGGACACAAAGACACCTCTCATTCTTGGGAGACCATTTCTGAGCTCCACAAATGCACACATTGATGTCAGAGCTGGAGAAATCTGATTCCATATCAATGGGAATGAAGAACGATTCGCCTTCAAGCCAAGACCGAAACAATGCTCTAAATTGGTGTGGCGCGAGAAGCAAGCGCAACCATCAAGGTCTCCATCTCCGGGACCAATTGATGCATCCGAAGAATGAGCAAAGATTGGAGAAGTCTGGTTTGGTGGACTCAAAATTCTGAACCCTCACTAGGAGGTAAAATCGGTAGTTATTCAAATTTACTTTTTACATTGCATAAATTATTTTCACTTTGGCATTTTCAATTTTCAACACTTGCATTAGAAAATAAAATAAAAATTCCATCACTGCATTATAAAATCTTTAGGCCCCATGTGAATATTTTTTACGGTGTGTAAAAACCCACAAGAATATTTACCGTGGAGGCGTAAAAATTTAAAAATACCATGCATACATCTAGCTGTATTTTGTAGTATCATAAAATATTTTCCGCATAGCACATATATACATTTGTATACAGAAGAAATATAGGTATACAGACTTGCAAACACCAGGGACCCACCACCATCACCTCAAGCTCTCTCCTCCATCAATTTTGGTGCATTTGCACCGACAAAGCACCAAATTTGCTTAACCTCAAAGCAAGGTTTTAGCTGGTGGAGAATTGACTCAAGTGGGCCCAAGGGGGCCAACTGGCCCCACCACTTGGTGGGACGGCCTGCTGCTGCGCCTAGCTATAAATTGCCACCTCCTAGCTGCTCTTTGCCTCATAGACAAACACATTCCAGCCTCCTACTTCCAAATTTCAAAATTCTTCCCTGAAGTGTAGTAATTCCATTAGAAGTGCTACAGAAAATAGGAAAAGCCAAAAAAATTAAGGGTAGAAGTTCTACTAAAATTTTCCTTAGAGAAAACTATTCGCAATTAGAATGATTAACGCCTGGATGACTAACTTTTGGATGGCTAACCACTGACTAGTTTGTTTCCTAACCCATTTCATGAGTTGTGTTGTTCTGTTAATTTTTTCAGGATGATGAACAAAATCAAGGGCAAGTTTACCCACTCGTAGTCATCCCTGTCGTTGAGGAGTTCATCCTCAAGGGTGAGTTTCAACATGTAGGTAGATGTTCCATCTCCTATAGCCAGAGCGCCGCCACAGTCGTCATCATCTATGAACAACGACCTGCTAGAGGAATCCCATATCCGCTGGCAATCCAAGATGGAGAAGGATGCTTTCAAGAAGCTAAAAACTCGAAGGTTTATACACACCACTATGTATGATCCTCTCCTACTACAAGCAACAAGTATGGACACCGAGCTCACTTTTATTTTCCAAGTTGTCAGTTGGGATGGTTTTTGGAATATTGCTGAGCAAGAGTCTAAACTTTTGACGTTGGAATTTTTATGCACATTGCAAATCACTGACACTAGGGTCAAATTTAGACTTTTTGGGAAAGTGTATTATTCTCCCTATAAGGTTGTAAGTTTGCTCTTAGGGTTTAATTCACAATGTGTAGTTGATGTAGACCATGCTTTGCAAGATGGTTTGGGAGAGAATAATGTTGGTATTTTGGGAGACGTAGAATAGATTATAAAGAAGACAAAGACTAGATAGTGATATACATAGGTGGCATGCTTGTGGGGATGATCAATAGGAGGAACATATTTTTTGAACTTTTGAGAAATAGTTTGGTGGGATTGTGTGCAGCTACTAAATAGACACTCATGCTTGCTAAGATGATCAAACATTTGACAGTTATCTGAACATACCACAGGCTCGAAAATCATTTTGGACGCACCTGATGGAACTCCTAGGTAACATTGGCCATGTGGAATCTCATTTTGGTCCGTTTGGAGATAGTGTTAGTGTCGGTGCAAGTTAGGTGCACGGTTTGCTCAGAAATCGTTTTGTATGCACCTGATGATACTCCTAGATGATGAGGCACAAGTGGAAGCTCATTTTGGTCCGTTTGGAGATAGTGCTAATCTTGACGCAAGATACGTGCATGGTTTGTTGCAAACGTACGATAGGCTCAAAAATCATTTTGGACTCACCCGATGGAACTCTTAGGTGACATCGGTCATGTGGAATTTCATTTCGGTTTGTTTGGAGACAGTGTTAGTGTCGGTGCAAGATAGGTGCACGGTTTGCGACAAATGTACCATAGGCTTAGAAATTGTTTTGTACGCACCCGATGGTACTCCTAGGTGACGAGGCTCAAGTGGAAGCCCATTTCGGTCCATTTGGAGATAGTGCTAATCTTGACGCAAGATAGGTTCATAGTTTACGTCGAACGTACTATAGGCTCAGAAATCATTTTGGACGCACCCGATGGAACTCCTAGGTGATGTGGGTCTTGTGGAATCTCGTTTCGGTTTGTTTGGAGGCAGTGTTGACAATTGAGTTTCACTAGCATTAAAATCAACCAAGTACAAATTTTCATATCTAAAGCCTTTGAAGATCAAGTTAGAGCCATCTACACTTATGATCTCTACATCATCCACACCAAATATGCACTTGAAACCAAGATCACAAAGTTGAGCTACTGACAATAGGTTGAAGTTCAAGCTCTCTACTAGTAGCACATTAGAAATGCTCAAATCATTGGATATTGCAATCTTACCAAGCCCTTTGACCTTGCCTTTGCCATTATCACCAAATGTGATGCTATCATAACCGTTGCTATCATTTGTGTTGATTGAATTGAACATTCTTGAATCACCAGTCATGTGTTGTGTGCACCCACTATCAAGCACCCAATGCCTTCCTCTAGCTTTATAATTGACCTACAAAAGAAGATCAATTCTTTTTAGGTACCCAAACTTGCTTGGGTCCTTGAAGATTAGTGACTAAAGTCTTTGGTACCCAAATGGCTTTCTTCTTTGAGCCCACAATTGGTGTACCAATGAACTTAGCATGTAGACCATTCACAACCTTGGTAAGCAAATAACAAGAATCAAACTTAATTGAGGATACATTGGTTGGTTTGTTCTTGTTCTTGCAATATTGCTCTAAGTGCCCAACTTGCTTGCATCTATTGAAAAACCGACCATTGTTCTTGACAAACTAGTTTTGTGAGGAGCAAAGGCTGCCTTGCCTTTTTTGGGGGTATAGCATAATCCCTCTTTGTTGAGAGAAAACCTTTGGCTACCCAAGCACTTTGGCAAGAAGGCCACACCACCATAGGCATTGCCTAAGGTGCGAGTGAGCCCATTGACCTCCTTCTTGAGAGTCTCATTCTCAACTATTAGTGAGGCATCACAAGTGAAACCATCTCTAGTAGATGAGATAGAAGTAGTAGTGCTACAAGAGGGGTTAGTAGGAGCAACAACAATAGGCTTGTAGAAAGATTAATCAAGAATATCACAAGTCAAGCCTACATCACATGATACAACAACCTCATGCTTGCCTTGCTCTAGGAGAGAGGAGTGAGCCTTTTCAAACTTAGAGTGAGCTTTCCCAAACTTCTCATAGGCTTCCATTAGCCTCTCATGAGTAGCATTGAGCTCATAAAAGGCTTGCTCAAGAGATTTGCATTTCTTCGCAAGTCTTTGCACTCCTTTCACTTTAGCTCAAGACACACATGAGCTTGTTCCATCATGTCCATGAGGACCTCCTTTGAGTACTCCTCCTCCTCATCATCATCATCATCACTCTTACAATCATCACTTTCACAATCATCACCTTCGCTTTCATCATATTTTACCTTAGAGGACTTAGCCATGATGCATGATGGAGTGTCGAAGAGAGAAGGCTTGTTGTTGATAGCAATACTTGCAAGTGCCTTCTTCTTGGATGTCTTCTCATCATCACTAGACTCATCACTATCCGAAGAAGCATCACTATCCCAAGTCAACACATAAGAGCCACCCTTCTTCTTCTTGAAGGATATCTTCTTCTCCTTCTTTTCCTTCTTCTCCTTCTTTTCTTTCTTCTTCTCATCCTCTTCATTGTCACTATTGTAGGGACAATCCCCCAAGATGTGATCCTTGCTCTTACATCTAAAGCACCTTCTCACTTGATCTTTGTTCTTGAAATTGTCATATCGGTGTTTTGGATCACTGGCTAGTAAATTTATATCTACGTGTCTGGCCCATATGGTGTTCTCAGAGGATACAAGGATTTATACTGGTTTAGGCGGAATGTCCCTATGTCTAGTTTGCTGCTGCTCATTTTACCGGCACTTGTCTATTGTAGGGGTTACAAATAGGCGAGAGAGGGAGAAGTTCCCAAGTCTCTAGTGAAAAGATCGAATGGAGTTGAGTCTTGTTGAGCTCATCAGCCGTGTGCTCGTTGCCCTTCTTGGGGTGTCCTGCTTCCCCTTTTATAGGTGAAGGGGAAGGCACAGGTTACAGAGAGAAAGAAGGAGAAAAAGCGAGGGAGATAAAGGCATCTAGGGCCGCTAGGTCCTTCTCCTTCATGTGGCTCCCATAGATGGTGTAGATGGTGACAGGGATGGCTCCATGTCGGGCTCCTGTTCACGGCATCCCATCACATCCCAGTGGTCGGCGTGGTGAACCAACATGCTTGTCAGTGACCGTACAGGGAGTAGGCAGCACAACAACCATGCACCCATCACTGTTAGCGATGTGAACCCCTGAGCGTGGCCTGACGTGGCCATGGGTCACATCAAGACATGCCCGCTTCCTTCTCGGTGTCAAAAGTTTGACCCTAGGGTCATACCTTTAGACCCGTAGTGGTTGGAGGCAGTATGGATTCCCATAGGGTGAGATGGAGCCCATGCCTTTAGGGTCGAGCGAGATGGAGAACGTGCCCTCAGGGTTGGGTAGGATGCCTCCTGTACCCTCGGGGTTGAGCGACACGGGGCCCGTGCCCGAGGGGTAGGGTGAGACAGAGCCCACGCCCTTAGGGTTAGGTGGGACGGAGCCCATGCCATCAGGGTTGGGTGGGATGGTTCCCTTACCCTCGAGGTCGGGCAACATGGGGCCCGTGCCCAAGGGGTCGAGCGATGCGGAAACCGTTCCTTCAGGGTCGGTCGTGACTGAAATACGTCCTCAATTATCTAGGTGAGTTTGTCATTCGTGGTGCTCAGATCCCTTCTTCGGGTATCTCTAATACTAATACCTGACATGTCCCTTCTCTTTCTTGCCTCATAGCCCTTCTTCTTCAAGAATTTGCTAAAGTTCTTCACAAATAGCTCCATGGATTCCATGTCAAAGTCACTAGCTTCTTCATCATCAATTGATTCTTCTTTCTTTGCTTTGCCCTTGCACTTGGATGATGTGCTAGCCATGAATGCCAAACTTTTCTTCTTCTTGTCATCATCCTTTTTCTCATCTTGGTCAACCCCCTCCATTTCCACATGGTATGTCTCTTGTGTTATGACATCACCTAGTACTTAGTTAGGGGTTATGTCCTTTAATCCTCCTCTTATGATAATCAATCTCAATATCTCAAACCTTGGAGGTAGGCACATCAAGAACCGATGAGAGAAATCATCATCTTGTACTTTCTCACCCAAACTCTTAAGATCATTGACAATCACTTGCATTCTATGAAACATCTCTAGAATGCTCTCATCATCTTTCATCTTGAAGCTTGTCAACTTGTCCTTGAGAATGTACAATTTTGCACTCTTGACTGTCGGTGTGCCCTCATGTTTCTTCCAATCTCTTCCACACTTCACTAGTTCTCTCAAGATCTTTGATTTGCTCAAACACCTTTGAATCAATGGCATTGTAAATGGTGTTGAGCATCATTGTGTTGCATTGCTTATTCTCTAGCTCTCTTAGGGTTGGATTGGTGGGATCTAGAATCATATAATCACTCTCAGTCACATCCCACACCTTGTCATTGATTGAACCCAAATACATCTTCATCTTTCTCTTCTAATAATCATAGCATGTGCCATCAAAGTGCGGTAGTTTGCCCCCAACATGGTTGAACATAATTTGAGCCATATTTTGACACCGAAGGTTGTTAAGCCTTGATTAAACGGTGACCATGGCTCTGATACCACTTGAGGGGGTGAATAGCCTATAAAACTTATCTACAAATACACTAGAGCAAGTGGTTAGTAACCTAAATGGCAAAATGCAATTTTGCTCTAGTGCTACAAGGGTTGCAAGCCACCTATACCAACAATTCTAGTTCCTATGATCACTAAGCTCACACAAGGCTAAGTCACTACTTTCTAAGCTAGTGAGCTCTCAAAGACTAACTAAAGAGCCTCACTAACAAAATTAACAAGCTCTCAAAACTAACTACACTAAAGAGGTTGACTACACAAGTATGAAAGTAAATACAAGACAGTGAGTATGGTGATTATACCAACGTGGTGAGAGAGATGATCAATCATAATATGAATGTCAATGTGCACCAGGAGAATGCCAATGGAGACAATGAGACATGATTTTTCTTCCAAGGTTCACGTGCTTGCTGGTACGCTAGTCCTCGCTGTGTCAATGTTGGTATATATTAACACACATAGAATAATCTACAAGCACACGGATACTGAAGTAGCACTTCACCAAAAAGTATTATAGAATATCGATCTCAAGGAAACATGTGTGACAATAACTAAGTCTAACTTAACTCGGAGTAGCAACAAGACTTAAGATAACAGGAGCATATGGGAGATCACTAAGGTCTTCTAGTTCTAACTTCGGTAAGCTATGTCTTCTATTGTTCAATTCTGGGGGTATTACTAAGGAAAACACAGGCAAAGTATGTTTCCTATAGTAACAACGGTCCTGCTCAGCCTACAAACAGGAGGTGGACTACAAAGGATTCAACGAGGCTATAAGAGTCACCCTTGTGAGCTACCACCGATCCGAAATATAGGGTACATCCATGAGTACCGAGTCTAAGCACCACGCTTACACTATGAATACTACTTTAAGCTAGGAGCGACAAGGATTAAAGTACTCCAAAAGTCGCAAACCTAAAGAACAATATAAACAATGATACTTACTTGAATTAGAAGTTGATTACCAGAGAAATCTCAGAACCAAGCTCAAGAAGAACTTGATTCCGCTAGGGTACAAGCCATAGAGAGAGCATTGACAGGCTAGAACTCCTCCAAACTCTTCCCTCGCACTCTATCTCTCTATTTCTAATACGATTGCTAGCTCTGATCCTGATGGAGAGGATATGAATTGTAGCTTCTAGTTTCTAGGGTTTCAGGATCAGCCTAGAGGAGGTTGTACAAGCAGGTATATATAGGGGCCTTCAAGCATCCTAGACCCTCGAATCAAACCAACTTAAAAGAATGGCGTAGATGTGATCCTTGAGGCAGTGGAGAATCGATGTAGCGAGGAGAGCATGACAGGGAGGGCCCATAGGCCGGCCGGCCTATAGGTGGGGTTGGCTAGCCCCACATGTCAGGGGCATGGGCTCTGCTTCGGTGGAGTACCCTCTGTTGTCTTCTAGAGTCTTCCCATGTTAGTATCGTCGTGGATTAATGTGATTTCCATTGACGAATAGGTCCCCTTGATGGTTTTCTGATTAAATCTTGCTGAAAACATAGATTCACCAAAACTCATGGAAATTGTCAGTTTAAACCCCTAAGTCTATGTTGGTGGTCCATTTTAGTTATTTATGCAAGGTATATTGATGGGTTTATAATTGACATTAACTACCATCAACAAACTCCCCCACACTTAGGCTTTTACTCATCCTCGATAAAAGGATGGATTACTTAAGACATAACCTTGGGACAAGTCATAAACATAAAATTATTCCCAGTCATACATGCACTGCAGGATTCAAAGTGTCTACCATGAAACTTTGGACGATTGAAGAATGGAACAGCTTGAAACCGATCACCATCTTCCTTCAGTCAAGTCAATTGGAGAAACATTTTTAAGATTTTTGAAAGCAAAACATAGCTTACCTTCTCATTTTGTGGCACTCTCAAATCACTCATTATATGTAGTATTTTTTAATCCTTACCAAGGCATTGATGTTTTTGCCTTCTTTTTACCTACTTCTAAAAAGCTTATGTGGAGCTTAGGTACGGATAAATATGAGAACATACTTGCATTGCATATATTGTAAAGTCAAACCAAGGATCCAAGGAGAAAAATGTCATACTCTTAGATCAAGATGTGCATGTGCATGGATGTATATATATGGTGGCTAACCTAATTCTACTATGCTCCTTGAAACATATCTCTCTTGTTGAAACTTTGAAACACTTTTGCAAGAAGTCATGGGCTATCTTATTCATTTTTATTCTCTTTTTTTCAGGCGGGCATCTGAGTACCCATTGTTTTAAATATCTCAGACACTTGTCCTTTTTTCAATACTCTTTTTTTCTTTATATGAATAACTCTTGCATAGCCCATGCCTCTTCTTCTGCAATTGAAACTTTTCAAGAGAGGTATTTACAAGAACTTGGAGCATTTATTTAGTGGAATCCTAACAAGCATATTTTTGTGTCTATTCCCAATGTAGGAGTAGAACATTTTTGGGTTGTGTACTCCTAGTGTAGGAGCAGCAGATATATGTGGAGTGTATGTGATTTTGATCTTGAGAGCATGATAAATTTCTCAACAAGGGTCACAAGGTTTGACCAAACTCAATGTAGTAGCAAGTAATATATGTAGAAGGTTTTCCTAGTCTATCATATTATATATGGCTCTGGTAGGACATTGCTTACCACAAAGGAGAGGTGTAGCGATTCATTTTACTTTTTGAAATAAAATTCTTCAATAATAAGACATCAAGAATCAAGTTCTTATTATTCTACTATATCTCATTCCACAACAACTTAAGTAACATGGGGTCCCTAAAAATAAGTTCCCAACAGTAGCAAGACTTCCAAGAAAAGTATTATGTGAATCTATCCTTTAGTCATGACTAAAATAATCTTTCCTTAGGTTTTAAAGTTGTTTTATCAAAGGATTTTCAATTCGGTTCAAAACAGAAAGCGAGATAGGTGAAAATAGATCATATGGGACTCAAACCTGACCATGGACGAAGCGCGAGGCGAGGCAGAGCTGGGCTGGGCTGGCCGACCCATGTAGGAGGCCGAGCAGCCCACTCTCGTGTCCATTCGGGTCCAACTTTGGCGAGCGTGGTTCTTGTTTTGTTGCTTTCTGAATTTCATGATTTTCACGATCGGATCTTGTTTCGTTGTCGCGGTGTGCTTCCCCCACACTTGTTTCCTGTTGACCTTTATGCACAACATGTGGCAACAAACACATATACAAAAGAAATAGAGAGCAGGTAGTAGCAATAGGATTTCATTGATAAGGCACTTTATTACACAATCCAACACAAACTTCCAACTAGCTAGCACAAACTTTAACAAACCTAACAATTGAGCTATGAAAATGACCTAAACATTGACCTATTTGTGCCCTATCAATCCACAACCTAACTCTTAATTCTTAAACTTGTCCTAATGGACAACATAGCGGTTTAAGACAGTAAGCTCGTATTCTAGGTTCCTGCGATGGATGTGTTCCTTGTTGATCCTATGTTGTAATGCATGGATGTACTCGGTGAGAGTTTTGATCTTGTCATTTAGAAGTGTGACGGTCATCTATTGATGCTTCTCCTCATTCTCTTGGGCAGAGGGTGGCACCTCTTCTTCTTCTCCTTCGGTGGCATGATCTTAACTTGCTCAAGCACAACATGAACACCATCTATGGCCACAGGTGGCATGATCGACTTGTACTTCACACAGGTGACGTCTCCGAACTTGTTGTTCTTCACCCCAGTTAGCATCTCGCTCGCCCTTTGAGGAAGAAGGTTGATCTCCTTTGGCACCTTGATCTTCGATGCCTCCGGCTGGCGTGGCTTGTCATGAAGAAGTAGACGCATCGGTGGCGAAGCAATATCTGAACGGTGAATGACTTGGGCGAAGTAGGATTGGTTGGAGGGAATGAGAGCCATGTCTTTTGGCGGGATGACGCTCAGTGCTAGAGCATTGGGCTTCTTGTTTAGATCAATCCCATAGGGGATGATCTCTCTACCAGCCGTTGGAACTTGAGAGGAGGAGAGCTTTGTGCTGCTGGAGATGAGAGGCTTGTTGGAATGGCTATGGAGGCAGGCAGGGGCTTGTTTATATAGGGGGAAAAACTTGTAGCAGGGGTCAAGATCTATCCATTAGGAGTCTCAAAATTTGGAAAAACCGAATGGCTCAAAAAATTGGATATTCTCGCTAGAATACTCTGGAAGGTTCGTGATCTAATCGAGCGGGGGCGAGGAAACAGATAGGTGGGCCGACCAGCCTATAGGTGGGGCCGGCTAGCCCCACATGTCACCACCTTTCGGAGACTTTTCGCATGATGGTTTCTAATGTTTATCTAATCCCGAAAAATATATTACCACGTTACGAATCGTAAGGAGGGCAGAGGTGTAAGTCTATGGCAAAATAATAAAATCTACCTCATCCAAATCCTTAGTTGATTTTTTAGGTTCTAGAAAGATCTTAAGAGGGTGACCATTTACCTTGAATAACGTACCTTTGTCATTTTGAAGTGTTACTGGTCCATGTGACGAGGTGCTTATAACCTTGAATGGTCCTTCCCATTTGCTCTGAAGTTTTCCGTGCCCGAATAATTTTACCCTAGAATTAAAAAGTAATACCTTATCTCCTGGGGCAAATTCCTTCTTGATCCTCTTATCGTGCCATCTCTTTGTTCTCCCCTTGTATATCTTGGTGTTGTGATATGCTTTTTTGCACCATTCATCGAGCTTAGAGAGTTGCATTTTCCTCCTGGTTCCTGTAGCTTCTAAGTCCATATTCCATCATTTGATGGCCTAGTGAGCTTTGAATTCTAGCTCAACAAGTAGATGATAGGTCTTCCCATAGACAAGTTGATAGGGTGACATCCCAAGTGGTGTTTTATAGGCCATTCTGTAAGCCCATAATGCATCGGGTAATCTATCCTTCCATGTAGTCTTCGTCTCGTTAACTGTCTTCTGCAAAATGTTCTTGATTTGTTTGTTCGATGTTTCTGCTTGTCCACTTGTCTGAGGGTGGTACGGAGTAGTGATGTTGTGATGAATTACATGTTTTAACAAGTACTTGTGAAAGTTCTTGTCAATGAAGTGAGTGCCTCCATCACTTATCACCATTCTCGGAACTCCAAAACGTGAAAATATTATTTCTTCAAACATCTTCTTGGAGTTCCTTGCATCAGTAGCTCTACATGGCATGGCTTCAACCCACTTGGAGACATAGTCAACTACCACCAAGATGTACTCATAATTCTTTGACTTTGGAAACGGTCCCATGTACTCGATTCCCCAGACATTGAAGAGCTCAATCTAGAGGCTTTTGGTGAGTGGCATGGCATCTCTTGAATTGATGTTCCTGTGCCTCTGACACACTCCACACCTTCGAATGAAGTCTCTCATGTCTTCATACATGGTTGGGCAAAAGAATCCACTTTGCTAGATCTTTGAGTGAGTACAGAATGCACCATAATGAAATCCATATGGTGATGAGTGGCATCGTTCAATGATCTTGATGCCTTCTTTGAGTAGTACACATCTTCTAAGCAAGCCATCAGAGCAGACTCTGAAGAGGTATGGCTCATCCCATATGTGGAGATGACTTTCATAGATGAGTTTCCTTTTGTTCTCCCCTGGTGGTACATAGCCCGCAACCATAAAATTAACAATATTTACGTACCAGGGGTTGGATTTCATGATCTTGAAGAGCATGCCGTCCCAAAGCGAATCATTGATGGGCGGTTCCTATGAATTTTCAAACTGTATTCTGGACAAGTGTTCGGCAACAGAATTTTCTACACCCTTTTTATCTTTTATTTCTAAGTCAAATTCTTGGAGTAGCAAAATCTATCTTATAAGTCTAGGTTTAGCATCTTTCTTAGCGAGTAGGTATTTCAAAGCAGCATGATTAGTATAAATAATCACCTTAGCTCCTAATAAGTGTTGTTCTAGGCCATAGCCTTAGAACCCCTGGCTGTCACCCAAACAAATGACGAAACCGAAAAGAACAAGCGGCGAAAAGGTCACTACAAGTGACCCGACTTGAATATCATTAGCTGGAATTAGGGTTCCTCCCTCTTTACAACTCCTACGGGGCGCTATTTATACACTTCTGTAGCTTTTTGTTGGCAGTGCTTAACTCACATTTCTAACCGCCAACTATCATATAAAAACTGCTAAAATAAACACCAAGCTTAGACATAGGGCCTTAGAATTAACAATTTCCACAAGTTTTGGTAATTATTCATTTGTAGGAGGACTTGTTGGGGTTGTACAAAAATGAGCCAAAAGCATATAAGAAATACAACATTATAAACATCTAACACAAGCACAAGGGGGGAGTCCCACTTACCAGCAAAATCAGGGCCTAAAAGAGAGGAGAACAAGGACAAACCCAAATCAAATCACTTCTTCTCAGCGAAAGCACCACATAGGCCCACTCTAGAAGCCCAAAGGAGGTCACCCACTGAAGATGGGCCAATTTGGTCTCAGTTAGGGGGTGGCCGACCCTAGGGGGTGGCTGACCCCCCACTGGCTCTGTTTGGCCCAAACTTTGGTCAGTGGTCTCCCACCGCCTCTCCAACATTAGTGGAATAGGTATTCATGGAGGAATTGGTTCGGAGAATGGTGGCTTGCCCATGATAGGAAGGAACCAAGGGAATATGCCATGGGACATTCCCTCTCCTCCAATTATAAAAGGGAGGCCACCCCTCCTCATTACACAACACCTCAAGGCAAGAGCATCACATTTGAGCACCACTCCAAGGGCTTAGGCCCTAGATAGCTTTCTAGAGTAGTAAGGGAGAGATGTGAGGGAGAGCTCGGGGAAGCGCCAGACTTGTCGGTGTCTCCCCAACTTGTACCTAGACCAGCATCTTTATTTCAATGGGTTTTCCTGCTAAGTGAGTTTTTGTGGTTCTTTTGGTTATAAAGTCTTTGACTAGTTAAACTTTACTCTTACTTGTTTGTGGGTTCATCGTCCGTCCCCATGGCGGATACTCTAGTAGAGGGCTCTCGATAGAGACAGATCACCCAGTACAATGCTAGAGTAGTAGTCAATAGCGTAGATGAGGTTCTAGGCTAGAGGCTATCTTCATTTGCCTTGTTCCCCATGGTTGAGGGGTAGATGGTAGGTGGTGATAGCCCTATCCATCCCTCATAATCCCCCATGTCTAGGTTCGACATAGAGCTAAAGGTCGATATTGCTTGGCAGACTAGGTGCACGCCGGGGCCTGAAGTAAGCAAGTAGAAGCATAGTTTATCTACCCTTAGACTAAAACCATATGAATCCATCTCAACCTCTTCCAACTCTACCCTTGTGTTGTCCTTGGACAAACTAGCTAGAAGAATACCTCCATTCCCTGTGGAAAATACGATACCCTGAATACTTTTGGGTGAAATGTTGCAACGGTAATTCTGTGCGCTTGCGGATTTTTTCTGTATGCGTTAAGAAATACAAACAAGCATTTCTGGTGCCGTTGCCGGGGAATGGTTGCTGTATTTTCTTTGAACCTAGTTTGTCCTCGTATCTTATCTAATAAAACAAAAAAATATTTTCTTTTATCTTTTCTATCATGAAGCCAAAATCTTTTGCAAACCCTTCCGCTTGAAAGGGCAACTCCCTGAGCCACCTTCTAAGCCAAAGATTTCATTTGGCTATGAAATCCACCCTAGTTTTATAGCGATGGTTTAGGCACAACCCTTCTTAGAGCATGATAATGAAAACCCTTGCCATCTCCTGCTAGACTTTTACCTTGCATTTTTCCCTATCTCCCGTATCGTCTCTCTACCAAGGGCAATCTTTGACTTTGAGCAGCGTGAGAAGGAGTCTATAGGTGTAGCCTAGGCTAGGTTTTCAGCGTTAATACACATTGACCCAGACCTGTCATTACCCGATAGCATATTGCTGTGACTCTTTGTTTGGTTATTGACATACATGCTGACCTATGCCTAGACATGACTGTCGAAGGTCATTTCACACACAAAACCTATGACAGAACAAGTAAAATTCCTTGAAAACTTCATAGACAGACACACTTCTTCTGTTATAAGAACCAAACCCCTCTAGGCAGAAGTTATGTCGAGTGTTTGAGAGTCCTCATTAGTCGAATCCAAACATGAAGCATCCTTAGATTTGACTCATGAGCCCTCACCCGAACCACGAACACCGAAGGAAACAATGCTTCATCCTTCGAAGTTCCCTATCAAATTTGAGGATTATGGCAATACCTTGAACTACTTTGGGCATGAAAAGCATACACATCCTTCCGAGGAAGCTTCCCCTAATGTACCGTCAAAGGAATGGCTAATGGAAGTGAAACGTTCTTTTAAAGCAATTCGAATTCTATTACCTTCCACGACCATGCCTTCTTCATTAAGGGGAACAAACATAAAAGCCCTGCACAACCCCATAGTCAGGACCAGTATCATGTCAGAATTCCTAGCAAAAATCCTCCTAGGTAACATTCCACTAGTCCCAACAAATAAAATCTTCAAAAGTCCGTTAGGACTCATCTTCGAGTGTTGTGGGATTGCCAAGGCTGTGCCAATCATAATAAATGAAACCGAGGTTCACCTAGACTTCCACATCTATGCCATCCTAGATTTTGATCTTCTTATAGGCTACCCTTCTGGAATACTTTTTAAGAAAAATCTTCCCATGGGAGCCTTAACGAAGAGTTGGGGAAAATTGCTTCTGCCACTCACTCAGATATCCCAAAGTCAGAGCATCATCCCAACTATGACCCATTCGAGGAGGTAAAATTCATAACCCCGTTCGTTCCATCATCACCCTAGCTCAAACTTAAGCAGTGGCCCTTTGGCCATCAAAACGTTGTTCATGAAAGTGGTCGAGATTCAACATTGATTCTACATGATATATCTCTTAAAAATGGAAACTTTTGTGCCATGGACACCTTGCTCAGTACTACGTGCTTCTACGCAGATCCCAACTACCTTTTGATCTTCGTTTCCAAACATTTTAAAAGAATGATTGTGATGCTTTTGTTTACCATAAATATTGCAAATCTCGTGGATGCACTGTGAAACTAACCTTGTAGTTTGAATGATACAATTCTAAAATGCTTGGTGATGAAGCTAGGAACTACACCACCATTGATAGATGCAGGATGAAGTTCCCAAGGTCAAACTTGTGACCATAAACAAAGCACTGCCGAGAGATACCCTAGATTATCATAAAAATAATACAAAAAACCAACTTCTTCTTTAATAAAAGCAAGAACATGTTATCAAGTCAGTATGCACCTTCTGGTATTCTTGGTTGCTAACCATTTCAGGTTGAGATCAAGAAGAACAAGGTACCTATGATGCTAAAGAACATGGGAGCTGCATCAACCATACACGTCGATGTTCTTTGGTGATGGAACATACTCAAAGGGAGACCCCTGACATTACACATTTGACTTTTACACAAAAGTCCAAGTGTGGGGGAGGGTGGTGAAAATCTCACTACAAAGTTCCATCCATGCCAAAGGCCATCTTGAGTCAAAAGAAAAAAATGATGATGTCAGCCCTACCTTGCTATATATATAAAAAAGAGAAAATAGAAAAAATTGAATGATAAAAAAAAAGAAGAGAGAGAAGGAGCATTCTTTTCTTCTAGACCTTTGCTATCACTAAGGCCCATGATCCATACACACTAGTTGCATGTGTGGCCTAGTCTTGGTGATAACCTAAGGTGGACCATATGCAAACCGCCGTGCAGTAGCTTCGAAGCTTCCATCTACAAATGCTACCGATAAAAGCACTTAGGTATGCAAAGGTAATGTTCACCAACTCCTTTACTTGTATTTCTCTCCATATAAACTTGATCATACAAATTCATGCTTCTCTTGTTTATGTCATACGCTCTGGTTTAGGTGTACTCCTGCAGGGTACATCTATAGGCTTTTTAAATTAAGCATGGTGCTTAGGTTAAAATATTCTTCTTTAATCAAAATTAGACATGGAGTTTAATCTTGGTTAATGAACTTTGAGTTACTATTTTCATAAACAATGAAAGTAATAAAAAATAGAGATAAACCAAGGCCTGATTTACACTACATTTTTATAATATGCCTTGTTTGAGTTATTCTAAAAGATAAAAAGTTTGGTGAACTAATAAATAAATAAACAAAGTAATAAATGCATAAGCTAGAAAAATATGATAATCATAAATAATAAACAATAATAAATAAATCATAGGCTCCCTAGTATTACAACTGGTAGAGCCCTTGTTTGGTTCGACTTTTATTTTTTCTGTTAAATAGAAGCAGTACAACAATAAGTGTGGGGGAGATCTCTCAAGCATGATGAACACACATTCGAGATCTTCCACCAACACGTTGCACAAACACCGACCGACCCAACATGTAGAAGGACAGGACAAATGGCCTTGGTTTAGCCACCTCTGACTCAACTCCTTCTCTTCAACGGTGGTTTGTGCAATGCTACCCTCAACCTCTCCAAAAATTTTGAAATTTAAAACTAAATAGACAAAAAGTGCAAAACAAATGTCGCTCCACGTCCATGCAATTTTATAAACCACACTTCATTCAGAATTCCAAAAGTGACATGTTCATAATATCTCTAAGATAGAAGCTTGCATAAAGTGTGTTCCACATACATATACTCATGCTTGTGGGAAAATATTCTAATAGGACAATCATGTGAACTAAGTTGTTGTGGAGTGTGATATAGTTCTGACTTAGAAATCCTACTATTTCTATTCAAAGCACTTGGAGAATTTATTTTGATAAAAATGTTATGAAACCATAGTATCACATACTCCTCAATTGGTGAACAATTCCTACCAAAGCCAAATATGATATCTTGCTAGATTCAAGCCTTCTACATACACTGTTTGTTATTGTGTTGAGTTTGGTCAAGTCTTGTTGACCCTTGTTGAGAGATTTATCATGCTCCCAGGATCAAGATCACGCACACCCACATACACATGCTACTCTTACACTAGGAGTACACAAAAACAAGCTTCCATCTAGATCCACTAAAAAAATTCTACTCCTACACTTTGAGTAGACAAAAATCTGTTTGTTAGGAAAATACTTCATGTTCTAAAAAGATAATGATCACTCTCTAAATATGTGGTTTAGAAGAAGAAATATGAGCTATGCAAAAAGCTTGAAAGGAAAAAAATGGACACATGAAAGTACAAGTAAAAAAATGATGAGCAGATGAAGGCTCATGTATTGGAAAAAAAGAGAGAAGGAAGAGAGATAGCCATGTCCTCAAAATAAAAACCAGAGAAAGAGAGAGAGATCATTCATGTTAAAGGAGTATAGTTTTAGTTTACATTTTCCACACACATGCACATCTTGATCTAAGAGTATGTCACTTCTCTCCTTGGATCCTTGATTTGACTTTACAACATATGCAATACAAGTATGCTATATTGTTTATCCCTACCTAAAGCTCCACATAAACCTTTTTAGAAGTAGGAGAAAATAGAAGAAGCCAAAACATTGCTATGCCTTGGTAAGGATCTATACACATTGAGTGATTTGAGAGTACCACTTGAGGAGTATAAAGTTAACTATGCGTTTCTTAAGAAAAACTTTCAAAACTCCAAGTTGCTAAGATGTGAAATTGGGAAGATAACTTTATTTCGAGAACTGTTCCGCTTTTCAACAACCCAAGGAAACATGTTAGCTAATGCCACTGTTGGTATTTATTAACGCACATAGATAAATCCGCAAGCGCACAAATACCACTATAGCTTTCACCCGAATGTATTCCAAGTATCGTATCCACAGGGAAACATGTGAGACTAACTACAATCTAACTTAACTAAGGGTAGCAACAAGGTTAGGATAAACAGGAGCATAGAGAGGATACTAAGGTTCTCTAGTTCTGACTTGGGTAAGCTTATGTCTTCTACTATTCAACTAGGAACATTACTTAAGGAAAGACACCAGTAAAGGATGCTTTGTTTCGTAACCGGGTCCTACTTGCGCCTACAGACAGGAGGTGGACTACAAAGGATCAACGAAGCTATATAGTACATGCTATATAGAACTGATGTCACACACGCGATCTACTTCCGGTCTAGAATAATGCAGGGTGCATCCACGATTAACCTAAGTCTAAGCACCATGCTTACACTTACAATTAATATTTTAGTCCCTCTAGAACAGGAATAAAGCACTCAAAAGAGTCGTGATCCTGATCAACAATATAAACAAGATGCTTACTCGAATCAGAAGTTGATTACTAGAGATATCTCAAAGGCAAGCTCAAGTAGAACTTGGATCCGGTAAGGTACAAGCCGTAGACACAGCACCGATAGGCCGGCACCTCCTCCAAACTCTTCTCTTACTCTCTATCTCACTATTTCTAATCATAAGACTAAATCCTATGGAGGACAAATCTTCTCTTTATAGCTGGCTCTAATCCTCATGATATGAATTAGGGTTTCAGGGATCTGCTGAGGGAGGTGGGTAGGGGCTGGTATATATAGGCCGGTGCATCAATCCTGAGCCCTTGGATCAAACCAACTTGAATAAACTGCGTAGATGCAATCTAGGAGGTGGTGGGAAACTAACATTTGAAGCAGATGCTAACTGGTGGGACCCACATGCCAGCCGTCCATTAGGTGGGGCCGGCCGATGCCACATGGTAGCCCCTCGGGGTCTACATCGGTGGAGAGCCTCCTAGAGTCTTCTAGAACCTTCCCACATCGGTTATGCTATGGAATTACGTGATTTCCTTTGACGAATAGGTCCCCCTTGATGGTTTTCTGGATAAACCCTGCTTAAAATACAGATTCACCAAAACTCATGGAATTTATTAGTTTAAACCCCTATACCTATATTTGGTGTTTTAATTAAGTATAAATGCAGGTTATGTTGACGGTTTATAATTGTTGTTAGTGACCGTTAACAAGCTCCCCCAAGCTTAACCTTTGCTAGTCCCTGAGCAAAGCTAAACTCAGCAATGGAACATGCGTTGCTACAATGTTTTTATGCCTCAAAAGTACAGATGCGTTCAATAAAAAATTCTCCTCCAGATTAGAATAAACTGATCTAACTTTTAAACTTACCCATATTACCTTCAACCATGGGGCTTCTCAGCCTTCACTTGGGTCTCGAGCAATTGAAAGATAGATCGATCAAGTCAAGCACTATGTCTCAAGTTCTTTGTTCCACCATTGTTCTAGAGTTTTTATAAGTTTTCAAAATAAAACTCAGAGATTCCATTGTATGACATTCTCAAGTCTCTCAATATATGTGGTATTTGTGGATCCTCACCGAGGCAAAAATAATGTTATGCCTTTTCTCTTCCTACCACTAAGGCTTATGTGGAGTTCATAGGTAGGGAGAAAGCTAGAACATACTTGCAATGCATATATTGTAAAGTCAAACAATGGATCCAAAGAGAGTTGAGTCATACAATCAAATCAAGATGTGCATGTGTGTGGATATATATGGAGGCTATCCTAATTCTACTATGCTCCTTGAAAACATATCTCTCTTTTGAAACTTGGAAATATTTGCTAGAAAGCAGGGGCTATCTTATTCATCTCTTCTTTTTTAGGTGGGCATCTAAGTACCCATAGTTTTAGATATCTCAGACACTTGTCCATTTTCTTTCTTAACTATTTTTTTCTTTATCTTCTTTTTTTATGAATAACTTTTGCATAGCCCCATGCCTCTTTTCTGCAACAAAACTTTGAGACAGATATCAACAAGAACTTGGAGCATTTATTTGGTAGATGGAAAACTTATCAAGCATGCTTTTTGTTCACTCCAAGTGTAGGAGTAGAACATTTTTGGGTGGATCTAGATGGAAAGTATGTTTTTGCGCCTACCCCTAGTGTAGTAGTGCATATGTGGGTGGTGTGCACATGATCTTGATTTTAAGAGCATGAAAAACCTCTCATAAGGGTCAACAAAGCTTGACAAAACTCAATGCAAAAGCAAGCATCATATATGTGGAAGTTTTCCTAGTCTAAATAACATATATGGCTCTGGTGGGAATTCAAGCTTTGTCATACAGGAACTCATCATGTAATATTTTTGTGTTTTTCAAAAAGTAAATCTCTAGAACTTTAGTGTCATTTGAAACAAGATAAATAGCAGCTCAGACCTTCTCATACCATATCCATCAATTACCTAGACTTAGATCAAGCCTATGCTACGCATGAGTTTCAAGTTCAGAGTAAATCCTTATATCAAAACAATTTTATCCAAAACTCGAGAGAATTCAAGGCTGAAAACTAGGTAGTTGAAAGGAATTACAACAGAGCAACAATTCATCATTTCCATTCAAGAGATTATTTAGAGTCCCCTTTATTTATTCAACTCTTAAAAATAAATTAAAGCAAACTAGACACCTTGTTATTTTGTTTCCATTTTTAGATCACACATTATTACTATAACTATATATATTCATTATAAAGATAACTTTTTATTTTGTTTTTCGTTCATCATTTTTTACTATTAAAAGAAACTAAAACTAAAACAAAAGGAGAAAGAATACTTACATGGATATACGGGAGTGTTTCTCCCCCAAGCTAGCTCTTTCGATGAGGGTTCGGTGTTGTATGTCCTTTGAACTAGATTTCTTCTTGTGAAGTTTATTTATCAAGTACCTCGGTTCGCTCTAAAGATGAGGATTCTTGTGATGACGCCTCTAATGGTGATGTCACCTTCTTCCACCAAACCCATCTTGGTTTTGAGTTTGGATTTTTGGTTTGACATGTTCAGAACTTTCACTTGTAGAAATTGGGGAATTAACTAACTCCTCCACATTTTGCTTGAAGTGAGATCAAGTGCATGGGCTCTGTTGGTGGGAAAACACCAACATAACCAAAACTTTATGTATTCTTCTCTAACCTTATTCACATTGAACAAGATAAAGTTGAAGTTATGTGCTTTGTTCAATTATAGCATGGGTCATAAGATCAGAAGATTGAGTATGAATGTAGCATTTAAGTACATTTGGCCCAAAGGGTTGAATTTCTTAACCTATGGAAGGATTGTCTATCTTTACTTAATGTATTAATGTTTACATGATTATGACTATCATCTCCCAAAGATAAGGTGTGCAACTGTTTAGCTCATTTGGTTAAAACTATGAGATTAAGAAAGTAGTGCTAGGAACAAGCTTAAAAACATGTTGAGTTAGTCAGGTTGGATCAAATGAATTGTAACTCAAACATGTTTGTTTCTTAGTATGTGCCTACCCGAATCAAGGAAAACTATTTAAATAATGACCATTTACCTTAGGATGTTACCTTCGTCATTGAAGCGTGATGACACCATATGACGAATGGTGGATGATTCATGATGGTCCTTCCCTGTTGCTTGAAGTTTTGCTTGTTTGGCTAGCCTCATAGTTTAAACTGTTCATGATCTTCTTGTTTCCTAGATTGCACCCTTTCTTTCTCATCCTTTTGTCATGTCATCTTTTTGCTCATCGATCTTGACATCTTGGTCCTTGTTGCCGACGTGCGAGCTGGTCCTTTTGAAGATAATGAACGCAGGCATATTCTATTTAATATGACGTGGGTTGCATCCTGCTTCTCATCATCATCCTAGCTTGAGTCTTGGAAGACTCAATGTTGTGTTGTCCTTGATGTTGCTCATAGCTTGTCGATTTGGTCGTCCACTTCCTCAGCTTGATTCATCTCCGATATGAATTCATCCCTTGACTACCCAGACTGGATTTGAGAGTTTCCTGTAGGGGTTAGTCCAACAAAATATCTAGTGTCTACACAAGAAATTTTTAGTTCAATAACCAAACTAGACTCAATGTCTAATTTGACTAAGGGAGGCTATTTAACCTAAGCACCATGCTTAATTCAAACGCCTATGGAAGTAAGTGCAGTACTTCCTATAGCACCCTAGGTGTTAAGTATGCATTTGGCATTGGCATTGCACGAGCACAAGCATCATTGATCATTCATGAGCATGAGCATCTCAAATATTATCTCTATGATTGCTTATATCACATGTGTTTGTCACTAAATGCCTTACATATGCTAGGGTTTACATGTAACCAATGTATAAAATATGTGTGGGACCCTAGGAGTACTTTTAACATGCTTAGAATGTCATATGGAACAACTTTTGTATTCATGACTTGGACCAATTTGGCCTCTAAGTCATGGTTATATTGTAAGTTATCATTTTCAAGTTGCATGTTTGACCTAAGTTGAACTACACTCTAGAGACTTTGCATGGTAGTGCACCCTTAATCAAAGTTGTAGTACTTGAGTAGAGAAACAACTTTTATTTTTGGGTCAAAGTCTAATTCGGTGCATAGCTTGCTCAAAAATAGTCCACAAGTAGCAATGGCATTACTATTTTTGAGTTTGAAAATTTTTCTAAGTATGGGATCGCATTACAGTTTCAAGTGCTGCACTTTGGGATGATATAACTCACAAACCATTAGGATTTAGGCCAAAATCCTTTTAGCAATATTGTAGATCATATGTAGCTCTACAACTTTTGCTGATAGAGCTTTTGCTAAGAACGAATGGATTTGGAGTTAGATGATCGCTAACTTGCTCTGTCAGGCACATTATCGGGGTCTGATGGCTGCAGACGATGCACTGTCAGTGGCCGACCAGGGCAGGCCAGGTGCATCACGTGGCGGTCGTACGCCGGTGTCGGCCCGGCCGGTCAGGACAGCGTGGAGGATTAAGTCGCACGCCTCTGCTACTCGTTCCTTCACTCTCGCGCCTCGCTTCTCTCTCGCCCGTGCCAGAGCAAAGCAAAGCACAGCGCCGCCATGCCATCGCCATTGCTCTGCCATGCCCGCTCGCTTCCATCGCCACACCATTCCCTAATCGATCGTGCCAATAGTTCCACCATTGTCACCAGCTTAATTTAACTAAGGGGGGCTATTTAAACTAAGCACCATGCTTAATTCAAACGCCTATGGAAGTATGTGCAGTACTTCCAAATGAAAACTTACTATGGCCGGCAAAGGTAGCATGAAAGCATTATAGAGATTTATTCAATTGGAGATGGAAGAGCATGATTGTTATTGAGCATGACTTAAAAGTAGAGACAACCAAGATGAATTAGCAACATGGCATAGGATTTTTTAGAGAAGTCCATCCACCAGCTTGAATTTTGTAGCAAAATCAAGTTTGGATGATAGAAATCTCATGTACGAATGTGATTCAATGTTGCATCATAATTGGTTGGACATACCATGCGTCGTCATCCTTCATTCTTTTTGCTTCAAACCTGGGATGGTTAGTGACAAAAATACCTAAAGGAATATTTTCACAATTATATTTCTATGCTTATTTCACAAAGGGATCACAACAAAAGGTGAGAGCTCGTGTTATTTCCCAAAAGTGCTTGTTTTGAGACAACAGCTCGTCCTTGGGAAACCTTCGAATTGTGCTTCTAATTGGTGAAGTGGTTTCTCCTCCAACACCAACCTTTGGGTGCCTATCTCAAGATTCATGCCACGAGATTTGCAATATTTCTGATAAACATATGCATCTACAACCACCCTTTTAAAGTCTTTGTGAACAGAAAGCACGAGGGGGTTTAAGATCTCATGTGTGGCAATGTTAGAGAGACCAATTGATTCAGGAGATTTCTCATGTGAGCATGGATTTGATGAGGTGTTCATGAAATAACTTCCATGCTCATTGATGTCATCTTCCTTTTTAGACTCTAAGGTTGTTTCTTCATGAATGTCTATAGGCGGAAGCATTGTCTCCATCATTCCATGCCTATGTCATTCATTGGTCATTTTATTGTCCAAGATTTCCCTTGGATTGGTGACTCTCGGGTTGATCTTGTCCAAGGTCTCATCCATCCATTCAATGGCAATGGCACATAAGTTCTTAATATCCTCCAGCCATTGTTGTTGCTCTTCTTGGTCTTCCTTGTGGCCTTCATAACTTCTATGCTTTGGTTGTCTTAGTGGATTTCTACGGTCATCATGAGACTTAGGATAAAGAGCATAAGGGGAATCATCGGGATCAAGGATGGGTTTAGAGATGGGTTCAGATGAGACTTTTAATGTGGGCATAGAAGGGGAGAAGATAGGATTGGCTAAATGACTCAGCTCTCCTTCTATACCATCCTTGAATTCTTCCCAATATCCCACATGGGAATAAGGATGCTTCCTAAGAGATCTCTTCTTGAGAGGATTTGGATTATATTCACTCGAAGGTCTCTTGTGGAGCTAAAAGTTTAAGCTTTTCCCAAAATTAGCATAAAAAAGATCATGCTTAATTTTATCAGGGCTTTCCAAAGGTAGAATTTCTTCTCCCTTTGGAGGATTTTGGGGTATTGATGATTTAGAATTAATAGCTAAATCTTGGGATTGAAGTGGTTGTGATTTGGCTATTAAAACTTCCTCTTCTTGATTGGGAGATGATTTCTTCTCTTCCTCAGGGAGTTCATTATGAATGCTAGTGCAGGGAGTCTTTCCACTAATTCTATCAAGCATAGACCTTGCTTCACTAGTAGAAAAGCTCCTCTAGAGGCTGCATTAAGGGATTCCATGGAGTCCTTGCTAAGACCCATGTAAAAATGTTGAAGGAGCATTGGGTCTGTAATAGCAAGGTTCAGGCCAGTGATGATGAGGTCATTAAAACGATCCCATGATGTGCCAAGAGATTCTTCTTCTGGTTGTCTAAAATTTAGAACCTCTTTTAGAAGGCTAACCACTTTAGAGATAGGAAAGAAACATAAACAAAATTTAGAGCATAGCGTTTCCCAATCTCCTTGCATACTTCCTATGGTTTTACTGTACCAATGTTAGGCTCTTCACATCAAAGAGAACAGAAATAACTTCCATCTTAAGGTCTTGTCAGACATGCCAGCGATACGCAAGCATGCACAGGTCTATTCAAACTCTTGTAGGTGTGAGTATGGGTTTTCATCGCCTTCTCCCGAGAAGGGTTGATCCCAAATCATTTTTATAAAACACGGACACAACTCATAGCCAGGTGTTATGATAGGTTTTGAAGATTTTGGTGGCTTTAGGCGTGCGCTCATGGGTGCAGTGTATTCATAGACAGGAGTAGAATCCATAGTGAAATGAATAAATGAAAAAGATAAAAGATAAAAGGTTAAGCTAGGTTCATAGTTAATCTAGCAACCGTTTCCCCGGCAACGGCACTAGAAAGCTTGTTGGTATTTATTAACGCACATATATAAATCTGCAAGCGCATGGATATTGCTGTAGCTTTCACCCAGAAGTATTCCAAGTATCGTATCCACAAGGAAACGTGTGAGACTAACAATGGTCTAACTTAACTAAGGGTAGCAACAAGGTTAGGATAAACAGGAGCATAGAGAGGATACTAAGGTTCTCTAGTTCTAACTTGGGTAAGCTTATGTCTTCTACTATTGAACTAGGGACATTACTTAAGGAAAGACACCAGCAGAGGATGCTTTCCTTTGTGACCGGGTCCTACTTATGCCTATAGATATGAGGTGGACTATAAAGGATCAACGAATCTATATATAGTACAAGCTAGATTGAACTAATGTCACACACGTGATCTACCACTGATCTAGAATGCAGGGTGCATCCACGATTAACCCAAGTCTAAGCACCATGCTTACACTTACGATTAATACTCTACTCCCTCTAGAATAGGAATAAAGCACTCAAAAGAGTCATGATCCAGATGAACAATATAAACAAGATGCTTACTCGAATTAGAAGTTGATTACCAGAGATATCTTGAAGGCAAGCTCAAGTAGAGCTTGGATTCACCAAGGTACAAGCCATAGAGAGAGCACCGATAGGCTGGCACCTCCTCCAAACTCTTCCCTTACTTTGTATCTCACTATTTCTAATCATAAGACTAAATCCTATGGACGACTAATCTTCTCTTGATAACTAGGTCTAATCCTCATGATATGAATTAGGGTTTCAGGGATCTGCTAAGGGAGGGTGGGGCTGGTATATATAGGCCAGAATGTCAATCCTAAGCCCTTGGATCAAACTGACTTGAATAAATGGCGTAGATGCAATCTAGGATGCGGTGGTGAATCGACATTCGAAGCGGAAGCTGACTGGTGGGACCCATAGGCCGGCCGGCCTATAGGTGGGGCCGGCCAGCCCCACATGGCAGCCCCTCAGGATCTGCTTCGGTGGAGAGCCCCTTGGAGTCTTCTAGAACCTTCCCACGTTGGTTATGCTGTGGAATTACGTGATTTCCTTTGACGAAAAGATCCCCCTTGACAGTTTTCTGGATAAACCCTACTAAAAACAAAGATTCACCAAAACTTGTGGAATTTATAAGTTTAAACCCCTATACCTATATTTGGTGATGGAATTAAGTATAAATGCAGGCTATGTTGACAGTTTATAATTGTTGTTAGTGACTGTCAATAGCCACATATCCCACTTGTGTAAGGAATGTGTTGGAATAACTTTTATGTAAGCCATATATCTTAGGATGTTATGCTCATGCTTACTTTTACCTCTAAACTTTGCTTGAGGATGAGCAAAGGGGTAAGTGTGGGGGAGCTTGTTGGTGGTGCTTAACTCACATTTCTAACCATCAACTATCATATAAAAATAGCTAAAATAAACACCAAGCTTAGACATAGGGCTTTAGAACTAACAATTTCCACAAGTTTTGGTGATTATTCATTTGCAGGAGGACATGTTGGGAATGTACAAAAATGAGCCTAAAGTATACAAGAAATACAACGTTATAAACGTTCGACACAAGCCCAAGGGGGGAAGGCCACCTTACTAGTAGAATCAGGGCCTAAAATAGAGGAGAACAAGGATAAACCCAAATCAAATCCTGTCATCTCAGTGAAAAGCACCACATAGGCCCACTCTAGAAGCCCAAAGGAGGTCACCCACCAAAGATGGGCCAATTTGGCCTCAGTTAGGGATTGGCCAACCCTATGGGGTGGTCTACCCCCCACTAGCTCTGTTTGGCCTAAAGTTTGGTCAGTGGTCTCCCACCACCTCTCCAACATCGGTGGAATAGGTATTCACAGAGGAATTGTTCCAGAGAATGGCGGTTTGCCCAAGATAGGAAGGAACCAAGGGAATATTCCATGCGACATTCCCTCTCCTCCACCTATAAAAGGGAGGCCACCCCCTCCTCATTACACAACACCTCAAGGCAAGAGCATCACATTTGAGGAACACTCCAAGGGCTTAGGCGCTAGATAGCTTTCTAGAGTAGTAAGGGATAGATGTGAGGGAGAGCTCGGGAAGCGCCGGACTTGTCGGTGTCTCCCCACCTTGTTTGCGGGTTCATCGTCCATCCTCGTGGTGGATACTCTAGTAGAGGGCTCCCAATAGAGATGGATCACCCTATACAATGCTAGGGTAGTAGCCGATAGCGTAGACATGGTGTCTAGGCTAGAGGCTACCTTTGTTGAGGGTAGATGGTAGGTGGTGACAGCCCTGTCCGTCCCTCATAATCCCCCACGTCTAGGTTTAACGTAGAGCTATAGGCCGGTATGGCTTGGCAGACCAAGTGTATGTCGGTGCCCGAAGTAAGCAAGTAGAAGCATAGTTTATCTATCCATAGACCCTAAAACCATAGGAATCCATCTCAACCTCTTCTAATTCTACCCTTGTGTTGTCCTTGGAAAAACTAGGTAGAAGAATACCTCCATTCCTTGTGGAAAATACGATACCCTGAATACTTTCGGGTGAAATGCTGCAACAGTAATTCCGTGCGCTTGTGGGTTATTTCTATATGAGTTAAGAAATACCAACACTTTTACATGGACACAATTGCCCCCGCAACTACCCCGATTTGGGAGAATATTCCTTTTCACCGAGGGTGTTCTGATCATTTCCTTTTCCTCCTTTCCCAGTCTTCAACCACCCTGGCCATGGTTAGTGGTCCCGCCAACCAGCTGCAGCCGCATAGCCCACGCGCCACCTTATCCCTCATCGTTGAAAAGGGCAAAGATCTCCTGCAACACCAAGGTAAGTCATCTCGTGCCAGCATCCAAGTGATGTCATGCTTTCGCTCGATAACCGAGCTCTCGCCCGTATGGGTGAAAACCTTCTCTCCATGGCCTCCCTTTCGTGCTATGCAAAGGTAACCATAATAGCTGAATCCCTTTTCTTGATCTCCGAGACGCGCGAAACATGCCGACTGCTAATCGCTTCCCCCTTTTCGCTCGTAGGGGGTGTGAAAGACGTGGGGCATAACCTAACAGTAGCCCCTCACCACCGTCATTTGACCCTGGCGATGGCGGTAATGATGCGCCTTGTCTTCAAGGCCCTTCTTTTACTAATCCCCTGCATCATCCCATTGAGGTGCGAAAAGGGAGCGGGGTGATCTCTTCTTGGTGGTGCCAACTTTTCACGATTCAATGCTGTGACTATAGCTTCACTTGTCAATAATGTCTGTTATGCTTACAAACTCTTATTATTATTAATTATTATTATATATATATATATTTTGGCACCATCGCGTCGTCCGAGGCCATTGGCCTTATTTAAAAAATTGTGTCATTTGGGGATTTGCGCCCGCGACAGTTGAGCGCTCATAGGGACACCTATAAGTACCCCTGCCATTTGGAGGAACCATGTTGCCCATTGCCTCCACCCTAGACTTATGGCCTTTCCATCGTTTTGATTTGACAAGCGCTCTATTGTCCTCTTTGAGCTGCGTCTCCTGCCTTTTCTTCCTAGGTATGATCTTTTTGTTTCTCCATTTATGTTTCGCCATTCGTATTTGGCATGCGCGTGTCTTTTTTCTTTTCGTATTTGCTTTGTTAATTTCATCACCACTTTAGATGGCGCCTATAACACCCTAGGTGTCAGGCTTGCACTTTTGCACTTGCATTGCATGAGCATTAGCATCATTCATTCATATATGAGCATAAACATATGAAACATACCTTTGTTATTCTATGTTGCAATGTGTCTATGCTTTATGGTCATGCTTGTTAATGCAAGTGGATGATGTTGATCACTAAAACACCTTAGACACACTTAGGATGGTACATGGAACAAGTTTGGTATTCATGACATGGACCAAAACAGCCCCCAAGTCATAGTTATTCTAGAAACTCCAATTTTCATGATCTTACTTTGACCAAAGTTGAACTACAGCATAGAGTGTTTGCATGGTAGTGCACCCTTAATAAAAGTTGTAGCTTATCTTATGTGGAACAAACTTTATTTAAGGGTCATTAGCTAATTCAGTGCCTAACATAGTGAAATAGGGCTCACAGGAATCAACAAAATGTTGTTTCTAGACTTAGAAATTTTGCTAAGTCCAAAATGCTTATTTTAGTTTCAAGTGCACCACTTTGGAGCTTTGTAACTTGCTAACCATGATGAATTAGATGTTACTCCCTAAAGTAAAGTTGTAGATCTCACATACCTCTACCACTTTCACTTATACCATTTTCACTGATTCACCACGGATTAGGAGTTACATGGTCACAAAGTTGCTCTGTCAGACATGCGAGCTGGGCTCTTATGGCCGCGAACGGCGCGGCGTCAGTGGCCAACCACGCTAGTGAAAGGTCCTAATGGCTAGAGGGGTGGTGAATAGCCTAATAAAAATTTCTACAACAACACTTAACAAACTGGTTAGACAATTATGAGGCAAAGCAAGTGTTACGCTAGCCTACTAAAAATGCAAGCCACCTACCACAATTCTAGTTTCTTTAGTTTCTAACCACACAATGGCTATGTCACTACACTAAGTTAGTGTGCTCTCAAAGGCTAACTAAAGAGCCACACTAACCAAACTAACAAGCTCTCACAACTAGCTACACTAAAGAGCTTGACAACTAGTTTGCGGTATTGTAAAGAGAGAGCAAGATAGTTATACCGCCGTGTAGAGGAGTGAACCAATCAATCACAATGACAAATACCAATGAAAACCAATCACCTCGGAATCAAATGATGAACACAATGATTTTTTACCGAGGTTCACTTGCTTGCCAGCAAGCTACTCCTCGTTGTGGCGATTCACTCACTTGGAGGTTCACGCGCTAATTGGCATCACACGCCAAACCCTTAATAGGGTGCCGCACAACCAACACAAGATGAGGATCACACAAGCCATGAGCAATTCACCAGAGTACCTTTTGGCTCTCCACTAGGGAAAGGTCAAGAACCCCTCACAATCACCACGATCAGAGCCGAAGACAATCACCACCCTCCGCTCAATGATCCTCGCTGCTCCAAGCCATCTAGGTGGCGGCAACCACCAAGAGTAGCAAGCAAATCCCGCAGCGAAACATGAACACCAAGTGCCTCTAGATGCAAACACTTAAGCAATGCACTTGGATTCCCTCCCAATCTCACAAAGATGATGAATCAATGATGGAGATGAGTGGGAGGGCTTTGGCTAAGCTCACAAGGTTGCTATGTCAATGCAAATGGCCAAGAGAGAGAGCTTGAGTCGGCCATGGGGCTTAAATAGAAGCCCCAACGAAATAGAGCTGTTGTACCCCTTCACTGGGCACAACACGGGGTGACCGGACACTCCGGTCATATTGACCGGACGCTGGACCTTAGTGTTCGGTCATGCAATGCACGCCATGTGTCTCCTTTCTTCAAATACTGAGCGCCCGATCCCAACGGTCAAGTGATGATCGGACGCGCTGCTACGAAGTGACCGGACGCTGGACCTCAGTGTTCGGTCGTTTCTAGTAAGCATCCAGAGACGACTTTTCACGACCGGACGCGTCCAGTCATGCTCGACCGGACACACCCAGCATTCGGTCACACGGTGATTCTTTTGTGCGCTGCCACATCAGTCGGACCGGACTTACCTTGTCAGTGTCCAGTCACCAAGTGACCCAGCGTCCGGTCCAAGACCGATGCTAGCGTCTTTACTGTATCATTGACTGGACGCACCAGTCCTACTGAGATTAGCGTCCGGTCACTGCGTGACCAGCGTGACTAACTCCTTTTCAACTCTATCTTCTTCACCCTTGCTCAAATGTGCCAACCACCAAGTGTATCACCTTGTGCATGTAACCGAACCGACCAAATCATAAGAACGTAAGTACAAAAACAATCACCGAAGCAATCAAACTCCTGTACTTAAGCTCCCATAATCCCGGTAGTCTGGAAATCACGAAGGATTTCAACCAACTCTCGACATACAAACCAAGATCGTAATGATTCAACACAACACATCATCCGTTATAATATTTCACAAGTAGCATTCAGATTACATCCATCAGAGTTCAAATAAATATTACAAACCAAGTTTAAATGCGCGGAAGCAACATAGTTTAGTACATAACTTCATAGTTTCAAATACATTGCCAGATCAGAGTCATGTCCCACAAAAGCATTATCAGGTACGAGAACTAGTAGAGATCACGCCCAACGGTCTAGTCTTCATCCCCAGCAGGGAGAAGGCAGTACTTGCAGCAACCAAAGAAGAACTGGTCATCTGCAACAGGTGGGAGATAAACCCTGAGTACGAGAAGGTACTCAGCTAGACTTACCCGACAAAACCAGAAATAAAAGACACCAAGGATCATGCAAGGCTTATGAGGTGGGCTAGCTTGACACAGTTGCATAAAAGAGCTTATGATTATAGTAACCAATTTAAACTTAGCATCAAGCTTATCATTAGTTACCTGTCCACTAGATTAGCACCTGTACTAGAGCACTCACTTATTAGGAGCAATCAATATTAACCATAGCAGGTATAATAAGGCTGTCATCATCATATCATCATTTCTGAACCATTATGTTATTTAGTGCATCTACATTGGAGATAAGCCCGTCAAGTTCTCACTAACCGGGAGAGACGGCGACTCGAATCGAATTACAACTCAGCTGAGGGGGTATTCCTAACTCTCACCCTGGCATACTTTGCAAGGGTAGCCGTGTGTCACCTTTGGAACATCTCAGGAACCAAATTCGCGGGTTCGATCAGCGCTAGCACTCTCAGGGATTACCCTTCTGCCAGGATGATCAGGACTTTTAAATCACCTGCCCTTGGACTCACGCCTACGGCTCCCTTCCAAGGCGCACTTTATACTTATCGACTCCCGGCCTGAGGTGAGCTACTCGGCTTCGCGGTCGGTCATCGGCCACGGCCAACTAAGAGAGAGGCATGCGTTCTACATGAACAGGAAAGGCTCCAAGAATCAGTCCTTAAGCGACACAGACGGAGTCACTGCAAACCGGTAAGACTCCGTTCGGTCTTCATTTCAATTTAAGACTGGTTCTTTTCCACGATAGCAAATATAGCCAACCGTGCCACATGTATCTTCCTATATCTCGCAGGTGACAGGAAATCACCCGACTTCTACCGCGTTTAAGCAGGGCTAAGCACTACTCGAGCCTGAGCTACATAGGATTCAGGGTAACAATATCTGGACAAGGATTGGGTAACCAATGCAGCAATGGTTTGCATCCAACACCTAAACTTAATGCAACAATATATATATATATAGATATATAATAATAATAATAATGTAACTGCATTTCGGAAATTAGGAGGCTTAAAATGCTTCGGGGCTTGCCTTTCACAAAGTTGCAAGGACGGTGGTCCGGGCACTCAACGGCGACCTCGTCTGGCACTTCTCCTGAAGGCTGCTCCTCCTGAATCTCCGACGTCGGCTGCTACTGCTCGCTCGGTTCCTCGAATTCCAGCAGGGTTACTCCTTCTGGTACTCCTATTGCATGCCGATGCAAAAGATAAATATCATGGATGCATAAGGAATGACATGATGCTCATGATGAATGAATCACAGTGAGTGTTTACGAAAGCATCACTAGACACTCGTTTACCGAGTAATTAGCTCTATTCAAATCACTTTAAGCATGTATCCAACTTAACTTAAATAACAAGAGCAACTTACCGAACTTGCATAACCTAAGATAAAGATGCTCATCTTTAGTTAAAGGCCTAACACCTAGGAACATTACCACAAACTTAGAACTAGTAAAGACATACTTAAAATTACAGTTAAAGCTTCATATGCAAACAAGTAGTCACTTAATTCAATCATAACCAGAGTTCTATAAATCCAAATGACTTGCAAGAGGACATTCTAGAAAGCTTATGAAATTCTCTACAATTCATTTGTAAACATCAAAGCATGATTCTTAAGTTAACCAAATCAAATTCCAGTAGACCTAGAATCTGTCCCGCAATGACAGGGTTGCTAACTTAATTATTTAATGATGATGCAAAAGCATAATTGGATCAATCCAAGTTTATCAACTTGTTTTTCATACCCAAGAAACATTAGAAAGTATAGTGCCAACTTCTAAATAATTTATTTAATATCCTTTTCCAATTTATTTAGTTAATTAGGTGATTTAAGCAATATATAGTAAAACTATTCATAAAAATCTACAAAAATTACAGTAGCTATCTCATGCTGCACATAGACTACCATAAAAATTTCAAAGCCATTGGGCAAGTAAAACTTGCTGTATCTAAAATAACAGATGACATGTCTATTTCTAGCATAATTAGGAAACCTTATTAAAAAGTGTCAAGCAACAGATTTCCCATTTTTCCTAGCATCCTTATAGTATAAGAATAGCACTCACCAAATTTTACCTTTACTGGATCTATAGAAAAATTATGAAAATTTACACAAGATCCATCCATTAATAAAAGAAAATTCTATAACTTAAAAAACTACACATGCACTAGCTCTGAAATTTTAACCAGAGCTTCTAATAATCAATAATAGACTACCCACAAAATTTCATAATTTTTGGACCATAGAAACTCAAGACAAAATTCAAACAATTTTGCATTCATCTAAAAACGCATTTCAAAGTCCTATTTAATTCATCCAGAATTTCTAAAACATGTGCCCATATAATATTTTTATTAAATACTAGACCTTATCATGAACTCAACAAAATTGGAACCATAGCATTTTGATCTACCAACTAGGAGATACATATTTTTGAATATCAGCACAAATCTGTGAAATAATAAAGCAAAACAAATAAGAAAATAAATCACGGCCGCTGTTGGGCCGGCCCGAAGGAACGGTGGCCCGCGAACACGCGCAAACGCAGCCCAGCACTCGGCGCGGCCCAGGCTGGTTCTCGCTGCGCGCGTCAGCGACTGACAAGGAGGGCCCGCATTCAGCGAGACCGAAACAGGGGGCGTGGCTCACATGACGGAAATCCGGCGGAGCTCTGGACGGAAGCTAGCTAGCAGTGGTGACCCGGCGAGCAGGTACGAGCACGATGGAGCAATGGCGGAGCTGCTGGTCGGTTGCTGCTCGCAGTGGAAGGCAAAGGAGGAGAAAAGAGAGTGAATGGGAGAACAGAGGGCGTGCGGGCATGCTCCACTTCAAGGCGGCCAGCGCGCGGTGCTGTCAGGACGAGCCGAGCGCGTGGCGGACACGCGACGGCGATGGTCTGACGCCGGTCGGTCACTGTAGCGAGTCTGAACTTTCATTTCAGTTTCGACAGGGCCGACTGACAGGCAAATTTCAAAGATGATCTCCCAAACCATGACGAGTTAGAGGAAACAATTAACATGAAAGTTGTAGAGCTATAGTAGGGCTACAACTTTTATTTAGAAATCAACAGCTAACTCTCAACGGATCACGGGTTATATCACACCAAAGTTGACCCAATCCAACTAAAATTGCATTTTAGGACTTAGAAATAATTTCAAGTGTTGAATCCACCTTCAAAGCTGACTTGTGGGACCTTTTTGAGCATGCTCTAGCCATTTTCATGAGTTGGTCATAAAACAACTTTTCTTCCTTGATAAATTAGCTACAACTTTTGTAAAGAGTGCACAGCCATGCAAAGTCTCTAAGTTGGACTTTTGAATCAGTCAAACGATGACACTCCAAGGGTCAATTCAAGTCAAACTTGCACTTGAGGGCATTTTGGTCATTTTGATCTACATGAACAATGTCCCAATAAGTAACCTAAGTATAGTTAAGGTGTAATAGACCATGATCAACCACTTTACAAAATTGTTATACCACTTCTAATGATCACATGTGATAAAGAAAGTAAAACAAGCAATTCATTCATATGTTGCAATGCAATGTTTCACATGTTTCAAGACCTTGTTGTCATTTTATAATTGCCCCATTACTACCATATTGCCATGTTTCCAAGTATGAGAGTTTCATGTTACATTCACATGTTGCACTACTACCACTCTAAGCAATCAAGCATGAAACACATACAATTTAAAATGTTGCATATGTATGTTTCAATGATAATGACATGATGACATAGATAATGCACATGGTTATGAAATGACATGCAATTTAGTGGAAGCCTAAACACCTAGGGTGTTACAGCCCTCCCCCCTTAGAAAAATCTCATCCCAAGATTTGGAAAGCGTACCAATCAGTATAGAAAGCTGGATAGTTTTCCTTTAAATAATCTTCCCGCTCCCAAGTTGCATCCTGTTCACTATGATTACTACAAACTACCTTGTATAATTTAACCACTCGTGTACGAGTCACTCTTTCTTGAGTATCCAGAACTTGCACGGGCTTTTCCTCATAAGAAAGATCAGATTTCAAGTTGACTTTCCTTGTTGCTATTCTTTCCTCAGGAATACGAAGACACTTCTTCAGCTGGGACACATGGAATACCAGGAATATAGCTCCCATCTCACGGGGTAGTTCGAGCTTATATGCCACTCTTCCACTTTTCTCGATAATGCGGTAGGGTCCAACATATCGAGGCTTAAGCTTCCTTTTAATTCCAAAACGCTTGACTCCTTTCATAGGGGATACCTTCAGATAAACATGATCACCTACTTCAAACTCAATAGGTTTCCTTCTCTTGTCAGCATAGCTCTTTTGTCTAGCCTGTGCGGCAGTCATATTCTTCTGTATAGTTCGGACTTGCTCTTCGGCTTCTTTTACAGAGTCAATACCATAGAATCTTCTTTCCCCAGGTTCCACCTAGTTCAAAGGAGTTCTACACTTGCGGCCATAAAGAGCTTCAAAAGGAGCCATTTTGATACTCTCTTGATAACTGTTGTTATAAGAGAATTCAGCGAGAGGTAACCAGTCTTCCCAAGAGCCTTTGCAAGAGATAAGACAAGCTCTAAGCATGTCTTCAAGAATTTGATTAACACGCTCAGTCTGTCCTGATGTTTGCAGATGATAGGCAGAACTACAGATTAGATGAGTGCCAAGATTCTGATGTAAGCACTCCCAAAAGCGAGCCGTGAATTGCGGTCCTCTATCAGAAACAATGGATTTGGGTACACCATGGAGACGTACCACTTGTTGAAAATAAATCTCAGCATAATTGTGCGGGTGATAGGTAGACTTGACCGGAATAAAGTGAGCAGATTTAGTTAGGCGATCTACGATAACCCAGATGGAATCACAACCCTTTTTGGTAGTGGGTAATCCAACAATAAAATCCATACTAATTTCTTCCCACTTCCAGCCAGGAATAGAGAGTGGCTGCAATAATCCGGGCCTTATGTGAATAGCCTTGACTCTGCAACAGTTATCACACCTTGCCACGTAAGCTGTGATTTCTTTCTTCATCTTGGTCCACCAATAATACAGCTTGAGATCTTGATACATTTTACTACTACCAGGATGGATGGACAACTTAGAAGAATGGGCTTTAGCCATAATTTGATTTCTAAGTTCTTTATCTTTGGGTACCACAAGCCTATCATTAAACCAGAGAATTCCTTTGTCATCAACCCTAAAGTGCTTGGTCTCTTTCTCTTTCATTTTCCACTTGATGTGAAACACACCCACATCAGTGTTCTAGAGTTCGATAATTCGACTTCTAAGAGAGCAATCCACAGTGATATTGTGGAGTACTACAGGATGAAGGAGGTGTGACAGATGAAAGTCTTCACTAACCAAAGAATTGCAATGGGCCTTTCTGCTTAAGGCATCAGCAACCAAAATTGCCTTACCAGGATGGTAGTGCACTTGAAGGTTGTAGTCCTTGATCAATTCTAACCATCGCCGTTGACGCATGTTCAACTCGGGTTGAGTAAAGATGTACTTGAGGCTTTTATGGTCAGTATAGATGTTGCACACATTACCCAGCAAGTAATGTCTCCAAATCTTTAGGGCATGAACAACTGCGGCTAGCTCTAAGTCATGGGTAGGATAGTTGACTTCATGCTTTCGAAGCTGGCGTGAAGCATAAGCAATTACTCGGCCTTCCTGCATAAGAACACACCCCAAACCGGTGCCACATGCATCACAATAGACATCAAAAGGCTTTTCGATGTCAGGTTGTGCCAATACAGGAGCAGAGGTTAGCAAGGTCCGCAAAGTGTGGAAAGCCTCTTCACACTTCAGAGTCCAAACAAACTTCTCATCTTTTTGAAGTAGTCGAGTCATGGGCTTGGCGATTTTTGAGAAATCCGAGATAAAGCGACGATAATAGATAGCCAATCCTAGGAAACTTCGAACTTCTATGACCGTAGTAGGTGCCTTCCACTCAAGGACTTCTTGCACCTTAGTAAGGTCAACCGAAATTCCATCACCAGATAACACGTGACCTAGAAAAGGTATCTTGTTCAACCAGAATTCACACTTGCTGAACTTAGCATAAAGCTGGTTGTCACGCAACCGAGTTAAAACAATTCTTAGATGTTCAGCATGCTCTTCTTCATTCTGAGAATATACAAGGATATCATCAATGAACACGACGACAAACTTGTCTAATTCTGGCATGAATACAGAATTCATCAGGTATATAAAGTGTGCTAGAGCATTTGTCAACCCAAAGGACATGATAAGGTACTCGAACAAGCCATAACGAGTAGAGAAAGCTGTCTTGGGTATATCTTCAGGACGAATTTTGATCTAATGGTAACCAGACCTCAAATCGATCTTGGAGAATACCTTAGCTTTGGAGAGCTGATCAAACAAAATATCGATGCGAGGAAGAGGGTATTTGTTCTTGATGGTAACAGCATTTAGGGGACGATAATCTACGCACATGCGCAAAGATTCGTCCTTCTTCTTCACAAAGATAGCCGGACAACCCCAAGGAGAAGAACTAGGCCGAATCAAACCTTTCTTCAATAGCTCATTCAACTGACTCTTTAGTTCAGCCAACTCATTGGGCGGCATTCTATAGGGCCTTCGAGATATAGGAGCCGTGCTTAATGAGTTCTATCTTGAATTCTACATCACGGTCCGGAGGTAATCCAGCAAGTCATCGGGGAAGACATCCGAAACTCACGGACAACGGGTAGATCCTCAATGGCTTTGGCTAGGGTAGCATTGGCTGTATTGTGAATAGAGATATCACGAGGTAACTGCACTAGAAAACCCTTCTTATCCACAGGATCCCTCAACATTACCACACGGGTTGACGTGTCGATCAACACTCCATTCCCACTCATCCACTTCATTCCTAGGATTATATCAATTCCTACCCCCGGTAGCACTACAAGATCCATAAGGAACTCTCGATCCCCAATTTCAAGCTTTACATCTTTTACTACTTGGTTAGTCATGATATTATTCCCAAAGAAGACTAATACAATAACCACCCTTGACAATTGTAATCACATTCATCTTATGCTTAGTTGCAAAAGTAGAACTCACAAAGGAATGTGAAGCACCAAATCAAAGAGCACAACTGCAGGGTGATCATTAACAAGAAACTTACCAATGGTGACCACTTCATCAAAGAGAATTTCCTCCACAAGAGTGTAGTGAACACGCCCCACGACGGACGTTTCCTTGAGCATTCTTGGGAGGATGGGGACATCTATTTGCCCAATGACCAGTGCTGGTTACAGCCCAACATGGCCTGTTAGTGGGTGGGACATTGGAGCTGCCCCTGCCAGGGTATTCTTTGGCAAGGAAATTGTGTACCCTTTCATGAAAACCAGTTTTAGCTTGATTCTTCTTCTGAGGTGGGCGGTACCGGACATTAGCATTGGGTGGACGGTACTAGGCCTTGGATACCATTGGTGCCTTAGACTGAGAAGCACCTGCCTCAAAGTTTCTTTTGCGGTTCTTGGAAGCGACATATATCTTATCATTGTTCTCTGAAATCGTCGAGTGTCACCGATAAACTCATTGAAGGTGACACACTTGCGAGCTGCCATTGACTTCATCGGTTTAGGGAAAGTCCCTCTTGAAGCTAGCTATTCTCTTAGCGTCCAAGATGTCGGCGAACTCGGGAGCATACCTTGCCAAAGTTGAATGCCCGGAGGTACTCATTGAGACTCTTGTTGCCTTGGGTGAGCTTCATAAACTCAAGATGCTTAATGGCCTTGAGACCGGGAGGGATAAAGTGTCCTCTGAAAGTCTGCCTCAAATCGACCCCCAAACTATCTCGGCGCTTGCGGGGAAGGTGGTCCTATGATGTGTCCACCAGATACTGCAGGGGCTTTGAGCTGGTGTCCTGCATATGTGGCCTTCATACCTTCAACAAACGGAGCAATCCAAACCTTTGCTCTATCGTGCTCAACCATTCATCAGCTTGTAATGGTTCTTCTGCCTCATGAAAGATAGGAGGCTTTGTATCCATGAAGTCCTTAAAGTCAGACTTTGTCTTCGGCTCGGGTCCTCAAGTGACATGTCGATCCTCATGGTTAGCCATCTCCGGCGCATAGCCTTAGCTATCATGCGACGACTTTCCCACAACCGTCTGCATTAGCTCACCGGGTGGGCGGTGGCGGGTGGTTGTTCCTCATTTCCCATGCCACGACCATGACGAGAAGGTTATGAGCCATCTGCAAAATGTATAGCCAATGAGCACTGACGATGTGGAAATTTTTGTAGATGAATCGTATAATTATGCCAAACCGAGTCCATTGGAGGGAATGCATTTATATAATCAACAGAGGCACAATCATTCATCACAACCACACAACTCATCAAGCGCGTCAATTGACACATAAATGTGATGAACTTAACCAACAATGAGATCCATAGACCGCAAAGACGAAATTCATCAAAGGCTCACATACATGGAGCATAATCCATTCGATAGGTTACATCCAAGCCATAGTGGTTCCAAACCTACATCCAAAGATAACTTATGGTTCGATATTACATCCCAACGATTAACTTATTACAAAGCTACTCATTCATGCATGAGGATCAACAAAAGACTAGCTCTTGCGCATTAGCTAAGTAGTAAGCTAAACTACGCATCGTCCTCGGACTCAGTGTCGAAGATCTCTCCTCCATCTTCATCACTAGCAACTGCTTCTAACTCCTCATCGTGGAATGTCCTCGTGTCCATTGACCTCCATGTCATCATCACCTTCACCATGATGACACCAGAGCCCATCTCATCCTCATCATCGTGGTGGCGGAGAGGGTGAAGTTGATTGTGTAACAGAACCTCCTCATGGAGATTGTCATTGTACTCCTCAAAGAATCGCCACTTGTCGCTCTAGCTCTACACTCGTCAAGCTCTCAACACATTCTCCTCGTGCAGGCTTCATTCCGTTGGTTCATCACGTGAATCAACATGCGTTCACAGCCATGTGAGCAACTATCAACCTCTAAACCTCAAGGGTCTCTTGGTCCCTTTCTGCGTTATTTGCTCCAAGCGGTGCTTGAGTCAGCATTCCTCTCGTGAATCACCCGAGCTAGCTCTATCCTCAGCCTTTCCTCCTCAAGAGGCTCGTGGATGGGGCTCACGAGGAGCTAAACGGTGACGAGGCGCCTGCCTCCAGCCGGACTTATGAGCAAAGAGCTTCGTGCGCGCCATCTCAGTAGCAAAAGTTACAACGTAAGGGGAGAATCATTTAAGGGATACTGAAATTTAATTAGTCGGGACAATCATATTTTAAAGGAGGAGAGTAATGCAAGAAATGCCATGTATGCTTGAACATGATGCATGCATGATCCGTGCGTCCTCACAATCCTAGAAAAATTTAAAGGCTAGCGAAATATACGGTGGCATACATACATTCTCTCTCAGATACGGTAGCTAGTCGATCTACAACGATACGTTGTTAGTGTACCCAGCAGAAAATTTCATTTCAGCCCAAGAATTTCCCAAAAGCATAAAAGCAAGCAGTAAACTAAATACTTTCATACATACATCCCCCGATGCATATACTCTAGTATCACAGCTACCCGTCAGAGATACCCACATTTAAGTACTCTCATAGATACATGATTGAACATGTAAGTATGCGAGCAACCACAACTACTCTCCCCTAGACCGACGGTTGGACGGTCATGCTCTCACAACTCCCACTTACCAGAGCGTAGAGGTATTTGATCCAAACATTACCACCCAAGCGGATGGCATCCATACAATAGCACGCCGTATGGACGACGAAACAGAAACAAGCAGTAACCCCCAAGTTAGTACTTAATAAGCCACCTAAGAGTCCTTATTTGGGCATAAGGGATATGACCACTGGCAATACTTAGTATTTAATTTAGGATCTTCACAAATACTTTTGTTTTAAATACACAAATGACATGTTTAGTGTCGAATCTTGCTCTGATGCCAGCTGTAACAGAACCGACCAAATCATAAGAACGTAAGTACAAGAACAATCACCGAAGCGATCAAACTCCTGTACTTAAGCTCCCATAATCCCGGTAGTCTAGAAATCACGAAGGATTTCAACCAACTCTCGACATACAAACCAAGATCGTAATGATTCAACACAACACATCATCCGTTACAACATTTCACAAGTAGCATTCGGATTACATCCATCAGAGTTCAAATAAATATTACAAACCAAGTTTAAATGCGCAGAAGCAACATAGTTTAGTACATAACTTCATAGTTTCAAATACATTGCCAGATCAGAGTCATGTCCCACAAAAGCATTATCAGGTACGAGAACTAGTAGAGACCGCGCCCAACGGTCTAGTCTTCATCCCCAGCAGGGAGAAGGCAGTACTTGCAGCAACCAAAGAAGAACTGGTCATCTGCAACAGGTGGGAGATAAACCCTGAGTACGAGAAGGTACTCAGCTAGACTTACCCGACAAAACCAGAAATAAAAGACACCAAGGATCATGCAAGGCTTATGAGGTGGGCTAGCTTGACACAGTTGCATAAAAGAGCTTATGATTATAGTAACCAATTTAAACTTAGCATCAAGCTTATCATTAGTTACCTGTCCACTAGATTAGCACCTGTACTAGAGCACTCACTTATTAGGAGCAATCAATATTAACCATAGCAGGTATAATAAGGCTGTCATCATCATATCATCATTTCTGAACCATTATGTTATTTAGTGCATCTACATTGGAGATAAGCCCATCAAGTTCTCACTAACCGGGAGAGACGGCGACTCGAATCGAATTACAACTCAGCTGAGGGGGTATTCCTAACTCTCACCCTGGCATACTTTGCAAGGGTAGCCGTGGGTCACCTTTGGAACATCTCAGGAACCAAATTCGCGGGTTCGATCAGCGCCAGCACTCTCAGGCATTACCCTTCTGCCAGGACGATCAGGACTTTTAAATCACCTGCCCTTGGACTCACGCCTACGACTCCCTTCCGAGGCGCACTTTATACTTATTGACTCCCGGCCTGAGGTGAGCTACTCGGCTTCGCGGTCGGTCATCGGACACGACCAACTAAGAGAGAGGCATGCGTTCAACATGAATAGGAAAGGCTCCAAGAATCAGTCCTTAAGCGACACAGACGGAGTCACTGCAAACCGGCAAGCCAACCGTGCCACATGTATCTTCCTATATCTCGCAGGTGACAGGAAATAACCCGACTTCTACCGCGTTTAAGCAGGGCTAAGCACTACTCGAGCCTGAGCTACATAGGATTCAGGGTAACAATATCTGGACAAGGATTGGGTAACCAATGCAGCAATGGTTTGCATCCAACACCTAAACTTAATGCAACAATATATATATAGATATATAATAATAATAATGTAACTGCATTTCAGAAATTAGGAGGCTTAAAATGCTTCGGGGCTTGCCTTTCACAAAGTTGCAAGGACGGTGGTCCGGGCACTCAACGGCGACCTCGTCTGGCACTTCTCCTGAAGGCTGCTCCTCCTGAATCTCAGGCGTCGGCTGCTGCTGCTCGCTCGGTTCCTCGAATTCCAGCAGGGTTACTCCTTCCGGTACACCTATTGCATGCCGATGCAAAAGATAAATATCATGGATGCATAAGGAATGACATGATGCTCATGATGAATGAATCACAGTGAGTGTTTACGAAAGCATCACTGGACACTCGTTTACCGAGTAATTAGCTCTATTCAAATCACTTTAAGCATGTATCCAACTTAACTTAAATAACAAGAGCAACTTACCTAACTTGCATAACCTAAGATAAAGATGCTCATCTTCAGTTAAAGGCCTAACACCTAGGAACATTACCACAAACTTAGAACTAGTAAAGACATACTTAAAATTACAGTTAAAGCTTCATATGCAAACAAGTAGTCACTTAATTCAATCATAACCAGAGTTCTATAAATCCAAATGACTTGCAAGAGGACATTCTGGAAAGCTTATGAAATTCTCTACAATTCATTTGTAAACATCAAAGCATGATTCTTAAGTTAACCAAATCAAATTCCAGTAGACCTAGAATCTGTCCCGCAATGACAGGGTTGCTAACTTAATTATTTAATGATGATGCAAAAGCATAATTTGATCAATCCAAGTTTACCAACTTGTTTTTCATACCTAAGAAACATTAGAAAGTATAGTGCCAACTTCTAAATAATTTATTTAATATCCTTTTCCAATTTATTTAGTTAATTAGGTGATTTAAGCAATATATAGTAAAACTATTCATAAAAATCTACAAAAATTACAGTAGCTATCTCATGCTGCACATAGACTACCATAAAAATTTCAAAGCCATTGGGCAAGTAAAACTTGCTGTATCTAAAATAACAGATGACATGTCTATTTCTAGCATAATTAGGAAACCTTATTAAAAAGTGTCAAGCAATAGATTTCCCATTTTTCCTAGCATCCTTATAGTATAAGAATAGCACTCACCAAATTTTACCTTTACTGGATCTATAGAAAAATTATGAAAATTTACACAAGATCCATCCATTAATAAAAGGAAATTCTATAACTTAAAAACTACACATGCACTAGCTCTGAAATTTTAACCAGAGCTTCTAATAATCAATAATAGACTACCCACAAAATTTCATAATTTTTAGACCACAGAAACTCAAGACAAAATTCAAACAAGTTTGCATGCATCTAAAAACACATTTCAAAGTCCTATTTAATTCATCCAGAATTTCTAAAACATGTGCCCATATAATATTTTTATTACATACTAGACCTTATCATGAACTCAACAAAATTGGAACCATAGCATTTGGATCTACCAACTAGGAGATACATATTTTTGAATATCAACACAAATCTGTGAAATAATAAAGCAAAACAAATAAGAAAATAAATCATGGCCGCTGTTGGGCCGGCCCGAAGGAACGGCGGCCCGCGAACACGCGCAAACGCAGCCCAGCACTCGGCGTGGCCCAGGCTGGTTCCCGCTGCGCGCATCAGCGACTGACAAGGAGGGCCCGCATTCAGCGAGACCGAAACAGGGGGCGTGGCTCGCATGACGGAAATCCGGCGGAGCTCTGGACGGAAGCTAGCTGGCGGTGGTGACCCGGCGAGCAGGCGTGAGCACGACGGAGCAATGGCGGAGCTGCTGGTCGGTTGCTGCTCGCAGTGGAAGGCGAAGGAGGAGAAAAGAGAGTGAATGGGAGGACAGAGGGCGTGCGGGCATGCTCCACTTCAAGGTGGCCAGCGTGCGGTGCGGTCAGGACGAGCCAAGCGCGTGGCGGACACGCGGCGGCGACGGTCTAATGCCGGTCGGTCACTGTAGCGAGTCTGAACTTTCATTTCAGTTTCGACAGGGCCGACTGACAGGCGAATTTCAAAGATGATGATCTCCCAAACCATGACGAGTTAGAGGAAACAATTAACATGAAAGTTGTAGAGCTATAGTAGGGCTACAACTTTTATTTAGAAATCAACAGCTAACTCTCAACGGATCATGGGTTATATCACGCCAAAGTTGACCCAATCCAACTGAAATTGCATTTTAGGACTTAGAAATAATTTCAAGTGTTGAATCCACCTTCAAAGCTGACTTGTGGGACCTTTTTGAGCATGCTCTAGCCATTTTCATGAGTTGGTCATAAAACAACTTTTGTTCCTTGATAAATTAGCTACAACTTTTGTAAAGAGTGCACAGCCATGCAAAGTCTCTAAGTTGGACTTTTGAATCAGTCAAACGATGACACTCCAAGGGTCAATTCAAGTCAAACTTGCACTTGAGGGCATTTTGGTCATTTTGATCTACATGAACAATGTCCCAACAAGTAACCTAAGTATAGTTAAGGTGTAATAGACCATGATCAACCACTTTACAAAATTGTTATACCACTTCTAATGATCACATGTGATAAAGAAAGTAAAACAAGCAATTCATTCATATGTTGCAATGCAATGTTTCACATGTTTCAAGACCTTGTTGTCATTTTATAATTGCCCCATTACTACCATATTGCCATGTTTCCAAGTATGAGAGTTTCATGTTACATTCACATGTTGCACTACTACCACTCTAAGCAATCAAGCATGAAACACATACAATTTAAAATGTTGCATATGTATGTTTCAATGATAATGACATGATGACATAGATAATGCACATGGTTATGAAATGACATGCAATTTAGTGGAAGCCTAAACACCTAGGGTGTTACAGTGCACATGTGTTAGCATATTTTCACAAACATTTTCAAGGTAAGCACTCCACTAGATCCTAAATGCATATGCAATGAGTTAGAGCATCTAGTGGCACTTTAATAACCGCATTTCGATACGAGTTTCACCCCTCTTAATAGTATGGCTATCATGTGGTGGCTGTATGCCAGTGATGGCTGGGCTGGTTAGACCAGCGCGCGGACAAGAGGGCCACACCCCTGCTGCTCCACTCCCACTCGTGCCCACTCCTTCTCTGCCTCGCCTCGCACTCGTTCTATTCAGCAGCCGAGCAGCGCCATCGCCATTGCCGTCATGCCTTCACCGAGCTCGTACGCCCCCGCCGCCATGCCATTACTCAATAGCTCACGCACACTATGTCACTACGACCCACTCTACATCCTCGACCCATTAGCGCCTTAGTTCAAGCCTAAGGTAAAGGCCTACGGTCGTTTCCGCCACCGCGACATCATCGGAGCACCGCTGCACTCTCGGCTCACCGTGGCCAGGCCGCTCCACTGCATCTCCCTCCTTCCTATCGTCAAGTCTGTAGTTGCCTTAGGTCACTACTACTCAGGTCAGAACTAGGGTAGATGCTACCGTACCATCACGTGGGAACGCACTGCTGCTCCTGTCGTGCCAGCCATGGCCGTGAGCTCGAGCTCACCGCGGCCAATAGCCCCTAGGTCTCGCCATCGCCCGCTTGAAGATGTTTATGCATAGCCACGAACGCTAGCTCCTTCCACGAAGATGGAGAACCCCCTCTCACCGTTGGTTAGCTAGAACGGAGAGCCCCGCCATGTGCGCCATGCACGTGGTCAGGCTCCCCCACTGCTCCACCATGGCCAGATCCTACTCTAGAACTATGCTAGGTCACCATAGAGGTAGGGCCATTCTTGCCGGAGCCTGACATGGCCAAAGATGGCCCGCACGCCACCGCACGACCACCGCCATCTGCCATGCTCACTAGTGAGCATGCTTCGGTGAGCCGTCGACCCAACCTAGGGTACCCCTGGGTGTGGGTTGACGAGAGGAACATGATGGTGCCCGGGGTTTCACCGAAGACCTCACCGTTGACGAGCTTTCACCGGTCAACATCGTCCTTTGCTCCTATGTCGCTAACGAGTGGGACCATTGACCTGCGAACCCCGCTATCAGTCACAGTGGGTGCACTGGACCGGGTGCACCTAGCAGCTGAGCTCGATTTGAAATTCGATTTTCTTTATTTATTATTCTAGATTTTGTAGCAAACTTCAAAAATTCATATCTAGAGCTAGGAGTGTCCAAATTGACTGAACCAAATTTTGTTGGATTCATCATGAAGTTTACTATTTGATAAAAATATGAAACTTACTGTTTGGGATATTTTTCTAGGAGAATTAAATTGATCTATATAAGTGCTTTTAAAGTTGTTTCCATCTTGTAAAATGCATATCTTGAGCTAGGGAAGTGCAAAATTGTCATTCCAATTTCACTGGTCTTGTGTTGACATGCTCTAGCTAGGAAAAATGCTAAACCTACAGTAGGTATACTTGGAATATGGTCTTCCTATTTAACCTTGATTAATTGCTAGTTTCTAGTGAAAATAAATGGGTTAAAAATATATAACTAATGATCATGCAAATTTTTACACAGTGTTATTGTGCTAGGATGAAAGTAAGAAAAATATGAAATCTGTTGTTTGACACTTTTCACTAGGCTAAACTATTTTTGCTAAAATAAGCCTATGCAAATTATCATTTTCGTAGAGATGGCTATACTTATCCAAATGGCATGAAATTTGTATAGTAGACTTTTGACGTCATATGTAGGCTACTGTAATTTTCTCAGAATTTACTGTGCAATTTTGATATATGTTCCTTATTTCACCACAGTGTCCAAATAAATTAATAAAGGCATTTAAATAATTTATTTGGGCTTGACCATTATGTTTTCTAAAGTGCATATGATGCCTATGAACTTTTGGTATCATTGGCTATGCCCAAATTTAATTGCTTGTATGCAGTGAAATATTAATTTCTCTATAATTCAATGATAGTGTCTATTTTGGATAGTTTCTATTGTTAAGTAAATTGCATGGGTAAAATGATGTTTGCTCTGAATGTTGTAAATAACAAAGTTGTAGATAACTTACTTATATTGCTTTTTTCAAATGTTTATGGCAATAGGCTAAATGGTTTAAGAGTTATAGTTGTTGGAAGATGGTCTCAAGAAATGTTTATTCTCTAGAATTTCTGGATAGATCTGGGAAATTGCTTGTTTGACCTTGATAGCCGTTGAATCATCTTGAGATGACTATAAGAAAGTTGTAGGCAGTTTTATAAGATTTCCATAAAGTCTAAGATCATAGTATTTGGTTGAGTAGAACTCTAGATATGGCCAAAATAAGTAGCTGCTATTTACAGTCCAGGAAATGACTAAGTCAAATTGTAATGGTTTGTCTTATGTGATGCTTGTGTAGATGCTTAGGCTAATTGAGATTAGTTGTTAGCTCCAGGTTCTAAGCCTCTTACTAATGATGAACAACTTTACCTTAGGTTACTAGAATTTGGTGAGTGGATGTTTCTTGTACTGTAGAAGAGATATGCACCTACTCAGTAAAGATCAACTAGAAGAAAGTTATACATCTACTTAGTCAACAAATATTAAACTTATCATACATCTTGTGGATAATCCATGCTCATGCACATACACTTCATCAGGTCATCTCATCTCCTATGCATTCATGATACTCATTTGTGCATATGCATGCAATAGGTTCCACGAAAGGAGTGACGCTACTCTAGTTCGAACCCGAATGTCAGGAGGAGCAGTAGGTAGCCTAGGAACCGGATGTTCAGGTGGAAGGAGGAGTCAACGTGGAAGATCTTCCTGAGTGTCCTGACCACAACCTTCCTCATTTCTAAAAGGCAAGCCCCGGAGCATTCTAAGCCTCCTATGTTTTCTAAATATCAACTTGAGTCCTTTTTATGTTGATGCATTAAGTACTAAGGGTTGATTGGAACCACTTGCTGCATATACTTTCCTTGTCCAAACAAATATATCTTGAATCCTATGTAGGTCCAGGATCGAATATATGCTTAGCCCGGTAGAAGTCGGGTGATTTTCTATCACCTACGAGATATAGGTAGATATCTGGTTACAGTTGGCTATAATTGCTATCGTGGAAATAACCATGTGTTGACGAATAAAAAGGAGACCGGGTGGGATTTTGATATAGAATCAACAAGGCATGGAGGTCTTGGAGCCTATTTATCCCCGTCTATGTTAGTTAAGGACCAATTCATTGTACGTCCTTATGTCATGTTGAACGCATGCCTAGCACTTAGTTGGCCAGATAAGTCGTTCCGACCACGAAGCCGAGTAGCTCAACTCAGGGCGGGACCCAATAAGTGAAAGTGCACACTCTGGATGAAGTAAGGATGTGTGGGGAGCCAGTGGCGTGAGTCCAAGGGTAGGCTGGGCCTGAACTTTCAAGTAGACTAGTAGTATCCCTAAGGGTGCAGAGCTTCTTAGACCCGCGACTGTACCTGAATTGTACCAAAGATGACCCGACATGACCCCGACAGGGGAAGTATGGGTTTGTGTTAGGAATAACTCCCTAGATGGTTGGAATCAATTCGATTCGCCGTCTCTCCCAGATAGTGAGAAGTTGACTGAGCAGCGGCAATGTAGCATTAATTGATGGAACTTGATGGTTATGATGATGCTCAAATTAATACACTGGGTATGGTTACTAATGCTTGTTAGCTTAATCACGTGATTGCTCTAGTACAAGTGCTAATCTAGAGATGCTAAATTGAATAGGTATTCAATTTGATGTTAAAGATATTATATCTCCAAGTTATGTTACTTAAGCTTTTATGCAAAATGTTGTCAAACTAACTCCACCGATAAAGCCTTGCATACTCCTTTGTGTCATATTATTTCTGGTTTACGGTGGGTAAGTCTAGCTGAGTACATTCTCATACTCAGGTTTATTCCCTCTTGTTGTAGATGATATGATGTATCATGGGTACTGTAAGAACTGCCTTCATCTTGCCATGGATGAGGACTAAACCATGGGGCATGGTACTCCTAAGTCATCCTCTCTATTATGCTTTTTCTGGAAATGATCGTGGTACTGGCATATATTTGAACTAAGTGTGATGTTGATGTCAAACTACTTTGCTTCCGCTATTTGAACTTGGTTTGTAATAACTATGTGAACTCTGATCTATGTGAGATACTTATGAACCATTTGTGAATGGTGATGTAACATGTGACTTGTTATGTTGTATCATGTACGATCTTTGTTTGTATGTTGGTTGGTTTGAGATCCTTCATGATTTCATCGGACTACCGAATTTATATGGGCTCAAGTATGATAGTTTGATCGCTTCGGTGATTGCTATTGTACTTGTGCTCTTATAAATTAGACGGTTCTATTACAGCTGGCATTGGATCAAGGTTCAACACTAAACTTGTCATATGGGTATTTAAAATAAAAGTTTTGTTTTATAAAATTAGTTTGACAACTTATAGCTATATATATATAGTGTGTTAAAATCTGAATTTTAAATTTAGAGTGTGTCAGTGGTCATATCCTTTATGCCCAGTTAAGGACTATCAGGTGGCTAAATAAGTACTAACATGGGGGTTTTTACTTTCGTCATCCATACGGTGTGCTATTGTATGGATGCCATTCACTTGAGTGGTAATGTATGGATCAATTGCTTCTACGCCCAAGGTAAGAGTGGCAAGACCACAAGGGTGAGCATGTAGTCTAAGGGGAGAGGTAGCTTTGGTACTGTGGCATATATATGTCCCATATGTATACTAAGGTATTTAATTGTGTGTTAGCTTTGATACGGCTATGGATGCATATTTATATGTATGTATGGCATGTATTTACTTTCGGGTAGCTTTGATACAGAAGTATATGTATGGGTATATATATATATATATATATATATATATGGAAGTATTTAGTTGCAACCTAGAGCCCAGATTTACATTTTGGCATATATAATTATTGGGTTGGGCTAAAATGAAATTCTTGTGCGGGTACATTAACAGCGAAACGTGTAGCCCGATTAGTTACGTATATTGAGAGAACATATGTATGCCACCATGTATGTTGTTAGAATTTTAAATTTTTCCTAAAATTCATGAGGACGTACGGAACGTGCATGCATCATGTTCACTCATGCATTTACATGTTTGCATTCCTCCCTCCCTTATAATTGCTTACCCCATTCATTAAATTTCTTCTCACATGTGATATCATCTCAGAAGAGTTGCACACTTTGATACAGATGGTAGCACCAGGAGCCCCGCTGTCGACGGAATATCATCGGCAGTCCACCGAGGGGCACCCCAAGATGGTAGATTGATCGGTAGAGGAGCGTGTAATCGAGAACAAGAAGGTAACAGAGACACATGAGTTATACAGGTTCAGGCCGTCGGTACGACGTAATACCTTACTCCTGTGGTCTGTTGATTTGCATTAGCTATCGTATGATTTGCCGTGAATTCGTAGGGGGTCCCTGCCCGCCTTATATGGTCCGGGGGGCAAGGTTACAAGTCGGTTAGATCTAAGAGATAATTGGAAAGTAATAACAGATTACAAGAAACATGGGATCGTATATATCCTATCAGATCTCATAACATCTTTAGGATATCCTCTCCGTGCCTTGCGGGGGTCGCCGAACAGAATCGTGCCCCGCAAGGCTCCTTCTTGCGGGCTGGGCCACCCTTGGAGGCATAGCCCATGTGACCTGTCATGGGTATCCGGGGTCGTACCCCCCATAGCTAGTCCCCGAGCGCCTTGTACCCATTGCGCAACGCCGTCTTGAGACTTTCCGAGCAGGTGCGATCCAAGACCGAGCTATCCAAATCGTGGTCCGACCAGCATAAGGAGCAGCCGATCAGTTGTGAGCAACTACCGAGCAGTGTAAAACATCGCCGAGCAGTGTAAAACATCGCCGAGCAGTGTGTTCCGAACACGGCTTGTCATAAGGGTGTAAGGAGCTCAAGTCCAAAATTAAAAATTCCTGCATGGTAAAGTGAAGTGTGCCCACTTAGAATTCGAAAACAATGGTAAAGATACCTGGTTTATCCTTTGGATGCTCGGAGGCTTTCAGAAAAAGAGACACATTCACCGCAAGGTGAAGTGTGCCCACTTAGTCCCCGAGCCTGACAGTAGGTGACGTAGTCACGTGGTGCCAGGCTCAGAAATTAGTGAACCGTCCGAGCAGGTAGCCAGTCCCCGAGTTTCTGGCGTAGATATCGGATAGATCAATTTGCGGCGAGAAATTCGAGAAACGGCCGTTCAGTATCAGTTACTAAGCCTCATTAGAATGCGGAGAATTCGAAGAAAGTGGCGGCGGTAAATCAGCGGCGTGGGCTACTATGACGCGATAGCCCAAGTTGCGGCCCATCAAACCAATTTGGAGGAATCGATGTAGCGCTGATCGCGGGAACGGTTTCCCAAAAACCCTCAGAGTTAAAGCAGAGTGGGGGAACTGCTTTATAACCGCGCCGCCACTCATATCGCCTCCTACCTCCGTCAAACCACCCTGCTTCCTGCCTTCGCAATCCCTGTGCTTCACCTTCCGCATCAATCGCGAGCATTCCCCTTCAACCCTAGACCAAACCATAGGAGATGGCGCCGAAAAAAGGAGCCGTAAAGCCGAAGAAAGTGGCCACCGGAGGTAGCCGCGACGAGGAGTGGGTGCCGTCGAGGACGTCGGCGGCTGATCTCGATAAGATGGTGGCGGCGGGCGTTATCCCCGACCATCTTACTGCTGGATGGCGGCCAGCTAGCGGTGAGCCCTTCCCGACACCACATACTGATGAGGCTGTAGTATTTGAGGATTATTTCTGGCGAGGGTTAGGGTTTCCTGTCCACCCCTTTCTGAGGGATCTTATGGAGTTTTGGGCGGTTAGCCTCTGTAATCTGCACCCCAACACCATTCTACATGTTTCTATCTTCATCCATTTCTCTGAGAGGCATTTCTCGATTCTCACACTTCAACCTCTTCTCTGCACACTTATTCATGCGAAGAAGAAGGGGGGCAGCGGTTCAAAGGTGGTCGGCAGCGTGTACCTACAGCTCAGGGATGGGATGGCCAGCGAGTATATCAATGTTCCGCTGAATACCTCATTGAAAGGTTGGAACTCTAGATGGTTCTATATCAAATAGAGTCACCCGTTGATTCGATGCGACGTCCACTACATCCCGGTTAACCACGAATCGGCCTGAGAGAGACCCAACAACGCTGAAATGGAGCAGGTAATGGAACTTCTGGAATTGAGTAAAGGCTTGGAGCTTAGGGGTGAACTGGTTGCAGCTAGTTTCATAGTTCGGCGCATCCAACCCTGCAAAGAGAGGGCCCACCCGACGTTCGACTATAAAGGTGACAACGACGGTACCCATGAAAGCACGGACCGCCTGTCGAAGAAAGTAGTGATGGACCGTGCCATGGATCTATTTTCTTCGAATGTCTCATTCAGCTGGCCTAAAGGGACGAAGGCTTTCAACTGCACCAACCCGCCTCCTCAGGTAACCATTTCTCTTCGCGTCTATCAGGCAATAATTGCCGAGCATAGTACTGACTCACTTATGAAAAGATTCATTCGCAGGATAGGTCAATATACTTTTCAAACGTGCCAAGAGCCGATTGGCCAAAAGGAGTAGATCCTCGGCGGCCACTGCAGCATGAAGAAGGTGAGCCGAGCTCCTCGTCGGATAGTCCATCCCGATGTCGAGAAGGTCCGGGAAGAGACCAGTAGTAGACGAGCCGCCCAAAAAGGAAAAAACCGCCACTCTCATGCGCAGACAAACCAGAGGCATCTCTCTTGAGAGGACCGAGCGTTCGACCGCCACGAACTGCTTTGTCTTTGGAGTGGTCGGACAATGACGAAGACCACAAGACTCTCCGCCGAACACGACGGAGGCGCCGGCGGATAGTGTCGCTCCCAAGCATCGAGCAGGGGAAAGTCATGGTCTGGCAATGGCGGACGCCCCGGCGTTGCAAAGTACCGAAGCCCCCGAACAACGCACGTAAGGTGGGGCCGCCGAGCACCAAGAAGAGTGGCAGCCCGCTGCGGAGGCGCAGGAGTCCTCCCACAAGGTCGACCAAGCAGCCGCGCCTGGGGGGTCAGGCAGGCACCGCCGATTCAAGAAAATCAATCAGAAGACCAAACCGTGAGTATATTTGCCTTGGAGTAATTATATTGTTCTTTGATTTCACCTTGTTACTGAGAAGCCGATATGACACAGTGCGACGCCAAGGCCCGTGACCTCAGAAGAAAAGATGACGACTGCCCCCGTCCAGGAGTCCCCGAGTGTTTGGCGAGCAGAGGACGAGACAGCCGTCGCTCCCCGCAGCCCTGGCGATGGTGAATCGTTGGCGCACATGATGGGCGAGTCGGCGACCGCAACCGCGGCTACGACCGAAAAGGTCGTTACCGTGGAACGCAAAACTGCGGGTTTCTTGTTGATGCGCCAAGGCTCTGAGCGCGCCCACATCAATCTGCCGAGGAGCAACGCCGTCCCCAGCGAGGGCGCCAGGAGTGGTCGGAGCGGCGGTCCGACCACGGAGTCCCCCGAGGGTGCCTCAAGAGACGATGGATGAGGACGAGGTCATGGAGATCGAGCGCACTGCGCCTGAGCCCCAGTCCATCTGGATTCTCCAGAAACGCGGGGAAGAGGTGGTAGTCGTCGAAGAAGAAAACACCACCAAAGAGATAAAGAGGTTGAAATCCGCCGTCGCCGGAGTTATGGCTCAAATCGAGGTGAGTGCCACGCCAATAACACCGATAAATGTTGTTGGAAGATCAAGGTTTATCTTTTGCACTGTTAACCCGCAGGGGATAGCTCGGACAGCTGAACAACGGCATCAATTGATAAAGAGGATGGAGCCCCTCGCCGAGGAAAATAAGATACTCCGGGAGGCTTTAAGTCTTTCGGAAAAAAGTATTCAAAGGGCCCATCGGGAGCGGGACCTTGCGGAGTCGAATTCGCAGGACCTTAAACATCAAAATGGAATTCTGTCCGAGCGACTAACGGCGTCGTCAGAGCAACTGAAAAGGACATCCGAGGAGCTGGCAATTGCATCCGAGGAACTTAAGAAGATGTCCGAGCAGTTGAGCAAGAAGAACGTAGAACTCGATAGTAAAACTGAACAGCTCGACCGGAAGTGCCAGCAGTTGGAGGATGCATCCAAGCTGAAATCAGGTATTCTTTTTCACATAATGTGCTTTGCAGTAAGTCGTCGTGTTGTTTTTTTGTTTTATCTCTTTTTTTTTGCTGGCAGAACAAGATGCAGAACTCAACCGGCTTCGCTAGACCGTCGAACAAATCCGACAAGAGAAAACGAAGGAGTCGAATCGAGCCGACAAACTGGCCGAAGAATTGAAAGGTGGGCTTCCCCTGATCGGAAGTGACGCCGTAATTCTTTTCCTCTCTTTTTTTTCTTTTTTTTTTGTTTTTGCCTTGACGAACCATTGTAATTCTTGCAGATTATCGACATAAAACCAAGGCACAGTTCGATGTGCTGGTGCAAGAGGCCAAAGTCCAGAAGGACCACTTCAACACTATAACTGCCGCAATAAAACCAGTGCTGGACTGCGTCGACGTTGAACCGGCGCCCCGTCCTGATGGTAGGCAGCAAGGGCCAGACACTATCGTGCAGAGATGCAAAGCGGCGTGGGAAAACTTCAAAAACTTCAACCACGATGCCGTTTTGACCGCCGCTACTCATGCCCTTGCGGTTGTTCGGTCCCTTTATCCGTCCGTCGACATCCAGTCGATAGGTGGTGGGTTTGCTGATGGGCTGAGCGACGCGTAGACCCAGCAGCTGGAGGATGACGTTGAGGACGTGGCGAAAGTGCTTGTCGGCGATATAGACTTGTTTGGCGAAACCGAAGCTGTTGGCGAAGCTTAAAGAGCTGCTCGGATGTTACCTCCTGTATTACATGATTTACCTGGCTAAGAAGAATCTGTGTATTATGGACCCGATGCTCTTTTTCCCAATATAAGCTGTGCTTGATCTTTTAGTTTTCACTGAACTAAATGCCTTAGTTAGGTCGTGATCCGTAACGCATAACGCGGAGCCCATGCGTATGTTGGAGAAATAGGCGTTGTCATAATACCGTGTCCTGCCGGCCAACATGCCGAGCACCGAGCTCATGGTGCGGTTGGTGGGGTGCTAGAGCCTTGTTGCCCTCCAGAATTGCTATTGCGAAAAAACGTTCTGCCCAGCAGCCAACGTGAACAATGTGGCTAGGGAAATGGCTCAAGCGCCGTCTGAGCGATTAATTCATAACTGAAATCTAGGCCTTGACTAGCCCATAGTCCATAACATTGAGGGCGGAGGCGCTGACATGTGTAGGATGAACAGGCATGGTCAAGGTACCACAGCCGACCAACCGTAACGCAGAGGGCGGAGCCCCTAGGCACGTGTAGGGTGTAGTCGGGCACTGGGTCGTTTCCATAGATAACAGAAGGAAAAAAGGTGTGCTGTTTGACGATCGGCGGGCTATGCTGCGGAAATTGAAAGTGCAACACCGTTGTTGTTTTTGTAGGAAAAACCTACGCGTCCCGGAGGAAGCATGGTAGACGATTTTCGGAAAAAATCGTGTTCATTGATTGGGAGTTAATGTGCTCGGCGATTTGGAGAAATCGTGCTTGGCGTTTTGGAGGAATCGTGCTCGGCTATTTGGATGAATCGTGCTCGGCGATTTGGAGGAATCGTGCTCGGCGATTTGGAGGAATCGTTCTCGGTGATTTGGAGGAATCGTTCTCGGTGATTTGGAGGAATCGTTCTCGGCGATTTGGAGGAAATGTTCTCGGCGATTTGGAGGAATCGTTCTCGACGATTTGGAGGAATCGTTCTCGGCGATTTGGAGGAAACGTTCTCGGCGATTTGGAGGAATCGTTCTCGGCGATTTGGAGGAATCGTTCTCGGCGATTTGGAGGAATCGTTCTCGGCGATTTGGAGGAATCGTTCTCGGCGATTTGGAGGAAACGTTCTCGGCGATTTGGAGGAATCGTTGTCGGCGATTTGGAGGAATCGTTCTCAGCGATTTGGAGGAATCGTTCTCGGCGATTTGGAGGAATCGTTCTCTGCGATTTGGAGGAATCAGTCGTGCGTATTGGAGGCCATCGCGGTGTGGCTTACATTTCGCTAATGGTAGTTGAAGCTTATGATGAAGGAAAAATGTAGACAAATTATGGAGACTAGAACTTTATTAATATTAAAGTAAAGAATACATATCTATGTTATTTCATGGGAAGAAATGTATAAGGTGCTCTATGTGCCAGGAGTTGGGAACATCGAGTCCATCTAGGTCGCATAAACGATAAGACCCTGGTCGAGTGACACCTTTTACAATGTAAGGGCCCTCCCATGGTGAAGACAGCTTGTGAAGCCCTTCGGTTTTTTGTTTCCGACGTAAGACGAGGTCGCCGATCGTGAACGAACGACCTTTGACATTACGGTTGTAATACCTCCGCAGACCTTCGAGGTACTTGGTTGTGCGGACGCAAGTAATCAGACATTCTTCCTCGGCCCGATCAATGTTTTCTGTCCGAACAGCTGCGGCTTGGTCTTCGTCATAGTTTTCTACTCTGGGTGATCGGAATGCAATATCCGCTGGAAGTATGGCCTCTGAGCCATAGACCATAAAATATGGAGATACGCCGGTACTGCGACTAGCCTGAGTGCGCAGTCCCCAGACCACGGCTGGTAGTTCTTTGAGCCATCTGCCCGGGTGCTTCTCTTCTTTCTGATAGAGCCTTTTCTTGAGGGCGTCGAGGATCATACCGTTAGCTCGCTCGACCTGACCGTTAGCTCTAGGGTGAGCGACGGAAACGTATTTAACAGAAATGCACCTGTCCTCGCAAAAGTCCCAAAAATGATGGCCAGTAAAAGAGGTCCCAAGGTCGGTGATGATGCTGTTCGGGAGACCGAATCTGTGTACGATGTCCTCAAAGAGCTCGACTGCTTTTTTAGCAGTAGCTACGATGAGTGGTTTGTATTCGATCCATTTGGAGAACTTATCGATGGCGACGACACGCATCGGAAACCTCTGGCGCGCAGTTTGAAAGGCTCGATCATATCCAGTCCCCAGCATGCGAATGGCCAGGAAGCTGGAATGGTTTGTAATTCTTGTGCCGGCACATGTATTTGCTTGGCGAAAAATTGACATCCCTCACATCGCCGGACGAGATCTTCTGCATCTGTAATGGCCATGGGCCAGTAGAAACCTGCTCGGAAAGCTTTGCCGACCAGTGTTCTCGAAGCCGCATGATTGCCACAGGAGCCAGAGTGAATTTTAGATAATAGCTTCACACCGTCGTCTTGGATGATGCATTTCTGCAGTATCCCCTCCTTGGCACTTTTCCTCATCAGGCTACCGTCTACCAACACGTAGTGCTTACTTCGGCGAATTAGTCGTTCGGTTTCGATTTTGTCGGCGGGTACTTCGCCGTTGGAGAGGTACTTGATGAACTGTTCCCTCCAATCGGCGAGCTGTGAAGGTATCATGAGCACCAACTGCTCAGCAGGGGGTACTTCTACAACTTCCTTGTCTTCCTTAATGGATGGTGTCAAGAGGTCCTAAACGAAGATCCCCACCGGAGCCGTGGTACGAGAAGATCCTATCTTCGATAGTGGGTCGGCTATTTGGTTTTGATCCTGTACCACGTGGTGGTACTCAATGCCGTAGAATTTTCCTTCCAGCTTCCTGATTTCGGCGCAGTAAGTGTCCATCTTCTCACTGGAACAGGACCAATCTTTATTGAGTTGGTTGATAACCAGCACGGAATCCCCGTATACCATAAGGCATTTGACGCCGAGCTCGACGGCTATACGGAGGCCGTGGAGACATGCTTCGTATTCTGCGGCGTTGTTAGAGACCGGGAAGTGTATGCGAAGAACGTATCAGAGTTTATCCTTTGTCGGTGTGATGAACAGAATGCCCGCACCGGCTCCATTAACATTAAGGGCGCCGTCGAAGTACATCACCCAGTGCTCGGGGCAAGTGGCGTCGACAGGTTCTTGGATTTCGGTCCACTCAGCGATGAAATCGGCGAGCGCTTGCGACTTTATGGTCGGCCTGCTTCTGAAGTCAATGGAGTAGGTGCCGAGCTCAACAGCCCACTTGATGATACGACCGTTGGCCTCTTTATTTCAGAGAATGTCTCCCAGAGGGAACTCGGTGACCACGGCGATCTTGTAGTATTCGAAGTAATGTCGGAGCTTGCGTGAGGTGATTAAGATTGCATATAAAAGCTTTTGCACCTGAGGATAGCGAGTTTTTGGCTCATTAAGTACCTCGCTGATGAAATAGACCGGACGCTATACCTTGTAGGCGTGTCCAGTTTCCTCGCGTTCGACGACAATAGCCGTACTGACAACTCGAGAAGTGGCGGCTATGTAAACCAGCAGAGTTTCATTTGGTCATGGCGCAGTCATGATTGGAGGTTTTGTTAAAAACAATTTGAGCTGCTCGAAAGATGTGTCTGCCTCCTCCGACCAAGAAAAAAGCTCGGAGGCCTTGAGAAGCTTGAAGAAAGGCAGCCCTTTTTCACCGAGGCGCGAGATAAATCGGCTTAATGCAGCCATGCAGCCTGTGAGCTTCTGTATATCCTTGACGCACGTCGGCCGTTTCATGTTGGTGATGGCGAAGACTTTGTCGGGGTTTGGTTCGATGCCCCGAGCGCTGACGATGTAGCCGAGCAGGATACCGGATGGAACTCCAAAGATGCACTTTGAAGGGTTCAACTTCCATCGGTATTTGCTTAGGTTGGAGAAAGTTTCTTCAAGGTCGGAGATAAGATTGTCGGCGGTTCTAGTCTTGACGACCATGTCGTCGATGTAGGCTTCGACGTTGCGGCCGATCTATTGGTCGAGGCACGTCTGGATAGCCCTCTAGTAGGTCGCGCCGGTGTTCTTTAGTCCGAAGGACATAGTGGTGTAACAATATGCACCGAAAGGCGTAATGAACGATGTTTTAGCCTGGTCTTCCTCCTTGAGGGAGATCTGATGGTAGCCTGAGTAACAGTCGAGAAAGGAGAGCAACTCGCAGCCGGCGGTGGAGTCGACAACCTCGTCTATCCGCGAAAAGCCGAAGGGGTCTTTAGGGCAGTGTTTGTTAAGATTAGTATAATCAACACACATTCTCCATTCTTTATTCTTTTTCTTAACAAGAACAGGATTAGCTAACCAATCTAGATGATACACTTCTTTTATGAATCCGGCAGCTAAAAGCTATTTTATTTCTACCCTAATTGCCTCCTTTTTGTCCGACGCGAATCGTCGAAGTTTCTGCTTGATCGGCTTAGCGGTCTGCGAGACATTCAAGGAGTGCTCGATCTTCTCCCGTGGTACCCCTGGCATGTCTTCAGGTTTCCAAGCAAACACATCGGCGTTGGCACGTAGGAAGGAGACGAGCGCGCTTTCCTATTTGGGGTCAAGGTGAGCCCCAATTTTCACCGTCTTGGAAGGGTCGTCGAGGCCGAGGCCGATCTCCTTGACTTCCTTGGACTTGGCGGAGGCCCGGGGAGGCTCTGGGATCTCCATGTCGTGTGTAGATGTGGTCTTGGCTTCGGCGACCACGCTGGCCATCTGGATGGAGAGGTCGGTGGCTTCGGCGAGGGCAAGACTTTCCGTCTCGCGGGCATAGGCGACGGAGAGGTTGGCTCACAGAGACAGGACTCCAGCAGGCGAAGGCATCTTCAACACCAGATACGCATAGTGTGGAACGGCCATGAACTTGGTCAGAGCTGGGCGCCCTAGTATGGCGTGGTAGGTAGTGTCGAAGTCGGCGACATAAAAGTTGATATGTTCCACTCTGTAGTTGGTTGCCGTGCCGAACTGTACTGGTAGGGTAATTTCCCCCAGTGGTCTGGATGCCCTGCCGGGCACCGCACCCCAAAAGGAGGAGTCTGAAGGCGTGAGGTCTGTTGTCCTGAGTCCAAGCTCCCTTAGGGCCCCAGCGAAGAGTAGATTCAAAGCGCTCCCACCGTCGACGAGGACTTTCCTGAAGAGCACCTTCTGAACAGTCGCGTCAAGGACGAGGGGAAAACACCCTGTGTAGGGTATGTCTGCCCACTGGTCGTCCCTGCTGATGGTGATGGAGATTTCGGACCACGGGCGATAGCTGGGGTTGGCGGTAGTTTCTTCTGAAGCTATGGCGAGCACTCGTCGGGCGGCGAGCTTCCATTCCCTTCTTCTTTCGTTGGAGGCGGGACCCCCGAAGATGGTGGCGACCACCTTGTCGTGGTCCTGGAAGGCGTTATTATTATCCCCTGGTGGTCGGCGTCCTCCGTTCCCACCATTGTCATCGTTGTACTTTTTCTCCTGGAATTCCTTAGCCAAACTCAGGCAATCTTTCATCTTGTGTTTGGCGTTCTTGTGCAGGGGGCACGGACCGTCCAGAATCTTTTTGTACTGCTCATCGTAGTTACGCTTTGCGCGCGGCTCATTGACGTTGGCGACGAAGTGATCTGGTTGGCGGCGGCGATGCTGACCAGATTTGAATCCATCTGGCCGATCACGTCCGCTGTCCCGGTGGAAACTACGGTCGTCGTAGCGGCGATCGTTGTACTGTCGGTTGTTGTTGCGGTCGTCGTGGCGGTGAACGTTGTGCTGTCGGTCGTCGTTGCGGTCGTCATGGCGGCGAGACGGGCGATTAGTGCCCGTGTCTTCATTAAAATGCACCTTCGCTTCCTCGGCGTCGGCGTACTGATTGGCTGTTGTGATCATCTCGCCGATGCCGGTGGGTGGCTTTCTATTGAACTTAGAACGGAGTTCTCGGTGATGAAGTCCTCGGACGAAGGCGGTGATGACTTCGGCCTCCGTGATGTTGGGAATAGAATTCCTCATCTCGGAGAAACGTCTGATGTAGCTGCAGAGTAGTTCGGAACAGCTTTTGGCTGATGCGGTTGAGGTCGTGCTTGGTGCCTGGCCGCCTGCATGTGGCCATGTAGTTGTCGGTGAAGATTCTCTTCAGATCTTCCCAAGAGCCGATGGAGTCTAGGGCGAGGCATGTGAACCAACTCATGGCGGCTGGCGTGAGCATGACAGGGAGATAGTTTGCCATGACGTTGGTGTCTCCTGCGGCGGCTCGGACAGCGATGGCGTAAGCCTGCAGCCACTGAGTTGGGTTCATCCTTCCTTCATAGGGCTCGACACCAGTGATTTTGAAACCACGGGGCCACTGGAGCGTTCGGAGTGCCCTGGTGAATGCAGGGGGGCCTTTCGGGCTATCAGGACCAACATCGGCCGTGTTGTCGGCGACGATCGGCTCCAGAGCTGCGTCCGGGTTGCCGTATTCCTGCTCGTACTCCTGGCGACGTCGTACTTCATCTTCATGGCGCCCGAAATGTCGTTGGTCGATACGCCGTCGTGCGTCCCGAAGATTGCTGAGGTGCACTCGGGCGTCCTGTTTGACCTCTTGGTCGTGCTGGCGATGATGCTCGGCGCGGTGGCCTCCAACTCCCCCCTGGGGAGGTGGTGACTGGTCGGCGAAGCGGCTTTTACTAGGGCGGCGATTGAATCTAGGATCAACTGATCGGTGGATCGCGCTTGTGGAGCACGAAGGTCTCTGAACTTCTCGGATCTCGTTAACCTGACAGTGTGCCGCTTTAAGCATGGCGGCGACCTTGGCGAGCTCTGGCGTCTGCGGGAGGTGAGCGAGTTCGTTGGCGGCCACGGCCAAATTAGCACTCGGAGTCTTGAAAATGTCGCGGCCAACGCGGAGAAATCTTTGTTGAGGTTGCGATGAAGGGCCTTCCTTGTGAATCGATCCGGTTATCTCGAGCGGCCTCGGCCATCGCGATGGCGCGCGCTTCGTTATCACGCCGTTCGCGCGCGGTTGGCGTTCCTATTTTCACGGGCAGCGCGCGTTCCTCGTCTGCTGTTTCGCCGCCCGGGGGGCTGACATCGACGTTGAAAATCGCGCCATCCCGGAAAAGCGAGGAGAGAGGTTGCTTGGTGAAAAGTCTCTCGGCGAGGGGCTCGGTGGATCCTTGAGATTCAAAGTCCGGATTTTCCTCGAGGATAGTTTGAGGGATGCTCCGAGATCCGGGCGGCGTGCAAAGATGTTGACGGTTGGTGGAAATTGGTCGGCGAGCTGGTCGGCGAATTTGTCCCTCGTATGCGTCTGATATGTAGTTGCGGTGTTGGCGAGCCCGGCGGGCGGTGGCGGCGGGCCTGAGTCTGCCGAGCATTGATCGCTGATGATCGGGATCGGAGGGTGCTCGGTGCTGAACAAGGGTGTCTAGAGCCAACTCAAAGAATGGAGAGGCAATCGGCGAGTTTTCAGCCGACTGATCGATAGATTCAATCGGATCATCGTTGTTGACATGCCTCCTCAGGTAGCGAGGAGCGAAGCGGTGGGTGGTCGATGGAGCCGACCTCGAAGTGGTTCCGAGATTGGATTTGCGATTCTGGGTGCGAGGGTGGTCGGTGCAGAGCCGATCCGCACTGCTCGAAAAGCTCCAACTCGTCGGCGTTGATGACCCATGTGATGGATCCAACCGTGAAGATCTGGCGGGGCTGCGGGAGGGACGAAGAGCTCATGAAAAAACCATCTTGTTCGACAAGGAAACAAAGACACACACCCCCCACTCGGTGCGCGCGAACCGCCGATGGAATATCGTCGACGACCACCGAGGGGCACCCCACGATGGTAGATTGATCGGTAGAGGAGCGTAATCGAGAACAAGAAGGCAACAGAGACACACGAGTTATACAGTTCAGGGCCGCTTGATGCGACGTAATACCTTACTCCCGTGGTCTGCATTGATTTGCATTAGCTATCGTATGATTTGCCGTGAATTGTGAGGGGGTCCCCGCCACTTTTATATGGTTCGGGGCAAGGTTACAAGTCAGTTAGATCTGAGAGATAACCGGAAAGTAATAACAAATTACAAGAAACATGGGATCGTATATATCCTATCAGATCTCGTAACATCTTTAGGATATCCTCTCCGTGCCTTGCGGGGGTCGCCGAACAGAATCGTGCCCCGCAAGGCTCCTTCTTGTGGGCTGGGCCGCCCTTGGAGGCATAGCCCATGTGACCTGCCATGGGTATCCGGGGTCGTACCCCCCACACCCGCCTCATAGTGCAAGGTTCCTAGCTATGTTTGGCACTCCCACCTTGCTGTGGAGGGTGCTAAACTCAGTTGGGTATGCTGAGCCACCCCGCTACTTCTGGAGGGAAGTGGCAGCCATGGTATGATGTGCTGGTGACCATTCCAGCCCATGCAGACAATCCACAATGGCAAGGTTAGAGTATTGAGTCTGATGGCTAGTCTCCTTGGGAAGGTGCCCAAGTGGTAGCTTTGGAGGCACTGAGTGAGATATGTCAGGAGTTTGGTGATGAGCTCGTCAATGGTCTAGCCAGAACCTTTCCCAAGGTGGATCCATCGATGAATGCTTGGATGTAGTCGGGTAGCAATGCACTAGAGAGAGACCAGGATGAGCGAGCAAAGAGCTCTAGTGCTGCTATGAGCGCTATGTTTGTCATCCTAAAGATGTTCTACTCCCGCCAAGACAGCTACGTCAGCTACATGCTTGAGCTCCAGCAAGCATAGACCGTACAATGCCTGCTGCGAGGGCGTGTGCGTAGGCATTGGAGGGCAGCTAGAGAGGCTCAGTGGGAAACCAATAATGCTATTACAGCTTTGGAAGCTCACCGGGTTCAGTTGGTGAATGCTATTGCAGAAAGAGATGTAGCTAGGGTAGATATATAGGATGTCCGTGCTGAGAGGGACAAGGTCATTCGCCTTGCTGAGGCTAGGAAGGCAGCTAGAATCCTGACTGTGTTTTAGGCTGCTAGTTAGGCAATGGAGTTTGTTCAAGAGAGCAAGAACTCATACGCCAGATTGAGGAGCTTCAGCTAGATGTTCATCGTCTCAACAACATGGTAAACCCAATTCTTCCTCCAGCTCTAGCGGTGGAAGAAGATCCCAATGTGTTGATTGCTGAGGATGATGGCATGGAGGTGGACGCTGATGCTAAGCCTGAGGAGGAGGGGGTCGAGCCTTTTGGGGAGGACCATGGTGATGATGTGTCCGACATCGACAGCGACCACTACGAGGAGTAGCTTAGCTATAGTACCTAGCTAGATGCGCTAGCTCTCTATCTTCGATCCTTTATGTAATGAACTCGTAACTTAGGTTTTGATCTCATGATGTACTCCTTTGATGTAATCTCGAAACCTTGCATGTTTAATCTATGTCGTTGTTGAACCTTAATAAATCTCTAGTTTGTGTGCTGGCAAGTAATTGGCATGTATGGGAATGCATTGCGTGATCGCTAAGTAATATAATTGGTGATGTTGTGTTGTGGAAATGAATTATTATGCCTCTATTTTATTGTATGAATGTAAATTCTCTCCAGTAATTTCAGTTTGGCATAATTATATAATTCCTCTACAATTTTTCTGACATCCTCAATAATTACTTGTGGTTGCAATTCTACAGATGACGCGCACTCGTAGGGGAGCTGGTGGAGATGATGCGGGTGGTAGTGGTTCATGTGGCAATAACAATGAGGACCTCCCACCACCACCGCATCCCACGCCAGCAGAGATGATGGCCTAGCTCATGGAAACCCAACGTTCCATGGGAGAAGTGCTGCGCGGTCTTGCGTAGAATGCCGGCCATGGTTGGGGAAGAGACCAACGGCAAGGGCTTGAACCTAACCAGTTCAGCAATTTTAAGCACTTTCTAGACACCAAACCTATCTTTAAAGAAGCAAAGGAGCCATTATAGGCAGATGAATAGCTGAATACAATTGAATAGAAGTTCCATCTCTTAAGGGTAACAGAGCACATGAAAGCAAAATATGCATCACACTAGCTGTAGGGGCCTGTAGGCATGTGGTGGAGTCATCATCGATCCACTTTGCTTGAGAATGCTCAAATTACCAAGAACTAGTTTAAGGATGCATTTAGGGGACATTATATTCCCCCGGGTCTTATGAGCATGAAGCATATAGAATTCATGAAGCTGACACAGGGTACCAAGAGCCTAGCTGAGTATTTGCATGCCTTTTACAATCTATCAAGGTATGCCATAGAGTTTGTTGACACTGATGCAAAAGATTGCTAGTTTCAAGAGGGGGCTTAGTCCAAAGCTGATGAAGACTCTAGCTAACAGCAAGTGTGCCACTTTCAATGAGTTTGTTAGTGATGCTTTAACTCAGGAGAATCAGAACAACATCTATTCAGCATCTAAGTCATAAGAGACCTTATGAAGCAAGTGCATCTTAGTCAAAAGCTCCTATTGCTGCGAGACCTCTGTTCCGCCAACCTGCTCCAAAGTATACACCACCTCAGAAGAAGGTACAGACCAATCAGACCTAGAAAGTGTATCGCAAGGCCTTTTATATTGCTCTACCAAAGGGTAGCATAGGACAAGGAAACTCTAGTGTTCCACCTAGCAACATGCCATGCTAGAATTGCAACAAGCCTGACCATTAGGCTAGAAATTGCCCCTATCCTAAGAAGAACAACAACTAGAAGCAAGGTAATCCAAATGCACGTCAGGTAAACATGCACTATACCACCCTAAAAGAGATCCCTTAGGTGAAGTTGTCACTGTGGGTACGTTTCTTGTGAACCAACACCCTGCAGTTGTTTTATTTGATTCTGGAGCTTCACATTCATTTATGAGTCAAACATTTGCATCCAAGCATGATCAAAGGGTAGTTACTGTAGATAAGGGTGGTTATTGCATAAGTGTAGTCAAAAATAATATCTCTACCAACCAGATAGTCAGAGATGTGCGCATCTCAATAAGCATCTAAGAGTATACCTTAGATCTTGTAGTATTGCCAGGGTTGGGGATAGATGTAATCTTGGGTATGAAATGGATGAGTGGCTATGGAGTTCTCATTGACACTTTGACTAGAACCATCATGTTGAGGGAACCCCAGAGTAACAATGCTTTCCTAGTGCCACTTCCTAGAAGTTTTTATCTCCAAAACTTAGCCTGTGCTATTCAGACCATGACCTTCCTTGGTATTCCGATGGTATGTGAGTTTCTAGATGTGTTTCCAGTTGAATGGCCTGAGTTGCCACCCGACAGGGATGTAGAGTTTAAGATTGAGTTATTACTAGGTACAGCACCCATCTCTCGAAGGCCGTATAGAATGCCACCAAATGAGCTAGTCGAGCTTAAGGTTCAATTGCAACAGCTTTAAGTGAAAGGTCTCATTTGTCCGAGCTCATCTCCATGGGGTTGTCCTGCCTTATTTGTGAAGAAGAAAGATAAATCTTTGTGGATGTGTGTAGACTACTGACCACTTAATACTGTAACAGTCAAGAACAAGTATCCTTTGCCTTGAATTGATATCTTGTTTGATCAGTTATCAAGGGCTAAGATGTTCTCCAAGGTTGATTTGAGATCTGGTTACCATCAGATTAAAATGAGGCCAAAAGACATACCTCAAACTGCTTTATCCACTAGGTATGGCCTGTATGAGTATTTGGTCATGTCCTTTTGGCTGACAAATGCTCCTGCATATTTCATGCATCTAATGAATTCGGTGTTCATGCCCGAGCTGGATAAGTTTGTGGTTGTGTTCATCAACGACATTCTGATCTATTAAGAAAAAAAGGAGGATCATGCAGAGCACCTGGGAGTTGTTCTAACCAGGCTAAGAGAACATAAGTTGTATGCTAAGTCTAGCAAGTGTGAGTTTTGGCTTCGGAAGGTACCTTTTCTAGGGCATGTGCTATCAGAAAGTGGGATTTTTGTAGACCCCTCTAAGGTGCATGAAGTTATGGATTGGAAGGCCCCGACTTCAGTTCACAAAGTTCAAAGTTTTCTTGGTTTAGCAGGTTACTACCGTCGGTTCATTCCGGACTTCTCCAAAATCGCCAAGCCAATGACAAGATTGCTTCAGAAAGATGAGAAGTTTGTGTGGACTCCAGAGTGGAAACTGCATTTCACACTTGATGGACTTTGTTGACTTTAGCTCCTATTTTGGCACAACCTGATATCGAGAAACCTTTTGATGTGTTTTGTGATGCATCAGGTACCGATTTGGGATGTGTTCTTTTGCAGGAAGGCCGAGTCATTGCTTATGCCTCACATCAGCTAAAGAAGCATGAAGTCAATTACCCAACCCATGACTTGGAATTAGCAGCGGTTGTCCATGCATTAAAGATTTGGAGACACTATTTGCTTGGCAATGTGTCATATTTACACAGATCATAAGAGTCTTAAGTATATCTTCACTCAACCCAAATTGAATATGAGACAGAGAAGATGGCTAGAATTGATCAAAGATTACAATTTAGAAGTACATTATCATCCTGGCAAAGCGAATGTTGTTGTAGACGCTTTGAGCAGAAAGTCTCATTGCAATTCTCTGTTAGAAGATGGCTTCAATTTATTACATCCTGCTGTGCTGCATAATATTATGATCAGTTGTTCTCTTGAGAGCAAGATCATCGAGCTTTAGAAGACCAATCCGGGTGTGTTCCACATCAAAAGAAAGCTTGCACCTAGATATATAGGTCCATATCCAATCATTGAGAAAAGCGGAAGAGTAGCCTGCAAGATCCAGTTACCTCTAGAAATGAGGGCTATCTTCAATGTTTTCATGTATCCCAATTAAAGAAATGCTTACGTGTTCCAAAAGAAAGAGTGGAGGTTAGAGATATCAAGTTGAAATCGGATCTAGCCTATGAAGAGAAGCCGATGCAAATCATAGATAGCAAGGATAGAGTAACTCAAAACCGTGTGATCAAGTTGCACAAAGTGATGTGGAATAATCATAGTGAGCAAGATGCTACGTGGGAACGGGAAGATTATTTACGTGAGGTTTATCCAACTTTCTACGAAAAATGGTAGGTCTTTCGAATCTCGAGATGAGATTTCTATAAGGGTGAGGGGCTATTGTAGAAGAACCTTCCAATTTATAAGAGCACAGGTACAATAGCAGCCCGCAAGTGGTCGCACTGTCATACTTGAGCCCATATAAACCCAGTAGTCCGTCGAGTACCACGAAGGGTATCGATTCAACCAACATACAACCAAGATCATACATGATTCAACATACATTTCATATGTTACATAAAGTTCACAAATACAGTTCCATACATCAGAGTATGATTAAAAGTTATTACAAACCAAGTTTAGGTAAAATAGTAGCAGAAGCAATTAAAGTTTGAAACCAACATCTCCAGCGTTGTTCAAATACTGTGCCAGCTCATGATCACAATCCCACAAAAGCATAAGAGAGGGATTAACAAGAGATGCCTTACCCAGGGTCCTACACCTCATCCACGGTGGGACAGAAGCAGTTCTTATAGTAGCCATGATACATCGTACTATCTACAACAATGGGAAATAAACCCTGAGTACAAGAAGGTACTCAGCTAGAGTTACCTGTCATAAACCAAAAATAAAGTGACTCCAAGGATTATGCAAGGCTATATAAGTGGAGCTAGCTTGACAACATTTTGCATAAAAAGCTTACCAATTCAAGTATACAGTTATAATTCGGTCATCAAGTTAATTATAGCTATTCATCTCTAGATTAGCAACTAACCTATGCCAAACATGTGGTATATCATTTAGTAGCATAACAATAATAACCATAGCCAGTGTAATAATTCCATGTTCATCATAACCATCAGATTCCATAATACAGTTACTACGATGTTGGGACTAGCCAAGTTTCTCACTGTTCAGGAGACGACGATTCGAATCGATTTTAACCAGCTGGGAATTTCTTCCTAACACAAACCCAGGCAGACTAGAACAACGGTCACCTTAGGTCACCTTTGGTACAACTCAGGTCTACATTTCACGGGTTCGATCAGCGCCGCACAATCAGGGGCAACCAGCTGCCAAGACTATCAGGACTACCCTCCCCTTGGGCTCACATCTAGCACCCCACACATCCTTACTACCATCTAGAGTGCGCACTCTTATAGAACGGGGCCCAGCCTGAGTTGAGCTACTTGGCTTCATGGTTGGAACGAGTTATCCGGCCAGCTAAGTGAGAGGCATGCGTCCAATCTCGACAGAAGTGCCAACAACGGTATGGCCCTTAATTGGCATAGACGGAATCACATGAGTCAACCTAGGCATAGATTCCATCTGACCTCTAGTTACATTATGCCATGGTTCTTTTCCACGATAGCAAATATAGCCAACCATACTCCGATATCCACCTATATCTCGCAAGTGATAGGAAATCACTCGACTTCTACCGGTCTAAGCATGGCTAAGCGTATATTCAATCCTGGACCTACATAGGGTTAAAGGTATATATCTAGACAAGGTAGTTCTATGCATCAAGTGTTTCCAACCAACTCTTATAATCTAATGCATCAAACATAAAGGACTCAAGTAATATGTAAAACATGGGAGGCTTAAAATTCTCTAGGGCTTGCCTTTGATAAAGGAAGTTGGCCTATGATCCGGGCACTCGGGTAAGTCTTCAATAGTTTGCTCCTCTCCTTCTGGAGCTATGGCCTGAGGTGCCTCCTGTTGTTCTTTCGGCTCTTCTTCGAACTCCAATAGAGTTATCCCCTTGGACGATCCTATATGCATGAGCATGAAATAAGATATCATGGATGCATATATAATGACATGTATAATATGATATGATGGGATGAATGCATCCTCATAAGTGGTCTCAGCAGCATTGCATTAAGGTGATAACAAGTTACATTTTCTTTTATTGAGTAGGTGTATATCTCTTCTCTAATAATTAAATAAATTCTCACCTAAGCAATTTTCTTGACTGCAAGACAACAACCACTTGTTTTGACCATAACTAGAGTTATACACATCTAAATAATATCTAGGTCACTTGTGGACTTTTTGGAAAGCTTTTGAAATTTTCTACAACTTTATTTCAATCATCTTAAGGTGATTCAGTAGTTATTTAGGTCAAAAAATCTAATCTTTCAGATCTGTCTAGAGAGCAAGCAGTTCTGACAGCAGACTTCTAACAGCCATAATTCCTAAACCATAAGGCCTATGACTATGAAAATTTGCACAAGTTAGATAAGTAAGTTATCTACAACTCTATTATTACCCATCTTTACATAAAAGATCATTATCATCAATAAATTATCACCACAATAGAAACTACACATGTAGTCATCTAGTTGAATTATAAAGCAATAATTAACTAGCTGCCTATAAACAAATACTTCTAAGCCTCACTAACAGTACCAACATATTATATGCATCACACACACCACAAAAAATATCATGGTTAAGCCTAACTAATCTATTTATATTCATTTATTAATTTCCTTAGATAATAAGGTGATCTACAGAGTAAATATTTCCAGTGCTCAATAAATTTCGAGAAAATTACAGTAGGCAACACACTTAGATAATAAGGTGATTTACAGAGTAAATATTTCTAGTGCTCAACAAATTCAGAGAAAATTAGAGTAGGCTACACATGACCCAATAGTCTAATGTACAAATTTCATGCCATTTGGATAAGTATAGCTACCTCTACAAAAATGACAAGTTACATATGCTTATCTTAGCAAAAATAGTTTAACATAGTGAAATGTGTCAAGCAACAGATTTAATATTTTTCTTACTTTCCTCCTAGCATGAGAATACTATGTAAAAATTTGTATGATCATATGTCATGTATTTTTACCCCAATTAATTTCACTAGAATCTAGCAATTAATTAAGATTAAATAGGAAGACCATATTACAAGTATGCTTACTGTAGGTTTAATATTTTTCCTAGCTAGAACATGTCAACACAAGACTAGCAAAATTAGAATCACAATTTTATCACTTACCTAGCTCAAGATATGCATTTTACAAGATATAAACTATTTTAAAACCACTTATCTTGCTCAATTTAATTCTCCTAGAAAAATACACTAAGAAGTATATTTCATATTTTTGTCAAATAGTACACTTCAAGATGAATCCAACAAAATCTAGTTCACCCCATTTGTCTACTCCTAACTCTTGATATAATTTTTAAAAGTTAGCAACAAAATCTGTGAAAAATAAAGAAAGAAAATCAAATTTCCAACCAGGAGCTACAGCTAGGTGCACCTAGTCTATACACCCATGGTGGCTGATAGTGGGGGCCCACAGTCAAGTTGGCCCCACACGTCAGTGAATCCGAGCAGAGCACCGGCTTTAACCGGTAAGAACTCATCGTCGACGAGGTCACCAGCGACGAGGTCACCACCGTTGTGTTCCCCACACCATTGCGCACCTGTTGGTACCCATGGTTGGCTCGACGGATCACCAGAGTTAGCTCACCGGTGAGCATGGCGGCTCGGCGACAGCATGCTGTGGTAGGCCCATCGTCTCCAGCGACGGTGAGCCTAGGAGAGCACTTCTATGGCACCTAGGAACCCTAGCGAAGCTCTATGGCGTGGATTAGGTCAAGGTGGGGTGACAGTGAGGCTTGGCCACATGCATGGCAGCATGGTGGCATGAGCGCAATGGCGGCACGGCAACATTCTACTCCAACGAGGCCGACATTAACCTTAGGCTCTTGCCTTGAGTTATACCTAGCTCTAACCTAACACTAACGAGAGGAACGCGTGAGTGAGATGGCTCGGTGGAGCACGGCCACGGCGAGCGCAAGCTTGGCGGTGCTCCAGTGAGGGCCCAACGACGGCGAACTTGAACTACGGCTATACCTAGGCTTGAACGGTGATGCTAGAGGGTCAGCAAGGTGGAGTGAGTCATGGCGGAGCTATGTGCACGAGCTATCGAAGAATGGCGTGGTGGTGGTGGCGTGCGAGCTTGGCGGAGGTCGGTGGTAATGGCGCGGCACGCTGAGGCTTCGCTCGGGCGCGGCGATGGCGAGAGTGAGGCAGAGCGAGGTGAGTGAGATCGAGTGAGAAGGGAGGGTACATCGCTGCTGTTTTGCTGCCCGCATTGGCCTGACGCACGGGCCTGATGCCGGCGGACGTGGCCTGGCACTATCGGCCACGACGCCATTCGATTCAAATCGGCTAAGTGCCGATTCAGTCCGTTTGACAACGCTACTTTGAGCTCCGAAATCTCATAATTCGTGGTGATTTAGCAAAAACTTCATTAATAGAAATTGTAGAGCTATGTGAGTACCACAACTTTTCTTTAATGATCATGGTCTAATTCGAACTGGTTTTCAAACTACATTGCTCCAAAGTGGGCTACATTGAAACTAAAAACAGCTTCGACACTTTGAAAAATTCTTAAGTCACCAAACAGTATTTTGTTCATACATGTGCGCTCCATTTGACCATGTTAGACACTGATTCAGCTCATGACCCTTAAATAAAGTTTGTTACCCATGATGTAAGCTACAACTTTTATTTAGGTCACACAGCCATGCAAACACTCTAAGCTACTATTCAACTTTGGTCAAACTAGCATCATGTAAAAGGCATTTCAAAGTAAACCAACACTTAGAAGCAAAATTGGCCCATGTCATGAATACAAACATTGTTCCAATTATCATTCTAGGTGTGTCTAAGGTATTTTGGTGACCTCACAACCATCTCAAGCATTGGTCACATATGATTACAAGCATAAGCATATATATATATAATCAACATTTCATGTGACAATGTATAAGAATGAGATGAAATTTCATATGCTCATATTCATGAATGAATGGATGATGCTTGTGCTCATGAAATGCAAATGCCAAATGCAATGCTTAACACGGGGGTGTTACAGCCCTCCCCCTTATAGAAATCTTGTCCCAGGATTTGCAAGACCTACCATAATTCATAAAAAGCGGGATAGACTTCACGCACATAATCCTCCCATTCCCAAGTGGCATCTTGTTCACTGTGATTATTCCACACCACCTTGTAGAACTTAATGACCTTGCTCCAGGTTACTCTTTTCATTTCTTCTAGCACTCGGATTGGTTTCTCTTCATAAGTCAAATCCGATTGGAGCTTAATATTGGTGGGTGCAATAGCTTCATCAGGTATGCGGAGGCATCTTTTTAACTAAGAAACATGGAAGACATTGAATATAGCACTCATTTCTGGGTGAAGTTGTAACTTGTAGGTGACATTTCCCTTTCGTTCAATAATCTGGTATGCGCCTACATATCTAGGTGCAAGCTTCCTTTTTACTCCAAATCTCTCCACTCCTTTCATGGGCGAAACTTTTAAGTACACAAAGTCTATCACTTCAAAGGTTAGTGGTCTTCTTCTTTTATTAGTATAACTCTTTTGTCTTAACTGAGCTGCTTTCATATGCTGTTGGATAATGCGTACTTGCTCTTCAACTTCTGTGACAAAGTCAATGCCATAATATCTTGTTTCTCCGTGCTTAATCCAATTCAAGGGAGTTATACATTTCCGACCGTACAAGGCTTCAAAAGGAGCCATCTTGATGCTCTCTTAATAATTATTATTATAGAAAACCTCAGCTAAAGGTAGCCATTTTTCCCATGAACCCTTGGAGGATATAACACAAGCTCTCAACATATCTTCCAAGATTTGGTTCACTCGCTCAGTTTGTCCAGAAGTTTGTGGATGGTATGCTGAACTTCTGATTAGTTTAGTTCCCAAGGCCTGCTACAAGTGTTCCCAGAAGTGAGCTATAAATTGTGGTCCTCAATCTAAGATTATGGTCCTTGGAACTCCATGTAGTCTCACAATCTGAGAAACATACAGCTCAGCATACTTCCTAGCTAGATACCTTGTGTTAACCGGTACAAAATGTGCCAACTTGGTGAGGCAATCTACAATGACCCCTATGGAATCGTGACCTTGTTGTGTCAGCAGGAGGCCTGTAATAAAGTCCATACTTAATTTCCTTCCATTTCTAGCCTAGAATAGGCAATGACTGAAGTAATCCAGCAGATTTCAAATGAATGGCCTTGACTCTACTACAATTATCATACCTAGCGACATAGGCGGTGATTTCTTTCTTTATCTTGATGAACCAAAAATAGATTTTTAAATCTTGATACATTTTGCTACTGCCCCGATGGATAGACAACTTCGATGAATGAGCTTCATCTAAAATTTGATTTCTAAGCTCTCGGTCTTTTGGTACCACAAGTCGGTACTTAAACCATAGCACACCTCTTTCATCCAACCAAAAATGCTTCTGTCAGTGCAAAAATGTGTCAATGCACCTGGCACGCAGCAAGCCAGAAGGATCTGCTTGATGGAGCAAGGCTGAAGATCCACTTGGCTTCACCGTAGGGCTAGCCGATCCTACGAATTCCTCCCAAAGGCGTGCCAGTCAATTTGACCTGCAGTTGACAAGGAGAAAAGTTTATCAGTAATTTAAGGTGGAACATGCCAGTTTTGCCCAGACAGTTCCAAGTGTGCCGCTACAGGAGCAGCTGGACGGGAAAATCAACTAAATAGCCGATACGCAAAGAAATCGACTGTTTACGGACTGTACAGCTTATGGGTTGTGATGGATTTTATGATGAGAAGTACAATGCATGCAGACATAAGTAAAATCATCAACTAGGTGGATATTACCGATGTGAAGCATTGAGCCGATGATTCTAATGAGAAAGGATATAACATACAAACAAATCGACTATCTAGTACAAACGGGTCTACAAACACTCTGAATCTAATCTGTTACCACCAACAGTGAAGTTCGACCGGATCGATGGCAGTTATGATGATAGTAACAAACTAAACCGAAGAATCCATAAAACCGTCCATTCATTGATAGGTTTTCTAAAAGACATGCTATATCTGTGAAAGCATAGGTGAATCGGCTGAAATAGCTGATTTAAGTAGAAAAAGGGTCACAGCATATGAACAATTGACTATTTAATATGAGCAGACCTATAAACTCCTCAAATCTAATCTATTATCTTGATCAGTGGGGTTTGACCAGATCAATGGCAGCCATAATAAAGATAATAGATTAAACCTTTAAAGAAAACAGATCTATTCAGATTTAATAGGGTCATGAAAACATGCTGTCGGCGTAAAAACATGTCAATGCGCCGGACACACAGCAAGCCGAAAGGATCTACTTGATGGAGCAAGGCTGGAGATCTGCTTGGCTTCAACGCAGGGTTAGCCAATCCTGCGTATTCCTCCCGTGGGCGCGTGCCAGTCAATTTGACCTGTAATTGATAAGGAGAGAAAGTTTATTAGTAATTTAAGGTGGAACATGCCGGTTTTTCCTAGACAGTTCAAAGTGTGCCGCTTCGGGAGCAGCCAGTGTTAGCCCACTAGATCTTCAGCACGGAGATGTCCGACCACTCACTAATATTGCCAAGCACGCACTAGCGATGCCAACCATGAACTATTGTTGTCCTCCCTCTAGTCATAGTGTGTGGTCGGACAACGTTAGTTGTGGTCGGTAGCGCTGGTGAGTGGTTGGCAACATCGGTGATCAAGTGGGCCAACAACCAGACGAGAAAAATCAATCGAATAGCCGACACGAGAAGAAAATCGGCTGTTAAGGATTGTAACAATCGCAGGTTGTGATTATTTTTTATGATGACGAATGTGGTGCATATAGATGTAAGTAAAATCATCAGCTAGGTGAATATTACTAGTGTAAAGCATTGAGCCGATGAATCTAATGAGAAAGGACATAGCATGTGAACGAATCGACTGTCTAGTACAAATGGACCTACAAATGCTCTGAATCTAATCTATTACCATCAATAGTGAGGTTCGACTGGATCAATGGCAGCTATGTTGATAATAACAAACTAAAATCGAAGAATTCGTAAAACCATCTATACATTGACATGCTTTCCGAAAGACATGCTATGTGTGTGAAAGCTCGAGGAAATCGGCTAAAATAGCCAATTCAGGTGAAAAAGGACTACAACATGTGAACAATCGACTATTTAACATGGACAAACCTATGAACTCATCAGACCTAACCTGCTATCTCTAATAGTGGGGTTCGACCGGATCGATGGTAGCCGTGATAGAGACAACAAATCAAACCTTTAAAGTACACACTTCTATTCATGTTTAACAGAATCATGGAGACACACTATAGGCGTTAAAGTATAGGCAATTGGCTATTTAGCTAATGCATGCATAGCAAACAGTTAAGGTCATGCCTGATTGAGAACAAATCTATCAACTAGCATCCTCCGATCTAAAGTGCCATCAGTGGGGATTGATCGAATCATTGCAGCCACAATAGTGAACCGTAGACTAGATTTAACTAGCCAAAAAACCTCTTCAAGAGCATACGTGCCTTAACCATGTACTATGCATGATCAAGATCGAAGTAGAACAGCCGATAAAACATAACACGTCGCTCATTGTTAGAGATATGATGTTGTAACAAAGCAAACGATGGACTAAAAGGATGTGAGGCCGATCTAGATCGATCTCGGTCGGGCAGATTGATGTTGCTGAAGGCTAAATAACAATAAGAACATCAGCAAGATAGGTAACTTAATGAATCTACCCAAAGGATGAAACTCTTAGGTAGAGCCAATAACTTGAACTTAATCTAATTTGAGCAGTGGAGGTTGAACTTAACCGATGCAGCCGTACTTGAACTAGATAAGAGTCGATAACTAGCTTATACTAAAGTTCGCAGTGGAGGTCGAACCTAACGAATGTAGCCATACAAACAGAATCATAAGCCATGATGGTACTAACAGACAAGCCAGAGGTCAGCTAGACCGATGCAGCCCTGCTTGTTGAAGAACTCATCGAGATCTACACTACTCCTACTCCTAAGGGTTGGCGTAAAGCCAAAAAAAGTAACTTGTATTGATTGGATTGATGTCCTTTTTACAATAGCCGGTGTCCAATATTTATACCCGGATCCTAAGCATGAATCCTACTTAAGTATGACTCATTACAATCTTTGGTATAAAAGGAAACATTCCTAACTTAAGATAACTTTGACCCTAATCTTTCCCTTTTTATAGAGTCCAACATGTATTTCCTGACGCCAACCATAGCTCATTGTCGTTATCTGCTGATGTCATTCGCAGAGAGCCAATTCCAGTGCCACCTCTAAACTAGCTGATATTGACCCTTATGCAATCAATTCCTTGATGACAAAATCTTGGAAGCTTTGAGTTCTCGCATACTTCTTCACAAATTTTAGTGTAAACACATGCCCCCTAATTTTGGGATAAAAGTAATTTTATTCCAAAATTACCATGTCAGTACCCTCGATAGATCTATGGTCATGGGTAGAGAATCTTGATCTGGGGAATACTATCTGTCACCGTCCTTGCCTGTTTATGAGCCCATGCTTCAAAGCTTCACGAGAACACCATTGTTTCATAGGCGCTTGGATCCATCTTTCTAGATCAACTATAAATGTCTATTCAACTATGGCGAGAGCAACTCAACAACTCAGTTATGTTTCTCTTCTGCTTGCTTCCTCAAGTGCCTTTGTCTCCGCCAGACCCTCCATGGTCCAATTCCTTGCTGTGAGGGTCTTGAGTGGTCAAAAGAATTCTTGTGCATAGGGTGATTGTGTCGCTCATTTCAGCGCCTTGTCGAGCAAGAGGATTAGCCGCTATGGTTAGAAGAACTCTTGTGACGTCACCTGAGTTTTCTCACCATGATAGCAGAGTTGTTCTAGTGTTTGCAAGGGCTAAAATGTGTGGACACTTTTCCCTAGTTCGATTTGTCAAATGCTCATCGGGGAAACCATAGACTTCTTTCCCACGGTTTCCCAGCCACTGAGAAATGGGCATCTTTTAGCAGGTAGCTTTCTTTCCCATTGTTTCCCAGCCACCGAGGAATTGGTTGGATATATGGGTATCTTTAAAGCAGGTGACCTTTTCTCTTCCCTAATGCACTTCTATTAGCGGGCCGATATGGCTCAGTCCATGATGACCTTCGGCCTTGTGGGGATCTGGACTCCCTTCAATCCAAAGAAGTCTTAGCGGGTTGATCGTCAGTTAGTATAAACCTTTCGTATCAATCCCATGATAGTTTGTAACTATAGGAAGCAATAAGTTCAAATCTGTTATCTCTTCGTGATCTGTCCCCTAAATTCCTGGAGTGTCAATCCGTTTCTATATCTGACTTTAATTCCATAACTCCGACGAAGCCTATCTTCTCACCTCCCGGGCTATATATACGGGCCATGGCTGTGGATCGAAAAACAACTTGCTTTGTCCCAAACCTTCCATGTCTTTGGTGTGATTTTGCTTCCCCTTAGGTTCGAAAGTATGGAGAATGGCACGAGGTCTGCTGAGGAGGCCTTTAACGGGTCTGTGTCACCATGCCAGCGTCTTCATCATTGGGAGGGTACAACCCGGGATGCTCCAATCATCTCAGAACATAGGGCCGACTCCGCTCAACTTCCGGGGTCATCTTCATCAATGATTCGCTGCTCGCTCCCCTGCTACAACGATGATCAGATCGCATCCATCGATCGGACTAGCCAGAAGCTCGCCGACTGCCTCTCTATTAAGGAATTGGCTTTGAACACCAAGGCTGAGGCCCGAATCATGGGTGAGATGCCTATCACAATTTTCTACCTCTTCTTAGTTTTTGTCTTCAAGATCTTGATCATCCCTTCCTTAAAGCTTTCTAGATCTATCGGCCCTAGTTGGAAAGCCTTCGATCAGCCGTAGAGTATGCGGCAGGATTCGTCAACGCCAGGGGTGCCGCGGCAGTGGTTTGCCTATACGACGTCCCAAATCGTGTCAAAGATGTTGCTCTCCATGGTGTTCGTCATGGTGCTGCCATGGCATTGGCTGTCGTGCAAGCTCGCTCTAGACACGAGCTTCGACTTCTTCCCTATGGTTTTCCAGCCACCAAACACCTTGAGGATCATGAGCGCTTGATCGAGGATTTCTTCAACGTCTCCAACTCCATAGCCCTTGCTACCTAGGCCGAAGACATAGTGAATAAAGTGTTCCCTGTAACACCCTGGTGTTATGCAAGCATTTAGGCACTACAAATCATGCATATTATGCATCATCAAGCATCCTAATCATACATTCCTAATCACGTAAATAATAACTGAAACAATGCTTCGAAACATATGAAACATGCTCGTGAAACATGAATGTTGCATACACTTGTTTAGAGTTATTTTTGCCCTAATTATGCTTACTAGGTAAATAAAACATGTTTGGCTATAATTGTAAATCATCTAGAATTATTTAGCACAATTTTTGAAGCAAAGTTTGTATTCAAACTTTTGACAAAATATGCTTTTGAAATTATTATTGGAAAGGGTAAAAAATCCTCTCTATTTAGCTTTTGCTTCCCAATTCAAAATCTATGCAAAATTTTTAGTTGGTCCCTAAAGCAAAGTTGTAGAGGACTAAATTCTAAGCAACTTTTATTTTTGGGCAATTTTCAAAAGAAGTCATTTTCTTGCTCAAAATGGCACTTGAAAACTGATATTTGAAATTTCATTGAACATAGAATTAGACAAATTGTTTATCTCTTTTAATGGGCCGCCGCCTCACTTCTGGCCCATCAGCCGAAGCCGGCCCAATGATCCTCACATGCCCGCACCTTAGCCTCGGCCCAGCCCACGCCCGCACGCTGTCTTCCTTCTCCCCCGCGTGCGCAGGCGCGTCCGACCGCGTCAGGCATGCCGCACCGCGTGGCGAGCGCATGCCGGCGACGCCGGCGGGGTGGCGTCCCATGGCCCCTGCGAGCACGTGCCTCGCCCGTTTTCAAGCCCCCACCGCTCCGCTTCTCCCAGCACTCCTCATTTTCCTCTCCCGCGCTGCGTCTCTACTTCGCCCCGCACCGAGCTCTTCTCGCGCCGCCCTCGCCACCACAGCCCCGCCGGCGAAATTGGCCGCTGGTGGTCCACCATTGCCCGCAATCGAGCACACGTCGCTCCGCCTCGCTCCTCGACACTCGGTGCTCGCTGTAGGGTCACAGTTTGAGCAAGGTACAGCTACCTTGCACATTTTTGCCGCCGTCGGTCATGGCGCCGCCGCGCTTGACCTCGCCGTGGAAGGGCTTCCCCCCGTCCCTTCTCTATTCCCTTGAGTTACCTACTTGGGTTTGCCATCTTCTTGCGGACCCAGCGCGCACGCCTGCTTGCCCGGTCATGGCCGGCAACGTCCGTCGGCCCGCTGGCAGCGACCGCACCGCCATGGCACCTGGAACACCGGCGTGGCGTGGCCGTCTCGCTTTGGCCTTGCTGGGCCAGGTCGGCCTTGGGCCGGAGCCCTGAGCCGGGCCATCGCCTTTCCCTCCGCTCGGTTGCGCAGGCCAAAAGCGGCTGTGGGCCAGTTGTTCCCATGGGCCGACCCAGTAGTAATAGGAAAAATGTTTTTGGTTTTTCTTTATTATTTGGGAAGAGAAAAACTTTGGAAAATGTTTGTGTACTCATTTTGGCTCCAAATTTGTTGAAACAAATTTTGTTGTGTTCCTTGTCACCAGATCTACATGATAAAAATATTGCATGTCATTTTTGAGATACTTTTCTGTAGAGCTTTATTTAATTCTTGATATTGTTGATATCTTATAAAATGTGTAGTAAAACCTATATGTATCAGAAAAATATGCTTCCAAGTTTGTTACTCTTCTTGTGTAATGTACTTCCTAGGAAAAATATATGCCATGCATGTCCTGTAGAAAAATGGTGAGGTGTAGTTCAAGTGCCTTTAATGGTTGATTTTTGTTATTTTTACTAGAGAGCAAAATTTGTATAAAACATGCATGTGATAATTTTTGTGCAATGATTATTTACTGTATAGAACATAGGAAAAATATTACATCTGTTGTTTGACACTTTTCATAATACAAAGTATTTTCATGTTCATAATTATGCCATAGCTTGTCATTTTTGTGTAGGCTACTCCACTTATTCAAATGTCATAAAAATTTAATGGTAGACTACTTAGGGTAGTACTGTGCTATGGTAATTTTCTAAGATTTTTCTAAGCTATAAAAATAGATGTTGCTATTCAAACCTATTATTAATTAGGGTTTAATCAAATGTTGCTTTATGTATGATTAAGAAATTAGTGAAACTTTGGTGTATCTTTGAAGCATTTAATGAGATATGTTGACTTAGCATATTAGTAGTAGAAGAGAATGTAGTAGATGACATGTGCTTGTAGTACATGTTCTTGGATGATGTTGACTTCCTTGCATTCAAGCATATCCATTGTGTTCATTTCATCCGATGCACCTTTTGCATAAGCACTTACGCACCTTCATCATACAGGATCGCAAACCGAGAGCCCAGTCATCATACCCGAGGAGCAACTCGACGTGCAGCCATAGGAGGTGACCAAAGCAGACGAGGAGAACATTGAGGAACTTCCGGAGTGCCCCGATCACCGCCCAAGCTCCTTCGAGAGAGGCAAGCCCCGGAGCATTTTTCTCCCCGGTTTGCAATTATTAATTAAATGCTTTACTTTAATTGATGCATTATGTTCAGGAGTTGTTTGCAACCGTTGCTGCATTATACCTTGTCTACCTTTGTTATACTATATCCTTGTTACCCTGGTATCCGCAGTCGAGTCAATGCTTAGCTGGCTTAGACCGGTAGAAGTTGTGTGATTTCCTGTCACCTGCAAGCTATAGGTGGTTACCTGGATCTGCTTGGATAACTATGTAGTCATGGTATAACTAAGTGTTAATTTGAAGTTGAGACCCGACGGAGACTTACAGAGTTTTGGACTGTAGTGCTTTCCGTTTATGTCGATTAAGGCCCGACTGTTGTTGGGCCTCAGGTCATGTTGAACGCATGCCTTACATTTATCTGGCCAAATAAAGTACCTTTCGACCGCGAAGCTGGGAGATTATTTAGGCCTTGTAGATTACCCGCAGTGCACTGTACTGGAGCAGGTGTGGTAGGACACGGGGGCGCGATGATAAGACCAAAGGGTAGTCGGTCGGCCCCCGGGTACATGTGGTTCCTGGCAAACTCGGGATTTTCCTGGATAGTTGACTCGGTGACCGATACCTCACTTTAGCGAGTGAGTGAGGTTTGTGTAAGGAATAAATCACCAGCTGGTTAGGAATCGATTCGAATCGCCATCGCTCTTGGATAGTGAGCACTTGACTTGAGTGACTTCATCGTAGTAATGTTGATGGAACACTTGGACAGTTATAAGGAATATGACATTATGGAAGTTGTTAATGATCATTGGTTATCATTATTTGCTTAATCACATGCTTGCTCTAGTATAGGTGCAAATGTAGTCGATAGGTTAATAATATTTAACTTGATAATAATGCTTTTGGAAAGGTTCTTGAAATACTAAAAATGCCTCTTTTTGCAAATGAGTCAGCTACCCTACTATAAAGCCCTTCATAATCCTTGGTGTCACTTTATTTTCGGTTATGTCGGGTCAGTCTAGCTGAGTACCTTCTCGTACTCAGGGTTTTGTTCCCACTTGTTGCAGATGGGCAGATGTATTACGGCTACTGTATCAACTGCCTTTATCCTGCGATGGGTGATGCTTAGGACCATGGGCATGGTCATTCCTTACATCTCGTTTGATGCTTTTGTTGGAGATGATCATTAGCTGGCACTGTATTTGAACTCCTTGTGAGTGTGTGTGGTTTTGAACAAATGGCTTCCGCTACTTCTATTTGAACTCATTTTGTAATAACTATGTTTAAACTCTGATGTATCTTTGATGCGAACTTTTATGTAATATGTGATGGTGACCACTAAACTTATTACGAACTTGGCTGGTATGTGAGTTTGTTTGAAATCCTTCGTGATTTCACGGACTACCGGGTTATACGAGCTTAAGTTTGCTAAATCGTCTGCTTTGACGGGTGATTTTCTTGCTTAATTTCGTATAATTGGTCGGTTCTGTTACATTCCCCAGCCTTTAGCTTGTAATAGGAGAAGCTAGCAAACAATTTCTTTTTTTAGGTGGTTTGTTGTACTCATATTCCATGCACCAATCTGTGTTTGTTCTTGCTCTATAGGCGATACATATCGTACCGGCTTTTACCTCTTCGGTTTTATTTTTTGAACTAGAGGCGATACCCTTCTGGTATCGGCTATTAGAGCCGATGACCAAACAAATTGGTTATCAAGTATTAATCTGATAAGGTCCTTCCTAATTAGGTGACCATTTGCCGAACTTGCTATCCTTTGATCCGATCGGCAATTTCACTTTCCAGACTAAGTCTCCTTCAGAAAATTGTTTTCTCTTGACCTTTTTCTTGTAATACTTTGCAATCCTCAGCTTATTGGCTTTGATATTCTCAAGAGCACACAGCTGATGGCAACTCAAGTCCACTTAAGTTGTCTATCATAAGATTCTTGTAGACTTCGGCTGACAAATCATTTTGCAATGTGACACGCCTCGATCCTGTTTGAATCTCCCAAGGAAGGACTACATTATGACCATACACAAGTTCATATGGTGACATTTTAATCGATCCATGATAGACCATCCTACATGCCCATAGTGCCTCATTAAGCATTGAATGCCACTTCCTTGGCTGCTCTTCAATCTTTTTCTTGATCAACTTAATCATAATCTGACTAGAGGCCTCTGCCTGACCATTAGCCTAAGCATAGTAAGGAGAAGAATTTAACAACTTAATTCCCATACTGGCAGCAAAATCTCCAAACTCTTCTGATGTGAACATTGTCCCTTGATTGGTAGTGATAGTCTGAGGAATCCCAAAACGATACACAATATGCTCCTTGACAAAATCGACCATGTTCTTTGAGGTTACCGTCTTCAAAGAAATTGCTTCAACCCACTTAGTGAAGTAATCCGTTGCTACCAATATGAACTTATGCCCTTTGCTTGAAGGAGGAAAAATCTGGCCAATTAAATCAATTCCCCAACCTCGAAACGACCATTGTTTGATTATTGGATTCATAGCCAATGCGGGCGATTTCTGAATATTACCAAAACGTTGACAATTTTGACACCCCTTATGATATTCAAAACAATCTTCTTGTATTGTTGGCCAGAAATATCCGGTCCTATGAATAATCCATTTCATCTTATAAGCCGACTGATGAGCTCCACATATCCCTTCTGGGATGTGATTATTGTGCCTCTGTTTTATTGTATGAATTTATTCTCTCTAGTAAATTCATTTCGACATAATTTTTCATTCACTCACATTTATTACAGCTTCACTCAATCATTACTTGTTGCTGAAATATGCAGATGACAAATACTCGCCGTACCACTTAAGAGGCCGCTGAGACCAGTGCTAATGGTGCTGGGACCGGTGGTGGTGGTGGAAACCACGTCAACAACAATGAGCCCCCCCATGAACCGCATTTGCCACCTCCTCCCCCGCTCACCCCAGAGGTGTTCTTCGCACAGTTGCTCAGAAGTCAGCGCAACACGGAACAATCCCAGAAAGAACATGGAGGATTTTCTGCGTACCATCGCCAATAATGTTCAGTGCGGTAACAATCTGGGTGGTGGCATTGGGGTGAATCAGTATAGCAGCTTCAAAGATTTTATGGACACCAGGCCGCCAATATTCAAGGAAGCAACATAACCACTCGATGCTGAAGAATGGATCAACACTATGGAAGATAAATTCCGTGTGTTGAGGATGACTATGGTATTAAAAACTGAGTATGCTGCACATCAGTTGCAAGGACCAGTGGGAATATGGTGGAAGCACCATCGCACCACCTTCCCTCCAAATGCTCAGATTACATGGAGAGAGTTCGTTGAGGCCTTCCGTGGAGTTTATATTCCACCCGGGTTGACCGAGATGAAGTTGGGAGAGTTTTTGGCGTTGAATCAGGGCACTAAAACCGTGACGCAATATTTGCATGCCTTCAACAACTTGTGTAGTTATGCTCCCGACATGGTTGACACCGATGGTAAGAGAATCGCCAGTTTCAAGAGAGGACTCAATCCAAAGATGATAAAGCATGTGGGTACCAACACCCGCGCCAGATTCAATGACTTTATCAGTGATTGTCTAAAGCAGGAAAAGAACAACAACGCTAGTACCGCAGCCAAGACTCGTAAGAGAGCCCTAGAAGGTGGTCCATCCCGAGCAAGAGCACCTACAGGAGGTCGTCCTCCCTATCGTCCATCTGCACCTAGCACTAGGTTTAGGCCACCTCAGTAGAGAGGTCAGAATTTTAGGGGACCACAGAAGCCTTATAAGATGGCAGTGCAGTCCAACAAGGCAGCCGCAACTGCGGTACAGGGCAGTTCCAAGGGAGTTGTGGGATCTGCGGGTATAGTAAGGGGACCCTGCTACAATTGTGATCAACCCGGCCACTTCTCAAGGTTCTGTCCTTATCCGCCGAAGAAGAAGCAGCAGACCTATCCTGCTCGGGTGCATAGTACGACTATGGATGAGATTCCTGAGGGAGAGCCCATAACCGCTGGTAAGTTTCCTGCCAACCAAAACCCTGCAGTTGTTCTATTTGATTCTAGATCATCGCATTCTTTTATGAGTCAAGCATTTGCACGGAAACATGAACAACTATACACAGAATTGGGTTATGGTTACCGTATAAGTTCAGCAGGGGCTGATGTTTTGACCAATCGGATGGTTCGAGGGGCAACCCTTGAATTAGGTAGCAGGAAGTTTTGAGTGAACCTGATAGTTATGCCTGGGCTAGTTCTGGATGTCATTATAGGGATGAATTGGATGAAGGATTGGGGAGCAGTTATAGATACAGGAAGTCGGGTACTTACCCTTATGGATCCCCTGGGTGAGGGTACTTTCCAAGTACCATTGCCTTGGAGAACAGACCTTATAAGTGTGACATGTGCTACTAAAGTTACTCCTATTCATCAAATTCCGGTAGTGTGTGAGTTTTCGGATGTATTCCCCGATGAGCTACCTGGTCTTCCGCCAGATAGGGATATTGAGTTTGGAATTGAGTTAATCCCCGGAATAGCTCCGATTTCAAGGAGACCCTATCGGATGCCTCCGGATGAATTAGTTGAGCTGAAGAAGCAACTAGAAGAGTTATCGAGAAAGGGGTTTATCCGGCCAAGCAAGTCTGAATGGGGATGTCCCACCTTGTTTGTGAAGAAGAAGAAAGAGGGAACGTTGAGAATGTGCATAGATTACAGGCCACTTAATGCTGTAACCATCAAGAATAAGTATCCCTTGCCTCATATTGATGTTCTATTTAACCAGTTAGCCAAGGCTAAGGTGTTCTCAAAGATAGATTTGAGATCCGGTTATCATCAGATCAAGATTAGGCCACAAGATATACCGAAAACCGCATTTTCCACCAAATATGGGTTGTATGAGTATCTTGTCATGTCCTTTGGCTTGACAAATGCTCCTGCATACTTTATATTTTTGATGAATACAGTTTTCATGCCAGAATTGGATAAGTTCATGGTTGTGTTCATTGATGACATTCTGGTGTACTCTGAGAACGAGAAGGATCATGAAGAGCGTCTAAGAATTGTCTTGACCAGACTTAGAGATCATAAGCTATATGCTAAATTTAGCAAGTGCGAATTCTGGTTGAAGAAAGTTCCTTTCCTTGGTCACATTCTGTCAGAAAATGGAGTTTTAGTCGACCCAAGTAAGGTGCAAGAGGTTATGGATTGGAAGGCACCAACCACAGTTTCTGAGATTAGAAGTTTCTTAGGATTAGCTGGTTACTATTGCCGCTTCATACCAGACTTCTCGAAGATTGCCAAGCCAATGACAAGTCTGCTACAAAAAGATCACAAGTTCGTGTGGACAGAGGAGTGTGAAGCAGCTTTCCACACCTTGCGGAAACTATTGACCACTGCTCCTATTCTAGCACAACCGAACATTGAGAAACCATTTGATGTGTTTTGCGATGCATCAAAAACTGGTTTGGGTTGTGTTCTTATGCAAGAAGGAAGAGTCATTGCTTATGCCTCACGTCAATTAAGAAAGCACGAGGTCAACTATCTGACACATGATCTTGAACTTGCTGTAGTTGTGCATGCCCTAAAAATTTGGAGACATTATCTACTTGGTAATGTGTGCAATATTTTCACAGATCACAAGAGTATCAAGTACATCTTTACCCAACCAGAGCTGAACATGAGACAACGAAGATGGTTGGAATTGATCAAAGATTACAACTTGAATGTGCAATATCATCCTGGAAAGGCCAATGTAGTGGCAGATGCTTTGAGTAGAAAGTCACATTGCTTGAATGTGTAGCCATTACTTCAAGATGGGTTCGATCTGATGCATCCTGCTGTGTTACATAGTATTCAGATTAATTACTCGTTGGAGAGTAAGATAATAGAAGGCCATAAAACAGACAAGGGAATATTCCACATCAAAGAGAAAATAAAAGAAAAGCCGTCTAAGCACTTTAAAGTGGATGAACAAGGCGTGTTGTGGTTTGATGACTGTCTTGTGGTTCCCAAGGATTGAGAGCTTAGGAATAAACTCATGGATGAAGCTCACCTTTCTAAGCTATCTATCCATCCGGGAAGTAGTAAGATGTATCAAGAACTGAGACCTCGTTATTGGTGGACCAAGATGAAGAAAGAAGTTACAGCCTATGTTGCCAGATGTGACACGTGTTGTAGAGTGAAAGCTATTCATATGAACCCTGCCGGTTTCTTGCAACCTTTGTCCATACCTAGTTGGAAGTGGGATGATATAAGTATGGATTTTATCTCGGGTTTGCCCACTATTCAAAAGGGACATGATTCGATTTGGGTGATTGTGGATCGTCTTACCAAGACCGCTCATTTCTTACCTGTCAAGACAACTTATCGACCACCTCAATATGTTGAGAAGTATATTGCAGAAATTGTGAGGTTGCATGGCATACCAAAGACTATAGTATCTGATAGAGGGCCACAGTTAACGGCTCACTTTTGGGAACATTTGCACAAAGGCTTGGGAACTAGTTTGATTCGTAGTACCGCTTATCATCCTCAGACAGATGGTCAGATTGAACGAGTTAATGCAGTTCTAGAGGATATGTTAAGAGCCTGTGTGTTGTCTTCTAGGGGTTCATGGGAGTCATGGTTACCATTAGCGGAGTTTGCTTACAATAATAGTTATCAAGAAAGCATCAACATGGCTCCATTCGAAGCTTTGTATGGCAGAAAATGTAGAACACCACTAAATTGGGTTGAGCCAGGAGAAAGAAGGTATTATGGCATTGACTTTATAGAAGAGGCCGAGAAGAAAGTTCATATTATCCAACAAAATATGAAGGCAGCCCAATCACGTCAGAAAAGTTATGCAGACAGAAGGAGACCCCTTGCGTTTGAAGTTGGTGACTATGTTTATCTGAAGGTCGCGCCAATGAAGAAGAAACAGTTTGGAGTCAAAAGAAAGCTTGCTGCTAGATTCGTAGGACCATACAAGATCTTGGAAAGAAGAGGTCCAGTAGCGTATAAGATAGAGTTACCTGAGACAATGAGTACCGTCTTTCCAGTTTTCCATGTATCGCAACTCAAGAAGTGTTTGCGTGTTCCGGAGGAAAGAATAGAACCTCGGGGCATCAAACTCAAATCAGATTTGGTGTATCGTGAGCAACTGGTCCGTGTGTTAGACACTAAAGAACGTGGTACTCGGAATAGTGTGGTGAAAACCTACAAGATACAGTGGAATCATCATGATGAGGGAGATGCAACTTGGGAAATAGGAGAATATCTACAAAAAGCTTATGAAGATTTTTATAACAAATGGTTCGTAACCCAAATCTTGGGACGAGATTTTTATAAGGGGGGAGGGCTATAACACCCCGGTGTTATGCAAGCATTTAGGCACTGCAAATCATGCATATTATGCATCATCAAGCATCCTAATCATACATGCCTAATCTCGTAAATAATAACTGAAACAATGCTTCGAAACATATGAAACATGCTCGTGAAACATGTTTGGCTATAATTCACTTGTTTAGAGTTATTTTTGCCCTAATTATGCTTACTAGGTAAATAAAACATGTTTGGCTATAATTCTAAATCATCTAGAATTATTTAGCACAATTTTTGGAGCAAAGTTTGTATTCAAACTTTTGACAAAATATGCTTTTCAAATTATTATTGGAAAGGGTCAAAAATCCTCTCTATTTAGCTTTTGCTTCCCAATTCAAAATCTATGCAAAATTTTTAGTTGGTCCCTAAAGCAAAGTTGTAGAGGACTAAATTCTAAGCAACTTTTATTTTTGGGCCATTTTCAAAAGAAGTCATTTTCTTGCTCAAAATGGCACTTGAAAACTGATATTTGAAAATTCATTGAACATAGAATTAGAAAAATTGTTTCTCTTTTAACGGGCCGCCGCCTCACTTCTGGCCCATCAGCCGAAGCTGGCCCAATGATCCTCACGTGCCCGCGCCTTAGCCTCGGCCGAGCCCACGCCCGCACGCTGTCTTCCTTCTCCCCCGCGCGCGCAGGCGCGTCCGACCGCGTCAGGCATGCCGCGCCGCGTGGCGAGCGCATGCCGGCGACGCCAGCCGGGTGGCATCCCATGGCCCTTGCGAGCACACGCCTCGCCCGTTTTCAAGCCCCCGCCGCTCTGCTTCTCCCATCACTCCTCATTTTCCTCTCCCGCGCTGCGTCTCTACTTCACCCCGCACCGAGCTCTGCTCGCGCCGCCCTCGCCACCGCAGCCCCGCCGACGAAATTGCCCGCCGGTGGTCCACCATTGCCCACAATCGAGCACACGTCGCTCCGCCTCGCTCCTTGACACCCGGTGCTCGCTGTAGGGTCACAATTTGAGTAAGGTACAGCTACCTTGCACGTTTTCGCCGCCGTCGGTCATGGCGCCGCCGCGCTTGACCTCGCCGTGGAAGGGCTTCCCCCGTCCCTTCTCTATTCCCTTGAGTGACCTGCTTGGGTTTGCCATCTTCTTGCGGACCCAGCGCGCACGCCTGCTTGCCCGGTCATGGCCGGCAACGTCCGTCGGCCCGCTGGCAGCGACCGCACCGCCATGGCACCTAGAACGCCGGCGTGGCGTGGTCGTCTCGCTTCGGCCTTGCTGGGCCAGGTCGGCCTTGGGCCGGAGCCCCGAGCCAGGCCGTCGCCTTTCCCTCCGCTCGGTTGCGCAGGCCGAAAGCGGCTGTGGGCCAGTCGTTCCCATGGGTCGGCCCAGTAGTAATAGGAAAAATGTTTTCGGTTTTTCTTTATTATTTGGGAAGAGAAAAACTTTGGAAAATGTTTGTGTACTCATTTTGGCTCCAAATTTGTTGAAACAAATTTTGTTGTGTTCCTTGTCACCAGATCTACATGATAAAAATATTGCATGTCATTTTTGAGATACTTTTCTGTAGAGCTTTATTTAATTCTTGATATTGCTGATATCTTATAAAATGTGTAGTAAAACCTATATGTATCAGAAAAATATGCTTCCAAGTTTGTTACTCTTCTTGTGTAATGTAATTCCTAGGAAAAATATATGCCATGCATGTCCTGTAGAAAAATTGTGAGGTGTAGTTCAAGTGCCTTTAATGGCTGATTTTTGTTATTTTTACTAGAGAGCAAAATTTGTATAAAACATGCATGTGATAATTTTTGTGGAATGATTATTTACTGTATAGAACCTAGGAAAAATATTACATCTGTTGTTTGACACTTTTCATAATACAAAGTATTTTCATGTTCATAATTATGCCATAGCTTGTCATTTTTGTGTAGGCTACTCCGCTTATTCAAATGTCATAAAAATTTAATGGTATACTACTTAGGGTAGTACTGTGCTATGGTAATTTTCTAAGATTTTTCTAAGCTATAAAAATAGATGTTGCTATTCAAACCTATTATTAATTAGGGTTTAATCAAATGTTGCTTTATGTATGATTAAGAAATTAGTGAGGCTTTGGTGTATCTTTGAAGCATTTAATGAGATATGTTGACTTAGCATATTAGTAGTAGAAGAGAATGCAGTAGATGACATGTGCTTGTAGTACATGTTCTTGGATGATGTTGACTTCCTTGCATTCAAGCATATCCATTGTGTTCATTTCATCCGATGCACCTTTTGCATAAGCACTTACGCACCTGCATCATACAGGATCACAAACCGAGAGCCCAATCATCATACCCGAGGAGCCCGAGGAGTAGCTCGAGGTGCAGCCGCAGAAGGTGACCGAAGCAGACGAGGAGGACGTTGAGGAACTTTCGGAGTGCCCCGATCACCACCCGAGCTCCTTCAAGAGAGGCAAGCCCTAGAGCATTTTTCTCCCCGATTTGGAATTATTAATTAAATGCTTTACTTTAATTGATGCATTACGTTCAGGAGTTGTTTGCAACCGTTGCTGCATTATACCTTGTCTACCTTTGTTATACTATATCCTTGTTACCCTGGTATCCGCAGTCGAGTCAATGCTTAGCTGGCTTAGACCGGTAGAAGTCGGGTGATTTCCTGTCACCTGCGAGCTATAGGTGGTTACCTGGATCTGCTTGGATAACTATGTAGTCATGGTATAACTAAGTGTTAATTTGAAGTTGAGACCAAACGGAGACTTACAGAGTTTTGGACTGTAGTGCTTTCCGTCAGTGTCGATTAAGGACCGACTGTTGTTGGGCCTCAGGTCATGTTGAACGCATGCCTTACATTTAGCTGGCCGAATAAAGTACCTTTCGACCGTGAAGCTAGGAGATTATTCAGGCCGAGTAGATTGCCCGCAGTGAACTGTACCGAAGCAGGTGTGGTAGGAAACGAGGGCGCGATGATAAGACCAAAGGGCAGTCGGTCGGCCCTCGGGTACATGTGGTTCCTGGCAAACTCGAGATTTTCCTGGATAGTTGACTCAGTGACCGATACCTCACTTTAGCGGGTGAGTGAGGTTTGTGTAAGGAATAAATCACTAGCTGGTTAGGAATCGATTCGAATCGCCATCGCTCCTAGATAGTGAGCACTTGACTTGAGTGACTTCATCGTAGTAATGTTGATGGAACATTTGGACAGTTATAAGGAATATGACATTATGTAAGTTGTTAATGATCATTGGTTATCATTATTTGCTTAATCACATGTTTGCTCTAGTATAGGTGCAAATGTAGTCGACAGGTTAATAATAATTAACTTGACAATAATGCTTTTGGAAAGGTTCTTGAAATACTAAAAATGCCTCTTTTTGCAAATGAGTCAGCTACCCTACTATAAAGCCCTTCATAATCCTTGGTGTCACTTTATTTTTGGTTATGTCGGGTAAGTCTAGCTGAGTACCTTCTCGTACTCAGGGTTTTGTTCCCACTTGTTGCAGATGGGTAGATGTATTACGGCTACTGTATCAACTGCCTTTATCCTGCGATGGGTGATGCTTAGGACCATGGGCATGGTCATTCCTTACGTCTCGTCTGATGATTTTGTTGGAGATGATCATTAGCTGGCACTGTATTTGAACTCCGTGTGAGTGTGTGTGGTTTTGAACAAATGGCTTCCACTACTTCTATTTGAACTCATTTTGTAATAACTATGTTTAAACTCTGATGTATCTGTGATGCAAACTTTTATGTAATATGTGATGGTGACCACTAAACTTATTACGAACTTGGCTGGTATGTGAGTTGGTTTGAAATCCTTCGTGATTTCACGGACTACCGGGTTATACGGGCTTAAGTTTGCTAAATCGTCTACTCTGACGGGTGATTTTCTTTCTTAATTTCGTATAATTGGTCGGTTCTGTTACATTCCCCAGCCTTTAGCTTGTAATAGGAGAAGCTAGCAAACAATTTCTTTTTTAGGTGGTTTGTTGTACTCATATTCCATGCACCAATCTGTGTTTGTTCTTGCTCTATAGGCGATACATATCGTACCGGCTTTTACCTCTTTGGTTTTATTTTCTGAACTAGAGGCGATACCCTTCTACTATCGGCTATTAGAGCCGATGACCAAACAAATTGGTTATCAAGTATTAATCTGATAAGGTCCTTCCTAATTAGGTGACCATTTGCCGACCTTGCTGTCCTTTGATCCGATCGGCAATTTCACTTTCCAGACTAAGTCTCCATCAGAAAATTATTTTCTCTTGACCTTTTTCTTGTAATACTTTGCAATCCTCAGCTTATTGGCTTCGATATTCTCAAGAGCACACAGCCGATGGCAACTCAAGTCCTCTTAAGTCGTCTATCATTAGATTCTTGTAGACTTTGGCTGACAAATCATTTTATAATGTGACATGCCTCGATCCTGTTTGAATCTCCCAAGGAAGGACTGCATTATGACCATACACAAGTTCATATGGTGACATTTTAATCGATCCATGATAGACCATCCTACATGCCCATAGTGCCTCATTAAGCGTTGAATGCCACTTCCTTGGCTGCTCTTCAATCTTTTTCTTGATCAGCTTAATCATAATCTGATTGGAGGCCTCTGCCTGACCATTAGCCTAAGCATATTAAGGAGAAGAATTTAACAACTTAATTCCCATACTAGCAGCAAAATCTACAAACTCTTCTGATGTGAACATTATCCCTTGATTGGTAGTGATAGTCTGAGGAATCCCAAAACGATACACAATATGCTCCTTGACAAAATCGACCATGTTCTTTGAGGTTACCGTCTTCAAAGAAATTGCTTCAACCCACTTAGTGAAGTAATCCGTTACTACCAATATGAACTTATGCCCTTTGCTTGAAGGTGGAAAAATCTGGCCAATTAAATCAATTCCCTAACCTCGAAACGACCATTGTTTGATTATTGGATTCATAGCCAATGCGGGCAATTTTTGAATATTACCGAAACATTGACAATTTTGACACCCCTTATGATATTCAAAACAATCTTCTTGTATTGTTGGCCATAAATATCCGGTCCTACGAATAATCCATTTCATCTTATAAGCCGACTGATGAGCTCCACATATCCCTTCATGTACTTCACCCATCAACACCTTAGCCTCTTCTCGATTTAAGCATTTAAGCAACACCCCATCGACTGTTTTGTAATATAGCTGATCATCTAGCAAAACATACTTAGTTGATTTATACCTTAGTTTCCTGGTAACCTTCTATGATGGATTCTTAAGGTAATCGGCTATTTCAACTCTCCAATCATTATTCGAGGTCTCACTACTTAAGACCTCTTGAAACACTCTATAACCTGATGCACTTTGAGCTAAACGATTAGCCTCTTGATTCTGTGCTCTCAGAATATGCTGAAGAGAAACATGAGGAAATTCCTTGAGCAACCTTTGGCACTCATCATAGTACCCCCTCAGAGTATCTTCTTTACATTCATATAGGCCAATCAACTGATTAATAACTAACTGTGAATCTCCAAATACTTCAATTGCCTCGGCCTTTACTTCATGAAGAAGTTGAAGCCCCTTAAGAATAGCTTCATATTCTGCTTGGTTGTTGGTAATCATTGGTTTAGTTAGAAAAGCAAACTCAAAACTTGCCCCCCAAGGTGAAATAATAACAATACCAATGCCACCACCTTGCTTGCATGATGATCCATCAAAGAACAACGCCCAAGGTACCGGCTCTACATAGCCAATACTTGGCTTATGATGCTGGGTGACAAAATCGGCTATTACTTGCCCTTTCACTACTTTAGCCGATTCGTATCTCAAGTCACATTCCGACAACGCAAGAATCCACTTCCCCATTCTTCCATTTAATATTGGCATTGATAGCATGTGCTTGATCACATCAGCCTTGGAAACAACTGTACACTCAGCCGATAACAAGTAATGTCGCAACTTAGTGCAAGAGAAATATAAGCACAAGCTTAGCTTTTCGATGGGAGAATATCTTGTTTCTAGATCCAAAAGTCTCCTACTTAGATAGAAAACAACTCGTTCTTTTCCTTCGAACTCTTGCATTAAGGCCGATCCAATCGTTTGGTCATCGGCCGATACGTACAACTTGAAAGGCTTACTTTGCTGAGGAGGGACCAGCACGAGTGGACATTTCATGTATTCTTTTATCTCCTCAATGCCTTTTGTTGTACATCACCCTATTTAAATTCTTGATTATTTTTCAACTTCAACAAGGGAGAAAATGGCAGAACCTTTTTCGCCAAATTTGAAATAAACCTCCTGATAAAATTAATCTTACCAAGCAAAGATTGTAACTCTGTTTTAGTAGTCGAGGGCACTGCTTTATCAATTGCTTTTATACTTTTTTGACCAATTTCGATTCCTCTCTCGTGGACCATAAAACCCAAAAATTGTCCTGTTGATACTCCAAAGGCACACTTATTGGGATTCATCTTTAGACCATGTTTTCTTGTGCACAGCAAATCAGCTAGATGTTCCTTGTACCCCTTAAATTTTACCATCACATCATTAATGTAGATTTCAACAATACTGCCGATCAACTTATGAAAAATATAATTCATCGCCCTCTGATAAGTTGCACTGGCATTCTTCAAACCAAAGGTCATCACAACCCATTCAAATAAGCCGATTGTGTTAGGGCATCTAAAAGCTATTTTTGCTACGTCATCCTCAGCCATAAAAATTTGGTTATATCCTACATTGTCGTACATGAAACTAATAACCTTGTGCCCGGCTGCTGCATCTACCAACATATCAGCTATCGGCATCGAATAACCATCCATGGGTGTAGCCTTGTTCAGATCTCTGAAATCGATGCAAACTCTTAACTTCCCATTCTTCTTATGCATAGGAACAACATTCGATATCCACTCTACATATCGGCATGGTCGGATAAATTTTGCTTCTAGTAATCTTTCAGTCTCCTTTTTGATATCATCAAGAACGTTTGGGTTGAATCTCCTCGGAGCTTGTTTAAAAGGCCGATATCTAGGTTTGATTGGCAATAGATGTTCAACAATCAATCTGTCTAGACCAGGCATCTCATAGTATTCCCAAGCAAAACAATCTTTAAATTCCTTTAATAAATCCACTAACTCTTGTTTATACTCAGGATCCAACTTGGCACTTACATATGTCAGCCTAGGCCTATCTCTAGAACCAATATCTATCTCTTCTAATTCATCAGCCGACGTAAAGCCATGTCCTAGTTTACCGTCTATACCATCTATTGGATTATCCTTTAAAACAAATTCTCAAAGCCGACTGCTTGGATCGGTGGTTGGCTTTCATTGTTGATCTTCATGAAGCCTCCTTCCATAGCTTGGCAGAAAAACACTCAAAGTCTTCTAGTTTCCAATATACTGGACCGGCTATTGTGATACTTACAGAATCATCAGCATGAACAAGCTCAACATCATCTCCATGACACTGAATCAAGCTTTGATGCATGGTCAATGGTACACAACAGTTTGCATGAATCCAGTCATGACCAAGGAGTAAACTGTATGAACCTTTCCCATCAATGACGAAGAATGTGGTGAGCAAATTCTTACTTCTAATTATTAGTTCGACGTTTATTGCCCCCTAGTCTTGGATGCATTATCTCCGAAATCCTTAAGCATCATGTCAGTTTCAATCAAATCTCCTGGCCCCTTGCCAAGATTGCAAAAAGTAGTATAAGGCATAAGATTGGCAGAAGCACCTCCATCCACTAACATTTTGCTCATCGGCTTCCCATCAACAAAACCTTTCACATATAAAGCCTTCAAGTGCCAATGCTTGGCTGGCTTATCGAATATAGCTTGATGTACAAATGCTAGCTTAGCAACTATATCCTCATACTCTAATTCATCAAAATCTGAATAGACTTCTTGATCTACTAGAGCCCTGAATTCTAACGGCAACAGAAAAGCAATTTGAATATTAGCCGATGGTTGACCCCTATCGACTGTTTGTTTAGCATGCCACACTTGAGGTCTACCAGATGCCTGAGCCTATTCTAACTCTCTGTTCCTTAGGCATTGCACTCTTCTTTTCTAACTTCTTGTTAAACCTCCTGGGCACCATTGCCCTTCCTGCCAAACATATTCTTCTTCATCATCTTCTTCATAATCAGCCCAGTTCTGATCAACAACTCGCTTCCCAAGCCGATCATGAACACTTCTATTTTTTAAGCGCCGATCTATATTATTATGATGATATCCATCTTAAGCATGGATAGACCGGCGGTTGGCTTGAGATTGCCTAAACTCCCAATATTGCTCGCTGCACTCTGAGCAGTTATTTCTGGTAGGCAATTTCAAACCTTTGTTCCAACAATGTCTGAAGAAAGGACAATTCCAATGTGATTTAGCTTGCTTTCTTTCATACCTCTCTTTCTCTTGCTGACACTGGTATTCTTTCTCTTCTAACCAACGCTGATAATCCATTTCCTTCTGCCGCTGCCATTTATTCAACAAAATTTGAGATGTAACACGTGGCCTTGTTGCCCCATCCCTAGATGTCTCTCCCTGCTCATATCGGCTCTTCTATTGGTCACGATGCCTTTTAATCTCTATATATTCATCAGCCGATATTTGCATCTTTGGGTCGATGGTTCCGCCTTCTTTGGCCCTAGTTGATGTTAGGACTTTAGTCTTCCCTTTGAGCAACCTAGCATCAACTATGTTCTGATCTCTTGGGAAAGGATTATCATCAACTTTCATCTTTCAAGGTGTATCAAATTTAAGCCTCCCTTGCTGAATAGCCCTCTGTATATGTTGCCGGAAAACTCTGCACTCATTAGTAGAATGAGAAGTAGGGTTGTGAAATTTGCAGAACTTCATATTCTTCAACTGATAGGGAGGCAACATAACATGATTGTCGGGCAACTTGATATGTCCCTTCTCAAGCAAGAAATCAAAGAGCTTGTCCGATTTTGTGACGTCGAAATCATAGCTCTCTTCAGCTCCTTTTCCCCCAAGGACTTGTCACCATTACTGTCTTCTTACCCCAATTCCATTTGGCCACAACAATTTCCTCTTCTTCATTGTCCTCATAGCCATCATAAACTGAATATGGATTATAGGCTTCGGCGATTGCGGCACTCTTCTAGAATCGGGTATCTCTACGCATATTCTGGAATTAGCTACTGAGCGCTGCTACTCATTGAGCCAATTGACCTAAATTGTCAAACTCTTGCCCAAGCAGCTTCTCTCTCCATGTTGGCAACATTCCTTAAACGGCCAAAGCAGCTAGCTGATCATCAATTAGATTCAATGAGAAGCACAAATTTCTAGTCTCTCGGAACCTCTGAAGAAACTCGGTGCCTGATTCATTAGTTCTCGGCCTTATTGTAGTCAAATTGGTAATTTTCTTTTCTCTTGTCCCAGTATAAAAATATGTATGAAACTTCCTCTCTAGGTTAGCCCAATTAGCAATGGAATTAACTGGCAGCGATGAAAACCAAGTGAAGGCTGGTCCTGACAGGGACAAGGAGAAGAAATGAACTTGATGACCCTCTTCAATGGATGCTTCGCCCAACTGTGTAAGATACCGACTGACATGTTCTATTGTGCTTGTGCTATCTTGGCCAATGAACTTAGCAAACTCTGGGAGCCTATAATTTGTAGGAAGAGCGACCAAATCATATCACTCTAGATATGGGCTTTTGTACGAGAAGGTCTGCCCTTTTGGCTTCAAACTGAATTGATTCTTCATCATCTCGGTCACTCTAAGCAACAACTCATCAGCACTTGAATCTAGATTTCTTTGCAATTACTGACCCATCTGTGGATAAAAATTTTGGGTACCTTGATACCCTGGATTTGGAATTATGTGAAGGGTATTGTAATCTGTGCCATAATGATATCCTTATGGAATCTCTATCTGCTGGGTCCTTTGATGGCTTGCTGCTTGAAGTCTCTGATTGTTGATGCCGGGATCTGTATCTCTACGAATCCTTTGAACTGATGGTGCTATTTTTTGAGCCAACGATGGTAATTGGCATGATGTGCCAAAATTAACCATCTGGTTCTGAACATGCCCTATCGACTGTTGCACATGCTGCACTGATGATCTAGGATTATACTGCATTTGATTAGTAGTAACACCCTGAACTTGCTTAGATGAGCTCTGAACTGCTTGGACATCATCGTTACTAGCTGGTGCTACTTCTTGATGGCTAGTACCGGCTTAATTAGTCCCCTGAGTCGATGGATGTGGAATATTGTAGTAAACCAGTCCAACCTAATCAATTGGATATCCATGAAACACCTCTTTCATGGTGTTGTGGAATGTGTTCAAGAAAACTATATTATGGTTCAATATGGCATCCTGAACATACTTGTTTACAGCCTCTACGAAGAAATGCCTATCTTTAACTTCGTCTGTATCTGACTGTCCATGCAATAGAACTCTTGGTAGTGGATATTTCTGAACAACTTTATCGTCACATGTCTTGGTGTAGGACAACAAACACTTATTCTGAAATTCTTCTATAGCTTTACTGATGACATCTTTATCCTTATCAGGTAAGTCTTCATAAGGCACCATAAGGATGCCACTGTTGTTGTGAGCTGCCATGACGATGGTGGGGTCCCACCGGCCGTGCCAAAACGTGTGTCGGCGCAAAAACGTGTCAATGCGCCTGGCACACAGCAAGCCGGAAGGATCTGCTTGATGGAGCAAGGTTGGATATCTACTTGGCTTCAATGCAGGGCTAGCCGATCCTACGAATTCCTCCCGAAGGCGTGCCAGTCAATTTGACCTACAATTGACAAGGAGAGAAAGTTTATCAGTAATTTAAGGTGGAACATGCCGGTTTTGCCTAGATAGTTCCAAGTGTGCCGCTACAGGAGCAGCCAGACGGGAAAATTGACTAAATAGCCGATACGCAAAGAAATCGACTGTTTACGTACTGTACAACTCATGGGTTGCGATTGATTTTATGATGACAAGTAAAATGCACGCACACATCAGTAAAATCATCAGCTAGGTGGATATTACCGATGTGAAGCATTGAGCCGATGAATCTAACAAGAAAGGACATAAGATACGAACAAATCGACTATCTAGTACAAACGGGTCTACAAACTCTCTGAATCTAATATGTTACCACCAATAGTGAGGTTCGACCAGATCGATGGCAGCTATGATGATAGTAACAAACTAAACCGAAGAATCCATAAAACCATCCATACATTGACAGGTTTTGTAAAAGACATGCTATATCTATGAAAGCACAGGCGAATCGGCTAAAATAGCCGATTTAAGTAGAAAAAGGTCATAGCATATGAGCAATCGACTATTCAATACGAGCATACCTATAAACTCCTCAAATCTAACATATTGTCTTTAACAGTGGGGTTCGACCAGATTGATGGCAGTCATAATAAAGATAACAGATTAAACCTTTAAAGAAAATGGATCTATTCACATTTAACAGGGTCATGAAAACATGCTATGAACGTTAAAGTGCGGCGATCGGCTATTTAGCTAATGCAGGCATAGCAAACAGTTAAGGTCATGCCTGATTGAAAACAAATCTACCAACTAGCATCCTCCGATCTAAAGTGCCATCAGTGGGGATTGTCCGGATCGCTATAGCCATAATAGCGAACTATAAACCAGATTTAACTAGCCAGCAAACCTCCTCAAGATCAGACATGCCTTAACCATGTACTATGCACGATCAAGATCAAAGTACAACAGCCCATGAAACATAATCCATCGTTTAAAGTAAGAATCATCGTAATGTGGTAAAATAAACGAGGGATTAAAAGGATGTGAGGTCGATCTAGTTCGATCTCGATCGGGCAGGTTGATTGTTGCTGAAACTAATGACAATAAGAACATCAGCAAGATTGGTAACTTAATGAATCTATCCGAAGGACGCCACCCTTAGGTAGAGCCGATAACTTGACCTTAATCCAATTCGAGCAGTGGAGGTCGAACTTAATCGATGCAGCCGTACTTGAACTAGATAAGAGTCGATAACTAGCTTATACTAGAGTTTGCAGTGGAGGTCGAACTTAACCGATGCAGCCTTACAAACAGAAGTATAAGCCATGACGGTACTTATAGAGAAGCCGAGGTCGGCTGGACCGATGCAGGCCTGCTTGTTGAAGAACTCGTCGAGATCTACACTACTACTCCTAAGGGTTGGCGTAAATCCAAAAAAAGTAATTTGTATTGATTGATTGGATGTCCTCTTTACAATAGCCGGGGTCCAATATTTATACCCAGAACCTAAGCATGAACCCTACTCAAGTACGACTCATTACAATATTTGGTATAAGAGAAAACATTCCTAATTTAAGATAACTTGGACCCTAATCTTTCCCTTTTGTAGAGTCCGACATGCCTTTCCCGACACCTACCGTAGCTTATTGTCGTTATCTGCTGACATCATTTGAAGAGAGCCGATTCCAGTGCTATATCTGAATCCGCTGATATCTATCCTTATGCAATCGATTCCTTGATGACACAATCTTGGAAGCTTTGAGTTCCCGCGTTCTTCTTCCCAAATTTTGGTGTAACAGTTTGGTTTCTTGTTCCTTCATTTTTCTCTTGATGTGAAACACACCTACATCTATCTTCTGTAGTTCTATGATTTTGCCCTCAAGTGAGCAACTGACAGTGATATTGTGCAGCATAACAGGATGTAACAAATTAAATCCATCTTCGAACAAGGCTTCTAAGGTGTTACAATGAGATTTCTGACTAAGTGCATCTGCTACAACATTAGCTTTTCCTGGATGGTAGTGCACTTCCAAATTATAGTTCTTGATTAGCTCTAACCACCTACGTTGTCTCATGTTCAGCTCAGGTTGAGTGAAGATCTATTTGAGACTTTTGTGGTTAGTGTATATGTGACATATGTTTCCCAACAAATAATGTCTCTATATCTTCAAGGCGTGAACAACTGCTGTGAGCTCTAAATCATGTGTAGGATAATTGACTTCATGCTTTCTCAATTGCCGAGAAGCATAGGAAATAACTCGGCATTCTTGCATGAGAACACACCCCAAACCTATACCCGATGCATCATAGCACACATCGAAAGGCTTCTCAATGTCGGGTTGTGCTAAAACAGGAGTTGTAGTTAATAAGGTCCATAGGGTGTGAAATCACCTTCACACTCTAGAGTCCAATTGAACATTTAATCCTTCTGGAGTAGTCTGGTCATGGGATTAGCTATCTTGAAAAACCAGGAATGAAACGACGATAGTAGCCTACTAACCCTAGAAAACTCCAAACTTCATGAACCGAAGTCGGGGCCTTCCAATCCATGACCTCTTGTACTTTAGATGGGTTAATAGAAATTCCATCTTCAGATAAGATGTGACCCAAGAAAGGTACTTTGCTCAATTAGAATTCACACTTGCTAAATTTGTCATATTATTTATGCTCCCTCAATCTAGACAAAACAACTCTCAGATGCTCTACATGATCTGCCTCATTTTTTGAGTAAATCAAGATATCATCGATAAACACAACCACAAACTTGTCGAGCTCGGGTATGAATACCGAATTCATCAAGTACATGAAGTAGGCAGGAGCATTTGTCAGTCCAAAAGACATGACTAAATACTCGTACAAGCCATACCTAGTGGAGAAAGTAGTTTTAGGTACATCCTCTGGCCTAATCTTAATCTGATGATAACCTGACCTCAAGTCATTCTTAAAGAATACCTTTGCTTTTGCCAGTTGATCAAACAGGATATCGATGCGAGGCAAAGGATACTTATTCTTAATGGTCACCGCATTAAGCGGCCTGTAGTCCACACACATCCGCAAGGATTTGTCCTTCTTCTTTACAAATAAAGCTGGACATCCCCATGGAGATGAACTAGGTCGAATGAGACTTTTGTCCAAAAGTTCTTGTAGCTAAATTTTAAGTTTGGCTAACTCATTTGGTGGCATCCTATAGGGTCTTCTCGAGATAGGTGCTATACCCAGCACTAACTCAACCTTAAATTCCACATCCCTATCAGGCGGTAAACCCGATAACTCATCTGGAAATACATCAGGAAACTAGCAAACCACTAGAATATCACAGAGAGTAGTGGCTTGGATAGCACAATACAAGTTTTGAAGATCAAAACTTCTAGGAAGTGGCACTAGAAAAGCATTACTGCCCTTTGGTTCTCTCAATATAATTGTTCGAGTGGATGTGTGAATGAGAACTCCATGACCCCTCATCCAAGTCATGCCTAGAATCACATCTATTGCTAGTCCTGGCAATATTATAAGATCCATAGTGTACTCCCTCTCTTGTATAGAGATGAGCACATCTCTCACTAATTGATTAGTAGAAATAGTGGCCCCAGCTAAACTTATACTATAACCACCCTTGTCTACCTCAATTATCTTCTGATGATACTTAGATGCAAATGTTTGGCTCATAAATGAATGAGAAGCTCTAGAATCAAATAAAACAATGGCAAGATGTTTGTTAACAAGAAACATACCGGTGGTAACAACTTCTCCCGTGGGAATTTCTTCCACAGCTGTGTAATGCACGTATCCAGGACATGCTTTTGGATTGGCCTGTTTCTGATTACCCTAGTTTTGATTGCCATTCTTCTTGGGATGGGGACACTCCCTGGCCCAATGACCCAATTGATTGCAGTTGAAGCATGGCTGGTTGTTCCTTGGTCCTGCTGAGCTTCCCTAGCCTGCATTGCCCTTAGGTATGATAATGGTGAATGCCCTGCGGAATGTCTTATGGGGGCGATTGGCTTGAGCTTTTGGCTAAGGAGGCCTATACTTAGGCGCTGGTGGATGGAACTATGGCCTGGCTACCACTGGAGCTCTAGACTGAGATGACCTTGAGGCACCTACCTCAGCTACTCCTTTGCGGCCCTTTGCTGCTGCTTGCAAGTTGTTATGATTCTCCTGGGTTAAGGCATCACTGACAAACTCATTATAGGTGGCACATGTTGAGTTGGCCATAGTCTTCATTAGTTTGGTGCCAAGGCCTCTCATGAAACTTTCTATTTTCTTCTCCTCTGTGTTGACAAACTCTGGGGCATATCTAGAAAGATTGTTGAAGGCATGCATGTACTCAGTAAGGGTTTTGGTCCCTTGAGTAAGCCTCATGAACTCAGTGGCTTTCATGCGCATTAGCTCAGGGGGAATGTGATATCCCCTAAAGGATAACTTGAACTGTTCTGTGGTGACCTATGCGTTTGTAGGTAGAGAAGATAGGAAATGGGTCCACCATATCCCTGCCAGTCCCTACAGTTGATGAGACACATACTCGGCCTTCTGATGCTCTGTTATCCTCAACAGACGAAACTTTTTCTCTATTGTGTTTAGCCACTCATCCGCCTAGAGCGGTTCTTCGGTCTCTTTGAAGATAGGAGGCTTGGTGTCTTGGATATCTTTGAACAAGCTATATTGGTTCGGTTCAGGCCCTTGATGATGCTGACGGGCATGAGCGGTGTTCTATGCAATGAGGCAAAGTGTATCCTCCATTGCTCTCTGATTTCCTAGGAACTGTGTGAAAAAAACTCATTTGCAGAAGGGGACGGTGGTGGTGATAAATCACCATCGTTTCCACCTTGGCTGGTGCCTACTCCAGCGCGAGTGCGAGTCATCTGCAAAATTGCAACAATAAGTGATTATTGGATGATGTCAAGAGATTGTAGATGAATTGTGTAATCATGCCAAACTGAATTACTGGAGAGAATCTTAAATTCATACAATAAAATAGAGGCATAATAATTCATTCTCGCAACATAACATCACCAATTAGATCACTTATCGTACTCACAATGCGTTAACATGCATGTCATATTTCACAAGTAAAATGAAATTAGAATTTCATCAAAGTTCAACCCATCACGGATTAACATGCAAAGTACCAATATTACACCAAAGTTATGTCACCAGTACTAAAGTTCAAACTACAAGTCCGTTACATAAATAGCAGGGATACAACTAGCGCTTCAAACTAGTCACTAAATGGCTCTACTCTTCAGCGTGCTCGCTATCGAGGTCGAAGATAGCATCACATCCTCATCCTCTAGATCCACTTCTTCTTCCTCCCAACTGTCATCTTCAACTAACATCTCTGGATCTTCTTCTTCCTCATCTAGGAGCAGGTGTAGTTGGTTGTTCAGATAATGCACCTCATGTTGAAGATAAACCACCACGTTCTGGGTATGTGCAAAGCTATTGGCGCAAGTCCATTTTGACACGGTCCTGCTGCACGGCCAAGGCTTTGGCTCTGTTTCATGCTGCTTCTGCCAGGGTTGCATGGTTTTTTGCTTGGATCCGCTGGCACATAGCTGTGAGTACCTCGGCACGAGTGGTCTCCAGTTGCTCCCGCAGTCCTATTAGCACTGCCTGATCATCATCTCTTGTTGCTTGGGCAGCACCTCTCTGCTGACCGACCTGCTCCATCTGAATGTGGAGATTTCCCAATGCTACATAAGCTTGATCGGTGTCCCAATGAGCCTCACTTGCTGCCTTCTTGTGCTTGCACACATGCTTCTTCATTTTACATTGTGCAGCTTTGGCTCTCATGAGCTTGTCCCTGCAAGTGGTATAGGACTCCTGCCAGAAGTCCCGGGTATCCTGACTAGCATAGAACATCTTCATCATGGCAAAAATTGCACTCATAGTGGAACTAAAACTATCTGCCCGCTCATCCTGGTCTCGGATCAATGCATTGCTGTTGTGTTGTGCCCATACTGCTATAGATGGATGCACTAGAGGAAAAGTACCAGTGGCACTGCCGATAAGTTCATCCCCGTGTTGCTGACATATCTGGCTCAGCACCTCAAAAGCAACTACCTGGGCACCTTCCCAAGGAGTTTTTCCTTCCGATTGTGCCTTCCACTCCTGCCACAAGGGTGCTTGGGTACGAGCTGGTATGGTTAGCTGCACCTCATACCATGATTGTCCTTCTAGGTATACCTCATTCCAGGAATAGAGAGGTGGTTCAGTATATCCCACATAATGCAGGACCCTCCAAAGTAGGGTAGGGGTACCGAACATCTCCAGGAAAGTCTAATTCTTAGCTGATGCTGCCATCTGTACCAACAAAATGGTGCAAATCTCGTGAGAACAACGTTATAATAGAAAAGAGATACTTAACCGAATAACAGACTTATAAGGGGAGGAACAATGCATGTGTGTAATGAATGATTGATCATGATGCATGTATGTTTCGTATGTCCTCACAAACTTAGGAAAATGAAACTTCTAACGACATACAAGGTGGCATACATGCGTTCTCTCATATATAACATAGCTAGTCAGGCTACACATTTTGCTGTTAGTGTACCTACACAAGAATTTTATTTCGGCCCAATCCCACAATTATATATACAGAAATAAAAATCTAGGCTCTAGGTTGCAAGCTAAATACTTCCATATATATATACCCATATATATACTTCCATATCAAAGCTACTCGAAAGTAAATATGTCCCATATATACATATAAATATGCATATACAGTCGTATCAAAGCTAACCCATAATTAAATACCTCCATATATATATGAGACATATATATATACTTTAGTATCAAAGCTAACTCTCCCCAATAGACCGCATGCTCACATCTTGTGGTCATGCCACTATGATGATGAGTGACATCTTACCTTGGGCGTAGAGGCATTTGATCCATACATTACCACTCAAGTGAGTGGCATCCATACAATAGCACGCCATATGGATGACGAAAATAAAAACCCCAAGTTAGTACTTAATTAGCCACCTGAAATCGTTAACTGGGCATAAAGGAAGTGATCACTGGCACACTTTAGATTCAAACTTTAGATTTAAACACCTATATATATATATCTATGAGTTGCCAAAACTAGTTTTGGAAAAACAAAATCCTTTGTTTTAAATACACATGTGGCAATCAATGTTGAATCTTGCTTTGATGCGAGCTATAGCAGAACCGTCCAATTTATAAGAGCACAAGAATAATAGCAGCCCACAAGCGGTCGCACTGTCATACTTGAGCCCATATAAATACAGTAGTCCGTCGAGTACCATGAAGGGTCTCGATTCAACCAACATACAACCAAGATCGTACATAATTCAACATATATATCACACGTTACATAAAGTTCATAAATACAGTTCCATACATCAGAGTACGATTAAAAGTTATTACAAACCAAGTTTAGGTAAAATAGTAGCAGAAGCAATTAAAGTTTGAAACCAACATCTCCATCATTGTTCAAAGACTGTGCCAGCTCATGATCACAATCCCACAAAAGCATAAGAGAGGGATTAACAAGAGATGCCTTGCCCAGGGCCCTAGGTCTCATCCACGGTAGGACAGAAGCAGTTCTTACAGTAGCCATGATACATCGTACTATCTGCAACAATGGGAAATAAACCCTGAGTACAAGAAGGTACTCAACTAGACTTACCCATTATAAACCAAAAATAAAGTGACTCCAAGGATTATGCAAGGCTATATAAGTGGAGCTAGCTTGACAACATTTTGCACAAAAAGCTTACCAATTCAAGTATACAGTTATAATTCGGTCATCAAGTTAATTATAGCTATTCATCTCTAGATTAGCAACTAACCTATGCCAAACATGTGGTATATCATTTTGTATCACAACAATAATAACTACAGCAACTATAATAATTCCATGTTCATCATAACCATCATGTTTCATAATACAGTTACTACGATGTTGGGACTAGCCAAGTTTCTCACTGTTCGGGAGACACGGCAATTCGAATTGATTTCAACCAGCTGGGAATTTATTCTTAACACAAACCTTGGAAGACTAGATCAACGGTCACCTTAGGTCACCTTTGGTACAACTCAGGTCCACATTTTGTGGGTTCGATCAGTGCGGTACAATCAGGGACAACCAGCTGCTAGGACGATTAGGACTACCCTGCCCTTGGGCTCATGTCTAGCTCCTCGCACATCCTTATTGCCATCTAGAGTGCGCACTCTTATAGAATGGGGCCTGACCTGAGTTGAGCTACTTGGCTTCGCGGTAGGAATGAGTTATCCAGCCAGCTAAGTGAGATGCATGCATTCAATCTCGATAGAAGCGCCAACAACGGTATGGTCCTTAATCGGCATAGATGGAATCACATGAGTCAACCTAGGCATAGATTCCGTCTGACCTCTAGTTACATTATTCCATGGTTCTTTCCCATGATAGTAAATATAGCCAACTGTACTTCGGTATCCACCTATATCTCACAGGTGATAGGAAATCACCCGACTTCTACCGGTCTAAGCATGGCTAAGCGTATATTCAATCCTAGACCTACACAGGGTTAAAGGTATATATCTAGACAAGGTAGTTCTATGCATCAAGTGTTTCCAACCAACTCTTATAACCTTATACATCAAACATAAAGGACTCAAGTGATATTTTGTCAAACATGGGAGGCTTAAAATGCTCCAGGGCTTGCCTTTGATAAAGGAAGTTGGCCTATGATCTAGGCACTTAGGTAAGTCTTCATGAGTTTGCTCCTCTCCTTCTAGAGCTATGGCCTGAGGTGACTCCTGTTGTTCCTTGGGCTCTTCTTCGAACTCCAACAGAGTTATTGTCGGTGCAGAAAGTGACCAACACGTAAATATTTATAGTTTTGTTGTATGTTGTGATCGGAGGTGGCCTAGCACTCAATGACACAAGTTTTATACTGGTTCAGGCAACGTGCCCAGTTTGAGTCAGTCAATGACTTTATTCCTGAGCCTAGGTGCTCGAAATTTGTTGTGGGGTTACAAACGGAAGAGAGAAAGATGGGGGTACAAGAGGTTCAGTCGGACTCCAGTCTGAAAGGCCAAGAGTGACGGGAGCTCTGCTATGTGCTAAGTGTTTGAGCGCGTGCTCGAGGTTTGAACCTAGTGGTTCTCCTGTTGTGTGTGTTGTTCAAGTTGTTGTGAACCGATCGATCTATCTATTGGGAGAGAGCGCATCCCCTTTTATAGATGAAGGGATGGCTTTACAAGAGAGGGAGAGAGAGAGTACGTATGCTAAGTCTTGTTGCCCATGCCGTCGGGTACAAGATGATTGTAGGTGCCCATAACACTATTAATGTCAGATGCATGTGGGAGGTTGTGTCGTCTTCTTCTGGCATAGAAGATGTTGGTGCCTGCTATACTGTTGATGCCCAGAGGCATGTGAGGGGTTTTACCATGTTCGCCTAGTAAGGTAAATGTCGGCACCCACAACATTGTTGATGCCTAGAGGCATGTGGGGGGAGCCTTACCGTGTTTGTCTGGTATGGGAGTTGATGGAGCCTACAACACTGTATGGCAAAAGTCGGCACCCACAACATTGCTTGGGCTCTGATATGCCAGGAAGGTTGTAGGGTACCCTTATGACATGCCCTATTGGTACTATTCTGTAGGTGTACAGGGTACGTTCCCTGGTATTGCGGTTGACTTGAGTGCCCTACCTTACTTTCTGCATCTGTTTCCTGGTCCTTACCGAGCGGGCATCCCCGATCCATTGGTCCCAGTCGGCTCTGTTTGTGCTAATCGGAGAGGAGCTATAAGCAGGGGTTTGGTGCATTCCCGATTAGAGAAGCGGGACAGAGTCGGAAGTGGCTTTTTGGCCAGGCCTTCCAGAGGTGGGCTGGTGTCGGAAGCGAGCGCTATTCCTCCTTCGTGAGGCCTTTTGATCAGAGAGGCGGGCTAGAGTCAGAAGCGGGCGCCATTCCTCCTCGGCCAGGCCTTTCGGTCGGAGATTGCATTGTCCTTCTGGCCTGTCATTTAGGTGTTTGGGTCGGCCCATGAGTTGCGCGTTGTTCGCAATGTTGTCTGCTGGGCCGAGCCTTTGTTGGGAACCTAGTCCATGAGGGACCCCGGGTTTATGAACCCGACAGGAGCCCCCGAGCCCCTAGGCGATTCGGGTAGAATTGTCTAGGGGATCTCTGTCTTGACGGCGGGTGCGCGCGAGCGCACCCGCGGGTGTAGCCCCCGAGCCCTCGGGCGATTCAAGTAGAATTGTTTGGGGATTTTCGTGTTGCCAGCGAGGGAAGTTTCATTTCGTTAGTTGGTGCGCGTGAGCGCACCCGCAGGTGTAGCCCCTGAGACCCCAAGCGATTCAGGCAGAATTGTCTGGGGGATTTGACAGCGAGCAGTTTAGGGATCGAGGTAGTTTTCAAGGATCGGGTGAGACGGAGCTCGTAGATCCTGATGTCGGAAATTTTAGGGATCGGGCAAGACAGAGCTCGTGGATCCTGGCATTGGGCGCATGCGTTTGGCGCTGCCGAGGCAGTTTTTAGGGATCAAACGAGACGGAGCTTGTGGATCCTAGCATCAGGTGCACGTGTCGGGCGCTGCCAAGGCAATTTTTAGGTGTCTTGAGCCCCTGAGCCCTGTTTGGGCTTGATAGGGATCAGTTGAGTTTTGTGCGTTTCCCCGTCCGTAGTTTCTCGCAACTGGAGGGGCCGAGCTAAGGCCGCTTGCCTCGATGGCTCGGGCTCAAGTGATGCACTCGATATGCTCACTAACGGTTATGATCGAGTGAAATCCGGGTCCATCGTTCGTGATGGGGTCGGCATAGCCCTCAGTGACATTTCACTGCTACTTAACCTGCAACTCGGCAGATGCCTAGGTCGTTCAGAAGACCGACCTGGGTGGCCCACTGGACTCCCCTCGATGGAGATTCTGTAGGTTTGGTAGAGGTTTAGGATCGAACGAGAAGGTTGAGATGACCCTGTCTGCTTCAGGGCAGACTGGGTGAGGTCTACTCGGGGCTCATCTGTGTTTTCTCCCCTGGGTCTGTTTGATGTGAGGCGGCCTCGAGCCCTTCATCGGCTGGCCTTCGAACCCTGATTGGTCGTTGCTCATGTTGAATGAGGCAACTACCGCTTCGTGACGCAACACGGAAGCGTTGTGATGCATTTAACTGCATATGCAATGCCTTAGCCCCTAAGCCCCCGGGCGATTCAGGTAGAATCGTCTAGGGGGGCATGGGTGTGTGGAATGAATGAATGCGTGTATGGATGTATGAATGATATAAAGAAATAGTGGGGCTTGGTAATGTTACCTTGATGACTCGAGTGACGGGGTTTGAAGAGCTCCAATTAGAAATGTCCAACCGAGATCCATGCTCGTCGTTCGTGATGGAGTCGGCATGGCCCACATGGGGTGTCCCTTTGCTCCTTACCTATCTCAGTGTTTTCCTGAGCCATTTGATTGACTTAGGAAACCCGATGGTCTCTCTTGGGCGGAGATCTCATAGTTGGGCCTTTCCAAGTCCCGCCTGGGAAGGTGGAGGGCTGCCTGCGCGTGGTGGCGCTTTGTTTCTGACCAGGCATGCGGTAGTGGTGGGCCATACCTAGGCCATGTCCTGTCTGACCAGGCGCCATTCTGTTAGGTAGGGTGCGTCCCATCAGTCAGGGTGCATTCCATAGGTCAGGGCGCGTCCCGTCGTTTCCCATCCGCATTGAATGGGGGAAGGGAGAGGGTTTCTTGCCCCAATCCTTTCGTGTTTCCTCAACTGCTCTACCTCTTCTTTAAATATGGGAAGGGAGAACTCACAGACCCATTCATGATTCTAGAGCACGATGTCAAGTTGGAGGTCCCCCAATGTAGATGAGATGGTGCTGGCCGCCTTTTGCTGAGAAGGGGCTGGTTCCACCGAAGGAGGTGGCATATTGGAGGGTGCCGTATGTCGTCGGCTTTGTCACCGTGTGCGAGGCTTTTGTTGGGATGGAGCCGTGCGTGGACTCCTTCCGACAAGTCTTCTCCAGGCGAGCCTTGTCGGAGAGGAAGACGCTTGGGACTCGGGGCGTAGCGTCCCTACCTAGGAGCTGCCTCGACTGCATGAGAAGGTCAGGAGCTCCATGCTCTTCTACTGAGCATCTATGGGTGGGACGCCCTTGAGGTACCCATTGCGCTCGCTGAAGTCGAGGGAGTGAAACCGGGCGGGGTCCTTGAGGTACCCGTGTCGCTCACCAAAGTCGAGGGAGCGGAACCGAGCGGGGCCCTTGCGGTGGTGGTTATGTCCGGTGTTTTGTGCCGTGGCCTCGCCTTTGGCATCAGCTGATGCAGCCGAGCGGCCATAGTAGTATTTGGAGTAGAAGTAGTTAGCAAATGTAATTGTTAAGTTCGCGGGGGAGCCCTCGTGTGAAAAGTTTTTGTATTAATGAATACATCAGTTCTGTTTTGTGATAGAATCACTATCCGTTCCTTGTTTTTTTATCCTAGCATAGCTTTGTTTTTATCCTTTCTTTTTCGCACCTACCCATTTGTTTCGTAGGCTGCAACTTTTAAGAACCTAGGAATAGCCCGCGAGGCTCGGCTACTCGTAACCGTAGGTTGTGGCGGGGTGCGTTCGGTCGGGAGTAAGAACAAAGTCACATAGGGTAATCAAAGGAATGGAATGCGCTTTCGTTTAGGAAAAAAGTTTTTACCATGTGATAGTAAAAAAGAGAGGTAGTATTTAGTATTGTACCCTCATGGAGCCCCTGAGCGACCCGGGCTAAGAGTGTTTGGGCTGGGGTGCTTTATAGGAGCAAGTGTTGAATAAAAGCGGTATGACCGAATTTAGGGGAAAAATGACGTAGCTGTTCAAAGTTCCAAGTGTTGGTGAGAACATTGCCGTTGTCGTTCTTCAGTTGGTAGGCGCTCGATCGGATCACCTCGGTCACCGTATAGGGTCCTTCCCATGGTGGAGAGAGTTTGTGTTTCTCCTTCATTGATTGGTTACTCCGGAGTACAAGATCACCGACTTCGAGGATCCTCCCCCTGATCTTCCTTTTGTGGTACCTGCAGAGAGCTTGCTGGTAGCGAGCAGAGCGGATGACGGTCGTCTCGTGGGCCTCCTCGAGCAGGTTGGCTGCATCTTGCTGAGCCTCCGTGGCTCGGTCATGGTCGAAAGCCTTCACTCTTGGGGCACTGTGGTCGAGGTCAGAGGGTAGCACTACTTCAGCTCTATAGGCTAGGAAGAAGGATGTGAACCATGTGGATCGGTTCGGGGTCATTCTCAAGCTCTAGAGGATCGCTAGGAGCTCTGCAGCCCATCGCCGGTGTATTTGTTGAGTTGGTCGAAGATGTGTGGCTTAAGTCCTTAGATGACCATGCCATTGGTACGCTCGACCTGACCATTAGTATGTGGATCTCCGACCGAGGCCCAGTCGATCATGATGCCATATCCATCACTAAAGTCTAGGAACTTCTTCCTGGTGAAGTTAGTCCTGTGGTCAGTGATGATGCAGTTAGGAACGCCGAACCGGTAGATGATGTCGAGGAAGAATTTGACCGCCTCTTTCGAGTGGATGTTGGTGATGCACTTGGCCTCTATCCACTTGGTGAACTTGTTGACTGCTACGAGCAGGTTAGTGAAGCCGCTCGGGCCCTTTTTGAGGGTGTCCTACCATGTCGAGGCCCCAAATCATGAATGGCTAGGTGATGGGGATGGTTTGAAGCTCCTATGCTAGCAAATGAGCTTGCCGAGCATAGAATTGGCCTCCCTCACACCTGCAGACGACCTCCTCTGCATCTCATAGTGCTGTGGGCCAGTAAAAACCTTAGCGAAAGGCTTTTCTGACTAGCGACCTCGGAGCCATGTGATGTCCATAGATCCCAGCATGGACCTTGAGAGGAGCTGCTTCCCCTAGTTAGTAGGGATGCACTTCATGAGCACCCCCAATGGACTTCGTTTGTAGAGTTCATCACCGAGCATAATGAAGGTCTTGGCATGTCGAGCAATCCATTAGGCTTTAGTCCTTTCGGGTGGGAGAAGCTCCTAGAGGAGGTAGGCGAGTAGCGGTGTTTGCCAGTCGGTTTGATCGAGTGCCAACATGGCGACGTCAGTGGATGACGTCATCACAGAGGCACTAGGGTCGGAGCCCCCGAGCGCTAGCTTGGCATCAGGGTTGGAGCACTCGGGCACCAACTTGGCGTCAAGGTGTGTCTGGATTGGACCTTCCAGGATGTGGGCGGATGGTTCATGGAGATCATTGATGAAGATCCTGCTCGGAGACGGATCCCGCCTCACGGCCAATTTTGCAAGAAAATTGGCGGCATCGTTCTCCTTTCGAGGGACGTGATGCAGCTCGATCCCCTAAAATTTGTCCTCGAGCTTGCGCACCTCCTGGTAGTATGCTACCATGAGGGGGCTTTTTGAGGAGGACTCCTTCATGACTTGGTCAACGACCAACTCTGAGTCGTCGCGGATATAGAGTCGCGTAGCACCGAGCTCGATGGTGATGCACAGCCCGTTGATGAGGGCCTCATATTTCACGGCGTTGTTTGAGGCCGAGAAATGGAAGCGAATGGCGTAGCAGATCCTACTCTCGTCCGGGGAGATCAGAACCACTCTAGCCCCTAAGCCGAGCGCCATTATGGACCCATCGAAGTACATTGTCCAGTACTCATGGGTGACGTCTGGGGTCGGTAGCTGCACCTCCGTCCATTCGGCGACAAAATCCACGAGAGCCTGAGATTTAATAGCGGTACGGGGGATATACCTGATGTCGTGGTCCAAGAGTTCAAGTGCACACGGCATTGCGGTTGCGGATGATGTCCCCGAGCGGGTATGAAGTGATGACCGTGACTTTGTGGCCGATGAAGTAGTGCAGGAGCTTCTGGGTTGCCATCAGCATGGTGTATAGGAGTTTCTGCACCTGGGGGTACCAGACCTTGGGATCAGTGAGTACCTCCCCGATGAAGTATACTGGCCGCTGGACCTTAAGGTGGTGTCCCGGCTCCTCCCTTTTGATGACTAGGGCAGCGCTCACCACATGGTTGCTTGCCGCAATGTAGAGGAGGAGGGGTTCTCCCTATTTGGGAGTGACAAGGATTGGGGCCAACGTCAGGGACACTTTGAGGCTCTCTAGAGCCTGCTGAGCTTCCTCAGTCTAGACGAAGGTGTCTATCTTTTTTAGAAGCTTGTAGAGTGGCATCCCCCATTCACCGAGCTAGGAGATGAATTGGCTCAGGGCAGCCAGATAGCCGGTGAGCCTTTGCCCACCATTGGCGTTGCATATAGAGCCCATTTTGGAGATGGCCATGATATTTTTGGGGTTGGCCTCAATGCCGCGCTTGGACACAATGTATCCTAGCAGCTTCCCCTTTAGAACCCCAAAAACACATTTCTCGGGATTCAATCTAATGTTGAACCTTCAGAGGTTCACGAACGTTGTGGCCAAGTTTGTGATCAGGTCAGAAGCTTGATCCATTTTGACCACTATGTCATCAATATAGATGGTGATTGTTGGTTTTGGCCACTCGACTTGATCAGGCTGATCGAGCGGGTCGATTTGGTTAGCGAAGCATTGCTGCATGCACCTTTGGTAGGTGGCGCCAGCGTTCTTCAGGCCAAAAGGCATGGTTACATAGCAGTACAAACCATACGGGGTGATGAATGAGGTTGTGAGCTGATCGAACTCTTTCATCGTGATCTGGTGATAGCCCGAGTAGGCATCCAGAAAGGAGAGGATCTCGCAACTCGAGGTGGAGTCCACTATCTGGTCTATGCGCGGCAAAGGAAAGTGATCCTTTGGACACGCTTTGTTGAGGCCAGTATAATCAACGCACATTCTCCATTTCTTGGTCTTCTTTTTAACAAGAACAGGATTGGCAAGCCAGTCGGAGTGGAATACCTCTCTGATGAATCCAGCTGCCAGGAGTTTGGTGATCTCTTCGCCTATGGCCCTATGCCTCTTGTCGTCGAAGTGGCATAGGTGTTGCTTAGCGGGCTTTGAGCCCGGGATGAGGTGCAATGCATGCTCAACGATGTCCCATGGTATGCCTGGCATGTTAGATGGCTTCCATGCAAAGACATCGTGATTGGTGTCTAGGAAGTCAACGAGCTCGCATTCCTATTTGGCCAGGAGCTGGGACCCGATCCGCACCATCTTGGTTAGGTCAGTGGTGTCGATCCCCACCGCCTTGGTTTCCTCGAGTGGATGGAAGCCTATTGAGGAGGTTGGTTTGTTGCAATTCGGGACTGCTAGGGTCGATGACTCCCTGAGCTATAGGAGCTTAGACGAGTTGATGACCGCGGTGGCAAGCTCAAAATACTCGCGGTTGCACATGAAGGCGTGCGAGAAGGCCTGCCCATGGTGATGACGTCGTTCGGTCCCGGCATCTTCAGGTTGAGGTAGGTGTAGTTGGGGATCACCAAGAATTTGGCGTAGCATGGCCGCCCCAAGATGGCATGGTAGGACCCTGGGAAGTCCACCACTTTGAAGGTGAGGACCTCTGAGTGGAAATTGGCTTGGTTGCCAAACATGACGGGCAAGTTGATCAGCCCAAGCGGGTATGCCTGCGCTCCTAGGATCACCCCATGGAAGGGAGAGCCCGCTGGGTGGAGTTCTGTCCGGGGATGCGCATGGCATCGAGGGTGTTGACATAGAGGATGTTGAGGCCGCTGCCTCCGTCCATCAGCACCTTGGTGTGGCACTTCTTGTGGACGATGGGGTCAATGATGAGCGGGTAGCGTCCTGGTCTCATGACGTGGGAGGGATGGTCTCTCTGATCGAAGGTGATTGGAGATTCTGACCAGCTAAGGAAGGAGGGGACGGCCGTCTCGATGGCGCATGCCTCCCTATAGCGTACCTTGTGCTGACGCTTAGAGCAAATGGCATTGGATCTACCGAAGATCATGATGCAATCCTTGGGGTCAGGAAAGCCGTCCCCGTCCTTGCCCGCCATGCCTCCTTTCTTGGCTGCCGCCTCTTTGTCGTCTCCTTCTTTTGGCCCGCCGGCCTATCGCAGGAAACGTTTGAGGAGCTCGCAGTCCTTTTAGAGGTGTTTGATGGGGTAGGCATGACTGGTGCATGGGCTATCCATGAGCTTGTTGAAGTAGTCAGGCAAGCCCTACTGGGGCTGCTTGCCCACACGATCAGCTGCAACGGCCAATGCGGTGTTGTCCGGTCGATGTCGATCCTTTTTGTTCTTCTTGCCCCTCTATGTGGAGGGACCCTAGTCTTGGTCTACGTGCTTGGCCTTGCCTTTGTCCTAGCCTCCATTGAAGACCACTCCGACTACCTCCCCACCAGAGGCGTGGTTAGTGGCGACGTCGAGCAGGTCACGAGTGGTATGGGGCTTCAGGCAGCCAAGCTTGTGGATCAGGGACTCGCAGGTCATCCCGGAGAGGAATGCTCTGATGATGTCCGTGTCAACGACATCAGGGAGGGAATTGCATCATTGGGAGAACCTACAGATGTAATCCTATAGGGACTCACTAGGCTCCTACTGGCAGCTATTGAGGTCCCAGGAGTTACCAGGGCGAGCCAAAAATCTTCGAGCCAAATACCGGGGTTCCTCTCCTTGGTGTACTTGGCGATGTTGGTGGGCGATCGGAAGTGCTGGGGGAACAACGCTCTCCAAATACGCCAGCCAAAGGCCCTAGTCCCAGGCCATCTAGGCTAGGACTCTAGTCATCTGGCCGGTGACCATGCCTGGGGTGCGTTTTCACTGCTCCCCTTGATGGTCCGGCCGAAGCCCATGTCGCCTATCCTCGCCGCCGCCCGAAGGACGTCATCACCATAACAGGCCTGATGCCGGTTGCTGATGATGTTGTGAGTGTCTTGGTGCGGACCGAGCCATTCGCGCCAGGTCGGACCGCGGCCCAGCCATGGCCTCCCAAGCCACACTTGGCGGCTGTAGTGGTGAGCGGATGGAGCGATCCATCTGGTGCATCCCCACTCCCCTAGTGGGGAGAGAGGGCATGAGTCAGAGTCACGATGCAGACCTTTTCGCTTGTTGAATGGCGGCGGCTTCTACCAGCGCTCGGAGGTTCTGGTAGACCGCCCGCTCCTGGGGGTCGACGGGCTCGGGAACACCGCAGAGAAGCATTGCTGTAGTGGCGATGTTCTGGCTAGCCCGAGAGAACTGTGGGGGGTCATTCCCCTCATTCATGATGTCACATTGGACCTGGCGGGCGTGACCCCAGGCGCCACTCACCGGGTCATGTGCATGGGGCGCAATGTGCTACATCGAGCGCGCCGGCGCAGGCGGCGGCTAGTTCTACCACCTTTATCGTAGCTCCTCGGCATGCTCTTGTGTGAGAGTGAGGGCCCCCGCGCGTGGGTCTAGAAGTGTGTGAGTCTGCAAAGACTTCACAACCACCGGTGGCTGTCCCAGAGCGTCCACCATAGCGCACTCCTAAGACAGACGGTGGCTAGGTGCCACGTCGCCGATGCTGGAGCCGTCGCTCTCAACCTCATCATCTAGGAGTTCATGGAAAGTGGTGGGAGCATAGCTCGCCATTCCCATGAATTCAAATGTGTGGGGGTAGCGCTAGTGTCCTTTGGAGCCCCCAAGCATTTGTGTCAGCAAGGGGCGTGAGGCAACAAGGGAACCGGTCGTACGGTGTTTGCGGTGTGGACAATACGGTCCCTCCAGATAATTGGCGGGAGATAGTAAATAGAGAGTAAATAATAGTATGCACATTACTCACAGTGGGGTTTGAGCAGAGAGTTTGCTCATAATGAAGCGTAGGTGCCTCATTGTTGAAATCATCATGCATCCCGGAGCCGATGGAGGGCACGCCTCTGACGAGCGTCGGAATAAGTGCCTCCTTAAGGAGGTGTAGTATGCCGAGCCGGTCGATGACGAAGTCTAGGCTTCCAAAGGGGAAGGCCTAGGATGGCTCGAAGATGGGCGGACCCCACATCCCCATAGGTGGGAGTGCAGGAAACTCCAGTGAGCCGTAGCGTGTCATATCGCTTGAGCCCGCCATGGTGAAGGTGGCAGAAAAGTGGGCCATCCGATGACCAAAAAGTGTTGAACGTATAGCATCTTCCCCACGGACAGTGCCAACTGTCGGTGCAGAAAGTGGCCAACACATAAATATTTGTAGTTTTGCTGTACGTTGTGATCGGAGGTGGCCTAGCACTCAATGACATAGGGTTTATACTGGTTCAGGCAATGTGCCCAATGTCCGGTTTGAGTCGGTCGGTGACTTTATTCCTGAGCCCAGGTGCTCGAAGTTTGTTGTGGGGTTACAAACGGAAGGGAGAAAGATGGGGGGTATAAGAGGTCCGGTTGGACTCTGGTCTGAAGGGCTGAGAGCGATAGGAGCTCCACAATGTGCTAAGTGTTTGAGCGTGTGCTCGAGGTTTGAACCTAGTGGTTCTCCTATTGTGTGTGTTGTTCGAGTTGTTGTGAACCGATCGATCTATCTGTTGGGAGAGAGCGCATCCCCTTTTATAGATGAAGGGGATGGCTTTACAAGAGAGGGAGAGAGAGAGTATGTATGCTAAGTCTTGTTGCCCATGCCATCGGGTACAAGATGATTGTAGGTGCCCGGTTCGGTTGGTCCCAGTCAGCTCTGTTTGTGCCAGTCAGAGAGGAGTTGTAAGCAGGGGTTCGGCGCATTCCTGGTCAGAGAAGCAGGTCGGAGTCAGAAGCGAGCGTTGTTCCTCCTTCGTGAGGCCTTCTGGTCGGAGAGGCGGGCTGGAGTCGGAAGCGGGCGCCGTTCCTCCTTGGCCAGACCTTCTAGTCGGAGATTGGATTGTCCTTCTGGCCTTTCGTTTAGGTGTCTGGGCTGGCCCATGAGTTGCGCATTGTTCACAACGTTGTCTGTTGGGTCGAGCCTTTGTTGGGAAGCCGGTCCATGAGGGACCCCGGGTTTATGAACCTAAGAGTTAACCCCTCGGATTATCCTATATGCATGAGCAGGAAATAAGATATCATGGATGCATATATAATGACATGTATAATATGATATGATGGGATGAATACATCCTCATAAGTGTTCTCAGCAGCATTGCATTACGTTGATAACAAGTTACATTTTCTTTTACTGAGTAGGTGTATATCTCTTCTCTAGTAATTAAAGAAATTCTCACCTAAGCAATTTTCTAGACTACAAGACAGCAGCCACTTGTTTTGACCATAACTAGAGTTATACACATCTAAATAATATGGTTGTGGACTTTCTGGAAAGCTTATGAAATTTCCTACAACTTTATTTTACTCATCTTAAGGTGATTCAGTAGTTATGTAGGTCAAACAATTCAATCTTTTAGATCTAACTAGAGAGCAAGCAGTTCTAATAGCAAACTTCTAATAGCCATAATTCCTAAACCATAAGGCCTATGACAATGTAAATTTAACACAAGGTAGATAAGTAAGTTATCTACAACTTTGCTATTAACCATCTTTACCTAAAAGATCATTATCATCATGAAATCATCACCACAACAGAAACTACACATGAAATCATCTAGTTGAATTATAAAAACAATAATTAACTAGCTACCTATAAACAAATACTTCTAAGCCTCACTAACAGTATCAACAGATTATATGCATCACACACACCATAGAAAAACATCATGGTTAAGCCTAACAAATTTATTTATATTCATTTATTAATTTCCTTAGATAATAAGGTGATTTACATAGTAAATATTTCCAGTGCTCAATAAATTCCAAGAAAATTACAGTAGGCTACACATGACTATGTAAACATTTGTATGATCATATGTTATGTATTTTTACCCCAATTAATTTCACTAGAATCTAGCTATTAATTAAGGTTAAATACGAAGACCATATTACAAGTATGCTCACTTTAGGTTTAATATTTTTCCTACCTAGAGCATGTCAACACAATACCAGCAAAATTGGAATCACAATTTTATCACTTTCCTAGCTCAAGATATGCATTTTACAAGATATAAACTATTTTAAAAGCACTTATCTTGCTCAATTTAATTCTCCTAGAAAAATACACTAAGCAGTAGATTTCATATTTTTATCAAATACTACACTTCAAGATGAATCCAACAAAATTTGTTTCACCCCATTTGGATACTTCTAGCTCTAGATATAATTTTTGCAAGTTAGCAACAAAATCTATGAAAAATAAATAAAGAAAATCAAATTTCCAACTGGGAGCTACAGCTAGGTGCACCCGGTCTATACACTCACGGTGGCTGCCAATGGGGGCCCATAGTCAACTTGGCCCCACATGTTAGTGAATCCGAGCAGAGCAACAGCTTTGACCGGCGAGAACTTGCCATTGGCGAGGTCACCGGCGTCGAGGTCACCATCGTTGTGTTCCCTACACCCTTGCACACCCGTTGGTACCCTTGGTTGGCTCGGTGGATCACCAGAGTTAGCTTGCCAGTGAGCATGGTGGCTCGGTGGCAGCGCGTTGTGGTGAGCCCATCGTCTCCGGTGATGATGAGCCTAGGTCAGCACTGCTACGGCACCTAGGAACCCTAGCCAAGCTCTACGGTGTGGATTTGGTCAAGGTGGGGCAGCACGGCGGTGCGAGCACAATGGCGGCACGGCGACATTCTGCTCCGACAAGGATGGCATTGGCCTTAGGCTCTTGCCTTGAGTTATACCTAGCTCTAACCTAACCCTCATGAGAGGAACGCGTGAGCAAGATGGCTTGGTGGAGCACGGCCATGGCGAGTGCAAGCTCGGCGGTGCTTCAGCGAGGGCGTGGCGATGGCGAACTTGAATAGCGGCTATACTTGGGCTTGAATGGTGATGCTAGAGGGTCGGCAAGGTGGAGTCAGGCATGTCGAAGCTGTGTGCGTGAGCTATCGAAGAATGGCATGGCGGTGTTGGCGCACGAGCTTGGTGGAGGTCGGCGGCAATGACGTGGTGCGCTGCGGCTTAGCTCGGGCACGGTGAGGGCGAGAGAGAGGCAGAGCGAGGCAAGTGAGGGCGAGTGAGGAGGGAGGACACATCGCTGCTGTGTTGTTGCCCATGTGGGCCTGACGCATGGGCCTAACACTAGTGGATGGCCTCCACGCGGTGGACGCTGCCTGGAGTGGTTGGCCATGACGCCGGCTGATTCAGTCCATCTGACAGCGCTACTTTCAGCTCCTAAATCTCATAATCCGTGGCGATTTAGCAAAAACTTTGTTAATAGAAATTGTACAGCTATGTGAGTACCACAACTTTGTTTTAATGATCATGGTCTAATTTGAACTAGTTTTCAAACTACATTGCTCCAAAGTGGGCTACATTGAAACTGAAAAGAGGTCCAACACTTAGAAAAATTCTCACCAAATAGCATTTTGTTGATACATGTGAGCTCCATTTGATCATGTTAGACACTGATTCAGCTCATGACCCTTAAATAAAGTTTGTTACCCTTGATGTAAACTACAACTTTTATTTAGGTCGCATAGCCATGCAAATACTCTAAGCAACTGTTCAACTTTGGTCAAACTAGCATCGTGTAAAAGGCATTTCAAAGTAAACCAACACTTAGAAGCAAAATTGGCCCATGTCATGAATACAAACATTGTTCCAATTATCATTCTAGGTGTGTCTAAGGTATTTTGGTGACCTCAGAACCATCTCATGCATTGGTCACATATGATTACAAGAATAAGCATATATATAATCAACATTTCATGTGACTATGTATAAGAATGAGATGAAATTTCATATGCTCATTGTAAGGGACCGTGATGCCTAAAAGGGGGGGGGGAATTAGGCAACTTAAAACTTTAACACTAAACAATGGCCTCTAATTCCATCTGTCAAAACCTATGCAAGAAAGTAATCTATCTAGATGTGCAACTACGGTTTTGCTAGGTGTGTTGCTATCTCTACCGCAAAAGGGCTATGCCACCTAGGTACCAAACCTATCAACTAGCCTATCACTAATCTAGGAAAGTAATGCATAAATCAAGATTGCAATGTAAATGTGGAAGCTAAAGAGTAAGATAGAGATATGCAAACTCCTGTCGATGACTCCGGTATTTTTACTGAGGTATTGAGAAGCGCTCAAGCTTCCCCCTAGTCCTCGTTGGAGCCCCTCGCAAGGAATCCCTCGTAAGTGCCAAGCTCCCATTCGGGTGACTATGTGGATAGCCCCAGGCCTTCCCCATGTGCAAGTGGGTCTCCGGTGTGCCTTCTGGCAAGCCTCTCCTGGACCGCTCCCCGCTGTCTTCACTATCAAGCTTCCGGCTGAACTGTTGCGGGCCTTGTTCCCTTCGGTACACGGTGCCGGCCACACCACAAACATGGTTGGTGTGATCTTGCAAGACTACAAGCCCCTTCGATGTACAACATTGGTGCGCGCAAGCACTGAGTGATAAGAGGTGTGCAAACCTCACTAAACACTAGGCCTAAACCTAGAGCAAGCGCATAAGCAGTGGTCTAATCAACCTAAGCACTTCGCAAAGCACCTACGCTAATCACCTAATGAATCACTAAGCACTATGCAAGTGGAGATCACTAAAATGGTGTATCAACACCCTTGGTATGTTTCCTTAGCTCTCCTGCTCTCAAATGGCCTGTTGGGAGTCTATTTATGAGCCCCATTGAGAAAGTAGCCGTTGGGCGAGAAACCTAGCTTTCTGCTACTGACCAGACATGTCCAGTCGTCCTGACCGTTGAGCGCGCGTGTTAAGATCGGACGCACTACCGAGTCCGGTCATCATTGATCGAACATATCTAGTTATGCTGGCGCCGCTCTAGAACCTCTCTGGACATGATCGGACGCTGCACTTGGTGCGTCTGGTCATCCAGTGCTGTTGCATCTGGTCACGCTAAAAACATTACCGTGATGAAGAACAGTGTCATCTGTGTGTCTAGTCACTGCTTCGCTCAGCGTTTGGTCATAGTTGCTGAAGCCTGCTATTGCCGAGCAATGAATTGAACACGTCCGGTCCTCCTAGGGCCACGTCCGGTCACCTCTGCCGAGCTCGTTCTTTGTGATTTTGCGTCCGGCTTGGTTCCCATCTTTGTGCTTAGACTTTTCTTGATATCTTGGGTCTTCTCTTATGCTTCTAGGGTCTTGCTTATGGTGTTGATCGTGGGATCATCATGTCGCCTTCATCCAAGTCACGTTTTGCACCGTATTGAACTACAAAACAATTACTTGCAAATTCATTAGTCCAATTTGGTTGTGTTGGTCATCAAACACCAAAATCCAAAGTAAATGGGCATAGGGTCCATTTTCCTTACAATCTCCCCCTTTTCGGTGATTGATGACAACACGACCAAAGCAAGCAAATAATAAAAATTTTGGAATTTAAAAACTATTTACTTGCTAGGATGCAATGCAAAGGGCAAGGTTATATGATGCTTAAAGATACCACATGTAAACATATTTGGAAACTTATCTTTCCCTTGCAAATATCCCCATGTGGCATTATGGATTTAAGCCTCCCCCTAACTCCATAATCCACTATCCTCCCTTTCTCAAACCATTACCACTTGTAAATTATTATGATCAGGCTTGCTTTTGGTCCTACAAATTCTCCCCCTTTGGAATCAAACACCGAAAAGGAAGACATTAGTAGCACAAGGGAAACTTTGTGATCCTTTGTATGTGGAGTGGAATAGGTCACAAAATTTGACACTCACATTACATAGACTAAGCTCCCCCTAAATATATGCATACATATGATGGAGAATGTAGTTTATGCATAATTGGCAAATTAATACTCAAGGGAGTTTAATCTATATAATGCATGGAGAAAGCATATAAATACCAAAGTGAAATCAATATGATGATATTGGTTTAGAAATACCACATGTGGAAACCAATTTGATTTATACCACTTGCAATAGGTGGTGGATATTTGAAGTATGATTCTTAACTCCGAGGACTCCATTTTCCTTGCAATGAGACTACTACACACATGATAAGCTTGAAAAGGTGTTAGTCTCAAAGCATCCAACTTGTAGAGTAACCTCCCCCTAAATTTGTGCACATAAGTATGGAATACTTGTAGGAGACATGCACATTGATTTTAGAATAAAAAATACCACTTGACAGATGACATCACATGAATGTGAGAATCATTTTCGAAAGTGATATTCGGGAGAAATTATCTACAATTTGGACTTTGGCACATATTAGATGAACAATTGTAAAACAAGGTATGTGCCATGCTCCTAAACAATTTAAACCATGTAGGTTTGCTCCAAGGGTTAGGAGTGAACCGAGCATGCCTACCATAAGATATACCTAGTGTATGCATGACAAAAGATTAAACATGCAAATGCAAACCTAGGCATAAAAAGGAACTAGATGCTAATTGAAATTGTAAGAAATTAAATCTAGTTACCTAACATGGGAGGGGGAATTTGGGTCCATAGTATTTACTAACCCACTTGGCAATTGGCATGATCCAATGTGATGTACCCCATGAAATGCACCCAAAACTATACCAAGTATCCAAATTCCCCGAAGTCCATCGGACTTCTTACTTCCCTTTCGAGATCCAAACCTTCTTAGTGCTCTTCATGTTGGAAATGATCTCCTTTGGCACCCAAATGTGTTTGGCCCCATTGTTGGCTTGCTTGTTCACCTTGATGGCCACCACCTTGTCATTTTTCTTCTCCTTCAAGATATAAGGTGTGGAGGCCTTTTTGTCCACCTTGTTGGTGTAGGTGTTGGAGAGCTTGCTTGTTTGCTTTTTGTTTTTTGTTTTTCTCTTTCTTCTTTTCTCCTCCCCCATTCTTCACCTTGCACTCATAGGACTTGTGGCCCTCCTTGTGGCATACGTAGCAAACCACGGTTTGTCCTGCATCAAGCTTCTTCACTCCCTAGATGGTGTTATCTTGATGAAGTTGGCCTTGCTCCATCTTGCCTTTTACTTGAATCAAGTCCTTGGTGAGGCGAGCCACTTCTTGCTTGAGTTGCTCATTCTCCATTGCGACCTCTTGTTTGCATGTTTCTACAACAACTTTCTCAACACAAACTTGGTTGCACAAGGGTGAGTCTAAACATAAATCATTACAAGAAGTAGAGGCATCCTTTTCAGGCATGTCAAAAATTGAACATTTCTTTTAGGTGCCTCAGCGGGGGTTGTACCAACAGCTTCAGGATTTGCAACTTTATTAGTTAGCTCATCACAATGTTTGCACATGGTTTCCATTTTAGCGAGCAAACTTTTATAAGCATCTTTTGAGCTAGCTAACTTTTCCTTTAATTTTTCATTTTTCTTTATAAGTTGCTCATCATTGATTGTGTAATCATTTGTGTTTGCACTAGTCTCAAGTTGCTCAATTTTAGTAGATAGCTCCATATTAAGATTGGCAAAAGTTTCATATTGTTCAAGCAAAGTAGCATAAGCTTGTTGTGAGCTATCTAGTTTTTCTTTTAATTTTTCAAGCTTCTTTTGTTGACTAGTGCAAACTTTAGCAAAGTTAAGATTTTCTTGCACAATCTCATCATAAGAAGGTAGCTCATCATCACTATCACTATCATTGTCACTATCACTAGGGATAGGCTTTTTGTTACCTCGTGCCATAAGGCACACACGTGAGGTGCTTGATGATGAGTGCCTGTGCCCACGCCTCTTGTGGTGGTCTTCTTCACTTGAAGAATCATCCCATGACCTTATTGATGTAAGGGCTTTGTCCTTGTATGCCTTCTTCTTTGTCTTGGGTGTGGTCTTGTTTGGGCAAACTTCCACAAAGTGCCCCAACTCACCGCATCCATAGCATCCCTTCTTTCTTTGCTCATTTCTTTGATTGGTGAAGATGAAATCTTAAATTTGGATGGGCACACCCTTGACATTGAGTTTTTGGATCATCTTCTCCACCTTGTTGATAAGTTTGATAGATTCTTCATCGAGGTCGGAGGTGGAGGAGGAAGATTGATCATCATCACTTGATTCTTCATCATCATCATCCTCATCTTCTTCATCTTCACTCGAGGAGCTTGAGCTTGAGCTTGTCTCAACTTGCTTGCCCTTCATCTTCCTTTTCTCACTACATGCGAGAGCTTTGCCTTTGCTTGATGAAGAGGCTTCTTCTTGACCCATCTTGCGTGACATTTCAAATGCCACTATATTGCCAATGACTATAGTTTGGGTCATGGTGCTCAAGTCCTTTATGTTGTGAAGGATGGTGATGATGCTTGCATATTTCTTTTGTGGTAGCACGGAGATGATATTCCTCATGATGTTCTTATCATCTAGCTTTGTTAATCCTATTGAAAGGAGCTCATTGATAATTAGATTCAAATGAGAATACATATCATGAACAAGCTCATCATCATTCATTTTAAAGGAATCATAATTTTGTTTAGCTAGACAATGTTTTTGCTCATGGACATTAGTTTTGCCGTCATGGAGCTCTTGGAGTTTTAACCAATTTTCATGTGTCATATTTAAAGTGAACACTTGGTTAAACACATCCATGCTAAAAGATTCAAACAAGCAATTTTTAGCTCTAGCATTGAAATGAATTTCTTTTTCTTCACTCTTTGTGGGTTTATCGGGATTCTTAATGGGTTTCATCCCATCATGAGTGAGTCTCTGAACACCCAAATCTACCGCCTCAAGGTGACAAGCATTCTAGCTTTATAGTAGGGAAAGTTAGTCCCGTCAAAGTGCGGATGCCTAGAGGTATCCATCCCAACCACTCTAAATAGCGTCGGCTCAATGGCGGTGAAGCCAAAGGTCCAAATTGAGCCAACTGGATCTAATAGCACTTGTAAGGGACCGTGACACCTAAGAGGGGGGTGAATTAGGCAACTTAAAACTTTAACTATAAACTATGGCCTCTAATTCCACCTAGTCAAAACCTGTGCAAGAAAGTAATCTATCCAGATGTGCAACTACGGTTTTGCTAGGTGTGTTGCTATCTCTACCGCAAAAGAGTTATGCAACCTAGGTACCAAACCTATCAACTAGCCTATCACTAAGCTAGGAAAGTAAAGCACAAATCAAGATTGCAATGTAAATGCGTAAGCTAAAGAGTAAGGTAGAGATATGCAAACTCCCATCGATGACTCCGGTTTTTTTACCAAGGTATTGAGAAGCGCTCAAGCTTCCCCCTAGTCCTCGTTGGAGCCCCTCGCAAGGAATCTCTCGCAAGAGCCAAGCTCTCAGTCGTGTAACTCCATGGATAGCCCTGGGCCTTCCCCATGCATAAGTGGGTCTCTGGTGTGCCTTTCGGCAAGCCTCTCCCAGACCGCTCCCTACCATCTTCACTATCAAGCTTCTGGCCGAACTGCCGCATGCCTTGTTCCCTTTGGTACACTATGGTGGCCACACCACAAACATGATTGGTGTGATCTCTCAAGACTATGAGCCTCTTTGATGTACAACAATGGTGCACGCATGCACCGAGTGATAAGAGGTGTGCAAACCTCACTAAACACTAGGCCTAAACCTATAGCAAGCACATAAGTCGTGGTCTAATCAACCTAAGCACTTCACAAAGCACCTATGCTAATCACCTAATGAATTACTAAGCACTATGCAAGTGGAGATCACTAAAATGGTGTATCAACACCCTTGGTATGTTTCCTTAGCTCTCCTACTCTCAAATGGTTGGTTGCGGGGTCTATTTATAAGCCCCATAGAGAAAGTAGTCATTGGGAAAGAAACCCAGCTTTCTACTACTGACCGGATGCTGCTGTCGTCCTAATTGGATGCGTTCGATCATCCTGACCATTGAGTGCGCACGTAGAGATCGGACGCACTGCCGAGTCCGGTCATCATTGATCGGACATGTTCGGTCGCGCTTGCGTCACTCTAGAAACTCTCTGGACATGATCGGACGCTGCACTTTGGTGCGTTCGGTCATCCAGTGCCGCTATGTCTGGTCATGCTAAAAACATTGCCATGACGAAGAACAGTGTCATCTATGCGTCTGGTCACTGCTTTGCTCAGCGTCCGGTCACAGTTGCTGACACCTGCTGTTGTTAAGCAACTGATCGGACGCATCCGATCACCTCTGTCGAGCTTGTTTCTTCATGATCTTGTGTCCGGCTTGGTTCCCATCTTTAGGCTTGGACTTTGCTTAATATCTTGGGTCTTCTCTTATGCTTCTAGGGTCTTGCTTATGGTGTTGATCGTGGGATCATCATGTTGCCTTCGTCCAAGTCACGTCTTGCACCATATTGAACTACAAAACAATTACATGCAAATTCATTAGTCCAATTTGGTTGTGTTGGTCATCAAACACCAAAATCCAAAGTAAATAGGCCTAGGGTCCATTTTCCTTACACTCATGTTCATGAATGAATGGATGATGCTTGTGCTCATGAAATGCAAATGCCAAATGCAATGCTTAACCCGGGGGTGTTACAGCTGTAACACCCTAGGTGTTAGGCTTGCACTTTTGCACTTGCATTGCATGAGCATAAGCATCATTCATTCATATATGAGCATAAACATATGAAACATACCTTTATTATTCTATGTTGCAACGTGTGTATGCTTTATGGTCATGCTTGTTAATGCAAGTGGTTGATGTTGATCACTAAAACACCTTAGACACACTTAGGATGGTACATGGAACAAGTTTGGTATTCATGACATGGACCAAAACAGCCCCCAAGTCATAGTTATTCTAGAAACTCCAATTTTCATGATCCTACATTGACCAAAGTTGAACTATAGCATAGAGTGTTTGCATGGTAGTGCACCCTTAATAAAAGTTGTAGCTTATCTTATGTGGAACAAACTTTATTTAAGGGTTATGAGCTAATTCAGTGCCTAACATGGTCAAATAGGGCTCACCAGAATCAACAAAATGCTGTTTTTAGACTTCGAAATTTTGCTAAGTCCAAAAATGCTGATTTCAGTTTCAAGTGCACCACTTTGGAGCTTTGTAACTTGCTAACCATGACGAATTAGATGTTACTCCCTAAAGCAAAGTTGTAGATCTCACATAGCTCTACAACTTTCACTAATACCATTATCATTGATTCCCATGGATTAGGAGTTACATGGTCACAAAATTGCTCTATCAGACGTGCGCGCCGGGCTCTGATGGCCGCGGATGGCGCAGCGTCAGTGGCCGACCACACCAGGCCATGGCTGCCACATGGTGGCCATACACCGGTGACAGCTGGGCTGGTCGGGCCAGTGCACGGACAAGAGGGCCGCGCCCCTGCTGCTCCACTCCCACTCACGCTCACTCCTTTGCCTCACCTCGTGCTCATTCTCTTCCACAACCGAACAGCGCCATCGCTGTCGTGCCTTCGTCGAGCTCGCGTGCCACCATCGTCGCGCCATTACTCAATAGCTCAGGCACACTACGTCGCCGCAACCCACTATACATCCTCGACCCATTAGCGCCTTGGTTCGAGCCTAAGGTAAAGGCCTACGGCCGTTTCCGCCACCGCGACATCACTGGAGCGCCGCCACACTCTTGGCTCACCGTGGCCAGGCCGCTGCACTGCATCTCCTGCCTTCCTATCATCTAGTCCATAGTTGCCTTGGGTCACTACTGCTCAGGCTAGAGCTAGGTTAGATGCTACCATACCATCACGCGGGAATGCACCGCCACTCCCGCCGTGCATGCCATGCCTGTGAGCTCGAGCTCGCCGCAGCCTGTAGCCCCAAGGTCTTGCCATCCCCCGCTCAAAGATGTTTATGCATAGCCACGAATTCTAGCTCCTACCGCGAAGATGGAGACCCACCTCTCACCGCCAGTTAGCTAGAACGGAGAGCCCCACCATGTGCGCTGGGCGTCGTCGTGCCACCATGCACACGGTTAGGCTCCCCTAGTGCTCCACCATGGCCAGATCTTGCTCTAGAACTATGCTAGGTCACCATAGAGGTAGGGCCATTCTCGTCGGAGCCTAACATGGCCAGAGATGGCCGGTGTGGCACTACACGACCACTGCCGTCCGCCTTGCTCACCGATGAGATTGCTCTAGTGAGCCACCGACCCAACCTGGGGCACCCCTGGGTGTGGGTTGACGAGAGGAACACGTGGTGCCTGGGGTTTTGCCGGAGACCTCGCCGTCGGTGAGCTTTCACCGGTCAGTGCCATCCTCTGCTCCTATGTCACTGATGAGTGGGACCGTTGACCTGCAAGCCCCGCTGTCAATCGCAGTGGGTGCACTGGACTGGGTGCACCTAGCAGTTGAGCTCGTTTTGAAATTCGATTTTCTTTATTTATTATTCTAGATTTTGTAGCCAACTTCAAAAATTCATATCTAGAGCTAGGAGTGTCCAAATTGAGTGAACCAAATTTTGTTGGATTCATCATGAAGTGTAATAGTTGATAAAAATATGAAACCAGCTGTTTGGGATATTATTCTAGGAGAATTAAATTGAGCTAGATAAGTGCTTTTAAAGTTGTTTCCATCTTGTAAAATGCATATCTTGAGCTAGGGAAGTGCAAAAATTGTCATTTCAATTTTACTAGTCTTGTGTTGATATGCTCTAGCTATGAAAAATGCTAAACCTACAGTAGGTATATTTGGAATATGGTCTTCCTATTTAACCTTGATTAATTGCTAGTTTCTAGTGAAAATAAATGGGGTAAAAATACATAACTAATGATCATGCAATTTTTTACACAGTGTTATTGTGCTAGGATGAAAGTAAGAAAAATATGAAATCTATTGTTTGACACTTTTCACTAGGCTAAACTATTTTTGCTAAAATAAGCCTATGCAACTTGTCATTTTTGTAGAGATGGCTATACTTATCTAAATAGCATGAATTTTGTACAGTAGACTTTTGAGGTCATATGTAGGATACTATAATTTTCTTAGAATTTATTGTGCAATTTTGATATATGTTCTTTATTTCACCTTAGTGTCCAAATAAATGAACAAAGGTATTTAAATAATTTATTTGGGCTTGACCATTATGTTTTCTAAAGTGTATATGATGTCTATGAACTGTTGGTACCATTAGTTGTGCCCATATTTAATTGCTTATATGCAGTGAAATATTAATTGCAATATAATTCAATTATAGTGACTATTTTGGACAGTTTCTGTTGTTAAGTAAATTGCATGGGTAAAATGATGTTTGTTGTGAATCTTGTCAATAACAAAGTTGTAGATAACTTACTTATCTTGCTCGTGTCAAATTTTCATGGACATAGGCTAAATGGTTTGAGAGTTATAGCTGTTGGAAGTTGGTCTCCAGAAATATTTATTCTCTGGAATTTCTGGACAGATCTGGGAAATTGCTTGTTTGACCTTGATAGCCATTGAATCATCTTGAGATGACTATAAGAAAGTTGTAGGCAGTTTTATAATCTTTCCATAAAGTCCAAGATCATAGTATTTGGTAGAGTAGAACTCTATATATGGCCAAAATAAGTAGATGTTGTTTACAGTCCAGGAAATGACTAAGTCAAATTGTAATTGTTTGTCTTATGTGATGCTTGTGTAGATGCTTAGACTAATTGAGATTAGTTTGTTAGCTATAGGTTCTAAGCCTCTTACTGATGATGAACAATTTTACCTTAGGTTACTAGAATTTGGTGAGTGGATGTTTCTTGTACTATAGAAGAGATATGCACCTACTCAGTAAAGATCAACTAGAAGAAAGTTATACATCTACTTGGTCAACGAATGTTAAACTTATCATACATCTTGTAGATAACCATGCTCATGCATATACACTTCATTAGGTCATCTCATCTCTTATGCATTCATTATACTCATTTGTGCATATGCATGCAATAGGTTCCCCGGAAGGAGTGACACTACTCGAGTTCGAACCCGAGCGTAAGGAGGAGCAGCAGGTAGCCTAGGAGCAGGAGGTTTAGGTAGAAGGAGAAGTCAACGTGGAAGATCTTCCTAAGTGTCCTGACCACCAACCTTCCTCATTTCTGAAAGGCAAGCCTAGAGCATTCTAAGCCTCCTATGTTTTCCAAATATCAACTTGAGTCCTTTTATGTTGATGCATTAAGTACTCAGAGTTGATTGGAACCACTTGCTACATATAATTTCCTTGTCTAAACAAATATATCTTGAATCCTATGTAGGTCTAGGATCGAATATATGCTTAGTCATGCTTAGTTCGGTAGAAGTTGGGTGATTTCCTATCACCTGTGAGATATAGGTAGATATCTGGTCACGGTTGGCTATAATTGCTATCGTGAAAATAACCATGTGTTGATGAATAAAAAGGAGACCGGGCGGGATTGTGATATTGAAGCAACAAGGCATGGAGGTCTTGGTGCCTATTTATCCATGTCTGTGTCGGTTAAGGACTGATTCGTTGTACGTCCTCATGTCATGTTGAATGCATGCCTAGCACTTAGTTGGCCGAATAAGTCGTTCCGACCACGAAGCCAAGTAGCTCAACTTAGGCCAGGACCCGTAAGTAAAAGTGTGTACACTAAAGGAAGTAAGGATGTGCGGGGAGCCAGTGGTGTGAGTCCAAGGGCAGGCCGAGCCTGAACTTCCTGGTGGACTGGTAGTATCCCTAAGGGTGCGGCGCTGCTCGAACCCACGACTATACCTGAATTGTACCAAAGGTGACCTGACGTGACCCCGATGGGGGAAGTATGGGTTTGTGTTAGGAATAACTCCCCAGCTTATTGGAATCAATTCAAGTCGCCATCTCTCCCGGATAGTGAGAACTTGACTGAGCAGCGGCAACATAGCATTAATTGATGGAACTTGATGGTTATGATGATGCTCAAATTAATACACCAGATATGGTTACTAATGCTTGTTAGCTTAATCACGTGATTGCTCTAGTATATGTGCTAATCTAGAGATGCTAAATTGAATAGGTATTCAATTTGATGCTAAAGATATTAAATCTCCAAGTTATGTTTCTTAAGCTTTTGTGCAAAATGTTGTCAAGCTATCTCCACCGATAAACCCTTGCATACTCCTTTGTGACATATTATTTCTGGTTTACGACAGGTATGTCTAGCTGAGTACATTCTCGTAGTTAGGGTTTATTCCCTCTTGTTGTAGATGATATGATGTTTCATGGGTAATGTAAGAACTGCCTTCATCCTGCTGTGGATGAGAACTAAACCATGGGGCATGGTACTCCTAAGTTATCCTCTCTGTTATGCTTTTGCTAGAAATGACCGTGGTTCTAGCATGTATTTGAATTAAGTGTGATGTTGATGTCAAACTACTTTGCATCCGCTATTTGAACTTGGTTTGTAATAACTATGTGAATTCCGATGTATGTAAGATACTTGTTAACCATTTGTGAACGGTGATGTAACATGTGACTTGTTATGTTGAATCATGTATGATCTTGGTTCGTATGTTGGTTGGTTTGAGATCCTTCGTGATTTCATCAGACAATCAGGTTTATATGGGCTCAAGTATGATAGCTTGATCGCTTTGGTGATTGCTATTGTACTTGTGCTCTTATAAATTGGATGGTTCTGTTATAGCGCCTTTGGTAGATAGCTCTTCGACTGCATCCATGCCCTCCAATTCATCGAGCAGAAGCGAGAGTTCCACTAATTCCTGGGTTGAGCGGAGTGACCAAGTTTTGCCTACCGATAATATCAAAAACCAACCTAAGGGGGAGGAAGCTGTCGAACAGGATGATAGTACCAGGTAAACTGTGTGAAAGGGCCATGACGAAGATGATCTGCCCTGCCCCTCTATCTCCGACCAGTCGGAGCATGTGTTAGTTGTTGATTCTGAGGGGACTCCCCCGATTGTGCTGCCCACAAACTGCTCGTTTTACCTCGGTCGGTCGAAGGTGACTCATAACTTGATCCAAGAGTATGTGAATAAGGATTATTTGAGACCTTTGACTACAAGTTATTTTTTCCCTCCTAGCGATGAGGTAATACCATAGCCGAAGCCCTATGAAGCTGTGGTATTTCATGATTACTTCATCGCAGGGTTGGACTTCCCTCTAAAAGGTTTCGTCAGTGAAGTATTATGATGGTTCGAGATCCAGTTACACCAACTGACACCCAATGCATTTGCCCATCTAAGTATTTTCGCTATGGCGATGAATATGATGGGTCATGTGCCAAATACTGATATGTTCATATGTTTTTGTGAAACGTGGCACAAAAGGAGCGAAGTCTGGGATCCTATCATTGGGAAAAAGCTGCCGCTTGAATTTGGGGCTTTCAATTTTGTCCCGAAGAAGACTTACAGCACCATTACTATTGTGCCAACATACCGTAACATGAGGCCCTAGTGGACCACATACTGGTTCTATCACCGAGTCTGCATCGATGGTGATGTGCAGGAAGCAGAGGCAAATGAATGGGAGCGTGCATCTCTGCTGGTTTCAACCCTTGCCGAGTGGAAGCGCAACCCGCTACCGACCTTTTTGAAGAGTACAGAGGAAGAGGCCCACAGCGGGGATGCCTTCGCTCTGACATCATGATTCTAGATTAATCGGGATCTGATCGAGGAATGTGTGGCTCTGGAGTGAAGGCCTTTGCAGACCTACACTCGCTTTCAGAATGTGGTGCAGCGCAGCGATTATCATGGCCCAATGTTGACATAGAACGGCCCGACCGTTTTACCAATGACAAATATTTCATCGAATTTGTCAAAAGGAAAGCTATTAAGATCTACGGCCTGTACCTGGATAAGGAGGAAGAGGACAAAATTACTAGTTTGGGTTCTTGAAAACGCATTAACCGAGTGTTCAATTTGATGGGGATCAAGTATGACGACCGACCTATTTTGGCCAAACAAAAGGATGAGGCTACCAAAAGAGCAAAAGGCAAGAAGCCTGGTCCGGCGAAAGACAAGAAAGCTGCTAATGAAAAAGGGCTGAGACCTGTTGCTCGAAAACGCAAGGCTTTCGAGCTTGGTGATGTGTGGCTAGGCCGCGAATTGGTGAAACCTTCTGAGAAAAGCCAAAAGTTTACCCTTGGCAGCTCGAACCACGGTAGTGGTGCAGCTGATGAGGAAGGGGTATGTAGGGATTTTTTATGCGCCTTCTTTTTGTGTTGTAGATTGTTTTCCGCTACTTATTTGCATAAACCTTTCGATTACAGTTTGTTGTATTTTCATTTTCCCTTTATCGCATTTTTGTTTTTGCCTTTGGCTTTTCAGGGTACCTCGACATCTGGCTGGATGGCTCCAAAAAGACAGATCGTTGTGACCTCCGCCATCTTTGATGATGATGATGCCTCCTTGATGGAGATGCCGGCCTTTCCGAAGGCTGTGCAGAAGAAGGATGTTCCCTAGGACGACGGCTTGAAGAAACACAAACTTGCGTCATCTCAGACAGAGAAAGCAAAAGGAACTAGCCAAGAAGGGTGCGAAAGGGTGGTTGCACTTGCGAAGCCCTCTAACAGTTGAGGGGCCGAACTAGGTAAGAGATGTTTCTACCATGAGGTAGCTCGGCTAACCCCTAATCTGGTGAAAGGCTTTCTTTTGGGTCATGGCCCTTTGATTTTGGGTGCGAAGGAAGGGGACTATGGTGAGCCCCGTTTCTATTTGGGGTCAAGATCATCGGGTGAAACGGACCTCACGAGGGAGGAGTCTTATTGAATTGCTCATTCTTTAGGTGCTGCATCAAAGGCTAACTTGGCCTACGGCTTTAACTTTTGCCAGATTGGGATACTACCGGGTGAAAACTCTGATGCTGCAAAATTTGCCGAGCAGTGTCAGAAGGCTCTAGTCACCCCCGAGATGGAGGACCTTTTACAGGTTGAAGACTCTGCATTAGCGAAGGCTGCCTCTTTTCATCTGGCTAGTGTGAGTGGTTTTTGCCCTCAACGTAGTATGTTTGCTCGGGTTTGCTCTGTGCTAACAAGGCCAAATGTTCCCTTTTTGGTGGTTGCAGGCTATGGTGCTAAGCAGCAGCCTCTATCGCCAGAGTAGTGCTACTTGCTAGAAGCTTGAGAGCAACAAGCTTGAGAGGGACCGTCGCATTAAGGAGCTCGAGAAAGAAGTCTCTGCCCTAGAGAAGAAACTAGAGGAAGAGAGGGCCGCACGAAAGGAGGCTGGCAAGGCCACCATAAAAGCTAAGAAAGAACTTGACAAGGGGCAAGAGGCTCATGAGAAGGAGCTGAATGCCTTCACTTCTCACTCCCGAGAAGTGATGGAACACTATCGTGATTGTTTGCATAGTTTGAGCGCTGATACTGAGTTCCCCGAGGAATGCACCATGGAGGAGTTCACGGTCTCGCTTCAGGGCGAAATGGAAGCTCTAGATGGCCACATGATGCTCGGGCATGACTTCACTGCTATCACCGCTTTTAAGGTGATAGGGCACAACCTAGTAGATGCCAGTGCACTCACCTGCTTAGCTTGACTATAAAGGAGTCTAACTACTATTGGTGAACCCTGTTGGAAGCCAAGGCCCTAGGCAAGAGATTCTTTGATGAGTTCTAGCATGCTAGAGGGAATGAAATGGCGATAATGCAAGGCGCTTGTAGCCATGGTCAGTTATCGTATAGCTGTCACTTTTTGCTCTCTTGCTTATTTCGAGTAACCTTTCCCTTTTGTAATTAATTGAAGCGCTTTAAATGGATTTCTTATTCTAACAGAGCACCGAAGAGAAAAAGGCCATAAACGAGACGATGTTGGCGTTCTTGGAGGAAAAAAGCCGTCGGGAAGCTGTGAAAGCTACGGCTGATGGCGATGGTGCTTCTCCAGCTGCTTCTTTTAGAACAGCCCCTAAAAGCTCAGCTGCTGGGGCAGCGCGCGCCGGTGCTGAAGATAGGGTAGACGCTTAGGTATTTTAAGCTTTTGAAACATTTGATGATTTGTTTGGGTGGCGAAGATACTTTTGTTGTTAGGGCTGAACGTGTCGGGTGTAAGGTTTGATAGATTCTTGCTTGAATTATGCTTGTGCGCAGGGCATGGAGCCTGCACAACCCACTAAAGTTTTATCCCTCTGATGATTAGGTGCATGGATTTCTTTGTTGGTGATGCTTTGTGGAGGTGCCATCGACAGAAGTTTTCGAACTCACGATTATTGACCTTTATATTGATGCGATAGATGCACGAGAAAGAACGAATTGTGAAGGAGTTTTTCACTACTTTCAACACATCGGTCCTTGCAAAATGCCGAAGGCTTTGGTGATGACTTCGTCGAGCTCGTGGGGAATCGCTTTTAGGCCTCGATGAGATTAAGGAAGAGCCGGTGGAGGAGCTTTCGCTGGACATAGAGAACCGCTGTTACAATTTTTATTATCACCCTAATGTGTAGGTTAGTTTAGAGGCCACGAGGGCATGTATTTGACTATTGGCTTTTTATCGTAAAAGAAATGACGTGAGAGCTTGTACATGTGTGAAGCTTCGGTTCATTGTGATTTGGCCCAACGAGGCTGCTCTAAATGGCTTCGTTCTCTCTTTCTTTTTTATGGATGTTTCTTTGTTTTTATTGCAATGTCTTGTGTGGCGGATGTGGTGTGGAGAGCTGGCAAATGGGTATATTGGTAGACATGCGGGGCCCTGTCGCTGCTCACTGCTTCTTGGCTCCAACATCTCTCGTCCTTTGGCAATTCCTTTGTGGTGATGAAAGGCTGATGCTTTGAGGTCTTGAGGAGCGAGCAACTGTGCCTTGCCCTTCCGATGTGCTGTAAATGGCCTAAATCACGTTATAGTGGCTTCGCGCGTCTTGAACCATTTCAGCTACCTGGTCGAAGATGGCTGGAGCTGTGAAGTTGCAAATAGTGCCTTTGGCAGGACAGGGGATGTTACATTTTCTCTTGCGGTATCCCCCATCCTACCCATTTCGCTGCCGGTTACCCTTAGTTCGCTCGGTGACATAGGGTTTGGCGCATGGCAATAATCATGTGCTTGATGCTCTCCAACTGCCTGTGCTCTCATTCTTACATGGTCTCTCACGATACCGAAACTTGATAGGGCTCTGCTCTATGCTTGTACAACCTTTTGCTCCATGGGCGAAAAGGCTGACGGGTGTCTATCGCTCTTAACTCCTGACTCCGCTCATTCGTTGCTCTCAATCTACTTTCTCCTATTTCTGATCCTCCTCACATCTCTGCTTCCTATGCTCTTGTGACTTGGATGCCCTTAGGACCAAGGTTCCCTTTTATAGGGCTTCTGCTGGTGCTAGGGCTTTTACTCCAGTTGGGTGAGGTAGATGAAGTGGTTACGGTGGGCGCAACTTATTAAGTGTAGCTTCATGTTGTGTACTTCGTGGCATTTACTAAATGATACTACCCTTTTTGCTGAGAGAATGATCCCCACCCCTGTGGGCTATGGCGGGGGTGGCGCTATGCCTCTGGTCCCTTATTGTGAAGAAGGCAGTTGAAAAGCGAACACACGATTGGCTCTAGTTCCTAGTATTGTTAAGTGAAAATGACTCCGTCCGCCCACTTTTTAGGGCGAGGGGCCCCCAACTTTATAGGTCAAGGGGATGGTGAAAAGCCGAACGCACGAGCGATTCGGGTGCCAGCCCTTGGCATTGCCTAAGCAAAGAATGGCATCGTCTCTCCCAACTTTTTAGGTCAAGGGGATGGCAAAAAGGTGAACGCACGAGCGACTCGTGTGCCAACCCCTTGGCATTGCCTGAGTGAAGAATAGCGTCGTCCCCCCAACTTTTTAGGTCAAGGGGATGGTGAAAAGGCAAATGCGTGAGTGACTCGAGTGCCAGCCCCTCGGTGTTGCCTAAGCAAAGAATGGTGCCATCCCCCCAACTTTTTAGGTCAAGGGGATGGTGAAAAGGCAAATGCGTGAGTCACTCAGGTGCCAGCCCCTCGGCATTGCCTAAGCAAAGAATGGTGTCATCCCCTAACTTTTTAGGTGAAGGGGATGTCAAAAAGGCGAATGAGCAAGTGACTCAGGTGCTAGCCCCTCGGCTTTGCCTAAGCGAAGAATGGCACCGTCCCCCCAACTTTTTAGGTCAATGGCGAAAAGGCGAACACACAAGTAACTCAGGTGCCAGCCCCTTGGCGTTGCCTAAGCAAAGAATGGCACCATCCCCCCCAAGTTTTTAGGTTGAGGGGATGGCGAAAAGGCAAACACATGAGTGACTCAGGTGCCAGCCCCTCGGCATTGCCTAAGCGAAGAATGACACTATCCCCCCAACTTTTTAGGTCGTGGGGATGGCAAAAATGCAAATGCGTGAGTGACTCGAATGCTAGCCCCTTGGTGTTGCCTAAGCGAAGAATGGTGCCATCCCCCCAACTTTTTAGGTTGAGGGGATGGTGCAAAGGCAAACACGCGAGTGACTCGGGTGCCAGCCCCTCGGTGTTGCCTAAGCAAAGAATGGCATCGTCCCCCAACTTTTTAGGTCAAGGGGATGGCAAAAAGGCGAACACACGAGCGACTCAGGTGCCAGCCCCTCGACGTTAACTAAGTGAATAATGGTGCTGTCCTCCCCCAACTTTTTAGGTCGAGGGGATTGCAAAAAGGTGAATGCGCGAGTGACTCAGGTGCTGGCCCCTCAACGTTGCCTAAGAGAAGAATGGTGTTGTCCCCCCCAACATTTTAGCTCGAGGGGATGGCAAAAAGGCCAACGCACGAGTGACTCAAGTGCCAGCCCCTTGGTGTTGCCTAACAAAGAATGGCACCATCCCCCCCAACTTTTTAGGTCGAGGGGATGGCAAAAAGGCGAACACACGAGTGACTCCAGTGCCAACCCCTCGGTGTTGCCTAAGCAAAGAATGGTGCCGTTCCCCCCAACTTCTTAGGTCGGGGGGATGGCAAAAACCTCAGAGCATGATCTCTTTTGAAAAAGTTTTATTTATATGTTAAATAATTTACATGAGTGCCTGCATCTCTGGGCTAGGTGTACTGGCAGAAATTGTACAATCAGTAGTTTTCCTTCCGCCTTTTGGGCTAAGGCCTCTGGCTTTTTTATTTGCTTAGCCAAAGAGAATTGGTTAGGTTAGTGGCCGAATTAGCTAAATTGTTCAGTTCCCTAATACTCACGCGCTTCCCAGCGCAGAGCTGCTGCCCTTTTGGATGGCAGTTGTTCCTCCATGTTTGCTTGTCTTTGGGACCACCGTCATTGTGCTGAGCCATCCTCTAGCTCTACATGTATCAATAATCAGGTGCTCACTCCTTTTGGATAATATGTTGCCTGAGCTTTATGTTTCCTCTCATGATAACTACATTTTGCTAGTTGGTGCTTTATGTTTGAGTACCCTTTCGCCCCATGCGTAGGCTATCGCGCTATTAGCGGTGTCTATTTTCTACCCCTCCCTTAGGTGTCTTTGACTTTGCTTGTGGGCTATCACTGGGACCTAGGGGGTTTGGGTGCTTTATTTATAGGATTTTGGTTGCTTGCCCCTAATAAATTTTGCTAGCTACGGTAGGTTGTTGCATTTATTCACTGGGTTTGGTTCTAGGTTTGAATGTTTTTCTCCTCTTTGCAAGGCTCGCCTAGCGCGTGTATTCGCCGTTACCTAGGAAATGATGAGCCCCTATTCTTTTTGGTTCCATAGGCTTTTATTTTCTCACTCTCTTCTTTTTAGAGGTTGAAACATATGCTTGCCTTTAGGCTTTGGTTTTGCCCTCTCTTCTTTCCGGGGGGTGAAGGCTCTAGTTTGGTTTTGGTGAATTGATGAAACCCTAAGTGCTAACCTAGTTTATCAAAGTGATCATAAGATAGGTAGCACATTCCAAGTGATGGAGCAATTGGTGGAGATCAAGATGATGGTGGTGGCCATGTTGATCAAGTGCTCGGCTTGGAAAAGAAGAAATAGAAAAACAAAAATCTCAAGGCAAAGGTGAAATTTGATAGGAGCTTTTTGGTTTGGTGATCGAGACACTTAGTGAGTGTGATCACATTTAGGATCGATAGTCATACTATTAAGAGGGGTGAAACTCTTATCAAAATATGGTTATCAAAGTGCTACTAGATGCTCTAACTCATTGCATATGCATTTAGATCTAGTGGAATGCTAACACCCTTGAAAATGTTTATGAAAATATGCTAACACACGTGCACAAGGTGATGCACTTGGTGGTTGGCACATTTGAGCAAGGGTGGAGAAGTTGGTAAAGTGAAGGAGGTGATTGTCACTGAAAAACAGTGACCAGACGCTGAACATGCGTTGACCGTACACTGGGCCGCGAGTCCGGTCATTTATAAAAAGCTTGACGCGCTCGGGCTATGACTTGGGCAATGACCGAACGCTGGGACAACTTGTGACCGGACGCATCGATGCTGAGTCTAGTCAAGCTAATGTATGGTGATGTGGCAGCATGCAGTAAGGAGAACGAGGCCCTGATGCTAGGTGAGTCCGGTTGAGGATCACCTGATGCCTCCCGTGCGCGCGCCGCTAGCTAGCTCACCTCACATGCTCGCTAGCTTGACCCTACTCGCCTATTTGGAGAATCGAGCGCCCTCCCTTGCATCATGCTTGCACATTATCTGCTCTCTCTCTCTCTTGTCTCGCTGCTTCACGCCATGGTAGACGAGTTCGCTCCACCGTTGTCGTTCCCTTCCCCATCCCCCTCCACCCTGGCTTGCCACTCGCTGCTCCTCCTCAACTCGTGCCGCTCCCACAGCACCCTTCCTTGGTCAATGCCACCGTTGGAGCACAGCTAACCACGATGGCGCTGCTGTAGACCCATCGGCGCAAGTGACTGGGCCGCCTTAGGCCATCTCTGACCGAGCCGAGTCCACCCATGGGTGCATGCCGGTCCCCTGATGCTCCACCACCACTCCCCAACCGACGGCACGGCCTCCTTCGGCCTTAAACGGCGAGCTCCCGCGCGTCCTCTGCTCCAACTCGCGTGAAGGGCCTCGTGCAGCAAGTAGACAAAAAGTGAAGGGCCTAACTGCAAATCTGTGACTCCGTTGAATAGTGCCTATAAGGACCTTTTCGCTGGAATTTATTTTCGTCGAAGTTTAGGGGCCTCGGTGCAAGTTTGTTTTTCTTGTATGGCTGAAGCTTTGGAAAATCATAATAAATCATAGAAAAATAGTAAAATAGGAAATAAAGACTTTTTGGAATCCTTGTGAGTAGATCTACACAGTAGAGTCATCTTATGATATATGTTAGTAGAAGGTTTTTGCTATTTTTATTTATCTAGGTTAATTAGGGTTTTCTAGGGATAAATTCATATCTAAAGTTGTGGTGCTCCAAATGAGGTGAAATTTTATGGTAGGCTACTGATGTTATGTGTGTGCTGTGGTAAAAATTTCATGGTAAGTGGATGCAGTATGATTGATTTATTGATTTAACTTGTTTATTACTTAATAAATGGTTTTAAATAAGTTATAATTTTTATGAAGATGCAAAAATGGAAAAGGTGGTTCCATTACCTTGGTATAATGTTGTTGTGTCATGTTGATACTATGGCCATGTGTTTGCAGAAAATAGTGTGTTTTAGATTTATCTTGCTCTCACATGTTTTCTTGCATTAGCAATTTGTCTTTTTTGTAATAATTAATCTATAAAACTTGAGCATGTGAAATTTGTGCAGTAGCCACGTTTTGATAACATATACCACTCATAAAAGTCTCAGCCCCAAACTAGTTGTTCTCATATATCACTAAAATTATATATATATATATATATATGTTTATTGGGAAAAAGGATTAATAAAAGCATAATTGTAGATAAATCTTGTAATTGTATTTGGTGATGCTTTGAGTGATTGGGGTTCAATAAAGTGTTGCTAAGTATGTTAGTGGTGATTGAAGTTCTTGAATGGCTCATGTGTGCATGCTCTTTGTTAGCAAAACAAGTGAAACATGAAATTGTTACATTCTGAAATGGTTGCATGTGCATTTTCTGTTGTGATGATAACTTCGTGGAACAAATGATGTTTCTATAAATATGGTGAATACAAAAGTTGTATATAATTTCCTTATATTGCTTGTTCTAAAATTTCATGATTTTAGGCCTGATGGTTTAGTAGTTATAGATTTTAGAAGTTGCTGTCAGGTTTTTGCATGTCCTCTGGACAGATATGAATGAATATATTGTTTCGCTCATTTAAACATGGAATCATGTATTGATGATAATAGGAGAGTTGTATTTCTTTTGTTAAGATTTTCAAAATGTCTAAGATCACTGGTTTTGGTGGTCTAGAACTCCAGTTATAGTTGTTCAAAGTGGAATGGCAGGTTTTGTCCAAATCTGGACAGAGATGCCTTCTTGGTGTTGTTTAACCTTGTTAGCTATAGAATCATATAATGATTATAATAATAAAGTTATATATAATTTAATATTATTTCTATAAAGTTACGGATCATGCTTGTTGGATGCATATAACTTGAGATATGCATTTCTGAAGTTACTATCAGTTTTCTGTCCTTAGTTGTATAAGCTCTGCTTCATGATGGATTTTGACCTGGATATTTGTTGAATTAGCTTTTGGTGTTAATAACAAACTTTTAGATAATTTAATTAGCTTCCCATAAAGTCTAGGATCACCCATTTTTTAGGCTTATAACTCCAGTTATGGTTAAATTGAATGGCTGCTATGTTGCTATCCAGGTTTTGTGCATATACTTGAAGTTGATTGCTTATGCTTGATCTTGATTGTATGATTACTAGGATTAGCTTGTGCTAGATGATTCCTTAAAGTATCTTAATTTGAGTGCCTCATTGGTGAATGCTTGGTGTTATTTTCTTGCTACCTTACTATGACAAGCCTGTGCAATAATTATTTAAATGGCTTGCTCTCTAGTGCTTAAGTCAATATGATGTTACCTTGTTCTTGCCTTTGTATGCCTCTTGCAGTGCATCATGAGTTTTATTCCATGCATTCATACATCTACATTTTTCATCTCATCTAGGCAAGCTAGCTGCACCATGTGAAGGATGTGATGTTGGAGCTGAACCCGCAGATGGAATTTGGTGAATCCATCCAGAAGATGGAAGGACTAAGCAAGTGCCGAGATGGGAGATGCTCACCAAGTGAGTGTCATCTAACAAACACTAACCTAGTGTTGGATCCTAGGCAAGCTCCAAAGCATGCTAAGTCTCCTATGTTTTACAAAACTTCACTTGAGTCCTTTTATGTTTGATGTATTAGGTGATAAGAGTTGAATTAAAACCACTTGATGCATAGAACTACCTTGTTCAGATATATATACACCTTTAACCCTATGTAGGTCCAGGATCGAATATATGCTTAGCCATACTTAGATCGGTAGAAGTCAGGTGATTTCCTATCACCTGTGAGATATAGGTGGATACCGAAGTATGGTTGGCTATATTTGCTATCGTGGAAAAGAACCATGGGATAATGTAAATAGAGGCCGGACGGAGTCTATGTGTAGGTTGACTCATGTGAATCCGTCTGTGCCGATTAAGGACCGTACCGTTGTTGGGCGCTTCTAACAAGATTGAACACATGCCTCTCACTTAGCTGGCTGGATAACTTGTTTCGACTGTGAAGTCGAGTAGCTCAACTCAGGTCGGGCCCCGTTCTGTTAGAGTGCGCACTCTGGATGGTAGTAAGGATGTGCGGGGAGCCAGACGTGAGCCCAAGGGCAGGCTGGGCCTAAACGTCCTGGCAGCTGGTTGTCCCTGATTGTGCAGCACTGGGCGAACCCATGAAATTTGGACCTGAGTTGTACCAAAGGTGACCTAAGGCTACCATGGCTGGTAGACCTGGGTTTGTGTTAGGAATAAATTCCCAGCTGGTTGAAATCGATTCGAATCGTAGTCTCTCCCGGACAGTGAGAAACTTGGCTAGTACCAACATCATAGAAACTGTATTATGGAATATGATGGTTCTGATGAATATGAAAATCTTACATCGGCTATGGTTACTATTGTTATGCTAATAAATGCTATACCACATGTTTGGCATAGGTTAGTTGCTCATCTAGAGATGAATAGCTATAATTAACTTGATGACCGAATGATAAAATGTATAGCTGAATTAGTGGCTTTTTATGCAAAATGTTGTCAAGCTAGCCCCACTTATAAAGCCTTGCATAATCCTTGGCGTCATTTTATTTCTAGTTTATGACGGGTAAGTCTAGCTAAGTACATTCGAGTACTCAGGGTTTATCCCACCATGTTGTAGGTGAAGTTTTTGGCCTGCTGAAGATGGTGGCTAACCGCCGGTGGGCTCGGTGACTCTATTTATTTCTTATCTATATACTTTTTTCAGAGGATGTCACTTATGCTAGCAATGTATTTGGAACTTATATTAATGTAATCCTTTGAAAGCTATGTTGTTTTTCTTTAACCGGTTTTGAAACCCAAACTTGTACTATTATTTGTGAACCCATTTGTAATACTATTTCCACTGCAACTCTGTGTATGTGATGTGTATTTACTTAATCATGCGATCTTGGTTATGATGTCGATTTACCAAGGTCCTTCGTGACACTCGATGGACTACCGGGTTTATATAAGTGAAAGTATGCGTGTGTCAACGTGTTTGCGGGGACAGCCATACTTGATCTTGTATAAATTGGGTGGTTCTGTCATAGCTGGCATTAGAGCAAGATTAAGCATAATACTATCATGTACATAGTTTTAAAAGCCAAGTTTTGGTTTTAAAAAGCCTATTTTGACTAAAACTTTAGCTACAGGAAAATTCGTCAAAACTAATTTGCAAAACTATGCTAGCGACAACCTCCAGTTAAGCCCAATTAAGGACCTTTAGGTGGCAATAAGTAAACTAATACTAACTAGGGGGATTTACTTTCTTGCAATTTTTGTTTTGTCGTCCATACGGCGTGCTATTGTATGGATGCCATTCGCTTGAATGGTAATGTATGGATCAATATACCTCTACGCCAAGGTAAGATGGTGAGTGGCATGACCGCAAGATGTGAGCATGTGGTCAAAGGGGAGAGATAGTTTGATACTTCAGTATATATATCTCATATATATACTGAAGTATTTAATTGTGGGTTAGCTTTGGTACGGCTATATATGCATATTCTATATGTATGTATAGACATATTTACTTTCGGGTAGCTTTGATACGGAACTATATATATGGGTATATATATATGGAAGTATTTCGCTTGCAACCTAGAGCCTAGACTTTCATTTCTACATATACAATTGTAGGGTTGGGCTGAAATGAAATCCTTCTGCAGGTACGCTAACCACGAATGCATACATTGAATGTAGCTGACGACTAGGAATATATCGAGAGAGTATGTGTTATGCCACCGACATAGAACGTGATTGCCACCTTAGGCTGGCAATTTCGTGAGGATGAATAGGACTGTAACAACCCAAAAAATCCACACACCAAAAATCACAGCTACAAAATTTTTGTTTTTAACCCCATGCAATGTTGAGTGACAACTGTAGGAGCCAACCCTAGGTGTTGCATTAGTTGTAACCCAACTAGACAATCTCATGAGCATGGCATGTCATTGTTAATTATGTATATTAAAAATTCTAACAAATAAAGTGTTGCATACATTGTCAACTCAAATTGTGATTTGGATTTCCAATTGCTTTACAACTTCTTTGAAGTAATAAACCACAAAGTAATTATTAATCAAACCAAAGAATAAATGCTTAAAATGAAAACCATTTCTATTTTTGTATAACAAAACTACCACTATTTTTGTTACACAAAATAGCTAAATAAAGTTCCTAATATATATAAAAGAGTGTTGTGGGCCTCACATCTAAAAATCCAATGAATAAGGTACACCAGATATGAATTCAAACTCCAAATCAAATTTGAATTCAAATAAAGAAGAAGAAAAATAAAATAGAAAAAGGAAAGAAAATAATAAAGCCTCGCAGCCGCCTCGGCCTGCTCGGCCCGCTAACCAGCCCTGCATCGCGCGTAGGCCGGCCCAACCCGCGTGACCGAACGACCGTCCCAACAAGCCGGCCCAGCACGCCGCTCACGCCCGCGCGCCCATCTGCCCCACCTGCTGCCGCTGCCACCCGGACCCCACGCGTCAGCCACTCCCGGCACAGTGCCTTCTTCCTCCCCACGCCGGCATCTCCTCCCGATCGAGTCCCGACCAAAGCGACAGGCGTGGGCCCAGGGTCACGCAGATCGCCTGGCCATGTTCCCTTGGCGCCGTGCCCACACAACCCCTACGCCAACTACCCCGCGCCTTGAACCGTCCGATGCGTTCGGCGCATCGCCTGCCATCTGCCCCGTCCGCCATGGGTGGAGCTCGGACCTTGGGGCTATAAAGCGACGCCCAGAGCGCCCTAGGGATCCCTCAGCCCACCGCCGCCGTTTGGTGGCCCAACTGCCCGCATCACTCCGAGAGAAGAGGGCCGAGAGGGAAATTCGGAAGAGGGAGGTGAGCGGGGGGCTCGGAGACATCGATCACCGGAGCTCGGAGCGCCGCCCCGAGCGCCTACCCTAATGACGTGGCTACCACCACTAGGCAGCGTCTCGCCACCGCATCACCACCAAACGCCACCAAGTACCACTCGGTGAGTTCCTTTGTTGAGACACCCTCTTAGCCCATGGATGCCATCACAGTGCACGCGCTCGCCGCGCTCGCAACGCCACCGTTATGGCACGGCCACCGCATGCGCATCCGACCGCCTCGCTAGACTAGGAAGTAGCCGTAGAGCACCGCCGTGACGCCTGGAGGATAGCTGCGTAGACCAAGACACCGCTAGCCGGCCACAGCGCCTTGGCCACAAGCACCGGACCTCGAGCTGAGTTCCGCCATGCACCACCACCGCGTGCGAACTCCACCACACCCTATGGTCGTCGTCGATGCTACATCATACCTACCGCTAATCGTCTGAAAGAAAACGGGGCACCAGGACCCCTAGAACTGCCCCTAGATGCCGCACCGGCGAGCACCGCCACGCCGAGCCACCGACCACCGTGGCCAGAGCCCTAGGAAGCCCTGGTCGCCACCTTGACCCCACCACCGTACTCGCCGAGGCCTGGCGATGCTTTTTCCCACCTTAATTGAGCGCTAGCGCCGTTGTGGGAGCTCGCCGGTGAGCTCACCACCGGCGGGAGCATGCTGGGGAAGGAAGTAGAGGAATTCCCCTCGCCGGCCACACGCACATGCACCCGGTGCACGTAGACCATGCCCAAGGAAAGAGAAATAGACTCGGTCCACCGAAGACCCAGCCTACGGTCCATGGACCGTGAACACAAGTCCACCGTGAGCCACGTGGTGTGGGCTGATCTGTGAACCGAAGCCCAGTGGAGGCCCTTGGGTATGACGTGGCAGCGCCATAGCATGCCACGTGGTGGGCCAAAGCCCAGCCCATATCCAGGCCCAACTGGCCCAGTTTTGACCCGACCTGTGTTTACCGTTGACTGGGCAACGTTGACCGATTGACCGAGCCCACATATCAGCGACACAGAGACTCTGGACCCAGTTGTCAGTGGGTGACATCATGACGACGTCACATGGGTCCCACCTGCCAGTAACAACATAGCTGAGGTGACGTCATGATGATGTCACGGTGACGTCAGCTGCTGATGTCAGCAGCTCTGGCCCCACCTGTCAGGGACTGATGTCACGGTGACGTTGACTCGCCGTTGACTTGGCGTTGACTTTGACCGGACCCACATGTCAGTGACCCAAGAGCCCCTGGTCCCACCTATCGGAACTGATGACGTTGATGACGTCATGCGGACGCCAAGATGACGCCAGCGGGACCCCACCTGTCAGCTCGGAACCAAGATGATGATGCCATGCTGATGTCATGCTGGCGTCAGCATGCCACGTGGACCAGTCATAGCGTGACACGTGTCAGCCCAGGATTAATTCAGCCTTATCCCATTTTCAGAAATGGATTTAATCTTCGAAAATTCATAACTAATTCATACAACCTCAGAAAAATATGAAAGCAGGACCAAAATTCATCTAAAATCGAGCTCTACGTAATCAACCCATGTTTGAGTGCATTTGTCTCTTTTGAATTTTCATTGCTTCTTTGTGTTATACTATAGACATCGCTAACGCGTCTATAATGCGATCGTTTGCAGACTCGGAGGAGAACCAGACGGACGAGGACTGAGAGTACCATGAGGAGTACGGAGACGACTACACTGAAGGTGCCACATCCCACCCAATCTCATAGCACCTATTACGCATGGCTAAAATAGAAATGCTAGTGCTTTACTTTATTGTTATGATCACACTATGATAGGACTTGCATGGTAGTATGCTTTCTTGATGGCCTTTACCTTGACGCAACCTTACCCCTGCTCACCCTGCTGTTAGGCTAGTCACATGCTTGCTGATATATTTCATTGCTTATTACTTCTACCACACTTGTACTACATTGATGCGTGGTGGAAAACTGGGGTTATATGGACTATGGGGAGAGTGCTGCGTGTGTGACTTGGGTGCGTGGAGGGTGAGGGTTGTGTCGACCAAGTTGGAGTATACGACGAGCCTGGGGCAAGTCTTGCCGTGGGGTGCTACCTGGGCACCCCTGGAATGGATACCTATGGTGGATAAATGGTATATGAGGTGGCCCTAGGTGTGAACCTGTGATGGGAGGAGCCTAGGGTGGAGGTGCTGTGGTGGCACGGTAAATGGAAACCCTGATGAAGACATCCTGGCTTGGTCATCCCTAAGGACTTACTAGTACTCAGATTCACCGGGAAGCCTTACGTACCACTCGCCCTATATGGTGCTGGACGGCCGGACTACTTGGTCGGATGTTGCCACTACTGCTAGGTTGATAGCGGACAGTGCGAGGGAGGTACGGGGCACAGAGGATTTCCCCCACACCCTTCCGAGACTTCATGGAGACCTTGTGGACCCTGCTCATGACTCATAGTTTCAGCCACCCTAGACTAGACTTGGGGTGTACTAGGGCTGAATGGTTGAGTGACATTATCCTAGGCTAGCAAGCGGCTGGAATCAGCCCAGTTGACGACGGTCAGTGAGGAAGGCGGATCTTGTGGTTATATAAAACCTCTGCAGAGTGTATGGTTGATCGATCGATACATATGCCGACTTGTTGGCTATGGACCTTTCCTAGGTTTTGCTTAAACTAGATAGTGAGATGAGTCCTTCTCTTCTCCCCCTGGGAGTGAGTGTTCGGACGTAGCCAGGGGCTACGGGCCATGAGGCAGTGCCGAGAGGGAGTTGGCCTGTCGACTGAGCAATGGTATGGTGATGGTGTGGAGATGGTGGTGTTTCGATCCCAGGATCGAAACCTGGCTCTGGACGGAAATGGGGTGGAATGGGTGTGGGAATGGTGTTAAAACTTGACCAACTATTATTATATACTTGATATGCTAATACATAGGAAACCCCAGCCTTATAGTTTCCTTTTGATTATATCCAACTTGCATCTAATTTCCACAAAGCAATGCTCATAGGGTGGGAGTGGCCAGTACAAATCGTACTGATAAATTTTGGCACACAGGTTCTGCTGAGGAGTATAGCTCCGAGGAGTTTGATGGTTGAGGGGTTCGTTCCTACGCTCTAGTTTGGCGATCTTATCTTCAAGCTATTCTGAATGAATGCTACTTTTGATTCCGCCAATGCGGCGATGTAATAATTTATGTAATTCCGCACTATTTGTACTCTGATATTATCGTTGTATGGATGTGATATTCAACTGGAATTTGGGTAATATGATCAATAACGGTCTTATTACACTTCGACTTTGTGGATTTCTCTTTGTGGAAATTAGGTCGTTTCAGTTGTTATCAGAGCCATACTTGACCCTAGGACGAAACCCTTAGAAATGGACGATAGAATAGGACGTGAACAGCCCTCCTTTCGGTTATATACCGACCTTGCATTTACTTTTATGCAAGGCTTATCTATTTATTGACCTACTAACACCTGGTTCCCTAAAACATGTAGATGGCAACGAACGTCGAATGGCGGCCTCTAGGACGGCTACCTCTGGACCAAGCCAAGCTTACCTTCAACCTACGTGAGCTCAGAGGTTTTGCACAGACCCTCTGCCGAGTTCTCATCACATTAGGAGTCCCTGTCAAGCTTGTCAAGGTCACCTGCACCGGGAAGTCAGCTCAGGAAGGAGGAATCGAAGGACCGGTTGTCACCTCAGTCGAGTTCCCAGCTGCGGTGTATGAGTTAGAGTAGATGACCCTATGTGGTCATGAGACATGTCAGTGGCTTCCATAAGTTGTACCCCATGATGTACCCCTTATGAGATGTAATATGAGACACTATGCGTAGTACGATTCTCACGAGTCTTCAAGTGTAGCTACTGGAGATGATGCTATGTAATAAAACCCATGTAATGAATGTTTTGGATCTTACTGCATCTTATGGATCTTATTGCTTCTTTGTAATGAGTGTTGGGTAGTCTAAATGTTTTTCTGTAAATCGTCAAAATCATGTAATCATACTGAATTATAAGCACTTATGGCACAAACACTAAAATTCCTATGATCCGTGTTGCAGATGTCGAACCGCCGATCTGCTCGCTTAATGAACCATGGACGTGCACCCACCCCCGAACTAGTCGAACCAAACGGGGGGCGTGGTGGAAACAACCGTGGCCATGGACGTGGAGGGATACCCTTCAACCTGGAGAATACCTCACCGCCTGCTGAGGAGAACATTCCGCCACCACCACCACCGAACCTGGCAGAAGTGATGGCACCGACCCTGACGCGCTTGTAGCCGATGACTGGCTCAAGGAGGTGGAAAAGAAGCTCGACCTCACCACCTTCACCGACAATGAGTGTGTTGGAGCTGCCACACACCAGCTCACAGGTGCAGCACGCACCTGGTGGGACAGTTTTAGTGATTCCCATGAGGACCCTACCAACATCTCATGGGATGAGTCTGCCGAAGCATTCACTAAGCATCACATTCCCAAGGGTATCATGGAGGCCAAAGCCGAGGAGTTCTGCAACATCAAGATGGGAAAGGACAGGGTGACTGAGTACACTACTCGTTTCACCAACCTTCTACGCTATGCACCTTCCTATGTTGTGAACTCTGAGAAGGAGAAGCTGTACTATTACCGCAAGGGACTTAACCCGCACATCAAACTGAAGTTTGGCGGTATTGAGAGTAGCACGTTGCGTGCTCTAGTGGATCACTGCATCTAGATTGAGAAGGACCATGCTGAAGCTAGAGAGGAGTACAGGGAGAGGAAGCGTAAGCCTGAGGAGTCCTTCCGTGGCCATGATCGCAAGAGGTTCCGCAGAGATGCACCATCCAGGGAACGCTCTTGCCACAACAGGGATGACAACCCTGGATCGAGTAGGGGTGGTGGTGGCACACCACCAAATACTCCCGCCCTGCTCAGGATCGTTACACTCGGGACCGTTATGCTCGAGACCGCAACACTCAGGACCGTTTCAACCGTCCCCGCTCATCGAATGAACGCCCAGCACCGAACCGCCCTGCACCGAGCACCGAAAACTGGAAGGCACCCGCGCCAACCCCTACAGGCGGTACGCCTTTCACCTGCTTCGCTTGTGGCCAACCGGGTCACAAAGCCACTGAGTGCCCTCAGAACTCAGCCGCTCAGAAGTCTCAGTTCAAGGAATCTGCTACTCATGGACGTCTCAACCATCTGGACGCCGAGGAAGCACAGGCTGCCCCTGACATTGTGTATGGTATGTTTTTAGTTAATGGCAATACCGCATCAGTTCTATTTGACTCTGGAGCAACTTGTTCTTACATATCATCCAAGTTTGCACGAGAGCATGGCCTGCCTGTAACCCCACTTGGAAAGCCTATCATCACCAGCTCACCTTTAGGAGACCTAAAGTGCACCCACATCTGTAAGGGAGTGAGTCTTACCATTGAGGGTCTTATCTTTAAAGCCGACCTAACCCTGTTACCTTCCACAAACCTAGATGTCATCTTAGGTATGGATTGGCTAACCATTCACCGAGGTATCATATCATGTTCACCTAGATACGTCCAAGCGACCCACCCATTAGGCCAAGTTATTAGATGTGAACTCCAGTCTAGAAAGTCCACTTCTATCCTATGTGCCCTTAAAGCCAGTTCAGAATCACAAAGAGAGGAGAAGACAGTTCATGATGTGCCCTTGGTTAGAGACTATCCTGATGTATTCCCTGAAGAATTACCGGGTATGCCACCAGACCGTGATGTAGAGTTCATCATTGATCTTTTGCTAGGAACAGGTCCCATTGCCAAGAGACCCTATCGCATGTCAGTTGACAAACTGGCCGAGCTCAAGAAACAGCTTGAGGAGCTCATCTTGAAGGGATATATCAGACCTAGTGCCTCACCCTAGGGATCCCCTGTTCTGTTTGTTAAGAAGAAGGATGGCTCAATGAGAATGTGCATTGATAATCGGAACTTGAACGCAGTCACCATCAAGAACAAGTACCCCCTACCAAGGATTGATGATTTGCTTGATCAGCTTTGAGGTGCCAAGTATTTCTCCAAGATTGATCTCAGATCTGGTTATCATCAAATGAAGATTCGAGAGAGTGACATCCCGAAGATAGCTTTTATGACTAGGTTTGGGCAGTTTGAGTTCACTGTGGTGTCCTTTGGACTCACGAATGCTCCCGCATACTTCATGAACATGATGAATAAGGTTTTCATGGATGAACTGGATAAGTTTGTGGTAGTATTCATTGATGACATCCTTGTTTATTCACCCACCACCGAAGAACATGAACATCATCTGAGAACTGTGCTTGAGAAACTAGCCCAACATCAACTCTACGCAAAGTTCAGCAAATGTGAGTTTTGGCTACAGGAAGTTGCCTTCCTAGGCCATGTACTATCAGCTGAAGGTGTTGCAGTCGACCCAGCTAAGATTGAAGCTATGAAAGAATGGGATCAACCCCGTAATGTGATAGAAGTCAGAAGTTTCTTGGGATTGGCTGGATATTATCGCCAATTCATCAAAAACTTCTCCAAGATAGTCTGTCCGATGACCAACCTTCTGAAGAAGACCAAGGAGTTTGAATGGACGCCCGAGTGTGAGCAAAGCTTCTAGGAATTGAAACAGAAGCTTACCACAACTCATTGCCTGATATCAGCAAAGATTTTGTGGTCTATTGTGATGCATCCCGTTAAGGACTTGGCTATGTATTGATGCAAGGTGGAAGAGTGATAGCTTATGCTTCTCGACAGTTGAAAGAACACGAGAACCGTTACCCTACTCATGATCTTGAGTTAGCAGCAGTTGTGCATGCCTTGAAGATCTAGAGGCACTACTTGATAGGCAACAAGTGTGATATCTACACCGATCACAAGAGCTTGAAGTACTTTTTCACTCAGGAAGATCTGAATATGAGGCAATACCGATGGCTAGAATTGATCAAGGACTATGACCTGGAAATTCACTATCATCCAGGAAAAGCGAATGTAGTCACAGATGCTCTCAGTCGCAAGAGTTACTGTCACATTTTGATCACTGAATCCGTACCACCTAAGCTCAAGGAAGAGATTGATGATTTCCAACTTGAGATACTACCACATGGCTTGTTGAATGAGCTCCGCATACAGTATGATCTCACAGATCGCATTCGTCAAGCTCAGAAAAATTGTGAAGAGATCGAATATCTCCGTGGTATGATGAAACTAGGCTACAAGACCAACCACCATGAAGATGAACAAAGGACCATCTGGTTCAAGGACAGAATCTGTGTACCTTCTGATCTAGCCCTATGAGAGGAAATTCTATCAGAAGCTCATGATTCTAAGTACTGTATTCACCTTGGAGGTTCAAAGATGTATCAAGACTTGAAGAAACACTTTTGGTGGAAAGGCATGAAGACAGACATTGCGGGACATGTGGCACGATGTGACACCTGTAATAGAGTCAAGGCTAAACATCAAAGGCCTGCAAGATTGCTGAAGCCCCTTGACGTTCCTGAGTGGAAATGGGAGAGCATATCCATGGATTTCATAGTTGGATTGCCCCGTTCATAGAAAGGCAATGATTCCATTTGGATGATTGTAGATCATTTGACCAAGGTTGCTCACTTTGTACCCGTTAAGACCAAGACCGATGCCAAAAAGTTAGCAGATTTATATGTTGAGCATATCCTTAGACTGCATGGAGCTCCCTCTGATATTGTATCTAATCGTGGTCCTCTATTTATGTCCCAATTTTGGGAAGCTCTGCACAAGTCCATCGGAACCAAACTTGATTTCAGTGCCGCTTATCACCCACAGACAGATGGACAGATTGAACGAGTAAATCAGATCTTAGAAGACATGCTCCGTGCTAGTGTATTGAATTATGGCTCTGATTGGGAGAAATGCCTACCTATGCAGAGTTCTCTTACAACAACAGTCACCAAGCCAGCATCAAGATGTCGTCGTTTGAAGCTCTATATGGCAGACCTTGTAAGACACCTTTGATGTGGTCTCAACTGGGAGAAAGATCATTCTTTGACTCCGCTAAGATTCAAGATGTCGAAGAAGGAGTTGCTCAAGTGAAGGAGAATTTGAGAATTGCTCAAAGTCGATACAAGAGCTATGCTGACAAAAGGAGAAGAGAACTTGAGTTCAATGTGGGAGACTTTGTCTATCTCAAGGTATCCCCGCTACGTGGAACTGTCAGATTCCATGTGAAAGGCAAGCTTGCCCCTAGATTTGTTGGGCCATACAAGATTTGCAAGAGGATTGGAAAACTCGCTTACAAACTTGAGCTACCCGAGGAATTGGCGGGTGTACATCCCGTATTCCATGTCTCACAGCTACACAAGTGTTTGAGAGTGCCCGATGAATTGATCCCGACTAATACACTTGACATTCAGAACACTCTTGAGTATAAAGAGCATCATATCAGAATTCTAGGTAGAGACACCAAAGAAACCAGAAGCAAAACAATTCCTATGTGCAAGGTCCAATGGAGCAATCACACTGAGAGAGAAGCAACATGGGAGAAAGAGTCTGACCTCCGGCTACAATATCCTTATCTCTTCCAAGGGTACGTTATGCTTGAATCTTGGGGACGAGATTCTGTTAAGGGGGTAGGACTGTAACAACCCAAAAAATCCACACACCAAAAATCACAGCTACAAAATTTTTGTTTTTAACCCCATGCAATGTTGAGTGACAACTCTAGGAGCCAACCCTAGGTGTTGCATTAGTTGTAACCCAGCTAGACAATCTCATGAGCATGGCTTGTCATTGTTAATTATGTTTATTAAAAATTCTAACAAATAAAGTGTTGCATACATTGTCAACTCAAATTGTGATTTGGATTTCCAATTGCTTTACAACTTCTTTAAAGTAATAAACCACAAAGTAATTATTAATCAAACCAAAGAATAAATGCTTAAAATGAAAACCATTTTATTTTTGTATAACAAAACTACCACTATTTTTGTTACACAAAATAGCTAAATAAAGTTCCTAATATATATAAAAGAGTGTTGTGGGCCTCACATCTAAAAATCCAATGAATAAGGTACACCAGATATGAATTCAAACTCCAAATCAAATTTGAATTCAAATAAAGAAGAAGAAAAATAAAACAGAAAAACGAAAGAAAAGAATAAAGCCTCACAGCCGGCTTGCCCTGCTCGGCCCGCTAACCAGCCCTGCATCCCGTGCAGGCCGGCCCAACCCGCGCTACCGAACGACCGGCCCAGCAAGCCGGCCCAGCACGCTGCTCACGCCTGCGCGCCCATCTGCCCCACCTGCTGTCGCTGCCACCCGGACCCCACGCGTCAGCCACTCCCGGCACAATGCCTTCTTCCTCCCCACGCTGGCATCTCCTCCCGACCGAGTCCCGACCAAAGCGACAGGCGTGGGCCCAGGGTCACGCAGATCGCCTGGCCATGTTCCCTTGGTGCCGCGCCCACGTAACCCCTACACCAACTACCCCGCGCCCATGAACCGTCCGATGCATTTGGCGCATCGTCTGCCGTCCGCCCCGTCCGCCATGGTTGGAGCTTGGACCTTGGGGCTATAAAGCGACGCCCAGAGCGCCCTAGGGATCCCTCAGCCCACCGCCACCGTTCGGTGGCCCAACTACCTGCATCACTCCGAGAGAAGAGGGCCGAGAGGGAAATTCGGAAGAGGGAGGCGAGCGGGGGGCTCGGAGACATCGATCACCGGAGTTCAGAGCTCCGCCCCGAGCGCCTACCCCGACGACGCGGCTACCACCACTAGGCAGCGTCTCGCCACCGCATCACCACCAAACGTCGCCAAGTACCACTCGGTGAGTTCCTTTGCTGAGACCACCTCCTAGCCCATGGACGCCATCATAGTGCACGCACTGGCTGTGCTCACCACGCAACCATCATGGCGCGGCCACCGCATGCGCATCGGGCCACCTCGCTGGACTAGGAGGTAGCCGTAGAGCACCTCCATAATGCCTGGAGGATAGCTGCGTAGACCAAGACACCGCTAGCCGGCCACAGCACCTTGGCCACGAGCACCGGACCTCGGGCGGAGTTCTGCCGTGCACCACCACCGTGTGCAGACTCCACAGCACCCTATGGTCGTTGTCGACACTACATCATACCTCCCACTAACCGTCTAAAAGAAAACGGGGCACCATGACCCTTGGAACGGCCCCTAGATGCCCCGCCAGTGAGCACCGCCACGCCGAGCCACCGACCACCATGGCTAGAGCCCTAGGAAGCCCTGGTCGCCACCTTGACCCCACCACCGTACTTGCTGAGGCCTGGCGATGCTTTTTCCCACCTCAATTGAGCGCTAGCGCCGCTGTTGGAGCTCGCCGATGAGCTCACCACCGGCAGGAGCACGCCGGGGAAGGAAGCAGAGGAATTCCCCTCGCTGGCCACATGCACATGCACCTAGTGCACGTAGACCATGCCCAAGGAAAGAGAAATAGACTCGGTCCATCAAAGACCCAGCCTACGGTCCATGGACCGTGAACACAAGTCCACCGTGAGCCACGCGGTGTGGGCTAATCTATGAATTGAAGCCTAGTGGAGGCCCTTGGCTACGACGTGGCAGCGCCATAGCATGCCACATGGTGGGCCAAAGCCCAGCCCATATCCAGGCCCAACCAGCCCAGTTTGGACCCGGCCTGTGTTGACCGTTGACTGGTCAACGTTGACCGATTGACCGGGCCCACATGTTAGTGACACAGAGACTCTAGACCCACTTGTCAGTGGGTGACGTCATGCTGACATCACATGGGTCCCACCTGCCAGTAACAACACAGCCGAGGTGATGTCATGATGATGTCACGGTGACGTCAGCTGCTGACGTCAGCAGCTCTGGCCCCACCTGTCAGTGACTGATGTCACGGTGATGTTGACTCACCGTTGACTTGGCATTGACTTTGACCGGACCCACATGTCAGTGACCCAAGAGCCCTTGGTCCCACCTGTCAGAACTGATGACGTCATGCCGACACCAAGATGACGCCAGCGGGACCCCACCTGTCAGCTCGGAACCGAGATGATGACATCATGCTGGCATCAGCATGCCACGTGGACCAATCATAGTGTGACACGTGTCAGCCCAGGATTAATTCAGCCTTATCCCATTTTCAGAAATGGATTTAATCTTCGAAAATTCATAACTAATACATACGACCTCAGAAAAATATGAAAGCAGGACCAAAATTTATCTAAAATCGAGCTCTACGCAATGAACCCATGTTTGAGTGCATTTGGCTCTTTTGAATTTTCATTGCTTTTTTGTGTTATACTATAGACGTCGCTAATGCGACTATAATGCGATCGTTTGTAGACTCGGAGGAGAACCAGATGGACGAGGACCGAGAGTACCGTGAGGAGTACGAAGACGACTACACTGAAGGTGCCACATCCCACCCAATCTCGGAGCACCTATTATGCATGGCTAAAATAGAAATGCTAGTGATTTACTTTATTGTTATGATCACACTATGATAGGACTTGCATGGTAGTATGCTTTCTTGATGGCCTTTACCTTGACGCAACCTTACCCCTGCTCACCCTGCTGTTAGGCTAGTCACACACTTGCTGCTATATTTCATTACTTATTACTTCTACCATGCTTGTACTACATTGATGCATGGTGCAAAACTGGTGTTATCTGGACTATGGGGAGAGTGCTGCGTGTGTGACTTGGGTGCGTGGAGGGTGAGGGTTGTGTCAACCAAGTTGGAGTATACGACGAGCCTGGGGCAAGTCTTGCCGTGGGGTGCTACCTGGGCACCCCTGGAATGGATACCTGTGGTGGGTAAATGGTATATGAGGTGGCCCTGGGTGTGAACCTGTGATGGGAGGAGCCCAGGGTGGAGGTGCTGTGGTGGCACGGTAAATGGAAACTCTGATGAAGACATTCTGGCTTGGTCATACCTAAGGACTTACTAGTACTTAAATTCATTGGGAAGCCTTACGTACCACTCGCCCTATATGGTGCCGGACGGCCGGACTACTTGGTAGGATATTGCCACTACTGCTAGGTTGATAGCGGAAAGTGCGAGGGAAGTACGGGGCATGGAGGATTTCCCCCACACCCTTCCAAGACTTCATGGAGACCTTGTGGACCCGGCTCATGACACACAGTTTCAGCCAGCCCAGACTAGACTTAGGGTGTACCAGGGCTAAATGGTAGAGTGGCATTATCCTAGGCTAGCAAGCAGCCGGAATCAGCCTAGTTGACGACGGTCAGTGAGGAAGGCGGATCTTGTGGTTATGTAAAACCTCTGCAGAGTGTATGGTTGATCGATCGATACATATGCCGACTTGTTGGCTATGGACCTTTCCTGGGTTTCACTTAAACTAGATAGTGAGATGAGTCCTTCTCTTCTCCCCCTAGGAGTGAGTGTTCGGACGTAGCCAGGGGCTACGGGCCATGAGGCAGTGCCGAGAGGGAGTTGGCCTGTTGACTGAGCGATGGTATGGTGATGGTGTGGAGATGGTGGTGTTTCGATCCTAGGATCGAAACCTGGCTCTGGACGGGAATGGGGTGGAATGGGTGTGGCAATGGTGTTAAAACTTGACCAACTATTATTATATACTTGATATGCTAATACATAGGAAACCCTAGCCTTATAGGTTCCTTTTGATTATATCAAACTTGCATCCAATTTCCACAAAGCAATGCTCATAGGGTAGGAGTGGCCAGTACAAATCGTACTGATAAATTTTGGCACACAGGTTCTGCTGAGGAGTATAGCTCCGAGGAGTTTGACGGTTGAGGGGTTCATTCCTACGCTCAAGTTTGGTGATCTTATCTTCAAGCTGTTCTGAATGAATGATACTTTTGATTCCGCCAATGCGGCGATGTAATAATTTATGTAATTCCGCACTATTTGTACTCTGATATTATCGTTGTATGGATGTGATATTCGACTAGAATTTGGGTAATATGATCTACAACGGTCTTATTACACTTCGACTCTGGATTTCTCTTCGTGGAAATCAGGTCGTTTTAAGGACGAGCATGCATCATGATTGTTGCTTGTGCATAAACATGCTCCTCTCACCCTTGTTCTATTAATGGATAACTTGTAACCATATGGCCATGTTGTGCATGACCAAAAACTAATTTGCTAAATATAAATAAAACTTATTTTAAAGAGTTATCCACCTACTCAGTAAAAAGGAAATTAAAGATAGTAGTACCTTACCACCATGTTCGTTTGTTTATGTGCCGTGGTGTTGCTGTAGGTGACTGCTTGTTATGTGCAAGCTAGGTGCCTGGTATTAGTTGCTTAAGCTAATTTGATTGAGTTTCTCAAATGCTTGCTTAAGACCATGATGTATGTGTGGATGCTTTGTTACCTAGGTAGGATCATAGTTGTTACCCCTTTTGTTCATGGTGAGCATACAAGTGTTGAAGTTCCTAATCCTGGAAACACACTCAAGTTACGTTAATCTCATGGTTGTCGTCTCTGATTAAGTTCTATCTTAGGAGCATGAGCCTGTACCCATGGTTGCTAGCCCTTGAATGTTATGCTACAAAGACCTATATCCATGCCTTTTCTTGACTCGTGAGCCCAAGCTTAGTTCCCTTGAATGCTTGCATGTGTCATGGTTGTCTCACTCCTGTGTGGGAGGACCCTGCTCAAAAATTCTTGTCGGACCTCATTGCTCCTTCTCCTATAGATGATCTAGTGCAACGCTAATCGCTATCTACCTTGGCTTTGAAACCTTTTCCTCGTAGATCATGTCATTGCTTTATCAACTAAATCCCTAGTCAGTGCATTGGCTATATCCCTTGAATCTCGTTTGTTTTGTCTCCAACTCTTTCAAGTCTCTGGATGTTTATCAGTCTTGATCTCATGTTGCTGCTCAGCAAGACCAAATCTCATGTTAATCTTTACCTAGTAATCACCTTGGTGGACACAAGGCGTATATGGAAATTAACCAAGAGTCCCCTGCTTAGTTGTCCTCGGCAATTAAACTATGTTCTCTTGTGCTGTGTTTTAATCTTCGGATCACCTCCTCGTTGACACCTGACCTTGTGACTACCTTTGCATGCTATCCCTCCTTTGCATAGTGCTTGTTCATATGATCCAATTTGTGTAACTTGAAATTTCACTTTGGGTGTGTGATCAGTAATGGTGTTATGAGTAGCATCTACGGTGCTGTGATGAAACCGAGAGCCTCCTGTGGGCGCACACACAAGGTTGTGCTGCTTGGCATGCGCTGGTATTTTGGCTCCTAGTCATAATCCATTACAGAACTGCATCGATGTGTTATTTTCACATGAGCTCTTCCTTTGTTATCTCTCCTTATCTTGTCAGAAGATATGTATGTCAAACCAGATACAATAGGACTTCCTTCTAAAGTCGTCCAAAGGATAACCTTTGAAGAATAGGTCACTGACATAAACATTAATAGACTGCAAGAGGTGGTAGACAAGTGACTCTACTTGACTATTCCTATAATGACGTCGGTCATCTAGTGAGCAACTTATGTGATCCCTATTGGATCAGAAGGCTACACAATATTTAAAGTTGGACAAGTTATCAGTCAAATGATAAATGGACTAGGATATTATGTCCTATATTAGGTCACCTAGTGCTTATGAGCTTTCTATCTCAGCCTTGACCTTATGTGCTAGATGATCAACCGACCTCTTCAGTGTGACCCTTTTCTACTAACCTTGATATTGACTATCTAAATACACATCAACTACGATTGTTGCTGTCAAGCAGGAAGTTTTGAAGCTTTTAAATGTTGAGAGACAACTAATTAGTTACCAATAGAAAAGTTAAGTTACAGCTAGGTAATAACTCTTTGGTAGCTCCGAAGGCTATGTCTCATAGGACAATGCTAAGCAAAGAAATAACAAAGCTGGTCAGCAATGCAAGTCCTACTTTCTTCTTCAAACCCTGTGCTATCAAGTCAATTTCCATCTTGAACAACCACATAGATAGTACAATATGTTGTATCAGCTAGGTAAAGAGCTAGAGAGAGCCCGTCCTTAGTTGAGGACAACGCTACTATGCATCTAAGTGCTGCAAAAGGATTTATTCAGGACTCTATTGGATGAAGCATAGAAGTGTAGTTAGCAACGGTCTAGTATCTTGTAGGACCACCCCTCCACATGAAGTATTTATTGTGCCCTGCAAAAAATAGACCACCAGTCCATGCTTGTGCATCGTTGGGCTAGTGCCTAAATCAACGGTTGAAGTTGTTCCCTAGGAAGCATATGAGGAAAACCCTAGCCTCCACCCTCAGTGAGAAAGCTAATGCTATCATAAAAAGAGTTAGAGAGTGCAGAACACACTCCACAACGTGTGAAGCAAAGGAAAAGAAGAGCGGGAAATCTATCAAGATTTCATGGCACTCAATCGGTTATATTTAAGCCAGTGATTAGAGGATCAAACATGGTTGGATTATCACAAAACTTGACAACCTCATTCCTCGCTTAGGGTACCCTGATGTCTGAAGTTGGTTTGAGGATTGGTTGAGTAAAGCATCAGATTTGAGAGATGTTTTGTCAGTCTAGGTCACTAAAATTTTAGAACCGAGCAGTTTTGGTAGATGATTTATTTGGGTAGCCAAATGGTGTCCATTTGAGCTGGATTTTGGTCAGTAGTTAGAGGATTCTTGGATCTAAATGCCTACCAAAATTTGTTCACAATGGAGTAGTAGTTTGTGAGATATGAACTGAAAACCAAGGTGTATAGAATCTATGATTTCTCTATTGACTGCTATCATCCCTCACATTAGAAATATTGTGTTTGTAATTGATGCCAAGATTAGCAACATGGTCAATGTTTTGCCGTTAGATAATACTTTAGATGCCCTAGAGAAGACTCCTTGCACCCCTTTGTGCCTTACTTGTGCCCTCTCATATCAACAATGTTTGAGCAGTCAAGGTATTCTACAAGTCAAATTGTGCCATTGTGAGTCGAAAACAATTTGAAAAGTGTCAAACAACAGGTTTTAGTTTATGATTTTGAGTTGTTGATTGACAATTAAAAAGAAGCCTCAATGTCAAAAGTAGTCCAACCAGACTAATTTTGCTGCAGTGCAAGTCAACCCAACTTACTATGCAATAGCACCATGAAGGAAAATTGTACTCCATCTTGGTGTTGTACTGTTTCTCTAGTTAGTGAATACTTGCAACCTTTGTTGTCCTGCAGACCTCATCATCATCCTTCTTCAGCAATGATTTTCAAGGCAGACTTGTCCTTTGGTACCTACCATGTGTTTTTACCCAAGAGGTTGCATAAGATTCAACCCAGATAATTGTTGCCGCTTAGATGCGAGGATTCCCTCAAATAATGATCGTCCAAAACACTGAGTCAACAGAGTCATCTATCACATTCACTGCTCACTCAACGGGCTCAGATAATACAGTGTTATCATTAGAGAAAGAGAAATGCACACATGGAACATTATATAGTTTTTCATTGGTTGGCATCAGAGTGATTGAACAGGTACGATCGGCATAGACATTGTCTATTGGTTAGTCAATTTCTCACAGCCTCAGAGGATGCTTACCCCGTCTATGATGTCATCCCTTAGGAAAGGTTGTACTCAAGCTACTTTGGAAGAAGACTATTTTTCGAACTTTGTGAATGAACATGGAACCATTGTAATGAGTAGCTTTCAGAAGCTTGTAGTCTAGTGCAAAGTTCACATGGTCCATGCTATATTCACTAGGGAAATAGATATTGTGGGTAGTTAGTTTATGCTCCATAGTACTCTCCGTATCCCTAGAACAAAGTGCTGTGCTGTCTTGGATTCCTCCCAAAGTAACAATGCTTCATGGAAGTCAATGAAAGAAATTGTTCAAACAAAAATGTACTACGAAGAGCAAATATCAGAAAGTTGTCTATACCAAATTAGCCTCTCTAAAACTCCAAAGTTAAGTAGCCTAATGATATCACTGATGTTGGAAAATGGATGACATTCTTCTCTTCCCTTAAAAGTCTTTCGCACCGAATCTCGGGGTGAGATTCTTATAAGGGGAGGATTGTAACACCCCATGTGTTTTTCACCAGTTAAGCAGTGGGTTTGAGCTCCAACATGACAAGTTTAGTGGTAATCAAGAGCTCTAGTTCAAACTTGTAAGTAGTGACAAAGGTGTTGGGATCAACTCTCTAAGAATGGGCCCCAACTTAGACTTGGACAAGACACCTTGCTTCTATGTTGACCCTTTTCAGAGGTATGCTTGAGTAGTGTGGAAGGTGCCCCTTCTCATGTGCCTCACATCTATTTCCATCTACATTGACTATTGGAAAAGCTTCATGAAGTTTGGAGTCAAGAAGTCACATGAAATGATAAGTTATAACCATGCTTGAATTGCTGTATTAAATGAATGGAAACATGGAATGTCGACCAAACCTTGAAACCTTGCTCAAATAACTCTAATTCAACTCATGAACAAAACTTATGAAGGGTTCATGTTAAGCAAATGTTAAGAAAATGCTTCTAAGTGTGGGAATAGCTAAAATTGTCTTTTTCATGGTATGGTTTTGACCTGTATTGACCAATTGTTTAGAATGCTTGCATGGAGTTGGACCTTAAATAAAAGTTGGAGTTTTAGTGGAGTAGAACAAACTTTATTTTTGGACCAATCCCTAATTCAACTCCTAAGTGGCTCCAACAGTGGCTTCAAATCTAAATGCAGTGCTGTTTTGGCCTCTTAGAAAATTTTGTCCCTGTTTGACAATAGCGAGTTGACATGTTGTGACATTTTTATATTCCAAATTGACATGGTAACTCAACTAGATTCCTTAATATGAGTTGAAGTGCACTTTGTGAAGAAAACAACAAAACAAGTCTCATCACTTTTGGAGCACGTTTGGACTGCCAAATTCAATTCCCAAAACTGCTAGTTTCACTGAATTTGTGGACCTTGGACTGAATATCTGAATCTCATTTTTAGTTTCATGTACTCCTCTTTGGGAATTTATATCTCGCAAACCAGTTGGAATTTGATCAAGCACTTGTAAGCAATGTTGTAGTACTCTTGTAGCTCTACACAACAGTGCAAGTGGTTGAATAAATCATCAACCAGTTTGGGAGTTAGAGGAGGAGGAAGATAGCAGTTTCAGTCGGTTTTGAATATCACTGAACACAGCTGAAGTTTGTCATGGCTGACTAGTTTCAGGTGTCGCACACTACATGGCCTCTCGTGCACGTGCCGCTAGCCAGCTTGCCTCGCATTATCGCCAGCTCGACCCTGCTCGCCTATTTGGAGAACCGAGCGCCCTCCCTTTCGTCATGCTCGCTCATTCTCTGCTTGCTCTCTCTTGTCTCGCTGCTTTCATGCCATGGCAGATGAGCTTGCTCCACCACCATCGTTCCCTTCCCCATCCCCCTCCACCCTAGCTCACCACCCGCTGCTCCTCATCAACTAGTGCCACTCCCACAGCACCCTTCCTTGGCCATTGCCCCCATCGGAGCACAGCTTACCGCGGTGGTGCTGTTGCAGACCCATCGGCACGCATGGCCGGGCCGCCTTGGGCCATCTCCGACTAAGCCGAGTCCACCCAAGGGTGCGTGCCGGTCCCCTGATGCTCCATCGCCATTCCTCAGCCGACGGCATGGCCTCCTTCGGCCTTAAACGGTGAGCTCCCGCGCATCCTCTGCTCCAACTCGCTTGAAGGGCCTCACGCAGCAAGTAGACAAAAGTGAAGGGCCTAACTACAAAGCTGTGATTCAGTTGAATAGTGGCTATAAGGACCTTTTCGCTGGAATTTATTTTCATCGAAGTTTAGGGGCCTCGGTACAAGTTTGTTTTTCTTTTATGGCTGAAACTTTGGAAAATCATAATAAATCATACAAAAATCGTAAAATAGTAAATGAAGACTTTTTGGAATCCTTGTGAGTAGGTCTACACAATAGAGTCATCTTATGATATGTGTTAGTAGAAGGTTTTTGCTGTTTTTATTTATCTAGGTTAATTAGGGTTTTCTAGGGATAAATTCATATCTAAAGGTGTGGTGCTCCAAATGTGGTGAAATTTTTATGGTAGGCTACTGATACTATATATGTGCTGTGGTAGAAATTTCATGGTCATTGGATGTAGTATGTTTGATTTATTGATTTAACTTATTTATTGCTTGATAAATGGTTTTAAATAAGTTTTAATTTTTATGAAGATGCAGAAATGGAAAAGGTGGTTCCATTACATTGGTATGATGTTGTGTCATGTTGATACATAATATGGCCATGTGTTTGCAGAAAATAGTGTGCTTTAGATTTATCTTCCTCTCACATGTTTTCTTGCATTAGCAATTTATCTTTTTTGTAATAATTAATCTATAAAACCTCATCATGTGAAATTTGTGCTGTAGCCATGTTTAGATAGCATATACCACTCATAAAAGTCTCAGCCCCAAACTAGTTGTTGTTGTCATATATCACTAAAATTATATATATGTTTATTGGGACAAAGGATTAATAAAAGCATAATTATAGATAAAGGTTGTAATTGTATTTGGTGATGCTTTGAGTGATTGGGGTTCAATAAAGTGTTGCTAAGTATGTTAGTGGTGGTTGAAGTTCTTGAATGGCTCATGTGTGCATGCTCTTTGTCAAAACAAGTGAAACATCAAATTGTTATATTCTGAAAGGGCTGCATGTGTATTTTCTGTTGTGATGACAACTTCATGGATCAAATGATGTTTTCTGTAAATATGGTGAATAAAAAAGTTGTAGATAATTTCCTTATATTTCTTGTCCTAAAATTTCATGATTTTAGGCCTGATGGTTTATGAGTTATAGATTTTAGAAGTTGCTGTCAGGTTTTTGCATGTCCTCTGGATAGATCTGAATTATTATATTGTTTGGCTCATTTAAACATGTAATCATGTATTGGTGATAATAGGATAGTTGTAGTGATTTTGTCAATATTTCGAAAATATCTAAGATCACTACTTTTGGTGGTCTAGAACTCTAGTTATACCTGTTCAAAGTGGAATGACTGGTTCTATCCAAATCTGGACAGAGATGCCTTCTTGGTGTTGTTTAACCTTGTTAGCTATAGAATCATATTAAGATTATAATAAGAAAATAATAGATAATTTAATAATCTTTATATAAAGTTAAGGATCATGCTTGTTGGATGCACATAACTTGAGATATGCATTTATGAAGTTCCTATCAGTTTTTTGTCCTTAGTTGTATAAGCTCTGCTTCATGATGGATTTTGACCTTGATATTTGTTGAATCAGCTTTTGGTGTTAATAAAAAAGTTTTAGATAATTTCATTAGCTTCCCATAATGTCTAGGATCACCCATTTTGGAGTCTTATAACTCTAGTTATTGTTAAATTGAATGGCTGCTATGTTGCTGTCTAGGTTTTGGGCATATACTTGAAGTTGATTGCTTATGCTTGATCGTGATTGTATGATTACTAGGATTAGCTTGTGCTAGATGATTCCTTAAAGTAGCTTAATTTAAGTGCCTTTATTGATGAATGATTGGTGTTATTTTCTTGCTACCTTACTATGATAAGCCTATGCAATAATTAGTTGAATGGCTTGCTCTCTAGTGCTTAAGTCAATATGATGTTACCTTGTCCTTGCCTTTGTATGCCTGTTGCAATGCATCATGAGTTGTTTTCCATGCATTCATATATCTGTATTTTTCATCTAGGCACGCTAGATGCACCACATGAAGGACGTGATGTTGGAGCCAAACCCAAAGATTGAGTTTGGTGAATCCATCCAGAAGATGGAAGGACTAAGCAAGTGCCGAGATGGGAGATGCTCGCCAAGAGAGTGTCATCTAACAAACACTGGCCTAGTGTTGGATCCCATGCAAGCCCCGAAGCATTCTAAGTCTCCTATGTTTTACAAAACTTGACCTGAGTCCTTTTATGTTTGATGCATTAGGTGATAAGAGTTGAATTGAAACCACTTGATGCATAAAACTACCTTGTCTAGATATATACATCTTTAACCCTGTGTAGGTCCAGGATCGAATACATGCTTAGCCATGCTTAGACCGGTAGAAGTCAGGTGATTTCCTATCACCTGTGAGATATAGGTGGATACCAAAGCACGGTTGGCTATATTTGCTGTCATGGAAAAGAACCATGGGGTAATGTAAATGGAGGCCGGGCGGAGTCTATGTGTAGGTTGACTCATGTGAATCCATCTGTGCCGATTAAGGACCATACCATTGTTGGGCGCTTCTGACAAGATTGAACGCAAGTCTCTCACTTAGTTGGCCGGATAACTCGTTCTGACTATGAAGCCGAGTAGCTCAACTCAGGCAAGGCCCCGTTCTGTTATAGTGTGCACTCTGGATGGTACTAAGGATGTGCAGGGAGCCAGACGTGAGCCCAAGGGTAGGCCGAGCCTGAACGTCCTAGCAGCTAGTTGTCCCTGATTGTGTGGCACTAGGCGAACATGTGAAATATGGACCTAAGTCATACCAAAGGTGACCTAAGGCTACCATGACTACTAGACCTAGGTTTATGTTAGGAATAAATTCCTTACTGGTTGAAATCGATTCAAATCCCCGTCTCTCCCGGATAGTGAGAAACTTGGCTAGTACCAATATCGTAGTAACTGGATTATGGAATATGATGGTTCTGATGAATATGAAAATCTTACGCTGACTATGGTTACTATTGTTATGCTATAAAATGCTATACCACATGTTTGGCACAGGTTAGTTGCTAATCTAGAGATGAATAGCTATAATTAACTTGATGACCGAATTATAAAATGTATAGCTGAATTAGTCGCTTTTTATGCAAAATATTGTCAAGCTTGCTCCACTTATAAAGCCTTGAATAATCCTTGGCATCATTTTATTTCTGGTTTATGATGGGTAAGTCTAGCTGAGTACATTCGAGTACTCAGGGTTTATCCCACCATATTGCAGGTGAAGTTTTTGGCCTGCTGAAGATGGTGGCTAACCACCGGTGGGCTCAGTGACTCTATATTTATTTCTCATCTATATGCTTTTGTCAGAGGATGTCACTTATACTAGCAATGTATTTGGAACTTATATTAATGTAATCATTTGAAAGCTATGTTGTTTTCTTTTAACCGGTTTTGAAACCCAAACTAGTACTATTATTTGTGAACCTATTTGTAATATTATTTTTGCTGCAACTCTATGTATGTGATGTGTATTTGCTTAATCATGCGATCTTGGTTATGATGTTGATTTACCGAGGTCCTTCATGACACTCGGCGGACTACCGAGTTTATATAAGTGAAAGTATGCACGTGTCAACATGTTAGCGGGGACAGTCGTACTTGATCTTGTATAAATTGGGCGGTTCTATCACATCATACACTTTGAGTGATCGAGAGAATCATTTGAGGAACTTACTTTTATTTTACAAAAGTCATAAAACCTCTAGATAGATGGTTAATCAAAGAATGAAGGATTGGTGATTCTATTATAACCGTTCTATCTTGCAACCACCCAAGAGCTTGGAAAAGTTATATGCCTCACATGAATCAAGGTAATGGGTGGATAAAATGACAACTTATTTGAATTGCAGAAGAATGCTTTATTATAGGTATGGCACTTGTGAATTGTATCGACATAGTAGCAACTCCTGATCAACAACCATGTACTTAGATATTTGCTCGAAATGAGCAAAGGTTAAGCTTGGGGGATTTGTTGGCGGTCACTAATGACAACTTTCAACCACCAATTATTATCCAAAACAGGAGAAATAAACACACTTTTGACACATATGCATGTACTATTGACCTAGTTCCACTTGTATTGGAGAAAACATGTTTTGCATGTCACACATTCGAATACAAGTGGAAAATAAACAAAACTAAGCAAAAGGTGTCATCCAGAAAGCGTAATGTAGAAATGCGCAAAGGGAATACATAAAGAAGCCCACCTACGCAACTTACCTGGGTAGAACACTAGTGTAGGGTGGGTCTAGGCCCAGCGAAGAACCCACCAGAGCAAGGCGGTGGTGAACAGGTCGGCCCAGGGTGTGCCCGCACCGCCCCTAGCACCACCTGGCCCTACCTCGCTCTGGCGGTTCATTAATGCCATGCAGAGGTGGTTCATGGATGTTTCCTATTTTTCGCATGCCAAACCATCCTCACTCCAATATAAAAGAAGGGCTAGAGCACATGTTCAACATACACCAACATTTGGAGCCTCTACCTCACTACTCATCTCTTGTACTCTTTTAGTTTTAGTATTAGTATTGTGAGCAAGGCAAGAGCTACTTGGATAGCTTTTCTCCTTGGAAAAAAAGCAACACTTGGTTTGAATATAAAGAGTTCTTCCTTAGTCATCCTCTCATACTTACAATATAGCAATGCATATGAACTAGACTATACTTCTCATGTTATAATCATGATATATGAACTAGTATATAGTTTGTATGCTATGATGTTGACATGTAGAACTTCATCCTTAATCATTCATACATCCTGTATGTGTAGAATTAGAGCAAAGTTGAGGTGGCGGTTCATCGTGCCTTCGGGTGTGCCCATGTCCTATGCTTGTCGATCTGTAGGGTCAGAGTCCTAGGGGATGTGAGTAGCTTCTGTGTAATTGGGGGTGGTGCCCAGGTACATGGGAGCAGGTGAATGCATTTCCTGCTCCACGGTTGAGGGGTAAGCGGCAGGTGGTGATAGCCCTGTCCATCCCTTGTAATCCCCCACGTTCATTTAGGGTGTAGGAGTCTAAATTGTCATATGAGGTTGCTGGCAGACCAGTACTCAGTGGCCTCGTGACCTATCTTACACTTAGCTCTAGCTCTAATCATGTAACTTGTATGATCATTAACTGTTCTTTGCATGGCTATATTAGAACATGCCGGCTCCATGTAGGAACATTCTTTTATTCTTTGTTTTCCTTTTATCCTTGATGTTAGCTCAGATGCGTGTCCACTATCCATGAAATACCGTTTTTATCCCTGTCATGTAATATGGTTCACTATGCAACTATGTAATCTTGTTCATGCTCATGCTAGACTCTTAATACCTTGCCCTTCTTTGGGAAAATATAAATAATGATACCCGGAATACTTTCGAGTGAAATGCTACAACGATAGATTTGTGCGCTTGCGGATATTCTCTGTAATCGTTAAAAACAATTGTAGTTGGTGTTTCTTAGCGGCGTTGCTAAGATTAACTCAATCTTAGTAATGGTGTTAAGAAATACCAACAGGCATTTCTGGCGCCATTGCCGGTGATGGACTTAAAACCTCCTCACTTGGTGATTGCACTAGGAAATGCCAACAACCATAGGATTGAAAACTGGTTAGTGCTCCAAAATTTTTATGATGGATTAATACCCATGTCTAGGGGCCACATCGACACTGCTGCTGGAGGCGCTTTCCTTTCCCTCACTATTGATGGAGACATGAGTCTCATCAATAAAATGGTGTCGAATCAAAGCCGGGGAAGGAAAGGAAAACATAAAAAGGAATACATACCGTGAAGGAGACGGATATGCTTTCCACAAAAACCATGAAGGAGACGGTTGGGATCATACTCCGTAGACACACTAGGCCAGAGGATCCTGATGGGCAGAGGCTGACGTTGCAGCATGGGCGATGCACTCATCCAACTCCGAGGGACTATCTCCACATGTGCATCCACGATAGTCTATCTCATACTGTCAAGGACGGGAGGTTGTCAACACTCATCTCAGAGGATTAGAAATCCACACTAGTGAGATCCAAAACACGCTTAACACTCATGTGCAGGATACAATACAATGGCAGCTTCAGCAGCAGCAACAGATGGCACAAATGAACGCGATGTTGAAGCAACAGCATGACGTATAGGTGGTCTATTGGCGGTCCATGTGATATAATCCCGGACCATAGGCGATGAGCTAGCATAGGGGAGGACCCCCGCAGAGATAAGTTGTATCTTTTATTTTTAGCATTTTAATTTTTGCATTATTTATTTTCTGCATTTATTTATTTAATTGTTTGCATTTAAAAAATTGAAAAAATATAAAATCCAAAAAAAATTAAATATGATATTTATTCCACTCTCATATGTGATTTAAGAATGTTTAGTTTCTCCTATGTTGAAATGATGAATAATTGCTCTATCTATAATTCATCTGTACCTAGGCTGTAACTTAATATTTCCCAAGATTTAAGTTTGTTGGCCAAAATGTCTCATCTTAAAACTTGAAACTTGTGGGTTGCGAAAGCATATCCTTTTCTAAGTTATTGCAAGCTATGATATGGTAAATAGAATATGCTATGACTTTATTCTAAGAGAAACTTGACATCGAGAGTTTTCATTTCAAAAATCCTAAAATCAAAAGTTCCTCAATAGTTATAAATTCCTACCACGGCCATATGACAATGTTTAAATTAAAAACCTTAGTCGCATGCTACTTGCATTCACATTGAGTTTTGTCAAATTATTGTGACCCTTATAGAGATTCTTGTCATGCACCCATGATCAAGATTCATGAACACCCACAAATAAAATGCTAACTATTACACTAAGAGTTACGCAAAAAAAAACAAGTTTTCTGTCCACATAAAATAAAAACTCTATTCATTTATCATGAGTCTTTCTCTCCAAAGTTTTCATATGGCAAAAAGAAGTATGGGGCTATGCTTAAAAAAGGAGAGACACATGAAGCTCTCAAAATAGCACAAGAAAAGAAAAAATGGAACACATGAAGGTTCCAAAGTGTTGAAAAAAGAGAGACATCCCATACTTCTAAGGCAATAATCAAAAAGAGAGAAAGTTATAATCAAAGGAGTACAAAAAATATTAGGATTAGGAAAATATTTCACACACTTGCACATCTTGATCAAAGTGTATGACTTGCATCTCCTTGGATCTGGTTTTTGACGTAGAAATATATGCGATGTAAGTACGCCTCTCATTCATACCTACCTAAAACTCCACTCAAAGCCTTTTAGAAAATAGGATGAAAAGAAGGAAAAACAATCAAATGCCTTGGTGAGGATCATACACATTGAGCGATAGAGTGAATCATTTGAGGAACTTACATTTTCTTTTTCAAAAGTTATAAAACCTCCGGATAGAAGGTTGATCAAGGAATGAATGGTTGGTACTTCTGTTAAAACCGTTCTATCTTGCAACCACCTAAGACTTGGAAAAGCAATAAGCCCCATAGGGATTAAGTCAGAAGGGTGGATAGAATGCCAAATTTATTTAAATTGAGGGAGAAAACTTTGTTATAGGCATGGCTCAGCTATTTGCTTGGGACGAGCAAAGGTTAAGCTTGGGGATCTTGTTGGTGGTCATTAACGATCAAACCCGACCGCCAACTAAGGTACAAAAAGAGGAGAAATTGGCAAACTTAACCACATATGCATTTACTATTAACCAAGTTCCACATGTATTTGGAGAATATTATTTTGTAGGTCGCAAACACAAATACATGGAATAATTCATAGAAAGGCGCTTTCCGACGCTAATTCGCGTAAAGGAACAAGGGAGACGCCCATCAACTCAACTCAACCAGGGCAAAGCACCACGGAGGAGTGATCCACATCCATCCCACAGCCCACCACGTGAAGGTGGTGGTGAGGCAGTGTGGTCAAGGGGAGGGTGACCCCTAGGAGCGGGTGACCCCCTACTGGTGTGCTTCAGCCACCCCTTCAATAGGCGGTGGCATGGCTCCATGCTAAGGTGGTGGGAGCCAGTCCTCGCACCAGGAATAACGTCTAACACCGCCTAGCTCCATGCATAAATAGAGGGGTATCCCTCCCTCTACAACACACACTCAACTTGAGCTTCACCTCTCACACGACTACCTCACTCCCTTCTAGTAGTTATAGTTTTACTTTTTAGTAGCTTTAGAGCAAGGCAAAGCTACCTTGGAGAGCTTGGCTCCTTGGAAGAAGAGACCTTTGGGTATGAATAGAGATACGAGTTCTTCCAAAGTTATGCTCTCATATTATAATTATAGTCATACTTATGAACTAGAGTATAGTTATTGTGTTATAATCTTGATATATGAACTAGTCTATAGTTTGTGTGTCATGAGAGTAGCACACTTAACCTTATGCTAAAGCACAAATATACCTTATATAATCGAAATTAGAGCTAAGTTGAGGTGGCGGTTCATCGTGCTTTTGGGTGTGCCCAAGTCCTTTACCTATCGATCCGTAGGGTCGAGGACCCGGGGGATTTGGGTAGTTTCTGTATACGCAAGCGTAGTGCTTGGGTATGGAGAGACAAGTGAATGCATTGTCCCTTTCCATGGTTGAGGGGTAGGCGGCAGGTGGTGACAGCCATGTCCGTCCCTTGTAATCCCCCACGTTCGACTAGGGTGTAGGAGTCTAAATTGTCACATGAGGTTGCTGGTAGACCAATACTCAGTGGCCTCCCAACCTGCATCACACTTAGCCCTAATACTAATTATGTAACTTATATGAACATTAACTAATATATGTATGACTATACTAGATCAATGCCTGCTCAACTTATGATTATTCTTTTATTCTTTGTCTTTATTTTATCCTTTGAGGAATGCCAAGTGTGTGTCCACTATCTTGAAATCACCATTTTTACCCCTGCTATAAACATTGGTGCACTTGCAAGCATTATTATTCAAGTTCATATCCACATTAGACTCTTAATCAAATGCCTTCCTTTGGGAAAATATAAATAACGATATCCTAAATACTTCTAGGTGAAATGCTACAATGATACCTCCATGTGCTTGGGATAAATATCTAAAATTGTTAAGGACCTATCAAGGCACTTCTAGCGTCATTACTAGGGATAAAAACTTAGTAACGACGCTCGGTCTTGCCAACTGGTATTTCTGGCGACATTGCTGAGGATGGATTCACACCCCATTCTTTGTAGTGACGTTAAGAAATGCCAACAAGCATTTCTAGCATTGCTGCCAGGGAAGGCATATTGATTAAAGAATCGAGTAGGACATGTTCATGATAATATGCATGTAAGGTAGCCATTGTTTATGTAGGCTAACTTTGGTTGTTTTCTCCTATTGTGGATGAAAATAGGATAGTGTATGACCCATTTTGACCTACCAAACAATTACACTCAAAATCTAGAGGCACTCCTAAGGAAGAAATGATCTCATGCCACTTCTTCTTGTTCTACTCCTCTGACAGTCAAACCAATCACCCCCGCACCATCCTCTACTCCAATCATGGCGAAGACCCTCCATGGCTACTCCACCCCTGCTGTTGCCAACATGCCCATTGGGCCTGCTGTTAATGTTGGGGATGGGAACTTCAAGCTCCATACCGGCCTCATCATGATGGTGCAGGCAAACCAATTCCATGGTTTGCCTAGCGAGGACGCAAACGCGCATCTCCAACACTTCCTTGAGTTGTGCGACACCATCATCACCAAGGACATCGCACCTAAGAGCATCAGGCTTCGCTTGTTTCCCTTCTCCCTCTCGGGGAGGGTGAAGCAGTGGTTCTACAAGGACAAGGAAGCTATCAAGACATGGGACAAATGTTCCACGGTGTTCCTCACCAAGTTCTTCCCCATGGGCAAAACCAATGCCCTGAGGGGACAAATTTCGAACTTCCAGCAAAGCTCCATGGAAACCATTCCCGAGGCATGGGAGAGGCTGCAGGACTACATCCAAGCATGCCCACACCACGGGATTGAAAACTAGTTAGTGCTCCAAAATTTTTATGATGGATTAATACCCATGTCTAGGGGCCACCTCGACGCTGCTGGTGGAGGCGCTTTCCTTTCCCACACTATTGATGGAGCCACGACACTCATGAATAAAATGGTGTCGAATCAAAGCTGGGGGGAGGAAAGGAAAACACAAAAAGGAATGCATACCGTGAAGGAGACGGATATGCTTTCCACAAAAATAGATTTATTGTTGAAATGACTGGAGGAATGGGCCCAAGATAAAGACATCATGATGGGCACCGTCCAAGCCATCGACTCACACATGACGTGAGAGGTCTGTGAGAACATTGGCCATTCAGGGAATGATTGCCCCGAAACCCACAAAGAAGTTGCCTTCATCAACAATGGGTTTCCCCAACCATCAGGTAACAACTGGTGGAATAACCAATCCCGCCCACAAGGTAATTTGAATTTCAATTCCAATTATAATTCGAATCAAACTTCCTTCAAAGACTTGGTAATGAAATGAGTGTAGCTCTCCTTCTTCTTCAATGTGTATCATGATTCTTGAATATGAGGAGGGGGTCTTCTTATATAGCCTTGAGGAGGTCGGTTTGGTGTGGTATTTTTGGAAAGCACCCATGCAACCGACCTCCCCGTGCATTGAATGCACCGCTAGAAGAAGGTGGGCCTGAGAGGTGGCAAGGGGGTGCAGCCACACCCTGGGTGTCGCCTCCCCGCACCACCTACGCCAGGTGGGATCCTAAGTGGGTTAGGCCACTGCCACGCTAGTGCTTGGCCTGGTTTTGGAGTGAGATGGGCTTCCTTGTGTTCTTTTGGCCCAAATGTGCTTTGCGCCTTTCCTGATTGCGCATTTTGTCATGTATTCCATACTTATGTCCTGCGAAACATGTATGTACCAAAACTTGTGGAGAATATTAGTTAAAAGCCCTAATTCTATGTTTTGGTTTTGACATTTGTTTTATTTTGTCTAAATGTTGGAGGTAGAAATTTGAGTTAAGCATCGCCAACACGCTCCCCCACACTTAGTCCTTTGCTCGTCCTCGAGTAAAGTTCTAAGGACTAAACGGGTTCATCTCCTTGATTTGAAAACCTGCATACAGGTTATTCCAAGCTTCACCTGAACCTGTGAACTTCCAAGTGTCTACCAAAATATCTTGGGTAATTGAAAAATGGAACAGCTTCGATTCAAATCTTCTCACTCTATTCCTGCTCAGAAACTTGGGTTTTTGTATGATTTTTTAAAACATAAAGATAGCTTTTGTTCCTTGAATGATTCTCTCAAGTCACTCAACTTTGTAAGTGGTTCCTTTCCAAGGCATATTTTGAAATTTTGCCTTCTCTTTGATCATCCTACACCAAAAGCTTATGTGGAGTTTTGGGTAGGAATGAAAAAAGTTGAGGCACACTTACCTTGCATATGTTGTAAAGTCAAATTTCGAACCTCATTGGAGAGAAGAGTCATACTCTTAGATCAAAACTATGCAAGTGTGTGGAATTTTTGGTGGAATTATAGTTCTCTATTTGATATGATATGTGCTCTTCATTTTTTTGAATGCTTTTGGGACCTTCATGTGTCCCATTTTTTCTATACTTTGGGACCTTAATGTGTCCCATTCTTTCTTTTTTAGAATTTTTTGCATAGCCTTTTTGTCTCTTTCCAAGAATTATGCTAGTGAGATCATATTCTAAAGTGTGGAGTATTTATTTGCTGGTGATGAAAACATGTTTTAGCGTATTCCCGGTGTAGGAATAGCTAATTATTTGTGGCGTGTACTTGAGTTTTGATCTTGGGAGCATGAAAGATCTCTCAATAGGTGTCACAAAACTTGACCAAACTCAACACAAAGTAAGAGGCAAATGTGGAAGGTTTTGTCATGAATGATCATATATGGCCTTGGTAGGTATTTGAAAGTCATTCAAGGAACATGATATTTTGAGTTTTTATTTTGTAAAATAAATCCCAAGTACTTTGCAAGAATGAGGAAGTGTCATGTCATCCTACTATATCTCATTCATCAATTACTTAGATAAAATGGGTTCCCTATTGATAAGTGTTCACAAGTTTTTAGGAATATTAGCAAGGAATAAAAACTATGTAGACTTTTTAATCATAGGAAGACATGGAGATGGAGCATTTTCTTTTTAGTTCCTTTTAAAGTTTGTTTAGTGTAAATTTTTTTATTAATTAGGGAGGGAGAGAGAGAGTCGCACAAACCACATTTTCAATTTGGCCATCTTTTGTGCAACTGAGTCAGAGGTGAGTGTGATGCCTCCACCACACTTGTTTTCTTACCTATGTTTATTTGAGACAAAATAAAACAAGAAAACAAGTGCAACAAATATTTCTACTAATAAAATCTTTATTCAATTATAAAATGAGAGGTGCGTTACAAGATGAAAATCAAAATGATTGGAATGAAATACTAGAAAAGGTAAACATGCACCTAATTTATTGTAGCGGGAGTGGCCTAGAAAGGTTGATCTAGAGCATCTGCCACTCCTGTTGCCCTTGCCACCCTAGAAACCTTTTCTCCAAAGCTGCGGCAGCTCATTGATCTCATCCCCGTGGTCTTTGATTTTCATAAGACTCTCGGCGAGACGACCATTGGGCATTCTAATGCTTTCACGCAAACTTTTATGATCATGTGGGCCCTGATAGTAACCCCTGAGTGTTTTTACGATCATGAAGTGATCGTGAAAGCGCTAAGATGCGCGTGCATTGAACGTGGGTTTGTAGTCGTGGCTTATTCGAGCTTCGTCGCTCAATCCCTTGTGGGCACATGCATTCAATGCGGTAGGTGGCCATTGTGTTTTACCCTATCAGGATGCCCTAATGATGTGGTATGTGGCTACTGAGCCCTGCTATGTTAGTGTGCTATGTATCGGTGTTCGTGACCTAGGTAGGGCCGAGTGGTCTCGTCGATGCTATACTGGCCCTGCCTTCCTTGACCTCATGCGGGCATCCGACATTAGCTGTGATCTCCTTGGTTTGCGATGTGGTGTGGGAGTCTCAGGATGTTTGATCCACCCCTGGGCCTATAAATATGGGCCTTCCTTCTACTCGAACCACTTATGGCTGTGTCTTCAAATCATTCTCTTCCTTCCTGCTGAGAGAGCGAGGAAATGGTAGAGAAAGAGAGAGAGATGGTTGCCCTTTCTAACAGCTGGTGCTAGAAGGGATCTTGTGAGCATGAGGGGGTAAGGGAGGTGCCCAGACCTCTTTCTAGGCTCTGTGCTTTTAGCAGGCCCCAGACCCTTTAGGTTTGGGTTCGCTGAAACTCTAGTCCCAGTGGTGATGATCAGCTTCTCTAGAAAACCGTGGGTGTCTTATCACTTCCCTCTTGTTTTCTGGGGCATGATGGTGGTGGTTTTTGGGCTTGGCGTCCCGGTCCCCTCTTGGATGCTTTAGTTTGGAGGCCATGGCATGACATGGAGTTTGGCTATGATTCATCAAGAGACATCCCACAAATCATCGCCCATCAATCCCATTGGTCTCCGACCGCCTCCGCAGCGGCCAGAGGGCAAGATGATTCCCTCTAGAGAGGGTCAACCTAGGAGACTTCAAAGCGGATGACTCGAACATAGGGAGAGACAATCATGTGGCTCCACACCACCGATAAGAGTCGTAGGGGACATTCTCTTCCCTGCCCCTATCCCTTTTGTGGCCTCGAGCCCTTCTAAGGGCTGGCCCAAGAGAAGTTTTCCTAAGCACAACACGGGATCGTGGTTGTGGTGGGTCACTCTGCACATGATCCTGAGGGGTTGTTGGCCTCCCTCGTCATGTCGTGGCATAATGGCGCCCACTCGCAAGCGGTTTTGTGCCATAAAATGTGGGCTTATGAATCGAAAGATAATGAAGATGAAAGTTACGAGGCTTACTTAGGATATGTTACCGCATTGGCATCCACCGCTCAGTCTTTCGTTCGACCACCTCCCCCGCGCTACAAGAAAGTGGTTAGTAAATGCCAGAGGAAACACATGTGTTTGATGTACCTCCTATGACTATTTCCGAGTCTTGTGTCACCTGGGAGACTGAGCTGCCGCATCTTCTGCCTCTTGATTGCGAGTGCGTCTTGGAGTTTGTGCCCATCTTGAACGCCAACCACCGTCTTTTTCGCCTTCGTCTTTGTGCCGTCTATTTAAGACAAGGAAGAGGAGCATAGCGAGTCTCATCTACTCTTCTCCCCCAACTTTTGAGTTTCCATGATGTTCAGTCCAAGTGAGAGAATGGATGTTTTCTTCGAGTGCCATGGCTCGCGGCCCATCCTAGCGGCTTTGCCGTCACTGGGAGCAATCTTTGTAGATCAAGCTCTGTAGTGCTCTGCTGGCGTTTGTCCTCCATAGGTGCTAGAGGAAGTTCCATGAAGATGGGGAGGAACGATGCCATAGGGGCTTTGGGCCGCTAGGGGCGCGCATGTGGCTTCTAGCTCTGGGTCTAGGAGCATTCGAGCATCGACTCAGTGGCTCACGCTCATTGGCTCATCGCCAAGTGTTCCTCCCCTACTCTACCGGAAGCGGTGTTAGGGTAGTTCCTGGTGGGGCTCCTCTCCCTCCAATGTTAGAGGAAGCTCTGCAAGGTGGTTCTTCCTAAGGCTTCTTTCAATAGTTCTCTCCTGCTCATGATGCAGCTCTAAAGGTTAGAGACACCTTGTATCCCTCTCTTCACTTCATGAGATGTCCATCATGAGTGGGAGGGGATCCAACGATCATCGTAACCTTAGGTCCATCTAGTCCTGTAACATGTTATAATAGATGTCTTTGCCCATGGCTTAGGAGCCAATGATCCTAATACATAGGACATCGTTGTAATTGGTAAACGCATAAGTCCTCGAGGTTTTGATGTATGCGTTGCTTTTTCTGATTTAACTTTTACCATCGCCATTGTCTACCATTTGAATGACTTATCTCAATGATCCTTGTATAAAGGGTTTTGCCCGAGCTTTTTGGTATCTGTGTTGTTGATTCTCATGAATCACTCTGCCCGGTTGGGCTCATCGATCCATTTTGATGCAACAAGGAAATAGGTAGATGGCATAGACTTTGATTTTCCCATTCTACCTGCTTGAGCAGAACAGCACTCTGCTTCCTTTCGCTCCTCATCCGTGTGACTGCCCGACTTTGCCCTGAAGCTGGTCCAGGAAGCTTGGTCTAGAAGGCGCCCTATTGCTGTTGAGAGGTCGAGAAATAGTTTGCCGTTCTACCCTGCCGTGGGTACGCATGGAAAGGCTCGAAACAAGTCCCTCGTTTGACGACAGATGGCGCTTGGGCTCTTTGAACGTAGTGTGCGATTGGCGTATTCGCTTGTCATTCTACCGTTCTTTCACTTACTTACCATTTGAATTGGAAAGTGCTTCATCCCATTAGCCCTATGCTCGCGAATGCATATTTTTACCTAGGGGCTAGCCCACGGGGCTAAAATGTGCGTGATCCGTTGGAGCGATAGGATGGCGAGGGATGCTCTCAGATCTGGCACAATGTGAGAAGAAGGCGAAAGGACGACGTGAGCTCTCTTTTCCTTTCGCTCCATTGGTCTTGAGCGAACAAGTTCCCCATTTCCTCTTAGGATTGCGTGTACGTGCCTGGCCTCGCCTAGTAGCTTGTCCATTGGGTCAACCGGGGAGACCTGAGCGAGATGCTAGGACGTGGGTGACCAGCTCATCACAGCGTGGGGAGTGATCGGGAGACGCTTAGGAAAGGGTCACAGGGACAGTGATAAACAGTTCTACGTCGGGGAACATGTATATGCGCCCTCATGTGTGGCCTGTGCAAGTGAACCGTGTCCGGCTGCTAGCGCGAGTCAGATCGGGTCACTCAAGGATCTAAGTGGCTGTAAGATAAGGTGTGCGGGTACGCTGTTTCATTGCTCGCTCCATGGGATGGTTGTGGTTCTCTAGAGCTAAGGCGAGCCTACATGTGTATGTGGACGTGTTTGGGTAGAGTGGCTAGAGTCATAGATGACGTAACTGATCGATGTTCTAGAAGCTATCATGGGACTGGTTGCCGTTGCTCGGGGTTTAGCGAGCCCCTGAATGTCTGCTTGTGTCAAAGCCATCATGACCTTCAGGCCGCAAGCTAATGAGGGTGCTTCTTTAGTGCTTGGAATGGTCATAGTTGATGCAGATCGACCTATCGGCTAGCTCTAGTCAACCTTTGCCAGCTCACCATTCTCAGAGGGCCTGTGAGCCCCTGAGGGTGACTTCTTTGAGTTTGGCCTACTGTAGCTTTTGGCCAGGAGGGCCTGTATGTTGTGGTGCTTGAGTCCTCGCAGTGTGAGGACATCGTGATTGCTGCGTCCCCGCCTTTGGGTGCAGTTGTTGTTCTCGAGAAGGAGCTGGCGCGACCCGTCGTTGCAGAAGTGGGTTCTAAATAAGATAGCCCATGTTTTCTTGCAATTGTTTCCATGTTTAAAATGAGAGATATATTTTCAAGGAGCATAGTAGAATTAGGCTAGCAACCATATATATCCACCATATTCCATACACATGCACATGTTGATTTGATTGTATGACTTAACTCTATTTGGATCCGAGGTTTGACTTTACAATATATGTATTGCAAGTATGCTCTCTGTTGACGGTAGTTAACATTCATCATAAACCATCAATATAACTTATATAAATACATAAAAAGGATCATCAACATGGGTCTAGGGGTTTAAACTAATAAATTCCACAAGTTTTGATGAATCTGTGTTTGCAGGAGGATTTACTTAGAAAACCGTCAAGGAGGGCTTATTCGTCAAAGCAAATCACGTTTCTCTGCAGCAAAACTGATGTGGGAAGACTCTAGAAGGCAAACCATCAAAGCAAAGGGTAGGTGGCTGTCATGTGGGGCTAGCCGGCCCCACCTGCCGGTCGCTCGGCCCCCTGGGCGCACCTGTCAGCCCCTCCTTTGAATGTCGGTTCTCCACCACCTCCTAGATTGCATCAACGCCATTCTTTCAAGTCAGTTTGATCCGAGGGTCCAGATTTGATGCTCTGGCCTATATATAGCAGCCCCTACCCCCCTCCCAAGAGCATTCTTGAAACCCTAATTCATACCTCTCATTCAGAGGTCAAGATACACCAGGAGGATTAGGTCTAGACTCTCCAATGTAGTAGATTAGTAGCTCGGGAGTGAGGGTCGAGTTGGGCTCATGCAAAGCCTTGTATGTTCACTTCCACATCTTGTAAGACTTGTTATAAATTCATCATATTCCTATCTACATGCTATGCTTACTTTTAATATGTATCTTGCTTAGTTGAGGTTATCATTACTTTTGTGTGCGGGTTCATAGAGCGCTTAGCCTGCTAGTTTATCGATTGGGCTAAGTAGCCGAGCCTCGTGTAAGCATGATGCTTATACGATGCTCTGCCTATGAGTACACCCTATTCTCTAGTTGGTTAGTAGTAGCAGGAGGTGACAGCCCTATCTATCCTTCGTAGTCTACTCTGAATTGAGCAGGTTCTTAAATTGTAGGACCATAGTCGCTTCGGTAGAGTTATCTATTGTGGGTAGTCAACCATCTAAGTGGCGTCCTGAAGTGCATAAGAGTAGAGTTAGTCTTAGCTATAGTCAGGTATATATACTTTGATCTTATAATAAGAATATCATAGGAATCTACCTCACCCGTTTTTCTCCCGATTTGACTAGTTTACATTATCTTATAGATTTATCCCCTGAGTGTCATTAAGCATTACTCCTATCATTACATTTATCCCCTGCTCTAGCTATGTTGGTATGGTAATAGATACTCCTTTGTTACCCAATAAATCTTTATTCCATTGTTTCCCTATGGTAAAATATAAATAAGGATACCTGGAATACTCCTGGTAAAATGCTACAATGGTATCTGTGCGCTTGCAGAATCCTTCATGTTCTATTTGCACTTATAAATACCAACAAGCATTTTTGGCACCATTGCCGGGGAAACAATTGGCGTAAAGATTTAGATCATTAACATACCACTAGCTTTAGTAGGATTACCTCTGTTCTATTGAATTATGGAATAAGACAGGACGCAGATGCCGTTTTGACCTTCCGGCAAGCTTCCACAAGAAAAGAAGAAACATTGAAGAACCCCAAGGTGCCTAAAACATTCATGATCCATCAATACCAGAACCCTGCCATCTCACAGGTTTGTATATATATATATATATTCTCTAACCATGTGTAGATTGGAGAAAAAGGTCGACGTCACAAGAATTCAAATCACATCTCAAGTGACGAATAAAGACGTTGCACTACTCACAAATTCCATCATGTGAGTCATGGTAAGTATGATAAAGAAAGGTGAGATAGTCTTGCCCATGGACTTTAAACTTGATGAGTAGTTATGTTTTAATTATTGCATTCCATTGCATGTTTACTTGGAATAATCCATGCATCCCTTCTATTTTGTTTGAAATTTTCTCATATCAAATCCACAGCATGTTTAGTTCCTTTCATATATCCATGCCACTTGCATCTTTATGAAAAAAAATATGAGCACATGAAGGCTCATGATTAGTAAAAAACAAAAATTCCTCGCCATGATCATGCTCTTTCATCTCCATTTATGTACATCTCTATAGTGCTTTCATGGTCCCTTTGTCTGCCATAGTATGCTTTGGTTTGGAAGTACTAGATATACTTCTAAAGGCTTTTTAAATTAAGCATGGTGCTTAGGTTAAATAGTCTTCCTGAATCAAATTAGACATGGAGTTTAGTTTGGTTATTGAACTAAAAGTTGCTTGTGTAGACACTGGATATTTTGTTGGACTAACCCCTGCACAAAACTCTCAAAATTCAATCTGGGTAAGTCAATAGATGAATTCACATCAAAGATGAATCAAGGCATGTGATGAACTCCAATAACTTTGCACAAAGAAGACCCAGCTCATACTTCATTGAAGGAAGAACTGTGAGTATCAAAATTCATTCACTTTGTCTTTTGCTACAAGTTGCCTTTGCCTTGAACCATGCTTGAATGTAGTGAACAAATACAAATTCATTATCAAACATGATAAACAATCCATGCTAAAGTAATTCAAAAACCACCTTTTCATTAGCATAGATGAGAAGCACACAAATTATGGATAACAACCCGTATTTCAAATTTGTTTTATTCCCTCGAGTACGTGTCCATTAACATTTTGTAGGAAAGAAGCTATGCTTATTCATGTTTTGGTATGAATCTGTGAACTCAAGCCAAACCACCACTTCAGCGATGGAACAAAGAAGGAGATGAGTGCCACAAAAAGAATCTACAATAAAAGCACTCACTCATAGGAAGTGGATGAACAAATCAACAGGCCACAAGTAACATCGAAGGCAACCAAGCATTGAGCCTTTCTTGGACTCAAGCTAGGAGTCTGATGAGAAGGAGGACGTCAGTAATCAATGGAGGTCTATCGATAGTGTCTTATGAAATCATGGGCACAAGAAGACATCCATAAGCCATTGGAGATGAAGCTTTCATGCAAATACCAATGAGGTTCCTTCTTTGACCATCAAGACGGCCGGTGTATCGTTAACAAACAAAGAAGAACAACTCTCCACCATGCCATTAGACAATCAAGGAGGAACTTGAGTTGCATCTCCAATGAACCCCAATTCATCAAACAAGAATCAACAAAAATTAAGAATGGTTCATGGAAGAAGAGCATGCAATTGTCCGTATCCTGATCTCTAGGATCGAGGCATAATACAAGGAAAGGTCCTGCTTAATGGACTATGAGCTCTCAAGAATAGGCAAATCGGATAAGCCTCCTTCAGGTATGTTTGTGACTAACCATTTTAATAAAAAGAAGGAAAACACAATATCCAACCAAACATTATGCAACATAAAATCACATTCATAGGAGAATTCTATCATCCAAACTTGATTCTGCATTCTGCAAAATTCAAGTATGGGGGATGGAATTCTTCAAAACATCTCATGTCCTATTGCTACTTTGTCTTGGTAATCCCTACCTTTATGATGAGCTCAACTTGCTAAATCTCTAACAAGTAAAAATTTAAATAATCATGCTCCTTTGGGTCACCATACATATTCTTGTTTCTACTTTAATGAATCTCTTTAGTCTTTCAAGCTTCCTTGTTCTGTTATAAGTATGCTTCAGAATATTATTCAGACATGATTATTGAATGAAAACATACTTGTATAGAATTCGGTTGTATATATGGACTAACCCTTGCAGGAAAATTTTCAAATTTTGTTGGGAATGTTTAGAGATCATTCATGGAAACAAATCAAGGTTAGAGGTATTCTTTAGAACAATCTCACACATCTTTGCCTTAACCTTGTTGAAAATTTGATGTAGTGGTAAACAAAAAGGCACATTATTTAAAACATGGGATAAGGATTTTATGCTAACTGAAATGCTTAAGACAACTCTGTTATAGCATCGAAATGACCTTCAGCTCTATGACAACTCTATCCTTGCTTTGAATCATTTGTATATTCCTTCGGGTATGTGTTGTCCACTAATCCTTTGCAGAGAAGAAACAATGAGTAGAGCAGAAGGTCCAACACAGTGCCAAGATCCACAAAAGAAAAAGAACAAAAAGATGGCATGACAAAAGAATAAGAAAGAAGAAGTGCGACATAGGAGACAAGATGCTCATGAATAGATCAAGCAAGGAAACCTTCAAGGAAGAGAAGACCACCACAAGTCATCTACCCTTCATCACATGGTGTCATCACGCTCCAATAATGAAGGTAACATCTTAAGGTAAGTGGTCATGATTTTCCTCTTGATCTTGGTATGCACATAAATGAAGAAACAAACATGTTTGAGTTATAATTTTGCTTAATCCAACTTGATTAACTCAACATGTTTTGTTCCTTAAGCTTGTTCATTGTACCACTTTCTTGATCTCATAGTCTTAACCAAATGAGCTAAAATTTTGCATATCTTACCCTTGGAAGATAATAGTCATAATCATGTAAAGTTTGATACATTATAAAGATGGACAATTCTTCCATAGGTTAAGCAACTTCACTCTTTTTGTCAGTCAAAATGCTACATCCTTCTGATCTTATCAGCCATGTTATAAGAATAAATAATGCACATAACATTAGCTCTATCATGATTCAATGTGACTAAGGCTAGAGAAGAGTAAATAAAGTTTTGGTTCTATTGGTGTTTTTCCACCAACAGAGCCCATGCACTTGATCTCTACCTTGTCTTTATGAGCATAACACACTTCGAGTAAAGTGTGGGGGAGTCAATCCACCAAATTCTACAAGTGGAAGTTCTGAATTCGACAACAAGCTCACAACCATTCGTCAAAGCAAATCACGTTTATCCGCAGCGAAACTGACATGGGAAAGACTCTAGAAGACTCTTGAAGGCAAACCACTAAAGTGGAGGGTAGATGGCTGTCATGTGGGATTGGCCGGCCCCACCTACAGGCCACCCGACCCCCTAGGCCCACCTGTCAGCCCCTCCTTCGAATATCGGTTCTCCACCGCCTCCTAGATTGCATCTACGCCGTTCTTTTAAGTCAGTTTGATCCGAGGGTCCAGAATTGATGCTCCGGCCTATATATAGCAGCCCCTACTATCGATGAAATATGTTCGGCAGTCTACCGAGGGGTATGCCTATGGTAGTAGATGAATCGGAGGAGGTGCGCGTGAGGGAACCGGATGGTGGCACAGAACGCAAGAGACAACGACTAGACAGGTTTAGGCCATCGACTTGGCATAATACACTACGTCCTCTGTCTTTTGATGGGTTGTATTGTGTATGATTAGATGAAAATGATGGGGGTCCCTACCCACCTTATATAGCTTGGGGGGTAGGGTTACAGATCGATTGTTTCTATCCTGATCGGTTTTACAAGATAAGAAGTTACAGATATTATGGGATCTGGTGTATCCTAGCAGGTCTCCTAGATCACCGAAAATCTTCATGCAGTCTTGCGAGGCACGTCGACCGGTATCGTGCCTTGTACGGCATGGTCTCATGGGCTAGGCCTCCACTAGTGGTGTGCCCCAGGCGCAGTCTTATGGGCTAGGCCTCCCCTAGTGGCTCAGCCCATGCACAGCCCTGCTGGTATCAGGGGTTATACCCCCACACCTACCCCCCTCCCGAGAGCATCCCTAAAACCCTAATTCATACCTCTCATTCAGAGATCAAGATACACTAGGAGGATTAGGTCTAGACTCTCTAATGTAGTAGATTAGTAGCTTGGGAGTGAGGGTCGAGTTTGGCTCATGCAAAGCCTTATATCTTCACTTCCACATCTTGTAAGACTTATTATAAATTCATCATATTCCTATCTACATGATATGCTTACTTTTAATATGTTTCTTGCTTAGTTGAGGTTATCATTACTTTTGTGTGCGGGTTCATAGAGCGCTTAGCCTACTAGTTTATCGATTGGGCTAAGTAGCCGAGCCTCGTGTAAGCATGGTGCTTATACGATGCTCTGCCTGTGAGTACACCCTGTTCTCGGGTTGGGTAGTAGCAATGGGAGGTGATAGCCCCATCAATTCTTTGTAGTCCACTTTGAATTGAGCAAGTTCTTAAATTGTAGGACCATAGTCGCTTCAGTAGAGTTATCTATTATGGGTAGTCTACCGTCTAAGTGGCGTCCCGAAGTGCACAAGAGTAGAGTTAGTCTTAGCTATAATCGGGTATATATATACTTTGATCCTGTAATAAGAATATCATAGGAATCTACCTCACCCGTTGTTCTCCCGAGTTGACTAGTTTACATTATCTTATAGATTTATCCCCTGAGTGTCATTAAGCATTACTCCAATCATTACATTTATCCCTTGCTCTAGCTATGTTGGCATGTTAACAGATACTGCTTCGTTACCCAATAAATCTTTATTCCATTATTTCCCTATGGTAAAATATAAATAACGATACCTGGAATACTAGTAAAATACTACAATGGTATTTTGTGCGCTTGCGGAATCCTTCATATTCTATTTGCACTTATAAATACCAACACTCTCTTCATACAATTACCACTCCTATGAGCTCCACATAAGCATTAGGAGAATAAAAGGCATAACATCATTCATTGCCATGGTGAGGATCCACAAATACCACATATATGAGAGACTTGAGAGTGTCATACAAAGGAATCTCTGAGTTTTTATTTTGAAAACTTCTAAAATTCTGGAATAATGGTTGAACAAAAGAACCTGAAACATAGTCCTTGACTTGATCATTCTATCTTTCAGTTGCTCAAGATCCAAGTGAAAGCTAGAAAGCCTCATGGTTGAAAGTAATATGGGTAAGTTTGAAAGTTAGATCGATGAATTTAATCCGGAGGAGAATTCTTGTTTGAACGCATGTGTACTTTTGAGGAGTTTCAAAAATCCTAACTTTCTAATCCATTGCTAAGTTTGGTATTGCTCAAGGACGAGCAAAGGTTAAGCTTGGGGGAGTTTGTTGAAGGTAGTTACCATCCATCATAAACCGTCAACTTAACATGAATAAATACATAAAAAGGATCACCAACATAGACCTAGGTGTTTAAACTGATAATTTACATAAGTTTTGGTGAATCTGTGTTTTCAGTAGGGACTATCCAGAAAACCGTCAAGGAGGATCAAATAGTCAAATAAAATCACACTTATCCATAGCGAAATCAACTAAAGAAGGTTCTAGAAGACTCGACAGGACTCCATACCAAAGCGGGGGCCAAGCCACTGATAGGTGGGGCCGACCAGCCCCACCTAGAGGCCACCTGGCCCCTAGGGGACCCACCTGTCACCCTCCTTCATATGTCGGTTCCCCACCGCCTCCTAGGATGCATCTATGCCATCCTTTAAGTCGATTTGATCCAAGGGCTCATGTTGGATGCTCTGACCTATAAAACAAGCCCCTAGACCCCCTCTAGGGCAGGCTACCATAAGTTAAGAGTAGACTAGAAATTAGGGTTTCCAGAGAGAAGAGAATAGAGCTCCAATTCTTCAAGTTTCTAGTATAGGCTAGTTAGCATGGTTCAAGTAGAGTTTGGGCTATCGCTCAGGATTCCGGATCTGCCGTTTGGAGACTGGTATAGCCATTGTGTCTCTTTATTTATGACTTTATGCTAGTTCAATATTATGTTGCTATTTATTATGTTCCTAGTTTACTCTAGTTGTATGGTTGATATAGTTATGATTGTTATGATTGATGATGAATTTATGCATATGTTTGCAAAGCTCTAAGCTCAGTTCTCGAGAGAGTTAAGTGGTCGACATTATGTAAGCATGGTGCTTAGATATTGTATGCCTGTGGATGCATTCTGCACTCTGGGTCATGTGGTAGATCGCGGATGTAACACTCCTATTGAGTCCTTTATAGTCCACTCCCAGTTTGTAGAGCACGTAGAACGTGATTGCGAAGGAAGACAAGCTCTATTCTTAATCTTCCTTAGTAATGTTCCTTATGCATAGATCCAAAGTTAGTTATACTATAGATGAGAGTGTATATACTTGGGTGTACAAAAGACTTAGTAGATAAGTAATGACTTAGGAATTTTTTGCTCTTAATGAATCTCCTGCTTAACCTTACTACATTTTATGAGTATCTATTTCTATCTCTAGAATACCATTATTACCTTACACTTATCATTTATTTATCACTTGACTTACCCTGCCATAGCATGAGATATATATTTGTCAATATATCTATGCCAAAACAACCCCATAGCTCCTCCCTATGGATAAAATATAAATAACGATACTCGGTATACTCCCGGGTGAAATGCTATAATGGTATATTATCTGTGCGCTTGCGGATACCTTATATATATAATTTACAAGTGTTCTCATAATTACCAACAACGCATTTCTGGCATCATGCTAGGGATGACAACTTAGTTAAGAGTGATGCTAGGAAATGTCAACAATAGCCTCATGCTTCTTTTGACTGCAACAAAACTTTTGAGAGATAGCAACAAGAATTTGGAGCATTTATTTGGTGGATATCCTATAAGGTATATTTTTTGTGTTCACTCCCAGTGTAAGAGTAAAACATTTTTAGGTGAATCTAAATGGAATGGCATGTTTTTGTGCCTACCCCTAGTGTAGGAGTAGTGCATATGTGGGTGGTGTGTACGTGATCTTGATTTTAAGAGCATGACAAACCTCTCATAAGGGTCAACAAAGCTTGACTAAACTCAATGCGAGTGGAAGTTTTCCTAATCTAAATATCATATATGGCTCTGGTAGGAATTCAAGCTTTGTCATACAAGGAACTCATCATGTAGAATTTTTATGTTTTTCAAAAGATAAATCTCCAGAACACTAGTATCATTTGGAACAAGATAAACAAAGCTCAGACCTTCTCATATCATATCCATCAATTACCTAGACTTAGATCAAGCATATGCTACCCACGAGTTTCAAGTTCAGAGTAAATTCTTATATCAAAACAATTGTATCCAAAACTCGGGAGAATTCAAGGCTGGAAACTAGGTACTTGAAAGGAATTACAATAGAGCAACTATTCATCATTTCTATTTCAAGAGATTATCTTCAGAGTCCATTTTATTCATCTCTTAAAAATAGAAAACTGACACACACTTTTGTTTTGTTTTCTGACTTTTTTAGATCACACCTTACTAATACATATATGTAAGACAAAGATAAATTTTTATTTTGCTTTTAGTTATGCATCTTTTTTTAACAAATGTAGAGCAAACTTAAGGATAACAAAAGGGAAGAAATACTTAGCTAGATACATAGGGGATGCTCCTCCGCCAAGATGGATGTTATCATGGTCGAATGTTGAAGCGACAGAATTCTAGCAGGATGCCTATCTAGTATTTTTAGATTTTCTATTTTATGATTTGTAGAACAAAAAACATGTATGCATATTATTTTTAATTTTTATGCCACCACAATGAATATTCCCATGGGTTTTTACACACCGTAGATTTATTCACGTGGAGCTTTATGATGCAATGATGAAATGTAGTTATGAAACTTTTTATCTTTCTTTTATTAACACAATGTAAATGCAGAGAAGTAAATATGCTAAAGTGAAAAATAATTTATGCAATGCTAGAAGTAAATATGGATAACTACCGATGTTACCTCACGGCGAGGGTTCAAATTTCTTTTTAAGTCCTTCGGACCAAACATGGTTGTAGAGAATCCTTTATTCTTCAGGTTCATCATCCAGTCTCAGCGTTGGAGACTCAGATGGCTTCACTTCCGATGATGATGTTACCTTCTCTTTCCATACCAGCTTGGACTGTGGGTTTGACTTAGCCGGAGTAGGTTCATCTTTCACATGCGCTTCAGGTTCTTCACCTTCCTCCCATTCATTCCATAGGAGTTGCTTCCTTTGATGTTAGGATGAACAATATCTCCTCCAGGAGCGACTCTTGTTTGGCTATTCATAAGTAGTACAACTATTAAAATAACAGCGTGCCTTTTCTCCAGGGAATTAGAAGTGGACTTGTCCAGATCCAACATAAATGAACGCGTTAGAGGTTTTTAGGAATGGTCTTCAAAGGATGATGGGTGTATCATCTTCTTCTTCCAGGACCATGAAATCAGCAGGGGCAAACTGATCGTGTATTCTTACCATGACATCTTTAGCTATCCCCTCCAAAAATTAGATTGATTGGTCCGCCATCTGCAATTACATGTACGTAGGGAACAAAGGTTTGTTACCGCATAAATATTCAAACATTACCTTGGACATTATATTGACAACCGATTCAATGTCGCAAAAGGTCTTGTGGAAGATTCTTTGTCTAATGGTACACTCGATCGTTGGTTCACCTGGATCATCCTTCTTAGCGTGGAATGGTGAAGCGAGGAGGTGGTTGTACCCTGATCGGAGTGTGTTGATCATGTTGACCATTTCTTCTTGTGGCTGACTAGTCTTGTTCTTCTTCCTTCTTTAGTTGTTCTTCTTCTTGGTCACTGTTGTCTCTTCAGGCAGGTATGCCTTTTGTGGATGACTAGGAGATTGTAAGATGCAGTTCTTCAAAGAGAACTTCCCCATTTTATCCTTGATTGTGAAACAGATCTTGGCACTATCCGCATAGATGATGGCCTTAGCGGTGCTTAGGAAAGGTTGCCCTAGGATGATAGGTGCCCTTTCATCTCCACCTGTTTCCAAAACCACAAAGTCTACGGGCACATATGATTGTCCTACTCGAATAATGGCATCTTCAAGGACTCCCTTGGGGTAGCAGAGTGACTGATCTGCAAGCTGCAAACGCATATTTGTGTACAACAAAGTATCTCCATTAATTTTATCATAGATTAGCTTAGGCATGATGTTGACACTTGCTCCAAAGTCATAGACAGCTTCCTAGAAGATGTGAGGTCCAATGGTGATGGGGATGACAGGTCTCCCTAGATTGCTCTCCTTGTCAGGCAAGGTATAATCTATCCACCTCCCCATCGATGGCTCCATGTAGTAGTAAGCTACATTGTGAATATCAACAACATTTGTAGTTTCTAGATCTTTCGGCTGCCCTGAAATCTTACCTTTGTCGGATGGAGGAACAGCAGCTGCCAGCTAAGCTATTTGTGATTCTATCATTTTATTAAAGCTATGCTGGTTCTTCATGGTATAAGCAAACCTATCCATTCTGTTATTCATATTCTCTAGAATTTTATCATTGGTAGCTACCTTTCTAGATAATCCTTCCATAAGTCTAGATTGGCCAGCAACTAATTCTCTCAAGGGTGGTTGATTGAAGTTATTATAATTATTACTTTAAGACTTACCTTGGTAGTTTGGCCACTGTTGTCGGTTCCATCCTTGATTCTATTGAGAACGATAGCAGTTGTTGTTGACAAAGTTTACATCCTCTTGGGTCTTAGGACAGTTGTTCCCTGAATGCCTAGTGTTGCCACATTCTTCACACGTCATGCGAAAATCTTGAATGTGCTTGACTTCTTGCTTTTTATTAGCTTGGTCTTCGAGCTTCTTCATTAGTAGGTCGATCTTGGCATATAGCATGTCTACCTCCTTGAGTTGATGCATACCTCCACCTCTCTTGTGGGTCTAAACACATTCTTCTTTCCAGCCTTGGTTGGAGGCCATCTTCCCCACAAGAGTGGTCACAGTTGCAAGTGTAACTGATAAGAATGCACCTCCAGCAGCAGTATCCATGATCTTGATTTTAAGAGCATGACAAACCTCTCATAAGGGTCAACAAAGCTTGACTAAACTCAATGGAATGCAAGCAGCATATAACAGTGGAAGTTTTCCTAATCTAAATATCATATATGGCTCTGGTAGGAATTCAAGCTTTGTCATACAAGGAAATCATCGTGTAGAATTTTTATGTTTTTCAAAAGATAAATCTCCGGAACTCTAGTATCATTTGGAACAAGATAAACAAAGCTCAGACCTTCTCATATCATATCCGTCAATTATCTACACTTAGATCAAGCATATGCTACCCACGAGTTTCAAGTTTAGAGTAAATTCTTATATCAAAACAGTCATATCCATAACTCAAGAGAATTCAAGGCTAGAAACTATTCATCATTTCTATTTCAAGAGATTATCTTCAGAGTCCTTTTTATTTAGCTCTTAAAAATAGAAAACTAGACACACACTTTTATTTTGTTTTCTCACTTTTTTAGATCACACCTTACTAATACATATATGTAAGACAAAGATAAATTTTTATTTTGCTTTTAGTTATGCATCTTTTTTTAACAAATGTACAGCAAACTTAAGGATATCAAAAGGGAAGAAATACTTAGCTAGATACATGGGGGATGCTCCTCCACCAAGCTAGATGTTATCGTGGTCGAATGTTGAAAGTTAAGTGATCCTTCTCAAAGCATATTTGCCAGCAGTTGTCCTTCACCAATCCAAAAATTGATTCGGGAAGATGTACTTTGGGTGGAGTGAGATGAAGATGACCGACTGAACTTGATCTTGATCATATGTTCAATCCGGCAAAATACCAACAAGAACACCAAAACTCATGGCACGGATTAGGACAAGGGGTTAGCGGTCCGCCATTTAAAGATTAGTTTTTCTTGAGGTTTAGAAATATTTTTGAAGCGACAGAATTCTAGCAGGATGTCTATCGAGTATTTTTAGATTTTCTATTTTATGATATGCAGAACAAAAAACATGTATGCATATTATTTTTAATTTTTATGCCACCACAGTGAATATTCCCATGGGTTTTTACACACCGTAGATTTATTCACGTGGAGCTTTATGATGCAATGATGAAATGTAGTCATGGAACTTTTTATCTTTCTTTTATTAACATAATGTAAATGTAGAGAAGTAAATATGCTAAAGTGAAAAATAATTTATGTAATGCTAGAAAGTAAATATGGATAACTACCGATGTTACCTCACGGCGAGGGTTCAGATTTCTTTTTAAGTTCTCCGGACAGGACTTGGCTTGAGATAATCCTTTATTCTTTGGGTACATCATCTGGTCTCAGCGGTGGAGACTCAGATGGCTACACTTCCGATGACAATGTTACCTTCTCTTTCCATGCCTGCTTGGACTGTGGGTTTGACTTAGCCGGAGTTGGTTCATCTTTCACAGGCGCTTTAGGTTCTTCACCTTCCTTCCATTCATTCCAGAGGGGTTGCTTCCTTTGACATTGGGACGATCAATGTCTCCTCCTAGAGCGACTCTTGTTTGGCTGTTCATGAGTAGTATAACTATTAAACTAACAGCGTACCTTTTTTCTAGGGAATTAGAAGTGGACTTGTCCAGATCCGACGTAAATGATCGCGTTAGAGGTGTTGAGGAATGGTCTTCCAAGGATGGTGGGTGTATCACCTTCTTCTTCTAGGACCATGAAATTGGCAGGGGCAAACTGATCGTGTATTCTTACCATGACATCTTTAGCTATACCCTCCGAATATCAGATTGATTGGTCCACCATCTGCAATTACATGTACGTAGGGAACAAAGGTTTGTTACCGCATAAATATTCATACGTTACCTTGGACATTATATTGACACCCGATTCAATGTCGCAAAAGGTCTTGTGGAAGACTCTTTGTCTAATGGTACACTCGATCGTTGGTATGCCTAGATCATCCTTCTTAGAGAGGAATGGTGAAGCAAGGAGGTGGTCTACCCTGATCAGAGTGTGTTGATCATGTTGACCATTTCTTCTTGTGGCTGACTTGTCTTGTTCTTCCTCCTTCTTCGGTTGTTCTTCTTCTTGGTCACTATTGTCTCTTCGGATAGGTATGCCTTTTGTGGATGACTAGGAGATTGTAAGATCCAGTTCTTGAAAGAGAACTTCTCCTTTTTATCCTTGATTGTGAAATAGATCTTGGCACTGTTCGTGTAGATGATGGCCTTAGTGGTGCTTAGGAAAGGTCGACCTAGGATGAGAGGTGCCCTTTCATCCCCACCTGTTTCCGAAACCACAAAGTCTACGGGCACATATGATTGTCCTACTCGAACAATGGCATCTTCAAGGACTCCCTTGGGGTAGCAGAGTGACTGATCTGCAAGCTACAAACGCATATTTGTGTACAACAAAGTATCTGCATTAATTTTATCATAGATTACCTTAGGCATGATGTTGACACTTGCTCCAAAGTCACAGACAGCTTCCTAGAAGATGTGAGGTCCAATAGCGATGGGGATGATAGCTCTACCTAGATCGCTCTTCTTGTTAGGCAAGGTATAATCTATCCACCTTCCCATCGATGGCTCCATGTAGTAGTAAGCTACATTGTGAATATCGACAAGATTTCATTTTCTAGATCTTTCGGCTGCCCTGAAATCTTACCTTTGTCGGATGGAGGAACAGCAGCCGCCAGCTAAGCTATTTGTGATTCTATCATTTTATTAAAGCTATGATGTTTCTTAATGGTATAAGCAAAGCTATCCATTCTGTTATTCATATTCTCTAGAATTTTATCATTGGTAGCTACCTTTCTAGATAATCCTTCCATAAGTCTAGATTGGCCAGCAATTAATTCTCTCAACTGTGGTTGATTGAAGTTATTATTATTATTACCTTGAGAGTTACCTTGGTAGTTTGGCCTCTGTTGTCAGTTCCATCCTTGATTCTATTGAGAACGATAGTAGTTGTTGTTGACAAAGTTCACATCCTCTTGGGTTTCAGGACAACTATTCCCTGTATTCCTAGTGTTGCCACATACTTCACACATCATGCAGAAATCATGAATGTGCATGACTTCTTGCTTTTCATTAGCTCGATCTTCGAGCTTCTTCATTAGTAGGTCCATCTTGGCAGATAGCATGTCTACCTCCTTGAGTTGATGCATACCTCCACCTCTCTTGTGGATCTGAACATGTTCTTCATTCCAACCTTGGTTGGAGGCCATCTTCTCCACAAGAGTGGTCATAGCTACAAGTGTAAGTGATAAGAATGCACCTCCAGCAGCAACATCCATGATCTCACGGGTACTATTGGTCAACCCAGGGTAGAACATCTGCATGAGTAGCCAAGTCTCCATCCCATGATGAGGACATTCTAATATATAGTCTTGAAAGTGTTCCCATGCCTTGGGGATAGATTCATCATGCTGCTGCTGAAAACTTGAAATTCTCCCACTGGAGCATTAGTCTTGCCCGTCGGAAAGAACTTTGCGAGGAAGGCAGTGGAGCAGTTATCCCATGTAGTGCTTATATCTTTGCTGGCGTAGAACCACTACTTCACCTTCCCCAAAAGTGAGAATGGGAAGAGGTGAAGTAGTATGGCGTCCTTGGTTACTCCCTTGATGGTGAAAGTGCTGCAGATCTCCAGGAAGTGTTGGAGATGAGAATAAGCATCTTCATGTGCCTTTCCACAAAACTAGCTCGCTTGCACCATGTTGATGAGAGCCAGCTTGAGCTCGAATCCATTGTCTCTGACATTGGTTGTCGGTCTAGTACGGATGTTAGCCATAGTTGGAGCAGAGAATTCACAAAGAGTCTTGTCAGCCATGGCTTTAAATTCTGGTGTTAAGCTTCGCCTTATCTAGTTGTCTTCTGACTCTAAAGCTGAAACTTTCTTGAGTTTAGCTCTAGTTCTCTTAAGTAATGCTCTGGATTGTCAACATAGGTTGTTGGAAGGTCAAAACCGGTCATACATTACCCTGCAAAAGATATGAAAGTAGACAAAACAAGGGTAATCCTGCTTGAGCAGGGGTATAAGGTTTATCTCGATCACATCAATAAGTATAAGTTTATCAATACTTCCTTTGCCTAGCTACCTTCCTCGGCAACGGTGCCAGAAATGCTTGTTGGTATTTATTAACTTGCTACTTGTTTTAGTAGTCACCTAAAGTATACCTACATCCCTTAACATTACTTACCAGGTTGTCATCCCTAGTGATGATGCTAGAAATGCTTGTTGGTACTACGTAGCATTACTACTAGATTAATACTAAATAGTTCTTTATTAATTTATGTGACTAGGAGGAATATATAGATATGAATGAAAAGGAAACTACAAGCGCACAGATAATTATACCATTATAGCACTTCACCCGAGAGTATTCTAGGTATCGTTATTTATATTTTTATCACAGGGAAGGTCTAGCATGGACAAGTATTGATAACTTATACTATTGATGGAGAAGTAAACCATAACCAATATTATACTCATAACAGCGGTAAGTCATTGGATAAGATATATATATGATAACTATTGATCAATGATAATGATAAATCACTTAGAGTACTCCTTTCTATGGCATTAGCATGGTCAGGTAGAATATTAGAGGAATAATTCCTAAGTCATTCTTAATTATAAGTCAAAGCATACATTGATTAGTACAATTACACCGAATAGTCATTGCTAAGATCATCTTCATATCTACACATAAGGGATATTACTAAGAGAGATTAATAACAGAGCTTGTCCCCCTTCATAACCAGATCCTACGTGCTACCTACATCAGGCAGTGGACTACAAATGACTCAATAGGAGTGTCACATCCGCGATCGACCACAATTCCTAGAATATAGGGTGTATCCGCAGGTAAACAATATATAAGCACCACGCTTACATAATGTCAACCACCCACCCATGGATCCTTAGGGTGAGCGCTATGCGAACATATGCTTGAATATGATGACAATCCAACTATACTAGGCATATAATCAAAGTAGACGATGAACATTATAACGAAGAACATGAATAAGATGAATACTAATATTGTCATAACTATTGTAGCAAGCATATAAAAGTAATGGAGATACAAAAGAGAGAGGGGGTACAAAGATTATACCAAACCACGCTCTTGACATGATCGGGAATCCAAGCGAAGCCAGCTTGCCTCCCTCTAGACCTCCCCTAACTAGCTATGCCCTAGAATATGCTAGAGCTCTGAGGACGATTAGGGTTTCTATCTTCTGAAATGACTTGCTGCCTTAGGGGGGTGGCAGTGGCTGATATATGTAGGCCAGAGCGTCCATCGTGAGCCCTTGGATCAAACCGACTTAAAGAATGGCGTAGATGCAACCTAGTAGATGATGGAGAATCGACATAACAATAGAGGATGACATGTGGGCCATGGGGGTCAGTTGTCCTACAGGTGGGGCCAGCCGACCCCACCTAGCAGCCCCTCGGGCTCCACCTCGGTGTGGATTCTTCTTGAGTCTTCTAGTGTCCATTTCGTTGTGGATAAGCGCGATTAACTCTGACATCTAGGTCCACCTTGATGGTTTTTTAAATAACCCTAAAGAAATCATAGATTCACCAAAACTCGTGTAATTTGTTTGTTTAAACCCCTAGACCTTTGTTGGTGATCATATTTATGTCCTTATGCATGTTATATTGATGGTTTATAATGTTTGTTAACTACCGTTAATAGGGATCTAGACCTCTAGGGTGGAGGTCCAGGCCACAACTAAATGTGGATGCAGGCACTAGCCCTTTGATGTGGTTAACCGTGTGGTTTCCCAAAAGGATGTGGCCGGTCGGGGCCAATCCCTAGGTGAGTTCATTATGAGTCGTGGACCTCTGGTTTCCTAGATGGAAGTCCTAGCCATGGCTGAGGATGAGTGAGGGTACTGGCCCCCTTATTTATGTGGGATACAGCCTCCAAGGGTAGTTTCGAGAGTGTGTCAGCCATGGATCATAGAATCTAGATCTCTAGGGTGGAGGTCTAGGCCATGGCTAACGGTGGATGCGGGTGCAGGCCCATTGGCACCGATTGACTCATAGTTTTTGTGGCAGATGTGGCGGACATGGGCGATTCCACGAGTGAGCCCACCGGTGGTGCGAGGAGCCATCGCTTCCTTCTCAACAAACGAGAGTGCGCGACTGTCCCCTACTTAGTGCACCAACTGTTGGTGTTTTGTAAACTAGACTAGTAAATTTATATGATTGTCGCGCTACTCTAGGAAGATGATGTTAGCATCCAAAAGACACAAGGATTTATACTGGTTCAGGTCGGAGCCCTACATCCAGTCTTAGAGAAGATCGAGTGCGTATTCCTTGCTTGAATGCTCTGAAGTTCTTACAATGGGGGGTGCAAGAATGGTGGAAGAGGAAGAAGACCTAGAGCTAGTAGACGGACTGCCTAGAGAGAAGCTCCAGGAGCCCTGCTATGATGGAGAATGAGTGGAATGGTAGAGGAGGTGAATCATGTCCAGATGGGTGCCCTGTTTACCATTATATAGAGTTTTGGGCCAGGGCATATACAAAGCAATAGGTTCTCCTAGCCGAGGGGTAGAGATCCTGAGGAAGGGCCTAGCTAACTTGGCTTGCAAGCTACGTTGTCTTGTGGAGCACATTCAGGTGTGGTTGTCATCATGGTCTTGTGGCCACATCACGCATGGTGTGGCGTGGTGCTACTGTGTCGGCTATGGCGGCATTGTAGGCATGATGGTAGTCACTAGCCATCCTGTGTGACATGGTCTCCACCGTGGTCTTCGTCATTATCTCCTAGTTTCCTAGGGGCATTGTATAGGAGTTGGTGGCTGCCCCTAGGTCGTTGATCGCCTTGTTGTCTTGAGGAGTGGGGGGCATGATCCCTATCGTTGGGATCATGGTTCCCGCCAGCCTAGATGGCCTCTAAATCAAGGCCCTCATCGTGGATCCCATCCTATAGTGGGTAGGATCGTACTCTTGTCTTGTTGGGCTGTATCTAGCCGGTGCTCATCGTACCTATCGCCACCGCTTTGGGCAATATTGTCTTGTCTATGCAGTGTGGCACAAGGATGGCATCTGATCAGACCAAGGTGACTGTTATCCCCTCAGTCCTTGTGGGGTCAGTGTGGCATGCTCATTCTTGTCAGAGTAGGCAGGCTTGGCGGTGCTCGACCTCTCCCCGTCCTTTCAAGGGTTAGGATAGAGGAGAGGTCGTGCGCCCTTCAAGCGTCGCATGGCCAAGGCACGAAGGAGGTATCGTGGCTGACCTCGGCCTTAGCGTCCAGCCTAGTTCGCTTGGCTTAGCTGGGCCTTAGTCATTTAGGCTTTCACTAACTAATGTGTTGTGGGCCGTGTGGCCTGCTAACTAATTGATGCCTTGAGGCACCCTAGGGTTATGACCCCGACATACTGGTTTTATGATGATGGGTCATGAAATCGACCATTACTTGACCTTTGACCACTTTTGCCGATTCGTACCTTAAGTCAAACTCTGATAGTGCAAGGATCCATTTCCCAATTCTCCCTTTCAGGATAGGCATGGATAACATGTGCTTAATTACGTCGCCTTTAAAGACCACAATACACTTAGCCGATAACAAATAATGGTGTAATTTAGTACATGCGAAGTATAAGCACAAACACAACTTCTCAATAGGAGAATACCTTGTTTCTGGATCCAAAAGCCTTCTACTCAGATAGAAAATGACTCGCTCTTTTCCTTCAAACTCTTGCATCAAGGCCAATACAATTGTATAGTTATGAGCTGACACATACAACTTAAAAGGGTTACCTTGTTGTGGAGGAGTTAGTAAAGGTGGAGCCTTCATGTATTCCTTAATTTCCTCAAATGCCTTCTGTTGTACATCACCCCATTTAAATTCATGATCAGATTTTAATTTTAGCAAAGGAGAGAATGGCAAAATCCTTTCTGATAAATTTGAAATAAATCTTTTAATGAAATTAATTTTGTCGATCAAAGATTGCAATTGGGCCTTAAATGTGGGAGGAACTACTACATCAATAGCTTTTATGCTCTTTTGCCCAACTTCAATCCCTCTTTCATGAACCATGAAACCCAAAAATTCTCCGGCTGACACCCCAAAAGCACATTTATTTGGATTCATCTTCAAACCATGCTTCCTTGTGCATTCTAAGGTCTCCAGCAAAACAGCTAGGTGTCCTTTGTAACCTTTGGACTTCACAACCACATCATTAATATAAATCTCAACTATTCTACGGATCAACTTATGAAAAATATAATTCATAGCTCGCTGATAAGTCGCACCGGTATTTTTTAACACAAAAGTCAGGACTATTGTTGATGGTCATTAACATCAATCATAAATCATCAACATATCTTGTATATATACTTAATTCCATCACCAAACATAGGTATAGGGGTTTAAACTGACAAATTCCACGAGTTTTGGTGAATCTGTGTTTTCAGCTGGGTTTATCCAGAAAATCATCAAGGTGGACCTAGATGTCAGAATTAATCATGGTTAATTGCGGCATAAACAACTCTAGAAGGTTCTAGAGGACACCAGAGGACACCATGCCGAAGATTGGGCCAAAAGGCAATGAAAGTGGGCCAGCTGGCCCAAGGCCTAGACAGGCCGGCCTGCTCTAGAGCCCATTCGCCCTCTACCACTTCGTACTCGTTCCTAAGATGTAAACCGTTGATTTTAAGGTGGTTATAGGTTGGTTTATCCAATGGTGGTCGAGGGAGTTGACGTGGATCGATGACATCACAGTGCCTTGCCCCCTACTCCATCTCCCCTATATAAGGCGCCCTCCACCCCTTTAGGAGAACCATCCTAAAACCCTAATTCATATCCTCCTTGTTAGGATCAGAGCCAGCTATCAAGAGAGATTAGTCCTCCATAGGATCTAGTCTTATAAATAATAGGGAGATGGAGAGTGAGGGATGAGTTTGGAGGAGGTGCCGGCCTATCGGTGCTCTCTCTACGGTTTGTACCTTAGCAGATTCAAGTTCTACTTGAGCTTGCTTATGAGATATCTCTGGCAATCAACTTTTGATTCAAGTAAGTATCTTGTTTATATTGTTCTTCAGGTTCATGACACTTTTGAGTGCTTTATTCCTGCTCTAGAGGGAGTAAAGTATTAATCATAAGTGTAAGCGTGGTGCTTAGACTTGGGTTAATCATGGATGCACCCTGCATTCCGGATCGGTGGTACCTCACGCGGGTGACTCTTATAGCCTCGTTGAATCCGTTGTATTCCACCTCCCGTCTATAGGCCAAGTAGGACCCGGTTATGAAGGAAAGCATCCTCTATTGGTGTCTTTCCCTAGTAATGTCCCCTAGTTGAATAGTAGAAGACATACCTTACCCAAGTCAGAACTAGAGAACCTTAGTTATCCTGTTTATGCTCCTGTGTTATCCTAACCTTGTTGTTACCCTTAGTTAAGTTAGACCATAGTTAATCTCACATGTTTCCCTGTGGATACGTTACTTGGAATACTTCAGTGTGAAAGCTACAACGGTATCTGTGCGCTTGCGGATTTATCTATGTGCGTTAATTTATACCAACAAGCTTTCTGGCGCCATTGCTGGGAAAACAGTTGCTGAATTAACTATGAACCTAGCTTAACCTTGTATCTTTATTCTTTTATCTTTTATCTTCTATTCCTTTATTCTTTTTACTATGGGTTTGGAATCCACACCTATATATCAATATGCTAAACCTACGAGTGCATGCCTAGAGCCACCAAAATTTACAGAGCCTATCCTAGCACCTGGCTATGAGCTGGGCCCATGTTTTATAAAAATGATTCAGGAACAATCCTTCTCGGGAGAAGGCGATGAAAACCCATACTCACACCTACGGGGGTTTGAACAGACCTATGTAGTCTTGCATATCGCTGGCATGTCTGACGAGACCTTAAGATGGAAGTTGTTTCTGTTTTGTTTGACGGGAAGAGCTAAAACATGGTATAGTCGAACCATAGGAAGTATGCAAGGAGATTGGGAAACATTATGCTCTAAATTTTGTTTACATTTCTTCCCCACCTCTAGAGTGGTTAGCCTTCTAAAAGAGGTTCTAAATTTTAGACAACTAGAAGAAGAATCTCTTGCCACATCATGGGATCATTTTAATGACATCATCATCACTGGCCTAGACCTTGACATTCAAGACCCGGTACTTCTTCAACATTTTTATATGGGTCTTAGCAAGGATTCCATGCAATCCCTTGATCAAGCCTCTAGAGGAGCTTTCCTTGATTTGTCTACTAGTGAAGCAAGGTCTATGCTTGATAGAATTAGTGGAAAGAATCCCTGCACTAGCATTAATAATGAACTCCCTGAGGAAGAGAAGGAATCATCTCCTGATCAGGAAGAAGAAGTTTTGATAGCCAAATCGCAACCACTCCAATCCCAAGATTTAGCTATCAATCCCGAACCATTGAAAGGTCCTAATGGCTAGAGGGGGGTGAATAGCCTATTAAAAATTTCTACAACAACACTTAACAAACCGGTTAGACAATTATGAGGCGAAGCAAGTGTTGCGCTAGCCTACTAAAATAGCAAGCCACCTACCACAATTCTAGTTTATATAGTTTCTATCCACACAATAGCTATGACACTACACTAAGTTAGTGTGCTCTCAAAAGCTAACTAAAGAGCTACACTAACCAAACTAACAAGCTCTCACAACTAGCTACACTAAAGAGCTTGACAACTAGTTGGCGGTAATGTAAAGAGAGTGAGCAAGAAAGTTATACCACCGTGTCGAGGAGGGAGCCAATCAATCACAAGAATGAATAACAATAAAGACCAATCACCTTGGAATCAAATGATGACACAATGATTTTTTTACCGAGGTTCACTTGCTTGCCGACAAGCTACTCCTCATTGTGGCGATTCACTCACTTGGAGGTTCATGCGCTAATTGGCATCACACGCCAAACCCTCAATAGGGTGCCGCACAACCAACACAAGATGAGGATCACACAAGGCATGAGCAATCCACTAGAGTACCTTTTGGCTCTCCACCGGGGAAAGGTCAAGAACCCCTCACAATCACCACGATCGGAGCCAGAGACAATCACCAACCTCCGCTTGACGATCCTTGCTGCTCCAAGCCATCTAGGTGGCGGCAACCACCAGAGTAACAAGCGAATCCCGTAGCGAAATACAAACACCAAGTGCCTCTAGATGCAAACACTCAAGCAATGCACTTAGATTCTCTCCCAATCTCACAAAGATGATGAATCTATGATGGAGATGAGTGGGAGGGCTTTGGCTGCGCTCACAAGGTTCCTATGTCAATGCAAATGGCCAAGAGAGTGAGCTTGAGCCAGCCATGGGGCTTAAATAGAAGCCCCCACGAAATAGAGCCGTTGTACCCCTTCACTGGGCACAACATGGGGTGACCAGACGCTCCAGTCATATTGACCGGACGTAGGACCTCAGCGTTCGGTCATGCGATGCATGCCACGTGTCCCCTCTCTTCAAATACTGAGCGCTCGATCTCAACGGTCATGTGATGACCAGACGTAGCGGCTCAAAGTGACCGGACGCTGAACCCCAGCGTCCGGTCATTTCCAGTAAGCATCTAGAGATGACTTTTCATGATCGGATGCGTCCGGTCATGCACGACAGGACTCACCCAGCATCCGGTCACACGGTGACTCTTCTGTGCACTGCCACATCAGTAGGACCAGATGCAACCCTCCAGCGTTCGGCCACTAAGTGACCCAGTATCCGGTCAGAGACCGACGCCAGCGTCTTTGCTGCTTCAACTGACTGGACACGCCAGTCCAACCGAGGCCAGCGTCCGGTCACTTCCAGTGACCTCCATCTTTTCTGTCTAGAGCGCCGGTGGCACCATTGGACTATCCGCACTCTACGGGCAGACACTCCACTGGTGAAGTTCCTAGCCCTTGCTCAAATGTGCCAACCACCAAGTGTATCACCTTGTGCACATGTGTTAGCATATTTTCACAAACATTTTCAAGGGTGTTAGCACTCCACTAGATCCTAAATGCATATGCAATGAGTTAGAGCATCTAGTGGCACTTTGATAACCGCATTCCGATATGAGTTTCACCCCTCTTAATAGTATGGCTATCGATCCTAAATGTGATCACACTTGCTAAGTGTCTCGATCACCAAAACAAAATGGCTCCTACCATTTATACCTTTGCCTTGAGCCTTTTGTTTTTCTCTTTCTTCTTTTCAAGTCCAAGCACTTGATCATCACCATGGCATCACCATCATCATGTCATGATCTTCATTTGCTTCATCACTTGGAATGTGCTACCTATCTCATGATCACTTGATAAACTAGGTTAGCACTTAGGGTTTCATCAATTCACCAAAACCAAACTAGAGCTTTCAACCATCAATTCCCCAAAATCAAAATCCTCCAAAGGAAGAAGAAATTCAACCTTTTGAAATTTCTTGTGAGGATGATCTTTTTATGCTAATTTTGGGAAAAGCTTAAACTTCCAACTTCACAAGAGTCCTTCGAGCGAATATAATTCAATTCCTCTCAAGAAGGGATCTCTTAGAAAGCGCCCTTATTCCCATGTAGGACATTGGGAAGAATTCAAGGATGGCATGTCTAGTGAACCCATAGAAGGAGAGCCAAGTCATTTAGAAGCATTTCCTATCTTTTCCCCTTCTATGCCCACATTAGATGTCTCATTCAAATGCCCATCCTTGACCCTGATGATTCCTCTTATGCTCTTTCTCCTAAAACTCATGATGATCCTAGAAATCCACCAAGACACCCAAAGCATAGGAGTCATGAAGACCACAAGGATGACCAAGAAGAGCAACAACAATGGCTGGAGGATATTGAGAACTTATGTGCCATTGCCATTGAATGAATGGATGAGGCCTTGGACAAGATCAACCCGAGACTCATGAATCCTAGGGAAATCTTGGACAATAAAATTACCAATGAATGTCATTGGCATGGAATGATGGAGACAATGTTTCCTCCTATAGACATTCATGAAGAAACAACCTTGGAGTCAAAAAGGAAGATGACATCCATGAGCATGGAAGTTATTTCATGAACACCTCATCAAATCCATGCTCACATGAGAAATCTCCTGAATCAATTGCTCTCTCCAACATTGCCACTCATGAGATCTTCAACCCCCTCATACTTCCTATTCATAAAGACTTTAAAAGGGTGGTTGTAGATGCATATGTTTACCATAAATATTGCAAATCTTGTTGGCATGAATCTTGAGATAGGTACACAAAGGTTGGTGTTGGAGGGGAAACCACCTCACCAACTTAGCGCGATTCAAAGATTTCCCAAGGATGAGCTTTTGTCCTAAAACAAGCACTTTTGGAAGATAATATGAGTTTTCACCTTTTGCTATAATGGCCTTGTGAAATGAGCATAGAAATATAATTGTGAAAATATTTCTTCGGGTATTATTGTCACTAATCATTCTAGGTTTGAAGCAAACAAAACGAAGGATGACAACACCTGTATGTCCAACCAATCATCATGCAACATTGAATCACATCCATCCAAACTTGATTTTGCCTTGCAAAATTCAAGTGTGGGGGATGAACTTCTCTAAAAATTCTTATGCCATTCATCTTGGTTGTCTCTACCTTTAAGCCATGCTCAATTTGCTAAATAACAATCATGCTCTTTCATCTCTATTTGAATAAATCTCTATAATGCTTTCATGCTACCTTTGTTTACTATAGTATGCTTAAGGTTTGGAGTATGTTCATACATCTTTTAAATTAAGCATGGTGCTTAGTTTAGCAGTGCTGATCTTACTTCCAAAGGTTTTAGTACCTTCCTAAATCAAATTAGACGTGGTGTATAGGTTGATTTTTGAGCCGATAATAAGCTTTAGTAGATATTGGATATTTGGTTGGACTAACCCCTACAGGAAACTCTCAATTCAATTTGGGTAAGTCATGAGATGAATTCAATCAAAGATGAAGCAAGGCATATGATGAACTCCAATAACTTTGCACAATGAAGACACAACTCATTCATCATGGATGGAGGAAATCGAGTCTACGACTCCAATAAACAGCTTCTCGTCAATGAAGAGTCAACGAAGATCAAGAAAGGTTGATAAGAGAAGAACATACAACTATCTATGTCCTCATCTCCTAGATTCGATGGTGTGTAGACAAACTGAAAGCAAGGAAAGGTCCTACTCAACAAACTTAAAGTCAAAAGCCCTTACCATCAGGAAATCATTCATGGAAACAAATCAAAGCTTGTGGCATAAAACAATGGGTGAGGCGGAAGGTCCAACAAAATGGCAAGATCGAAGAGCAAAAACATGGTATGACAAAAGGATGAGAAAGAAAGGGTGCAATCTAGGAAACAAGAAGCTCATGAACAGCTCAAGCTATGAAGCTAGTAGAACAAGGAAAAACTTCAAGCAAAAGGGAAAGACCATCACAAGTCATCTACCCTTCATCATATGTTGTCATCACGCTCCAATGACAAAGGTAACATCCTAAGGTAAATGGTCATTATTTAAAAGAAGCTTTTCCTCGGTTCTGGTATGCAAATAAATAAGAAACAAACATATTTGAGTTACAATTTCACTTGATCCAACCTGATTAACTCAACATGTCTAGTTCTTTAAGCATGTTCCTAGCACCACTTTCTTGATCTCATAGTTTTAACCAAATAAGCTAAAAAGTACATCCTATCTCTGGAAGGTGATAGTCATAATCATGTAAAGACTAATACATTATGGACAATCCTTCCATATGTTAAGAAACTCAACCCTTTTTGCAAATATGCTTAAATGCTACATTCATGCTCAATCTTCTGATCTTATCACCCATGTTATAATTGAACAAAGCACATAACATCAACTTCATCTTGTTCAATGTGCCTAAGGATAGAGAGCAATAAGTAAAGTTTTGGTTCTGTTGGTGTTTTCCCACCAACAGAGCCCATGCACTTAATCTCTACCCTGTCTTTATGAGCAGGACACACTTCAAGCAAAATATGGGGGAGTCAGCTGATTCTCCAAATGTCTACAAGTGTTCTGAACCTATCAAACCAAAATCCAAACTCAGAACCAAGACGGGTTTGGTAGAAGAAGGTGACATCACCATTAGAGGCGTCGTCACAAGAACCCACGTCTTCAGAGCAAACCAAGGTACTCGATTAATAAACTTCACGAGGATAAGTCCAGTTTGAAGGACTTACAACACCTAATGTAACAGAACCGCCCAATTTATACAAGATCAAGTACGGCTGTCTCCGCTAACACGTTGACACGCGCATACTTTCACTCATATAAACCCGGTAGTCCGCCGAGTGTCCCGAAAGACCTCGGTAAATCAACATCACAACCAAGATCGTGGGATTAAGCAAATACACATCACATACACAGGGTTGCAGCCGAAATAATATTACAAATGAGTTCACAATTAAAAGTACAAGTTTGGGTTTCAAAACCGACTAGTGAAAACAACATAGCTTTCAAAAGATTACATTAATATATGTTCCAAATACATTGCTAGCATAAGTGACATCACCCGACAAAAGCATATAGATGAGAAGTAACTATAGAATCACCGAGCCCATCGGCGGTTAGCCACCATCTTCACAGGCCAAGAACTTCACCTGCAACATGGTGGGATAAACCCTGAGTACGAGAAGGTACTCAGCCAGACTTACCCATCAAACCAGAATAAAGGACACCAAGGATCATGCAAGGCTTATGAGGTGGGCTAGCTTGACACAGTTGCATAAAAGAGCTTATGATTATAGTAACCAATTTAAACTTAGCATCAAGCTTAACATCATCTACCTGTCCACTAGATTAGCACCTGTACTATAGCACTCACTTATTAGGAGCAAACAATATTAACCATAGCAGGTATAATAAGGCTGTCATCATCATATCATCATTTCCGAACCATTATGTTATTAAGTGTATCTACTTTGGAGATAAGCCCATCAAGTTCTCACTAACCGGGAGAGACGGCGATTCGAATCGAATTACAACTCAGCTGAGGGGGTATTCCTAACTCTCACCCTGGCATACTTTGCAAGGGTAGCCGTGGGTCACCTTTGGAACAACTCAAGAACCAAATTCGCGGGTTCGATCAGCGCCAGCACTCTCAGGGATTACCCTTCTGCCAGGACGATCAGGACTTTTAAATCACCTGCCCTTGGACTCACGCCTACGGCTCCCTTCCGAGGCGCACTTTATACTTATCGACTCCAATCCTGAGGTGAGCTACTCGGCTTCGCGGTCGGTCATCGAACACGGCCAACTAAGAGAGAGGCATGCGTTCAACATGAACAGGAAAGGCTCCAAGATTTAGTCCTTCATCGACACAGACAGAGTCACTGCAAACCGGCAAGCCTCCGTCCGGTCTTCATTTCAAATTAAGACTGGTTCTTTTCCATGATAGCAAATATAGCCAACCGTGCCATATGTATCTTCCTATATCTCGCAGGTGACAGGAAATCACCCGATTTCTACCGTGTTTGAGCAGGGCTAAGCACTACATGAGCCTGAGCTACATAGGATTCAGGGTATCAATATCTGGACAAGGATTGGATAACCAATGCAGCAAGTGTTTGCATCCAACACCTAAACTTAATGCAACAATATATATATGTAACAATAATACTGTAACTGCATTTTGAAAATTAGGATGCTTAATATGCTCCGGGGCTTGCCTGGAATCCGACACAAGTCAGTTCAGTTAGCTTGCACCGTCTTGGTGACATCTTAGGTCCTAGCACTTGCTTAGTCCTTCCATCTTCGGGATAGATTCATCAAACGCTGTCTTCGGGTTTGGCTTCAACATCGCATCCTTCACATGGTGCATCTAGCGTACCTAGATGAGATGCAATATGCAAGTGTATGAACACATGGAAGTGCAATAGACAATGCATCGCATGCCGTAAGTAAGACAAGCACAAGGTTACATTAACATGCACAAGCACTTCGCATTGCCTACTTTAAATATAGCACAGTTTATCATCCCACGATAGCAAATAAGATGACAACACCAAGCATGACACAAATTTCCTAAGATCTCATGTACTCTAACTCAACCATCATCAAAGGTATGAGCCACACTTAGCAATATACAAGCAAACAACTATAATTGGAATATTTCAATTTTTGGACATGCAAACAGCAGCTACAAGATTTAGCTATAACTGGAGTTACACAAATCCAAATGACTTGAAAGAAGACATTTTGGAAAGCTTATGAAATTATGTACATTTCATCTATAACCATCACAGCATGATTCCCAAGTTAAGTAGGTCGAAATTATATATTTACAGAAACTGGTCCACAATTGACAAAGAGCAGCCATTTCTGAAACCCAACTTTAAACAACTGTAACTCTTAAACTACTTGGCCAAATGACACCAAATTTTAACAACACCTATATACATGAATTATCTACAACTTTTGTATAAACAAGTTTCACAACAAAGCACATTATCATGAAGAACTTTGCTAAGTTCCCAGATCTGTCCAGAAACCATAATTGCAAGAAAATAAATATTAACTTATGTTGCAAACACATAATTAGGCAAAACCAACTTTACCAACATGTCACACATGACTAAAGAACAACAAAAAACCTAGTGTCCATGACCAAATAAATTCTTTTAATGCATTTCTTAATTTATTTTAGATAACAAGGTGACTTAATGAACATATACCAAAAGTATACAATAAATTCTACAAAAATTACAGTGGCTCACATATCCTCTCCATAGTCTATTGTACAAATTTCACTCCATTTGAATATGTATAGCAATCTCTATGAAAAAGACAATTTGCTAAAGCAAGAAATCATGTGAGAGCAAGATAAACCAATAACTCACTCATACTTCATCCAATACTCATGAAATTTTTACCACACATCAACTACCACATGAGTAGCATGACACAAAAATTTCACTTCATTTGGAGCCCTAGATCTACAGTTATGAAAAATAACAAATTCAACTAGCATTACAACCTTACTGCACAAATCTATTTTTACCGCAAAATATTGAAACTAAAACATGCCATATTATAGATCTAATGCATAGATAATTTCACAAGGATTCCAAAAAGTCCTCATTTGCTATTTTACGGATTTCCTATGAATTACTATGAATTTCCAAAGATTCAGCAAATTTACAGCAAATGGGTCCTTATCGGCACTATTCATTTGAGTCATAGACTTTGCAGTTAGACCCCTCCCTTTATTCAAATTTATGCGCAAAGTCCCTCACGCGAATTAGAGCAGGGGAGACCGTCGGTGAGGCTGGACTTCGGCCGGAGGAGGGCCGGCGGTGGCGGAGAAGGGAAGCGCGAGCACCAGCGGCCTCGTGCGCACTCGCGGAGCTGCTCGGCTTGGTCCGAGGCGGGGCAGGTCGGCCTATCCACGAGCAACAGCGGCTCCATGCTGCGGAGTTCGGCGACGGTGAGCTGCGACGGCGAAGGGAGCCAGAGAAGGTAGGCTTCGGTTGCGGTGGATGGGTAGGAAGTCAAGGGGAGGCGAGTTAGAGCAGAGGGTGGCTTGGAGATGGCAGACGCTGCGGCTTGGAGCTCTGTTCACCGGTAGCCATGGCGGGCGCGCTCTGGAGCGGCGGCCGAGCGAAGTAGAGCGAGGAGAAGCGAGAGGAAGCGAGCGCGGAGTGAAGCTCTGGCCGGGACAGCGTGTGGCAACGACGCGACTTAGGCAAGGCGTCCATGACGCGTGGAGCAGGGGCGGCTCGCGCATGGCTGCCACGCTCATGGACGTGCGTCGCCCATAGAAGCAATTCAGCAAACAGGTGGCGTGCGCCGGAGTGGGGAAGGTGGGACGCCGTTTTGGGCCGGCTCGGGTCCAAATTGGTCCATGGACCTAAAATGAAGTTTGGTCTACACCTGATGCTCTCCAACTTTGCTTAAGGGTTCAGGGTCATTAGGGTTATGGTTTAGCAGATAACGTGCTCCAAACTTTGGTTTGTCAGCGTGACGATGGTGATTAGGAAAAACTCAGAATTAACCATCAACACGAAGCCAAATGGGTTCCAACTTTTTGCATGCTCTTCTCCATAATATAACCTTCAACTTTTATTTTTGGACCAACTCAAGTTTCTTAACGAATTTCGGAGAACGCGGAATGCCAACCTAATGACAATGAATTCTAGACTTAGAAAAATTCTAAGTGCTGAAAACAATAGCAAATTCGATCTTGTGACCTCGATTTGACTTACTTCCAAGCTGATCTAGCTCTTAGTCCAAAAACAAAGTTTGTTCTACATGATATGGACTACAACTTTCATTTAAGGTCCAACCTCAAAACTGGTATAGAACCTACTGTTCTACTTTGACCAAAATAGGATCACGATGAAGCTTATATTATCCTTTTTGATCCATTGGTGCATTTTCTGGCCACCTGCTCAACATGAACCCTTCATAACTTTTGTTCATGAGTGCAAGTAGAGTTGTTTGAGCAAGGTACCAAGGTTTGGTTGACTTCATAGGTTTCCATCCACTTGATAAAGCAATTCATGCAAAGATATGACTTATCATTTCATGTGACTTTTTGATTCCAAACTTCATGAAACTTTTCCACGGGTCTAGATGGATGCATGTGGATGTAATGTACATGGAAGAAGCATGTTTAGCATTACTCTTGCATAATCTTAACAAGGGTCCATATGTAAGCAATTGTGCGTGGCCCAAGTTTAAGTTGGAGCTCCATCATGTAGATTTGATCTTTACACCTTCATTACCACTCGACATGTCATGTTTGAGCTCAACCCATTTCTTAACTAGTGACAAACACCTGGGGTGTTACAGCTAACCCCCCTTAAAGGAATCGCGTCCCGAGATTCGGTGCGAAAGACTTTTAAGGGAAGAGAAACATGTCATCCAGTTTTCAACATCAGTGATAGCATTAGGCCACTTAACTTCGGAGTATCAGAGAGGCTAATTTGGTCACGACACTTTCTGATACTTGCTCTTCATCGTAAGTTGTTGTCTGAAGAATTTCTTTCGTTGGCATCCATAAAGCATTATTACATTGGGAGGAATCCAAGATAGCACTGTCCTGCGTACTTCATCCTCGATGTACGAAGAGTGATACAAGCGTAGACTAAATACTTGTAACATCTACTTCCCTAGTGGATATAGCATAGACCTATGGACTTTGCACTAGACCACAGTCTATTGACAGATATTCCTTGCAACGGTGCTATATTTGTTCCCCAGGTTTGAAAAGCAGTTCTCTACTAAAGTGGCTTGAGCACAACTTCTCATAAAGGATGTGATCATAGATGGGGTAAACATTCTTTGAGGGCATGAGAAGCTAGTTAACCAATATCCAAACTGGTTGTAGCGGTGCACTCACTCATATGTCAACTGATGGAAAGTTACATAATGTTCCATGTGTGTAGTGCTCTTTCTCTGATAACAATACTATATTACCTAAGTCTGTTGAGTGAGCGGTGAATGTGATAGCTGACTCTGTTGACTCAACATTTTTGATGACCATTATTTAAGGGAATTCTCGTATCCTAGCGGCAATAGTTATCTGAGTTGTATCTGAGGCAACCCCTTGGGTAAAACACATGGAAGACACCAAATGACAAGGCAGCATTGGTAAACATTGCCAAGGATGATGGATAGCGAGACCTAGAGTACAATAAAAGTTGCAAGTATTTCCTCAAACTAGGGAAATAGTTCCCTACCAAGCATTTTGAGTATGATTCTCCTTCATGGTGTAGTTGCTCAGTACGTTGAGTTGACTTGCACTATATCAAAACTATCTTTTGTGGAACTACTTTTGACATTGGGGCTTCATTTCTAATGTCAGTCAATATCTCCAAATTACAATTTTGAAATCTGTTATTTGACACCTTTCAAATTGCTTTCGAGTTGCAAGGGTACAAATTGACTCGTAGAACACCTTGATTGCTCGAACATTGTTGATAGAAGAGGCCAAGAACAAGGTACAAAGGGGTCCAAGGAGCCTTCTTTAGGGCATCTAAAGGATTATCTAGCAACAATTATTGACCGCGTTACATACCTTGGCATCAATTGCAAACACAACTTTTGAATGCGAAGGATGATCGCAGTCACAAAGAAATTACAGATTATGTACCCTTTTGTTTTCTATTCATATCTCACAAACTATTGCTCCGATATGCCCAAATTTTGGTGCGCATGTAGATCCATGGGTCTTCTAACTACTCACCAAAATCTCACTCAACCGGATACCGTTTGACCATCCAAACAATTCATCTACCAAAACTGCTGTGTTCTGAAATGGCAGCAAACCGAGCCGACGAGATATCTCTCAAATTCGAGGTTTTACCTAACCAATACTCAAACTAACTTAAGACATTGAAGGGTTCTAAGCAAGGAATGAGATCACCAAGTTTGGGGTCAATCCAACTTCGTTTGAGTCACTAATCGTTGGCTTGAAGATAACCGGTTTAGTGCCACAAAATCTGGACAGATTTCGTGTTCTTTCTTTTCTTTGCTTCACACATTGAGATGTGTGTTCTGCACTCTATAATCTTTCTCATAGCAGCAACGGCCTTTCTCTAGCTGAAGATGGAGGCTATAGTCTTCCTGACATGTTTCTTAGGTAACAATTTCCGCCGTTGATCTAGACACCAACTTGCCGATGCACAAGCATTGGACTTGTGGGCTGTTTTCACAGGGCACAAAGCATTATTTCACATGTAGGGCATTCCTACAGAGACAAGGAACCGTTTCTGAATATTCTCTGGCACTTCGTCCAATAGAGCCTTGAACAAACCCGTTTATGGTACCTAGGGCACAATGATGCTGATCGAAACTAGGGATGTGCTTTCGCTAGCTCCTACATAGCCGATATAGCATCCAACACTATCTGTGTGATTGTCCAAGATGGACTTGACTTGACAACATAGGGCTTGGAGAAGGAAGCAGTACTAGCATCGATGATCGGCTTTGCTGTTCGTTTGCTTAACATTGTTTTGTGAGCTCTGGCCTTCATAATTAGCAAAAAGTTATCACCTAGCCGAAGGTTAAGCTTCCTACTAGTAACTAATCAGTTGACTCTCAACACTCAAAGTTCCAAATTCTTACTCTTGACCACAACAATAATTGCAATCGAGGCACAAACAGACAGTCGCCATCAAAGTCTGCAGATAAGGAGGCACACTAGAGATGTTGATCTCGACTGTGCGGTCCGCACGAACATAATGATCAAGACTTGGATAGCCATGTCATCATCATAATGTGATGTTTGATTCTTATCCGACTAACAACTTGTCCAACATTAAGTGTTGTGTGCATTTTTGATTCAATGGGGATGACATAGGTTGCTCACTAGATGACGGACGTTAATACTGGGACAACCAAGTGGAGTCACTTATCTACCACCTCTTGTAGTCTATTAATGTTTATGTCAGTGACCTGTTCTTCAAAGGTTATCCTTTTTGTGACTTCAAAAGGAAGCTCTACTACTTTCGGTCTGATATATGGATCTTCAATAAGATATGGATAGATAACCAAGAAAGAGCTCACGTGAAAATAACACATCGGTGCAGTTCGGTAATGGATCATGACTAGAAACCTCGATACCAGCGCGCACCCAGCAGCACAACCATGCGTCGGCTGCCCACAAGGAGGCCCTAGGTTCCGTCGTGGCACCGTAGATCACAAATCGTGGCACCATTACTGAACATACAACCAAAGTGAAACTTCTAGTGGCACCAATTAGATTGTAAGAACAAGCATTGTGCAAAAGAGGGATAGCAAACAAGGATAGTCACAAGGTTAGGAATCAACAAGGAGGCGATCAGAAGATGAATACACAGCGCAAAAGAACATAGCCTAATTGCCGAAGGCAACTAAGCAAGAGACTCTTGCTAATTTCCATATACGTCTTGTGTCCACCCAAGTGATTACCAGATAAAGATTAACATGAGATTTGGTCTTGTCGAGTAGCAACATGAGATCAAGACTGATAAACATCTAGAGACTTGAAAGGGTTGGAGGCAAAATAAATGAGATTCGAGGGACAGAGCCATTGCACTGATTAGGGATTGAGTTGATAAAGCAATGACATGATCTGTGAGAAGAAGGTTCCAAAGCCAGGGCAGATAGCGATTATCGTTGCACCAGATTATCAGTAGGAGAAGGAGCAATAAGATCTAACAAGGATTTTCGAGCAGGGTCCTCCCACACAGGAGCGGAACAACCATGAAACATGCAAGCATTCAAGGGAACTAAGCTTGGACCTAAGGTCAAGCAAAGGCATGGATAAAGGTCTTCGTGGCACAACGTTCAAGGCTAGCAACCACGTGTACAGGCTCAGGCTCCCAAGAGAGAACCTAATTGGAGACGACAATTGTGCGATTACGTAATTTGAGCATTGTTTTAGGATAAAGCTATTTGACACTCATATGCTTACCGAGGACAAAAGGGTGACACTACGGCACTACCTAGATAACGAGCATCCACACATATATCATGTTCTTAAGCGAGCATTTCAAGACACTCAATTCGATTAGCTTAAGCGACTATTACTAAGCACAAAGCTCACACCTAACAAGTAGTCACCTACAACAACACCACTACACACAAACATGCGAACATGGTGGTAAGGTACTGTTATCTTTTATTTCTCTTTTTACTGAGTAGGTGGATATCTCTACAAAACAAGTTTTACTTACATTTAGCAATTTAGTTTTCAAAGGGGTGAACTTTTTTGTTAACTATTAACTCGTCATCTATTTCCTTTGGAAGCCAACATACGAGGCAAAGCTAATCACACACTAACTTCAAGCATAGCTATTCAAGCAGCATAGGACAAGGCATTCTAACTAGCTTCACACAGGGAAAATAGTGACATCACATTGATCACAAGTTACTTAGCATTAGAACAAGGTGAGGAAAGCATATTTATGCACAAGCACAATCATGATGCATGCTCGTCCTATTCGTCCTCACGAAATTGCCAGCCTAAGGTGGCAATCACGTTCTATGTCGGTGGCATAACATGTACTCTCTCGATATATAGCTAGTCATCAGCTACATTCAATCTACGCATTAGTGGTTAGCATACCTGCTGGCAAATTCATTGCAGCCCATCCCCACAAGAGATAATAAGCACACAATGAAAGCAGTAAACTAAGATACTCTGCATATATACATCCCCAAATGTATATACTTCGATATCCATAGCTACCCGATAAATATACCCGCAATTAAGTACCTTCATATATAGATGTGTGTGACATGTAAATATTCCAGTAACCACAGCTAACTCTCCCCTAGACCGACAGTGGGACGGTCATGCTCTCACAACTCACACTTACCTGGACGTAGAGACAATTGATCCATACATTACCATTCAAGTGAATGGCATCTATACAATAGCACGCCGTATGGACAACGAAAGTAAAAACCCCCATGTTAGTACTTAGATAGCCACCTAATAGTCCTTAACTGGGCATAAAGGAGGATGTCGCTAGCATAGTTTTGCAAATTAGTTTTTGATAACTTTGCCTGTAGCTAAAGTTTTAGTTAAAATAGGCTTTTTAAAACCAAAACTTTGTTTTTAAAACAATGTACATGACAGTATTATGCTTAATCTTGCTCTGATGCCAGTTGTAACAGAACCGCCCAATTTATACAAGATCAAGTACGGCTGTCTCCGCTAACACGTTGACACGCGCATACTTTCACTCATATAAACCCGGTAGTCCACCGAGTGTCCCGAAAGACCTCGGTAAATCAACATCACAACCAAGATCGTGGGATTAAGCAAATACACATCACATACATAGGGTTGCAGCGGAAATAATATTACAAATGAGTTCACAATTAAAAGTACAAGTTTGGGTTTCAAAACCGACTAGTGAAAACAACATAGCTTTCAAAAGATTACATTAATATATGTTCCAAATACATTGCTAGCATAAGTGACATCACCCGACAAAAGCATATAGATGAGAAGTAACTATAGAATCACCGAGCCCATCGGCGGTTAGCCACCATCTTCACAGGCCAAGAACTTCACCTGCAACATGGTGGGATAAACCCTGAGTACGAGAAGGTACTCAGCTAGACTTACCCGTCAAACCAGAATAAAGGACACCAAGGATCATGCAAGGCTTATGAGGTGGGCTAGCTTGACACAGTTGCATAAAAGAGCTTATGATTATAGTAACCAATTTAAACTTAGCATCAAGCTTAACATCATCTACCTGTCCACTAGATTAGCACCTGTACTATAGCACTCACTTATTTGGAGCAAACAATATTAACCATAGCAGGTATAATAAGGCTGTCATCATCATATAATCATTTCCGAACCATTATGTTATTAAGTGTATCTACTTTGGAGATAAGCCCATCAAGTTCTCACTAACCGGGAGAGACGGCGATTCAATCGAATTACAACTCAAATGAGGGGTATTCCTAACTCTCACCCCGCATACTTTGCAAGGGTAGCCGTGGGTCACCTTTGGAACAACTCAGAACCAAATTGTGGGTTCGATCAACGCAAAGACTCTCGTGTATTACCCTTCCGCCAGAGACGATCAGACTTTTAAATCACCTGCCTTGGACTCACGCCTATGGCTCCCTTCCGAGGCGCACTTTATACTTATCGACTCCCGGCCGAGGTGAGCTACTCGGCTTGGGTCGGTCATCGGACACGCCAACTAAGAGAGAGAGGCATGCGTTCAACATGAACAGAAAGGCTCCAAGATTCAGTCCTTAATCGACACGCAGACGGAGTCACCGCCAAACCGGCAAGCCTCCGTCCGGTCTTTCATTTCAAATTAAGACCGGTTCTTTTCCACGATAGCAAATATAGCCAACCGTGCCATATGTATCTTCCTATATCTCGCAGTGACAGAAATCACCCGACTTCTACCGTGTTTGATCAGGCTAAGCACTACACGAGCCCGAGCTACATAGGATTCGTGGTATCAATATCTGGACAAGGATTGATAACCAATGCAGCAAGTGTTTGCATCCAACACCTAAACTTAATGCAACAATATATATATGTAACAACAATATCAGAATCGCATTTCGAAAATTAGGAGGCTTAATATGCTTCGGGGCTTGCACGAATCCGACACAAGTCGGGCTTCAGTTAGCTTGCACCGCCTTGGTGACATCTTAGGTCCTAGCACTTGCTTAGTCCTTCCATCTTCGGGATAGATTCATCAAACACTGTCTTCGGGTTTGGCTTCAACATCGCATCCTTCACGTGGTGCATCTAGCGTACCTAGATGAGATGCAATATGCAAGTGTATGAACACATGGAAGTGCAATAGACAATGCATCGCATGCCGTAAGTAAGACAAGCACAAGGTTACATTAACATGCACAAGCACTTCGCATTGCCTACTTTAAATATAGCATAGTTTATCATCCCACGATAGCAAAGAAGATGACAACACCAAGCATGACACAAATTTCCTAAGATCTCCGGTACTCTAACTCAACCATCATCAAAGGTATGAGCCACACTAAGGCGAAGATAACCTCAGATTCGAGGATGTTAGGGATGCGGTTCCTCACTTCTGAGAAGTGTCTGATGTAGTTCTTGATGAACATTCTCTTGAAATCATCCCAAGATCCATTAGTGTCTGGCCCCAAGCTCGTGAGCTAGTTCATCACGGTGGGTTTGAGCATGACTGGCAAATAATTTGTCATCACATCGGTGTCTACTCTAGCATCCCACACAGCAATGGCATAACTAGTGAGCCACTGCTTGGGGTTGGCCTGGCCATCATACTATTCGACCCCAGAGATCTTGAAACCAGCGGGCCACTAGGTAGCCCGTCGCCTTGGCATGAAAGCTTGTGGGCCACCAATATCGCTGGCGATGGCAGCGTTGCCAACGGCTAGTGGGGCAGCATTGCTAGTGGCTAGCAGAGTGGCAGTGCCGATAGCAGGCCTAGTGGTGTTGCTGGTGGTAGGTGCGGTGGCATTACCGGAGTTGGCCAGCTCAATCGGCTAAAGAGCAATGTCGGGGTTTCCCCATTCTATGCCGTACTCCTATCAATGAGCAATGTCTTCTTCATGGCATGAGTGGTGCTACCTCTCGATGCGACGGCAAACATCATGGAGGTTGTTGAGATGCCCGTGAACATCGCCAGCAACTTGGTTAACCTCCTAGTTGGTGTTAGGGTTAGCATACTATGGCGGTTGGTTGGGATTGACGAGGAGGTTGCCTCTCAACCCCCTTTGGAGATAGGGGCCACCACCTTGAAAATGGCTTTCTCATTGATGATTGGAATGGTCCCACCATAGACCAACAGATCAGTTTGACGATGTGGAGTAAGACGGAGCTTGATTCCTGTGTAATTCGTTGACTTGGACCACTGTTGCTTTAAGCATCGTTGTGGCCTTGGCGATTTTCGGCGTCTGCTGTATCCTAGCTAGCTCATTCATGGCCATAGTGAGGTTGGCTCTCGGTGTTAGCTAGACATCATGTCTGTTGACCTAGAGGAACTCTTTAGTGAGATTGTGAGCGACGTGGTGGCCTCCCTGCAAATCAACTGTGCCACCGCCGGTGGTTGTGCCGGCGGTAGCATTTGCTTCTTCTATGTGGTGTCTGGCATGGTTGGCGGTCCTTCCCCCCTGAGTGGGATGCTGGGAGTTGGTCTCACCATCCTAGGCAATGCTGTCATAGCTGATCATGAAAAGCTCCTCGAGGAAACACCGGGGGATGATGGAGTTGTCGGTGACAGTCTCGGTGATGGTTTTGGTGATGGTCTTAGTGGAGCCTTCTGATTCTACCCCTGGATCTTCCTCTAAGATGGGGAGTAGGTAATCTTTGCTGAGTTGATGAATCTACACCATGTTGATGGCTGGTGCAAACTGATCGGACTTAGGCAGATCAGGCTCAATGAGCGGATATATGCGACCAATTTGGTCGACGTAGAGATCGCGTATGGCCTCCTAATAAATGGTGGAAGCGTTAGCTAGCCCGAAGGGCTAGGATACCATGGTGTCATCCATTGGGGCTTCCTGATCAGCCTCAGGCAGATTGGATCTGGAGAGTGATCGCCGCTGCAATGTACGCCCCTCTAGAGTCGTTGTGATGGTTAGATCTATACCATGCCACCTCGGATGGTGAGACCGAGTGGTGAGCTTAGCGCTAACCACCCAGAAGTGTTGGAGTGGTGGGAACTCATCATCATAGGGAGACCAATCTAAGACTGACTCCATAAGCAACAAGTACTCGGCTAGCCCCTGGTCGACCCGATCTATGGATGCGATCAGGTCATCTTGATGAATCGGCCTTCTCGGCCAACATGGTGCCAAACGGCGATGTCTCACCAAGGAAGGTGACCCTAGAATTGGTTCTGGGATCAGATCTACTGATGCAGGTGTAGGCATGCCTGGTGTAGGATTATCCTGCACCAGTTGGATGATCTCCCTATCATCATTGGCATTGATGACCCAGGTGACGGATCCAACCGTAAAGAACTGGCCGGGCCTAGGGGAGAACAGGGAGCTTGGAAGATGTACCATCTGGCTCACCATGGGAATAGCATGCACACCCCTACTTGGTGTGCCAACTATCGACTAAGTATCATCAGCAGTCCACTGAGGTGTATAGCCATGATGGTAGATTGATCGGAGAGGTGCACATGAATAGGAGCAAGATGATGACAAAGACACAAGATTAGATAGGTTCAGGCCATCACCTCGACGTAATACCCTAGTCCTATGTTCTATCGGTTTGTATTGGCTATCATATGAGAATGAATCTATTTTGAGGGGGGGCCTACCTACCTTATATAGCCTAGGGGTAGAGTTACACGCCATCAGGTCTAAGTCTAGTCGGGTAAGATACAATCTTTACAAGGAATCAAGCATTCGGCATATCCTAACAGATTTTATGCTATCTTTAGGATATCAGCAAGGTGCCTTGCGACGTGTGCCAAGCAGTGTCATACGCCGCAAGTCTTCATCTTGTGGGCTGGATCATCCCTAGTGGCACGGACCATGTCCATTGCCGTGGGTACCTGGGGTTGTACCCCCCACAGTCATGCCTTCTTCACATCCTTGGGCAGTCCTCCTCATGACATGTAGTCGACATCAGGTGTGATCCTTGGGTGGTCACGGCCGCCTAGTCGACCATCACTTGATCAGGGAGGCCACCAGCCCTCGGGTCCTTGTTTTCGAGTCAGGGGTTAGTGACAGCGCATGCATGCACGCCTATTGCTCAAGGAGGTTGTTGTTGACCTAGGATGCCTTGTTGTCGCTCTCTAGGTCAACTTCCATTATCCTGGTGTTCGCAGCGAGCCTAGAGGCCCACGAGGGTAGCTTCTTCATGCTCGAGTCAAGTGCATCCTCGACTGCGGAGTACTTCTAGACTCGATGGATTGACACGCAGTTGTCGTGAGGTCATGGCTCTCCCACTCATAGACATGCGCTTGGTGGACATCTCCATCCACGATGGTGATCCCCTGCGGCCTTGGGGTTTTGAGCCTAAGTTACGTGCAACCGGGGGTGGCCACGATCTCGGCGTAGCATAGCCGTCCTAGTACCATGTGGTACGTGTCTGAGGAGCCTGCCATCTCGAAGGTCAGCATTCCCATGCAGAAGTTATCACGCCCACCGCCTATCATGGGCAGGTCGATCTGCCTAGGGAGTGTGTCTTGGTCCCCTGGCACGATTTCATGGAATGAAGCGCCAGCTGGCGACATTAGGGAAGCAGCTATAGAGGGCCTTAGAGTCATGGTCGTCCGTTCCCATGAACTCAAAGATGGCGGGAGATGGCAAGAAGCGCATGCAATGCTAGCCCCCACTCGAAGAGCCAGGCAGCGTACCTCAGGCCATGAGGCAGTGGGGTACTAGTGCCGTAGAGTTCAATTCCTAGGGGCATGTGTTCACTTCAAGAGAGCTGAGAAGTGTCGGCCAACGCATAAAATGTGTGATGACTTGGTTCTGGCTCGGGATTAACCCTAAGGAATGCCCCAATCCGGTATGCTAGTGCATCTAGATCAAAGATTATAAGACCACTATTCTAGGGCATAGGGCACTAGAGTGGCATCCGTGGTGGAGACAGGGTGCTCTCGCCAAGGTGTAGCTAGCCCAAGCGGATAGCCACAAAGTCTAGGTCACCAAGGTAGGGATCTTGGCCAAGATAAAGACCGATAACCAACATCGGCACCCGCTATAGAGGCATGACACCGGCGCTAAAGTGCGGCTGACCTAGGTGGTCGGTTGCATAATTCAGGCCACCAAGGCCGTGAGCCTGGTCCATCGATGTTGACGAACTCAAGGCTCCCAAAGCAGATGTGGATGCCAGGGGCATCACCGAGAGTGAGTCCAACGTGTGTGAAGGGTGCTATCGATGCCCTGATCACAAACATGAGTGCACGATTTTCCACTAACTTGCGCGCCAACTGTCGAAGTTTTGAGAACCGATGAGTAAATTTATCACCACGCTGCTCAAGGGAGTCGATGGCTAGCACTCAGGACATAGAATTATACTGGTTTGGGATGAAACCCTACATCCAGTGCCAAAGACTTTGAGTATGTGTTCCTCAATGTCAAAGTGCTCCAAATGGCTTACAACAGGCGGTATGCATGATAGGGTTCTACTAGTAGAAGGGATTCAAGGTAGAGAAAATCTCCCTTTTGGAAGAAGGCCTGGCTCCCCTTATATGGATGTGGGGGCCAGGTTACATGTAGAAGCATTGGGTTCTCCTGCCCCGAGTGGCTAGGAGCCCAAGGGAGGGAGAAGCTAGTTTGCTTGGTCGGCAATCTTGCCGATCTTGTCAGCATGTCTGGGTATGGCTATCTTGAGCTTGCTCCTTATGCCAAGGCATGGTGTATGGTGGTGGTACTGTGTCGGTCGTTCCAGTGCTATGGAAGTGGTGGTTCTTCACCAACTCCCCTGCTCGGCATGGGCTTGTTCGCTGACGCTGTAGCCTCTATCCTGGCGTCCATTTCTTCAGGGAGAAGTCATGATGTCACTGTATGGGAAGAGTGGTTGTCCCATCATGGGTTGCCTACTCTCGGGGTCACGGCCCCATTGCCCCTACCTCTCATGGTCGTGTTGGGGCATTGGATGCTGCAGGATTGGGAGGAGCTGGCTCCCGATCGTGATTCCCATACCGTAGTGGGTGAGATCGTACACCCATCCATCAGGCCGGATAAGATTTGGGTGCTGCAGCGCCATGCGGGCTGACATAGCTGAGTCCTAGTATTTTCTTGTCTATCAGCGGTGTGTTGACCGAGGGGACGCTTTGCCCTAGGACCGGACGGCCAGGGGGGCTGCCATCCTTCTTGTACTCGGTGGAGTGTACGATCATGCACGTCCTATCCGAGCAGGCATACTTAATGCATCCACCTACCTCTCGTCCTTTCCTTAGTGGCTAAGGTAGGAGAGGTGGTCGAGAGAACCACGCTGTGCAAGGTCGATAGGTGGGAGATGTTGAGGCTGGCCTTGTACCGTTCGAGGGTGATAGAATAGACAGGCCGTGGTTTCGCTGGGCTATGGCCAGCTGGGCCGTCATAAGTGACTCTCTATCCGTGTCTTGGTGTACTCCAGTTATATACCCCCGACAGTTGTGTAGCTAATTATTTAGTTAGTTGTAACTAGTTCTTGCTTGCCCACTTGTTAGTTAAGTTGCAACCTAGCCCTCTTGTGTGTGAACAAGAGATAATAGCTAACTAGCTCATTGGTAGGTGGCTTGTAATTTTAGTAGTGCTAGAGAAAAAATCGCATTTACACCATTTAGTTGTCTAATCTTTTGCTCTAGTGTTTTGTAGAAATTTTTATTAGGCTATTCACCCCCTCTAGCCATTTAGGACCTTTCACCCACCACTGCTACCAATCGGACAAGACAAAGGCACGACACTCGATAAACCAATGACTGACGAGTAAGTCTGAGATGGAGAAGACCCGCTTGGAGGCATCGACTCGTCTGACACATAATCTGGTAATGCTGATGCTGCAAAAGATGAGGAAGAGGGTGAAGCAAGCACCCGGAAGCGCTCGCGAAGTCCTAGCGTTGAACTAGTGGCTGCCCCAATTCCAAAGAACGCACACTCAGGTACTCGGAGAGCAGTGCGCAAAGTTGTACAATATTCTACTCTTCATATATCTGGTAGCGAGAAGGAGTCCGAGGGTACTCAGCACCCACAGCTAGTAACCCAAGGGGTAGGTTTCCCCATATCCGACTACTTCTATACTAATAAAATTGTTTGAATTTCATGTTGACTTCTATATTGTTCATGAAACAGATGAGCAAACCCCACCCCCAACAACCGAGGAAGGAGATGCTGCAGCTCCTCAGGTAGAGAAATCCTCGGAGCAAGAAAACCCAGCTGTGACAGCTGCAGAGGAACAAGCAGAGACGGGTAACCCTCCCGTAGGCTCATCTGCAAAGAAGAAGAGGGTATTGAAGGTACCTGGTCAACCCAAACTAGTCAAGGATGAGTAAGTATATGATCATAACTCCATGTTGTCATTTTTGTAATTTTTTAGATCAAAGGCATTCCCCCGGTTTTATTGAAAGCTTAACGAACACCAAAGATCCAGCACTGGGGTTTCTAGTTTTACAAACAAGCACAAAGAGTTTATCTAGATCTCTTAGCCAACTTCCTAGCCGAACTCTACTAGAATATTACTTAGAGATAAAGGTGAACACAGCACCCGAAACCGAACTTGACTACTACGAAAAGAACTTAAGTTTTCAACAAGGAGATAAAACTAGAACTTAGGCAACTACATCCAACCTAACAAAATTGAAAAGCTAATTCTCAGCAAGTTCATCTTCTAGACTGCACGTGCTATCAGTAGACTGATAACTTCATCCGCCTTGTTCTTCAGCTTCGGTTTAAGCAGTGGTGCCAAGATTTGATCAACGTCAGCGTTTTGAAGATGAGCATAATCGGCGAGGTCATCACCTTCTTGTTGAACACCACGTCGTTCCTTGTCTTCCAAATAGTCCATATAGCACCTGCAAATATAAAAAGATTGATTTTCTTGTTTATACCTCGACAGTCATTAACAACCTCAACAAAAGAAATCTGAGCAATTGGTAGGTGATTTGTGCCATCTATCATTTTCACAAAGAAATGTCCACAGGAAAACCGCAACCGTGCATTGAAATAGGATATGGTCTGCAGTTTCCAATTTATCACAAACCAAACATTCTGGTTGTCACACCCCAAAATTTGTGCATACAGAACACTAAGGAAAATAAATTATTTCAATATTGATATAAAATTTTCCAATATTAGTTTAAGTTTCCACAATTTTAGATGTAGAAAAATGTGGTTTTCAAATTTTTCTAAAATAATCCGATGGGCTTTGTTGTTGTGATGTTTTTCTGTTGCTTGACTTGGTGTGTTGTGAGTATGTAAAGTTTCAAAACACGTTTAGTAAGTCATTTTTTCTTTCTCCAACTTGTCTTTGTCTTTTTCTATAATGAAATCCCTGCTTTCTCAAGCTTAATCTTCTCGTTTGGAGCTTTCCAATATCTTTTCATTGCACTCTAAATACTTTATTTGGGTTTCTCATGTTCTAAAATGTCTCTGAAATTTATCTCCAAATTTTTGGACCTTTCAAAGTATTTTTCATGGCTCAAATAGTAATTCTAGACTTTTCTAAAATTATTTTTATTCACTAAATTAATTAATTCCGAAAATAATTAATGCTAACTTTAATCCGCCTCAAACCAAATCTTTTTGGTTCTTAGACTAGTGGACCCAGGTCTGTACAATTCCCTCTCACGTTGATCCATGTTCTACCTGTTCTTTTGTTTTGTTTCTTGGCCCATTTTTCTTTGACGAGAGGACATCGATCAAAGAAACAAGCAACGAGCTCATATGCTCTAACTTTAATGATGATAGACAGCGCTAGCTAGCTGTTTCCTTTCCAATCTAGTATCTGCGATATATGCCGTGCAAGCCAAGGACTCCATATCCATCACGCCATGCCCGTCCATAAATAGCCAGCTCCGCCTCATGTATCTTTCTTTTCAAAACCCTTGAAAATCTGAATTCAATCCATCAAAGATTAATGTCCAGCCCTGCTGCTGCCGCCGCCTTCATCTTCCATGCCCTAGCTGCGTTACGATCGACGCCACAGAGAGGCCGATGGAGAAAACCACACCACCGTCTCAAGACTTCGCACGCTGCTGGTGGCCATTGTCTAGCCCTTGCCAGAAACTCGCCACATCACGAGAAGGACATGTCGTGGTCATCTTGTACATGCCCGACTGTGCTCTCCATCAAACGCCTTCCGCGTCTAACGCTGGTGAGCCTATTTCCATCGATCTGTATCCTGTAATAATTCTCATATGTCAACTCCAGCTCACGTTCGTGTGTTCCTGTGATCTTTGCACGAGATCGTCGTCTGACTACGCTATGCATGTTGAGCCGATCAACCTTGTCTGCTGGTCCATCCATGCATCTTGAAGGAAGCTACCACGGACATGCTAAATTTCTCCAAGCTAAACTTCCTACCCGTCACAGCCAGGAGCTTCATCACGACAATTGCTAGCACTCAATGCCGACCATCCTTGTGGGTGCAGCAAGCTGGCCGAGCGGGCAAGGCGTCCAATTCATCTTTGGTCAGCACAGGTAAGCACAGATCATGTGGAGAACACTACTACAGGAATGGTTTCTAGGGCGGCTGGTGAGGCTTTGTAGAGGCGGCTCGGCCAGCCACCCCTACCATACCGTCTCTACAAATCATGCATTTGTAGGGGCAGTTCCCAGACCGCCCTTACAAATCAATTTATCGGGGACGCCTCTACAAAATGGATTTATAGGGGCGGTTGTAGTACCAGCCGCCCCTATAATACCTGTTTGTAGGAGCGGTTCAGTCTAGAACCGCCCCTATAGTACATTTTCCTCCAAAAAAAAATTCAAATTTACAATTCAAATTCGACCAGAACATATATATATGTATATATATATATGCACATATAATTCAAATCTGACCAGAACATATATAATTCAAATCTGACCATAAGCACAAGAGCATTGTATAAACTACCATTACAAGTCCAATTCACAAGAATATATACAATCCATCATTAAATAGACATAATTCACAAGTCTAATTCGTTCCACAAGTCCAAACCGTCCTACAAGGTAAGTCCAATGTGAAATTCCATACACATTGTTATCAATGGCCTAGAGCTAGCCTTTTAGTCTCACGAAGGTGTTGGTACTGAGAATTTCTACCTAATTCAGAATCTCGATCATGGTAGGTGCCTTTGACGTGTACAATCTAGTCCAATATAAAGTTGCAAAGGTCGCCGACGAGCTCTAAGAGTTGGTCATCCTTGTATGGGTCTCTTTTCATTTCTTTCTCTTCTTTCCACTACAAGAGAACAAGTTTCAGTTTAGTATTTCATATCATGTGCGAAGTTTTTATACTATGGGTGAAGAGGTTTAAACTTACCCTTAAGGGGTGTCTCCTGTAGGCACCGGTGTTACTCATCATAGAACATACATAGTATCCACAATGTACACTCCCATGCTTCTGTTTGGGGCACCGTGTGTTTTGCATATGGAAATGTTAAGTAATGCTTTTGGCAGCCATGTAATGGAGTATTAAAGTAAGTTACACTTACTGCACATAGTGTTTTTATAGCTAGCCTTTCCTTCCTTACTGGATCATGCCTTCCGTGGTGTTCATTGACATAGAACCTGAATGCCATGTTTGAATTATTTTAGCAAATGCAACTTGTTAGTATCCAAAAGTGAACGTTACAAGTATGTATACAAACATATAAGCTAATGAGGATTGTCGATATGTATACGTCTTGAGAATAGATATGAAGTCTTTGTATGTCACTGAGTCCCTATCTATTGAATCAAAGACCCATGCCATGCTCCTCTCGACATCGACGCCTATACAAATCCAGTGGTTGCTGCATGAATTTAATCATAGAACTAGATAAGCTCTTTTACATCGAATAAAATATATCGAACAAAGCTTTAAGTATAGAGTTGAACTTACTCAAAGTTGTATGGTAGCCATATAGTAGAGTGTTGTTGGAGATTTTTAAAAGCCAGGGTAATGTATGCCGAAACCTTAAGGGACTCTTGCCTTAGTTTCTTCGCAAGGATGTCCTCTTTCTCCCGAAGGGTCTTTCCAGTAGCTAGCTCTTCGGCATCCAGTTTCTACTATCTAGGGTAATTAAATTTTGTTTGTGCTATAGCTTGACGGTCTATATACCCGGCTTTCACACTTGGCATTTGTTTTACAATGTGCACTTGCATTCTACAAATCACGGCATGGGTTAGTTACAACAAAATCCAAAGATTACATTCATATCATATCGGGAGGGCAAGGACTTACAGGCACCACGTGTGAATTAGATTCATTTCCATTGCTCCAAGGTGAAAGGATGTTTGTATGTCATTGAAGTCAAAGATAATTTTCTCGGCTGGGCTTCCAAATGTGCCGACGGGAAAGCATGCTTGTATGAGGTCTATGCTCGTTAGGAGAACACGCAAGTACCAATCATGGAACCTTCTCATTCCAAGTGGTAGGCGCTAGATGTCCTGGTTTGGTAGGAAGGGCTTGCCTCTTTCATATGTTTTCAGGCAATCCTTTGACCATTTGATGGCATCAACATTTGGATACTTCTTTGCTGTTTGGTGGACTTTGCTAGTGATGGCCTCTTCAGAAGCCCGTGTTGGGACTTTTTTAACTTGGTTCTCAGGCTTGAACTGGTCATGGGCATACCACTTGTGCACTAATGAGGCGTCTTTCATCAAAACATAAATTGGCCTTATGGTGATTGGATGCTTCTTTCTAAGTTCCCCTTCAGGCACGTCCTCATCTTCTTGTGCATCACCTTCTTCAGGAGGCACTCGTTGTTCATGTATCGGCTGCGCTTGTTGAGAAGACTATGGCATCTCAGCATGCACTTGCTTGGTATGAGCTAGAGAAGGTTGTGGCTTATCAGGCACATGCTCGCTAGGAGGCAGGGAAGAATGTGGCATCTCAGGAATATGGTGGTCACGAGATAGTGAAAATATCTCCCCATCCTCAACAACTTGCTCCAAATTTGAGAGAGGGGGAGGCGGTGAAGAAATAGTCAATATAATGTCCCCTTTGTGCCAGAGGATGAACTGCCCCATTATGTCTCCGAGTAACACCAGCCCCTTGGGAGTTGTGTAGTCTATCCTCAACTGCATGAACTCAGGCTTCACGGTATGCACCTCAACCCTAGTGTAGTTCGGTGATATCTTATTATTATGGTGTAAGCCATCGGGAGGATGTGCCACACCCGTTGCCACCTCCATCACAATGTTCTACCGTCCACTGAGAAACACCAAGGTGCAACTAGTTGGTTCCCGTATGCGATCGACGGGGGTTGTGGCTGTAGTGGAACCTTGGCTGCTAGGAACTTCCAAAGGGCTGCCAACTAATGTCAGTTCTCTCGGCGGCGCCATTAATGTCCATGGCTCCGTAGACAATCCTTGCTCCTCCAGCACCTTTGCAATTGAAGCCTTCACTTGGAGCTCAAGATTAGCCTCCCGGTCTCTACCATGTTTCTTGTACATGTGCCTTTCCTCTTCGAATCCGTGCTTCTAGGTCGTCTTTTTCCCTAGCCCCCTGGTGCGGCCTGTGTGCTCATTGTTTCCCAAGCCAAGGCTAAGCTTGTCCCTCTCTCTGAAAGGATTAAATGAGCCATTCTCCTTGTCTTCAGCATATTTCAGTATCCTTGATACTGCCTCTTGGGTCTTCGGCTTATCAAACTTAAGATTACCGCCGGATGATTCTGTACTCCTCGCATATATCCAATTCCTTGAGCGTGCCTTCAAATTCTTCACATCGATATTCCCAGAAGCTGTGGCCTCTTCATCCATCTTCCTAAACTGCTCTTCCTTGGCATAGTAGCCACTAGGGCCTAGATGATGGTGGTGTTTGTTCCTCTTCGAAAGCTCGGTGTTACGGGCACTGAGCTCCAATGCCTCTAGTGAAGTCTTCTGAGCCATGAGCTCCTCCCATTGACTAGGAGTTATGTTGCCAAACTCGTTGAAGGGAGTTAACCCCTTTTGGATATACTTCTTGTTGAGCTCTGACCTCCAACGTCGGAATGACTCTCCCATGATCTTGAAAGCATTTTTTACCAGTTCTTGCTTACCCTCCAAAAATCTAAAATTGAGCTTCAGCTGCTTATCCCATAGTTCATCCTTTTTCTTCTCTAGTACCTCTTTTCAGTTAGGGATTGCTGGGTTCAATTTATCTCTTACTAGGGCCCCGATTGCATTACGGAATCATTCTCTGAATTCCTTTGGCTCAAGGATCTCCCCTGCTGGCCCGACCTCCGTTATCACATGGCATGCCTTATCTGGATATTGGTTTGCTTTTCTATCCCCTCATTTCCTCTTTGGCTTGGTAGTCATTTTCATGGTTGTGTCTTGAGGTTGTCGAGCAGAGGCCTCAATGTCCATCTCTATGGCCGTTGCCTCTACTCTCCTTTCATCTACTCTGTCTTGTCAGGCGAGATGTCGCGAGACATCGATGTCGTCTTTTTCAAGTTTCAGGAGGGACCTGTATATATGATAGGTCAAAGTGTTAGCAGAGGTAGCATAGTCAAAGCTTTAGAAAAAATTACAAGCTAAGGCTTTATCCCTACCTCCTCGTTCGGGTCAAAATCCTTGTCCAAATCTTCCTCTGTTGGCCTCCTTCTGGCTTCACATGGGAAAGGATCCTTGGGACTTACTATCCCTCTTCTGAGTCCTCATCATTATCGTCTTCATCATCAGCATCCTCTTCTTTGCCTTCAGTAGCCTCTCCTACTCTTCCCTCTGCTCCCCCTTTCTCCTCGTCACACTACTCCTGAGTAAGCATCACTTCTAGATCATTTTCTAACTCGTTATCGAACTGCTCCTGAGTAGGCTGGTCCTCTAGTGCTTGCTCTTCATAGGTTGACTGCTCATCATGCTCGGGGCATTAGGTTACACTGTCTGCTGTCCGCGACATTATTTCATGCTTTTGTTCTAATAGATGCAAGAAAGTGTGCTTTAGGTATGCGAGAAGGTATATGAAATCAAAAAGGTCTATAAAACAAATTAGTCCTATAAAACAACAATATATAAAAAAAACAAGTAGTAGCAATAGTAGAGGCCTAAGAAACATGTCACTCATCATTTGATCATGAACTTGGAGCATCAAGGCATCATAACACAGAATAGAGGAGAAGGTAATGTAGGGGCGGCTGGTAATGATGCCAAGTTCCTCACAAGTTCTTGATCATCAGCTCATATTCAATATAATGTATGGACTTAGTCAATTTTAGAAGCTGCATAAGCCCACAGAAGAGCAGAAGTGCACAGTAAGAGAGAAGTGCACAATAGCAGCCAGTAGGAGCCATAGAAGATAGAACAGAGTAGATAGTAGAGCACCAGCATTATGAGGCAAAATTTAGTTAAGAGTAGTAGCTAATATCCAGTGACAAAGCAATAGATAGAAAAGGTAGTAGTAGTAGTAGTAGTATAGATGCATCATATAGCCAGCCAGCACCATAGCAGATTTTTGGGGAAAAATGGCAGCAGTACATGAGTAGTAGTAGTAGTAGTATAGGAGTAGTTCAGTTTTAGGAGAGTAACCAGTACATGAATTCAAGTAACCAACATGTGCATCATAGTAAGTGGGAATATTCTCATGTGCATGAAACCTTGCAACAAACCAAAATAGAACTAATATAAATCATCTCAATACAGATAGTCTAGACATGTTAGTTATAGTATCTCGCATTTCTCACCAATATTAAGTTGTGAGGACCCCATATCAAACAATAGATGCATTCTTGGGAAGAAAAAAGGCAACATATCCTATGGTGACACCAAATCCAGATATCAAAGCACCAGACTCTAAATTTGGGTCATGTTAAATTTGTGAATTGATGGGTCTTAATTACATTTGGAAACAAATATAAAATCATGAGAGATGCAATTAGGTCAATAACATAAGATCTGTAAGTGTAGTTAGGGCTAACTAAAAAAAGGCTATTTAGATCAAAATAGGCTCTAAAAGTCAATAGACCAAAATGGGTAACCATAAACCACACTAGAAGTGAATTTCAAACACCTTATAAACTAAAGCCGTACCTCATAAACAAGGTATATACAGTTTACATAAATGCCACCACGCTGTTAATACCATGACAGTAAGATTTCTATCATGAATCAACTGAAAACATCTTGTTTATTACTTGTGGCGACACCAACATATGCACCAGCCATAAATGACACAATACCATAGATCCCAAATAAACCAACAAAGCACCCAAAAACATAATAGCAAACAAGTTGGAGCAACTGAGTAAGTAATAAACAGGATCCATGAAATAAGTTTAGCCTAGTTTCAAGGGACAACTTCACCTGACCCTTTCAGTTTCAACACTGATAACCAGTACATGATAAGATAATTCCAACTAGCCAGGACATAGGAGATAACATGAATGCAAATGCCAAATTCAGTTAAGGTATCAAACTAAATTCTCACAAAAATAACAAAAAAGTGGCAAATGCTCAGTTTTCTAAATCGCATCACAGGCAGTGGCATATGCTCACAAAGGTAGAGTGCATCATAGGCAGCATACAGCATCACAGGCAGCATAGGGCATCATAGGCAGCATATAGAGCATCACATGCAGCATATAGAGCATCACAAGCAGCATATCGAGCATCACAGGCACCTCGGTGGCAGATGGCAGTGCCGGGCAAGATGAAACCGGGGAAGATGGAGCTAGCCACAGACGAGGATGCGCACGAGGGGGAGCTGGGGAAGATGGAGGGGCGCTGGTGGAGGAGCGCCGACGCCGGGCAGCACGAGCAGCTTGGCCACCCACAGGTCAAGGTGTGCTCATGCCAAACCCTAACTGGCACTGTACCGGGCCAGGCCACTAGCCGGGGGAGGGAGCGAGGACGGTAGGGGAAGAGCACGGACACCGGAGATCTCAGGCATCGGGGTGCTCGTCGGGGAAGGGAGCACACCGGGGACCTTGCCGAAGAGCTCAGACGTCGGGGAACACAGGGGAGATGGGGCGGGGAGCACCGGGGAGATGGGACAGGGGGCCTGGCGGCTCAAACCCTAGCAGCGTCGGGGCAACGGCTTAGTGGACTACGTCCGTGCCAGATTGGTCAGGGAGGAGGCGGCGACGGTGGATTTTGGCAGCCTGTCGGCGTTTGAGAGAGTGAAATACGCCCAAGACTTAGCCAATTGGAGCCATCCTGCACTCCAGTATATATTTGGGCAGTGATTTGTAGGGGCGGCTAAGATTATAAGCCACCCCTACAAATCGATTTGTAGAGGCAGTTCCAAAACAAGCCACCCCTATAAATATTTTTTATTTTTTCAAAATTCAAAATCCATACTTTCTTGTTTAGAAATAAATAGTTTGCTGATAGATAATAATTTTTAATTATTCCATATATATACAAACAATTTTCTGATATATTTATATAAATAATTCCATACTTTCTTGTTTACAAATAAATAAAAAACATATTTTAAAAATTGAAATTTTGAATTTTGAAACTTCGAATAGAATTTTAGGAGATAAATTACCTCAAATTAAAATTCTTTAAATATGAAAGTTATATAACTCATCAAGATGTACAACTTTTATTTTGGTCATCTTATCATTTAACTTTGTTTGAACGACTCAAAATTTGAATTTCAAAAAATATCAACTTGTAACAACATTTTGAAAGAGTATATGATGTTAACTAAAAAAGTCATGAATATAAAAGTTGTACAAGTCATCAAGACGTACAAGTTTCATTTTGGTCAACTTTTCATTTGATAAAGTTTGAATGATTCAAATTTTGAATTTCAAAAAATGACAACTTCAAACCAGATTTTCAAACCCTAAATGGTTTTAGCTAAAAAATCATGAATAACCAGAAAGTGTAACATTGTTCACAAATTGACATATCTAGTTTCATAAACTATGTGTCAGATTCATGAATTTGTGCCTATGTTTGCTAACACTTTCTCAAATGAAGAAATGACCAAAATAAAAGTTGTAGATCTTGATAAGTTCTACAACTTTTGTATTCAATAGTTTTTTAGCTGAGATCATTTAGTGTTTCAAAACCTGGTTTGAAGTTGTAGTTTGTTTAAATTTAAATTTTAAATTGTCCAAACAAAGTTATAGGAAAATATGAATAAACTAATAGCAGTAAGAACTCAACAAATTGATAGAGCATAATTTTTGAAAATTTTAGAGAAAAAATCATCACATTTGGAGTCAGTATGAGGGAGAAAGACAAGTTACAAGTTTCAGCCACAGATTCTGTGGCTGAAACTTGTAACTTGTCTTTCTCCCTCATACTGACTCCAAATGTGATGATTTTTTTCCTCAAATTTTTTAAAATCATGCTCTATCATTTTAGTCTGGTCATCTATCTTTGTCACTAATTTTGAATAATTCAAATTTTGAATTTCAAAAAATGACAACTTCAAACCTGATTTTTAACCAATAAATGATTTTTAACTTCAAACCAGTTGTAGTCTCACACACATGCTTAAATATATAGTCTCACACACATGCATAAATGTAGTCTCACATACATACATAAATATATAGTCTCACACACATACATAAATATATATACTCTCACACACATGTATAAATGAAGTCTTACAAACACACACACACTTACACAAATACTCCACATTCAACAACTAGCTAGCCCATTGTAATGACTTTTCCCTTGACACCTTTTCGTTCCCATGGCAATATGTCTTTGGCAGGTTCTTTTCAACAACAATGATCTTCTTAGAAAAGTCTATGAATAGCGACATCTCATCGTAGTTATTGTAAGGTTCAACATCATCCACGCCATCAACTTCAATAAAGTGCTATTTCCTGGAGGCAACCACGTGCTTTGTCTTCTTCTTCGAGGGGGAGGTTACTTTGTGGGTTAGGCATATAGAAAACTTGTGCGACACGTGAAGCGAGCACCCAAGGGTCATCTTGGTAGCCTAGATTCTCAATGTCTAGGACTCTCAATCCGATCTCGTTCAGTTGGTGTTGTTTGATCCAGCGGCATCGAAATAGGGCCACCATTATATCCCTTCCGTAGTCAAGTTCCCATATCTCTTCAATGATGCGAAAGTATTAGATCTTCCGCCCCACTCCATCGAGAGCTTCTATTTGAACCCCGTTGTTTTGGTTCACATATTTACTATCCTTTGCGTGGGTATAGTGCGTGTACCCATTGATGTCATAAGATTTCTAAGATGTCACTTGTCTCGATGGCCCCTCCGCCAACCTACTGATGGTAATAGAGTCTATAGTTTCTCTAGGTGGTATGTTTTAGTCCTTCAACCCTGTAGTTAGTTGTTGCTTGTGCTGTTTCATGACCCAATCATCTGAACGACCATTTTTCTCTGCCATAATGATAGCCAAGTGTTCATTAATGTACGGTTGCATTAGTTGTGTACTCTGCAAGACACTGTAATGCGCCTGACTCACTTCTTTGTAATCATGGTCGATGAACACTTTTCTACCACTGGTGCCCTTCCCAGCCAGCCTACCCTTGTGATGAGAATCTGGTTTACCAATCCCTTTCTATACTTTTAGGTACTCTTGACAACACTCGATGACTTCTTCAGTACTGCAACCCTCTATCATAGAGCCCTCTGGGTATGCTCGATTATGCACGTATCAGCTTAGAACTGACATGAACCGCTCGTAGGGCCACATTTCATGCAAGTAGAAAGGGCTCAGTGCCTGTATCTGATGAACCATGTGAATCATGAGATGTGGCATTATATAAAAAAAGGAGGAGGTAAACACATCTCTAGTTGGTTTTGTGTCTCCACCACAAATTCATGTAGGTCACTCAGCTCTTTCTTACCAATTGTCTTCTGTGAGATCTTTGAAAAGAAGTAGCACATGTGGGTGATGGCCATTTTTAAGAACTCTAGCTTTATAGCCCTAATTGCAATAGGTAGAAACACTGTCAGCATCACATGACAATCGTGGGCCTTGTAGTGTGTTATTGACAAGTCCTTCATCGACACTAGCTTCTTCACATTTGCTAAAAACCAGTTGGGACTTTGACCCCCCTGAAGAAAGTGCATTAGCACTCGTCTCTTCTGGTGTTAGGTTGAAGCACGCCGCGGGCAGAGTGTATTTTCCATTAGCCTCAGGTACCAGGTGAAGCTATGGCATCACGTTTAGTTGCACCATGTCTTTCCATGATTTCAATAATATTTGTTACTACCAATGATTACCCCGCGCTATTTGCTTTGTCTAGATAGATCAAAGGGAAGATGGGATGCTTAGTTTGCTTGGATGGTACTACATGGGTGTTCCTGGATACATCCAAGAAGATAGTTTACCTAAGGAACCGGCGCTTCTTAAAGACCAGTCACAAGTACCGCAGCAAATTGTTCTTTAGATTTTATGACAACACCCCGGAGATTGAACCCCCTCTGGAGAGACGTCATAATGGAGAACACGTGTGCAGAATGGTGAAAAACATACGCGTCATCTATGGAAAGAAGAATCCGGATGGGACGAACAGAGATAGAAGCACACCTCCTATCGAAGGCATAATTTCAAGAAACAATCGATCTTCTTTCAGTATCTACCTTATTGGCTAGACTTAGAGCTCCCCCATGCCATTGATGTTATGCACGTGCAGAAGAATGTCTTTGAGAGTCTCATTGCTACCTTGATGGACATAGGCAAGTCAAAGGATGGTCTGAAATCACGGAAAGACATGGTGCAACTAAACGTGATGCCATAGCTTCACCTGGTACCTGAGGCTAATGGAAAATACACTCTGCCCGCGGCGTGCTTCAACCTAACACCAGAAGAGACGAGTGCTAATGCACTTTCTTGAGGGGGGTCAAAGTCCCAACTGGTTTTTAGCAAATGTGAAGAAGCTAGTGTCGATGAAGGACTTGTCAATAACACACTACAAGGCCCACGATTGTCATGTGATGCTGACAGTGTTTCTACCTATTGCAATTAGGGCTATAAAGCTAGAGTTCTTAAAAATGGCCATCACCCACATGTGCTACTTCTTTTCAAAGATCTCACAGAAGACAATTGGTAAGAAAGAGCTGAGTGACCTACATGAATTTGTGGTGGAGACACAAAACCAACTAGAGATGTGTTTACCTCCTCCTTTTTTTATATAATGCCACATCTCATGATTCACATGGTTCATCAGATACAGGCACTGAGCCCTTTCTACTTGCATGAAATGTGGCCCTACGAGCGGTTCATGTCAGTTCTAAGCTGATACGTGCATAATCGAGCATACCCAGAGGGCTCTATGATAGAGGGTTGCAGTACTGAAGAAGTCATCGAGTGCTGTCAAGAGTACCTAAAAGTATAGAAAGGGATTGGTAAACCAGATTCTCATCACAAGGGTAGGCTGGCTGGGAAGGGCACCAGTGGTAGAAAAGTGTTCATCGACCATGATTACAAAGAAGTGAGTCAGGCGCATTACAGTGTCTTGCAGAGTACACAACTAATGCAACCGTACATTAATGAACACTTGGCTATCATTATGGCAGAGAAAAATGGTCGTTCAGATGATTGGGTCATGAAACAGCACAAGCAACAACTAACTACAGGGTTGAAGGACTAAAACATACCACCTAGAGAAACTATAGACTCTATTACCATCAGTAGGTTGGCGGAGGGGCCATCGAGACAAGTGACATCTTAGAAATCTTATGACATCAATGGGTACACGCACTATACCCACGCAAAGGATAGTAAATATGTGAACCAAAACAACGGGGTTCAAATAGAAGCTCTCGATGGAGTGGGGCGGAAGATCTAATACTTTCGCATCATTGAAGAGATATGGGAACTTGACTACGGAAGGGATATAATGGTGGCCCTATTTCGATGCCGCTGGATCAAACAACACCAACTGAACGAGATCGGATTGAGAGTCCTAGACATTGAGAATCTAGGCTACCAAGATGACCCTTGGGTGCTCGCTTCACGTGTCGCACAAGTTTTCTATATGCCTAACCCACAAAGTAACCTCCCCTCGAAGAAGAAGACAAAGCACGTGGTTGCCTCCAGGAAATAGCACTTTATTGAAGTTGATGGCGTGGATGATGTTGAACCTTACAATAACTACGATGAGATGTCGCTATTCATAGACTTTTCTAAGAAGATCATTGTTGTTGAAAAGAACCTGCCAAAGACATATTGCCATGGGAACGAAAAGGTGTCAAGGGAAAAGTCATTACAATGGGCTAGCTAGTTGTTGAATGTGGAGTATTTGTGTAAGTGTGTGTGTGTTTGTAAGACTTCATTTATACATGTGTGTGAGAGTATATATATTTATGTATGTGTGTGAGACTATATATTTATGTATGTATGTGAGACTACATTTATGCATGTGTGTGAGACTATATATTTAAGCATGTGTGTGAGACTACAACTGGTTTGAAGTTAAAAATCATTTATTGGTTAAAAATCAGGTTTGAAGTTGTCATTTTTTGAAATTCAAAATTTGAATTATTCAAAATTAGTGACAAAGATAGATGACCAGACTAAAATGATAGAGCATGATTTTAAAAAATTTGAGGAAAAAAATCATCACATTTGGAGTCAGTATGAGGGAGAAAGACAAGTTACAAGTTTCAGCCACAGATTCTGTGGCTGAAACTTGTAACTTGTCTTTCTCCCTCATACTGACTCCAAATGTGATGATTTTTTTCCTCAAATTTTTTAAAATCATGCTCTATCATTTTAGTCTGGTCATCTATCTTTGTCACTAATTTTGAATAATTCAAATTTTGAATTTCAAAAAATGACAACTTCAAACCTGATTTTTAACCAATAAATGATTTTTAACTTCAAACCAGTTGTAGTCTCACACACATGCTTAAATATATAGTCTCACACACATGCATAAATGTAGTCTCACATACATACATAAATATATAGTCTCACACACATACATAAATATATATACTCTCACACACATGTATAAATGAAGTCTTACAAACACACACACACTTACACAAATACTCCACATTCAACAACTAGCTAGCCCATTGTAATGACTTTTCCCTTGACACCTTTTCGTTCCCATGGCAATATGTCTTTGGCAGGTTCTTTTCAACAACAATGATCTTCTTAGAAAAGTCTATGAATAGCGACATCTCATCGTAGTTATTGTAAGGTTCAACATCATCCACGCCATCAACTTCAATAAAGTGCTATTTCCTGGAGGCAACCACGTGCTTTGTCTTCTTCTTCGAGGGGAGGTTACTTTGTGGGTTAGGCATATAGAAAACTTGTGCGACACGTGAAGCGAGCACCCAAGGGTCATCTTGGTAGCCTAGATTCTCAATGTCTAGGACTCTCAATCCGATCTCGTTCAGTTGGTGTTGTTTGATCCAGCGGCATCGAAATAGGGCCACCATTATATCCCTTCCGTAGTCAAGTTCCCATATCTCTTCAATGATGCGAAAGTATTAGATCTTCCGCCCCACTCCATCGAGAGCTTCTATTTGAACCCCGTTGTTTTGGTTCACATATTTACTATCCTTTGCGTGGGTATAGTGCGTGTACCCATTGATGTCATAAGATTTCTAAGATGTCACTTGTCTCGATGGCCCCTCCGCCAACCTACTGATGGTAATAGAGTCTATAGTTTCTCTAGGTGGTATGTTTTAGTCCTTCAACCCTGTAGTTAGTTGTTGCTTGTGCTGTTTCATGACCCAATCATCTGAACGACCATTTTTCTCTGCCATAATGATAGCCAAGTGTTCATTAATGTACGGTTGCATTAGTTGTGTACTCTGCAAGACACTGTAATGCGCCTGACTCACTTCTTTGTAATCATGGTCGATGAACACTTTTCTACCACTGGTGCCCTTCCCAGCCAGCCTACCCTTGTGATGAGAATCTGGTTTACCAATCCCTTTCTATACTTTTAGGTACTCTTGACAACACTCGATGACTTCTTCAGTACTGCAACCCTCTATCATAGAGCCCTCTGGGTATGCTCGATTATGCACGTATCAGCTTAGAACTGACATGAACCGCTCGTAGGGCCACATTTCATGCAAGTAGAAAGGGCTCAGTGCCTGTATCTGATGAACCATGTGAATCATGAGATGTGGCATTATATAAAAAAAGGAGGAGGTAAACACATCTCTAGTTGGTTTTGTGTCTCCACCACAAATTCATGTAGGTCACTCAGCTCTTTCTTACCAATTGTCTTCTGTGAGATCTTTGAAAAGAAGTAGCACATGTGGGTGATGGCCATTTTTAAGAACTCTAGCTTTATAGCCCTAATTGCAATAGGTAGAAACACTGTCAGCATCACATGACAATCGTGGGCCTTGTAGTGTGTTATTGACAAGTCCTTCATCGACACTAGCTTCTTCACATTTGCTAAAAACCAGTTGGGACTTTGACCCCCCTGAAGAAAGTGCATTAGCACTCGTCTCTTCTGGTGTTAGGTTGAAGCACGCCGCGGGCAGAGTGTATTTTCCATTAGCCTCAGGTACCAGGTGAAGCTATGGCATCACGTTTAGTTGCACCATGTCTTTCCATGATTTCAATAATATTTGTTACTACCAATGATTACCCCGCGCTATTTGCTTTGTCTAGATAGATCAAAGGGAAGATGGGATGCTTAGTTTGCTTGGATGGTACTACATGGGTGTTCCTGGATACATCCAAGAAGATAGTTTACCTAAGGAACCGGCGCTTCTTAAAGACCAGTCACAAGTACCGCAGCAAATTGTTCTTTAGATTTTATGACAACACCCCGGAGATTGAACCCCCTCTGGAGAGACGTCATAATGGAGAACACGTGTGCAGAATGGTGAAAAACATACGCGTCATCTATGGAAAGAAGAATCCGGATGGGACGAACAGAGATAGAAGCACACCTCCTATCGAAGGCATAATTTCAAGAAACAATCGATCTTCTTTCAGTATCTACCTTATTGGCTAGACTTAGAGCTCCCCCATGCCATTGATGTTATGCACGTGCAGAAGAATGTCTTTGAGAGTCTCATTGCTACCTTGATGGACATAGGCAAGTCAAAGGATGGTCTGAAATCACGGAAAGACATGGTGCAACTAAACGTGATGCCATAGCTTCACCTGGTACCTGAGGCTAATGGAAAATACACTCTGCCCGCGGCGTGCTTCAACCTAACACCAGAAGAGACGAGTGCTAATGCACTTTCTTGAGGGGGGTCAAAGTCCCAACTGGTTTTTAGCAAATGTGAAGAAGCTAGTGTCGATGAAGGACTTGTCAATAACACACTACAAGGCCCACGATTGTCATGTGATGCTGACAGGTGAAGCTATGGCATCACGTTTAGTTGCAATTAGGGCTCTATAAATGAAGTCCTCCTTTCATAATGCATCATACATTGGCTCCCTATGCCTCCATAGCCTCTCCATTTCTTGCATCAAAGGCTCGAGGAACACGTCTATATTAATGCCTGGTTGTTTAGGGCCAGAAATAAGAATAGTAAGGAGAAGGTACTTTCTCTTCTGACACAACCATGTTGGGATGTTGTACATGGTCAAGATCACTGGCCAAGTGCTGTGGTCGCTCATCCTCTCATTGAAGGGATTCATTCCATCGGTGCTCAAGCCAAACCGTACATTCCTTGGGTCATCGCTGAATTCTTTGTGCTTCTCATCGATCCTTTGCCACTGACTATAATCAGCCAATTGTGCAATCTTATCATCATCCACCTTGCACTCATCATCCCACCATGCCATGAGTGTGACTTCTTTAGGGTTTAGGAAGATACGTCTCAAGCGGTCGGTCACTGGTAGGTACCACATTACTAAGGCAGGAATTGTTCTTTGCTTTGCATCGTTGCCTAATGGAGTGTCCTCTAGGAGCTGAGATTCTTGTACCACCTTTTTCGTACCCTTCTTCTTCCTCTTTTTCCCCATGGAGGCTTCGTCCCCACCGTAAAGGTCATTGTTCTTGTACCGGCTGGCCCCACACCGGGGACATTTATCTAGTGACTTGAATGTTTTGCCACAAAAAAGAATACAGTGGTTGGGGCATGCATGGATTTTTTTCAACCCCCATTGTCAATGGACTTATGACCTTCTTTGTTTGGTATGTGTTGGCGGGAACTGAGTTTGGTTGTGGCAACACCCATGACAGGAGACACAATAGATCATTGAAACTATAGTCTGACCAGCCATACTTAGCCTTCAGGATGAATAGCTCAAGTACAAAACATAGCAATGTCCAATGTGTTGGACATCCCTTTTCAACACCATACACAGTCTCCTTCGATGCTTTTGTCACCCTTTCCAAATTTTCTAGACCTTTCGGGCTCTTTAGTAAAATCTCTGGTTCAAGGACCCAAATCATTTCCTCCAAATCAACAAAATCATCTTCATCACCAACACATGCTCCCCCATCATTATTGGCACCACCTTCGTCGTTACCATCCCAACCACCAGCATCACCACCTTGTTCATTGCCAAACTCAGGATCCATTTGTACATCATGCTCTTCTGAGTATTAGGATAGGTATTCTAGGGTTTTGGCATCGTCTTCTTCATCATCGTCGTCATTATCGACAACCGCTGTTTCACCATGATGAATCCACACTGTGTAGTCCTCAACAAATCCTCGCACAATCAAATGTTCTCCAATGATACTCAAATCTATCCATGCCATAAGGTTCTTGCAATCTTTGCAGGGACAAATAATTATATCCTTATTCTCTGTCAACGTCGCTGCATGCTTCTCTGCGGCTTCAATAAATTTGTCCACCTCTTCACGGAAACCTAGCTTGAACCTTAACGAACCATACATCTAAGACTTCCTGTACTCCATCTTCTAAAACACAACAATCAAAGAAAATACATTAAAGGACTACTAATTTAGATATATATGTAAAGGAATCAAATTAATAATTAAATACTTAATAATAATTCAATATACTTCAGATATATATAAATATAAATATAAAATAAAATTACATGAAGCATATCAAACACACACCATGGTAGAGGGTAATTAATTAATGGCCTATTTATCAATAAATAATTTAAAATATATATTTATTAATGAAAATAAATAATTTCAAAGACAACAATTTGCAACAATTAATATTTTACCCACTACCTTTCATGCAAACTCTATTCCAATTTCATGAAACATAAATTTACAAAATTAAAATTAAAAAAAAACAAACCCTAGATCTAGATCTAAATCTACATGTACATGAAACATACATGAAACTAGGGTGTAATCTCAACTAAAATCAAGCAAGATCAACTAACAAATGGTGTAATCTCATTTATCTAACTAATTTACACTAATAGCTTCAAAACTAGAGTCTAATTTGCTTCATACAAAGCTCAAGCACCATCGAAGAGAGAAAAAAGCAAAACTCTAATTACGATCACTAACCAACCATTAAAACTTCAAATAAAGACTTGGAATAGCATTTTCTTACCTTGTACAACCTCTCCACCAAAGTATTTGAGATCAAAACTCCCCCCCTTAGTAGAGCAATTTTTGGGACGAGTCCAAGGCCTCCCAACCTTTTTTGCTCGGGTTAGAGAGAGTGGCCCAAGGTGGAAGAAGGTGGCTGCTATATATACAACGGGCATCAGTAGGGGTGGCTAGTGATTCAACCGCCCCTATAAATGGACATAGCAGGGGCGACTGGTAATAGCCGCCTCTATGTAACACCTCTGGTGTTACGAGCTCGTTTAGCACCGAGATTTAGGCCTAAGAAAAATTTCCAGAACGAGTTTCTCGGATTTAAAAAAATATATTTGAGCTTATGTTAAAATGCCATTTTGGTAAACTACGTTGAGCAAAGTAATTAAATAGTGCTTAAATATTTTGTCTCTATATGTCGGTGTAGAAAGTGACCAACAAGTAAATATTTATAGTTTTGCCATACGTTGTGATTGAGGTGGCCTAGCACTCAATGACATAGGGTTTATACTGTTTCATGCAACGTGCCCTACGTCCAGTTTGAGCCAGTTAGTGACTTTATTCCTGAGCCTAGGTGCTCGAAGTTTGCAGTGGGGTTACAAATGAGGAGGAGAAAGATGGGGTGTACAAGAGGTCCGGTCGGCTCTGGTCGGAAGGGCCGAGGGCAATAGGAGCTCCGCTATGAGCTAAGTGTTCAAGCGTGTGCTTGAGGTATAAACCTAGCGGTTCTGTGGTTGTGAGCTAGTGAACTCGGTTGATCTAATGAATCTAGAATGACTTGAACCCTTTCTTGTTGGGAGAGAGCGCATCCCCTTTTATAGATGAAGGGGATGGCCTTACAAGTGAGAGGGAAGGAGTATGTTTGCTTCTAAGCCTTGTTGCCCATGCTGGCGGGTACAGGATGATGGTAGGCACCCACAACACTATTGGATGTTAGATGCATGTTGGAGGTTACATCGTCTTGCTTGGGCATGGTAGATGTTGGTACCTGCATATACTGTTGATGCCCAGAGGCATATGAGGAGTTTCACGATATTCACTCGGTACGGTAAATCCCGATGCCCACAATACTGTCGATGCCCAAAGGCATATGGGGGGGCCTTACCATATGGGAGTTAATAGCGCCCACAATACTGTAGGTAAAATGTCGGCGCCTACAACACTGTTTGTGTCAGGGCGGTTGTAGAGTACTATTCCTGCAGGTGTACAGGGTACGGTCCCTGGTATCGTAGTTTGACTTGTGGGCCTTGCCTTGCTTTTCTCCATTTGTTCCCTGGTCCTTTCTAGGCCGGCGTCCCTGGTCGGTTGGTCCTAGTCGGCTCTGGTTGCGCCAGTCGGAGAAGAGCGGTGAGCAGGGCTTCTGCGTACCTCGGTCGGAGACGTGGGGTCGGAGTCAGAAGTAGTGTTTTGGCCAGGCCTTTCGGTCGGAGAGGCTATCCGGAGGCAGCTAGAGTTGGAGCGAGTGCTTGACCGAAGAGGTGGGCCGGAGTCAGAAAACGGGTGTCGCTCCTCCTCGGCCAGACCTTCCGGTCAGTGATTAGATCACCCTTCTGGCCTGTTGTTTAGATACTTGGGCTCGGGCCATGAGTTGCTTGTTGTCTGCTTGGGCTGAGCCTTTGTTGTGAAGCTGGTCTGTGAGGGACCCCAGGTTTATGAAACTGACACTATGGGTTAGTGCGAAGTGCAAACTTTTGCGTGAAATAATTATTGGTGGAAGTTAACCGGGTTAAAACTTAAAATAAAATAAATAGGAATGAGAGTGATATGTGGAGGAAATAGTTTGTATGTAAGGTAGGGCCCGCTTCTTGGCTTTTGGCTCAGCACAGGAACGCCCGGCAGCCCACGCCCTGCTGCTGACCTTGCCTCACCGCCTTCTGGCCGCTTGAATACGGTGGTGTGCCCCCTGCTCTGAATCTATCAGTCATCCAATTTATTTGCGTCGCGCCACGTTGTCGAGTCATTGTTTGCTCTTTCTTTTTCTCTGCTTGCCTGCGTCGGCTTGTCTCTTCTCGGTGTACTGGACGAGCGCAGCAGCTTCATTTATTTTTCCTAGCACGGCGTGCAGCATACTCGCCTGGCATTGCTATTGATCACAGTCTTGTTCTCGTCGTGGCTCTGCATTTCTCTGCATTGCAAAGTCTCATCATCCATACACATCCATGCTCCTTGGCTTTTGCTTTTGCTTCTCTCTCTGCCTTGATTGCCTCTGCCTGCATCTGCCAAGCCGAGCAACCGCAGTGGTCATGTCCGGCCCGTCACCACCTACTCCTGCCATAGCCCATGCTGCGTGGCCGAGCGTTGTCTGCCTCTACTGTCCATCTCAGTCACAACGTGCCAAGGCAAGGTCAGGTCGGGTCACCTCTGTGTCGCTGCTGCTGCTCCTGCTCCACAGCGCTGCCCTGCCTTTTTCTTCCCCGCATAGCGCACCCATGTCCTACAGCGTTGCCCTCCTCTTTCTCCCTTAAGAGCGCGCGTCTCCACCCCGCTCCCTCGCCGCTGCGTTGCTCCTCCCGTGACCGCCGAAGCCGTTGCTCGGCACGCCCGCAGCCACCGCGCCCTGGAGCGCCACTGCTCTCCTCCCGCTCACCGAGCTCGTGCATGGCTCTGCCTCGCCTCGCTCATCCTTGTGCCCGTGGCTCTTCCCGTGCCACGCGCCAGCGCCCCAGCCACCGTCCTAGGTGCACCGCGCGCGTGTGCTAGCCCACGGCGCTGCCCTCCCGCGCGTCCAAGCCAGGCTACCATGCTGCATCTTGCTACCGACGTCACCTTGGCCTGTTCCCCATGCCCCGTCCATGCCGGTGTCGGCCCTATCCTGCGTGAGCCCCCACGGCCGCTCTAGACTGCTGCCGCGCCCGTGTGCCCGCGGCGCCACCCTCCCTTCTCCTCCCCGTGTCGCGCGTCTATGCCATGTAGCACCTGCCAAGATCACGGTCGCCATTTGCCACCGGTCTTGCATCGTGAGTGCGCGCAAGCCCACCATCGCTGCGCCTTATGTTTCCATCACAGCTCCATCTCCATTGCCCAACACCGAGCCCCGCTGCGCCCCTAGCGTCATAGCCACCTTGGCTACCACCGCCGGCCGCATACCCCTTCCTCCCCTGCGCACGCGCGCCACCGATGCACCGTTCCCACCGCCGGTCGGTGCTCCCCTATATGTGCTCTGCTTTTGAGGATGAAGAGAAGGGTAAGAATCCAAGTAAAAATTTTGCACAGGGTTCTTATTGCAAAATACGTGACTCTTAGGAATAGTGACTTTGTGCCATGAATTAATTTGAGGAGAGCTCAGGGGCCTCAACGCAAAAAGGTACTGCCGATGTCTGACCCTGGCCATGTGGGCTGCGCTCGTCCACGCGTGGGCCGACCTGCTCGCCGCCGTGCCTGGGCCGCTCCTGTTCACGCCGCGATAGTCTGCGCGTACCGCGTGCCCTGTCCCCGCGCCTGGGCCGCTGCCTACCCGCTGGGCTGACCTGGTGCTGCCCGCGCCTAGGACGCACGCTGCGCGCCTTTGGGCTAGGCCAGTTTGCCGGTCGTGGGCCGTGGTACTCCTTCGTTTTTCCAAGGAATTAGAGAAGATTTCATAATATAAATTTTGAGTTGATCTTGTTATTTAAATATAAAATCATTTAGGAGTCAAAAAATTATGAAACCAATTTTGTTAGGCTCCTAAAATCATGATCTATCTATTAGCATAATTAGTTCATTTAGTTTTAAAATGTTTCTAGGGTTGCTTTAATTATTTTAACATGGTTAATATTGCTAAAATGTGAACTTGTAGGAGTCTCCGTGATAAATCGATGATAGTGTTGACTTTAAAAATTTTACAGTAAATTACTAATATTATTAGCTGCTCACTGCAACTTTTGTAGCACCAGAATAATTAGTTTGCTAGGTTAACTATTGAGCCCTAGTTTGGATATATATTAAATCAATGAAATAGATAAAGAAACTCCTTGGGGTTTCATGACTAAAACATTCGTTGGGGAATAACATTTTATTCGACAACATGGATACATAGATTAGTACGTTAGTTGTTAGAATTCGCTCGTTAACTTGAAAGGCGTAAATCGTATTTTATGAATCACGGTTGCAGTTCATTAATTACGTCTTTGCATTGCATTACATTGCGTATCATAATAGGGACGTCGATGGATCGTAGAGTCATTGGGAGTTGCTAGAGAAATGGTGCTTTTGGAAATCATGTCGCCATGATGGAAAGCCAACTTCTGATTAAATCTTACCCAGGCAAGCCCTGGTGCATAACCCCTACTTTTCTGCACTTTAAATTATACTTGTGCGTTAAGTTTTAAGAAGTTGAATGAAACCCACTTGCATATATACCTTTATCCTTTGAGTCTTACTAGTTGACAGGATCGTGTAGATTGTTATGCTACAGGACTCCCATAGAAATCGAGTGATTGCCTATCACTCGCGAGAGATAGGGAATATATTACTTTATTATTATCACTTGGAAAAATATGAATGGTGGAAAGGAAAATGGTGATCGGGCAGGGATATGGTTTGGGTATTGGTGGGTGTAAGAGGTTGTGTCCTGCGGCCACGGGGCATAGCTTGGTTACACTGCTTTCTCTGTCTGTGTCGGTTAAGGACCGTCCATTGCATAAGACGCTAGGCAAGTCACAGATTTATTATCCTGAGCACATACTTGGGTATGGGAGCTTGGAAGACTTGTTACTCTCTTGTTATGGGTTTTGGCTCTTTCTGGACCGACTGTCATGGTGGTTTTTGGGTTAGGAGGTCCTTGCACCGCACTGAGTCTAGGACTCAGGGGTCGGGGCTTGGAGTCCCAGTTTGGATGGGGACTTGGACCCCATGATAGGAGGGTAGTGGGTTGGTCCTGCTTGTGCCCGGGGTACAAGCGGGGCGTGTGTTTTTGGGTACCTAGCTGGGGGCATTGATTCACGAATTACCGGCGTTGCGGTACGACTTGTCTTAACTCTAGCACCGTAGTAAGAACTGAAAGATGAAAGATGGAAATGGAAATCTGATTGCTTATCACCTGCTTGAAAGTAGTATAGGTATTTACATAGAGTGGTTAGTTAATGAACTAATGCACTGCTAATGAAAATCGAATATAAGGACGCACATTTAGTAATGCTTCCTGCAAAGGCAATAAACCCACAAGCCAGATAGCCTTGCAAATCCTTTGAGTCTTTTCTTTCTTCCTGTCGGGTAAGTCTTGCTGAGTATAATTGAGTACTCAGGGTTTTATTTCCCCCTATTGTAGGTGACAGGTGGAGGCTAGAGCTGACCTTTGTGTGTGGATTCCTCCTAGTGGGCTCAGATAGGATTTCCTTTACGTTGCGATCATAGATTTTATTTATAACTCTCACCAAATATTTTTATAAATAGAAGTTTTATAATCTATTGTCATAGTTCATTTATCAATACTTTATCATGTCATGAATAGATATTCATTTCCGCTATAACTCTGTTAACATGTTTATATTCCGATGTTCAATTAAATTGTTCGTAACTCTGATAATATAATTACATTTCGCTGTTATAACAATAAATATTATACTCTAATGCTACATGCAAAGTGATGTAAGAAATGGTTAATGATGAAGTAAGCTTTATTCTCTCATTTGTGATCGTGATGGAAAAATATGGATTTTCGGGTTCTCCCCTAGGGTGTGCCCGACGGGACCGCGTAATTTGGTGTTCTCCCTTGGGTGCTTAGTGTCTAATGGAAGATGAGCACTCCTGGGAGGTATTAGATTAGGTGGTTCTGCCACACTCTACATACCAGCCGCCCCTACAAATCGATGTATTTGTAGGGACGGCTCGTATTACCAGCCGTCCCTATTATGCTATTTGTAGGGGCGGCTGCTGTGCTGGAGCCTGAGTATGCCACTGTAGGGGCTGCTCTAATGCCAGCCACCCCTAAAAATAGCCCCGTTGCTACAAACTATTTTTTACGTAGTGGAAACTACGTAACTTTCTATCCTTTCAATAAGTCTTTCCGCACAAATCCAGATCCTTGTAGTCCGTCTTAGCATCTTTTGATCCCAAGTTGTTTATCTGTTCTAGCTCTAACTCGATCCGTTCTTTCTGCTGTGTGCTTTTGCTAATGTGAGATATATATTAGTAGCTACGCTGAGCATGCCACATATTTCTGAATTTTACATTAAAAATACTAATTTGATTAATACGCATACAGTATGCTTTTCAAATTAAAAGCAACATAGGGTTACACATGGATGTTTGTACATAAATATTAATATGATTAATTAATAATATAAATGTGTTTTTAAATTGTAAATTCCATAGTTTAAACACCCATCATATAATCTAATTAGATGCTCTCACATGTTTATTTCTTTTGCAAAGTAAAGTTTAATGGCTTAAACAATAATATGAGATATGTTTATAAATAAAATATGATTAGCTTTAACTCAATTTTTGAAATTAAATACGTTATGATATGATTAATCGGAATTAATAAACTTTTCATAGTTTTGATTAATTAAAATTAATCAAGTTTGTAGTTGTTTCTTTTATAATAATATAAAACTCCTTGTAGTCATTTTTTAATGGTAGTTGTTCCGCTCTCGGCGTTTCTTGTGATCTCGTGACCGTAGAACTAGCTCTCTTTTAGTACGTTGTTTTCTCTTGTGTGGTGTACTGTTCTTAGATGCTTTATTTGTTGCTTGTATGTTTGCCTATGCATGGTGCTTGCTACGAGTAGAATGAGAACCGATTGTGAGCGCCGAAGATCAGAAGGTGATGACCAGAAGCAAAGTATGAGGAAGTTGGAGCAAGTGTAAAAGGCAAGTATAATATGTGGCTTTCCTTGATATCTAATAACTTTATGTCACTAAATTCATACTTGCATGTGTCCAATTTGATCTACCCCTAAGGACTTGCCTAGATGCTGTTATCCTGATCCTTGATACCATGGTTCATGCATATGGGTAGTTTTGCTAGTTGCTCTACTTAATTAATGATGAAAGCTCCTTAACATTAACTAATGGCAAATGCAATGATTTATAAAATGTGCTTCTTAGCAACATGGAATCCCTAAGGACTAATCTGTGAGCAAAATCTAGGACTTACAGTACAACCATGAGTGCTATATGGCTCTAGCTTTAGTCAAGTATGAGGACCTTTTCTAGCTTGTTAGTGGTTACCGAAAGGCGCAAAAGGGGTTTGCCACCATTGGGTATAGTGCGGCCTCGGTTCCTAAGAGTAGTTCTGCGTGAGTGTGCCTTTTCAAAAGGGGGGCTCTATATCTGCCTACCATTGAAACGTATAGCGGCTACTAACTTGTTAGACAAACCTTTGAAAGGCTTCATAGTGAACCCTACCAACCTTCCTTGGTAGTGGTCAAGAGATTAGCTCCCTCGGGCAAAAGGGTAAATCACGGCTCATGGGAAAGTGTACAACCTCTGCAGAGTGTAAAACTGTTATAACAGTTGTGCTCACGGTCATGAGCGGCTTGGAAAACTAATGGAATATTTGGTTCTTACTATTATTCTATGATGTTGAGGATGCTCATGTTTAATCATTATTGTACTATTGCCATTACTTATGATCATTTGGGAATTGGAGCTTAAGCATAATCTAGCAACGAAGATTCTAATGATAAAACATGATACACTAAAAATGCTTACTGCTGTTAAACCATGTCTAGCATTTTGAGCCTTCATTCGCCCATGTTATATTTGCGGAGTATGACATGTGCTAGCCCTTTCTCTTTCCCCACACCCTAGTTTCTAGTAGAAGCTGCTCAGAACATTTAAAAATACATGGAGGAGTTCCTAGTAGACTAACTGAAGTGCTAGGCATATGTTACCTCCAGTCAGCCGTCCCTATGAAGAATGGAGCTTGAAGATTAGTTACCGTTCCACGATACTCTAATGTAAGTGTTAATATAGCTATATATACGTTATTTAATAACATTGTTTCTGATACTATTCATCCAGTTGTTGTATGTGTGGACTTCATGGGCTCAAATATGGCGAACATGGTTTTGTTTTTAAAACTGGGTGTGACAGATGGTCTAGACAACTTTTTCTTCTTCAACTGCACTCTTGCCTGTGTTCTATCATGAACAACCATCCAAATAAAGATTTTGACCTTCAAGGGAATGTTACATTTCCAAATAGTCATCATTTGCATATCTCTAACCCCTCCAGATGTCATCAGTCTGTATAAGGATCTAGATGTGTATTTTCTGGACTGTTCCAATCCACAGTAGACTTTGTCTCTCCCATCTGATAATGCAACCTCTTCCAACAATGACTGAAGTTGCTGCCATTCCTCACCCAGAACACCAAATAGCTATCTTCTGAACTGTATCACCCACTGACCGTCTCTAAAAGCATTAGACACATCTAGCTCAGGATTAGAAGCAATTTGAAAAAGTCTATGAAAACAAATCTTTAGGGGACATCCCCAAGCCAAGTGTCATGCCAGAATCTAGTTTGTCTCCACTCTTGATCTCAATCAGCCAACCTCTTTGGTACCATTCCGTCAAGTCCAATGGTGTCCTCCAAAACTGTGAACCTTTCCTATTCTTTATCTTAAAAATGCTTTTATCACCGAGGTATTTCCTTCTCAAAAGAGAGCAACATAAACTGTCATCATCTCTTTCCAGTTTGACTATCCACTTGACCATTAGACAGGTATTCATAACTCTAACATCGGCGAAACCTAGTCCCCCAAATTCCTTAGTTCTGTTCAAAGCCTCCCATCTAATCATATGATACTTTCTCTTTTTGCTTGTCCCCTGCCAAAAAAATCCTTGATCTTGTAGAATCAATCATCTAGAAATTGCCCTCATACACATAGTACACTCCCATTGTATACATAGGAATACTTGATAAACATGAATCTATCAAAGTTGATTTTTCACCTAAAGATAACTAGTCACACTACCAAGTATCCAATCTCTTCTCAATCTTGTCATTGACATACTTAAGTTGATCTTTTGAGATCTTGTTATCACTTACTAGCAATCCTAGATATTTCATTGGAAACACCCCTAGTTTATAGCTCAAAGCCTCTACCACCACTTGCTGGTCTGCCTCATCTAAACCCATAGTGAACACCTCACTCTTTTCATAGTTTATCTTCATTCTAGACATAGCTTCATAGCATGATAAAATTAATCTGATGTTCTGTAAGTTCTCTAGTGTATATTGAAGTAAAACAACTCCATCAATCAAGTGTGGGATCAAGCCCTGAATCACCCCTGCTTCACTAGCTCTAGATAGTATGGCAGATAAAGCATCTGCTACTATGTTGAATAACAAAGGAGATAAAGGGTCTCCCTGTTTATGTCCTTTGAAGCTTCTAAAGTATTCACCTCTTTCTCCATTTATATCAATGCAAACCCTCCCACCTTTGATAGCTCTATTAATCCAGTAAATCCATTTAGCAGCAAATCACTTCCTATTCAACACCTCTTCTAGGAAAAGTTGGCGGTCCTTAACTCATATTTTCATCCGCCAACTTTACATAAAATCCATTCAAACAAACACCAAAACTTAGTAAATAGGGTTTATTACTAATGAATTCCATGAGTTTTGGTGAGTTGATCATTTATAGGACACATACATCGAAATGCATATAAAAGACTAAGAATGCACAAAGGAACAAAGCGTAAGTGCCATCCTACGCAACCCAGGAAGAGAAGGCCCGCTACTATGTAGAACCAGGGGCCCAAAGATGAGGACAACAAGCCCATAACCAAAGCAAATCACCTCAACCTCATGCAAAACCACCGTGGGCCAAGTCACAATACTCACAAGAGGCGACCCACTGAAGATGGGCGCGTTCGAGCCCAGCAAAGGTCCGACCGCACCCCCACCTAGCCTGTTTGGCCCCAACTTTGGTCGGTTGACACTTACCACCATGCCCAACGTCGGTGCTGAGGTGTTGTCCAAATTCAACATACATGGAGGTTGGTTTGGTGCTTTCCATGTTGGGATCAAACATAATCCATGACCATTCCCTCCTCCCCACCTATAAAAGGAGGCTCCCTCTCCTCATTTCATCATCAATCATCAAACACAAGAGTGAGCACAATGTGACAAGAAGAGAAAAGCCCCATTCCTATCTTAGCTCTTTAGCTAGTTCTAGTGTAGGGAGTGAGTGAGAAAGAGTAAGAGGAATACCGGAGATGTTGGTTCCCTCTTCACTTGTACCTTGACGGATCTTATGCTACTTAGAGTTCAAAGTTTATGTTCTTCTACGGTGGTGAGCTCTTACTTTAAGTTAGCCTTGTTCATTATTTACTTGCAGGTTCGTCATTCGTCCTTGTGACGAATACTCTAGTAAAGGGCACTGATAAAGATGGATAACCTTGATCAATGCTAGAGTAGTAGTCAATAGCATGGATGTGGTGTCTAGGCTAGAGGCTACCTTCATTTATCTCGTACTCCACGGTTGAGGGGTAGGCGGTAGGTGGTGATAGCCCTGTCCATCCCTCGTAATCCCCCACGTCCGAGTACAGCATGGAGCTAGAAGCCAAAGGTACTTGGTAGACCAAGTATAAGCCAGTGCCCGAAGCATGTCTATAGTGGCAAAGCTATCTTAACTTAGGGTTTCTATCCTTAGAAAACCTCACTACTAAAAGCTTTACTTTGGTTTTGGTAATTTGATGAAACCCTAAGTGCTACCCTAGTTTATCAAAGTGATTATGAGATAGGTGGCACATTCCAAGTGGTGAAGCAAATGAAGATCATGACATGATGATGATGGTGATGGCATGGTGATGATCATATGCTTGGACTTGGAAAAGAGGAAAGAAAAACAAAAAGCTCAAGGCAAAGGTGAAATTGATAGGAGCTTTTCGGTTTAGTGATCGAGACACTTAGAGAGTGTGATCACATTTAGGATCAATAGCCATACTATTAAGACAGGTGAAACTCGTATCATAATGCGGTTATCAAAGTGCCAATAGATGTTTTAACTCATTGCATATGCATTTTGGATCTAGTGGAGTGCTAACACACTTGAAAATGTTTGTGAAAATATGCTAACACACATGCACAAAGGTGATACACATTGTGTTTAGCACTTGGGAGCAAGGGTTCGAAACTCCACCGGCGCCCTGTACAGAAAAGATAGGGTTTCACAGAGTGCACCGGATGCTGGTCTCAACTGGACCGGAGCGTCCGGTCAGTGGAAGCAGTGAAGATGCTAGCGTCGGTCTTCAACCAGACACTGGGTCACTTCATGACTAGACGTAGGCTGGCTGTGTCTGGTCCCGCTGATGTGGTAGTGCACAGAGAAGACCGTGAGTGATCGGACGCTGGGCGAGTCCGGTCAGGCGTGACCGGACGTGTCCGGTCGCAAATTTCCACCTCTGGAAGCTTACTAGAAGTGACCGAACGTTGGGGTCCTATGTCCGGTCGTGATCAACCGAACACATCCGGTCGTGAGTGGAACCTTACTAGAAATGACCGGAAGCTGGTGTTGTTGCGTCCGGTCACTTTCAAGCAGCGTGTTTGGTCACAACTTAAATGTACTAATGACCGTTGAGATTGGGCGGTCAGTGTGTGAAGCAGGGGACACATGGCGTGTATTGTGTGACCAAACACTAGGGTCCTACGTTTGGTCAATCTGACTGGTCCGTCCAATCGCCCCGTTTTTCAGTGGACTGAGGAGCCAACGGCTCTATTTTGTGGGGGCTTCTATTTAAGCCCCATGGCCGGCTCAAGCTCACTCTCTTGGCCATTTGCATTGATATAGCAACCTTCTGAGCTTAGCCAAAACCCTCCCACTCATCTCCATCATTGATTCAACATCTTTGTGAGATTGGGAGACAATCCAAGTGCATTGCTTGAGTGATTGCATCTAGAGGCACTTGGTGTTCATGTTTTGCTGCGGGATTCATTTGTTGCCCTTGGTGGTTGCCACCACCTAGATGGCTTGGAGCAACGGAGGAGGATTGGCATGAGTTGGTGATTGTTCGTGGCCATCTCCGGTGATTGTGAGGGGACTTGTACCTTCCTCGGTAGAGCGCCGAAAGGTAACCCTAGTGGATTGCTCGTGTCATTGAGTTACCTCACTTCTGGGTAGGTTCTTGTGGTGTCCAATTGTGTGGACGAGGTTCATGAAACACCTCTTAACCGTCGAACCACCAAGTGTTGGTCGACACAATGGGGATATAGTGTGTTGGTAAGCACGTGAACCCCGAGAGAAAATTGGTTGTCTCTTGCCCTTTGGTATTTTCCCAGTGATTGATTTAGTATTCATCTTGTGATTGGTTCACTCCTGTACATGGCGGTATAATCACCCTACTCACTCATTTATATTCTCGCAAACTAGTTATAGCAAGCTCTTTAGTGTAGCTAGAATTGAGAGCTTGCTTTGTAGTTTAAGTTCATCTAGTGGAGCTCTTTAGTGTAGCAAGTGTGAGAGCTCTTAGTGAGTAGTGACTTAGGAAATTGTGTGTCTAGTGATCATAGTAACTAGAATTATTGGATAGGTGACTTGCAACCCTTGTAGAGCTAGAGCAAGTTTGCATTTCGCCATTTGTTATACTAATCAAATTGCTCTAGTTAGTTTGTAGATTTTTAAATAGGCTATTCACCCCCCTCTAGCCATATTAGGACCTTTCAAGTGGTATTGGAGCCATGGTCAATGTTTGATTAAAGGCTTAACAACCTCGGTGTCAAATTATGGCTCAAGTTGTGTTCAACCATGTGGGGGGCAAACCACCGTTCTTTGATGTTACATGCTATGATTATTGAAAGAGAAAGATGGAGATGTATCTTGGTTCAATCAATGATCAAGTATGGGATGTGACCGAGAATGACTATGCTATCATTGATCCCGACAATCTCACCAACCAAGACAAGACCAACAAGCAATGCAATACAATGGCTCTCAACACCATATACAACGCCATTGATTCCAAGGTGTTTGAGCAAATCAAGGATTGTGATAGAGCTAATGAGGTATGGAAGAGATTGGAGGAAACATATGAGGGCACACCGGTGGTGAAGAGTGCCAAGTTATATATTCTCAAGGACAAGTTGACAAGCTTCAAGATGAAGGAAGATGAGAGCATTCCGGAGATGTTCCATCGATTGCAAGTGATTGTCAATGATTTGAAGCCATTGGGAGAAAAGATCAATGATGAAGATGTCTCTTATCGGTTCTTGATGTGCTTACCTCCAAGATTTGAGATGTTGAGATTGCTTATCATAAGAGGAAATTTGAAGGAGGTTACCCCTAACCAAGTACTAGGTGATGTCATGACACAAGAGACATACCATGTGGAAAGGGAAGGGGTTGACAAGGATGACAAGAAGGAAGATGAAGACAAGAAGAAGAAGAGTGTAGCATTCAAGGCTAGCTCATCATCCAAGAACAAGGGCAAGTCAAAGAAAGAATCAAGTGATGATGAGGATCTTAGTGACATTGATGATGAGGCTATGGCTCTATTTATGCGCAAGATGGGCAAATTCATGAAAAAGAAGGGCTATAGTGCAAGAAAGAGAAGAGATCACACCAAAAGCAAAGAATATGTGAGAAGATGCTACAATTGCAAGAGCCCCGATCATGTTGTAGCGGATTGTCCCTACAATAGTGACAATGATGAGGATGAGAAGACGAAGCACAAGAAGGACAAGAAGGAGAAGAAGAAGAGGATGACCTTCCAAAAGAAGAAGGGTGGAGGCTATGTAGTCACATGGGATAGTGATGGTTCTTTAGATAGTGCTGACTCTAGTGATGATGACAAGAAATCTATCAATTAAGCACTAGCAAGCATCGCCATCAACAACAAGCCCTCCATCTTCGACACTCCATCGACATGCCTCATGGCAAAGCCTACCAAGGTAAAATATGATGTGAGTGATGATGATGAATGTGAAAGTGATGATTGTAGGAGTGATGATGATGATTAGGAGTACACCAAGGAGGAGCTTATGGACATGTGTGAGCAAGTGCACACTTGCTTTGAGATGAAGAGAAAGGAGTGCAAAGAATTGAACAAGAAAGTCAAATTTCTTGAGCAATTCATTGATGAGCTAAAAGCCACTAATGAGAGGCAATTAGAAGCCCATGAGAAACTTGGCAAAGCTCACTCTAAGCTTGAAAAGGCTCACTCTTCTCTCATTGAGCAAGTCAAAATGGAGGAAGCCAAGAAGGAGCAAGTGATCGTGTCTTGTGATGTGGGACTAACATATGATATTATTGATGAATCTTTTTATAAGTCCATTATTGTTGCTCCCACTAACCCTTCTTGTAGCACTACTACTTCTACTTCACCTTTGAGTGATGGTTTCACTTGTGATGCCTCACTAATGGTGGAAACTGAGACCCTCAAGAAGGAGGTGAATGAGCTCACTCATGCCTTAGGCAATGCCTATTGTGGAGATACCCGCTTGCTAAAGTGCTTGGGTAGCCAAAGGTTTTCTCTCAACAAAGAGGGATTAGGCTATACCCCTAAGAAAGGCAAGGCGGCCTTTGTCACTCCCAAAGCTAGCTTTGTGAAGGGCAATGGTCGGTTTTGCAATAGATGCAAGCAAGCTGGGCATATAGAGCAATATTACAAGACTAACAAGAACAAGCAACCTAATGTATCCTCAATTAAATTTGATTCTCGTTATATGCTTGTCAAGGGTGCCAATGGTATGAAGGCTAAGTTCATTGGTACACAAATTATGGACCCAAAGAAGAAGGCCATTTGGATACCAAAGACCTTCGTAACTAACCTTCAAGGACTCAAGCAAGTTTGGGTACCTAAAAATAATTGATCTTGTTTTGTAGGTCAATTATAAATGTAACACCCTAGGTGTTTGGCTTCCACATTTGCACTGCATTTCATGAACATGAGCACCATGCATCCATTCGTGAACTTATATCACATGAAACATGATTTCGAAACATTGCAACATGTTGTATATTTCATGTGTGTTGTTTCTTTTATGAAATGTAAAGTGTGCAACACTCAAGTGCAACATGTGTAACTCACTTTAGTGAAACATGGTTAGTAGTACTATGCAACACACTCATGAAACATGTGAAACATGACTATGAAACAAGTGTAATAATTCCTGTGTTTTTCATTTGTTTCAGTACATACCATGCTTGATTCTTGTGCGACCAATGTGGGGTGTGGCTAATTATTCTCCTAAGAACCCTAGTTATACTTAGAATGTCATTTGGAACATTGTTCATGTTGATCATTTTGCCTAATTAGGTTTCCAAGTCATGGTTTGACCAATTTGGACCCCTAGAGCTCCTATGTTTGACTGTCTAAAAAGTGTAGCTTAGGTTGTTTGCATGTCTGAGTAACCTAAAGCAAAGTTGTAGAGAATTATATAAGAAACAAAAGTTATTTTATGACCATCTCATGAAAATGTGCTGAACATGCTCAAAAAGGGCCCACAAGCCTAAGATCAGTGCTGTTTCAACACTTAGAAATTTTCTAAGTATTGGAACTGCTTTTCAGTTTTCATGAAGGCAACTTTGGAACCTTGTAGATGGAAATCCATGGTGAATTAGCTCGAGCTCATGTTAAGTCAATTGGAGTACTCACTTAGCTCTATCATGTAGTCCAACTGGATTATAATTTGGCCGAGCCAATTAGGGGTTATGTAGCGTTGAAGTTTGCATGTCAGTCGGTTCGATTGGGAACTAAATCAGAGTTCAGATAGCTACAGTGATCACCGTTTTAGAAAACATCCGACGCGTGGGTGACACCCATCGCCAGCCATCTGACCACACAGCCACACGCCGCAGATACCCTGGCGTGGCCAGCCACGACGTGAACCCTCCCACGCGCCTACCCGACCAGTTCGCAAGCTCAGTTTTCATTTCCATCGCCTCCTCCGTGAGCAGCGATAGAGCTCAGCGCCCCGCCAGTGCTACCGAGCGAGCTCCGCTGTCGCCTAGCCCGCTTGCCGCCGCAAAAACACGAACCACAACTCGACCAAAGCTCCGCTGTGTCCTCCTCTACGTCCTCCACCACTTAGCCGTGCCATCCGTGCCGTAGGTGAGGGCCATTGGCCATTTTTCCGCCGCTGTCTCCATGGCCATGTCTCGCCGGAGCGGAGCTCACCGTGGTCACCCACCACCGAGACCTCCTCGTCCTCCTATCTTGGCTTGGATAGCTCCGTAGTGACCTCGTGGAGCTCATACCGAGCTCGGATGAGGCAGCAAGGGCTCGCCGTCGTTAGTACGTCTCGCCGGAGCTCTGCCGTGCCGCCATCACCGGCGACGAGCCACCTCCGCTAGGTCTTAGGCCGTGACACTTGCACAAATTGTTTCCCCTCGTCACAGAGAGCACGTAGGTAGCCTTGGTGTCGCCGGAGTCCTCGCCATCGGTGAGCTAGACCACCGCCGCGCCATCGAACGTCGCTGTCCCCTGTTTTCTTTCGCTGATAGGTGGGGTCGTCTGACCCGAGGGCCCCGCTCGTCAGTGACCGTTGAGTAGAAGATAGTTCAAAAATTCCAGCTTTTAGTGCTGTTTTGTAAATTTTGTAACTCCAAATTGGTAGATCCAAATTGAGTACTTCCAATTTTTTTAGACTCTCAGTGAGGTCTAGTATTTAAGAAAAATATGACATGAACACTTATAGTGGAAAATTTGGATGAATTAAATAGGAACTTGAAAAGTGTTTTTGAATGCATGCAAACTTGTTTAAATCATATCTGGAGTTTCTTTGATCCAAAAATTATGAAATTTTTTGGGTAAGCTAGTCTTGTATAGTAGAAGCTCTGGTTAAAATTTGAGAGTCATTGCATGTGTAGTTTTTGAGTTATAGATTTTCCTTTTATCATTGGTGGATACTTGAGTGAATTTTTGTAAATTATCTAGGAATCCTATGGCCATGAAACTTAGTAGGTAGTATCTTAGTACCTTAAGGATGCTAGGAAAAATATGAAATCTATTGCTTGACACTTTTCACTAAGGTTTCCTAATTATGCCATTTTAAGTCATTCTGTCTTACCATTTTTGTGTAGGTTGTTATACTTACTCAAATGGTGTGAAATTTTTATGGTAGTCTACTTAGGGCATGTAGTGTCTACTGTAATTTTTGTAGATTTAATGGTATAGTTTTCATATATGTTTACTATTTCCTCTAATTAATTAAATAAATTAAGAAAGGTATTAAAAGAAATGTTTTGGTTATGACCACCCTACTTTCTGGTGTTCTTGTGATATGTGTGATGTGTGAGTAGAGTTGGTTTTGTCCAATCATGTGTTTATATCATAAGTTAATAATTATTCGTTTGCATTATGTCCTTCTGGACAGATTTGGGGACTTTGGAAAGTTTCCCATGATATTTTGATTTGCTGTGAATGGGATGAATACAAAAGTTGTAGATAATTTATGTATCTAACTCCTGTCAAAATTTGAGGGCATTTGGCCTAGTAGTTTAGAAACTACAGCTGTTTAAAGTTAGGTTCCAGTTTTGCTTACTCTCTGCCTTGTGAGGACAGAGTTCTGTTGATTTATGAATTCGACTTGGTAAAGTGTTGAATCATGCTTTGAGGTCTAAAAATGAATTGTAGACAATTTCATAAGCTTTCCAGATTGTCTTGTTGCATGTTATTTGGAATTATAAATCTCCAGTTATGGCTAGTTTACTGTACCGCTACATAGTCTTCATTTTGCTGAAATACAAATGCTTGAGTGTATGTTGTTGCAATGTTCTCGTTGATTGTTTAGGGGTTAGCCTAACTTGAGAATATGCTTAGGTGCAGGTGCTAGGTCATTAACTGAAGATGAGCAATTATACATTAGGTTGTATAAACTTGGTAAGTAAAGTGATTCGAATAGGGCTTAAGTTGGAATAGGCAAACTACAGCGAACATGTGCATTCCCCGAGCATCCCTGACATTCGTTCATGTGCATCCATGATATTTATCTTGCGCATTCATGCAATTGGTGTGCCGGAGGGAGTGACGTTGCTGGAGTTCGAGGGAGCCAACCAGGAGGAGGAACCCGAGGTGCAGGAAGCCGACGAAGCAGTTGCCGCGGAGGAATTGCCCGAGTGCCCTGACCACCAGCCTTCCTTGTTCCTGAAAGGCAAGCCCCGGAGTATATTAAGCCTCCCATGTTTTTACAAATACATTGAGTATCTTTTATTGTTGATGATGCATTAAGTATAGGAATTGGTTGGAACCAATTGCTGCATTATATATCCTTCCTTGTCCAGATATCACACTGGAATCCTATTTAAGTTCAGGAACGGGTTAAATGCTTAGCCATGCTTAGCGCGGTAGAAGTCAGGTGATTTCCTGTCACCTGCGAGCTTTAGGATGAGGTGGATCATGGTTGGCTATATTTGCTATCATGGAAAAGAACCATGTGAATAATGAATTAAGACCGGGCGGGGTCTTGTGTAGGTTTGAACATAGTGACTCCGTCTGAGTCGTTTAAGGACCGATACGCTGTACGTCCTCATGTCATGTTGAACGCAGCCTAACACTTAGCTGGCCGGATAAGTCGTTCCGACCGCGAAGCTTAGTAGCTCGACTCAGGCCAGGGACGCGAGCAGTGGCGGCATTCTGGAGGTAGTAAGGATGTGCGGAGAGTTATTGGCATAAGTCCAAGGCGGGTTAGAGTCCCGAACAACCTTGGCAGAGTGGTTCTCTGAGAATGTCGATCTGATCGGACTCGCGACTCCTGAATTGTACCAAAGGTGACTTTTTTGCGACTTCGACGGGGGAAGCAGGGTTTGTGTTTAGGAATACCCCTCCAGCTGGATAGGAATCGATTCGAATCGCCGTCTCTCCCGGATAGTGAGAACTTGACTGAGCAGCGGCAATGTAGATTCAATTAATTTAATGATATGGTTAAATTGATGATGATGATAAGGTTGCCACAATGAATACCTGATATGGTTATTAATGTTTGCACCCTAATAAAATGATTGCTTAGTATAGGTGCTAATATAGATGACAGGTTAATGGCTAAAAAGTCACTGCTAGTTCAGGCTAAGAGTTGATCATTATTACTTATGCTTTTCTGCAAAAAGAAAGTGTCAGCCTGATCCACTACATTAAGCTATGCATAATCCTTGGTGTCATTTATTTTGGTTTTCGACGGGTAAGTCTAGCTGAGTACATTCTCGTACTCAGGGTTTATTCCCTCTTGTTGCAGATGACCTTCTATATCAGGGATTCTATAAGTATTGTCTCCACCCGGCGGGTGATGAAGACTAGATCATGGGCATGATCTCTGTTCTCTTATCTGAATGCTTTTGCGGGCTGTGATCAGCGAACCAGTATGTGTATTTGAACTCGGGTGTGTAAGTTAAACTATTTGCTTCCGCATGTTTTACAAGACTTGTTTTGTAATAACGATGACTCTGTGATGATGTAATCTATTTGCGAACATCTGCGAAATGTTGTAACGTACGATATGTTATGTTGAATTACTGTGATCTTGGTTGTATGCAAGTTGGTTTGAAATCCTTCGAGATTTCAGTTGACTACCGGGTTTATATGGGCTCAAGTTCGAGAATTTGATCGTTTCAGTGATTGTTTTTGTACTTGTGCTCTTATAAATTGGTCGGTTCTGTGACAATAAAGCCAAAGGAAGGCATTGGGTGCTTGATAGTGGGTGCACACAACACATGACCGATGATCCAAGAATGTTCAATTCAATCAATGAAAATAAGAGCAATGGGATTGATAGTATCACATTTGGTGACAATGGCAAAGGCAAGGTCAAAGGGCTTGGTAAGATTGCAATATCCAATGACTTGAGCATTTCCAATGTGCTACTAGTAGAGAGCTTGAACTTTAACCTATTATTGGTAGCTCAATTATGTGATCTTGGTTTCAAGTGCATACTTGGTGTGGATGATGTAGAGATCATATGTGTAGAAGGCTCTAACTTGATATTCAAAGGATTTAGATATGAGAATCTATACTTGGTTGATTTCAATGCTAGAGAAGCTCAATTGTCAACATGTTTGATCACTAAGTCTAGCATGCGTTGGTTATAGCATAGAAGGCTTGGTCATGTTGGAATGAAACAATTGAACAAGTTGATCAAGCATGACTTAGTTAGAGGATTGAAGGATGTCACATTTGAGAAGGATAAGCTATGTAGTGCGTGTCAAGCCGGAAAGTAAGTTGGTAACACACATCCTAAGAAGAGCATGATGAGCACATCTAAGGCATTTGAGTTGGTGCACATAGACTTATTTGGACCAACCACATACACTAGCATTGGTGGAAACAAATATGGATTTGTGATTGTGGATGATTTCACTAGATACGCATGGGTGTTCTTTCTTATGGACAAAAGTGATGTGTTTGCAACATTCAAATCATTTGTCAAGGGCGTTCACAACGAGTTTGATACAACCATCAAGAAAGTTAGAAGTGACAATGGTAGTGAGTTCAAGAACACTAGAATTGATGAGTTGTGTGATGAATTTGGAATTAGACATCAATTCTCAGCCAAGTACACTCCATAATCAAATGGTCTTGTTAAGAGTAAAAATAGAACACTCATCAACATGGCAAGATCAATGTTGAGTGAGTACAATGTGAGTCATTCATTTTGGGCTAAAGCAATCAGCATGGCTTGCTATTATAGCAACCGACTCTATTGTCACCCCATGATGGAGAAGACACGTTATGAGCTATTGAATGGTAGAAAGCCCAACATAGCATACTTTTGGGTTTTTGGTTGTAAATGCTATATATTGAAGAAAGGCACTAGATTGAGCAAGTTTGAAAAGAAATGTGATGAAGATTTCTTGCTTGGTTACTCCACAACTAGCAAGGCATATAGAGTTTGGAATTTGGCTAGTGGTATTCTTGAGGAAGTCATGATGTGGAGTTTGATGAAACAAATGGTTCCCAAGAGTAAGATGAGAATCTAGATGATGTGAAAGGCACTCAATTTGTCAATGCAATGAAGAACATGGACATTGGTGATATAAGACCTAGAGAGGTGATTGATGTTGAAGATGACAAGAATCAAGTGCTCTCTAACTCAAATGTCCAAGCTAGTGGTTCTCAAGATCAAAGTCAAGCAAGTGCTAGTGTTGACAAAGTGCAAGATCAACAAGTGGCTAGTTCATCATTTCAATCAAATGCAAGCAATCAAATGCAAGTGCTCCAACCAACCAATGTCTCAATAGATCATCCTTTGGACTCTATAATTGGTGATATTTCTAGAGGTGTACAAACAAGATCCAAATTGGCATCATTTTGTGAACATTTCTCATTTGTGTCATCCATTGAACCTAAGAAGATAGATGAAGCTTTGAAGGATGTTGATTGGGTCAATGCTATGCATGAAGAGCTAAACAACTTGAAGAGAAATCAAGTATGGGAGTTAGTTGAGAGGCCTATGGATCATAATGTAATTGAAACCAAGTGGGTCTTTTGGAACAAGCAAGATCAAGATGAGATAGTAATAAGGAACAAAGCAAGATTAGTGGCTCAAGGTTACACTCAAGTTGAAGGTCTTGACTTTGGAGAAACATATGCCCCGGTTGCAAGATTTGAAGCAATTAGGATCTTGTTAGCCTATGCTTGTGCCCACAACATCAAGTTGTACCAAATGGATGTGAAGAGTGCATTTCTCAATGGGTACATCAATGATCTTGTGTATGTTGAACAACCTCCCAGTTTTGAAGATGAAAAGAAACCCAACCATGTTTACAAGTTGAGAAAAGCTTTGTATGGATTGAAACAAGCACCAAGAGCATGGTGTGAGAGATTGAGGGATTTCCACTCTCTAAGGGATTCAAGATGGGAAAGGTTGACACCACTCTCTTCACCAAGAAGCTTGGAAATGACTTGTTTGTAATGCAAATCTATGTTGATGATATCATATTTGGGTCAACGAATCAAGATTTTTCTGAGGAGTTTGGCAAGATGATGGCAAGTGAGTTTGAGATGTCCATGATTGGAGAGCTTAGTTACTTCCTTGGTCTTCAAATCAAGCAATTGAAGAATGGTACATTTGTGAGTCAAGGCAAGCATATCAAAGACATGCTCAAGAAGTTTGAAATGGATGATGTTAAAGCTATTAGTACACCAATGGGGACAAATGGAAGCTTGGATAGTGATGCTAGTGGCAATATGGTGGATCAAAGGATATATCGGTCTATGATTGGAAGCCTACTCTATGTGACCGCATTAAGGCCGGATGTGATGTTTAGTGTATGCATGTGTGCAAGATTTCAAGCCTCACCAAGAGAAAGTCATTTGAAGGCTACAAAGAGAATATTGAGGTACTTGAAGCATACACAAAATATTGGATTGTGGTATCCCAAAGGAGCAAGATTTGAGTTGATTAGATATTCGAACTCGGATTATGCAGGATGCAAAGTTGAGAGAAAGAGCACATCGGACACATGTCCACTATTGGGAAGATCACTTGTGTCTTGGTCATCAAAGAAGCAAAATAGTGTAGCACTTTCAACTGCCGAAACGGAGTACATTTTGGCCGGTAGTTGTTGTGCTCAATTACTTTGGATGAAGGCTACTTTGAGTGACTTTGGAATCAAATTCAAGGAAGTGCCATTGCTATGTGACAATGAGAGTGCAATTAAGTTAACCAACAATCTGGTTCAACATGCAAGAACAAAGCACATTGATGTCTGCCACCATTTCATAAGAGATCACCAACTAAAAGGGGACATTTGCATTGAGAGTGTGGGCACCGAAGATCAACTTGCCGATATATTCACCAAGCCATTAGATGAGAAAAGGTTTTGCAAGCTAAGGAATGAATTGAACATATTGGATTTCTCAAATATGTGTTGATGCACCCCCCATTACATGACATGCGCTTCGAGCAAAGCAAGGTAAAGTTGATTGACATGTCATTCATCCATTTCTAAGGACTTGTTTAGTGCATCTAGTGATTCCTATCATGTCCTAGGCTCATTCATGAAAATCAAATGTGTTTGATGCTTGTATGGTACCACTATTGCTTGTATGCTTGAAATGATCTAGTGGTAGCATATGACATGTTTGTGGGCTTGTAAACCTAGTGTTTGATCTAGAAAATGAGTTCTAAGTGTTTAACTCAACATGGTACAAGATAACCCTTATTTGGAGGTGTGAAGAAGCTTGTCCTTGGATCAAACCAAGTTAAATATCTTTTGCAAGTGATCTAGATTGAACCAAATTGGGAAAATGATCCTCACTTCACATGGTTTCACTCCAACCTATCTAAAATTTGAGCTCACCTTTTGTGCTAATTGTTGACAAAGGGGGAGAGAAATTCACAAAGATAGTAAGATAGGGGGAGCAAACAAATGAAATGACATTGTAAGGGGATCAATCAAAATTGTACACAAGTAGGGGGAGCAAGCTCATAAACTTGTATGTTGCAATTGAATGTGCATTTCATATATTTGCTTGCATGGCACAAGTTTTAAATTTCAATATCCATGCTTGTGTGGTGTATGCTAGTTGTAGGTTTGAATGATGAAATGAAAAACTAGCATGCATAGGTTAAGTAACTAGACTCATGCTCACATTATGATAACTAGACCCTCACTTCTAGTGTTGATCTCATGGGGTATTCTAGTTTTTGTGTATGTCTAGTTACTAATGGTGCTAAGGATGGTATATTGGTGCACTCCGATTGGTATCACGCTTCAAAGGTCCATCTCTTATACCTTAGCATCATTTGGTAGAAAATGTCTCCTATATTTCCTATCTAAGCATATGTGCAAGCTACAATCCAAACTCTTAGCACATATGTAGGGGGAGCAATTGCTACTATTTGGAGTTTATGAAACTTGTCCATATTCTTTTACACATGGTAAATATGCTTAGGCAAGTAACATGGATTCAATTAAACTTCAATTCATATCTTTGTGAAAGGGTTGTCATCAATTACCAAAAAGGGGGAGATTGAAAGCTCTAGTTTGATTTTGGTAAATTGATGAAACCCTAAGTGTAACCTAGTTTATCAAAGTGATTATGAGATAGGTGGCACATTCCAAGTGGTGAAGCAAATGAAGATCATGACATGATGATGATGGTGATGGCATGGTGATGATCATATGCTTGGACTTGAAAAAGAGGAAAGAAAAACAAAAAGCTCAAGGCAAAGGTGAAATTGATAGGAGCTTTTCGGTTTAGTGATTGAGACACTTAGAGATTGTGATCACATTTAGGATCGATAGTCGTACTATTAAGAGGGGTGAAACTCGTATCAAAATGCGGTTATCAAAGTGCAAATAGATGCTCTAACTCATTGCATATGCATTTAGGATCTAGTGGAGTGCTAACACCCTTGAAAATGTTTGTGAAAATATGCTAACACACATGCACAAAGGTGATACACATTGTGTTTAGCGCTTGGGAGCAAGGGTTGAAAACTCCACCGGCGCCTTGTACAGAAAAGACAGGGTTTCACAGAGTGCACCGGACGCTGGTCTCAACTGGACCAGAGCGTCCGGTCAGTGGAAGCAGTGAAGACACTGGCATCGGTCTTCGACTAGACACTGGGTCACTTTGTGACCGGACGCTGGCTGGCTATGTCCGATCCCACTGATGTGGCAGCGCACAGAGAAGACCGTGAGTGACCGGATGCTGGGTGAGTCTGGTCAGGCGTGACCAGACGAGTCCAGTCGTGAATTTCCACCTCTAGAAGCTTACTAGAAGTGATCGGATGCTGGGGTCCTGCGTCCGGTTGTGATCAACTGAACATGTAAGGTCGCGAGTGGAACCTTACTAGAAACGACCGGACGCTGGTGTTGGTGCGTCCGGTCACTTTCAAGGAGCTTGTCCGATCACAACTTAAATGTACTGATGACCATTGAGATCGGGTGATCAGTGTTTGAAGTAGGGGACACGTGGCGTGTATCGCGCGACCGGACACTAGGGTCCTACGTTCGATCAATCTGACCGGTGCATCCGGTCGCCTTGTTTTTTAGTGGACTGAGGAGCCAACGGCTCTATTTTGTGGGGGCTTCTATTTAAGCCCCATGGTCGGCTCAAGCTCAATCTGTTGGCCATTTGCATTGACATAGCAACCTTGTGAGCTTAGCCAAAGGCCTCCCACTCATATCCATCATTGATTCATCATCTTTGTGAGATTGGGAGAGAATCCAAGTGCATTGCTTGAGTGATTGCATCTAGATGCACTTGGTGTTCGTGTTTTGCTGTGGGATTCGCTTGTTGCTCTTGGTGGTTGCCACCACCTAGACGGCTTGGAGCAGCGGAGGAGGATTGGCACGAGTTGGTGATTGTTCGTGGCCATCTCCGGTGATTGTGAGGGGACTTGTACCTTCCCCGGCAGAGCACCGAAAGGTAACCCATGTGGATTGCTCATGTCATTGAGTTACCTCACTTGTGGGTAGGTTCTTGTGGGGTCCAATTGTGTGGACAAGGTTTATGAAACACCTCTTAGCCGCTAAACCACCAAGTGTTGGTCGACACAACAGGGATGTAGCGTGTGGGGTCAAGCACGTAAACCTCGGGAGAAAATTGGTTGTCTCTTGCCCTTTGGTATTCTCTCGGTGATTGATTTAGTATTCATCTTGTGATTGGTTCACTCCTCTACACAGCGGTATAATCACCCTACTCACTCATTTATATTCTCGCAAACTAGTTATAGCAAGCTCTTTAGTGTAGCTAGAATTGAGAGCTTGCTTTGTAAGTTCATCTAGTGGAGCTCTTTAGTGTAGCAAGTGTGAGAGCTCTTAGTGAGTAGTGACTTAGCAAATTGTGCGTCTAGTGATCATAGTAACTAGAATTGTTGGATAGGTGACTTGGAACCCTTGTAGAGCTAGAGCAAGTTTGCATTTCACCATTTGTTATACTAATCAAATTGCTCTAGTTGATTTGTAGATTTTTAAATAGGCTATTCACCCCCCTCTAGCCATATTAGGACCTTTCAACTACCCGAGCTATCTTTCTTTTTGTTATCATTTGGTGAAGTTGCTTAAGAGACTATTACACCTCTATTCCTCATAGAAATACGATACCTTGAATACTTCCGGGTGAAATGCTACAAAGGTAATTCCGTGCGCTTGAGAATTATTTATGTATGCGTTAAAAATACCTACAAGCATTTCTAACGCCGTTGCCGTGGAATGGTTGTTGTAGTATCTCCGAACCTAGTTCACCCATGTATCCTTGTGTTTTATCTTTCTTTTCAAAAAGAAAAATAAGTTATTCCTTTTATTCTTTTTCACCATGAAGCCCTTCCATTCAAAAAAAACTTTCTGCTCATTAGGACGAGTTTTTAGAGTCACTACCATCGAAGCCAATCACTTCTAGCTATGAACTTTGTCCTGACTTTGGCGATCAAGCTTATGGCCATAAACTAAGCACTGCCGGGAGATACCCCGGATTATAAAAAAACAATTTTTCTTATCAATAAAAGTAAGAATATGATATCAAGATAGTATGCACCTTTGGGTATTCTTGTTTGCTAAACATTTTAGGTTAAGAACAAGAAGAACAGGGGACAAATGATGCCTGAAAACATGGGAGCTGCATCAACTATATACCATGATGTTCTTTGGTGATGGAATACACTCAAGAGGAGACCCTGACCCTGCACACTTGACTTTTACACAAAAGTCCAAGTGTGGGGGAGGATGGTGAGAATCTCAAGTTCCATACAGACCAAAGGCCATCCCGGTAAAAGAAAAGAAAGAAAGAAAACTAAAAAAAGGAAAAAAGAATATATATATAGAAAAAAAACAAAGAGAGAAAAGGAGGGCTCCCCTCTCCTAGACCTTTGCTACCACTAAGGACCTTGGTCCATACACACTAGTTGTGTGTGTGGCCTAGCCTTGTGGTTCGCCTGAGTTGGACCATATGCAATCTTGCAACCGCTGCAGCAACTTCAAAGCTCCATCCACATATGTTGTCGGTAAGTATACTTAGGTATGCAAAGGTCACTCATTGTTCACCAACTCTTTTTAGTCATAGTTATGTCCATTGGAATAAAACTTGATCATGCAAATCCATGCTTCCCTTATTTATGTAGTATATGCTCTGGTTTGGGTGTATTCATGAGTACATCCATAGGCTTTTTAAATTAAGCATGGTGCTTAGGTTAAAATAGCCTTCTTTAATCAAAATTTGACATGGTGTTGAAATTTGATTAATAAACCTTGGAGTATTTACTTTCATAAAACAATGGAGGTACCTTATGTTGGAGATAAACCAAGGTCAGGATATACATTGCATCTTTACCATAAGCCTTGTTTGAGTTGTTATAAAAAAACAAAAGTTGGGTGAACAAGTTTTCAATAATAATAAAATAAAATAAATAATAATAATAATAATAATAATAATAATAATAATAAAAAGATTTAGGTTCCCTAGTTTTCAACTGGTAGAGCCCTTGTTATTTCTGTCTTTATTTTTCTAGAAAATAAATGCAGGTTCAGAAACTAGTGTGGGGGAGATGATCAACTCAAGCATTCCTCCCCCAACATGATGCACAAAAAGAACAAACATTTCCAAACTCAGTTTGTGCATCCTCACTCCCTAGTTTTGAATAAAAATTAAAATTGAACAAATCAAAATATGATTTTACAACAATGCACCAACTCCATGTTACCGTTTGATTAAAGTTTGCATACACTTTATTCCTTGCCAATATTCTTACAACTTGTGAACACTTATCATAGGGACCCCATTTTCGCTAAGTGATTGGAATATGAGATATAGTAGGATGGAAATGAAACTTGCTCGCTTTTGCAAAGTACTTGGGATTTATTTTACAAAGTAAAAAACTCAATTAACATGCTCCTCAAATGATATTTGAATACCTACCAAGGCCAAAAGATGAATTCCTTTCAAAACCTTGTCAAGTATGCTGCTTATTCTTGTACTGATCTTTATCAAAATGTTGTGATACTTTGTGAAGAAATATTTCATGCTTTCATGATTCAAGAGCACGTACACGCCACCCACAAAATAAAGCTAAGTTTCTACACTAGAAGCTAGCACAAAAATTCCATCCATCCACCCGCAAAAAAAGCTCCATGAAAATTCTCGATCTCGCTTCACCAAGGTTTCAATAAAAAAAGAGAGTCATGGCAATGAAAAAAAGAAAGAGAAAAAAATGGACAAAGGAAAAGTCCAAAATAAAAAAAGAGAGAAAATGGACTCAAAGAAAGTCCAAACAGAAAAGAAAGAAAAAAGATAAGAATAAAAGGATTGACGTGACCTCCAGAAAAGAGACCTATGGTGAAGAAAGAAAGATAAAAAACAATAAAGGAGTACTTTCTTTCCACAAAATACCACACACTTGCACCTCTTGATCAGATTGTATGCCTTATTTCTCCTTAGATCTGGATTTTGACTTCGCAACATGCGCAAGGTAAGTATGCCACACTTTACCTACCTAAGAACTCCACATAAGCTTTTCTAGAGGTAGGAAGAAAAGGGCAACATCTTTTGCCCAAGTGATGAACCAAATACAAACTTGAGTGACCTGAGAGAATCATTTTGAGGAGCAAAGCTAACATTTACATTTTCAAAAGCAAACAAAACCCAAGTCTCTAAGTAAGAGTAGAGTAGGAAGATTTGAATCCTTACTGTATCATTATCCAGTGTCTCAAAATTCTATGGTAGACACTCAGAAGTTCATAGGTTCAGGAGAGGTTTGGAATAAGTGGTATGCATATTTCAAATCAAGGAGGTGAACCAGCTTAGTCCTTAGAACTTTACTCAAGGACGAGCAAAGGACTAAGTGTGGGGGAGCTTGTTGGTGGTCCTTAACTCATATTTTCATCTGCCAACTTTATATAAAATCCATACAAACAAACACCAAAATTCAGTAAATAGGGTTTATACTAACGAATTCCATGAGTTTTTGTCAGTTGATCATTTATAGGACACATACTTGGAAATGCATTTAAAAGACTAAGAATGTGCAAAGGAACAAAGCGTAAATGCCATCCTACGCAACCCAAGAAGAGAAGGCCCGCTACTATGCAGAACCAGGGGCCCAAAGATTAGGAGAACAAGCCCATAACTAAAGCAAATCACCTCAACCTCATGCAAAACCACCATGGGCCAAGTCACAATGCTCACAATAGGCGACCCACCGAAGATGGACATGTTCGGGCCCAACCATGGTATGGCCGCACCCCCACCTGGCCCGTTTGGCCCCAACTTTGGTCGGTTGACACTTATCGCCATGCCCAACATCGGCGCTAAGGTGTTGTCCAAATTCAACGTACATGGAGGTCGGTTTGGTGCTTTCCATGTGGGGATCAAGCATATTCCATGAACATTCCCTCCTCCCCACTTATAAAAGGAGGCTCCCTCTCCTCATTTCATCATCAATCATCGAACACAAGAGGGAGCACAATGTAACAAGAAGAGAAAATCTCCATTCCTATCTTAGCTCTTTAGCTACTTCTAGTGTAGGGAGTGAGTGAGAAAGAGTAAGAGGAGTACCGGAGATGTCGGCTCCCTCTTCACTTGTACCTCGATGGACCTTGTGCTACTTGGAGTTCAAAGTTCATGTTCTTCTATGTTGGTGAGCTCTTACTTTAAGTTAGTCTTGTTCATTATTTACTTATGGGTTTGTCGTTCATCCTTGTGACGAATACTCTAGTAAAGGGCCCTGATAAACATGGATAACCCTGATCGATGCTAGAGTAGTAGTCGATAGCATGGACGTGGTGTCTAGGCTAGAGGCTACCTTCGTTTGCCTCGTACTCCATGGTTGAGGGGTAGGTGGTAGGTGGTGATAGCCCTGTCCATCCCTTGTAATCCCCCACCTCCGGGTATGACATAGAGCTAGAAGCCGGAGGTACTTGGCAGACCAAGTATAAGCTGGTGCCTGAAGCAAGTCTACAGTGGCAAAGCTATCTTAACTTAGGGTTTCTATCCTTAGAAAACCTCACTAAATGAGCTATCTTTCTTCTTGTTATCATTAGGTGAACTAGCTTAAGAGACTCTTACACCTCCATTTCTCATGGAAATACGATACCCCGAATACTTCCGGTTGAAATGCTACAACGGTAATTCTATGCGCTTGTGGATTGTTTTTGTATGCATTAAGAAATACCAACAAGAAATCCCAGCTAACCTTACCATATGCCTTTTCAAAATACAACTTTAAAATCACTCTAGTAGACTTAGTAGATCTCAACTCATGAAGCACCTCTTGCAGAATTACCACACCCTCTAGAATATTCCTACCAAGTATAAAAGCTGTCTGATATGGGCTTCCCACCTTCTTGACCACTGCTGTCAGTTTGATTGTTAACACTTTGGTGATGATTTTTTAGATAATATTCAGCAAAGATATGGGTCTAAACTGCTTAATATTTGTAGCAGGTTTCACTTTAGGTAAGAGAATAATAACTCCATAATTCAATCTACATAAGTCTAAATTGCCCTGATGTAGCTGATCGAATATTTCTTTTATATCATCTCTAATACAAGACCAGAAGGTTTTAAAGAACTCTATGGTAAACCCATCTGGGCATGGAACACTATTACTCTTGATTTCTTTCACAGCATTGTCCAGCTCTTCTAGGGTAAAGGGTCTAGTAAGCCACTCATTTTCATCTTATGAAATTTGTTGCTCTGTAGTCCACATATTTGCTTCTTGATGAATATCAGCAGTTTCAGCTCTTCCAAACAAACTCTTATAAAACTCAGTAACATGTTCCCTTAACTGCTTTGGGTCCACTATAGTCACATCTCCATGCTCAAGTGTAGCAATTCTCATCTTTCTCTTCCTTCCATTAGCACACTTATGAAAAAAATAGTGTTTGTGTCACCCTCTAGAATCCATTTCTCCACCTCTTCTTTGCCAGTGTAATTCTTCATCTAGTAATATTTGTTGTATAGTCATCTCTAAATCATATCTTTGTTCCCATTAAGATTGGGTCAAATCTATGCATTCATTCTCTTCATCAATCAATGTGATATCTCTTAGAGTTTCTTGTTTGAGTTTCTTCTATTGACTATCAATGTTTTGGCCTCAACCTTTGATGGCTCTTCTGAGTTTCCTTGAAACAATATGCCAATCGTCAACTAGGTCAAATTTGTATCTTGTTGGCCACTTTTGTTTCACCTTTTCGTAGAAACCTTCCTGATGAATCATGTGAGCATTAAATCTAAAATAGTGTTGCTTAAGAACTAAATCATCTCCAGTATCCACAATCAATCGATTGTGGTCAGATCCCAATCTTTGTGCAGTCAGAACTAAGATCAGATTAAATTTGTCCTCCAAAGCATTAGAGATTAAAACTCTGTCTAAGACACACATAATAGGAGGAATTTGTTTATTAGTCTAGGTATATCTACTACCAGACCTCTGTACCTCCCTCAAAGCAGTTTTGTTGATCATCTCATTAAAAGCATCCATCAATGGCACATTTACATTTCCTGAAGACTTTTCTTCAATTCTTCTTATCAGATTAAAATCACCTCCAAGCATTATAGGTATCTCTGTTGCTAGAATTTTTGTTTGAATTTCCTCTAAAAATCCAATTTCCTCTCATCATGAGTAGGACCATAAATGTTCACCAACATCTAAGGAAAGTCATTGATGAGATCCTAACATATGGGTATGTTAAGCCTCGAGATCAAGGGTTCCCAACCGAGAGACCCCCGACCGACTCCTTCAGGATCACCCGGGGGCTCGAGGGCTATAACCATCAGGTATGTTCATGCACACCCTCAGGCCGAAGGAACCGGCCGAGCCCAAGTGCACCCACCGTCTTTGCTCAGGGGTCAGGGGCTTGACCGAGCCTTAGGCTCCTGATCGATGGGAGCTTTGACCCAATCCTTGGCCTCCTCCTAGCCTTTGGTGCCAGCCAAGGCCCGGGCACAAGAAGTTATGCCCCGAGCCACAGAGGCTCGGGGGCTCCCTAGCGCTGGCCTACGGGTGCAGCACTGTCAATGACTCCTCCAACCGGGTCACACACAGTGCGTGACGCAAGAAGACAAACTCCACCACGGCCTCCAAGGGCTCAGGGCTCCTGGGTCCGCATGTCAGCCCCTTGAGCAGGCCTCCTTTGCCACCAAGAAGTCTTAAGAAGGCGCACCCAGGGGAGGCCGGTCCAAGTTGACATAGCCTAACACTCAACGTGTCAGAACAAAAATATCGGATGACGCCCAGTGCTTCTTCAGCTCCACGACATCACCACGATCCATAGAGTGCTACCGCAAGACCCTCCTAGACTCCGATGCATGTAGACCATAGGCTCAACCCCTCCAACCACCATGTACCCAACCTATCTCGTTATATAAGGGATAGATCAGATCCTAAGAGGGGGGAGGACAATCCAAGATAGATCATTCGCATCCTCATCGTTTCCCTCGAGATCTGCAAAGAGAGGAGAGCAAACCAGAGAGGGGCACCGAGAGGTCCTTCACCATTCTGCCATCTTCCTCCTCTCCGATGAGGGGGAAGGCTCCACCAGTGGTGAGGCGACCCTAGGATCAGCACCAAGCGATCCCTTGCCAAATCTCTCTCTTTCTCCTTTGACTCTATTGTAAACCCCCCCCCCGATTTTGGGTGCTCTTATGTATACAGATCATCAGCTGTTGGATGTAGGGCATCGATTGCCCAAACCAAGATAAACCATTGCGTCCCCTCTGTGATTGTTGTGTTCTTGAGTCCACCCAAGCCACCAAAGACATGGACTCTAACACCACCTCAAACAACAATGCTTGCCTCTGTTCTAACAAGCGATAGCGGGCGTGCCAGGTAGGGGAGCGCATCAAGTATGATTCAGGCTCTACGGTGGCCGAAGCCACCCGCCTCATCGTCAGAGCAGGTGGTGCTTCCCAAGCAGTGGTGTCCTCTTCCCCACTTAGTTCTTTGCTCTGGGCTAGGTCCTCAACTTTGGGAGCCTGGCCTATGTCACCGATAGCTACAGCGAGCTCCATCCGCTCAGCGAGGCTCCACCGAGGGGCAATGAGCCACTGGCGCTGCCTACTCCACCGAGCCTTCTGGGAGCAGATCTTGAGGTCCTGGCCTAGCAGATTCAGCGTGGCCTGGGTCTGCACCCCACTATGTTGGACCACCACTAGATGTTCTACATGCTGTCCAACATCCATCACTAGATTGCCACCAGCGAGGTGCTTTCACCACCCAAGAGCTTTTGGTACTTGTTGGCAGTCATTAATAATTAAATCTGACCACCAACTAAGGTACAAAAAGAGGAGAAATTGGCAATCTTAAAACACATATGCATTTACTATTAACCAAGTTCCACATATATTTGGAGAACGTTATTTTGCATGTCACAAACACAGATACTTGTTGAAGTTCACTAAAAGGCGCTTTCCCGACGCTGATTTGCGCAAAGGAACAAGGGAGACGCCCACCAACTCAACTCAACTAGGGCAAAGCACCACCGGGGGCTGATCTAGGCCCAGCCTAGAGCCTGCCACGTGAAGGTGGTGGTGAGGTGGCATGGTCAAGGGGTGGCCAACCCCTAGGGGCACCCGACCCCCTGCAGGCGCTCCTCTGCCTCTCCTTGCTCAGGCGGTGGCATGCTCCCATGCTGAGGCAGTGCAGCTTTGTCCTTACCAAGAATAGCCAAAGGACCTCCTTGAGCCTCGTATAAATATAGGGGTACCCCCTCTCTCTCACACACTCACATTGAGCAACACCTCACTCCCTCACTCTCTAGTAGTAGTTTTACTTTTTAGTAGCTTTAAAGCAAGGCAAAGCTACCTTGAAGAGCTTGGCTCCTTGGAAGAAGTGACTCTTGGGTATGAATAGAGATATGAGTTCTTCCAAAGTAATGCTCTCATATTACAATTATAGTCATACTTATGAACTAGAGTATAGTTATTGTGTTATAATCTTGATATATGAACTAGTGTATAGTTTATGCATCATGGGAGTAGCATACTTAACTTTATGCTTAAACATTCATATAACTTATATAATCAGAATTAGAGCAAAGTTGAGGTGGTGGTTTATCATGCCGTTAGGTGTGCCCAAGTCCTTTACCCTTCGATCCGTTGGGTCGGGGACCTAGGGTGATTTGGGTAGTTTCTATATACGCAAGCGTGGTGCTTGGGTATGGAGAGATAGGTGAATGCATTGTCCCTTTCCATGGTTGAGGGGTATGCGGCAGGTGGTGACAGCCATGTCTATCCCTTGTAGTTGCCCACGTTCGACTGGGGTGTAGGAGTCTAAATTGTAACTTGAGGTTGTTGGCTGACTAGTACTCGGTGGCCTCCTAACCTACTTCATACTTAGCCCTAAGACTAATTATGTAGTTTGTATGATCATTAACTAATATTTGTATGACTACTAGATCAATGCCTGCTCAACTTAGGATTATTCTTTTATTTTTTCTTTTCTATTTTATCCTGAGGAATGCCAAGGGTGTGTCCACTATGTTGAAATCACCATCCCCCCTGCTATAAACATTGGTGTACTTGCAAGCATTATTATTCAAGTTCATATCCATACAAGACTCTTAATCGAATGCCTTCCTTTGGGAAAAATATAAATAATGATACCCTGAATACTTCCGAGTGAAATGCTACAATGATAGTTCCATGCACTTGTGGATAAATATCTAAAATTCTAAAGGAACTATCAAGGCTATTACTTAGTGGCATTGCTAATCATTAGTGATGACGCTAAGAAATACCAACAAGCACTTCTGGTGTAGTTGCTAGGGATACAAACCTAGTAGCTACGCTAAGAAGTGTCAACAAGCATTTCTGTCGCCGTTGCTAGGGATACAAACCTAGTAGCTACGCTAAGAAGTGTTAACAAGCATTTATGGCACCGTTGCTGAGGAAGGCATATTGATTAAAGAATCTAGTAGGACATGTTCATGATAATATGCATGTAAGGTAGCCATTTTTTATGCAGGCTAACTTTGCTTGTTTTCTCCTGTTGTGGATGAAAACAGGATAGTGTATGACCGGTTTCGACCTACCGAACAACTACACTCAAAATCCGGAGGCACTCCTAAGGAAGAAACGGTCTCATGCCGCTTCTTCTTCTGCTACTCTTTCGGCAGTCAAACCAGTCACCCCCGCACCATCTACTACTAAAATCATGGCCAAGACCCTCCACGGCTACTCCTCCCCATTGTTGCCAACGTGCTCGTTGGGCCCGCTGTTAGCATGGGGGGTGGGAACTTCGAGCTCCGTACCGGCCATCATGATGGTGCAGGCAAACCAATTCCATGGTTTGCCAAGCAAGGATGCAAACGCACATCTCTAGCACTTCCTCGAGTTGTGCGACACGATCATCATAAAGGACGTCACACCTGAGAGCATTAGGCTCCACTTGTTTCCCTTCTCCCTCTCGAGGAAGCCAAAGCAGAGGTTTTATAAGGAAAATGAAGCTGTCAAAACGTGGGACAAATGTTCCACATTGTTCCTCGCCAAGTTCTTCCCCATGGGCAAAACCAATGCCCTGAGGGGATGAATTTCAAACTTCCAGCAAAGCTCCATGGAAACCATTCCCGAGGTGTGGGAGAGGCTGCAGGACTACATCCAAGCATGCCCGCACCATGGGATTGAAAACTGGTTAGTGCTCCAAAATTTTTATGATGGTTTAATACCCATGTCTAGGGGCCACCTTGATGCTGTTGCTGGAGGCACTTTCCTTTCCCTCACCGTTGATGGAGCCAAGGCTCTCATCAATAAAATGGTGTCGAATCAAAGCTGGGGGGAGGAAAGGAAAACACAAAAAGAAATGCATACCATGAAGGAGACAGATATGCTTTTCACAAAAATAGATTTATTGATGAAAAGACTGGAGGAATGAGCCCAAGATAAAGACACCATGATGGGCACCGTCTAGGCCATGGACTCATGTGAGGTCTATGGGAACGTTGGCCATTTGAGGAATGATTACCCTGAAACCCATGAAGAAGCTGCCTTCATCAACAACATGTTTTGCCAACCAGGTAATATCGGGTGGAACAACTAGTCCCGCCCGCAAGGTAATTCGAACTTCAATTCAAATTACAATTTGAATCATCTTTCTTTCAAAGACTTGGTGTTAGGACAAGAAAAAATTAATGAAAATATTACAAAGAAATTAATGTCAAATGATAAAATTCTTGAAAATATAAATTCTCAGATCGAAGGTTAACTTCTGCTGTTAAAAATCAATTGAGCTTTCATAAAACGATAGAAACACAACTAGCTCAAATAGCTGCTGCAATACCTATTGACAGTAATGGAAAAATTCCTGCTCAACTTGAGAATTGTCGTGAAAATGTAAAAGCGGTGACCATGAGGGGTGGTAAGACCACTTGTGATCCACCAAATCCTAACCAGACTATAGGAAAAGCAAAACAACGCCAAGAGGCCGAACCTTCAACAACAAGAGAAGAAAAAGAAAAAGAACAAGAAGAGGAGACGGCACCGAAGGACTTCATCGACACCAACTACCTGCCATTTCCGACAAGGAACCACAGACAAGCCATGGATGAGCAATTTGCTCATTTTGTTGAGATGATTGAAAAGATACATGTAAGTGTCCCCTTCATGGATGTCCTACATGTACCTTCCTACGCCAAATACATTATCAACAACAAGCGACCACTACCATCCACGGAGGTCATCAAGGTGACAGAAGAGTGTAGCGCTGTTATACTCAACTTTCCTAAAAAGAAGAAGGATACTGAGTGCCCCACAATCTCATGTTCCATCGAGATTCAGTACTTCGACCAAGCCTTGTGTGACCTTGGGGCTAGCGTAAGCGTTATGCCCAAGGCCATCTTTGACAAGCTGAACCTCACACAATTAACACCAACACCAATGATGCTTTAGCTAGCTGATTCGACGGTCCGCTACTTGGCATGGATAGCCGAACATATTTCGGTGAAAATCTAGGATTTCTACATCCCTGTCGACTTCGTGGTGCTCGACATGGAGGTCACAAAAGAATCAACCCTCATCCTTGAGCGGCCCTTCTTAAGCACTGCAGGAGCCCAAATAGATGTTGTAGACAGAGAAATCTGCTTCAATATCCATGGTAATGAAGAAAAATTTGGCTTCAGGCCTAGGAAGGAGCAATGCTCCATGATTTACATCAAGTATGGGCCAAACCTACAAGGCCCAAGGGATGTTCATATCCAACCTCAATTGGTGGACAGTATGGTGAAAAAGAATAAAGAAATCTAAAAGAAGCCTAAGCAAAAGAAGGTTAAACAAATGACAAAAGAAGAGACCCCAAAAGTCATTCCCACACCACCAAAGAAGAACAAACTGGTGTGGAAACCAAAAGAAGCAGCTCCAAAGTCCACCACCATGACACCGAGAATAAACAAGATGGTGTGGAGGCCAAAGAAATAGTAGCCCTCTACATCCACATCTTTGAGACCGGGCGCTCCATCAAGCAAGAACTGAACGGGGAAGTGTCCTACTCATTGGACCTTAAAAGGTGAGTCCTTGCCATAGGTAAATTGGTAGTTATCTTTATAATCATACTAAAATTTTTAATTTCATGTTTATACGTTAATAAAGGATGATGCAATAATACTAATAAAACGGGTTGCGTAAAAAATTGCCTCTTCCCATTTTTATACAAACCATGTTTTGGTTTGGGTATGATTTTCGTTTGCGATCATACTTTCATAGGCTCTTTAAATTAAGCTTGGTGCTTAGGTTATGTAGCCAACCTTGATTAGATGTTTAATCATTGAATCAAAAACTGCTAAGTATAGACAATGGTTGAAATAAACAACATAAATTTTAGCAAACCACATATAATAAAACAAAGAATCCACCTAAAATTTACCTTTCAATAAATTTTGGTCATCTTCCAATGTTCAACAAAGTATATTTTAGTTTGAGGTGTGATTACATTGGCAATCATACTCTCATAGACATTTTAAATTAAGCGTGGGAGTTAGGTTAATCAGTCTACCTTAATCAAACATAGAGTCAAGTTTGATCATTGTACCAAAATTACTAAGCATGAACATTTGTTGATACACTAAATAAATAACGTACCTCGGAGTCTTCACCTGGCAATGAGCTAAGCTTGGGGGAGGACCCCCGCAGAGGTAAGTAGTATCTTTTATTTTTTCACATTTTAATTTTCACATTATTTATTTTCTACATTTATTTAATTATTAGCATTTAAAAAATTGAAAAATATAAAATCCAAAAAATTAAATATGATAAAAACAACAAAAATATTTATTCCACTCTCATATGTGATTTAGGAATGTTTAGTTTCTCCTATGTTGAAATGATGAATAGTTGCTCTGTCTATAATTCATCTGTTCCTGGGCTGTAACTTAGTATTCCCCAAGATTTAAGTTTGGTGGCTAAAATGTCTCATCCTAAAGCTTAAAACTTGTAGGTTGCAAAAGCATGATCCTTTTCTATGTTGTTGCAAGTTATGATATGGTAAATAGAATATGCTATGACTTTATTCTAGGAGAAACTTGACATCCAGAGTTTTCATTTTAAAAATGCTAAAATCAAAATGTTTCTCAATGGTTACGAATTCCTACCACGGCCATATGACATGATTCAAATTAAAACCTTAGTCATATGCTACTTATATTCACATTGAGTTTTGTAAGTTTGTTGTGACCCTTGTAGAGATTCTAGTCATGCACCCATGATCAAGATTCATGTACACCCATAAAAAAATGCTAACTCTTACATTGAGAGTTACGCAAAAACATGTTTTTTCTTCCATCTAAAATAAAAATTCCATTCATTTGTCATGAGTCTCTCTCCAAAGTTTTCATATGCCAAAAAGAAGTATGGGGCTATGCTAAAAAAGAGAGACACATGAATGTAACACCCTAGTGTTAAGCATTGCATTTGGCACTTGCATTTCACCAGCACAAGCATCATCCAAGCATTCATGAGCATGAGCATATGGAATTTCATCTTATTCTTTATATATTATCACATGTGATGTTGATTATATACATGCATATGCTTGTGATCATGAGTGACCAATGCAAGAGATGGTTGTGAGGTCACAAAAACACCATAGACATGTCTAGGATGGTAAATGGAACAATGTTTGTATTCATAACATGGGTCAATTTTGCTTCTAAGTCCTAGTTTACTCAAAATGTCATTTTTCATGATCCTACTTTGACCAAAGTTGAACTATAGCATAGATTCTTTACATGGTAGTGCACCCTTAATAAAAGTTGTAGCTTATCTTATGTGGAACAAACTTTATTTAAGGGTCATGACCTAATTCAATGCCTAACATGGTCAAATAGGGCGCACCAAAATCAACAAAATGTTATTTCTAGACTTAGAAATTTTGCTAACTCCAAAATGTTGATTTCAGTTTCAAGTGCACCACTTTGGAGCTTTGTAACTTGCTAACCATGATGAACTAGATGTTACTCCCTAAAGCAAAGTTGTAGATCTCACATGGCTCTACAACTTTCACTAATACCATTTTCACTAATTCACAATGGATTATGAGTTACATGTGCATGAAGTCGCGCTGTCAGTCGGTTCATCAGAGACTGATGGACGCCAACGTGCACAGCGTTAGTGGCCGACCATGCCAGGCCATGGCTGCCACGTGGGGGCCGTATGCCAATAATGGCCAGGCCGGTCAGGCCAGCACGCGGACAAGAGGGCTACGCCCCTGCTGCTCCACTCCCACTCGTGCTCACTCATTCTCTACCTTGCCTCGCGCTCGTTCTCTTCCACAGTCGAGTAGCGCCATCACTGTCGTGCCTTCACCAAGCTCATGCACCACTACCATCATGCCATTGCTCAATAGCTCACACACACTATGTCGCTGTTACCCACTCTACATCCTTGACCCATTAGCGCCTTAGCTCAAGCCATGGTAAAGGCCTATGGGCCTTTTTCGTCACCGCGACTGTAACAACCCGGGTTTTTGGAGAAGCCAAAAATACGAACTTTTTAAAATTTTTCTTACAATATGTGAAGCATGTAGATGCTAGGTCAAACTAAGAACAATTTATAAATAAATTGTTGCATGCATATAGAATTACTTGTAGGAGTTTGTCGGAGTTCTTTTGTTGGTTTAGTGTTTTGTATTGGAGAGCACAAGTCCGTAGCAAATCCTTTTGATCCCTTCTAGAATATCTTATGAATCCCTTTTCCTCTCTCTCAATTCATCTTCTTGCTTTTGAACCTCATTCGAATCCCTTGATCTAATTCATAAAGTCAAAACGACATTCCTTGTAAATCAATGCCCATCGAAGCCAACCCTTGGCATTGGATTTCGAGACCCGTAGTAGACCCTAGAGACCCTTGGATTTTACCCAAGTGGGCCCACACCTAAGCTAATCAGGTTGAGCATACAAACACTTGATTATGGAATTAATCAAACAATATCTGAAATGGAAAAGAGTAAAGGAAAAATAGGGAAAGCCATTTCGGCCCAAGGAGCCAAGTCAGCCCGCTCACCTCACCTTGGCCCACGAAAGCAGCAGGCCCAGCCAGCCTCTCCTCCCATCTGGCCGTGGCCCTACCTGCCTCGCTTGCCTTTGGCCTGGCCTAGCCTGGCCAGCAGCCAAAACTGGCGCCCCCTTGCCAACCCTAGGGCAGCGCCCTGGCCTCCAGCCGCCGCCGCCAGACATTATGCGTGCCGCGCAAACAAAGCTCCGCACCCCCGCCGATCTTGGCGCCATTAAGCAGCAAGGTCACGACCCGAGGATCACCGCCGTCCGTGGCCCCTGGCTGCCCTAGCTGGCATGCTACAAGTACCCCCCCGACGCCGCCGCAGACGCTCCTCCCAGCAGCCGCCGCCATCCCCATACTTCCTCCCCCACAACGCCATCCCTCTCCCTCTTCCTCCGTGTGAGCCGCCAACCTCTCGACGCGTCCATGGCGCCGCCGCGGAATTCCATGCTCGCCCCGCCTCGGCGCAGCAGTAGCTGGCTCCCACGATGAACTCCGCTACCGAGCCGACCATCCGCGGCACCGCTCCGTGCTCGCCTCCGCGCAGAGCAGTGGTCGCCATGGCCATGCCTCCGCCATAGCCTGGGAGCTTCGCCACACCTCCAAGCCAACGTCGTCCTCGCCGAGGCATCACCGCGATGCCGCCATGGGGAGCCACCTCGCCAATAGCCGAAGCCACCGCGCGTCTGCCTCTGCTCCATGCCTCGTCCACGGCCGTGATCACGCCAAGCCCCGACCCTGTCCCGGCCTTCGACGCCGGCTTGACCCTGGAGCTACTCCACTCCAGGACACACATGCACACGCACGTACACGGCCACGGCCTTGCCCTGCCGGGTCGATAGCGCCCGGGAAAGCAGTCGCCACCAAGTCTTGCCCACACACGGTCACCGTGGCCGGAGCCACCCACGGCGCCGTCCCGTTCAGGCCGATGACCCCCTCCATGTGTTCGGCCTTTGTGCCGTGGATTTTCTGCAGGGACCTCGTCAGCCGCCCACCAGAGTACTCGCCGCCCATAGCCACCACGCCGGCGCACCGACCGTCTGAAGCCTAGACCGCTGCCTTTAGCCTACCGGAGCCCTCAAAGTGAACCTCGCTGAGCCGCCGCCGCGCCCTGTCATGCGGGCTTGCCGCCGGCAAGAGCCCTGTGATGGAAGGAGCAGAGGAGAATGGGGAAAGGAGAAGCAGCAGCACGGCGGACTTGGTTCGCCGTGGACCGAAGAGAGAGAGAAGGGATGTGCACCAGGTCCACCACAGACTGTCCCTGCGGTCTATGGACCTGCAGCTGCTGGTCCACCATGAGCCGCCATGGTGCACCCAGCCTATAGACTCGGCCCGTATGGAGCCCAAATGCACCACGTGGATAGCCTACCTGCCCGACAAGTGTCTGGCCCGGCCCGGCCCAAAATCCAGCCCAGACCAGGCCCGCCAAGGCCCAGTCGGGACCCAAATCGGTTGACCGTTGACCGGTCAACATTGGTCATTAACCGGGACCCACTTGTCAGCAACACAGAGCCGCTGGACCCACTTGTCAGTAGGTGACATCAAGCAGACATCCTGATGACGTCATGCGGGTTCCACCTGTCAGTGGCCCAAGATCCCCGGTCCCACTTGTCGGACTGATGACGTTGTACTGACATCATGATGACGTCAGCAGAACCCCACCTGTCAGCCACTGTTATAGCTGGACCAACCCTTAAGTACTTTTGACCCCTCGAAATTAGAGAGCCCACTCTTTGCTTGCGCTCACACTATTCATGCAAGATACGTACGATGCCCAGGAATGCCACCATATGGTTCCAAGCACCCATTGACCATGATCTATGACTAAGCCACTGACTCGACGCTCTTAGCCATGCCCGACCAAGCCGTAGCCAGCCCTTGGCCAACCTTAGCCACTTGTAGCAAGCCATAGCAAGCCATCGCAGCCACTCAGCCTTGCCATGTGGCCACACGCGCAGACACACGCACCAACGATGCCATGTGAGCCTCAGAGCACCACCACCGGACGCCCATGACCGCGATCACCTGCACTCGTAGGAGACGCCTGCACTCACTAGCACGGGACTGGACTTAGCCAAATGGATCCACGGCGTAGGAGACGCCAGAAAGGACTTGTCGCCTGTAAAACCCGTCGTGGCCAAGCCATGCCGCAACAAAGAGTTACCATGACCTCATCATGAGCCCCGAAGCCGTAATTGGACCACGTGGTATTGATCACCGCATCATGGACTGCAGGTTTCCTTTCTTTGGTTGCCCTGACGGTTCCATGGAACCCTGTGTCCGTGTTTCACCACTGTTCCGGCTAGCTCGAGTCATGAGAACATACCGTCGAGATCTACCAGGACCCGCACTAAAGACCTGTTGAGGAAGTCACATTGCACAACTCACGGACAAAGCTCGGGTATACACCGCATGACCTAGCACCGTGCCGTCGTTGTATTGAGGCCGTTCCCGACATTCCGGCTGCCTCATTAAACGAGGGTGAGCCGTTGAGAAACTATGTGATCCCTAGCATCGTACGGATGACAAGTGGAGTCTTTCCGACGTTCCGGTCGCCTTGCCTTGCAAGTGCGTGCCGTTGAGGAGATATCATGTCACCGTCTACTGCGAACCGTAACCTCTGGACCACGAACCCTAGTCGTATGACTTATCGAGACCATGGAAAGCCCCCGTCTTCTATCTTTCCGTATGCATATGTTATCTCCGATATGCTCCATCCTTACAACCCGTCTATATGTCTATCTTACAGGAATTCACCTATCACCCAACTATGGAATGTGCTACTCCACAGTCGTGTCAAGTTGTTGCGTCTTTCGATCGTGTTTGGTTCTTATCGCTGCTCGTTGGTGTTGTTGCCTGTGTGCCGAGCCTTCGAGCTGGCTGAGGGATTGTACCTCGTTCGGACGTTACGACTGTGAGATCCATCTTGCCATGACCGAGTGTAACTCGACCACTCGCTTTTTAGTGGACTTCATAGTACCATGAGTGTTAGCTCCTGCCTTCGGCCCTAGAACATGGTCGTGATGGATTCGATGTCGATACTAACATCGATGCGGATATCACCCGCACGCCTTGAGCCTTCCATGACCAAGTTCTGTGGGACATAACCTGGGAGTAAACAATCGTGGAATGATGGATGCCAACTCATTAGCATAAGCTTGTGGCCGTGAGTTCACCTTGCCATGACCATGGAGCTATGCCTCTCTTTCGCTTTTATTTGCTTCTTCGTGCTCAAGCCCTTGTATGCTTGTACCCTATTTGACCATCACGTTTCTCTGATTCTCGCGGTGACAACCGCACCGCTTTGAATCCAAGAGATATCTCAGTGTCAGTGCACCCAGGTCAGGTACCCTATGAGTGGCTTGCACACTTGGTGTTCTTGAGTGTCGCTCCTTCCGATGCCCCATCTTTGTCATGGCGTGTGCGTTAGAAGTAGACCTTGCTCTTGGTTGTTCTTGCTCTTATTGCCCCGATAGCCGCTCTGTTCGATCCCGTCTTGCCCGTGATGATTGGATCAAAGACCGGACTATTCCCTTTCGTTAGCAAAGCTATGGTCTAAGTCGTACCTCGGACCTGTGCGTGTCGACCCGATCGACCGTCTAAAACCATCTTTTCTGAAGATGTGTCTGAGAACATGACATGGATGTGCCTAGCTAACCCCCGCATCTTTTGCCGTGTTGAGCGACTCTCTTCTCGGCTCCCGACGTTATTATGTCATGCGGATTGAGGGGAACCGTTGATGTCCAATCTCTTTGCGCTACCGCTTTCTACCATAGCGGGCAAGCCGAAGTACATTGGAGCCAAGTCACAATAGTGTTATTCGTTCTTGTCTGCTTCTTGTATCAAATAGTGACTTACGGGATAAGACTATAAGAGCCGAACCCCATCGTTCTTCCTTCGTTGTGCCCGTCCTCCGATTCCCATCAACTCCATGACGCCCGAATCGAAAGACCGTGAGCCGTGGTGATGCTATGGATAAGCCTTGGTGGCTTAAACCAATTATCCTACAGCCGTTCTGGCTTGGCCATGACTTCAGCTTGTGCATAGCAAACCACCACTTTTGTTCTTTGGCCCGAGGAAATCGGACAACCGCCAAGAGGGCTAAGCCGTGTATCTCTTATTGTCTCGATGGCGTTATTGGATTTCCTATGTCTCGTCGTCTTTTTGAGTGTTGAGTGCTCTCTTGCCTTGCGTGTCGCTTCACGGAGTAGCTGACGATGGGACCAAGAGAACGTGGATGACGATAAGGACTGCCGAATGGAGTCAATGCAGGAGGAGGTGACCCCGCTAATGGAACACCAACGAATGGAGAATTGTACCACTACTACCTCTACATCGTAGGTGTCATGGCAGCACCCTCTTTTAGAGAATCCTATTAGACATTGTATAATATCTAGAACTGCTAGCGCTTTATAAATTATTCCTTTGCTAGTACTTTGATGCATGCTACTACCTGAGCCATTACTACCCTGATGCAACCCACTCTACCACGTCACCTGGCTTTGCGCATTCACTCGCTTATATATGCTTACTTGCCTGCTTGCTTGCATATTACACCACCATACTTATTAATTAACTCCACTTCGCATTATGTCGGGGGATGTGATGCTGGTGGTGAACAACCTGGGAATGGTTTGGCTATGGGTGCCGGACTTGGTGGTGTGTGAGCGTGCTGCGTGTGTCTTAGGTGCATGGAGAGTGAGGGTTGTGTTGACCGAGCTAGAATAACGATGAGCCTAGGGCGAGTCTTGCCATGTGGTGCCACCTGGGCACTTGGATATGGAATACCTGTGGCGGGTAAATGGTAATTGGAGGTGGCCTTGGGTGTGAACCTCGGAGTGGTGGAGCCCAGGGTGGAGGTGCTGTGGTGGCACGGTAAATGGAAACCCTGATGAAGACATTCTGGCTTGGTCACCCCTAAGGACTTACTAGTACTCAGATTCACCGAGAATCCTTTACATCCCACTCGCCCTATATGGTGCGGGACGGTCGGACTACTTGGTAGAGCGATGCCACTACTGCTAGGTGAACGTGTGCAAGGAGGTACGGGGCGTGCGGTTTTCCCCCCACACCCTTCCGAGACTTCAGGAGGCCTTGTGGACCGGCTCTTGACATCCGGTGGGCCCCGACTCTGTCTACGACTCACAGTATCAGCCATCCCAGACTAGACTTGGGATGTTCCAGGGCTGAGAGGTAGGGTGGCATCGTTCTAGGCTAGCAAGCGGCCAGAATCTGCCTAGACGGGGCACCGTCGAGGATGGCTATCTTGTGGGTATGTAAAACCTCTACAGAGTGTATGGTTGATCGATCGATACATATGCCGACTTGTTGGCTATGGACCTTTCCTGGGTTTCGCTTAAACTAGATAGGAGATGAGTCCTTCTATTCTCCCTCCAGGGTTTGGGGTATTTTCTGGTCGTGAGCCTTGGGGCTGTGGGCCGTTGAGACAAGGCCGAGGGGGAGTTGGCCTGTCGACTTGAGTGTGTGAGATGAGATAAGGTGTGGTGGAGTGGAGATGGTTTGGGATGGATGGTTGGTGGATGGATATGGATGGAGGTGGATGCGTGTGGCTGGGAATGTGTTAAAAACTGGACATTATTATTACATTACTACTGTTACTTACTTCTCATGAGCTAAGAATGCAAACCACAACCAAATGTTAGGATCGCCAGATCCTCTTGTTTTATCTTTTCCACTAAAGCTCATTGGTGCTGACCATGGCCTGCACACATCTGGCGGTGTGCAGATTTCCTGCTTCTTAGAGATGCTGACTATAGAAGGATTAGGAGGTCTCGTGCCTACGCTCAAGTTTGGTTCAGAGATGGAATCTACGCTGCACTACGCCAACTCTGATGACGACCCGTGAAGGAGAAGCCTTCACTCGATAGTCTTCCGCTAGATTAACTCTGTAATAGGTGTGTTCCCCAGTGATGTAATATCTTGTATTCTTATAATCGTATGATGTATGACTGTGATATCGACTGATATATGATAATATGAAGGAATCAACTATTGGTTTCATCATATTATAATTCATTATGTGGATTTTCCCTTCGCGGAAAATTAAGGATGTTTTAGTTGGTATCAGAGCCATACTTGACCTTAGGACGAGACCTTTAGTACCAAACACTAGTGTAGAGGCCAAACATTCTATCTGTAGTGGAGTCATAGCTACTAACACTTGATTCCCCGTCTCTACCTTGAATTCTACTACTAACTGACTATCCCAGATCTGAAAAGTTGACCACTAGGAAATGATTCCCTATGTCGCCCACGCAAGATCGATAGATGTGTGAGACTCAAAGGCTTAGGAGTCGCCTTAAGTCAACACTATGCATATAGGAGTTGTAATGCTGCTTGAGTACTTGGGTCTTTTTGCTTCTTATGCTTCTTGTGTTTATATTGCTTGAGTGAATACTATAAAAGTATTTTATCTACGTGTGACTCCAGGACCCTGGCTAACCTAGCAGGCTATGAACCAAGACCGCCATATGACTAGACAAAACCTCTAGAGATCCTTGGACACCCCGTACAAATTTGGATTGATTTATCGAAGAAAACAAAAGGACGACAATTCCTTTTGCAAGGTTCTATGGAACAACTACCCCGATCAAGAAGCAACACCCTGCCTCTTCACCGATCGAGCAACACCTTAATCTCGGGGACGAGATTCCTATAAGGAGGGTGGACTGTAACAACCCGGGTTTTTGGAGAAGCCAAAAATACGAACTTTTTAAAATTTTTCCTGCAACATGTGAAGCATGTAGATGCTAGGTCAAATTAAGAACAATTTATAAATAAATTGTTGCATGCATATAGAATTACTTGTAGGAGTTTGCCGGAGTTCTTTTGTTGGTTTAGTGTTTTGTGTTGGAGAGCGCAAGTCCGTAGCAAATCCTTTTGATCCCTTCTAGAATATCTTATGAATCCCTTTTCCTCTCTCTCAATTCATCTTCTTGCTTTTGAACCTCATTCGAATCCCTTGATCTAATTCATAAAGTCAAAACGACATTCCTTGTAAATCAATGCTCATCGAAGCCAACCCTTGGCATTGGATTCCGAGACCCGTAGTAGACCCTAGAGACCCTTGGATATTACCCAAGTGGGCCCACACCTAAGCTAATCAGGTTGAGCATACAAACACTTGATTATGGAATTAATCAAATAATATCTAAAATGGAAAAGAGTAAAGGAAAAATAGGGAAAGCCATTTTGGCCCAAGGAGCCAAGTCAGCCTGCTCACCTCACCTTGGCCCACGAAAGCAGCAGGCCCAGCCAGCCTCTCCTCCCGTCTGGCCGTGGCCCAGCCTGCCCCGCTTGCCCTTGGCCGCGGCCCAGCCTGGCCAGCAGCCAAAACTGGTGCCCCCTTGCCAACCCTAGGGCAGCGCCCTGGCCTCCAGCCGCTCCCAGCCATCGCCGCCAGACCACTTGCGTGCGCGCAACGAAGCTCCGCACCCCCCGCTCGATGCGCGCCGCGTGGGCAGGGAGCGCGGACCCCGAGGATCGCCGCCGTCCGAGGCCCCTGGCTGCCCTAGCGGGCGCGCTACAAGTACCCCCCTCCGACGCCGCCACAAACGCTCCTCCCAGCAGCCACCGCCATCCCCATACTTCCTCCCCCATAGCGCCATCCCTCTCCCTCTTCCTCTGCGTGAGCCGCCAACCTCTCGACGCGTCCATGGCGCCGCCGCGGAATTCCAGGCTTGCCACGCTTCGGCGCAGCGGTAGCTAGCTCCCACGATGAACTCCGCTGTCGAGCCGACCATCTGCGGCACCGCTCCGTGCTCGCCTCCACGCGGAGCAGTGGTCGCCATGGCCGTGCCTCTGCCGTAGCCTAGGAGCTTCACCACTCCTCCAAGCCACCGTCGTCCTCGCCGAGGTGTCACCGCGACGCCGCCACGGGGAGCCACCTCGCCAACAGCCGAAGCCACCGCGCGAATACCTCTGCTCCGCGCCTCGTCCATGGCCATGATCACTCCAAGCCTCGACCCTGCCTCGGCCTTCGACGCCAGCTTGACCCCAGAGCTACTCCACTCCAGGACACACACGCACACGCACGTACACGGCCACGGCCTTGCCCTGCCGGGTCGATAGCACCTGGGAACGCAGCCGCCACCAAGTCTTGCCCACACACGGTCACCGTGGCCGGAGCCACCCACGGCGCCATCCCGTTCAGGCTGATGACCCCCTCCATGTGTCCGGCGTTCGTGCCATGGATTTTCTGTAGGGACCTCGTCAGCCGCCCACCGGAGTACTCACCGCCCATAGCCACCGCACCGGCGCACCGACCGTCTGAAGCCTAGACCGCTGCCTTTAGCCTACTGGAAACCTCATAGTGAACCTCGCCGAGCCGCCGCCACGCCCTGTCGTGCGGGCTTGCCGCCGACGAGAGCCCTGTGATGGAAGGAGCAGAGGAGAATGGGGAAAGGAGAAGCAGCAGCACGGCGGACTTGGTTCGCCGTGGACCGAAGAGAGAGAGAAGGGATGTGCACCAGGTCCACCACAGACTATCCCTGCGGTCTATGGACCTGCAGTTGCTGGTTCACCATGAGCCACCACGGTGCACCCAGCCTGATAGACCCGGCCCGTATGGAGCCCAAATGCACCACGTGGATAGCCTACCTTCCCGACAAGTGTCCAGCCCGGCCCGGCCTAAAATCCAGCCCAGACCAGGCCCGCCAAGGCCCAATCGGGACCCAAATCGGTTGACCGTTGACCGGTCAACATTGGTCGTTGATCGGGACCCACTTGTCAGCGACACAGAGCCGCTGGACCCACTTGTCAGTAGGTGACATCAAGCAGACGTCCTGATGACGTCATGCGGGTTCCACCTGTCAGTGGCCCAAGATCCCCGGTCCCACTTGTCGGACTGATGACGTTGTGCTGACATCATGATGACGTCAGCAGAACCCCACCTGTCAACCACTGCTATAGCTGGACCAACCCTTAAGTACTTTTGACCCCTCGAAATTAGAGAGCCCACTCTTTGCTTGCACTCACACTATTCGCGCAAGACACGTACGATGCCCAGGAATGCCACCATATGGTTCCAAGCACCCATTGACCATGATCTATGACTAAGCCACTGACTCGACGCTCTTAGCCATGCCCGACCAAGCCGTAGCCAGCCCTTGGCCAACCTTAGCCACTTGTAGCAAGCCGTAGCAAGCCACCGCAGCCGCTCAGCCTTGCCACGTGTCCACACACGCAGACACGCGCACCAACGATGCCATGCGAGCCTCAGAGCACCACCGCCGGACGCCCATGACCGCGATCACCTGCACTCGTAGGAGACGCCCGCACTCACTAGCATGGGACCGGACTTAGCCAAACAGATCCATGGTGTAGGAGATGCCGGAAAGGATTTGTCGCCTGTAAAACCCATCGTGGCCAAGCCATGCCACAGCAACGAGTTACCATGACCTCATCATGAGCCCCGAAGCCATAATTGGACCACGTGGTATTGATCGCCGCATCATGGACTGTAGGTTTCCTTTCTTTGGTTGCCCTAACGGTTCCGTGGAACCCTATGTCCGTGTTTCACCACTGTTCCGGCTACCTCGAGTCACGAGAACATACCGTCGAGATCTACCGGGACCCGCACTAAAGACCTGTTGAGGAAGTCACATTGCACAACTCACGGACAAAGCCCGGGTATACACCGTGACCTAGCACCGTGCTGTCGTTGTATTGAGGCCGTTCCTGACATTCTGGCTGCCTCGTTAAACGAGGGCGAGCCGTTGAGAAACTGTGTGATCCCTAGCATTGTACCGATGACAAGTGGAGTCTTTCCGATGTTCCGGTCTCCTTGCCTTGCAAGTGCGTCCCGTTGAGGAGATATCATGTCACCATCTACTGCGAGCCGTAACCTCTAGACCATGAACCCTAGTTGTATGACTTATTGAGAACATGGAAAGCCCCCGTCTTCTATCTTTCCATATGCATATGTTATCTCCGATATGTTCCATCCTTACAACCCGTCTATATGTCTGTCTTATAGGAATTCACCTATCACCCAGCTATGGAATGTGCTACTCCACAGTCATGTTGAGTTGTTGCGTCTTTCGATCATGTTTGGTTCTTATCGCTGCTCATTGGTGTTGTTGCCTGTGTGTCGAGCCTTTGAGCTGGCTGAGGGATTGTACCTCGTTCGGAGGTTATGACCACGAGATCCATCTCTCCATGACCGAGTGTAACTCGACCCCTCGCTTTTTAGTGGACTTCATAGTACCACGAGTGTTAGCTCCTGCCTTCGGCCCTAGAACATGGTCGTGATGGATTCGATGTCGATACTAACATCGATGCGGATATCACCCGCACGCCTTGAGCCTTCCATGACCAAGTTCTGTGGGACATAACCTGGGAGTAAACAATCGTGGAACGATGGATGCCAACTCATTGGCATAAGCTTGTGGCCACGAGTTCACCTCGCCATGACCATGGAGCTATGCCTCTCTTTCGCTTTTAGTTGCTTCTTTGTGCTCAAGCCCTTGTATTCTTGTACCCCGTTTGACCATCACGTTTCTCTGATTCTCGCGGTGACAACCGCACCGCTTCGAATCTGAGAGATATCTCAGTGTCAGTGCACCCAGGTCGGGTACCCTATGAGTGGCTTGCGCACTTGGTGTTCTTGAGTGTCGCTCTTTCCGATGCCCCGTCTTTGTCGTGGCGTGTGCGTTAGAAGTAGACCTTGCACTTGGTTGTTCTTGCTCTTATTGCCCCAATAGCCGCTCTGTTCGATCCCGTCTTGCCCATGACGATTGGATCAAAGACTGGACTATTCCCTTTCGTTAGCAAAGCTATGGTTGAAGTCGTACCTCAGACCCGTGTGTGTCGACCCGATCGACTGTCTAAAACCATCTTTTCCAAAGATGTGTCTGAGAACATGACATGGATGTGCCTAACTAACCCCCGCATCTTTTGCCGTGTTGAGCAACTCTCTTCTCGGCTCTCGACGTTATTATGTCATGCGGATCGAGGGGAACCGTTGATGTCCAATCTCTTTGCGCTACCGCTTTCTACCGTAGCAGGCGAGCCGAAGTACATTGGAGCCAAGTCACAATAGTGTTATTCATTCTTGTCTACTTCTTGTATCAAATAGTGACTTACGGGATAAGACTGTAAGAGCCGAACCCCGTCGTTCTTCCTTCATTGAGCCCATCCTCTGATTCCTATCAACTCCATGACGCCCGAATCGAAAGACCGTTAGCCGTGGTGATGCTATGGATAAGCCTTGGTGGCTTAAACCAATTATCCTACAGCCGTTCCGGCTTGGCCATGACTTAAGCTTGTGCATAGCAAACCACCACTTTTGTTCTTTGGCCCGAGAAAATCGGACAACCGCCGAGAGGGCTAAGCCGTGTATCTCTTATTGTCTCGATGGCGTTATTGGATTTCCTGTGTCTCGTCGTTTTTTTGAGTGTTGAGTGCTCTCTTGCCTTGCGTGTCGCTTCGTGGAGTAGCTGACGATCGGACCAAGAGAACATGGATGACGACAAGGACTGCGGAATGGAGTCAACGCAGGAGGAGGTGACCCCGCTAATGGAACACCAACGAATGGAGAATTGTACCACTACTACCTCTACATCACAGGTGTCATGGTAGCACCCTCTTTTAGAGAATCCTATTAGACATTGCATAATATCTAGAACTACTAGCGCTTTATAAATTATTCCTTTGCTAGTACTTTGATGCATGCTACTACCTGAGCCATTATTACCCTGATGCAACCCACTCTACCATGTCACCCTGCTTTGTGCATTTGCTCGCTTATATATGCTTACTTGCCTGCTTGCTTGCATATTACACCACTATACTTATTAATTAACTCCACTTCGCATTATGTCGGGGGATGTGATGCTGGTGGTGAACAACCTGGGAATGGTTTGGCTATGGGTGCCGGACTTGGTGGTGTGTGAGCGTGCTGCGTGTGTCTTGGGTGCATGGAGAGTGAGGGTTGTGTCGACCGAGCTAGAATAACGACGAGCCTAGGGCGAGTCTTGCCATGTGGTGCCACCTGGGCACTTGGATATGGAATACCTATGGCGGGTAAATGGTAATTGGAGGTGGCCTTGGGTGTGAACCTCGGAGAGGTGGAGCCCGGGGTGGAGGTGCTGTGGTGGCACGGTATATGGAAACCCTGATGAAGACATTCTAGCTTGGTCACCCCTAAGGACTTACTAGTACTCAGACTCACTGGGAATCCTTTACATCCCACTCGCCCTATGTGGTGCAGGACGGTCGGACTACTTGGTAGAGCGATGCCACTACTGCTAGGCGAACGTGTGCAAGGAGGTGCAGGCGCGCAGTTTCCCCACACCCTTCTGAGACTTCAGCAGGCCTTGTGGACCGGCTCTTGACATCCGGTGGGCCCCGGCTCTGTCTATGACTCACAGTATCAGCCATCCCAGACTAGACTTGGGATGTTCCAGGGCTGAGCGGTAGGGTGGCATCGTTCTAGGCTAGCAAGCGGCCGGAATCTACCTAGACGGGGCACCGTCGAGGATGGCTATCTTGTGGGTATGTAAAACCTCTGCATAGTGTAATGTTGATCGATCGATACATATGCCGACTTGTCGGATATGGACCTTTCCTGGGTTTCGCTTAAACTAGATAGGAGATGAGTCCTTCTATTCTCCCTCTAGGGTTTGGGGTATTTTCTGGTCGTGAGCCTTGGGGCTGCGGGCCGTTGAGACAAGGCCGAGAGGGAGTTGGCCGGTCGACCTGAGTGTGTGAGATGAGATAAGGTGTGGTGGAGTGGAGATGGTTTGGGATGGATGGTTGGTGGATGGATATGGATGGAGGTGGATGTGTGTGGCTGGGAATGTGTTAAAAACTAGACATTATTATTACATTACTACTGTTACTTACTTCTCATGCTAAGGATGCAAACCATAGCCAAATGTTAGGATCACCAGATCCTCTAGTTTTATCTTTTCCACTAAAGCTCATCGGTGCTGACCATGGCCTGCACACATCTGGCAGTGTGCAGATTTCCTGCTTCTCAGAGATGCTAACTATAGAAGGATTAGGAGGTCTCGTGCCTACGCTCAAGTTTGGTTCGGAGATGGAATCTACGCTGCACTACGCCAACTCTGATGACGACCCATGAAGGAGAAGCCTTCACTCGATAGTCTTCCGCTAGATTAACTCTGTAATAGGTGTGTTCCCCAGTGATGTAATATCTTGTAATCTTATAATCGTACGATGTATGACTGTGATATCGACTGATATATGATAATATGAAGGAATCAACTATTGGTTTCATCATATTATAATTCATTCTGTGGATTTTCCCTTCGCGGAAAATTGAGGATGTTTCAGCGACCCTCACCGGAGCACCACTGAGCTTCTGCTCACCGTGGCCGTGCTCACCGGAGCCCTTGCTCCTTCTCTTTTCTCACATTTTGGGAAGCCTAGGGTTTGGTCTAGCTCAAGCTAGGGGCCGGTTAACCCCTACTGCAGCAATGGCGTGGGAACATGTGACCGCGCTGTGCGCGTCCGCCATGGCTGTGAGCCACGAGCTCAAGGTCGCCGCGGCCGGTACCAACTAGACCCCGTTATCCCCGTCTAGTGCACGTTTCAGCGCCACCGTGAACCCTAGCAGCTTGTTCCATGATGGACACCCATCACCGACCGCCATCTCATCGAACGGTGACCTAGCCATCGCCGCGCTCACACCACCGTGCCGCCATGCACACATCCGCTCTAGCCCATCATGGCTGTTTATACCAAAATTTGTAAAGAATAACACGGGAACTCAAAGCTTCTAAGATTGTATCATCAAGAAATCGATTGGGTGTGAATCGATATCAGCTAGTTTTGATGCAGTGTCGGAATCGGCTATTTTATAGATGACGTCAGCAGACAACGTCAATGGACTATGTACGGATGGCATCTAGGAGAAACATGTCAGACTCTACAAAAAGGAAAAGATTAGGGTCCAAGTTATCTTAAGTTAGAAATGTTTTCTTTTACTCCAAGAATTGTAATATGTCATAGTTGAGTAGGATTCATGTTTAGGTTCTAGGTATAAATATTGCCCCCCCCCGCTATGGTAGAAGAACAACCAATCAATCAATACCAATTACTTTTTTGGCTTCACGCCAACCCTTAGGAGTAGGAGTACTGTAGATCTCAATGAGTTCTTCAACAAGCAGGGCTGCATTGATCCGGTCGACGTCCGGCTTGTCTGTAAGTACTGTCATGTCTTATACTAGTGTTTGTAAGGCTGCATCGGTCTGGCCGACCACTTATGAGCTCTAGTATAAGTTAGTTATCGATCTGTATCATTATTTGTAAGGCTGCATCTGCTGATTGATCTCTTACGAATAATAATATAGATCAAAGTTATCGATCTTGTGTTAAATAACTTGTTTAATACAATATCACGAGTTACCAAATCGGCTAAGATTGGTAAGATTTTCCTTGCTATTTTTGGTTGATTCACCAGATATCGATCTGGTTATAATTAATGTTCTATTAATCATAACAAGTCAAATGATTGAAATAGAGATAGATCAGCATCATATCATCATAATTGGTCGTCTTCTAGTCTGGTCACACTATGAATCTCATAATTGATGGCTTAATTCTGCTAGATCGGTTGTTTTATCTCTATTCCAATCAAGCATAGTATGCATTCAAAGACATTTGTTCATCTTGGATAAACTAACTAGTTAATGAAATATAATCTAATGACACTACCATAGCTGCATCGATCCGGTCGAACCTCACTAGTAAGACTTTAGATTAGAGATTATCGATTAGTGGTTTTTTCATGATCAAGATATGTACTCTATTTGTTTGCTATGCATGCATCGGCTATTTTAGCCAATTCGCCTATGCTTTCACATATATGGTATGCTTTTATGAACCTATTGACATATAGTTGGTTTTATGGAGTTTCTGGTTTTAGATTATTGTCATCATCATAGCTGCATCGATCCGGTCAAACCTCACTATTGATGGTAATAAATTTGATCTAGATAGTTTATAGATTTGTTTATATTAAACAGTCAATTGTTTGCGTGGTATATCCCTTTTTACCGAATTCATTGACTTTGCACCACGTATTGATTAAATCTAATTTAGCCAATGATGTATCTTTGACGCGTACATATTAATAGCTCAAGGGAAGGGATCATTGAAACTAGGTGTATTTAGTCGTTGTTATAAATCAATAATGACCCACGAGCATCACAGTCCTTAACAGTCGATTTCTTCTCGTATCAGCTATTTAGTCGATTTTCATATTTGACTGCTCCTGAAGCAGCGCACTAGGAACTGTCTCAGCAAACCCAGCATGTTCCACCCTAAATTACTAATAAACTTTCTCTCCTTGTCAATTGTAGGTCAAATTGACTGGCATGCCTTCGTGATTCATAGGATTGACTAGTCCTGTGTTGAAGCCAAGCAGATCTCTAGATTGTTCTGGCTTGCTGTGTGTCCTCAGCACGTCTCCCACGTTTTCATGCCAACATGCGTTCTGGCATGCCCGGTGGGACACTACAATCGTCATGGTAGCTCACAACAATAGGGACATTCTTATGGTGCCTTACAAGGACTTACCTGATGAGGATAAGGACGTCATTAGTAAAGCTATAGAAGAATTTTAGAACAAGTGTTTGTTGTTCTACACCAAGACATATGATAATAATGTTGTTCAGAAATATCCACTATCAAGAGTTATGATGCATGGGCAGTCAGATACAGATGAAGCTGATGATAGGCATTTATTTGTAGATGTTGTCAACAAATCTGTTCATCATGCCATGTTGAATCATAATATAGCTTTTTGAACACATTCCACAATACCATGAAGGTGGTGTTTCATGGATATCCAATTGATTAGATTGGACCGGCTTATTACAACATTCCACATCTATCGACTTAAGGGACTAATCATGCTGGTACTAGCCATCAAGAAGCAGCACTAGCTGGCAATGATGATGTCTAGGCAGTTCAGAGCTCATCTGAGCAAGTTCAGGGTATTACTACTAATGAAATAAAGAATAATCCTGGATCATCAATGTAGTATGTGCAATAGCCGACGGGGCAAGTTCAGAATCAAATGGTTAATTTTGGCACATTAGGCCAAATACCATCGTTGGCTTAAAAAATAGCGCCATCAGTTCAAAGGATTCGTAGAGATACTGATCCCAACATTTACAATCAGAGACTTTAAGCAGCAAATTAGCAAAGGACTCAATAGATAGAAATTCCACAAGGATATCATTATGGTACAGATTACAATACCCTTCATATGATTCCAAATTCAGGGTATCAAGGTACCCAAAATTTTAATCCGCATATGGGTCAACTATTGCAAAGAAATCCAAATTCAAATGTTGATGAGTTGTTGCTTAGAGTAACCGAGATGATGAAGAATCAGTTTGGTTTGAAACCAAAAGGGCAGACCTTTTCGTACAAACGTCCATATCCAGAGTGGTATGATTTGGTTGCTCTTCCTACAAATTACAGGCTCTCGGAGTTTGCTAAGTTCACTAGTCAAGATAGCACAAGTACAATAGAACATGTCAGTCGGTATCTTATAAAGTTGGGCAAAGCATCCATTGAAGATGCTCATCGAGTTCGTTTCTTCTCCTTGTCCCTGTTAGGACTAGCTTTCACCTGGTGTAACACCCTAAAATTTGCTTCTCTTGAAATAGAGCTAAAATTATTTAATTTTGTATTTTTATGCTCATGAAGACATGGGGAAATAATAATTTTTCATTAGATTAAAATTTACCTTAAGGCAGAAACGTGTTTGTTGCATTCATGCTGGTCACACCTTGTGTTTCTATGTGCAAAATGTGTTTTTTTTTAAAATACATTTAGGAGACGAATATCTATCTCTAGGAATTTTCCAGCTTCTTTCTGGAATTTAATTTCTACCTCCTTCACCTTAATCTTTATGTTCCAAGTTCCCAACAATCTTTTCATGAGCTCAAAATACTTTATTTGGGTTCATCATGTTCCAAAGTGTCTCTAGGAATTTTCCCCAAATTTTCGGAGGTCTTGGAGTATTTTTCCTGGCTTAAAATCAATTCTAGACTTTTCTAGAATTATTTTATTCGTGAAATTAATTAATTCCAAAAATAAATAATATATCTCATTTTCCAACCAACTCTCAAAGCCCATGTGCAATAATTCGAATAAATCTCAAAGGCCCATGTATTTATTTACTAATGGGCTTTAATGATTATTTAGGTCCATTAGTAAATGTGGAGGATGCAACATCAATTAATACTAAATTGCTAGTGGATGTAGATGTGGGGAGTATTTCTCCTTATAAATATGTACCAACCCCTTAGGTAAAGCACACCATAACTACCGTAAGGGGAGCCCCTAGTTTGTGAAATCCCTCGTGTAGTAAATTAGATTTTTCTCCTCCTTCTCTCGTAGTCGCCGTCGCCGTCACCGTCACCACCGCGCTGCTCAACGCCGTAGACCCGCCGTCGACCACAAGAAGGCCCAAGGTGAGTTCACCATCTTCTCCTCTTATTCCCTGTGCTCTTGCCTCATCAAACCTTGGCCTCTAGGGCCCAAACCAAGCACTCCGGGAAGCTTCTCGCCGTAGGTAATTGAGCTCCACCGCGCCGGTTTTCTTCTCCGACCGATGACTCTCTCTCCCCCTCCTTTCTAATCTGGGCCATCCAGATTCAATCCAATGGTCCAAGATCGCCCGTACCCCTTCGCCGGGTTAATTTGCAAAAGAGCCACTGTAGTTCGCGTAATATAACCCGCAGTCCATGGCGCACTTCCAGAATGTGTTTTCCTATTCCAAAAGCGTTGTTTCTTTATAGTAGATTCAGAATACGTTCTCTTTTTAGAAAGCATAAAATCCCTCTGTTAGATTCAAAATACGTTTTCTTCTTTTGAAAATGTACTTTCTTCGGTTGGATCTAAAATACGCTTTCATCTATTTATAGTTTTGCCACTAGTCTTATTTAGGCCATAAAATGTTCGTTTTAACTCCATTTTGATCCATTCAGGTTGCGTTAGTTGAGTAATCTACATGTTCATCCTACTGTTAAATATATTTTCAATTTTTCAAATTTGAGGTTAGATTTAATCTATTATTTTATTAAAGGAAATCTTGTTTAATTCATAACTTTTTTTGTTATAGCTCCGATTAGAGTGCTTTCCACGTCTGTGTGTTCGTAGCGAGACATAGATTCGTTTTACAAACTTTTCATCTTGATTTTAAGTTTGGTGTACTATTCTAATTTAGATCTATTGTTTGCTTCATGTATGATTACATGGATGCTTGTGTGGTGCTTTATGATCATATCCAGTCGGTGAGCTTTGCGTTGGTGATATAAAAGAAGTTGGTGGTCCAGAAGAACTCTTTTGGGGGTTACAATTCAATAGAAGAAGGATTTGAGTTTCAGGCAAGTATAGCATGGGATCTTAATTGTTGTCCTATACAACTTTAATCATTTAATTCATACTGCATGTGTCTACCTTGGCAACCATAGTAATTTTCCTAGCTATTTAATATCCTGGATTCCTTGTTACCTATGGGGTATTGCATTAGGTAGTATGATGCTAGTGCTTAATTAAAGACCATGATCTTGTAACTTGACTAATGGAATATGCAATAAACATTAAAAGATGCTTTTTAGCATCATGGAACAAGGGGGCTAGAGCATTGGGCTATTTTATGGTGCTCTAGATTCCTCTCTCTAAGCACTTATCTGTAAGCGAACATCTGGGACTTATAGTACATCTATGAGGGCTACATGGCTCTGGCTTTAGCTCAGTATGAGGACCTTTTCTAGCTTGTTAGTGGTTACCTTTATAGCGCAAGAGGGGCTCTGACAGGTATGATCTCAGCCTACCAAGAGGGTGCACTTTGGTTTCTTGGTATTTTGTTAGTCACTCCTTGGAGGGGGGTTCATGCTTATTGATGGAAAACCTTAGCGGCCCTAACTTGTTAGACAAACCTTTGAAAGGATTCATAGTGAACCCTACCGACCTTCCTTGGTAGTGGGTCAAGAGGTTGGCCGCCTAGGGCGAAAGGGTAAATCATGACTCATAGTGAATGTGTACAACCACTGCAGAGTGTAAAACTGGTATATCAGTCGTGCTCATGGTCACGAGCGGCCTTGGGACCCTTATAGAATAGATGAAGAACATGGATGGTACCGATGATGAAGATGCACAATAATGATTATTGTTTTTGCTATTCATTATTCATGTTTACCTGATCATGTGTTTACATGGGCTTGTGATAAACTTGTTGCTACTCAATTGCTAAAATTGTGACAATTAAAAGCTAATTGCAGTTAAACCAGTGTCAGCCTTTTGAGCCTCATGAACCCCATGTTATATTTGTTGAGTACGACATATACTTACGCTTGCTTTATTTTTCACATATTTGGAAAAAATCCTGGATGGGTACTAGATTGCTAGAGTTTGGAGAAATTAGGCTTATGATCAACCAGTCAGTTGTCCCTGTGGAATTGGAGTCTTCACCCAAAAATAGGAGTTGTCTTTTCACTATTTGCTATCTAAGGTTATATCCTTTATACTAAGTACGTTATATATTGAGCATTGTCTTTTGATATTACCCTTATTTGTAGCTATATGTGAGATTTGACTTCCTGGGCTCACATATGTTGTGTATCTAGTTTTGTTCTTAAAACCGGGTGCTACAAAGTGGTATCAGAGCAATGCTGACTGTAAGACGCAAGCCTAGTAGAAACTGGTCGTTCTAAGTTTAGAAGTTGCTACAAAAACCCTTGCTTTATGAACCTTGATATTTTCTTCTTTACTATATCTCTACCCTCGCTATTCATCTCTACCTTGGTGCTTATTTTAAAATATTTGTTCTCATCTTCACCCCTTGATTTGATATGCTTTTAGAACTGTTTCTCATCACCTTCTCACGTAATCTGAAGACGAGTCTTAGGATTGTTACCCCTAGTACAATGAGGACGATAGTATCACAAGTTAAGTCAATGATTGAATTGTGCACCTTTAGTGCTTTGTTGAATTGTTATTATGCTTCTGCTTGTTTTGAATCTTTGTAATGATTGCAATGATCTTGTTGGGTGTTCCCACAATTTCATTTAGTTTATAGCCCTAAGGTATAAGGATTAATGAAATAAAAAGTTGGGTTTTGGTTATCTCCTATTTTCTCTATCCTGCCTTTTGGAGCAAGCTACCCTTTTATGTCCCCTAGTTGATTTTCTTTAGGGGGGTAGCCAAGTTGAAGAATTTGCAAGATGAAGTATCATACATTCTAGTTTGCGCAATGGAAGCATGGTGGGCTTATAACCCATAGGTCCCAAGATCGAAACCTTTAGAGGAACAAACACCTTTGGAGGAGATCAATAAGATAGACAATCACGCCTATGCAAACTATCCAACAAAGAAGGGTCTGAATGCTCAAGGTGCCATATGAAGTTCAGTTATGATCTCTAGCTCTCACTTGGAAGAATAGGTTAATTAGATAAGAAAAGTGGTACCCAAAGGATGTTTATCACTTAAGGGTTTCATCATCTAGAGTATGTATCCTTTGCTCGGTTGATAAGTTATTTGATCATCTACGAGGAATGGATGCATTCATCAATATGGCTCTACAATTCGAGCTATCCTCAGTTGGGAGTCCAATCTTCAACATACCTAGGACAAATAGGCATTGATGATATAGGAATGAGATATCTGATAACTATAGATGGTTCTATGGAGTCTTAGGAAATTCCAATAATATACTAAGCATGACAAGAAGGTTTGGATTGAAGAAAGTTAATGATGTGATAGGAACCCACTCAAAGATGTGAGAGAAACTCAGAGTCTTTAATAATGAGGTTTGATTAGAGGTTTAACCAAGATCATCAAGATATTGATAATGCTACTAGAGAAGGTTTTAAGTTCGTTTGGATCAAGAAACCTTAGCTAAGTATTTGAAATAGTGAAAAAATGTTGAAGTAAAACCTAAGTATTAGCTTTGCCAGATCTGGACAAGAGCTTTATATCTACTATGACACACCTTGTCAAGATGTGGGATGTGTCCTTATGCAAGAAGAAAAAGTAGTACCTTGTTCATTAAGTCAACTAAGAAAGCATGAGTTGAACTACCTAACATGTTATCTGGAGTTATCCATTATGGAGCATGGAAGTGCTATCTTCTAGGGCATAAAAGTGACATCTAAGTGGATCACAAGAATCTAAAGGACATCTTCACTAACATGGTTTTGAGCTTCTGACATCATTGTTGGATTGAAGCCTTCAAGGTTTTATGACTTGGAAAAGTGTTATCACTTGGGGAAGAAAAAGTCATTGTCGATGCCCTTAGCAAAGGAGAGATTAGTTAAGAAGATTTGGATGACACCATGGACTTAGAATTGTGTTTGAGAGTTGAGCAACTTAACCTGAGCCCTAGCAGCGCTGGCCTCTTCCTTGGTGGTGAGGAGGGCGGCTTGAGAGACCCCGAGGCGGATCTCAAGCTGACCGTTCTCCCAAGTTGCCTTGGAATAATGGTGCTGGGCCGCCCTCCACTCCTGAAGGAAATGCTGGGCGTCATTGCCGTTGTAGGAGTCGAAGGAGTCCGATGATGAATCTAGCGCAGAGGCGGCATCAGATGTAGCATTGGAGGGCTCACCGACCCTAGGAGGAAGTGGACGAAGGCTGCCATTCAGGACGAACCTATAAACAAGTTAGAAAAGTTCATTACCTTGAGAAGAAGATGTTGATCTCACCTCATATAGTGGAAGCGCTGGATCATTGGTAGGTTCTCCTTTGGGACCTCTTCTGCTGCGCACTTGCCCTGGTTGTCCTCGCCAGCCATATGGTTTGGTTAGATATACGGAAAGGAGGAAGAAAACTGCTATAGGGTTTGTGAAGGTGGAGAAGCGTAGAGAACAGAAGTAGTTGCAAGTGTGGATGTGTTTGAGGCCAGAGTCCTTGGCTAGTATTTATAGCCATGAAGCGAGGTAGTAGATATCTTGGAACATGCAAAAGGCAACCGCAAATAATAGGAGGCGAAGCGTCGCCTCACTAATGCCGAAGAGAATGTGGCGTTGATAACTAAGGACTGAAGATTGAGGAGTTTTCTTAGTGGAAGCCGTGTTTTCAGATTTAATTGGATTAAGGTCAGAGGTCTGGAATCGGCTTTTTTTAAATCGGCTCTTTAGTCGGGATGAGAGATATAATAGATCAACAGAAAATATGGTTATCATTAGTTCCACACAAAATATATGTTACAAATGTTGGTATGCAGATTACAAGTTTAGAACATCTTGGATTGCTTTCAGTGCTTTTAGCCAGATAGCGTCGACTTCTGTGATTTGTTGCTTGTCTTCTTCAGCTGATCTAGGAATGTTCTCAAGGCTGCTGCGAATGGCCTTGCCTTCTTTGACCTTGGTCATCATCTCTTGTTTATTTTGTTTGATGGCATTGGGGATCGGAACCAAGTTGGACTCATGGCAATTGATGGCGGCCTTCACACTTTCCAGTTCTTTCTCAAGTTCAGCACGCCAAGCTCTTAGTTGATTCAACTCTGGTTCAAATCTCGAAGAGGAATTCTTCATATTGTCAATCAGTTGTGCTAATTCTTTGGCTTCTTATTTATTGGAATTTTTCTTGGCCAACAAAGCTTCATGGTCAGACAGATTCCTTTGAGCTTTTCTCACCTGTGGGGCTTGATCTTCAATGATGGATAAAGGAGTCAAAGCTTCGACGAGATATGGGGACAAATTATCCTTAGCTAAGATTCTTCGCATTGGATCTGCATCTTGGACCAAATTGGCTATATCCTTCTCAAGTATTGGCAATATGTCCCTTAGCCGATTTCTAATATCTTTTGATAAATTCTCTTGGAGAGAGGTAGCTGATGAGCTGATCTCACCTTCATCTATGTATTCTTCAAAGTTGAAGGAGTAGCTCAGAGCTATAGAATTAAGTGTCTACATATGAGCAAAGGAAATTTTGTTAGGAGGATTGGATCAGTTGATAATAAGATAAATGGTGAAGTAAACATGATACCTTTTCTGGAAGAGGCTCTAGTTAAAGAGAAGGAATAGCCGATGATGTGCCAGCATCTTTTTCAACAATCATTTGAATCGTCTCTGAACTTTCAGTGATGACATTTGCAAACATCAGGGATACTTCTCAAAAGATTATGTTGGTTGCAGGAAGATAAACTAGGCATATTACTTTCTTACCCTCAATTGTTTGTTGGACTAGAGATTCGATAGTCTGGGTGACAACATCAATAGGATCATTCTCAATGGGTAGACTGTCAGACTCCTACTCTTACGTGAATGTTTCCTCAGGGAATATTTGGCATGATAAATGGTCAGAGAAGGGTGAAAATTGAATAAAAATTAAGAGTTTTGAGGAGATACCTTGGCAACATCAGGAAGTGAAGTGGGAGGATTCTCATCTTCTATTGTCCTAGAAGCATCGGTTGTTTCAACTGAAATCAGCTCCTTTTGAGGATCGGCCAATGAAGGTTTGGTTGGTGCAGATTTAAACACCTAGGACAATAGTTCAACACCCAGAGCAGATTGGGATGCAATGGTTGGTAACTGTGAGGAAAGAATAAGAATTGGAAATTGAATATTATTTTGGGAAGAGGATGAATTGTTTTACCTGAGCAGTTGATGGTCTCGTTCTGTGAAGCCTTTTCCTAGTAATGGTTTTCTGGGTTGTCCCTTGGGCTGCCTTGAGTTTTGAAAATTGATATGTTACAATTATAGAGGCAGCTTGGGTTTTCATTAGTTTCTTCAGTGTGGGTGCGGTTGATCCCATTCTTGAGGCTGGACATGGTGGATAGTAGTCTAAGGGATGCCCCTTCTTGTCCGTGCTTGGGGGATCGAATTTGATGTCCTAAAAAAAAAGTTTGTTAGAATAGTTGGTAGGGGAATTTATCGAATAATTTCTAAAAAAAGAATGGTAAGTTACCTCACTGTTAGAAGGGAAATCTTCATCTAGAGCTATGCATCTAGGATGGACCGACCTATAGAAGAGATGGGAGTGCCATTCTTGCCACCAGGAGTCAAACAGGTTGGAAGAGAAGGTGACTCTTGTCCAGTCATGCAAGCAAAAGGAAGGAAGATTTGATCCTAGTTGAAAGGCTCTGGAGGCTTCCATTACTTCACTGACACCTTCTCTTGGCTTCAGTGTATTCTTGAAGAACAGTTGAGGAGGCAGCTAACCAAGGCTGAATTGATGGGCCACAAAATAAGGATTGTAGAATTCGTAAGTTGGAAGATTTTCTAGGAGAAAAGAACCAGTAGCCATTTTGCCAGAGCCATGGTGAAATTCAGCTAGCAGTACACAGGGTTTGATGATGCAACTAAAGATTGCTGTAGCTATTTCATCTGAGCAGCCTGATTCAAACCAAAACTTGACTGGCAGAACCAATTCATTGTCTTCATCTTTATCATAAGGCAGCCAAGTCAAGATATTTGCATTAAATCCTCTATAGAATTTCTTGAGAGATGGCCTACATCAACAACGATTGTTATGGCTGATGCAGCTTCAGCATAGTTCATGCACTGTCGAACTCTTCCTTCTTTCCCTTTGTAATCTTCAATAAAGTTTGAAGAAGGAAAGCTTAGATTTCTAAGATCAGGTCTTACAATCTTGTGCATGTACATGTTCAGCCATAATTGTATCAGCCACCAAGGGCCACTAATAGTATGCATTGGTTTATTCTTCCACAACTGGATAGCTACCTGGTGCATCAGATGATAAGCAGATCCTAGTAGGTATTTTCCAAGGGGGATTTCATTGCCAGCTGCTAGACGCTCTGCCAAATATTTATGATTGAAAGTTGGACCACAGGAAGATCCACAAAAGATGAATCTTTCTAGCCACATTCAAGAAAGCTACATGTTCCCTTTCGGCAATAGTTGATCCATCTCCAATGTGGTTCAAAATGTAGCTTGCCTATCCTGTGCAGTCGGATATTTTGCCTAATTTCTTGGATCCAGCACTTAAGAAGTCATAAGGTTGCATTGATCCTGTTATTCTAAGGTCGGTCAATATATAAACATCAGCCAAAGTAATGGTCATTGGGCCATGACCAAAGACAAAAGCATTTAGGGTGTTGGACTAGAAGTAAGATGTAGAAATTAGAAGTGAATCATTCCTCTCCATTTTAGATAATGAGAGTGTCAAGCATTGATTCAAGTCATAAATCTCCCAATCTCTAGCCTTTTCCCCCGATACCTTATGAAACCAATCTCACCATCCCTTAGGCATTTTGGGCCAGTTTCTAAAGGGAGTTTTGGTAAACCAAGAGGACAAATCTACTACAGATTATTTAAAGGGGAATCGGTTGGTTTCTTGACTGATAAAATTAGATGGATCAGGATCACCCATAGGCCCAAGATAATAGACATTGCGAGCAACACCAGATGGAATCAAAATTTCATTCCTCATTTCCTAGAAACTAGATAAAATAAATTTGAGAAGAAAGGAGATGTAGGGTAACGGCTGATTCATGGAAGATAGGAACTTGAAAGCATACCTCAGGGACGTGGTCGCTGGTTGCCATTGCAGCCAAAATGGATCTAAATCTGAGGAAGGTTACTTGAATAACAGCTTGATAGAGCAGAGGATTTGCTAGGGTTAAGGCCTTGGCGATGACGGCTTTGGTTGTTGAGGCTTGCTCAAGAAAGAAGGGGAAAGTGAATGGGCCGAGTGAGTTGGAAATGATACTATTGGGGTATTATATAAAATTCGAACCGAGAAATCACGAGTCATGCGTATATTTTGGAATAAACGGTTGTGACACAATGAGTAGGTAAATAGAAATTTTAGAATAAAATCATTTTTATCCCAAAATTAGGGTGCATGTGTTTACACCAAAATTTAGAAAGAAGAATGCGGGAACTCGAAGCTTCTAAGATTGTATCATCAAGAAATCAATTGGGTGTGAATCGATATCAGCTGGTTTTGATGCAGTGTCGGAATCAGCTATTTTATAGATGATGTCAACAGACAACATCATTGGACTGTGTATAGATGGTGTTGGGGAGAAACATGTTGGACTCTACAAAAAGGAAAAGATTAGGGTCCAAGTTATCTGAAGTTAGGAATGTTTTCTTTTACTCGAAGAATTGTAATGAGTCGTATTTGAGTAGGATTCATGTTTAGGTTTCGGGTATAAATATTGGACCCAGGCTATTGTAAAAGAACAACCAATCAATCAATACCAATTAATTTTTTGGCTTTATGCCAACCCTTAGGAGTAGGAGTATTGTAGATCTCGACGAGTTCTTCAACAAGGAGGGCTGTATCGATCCGGTCGACCTCTGGCTTGTCTGTAAGTACCGTCATAGCTTATACTTTTGCTTGTAAGGTTGCATTGGTCCAACTGACCTCTTATGAGCTCTAGTATAAGTTAGTTATCGATCTGTATCATTATTTGTAAGGCTGCATCAGCCGATTGATCTCTTATGAATCATAATATAGATCAAAGTTATCGATCTTGTGTTAAATAACTTATTGTTTAATACAATATCATCATTTACCAATTCGGCTCAGATTAGTAAGATTTTCCTTACTGTTTTTGGTTGATTCTCCAATTATCGATCTTGTTATAATTAATGTTCTATTAATCATAACAAGTCATCTGATTGAAATAGAGATAGATCAGCATCATATCATCATAATTAATCGTCATCTGGTCTGGTCACACTATGAATCTCATAATTGATGGCTTAATTCTGCTAGATCGGCTGTTTTATCTCTATTCCAATCAAGCATAGTATGCATTCAAAGACATGTTTCGATCTTGGATAAACTCACTAGTTAATGAAATCTAATCTAATGACACTACCATAGCTGTATCGATCTAGTCGAACCTCATTGGTAAGACTTTAAATTAGAGATTATCGATTAGTGTTTTTGTTCATGATTGAGATATGTACTCTATTTGTTTGCTATGCATGCATCGGCTATTTTAGCCGATTCACCCATGCTTTCATAGATATGGTACGCTTTCATGAACCTATTGACATATAGTCGGTTTTATGGAGTTTCTAGTTTTAGATTATTGTCATCATCATAGCTACATTGATCCGGTCGAACCTCACTATTGATGGTAATAAATTAGTTCTAGCCAGTTCGTAGATCTGTTTATGTTAAACAATTGATTGTTTGCGTGGTATATCCCTTTTTACCGAATTCATTGGCTTTGCACCACGTATTGATTAAATCTAATTTAGCCAATGATGTATCTTTGACACGTACATATTAATAACTCAAGGGAAGGGATCATTGAAACTGGGTGCATTGTACTCATTGTTATAAATCAATCATGACCCATGAGCATCCTAGTCCTTAACAGTCGATTTCTTCTCGTGTCGTCTATTTAGTCGAGTTTCCCGTTTGGCTGCTCCCAAAGCGGTGCACTTGGAACTGTCTAGGCAAAACCGACATGTTCCACTCTAAATTACTGATAAACTTTCTCTCCTTGTCAATTGCAGGTCAAATTGGCTGGCACGCCTTCGAGATTCACAAGATCGACTGGTCCTGTGTTGAAGCCAAGCAGATCTCTAGATCATTCTGGCTTGCTACGTGTCCTCGGCGTGTCTCCCATGTTTTCGCACTGATAGTGGCTGGATTCGGCTGGTGCGCCTCCACGCAACACCACCGTGTCGCCATGGCCACCGTCGAGCTTGCTCCGGCGCGCCTTTGAGTCAGTCGTGGGTACTATTCGATGCGGGCTATCGAGGGGAGCACGTCAGTGGTGACCTCACCGCCGGTGACCTCGTCTTTTGGGAAGCTACTGCCCTGCTTCTGTGTCCATGACATGTGGGGCCCAGCAGTCAGTCGCAGCGGGTGTAGTGAGCCGGGTACACAAAGTGATTTCAGTTTTAAATGTTTTCTTTATTCTTTTTCAGAAATTGATTCAAATTTCAAAAATTTATATCTAGAGCTAGGAGTGTCCAAATTGAGTGAACCAAATTTTATTGGATTCATCATGAAGTGTTATTCCAATTTTGTTGGTCTTGTATTGACATTATCATCTCAAAAATGAAAACCTATAGTTGGCATACTTGGAATATGGTCTTCCTATTTAATCTTAAATAATTGCTAGTTTATATTGAAAATAAATGGGGTAAAAATACATAACTTATGATCATGCAAATTTTTACACAATGTTATGGTGCCAGGACGAAAGTAAGAAAAATATGAAATCTGTTGTTTGATACTTTTCACTAGGCTAAACTATTTTTGCTAAAATAATCCTATTCAACTTGTCATTTTTGTAGCGATGGCTATGCTTATCCAAATGGCATGAAATTTGTACAGTAGACTTCTGGGGTCATATGTAGGCTACTGTAATTTTCTCAGTTTTTACTATGCACTTTTGATATATGTTCCTTATTTGACCATAGTGTCCAAATATTTTAATAAAGGTATTTAAATAATTTATTTGGGTTTGACCATTATGTTTTCTAAAGTGTATATGATGTCTATGAACTATTGGTACCATTGGTTGTGCCCAAATTTAATTGCTTGTATGCAGTGAAATATTAATTGCTCTATAATTCAATTATAGTGACTATTTTGGATAGTTTCTGTTGTTAAGTAAATTGCATGGGTAAATTGATGTTTGTTGTGAATCTTGTCAATAACAAAGTTGTAGATAACTTACTCATCTTTCTTGTGTCAAATTGTCAGGGCAATAGGCTAAATGGTTTAAGAGTTATAGCTGTTGGAAGTTGGTCTCTAGAAATGCTTATTCTCTGGATTTTTTTGGATATATCTAGGAAATTGCTTTGTTTGACCTTGATATGACTATAAGAAAGTTGTAGGTAGTTTTATAAGCTTGCCATAAAGTCCAAGATCATAGTATTTGGTTGAGTAGAACTCTAGATATGGCCAAAATAAGTAGCTACTGTTTATAGTCCAGGAAATGACTAAGTCAAATTATAATTGTTTGTCTTATGTGATGCTTAGGCTAATTGAGATTAGTTGTTTGCTGCAGGTTCTAAGCCTCTTACTGATGATGAACAACTTTACCTTAGGTTACTAGAACTTGGTGAGTGTATTTTTCTTGTACTATCGAAGAGATATGCTCCTACTTAGTAAAGATCAACTAGAAGAAAGTTATACATCTACTTGGTCAATGAATGTTAAACTTATCATACATGTTGTAGAAGGAGTCAATGTGGAAGATCTTCCTGAGTGTCCTGATCACCAAATTTCCTTATTTCTGAAAGGCAAGCCCTGGAGCATTCTAAGCCTCCCATATTTTCTAAATGTCAACTTGAGTCCTTTTATGTTGATGCATTAGGTACTAAGGGTTGATTGGAACCACTTGCTGCATATACTTTCCTTGTCTAGACAAATATATCATGAATCCTATATAGGTCTAGGATCAAATATATGCTTAGCCATGCTTAGTCCCGTAGAAGTCGGGTGATTTCCTGTCACCTGCGAGATATAGGTAGATATCTGGTCATGGTTGGCTATAATTGCTATCATGGAAATAACCATGTATTGATCAATAAAAAAGAGATCGGACGGGATTGTGATAGAGAAGCAACAAGGCATGGAGGTCTTGGTGCTAATTTATCCCGTCTGTGTCAGTTCAGGACCAATTCACTGTACATCCTCATGTCATGTTGAACGCATGCCTAGCACTTAGTTGGCCGGATAAGTCATGTCGACCATGAAGCCGAGTAGCTCAACTCCAGCTAGGACCCGGTAAGTGAAAGTGCACACACTATAAGAACTGCCTTCATCCTGCCGTGGATGAGGTCTAAACCATGGGGCATGGTACTCCTAAGTTATCCTCTCTGTTATGCTTTTGCTAGAAATGACCGTGGTACTGGCATGTATTTGAACTAAGTGTGATGTTGATGTCAAACTACTTTGCTTCTGCTATTTAAACTTGGTTGTAATAATTATGTGAACTCCAATGTATGTGATATACTCATGAACCATTTGTGAACTATGATGTAACATGTGACTTGTTATGTTGAATCATGTATGATCTTGGTTTGTATGTTGGTTGGTTTGAGATCCTTCATGATTTCATTGGACTACCGGGTTTATATGGGCTCAAGTATGATAGTTTGATTGCTTTGGTGATTGCTATTGTACTTATGCTCTTATAAATTAGACAATTTTGTTATAGCTGGCATCGGAGCAAGGTTCAACACTAAACTTGTCATATGGGTATTTAAAACAAAGGTTTTGTTTTATAAAATCAGTTTGACAACTTATAGCTATATATATAGATGTGTTAAAATCTGAATTTTAAATTTCGCATGTGCCAGTGGTCATATCATTTACGCCCAGTTAAGGACTATCAGGTGGCTAAATAAGTACTAACATGGGGATTTTTACTTTCATCGTCCATATGGCGTGCTATTGTATGGATGCCATTCACTTGAGTGGTAATGTATGAATCAATTGCTTCTACGCCCAAGGTAAGAGTGGCAAGGCTGCAAGGGTGAGCGTGCGGTCTAAGGGGAGAGGTAGCTTTGGTACTACGGTATATATATGTCCCATACATATACTAAGGTATTTAATTGTGGGTTAGCTTTGATATGGCTGTAGATGCATATTTATATGTATGAATGGCATGTATTTACTTTTGGGTACCTTTGATACAGAAGTATATGTATGGGTATATATATATCGAAGTATTTAGTTGCAACCTAGAGCCTAGATTTACATTTTGGCATATATAATTGTTGGGTTGGGCTGAAATGAAATTCTTGTGCAGGTACACTAACAGCGAAACATGTAGCCTGATTAGTTACGTATATTGAGAGAACGTATGTATACCACCGTGTATGTCATTAGAATTTTAAATTTTTCCTAAGATTCATGAGGATGTACGGAACGTGCATGCATCATGTTCACTCATGTATTTACATTTTTGCATTCCTCCCTCCCTTATAATTGCTTACCCCATTCATTCAATTTCTTTTCACGTATGATATCCTCTCACAAGAGTTGCACACTTTGCTACAGATGGTAACACCAGGAGCCCTGCCTCACAGTGACATGTTCTTGGCTATGTTTGGCACTCCTACCTTGCTATGGAGGGTGCTAAACTTAGTTGGATACACTGAGCCACCATGCTACTTCTGGAGGGAAGTGGTAGATGAGGGGCAGCTGTGGTATGATGTGCGGGTGACCATTCTAGCCCGTGCAGAGAATCCACAGTGGCAAGGTTGGAGTATTGAGTCAGATGGGCAGTCTCCTTGGGAAGGTGCCCAAGTAGTAGCTTTAGAGGCCCTGAGTGAGATCTGTTAGGAGTTTGGTGATGAGCTCGTCAATGATCTAGCCAGAACCTCTCCCCAGGTGGATGTGTCGGTGACCGCTTGGATGTAGCTGGGCAGCAATGCACTAGTGACAGACCATGATGAGCGAGGAGAGAGCTCTAGTGCTGCTATGAGCGCTATGTTTGCCATCCTGAAGATGTTGTACTCCTGCCAAGACAGCTACATCAGTTGCATGCTAGAGCTTGAGCGAGCATAGGCCACACAACGCCAGTTGTGAGGGTGTGTGTGCAGGCATCGGAGGGTAGCTAGAGAGGCTCAGCGGGAAACTGATTATGCTATTACAGCTTTGGAAGCTTGTTGGGTTCAGTTGGTGAATGCTGTTGCAGAAAGAGATGTAGCTAGGGCAGAGATATAGGATGTTCATGCTGAGAGGGACAAGGTCATTTGCCTTGCTGAGGTTAGGGAGGCAGCTACAATTCAGACTCTGTTTTAGGCTGCTAGGTAGGCAACAGAGTTTGATCGCAGAGACCAGGAACTCATACGCCAGATTGAGGAGCTTCAGCTGGATGTTCAGTCTCAACAACATGGTGAACCCAATTCTTCCTCTAGCTCTAGTGGTGGAAGAAGATCCCAATGTGTTGATTGCTAAGGACAATGGCATGGAGGTGGATGCTGAGGCTAAGCCTGAGGAGGAGGTTGAGCCTTTTGAGGACGACCACGCTGATGATGTGTCCGACATCAACAGCGACCACTCTGAGGCGTAGCTTGGCTATAGTACCTAGCTGGATGCGCTAGATGATGTCTTTTTGTGATCCTTTATCTAATGAACTAGTAATTTAGGTTTCAATCTCATGATGTTCTCCTTTGATGTAATCTCAAAACCTTACATGTTTAATACATGTCATTGTTGAACCTTAATAAATGTCCAGTTTGTGTGCTGGCAAATATTTGGCATGTACGAGAAGGCATTGCGTGATCGCTAAGTAATATAATTGGTGGTGTTGTTTTGTGGAAATGAATTATTATGCCTCCGTTTTATTGTATGAATGTAAATTCTCTTTGGTAAATTCAGTTTGGCATAATTATATAATTCCTGTACAATTTTTCTGACATCATCAATAATTACTTATGGTTGCAATTCTGTAGATGACGCACACTCATAGGGGAGCTGGTGGGGATGATGCATGTGGTAGTTGTTCCCATGGCAATGACAATGAGGACCTCCCACCACCACCGCATCCCACGCCAGCGGAGATGATGGCCCAACTCATGGAAACCCAATGTTCCATGGGAGAAGTGCTGCGCGGTCTTGTACAGAATGCCGACCATGGACGGGGAAGGGACCAATGCCAAGGGCCTGAACCTAACCAGTTCAGCGATTTTAAGGACTTTCTTGACACTAAACCTCCTATCTTTAAAGGAGCAGAGGAGCCATTATAGGTAGATGAATGGCTGAATACAATTGAACAGAGTTCCATCTCTTAAGGCTCATAGAGCACATGAAGGCAGAGTACGCATCACACCAGCTGCAAGGGCCTGCAAGCATTTGGTGGAGTCATCATCGATCCACTTTGCCTGAGAATGCTCAAATTACCTAGAACCAGTTTAAGGCTGCATTTAGGGGACATTATATTCCCTCAGGTCTTATGAGCATGAAACATACATAATTCATGAAGCTGACACAAGGTACCAAGAGCCTAACTAAGTATCTGCATGCCTTTAACAATTTGTCAAGGTATGCCATAGAGTTTGTTGACACTAATGCAAAGAAGATTGCTAGTTTCAAGAGGGGGCTTAGTCCAAAGCTGAGAAGACTCTAGCTAATAGCAAGTGTGCCACTTTCAATGAGTTTGTTAGTGATGCTTTAACTCAGGAGAATCAGAACAACATCTATTCAGCATCTAAGAGTGGTAAGAGAGCTTATGAAGCAGGTGCATCTTAGTCAAAAGCTCCTATTGCTGCGAGACCTCAGTTTCACCCACCTGCTCCAAAGTATAGACCACATCAGAAGAAGGTACAGACCAGTTAAACCCAGAAAGTGTATCGTAAGGCCTTTTCTGTTGCCCTACCAAAGGGTAGCATAGGGCAAGGAAGCTCCAGCGTTCCACCTAGCATCATGCCATGCTGGAACTACAACAAGCCTGGCCATTAGGCAAGAAATTGCCCCTATCCCAAGAAGAACAACAACCAGAAGCAGGGTAATCCAAATGCACGTCAGGGACACATGCACTATACCACTCTAGAAGAGATCCCTTCAGGTGAAGTTGTTACTACGGGTACGTTTCTTGTGAACCAACACCCCGCAGTTGTTTTGTTTGATTCTAGAGCTTCACATTCATTTATGAGTCAAACATTTGCATCCAAGCATGATCAGAGGGTAGTTACTATAGATAAGGGTGGTTATTGCATAAGTGTAGCCGGGAATAATACCTCTACCAACCAGATAGTCAGAGATGTGCGCATCTCAATAAGCAACCGAGAGTATACCTTAGATCTTGTAGTATTGCTAGGGTTGGGGATAGATGTAATCTTGGGTATGAAATGGATGAGTGGCTATGGAGTTCTCATTGACACTTCGACTAGAACCATCATGTTGAGGGAACCCTAGAGTAACAATGCTTTCCTAGTGCCACTTCCTAGGAGTTTTGATCTCCAAAACTTAGCCTATGCTATTCAGACCACGACCCTCCTTGATATTCTAGTAGTATGTAAGTTTTTGGATGTATTCCAGATGAATCACTCGGGTTGCCACCTGATAGGGATGTAGAGTTTAAGATTGAGTTATTACCGGGTACAGCACCCATCTCTCAGAGGCCATATAGAATGCCACCAAATGAGCTAGCTAAGCTTAAGGTTCAATTGCAAGAGCTTTTAGAGAAATGTCTCATTCGACCTAGCTCATCTCCATGGGGTTGTCCCACCTTATTTGTGAAGAAGAAAGACAAATCCATGTGGATGTGTCTGTACTACTGACCACTTAATACCATAATGGTCAAGAACAAGTATCCTTTGCCTTGAATTGATATCTGGTTTGATCAGTTGTCAAGGGCTAAGTTGTTCTCCAACATCTATTTGAGATCTGGTTACAATTAGATTAAAATCAGGCTGGAAGATATACCTAATACTGCTTTCTCCACTAGGTATGGCATGTATGAGTATTTGGTCATGTCCTTTGGGCTGACAAATGCTCCTGCATTTTTTATTTATCTGATGAATTCGGTGTTCATGCCCGAGCTAGATAAGTTCATGGTTGTGTTCATCGATGACATTCTAATCTATTTAGAAAATGAGGAGGATCAAGCAGAGCACCTGAGAGTTGTTCTAACCAGGCTAAGAGAACATAAGTTGTATGCTAAGTTTAGCAAGTGTGAGTTTTGGCTTTGGAAGGTACCTCTCCTAGGGCACGTGCTATCAGAAAATGGGATCTCCGTAGACCCCTCTAAAGTGCAAGAAGTTATGGATTGGAAGGATCCGACTTCAGTTCATGAAGTTCAGAGTTTTCTTGGTTTAGCAGGTTACTACTGTCAGTTTATTTTAGACTTATCCAAAATCACCAAGCTAATGACAAGATTGCTTCAGAAAGATGAGAAGTTTGTGTGGACTCCTGAGTGTGAAGGTCCTCTTCACACATTACGGACTTTGTTGACTTCAGCTCATGTTTTGGTACAACCTGATATCGAGAAACCTTTTGATGTGTTTCGTGATGCATCCGGTACCCGTTTTTGATGTGTTCTTATGTAGGAAGGCTGAGTCATTGCTTATGCCTCACATTAGCTGAGGAAGCATGAAGTCAATTACCCAACCCATGACTTAGAATTAGCAGCGGTTGTCCATGCATTGAAGATTTGGAGACACTATTTGCTTAGCAATGTGTGTCATGTTTATCTTCACTCAAACCAAATTGAATATGAGATAGAGAAGATGGCTAGAATTGATCACAGATTATAATTTAGAAGTACATTATCATCCTGGCAAAGCAAATGTTGTTGTAGACGCTTTGAGCAAAAAGTCTCATTGCAATCCTCTGTTAGAAGATGGCTTCAATTTGTTACATCCTGCTGTGCTGCACAATATTATGATCAGTTGTTCTCTTGAGAGCAAGATCATCAAGCTTCAGAAGACTGATCCATGTGTGTTCCACATCAAAAGAAAGATGAAAGAGTAAGAGACTAAGCATTTCGGGATATATGAGAATGGTGTTCTATGGTTTAAAGATAGACTAGTAGTGCCGAAGGATAAGAAACTTAGAAACCAGATCTTACGTGAGGCTCACTCTTCTAAACTGTCCATTCTTCCGGGTAGTAGTAAAATGTATCAGGACTTGAAGACCCATTTTTGGTGGACCAAAATGAAGAAGGAAATTGCAGCTTATGTTGCTAGATGTGATAATTGTTCCCGAGTCAAGGCTGTTCATTTGAAACCTGCTGGACTGCTTCAACCACTGTATGTTCTAGGATGGAAGTGGGAAGAAGTTAGCATGTATTTTATTGTTGGACTTCCACCTACTCATAAGAATTTTGATTCCATATGGGTGATTGTGGATCGCCTAACCAAGTCTACACATTTCATTCCAGTTAGAACCAACTACCGACCGCATGAGTACGCTGAGTTGTATTTCTCCCAAATAGTACGTCTACATGGTGTGCCAAGAACCATTGTGTCTGACATAGGGCCTCAGTTCACTACTCATTTTTGGGACATTTGCACAAGATGTTAGGCACCAACTTAGTTAGAAGTTCTGCCTATCACCCTCAGACCTCTAGGCAAACTGAACGTGTAAATCAAATATTGGAAGACATGTTGAGAGCATGTGTCATCTCTTCAAAGGGTTCATGGGAAAAGTGGCTACCTTTAGCTGAGTTTTCCTACAACAATAGTTATCAAGAGAGTATTAAGATGGCTCCTTTTGAAGCTTTGTATGGCCGTAAATGTAGAACTCCTTTGAATTGGGTTGATCCCGAAGAAAGAAGATACTATGGTATTGATTTTGTAAAAGAGGCTAAAGAGTAGGTGCATATCATTCAAGGACATATAGAAGCCACTCAATCAAGGCAGAAGAGTTATGCAGACAATAGAAGAAGACCCATTGAATTTGAAGTAGGTGATTATGTATACCTGAAACTGTCACCAATGAAAAAGGTACAACGGTTTGGGGTGAAAAGAAAGCTTACACCTAGATATGTAGGTCCATATCCAATCATTGAGAAAAGTGGAAGAGTAGCATACAAGATCCAGTTACCTCTAGAAATGAGGGCTATCTTCAACATTTTTCATGTATCCCAATTAAAGAATTGCTTACGTGTTCTAGAAGAAAGAGTGGAGGTTAGAGATATGAAGTTGAAATCGGATCTAGCCTATGAAGAGAAGCCAGTGCAAATCATAGATAGCAAGGATAGAGTAACTCAAAACTGTGTGATCAAGTTTCACAAAGTGATGTGGAATAATCATAGTGAGCAAGATGCTATGTGGAAACGGAAAGATTATTTACGTGAGGTTTATCCTGCCTTTTATGAAAAATGGTAGGTCTTTCGAATCTCGGGATGAGATTTCTATAAGGGGGAGGGGCTATAACACCCTAGTGTTAAGCATTGCATTTGGCACAAGCATCATCCAAGCATTCATGAGCATGAGCATATGGAATTTCATCTTATTCTTTATATATTATCACATGTGATGTTGATTATATACATGCATATGCTTGTGATCATGAGTGACCAATGCAAGAGATGGTTGTGAGGTCACAAAAACACCTTAGACATGTCTAGGATGGTAACTAGAACAATGTTTGTATTCATGACATGGGCCAATTTTGCTTCTAAGTCATAGTTTACTCAAAATGTCATTTTTCATTATCCTACTTTGACCAAAGTTGAACTATAGCATAGAGTGTTTGCATGGCAGTGCACCCCGAATAAAAGTTGTAGCTTATCTTAGGTGGAACAAACTCTATTTAAGGGTCATGACCTAATTAAGTGCATAACATGGTCCAATAGGGCTCGCAAGAATCAACAAAATGTTGTTTCTAGACTTACATAGCTCTACAACTTTCACTAATACCATTTTCACTGATTCACCATGGATTAGGAGTTACATGTGTACAAAGTCACGCTGTCAGTCGGTTCATCAGAGTCTGATGGCCAGAACGCGCGCGGCGTCAGTGGTCGACCACGCCAGGCCACGGGCGCCAGGTGGTGGTCGTACACTGGCGATGGCCGGGTCGGTCGGGCCAGCACACGGATAAGAGGGTTGTGCCCCCGCTGCTCCACTCCCACTCTCGCTCACTCCTTCTCTGCATCACCTCGTGCTAGTTCTCTTCCGCAGCCGAGCAGCGCCATCGCCGCCGTGCCTTCGCCGAGCTCACGCACCATCACTGCCGTACCATTGCTCAATAGCTCACGCACACTATGTTGCTACGACCCACTCTACATCCTCAACCCATTAGTGCCTTAGCTCGAGCCAAGGTAAAGGCCTACGGGCCATTTCCGTCACCATGACCCTCGTCGTAGCACCGCTGAGGTTGTGTTCACAGGGGCCGTGCTCACCGGAGCCCTCTTGCCTTCTCCTTTCTCTCATTTTGGGAAGCCTAGGGTTAGGTCTAGCTCAAGCCGAGGGCCGGTTAACCACTACTGCAGCATCGACGTAGGAACACATTACCGCGCCGTGTGCGTCTGCCATGGCCGTGAGCTCAAGCTCGCTGCGGTCGGTACCAACTAGACCCCGTCATCCCCCTCTAGCGTGCGTTTTAGCACTGCCATGAACCCTAGCAGCTTGTTCCATGATGGAGACCCATCACCGACCACCATCTCATCAAAACGATGACCTCGCCGTCGCCACGCTCACGCGGCCGTGCCCCTCCGACATCGCTACCGACCCTAATCCGCACTTGCTAGGTCCGCTAGGTCACCGTGGAGCCATAGCCGAGCTTGCCCTAGCCCATCATGGCCGGAGTCGGCCGGTGCACCGCCATGCCACCATGGCCACTGTCGAGCTTGCTCCGGCGCGCCTTTGAGTCAATCACAGGTACTATTCGACGCGGTGTGTCGAGGGGAGCACGTTGGTGGTGACCTCACCGCCGGTGACCTCGCCATCGGTCAAGCCGCTGCCCTGCTTCTGTGCCAGATGAAATGTAGGGCTCGTTGATCTGTGGGGCCCAGCAGTCAGTCGCAGCGGGTGTAGTGAGCTGGGTACACGTAGCGATTTTTAGTTTTAAATGTTTTTTATTAATTTTTTTTCAGAAATTGATTCAAACTTCAAAAATTCATATCTAGAGCTGGGAGTGTCCAAATTGAGTGAACCAAATTTTATTGGATTCATCATGAAGTGTACTATTTGATAAAATTATGAAACCTACTATTTGGGATATTTTTCTAGGAGAATTAAATTAAGCTAGTAAAGTGCTTTCAAATTTGGTTCAATCTTGTAAAATGCATAACTTGAGCTAGAGGAGTGAGAAAAATGTGATTCTAATTTTGTTGGTCTTGTACTGACATGCTATAGCTAGAAAAAATGCTAAACCTATAGTCAGCATACTTGGAATATGGTCTTCATATTTAATCTTAAATAATTGCTAGTTTCTAGTGAAAATAAATGGGGTAAAAATACATAACTAATGATCATTCAAATTTTTACACAATGTTATGGTGCTAGGATAAAAGTAAGAAAAATATGAAATCTATTGTTTAATACCTTTCACTAGGCTAAACTATTTTTGCTAAAATAATCCTATACAACTTGTCATTTTTGTAGTGATGGCTATGCTTATCCAAATGGCATGAAATTTGTACATTAGACTTTTGGGGTCATATGTAAGCTACTATAATTTTCTTAGAATTTACTGTGCAATTTTGATATATGTTCCTTATTTCACCTTAGTGTCCAAATAAATTAATAAAGGCATTTAAATAATTTATTTGGGTTTGACCATTATGTTTTCTAAAGTGTATATGATGTCTATGAACTGTTGGTACCATTGGTTGTGCCCAGATTTAATTGCTTGTATGCAGTGAAATATTAATTGCTCTATAATTCAATTATAATGACTATTTTGGATAGTTTCTGTTGTTAAGTAAATTGCATGGATAAAATGATGTTTGCTATTAATCTTGTCAATAACAAAGTTGTAGATAACTTACTTATCTTGCTTGTATCAAATTTTCATGGCAATAGGCTAAATGGTTTAAGAGTTATAGCTGTTGGAAGTTGGTCTCAAAAAATGCTTATTCTCTAGAATTTTTGGACAGATGTGGGAAATTGCTTTGCTTGACCTTGATATGACTAAGAAAGTTGTAGGCAGTTTTAGAAGCTTTCCATAAAGTCTAAGATCATAGTATTTAGTTGAGTAGAACTCTAGATATGGCCAAAATAAGTAGCTGCTGTTTACAGTCTAGGAAATGACTAAGTCAAATTGTAATTGCTTGTCTTATGTGATGCTTGTGTAGATGCTTAGGCTAATTCAGATTAGTTGTTAGCTGTAGGTTCTAAGCCTCTTACTGATGATGAACAACTTTATCATAGGTTACTAGAACTTGGTGAGTGTATATTTCTTATACTATAGAAGAGATTTGCACCTACTCAGTAAAGATCCAATAGAAGAAAGTTATACATCTACTTGGTCAACGAATGTTAAACTTATCATACATCTTGCAGAAGGAGGAGTCAACATGGAAGATCTTCCTGAGTATCCTAATCACCAACCTTCCTTGTTTCTAAAAGACAAGCCCCAGAGCATTCTAAGCCTCCCATGTTTTCTAAATATCAACTTGAGTCCTTTTATGTTGATGCATTAAGTACTAAGGGTTGATTGGAACCACTTGCTGCATATATTTTCCTTGTCCAGACAAATATATCTTGAATCCTAAGTAGGTCCAGGACCAAATATATGCTTAGCCATGCTTAGTCTGGTAGAAGTCGTGTGATTTCCTGTCACCTATAAGATATAGGTAGATATCTGGTCATGGTTGGCTATAATTGCTATCATAGAAATAACCATGTGTTGATGAATAAAAAGGAGACCGGGTGGGGTTGTAATAGAGAAGCAACACGGCATGGAGGTCTTGGTGCCAATTTATCCCTATTTGTGTTGGTTCAGGACCGATTCACTATATGTCCTCATGTCATGTTGAATGCATGCCTAGCACTTAGTTGGCCGGATAAGTCGTTTCGACCGCGAAGCCGAGTAGCTCAACTCAGGCCGGGACCCGGTAAGTGAAAGTGCGCACACTATAAGAACTATCTTCATCCTGTCGTGGATGAGGTCTAAACCATGGGGCATGGTACTCCTAAGTTATCCTCTCTGTTATGCTTTTGCTAGAAATGACCATGGTACTGGCATGTATTTGAACTAAGTGTGATGTTGATGTCAAACTACTTTGCTTCTGCTATTTGAACTTGGTTTGTAATAACTATGTGAACTCTGATGTATGTGAGATACTCGTGAACCATTTGTGAACTATGATGTAACATGCGACTTGTTATGTTGAATCATGTACGATCTTGGTTTGTATGTTGGTTGGTTTGAGACCCTTCATGATTTCATCAGACTACCGGGTTTATATGGGCTCAAGTATGATAGTTTGATCGCTTCGGTGATTGCTATTGTACTTGTGCTCTTATAAATTAGACGATTCTATTACAATGAAGCTCTCAAAATAGCAAAAGAAAAGAAAAATAGAACACGTGAAGGTTCAAAAGTATTGAAAAAAATAGAGTGATAGCCCTATACTTCTAAGGCAATTATCAAAAGAGAGAAAGTCATGATCAAATGAGTACCAAAAATATTAGGATTAGGAAAAATATTCCACACACTTGCACATCTGGATCAAAGTGTATGACTTGCATCTCCTTGGATCCAATTTTTACTTAGCAATATATGTGATGTAAGTATGCCCTTCACTCATACCTACCTAAAACTCCACTCAAAGCCTTTTAGAGATAGGATGAAAAGAAGGAAAAACAATCAAATGCCTTGGTGAGAATCATACACATTGAGTGATTGAGTGAATCATTTGAGGAACTTACATTTCATTTTTCAAAATTCATAAAACCTTCGGACAGAAGGTTGATCAAAGAATGAATGATTGGTGATTCTATTAAAGCCGTTCTATCTTGCAACCGCCTAAGACTTGGAAAAACAATAAGCCCCATAGGAATTAACTTAAAACGGTGGATAGAATGACAAACTTATTTAAATTCAGAAAGAATACTTTGTTATAGGTATGGCACTTGTGAATTATATCCGGCATAGTAGCAACTACTGATCCACAACCAATAACTTAGCTATTTGCTCGGGACGAGCAAAGGTTAAGCTTGGGGAATCTTGTTGGCAATCATTAATGATCAAATCCGACCACCAACTAAGGTACAAAAAGAGGAGAAATTAGCAATCTTAAAACACATATTCATTTACCATTAACCAAGTTCCACATGTATTTGGAGAACGTTATTTTGTAGGTCACAAAAATGGATACATGGAGAAGTTCACTGAAAGGCGCTTTCCCGACGCTGATTTGCGCAAAGGAACAAGGGAGACGCCCACCAACTCAACTCAACTAGGGCAAAGCACCACTGGCGGCTGATCTAGGCGTAGCCTAGAGCCTGCCACACGAAGGCAGTGGCGAGGTGGCATGGTCAAGGGGCCGCCAACCCCTAGGGGCACCTGACTCCCTGCTGGTGCTCCTCTGCCTCTCCTTGCTCAAGCGGAGGCATGCTCCCATGCTAAGGCGGTGCAGCTCTATCCTCGCTAAGAATAGCCGAAGCACCACCTTGAGCCTTGTATAAATAGAGGGGTACCCCCTCTCTCTCACACACTCACATTGAGCAACACCTCACTCCCTCACTCTCTAGTAGTAGTTTTACTTTTTAGTAGCTTTAGAGCAAGGCAAAGCTACCTTGGAGAGCTTGGCTCCTTAGAAGAAGTGACTCTTGGGTATGAATAGAGATATGAGTTCTTCTAAAGTTATGCTGTCATATTACAATTATAGTCATACTTATGAACTAGTGTATAGTTATTATGTTATAATCTTGATATATGAACTATTCTATAGTTTATGCGTCGTGAGAGTAGCTCATTTAACTTTCTGCTTAAACACTCATACAACTTATATAATCAAAATTAGAGCAAAGTTGAGGTGGCGGTTCATCGTGTTGTTAGGTGTGCCCAAGTCATTTACCCATCGATCCATAGGGTCGGGGACCTAGGGGATTTGGGTAGTTTCTGTATACACAAGCGTGGTGCTTGGGTATGGAGAGACAAGTAAATGCATTGTCCCTTTCCACGGTTGAGGGGTAGGTGGCAGGTGGTGACAGCCCTATCCATCCCTTGTAATCCCCCACATTTTGACTGGGGTGTAGGAGTCTAAATTGTCACATGAGGTTGCTGGCAGACCAATACTCAGTGGCCTCCCGGCCTACTTCATACTTAGCCCTAAGACTAATTATGTAATTTGTTTGATCATTAACTAATATTTGTATGACTACTAGATCAATGCCTGCTCGACTTAGGATTATTCTTTTATTCTTTCTTTTCTATTTTATCCTTTGAGGAATGCCAAGTGTGTGTCCACTATCTTGAAATCACCATTTTTACCCCTGCTATAAACATTGGTGTACTTGCAAGCATTATTATTTAAGTTCATATCCATACTAGACTCTTAATCAAATGTCTTCCTTTGGGAAAATATAAATAACGATACCCGTGTGAAATGCTACAATGATAGCTCCATGCGCTTGTGAATAAATATCTAAAATTGTAATGGAACTATCAGGCTATTACTTAGTGGCATTGCTAATCATTAGTGATGATGCTAAGAAATACTAGCAAGCACTTTTGGCGCAGTTGCTGGGGATAAAACCTAGTAGCTACGCTAAGAAGTGTCAACAAGCATTTCTGGCACTATTGCCGGGGATACAAACCTAGACCTGCCTTTTAGGATCCAGAATGCGGCGGTAGCCTTCAGCGGTAGCTGGAGCACCTTGTCAGCGGTGAGGTGCCACGGAGCAGAATCCTCTCCGGCGCAGTGGGGACCGATGTCCCCACGCTGCATACATTCCTCAAGATTCTTTTAGGGAACAACCCAGAGTATGACTTCGTCGACATCGACTGCTATGCCCTGCCTCGCACGTGCTACCACATCGACGATGAGGACCCTGTCGAGGAGGCACCTGAGCTCGCGTCACCGGACCAGAGTCCCCGTAGCCATGTGAACTACCTTTGAGAGATGGTGGATTGCCTATAGGCTCGGCAGGCAGACCTGGAGGCTGCCGAGGCTAAGCTCAAGTGCCAAAGGCAGGAGCTTGCTTGGCAACAGGCCAAGCAGCCCCCTATCAATGACGACGATGCCCACATGGGAGCTCCCAGCGCCCTGCAGTCCCCCCATGCAGCCTACAACATGGCGGCCACTGCCTGCAACCTAGAGGACATCTCTGACATGCCAGACCCAAAGACCAATGAGTGGCTGCACAAGGCAAGGTGACTTCTTCGCTTTGCCCTCGAGCAACAAGCTGAGAGTTTGGCCTCCCGGTGCCACACCGCACCCTCTTGGTTGTCCTACCAGACAACCACTATCAATGGGGACTGCTTCGATGCGCATGCCCCACCGACAGGAGGGAACATCGGTGACTCCTTTAGCAACAACTCTAATCACCCATAGACCAGAGGCACCAAGCCCCGATAGGAGCAAAGGCATGAGCTTTCCCCTTAACGCCCCCCCGAGCGCAACCAGATCGGTAACGACTGCAACGTGCGTGACACCATTGAGGCCTAGCGCTATGCTCAGGCCTAGCCTCGCACACCGAAGTGCTAGGATGGGGACTTTGCCCGAGATCACTTTGGCCCGCTAGTGTTTGGTGCCAAGACATGGGCGGCCCCCTACCCTATGCGGTTTTGGCCACCCACGCACATCCCTAAGTATGATGGCGAGACCAACCCAGACCAGTGACTTGAGGATTACTGCCTCACCATGAGGGCTAGGGGGTCGAATGATGACTTCACCGTCCAATACCATCCTTTGTTCCTATCGAGCTTGACAAGAGCTTGGCTTGACCAGCTTGAGTCCGATAGCATCTGCTCCTAGGGAGATCTCCATTCCATCCTTGTTGACTATTTCCATGGTATGTACACCCAACCTAGGAACTCATGGGAGCTGCGCAATTGCAGGCAGAGGACCAACATGGGGGCTCTTGGATATAGCCACCAAGTACGCCACCGGCGAGGAGGCCGTCCAGGTCAACTTTAGAGGCAAAGCCAAGGCCGTCGGCCACCTTAGTGGTGGAGACGGCGGCGATGACTTTGCCTCAGCCCAATGTCATCGTGACAAGAGGGCCAAGCACTGGAAACACCATGGGGAGGAGATGGTGGCCACGCCTGACCATGCTGCTAGGCCTCAGCAACTCAGGCAGGGTGTGCACCCCGAGCACTTTGAGAAGGCGCTCAAAGCCCCCTGCCCATGGAGGGTAGGCGAAGCATCTCCTCAAGGACTATGCCACCATCAGGGGCTACATCTGTGGCAACCTTGACCAGTAGGGTAAGCCCAGAAGCCTGCCATGAAGGCCAGTGAGCAAACAGATGGCGCCTAGGAGGACGACGCCGAGTTCCCCGAGGTCAACCGCTGCCTCATGATCTTTAGGGGCTTAGAGGCATACAAGTCCCACCGGCAGTGCTGCATAACCGAGCAAGAGGTGAACGCCGTCCACACCCTTGCCACCCTGCCATAGCTCCGAAGGTCCCAGATGGCCATCACCTTCGACCAAGGATACCACCCTGACCATGTTCCTCACTTGAGATGCTACTCGCTCATGGTCAACCCAATCATGGGCACCACGCACCTCACCAAGGTGCTGATGGACGGAGGCAGCGGCCTCAACATACTCTATGCCAGCACCCTAGATAGGATGGGCATCCCATGAAGTAGCCTATGCCCTAGAAGACGCTGTTCTATGGGATCATCTTAGGGAAGGACACTGTGCCCCTCGGGCACATTTGGCAAAACATCGCCTTCGGCCACCAGACAACTTCTAGAAGGAGCCCAAATGTTTGAGGTGGTAGACTTCCCTAGCATCTACCATGCTCTCCTCGGGCGGCCATGCTGTTGACGGTTCTTAACTCATTTCATATACCGCCAACATTTATTTGAAATTCACTAAAAACAACACCAAGCTTAGAACTAGGGCTTTTAACTAATAATTTTCCACAAGTTTTGTGAGTTGTATCTTTCACATTAACAAACTCTTATACACACCAAAGTTGGGCCAAAAGAAGAGAGAAAACACTCATTCCATAATTTTGACCCAAACAAGCAAAGGAGAAAGAGAGAAATAGCTCACCAACATGACAAACCTAGATGCAAAACCAATGGAGAAGTGGCCTAGGACCAGCCAGAAGCCCACCTGCCTAAGGCGGTGGCCAGACAAGCAACCCAGGGTGTGGCCACACCCCTCGTGCGGCTGCACCGCCTCTGCCATAGCCCTAGCCCATCTTCGTCAGGCGGTACATTGAATGCACAGGGAGGTCGGTTGCATGGGGGCTTGCCTAAAATACACAAGCAAACCATCATACTTGGGCTATAAAAGGCGGAGGCCATGTGTCGGCATGAAATTCCATCCCATGCCGAGGGCACATGAGCAAGCCGAAAGGGTCCGCTCGATGGAGCTAGAGATCCACCTAGCTTCAACACAGGGATGGTCGATCCTGTGCACTCCTCCCGAAATGTGCCAATCAATCTGACCCTGCAATTGACAAGGAGAGAAAGCTAATCAATAACTTAAGGCAGAACGTGCTAGTGTTACCAGACAGTCCCAAATGTGCGGCTCTAAGAGCCAATATGAAAGGAGATTGACTAAATAGTCGATTCCAGCATACTCATAAGAATAAATCAGTTAAAGCTCATGGGGTGTGTAAGAAAAATCGGTTATCATTCAGGATGAACATCATTATTTTAGACAAATATTAGTCAATGGCAGTAAGATATCAACAATAATCAGTTTATGCTGAGCCAATGACTGCAAGTAACAAATCCCTTTTATATGAAGAAGCAACTCATCACCATTTAACCATTTAATAAAGATAAATCTAATGAACATATTAGATCTCATCTATTGCTATGACCAGTGGGGCATGAGGCAGAATCATGTAGGCCGTAGAAACAATAATAGATTTGATGACCCTAACTTATTACTAATATTCATGGGGCATGAGGTAGAATCATGCAGGCCATAATACAATAATAAGATCATGGGGCTAACATATCTTTCAACCTATCTTTACTTCAATGGTCGCGTGACGCGAACTGCATATGTGAAAGCACTTGATATCGGCTAAAACAGTCGATTCAGGCATAGCGCACAGTTAAAGTCATGCCCTATCAAGAATAGATCTACCAAATAACGATCCCCACTCCACGGTGCTAACAGTGGGGTGTGAGGCAGAATCACACAGGCCGTGATAACGGGCCATGGAATGGTTTTTTTAGCCAACAGATCTATTCAAGACTAGATATGCCTTAACCGAGCACTATGCACAATCAAGATTGACATAAAATAGCCGATAAAACATAACTCATCGTTTAAGACACAGATTAGATTAACCAACGATCGGTTAAACAGGATATAAGGCCAATCTATATCAATCCCAATCGGGCGAAGTGATATTGCTGTAATTAAATAAATAATGAAAGAAATAAGCAATATCGGTAACTTAATGAATCTATTCGAAGGACGCCACCCTTAGATAGAGCCGATAACTTTACCTTAATCTAGTTCGAGCAATGGAGGTCGATCGGATCAATGCAGCCATACTTGAACTAAACAAGAGTCGATAACTAGCTTATACTATAGTCACAGTGGAGGTCGACCGGATCGATGCAGCCATACGAACAAAAGTATAAGCCATGACGGTACTTACAGACAAGTCGGAGGTCGACCGGACCAATGCAGCCCTGCTTGCTGAAGAACACACCGAGATCTAGTCTACTCCTACTCCTACGGGGTGGCCGGAGCCGAAAAAAGTAAGTAACTTGTATTTGATTGATTGTGTGTCTTTTTTACAATAGCTGGGGTCCAATATTTATACCTGGGACCTACGCATGATTGCTACCTAAACACAACTCATCACAATTTTTGGCCTAAGAGAAAACATTCTGAATTTAAGATAACTTGGACCCTAATCTTTCCTTTTTGTAGAGTCCAACATGTTTTGTCCCGGCGCCGATTGTAGCCTTTGTCGTTATCTGCTGGTGCTATCTGAAGAAAGCCGATTCCCGTGTTGCATTCGAATCAGCTGATACTAGCCTACACACAATTGATTCCTTGATGACATGATCTTGGGAGCTCTCGAGTCCCTGTGATTCTTCTTCCAAATTTTGGTGTAAACACATGGCCCCTAATTTTGGGATAAAAGTAATTTTATTCCAAAATTATCACGTCTGTACCCCCGATAGGTCCACAGTCATGGGTAGAGAATCTTGATCTGGGGTCTACTGTTTGTCACCGTCTATGTCAACTCATGAGCCCATGCTCCAAAACTTTTACGAGAGCATCACTGCTTCACGGGCGCTTGGATCCATCCTTCCAGGCCGACTATAAAATGTCTATCCAACTCCGGTGAGAGCAACTCAACAATTTAGCTATGTTTCTCTTCCATCTTTTTCCTCGAGTGCCTCTGACTCCGCCGGACCCTCCATGGTCTATCTTTCTACAATGAAGATCTTGAGTGGTTAGAAGATTTTTTATGCATAGGGTCATTGTGTCGCTCATTTTAGCGCCTTGTCGAGCAAGAGGATCAGCTACTATGGTTAGAAGAATTCTTGTGATATCACCTGAGTCTTCTCTCCATGCTCGTAGAGCTGTTCTAGCATTTGCAAGGGCTAAAATGTGTGGACACCTTCCCCTTGTTTGTTCCATCAAACGCCCATCGGGAAAGCCATAGGCTTCTTTCCCATAGTTTCCCAGTCATCGAGAAATCAACTGGGCATCTGATAGGCGGGCGACCTTTCTCCTTCTCCTGGCACAATTCTATCAACGGGCCTATGTGACTTGAATCATGATGACCTTCGGCCTTGTGGGGACCCAGACTCCCTTCAATTCAAAGAAGCCTTGGTGGGTTGATCGCTGGTCAATGTAAACCTTTCGTATCCATCCCACGATATTTTGTGATTATGGGAAGCAATAAGTCCGAATCTGTTATTTCTTCGTTATCCGTCCCCTGAATTTCTAGAGTGTCGACCCGTTTCCGTATCTGACTTCAATTCCATACCCCCGGCGAAATCTATCTTCTCAGCTTCCTAGGCTATATATACGAGCCACGGCTGTGGATCGAAAAACAACCCACTTCGTCTCAAATATCTTGCGTCTTTAGTGTAGTTCTTGATTTTCCATAGGTTTGAGATCACGGAGAACAGCAAGAGGTATGCTCAGGAGGCCTACAACGGATCTATATCATTGCGCCAGCACCTTCATCGCCAAGAGGGTACAACTCGGGATGCTCCCATCGTTCTGGAGCAGAGGGCTGACTCTGCTCAGCCTTTGGGGTCATCTTCAGCACCAATTTGCCGCTAGCTCCCCCGCTATCCAAGGAGGTGGATCGACAATGATGATCTACTGGCCTCCATCGATCGGACTGATCAGAATCTTGCTAGCTGTCTCTCCCTCATAGAATCGACTCTGGCCATGATTCAAAGCCGATCACCCCCTGAGGCCAACTCGATGGGGGAAAGGTTGGCCAGGGCTGAAGCCAAAATCATAGGTGAGATGTCTACCACAATTTTTTGTCTCTTCTTAATTTTGCCCTCAAGATTTCTGATCATCCATTCCTTAAATCTTTTAGATCTAACTGCTTCAGCTGGAAAGCCTTCGATCAGCAGTGGAGCACACGGCAGGATTTGTCAATGCCAGGGGCGTTATTCTAGTGGTTCGCTTGCATGACATCCCGAACCGTGTTAGGGAGGTCGCTCTTCATGGCGTTCGTCATGGTGCTGCCATGGCGTTGGCTGCTGCACAAGCCCGCTTTGGCCACAATCTTCGGCTTCTTCCCCATGATTTTCCAGCCGTGGTGCAACCTGGGGATCATGAGTGCCTGGTCGAGGATTTCTTCAGTGCCGCCAACTCTGTAGCTTTCAACACCCAGGCCGATGATATAGTAAGCAAAGTGTTTTCCAACCCGTAGCTTGTAATAGGTGATATTTAGCAAACAATTTCCTCATCTTGAGTGATTTTCCTTTGCTTTGTACTTCATATTATATGCATCACTTTGTCTGTGTTTGCTTTGCTCCTATAGGCTATACACGTCGTACCGGCTTTTACCCCTTCGGGTTTATTTTTGCAGTAGAGGCGATACCTTTCTGATATTGGCTATTAGAGCTCATGACCGAACAAATCGGTTATTAAGTATTAATCCAAACACTAGGGTAATATTTCTTTAGATATTTCCCATTGATTGCTCTGCCAAATTCTTCCTCTCCTCTTAATGTTTCTAAAATATAAGCATTACCAGGCACACAACATTTGATCCGATAAGGTCCTTCCCAATTAGGTGACCATTTTTTGAACTTACTGTCCTTTGACCCGATCCGCAATTTCACTTTCCAGACCAAGTCTCCTTCAGAAAATTGCTTAATCTTGACCTTTTTATTGTAATATTTTGCAACCCTCAGTTTATTGGCTTTGATATTTTCAAGAGCATGCAGCCGAAGGCTACTCAAGTCCTCTAAGTCATCTATCATAAGATTCTTGTAGACTTCGGCTGACAAATCATTTTGCAATGTAACACCCCTCGATCCAGTCTGAACTTCCCAAGGAAGAACTGCATTATGGCCATACACAAGTTCATAAGGCGATGTTTCAGTCGATCCATGATAGGCCATCCTATATGCCCATAGTGCCTCATTAAGCGTTGAATGCCACTACTTTGGCTGTTCCTGAATCTTTTTCTTGATTAGCTTAATCATAATCTGATTAGATGCCTCTACCTGGCCATTAGCCTGACATAGTAAGGAGAAGAATTTAGTAGCTTGATTCCCATACTAGCAGCAAAATTTCTGAACTCTTCTGATGTGAACATTGTCCCTTGATCAGTAGTTATAGTTTGAGGAATCCCAAAATGATACACAATGTGCTCCTTGACAAAATCAACCATGTTCGCTGAGGTTACCATCTTCAAAGGAATTGCCTCAACCCATTTAGTGAAGTAATCTATTGCTACCAATATGAACTTATGTCCTTTGCTTGAGGGCAGAAAAATCTGGCCAATTAAATCAATTCACCAACCTCAAAACGGCCATGGCTTGATTATTGTATTCATGGCCGATGCAGGCGATTTCTGGATATTACCAAAACATTGACAGTCCTGGCACCCCTTGTAATATTCATAACAGTCTTCCTATATTGTTGGCCAGAAATATCCAGTTCTACGAATAATCCATTTCATCTTATAAGCCGATTGATGAGCTCCACATATCCCTTCATGCACCTCGCCCATCAACACCTTAGCTTCCTCTTGATTTAGGCATTTGAGCAATACTCCATCGACTGTTTTGTAATACAGCTGATCATCCAATAAAACATACTTAGTCGATTTATATCTTAGCTTTCTGGCAACTTTCTATGATGGATTTCTAAGGTAATCGGCTATTTCGACTCTCCAATCATCATTCAAGGTTTCACTATTTAGGACTTCTCAAAACACTCGGTATCCTAACGCACTTTGAGCTAGACGATTAGCTTCTTGGTTTTGTGCTCTTGGAATATGTTGGAAAGAGACATGAAGAAATTCTTTGAGCAACTTTTGGCACTCACCATAGTATCCTTTCAAAGTATCTTCTTTGCACTCATATAGGCCGATCAACTGATTAATAATTAACTATGAATCTCCAAATACTTCAATTGCTTCAGCCTTTACTTTGTGAAGAAGTTGAAGTCCCTTAAGAATAGCTTCATACTCTGCTTGGTTGTTGGTAATCATTAGTTCAGTTGGAAGAGCAAACTCAAAACTTTCCCCCCGAGGCGAAATAATAACAATACCAATGCCACCACCTTGCTTGCATGATGATCCATCAAAGAATAATGTCTAAGGCATCGGTTCTACATAATCAATGCTTGGCTTATGATGCTGGGTGACAAAATCCGTCATTATTTGTCCTTTGACTGCTTTAGCCAATTCGTACTTCAAGTCAAATTTCGATAACATGAGAATCCACTTTCCCACTCTCCCATTCAGTATTGGCATTGATAACATGTGCTTAATCACATCAGCCTTGGAAACAACCGTACATTCGATCGATAATAAGTAGTGTCGTAACTTAGTGCAAGAGAAATATAAGCACAAGCATAACTTTTCGGTGGGAGAATATCTTGTTTCCAGATCTAGGAGTCTTCTACTTAGATAGAAAACAACCCGCTCGCTTCCTTCGAACTCTTGCATTAAGGCCGATCCAATTGTTTTGTCATCAGCCGATTATACAACTTAAAAGGCTTACCTTGCTGAGGAGGGACCAGCACAGGTGGACATTTCATATACTCCTTTATCTCCTCAAATGCCATTTGTTGCACGTCACCCCATTTAAATTCTTGATCATTTTCAACTTCAACAAGGGAGAAAACGGTAGAACTCTCCCCGACAAATTCGAAATGAATCTCCTGATAAAATTAATCTTACCAAGCAAAGATTGTAACTCTGTTTTACTAGTCGGGGGCACTACTTCGTCAATTGCTTTCATGCTTTTCTGACCGACTTCGATTCCCCTCTCGTGGACCATAAAACCCAAGAATTGTCCAACTGATACTCCAAAAGCACACTTATTAGCATTCATCTTTAGGCCATGTTTTCTTGTGCATTCCAGAGTCTCCCGTAAATCAGCTAGATGTTCATTGTACCCCTTGGATTTTATCATCACATCATCAATGTAGATTTCAACAATCCTACCAATCAAATTATGAAAAATATAATTCATGGCCCTCTGATAAGTTGCACCGGCATTCTTCAGACCAAAAGTCATCACAACCCACCCAAATAAACCGATTGCGCTAGGGCACCTGAAAGCGGTCTTTGCTATGTCTTCTTCAGCCATGAAAATTTGATTATATCCTGCATTGCTGTCCATGAAGCTAATAACTTTGTGCCTAGCCGCTGCATCTACTAACATATTAGCTATCAGGATCGGATAACCATCCATGGGCATGGCTTTGTTCAGATCCCTGAAGTCGATGCAAACTCTTAATTTTCCATTCTTCTTATACATAGGGACAACATTCGATATCCACTCTGCATATCAGCATGATCGGATAAACTTTGCTTCTAGTAACCTTTCAGTCTTCTTTTTGATATCATCAAACACATTTGGGTTGAATGTCCTTAGAGCTTGTTTAAATGGTCGATATCTAAGTTTGATTGGCAACCGATGTTTAACAATTGATCGGTCTAGACCAGGCATCTCATAGTATTCCCAAGCAAAACAGTCTTTGAACTCCTTTAACAAACCAACTAACTCTCTCTTATACTTAGGATCCAACTTGGCACTTACATACGTCGGCCTAGGTCTATCTCCAGAACCAATATCTACTTCTTCCAATTCATTGGCTGACATGAAGCCATGTCCTAGTTTGCCATCTGTACCATCTATTGGATTATCCATTAAGACAAATTTTCAAAGCCGACTACTTGGATCGGTTGTTGGCTTTCATTATTGACTCTAATGAATCCTCCTTCCCATATCTTGCCAGAAAAGCATTCGAAGTCTCCTAATTCCCAAAAGACTGGATCGGCTGTTGCGATGCTCACAGACTCATCAGCGCGAACCAGTTCGACATTATCTCCATGCCATTGAATCAAACACTGATGCATGATCGATGGTACACAATAGTTCGCATGAATCCAATCACGACCAAGGAGCAAACTGTATGACCCTTTTACATTGATGATGAAGAATGTGGTGAGCAGAGTCTTACTCCTGATTGTTAGTTCGACATTCATTGCCCCATAGGTCTTGGACGCATTATCCCCAAAGTCCTTAAGCATCATGTCAGTCTCAATCAGATCTCCTGGTCCCTTGCTAAGTTTGTGAAAAGTGGTGTAAGGCATGAGATTGACAGAAGCACCTCCACCTACTAGCATCTTGTTCATCGGCTTCCCATCAACCAAACCTTTTACATATAAAGCCTTTAAGTGCTGATGCTTGACTGGTTTATCAAATATAGCCTGCTGTATAACTCGTTAGCTTGGCAACTATCACTTCATACTCCGATTCATCAAAATCTGAATAAACTTCTTGATCTACCGGAGTTCTAAATTCTGATGGCAACAGAAAAGAAATTTGAATATTAGTCGATGGTTGCTTTCTATCAGATGTTTGCTTAGTACGCCATACTTGAGGTTTACTGGATGCCTGAGCCTATTCCAACTCTCTATTCCTTAGGCGTTGCACCCTTCTTTTCTGGCTTCTTGTCAAACCTCCTGGACACCATTGGCCTTCCCACCAAACATATTTTCTCTCGTTACTTTCTTCTTCATAATCAGCCCAGTCTTGATCAACAACTCTTTTTCCAAGCCAATTATGAACATTTCTATTTTTTAAGCGCCGATCCATGTTATTATGATGATATGCATCTTGAGCATGGATCAACCTGCAGTTGGCTTGAGATTGCCTAAACTCCCAATATTGATCGCTGCACTCTGGACAGTCATTCCTAGTAGGCAATTTCAAACCTTCGTTCCAGCAATGTCTAAAGAAAGGACAATTCTAATGTGATTCAGCTTGTTTTCTTTCATACCTCTCTTTTTCCTGTTGACGCTAGTATTCTTGCTTTTCTAACCAACATTGATAATCCTTTTCCTTCTGCCGCTGCCATTTATTCAACATAATTTGAGATGTAACTCGTGGCTTTGTCGCCCCTTCTTTTGACGTTTCTCCCTGCTCATATCGGCTCTTTTGCTTATCACGACGTCTTTTAATTTCCTTGTATTCGTCGGCCGATATTTGCCTCTCAGGATCGACTGCCCTAGCTTCTCTTGATTTGGTTGATGTCAGGACCTTAGTCTTTCCTTTGAGCAGCCTAGCATCAACCATGTTTTGATCTCATGGGAAAGAATTATCATCAACTTTCATTTTTTGAGGCGTATCAAATTTGAGTCTTCCTTGCTAAATAGCCCTCTGTATATGCTGCCAAAAAATTCTGCATTCATTAGTGGAATGAGAAGTAGCGTTACGGAACTTGTAGAACTTCTTATTCTTCAACTGATCAGGGGGCAACATAACAAGATTATCGGGCAACTTGATCTGTCCCTTCTCAAGCAAGAAATCAAAGAGCTTGTCTGATTTTGTGATGTCAAAGGCATAGCTCTCCTCGACTCCTCTTCCCCAAGGATTTGGTACCATTACTGTCTTTTTTGCCCCAATTCCATTCAGCCATGGCAACCTCTTTTTCTTCATCTTCATAGCCGTCATCGACTGAGTATGGATTATAAGCTTCGGCCACTGTGGTACTCTTCTGGAATCGGGTATCTCTGCGCATACCCTGGAATTGGCTATTGAGCTCCGCCACTCGTTGAGCCAATTGACCCAAGTTGTCAAACTCTTGTCCCAGCAGTTTTCTTTCCATGTTGGTAGCATTTCTTGAACGGCCAAAGCAGCTAGCTGATCATCAACCAAGTTTAATGAGAAGCACAAATTTCTAGTCTCTCGGAACCTGTGAAGAAACTCAGTGCCCGATTCATTAGTTTTCTACCTTATAGTTGTCAAATCGGTGATCTTCTTTTCTCTAGTCCCAGTATAAAAATATGTATCAAATTTCTTTTCCAGATCAGCCCAATTGGTAATGGAGTTGACTAGCAGTGATGAAAACCAAGTGAAGGCTAGTCATGACAGTGATAGGGAGAAGAAACGAACTCGATGGGCCTCTTCAACGGATGCTTCGCCCAACTGTGTAAGATACCAACTGACATGTTCTATTGTGCTTGTGCTGTCTTGGCCAATGAACTTAGCAAACTTTGGGAGCCTATAATTTGTAGGAAGAGTGACCAAATCATACCATTCTAGATATGGGCGTTTGTATGAGAAGGTCAGCCCTTTTGGCTTCAGACCGAACTAATTCTTCATCATCTCGGTCACCTTTAGCAACAATTCATCAGCATGTGAATTTGGATTTCTCTACACTCGCTGACCCATCTTTGGATTGAAATCCCATGTGTCTTGATACCCTGGATTTGGAATCATGTGAAGGGTGTTATAATCTGTGCCATAATGAACCCCTATGGAATCTCTATCTACTAGGTCCTTTGCTGGTTTGCTGCTTGGAGTCTCTGGTTGTAGACATTAGGATCTATATCTCTATGGATCCTTTGAATTGATGGTGTTATTTTTTGAGCTGACGACGGTATGTGGTCTAATGTGCAAAACTAATCATCTGGTTCTGACCTTGCCCCGCCGGCTGTTGCACATGCTGCACTGACAATCTAGGATTATATTGTATCTGATTTGTAGTAACACCTTGAGCTTGTTTAGATGAACTCTGAACTGCCTAGACAACATGATTACCAGCTGGTGCTACTTCTTGATGGCTGGTACTGACTTGATTAGTCCCCTAGGTCGACGGATGTGGAATGTTGTAATAAGCCGGCCCAATCTGATCAACTAGAAACCCATGAAACACCTCTTTCATGGCATTGTTGAATTTGTCCAAGAAAGCTTCATTATGGCTTGAGATGGCATCACGAACATACTTGTTTATAGCTTTTGTGAAGAAACGTCTGTCTTCAATCTCATCTGCATCTATCTGCCCATGCAACAGAACTCTGGGTAGTGGATATTTCTGAATAATTGTATTGTCACGTGTTTTGGTGTAGGACAACAAACACTCGTTCTGAAATTCTTCTATAGCTTTGCCGATGATATATTTATCTCCATCAGGTAGGTCTTCATAATGTACCATAAGGATATCATTGTTGTTGTAAACCGCCATGGTGATTGTGGAGTCCCACTGGGCGTGCCAGAACGTGTGTTGGCACAAAATTTCGTCCCGTGCTGAGGGCACACGAGCAAGCCGGAAGGGTCCGCTCGATGGAGTTGGAGATCCGCCTAGCTTCAACGCAGAGATGGTTGATCCTATGCACTCCTCCCAAAACATGCCAATCAATTTGACCCTGCAATTGACAAGGAGAGAAAGCTAATTAGTAATTTAAGGCGAAACGTGCCGGTGTTACCAGATAGTCCCGAATGTGCAGCTCTGAGAGCCGATATGAAAGGAGATCGACTAAATAGTCAATTCCATCATACTCATAAGAATAAATTAGTTAAAGCTCATGGGGTTGTGTAAGAAAAATAGGTTATCATTCAGGATGAACATCATTATTTAGACAAATATTAGTCAATCACAGTAAGATATCAACAATAATCAGTTTATGCTAAGCCAATGACTGCAAGTAACCAAATCCCTTTTATATAAAGAAGCAGCTCATCACCATTTAACCATTTAATAAAGATAAATGTGATGAACATATTAGATCTCATCTATCGCTATGACCAGTGGGGCATGAGGCAGAATCATGCAGGCCGTAGAAACAACAATAGATTTGATGACCCTAACTTATTACTAATATCAGTGGGGCATAAGGCATAATCATGCAGGCCGTAATACAATAATAAGATCATGGGGCTAACACATCTTTCAATATATCTTTACTTCAACGGTCGCGTGACGCAAACTACATATGTGAAAGCACTCGATATCGACTAAAATAGCCTATTCAGGCATAGCGCACAGTTAAGGTCATGCCCTATCATGAACAGATCTACCAAATAACGATCCCTACTCCACGGTGCTAACAGTGGGGTGTGAGGCAGAATCACACAGGCTGTGATAATGGGCCATGGAACAGTTTTCATTAGCCAACAAATCTATTCAAGACCAGATATGCCTTAACCACGCATTATGCACGATCAAGATTGACATAAAATAGCCGATAAAACATAACTCATCATTTAAGATACAGATTAGATTAGATTAACAAACAATGGGTTAAACAGGATATAAAGCCGATCTAGATCAATCCCAATCGGGCGAAGTGATATTGCTGTAATTAAATAAATAATGAAAGCAATAACCAATATCGGTAACTTAATGAATCTATCCGAAGGACGCCACCCTTAGATAGAGCTGATAACTTGACCTTAATCTAGTTCGAGTAGTGGAGGTTGACCAGATTGATGCAGCCGTACTTGAACTAAATAAGAGTCGATAACTAGCTTATACCAGAGTCGCACTGGAGGTCGACCAGATCAATGCAGCCGTACGAACAGAAGTATAAGCCATGACGGTACTTACAGGTAAGCCAAAGGTCGGCTGGACTGATGTAGCCCTGCTCGCTGAAGAACTCGCCGAGATCTACTCTGCTCCTACTCCTAAGGGGTGGCCGGAGCCAAAAAAAGTAAGTAACTTGTATTTGATTGATTGTGTGTCTTTTTAACAATAGCCGGGGTCTAATATTTATACCCAGGACCTAGGCATGATTCCACCTAAGCATGACTCATCACAATTTTTGGCCTAAGAGAAAACATTCTTAATTTAAGATAACTTGGACCCTAATCTTTCCTTTTTGTAGAGTCCAACATGTTTTGTCCCGGCGCCGATCGTAGCCTTTGTCGTTATCGGCTGGCGCTATCTGAAGAAAGCCGATTCCCGTGTTGCATTTGAATTAGCTGATACTGGCATGCACGCACTTGATTCTTTGATGACATGATCTTGGGAGCTCTCGAGTCCGTGCGATTCTTCTTCCAAATTTTGGTGTAAACACCATGCCTTCCTCAAATCATGATATACACATTGGAGAAGAAGAGCAAGAGCATCTACATTTTCTTAGCTTCTAGCTAAACTAGCATAGGGAGTGAGAGAGGGAAGAGTTGGGGAAGTACTGGGGTTGTTGACTACCTCCACTAGTGTACTCGGTGCACTTAGCGGAAGGAGTGCTAGAGCTATCAGCTCCTCTACTTGTACCTCTATGATCATCTTATTACTTGGATTAAGAAGTTTGTTTTCATCTTTTGATATCAAGTTCTTAAGAAAGTTATCTTTGTTCATTATAAACTTGCGGGTTCGTTGTTCGTCCCTAGGGCAAATACTCTAGTAGAGGGCTCCTGATAAAGATGAAAGTTCCTGGCCAATGCTAGAATAGTGACCGGTAGCATAGATGTGGTGTCTATGCTAAAAGTCACCTTCGTTTGCCTCATATCCCATGGTTGAGGGGTAGGTGGCAGGTGGTGACAGCCCTATCCGTCCACTATAATCCCCCACGTTCGGATATGGCATAGAGCTATAGGCCGGTATCGCTTGGAAGACTAAGTGTAAGCCGGTGCCCGAAGCAAGTCTGTAGTGGCAAAGTTACCTTTTCTTTGGTTCTCTAATCCTTAGAAGAACCTCACTACTCGAGTTATCCTTCCTTTTGTTCTCCTAGGTAAACAAGCTAAGAGACTACTTACACCTTTGTTCCTTGTGGAAATACGATACCCTAAATACCAATGGGTGAAGTGCTACAACGATACTTCCATGTGTGCTTGTGGACTTTTTTGCTTACGCTAAGAAGCACGAACAAACATTTCTTGCACCATTGTCGGGGAACGGTCATCATTTTAGTCTCCAAACCTAGTTTGCCCGTGTATCCTTAGTTTTTACCTTTCTTTTCTTTTTATTCTTTTCCAATGGAGCAACCAACCATTCAAATCTTTCTACTCCGAAGGGCGAGTTCATAGAACCACCACAATCATCAAAGCCAATCACAGCTTCTAGTTATGTACTCCACCCTATCTTTGTAACCATGGTTCGGAACCAAACCTTCTTAGGGTTAGATTACGAAAACCCCCTATCACCACCAAACGGAGTTTGTGCAGCTCTGTGCTTGCCTGACCATTTTAGGCATGTCACAAGAAACACTACGATGGAAGTTGTTTCCTTTCTCTCTTGACGAGAGGGTGAAACAATGGCACACCCACAACATAGGGAAGGTAGCTGGAGATTGGGAAGAACTGAGAAATAGATTCTGTCTTGCTTTCTTCCCTATATCCTGAATTGCTCCCCTATGACAAGAGATCCTCAACTTCCAACAAAAAGAGAAGGAAACCATAGCTATAGCCTAGGACTGTTTTTCAATCCTATCAATGTCCGACCTAGACTTGTCTATAGCAAGCCACATGCTGCTATAGCATTTTTTGTTAGGTCTTAGCAAGGAGTCTACCCTATAGCTCAATATAGCTGCCAGAGGTTCTTTTACTCATAAAACCATGGCGGAAGGAGAAGCTCTCCTAGACCGCATTCTAGAGAACACTCCCGCGCTAGAACCCCTCCATGTAGAGCCTAAGCCTAACCATGAGGAAGTCTCTTTGGTTGAGGCCGAACCCAAACACCTCTATAGAGATCCAGAGGAAGGTTTCCAACCTTCAGACCTTCCATATTTCGAGAATGACTTTTTTGAGGATTTTGGTACACCTCAAAGTACTCATGCCAAAAGAGGCCACCAGTTCCTATCACTCCTCTTGAACCTTTAAACGAAGAATTCCTTAGGGAATCCATAAAGGAGTTGACTGCTATCATGAACAGTGAATGGGTGGAAGAGGTAGAGCGTTCTTCTGAAGAAATTTAGATTTGCGTCCCTCCTTCAAACATCAGATGCAAAGTCCATGGAACAATGGTGGATTTGCTTTACTCACCCATTGTTGGAGCAAATTTAATGTCTGCATCTTTTGCATCTGCCTACTTTGGCAATGAGCCCCTTGCTCTGACAAACAAATCTCTTTGAAATGATCCACGGTCCATCCTGAAAGGACATGAAATTCTGCACAACACTACAATTCATCATGATCATGTCATAATGGCTCTTGATTTCCATGTCTTTGACATTTAGGATTTTGACATCTTAATAGGGCACCCCTTAGAAAAGCTCTTTATGGAACCACCATCATCAGGGGATCTAAAAATAAAGTTGGGGAGAGACACTTTTTCCATTCCAATCACTCAAGCCAAAAACTCGGTGGCAGAATCTCTCTGTGATCCAAAGCTACCCAAGGAAGTTATGTCGGTTTTACCCTTTAATTCCCCTTGGTCATCCTTAGAAAAAGATGCAAAAACTCTTCATAGTAGAAGAGGATAACTTAGGCGAAACCATTGATCTTCCTCAGGAGGAAGCATCGACATGACCTCCGGTTGTGCTAAAACCCCTACCCGCTGGCCTATGTTATGCTTTCTTGAAAGGCGACAAAGAAACTCATGTAATCATAAGTGACAAGCTTACTGATGAGGAGACGTTATGTAACACCTCGGGTGTTTTAAATACTAAAACAGGACATGTCATCATATGCATTGCAAAGCATGTGGTCATATTGAGAACTTTGATATGCATTCACTAAAACAAGTATACATTTGTGTCATAAGTGTTGCCTTGTAGTGTTTGAATCATGTTCCAAGTTTTGTTTCGATTTGGATTTTCGAAAACCCTAATTTCGGCCATTAAGTTTTGACCTAGAAAACCCATTTCAAAATCGAAGCACATTTTGGGGTTGAGCCTTAAAGAAAAAAATGTAGAGCTTGTTGAGTTGTACAAAGTTTGTTTTTGGAGTTTTGAAAGTTGTTTAGAAAAATTTGAAGTAATTTGAAAAGGCGAAATGTACTTAAAGTGTCCCCTTTTGAATTCAAATTTGCATTTCAAAATGTAGACCGAATTTGGGTATGGGTATAAAAGAAAAGTTGTAGAGCTTTGAATTTTGAACAACTTTTATTTTTGGAGATTTTTGAGTTGTTACATAAATTTGGGAGTAATTTGGATTTTAAAACGAATGGCAATTTGGTAAAAAAGTTGAACAGTACCGTCGGGCAGCTGTCACCGTCGGTGAGCATCCTTTGGCTTCCAGTCGTGGTCGTGGCCATCTTTGGCATCGCACTGGCGCGGTGAAGACCGTGGCATGGCTTCTTCTTGCTTCTGAGCCATGTTATAAAGGTTGAGACGCCGTCGTCGTCGTTTTTCTTCCTCCTCTGTTTTCTCCCGCCGCCATCGCCATAATTCCGTTGAGCTTCACTGTCGCCGTAGCGCCTTCCCGTCTTCAGCAAAGCTTGCCACAGCTTCGCCTAGTCCTTGCGCACCCAACCAACCAACTCTGGTTGCTTGTCTTTGCCGGGAACTCGCTGTGCGTCGTTTTCTTCCTCGCGGTCGGCAGCGTCTCCGTCGAGCGAGCACTGTCGTGGCCAGCGCGCTGCGGTGAGCCTCTGTCCTTGCTCGGTGTTGTTAAAGCTTTACTTGGATGCCGTGGTGCTTAATCCCTTATTGCTTGACCAATTTGTCCACCACAGCCACCGGGACTTCACCATCGACGTTGCTCGCGCTGCCGCAGCTGCTGTGATCATCGACCCATCTCTCCGCTGCTACTTCAGCCCCGTTCTTTGCTCCAGCGTGATCAGGGTGAGCTCCTGAGTCTTCCTGTGCTGTTTGTTTAATCGCTACCGGGCTCCTATCGCCGGCATAGCGTCGCCGAGCCGCCACATCCGCCATGGCCAGTGTCAAGCTCGAACCTCGTTGTATTTGCTCAAGCTAGTGACTCCAATTGATGCGTTGGGCTGTGGGGAATGTGTTGGTACCGTCGCCGTGGTCGGAGGTCTCACCGGCGGCGAGTTATCGCTGGTCAGAGCCATCGCCGCCGTGGTCAACGCGCGGAGGTCGGGGATGACAGGTGGGGTCACCTTGTCAGTGAGCGGGTGATTTGAAAAATGATTTCTCCTTTTTCAGAAATGAATGAATAGTGTCTGTTTTTGTTATTTTTATGTAGATTTGTTTGGAGCTCCACAAATTATGAAAATTTTTGTGTGACCTCTTTGTGATGTATATTATTTAGGAAAAATATGAAATGTTGTTTTTCAGTACTTTTTGAATGTGGTAAAAATTGCTCAATTAATTAATAAATGAGTTTCCATGATTTTTCTAGACTTATTTATTTATCCAAAAATTATGAAAATTGTTTTGCCGCTTAGTTACCATGTGATGAACATTTACAAAAATTTTGAGGTCAATTGGAACAAGTTGATTTATTTCATAATTCTTAATTAAATAATTAATTCATAAAAGTAAATAGTAACCTTTCATGATTTAGGTTTTGATTGAGTAATGTCCTTGGGTCATTAGTTGGTAATGATCCTTGGAAATTGATGTATGTGTTACGAAAAAGGTTTAGTTAGTTTGACTTGTAACTGTATAGCGAAGGAAAGTTGTATTCAAGTTGTTAATTTTTGCATCCATCATCGAGCATCATGTTTTATATTTCGCATCATGTTAAACATGGCATTGTTACTACGTGTAGTGAAAGAAGGTCAGCACGTGGTAGTTAATCAAGTAGTTGAGGAGGTTGATCCGTCTGTGGAGGTCGGGTTGGATATTTGTGGTGCGACTCCGGGACTAGACTTTTCCATCAACGAAGGCAAGCCCCGGATGCATTTAAACCTACCTTGTGTTTTTCAAATTGATTTCGCTTTTGCTTTTCTTTACTGCATTAAGTGATTAGGAGTTAAGTGAAAACCTAATTGGTGCATTATTAACCTTGTTTTTCCATATCTACCTTGTTACCAGTTTTAATTCGTATATGCCTAGTTATGCTTAGCTATGCTTAGAATGATGAAAGTCGGGTGATTACCTGTCACCTACAAGTTTTAAATGGAACTTTGGTTACTTATGTTATCATGTGATATGGGAATGTGGAGTAATAAATCTAGACCGGGCGGACTCGGTGTGTGTGAGCCACAAAACATGGAGGTCTTGTGAGCAGGTTCTTTCCGCCTATGTCGATTAAGGCCCGTACCGTTGTTGAACTGTGTGCGATGAGACTTTGTAGTACTAACCACATACTCCGGTAAGCCTTAACTTGGCTATTCTGTTACGAGAATGGCTACTCGCGCACTGGGAGTGGAGAGATGGTGGGAATAGCGTGTACCCACGTGGCATTGGGCTGGATTTGTGGAGTACTATATTCTCGGGTGGCGCGGACCCGTTCTTGTTTTAGAGGATCCGAGGGTAGGTTGATATTTGTAAGTCGGGGACCAACATATGTCGTGTGGTCTAAAATTCCTAGCTGGGTTTTTAATCGGTTTGAATCATCGTTGCTCCTCGGTTATGGAGACTCACTTCTCTGTTCATCATCGTAGTATTAATAACTAGAACTTGAGGATGGTTTGAGAAAGTGTTGGATACGAAGTTTCATGATCTTTATACGGATTGTGTCAGCTTTGTATATGATCATATGAAGTTTTAAATGTTGATGTATAGAATTTTATTCAAAAGCTTTTACGCAAAAGAACTTTGATTAATGCTAAAGCCATGCCTTGAATCCCTGAACCTGCATTCTTAAATTCTATCAGTTTTTATTTTCCTTTAAGTCTTGTTGAGTACTTTTGTACTCAGGGTTCGTTGACCCTTGTTGCAGGTGAGGCTCATGAGCAGATCTATTTTGGATCGTGTTGCATGACTGTTGTTCAATGCGATGATGATAAGTAAATGTGTGGCTCTTGGGCAGGGCAACTTATTTGTGTGTTCCATAATATGTTATAATGCCACTCCACTACTACGTTTTGTATTATTAACCGAACTTAGTTGTATGATTTGAAACAAATGGTTTGTAAACTATGTTATTGTTAGACTTCCACTATGTTTTACTCTAGTGTAGATATTTGAATAAATATTGTATTCTACAATGACTCTGTAATGTGATCCTGCTCGGAAATCGTGGATCATTCGGGGTTCCCCGAGGACACCCGATAGTCTTCTTAAGTTATCAGGAACATATGCATAGTTGTCAGAGGTCGTCGGACAGTGACAGGTGTATGTGGGCCCTATAATTTAGGAGGTTCTGCCACAGAATGGTATCAGAGTGATCATTACAAAGTCTTTGTCGAATTGGTTTACAAAAACTTCAAAATGAATTATGATGACTAAATTTAACTTGTTAATTTAGTCCAAATTGCTTCTAACTTATCTAATTTCTTTCTCACCATTCCTTATTTGATTAAAAAAGTTTTGTGTGGAGTAGTAATCTTACTATGCCCTATATAAAAACAATTGTTGTTTATGTTCATTATAAGCTTTGATTTTTGTTCGTAAGAACGATTCATGCATCATGATTAATTCACTCGTTACTTCCTTCACCTCTGAGTCTAGGTTGGGTAGTGAGTATGGGTTTAGTTGTGTAGTCCACCCTTGCTGCTCTTGAGACTGATGTCAGATTGTCTTACTGGGATTAAACTTGCTTCCTATAGTATGGCTCGTACCAAGAAGACACCCCGTAAATCCACTAGACCCAAAGGAGTTCCTCGTCACCAACTTGCCCTTAGGAATGACGGTGCTAGCGGTAGCAGCTCTAGGCCTGATCCCCAGGCAGAGATATAGAAGATTTCTGCAGAGTTAGCACAAGCTACTAGAGATAGGGCCTTGGATGTCATCCAGGTAGGAGAACTACAGGGTCAATTGAGGTGTCTCACCGCCGCTCACAGGAACTGGGAACGCATGTTAGTTCGTATGGTGGAAGGAAGAAATGAAGCTTGGCATAGAGAAAATGTAGCTAGAGCTAGAACTCATGAGCTAGAATTCTATGTAGAAGATTTAGAAGAACATAATACTTATCTGCATGAGGAAGTTCATAGGCTAAGCAATCTCCTAGATCCAAATCATGAACCCCAAGCTGATGCAATGGACCCCGGTGTCATCCTTGCCGATGATAGCAAATCGGAAGAGGAGGAAGAAGAAGATCCTGAAGAATTAGTAATGATCGATGAAAGTGATAATGAGGGCGGAAATATTTCCAGAATGGATACCGAGCCCAAAGTTTGAAGTGATCAATAAGACGAGTAGAGTTGTATAATAGTTAGTTCTAGTTAAAGTTGTAGTTTTGTTTAGATGCGGGTTTGTGTTTATATTAGTAAACCCTATGTAATGTGTCTAGAGTAAGCTTTTGTTGCGATTCAATAAAGACTTGTGAGTAAAGTTTGGTTTGTTATGAGCAGATGTGTCGTACGCGGGGGTCGTATATTCCTGGTACTTCACAAGATGAGAACGGTATTCTAGATCTGCCACCAGTTCCAACAAATCTGGCTGATGCTATAGCCGCACTTATCAATGTGACTGTTGAAAATTCTCGTTTGCTTCATGAGATGGCTCAAAGTAATCAGAATCAGATGCAAGGAAATCGTGGTCACCATCATAACAGGCAGGAGGCTACATATGTTGATTTTACAGACACAAGGCCACCGGTGTTCACCAAGGCAGATGAACCACTCGAGGTTGACGATTGGCTTCGAACCATGGAGCAGAAATTTGATCTCATTCCATGCATGGAGTTTCAGAAACCAATCTTTGCTGCCCAGCAACTTAGAGGTGCAGCCGGTGCTTGGTATGCAAATCTTATGGCCATGCAACCCGCAGGTGTTCCGTTAACTTGGACAGAGTTTCGTACTGCTTTTAGAGCCCATTATATCCCAAAGGGAGTTATGGCTATGAAGCTAGATGAATTCCTTGCTTTGAAGCAAGGGGATCAGATGGTTATGCAGTATGTGGGAAGATTCAATCATCTGTCGTAGTATGCATCTGAACATGTCAACATAGATGCCAAGAAAAATAAATGGTTCATGAGAGGTCTGAATACCGAACTACAGACTATGATGACAACTTGTACCAATGTCACTTATCATGAGGCAGTGAATATTGCAATTGCTTCAGAGGCAAAGTATCGGTAGCATAAGGAGCTGAAGAAGAAAAAGAGTATGCCGTCTGGATCTTTTGGGGGAAATCAAAAGAGGCAGAGGGTGATTTATCATCTAGTAAATCATAATCGCCCTCCTTATCATCCGCCGCAGTTTTAAGCCGGTCAACAATCAAATGTCTGCCCTGCTACAACTTATCAGAATCCACAACTGACAAATGCTTCTAGGGTTTCTGCTCCAACACCCTAGGGTCATAAGTATCCCTGTTTCAATTGTGGCAAGCCTGGTCATTTCTCGAGGGAATGTCCATATCCAAGGCAATCTAATCCAAATTATCAGAAGGCCCCTGTAAATCAACAACAGGGTCAGGCACAGAACAAGAATAACAATCAGAATGCTCAGAAAGGCAAAGATGAAAGGAAGACAGGACGGGTGTTCTATATTCAAGCAGGGGAAATTCCAGAAGGGGAGCCAGTGATGATGGGTATGTTTCCTGTTGCCAATCACCCTACAGTTATACTTTTTGATTCGGGTGCATCTCATTCATTCATCAATAGAACATTTGTGGTAAAGCATGAGATTTCAATTGGGGCAACAAAGGAAAATTTCTTTATACAGTCGCCCGAGGGACGTCTGTGTACTAAGGAAATGGTATACTAGGTACCCATAAACCTAGGTGGGCATATTTTTCCCACTACCATGATTATCCTAAAGGATCAGGATATAGATGTAATTTTGGGAATGAATTGGATGTATCAGCATAAGGCTATTATAGATGCTTTGAATAGAACTATAAGGGTGAGTTTGCCAAATAGTAATTCTCAACTTCTCATCCAACTTCCAACTTTGAGAAGATCAGTGGGCAAAGCTTGTGCAGCTGCTGTCAAGGAGATTAGAGATATCCCAGTAGTGTGTGAATTTCCTGATGTGTTTCCTAAAGATTTACCTGGTCTACCACCTGATAGGGATGTCCAGTTTAACATAGAGTTGAAACCTAGAACAGCTCCGATTTCTCGGAGAGCTTATAGGATGCCACCTAAGGAGTTAGCCGAGTTGAAAACTCAGTTGCAAGAATTGATTGTCCAACCTAGTTCATCACCTTAGGGATGTTCGGCAATTTTTGTGAAAAAGAAAGATGAGACCCTATGTGTCAACTATCGTCTGTTGAATGAAGTGACCATCAAGAATAAGTATCCCTTACCTCGAATAGATTTGCTTTTTGATCAACTGGCCGGTGCCAAAGTTTTCTCCAAGATAGATTTGAGGTTGGGATATCACCAAATCAAGATAAAGCCTGAAGATATTCCCAAAACGGCATTTACCACAAGATATGTATTATATGAATACTTGGTAATGTCTTTTGGTTTGACAAACGCTCTAGCTCATTTCATGTATCTGATGAATTCAGTATTCATGCCTGAGCTAGAAAAGTTTGTAGTGGTGTTTATTGATAACATCTTAGTGTATTCCAAGAACAAGACCGAACATGCGGAACATCTCAGAATTGTTCTGACCCGCTTGAGAGAACATCAACTATATGCCAAGTTCAGCAAATGTGATTTTTGGCTGAAGGAAGTACAATTTCTTGGACATGTCTTGTCAGCTGAAGGCGTTGCAGTTGATCCAAGCAAAGTGCAGGATGTGCTTTATTGGAAACCGCCAACCACAGTTCATCAGGTTTGGAGTTTTCTAGGATTGGCGGGGTATTACCGTCGGTTTATTCTAGATTTCTCTAAAGTATCAAAGTCCATTACTAAGTTGTTGAAGAACCAAGTCAAGCTTGTCTGGTCATCTGATTGTGAAGAAGCTTTCCAGACTTTGAAGAGACTGTTGACCACTGCCCCAGTATTAGCCCAACCTGATATCAAGAAGTTGTTTGATGTTTATTGTGATGCTTCGGGTATTGGTATTGGATGTGTATTGATGCAAGAAGGCAGAGTCATTGCTTATGCATCCAGGCAACTTAAGCAACATGAAGAACACTATCCGACTCATGATCTGGAATTAGCAGCTGTTGTCCATGCTCTAAAGATTTGGCGGCATTACCTACTTGGTAATACGTGCCATATTTATACAGACCACAAGAGTTTAAAGTATATCTTTACTCAGTCAGAATTGAACATGTGACAAAGAAGATGGTTAGAACTGATTAAAGATTATGACTTGGAAGTACATTATCACCCTGGCAAAGCAAATGTGGTTGCAGATGCCCTTAGTTGAAAAAGTTATTGCAATTGTCTGGCAATGAGAACAATGGGATTGACTTTATGTCAAGAGATGGAGAAGTTGAATGTAATTCAACAAGGTAGTTTGACCAACATAATGGTTGAAGCCACTATTCGAGATCAAGTTATTGCTGCTCAAAAAGAAAACAAGGGTGTAGCCCATATCAAGGAAAGAGTCAGGAATGGAAAAGCGGAATGCTTGAGCATAGATGATGAAGGTGTGTTATGGTTCAAGGATTGCCTGGTGGTACCAAAGGTTCCTGAGTTGCGGCAGTCAATTCTGGAAGAGGCACATGCTACTAGGTTATCTATCCATCCGGGAAGTAACAAGATGTACCATGACTTGAAACAAAAGTTTTGGTGGACCAAAATGAAGATAGAGATTGCTAGATACATAGCAAAGTGTGATACTTGTTAAAAGGTGAAAGCTATACATTTGAGGTCTGCTGGTGAATTACAACCATTACCTATTCCATCTTGGAAGTGGGAGGACATTAGTATGGACTTTATTGTTGGTCTACCCAAGACATCAAAGGGGTTCGACTCAATATGGGTTATTGTAGATCGACTAACCAAGTCAGCACATTTTTTTCCAGTCCAGAATACATATCCCACTATACGGTATGCCAAGATGTATTTAGAGCGAATTGTGAGTTTGCATGGAGTACAAAAGACCATTGTGTCAGATAGGGGTACATAGTTTGTCTCTAGTTTTTGGAAACAATTGCATTCTTCGTTGGGAACCAAGCTCCTATATAGTATAGCTTATCATCCGCAGACTGATGGACAGATGGAAAGAGTCAATCAAGTGCTTGAAGATATGTTAAGGTGTTGTGTCCTTAACTATTCCAACAAGTTGGATGAATGCTTATCTTTGGCCGAATTCTCATACAATAATAGTTATCAAGAGAGTATTAGGATGGCTCCATTTGAAGCACTCTATGGTCGTAGATGCAGAACATCGCTGAGTTGGTCTGAACCTAGAGAAAGAAGGTTCTTTGGAGTTGACCTTGTGGAAGAAACAGAAGACAAGGTTAGGCAAATACAAAGTAATTTGAAGATAGCTCAGTCCCAACAAAAGAGTTAATCTGAAAGTATCACCAATGAAGGGAGTTAATCGTTTTGGTGTTAAAGGCAAGTTGGCACCTCGATATATTGGACCCTTTCAAATTTTGGAGAGGTATGGAAAAGTGGCATATCGCTTGAAATTACCAGAACATCTCGCAGCGGTACATGATGTGTTCCATGTTTCTCAATTGAAGAAGTGTCTCCGAGTGCCTGAGCAGAATGTTGAGGTTGAAGGAGTGGAACTTGAACCAGATTTAACTTATTTCGAATATCCTATCCGAGTTTTGGATTAGAAAGATCGTGTTACTCGAAGGAGGACAATCAAGTTCTACAAGATACAATGGAATCAATATTCAGAAGAAGAAGCTACTTGGGAATCCGAAGATTACTTGTTAGAAAAGTTTCCAGAGTTTCTTGCGTCAATATAGAAGAATGTTAGTTTTGATTTGTGTTGCGAACTCTGTTTGTAAAGGGACCTCAGCTGTTTTATGAACAAGTTGTGAAGGTTTTTGGATTGACACATTTCTTTTTCCATTACTTACCCTATGACTTTGAATCTCGGGACGAGATTTTTTTAGGGGAAAGGATTGTAACACCTCGGGTGTTTTAAATACTAAAACAGGACATGTCATCATATGCATTGCAAAGCATGTGGTCATATTGAGAACTTTGATATGCATTCACTAAAACAAGTTTACATTTGTATTATAAGTGTTGCAAGTTTTGTTTGGATTGGGATTTTCGAAAACCCTAATTTCGGCCTTTAAGTTTTGACCTGGAAAACCCATTTCAAAATCAAAGCACATTTTGGGGTTGAGCCTTAAAGCAAAAATGTAGAGCTTGTTGAGTTGTACAAAGTTTGTTTTTGAAGTTTTCAAAGTTGTTTAGAAAAATTTGAAGTAATTTGAAAAGGCTAAATGTACTTAAAGTGTCCCCTTTTGAATTCAAATTTGCATTTCAAAATGTAGACCGAATTTGGGTATGGGTATAAAAGAAAAGTTGTAGAGCTTTGAATTTTGAACAACTTTTATTTTTGGAGATTTTTGAGTTGTTACATACATTTGGGAGTAATTTAGATTTTAAAATGAATGGCAATTTGGTAAATAAGTTGAATAGTACCGTCGGGCAGCTGTCACCGTCGGTGAGCTTCTTTGGCCATCTTTGGCGTCGCACTGGCGCAGTGAAGACCATGGCGTGGCTTCTTCTTGCTTCTGAGCCGCGTTATAAAGGCCGAGACGCCGTCGTTGTCGTTTTTCTTCCTCCTATGTTTTCTCCCGCCGCCATCGCCATAACTCCGTTGAGCTTCACCATCGCCGTAGCGCCTTCCCGCCTTTGGCAAAGCTTGCCACAGCTTCGCCTAGTCCTTGTGCACCTAGCTAACCAACTCTGGTCGCTTGTCTTCACCGGGAACTCGCTGTGCGTCGTTTTCTTCCTCGCGGTCGGCAGCGTCTCCATCGAGCGAGCACTGTCGTGGCCAGCGCGCTGCGGTGAGCCTCTGTCCTTGCTTGGTGTTGTTAAAGCTTCACTTGGATGCCATGGTGCCTAATCCCTTATTGCTTGACCAATTTGTCCACCATAGCCACCGAGACTTCACCGTCGACGTTGCTCGCTCCGCCACAGCTGCTGTGATCATCGACCTGTCTCTCCGCTGCTCCTTCGGCCCCATTCTTTGCTCCAGCGTGATCGGGGTGAGCTCCTGAGTCTTCCTGTGCTGTTTGTTTAATCGCTACCGGGCTCCTGTCACTGGCGTAGCGTCACCGAGCCGCCACATCCGCCATGGCCGGTGTCAAGCTCGAATCTCGCTGTATTTGCTCAAGCTAGTGACTCCAATCGATGCGTTGGGTTGTGGGGAATGTGTTGGTGCCGTCGCCGTGGCCGGAGGTCTCACCAGCGGTGAGTTATCGCTGGTCAGAGCCGTCGCCGCCGTGGTCAACGCACGGAGGTTGGGGATGACTAGTGGGGTCACCTTGTTAGTGAGCGGGTGATTTGAAAAATGATTTTTCCTTTTTAGAAATGAATGAATAGTGTCTGTTTTTGTTATTTTTGTGTAGATTTATTTGGAGATCCAAAAATTATGAAAGTTTTTGTGTGACCTCTTTGTGATGTATATTATTTAGGAAAAATATGAAATGTTGTTTTTCAGTAATTTTTGAATGTGGTAAAAATTGCTCAATTAATTAATAAATGAGTTTCCATGATTTTTCTAGGCTTATTTATTTATCCAAAAATTATGAAAATTGTTTTGCTGCTTAGTTACCATGTGATGAACATTTACAAAAATTTTGAGGTCAATTGGAACAAGTTGATTTATTTCATAATTCTTAATTAAATAATTAATTCATAAAAGCAAATAGTAACCTTTCATGATTTAGGTTTTGATTGAATTTTTGATTGAGTAATGTCCTTGGGTCATTAGTTGGTAATGATCCTTGGCAGTTGATGTATGTGTTACGAAAAAGGTTTAGTTAGTTTGACTTCTAACTGTATAGCGAAGGAAAGTTGTATTGAAGTTGTTAATTTTTGCATCCATCATCGAGCATCATGTTTTATATTTCGCATCATGTTAAACATGGCATTGTTACTACGTGTAATGAACGAAGGTGAGCATGTGGTAGTTAATCAAGTAGTTGAGGAGGTTGATCCGTCTGTGGAGGTCGGGTTGGATATTTGTGGTGCGACTCCAGAACTAGACTTTTCCGTCAACGAAGGCAAGCCCCAGATGCATTTAAACCTACCTTGTGTTTTACAAATTGATTTCGCTTTTGCTTTTCTTTACTGCATTAAGTGATTAGGAGTTAAGTGAAAACCTAATTGGTGCATTATTAACCTTGTTTTTCCATATCTACCTTGTTACCAGTTTTAATTCGTATATGCCTAGTTATGCTTAGAACGATGAAAGTTGGGTGATTACCTGTCACCTATAAGTTTTAAATGGAACTTTGGTTACTTATGTTATCATGTGATATGGGAATGTGGAGTAATAAATCTAGACCGGGCGGACTCGGTGTGTGTGAGCCATAAGACATGGAGGTCTTGTGAGCGGGTTCTTTCCGCCTGTGTCGATTAAGGCCCGTACCGTTGTTGAACTGTGTGTGGTGAGACTTTGTAGTACTAACCACATACTCCGGTAAGCCTTAACTTGGCTATTCTATTACGAGAATGGCTACTCGCGCACTGGGAGTGGAGAGATGGCGGGAATAGCGTGTACCCACGTGGCATTGGGCTGGATTGGTGGAGTACTGTATTCTCGGGTGGTGCGGACTAGTTCTTGTTTTAGAGGATCTGAGGGTAGCTTGATATATGTAAGTCGGGGACCTACATATGTCGTGTGGTCTAGAATTCGTAGCTGGGTTTTTAATCGGTTCGAATCGTCGTTGCTCCTCGGTTATGGAGACTCACTTCTCTGTTCATCATCGTAGGATTAATAACTGGAACTTGAGGATGGTTTGAGAAAGTGTTGGATACGAAGTTTCATGATCTTTATACGGATCGTGTCAGCTTTGTATATGATCGTATGAAGTTTTAAATGTTGATGTATAGAATTTTATTAAAAAGCTTTTATGCAAAAGAACTTTGATTATTGCTTAAGCCATGCCTTGAATCCCTGAACCTGCATTCTTAAGTTCTATCAGTTTTTATTTTCGGTTAAGTCTTGTTGAGTACTTTTGTACTCAGGGTTCATTGACCCTTGTTGCAGGTGAGGCTCGTGAGCAGATCTATTTTCGATCATGCTGCATGACTGTTGTTCAATGCGATGACGATAAGTAAATGTGTGGCTCTTGGGCAGGTCAACTTATTTGTGTGTTCTGTAATATGTTATAATGCCACTCCACTACTATGTTTTGTATTATTAACTGAACTTAGTTGTATGATTTGAAACAAATGGTTTGTAAACTATGTTACTGTAAAACTTCCGCTATGTTTTACTCTGGTGTAGATATTTGAATAAATGTTGTATTCTGCAATGACTTTGTAATGTGATCCTGCTCGGAAATCGTGGATGATTTGGGGTTCCTCGAGGACACCCGACAGTCTTCTTAAGTTACCAGGAACATATGCATAGTTGTCAGAGGTCGTCGGACAGTGACAGGTGCATGTGGGCCCTATAATTTAGGAGGTTCTGCCACACGTCCAAACTCATCGCTATTGTAGAAAAAACATAGGGCAGTCTTCAGGTATTCTTTGCAAGATCTCAAGGGGATTAGCCAAACTCTTTGTACCCACTGCATTCTGATAGACCCTTCGAGTACACCATCTCGAGAGCCTTAGCGTAGGCTCAATAATGCATTGAGGGAAGTCGTGAAGAAGGAAGTCCTCAAACTTCTTCATGTTAGAATAATCTATCTCGTACCATATAGCGACTGGTTTAGTCCCGTCCAAGTGGTACCCAATAAAGGAAGAATAATGGTCATCGAAAACAATAAAAATGAGCTAATCCCACAATGAACTGTCACGGGGTGGAGAATGTGTATGGACTACCGAAAACTCAAAGCGGCAACAAAGAAAGACCACTTTCCACTGCCTTTCATTGATGAAATGTTAGAGCGGTTGGCGAAGCATTCTTTCTTTTGTTTCGTCGATGGGTATTCAGGGTATCATTAGATTCCCATCCACCCTGATGATCAAAGCAAGACAACCTTCACATGCCTATATGGAACATACGCTTATCGCAGAATGTCGATCGGGTTGTGTAATGCACACGCTTCATTCCAACGGTGCATGATGTCTATTTTCTCAGACATGATAGAAGAAATCTTGGAGGTTTTCATGGATGACTTTTCAGTCTATGGCAAAACATTTGACCACTGTCTAGAGAATCTAGACAAAGTCTTGCAATAATGCCAAGAAAATGACCTGGTACTTAATTGGGAAAAGTGCCATTTCATGGTCCGTGAAGGCATCATTCTTGGGCGTCTTGTGTCCAAAAGGGGGATTAAGGTAGACAAAGCTAAGATCGAAGTTATTGAGCAATTACCACCCCCAATGAACATAAAAGGGATCCATAGCTTCCTAGGTCATGCGGGGTTCTATAGATGATTCATCAAAGACTTTTCACAAATCTTTAGACCCCTTATGAACCTACTAGCTAAGGATGCACCTTTTGAGTTCACATATGAGTGCTTAAATGCTTTCCACACTCTTAAGAAGGCACTCATCTCAGCGCCAATCATCCAACCACCCGATTGGTCGCTACCATTTGAGATCATGTGTGATGCTAGTGACTATGTTGTTGGTGCAGTCCTTGGCCAAACAAAAGAGAAGAAGCATCATGCAATCGTGTATGCTAGCAAAATGCTAATAGGAGTGCAGCTTAGCTATGCAACTACTGAAAAAGAGCTTCTTGCAATCGTTTTTGCTATTGATAAATTCAGATCTTACTTAGTTGGAGCAAAAGTTATTAGGTACACTAATCATGCTGCATTAAAATATTTGCTCACTAAGAAAGATGCAAAACCATGCTTAATAAGATTGATTCTCTTACTCCAAGAATTTGACTTTGAAATAAAAGATAAAAAGGGAGTAGAGAATACCATTGTAGATCATGTGTCACGCATGCAAGTCACTAACATGCAGGAACTACCAGTTAACAACTTCCTACGCAATGACATGCTGCTCAAGGTGACGGACTCCAACCCGTGGTATGCAAACATCATGAACTTAGTGGTTTGCAGGCTATGTACCACCGGGTGAAAATAGGAGAAAATTGCAAGTTCAAAGTTGATGCACCTTTGGGATGATCCGTATCTATACCTGGTATGCTCAGATGGCTTATTCAGGAGGTGCGTGCCAATGGCAGAGGGGATGCAGATCATTGAAAGATGCCATGCAGCACCGTACAGAGGCCACTATGGAGTATTCCGCACATAAGCTAAAATCTGGCAGTGCAGGTTCTTCTGGCCCATGATGTACGAGGACACCAAGGAGTTCATCTAGAGGTGTCAGAAGTGCTAATTCCAAGGAAGCATCAATGCTCGCAATGCAATGCCCCTACACTCCTAGGAACATCCACTTCTATGACGATCAGCTTCCATCACTGAATGAGCCAAATTCACCATAATTTCAATTTTATGACAAAAAATGGTTCGTCATAGAAGTCGCGTCATTCTTGCAATTTTATGATGATTCTAGAAAATCATCATAGAATTAGATTGATCTATGATGAAAACTGATCGTCATAGAACTGCTTTGGCATGCGTGGTAGGGGGCAGCCAAGCTGGTGGGTGCTTTCATTGGAGATGCTTTCCATGTGTACATGCTATTGCCGGTTCCATTGGAGATGGTTCGGATACATGTCACCTTCTTATTGCACAACGTGGCCATCTTTGGTTCTTGCACGTTTTAGGTTCTTACTAGACCACGTGTCGGGACCCTGTTGTTGCACTTGTCAGTTTTCTATTGGCACACGGGTCGTGTTGTGGTTGGGTCACGTGTCACTTCTTCATTGGACCAAGTGTTGTATTTTTATTGGTCCACATGGCATGACCACAATGCCCCACATGTCTTTCTTTTACTCGACCATGTGTCTCGATGTTGTACGTCCACTTGTCAGTATTTTATTGGGCTATGTGTCATGCCCTGAGCTACCCACATTTCTTTTTCTGATTCGACCACGTGGTAGGATGGATTTGTACCACGTATTTTGTTTGTATTAGCACACGTGTCGTGTCATGGCTAATACACGTGTCATTCACTGGTTCATCCATGTGTCAGATTCTTATTTAACAACATGTCTGTGCCAAATCTACCACATGCACACCAATCATTACATCAGAGAAAATGATTTCAGATCTACTCTACTACACAAAATGACTACATGCATAATTATATTGAACCTGAATCAAATAATAGCAGTTTAGCTCAGCAGCAAACCACTGATAGAGTTCACATATCAAGCCGCCAAAATTTCTCATCAAAACAACAAACAAACCATATGTTCACTACATCAACAAGACTGAGAGTTACCAGCGCTTAAGAGCATGATATGCTCACGGAGCTTATTGTACTCCTATTGCTATTTCTTGAACTTCTCAAATTCCCTATCAGTATTTTCTACCTTCCTCTTTCAATTGACCCACTTGTTCAGCGAGGATAGTTGAACTTTCCTAATGAGCAGCAAGCCATTCCTAAAGTCTAGAGCAGCTTGTCCTGATACCAGCATTCTTCAAAGAAAAGGTGTTGCAGCTGGCCTGGGAGAGGACCTTGGAAACAACATCAACAACAGGTTATGCTCGTATAGTTTCCATAGCTTCCTGTGAAAACTAAGGAGTAAACATTAGGAGGACTTAAATTGTAGAACCAAGAGATTATTTTAGGACAAGTAATGCATAGGTCTTCCTCAGCCTACTGCCGACATAGATTCATAAGCACAATGCATAGGTAACATATTAACTGTTGTAATAGTACAACTTCAAAATGATGGTGCCACTTTAGGCTCCTACTTTTCTTTCTTTTATGCCAATGGCTTCAGTAGATTTCAAGGAAAGCAAATGAAGGTACTTACCACTGCTTCTCTTGCAGCATCGCTCAGTCCCGTGTTGCTACTGGTATTGAAGGTGTTGAAGATTCCCACTGCATCAACATCTTCATGAGGTCGATCATGTTCTTCAACGAGCATTCTTGATCGTGTCCTACGTCCTTCCTATTTTTGTCCTTCTATTAAAATTGCACATGCCTTTCTATTGACACCAAAGACAATGCATATTTGATATTAGAAGAGTAACACAACCATCACTTACATAAACTTGCAGGTGGGCAATATAGGAGCGAGATCCTGTAACCTAGTGGCACTTGACTTTTGCACGGTTTTGCTTATTCTACTCCGAGACTGCCTATAACCACAATTGTGTTAGACTGCAGCACAAGTAGACCACATAAAGACTAGACAAGAACTAAATGAGTTCACACACACACACATACCTTGTTCTCAGAACTTAACCACATGTGGACAAGTGCACACCACTATGTGTCATTCATGCAAGACATAGGAGAGGTCTTTTTGATTTCATCAGTGGGGACATCGTTGAAGTAAGATCGCTTGAACCTATACCGAGTCTGTCGTACAACAGACTGTAATACACTCGTGCATGCTTCTTTTGTTGCTTCATCATTGTCATCCATGGCCAGCCTCAATTGCAGAATTGTGAATGCAAATTAAATCTATTACTAAGTTGCTCAAGGCAGAGTTGAATGTTAACAAAGGATATACATACTTGGCTTGGCCACAAATCCATTGAGAAGTTCGATCCATTGCTTGTAATGTATCTAGTGCGGGAAAATTGGTACTTGAGACCTAACTACTACACCTGCCTCCGAGGCAAACTTGGCAGCTTGCAATGGATCATGTGGCCTTCTATTCCCCTTGGCAACCGAGATGGGCATCCTTGTTCCCATTGATTGGGTGGTTTTGTGAAGCCAAACCTCCTTAGATGCTTGCCGTGACTTCCTCGCTCTTCTCTGCAATGGTACTACACAGTTTTTATACATTTAGATTGTTAGAAAAGTAACATGGATATCAAATAGTGTGGCTTCATTTATAGACATGTCTAAGGTAGTACCAACCTTCGCAAGTTTGGTCATTCTACTGGTGCAGAGGTGGAGTCCCCTCTTCGGCATGGCCAAGGTCAACTTCACATGACCAGTTGTTGACGGTAGTTAACATTCATCATAAACCATCAATATAACTTGCATAAATGGCTAAAATCGATCACCACTATAGACTTAGGGGTACTAACAAATTCCATGAGTTTTGGTAAATTTGTGTTTCCAGTAGGATTTAATCAGAAACCGCCACGGAGGACCTATTCGTCAATGGATATTACATAATTCCACTGTGTAAACAGCGAGGGAAGACTCTAAAAGACTCCAGGAGGCTCTCCACCAAAGTGGAGCCTATGCCCCTGACATGTGGGGCCGACTGGCCCCACCTATAGGCCAGGCAGCCTATGGGACCCACATGTCAACCCCTCCTCGCGACGTCGGTTCTCCACCACCTTAAGGATTGCATATCCACCATTTATTCAAGTCGGTTTGATCCGAGGGCTTAGGATTGACGCTCTAGCCCATATATACCTGCCTGCACCCCCTCCAGGGCATCCATGCATTTGATCTTGAGGGCCTGAGGGCAAGAAAGCCTTATCCATATTTCCACCAGGATCAGAGCTAGCAATCAACAGAAGATTAATCCTCAATAGGATCTAGTCTTGTATTAGAGATAGAGAGATAGAGTGATAGGAAAGAGTTTTTGAGGAGTTTTGGCATATCAGTGCTCTCTCTACGGCTTGTACCCTGGTGGAATCAAGTTCTTGAGATTGCTTCTGAGATTTCTCTAGTAATCGACTTCTAATTCAAGTAAGAATCTTGTTCATATTGTTCTTCAGGTTTGTGACTATCTTTTGGGTACTTTAATCCTTATAGCTCCTGGATTAAGTAGTATTCATAGTGTAAGCATGGTGCTTAGACTCGGTTACTCATGGATGTACCCTAGTTTCTGGATCAGTGGTAGCTCGCGAGGGTGACTCTTATAACCTCATTGAATCCTTTGTAGTCCACCTCCCGTTAGTAGGCCTAGCAGGACCTTGTTACTATAGGGAACATACTTGGCCTATGTTTTCTCTAGTAATATCCCTAGAATTGAACAATACAAGACAAAGCTTACCAAAGTTAGAACTAGAAGACCTTAGCAGTCTCCTCTACGCTCCTATTATCTAACCTTGATTGTGAAGTTGGGTTAAGTTAGATTTGGTTATTCTCACACGTGTTTCCTCGAGTTCGTTATAAAACTGGGTACTCCTAGTGAAGTGCTACATCGATATAATATCTGTGCGCTTGCGGATTATTCTGTGTGCATTAATTTATACCAACAAGCATTTCTGGCGCCATTGCCGGGAAAACAGTTGCTGAGTTAACTTCGAACGTAGCTTATCCTTATATCATTAATATTTTATCTTTTATCTTTTATCTTTCCTTTTTACCATGGATCTAGAATCCACCCCTATCTACCAATATGGTGCACCCATGAGCGCATGCCTACAGCCACAAGAGTCTTCAAAGCCTATCCTAACACTTGGCTATGAGCTGCGCCCGTGTTTAATCAACATGGTTTAGGATCAACCTTTTTTGGGAAAAGATGATGAAAACCCCTATTCCCACCTAAATGAGTTTGAGCAAACCTGTGCATGCCTATGCATAGCGGGCATGCCAGATGAAACCTTATAATGGAAGCTTTTTCCTTTCTCTTTGATGGGAAAAGCTAAACGCTAGTACAATCTCACATAGGGAGTAGACAAGGAGATTGGGAAGCCTTGTGTTCTAGCTTTTGCTTACAATTCATTCCCATCTCTACTATAGTTAGTCTTTGTTCTGAGGTTCTATCTTTTAAACAAAAACAAAAAGAATCTCTAGGCATGGCCTGGGAACGCTTTAATACTCTCATCAATACTGGCCCTATCCTTGTCATTCAAGACCCCATTCTTCTTCAACACTTCTATATGGGTCTTGATAGGAAAACCTCGAAGCATCTTAATACGGCCTCGGGAGGTTCGTTCTTGCATGTCTCTGCCACTTCAGGGAGAAACATTCTTACCAAAATCTTAGAGAACACCCCTGAAGAAGTTGAAAATAAGCCGCTAGAGGAGGAATCCCAAATAGCTGAACAAGAACATTTGCATAACCCATCACCAACTTCAGCTATCCCAAATCCTGAACCACCGAAAAAGGAGGAAACTCCAATTTTGGATTTCATGCTTGAATTCGAGGATGAACTTTTTGATGAATATGGAAACACCTCGAATTACCATGCCATGAGGAGACCCCAGAAGTCTAGGAAATCATCATTTTATGAAGAACCTTTAGACCCTTCTAAGGAAGCTTTCCTTGAAAAGACTATGAAAGACCTAGTGTCTATTATAAGCAATGCATGGTTAGAAGAATCAGAGCTTTCCTCTGATGTGATTAGCTTAGATTTACCTTCTATATCCATTCGTTGCCAAATTAATAAAGCTCCTTTAGATGCTCTTTATACTCTAGTTGTGGGTGTTAACATCATGTCTGCATCTATTGCTCATGATTTATTGAAATACATGCCATTAACCCCAACAATAAAGTTATTGAAAAGTCTTTTAGGACACATTCTCCCAAGTTTGGGAATTTTGTATGTCCTCCCTATCTAGGTAAAAGGAACCAAAGTTCATCTAAGCTTCTATATCTTTGATAATATGGAGTTCGACCTGTTGATAGGACAACCAATTGAAAGACTTATTCAAGAAGGACAAATGAGGAAGTTGCAGATAAGACTCAGGAAAAACTTTAAGCTTTCTATACCTATTACTCATTCTCTAAATGCTGAGAGTGAGCCAATTCCCAAAGAAGACCCAATGGAAGAGTTAAGGTTGCATCTCTTAATAACTTGATCGAACCCAACCATGAAGATGATGCCCAGTTCTTTGTCGAGGAGGAAGAAGAAAATCCTACGAAGTCTGAACCTCTAGATGAAATGCTAGAACCACCTAAGCCCATCATTAAGCTTAAACCCCTACCTTCTGGTCTTAGATATGCTTTTCTCAATAATGATCAGGATTCTCCTGTGATCATAAGTGATAAACTTTCTTAGGAAGAATCTCTCCGCTTGATAACTATCTTAGAAAAGCATCATTCTGCTTTTGGCTTCTCGCTCCCAGACCTTAAGGGAATTAGCCCTACTCTTTGCACCCATCGCATCCCTACAGATCCTAACTCTATACCTTCTAGGGAGCCACCGTGTAGGCTTAATAATGCGATGAGAGAGGTTGTTAAGAAAGAAGCCTTGAAACTCATGCATGTCGGGATCATCTATCGCATGCCGCATAGTGAGTGGGTTAGCCCTGTTCAAGTTGTGCCTAAAAAGGGAGGCATGACTATTGTTAAAAATGAAAATAATGAATTAATCCCCCAAAGAACCGTCACTGGATGGCGGATGTGCATAGATTACCGAAAACTTAACAAGGCAACAAAGAAAGATCACTTTCCGTTGCCCTTCATTGATGAAATGTTGGAGCGATTGGCGAATCACTCTTTCTTTTGTTTCCTTTATGGGTATTCAAGTTATCACCAGATTCCGATTCATCCAGATGACCAAAGCAAAAACCACTTTTACATGTCCATATGGAACTTATGCTTATCGTAGAATGTCTTTTGGACTATGTAATGCTCCAACTTCTTTCCAAAGATGCATGATCACTATATTTTCTGATATGATTGAAGAAATCATGGAAGTTTTCATGGATGACTTTTCTGTTTATGGAAAAACTTTCTATGATTGTCTTGAAAATTTAGACAAGGTTTTGCAAAGATGTGAAGAAAAGCACTTAGTCCTTAATTAGGAAAAATGTCATTTCATGGTTAGAGAAGGCATAGTGCTTGGACACTTGATGTCCAAACGAGAGATAGAGGTAGATAGAGCTAAAACTGATGTAATTGAACAGTTACCTCCTCCCGTAAATATTAGAGGGATCCGTAGTTTTCTTGGTCATGCTGGTTTTTACCGCCGCTTTACAAAAGATTTTTCACATATTGCTAGACCACTTACAAATCTTTTAGCTAAGGATGTTCCCTTTGAATTTGATGATGCATGCTTGAAATCTTTTAACATTCTTAAGAAACCACTCATCTCTGCACCAATTATTCAACCCTCTGATTGGTCGCTACCTTTTGAAATTACGTGTGATGCTAGTGATTATGTTGTGGGGGTAGTTTTGGGACAAACTAAAGATAAAAAGCATCATGCAATTGCTTATTCTAGCAAAACTCTAATAGGACCTCAACTTAATTATGCAACAACTGAAAAAGAACTCCTGGTTGTTGTTTTTGCTATTGATAAGTTTAGATCTTACTTAGTAGGAGCTAAGGTGATTGTTTATACTGATCATGCCGCCTTGAAATACCTGCTCACTAAGAAAGATGCTAAACCTAGACTTATTAGATGGATTTTGCTACTCTAAGAATTTGATTTAGAAATAAAAGATAAAAAGGGAGTAGAAAATTCTATGGCCGATCACTTGTCCAGAATGCAGTTTGAGAATTCAGAGAACTACCCAGCAATGATTTGCTGTGGGACGACATGCTCTTCAAGGTCACGAAATCTGACCCCTAGTATGCAAATATTGTTAATTTTATGGTTGCAGGTTATGTACCACCAAGGGAGAACAAAAGGAAGCTCATCTACGAAAGTCGTCTCCACATATGGGATGAAGCGTACATCTTTAGAGTCTGCTCTAATGGCCTGCTCAGGAGATGTGTACCAACAGAAGAAGGCATGAAGATCATAGAACGATGCCACTCATCACCATATGGAGGACATTATGGTGCATTCCACACTCATTCAACGATGTGGCAAAGTGGATTCTTCTGGCCAACCATGTTTGAAGACACAAAAGACTTCATCCAAAGATGTGGAGCATGTTAGAGGCATAGGAATATCAATTCAAGAGATGCCATGCCACTCACCAACAACCTCCAGATCAAGCTCTTTGATGTCTAGGGAATCGATTACATGGGACCTTTTCCAAAGTCAAAGAACTGTGAATACATCTTGGTGGCAATTGACTATGTCTCCAAGTGGGTTGAAGCCATGCCATGCAGAACTGCTGATGCGAAGAACTCCAAAAGGATGTTTGAAGAGACAATATTCACAAGATTTAGAGTTCCATGGATGTCTATTAGTGATGGAGGCACTCACTTCACTGACAAGAACTTTCACAACTACTTGTCAAGACATGGAATCCGTCACAACATCGCTACTCCGTACCACCCTCAAATAAGTGGCCAAGCAAAAACATCAAATAAACAAATCAAGAATATTTTGCAGAAGACAATCAACAAGATGGGGACTGCATGGAAGGATAGACTACCTGATGCACTATGGGCTTATAGAACGGCCTATAAAACACCACTTGGAATGTCACCACACCAACTCATCTACGGGAAGACCTGTCATCTACCTATTGAGCTAGAATTCAAGGCTCACTAGGCCATCAAGCGATGGAACATGGACTTTGAAGCCACTGGAACTAAGAGGAAGATGCAACTCTTTGAATTTGATGAATGGTGTGAAAAAGCATATCACAACGCCAAGATATATAAGGAGAGGACAAAAAGATGGCACGACAAGAGGATCAAGAAGAAGGAGTTCGCCTTAGGAGATAAGGTATTACTTTTTAATTCTAGGGTTAAATTATTTGGGCATAGAAAACTTTAGAGCAAATGGGAAGGACCATTCAAGGTGATAAGCACCTCGTCGCATGGAGCGGTAACACTTCAAAATGATGAAGGTACGTTATTCCAGGTAAATGGCCACCGTCTCAAGATCTTTCTAGAAACTAGAAAACCACCTAAACATTTGGATGAGGTAGATTTTCTGATTTTACCATAGATTTACACCTCTGCCATCCTATTTATGTTTCGTAACGCGAAAATATACTTTTCGGGATTAGATAGGGACAAGAAACCACAGTGAGAAAAACCCGCGCAAGATGATGACGGGTGGGTCCGGGCAGCCCCACCTCTTGGCCGGCTGGTCCACCTATCATCCGCCTCGTGCTCGGTCAATTCTCTCGTGTCTTCTAGATCTTTCCTCTCCACAATCTCGCAATTTTTCTATGCATTCAGTTGTTCCTCGTTACGAGACCTCTTATGGATAGATCTTGACCACTGTTGCAAGTTGTTTCCCCCTATATAAGTGAGCCCCTACCTGCCTCCATAGCCATCCAATTCAAAGCCTCCTCTCTCCAACAGTAGCAAAGCTCTCCTCCTCTCTAGTCCCCATGGCCAACAAAGAGATCGTCCCCTAAGGTTTTGATCTAAACATGAAGCCTAACGCGCTTGCGCTGAGTGTTGTTCCTCTAGAAGTTACCCCCATTCGCTCAAGCCATCCGTCGTCCAGTGATTGCTCCGCCGCCGCCACGTCTACTTCTTGAAGGCAAGCCACGCAACAAGAGCCTCGTCTAGACATCCAGAAGCTGATCAAGGTGATGAAGGAGATCAACCTCCTTCCTCTGAAGGGACATGAGGTGCTGACTGGAGTCAAGACCAACAAATTTGGAGATGTTACATGTGCGAAATATAAGTCAGTCACCCCGTGAACAACCATTGATGGAGTCCAGGCTATGCCGGATCAGATCAAGGTTGTTCCTCCCAAGGAGAAGAGGAAGGCGCCATCAACTCTTGTAGAAAATGATGAGAAGCTTCCACGATGACCATTGCCCTTTTGGAGAAGAAGATTGAAGATCTCTACGATGTTATCTATACCTTAGAACAAAGGATCGACGAAGAACACGTTTATTGCAAGAGCCTACAACAAGATTTAAACTCTTTGAATCATTTTGTTGCTAAGATAAGGAAGTAAGAATTAGGTCGTTAATAATAAGGCATGAGTGGTTAGGTCAAGTGTTTAAAAATAGTATGTTTAGGTTACTCTCTTAGCACAGATTGTTAGAGTGATTGAAGTTTGTGTTTAGGTTTGTTTTTGTAATAAAGTGCCTTATGATATTAATGGAGTCTTATTATTATTATCTGCTCTATATTTCTTTTGGATATGTGTTTTGTCTCCAAATGTTGCGCATAAAGGTATACAGGAAAAAAAGTGTGGGGAAGCACACCACGACGACAGAATGGAATTTGATCGTGAAAATCATGAAATTCAGAAAGCAATGGACCAAAAACCACACTCACCAAAGTTGGACCAAAACGGGCCCGAGAGTGGGCTGCCCAGCTTCCTACATGGGCCAGCCGGCCCACCACAGCTGTCACACCCCAAAACTCCTATTTTGGGATGTGACCTGAAAACACTAAAAACAAACCAAAACATTTTTACTATGTTCTAAAAATTTCCCAACTTTACTTAAGTTTTTGACATTCTAGATAGTGTAAAATGTGAGTTTCTAAATTTTTTAACTAACTTAATGTTTTGTTGCATTTCATGTCTTTGCATTGTGTTTATGTGTGGAAAATGAATTTCAATGTTTACAAATGCGCTTAGGGTTTGAGCCAAGTTTTTCCTATCATTCTTTTCTTTTAATCAAAGTTCATCTCAATTTGGGTTAAGCCTATGCCGACCCTCTCTCTTTCTACCATGAAGATGCAGCCCCCTCTCTCACGGTGTCACCCCTTCTCTCCCTTCATGCAAGAAACTGATGCATCTATTCCTCCCTCTTAAGTTCCTAGACTCACTTTACTCCTTCATTTGTTTTCCCTTACTTCCTATGGCATGCAGCCATCCATCCTCCCTGGTTGTCCCCACGCCACTCCCTACTCATGCAAAAACAGATGCACATAATTCCTTCCTCTCATAATTTACTAGACACACCTCTCTTAAGAGTGCTCCTCTATTCTATCAATTTCTCTCTTGCTATTCAATTGCATGCATGCAGTAAACCAACCAGCAATATCTTCTCCTTCCCTCTTTCACGTGGAGATGTGTCCCCTTTTCTCTCATGCAAAAACCGCAACCATTATTTCCGCCTTAATCTATTGGTCATCTCTCTTAGTCACGCCCTCCTTAATACCTTCAGTTTCTTCTCTCCATTAGTTCACATGAAAATACAAGTGTCTGCCCTCTCTCCTTGTCCTGCGCTGCTTCCCTCATCATCGCCTCTCTAAGTCTTCCTCCTTCAATACTTTGGACATATGAATCATAATCATCATAGTTCCTCTCTCTTTTTTCCCTTCTTAACTCTCTATTGAAGTGTATTGTAAAGAGCAATTCTTCTCCATGGCCGGCTACATCCTTCTGTTGCGCTCATACCCCTCCCTTCCCATGCAAGAACAGCAGCCCTCAATGTTTATTGTTCCTCCTTAATGCTCTCCCTAAATTAGAAGAGTAAACGGAAGAAGTACTCGCCCTCTCCTTTGTGACTCTGCATGTATACATGCAACAGAGGTGCACCTATTTCCTCCTCCCTCCCTCACGTGAGTAGACCAGCCCCTCTCCTCCTTATGGCGCCTCCTTCCCATTCTATCATGCAAAACAGCAGCTATTACTCCTCCCTTAATCCCTATAATACTACTGCCTTGATGCTGATGGAAAAACTGATGGCCGGCCCCTTCATTCTGTTGTCTCCTCTCTCGTGCATGTCTTCCTCTTCATCTCCCCCACCCTTCTCCTATAAAATGGAACCCCTATTACTGCCTCCATGTCCTTTTGCATCCCTGCTGTTCTCCTCTCCCTTGATCCCTCTCCCTTCTGTACGTTTCACATGAAAAACAGAGAAGATCTCGCCACGACGACTCCGTTTTGCAGCTGCAAGTCTCTCCCCCGTCGCAGGAATCCTTCGCATCATGGCATTGGTAAAGATCGGCCTTCTCTGTTCTTCACCATGAGACTCATCTTCAACCTTCCCTCTATGTTGTGACTCCCCAGGGCTACACTGCAGAGCTGCAGCGCTTCCTGGATGCCACCCCGGCATGCCTTGTCGCCTTCCCGAACCAGCAGCCCCATCCCGTCGATCGCCGACCACTTTGCTGTCGATCATCGGTGTTGGTTGCCGTCGAGATCATGTTCGGCAACCATGAACCTCGATGTGAGGCCCTCTCCCCTGTCCCCATCTTGTATACATGTTCCTTTGTATAAATCATGAGCCACAGTCCAAGTTTGATCGAGTTTTGGCAACGTTTGCTCACGTTATGCTCTGCTGTCCTCGCGGCCAGCAGCACTGCTGCCGACCGAAACAGCGTTCCTTGCTGTTTCGTTACTCCGACCATCAAATCCTTTAATCACAGTGTAGTTACCATTCTTGAACACACCTCTGTAAGACGGTTTTGCCATAGGAGTTGAGAAACCAGAGATTTCATCATCTCCATGCTCGATGTTCCTGCTGTCTTGTCAGCTTGCGGCTCTGAATGGCATTGGCGTTCCCCGCTAATCCGATGCCCAAATCACCAAGACCTTAAATCCACATATTCATGATATCCCTGCACATGGTTCCACATGTTGGTTCGTCTCTGCAATCCATGATGGCCGAGATATAGAGGCCATAGTAACTGCTACCCCTGCTGTCCAAACAGCAGCCACCCTGTTTTTGCAATCATGCTCCCTAGCTAACCGATGGTCAGAACATCATGTCCTTTTGCCACATCATACTCCATACAGTACTTAGCAACCCCACAAAATGGATCGCCTTTTGGTTTTGTGATAACCATGAAACCGCTCATCATAATCACCGCTGTCCGCCGACGTGCATGTCTTGGATGCCTCGGTGATTCGCTGCGTTCCCCGCTAAACTTCTGCATGAAGCGTTGAGCCCTCTTGCACGATTGTTTGTTTCCTAGTTGCACATGATCCTACCAAGTTACATGCTGATAAGTTCAATGTGTCTCTGCCTTTTCATGGTCACAGCCGCTGCTACGCGCTGCTGTCCGGCACCTGGTACGCTCAACCGATGCACAAATCGCCATAATCGTGTTTCCCTTTGATCTAACATCCACCTTAGCGCATTGGTTGATCATGATATCCTTCCAAGTAACCTATACACATATCCAACCCTTTTTGTTCTGATAAATATGTTTCTTCTAGTCCAAACTCCACCTTGCTCACCTAAATTCAATCGTTTCCATCCATACCTTTCGACTCTCACATCCTTTAATCGTGGCTTTTGTTTTGGTTAGTTTTTGCGCTCAGCGATCATAGTTATAAGCCTACGTGTTTCAAAACCTTTGTATCTTGTTTTATATATAATGATTGATGTACTGCTTCTAGGTTTGTCTATGATGCTTGTGATGGTTGTTGCAATCGTTAGAAGAAGCTGTACAAGGATGATCCAGAAGGAAAGTTGGACAAGTTTGAGCACTATTTGAGGCAAGTGTAACATGAGTACCTTGTTACCTAATAGCCATTTAATCACCTCTTCATGTGCATGTGTCTAATATGATAAACCCCTAAGGAATTTACATAGAACCTTTGTTATCCAGTATTCCTTGTTACCTTGGGTTATGCATATGGGAAGTTTTGCTTAGCCTACAATCACCAAACTACTACGATGTTAATCTTGATTAATGGATTATGGAATCAATGTTAAAATGATGCTTTTTAGCAACATGGATAGAAGGGGGCTAGAGCATAGGGCTTTTTGGGTGCTCTAGTCTGCCCTCCGTAAGGATTGAATCTTAAAGCGGCAACCCAGGATTTACAATACAACCATGAGAACTACATGGCTCTAGTCTTAGCTTAGTATCTTGATCTGTTCTAGCTTGTTATCAGCTTACCAAAAGGGCAAGAGGGGGGGTACCATGCTGCTTATGGGCCTTGTTCTGCCAAGGTGAGTGCTGGACTAGGATCAAGTGTGCCACTCTAGAGGAAGGTGTGCATCACACTTGCGAGACTAAAACCTTAGCGGTTGCTACTTATTAGAACGACTGGTGAAAAGCTTCGTAGTGAACCCTGCCTACTCACCTTGAAGTGTTAGGGGGTCGACGGACCTTGGGCAAATGGGAATTATGACTCATGGTGAAAGTGTACAGACTCTACAGAGTTGTTTTAAAACTGATATATTAGCCGTGCTCACGGACACGAGCGGCCTAGATCCTTTTCAATATAGTTGGTTCTATGGATAGTTTGGGTGATGATTAATCTTGATGATAATTATACTTTCACCTTGGGAGCTTAAGCATAACCTAGCAACATAGGTTTAATAAATAAAATATGACCAACTAAAAATGCTTACCACAGTTCAGCCGTGTCTAGCCTTTTGAGCCTTGCATTCCCTCATGTTATACTTGTTGAGTATGGTGCGCTCATACTTGCTTTACATACAATCAACAAAAATCCCGGATCGGTCCCAGATGGTGGTTCAAGTAATGAGTTACCCGAGAAGTTCCAAGAGTACTAGGCGAGTGTTTCCCCTAGTCAACCATCCCTGTGGAGTATGGAGACCCAAAGAGAAGATATAGAATAATTTCCGCTATGCTTTGTAATAGATGTGAATCTTGATGTAACTATGTTTTGATATATAATAAAGCATTGTTCTTGATATTTGCCATATTTGTCACTATATGTGTCCTGTGGACATCCTGGGCACACATATAGTTAGCGCTTAGTATTCTTCGGAAAACCGGGTGCGACAACAGCACCGCCTCGCCCTGAGTTTCGTCCATGGTCAAGTTTGTGGCCCATATGTTCTATTTTCACATGTTATGCTTTCTGTTTTGAACTGAATTGAAAATCCTTTGATAAAACAACTTTAAAACATAAGAAAAGATTGTTTTAGTCATGACTAAAGGATAGACTAACATAATACTTTTCCTGGAAGTCTTGCTACTATTGGGAACTTATTATTAGGGACCCCATGTCACTTAAGTTGTTGTCAAATGAGATATAGTAGAATAATGAGAACTTGATTCTTGATGTCTTGTTGTTGAAGAATTTTATTTCAAAAAGTAAAATGGATAGCTACACCTCTCCTTTGTGGTAAGCAATGTCCTACCAGAGCCAAGCATAATATGATAAACTAGGAAAACCTTCTACATATACTACTTGTCATTGTATTGAGTTTGATCAAACCTTGTGAGCCTTGTTGAGAAACTTATCGTGCTCTCAAGATCAAGATCACATACACTCCATATATCTGCTGCTCCTACACTAGGGGTATGCAACAACATATTTTCCATCCACCCAAAAATGTTCTACTCCTATACTGGGAATAGACACAAAAATAAGTTTGTTAGGATAAAGGCTCCAAGTTCTTGTAAATGTCTCTCTTGAAAAGTTTCAACTACATGAAAAAGAGGCATGGGCTATGCAAAAGTTATTTATAAAAGAAAGAAAAGAAAAAGAGTTGAAAAAAATGGACAAGTATCCGAGATATCTAAAACAATGGGTACTCAGATGCTCGCCTAAAAAAAGAGATGAATAAGATAGCCCATGTTTTCTTGCAAAAGTTTTCCAAGTTTCAAACAAGAGAGATATGTTTCAAGGAGCATAGTAGAATTATATTAGCCACTATTGGCGACCTTAACTCACACTTTTAACCACCAACTATCACATAAAATAAACCAAAATGGACACCAAACTTAGAATTAGGGTTTATAACTAACGAATTCCATGAGTTTTGGTGTTTATTCATTTACAGGAAGACATGTCGGGATTACATAGGAAAAGAGCCTAAAATATACAAGAAATGCAACATTATAGACATCCGACATGAGCCCAAAGGGGAGGAGGCCCACAACCAGGCAAATCAGGGCCTATACAAGAGGAAGACAAGCCCATAACCGAGGCAAATCCACCTTATCTTCACAGAATACCACCATGGGCCGAGTCACAATGATCACAAGAGGCGACCCTCCAAAGATGGGAGCATTCAGGCTCAGCCAGGGTGGGTGCGGCCGCACCGCCACCAGCCCCATTTGGCCCAAAATTTGGTCAGTTGACAGATACCGCCGTTGCTATATCGGTTCCACTGGTATTCGGCAGATTTAATGTACCTAAATGATGGTTTGTGGTCGGTTTGCTCCTTCCATATGAGGATCAAGCACATTTCCAAGGACCCTCCTCCTTTCACCTATAAAAGGAGGCTCCCTCCTCATTTGAAAAACACACAACAACACACAAGAACACAAGAGCATCACAAAGCAAGAGCAAGAGCATCTCCACTCCATGGGATTAGGCCCTAGGTAACTCTAGCAACTTAGTAGGGAGAGATGTGAGGGAGAGTTCGGGGAAGAAGTGCTAGTCTTGTCGGTAAGCTTCCCCCACTTGTACCTCGGTGGACACTGGATTTGTACCTCAATGGGTACTTAGTAAGTGTTTGTGATTCCTTTGGTTATAAAAGTCTTTTGATTAGGTAAGCTATACTTTTACTTGTTTACGGGATCATCGTCCATCCCGGTGGCGAATGCACTAGTATAAGGGCCCTGATAAAGATGAATAACCCTTGTTAACACACTAGAGTAGAAGTCGATAGCATGGACGTGGTGTCTAGGCTAGAGGCTACCTTCATTTGCCTTGTATCCCATGGTTGAGGAGTAGGCGGCCGGTGGTGATAGGCCTGTTTGTCCTTTGTAATCCCCCGTGTTCAGGTATGACATGGAGCAACATGCCGATATCGCCTGGCAGACCAGGTGCGCTCCGGTGCCCAAAGTAAGGAAGTAGAAGTAGAGTTTATCTATCTTTAGACCCTAAGCCATAGGAATCCTTCTCTACCCTCATCCGCTATCCTTGTGTTGTCCTTGGACGAATTATCTAGAAGAAATACCTTCGTTCCTTATGGAAATACGATACCCTGAATACTTCCGAGTGAAAGCTACTACGGTAATTCTATACGCTTGCGGACTAATTTCTATAAACGTTAAGAAATACCAGCAGCCACCATATACATATTCACACACATGCACATCTTGATCTAAGAGTATGACATTTTTCTCCTTGGATCCTTGTTTTGACTTTACAATATATGCAATTCAAGTATGTTCTCACATTTATCCCTACCTAAGCTCCACATAAGCTTTTAGAAGTAGGCAAAAAGAAGGCAAAGCCATCATTGCCTTAGTGAGGATCCAAAAATACCACATATACAAAGTGATTTAAGAGTACTACAAAAGGAGAAGGTAAGCTATGTTTTGTTTTCAAAAATCTTAAAATGTTTCACCAATTGACTTGACTGAAGGAAGATGGTGATCTGTTTCAACCTCTTCCATTCTTCAACCACCTAGAGTTTCATGGTATACACTTTGAATCCTACAGAGCATATATGACTTAGAACAGTTTCATGTTGATGTCTTGTCCTAAGGTTATGTCTTGAGTAATCCATCCTTTTATCGAGGACGAGTAAAAGCCTAAGTGTGGGGGAGTTTGTTGATGGTAGTTAACATTCATGATAAACCATCAATATAACTTGCATAAATGGCTAAAATGGATCACCACTATAGACTTAGGGGTTTAAACTAACAAATTCCATAAGTTTTGGTGACTCTGTGTTTCCAGCAGGATTCAATCAGAAAACCGCCAAGGATGACCTATTCGTCAAAGGAAATTACGGAATTCCGCCGCGTAAACATTGAGGGAAGACTCTAGAAGACTCCAGGAGGCTCTCCACCAAAGCAGAGCCTATGTCCGTGACATGTGGGGCTGGTCGACCTATGGGCCCCACATGTCAGCCCCTCCTTGCTACATCGGTTCTCCACCGCCTTAAGGATTGCATCTCCACCATTTATTCAAGTCGGTTTGATCCGAGGGCTCAGGATTGATGCTCCGACCTATATATACCTACATGCACCCCCCTCTAGGGCATCCATGCATTTGATCCTGAGAGCCTAAGGGCAAAAAACCATAATCCATATTTCCATCAGGATCAGAGCTAGCAATCAAGAGAAGATTAGTCCTCAATAGGATCTAGTCTTGTATTAGAGATAGAGATAGAGTGAGAGGGAAGAGTTTTAGAGGAGTTTTGGCCTGTCGAGGCTCTCTCGATGGCTTGTACCCTGGCGGAATTAAGTTTTTCTTGAGCTTGCTTCTGAGATTTCTCTAGTAATCGACTTCTAATTCAAGTAAGCATCTTGTTCATATTGTCCTTCAGGTTTGCCACTCTCTTTTGAGTACTTAATGTAACAAAACCGACCAATTTGTAAGAGCACAAGTACGAAAGCAATCACTAGAGTGATCGAACCATCATACTTGAACCCATATAAACCCGGTAGTCAACTGAAACCATGAAGGATTTCAAACCAACTTGCATACAACCAAGATCGTAGTAATTCAACATAATGAGCCACATGTTACATCCATTTCACAAGTAGTTCACAAGTACCTCATACATCAAAGTTCACATAGTTATTACAAAACGAGTTCACAAATAGCGGAAGCAAAGTAGTTTGAGACCATCACACACACTTAGTTCAAATACAAGTCAGTTCCATAGTCATATCCAGCAAAAGCAACATGATAAGATAACATAGATGATCATGCCCCATGATCTAGTCTTCATCCCCCGTAGGGTGGAGACAATACTTGTAGTAGCCATTATAGAGCACGTCATCTGCAATAAGAGGGAATAAACCCTAAATACAAGAATGTACTCAACTAGACTTACCCATCGTAAACGAAAAATAAATGACACCAAGGAGTATGCAAAGCTTTATCGGTGGATCTTGCTTGACAACCATTTTGCATAAAAGCTTTAATGATACAAGGACATAACTTAATTTTTTAAGTAAACAACAAGTTATCAATATTAACCTGTCATCTAGATTAGCACCTGTACTAGAGCAAGCAATTGATTAACTCCAAACATTAGTAACCATATCCGGTACAATGTTGTAACATCATCATCATCATTATAACCATCAAGTTCAATTAAGTGTATCTACGTTGCTGCTGCTCAGTCAAGTTCTCACTATCCGGGAGAGATGGCGATTCGAATCGATTCCTATCCAGCTGGAGGGGTATTTCTAACACAAACCCAGGTCTACCAGCCACGGTAGCCTTAGATCACCTTTGGTACAACTCAGGAATCGCGGTTCCGAGCAGCGCCGCATTCTCAAGGGTGACACTCTGCCAGGAAGTGCAGGAATTTTAAGCACCTGACCCCTTGGACTCACGCCAATGTCCCCAAGCACATCCTTACTGCCTCCAGAATGCGCACTTTCACTTCCCAGACTTCCGGCCTGAGTTGAGCTACTCGGCTTCATAGTCGGAACGAGTTATTCGGCCAACTAAGTGATAGGCATGCGTTCAACATGACATGAGGACGTACAGCGAATCGGTCCTTAAATGACTTAGACGGGGATAGATACACACCCAAGACCTCCTTGCCTTGTTGCTTCTCTATCGACATCCCACTCGGTCTCAAATCATTATTAACACATGGTTATTTTCCACGATAGCAAATATAGCCAACTGTGACCAGACATCATCCTAGGTTGCAGGTGACAGGAAATCACCTAGCTTTACCGGTCTAAGCATGGCTAAGCTTTGATTCGCTCCTGGACCTAAATAGGATTCATGGTACGTTTACTAGACAAGGAATAGATATATATGCAACAAGTGTTTGCATCCAATTCCTATCACTTAATGCATCAACAAATAAATATACTCAAAGTAACCATTTTCAAAACATAGGAGACTTATAATGCTCCGGGGCTTGCCTTTTAGAAAAGATGAAGGTTGGTGATTGGGGCACTCAAGGACTTCTTCTTCGTTGGCTCCTTCTTCTGGGGCCTACAACTTCGTCTCCTGAGCTTGCTGCTGCTCCTCCGGAAGCCCTTGCTCGAATTCCAGAAGCGTGACTCCCTCTGGAACACCTATTGTATGCATATGCATAGCATAAGAGTCATGCATGCACAAGAGATGGAAGGTGATGATGAAATGTACAGCCATGTAAAGATGGATGCATGAAAGACACGATGATGCAAGATTAACATCTATTTTACTGAGTAGGTGCATATCTCTTTTAGAAAACAAGAACTACACACTCACCAAGCTCTAACAACCTAAGATAAAGTTGTTCATCTTCAGTAAGAGGTCTAGCACCTGCAACTAACAATTTATCTTAATTAGCCTAGCATCTAAATCATCACATCAACTCATATAAAGCAAACAAGTCATTCATTGCACTCAACAGTTTTTAGGCTGCAAACAGAAGCTACAGGTTTGATCCATAACTGGAGTTATACAGGTCCAAATACCATGATTTAAGACTTTCTGGAAAGCTTATAAAATTGTCTACAACTTTTGTTTAATTACCAAAGTCTAATTCAAACTTAAACTATGTCAAACAACTGATCTTACAAAACTGTCTGTGGATTCCAGAGAGCAGGCAGTTGGGAGTGTTGTATTCCAACTGATATAACTCTCAAACTACTAGGTCAAATGCCATGAAATTTTGACACAAGCTAGATATACAAGTTCCCTACAACTTTGTTATTGACTAAACTCACAGAAAACATCATCTTCACCAGTTAATTTGCTTAATTCTAAAATCTGTCCAGAAAGTCACTATAAGTGAATTATAGTGAAAATAATATTTCATTATATACAAGAATAGCACTATGAGCACTACCAATCCTACCAACAGTTAACATACATCAAATGAACACTAGAAAACATAGTGGCCATTCCTAAATAAATTCTTTACATGCCTTTATTAATTCATTTAGATAATTAGGTTAAATAATAAACACATCGCCAAAGTGTACAGAAAATTCCACAAAAAATTAAAGTAGCTTATACATATCCCCAATAGACTACTGTATAAATTTCACATCATTTGAGTAGATATAACATCCTACACAAAAATGACAAGCCAACAGGGCTTAAAATAGCATAATTAAGAAACGCTAGTAAAAAGTGTCAAGCAATAGATTTCATATTTTTCTTGGGTTCATTAAAACACAATAACACTGTACAAAAAAGTTTCATGCTCAAAGGATACATATTTTTACCATGAAAAATAGCACAAGAATCTAGCATTTATTTAAGATAAATAGCAAACTTCTATTTCCAGCAAGATCACAGTGCAACCAATATTTTTCCCATGTAGTACATAACAATAAAAGACTAGCAAACTTGGAATCACATTTTTAGCACTTTCCTAGCTCAAGTTATAGATTTAACAAAATTGAAACAATTTAAAAGCATTTGTCAAACTCTATTTTATTCCCTTAGAAAAATATAGGAAATAGTATGTTACATATTTTTATCAAATACTACACTTTATGTGGAAGCCAACAAAATTTGGTTCACACAAATAGGATGCTCCTAGCCCTAGATATATTTTTCCAAAGTTAGCATACAAATCAGGAAAGAAATACACTAAATCAAGCACTGCAGTCACAGACATTCAGGACCCACACATCAGTGGACCCCACTGGTCAGTCACACTAGAGCAGGGGACGGCGGCCGAACGACGGTAGTTCACCAACGGCGCAACCTCCGGCGACACCGACCCCACCATGGTGATCTACATCCTCTCCCGCATCTATACGTGTAGGAAGTTAGCACTGAGGTGAACTGGAGGTGGCTCGTCGCCAGCCATGGCGGCACGGCGGCATGGCATGGTGGTGTGCCGGCTGTCTCTAGCCACGGCAGGTCCAGGTGAAAGGTGCTACGGCACCACGGTGCTTAGGCTAGTCTATTCGTGCTAACCTAGGGTTAGGTGATGAGCTCGGGAGGCCTGGCCACGGAAATGCCTGCGCGGCGGCGAAGCTTACTCTGGCGAAGCTCACATGCCAGCGATGTCCGGATGGTAGCGGTTAGTTTAGATAGGGTTAGAGCATCTATGACGCACATGGAACACAATGCGGAGGAAAGGGAGCATGGAGGAGCGGTGGTCAGCTCGGGCCACAGCGAGCTCGCACTCCGGCGAGGTGACAGGCATGGCGACGGCGACGGGATTAGCCATAGGCCCTCACCTAGGCTCGAATGGAACTGCGAAGAGGTCAAGGGAGTAGAGCAGGGCCAGGTGAGTCCATGGGTGCAAGCAATTACATGGTGGTTGGCCAGCGGAGGAGCTGTGCGATGGCGACGCTTGCTCGACAGCAATGGTGCAGCGCGGCGCTGTGCTTCTAAGCGAACTAGCGAGGCGAAATGGACACGGGCGAAGCAAGTAAGCGAGCCAACAGGCGTGTGGCATCTTCATGGCAGCGATGGCCTAATGAGCGAGGGTAGCGCCGACATATGGCCGCCACTTGTCGAGCTCGGCCTGACGCCGGTCGGCCACACGGCCTGACGGAGATGGCCATTAGGCCCATGATCAACCGCCTGACGACGTGTTTTCATCCCGTCCAAACTCCAAATCTATGGCGAGTTAGTAAAATCTCCCTGAAGCAAAGTTGTAGATCTATGATAGGGCTACAACATTGCTTTAGCAAGTATCAGCTAATTCTCAAAGAATCACGAGTTACATCAAGCCACAGTCAGCTTCATCAAACTGTAAATGCAGGTACGACTTAGAAAATTTTCTAAGTGCTGAGCCAGCACCCAAATCTAACTTGTGGGCCATGATTTGAACTGTTCCACACATTTTCATGACTTGACCTCTAAACAAAGTTTGTTCCATATATAATTTGCTACAACTTTGCTTTAGGTTGCTTAGACATGCAAACACTCTATGGCACTATTCCAATTTAGTTAAACAAAAGCACTCAAGAGGAGCACCTAGTCAAACTAAACCCTAGAAGCATAATTAGGCAAAGTCATTAACATGAACATTGTTCCATTAGACATCCTAAGTGTAGCTAAGGTATTTTAGTTACCAACATCAATCACTTGCACTCAATCACACATGATCATAAGCATACACATAAGAAAAACACAATATACAAGTCATGTTTCACATGTTTCAAGTGCATGTTTCATATGTAAAAGTTCATATAAGAAATCTTAATGCTTATGCTCATGCAAATGCAAGTGTAATTATGCAAGCCTAACACCTAGGGTGTTACACTTAAATCCTTGTAGCTCCTAGGTTAAAGTAGTATTCGTAGTGTAAGCGTGGTGCTTAGACTCGGTTACTCATGGATGTACCCTATTTTCTGGATCGGTGGTAGCTCACGAGGGTGACTCTTATAAGCTCGTTGAATCCTTTGTAGTCCACCTCCTGTTATAAGGCCTAGCATGACCTTGTTACTATAAGGAACATACTTTGCCTGTGTTTTCTCAAGTAATATCCCTAGAATTGAACAATAGAAGACAAAGCTTACTTAAGTTAGAACAAGAAGACCTTAGCAGTCAACTCTACGCTCCTATTATCTAACCTTGATTATGAAGTTTGGTTAAGTTAGATTTGGTTATTCTCACACATGTTTCCTAGAGTTTGATATAAAACTGGGTACTCTCAGTGAAGTGCTACATCGGTATAATATCCGTGCGCTTGCGGATTATTCTATGTGCACTAATTTATACTGACACCAGTCCCTCACAGGGCTTTGTTTGCCCTTGTGCGTGCTGACTTTTGGACCTAGTTGGAACTACAAGATGCTACAACTCTACTAGACTAGTTTGCTTCACTCTCTTGGATTGTCATCCCCCAGGACCCATATCGGTGCTGCCTTTTGCCCTACTGGTAGGGACTTCTCTATGGCTTGTTCAACCCACAGTCTGAAATTGGAGAAACAAACTTAAGCATGTGGCGGAAGTGGTGCAGCCGGCATTGACGAAGGGGTAGCAGATCTGGTGTGGTGGTCGTCAATGATGACGCTGGGGCTTGGTCATGATAGGTGCCAATGTAGGGGGTCTGGATCTGACGTGTACCGCTGCTGATGGCGGTCCTTCTACCATCAGCGGACCTACTATTGACGAAGGGGATCGGATCCAGATCTGGCTCTGGCTCTGGCTAGGGTTCGAAAAGTTATGAGAGAGGGTGCGACTGGAGAGTGGAGAGGGAGTAAAGCTACTATGCCGACGCGCCTAGCTACGGTTCAAACCGGGGTGGCAAAGGGGGCTAGGCTTTGGAGCGGGAGGATAGACGGTGCGGCTGGTCCAGCTGGAGAATGGACATGGAGGCGGAGACAACGACTCCTTGAGCTTTCATGTTCCACGAGGAGGGCAAAAGAGACAGATCTAATTTTTGGTTCATGTTGGTGGCACTGCTGGGCGCGGGGATTTCATTTTCGCCCGAAAATCAAATTTTCGTGCGCGTAGATCGCCGCCTCGTCTGACGTCTTGTGGGCAGAGACCAAATTTTATGTGATGAATGGTGATGATATATATATAGAGTAATTGAAAGGTCCTAATGGCTAGAGGGGGGTGAATAGCCTATTAAAATTTCTACAACAACACTTAGCAAACCGGTTAGACAAATATTAGACAAAGCGAGTGTTGCGCTAGCCTACTAAAAATGCAAGCCACCTACCACAATTCTAGTTTCTATAGTGTTTATCCACACAATGGCTATGCCACTACACTAAGTTATTGTGCTCTCAAAGGTTAACTAAAGAGCCACACTAACCAAACTAACAAGCTCTCACGACTAGCTACACTAAAGAGATTGACAACTAGTTTACAGTAACGTAAAGAGAGAGAGCAAGATGGTTATATTGCCAAGTCAAGGAATCAACCAATCAATCACAAGAATGAACACCAATCACCTCAGAATCAAATGATGACACAATGATTTTTTACTGAGGTTCACTTGCTTGCCGGCAAGCTAGTCCTTGTTGTGGCGATTCACTCACTTGGAGGTTCACGCGCTAATTGGCATCACACGCCAAACCCTCAATAGGGTGCCGCACAACCAACACAAGATGAGGATCACACAAGCCATGAGCAATTTACTAGAGTACCTTTTGGCTCTCCACCGGGGAAAGATCAAGAACCCCTCACAATCACCACGATCGGAGCCGGAGACAATCACCAATCTCCGCTCGACGATTCTCGCTGCTCCAAGCCATCTAGGTGGCAGCAACCACCAAGAGTAACAAGCGAATCCCGCAGTGAAACATGAATACCAAGTGCCACTAGATGCAATCACTCAAGCAATGCACTTAGATTCTCTCCCAATCTCACAAAGATGATGAATCAATGATGGAGATGAGTCGGAGGGCTTTGGCTAAGCTCACAAGGTTGCTATGTCAATGCAAATGGCCAAGAGTATAAGCTAGAGCTAGCCACATGCCTTTAAATAGAGCCCCGAATGAATAGAGTCGTTGGGCTCTCACTATAGCCCACTACGCACCGACCGGACGCTCAGGTCAAGGCAACCGGACGCATGCAACCCAGCGTCCGATTGCGCAATGCGCGCCACGTGGCTCCTCGGTTTAACCTCATCCACGTGATCTCAATGGCTAGTTAGCTTCACGCCATGTGTTAAGTCACGACCAGATGCGCTGCTCAAAGTGATCGGACGCTCCATCACCGAAGTCTGGTCATTTCCAGTAAGATTCCAGAGAGGTATTTTCTTGACCGGACGCGTCTGGTCCACCGTGACCGAACATGCCGGTGCGTCCGCGCCTCCTCCTCTTCTCTGCGCACCACCATGTCAGCATGATCGGATGCTGAATAGTGTTTAGCCAGAGTCTGGTCACTTTCTTACTCCGAGTCTGGTCACTTTCTTTCTCTGAGTCCGGACATAGGGCAAATCAAGCCTGAGAGCACCACCTTCATTTATAATTGATCGGACGCTCATACCCTGTGTCCGGTCACTACGTGACCTATGTCCGGTCACTGTTTCTCAGTGACAATCATCTCCTTCACTTCACCAACTTCTCCACCCTTTCTCAAATGTGCCAACCACCAAGTGTGTCACCTTGTGCACATGTGTTAGCATATTTTCACAAACATTTTCAAGGGTGTTAGCTTTCCACTAAATCCTAAATGCACATGCAATGAGTTAGAGCATCTAGTGGCACTTTGATAACCGCATTTTGATACGAGTTTCACCCCTCTTAATAGTATGGCTATCGATCCTAAATGTGATCACACCCGCTAAGTGTCTCGATCACTAAACTAAAAAGCTCCTATCAATTTTACCTTTGCCTTGAGCTTTTTGTTTTTCTCGTTCTTCTTTTCCAAGTCCAAGCACTTGATCTTCACCATGGCATCACCATCATGATCTTCATTTGCTTCACCACTTGGAATGTGCTACCTATCTCATAATCACTTTGATAAACTAGGTTAGCACATGGGATTTTATCAATTCACCAAAACCAAACTAGAGCTTTCAGTAAAACACTAATGTGTATGAACCGTCGGATCACCAATATTAATCCCCCAAGATTCAGTGGACCCCCCAAGTTTCGATGGACGGTGACTCTTGATAGTGTTTATGTGTCCATGATGCAATTGCGTGACACGTGGGACAGTCTGCTACTAAAGGCATTCTCTGATCAGTACCCATCTTTTGCTCTTTTGCACGCCATTTCCATCACTGTTCGCCCCTCTGGCACCACCCACCCTACGCCGCCTCCCCCTGCCTCCCTCCACCCAACCCCTCCCCCCTGCACACTAAAACATCTTGCCTAGATCCTTCTGCGCCACAAGGATCTACTATGCCACGGTGATCTACCGCTCCGCCGTCTTTCAGCGCACCACTCCTCTAGCGAGCAAGTCGGTCGAGATCGCCTTCTCTCCTCGGCATGGTGAGGCCATCTGTGATCTCCTTTTTTCATGAATTTATGGTGTTTGATGAAACACATGTGTAAAATTTTTTTTATTGTTGCAAATGGCCTGAAGTTAAATAAAAGCAGGTAGAACTACCACATCGCAAAAAGAGCTAGAGGTAGGCAACCATTCTCCGAGAAGCAGAGGAACAGGCACCACCATAGCCTAGAAAGAGCTAGAGGAAGGCTCACAGTGTCCCAAAAGCAGAGGAACAAGCAACACCACAGCCTAGGAAGAGGCAGAGGAAGGCAGATAGTTTCCGAGAGGCAGAGGAAGAAGCAACCAAAGCTATGCTAGCTCTGGAGTCTAGGAATTCTTGTAGGTGGACTCGAATGGCCCTCCGACAGCAGCAGCATGAGGAGAGTGCTGAAATGGAACTCAGGGAGGAGGAGCTCACTGAGAAACAACTATAGCAAATGACTGAGTTCCACTCAAAAAACCAGACCAGTCGCGTTGCACCTTCTGAGATCAAATCTGTAGCTACTCATGGGGGCGCGAGAGCTCGCACTCATGGAGGTTCGATGTGTGCCACAATTGGTGGTACAAGGAGCAGTCGAGGAGGTAATTTGTTGTGTGCCACAAATGGTGGTACGAGGAGTAGTCGAGGAGGTAATTTGATGTCTGCCAATGGTGTTATGAGGAGCAGTCAAGGAGGTTTGGTGTCTGCCAATGGTGTTGTAAGGAGTAGTAATATTGAGAGAAAGAAAGAGGTGGTTCAGTTCTATGACTTTCGGTATGTTGGCACGAAAATGTGGTAATGCGTTGGCGAACACGCAGCAAACCAGAACGATCCAGAGATCTACTTGGCTTCAACATAGGACCAGTCGATCCTATGAATCCCAAAGACGTGCCAGTCAATTTGACCTGCAATTGACAAGGAGAGAAAGTTTACCAGTAATTTAGGGTGGAACATGCCAGTTTTGCCCAGACAGTTCCAAGTGTGTCGCTTCGGCAGCAGCCAAATGGAAAATTGACTAAATAGTCGATACGAGAAGAAATCGGCTGTTGAGGACTGTGATGCTCGTGGGTCATGATTGATTTATAATAATGAGTACAATGCACCTAGTTTCAATGATCCTTTCCCTTGAGCTATTAATATGTATGCGTCAAAGATACATCATTGGCTAAATTAGATTCAATCAATACGTGGTGCAAAGCCAATGAATTCGGTAAAAAGGGATACACCACGCAAACAATCGATTGTTTAATATAAGCAGATCTACGAACTATCAAGATCTACTTTATTACCATCAATAGTGAGGTTCGACCGGATCAATGCAGCTATGATGATGACAATAATCTAAAACCAGAAAATCCATAAAACCAACTATATGTCAACAGGTTCATGAAAGCATGCCATATCTGTGAAAGCACGGGCGAATTGGCTAAAATAGTTGACACATGCATAGCAAACAAACAGAGTACATATCTCGATCACAAACAAAACCACTAATCGATAATCTCTAATCTAAAGTCTTGCTAGTGAGGTTTGACCGGATTTATGCAGCTATGGTAGTGTCATTAGACTAGATTTCATTAACTAGTGAGTTTATCCAAGATCGAAACATGTCTTTGAATGCATAGTATGCTTGATTGGAATTGAGATAAAACAATCGATCTAGCAGAATTAAGCAACAATTAAGAGATTCATAGTGTGATCAGACTAGAAGACGACCAATTATGATGATATGATAATCATACCCTATGTCCGGTCACTACGTGACCTATGTCCGGTCACTGTTTCTCAGTGACAATCATCTCCTTCACTTCACCAACTTCTCCACCCTTTCTCAAATGTGCCAACCACCAAGTGTGTCACCTTGTGCACATGTGTTAGCATATTTTCACAAACATTTTCAAGGGTGTTAGCTTTCCACTAAATCCTAAATGCACATGCAATGAGTTAGAGCATCTAGTGGCACTTTGATAACCGCATTTTGATACGAGTTTCACCCCTCTTAATAGTATGGCTATCGATCCTAAATGTGATCACACCCGCTAAGTGTCTCGATCACTAAACTAAAAAGCTCCTATCAATTTCACCTTTGCCTTGAGCTTTTTGTTTTTCTCGTTCTTCTTTTCCAAGTCCAAGCACTTGATCTTCACCATGGCATCACCATCATGATCTTCATTTGCTTCACCACTTGGAATGTGCTACCTATCTCATAATCACTTTGATAAACTAGGTTAGCACATGGGATTTTATCAATTCACCAAAACCAAACTAGAGCTTTCAGTAATACACTAATGTGTATGAACCGTCGGATCACCAATATTAATCCCCCAAGATTCAGTGGACCCCCCAAGTTTCGATGGACGGTGACTCTTGATAGTGTTTATGTGTCCATGATGCAATTGCGTGACACGTGGGACAGTCTGCTACTAAAGGCATTCTCTGATCAGTACCCATCTTTTGCTCTTTTGCACGCCATTTCCATCACTGTTCGCCCCTCTGGCACCACCCACCCTACGCCGCCTCCCCCTGCCTCCCTCCACCCAACCCCTCCCCCCTGCACACTAAAACATCTTGCCTAGATCCTTCTGCGCCACAAGGATCTACTATGCCACGGTGATCTACCGCTCCGCCGTCTTTCAGCGCACCACTCCTCTAGCGAGCAAGTCGGTCGAGATCGCCTTCTCTCCTCGGCATGGTGAGGCCATCTGTGATCTCCTTTTTTCATGAATTTATGGTGTTTGATGAAACACATGTGTAAAATTTTTTTTATTGTTGCAAATGGCCTGAAGTTAAATAAAAGCAGGTAGAACTACCACATCGCAAAAAGAGCTAGAGGTAGGCAACCATTCTCCGAGAAGCAGAGGAACAGGCACCACCATAGCCTAGAAAGAGCTAGAGGAAGGCTCACAGTGTCCCAAAAGCAGAGGAACAAGCAACACCACAGCCTAGGAAGAGGCAGAGGAAGGCGGATAGTTTCCGAGAGGCAGAGGAAGAAGCAACCAAAGCTATGCTAGCTCTGGAGTCTAGGAATTCTTGTAGGTGGACTCGAATGGCCCTCCGACAGCAGCAGCATGAGGAGAGTGCTGAAATGGAACTCAGGGAGGAGGAGCTCACTGAGAAACAACTATAGCAAATGACTGAGTTCCACTCAAAAAACCAGACCAGTCGCGTTGCACCTTCCGAGATCAAATCTGTAGCTACTCATGGGGGCGCGAGCGCTCGCACTCATGGAGGTTCGATGTGTGCCACAATTGGTGGTACAAGGAGCAGTCGAGGAGGTAATTTGTTGTGTGCCACAAATGGTGGTACGAGGAGTAGTCGAGGAGGTAATTTGATGTCTGCCAATGGTGTTATGAGGAGCAGTCAAGGAGGTTTGGTGTCTGCCAATGGTGTTGTAAGGAGTAGTAATATTGAGAGAAAGAAAGAGGTGGTTCAGTTCTATGACTTTCGGTATGTTGGCACAAAAATGTGGTAATGCGTTGGCGAACACGCAGCAAACCAGAACGATCCGGAGATCTACTTGGCTTCAACATAGGACCAGTCGATCCTATGAATCCCAAAGACGTGCCAGTCAATTTGACCTGCAATTGACAAGGAGAGAAAGTTTACCAGTAATTTAGGGTGGAACATGCCAGTTTTGCCCAGACAGTTCCAAGTGTGTCGCTTCGGCAGCAGCCAAATGGAAAATTGACTAAATAGTCGATACGAGAAGAAATCGGCTGTTGAGGACTGTGATGCTCGTGGGTCATGATTGATTTATAATAATGAGTACAATGCACCTAGTTTCAATGATCCTTTCCCTTGAGCTATTAATATGTACGCGTCAAAGATACATCATTGGCTAAATTAGATTCAATCAATACGTGGTGCAAAGCCAATGAATTCGGTAAAAAGGGATACACCACGCAAACAATCGATTGTTTAATATAAGCAGATCTACGAACTATCAAGATCTACTTTATTACCATCAATAGTGAGGTTCGACCGGATCAATGCAGCTATGATGATGACAATAATCTAAAACCAGAAAATCCATAAAACCAACTATATGTCAACAGGTTCATGAAAGCATGCCATATCTGTGAAAGCACGGGCGAATTGGCTAAAATAGTCTACACATGCATAGCAAACAAACAGAGTACATATCTCGATCACAAACAAAACCACTAATCGATAATCTCTAATCTAAAGTCTTGCTAGTGAGGTTTGACCGGATTTATGCAGCTATGGTAGTGTCATTAGACTAGATTTCATTAACTAGTGAGTTTATCCAAGATCGAAACATGTCTTTGAATGCATAGTATGCTTGATTGGAATTGAGATAAAACAATCGATCTAGCAGAATTAAGCAACAATTAAGAGATTCATAGTGTGATCAGACTAGAAGACGAACAATTAAGAGTTTATCCAAGAGGTCAGCCAGACCGATGCAGCCTTACAAAAACAAAAGTATAAGTCATGACGGTACTCACAGACAAGCCGGAGGTCGACCAGATCGATGCAGCCCTACTTGTTTAAGAACTCGTCGAGATCTACAGTACTCCTACTCCTAAGGGTTGGCGTGAAGCCAAAAAAGTAATTTGTATTGATTGATTGGATGTCCCTTTACAGTAGCCGGGGTCCAATATTTATACTTGGAACCTAAACATGAATCCTACTCAAATATGACTTATTACAATTCTTGGAATAAAAGAAAACATTCCTAACTTAAGATAACTTGGACCCTAATCTTTTCCTTTTTGTAGAATCTGACATATTCTCCCGATGCCATCTATACGTAATCCATTGACTTTATGTGCTAATGTCATCTAAAAAGAGCCGATCCTAGTACCACATCTGAATCAGCTGATATCGATCCTTACACAATCGATTCCTTGATGACACAATCCGAGAAGCTTCGAGTTACCGCATTCTTTTTTTCAAATTTTGGTGTAAACACATGCCCCCCAATTTTGGGATAAAAATGATTTTATTTTCCAAAATTTCTATTTACCTGCTCACCGTGTCGCAACCGTTTATACTAAAATATATGCGTGACTCCTGATATTCTCGGTCCAAATTTTATATAATACCCCAATAGTATCATTTCTAATTCATTCGGTCCATTCGCTTTCCCCTTCTTCTTCGAGCAAGCCTCAACAACCAAAGCCACCACCACCAGAGCTCCAACCCTAGCAGTTTTCTCTACTTTGCTCGAGCTGCTTGTCAAGCCATTCCTCTGGAACCCTTTCTCGGATTCAGATCTGTTCCAACTAAAATGGCGACCATTGACTACATCCCTGAGGTACGTCTCCAAATTTCTGCCCCTCAACTATCAGCCGCTGCTCTGTTTTTTCTTTTCCTTAAGTTTATCTCATTTGGCTTTCCAGGGAATGGAAAATGAAATTCTGATCCCTTCGTCTGTTGTTCCAAATGCTTATTACCTTGGACCCATGGGAGATGCGAATCCTTTGGAATTTATCAACCAAGAAACCAATCAATTTCTTTTAGGCAGTCCTTGGTAGATCTATCTTCTTGGAACACCAAAAATCCCTTTAGGAATTGGCCCAAAATGCCTAAGGGATGGAGAGACTGGTACCATGGAGTGTCAGACAAAAAGGGTGGAGACAGGAAAGTTTATGTTGATTGATTGTTCGTGTCCTTGTACAATAACTGGAGTCCAATATTTATACCCGGAACCTAAACATGAATCCTACTCAAATACGACTCATTACAATTCCTATAATAAAAGAAAACATTCCTAACTTAAAATAACTTGGACCCTTATCTTTTCCTTTATGTAGAGTCCAACATATCTTTCCTCGTAGTCCATTGACGTCGCCTGCTGACGTTATCCAAAAAGAGCCGATTCCAGTACCGCATCTGAATCAGCTAATATCGATCTTTACACAACTGATTCCTTGATGACACAATCCTGGAAGCTTTGAGTTCCCACACTCTCCTTCCAAAATTTTGGTGTAAACACATGCCCCTAATTTTGGGATAAAAATGATTTTATTCCCAAATTTCATTCATCTGCTCATCGCGTTGCAACCACCTATTCCGAAACAAACACGTGACTCCTGACTTTTTGGGCCGAACTCTATATAACATCCCAATAGTATCATCTCAATCCACCTGGCTGATTTACTTCCCCCTTCTTCGAACAAGCCCTATCATCCAAAGCCACCACCACAAGAGCTCCAACTCTAGCAGTTTCTCACTTCTGCTCGGACTGCTTTTCAAGTCACTCTACAACCCTTTCTCAGATTCATATCTATTCCAACTACAATGGCGACCAATGACTACATCCCTGAGGTATGTCTCGAAATTTCCGCTTCTCAACTATCAGCTGCTACTCTGTATTTCCTTTTCCTTAAGTTCATCTCATCTGACTTTCTAGGGAATGAAAAATAAAATTTGGATTCCTTCGTCTATTATTCTGAATGCTTATTACCTTGGACCCATGGGAGATACTAATCCTTCAGATTTTATCAATGAAGAAACCAATCAAATTCCCTTTAGATAGTCCTTGGTAGATTTATCTTCTTGGAACACCAAAAATCCCTTTAGGAATTAGCCCAAATGCCTAAGGGATGGAGAGACTGGTTCCGAAGAGTGTCAGACAAAAATGGTGGAGATTGGGAAGTTTATGATTTAAGCCAATGCCTGACACTTTCACTATTTGGGATGGAAAGAAATGATTCACTCCTAATTGCCGCTTCTTCTGGTCCAACACCTTGAATGCCTTTGTCTTTGGTCACGGTCCGATGACTATTACCTTGGCCGATGTTCATATGTTGACTGGCCTTAGAATAATAGGACCAATGCAGCCATACGAACTCTTAGGTGCTAGGTTAAAGAAGCTAGTCAAACTATCGGACTGCACAGGATGGGCAAGCTATATCTAGAACCACACTGGGAATGAATCGACTTTTAGCAAAAAAGAACATGTGACTTTTTTGAACATGTGGTTAGAAAGATTCATCTTCTATGGGTCATCTTGTGGTCCGACTTACAACCACAAACTCTTGGTAGAGCATCTAGCAGTAGGTGCTGAGATTCCTCTTGGAAAATATTTGTTAGGATCAGCTTACCACTTGATGCACCAGGTGGTCACTCAGTTGCTGAAGAATGAAGCAGTGCACACCATTAGCGGCCCTTGGTGGTTAATACAAACGTGGTTAAATTTGTATATGCACAAGATTGTGAAGCCACATCTCCAGAATTTGAGTTTTCCCTCCTCCAACTTTGATGAGGAATACAGAGGTGAAGAAGGAAGAACCCATCAGTGCATGAACTATGGTGAAGCTGCATTGGCCATAACAATTGTTGTCGATGTTGGTCATCTCTTCAAGAAGTTTTATAGTGGGTTTGATGCAGATATTCTGACCTGGCTACCCTATGATGAAGATGCGAACAATGAGTTGGTCTTCCCATTCAAATTTCGATTTGAATTAGCCTGCTCAGACGAAACGACAGCTGCAATCTTCAATTCCTTCATCAAACCCTGCATTCTTCTAGCCGAATTTTTTCATGGCCACGACAAAATGTCTACAAGTTCTTTTCTTCTAGGCAACCTTCCAACCTATGAATTTTACAACCCTTCTTTCGTAGCTCGTCAGTTCGGTCTTGGTCAATTGCCGCCCTAGCTATTTTTCAAAGATACACTGAAACCGAGAGAAGTCATCAGTGAGGCAATGGAAGCTTCTAGAGTTTTTCAATTAGGATCAAATCTTCCTTCCCTCTATTTGCATGAATGGACCAGAGCCTCCTTCACTTTCCATTTATATGATTCTTGGTGGCAAGAATTGCACTCCCACCTCTTCTACAGGCTAGTTCATCCTAGTTGCATACCTCTGGATGAAGATTTTGCTTCCGACAGTGAGGTAACTAGCTTACTCCTTTTCTTCCACAAAGATCATCTACTAAAGTGCCTCTGTTAACTTATCTAATAGAACTCCATTGCAGGATGCTGAATTCAATCCCCCAATTGTGGATAGAAAAGGGCATGCCATAGAGTATTATCCGCCATGTCCAATCTCAAGACTGGGATCAACTACACCTCCACTGAAGAAGCTAATGAAAAACACAAGGTACTCCTACAATTGTAACATACCAATCTTCAAAACTCAAGGCAGTCGAAGGGACAACCCAGAAAACCATTACTGAAAAAAGGTTTTGCAGAATGAGACCATCAACTGCTCAGGTAAAATAATTCATCCTCTTCCCAAAATGATATTCAATTTCTAATTCTGATTCTTTCCTCACAGTTATCAACCATTGCACCTCAATCTGCTCTGGGTCCTGAACTTTTGTCCCAGGTGTTTAAATCAGCACTAGCCAAGCCTTCTTCGGCCGATCCTCAAAAGGGGCCAATTTCGGTTGAAACAACCGATGCTTCTAGGATAGCAGAAGATGAGAATCCTCCCACTTCACTTCCTGATGTTGCCAAGGTATCTCCTCAAAACTCTTAATTTTTATTCAATTTTCGCCTTTCTCTGACCATTTATCATGCCAGATACTCCCTAAGGAAACATTCATGCAAGAGCAAGAATCTAACAGTCTACCCATTGAAAATGATCCTGTTGGTGTTGTCATCCAGACTATCAAATCTCTAGTCTAGCAAACAATTGATGGTAAGAAGATCATATATCTATTTTATCCTCCTGCAATAAACATGAATTCAAAAATCTTCCTTGGTGTTTGTAGCTACCAATGCTGAAAGTTCAGAGCCGATTCAACCGGATACCATTGGTGCATCATCAGCTATTCCTTCTCCTCAGATGGAAACTACCCCAAAAAAGGTATTGTACCCGCTTCACCATTTATCTTATTATCAACTGATTCCATCCTCTTAACAAGATTTCCTTATATGTAGATACTTAATTCTCTAGCTCTGAGCTAGTCCTTCAACTTTGAAGAATGCATAGATGAAGGTGAGATCAGTTCATCAGCCACCTCTCTCCAAAAGACTTTATCAGAAGAGACTAGAAATTAGCTGAGGGACATGCTGCCAATGCTTGAGAAGGATATAGCCGATTTAGTCCAAGATGCAGATCTAGTCAGAAAGACTTTTCTAGCCATTAGGGGTAACTTGCCCTTGAATCTTGCTGAAGTTCTGACACCTTTATCTGACATTGAGGATCAAGCTCCAAGGGTGAAAAGGGCTCAGAGAAATCTAGCTGATCGTGAAGCTTTATTGGCCAAGAAGAACTCCAATAGACAAGAGGCCAAAGAGCTTGCACAGCTAATCGATAACTTGAAGAACTCCTCCCTCAGGATCGAGCCAGAGCTGAACCAACTAAAAACCAAGCGTGCAGAACCTGAGAAGGAACTAGAGAACATGAAGGCTGCCATCGATCGCCATGAGTCCAATCTGGCTCAAATACCCAATGCCACTAAGTAGAAGAAACAGGAAATGCTGACCTAGGTCAAAGAAGGCAAGGCCATCCGCAGCAGCCTTGAGAACATTCCTTGATCTGCCAAAGGAGACAAGCAACAATTTGGAGAGGTTGATGATATTCGGCTGAAAGCTTTGAAGGTGATCCAGGATGTTTTGAATTTGTAATGTCACTATTTGTAATATATATCCCGTGTGAAACTAATGAGAACCATATTTCCCGCTGATCTACAATATCTCTTGTCTCGGCTAAAGAGCCTATTTGAAAATAGCCGATTCTAGACCTCTGACTTTAATCCAATTAAGTCTGAAAAGACAACCTCCATTAAGAAAACTCCTCAATCTTGTGTCCTCAGTTATCAACACTGCATTCTCTTCAGCATTAGTGAGGCGGCGCTTCGCCTTCTATTAATTGTGGTTGCCTTTTGCACATCCCGAGATATCTACTACCTCGCTTCGTGGCTATAAATACCAGCCAAGGACTCTAGCCTCACACACATCATGCTTGCAACTGCTTCTGTTCTCTGCGCTTCTCTGCCTTCACAAACCCTGTAGCAGTTCCCTTCTTCTTTCTTTCCATAAATCCAACCAAACCCCATGGCTGGCGAGGACAACCAGGGCAAGCACACGGGGGAAGAGGTCCCGGAGGAGAACCTATCAGTGAGCCAGCGCCTCCGTCGTATGAGGTGAGATCGACATCTTTTGCTCATGGCAATAAATTTCTCTAACTTGTTTATAAGTTTGTCTTGAATGACAGCCTTCGTCCACTTCCTCCTTGTGCCGGCGAGCCCTCCAATGCTGCATCTGATGCCGCCTCCACGCCGGATTCATCATCGGACTCCTCTGATTCTTACAACGGCGATGATGCCCGACATTTCCTCTGGGAGTGGAGGGTGGTCCAGGACCATTATTCCGAGGCAACTTGGGAGAATGGTCATCTTGAGATCCACCTCGGGGTCTCTCAAGCCACCCTCCTCGCCACCAAGGAAGAGGCCAGCGTTGCTCGGGCACGGCTGGCCGAGTTCGATGCCATGGTGGTGGATAAGATCAACTCCAAGAAAACCCTTATTTCACTTTCCACTATCTTTGTCTTGATAACTCCTTTGTCTCTATGATCACCAGCCCTGACGGTGTAGTTCGAGACCCTCCAACTAGCGGCGAACGTGGCTACAGCGGCCGTCAACGCCTGGGGCCCCTTCATCAATGCCCACCTCCATGATGTCCCGGCCCGTGTCTAGGAGATCGCCCTCCATGGTGTCTATCATGGCGCATCGGTTGCACTGGCCACGGCGTAGGTCTAGACCGGGTACAAGCTCCATACCATGAATACCGGTTTCCCGATGGGCGATGGCCCTGGGGAGCATGAGGAGTTAATCGAGGACTTCATTGATGTAGTGGAGGCCATTTTGGACATTACATCCACTTACGATGTGATAAATAATGTCTGACTAGTTTGTACTTAGGGCAAACTAATCAATGAATAAAGTCTTCTATTTTTCTATGATCGTGTCTCAGTGTACTTTCTACAATGTCTTGTGTAAACCATAATAGTTTCTGTGTTGGGTTTTTGCTCTATAGGTGATACATATCGTATCGGCTTTTCCCCCTTTTGGGGTAATTTTTGAACTAAAGGCGATACCCTTCTGGTACTGGCTATTAGAGCCGATGACTGAACAAATCAGCTATCAAGTATTGATTCAAACTCTAGGATAATATTTCTTTAGATACTTTCCATTGATCGCTCTATCAAACTCCTCTTCTCCTCCTAGCATTTCCAAAATATAAGCATTGTCATCCATGAAACTAAAAACCTTGTGCCCGGCTGTTGCATCTACCAACATATTGGCTATTGGCATCAGATAACCATCCATGGGTGTAGCCCTATTCAGATCTCTAAAATTGATGCAAACTCTCAATTTCCTATTTTTCTTGTACACAGGAACAACACTCGATATCCACTCTACATAACGGCACGGTCGAACAAATTTTGCTTCCAGTAATCCTTCAGTCTCATTTTTTATATCATCAAGAACATTTGGGTTAAACCTCCTTGGAGCTTGTTTAAACGGCCGATATCCAGGTTTGATTTGTAACAGATGTTCAACAATTGATCAATCTAGACCAGGCATCTCATAATATTCCCAAGCAAAACAATCTTTAAATTCCTTTAATAAATCTATCAACTCTCGCTTATACTCAGGATCTGTGGGGGGTATAACCCTAGGTACCCACGGCAAGGGACATGGGCTGCATGGTTAGGGATGGTCTAGCCCACAAGATCAAGACTTGTGGCGCACGACACTAGTCGGTGTACACCGCAAGATGTGATTTATTAGGACTCTTACAGATATTGTAATCCTATCATCTAACCGATTAGGATACTTTCCTTGTAACCCAACCCCTCCCAAGTATATAAGGAGGGGCAGGGGTCCCCTAGTAAGCATGCCCCATCCCACATCCAATCACACATGCAATATCATATGATAGCCAATACAAATCAATAGACCACAGGAGTAGGGTATTACGTCGTGCTGATGGCCTGAACTGGTCTAACTCTTGTGTTTCTATTGCCTTCTTGTTCTTGATTACACACATGTCTGCCGATCAATCTACCTTCATGGAATACCCCTCGGAGGACTGCCGAGAATATTCTGTCGATAGTTGGCTCGCCAGGTAGGGGGTCTACGTGTTGATCCTGTGGCGATCTAGATAGACCTCAAGATCAACGCCATCCATGGCAATTCAGCTTTTGGCGGTGGCGTCCTTTGTCAGCTTCTGATAGACTCATTGTCTAGGTGCAACTCGTGGCTACACGCTGTGATCTGAAGTCGTCACCAGGAAGTTAGGCGTCGAGCGCTGCAGCCATGATTCCAATCTACCGTGATCTATGAATCTTGATCACGGTGGATGATGCTAGCCATCGTGCGCGCCAACAACCGGAGATCCTGATCGGAGCAGCGTCCAACATAAATCATCGTCGTGTTATCACATGCATCTAGAAGCATCAAAGGCATCGTGCTCTACTAGCATGCAAGGCTGGCAGGAAAACCAAAACCTATCCTCAAGTCGCTAGAGCATGCGGCCAAAGATGGGATTAGTAACTTTGGTGGCATCAACATGTACCAGATCCAATCTAAAAAGCCTCATAGTGAAGCCGGCGGATAAATCAATCTACAGCTCTGTCGCTATCACAGAGACACGAGCATGGCATCTTCATGAGAAAACAAGGGTGTAGCTCAGACATGCAAGGGGATGGACTTGCATGTACATGCATCATTGCCTTTGTGATTGCGCGCATGAGCTACTACTTGGTGCCGATCAACATGGACAATGCAACAGCTATCAAACCAATTCAAGATCAATTCTTCTACTTGTCAAGCCGTCCGACTACATCGAGCATCAAGCGAGCCACTAAGCGAGCCACCCGAGCCCTCAAGCGAGTCATCCACGCAACATCCACCTACTCGGACATCGTGACACACTCACTACTTCGCTCAGCCATCTATCAAAGCGCCATGCAGCATCGCTTCTCCGACCAGATCAAATACGGCTATGTCAACGATCTCCACAAATCTGATTTGCCTAAGGCTGACCAGTAATATAAGGATTACATCACCCGAACTACTTACTCCAACCACCTGCCGTGTCGCAATGGTGATCACCATGACAGCCGCTACCATCGCCATGGCGACAAGCCGGAAAGCTCGAGAGCTAGGTGATTTCATCGACGCTGACCAGACATTCTGTCTAAACCTAAGTCATGCTTTAATATTCTTCTAAATATTCTCCAATCTTCATATATCGCCATGATGTTTCTTTGAGCTATTTTCTCCATGTTTGTTCTTCAAACGATTTTCATGTATACCATCTTAAAGATGACATGCAAACTACGTCTAAGGCAAATCCCCGAATAGTCATGTTGATGCTCGGATGTTTCCAGAGACAGCCCTGTCTCCGGCTTCTCCCTACACATGCACGAGTGTCTACCCTCTGTGTTATGGGTGGTCGGCAGTGGCTCCTTGGCGATGCTTTGTTCTTTCTACACGCACACGGGCTCTGCGCTCCGCGTTATGGTTAATAGGCTAGCTAAGGCTAGAGACTCAGCTACACACTAACTGGTCAGATGGTTTATATTAAATATAAACACATCTTTAGAATAACACTAAGTGTTCACACCAACTGATCGCCGAGCTGCATACGCTATTTCATCACCATTGAGTTCATATATTTTATTTTTACATCATGTACTACCCGTTCTACATATTTGTATTGCAGGATCGTCATCTAGGTGGTCAGACCACCTAGTACTCAGACTTCTCCGCCGATCAACTAATCGGACCGCTAGGTTTATGGACTTTGTCGCCAACCAGTTGATCGAACTGTTCACCGGTCACTTCTACTTAGCGCTCACTTCACCGTCGACTAGTTGGTTGGGCTGCTCGATTGTCGATTCTTCGCCAACTAACTAGTCGGATTGTCCGTTGCCTCATCGTCCGCTACGCTGGGGCACACCAGCTAAGCTAGGGACTCCTCGACGTTCGAATTGTTTGTCGCTTCATCGTCAGCTACGCTGGGGGCTCACCAGCTAAGCTAGCGACTCCTCAGCATTTGGATTGTTCATCGCTCACGCTTCATCGTCAACTACACTAGGGGCTTACTAGCCAAGCTGGGGACTCCTCAGAGTTTGGATTCTTTGTGTAAGAGTTGCCAGCTATGGCTGGGGACTCCCATGGCGACTGGGTCTTGCTACGTCTCATCGGTGTGCTATCGAGTTGCTCCATGCTGTTCGAGTCAGGGTGATGATCTTGGCCAGCACATCTGGGGTCTTGATACGCGCATGTTAGATGACGTCGGCAAGCTTTTAGGCTTTATTTTCTTTGACCCTGCTACAAGATTCATTCTTCATCTTCTAGCAGGCTCAGGGACTAAGTGGCTACACTTCACCTGGCGGTGAATGTAGTGCTTATTTCTTGATTTACCCTCCTTATTGATGGAGTCTAAGTGGCTACACTTCTCCTAAGGGGAAGAATTTTCAAATTTTATCTTTAGCCCCTTACATCCTTCTAGCAAGCCTTACTTGGCTAAGTTCGAATTCTTCTAACCAGTTAAACTGGTCGGCATTGACTTTCACCACCCAGGTCACCAGTTAAACTGGTCGGCTTTGATTTTCACCGCCTAGGTCACTAGTTAAACAGGTTGGCTTCAACTTCCACTGCTCGAATCTCAAGTTAAACTGGTCGGCTTCACGTCAAATTGGTCGGACTTGTTCAAAACAGCGCTGCTCAAAGGATACAAGGTGCTCGAGGACTAGCTATGGGGGGGTATAACCCTAGGTACCCACGACAAGGGACATGGGCCGCATGGTTAGGGATAGTCCAGCCCACAAGATCAAGACTTGCGGTGCACGGCATTGGTTGGCGTACGCCGCAAGATGTGATTTATTTGGACTCTTACAGATATTGTAATCCTATCATCTAACCGATTAGGATACTTTCCTTGTAACCCTACCCATCTAGAGTATATAAGGAGGGTAGGGGTCCCCTAGTTGGCATGCCCCATCCCTCATCCAATCACACACACAATATCATACGATAGCTAATACAAATCAACATACCACAGGAGTAGGGTATTACGTCGTGTTGACGGCCCGAACCTGTCTAACTCTTGTGTTTCTGTTGTCTTCTTGTTCTTGATTATACACATCTCTGCCGATCAATCTACCTTCAAGGGATACCCCTCGGAGGGCTATCGATGATATTTTGTCGATAGGATCCAACTTAGCACTTACATATGTCGGCTTAGGCCTATTTCTAGAACCAATATCTATCTCCTCTAATTCATCAGCCGACGTAAAGCCATGTCCTAGTTTACCATCTATACCATCTATTGGATTATCCATTAAAACAAACTCTTAGAGTCAATTGCTTGGATCAGCTGTTGGCTTTCATCATTGATCTTAATGAAGCCTCCTTCCCATAGCTTGCCAGAAAAACACTTGAAATCTTCTAGTTCCCAATACATTGGATCAGCTATTGCTATACTCATAGAATCATCAGCAGGAACTAGCTCAACATCATCTCCATGCCACTGAATCAAGCATTGATGCATAGTTGATGGTACACAACAATTTGCATGAATCCAATCATGACCAAGGAGTAAATTGTACGAACCCTTTCCATCAATGACAAAGAATGTAGTGAGTAAAGTCTTACTCATAATTGTCAATTCAACGTTTATTGCCCCCTGGTCTTGGATGCATTACCCCCAAAATCCTTAAGCATCATGTCAGTCTCAATGAAATCTCCTGGTCTCTTGCCAAGCTTGCAACAAGTGGTATAAGGCATAAGATTAACAGAAGCACCTTCATCCACCAATATTTTTCTCATCGGCTTCCCATCAAGAAAACCTTTTACATAAAAAGCCTATAAGTGCTGATGTTTGACTGGCTTGTCAAATATAGCTTGCTGTATCACTGTCAACTTGGCAACTATCTCCTCATATTCCGATTCATTAAAATCTGAATAGACTTCTTGATTGCTAGAGCTCTAAATTCTAACGGCAAAAGAAAAGCCATTTGAATATTAGCCGATAGTTGACCTCTATCGGCTGTTTGTTTAGCACGCCACACTTGAGGTTCATCAAATCTCTAAGCCTATTCTAGCTCTCTATTCCTTAGATGTTGTACCCTTCTTTTCTGACTTCTTGTCAAACCTCCTGGATACCATTGCCCTTCCTGCCAAACATACTCTTCCTCATTACCTTCTTCACAATCAGCCCAGCTTTGATCAACGCCTCGCTTCCTAAGCTGATCATGAACGCTTCTATTTTTTAAGCGTCGATCCATATTATTATAATGATACTCATTTCAAGCATGGATGGACCGGCGGTTGGCTTGAGATTGCCTAAACTCCCAATACTATTCACTATACTCTGGGCAATTATTTCTAGTAGGAAATTTCAAACCTTCATTCCAACAATGTCTGAAGAAAAGACTATTCCAATGTGATTCAGCTTGTTTTCTTTCATACCTCTCCTCTTCTTGTTGACGCTGGTATTCTTTCTCTTCTAACCAACGCTGATAATCCTTTTCCTTCTATCTTTGCCATTTATTCAACAAAATTCAAGATGTAACACGCGGCCTCATTGCCCCATTGCTTGACATCTCTCCCTGCTCATATTGGCTCTTCTGTTGGTCACGACGCCTCTTAATTTCTCTATATTCATTAACCAATATTTGCATCTCTGGATCGACTGTTCCATTTTCCTTTGCTCTTGTTGATGTTAGGACTTTAGTCTTCCCTTTGACTAAGTTAACATTGACCATATTCTAATCTCTTGGGAAAGGATTATCGTCAACTTTCATCTTCCGAGGTGTATCAAATTTAAGCTTCCCTTGCTAAATAGCCCTCTGTATATGTTGCTAGAAAATTCTAAACTCATTAGTAGAATGAGAAGTAGCGTTATGAAATTTGCAGAACTTCTTATTCTTCAGCTGATCAAGAGGCAACATAACATGATTGGTGGGCAATTTGATCCGTCCTCTCTCAAGCAAGAAATCAAAGAGCTTGTCTGATTTTGTGACGTCGAAATCATAGTTCTCTTCAACTCCTTTTTCCCAAGGATTTGGCACCATTACTGTCTTCTTACCCCTATTCCATTCAGCCGTAGCAATCTCTTCTTCTTCATTGTCCTCATCACCATCATTAACTGAATATGGATTATAAGCTTCAGCAATTGCAGCATTCTTCTAGAATCGGGTATCTATGCGCATACTCTAGAATTGGCTATTGAGTGCTGCCACCCATTGAGCCAACTGACCTAAATTGTCAAACTCTTGCCCAAGCAGCTTCTCTCTCCATGTTGGCAACACTCCTTGAACAGCCAAAGTAGCTAGCTGATCATTAGTTAGATTCAATGAAAAGCACAAATTTCCGGTTTCTCGGAACCTCTGAAGAAACTCAGCACCCATTTCATTAGTATTTTGCCTTATGGTTGTCAAATCTATGGTTTTCTTTTTTTCTATCCCAGTATAGAAATATGTATGCAACTTTTTCTCTAGATTAGTCCAATTGGCAATGGAATTAACTGGTAACGATGAAAACCAGGTGAAAGCTGGTCCTGATAGGGACAAGGAGAAGAAATGAACTCGATGAGCCTCTTCAATGGATGCTTCACCCAACTATGTAAGATACTGACTGACATGTTCTATTATACTTGTGCTATCTTGACCAGTAAACTTAGCAAATTCTAGGAGCCTGTAATTTGTAGGAAGAGCGACCAAATCATACCAATCTAGATATGGACATTTGTATAAAAAGGTCTACCCTTTTGGTTTCAAACCAAACTAATTCTTCATCATCTCGATCACTCTGAGCAACAACTCATCAGCATTTGAATTATGACTTCTCTGCAATTGCTGACCCATCTGCGGATTAAAATTTTGGGTACCTTGATACCCTGGATTTGGAATCATATGAAGGGTATTGTAATCTATACCATAATGATATCCTTGTGAAATTTCTATCTGTTGAGTCCTTTGCTGATTTGCTGCTTGGAGTCTCTGATTGCAAACGTTGGGATCAGTATCTCTATGAATCCTTTGAACTGATGGCGCTATTTTTTGAGCCAATGACGGTACTTGGCCTGCTATGCCAAAATTAACCATTTGATTCTAAACTTGCCCCGTCGGCTATTGCACATGCTGCTCTGACGATCTAGGATTATACTGTATTTGATTAGTAGTGGTACCCTAAACTTGCTCAAATGAGCTCTAAACTGCCTGGACATCATCATTACCAGCTAGTGCTGCTTCTTGATGGCTAGTACCGGCTTGATTAGTCCCCTAAGTCGACGGATGTGGAATATTGTAGTAAGCCAGTCCAATCTGATCAATTGGATATCCATGAAGCACCTCCTTCAAGGTATTGTGGAATGTGTTTAGGAAAGCAATATTATGGTTCAACATGGCATCATGAACATATTTGTTTACAGCATCTACGAAGAAATGTCTATCATCAACTTCGTCTATATCTGACTACCCATGCATCAAAACTCTTGGTAGTGGATATTTCTGGATAACTTTATTGTCACGTGTCTTGGTGTAGGATAACAAACACTTGTTCTGAAATTCTTCTATAGCTTTGCTAATGACGTCCTTATCTTCATCAGGTAAGTCTTCATAAGGCACTATAAGAATGTCCCTATTGTTGTGAGCTACCATGACGATTATGGGATCCCACCAGGCGTGCTAGAATGTGTGTCGGTGTGAAAACGTGGTAACACACCGACGGACACACAACAAGCCGAAATGATCTAGAGATCTGCTTCGCTTCAACACAGGACTAGTCAATCCTATGAATCCCAAAGACGTGCCAATCAATTTGACCTGCAATTGACAAGGAGAGAAAGTTTATCAGTAATTTAGGATGGAACATGCCAGTTTTGCCCAAACAGTTCCAAGTGTGCCGATTCGGGAGCAGCCAAACGAAAAAATTGACTAAATAGCCGATACAAGAAGAAATCGGCTGTTAAGGATTGTGATGCTCGTGGGTCATGATTGATTTATAATAATGAGTACAATGCACCAAGTTTCAATGATCCTTTCCCTTGAGCTATTAATATGTACGCATCAAAGATACATGATTGGCTAAATTAGATTTAATCAATACGTGGTGCAAAGCCAATGAATTCGGTAAAATGGGATATACCATGCAAACAATCAACTGTTTAATATAAATAGATCTACGAACTGTCTAGATCTAATTTATTACCATCAACAGTGAGGTTCGACCGGATCGATGCAGCTATGATGATGACAATAATCTAAAACCAGAAAATCCATAAAACCAACTATATGTCAACAAGTTCATGAAAGCGTGCCATATCTGTGAAAACACAGGCGAATCGGCTAAAATAGCCGATGCATGCATAGCACACAAACAGAGTACATATCTCGATCACAAACAAAACCAGTAATCAATAATCTCTAATCTAAAGTCTTGCCAGTGAGGTTCGACCAGATCGATGTAGCTATGGTAGTGTCATTAGATTATATTTCATTAACTAGTGAGTTTATCCAAGATCGAAAAATGTCTTTGAATGCATACTATGCTTGATTGGAATAGAGATAAAACAACCGATCTAGCAGAATTAAGCCATCAATTATGAGATTCCTAGTGTGATCAGACTAGAAGACAACCAATTATGATGATATGATGCCGATCTATCTCTATTTCAATCAGGTGACTTGTTATGATTAACAGAACATTAATTATAATAAGATCGATAGCTGGTGAATCAACCAAAAACAGCAAGGAAAATGTTACTAATCTTAGCCAATTCAGTAACTGGTGATATTGTATTAAACAACAAGTTATTTAACACAAGATCGATAACTTTCATCTATATTATGATTCGTAAGAGATCAATCAGCTGATGCAGCCTTACAAATAATGATATAGATCGATAACTAACTTATACTAAAGCTCATAAGAGGTCGGCCGGACCGATGCAGCCTTACAAACAAAAGTATAAGCCATGATGGTACTCATCGAGATCTACTTGGACCAATGTAGCCCTACTTGTTGAAGAACTCATCGAGATCTACAGTACTCCTACTCCTAAGGGTTGGCGTGAAGCCAAAAAAGTAATTGGTATTGATTGATTGGATGTCCCTTTACAGTAGCCGGGGTCCAATATTGATACCCAGAACCTAAATATGAATCCTACTCAAATATGACTTATTACAATTCTTGGAATAAAAGAAAACATTCCTAACTTAAGATAACTTGGACCATAATCGTTTCCTTTTTGTAGAGTCTGACATATTCTCCCGACGCCATCTATACGTAGTCCATTGATGTTATTTGTTGATGTCATCCAAAAAGAGCTGATCCCAGTACCGCATCTGAATCAGCTGATATTGATCCTTACACAATCGATTCCTTGATGACACAATCCTAGAAGCTTTGATTTCTCACATTCTTCTTTCCAAATTTTGGTGTAAACACGGTATTAAAGCTCAAAGAAGATACGGAGCATCAAGTTCTATGATATTGAGTTTTGGTTTCCACTCCTCAAAGAGCCTGGCACAAAATCATAGTTCTAGACTGTGACTCAGGAGAGTTTCTTCAGGAGCTACCATGCTAGAGGGATGGCACTAGCAGACCAAAGGATACATGGTTGGGATGAGCTTGAGAGACCAGCTGGTATACCCATCTAGCCCCTCTTTGAGCGGTTCTCGAGCTTCGTTCACCTTTTCAGTGAGGTCGATCGAACTGTGATAAGCTAGGTGCGTTAGTTCTTTGCAACAGTGTAGATTCATCCTGAGCATGACTTCATTACTTTTTTGCTTAATGGTTGGCTAGAGCGAATGTCCTATAACTGCCTACAACAACTCTATTGACACTTTCGATAGGAAGCTCCACTAGATAGTCTACGGAGATGCTCTTCCTCCGCATCGTAGAAGGGCTGGAGGTACTTTTCCTATAGACCAAGAGATTCAGCCACTCTTCATGGATCCCTTTGCCGATGGCTCCTTGCGTACACTAGACAGATTGAGTCTAGAGGCTTACGTTGTACACATGGCTCTAAGGAAGACAGTCCTACCTCGTGGCGGCAAGGAGTAGTTGACCAGCTTGCAGTAGTTGCTACTACTATCAATATGGAGAGGCGAGCAGTTTGACTTCTTACACTTTTTCCTATCTGAGATGGAGGATGTGATAGCTGATCCTATCAGTACTAGACGGCAGCACGTGTACCCTCACATAATCAGTTATTTGCTATGCATGATTAACTCTGAAAAGAATGGGCCACTATATAATGAGTGAACGTGCGAGGTTATGACCTACATGCCAGCAAGTCTAGACGATCGTCGTCATGGATATTGTGCCCTTAGGTATGTTCAAGAGCTGTTACCATATAGGACAGAGAAAGACATGAAATGGTGGATGCATCCCTAGAGCAGGCAGAGCACCAGTCTAGGATTGGAGGAATCTTGAATGTACAAATGCAAGATTCAGACTCTGATGACAATGACTACTGTGACCCTACGTCAGACGACCACAACAAGGGAGGGTCATCCTCCGCTGGTGTGGCTGACAAAGAGATGTATGATGGTCCACCTACTATAGAGATGTTAGCCAAGCAGGCACTACCTCCAGTGTCCATTCAACAACCATCGGAGCTTGGACAGATACTTGCTAGGATAGTTGTCGACTAGGAAGAAATCTAGAAGCATATGGAACAACAAGATAAGCGTATGGAATGGCAAGAGAGGTGTTTGAAAGCAAGTATTGATAAGCAAGTGGAGAGTGTGGACCTTCTCAAAGAGCAGATCAGCCAGCAATCATCTGCTTTTTGTGAGGCCATCAACCAACAAGGCCAAAAAATTAACCTGATGTGCAATGTGTTCACCAGTTGCTTTAATCAAATGTACAGTGCCACAGGGGTTAAGGCCCCTAACTTTTAGATGCTTTAGCTGCAATGTAGTAGTTAGGTCAACCCCATTGCTAGTTATCTGACTGGTCCTGATAATACAACTATCCACACAAAGTTACACATTGCGACGATGCTACATAAGCAGAGTTTAGATTCAAGTCCTGATCAGGCCAGTGATCCACCTTCTTCACCCCCTTAGGTCGAGGTGCAAGTCACCATGGAGGCACATATAGAGCCTCTTAGGGCTTCTCCAATGCTCAAGATACCTGATCTAGCTTTAGGTTCTGATGAGGTAGGTGATCCACCTTCTTTGCCCCCTCAAGTCGAGGTGCAAGCTACCACGGGGACACATATAGAGCCTCTCAAGGCTTCTCCAATGAATGAGATGCCTAAATCTACTAATGCTAGTATTACTACAGTCAAACATAAGCAGAGTTTAGCTTTAGCTCATGAGGCAGCTGATCGACCTTCTCCGCCCAATTAGGTCGAGGGGCCAGATACTACGTGTGATGCCACAGGGGCACATACAGAGCCTCCCAGGGCTTCCCCAATAATCACAGAGCCTGATGCAACCACCAAGCCTACTAATCCTACCATTAATAGAGCTAAGTCGACCCTAGGGTCTAACACTACTACTTTGGTTCAGCAGACCGGAGAGTCCATGATTCGTCTAGGTAACCACTTCACTGAGCACGATGAGACATCGGATTTAGATGATGAGATTTTAGCGTACTCACCAGGCGAGATGCACTCACTAGGTGAGTTTGACCTCAATAGCACCATCATGACTTCGATGCTTACTTCGTTGTCATCACCACATCGTTCGGATGAGTAGTCACCTTGATTCCCTACCGAGGAAGGGACGTACAAGAGATTGGTGATAGTTCAACAATCAAAGGGAGGGATGTAGTAGAAGGTGAGGGAATAGAGGCATCGAAATTTGGATTTAGAACGATTCTTGATGTAATAATTGACGTCTTGCTTACGACACAATATCTATTTTATGGTTCTATAATAAGTTGTACATTTTGAACCATTTTTATCACTATGTTGCCATGTAGGCATCAAAATTTGGATTTAAAATGATTCTTGATGTAACAATTAAAGTCTTGCTTAGGACATAATGTCTATTTTATGGTTCTGTAATAAGTTGTACATGTTGAACCATTTTTATCACTATGTTGCCACTATAAATTAAACCTAACATCTAAGTGCGATATGAGCAACATCTATCTAGTCTGACTACCTCATTGCAACTTGAGCCATTCCTCTTAAGAGAGAACTACAGGGTTGAACAACCCCATTGCAAGTCGAGGAGTCACCCAGACACAAAATCTATTGTCCAACGTGTTTCAATCATAGAGTATGGTACTTTCTTTCGTGCGCAATCAAATCTTGCGTGTGCATTTAGAAAAGAGTAATAGATATTGTCTGGCGCGTTACAATCGCATAGCGTCAGACTTTCTCGTGCGTGTATTCATAAAAGAGAAATACACATTGTGCCGATGATTAACATTTACAATGCCTGACGCAGGTGGAAGCATTTAGAATATAAATATGTGAAGTTACTAAGTTACCTATGGTGTTTCTTAAGAGGGAAGGAAGCTTCCCTAAAACCTAACTCCCTTTCGAGAGGGGAGCAGGATCTGGCCCATGACCTCCTAATCACCTCAACCAAGCTTGTCGGCCGCACAAGCCTTTCACATCCAAGCACAAGAAGCAAACACCGTGAAAGACAAAGCGACACGTACAAGTTGCTCATCGAATTAAAGTAACAAACTAGACTTTCATTAAGATTGGAATGACCCTAGATACAATCTATGGCTCAAAGAAGGCAGCGTGGACGATGTCTCCCGCATGTGTGGCCACCATGATGGCCTCCATAGCGGTGGTAAAGTTGCTAGTGAGCTCCTCCTTCTCCTCCTCATCGGCGCCAACTAGAAAGCTAGGTTCAAGCAAGAGGAGATCATGGCTACAACGAAGCTATGCCACAGCCAGGGCTAAGGTAGCCCCATGGTGCACCCCGTGAAGGGCCACCATCCTAACCCAAGCTAGCATGGCCCACAGACGGTCCTCAAGCAGGACACCCCCTACGTTCACGTCGTTGATGGCGACAAGGGCCGCCTCTCGAAGAGCGGCCAACTCCTCTAGGGCTGACAACACTAAAAACCATCAAAACAAAGGCTGTGGACATTTGGACAGAGCTTCTCGATGAAGGAAACCTTACCGATCGTCCTAGCTTGAGCATCGGCAGCTGCCGCCCGGGCATCAGCAGTCTCCCGCTTCAAGGCAGTCAGGGCAATCTGGACGGCATTGAGGTAGAGCGTGAGTCGACTAATCTTGCCCCTGGGGATGGAGCGTGGGTCACAAGCCGCATCCTGATTACGGAGGGGCTCATGGACTTCCTGGTGGCTAGGGGGAAGACCCCTCTAGTTCCACAGGGCGCGCGTCCAGAGAGCGGGCAGCACCAGATAACCGCCCGACCTCTAGCATCGCAGCGTGAGAAATGGCCCTGAAAAGATTAAGGAGATCAGAACAGAATGACTCTAGAAAATAAGAACAAGATGACCTTACCCAAGGTGCCACAAATGGGAGCGGAGACGTGGCGGAGGCCCGCTCCCTTCTGGAGGGTTCTCAGCGGGGCACTTCGCATGGTCCATCACTCTGTCCAAAGATGCGACTCGCTCGAGGCTAGAGAGAAGGCAAAGGAGTATCATAGGAAGACAGTGAAGAGCGGTTGCCTTGCTCTTACCTCTCTCATAGGTTGATGGATAAACCAGGCACACTAGGCTCTCTAGGTTTCGTGCAAATTTAATATAGATTTAATTGCTACGGATTTCCAAGCAATAGGTGCAGCGGGTGCATTTAGAAAAAGAGTAATATATATTGTTCAACATGTTACAATCACATAGTATCGAACTTTCTCGCATGTGCATTTAGAAAAGAGTAGTACACATTATGCCAACAATTAATATTTATACAATGCCTGACGCAGGTGAAAGCATTCAGTCTTTGTCCGTCATGTTACAATCACATAGTATCGGACTTTTTTGCGTCTCCATTTAGAAAAGAGTAGTACACATTGTGCCAACGATTAACATTTAATATACAATGCCTGACGCAGGTGAAAGCATTCGGTAATTGTCTGGCGTGTTACAATCCATAGCATTGTACTTTCTCATGTGTGCATTTAGAAAAGAGTAATACACATTGCGCCAATGATTAACATTTACAATGCCTGACGTAGGTGCAATCATTCAGAACAGAAATATACTAATAAGTTACTAAGTTACCTATGGTATTTCATATGTTTCATGGATCAGTTGGACGCAATTGTGCATTTCACTATTGATGGCAAGCAGATCTGGTGTCAGGAGCTGCATCCACTCCTGGCAGTAGGCCATGGCCTCCTCCTTTGTGGGTTGTGCATCGAACAACCAGCGGCACAGCCCGTCGGTCCATTTCTCCATGAAGCACTTTAGGACCTTCTTCATCATCAACTTCAGCGACACGACCGGCTTCCACCTGGTGAGGAGCATGTGGAACACATCATACCCTTCATTCGATGGGATGACACTAATGGCAATGAACCGGGACACCAAGAATGGTACAATGAGCTTGTCGATGAATGGCGTCCACCAGTCGGTCCCACCGAAAGCGAGCTCATACTACAACACCATCTTGTCGTCGCAATCTGCCATGAAGAACCACCTGCATAGAGCACCCTACCAATATTTTCTAGGGAACTCACCCTATAGAAGGTCAAGCATTTTCTAGGGTGAAATCTCAGACGCCCACCACATCAGGCGGTCAGCCCGAGCATCCGTAGCTACCATTCCTCCCAGCGGTGGCTTGTTGCGAACATTTCCAAGTCCATGCTTCAGGTAAGGAATGATGACACCATCGATAAACCCATTCCAAATGTCAAGCCAAGCCGCTTGCTTCCATGGCAGCACAATGTCATAATTTTTGTACGTGTTTTCACCAGTACACTTCAATAGGAACTTCTAGACCGTGATCAGCACCTTGGTGAGCATCGGCTGTAGCAAGTCTCGATCGATGGTCGACATCCATGGATGCAGAAATATGTTAACTAGAATCATCTCCCAGGAAGTGTTGTACCTATCAGCAGTGCCAGATAGTCTGGGCAACACAACATCATGCAGGAATTCCCTGGCGTGAGGGAACTCTGGTAGTAGGTTGTGCAAGAACTGTACCAATTGTTTTTGCTGTGGGAACCTGGTGGGAGTCCATGTCTCCTTCAACCATTTCATAATGGGGTCGACCACTAGTTCAATGAGTAGCCTGGCATATGGCGAGGAGACAGACCCATCATCCAAGAGTACATACTTGAGCTTGCTCACCGCCTCCATCTTCCTGTTCGGCAGCTCCAGAGGATCATACCACGTCAATTGCTTGAACATCTCCTGCATGATAGGGACCAACATCAGTCAGCAACTTCGTCAACTCACTGATAACCGTATCCAAGACAACCTTAGTGTGGCTCTCCTAATGGCTTGGTGGTTTCATGACCTCATCATCATGAGGACTCAAATTGCTTGTGCCCTCATCATTAGATGAGGTTTAATCGTTGGAGGGATTATTGGCTATAGGGATCATGTAGGAGGCATCGGCACGGTCAGTGCTGAGACCCAAGTACATGTGGCACAATCGCACCTAGATCAGGTTGGTGTCCCCTTGGTGGTGTAGTATGAGGTTGTGGCTAGCACTGTAGCCCATGCGCTCCATTATTCGGTGAACCGCTAAGTTGTTCACAGCGGTCGTCGTTGGCGCTGTCGGATAGGGCGACACTCGATGCATACCCAGTGGAGCAGAATGGTCGGACCATGATGCCAGGCCCCTAGAGACAAACGACATAGGTCACCTGTAATCAACGGCAGCAATGGGCATGGCATCCTCATCAGCAACTGCGGCACCATCAGCATCGACAACCATGGCACCACCAGCATCAGCAACCACTACGCCATCAAAATTGACAACCACGGTGCTAGGGACAGTGCCAGTGTTGTGCTATACTGGCATTGTATGCTAGATGTTGTCGTCGGTGGGCTCGTCGAAGGCCATGGGAAGTGGCGACAGTCATGTGGATGGATGTTACAACAAAGTGGGAGCCGAAAGAAGTTGTTGTTGACGGTAGTTAACAACCATTATAAACCATCAATAAAACATGTATAAGGGCACAATTGTGATCACCAATAAAGGTCTAGGGGTTTAAACTAAGAAATTCCATGAATTTTGGTGAATCTATATTTTCTGTAGGGTTTATCCAGAAAACCATCAAGGCAAACCTACATGTCAGAATTAATCATGCTTATCCACCGTGAAATGGGCACCAAAAGGTTCTAGATGACTCTAGAGGACACCACACCAAAGCGGGAGCCAAGGGGCTACCATGTGGGGTCAGTCAACCCCACTTGTAGGCCACCCAACACCTAGGCCCACCTGTCAGCCTCCGTCTCATTATGTCGGTTCTCCACCGCCTCCTAGGTTGCATCTATGATGTCCTTTAAGTCAGTTTGATCCAAGGGCTCACGTTGGATGCTCCAAACTATATATATCAGTGCCAGCAATCAGGAGAAGATTAGTCCTCCATAGGATCTAGTCTTATAAATAGAATAGTGAGGGAAGAGTTTGGAGGAGGTGCCGGCCTATCGGTGCTCACTCTACGACTTGTACCTTGGTGGATCCAAGTTCTACTTGAGCTTCATTCTGAGGATTCTCTGGTAATCAACTTCTCATTCAAGTAAGCATCGTGTTTATATTGCTCATCAGGTTCACAACTCTTTGAGTGCTTTAATCTATAGGATGCTCTAGGTTAAAGTAATATATGTAGGTGTAACCGTGCTTCTTAGACCGGATTACTTGTGGATGTACCCTACATTCTAGATCGGTGGTAGCTCGCGAGAGTGACTCTTATAGCCTCATTGAATCCTCTGTAGTCCACCTCCCTTTGTAGGCCTAGCAGGATTTAGTTATTATAGGAAACATAGTCTGCTTGTGCTTCCCTTAGTAATATCCCTAGTTGAACAATAGAAGACATAGCTTACTGAAGTCAGAACTAAAAGACCTTTGTGATCTCCTCTATACTCCTATTTATCCTAACCTTGTTGCTACCCCTAGTTAAGTTAGACTGTAGTTAGTGTCACACGTTTCCCTATGGATACGATACTTGGAATACCTCTGGGTGAAAGATATAGTGGTATTCGTGCACTTGCGGATTTATTTGTGTGCATTAATTTATACCAACAAGCTTTCTGGCGCCGTTGCCGAGGAAATGGTTGCTAAATTAACTACAAGCCTAGCTTAATATTTTATCTTTTGTTCTTTCTTTTGTTTTACTTTTTCGTTTAGCATGGATTCCACTCCTATCTATCAATATGCTAAACCCACGAGCGCAAGCCTAAAGCCACCAGAATCCTCAGACCCTATCATAACACCTGGTTATGAGCTACGCCTGTATTTTATAAAACTAATTCGAGATAAATCCTTCTCGGGGGAAGGCAATGAAAACCCATACTCACACCTATGGGAGTTTGAACAGACCTATGCATGCTTACGTATCGCTGGCATGTATGAATTGTAGACAACTAGAAGAAGAATCCCTTGGTACATCGTGGGATCATTTTAATGAACTAATCAACACTGGCCCAGACCTTTCCATTCAAGACCCTGTACTTCTTCAATATTTTTACATGGGTCTTAGCAAGGATTCCAGGGAATCCCTTAATGCAGCCTCTAGAGGTGCTTTCCTTCATTTGTCTGCTAGTGAAGCAAGGGCTATGCTTGATAAGATTAGTGGAAAGACTCCCTGCACTAGCATTCATAATAAACTCCCTGAGGAAGAGAAGAAATCATCTCCCGATCAAGAAGAGGAAGTTTTGATAGCCAAAGGACAACCACTTCAATCCCAAGATTTAGCTATCAATCCTGAACCACAAATACCCCAAAATCCTCCAAAAGAAGAAGGAATTCCACCTTTGGAAATCCCTATTGAGATTAAGGATGACCTCGTTGGTGCTGATTTTGGGAGAGCATTAAATTCTCATAAGAGACTTTCAAGCGAATATAATTCAAATTCTCTCAAGAAGGGATCTCTTAGAAAGCATCCTTATTCCCATGTGGGACATTGGGAAAAATTTAAGGATGGCATATCTAGTGATGCCATAGAAGGAGAGCCAAGCCATTTAGAAGCCAGTCATATCTTCTCCCCTTCTATACCCACATTAGATGTCTTATTTGAACCCATCTCTCAACCCATCCTTAACCCCGATGATCCCTCTTATGCTCTTTCCCCTACGTCTCATGATGACCCTAGAAATCCATTAAGACAACCAAAGTATAGGAATCATGAAGACCGCAAGGATGACCAAGAAGAGCAACAACAATGGCTGGAATGTATTAAGAATTGGCTAGAATGTATTAAGAATTCATATGCCATTGCTAAAGATTGAATGGACAAGGACGAAGCCTTTTGGGTAGAATCCAAACTTGGCTTAGATTCAAATAGTGAGCTTGAATCAATATCTTTAATAAACATGACTCATCCAAGTTTGGAGGAAGCCTTAGACGAGATCACCCCGAGAGTCTCCAATCCAAGGAAAATATTGCACATTCAGTAAGAAACATCCTTGGAGCTTGAAAAGGAAGATGACATCGATGAGCATGGGAGTTATTTCATGAACACCTCATCAAGTCCATGCTCACATGAGAAATCTCCTGAATCAGTTAGTCTCCCCAACATTGCCACACATGAGATCTTCATCCCCCTCATGCTTCATGTTCATAAAATTGTTGAAAGGGTGGTTGTAGATGCATTGTTTATCACAAATATTGCAAATCTCGTTGGTATGAATCTTGAGATAGGCACACAAAGGTTGGTGTTAGAGGGGAAACCACTTCACTAACTTGAGTGCAATTAGAAGGTTTCCCAAGGATGAGCTTCTGTCCTAAAACAAGCACCTTTGGGAGATAACATGAGCTTTTTCTTTTTTCCATAATGCCCTTGTGAAGTGAGCATAGAAATATAATTCTCAACATATTCCTTTGGGTATTTCTATCACTAACCATTTCAGGTTTGAAGCAAAAAGAATGAACGATGATGACTCAAGGTATGTCCAACCAATCATCATGCAACATTGAATCACATCCATCCAAATTTGATTTTGCCTTGCAAAATTCAAGCCTAGGGGACGGGCTTCTCTGAAAAATCTTATGCCATGTTGCTAATTCATCTTGGTTGTCTCTACCTTTAAATCATGCTCAATAACAATCATGCTTTTTCATCTCCAATTGAATAAATCTCTATAATGCTTTCATGCTACCTTTGTTTACTATAGAATGCTTAAGGTTTGGAGTATGTTCATACACCTTCTAAATTAGGCATGGAGGTTAGTTTAAGCTATTTTCTTGAATTATATTAGATGTGGTGTCTAGTTTGATTCTTGAAAAGGTGTGCTAATTTTACTTCCAAAGGTTTTTAAAGTAAGCGTGGTGCTTAGGTTAAAATGCCTTCCTAAATCAAATTAGACGTGGTGTCTAGGTTGATTTTTGAGCCAAAAGTATGCTTTAGTAGATACTGGTTATTTTGTTGGACTTACCCCTACAATAAACTCTCAAATCAATTTGGGTAAATCACGAGATGAATTTAAATCAGAGATGAAGCAAGGCACATGATGAACTCCAATAACGTTGCGCAAAGAAGACACAACTCATTCATGGTCATTTGATTTGTCTTTAGCTGCAAGTTACCTTTGCCTTGAGCCATGCCTGTGCAGAACATGATAAACAAAATCTATGCTAAAGTAATCCTAAAACCATCTTTTCATTAGCATAGATAAAATTACAAAACTCTGGACAAACAACACGTGTTTCAAAATTGTATATTCCTTTGGGTATGTGTTGTCCACTAATCCTTTGCAGGCATAAAACAATGAGTGAGGAAAAATGTCTAATAAGGTGTTAAAAATCGAAGAGTAGATAGATGGCATGACAAAAGGATGAGAAAGAAAGGGTGCAATCTAGGAGACAAGAAGCCCATGAACATCTCAAGATGCGAGGCTAGCCGAAAAAAGGAAAACTTCAAGCAAAAGGGAAGTACCATCACGAGTCATCTACCCTTCATCATATGGTGACATCACGCTTCAATGACAAAGGTAACCTACTAAGGTAAATGGTCATCATTTAAGAAGTTTTCCCTTGATTCTGGTAGGCACACAAATAAGAAACAAACATGTTTGAGTTATAGTTCTACTTGATCCAACCTGATTAACTCAACATGTTTAGTTCTTCAAGCTTGTTCCTAGCACCACTCTCTTATGACCATAGTCTTAACCAAATAAACTAAAACATGCACATCCTATCTCTGGAAGCTAATAGTCATAATCATTTAAAGATTGATACATTATGCATAGATAGACAATCCTTCAATGGGTTAAGCAACTCAATCTTTTATACCAAATGAACTTAAATGCTACATTCATGCTCAACCTTCTGATCTTACCACCTATGTTATAATTGAACAAAGCACTTAACATCAGCTTCATCTTGTTCAATACGCCTAAAGGTTAGAGAAGAATAAATAAAGTTTTGGTTCTGTTGGTGTTTTTCCACCAATATAGCCCATGCACTTGATCTCTACCTTGTGTTATAGCAGGACACACTTCAAGCAAAGTGTGGGGAAATCGATTCCCCAATTTCTATAAGTGAAGGTCCTGAACCTGTCAAACCAAAATCAAAACTCAAAACCAAGACAGGTTTGGTGGAAGAAGGTGACATCACCTTTAGAGGCGTCATCACAAGAATCTTCTTCAGAACAAACCAAGGTATTAATGAACTTCATAAGAAGAAGTCTAATTCTAAGGACTTACAATACTGAACCCTCACCGAAAGAGCTAGCTTGGGGGAGAAGCACTCCCATGTATCTAGGTAAGTATTATTTCTCCTTTTGTTTTAGATTTTATTTTCTTTTAAAATAGTTAAAAAATGATGAATGAAACAAAATAAAAAGTTATCTTTATAATAAATATATATAGCTATAGTAATAATGTGTGATCTAGTAAAATTAAAAACAAAGTAAAAGGTGTGTCTAGATTGCTTTAATTTATTTTTAAGAGTTGAATAAATAAAGAGGACTCAGAATAATCTCTTGAATGGAAATGATGAATAGTTGCTCTATTGTAATTCCTTTCAAGTGCCTAGTCTTAAGCCTTGAATTCTCCTGAGTTTTGGATAAAACTAATTTGATACAAGGATTTACTCTGAACTTAAAACTCGTGGGTAGAATATGCTTGATCTAAGTCTAGGTAATTGACGGATATGATATGTGAAGGTCTGAGCTACTGTTTATCTTGTTCTAAGTGACACTAAAGATCTAGAGATGTATATTTTGAAAAACACAAAAATGCTACATGATGAATTCCTATATGACAAAGCTTGAATTCCCACCAGAGCCATACATGTTATTTAGGCTAGGAAACTTCCACATATATGTTGCTTGCTTTTGCATTGAGTTTTGTCAAGCTTTATTGACCCTTATGAGAGGTTTGTCATGCTCTTAAAATTAAGATCACGTACACACCACCCACATATGCACTACTCCTATACTAGGGCTAGGCGCAAAAACATGCCTTCCATCTAGATCCACCCAAAAATATTTTACTCCTACACTGGGCGTGAACACAAAAACATGTTTATTAGTTTTTCCATCCACCAAATAAATGCTCCAAATTCTTGTTGCTATCTCTCAAAAGTTTTGTTGCAGAAAAGGGGCATGGGGCTATGCAAAAGTTATTCATAAAAAAGGAAAGAAAAGAAAAAAAAGAGTTGAGAAAAAGTGGACAAGTGTCTAAGATATCTAAAACAATCAGTACCTAGATGCCTGCCTGAAAAAAAAGAGAGATGAATAAGATAGCCCCTGCTCTCTAGCAAGTGGTTCCAAGTTTCAAAAGAGAGAACTTTTCAAGGAGCAATGTAGAATTAGAATTAGCCACCATTATTCCACACACATGCACATCTTGATTTGATTGTATGACTCAACTCTCTTTGGATCCATCGTTTGACTTTACAATATATGCATTGTAAGTATGCTCTATCTTTCTCCCTACCTATGAACTCCACATAAGACTTAGTGGTAGGAAGAGAAAAAGACATAACATCTTTATTGCCTTGCTGAGGATCCACAAATACCACATATATTAAAAGATTTGAGAGTGTCAGACAATGGAAGCTCTAAGTTTTATTTTGAAAAAAAACTCTGGAATAATAGTTGAGCAAAGAACTTGAGACATAGTGCTTGACTTAATCGTTTTGTCTTTCAATTGCTCAAGACCAAAGTGAAGGCTAAGAAGCCACATGGTTGAAGGTAATATGAGTAAGTTTGAAGTCAGGTCGGTTTATTCTAATCCGGAGAAGAATTCTTGGTCGAACGCATCTGTACTTTTGAGGAGTGAAAGCATCGTATCAACTCTTGATCCATTTTTGCTGAGTTTAGCTTTGCTAAGGGACTAGCAAAGGTTAAGCTTAGGGGAGCTTGTCGATGGTAGTTAACAACCATTATAAACCGTCAATAAAACATGTATAACGGCACAATTATGATCACCAACAACGGTCTAGGGGTTTAAACTAACAAATTCCATAAGTTTTGGTGAATCTGTATTTTCTACAGGGTTTATCCAAAAAACCGTCAAGGCGGACCTACATGTCAGAATTAATCATGCTCATCTGCCATGAAACGGGCACCAGAAGGTTCCAGAGGACACCACACCGAAGCGGGAGCCGAGGGGATGCCATGTGGGGCCAGCCGGCCCCACCTACCGGACGCTCGACCCCTAGGCCCACCTGTTAGACTCGCCTCATTATGTTGGTTCTCCATCGCCTCCTAGGTTGCATCTACGCCATCCTTTAAGTTGGTTTGATCCAAGAGCTCACGTTGGATGCTCTGGCCTATATATATCAGCCCCTGTCCCCCTCCCTCAGCAGATCCCTAAAACCCTAATTCATATCTTCAGGATCAGAGCCAACAATCAAGAGAAGATTAGTCCTCCATACAATCTAGTCTTATAAATAGTATAGTGAGATAGAGAGTGAGGGAAGAGTTTGGAGGAGGTGCCGGCCTATCGGTGCTCACTCTATGACTTGTATCTTGGTAGATTCAAGTTCTACTTGAACTTGCTTCTGAGGATTCTCTATTAATTAACTTCTAATTCAAGTAAGCATGGTGTTTATATTGCTCATAAGGTTCACAACTCTTTGAGTGCTTTAATCTATAGGACGCTCTAGGTTAAAGTAATAATTGTAGGTGTAAGTGTGGTGCTTAGACCGGGTTACTTGTGGATGTACCCTACATTCTGGATTAGTAGTAGCTCATGAGGGTGACTCTTATAGCCTCGTTGAATCCTCTGTAGACCACCTCCTGTTTGTAGGCCTAGCAGGATTTAGTTACCATAGGAAACATACTCTGCTTGTGCTTCCCTTAGTAATATCCCAGTTGAACAATAGAAGACATAGCTTACCAAAGTTAGAACTAGAAGACCTTTGTGATCTCCTCTATACTCCTATTTATCCTAACCTTGTTGCTACCCCGAGTTAAGTTAGATCGTAGTTAGTCTCACACGTTTCCCTGTGGATACGATACTTGAAATACCTCTGAGTGAAAGCTACAACGGTATCCGTGCGCTTGAGGATTTATCTGTGTGCGTTAATTTATACCAATAGTTGTGCACTACTAACTTTTTCACTTAAGTATGGGAATGTGTTGCGGCAGTTCCAAACACTAGATGGAGGATGATCAGTAACTGCTGCATCAATGCGGTTGAATTCAGATTGGGCCGCGTCCGTCGCATCGCCATAGGCATCGCAACTGTCAAAGTTTGCCCTTTCTGATTGGAAGACGTGGGTGTATAGCTGTTGAGATTATCGCGACCCTAAGATAGTTCGACCCTATGAAATATAGACTCTCTGGATCACTGTGAGTTGATGAACAACAAAATACAGTGCTAGCAACTATAAGGGGCTATCCAACTAGTCCATAGAACCCAACTATCAGGGGCTAACAACTAGTTCTAGTCTACAGAACCCAACAATTAGTTCGCTTTTTTAGCCATGGTTAACTAGTCATAGTCCATCCAAATAGGGCCTAAGACAGTCCGATACTAGGAAATCTTGATAGGCCAGATAATAGTTCTAATGAAACAACAAAATACAGATCATGTCAAATTTTGCACTGAGTTCACCGCAACCATCCGTCGTTTGTCTTGTGCACCTCCACCTTGAGCTTAGCTTCATCATACTCCTACTCCTCCTCCCATTCCTTGTCCTCATCATCGCTACAGGTGGCCTCACGGATCATGTTGAAGAAGCAGGTGTCGCCAATGTTGAGGTGGTTGCTTGCACAGAACTCATCCCACCCGTACTTGAACGACATGCGCACTTTGTTGTTCATGTGGCTTCTCTCCAAGCCCATAAACTAGGACTACCCAACCATCTGTAGCTCAACAAATTCCCACTGCTAGTAGCCATGTGCTACCTCAAAGTCCACTAGCATGTTCTTTGCCTCACACAAAAAAACATTGATGAGAAAGACAACTCTAGTAACTTGCAACATCGGTACGTTCTACGTCTTGCGCGAGTGCTCGCCAGATACTTTGCTTTGAGGTGGTACTTCTTTAGGATCACTACAAAACTCCTCAGCTCCATGATGGGTAGGGAGAGCTGACTACCACCGGACTCAAAGTCATGCGGGTACTACTTGTGGTAGGTGGTAAGGTAGAGGACCTTGACATTAATCTGTGACCGGCCATCATACTGCAATACAAGAGAGAACCCGTCTTGGAGGTCGAGGGCATGCGTGAAGTGCTTCCATCCCCGGCCGAGGTACAAGTGACCGTCATCGGGGAACACCTCCACCTTCCACTAGGCCAGGCTCTGCTCATCGTCCCGACAAAGCTCGAGTTTCTAGCGACCTTCGATGGCCTAGGCCATTGCAGCCGGCAGTTTCTACGTGCACAATGATCAACATAGCCAGATAGAGGGACAAGTTCATTCCCAAATGCAAACCCCAGCAGATCAGATTCAGCACATAGAAAATGGGCACTTACCAATGTTTCTGCATACAATCTAGGAAGAAGGATCTTCATGCACTCCAGGTCACTCTGGCTTGATCCTGCCAGGTCTTCTTGCAGCCCTGCCATGCCGACTAGGGAACTTGACAGTCTTGAGGAATCCTTGCTAGTATGTCTCTATTCTCATTCTCCTCTTGTGGGGGGGTTGGCTTTCTTTTTCTGTGTTTTTGGTGTTATCATAAATGCAAGGAGTGCACATAGTGTTGGGGCATCAATGGAGGAGCTAACATGTACAATAAAAACTAGTGCCGAGACTAACACCGTCTCATCAGTGTAAATGGAGGAGACGTGCTCTGTTTTCATCAGCGTATGCTTGGGAACGTCAATACTCCTGCATCTCCGGTCGAACACGCCTTCTGCAGTACGACTGGTTGAGGTTCTTGAGGGAGTGCAACAGCCCACGAGGGGTGAAAAGACCTATCACTACTGTAACACCCTAGGTGTTTAGGCTTCCACTAAATTGCATGTCATTTCATCAACATGTGCATTATCTATGTCATCATGTCATTATCATTGAAACATACATATGCAACATTTTAAATTGTATGTGTTTCATGCTTGATTGCTTAGAGTGGTAGTAGTGCAACATGTGAATGTAACATGAAACTCTCATACTTGGAAACATGGCAATATGGTAGTAATGTGGCAATTATAAAATGACAACAAGGTCTTGAAACATGTGAGACATTTCATTGCAACATATGAATGAATTGCTTGTTTTACTTTCTTTATCACATGTGATCATGAGAAGTGGTATAACAATTTTGTAAAGTGGTTGATCATGGTCTATTACACCTTAACTATACTTAGGTTACTTGTTGGGACATTGTTCATGTTGATCAAAATGACCAAAATGCCCTCAAGTGCAAGTTTGACTTGAATTGACCCTTGGAGTGTCATCATTTGACTGATTCAAAAGTCCAACTTAGAGACTTTGCATGGCTATGCACTCTTTACCAAAGTTGTAGCTAATTTATCAAGGAACAAAAGTTGTTTTATGACCAACTCATGAAAATGGCTAGAACATGCTCAAACATGGCCCACAAGACAGAAGTACATGCTGAATTCAGACTTAGGAATTTTTCTAAGTCCTTAACTGTGTTGCAGTTTCATGTACCCAACTTTGTCACCTTGTATCTCCCTAACCAAGCCAAACTAGCTTGAGCTCTAGTGGAAAGAGTTGTAGTTCACGTATAGATGAGCAACTTTGTTAACTATGGCATAGTCTAGATCGTCACGGATCAGGAGCTAATCACCGTCTAACTGGCGCTGTCAGTCGATTCCCGTTATCTGAATGTGATCTACAGTGACTGACATTCATCAGACAACAGACGCCGCGTGGGTGACACACGTCGCCAGACCTCTGATCGCGCTGCCACGCGCCGTGGCTGATCTGAAGCTGCTGCCCGTTGTCCTCCACTTCAAGCCAGCGCCTCGCCACTCGCTCGTGCACTCGCCATTTCACCCTGCCCTCTCCTTCCTCCGCGCGAGCACGGTGACCGGAACATCGAAGCAGTGTCAAGCCAAATCCACCGAAACCGAGCGCCCTTGCCTGATTCATCCCTGACGCAGCACCACCGTGAGCTCCTCCACGTCCGTGACCCCACCGCCAATCCATTTTCGTCCCAGGTAGAGCTCACCGCGTAGGTGGCTCCACCAGGTCGCCATGACCGCCGCCGGCCGAGCGCGCGTGGCTGTGCTGCTCGAGCTCCTTATCGCCCCTTCTCTCCCTTGCGCTAGCCTCTGGGTGGGACATGGAAGCTCGTAGAGTGTGCCACTAGGGCCGTGACGTCGTAGCTTCGCCGGAGCCGGCCGTGCCGTGGCCGAGCGCCGCCGTGGCCATCGCCACCCCTCCTAATTGCGTCAATAGCTGCGAATAAGGGTTCCCCTAGGTCCGCTAGGGTGAGGCGAACCCGTAGGCACCGTTGGTCTCGCCGGAGAAGCCACCGACGGCGAGTCCCGCCGTCGTCTTCCTCCGTCCCCTGCTTCTCTCGCTGACACACGGGTCCACCCTGTCAGCCGCTGACGCGCGCGGCGGGAGCAAGCTGGGCTGCGCTGCGTCTTGGGCCACGCCAGTGCGCTTCGCAGGCTGCTGTTCCTTCGGGCCGGCCCAACAGTGGCTGAGATTGTTTTCTTATTTTGTTTGCTTTATTATTTCACAGCTTTGTATTGATATTCAAAATTCTGTATTGCTTAGTATATAGATCCAAATGCTATGGTTCCAATTTTGTTGAGTTCATTATAATTTCTAGTAATTAACAAAAATATTATATGAGCACATGTTTTAGAAATTTTTGATGAATTAAATAGGACTTTGAAATGTGTTTTTAGATGCATGCAAACTTGTTTGAATTTTATCTTGAGTTTCTGTGGTCCAAAAATTATGAAATTTTATGGGTAGTTTATTATTGCTTATTAGAAGCTCTGGTTAAAATTTCAGAGCTAGTGCATGTGTAGTTTTTAAGTTATAGAATTTCCTGTTATTAATGAGTGGATCTTGTGTGAATTTTCATAATTTTTCTATAGATCCAGTGAAGGTAAAATTTGATGAGTGCTATTCTTATGCTAGAATGATGCTAGGAAAAATGGGAAATCTGTTGCTTGCCACTTTTTAATAAGGTTTCCTAATTATGCTAGAAATAGACATGTCATCTGTTATTTTAGATACAGCAAGTTCTACTTGCCCAATGGCTTTGAAATTTTTATGGTAGTCTATGTGCAGCATGAGATAGCTACTGTAATTTTTGTAGATTTTTATGAATAGTTTTACTATATATTGCTTAAATCACCTAATTAACTAAATAAATTGGAAAAGGATATTAAATAAATTATTTAGAAGTTGGCACTATACTTTCTGATGTTTCTTAGGTATGAAAAACAAGTTGGTAAACTTGGATTGATCAAATTATGCTTTTGCACAATCATTAATTAAGTAAGTTAGTAACCGTGTCATTTCTAGACAGATTCTAAGTTTACTGGAACTTGATTAGGTTAACTTAAGAATCATGCTTTGATGTTTACAAATGAATTGTAGAAAAATTTCATAAGCTTTCCAGAATGTCCTCTTGCAAGTCATTTGGATTTGTAGAACTCTGGTTGTGATTGGATTAAGGGACTATTTGTATGGATATGAAACTTTAAATGTTAAATTATGTATACCTTTACTATTCTAAGTTGTGGTAATGTTCCTAGGTGTTAGGCCTTTAACTGAAGATGAGCATCTTTATCTTAGGTTATGCAAGTTAGGTAAGTTGATCTTGTTCTTTAAGTTAAGTAGATACATGCTTTAAGTGATTTGAATAGAGCTAATTACTCGGTAAACGAGTGTCCAGTGATGCTTTCGTAAACACTCACTGTGATTCATTCATCATGAGCATCATGTCATTCCTTATGCATCCATGATATTTATCTTTTGCATCGGCATGCAATAGGTGTACCGGAAGGAGTAACCTCGCTGGAATTTGAGGAACCGAAAGCGAAAGAAGCAGCAATGACGACGCCGAGATTCGGGAGGAGCAACCTTCAGGAGAAGTGCCGACGACGAGGTCGCCGTTGAGTGCCCTTAACCATCGCCCTTGCAACTTTGTGAAAGGCAAGCCCCGGAGCATATTAAGCCTCCTAATTTCCGAAATGCGATTCTGATTATTATTACATATATATATATATTGTTGCATTAAGTTTAGGTGTTGGATGCAAACAATTGTTTGCATTGGTTACCCAATCCTTGTCCGGATATTGTTACCCTAAATCCTATGTAGCTCGTGCTCGAGTAGTGCTTAGCCCAAATTAAACGCGGTAGAAGTCGGTGATTTCCTGTCACCATGAGATATAGGAAGATACATGTGGCACGGTTGGCTATACTTGCTATCGTGGAAAAGAACCAGTCTTAATTTGAAATGAAGACCCGGACGGAGGCTTGCCGGTTTGCGATGACTCCGTCTGTGTCGCTTAAGGACTGATTCTTGGAGCCTTTCCTGCTCATGTTGAACACATGCCTCTCTCTTAGTTGGCCGTGTCCGATGACCAACCGCTGCCAAGTAGCTCACCTCAGGCCGGGAGTCGATAAGTATAAAGTGCGCCTCGGAAGGGAGCCGTGGCGTGAGTCCAAGGGAAGGTGATTTAAAAGTCCCGATCATCCTCGCGGAAGGGTAATCCCGAGAGTGTCAAGCGCCGATCGAACCCACGAATTTGGTTCTGAGATGTTCCAAAGGTGACCCACGGCTACCCTTGCAAAGTATGCCAGGTGGTGAGTTAGGAATACCCCTCACCTGAGTTGTAATTCGATTCGAGTCGCCGCTCTCCCAAGTTAGTGAGAACTTGACGGGCTTATCTCCAAATGTAGATACACTTAATAACTTAATGGTTCGTAAATGATGATATGATGATGACAGCCTTATTATACCTGCTATGGTTAATATTGTTTGCTCCTAATAAGTGAGTGCTCTAGTACAAAAGCTAATCTAGTGGATGTAAATGATGATAAGCTTGATGCTAAGTTTAAATTGGTTACTATAATCATAAGCTCTTTTATGCAATCTGTGTCTAGCTAGCCCACCGAAAAGCCTTGCATGATCCTTGGTGTCTTTTATTTCGGTTTTGGCGGGTAAGTCTAGTGAGTACCTTCTCGTACTCGTGGTTTATCTCCCACCGCTGCGTGATGACTAGTTCTTCTTTGGTTGCTGCAAGTACTGCCTTCTCCCAGCTGGGGATGAAGACTAGGCCGTTGGGCGTGGTCTCTACTAGTTCTCGTACCTGATAATGCTTTTGTGGGACATGACTCTGATCTGGCAATGTATTTGAAACTATGAAGTTATGTACTAAACTATGTTGCTTCCGCGCATTTAAACTTGGTTTGTAATATTTTATTTGAACTCTGATGGATGTAATCCGAATGCTACTTATGAAATGTTGTAACGGATGATGTGTTGTGTTGAATCACTACGATCTTGGTTTGTATGTCGAGAGTTGGTTGAAATCCTTCGTGATTTCCGGACTACCGGGATTATGGGAGCTTAAGTACAGGAATTTGATCGCTTCGGTGATTGTTTTTGTACTTACGTTCTTATGATTTGTTTAGTTCTGTTACAGCTGGCATCAGAGCAAGATTCGACATTAAACATGTCATTTATGTATTTAAAACAAAAGTATTTGTGAAAATCCTAAATTAAATAATAAGTATTGCCAGTGGTCATATCCCTTATGCCCAAATAAGGACTCTTAGGTGGCTTATTAAGTACTAACTTGGGGGTTCCTGCTTGTTTCTGTTTCGTCATCCATATGGCGTGCTATTGTATGGATGTCATCCGCTTGGGTGGTAATGTTTGGATCAAATACCTCTACGCCCTGGTAAGTGGGAGTTGTGAGAGCATGACCGTCCAACCGTCGGTCTAGGGGAGAGTAGTTGTGGTTGCTCGCATACTTACATGTTCAATCATGTATCTATAAGAGTACTTAAATGTGGGTATCTCTAACGGGTAGCTGTGATACTAGAGTATTTGCATCGGGGGATGTATGTATGAAAGTATTTAGTTTACTGCTTGCTTTTATGCATTTTGGGAAATTACTAGGCTGAAATGAAATTTTCTGTAGGTACACTAACAACGTATCGTTGTAGATCAACTAGCTACCGTATACGAGAGAACGTATGTATGCCACCGTATATTTCGCTAGCCTTTAAATTTTTCTAGGATTGTGAGGACATACGGATCGTGCATGCATCATGTTCAAGCATACATGGCATTTCTTGCATTACTCCCTCCGTTAAAATATGATTGTCCCGACTAATTAAATTTTGTATCCCTTAAATGATTCTCCCTTACGTTGTAACTTTTTGCTACAGATGGCGCCAAGACGAAGCTCACTTTGCTGCAAAGTCCGGCTGGAGGCGGGGCCCTGTCACTGCTTAGCTCCTCGTGAGCCCCGCCCCGAGCCTACCGAGGAGGAAAGGTGCTGAGGACGAGCTAGCTCGAGTGATCTTTGAGAGGAATGCGGCTTAGCACCGCTTGGAGCAAGTAACACAGGAAAGGGACCAAGAGACCCTTGAGGTTCAGAGGTTGACAGCTTGCTCACCGCAATCGTGGAACGCATGTTGATTCACGTGATGAACCAATGGAATGAAGCCCGCACGAGGAGAATGTGTTGAGAGCGCGACAGGTAGAGCTAGAGCAACAAGTGGCGATTCTTTGAGAGGAGTACAATGACAATCTCCATGAGGAGGTTCACCATTACACAATCAACTTCACCCTCTCCCCACCACCGAGGATGAGGATGAGATGGGTTCTGTGTCATCATGGCTGAAGGTGATGATGACATGGAGGTCAATGGACCTGAGGACATTCCACCTGATGAGGAGGAAGATGAGGAGTTAGAGCCTGCTAGTGATGATGATGGAGGAGAGATCTTCGACACTGACTCCGAGGACGATGCGTAGTTTATCTTACTACCTAGCTAATGCGCAAGAGCTAGTCTTTTGTTGATCCTCATGCATGAACGAGTAGCTTTGTAATAAGTTAATCGTTGGGATGTAATATCGAACCATAAGTTATCTTTGGATGTAAGTTTGGAACCACTATGGCTTGGATGTAACCTATCGAACGTATTATGCTCCACGTATGTGAGCCTTTGATGAATTTCATCTTTGCGGTCTATGGATCTCGTTGTTGGTTAAGTTCGTCGCATTTATGTGTCAATTGACGCGCTTGATGAGTTGTGTGGTTGTGATGAATGATTGTGCCTCTGTTGATTATATAAATGCATTCCCTCCAATGGACTTAGTTTGGCATAATTATATGATTCATCTACAAAAATTTCCACATCGTCAGTGCTCATTGGCTATACATTTTGTAGATGGCTCATAACCTTCATCGCAGTCGTGGCATGGGAAATGAGGAACAACCACCTCCGCCACCGCCCACACCAGCTGAGCTAATGCAGACAGTTGTGGAAAGTCGGCGCATGCTAGCTAAGGCTATGCGCCAGATGGCTAACCGTGAGGATCGGCATGTCCGCCAGGGACCCGAGCCGAACCAGTACAGCAGCTTTAAGGACTTCATGGATACAAAACCTCCTATCTTTCATGAGGCAGAAGAACCCTTACAAGCGGATGAATGGTTGAGCACGATAGAGCAAAGGTTTGGATTGCTCCATTTAACTGAAGGCATGAAGGCTTCATATGCAGGACACCAGCTCCAAGGCTCTGCAGGCATCTAGTGGACCCATCACAGGACCACCTTCCCTGCAAACGTCGAGATAGTTTGGGGTCAGTTTCAGGCAGCTTTCAGAGGACACTTTATCCCTCCTGGTCTCATGGCCATTAAGCATACTGAGTTTATGAAGCTCACCCAAGGCAACAAGAGTCTCAATGAGTACCTCCAGGCATTCAACAACCTGGCAAGGTATGCTCCCGAGTTCGTCGATACTGACGCCAAGAGAATAGCTAGCTTCAAGAGGGGACTTTCCCCAAAACTGATGAAGTCAATGGGCAACTGCAAGTGTGTCACCTTCAATGAGTTTATCAATGACACTCTGACTCAGGAAAATAATGACAAAATTTATGCTGCTTCCAAGAACCGCAAAAGAAACTTTGAGGCAGGTGCTTCTCAGTCTAAGGCACCAATGGTATCCAAGACACAGTACCGTCCACCCAATGCTAATGTCCGGTACCGCCCACCTCAGAAGAAGAATCAAGCTAAAACTGGTTTTCGCAAGGGGTACACAATTTCCTTGCCAAAGAATACCTCTGGGCAGGGCAGCTCCAATGTCCCACCAGCTAACAGGCCGTGTTGGAACTGTAACCAGCCTAGTCATTGGGCAAATAGATGTCCCCATCCTCCCAAGAATGCTCAAGGAAACGTCCGTCAGGGGCGTGTTCACTACACTACTGTGGAGGAAATTCCTGCTGGTGAAGTGGTCACCGCTGGTAAGTTTCTTGTTAATGATCACCCTGCAGTTGTGCTCTTTGATTCGGGTGCTTCACATTCCTTTGTGAGTTCTACTTTTGCACCTAAGCATAAGATGAATGTGATTACAATTGTCAAGGGTGGTTATTGTATTAGTGCTGCTAGGAATAATATCATGACTAACCAAGTAGTAAAAGATGTAAAGCTTGAAATTGGGGATCGAGAGTTCCTTACGGATCTTGTAGTTCTACCGGGGGTAGGAATTGATATAATCCTAGGAATGAAGTGGATGAGTGGGAATGGAGTGTTGATCGATCGTCAACCCGTGTGGTAATGTTGAGGATCCTGTGGATAAGAAGGGTTTTCTAGTGCGCTTACCTCGTGATATCTCTATTCACAATACAGCCAATGCTACCCTAGCCAAAGCCATTGAGGATCAACCAGCTTGTCCGTGAGTTTCCGGATGTCTTCCCGATGACTTGCTCCGGATTACCTCCGGACCGTGATGTAGAATTCAAGATAGAACTCATTCCGGCATGCGGCTCCTATTTCTCGAAGGCCCTATAGAATGCCGCCCAATGAGTTGGCTGAAATGAAGAGTCAGCTTGAATGAGCTATTGAAGAAAGGTTTGATTTGGCCTAGTTCTTCTCCTTGGGGTTGTCCGCTATATTTGTGAAGAAGAAGGACGAGTCTCTACGCATGTGTGTGGATTATCGTCCCCTAAATGTCTGTTACAATCAAGAACAAATACCCTCTTCCTCGCATCGATATTCTGCTTGATCAGCTCTCTAAAGCTAAGGTATTCTCCAAGATCGATTTGAGGTCCGGTTACCATCGATCAAAATTCGTCCCAAGATATACCTAAGACAGCCTTTCTCTACTCGTTATGGCTTGTTCGAGTACCTTGTCATGTCCTTTGGGTTAACAAATGCTCCAAGCACACTTTATGTACCGATGAATTCATATTCATGCCGAATTGGACAAGTTTGTCGTCGTGTTCATTGATGATATCCTGGTATATTCTCGTAATGAAGAAGAGCATGTTTGAACATCCGAGAATTGTCTTAACTTTCGGTTGCGTGACAACCAGCTTTATGCTAAGTTCAGCAAATGTGAATTCTGGTTGAACAAGATACCTTTTCTAGGTCATGTGTTATCTGGTGATGGAATTTCGGTTGACCCTACGAAGGTGCAAGAAGTCCTTGAGTGGAAGGCACCTACTACGGTCACTGAAGTCCAAAGTTTTCTGGGATTGGCTGGCTATTATCATCGCTTTATCCTAGATTTCTCAAAAATCGCCAAGCCCATGACTCGACTACTTCAAAAAGATGAGAAGTTTGTCTGGACTCCAAAGTGTGAAGAGGCTTTCCACACTTTGTGGACCTTGCTAACCTCTACTCCTGTATTGGCACATCCTGACATCGAAAAGCCTTTTGATGTCTATTGTGATGCATGTGGCACCGATTTGGGGTGTGTTCTTATGCAGGAAGGCCGAGTAATTGCTTATGCTTCGCGCCAGCTTCGAAAGCATGAAGTCAACTATCCTACCCATGACTTAGAGCTAGCTGCAGTTGTTCATGCCCTGAAGATTTGGAGACATTACTTGCTGGGTAATGTGTGCAACATCTATACTGACCATAAAAGCCTCAAGTACATCTTTACTCAACCCGAGTTGAACATGCGTCAACGGCGATGGTTAGAATTGATCAAAGACTACAACCTTCAAGTGCACTACCATCCTGGTAAGGCAAATGTGGTTGCTGATGCCTTAAGCAGAAAGGCCCATTGCAATTCCTTGGTTAGTGAAGACTTTCATCTGGCACACCTCCTACATCCTGTAGTACTCCACAATATCACTGTGGATTGCTCTCTTAGAAGTTGAATTATCGAACTCCAGAAGACTGATGTGGGTGTGTTTCACATCAAGCGGAAGATGAAAGAGAAAGAGACCAAGCACTTTAGGGTCGATGACAAAGGAATTCTCTGGTTTAATGATAGACTTGTGGTACCCAAAGATAAAGAACTTAGAAATCAAATTATGGCTGAAGCCCATTCTTCTAAATTGTCCATCCATCCTGGTAGTAGTAAAATGTATCAAGATCTCAAGCTGTATTATTGGTGGACCAAGATGAAGAATGAAATCACAGCTTACATGGCAAGGTGTGATAACTATTGCAGAGTCAAGGCTATTCACATAAGGCCTGGATTATTACAGCCACTCTATTCCTGGCTGGAAGTGGGAAGAAATTAGTATGGATTTTATTGTTGGATTACCCACTACCAAAAAGGGTTGTGATTCCATCTGGGTTATCGTAGATCGTCTAACTAAATCTGCTCACTTTATTCTGGTCAAGTCTACATATCACCCGCACAATTATGCTGAGATTTACTTCCAACAAGTGGTACGCCTTCATGGCGCACCCAAATCCATTGTTTCGATATAGAGGACCGCAATTCACGGCTCGCTTTTTTGGGAGTGCTTACATCGAATCTTGGCACTCATCTAATCCATGATTACGCCTATCATCCGCAAACATCGACAGATCGAAAGTGTTAATCAAATTCTTGAAGACATGCTTAGAGCTTGTCTTATCTCTTTGCAAAGGCTCTTGGGAAGACTGGTTACCTCTCGCTGAATTCTCTTATAACAACAGATTATCAAGAGAGTATCAAAATGGCTCCTTTTGAAGCTCTTTATGGCATGCAAGTGTAGAACTCCTTTGAACTAGGTGGAACCCGGGAAAAAGATTCTATGGTATTGACTTTGTAAAAGAAGCCAAGAGCAAGTCCGAACTATACAGAAAGAATATGACCGCCAGACAAAGTAGACAAAAAGAGCTATGTCTTGACAAGAGAAGAAAACCTATTGAGTTTGAAGTAGGTGATCATGTTTATTTGAAGGTATCCCCTATGAAAGGAGTCAAGCGTTTTGGAATTAAAAGGAAGCTTGAGCCTCGATATGTTGGACCCAACCGCATTATCGAGAAAAGTGGAAGAGTAGCATATAAGCTCGATCTACCCCATGAGATGGGAGCTATATTCCCGGTATTCCATGTGTCCCAGCTGAAGAAGTGTCTTCGTATTCCCGAGGAAAGAATAGCAACAAGGAAAGTCAACTTGAAATCTGATCTTTCTTATGAGGAAAAGCCCGTGCAAGTTTTGGATACTCAAGAAAGAGTGACTCGTACACGAGTGGTTAAATTATACAAGGTAGTTTGGAGTAATCATAGTGAACGGGATGCAACTTGGGAGCGGGAAGATTATTTAAAGGAAAACTATCCAGCTTTCTATACTGATTGGTACGCTTTCCAAATCTCGGGACGAGATTTTTCTAAGGGGGGAGGGCTGTAACACCCTAGGTGTTTAGGCTTCCACTAAATTGCATGTCATTTCATCAACATGTGCATTATCTATGTCATCATGTCATTATCATTGAAACATACATATGCAACATTTTAAATTGTATGTGTTTCATGCTTGATTGCTTAGAGTGGTAGTAGTGCAACATGTGAATGTAACATGAAACTCTCATACTTGGAAACATGGCAATATGGTAGTAATGTGACAATTATAAAATGACAACAAGGTCTTGAAACATGTGAGACATTTCATTGCAACATATGAATGAATTGCTTGTTTTACTTTCTTTATCACATGTGATCATGAGAAGTGGTATAACAATTTTGTAAAGTGGTTGATCATGGTCTATTACACCTTAACTATACTTAGGTTACTTGTTGGGACATTGTTCATGTAGATCAAAATGACCAAAATGCCCTCAAGTGCAAGTTTGACTTGAATTGACCCTTGGAGTGTCATCATTTGACTGATTCAAAAGTCCAACTTAGAGACTTTGCATGGCTATGCACTCTTTACCAAAGTTGTAGCTAATTTATCAAGGAACAAAAGTTGTTTTATGACCAACTCATGAAAATGGCTAGAACATGCTCAAACATGGCCCACAAGTCAGAAGTACATGCTGAATTCAGACTTAGGAATTTTTCTAAGTCCTTAACTGTGTTGCAGTTTCATGTACCCAACTTTGTCACCTTGTATCTCCCTAACCAAGCCAAACTAGCTTGAGCTCCAGTGGAAAGAGTTGTAGTTCACGTATAGATGAGCAACTTTGTTAACTATGGCATAGTCTAGATCGTCACGGATCAGGAGCTAATCACCGCCTAACTCGGCGCCATCGATTTCCGTTATCTCAATGTGATCTACAAAGGATCGACATTCATCGGACAACAGATGCCGCGTGGGTGACACATGTCGCCGAACCTCTCGATCGCTACCGCCCATGCGCCGTGGCTGATCTGAAGTCGCTACCGTTGTCCTCCACTTCTGCCGCGCCACTCCACTTTCGCTCGTGCACTCGCCATTTCACCCTGCCCTCTCCTTCCTCATGACGGCACGGTGACCGAACGCCAAGCAACACCGAGCCAAATCCACCAAATCGAGCGCCTTTGCCCGATTCATCCTCGACGCAGCACCATCGTGAGCTCCTCCACGTCCGTGACCCCACCGCCAATCCATTTTCGTCCCTGTGAGAGCTCACACGTGGGCGGCTCCACCGGTCGCCATGACCGCCGCCGCCGAAAGCGCCAGGCGTGGCGTCTTTGCTCGAGCTCCTTATCGCCTCTTCTCTCCTTGCGCTAGCCTCTGGGTGGGACACGGAAGCTCGTGAGAGTGTGCCACTAGGGCCGTGGACGTCGTAAGCCACGGAGCCGGCCGTGCCGCGGCCGAGCGCCGCCGTGGCCATCGCCACCCCTCCTAATTGCATCAATAGCTGCGAATAAGGGTTCCCCTAGGTCTGCTAGGGTGAGGCGAACCCGTAGGCACCGTTGGTCTCGCCGGAGAAGCCACCGACGGCGAGTCCCGCCGTCGTCTTCCTCCGTCCCCTGCTTCTCTCGCTGACACACGGGTCCACCTCTATCATCACCGACACGCGGCAAGGGAGTAAGCTGAGCAAGTCTGCGCTGCCCTTGGCCACGCCAAAGGCTTTCAGTGTTGCTGCTCCTTCGGCCGGCCCAACAAAGGGTTGAGATTGTTTTCTTATTTTGTTTGCTTTATTATTTCACAGCTTTGTATTGATATTCAAAAATCTGTATTGCTTAGTATATAGATCCAAATGCTATGGTTCCAATTTTGTTGAGTTCATTATAATGTCTAGTATTTAACAAAAATATTATATGAGCACATGTTTTAGAAATTTTTGATGAATTAAATAGGACTTTGAAATGTGTTTTTAGATTAATGCAAACTTGTTTGAATTTTATCTTGAGTTTCTGTGGTCCAAAAATTATGAAATTTTGTGGGTAATTTATTATTGCTTATTAGAAGCTCTGGTTAAAATTTCAGAGCTAGTGCATGTGTAGTTTTTAAGTTATAGAATTTCCTGTTATTAATGAGTGGATCTTGTGTGAATTTTCATAATTTTTCTATAGATCCAGTGAAGGTAAAATTTGATGAGTGCTATTCTTATGCTAGAATGATGCTAGGAAAAATGGGAAATCTGTTGCTTGACACTTTTTAATAAGGTTTCCTAATTATGCTAGAAATAGACATGTCATCTGTTATTTTAGATACGGCAAGTTCTACTTGCCCAATGGCTTTGAAATTTTTATGGTAGTCTATGTGCAGCATGAGATAGCTACTGTAATTTTTGTAGATTTTTATGAATAGTTTTACTATATATTGCTTAAATCACCTAATTAACTAAATAAATTGGAAAAGGATATTAAATAAATTATTTAGAAGTTGGCACTATACTTTCTGATGTTTCTTAGGTATGAAAAACAAGTTGGTAAACTTGCATTGATCAAATTATGCTTTTGCACAATCATTAATTAAGTAAGTTAGTAACCCTGTCATTTCTAGATAGATTCTAAGTTTACTGGAACTTGATTAGGTTAACTTAAGAATCATGCTTTGATGTTTATAAATGAATTGTAGAAAAATTTCATAAGCTTTCCAGAATGTCCTCTTGCAATTTATTTGGATTTGTAGAACTCTGGTTGTGATTGGATTAAGGGACTATTTGTATGCATATGAAACTTTAAATGTTAAATTATGTATACCTTTACTATTCTAAGTTGTGGTAATGTTCCTAGGTGTTAGGCCTTTAACTGAAGATGAGCATCTTTATCTTAGGTTATGCAAGTTAGGTAAGTTGATCTTGTTCTTTAAGTTAAGTAGATACATGCTTTAAGTGATTTGAATAGAGCTAATTACTCGGTAAACGAGTGTCCAGTGATGCTTTCGTAAACACTCACTGTGATTAATTCATCATGAGCATCATGTCATTCCTTATGCATCCATGATATTTATCTTTTGCATCGGCATGCAATAGGTGTACCGAAAGGAGTAACCCTGCTGGAATTCGAGGAACCGAGCGAGCAGCAGCAGCCGACGCCGGAGATTCAGGTGGGGCAGCCTTCAGGAGAAGTGCCAGACGAGGTCGCCGTTGAGTGCCCGGACCACCGTCCTTGCAACTTTGTGAAAGGCAAGCCCCGGAGCATATTAAGCCTCCTAATTTCTGAAATGCAGTTACAGTATTATTGTTACATATATATATTGTTGCATTAAGTTTAGGTGTTGGATGCAAACAATTGCTGCATTGGTTACCCAATCCTTGTCCAGATATTGTTACCCTGAATCCTATGTAGCTCAGGCTCGAGTAGTGCTTAGCCCAGCTTAAACGCGGTAGAAGTCAGGTGATTTCCTGTCACCTGCGAGATATAGGAAGATACATGTGGCACGGTTGGCTATACTTGCTATCGTGGAAAAGAACCAGTCTTAATTTGAAATGAAGACCGGACGGAGGCTTGCCGGTTTGCAGTGACTCCGTCTGTGTCGCTTAAGGACTGATTCTTGGAGCCTTTCCTGTTCATGTTGAACGCATGCCTCTCTCTTAGTTGGCCGTGTCTGATGACCAACCGCGAAGCCGAGTAGCTCACCTTAGGCCGGGAGTCGATAAGTATAACGTGCGCCTCGGAAGGGAGCCGTAGGCGTGAGTCCAAGCGCAGGTGATTTAAAAGTCCTGATCATCCTCGCAGAAGGGTAATCCCTGAGAGTGCTGGCGCTGATCGAACCCGCGAATTTGGTTCCTGAGATGTTCCAAAGGTGACCCACGGCTACCCTTGCAAAGTATGCCAGGGTGAGAGTTAGGAATACCACCTCAGCTGAGTTGTAATTCGATTCGAGTCGCCGTCTCTCCCGGTTAGTGAGAACTTGACGGGCTTATCTCCAATGTAGATACACTTAATAACTTAATGGTTCAGAAATGATGATATGATGATGACAGCCTTATTATACCTGCTATGGTTAATATTGTTTGCTCCTAATAAGTGAGTGCTCTAGTACAGGTGCTAATCTAGTGGACAAGTAAATGATGATAAGCTTGATGCTAAGTTTAAATTGGTTACTATAATCATAAGCTCTTTTATGCAACTGTGTCCAGCTAGCCCACCTGAAAAGCCTTGCATGATCCTTGGTGTCTTTTATTTCTGGTTTTGGCGGGTAAGTCTAGCTGAGTACCTTCTCGTACTCAGGGTTTATCTCCCACCTGTTGCAGATGACCAGTTCTTCTTTGGTTGCTGCAAGTACTGCCTTCTCCCAGCTGGGGATGAAGACTAGGCCGTTGGGCGCGGTCTCTACTAGTTCTCGTACCTGATAATGCTTTTGTGGGACATGACTCTGATCTGGCAATGTATTTGAAACTATGAAGTTATGTACTAAACTATGTTGCTTCCGCGCATTTAAACTTGGTTTGTAATATTTTATTTGAACTCTGATGGATGTAATCCGAATGCTACTTATGAAATGTTGTAACGGATGATGTGTTGTGTTGAATCACTACGATCTTGGTTTGTATGTCGAGAGTTGGTTGAAATCCTTCATGATTTCCGGACTACCGGGATTATGGGAGCTTAAGTACAGGAATTTGATCGCTTCGGTGATTGTTTTTGTACTTACGTTCTTATGATTTGGTCAGTTCTGTTACAACTACCACACCAGGCTTTCAAGTCTCAACCGTGTCATGGTGGTCAATTCACTCCTGTCCAGCTTTCATCCTGCATTCACTTCGCTCTCGGCAACCACGCAACGTTTCTTTGAGAGGAGCAAGTCTCTGCAACTAGAAAGTCCTGCCGCCATATATTTGAACGCGTCAGAAAGTATTCGTGTCGTACGCTGTAGGTATTTATTAACTTCTCACTTAATAGCCACCTATGATATTCCTATATCTCATAACATTACTTATACTAGGTTGTCATCCCTAATGATGGTGCCCGAGATGCTTGTTGGTTTTACTTAGTATTACTACTAGAATGATACTAAGTAGTTCTTTATTATTTCATGTGACTAGAAAGAATATATAGATATGAAAAGGAATCTGTAAGCGCACAGATAATATACCATTGTAGCACTTTACCCGGGAGTATTCCAAGTATCGTTATTTATATTTTTACCACATAGAAGGTCTAGCATGGACATGAATTGATAACTTATACTCTTGATGGAGAAGTAAACCATAACCAATATTCTACTCATAATAGGGGTATGTCACAAGATAAGATATATATATATATATGATAAGTATTGATCAATGATAAAGATAAATCACTCAGAGTACTTATTTCTATGGCATTAGCATGGTCAGGTAGAATATTAGAGGAATAATTCCTAAGTCATTCCTAATTACAAGTCAAAGCATACATTGATTAGTGCAATTATATCAAGTAGTCATTGCTAACATCATCTTCATATCTACATATAAGGGATATTACTAAGGAAGATAAAGAACAGAGCTTGTCTTTCTTTGTAACTACATCCTACGTGCACCTACATTCGGGGAGTGGACTACAAAGGACTCAACAGGAGTGTCACATCCGTGATCTACCACATGACCCGCAATATAAGGTGAATCCACAAGTAAACAATGTATAAGCACCACGCTTACAGAATGTCGATAACCCACCCATGGATCCTTACAGTGAGCGCTATACGAACTTATGCATGAACATAATGATAATCTAGCTATACTAAGCACATAATCAAAGTAGACGATGACATTATAACTAGGAACATAAATGATAACAATGTCATAACAATTGTAGCAAACATATAAAAGTAATGAGAGATACAAAAGAGAGAGGGTACAAAGATTATACCAAACCACGCTCTTCACATGATCAGGCATCCAAGCGAAGCCTGCTTGCCTCCCTCTAGACCTAGCCAAACAAGCTATGCCCTAGAATTGATGAAGCTCTGAGGATGATTAGGGTTTGTGTCTTGTCAAATGATTTGATGACTGGGGCTATCTCCAGGGGGGTGGCAAGGGCTGGTATATATAGGCTGGAGCATCAATCCTGAGCCCTCAGATCAAACCAACTTGAATAAATGGCGTAGATGCAATCTAGGAGGTGGTGGAGAACTGACATAGCAAGGGGCGCTGATGTGTGGGCCCTAGGGGCCGACCAGCCTACAGGTGGGGCCGGTCAGCTCCACCTGGTAGCCACTCATGGTCTGCCTCAGCGCGGTGTCCTCTAGTGTATTCTAGATCCTTTTGGTGTTCGTTTCGTTGTGGATAAACGCGATTAATTTCGACATGTAGGTCCACCTTGATGGTTTTCTAAATAAACCATGCAGAAATCATAGATTCACCAAAACTCATGGAATTCATTAGTTTAGACCCCTAGACCTTTGTTGGTGATCATATTTATGCCCTTATACATGTTTTATTGATGGTTTACAATGGTTGTTAACTACCGTCAACAAGCTCCCCCAAGCTAAACCTTTGCTAGTCCCTTAGCAAAGCTAAACTAAGCAAAATGGATTAGGAGTTGCGTCAATGCTTTCACTCCTCAAAAGTACACATGCATTCAAACAAGAATTGTCCTCTGGATTAGAATAAACCGATCTGACTTTCAAACTTACCCATATTACCTTCAACCATGGGGCTTTTTAGCCTTCACTTGAGTCTTGAGCAATTGAAAGACACAACAATTAAGTCAAGCACTACGTCTCAACTTCTTTGCTCAACCATTATTCTAGAGTTTTTATAGATTTTCAAAATAAAACTCAGAGCTTCCATTGTATGATACTCTCAAGTCTCTCAATATATGTGGTATTTGTGGATCCTTACCAAGGCAATAGTGATGTTATGCCTTTCTCTTCCTACAACTAAGGATTATGTAGAGTTTATAGGTAGGGAGAAAGCTAGAGCATACTTGCAATGCATGTATTGTAAAGTCAAACCTCGGATCCAAAGAAAGTTGAGTCATACAATCAAATCAAGATGTGCATGTGTATGGTGGATATATATGTTGGTTAACCTAATTCTACTTTGCTCCTTGGAAACATATCTCTCTTTTTTGGAAATTGGAAACAACTTTGCAAGAAACACACGGGCTATCTTATTCATCTTTTTTCTCTTTTTTTAGGCGAGCATCTGAGTACTCATTGTTTTAGATATCTAGCGGACACTTATCCATTTTTTTCTTCTTCTTTTTTATGAATAACTTTTGCATAGCCACATGCTTCTTTTCTGTAATAAAACTTTTGAGAGACAGCAACAAGAACTTGGAGCATTTATTTCGTGGATGGAAAACCTATCAAACATATTTTTGTGTTTACCCCCAGTGTAGGAGTAAAACATTTTTGGGTGGATCTAAATGGAAAGCATGTTTTTGCGCCTACCCCCAGTGTAGGAGTAGTGCATATGTGGGTGGTGTGTACGTGATCTTGATTTTAAGAGTACGACAAACCTCTCATAAGGGTCAACAAAGCTTGACTAAACTCAATGCAAAACAAGCAGCATGTATGTGAAAGTTTTCCTAGTCTAAATATCATATTTGGCTCTGGTAGGAATTCAAGCTTTGTCATACAAGAGCTCATCATGAAGTATTTTTATATTTTTCAAAAGATAAATCTCCGAAACTCTAGTATCACTTGGAACAAGATAAACAACAGCTCAGACCTTCTCATATCATATCCGTCAATTATCTAGACTTAGATCAAGCATATGCTACCCACGAGTTTTAAGTTTAGAGTAAATTCTTATATCAAAGCAGTCTTATCCAAAACTCAGGAGAATTCAAGACTCAAAACTAGGTACTTGAAAGGAATTATGACAAAACAACTATTCATCATTTCCATTGCAAGAGACTATCCTCAGAATCCATTTATTTAACTCTTAAAAATCTAGATACACACTTTTTATTATTTTTTTAGATCACACCTTACTAATATATATAAGACAAAGATAAATTTTTATTTTGCTTTTAGTTATGCAACTTTTTTCTTTTAACTAGTATATAGCAAACTTAGAAATAGTAAAACAAAAGGAAAAGTAATACTTAGCTAGATACACAGGGATGCTCCTCCCCCAAGCTAGATGTTTGCATGGTCGAATGTTGAAGTCGAGTGATGCTTCTTAGAGCAGATTTGCCAGCGGATGTCCTTCTCGTTCAGGAGTGGAGCGAGATGAAGTCGACCGGGTGAACTTGCTCTTGATCTCATGTATATCATCCTGCAGAATATGAACAAGAACACCAAAACTCATGGAACGGATTAGGATGAGGGGTTAGCGATCAGCCATCTAGAAATTAGTTGTTCTTGAGGTTGGAAATATTTCTAATTTTATAGAATTTTAGCAGGATGTCTGTCTAGTATTTTTTTGGATTTTCTTATTTTGGTATGCAGAAAAGCAAATATATATGCATGATATTTTTTTTATTTTATGCCACCACGGTGAATGATCCTACGGGTTTTTACACTCCAAGGATTTATTCACATGGGGCTTAGGATTTTATGATGCAATAATGCAATTTTTATTTTCTTTTACTAATGCAATGCTAATGCACAAAAGTAAATATACTAAAGTGACAAATAATTTATGCAATATGGAGAAGTAAATATGGATAACTACCGATGTTACCTCACGGCGAGGGTTCAGATTTTTAAGTCCTCCAGACAAGACTTAGCTGGAGAAGGGTCCTTTATTCTTTGGGTGCATCATCTGGTCTCGGTGATGGAGACCTTGATGGTTGAACCTCTTGTGATGGTGATTCTGACAACGTCATCTTATCCTTCCATACCTGCTTGGTCTGTGGACTTGACTTTGGTGGAGTAGGTTCATCTTTCACAACTTTTTTAGGTTCTTCATCTTCTTCCCATCCACTCTTTGGGGGTTGATTCTTCTGCCATTGTGATGATCGACGTCTCCTCCTAGAGCGGGTCTTCTTGGGCTGCTCATAAGTGGTATAGCTATTTAAATAACAGCGTACCTTTTCTTTGGGGAATTGGAAGTGGACTTGTCTAGATCCGACATAGATGATCACATTGGTGGTGTTGAGGAACGGTCTTCCCAAGATGATGGGTGTATCATCTTCTTCTTCACCGATGTCTATAACCATGAAGTCGGTAGGGGCAAACTGGTCATGTATTCTTACCATGACATCTTTTGCTATTCCCTCTGAAAATCGGATTGATTGGTCCACCATCTGCAATGCATATATGTAGGGAACAAAGGTTTATCACTAAACAAGTATTCATACATTACCTTAGACATTATATTGACACCTAATCCAACATCGCAGAAGGTCTTGTGGAAGATTCTTTGTCCAATGGTACACTCAATCGTGGGTATGCCTGGATCATCCTTCTTAGCAAGGAATGGTGAAGCGAGGAGGTGGTCGTACTCTGATCAGAGTGTGTTGATCATGTTGACTGATTCTTCTTGTGATTGCTTGACCTTGTTCTTCCTCCTTCTCCTGTTGTTTTTCTTGTTGGTCACTGTTGTATCTTTGGGCTGGTATGGCATTTGTGGATGTCTGGGAGATTGCAAGATACGATTCTTGAAAGAAAACTTCTCCTTTCTATCCTTTATTGTGAAGCAGATCTTGGCACTATCCGCGTAGATAATGGCTTTCATGATGCTTAGGAAAGGTTGACCCAAGATAATGGGTGCCATTTCATCTCCACCTGTTTCCAAAACCACAAAGTTTATGAGAACATATGATTCTCCCACTCAAATAATGTCATCTTCTAGAACTCCATTGGGGTAGCAGAGTGACTAATCTACAAGCTACAAACACATATTTGTGTACAACAAAGTAGCTCCATTAATTTTATCATTGATTACCTTAGGCATGATGTTGACACTTGCTCTGAAGTCACAGATAACTTTTTGGAAAATGTGAGGTCCAATGGTGATGGGGATGATAGGTCTCCCTAGATCACTCTTCTTCTCAGGCAAGGTGTAATCTATCCACCTTCCCATCGATGATTGTATACAGTAATATGCTGCATTGTGAATATTGACAAGATTTGTAGTTTCTAGATCTTCCGGTTGCCCTAGAATCTTACCTTTGTTGGTCAGAGAAACAACAGTAGCCAGCTGAGCTATTTGTGATTCTATCATTTTATTAAAGCTATGCTGGTTCTTAATGGCAGAGGAAAAGCTATCCATTCTATTATTTATGTTTTCTAAGATTTTATCATTGGAAGCTAACTTTCTAGATAAGCTCTCCATAATTTTAGCCTGGCCAGAAATCAATTCTCTCAAGGGTGGTTGGTTGAAATTATTACCTTGAGGGTTACCTTGGTAGTTCGGCCTCTGTTGCTGATTCCATCCTTGATTCTATTGTGGATGAAAGTTGTTGTTGTTAATGAAATTCACATCCTCTTGGGTTTCAGGACAGTTGTTCCCTGAATGCTCAGTCTTTCCACACTCTTCACGTCATGTGGGAATCATGAATGTGCATAACTTCTTGCTTCTCATTAGCTCGATCTTTGAGCTTCTTCATTAGCAAGTCAATCTTGGCAGACAACATGTCTACTTCTTTGAGTTGATGCATACCTCCACCTCTCTTGCGGGTCTAAAGATGTTCTTCATTCCAACCTTGGTTGGAGGCCATGTTCTCCACGAGAGTGGTCGCAGCTAGGAGTGTGAGTGATAGAAAAGCACCTCCAGCATCAGCATCGATAGTCTTAGGGGTACTGTTAGTCAACCCATGGTAGAAAGTCTACATGAGTAGCCAATTCTCCATCCCTTGATGCGGACATTCTTATATGTAATCTTGGAAGCGTTCCCATGCCTAAGGGATAGATTCATCATGTTGTTGCTAAAAACTTGAAATTCTCCCACGAGACCATTGGTCTTGCCTGTGGGAAAGAACTTTGCTAGGAAGGCAGTGGAGCAATTATCCCATGTAGTATTTCTATCTGTGTTGGCGTCAAACCATTGCTTTGCCTTCCCCAAAAGTGAGAATGGGAAAAGGCGAAGTAATATGGCGTCTCTGGTCACTCCCTTGATGGTGAAAGTGCTATAGATCTCTAGAAAGTGTTGGAGATGAACACTCGCACCTTCATGTGCCTTTCCACAAAACTGGCTTGCTTGCACCATGTTGATGAGAGTTGGCTTGAGCTCAAATCCATTATCTCCGACATTGACTGCCGGTCTAGTATGGATGTTGGCCATAGTTGGAGTAGAGAATTCATGGAGAGTCTTGTCAGCTATGGCTTCAAATTCTGGTGCTATGCATCGCCTGGTCTAGTTCTCTTCCAATTCTAAAGCTGAGACTTTCTTGAGTTTAGCTCTAGTCTTCCTAATTAATGCTTCTAGATCTTCAACATAGTTAGTCGGAAGGTCCAAACCGGTCATATATTACCCTACATAAGATATAAAAGTAGACAGAACAAGGGTAATCCTACTTGAGCAGGGGTTAATGGTTATCTCGATCACATCAATAAGTATAAGTTCATCAATACTTCCTTTGCCTAACTACCGTCCCCGGCAATGGTGCCAAAAATGCTTGTTGGTATTTATTAACTTGTCACTTGTTTTAAGTAGCCACCTATGATATGCCTATATCTCTTAACATTACTTATACTAGGTTGTCATCTCTAATGATGGTGTCAAAGATGCTTGTTGGTTTTACTTTGTATTACTACTAGAATGATACTAAGTAGTTCTTTATTATTTCATGTCACTAGAAAGAATATAGATAGATATGAAAAGGAATATGCAAGCGCACAGATAATATACCATTGTAGCACTTCACCCGGGAGTATTCCAGGTATCATTATTTATATTTTTACCATAGGGAAGGTCTAGCATGGACATGTACTGATAACTTATACTATTGATGGAGAAGTAAACCATAACCAATTTCCTACTCATAACAGGGATAAGTCATAGGATAAGATATATATATATATATATATATATATGATAAGTATTGATCAATGATAAAGATAAATCACTCAGAGTACTCCTTTCTATGGCATTAGCATGGTCAGATAGAATATTAGAGGAATAATTCCTAAGTCATTCTTAATTACAAGTCAAACCATACATTGATTAGTGCAATTATACCTAGTAGTCATTGTTAAGACCATCATCATATCTACACATAAGGGATATTACTAAGGAAGATTAAGAATAGAGCTTGTCTTCCTTCGTAACTGCATCCTACATGCATACCTATACTCGGGGAGTGGACTACAAAGGACTCAACGGGAGTGTCACATCCGCGATCTACCACATGACCCAGAATATAGGGTGTATCCGCAGGTAAATAACGTATAAGCACCATTCTTACACAATGTCGACCACCCACCCATGTATCCTTAGAGTGAGCGCTATACGAACTTATGGATGAACATGGTGATAATCCAACTATACTAAGCACATAATAAAAGTAGACGATGAACATTATAACTAGGAACATAAATGATAACAATGTCATAACAATTGTAGCAAACATATAAAATTAATGAGAGATACAAAAGAAAGGGGGTACAAAGATTATACCAAACCACGCTCTTGACACGATCAGGAATCCAAGCGAAGCTTGCTTGCCTCCCTCTAGACCTAGTCTAACTAGATATGCCCTAGAATTGATGGAGCTCTGAGGATGATTACAGTTTCTGTCTTCTCAAATGATTTGATAACTGGGGCTATCTCCAGGGGATGGCAGGGGCTAGTATATATAGGCTGGAGCATGAATCCTGAGCCCTCGGATCAAATCGACTTGAATAAACGACGTAGATGTAATCTAGGAGGTGGTGGAGAACTGACATAGCAATGGGGGCCTAACGTGTGGGCCCCAGGGGCCGGCTGGCCCATTCCCGCCTGGCAACCACTCGCGGTCTGCCTCAGCGTGGTGTCCTCTAGTGTCTTCTAGATCCTTCTGGTGTCCGTTTTGCTGTGGATAAGCGCGATTAATTCTAACATGTAGGTCCACCTTGATGGTTTTTTGAATAAACCCTGCTGAAATCACAGATTCACCAAAACTCATGGAATTCATTATTTAGACCCCTACCTTTGTTGGTGATCATATTTATGCCTTTATACATGTTTTATTAACGGTTTATAGTGGTTGTTAACTACCACAAACATACACATTGTGCAAACATTTTGGTTCATAAAGGAACATTTACCATTATCTCATTGAACACATGATAGTCCAAGCATTGTAAATCTGACCGGGCTGGACACATCTCACTCTTGCCAACCACGCAATAGTTGCTTTGTGCCTTAGTTTGGTGAACCAAACATGTATCAGTAGTGGTAGTAGTCATGAGTCGCTCTGATCATGCTCAAAATGAGTGGCTCTGATCCGTCATGAACCCAACTCGTCTTATTTGCATGTGTTTGATAAAAATTGTTGAACTTGTAATAGCCATGTAGTGAGGAGTTCATCTGAATAAGTCTTGGCTCAATCTAATGCACAACTGAGGAGGCATAGATGTTGCAGTTTTACTGCACATGCCAAAAAGTCCCCTCGACTGTTGTAAGTGTACCCATCTCTAGCTAGCCGTTGCATGTCTCTTCAAAAGAGACATTGCTTACCAAAGCAACTCTTCTTCACTCTTTTGTCTGCCCCACGACTATTGTGACTACTTGGATAGGAGTGAAAAGACCTATCACAACCGCACCAGGCTTTCAAGTCTCAACCGTGTCATGGTGGTCAAAATCTCTTAAATTTTCACTCCTGTCCAGCTTTCATCCTACATTCACTTCCCTCTCGGCAACCCCATAAGGTTTCTTTGGCCTTGTTTGTTTACCCCTCCTAAACTTTAGTCCCTATCATATCGGATGTTTGGACAGATGCATGGAGTATTTCATATAGACTAATTACGAAACTAAATGCATAGATTGAGACTAATTTGCGAGATGAATTTTTTAAATCTAATTAGTCCATGATTTGATAATGTGGTGCTACAGTAAACATGTGCTAATGATGGATTAATTAGGCTTAATAAATTTGTCTCGTAGATTACTGAGGACTTGTGTAATTTGTTTTATTATTACTATCCAAACATTCCCATGTGACACCCCATGTGACACCCGATGTGACACCCCTAAACTTTAGCCCCTAAATTTAAACACCCCCTTTGAGAGGAGCAAGCCTGGCCTAATGCAGAACAAATGAGCCATAGGTATTGAAAATTCTACTACACAAGCAAGAAAGTCCTGCCGCCTTATATTTGAACGCGTCAGATAGTATACATGTCATACGCATTTGTGCAAATGTACTCCCGACCCCATGTCATAGATTATGAAAAACATTACATTCTTTTAGGAATTATTAAATTAAAAGCCAAGGAGAACACGGTCTTGTGACCACGCCCCTACTACTAGTAACAATAATATTGGATGAAATGATAAGTGAGTCTAGTCGATTACAAACTATGAAATTTTACTGCGCACGCCAGAAAGTCCATCGGCCGCACAATTGATGTCATCATGCCGAGACTCACGCTGTCTCATCAGCATAAATGGAGGAGACGTGCCCTGTTTTTGCAACCGCCAGTGTAATATGGTTGTGATTCCCAAGGGAGCGCAACCGCACCCACCTCCAGGAAAGATAAATCTTCATGGAGTATCTTGCCTTAGAAGCCTTAGCGTCCCTGTGTATAAATAAATCTTTACGGAGTATCCTGCCTTAGAAGCCCTAGAGTCCCTGTGTATACATAAAGCCTAGCCTTGCCCCAATTCATATTGTTTACCATTTCACCTTCTATTGCGCAAAAGCCCTCTCCTCGCCACCCACCTCCGCCACCCCATCGGTTGCCATGAAGGCCGTCGGTGGCCTGGCTGCAGTCCCCGCTTCCTCCAATGGTTCGACGGAGGTGGGGTCGATGGCGCACCCTGGGTTGGTGTTGGTGGAGGTGGCGATGACGTCTAGTCCCCATAGATTGGTGTTCCCATCCCTGAGACTCATGCCATCTCATAGGCTGCTGCTCTCCCCATCGCCCTCGACGACAACACTGACACCACCGGCACCAATGGTTCGCTCGCCACTGCCGGCCTCCGTGCGGTCTCCAGATGGGTGGGTCACCTACACCATCGTGGTCCCCCTCGCCATTTGACGAGGCCGACAATGAGGCCAATGATGAGGCCGAGGCCAAGGCCGACGATGAGGCCGACATCTTGGCCAAGGCCATGGCCGACATCTTGGCTGACGCTGAGGTCCAGTCCGACGGCTTTCTGGGCTACGTCATGATGGACTTGGAGGATGATCATCTACACGGCTACACAATGCCTGTTCTCCTAGCCCCAAATCTATTCTTGAGCATTAGCCCGTATGGAGGCCTAGTGTGCCCCGTTTGCCCCAACCGTGAGGCCCATGGTTGGATCGAGGCTGACACCAGGGCACATGTGCTAGGGAGGGCACACGCCCCCCTAGACGGCACCTACACCAATGACAAGAATGTTGCCTACCATCGTGCCCTACCAAGGAGCCAGGGCTGGATGGCCTAAAGGGATCGTCCAGCCACACTGGTTCACCATGGCACAGAGGTTTGCTAGCCTCAACCATGGCCAGTTTATCTTACAGGCGTTGGATTTTGTTTGCACCTATTGGTGCCCTTGTTGCATGACTTGCGTAGAGGTGTGGGATGGCACTCCTCATTAGTAGTATCAAGTCATGTCAACATATGTAGTTAGGACTAGTTTGCTGCCAGGTGCCATTAGAATTAGTATGAAGTCATGTTAATCTTCTGTAGTTAGAAATAGTATGTCTAGGTAGTAGTTGGATGATTTTGAGTAGTGGGATGGCACTGCTCTCCTCTTATTATTATGGCAGATGAAGGCATGGTTATGTAGGCTGAACTCGTATCGTTGCTGTAATCCACACATATATGAAGTCTGGTTTTCCGTTATCTTTCTATCTAGTAGCACTGATATCCTCTTATTGTGCATGTAATGTGTGCATTTGTGCAAACATTTTGGTTCACAAAGTATCATTTACCATTATCTTTGTGCGCACGTGATAGTCTGAGCAATGTAAACTTGAACGGGCCAGACATATCTCAATCCAACCACGCATGGGTTGCTTTGTGCCTCGGTTTGGTGAACCAAACACGTATCAGTAGTGGTAGTAGTTGTCATGAGTGGCTTTGATCTGTGTTGAACCCAACTTGTCACCTCGCTCTTGGCAGCCACACAAGGTTGCTTTGAGAGGAGCAAGCCTGGCCTAAATGAAGAACAGAGTAGCCATAGGTGTTGAAATTCTACTACGCACGTATCCGTGGTGAACCCAACTCGTCTTGTTTGCATGTATCTGATAAAATTTGTTGAACTTGCAACAACCATGCCACGAGGTGTTCATCTGAACAAGTCTCGCCTAGACAGAAAGTCCGACGGCCATACATTTGGTATCATCATGCCAGTTCGCCATGGTGGAGATGTCTAGTATGTTGCCCATGTGAAGTCATGTTAATCATCTATAGCTAGAACTAGTATGTCTAGGTAATAGCTGGATGCCTTTGAGTAGTGGGATGACACTGCTCTCCTCTTATGGTCAAATGGCACTTCGCATTTGTGCAAACATTTTGGTTCACAAAGTAACGTTTACCATTATCTTCATGTGCACTTGATGGTCCGAGCATCGTCCATCTGACCAGGGCAGACACTTCTCACTCTTGCCAACCGCACAAGGATACCTTTGTGCCTCGGTTTGGTGAACAAAAAACATATCAGTAGTGGTCGTAGTCATGAGTGGCTTTGATCTATTGTAAACCCAACTCATGTCATCAATAAAATTTGTTGAATTTGCAAGAACCATGCAGCGAGGAGTTTATCTGAACAAGTGTCACCTCAATCTAATGCACAATGGAGGAGGCATAGCTATTGTATTTTTTTACTGCACACGCCAGAAAGTCTGCCGCTATCCATTTGATCTCTCGTCGGATAATAAAAAGTGTAGCCATCTCTAGCTAGCTGTTGCATGCCTCTACAAAACCAACCAAGAGAAATTGCTTACGAAAGCAACTCCTCTTCACTCTTCAGTCTGCCCGTCGACTATTGTGACTGTGTTTTTGGAGTGAAATAACTAAAGAGGCTTTCCTCCGGCATCCAATTCACTATTGGCAACTGCGCAAGGGTTGCTTTGTGCCTCGGTTTGGTAAACCAGACACGTATCAGTATACATACTTGGTATGATGGTCGAACTGATTAATGATCTCACCATAGTGCTTGAAGCATGCTGTGTGAAAGGAATGCTTTATGTCAATGGCTTATGTAGTGTATATAAACCTATAACAAGTACTAGTTGTAGTTGAATGGAATAGTCATGTACACAACAGATAGTCCGCATAGTGCAGTACTGACCTGGCGAACAAAGCCAATGTGTCTGCTGAAGCACAAGTTTATAGCAACTGAGCATACCAAACATTTTTAGAATACAAAGCCAAAAATCCAAAGCAAAGTGCAGTTTTAGAATACATGTTCTCCCAAAGATTATACATGAAATCTCCTACAAGTCATCGTCATCTCTAGACATGTGATCTCTGGCACCACAGTTACTATCATCACTGCAATACTGGTTTCTAGTATCATCTTCATCCTCATCTTCATCCTCGCTGCCTTCAACTATGCCAAATGCTTCCCTCTTATCTCTTAGAAGGTCTTCTAAATTGGCTTGAATGATAGTACCTTCTCCACCATGACTAGCTTCGTGCAAAACCTGATCACCATCACCCAGTAGGACTTCATGCTCGTTGTCAAAACAGTGATCATCTTTGTGCAGTACAGGCTCTATTTCATTCACATCATACATATCCCTATGTTCAAACTTCTGCATGACCAGCCAATCTTTGCCCAAGGAGGTGTCCTACAGATAAAAAATCTTCCTTGCCTGTGTCACGAGAATGAAAGGTTCATCCTTATACCAGAATGATTTAATGTTGACAGATCTACAATGTCTGTCACCATCAATCCCTACAGACTTTGTAGTGCCATCTAGATTGTACCAATCACAGCGTAGAACAACCACCGTCCTGTGGCTCTGTACGCTGGAGTTATACATCAACTAAATAACTTCTCTAAGGACACCATAAAATCCCACTGATTGGGCTTCAATTGTGATGGCAGTCATGACACCACTATTCTATGTACGTAGGGATTTCTCATGGTCAATAGTGCTATACCTGACTCCATTAATACTGAAAACTACATAGACCCAGACTCAGGTATCAGGACCACATAATAGTGCATACAAACCTTCACTGACCTTTGTTGGTTTCTCTCTATGTAGCTCCTCCACCTGCACACAAACATGAAACTACTGTCACCACTAAGTTGTCATATAATTCTACCAATGATCGGCCTAACACAACTAAAATATGCTAATCACGTACATGAGACTTAAACCACGCTGGAAACTCTACCGCTAGCCTACTATCAACATCATCACTTGCCCCTTGTTCCTCTAAAATTTGTCTGTATATTCTGTAGCACATATAAGCATTATTATTGGTAACATTTCATACATAATATAGGAAACAACAAATTAGTATATAAAAAATCATACTTACTCCACATATGGTCCAACCTCGTCGCAGTTATTAAGCACATACCAAGCTAGCTTATTGATTTTGGCTTTATCCTTGATGTTTGTTACCCTAATCTGGCCAATGGGCTTGACACCATGCATGAAAACAAAGGTCTCACCAGGTGCTGGCTCCTCATGTGACATATTGTCATCCTGGTTATATCTTGTTTTAATATCATCCATGAACCTCTCCCAAAATGCCAACATCTCACTTTCTATGTAAGCCTCCGCAATTGATCCTTCAGGCCTGGCCCTCTTCCTTAATAAATTCTTCAATGTGCCCAGTCGCCATTCTATTGGGTACATCCATCCGTACTGTACGGGCCCTCTAAGAAGTGTCTCATTAGGTAGATGGAGAGCCAAGTGCACCATAACATCGAAAATGGACAGTGGAAAAATCTTCTCAAGCTTGCATAAGATGAGTGGGATGTCCCGTTTTAGCTTTTCCATGACTTCTTTCCTCAGAGTTCTATTGCACAGTTACCTGAAGAAGTTCCCAAGTTCTAAAACAGCTTCGTATACATCTTTGGAAATAAAACCTCTTAAGCCTGCAGGTATGATCCTCTGGAGAAGGACATGGCAAGTATGTGTTTTTAGCTTGCCAACAACCTTGGTACCATCTGCACTTATGGATTTTGCTAGGTTGGCTGCATAACCATTTGGAAACTTGAAACTTGACACCTTTAAGGAACTTACAAAATTCTGCTCCATGTTTTTCTGTCATGACATAGTGAGCTTCCAGGAATTTAAGTGAGATGCCTTGTTGCACGCTGTGATATTGAGGCCTTATCTTCATATCATGCAAATCTAGCCTAGCATTCGTTGTGTCCTTTGTCTTGCCCTCCACTTTCAACAATGTCCAAAGAATGTTTTCACATATGTTCTCCTCAATGTGCATGACATCAAGATTGTGTGGCAGCAACAGGTCCTTCCAATACGGCAGCCCCCACCAAGCAGATTTTCAATTATAAATCACTGGCTCTTCTCCACGCTTTTGTTTCCTTTTTCCACCATGCTTACCAGGGCAGACATCTTTCACCTTCTTGAGTTCCTCATGGACCTCCTATAAGGTGAACTTATCCGGCGCATCTTGGTCCTCAGTTTTTCCATCAAAATCCAAGCTCTTTCTCCAAGGGTGATCCCTAGGAAGGTAACAACGGTGTCCAAGGTAGCCTAGCTTCTTTCTTAGGCTCCTTGACAATGGATTTTTGTCGCAATAAATACATGCATAATAACCTTTTGTAGTTTGGCCTAACAAGGTGCTAGATGCTAGAAAATCATGTATGCACCAAACCACGGCAGCGTGCAGAGTGAAGCCTTTCTTATTATCATGATATAGTACATGAAAAGTGTTGACACCCTTCCATAGTTCTTTCAGTTCTTCTATAAGAGGCTCCAAGAATACATCAAAATCCTTTCCTAGAGAGGTTGGGCCTAGGATCAGTAGAGACATAAAGCAATTCGATTGGTTCATACATTCACATGGTGGCAGGTTCAGAGGCGTTACAAGAACAGGCCACATACTATATGTTGAGCTAAAGTTGCCAAATGGATTGAAACCATCTGTGGCGACAACAAGCCTCAAGTTCCTTGGATCATCTACAAAAGTTGGGTGCTTTCTATTAAAGTCCTGCCATGCCTCCCCATCTACTAGATGGCTCATTTCACTGATATTCTTCTCTCGCTTAGTCCCATGCCATTCGGCGTCCGCTGCTATTCCTCGAGCAACAAAGATCCTCTACAACCTCAGTATTAGAGGAAAATGCCTCAAAACCTTTTGAGGAACCCGCCTGCTACCATTTGCATCCTCCCATCTAGACTCTTTGCATTTTGGGCACACATGCAATTCCTCATGATCACCCCAAAACAACACACAATTGTTCTTGCACATATGGATACTTTCATAACTTTGTCCCAATTCTTGAATATATTTGTGGGCCTCCTCACATGATTTTGTTACGTTGCTACTAGGGAATGCATCTGACTGCAACACCAATAGTGCATCAAAATAGCTGTTGCTAACTTGATAGTGGGACTTGATATAGAGCAACTTGATAAGGAAGGAGAATCTTGAGAAGAAAGATCTAGAAGAAATAGATTGCTTCAACTCATCCAACACTCTTTCAAACTTTGGGACTCTTCCAACCCGCTCTTCAGATGTCAACAGGTTTTGAACTGAATCATCAAAATCTGGTAATATGTTATCATCATGGTCCTCCTACTCCTCCTCCTCCACAATCCAACCATCATGATGAGATACATGCACAGCCAGGTGTCTAGCGCAATGGTAAAGATGCTCCAATCCTTGGTCTAGGTCCCGTGTTCGCCTCCCAGGTATCCGACCTTTTTTGAGAAATTAAACCCCGACGGCACATAGGGTACAAGTGACACGCAAACCATCAAGTCCCATAGGTCGGATGGAGATGGACAAAGGTCCCATAGGTACACGTCACACATAAGCCATCAGGTCCAATAGGTCGAATGCAGAAGGACCGAGCAGAGACTTTTATGACAAATTACAAGTGTCAAGTGACATGCAAGCCATCGGGTCCCATGGGTCAGATGGAGATGGGCCGTCGGGTCCCACAGGTTGGATGGAGATGGGCTATCGGGTCCCACAGGTCAGATGGAGATGGAGAATGGTCCCATAGGTACACGTGACACATAAGCCATCGGGTCCCATAGGTCAGATGTTGAAGGGTCCCGCAGGTACATGTCAGATGGAGAAAGGACCGAGCGGAGACTTTTATGACGAATTGCAAGCATCACGGATGAGTGACTGTAGGTCACATAGGTACACATCGGATGGAGAAGGGTCCCACAGGTACACGTCGCATGGAGATATGATCGAGCGAAGACTTTTATGACGAATTATAAGCGTCACAGATGAGTAACTATAGGTCCCACAGGTACACATCAGATGGAGAAAGTGCTGTGTGGAGATCTATGACAAAGCCGTTCGTTACAGATCGAATATTGTTCATCATAGATGTGTAATTAGTTCAATGACGAAGCCCTATTCGTCATAGTTTTAAAGGAGATCGTCATAGATGAGTCGTGCGAGTGATCTATGACAAAACCCTATGCTCTTCTATGACATTTTTTATGACGATGCTTAATTTCATCATAAAAAGGGAGGGTTGTAGGATCGTCACCACTGATCTATGACAAAACAGAAATATTCGTAATAAAAAGCACTCTTCTATGATGGTTTTGGATTCATCATTAACATTTTTTTCATAGAAGTGGATATTTCTAGTAGTGACTACAACATTCAAATAGAAATATTTGATGTGTGGGGCGTTGACTTCATGGGACCATTACAAAAGTCCCAGGACTACAAGTACATCCTCATTGTCGTTGACTATGTATCAAAATGGGTGGAAGCATTGCCATGGGCTGAGGTGAAGAGGCACATGGATCGCTGACATGGCACATTGAGAGGCCTCCATTCCTCCTCTCAACCTATAAATAAATACCCCCTCACTCCCTCTCATTCAACAACACGCAAGAGCAAGAGCACTCCACCTTTGAGCTTCACTCCAAGGGCTTAGGCCCTAGATAGCTTGTAGAGTAGTAAGGGAGAGATGTGAGGGAGAGCACGAGGAACTGCTAGACTTGTCAGTGTCTCCCCAACTTGTACCTCGACGAGCATCTTTACTTCAACGGGTTCTCCCGCTAAGTGAGTGTACGTGCTTCTTTCGGCTATAAGTCTTTTGATTAGTTAATCTTTACTCATACTTGTTTGTGGGATCATCGTTCGCCCTTGCGGCAAATGCTCTAGTAGAAGGGCCTTGATAGAGATGGGTAACCCTTGTATACACACTAGAGTAGTAGTCGACAGTGTAGATGTGGTGTCTAGGCTAGAGGCTACCTTTGTTTGCCTCGTTCCCCATGGTTGAGGGGTAGACAGCAGGGGGTGACAGCCCTATCCATCCCTTGTAATCCCCCATGTTTAGGTTCAACATAGAGCTACAGGCAGGCATCGCCTAGCAGACTAGGTGTGATCCAGTGCCCGAAGTGAGCAAGTAGAAGTAGAGTTTATCTATCCTTAGATCCTAAGCCCTAGGAATCCTTCTCTACCCTTACCAACTCTACACCTTGTGTTGTCCTTGGACAAATTAGCTAGAGGAAATACCACCGTTCCCTGTGGAAAATACGATACCCTAAATACTTCCGGGTGAAAGCTACAATGATAATTCCGTATGCTTGTGGATTAATTCTATAGATGTTAAGAAATACCAATAGTGGCTTTGGGCCCTCCGATCAGTCATTGATGAGAAAAAGGGCCACTAGGGGCCAGCCAGCTGCCCCTTTAGTCCCCGCAGTGTGCCCAGAGCGGTTGCGTGATGGTGGCCGCACAGTAAAGGTGGAGTTAGGGAGGGCATTTATGATGAATCAAGTCCTCGCTCCACTTTCTACCAAGCATGCCGCCCACTCCACGCACGTTTTCTCATGCGACTTGAGGGGATCCGACTCCCCTCGTTGGGTCACCCTCAATGCCCCGAATCCATGCGCACCAAGCGCTATGGCCTTTCCTCCACTAGATCTGCTCAACATGGCCCGACATCCCATCTCCCAGATGAAGTGGGATGGCATGAGAGCACACGCCATAACTCTACTGGTAGGCGCGGCAGCCTAGGCACCATCAACCGCCTGTGCGAAACATCATAAGGCAAGGCACATCTAGAAACCGCCTCGCCTGCTAACAAGGAGGCCCCAAGATGGCCTCGAGGGCTACGCCAACTCCCTAGATGGAGAGCCCAGCCTCCCAATCAATGGGTGCCTAGGCGGCACGCCCCTAGAACCAACCAACTCTCCAGATGAGCTCGTGCGCGCTCTTCGCGCCGCAACCTATGACTGCAAGGGTCGGCCCGAGAGGATCGGGGCCTGCTATTGAAGCCATCAGAGGGGTGTGGCACATCGGGTGATCAGTTTGGTCGAGAGCCACTAAGCGGTGGACCCAATGAGGCCTCCCAATGAGCTCGGTGCGCTCTTCGCGCCGCAACCTATGACTGCAAGGGTCGGCCCGAGAGGATCGGGGCCTGCTATTGAAGCCATCAGAGGGGTGTGGCACATCGGGTGATCAGTTGGCCCCGAGCCAGAGCCTAGACGTTGTTGATCACCCATCCCACGGTAGGCCCAGACCAAAAAGGAGGGTGCCCCCAGGCTCTTTTGACAGTTTGGATGTGTGCATGTAGGAAAGGGGATTCCACAAGTGCACAGAACTATTATGTAGCACTTCCCTTGGTGAGAACCAAGTGTCAAATTTATATTTTTCCAAAGGAAGGTGGTTTGGCGTGTTGGGAAATGTGGCTAGGTAGACTAGGTAGGTAAGTTTAGCAACACGGGGGTGATGAGGGTAGTATGGATGATGGACGGAAAAAGATATAAAGGGTTTTGATCACACAGACAAAGGTAACTAGAAGTGTAGTGTAGCAGAGTGTAAGAAGTAGAGTATGTAATCTTAAGCAACAAAAGTAACTTAATGATAGTGAGATCGTCCTTAGTACGAGGGGCATACTTGCGATGGATTTAACCAAACACGACGCACAATGAACCCAACATTTTAATAACTAGACCCAACGTGGTGGATTACAGAGGGAGGTTAGGGCTGTCACCACCTACCACTACCACAATCTATTCGGGGATCTAGCCATACCTACAAGCAAGATATAGCCTAAGCACCACGCTTAATCTATAAACTCACTATTTTGATCCGAGCTCCGATGAAATAAGATCAAAACACCCTAACCAGACGGTAGAACAAGTACTAACGATGAACGAACTAAACACTAAGATAATAATGATGCAAATGCCAAATGCCAAGCACCTAGGCTCACTAATGATAGACAATAGTAAGACAAGACTTCAACAATGTAGAGCTATGTTATTCAATAAAGTACTTGATAAAGTAAAGTACTAAATAAAGTAAATGCTAAAAGAAAGATTACAAAGGAGCTATACCAGACTAGAAGACTCTTCTCAAATCCGAGGCGAGCTCCGCTCTACTCTTATCACTACTAGCTAGCTACTACTTCTGAGCTACTACTCTTGGAGAACTTCTGAGAGCTTGGAACACTTGGAATGCTTGAGAGCTACTGAATGATGATCTCCACCAAGCACCATAGCCCCTTTTTATAGTGTGTAGAGGGCATGGGGATGCTTGTAGGCAAAGATGAGGCAATGGAGAGGCAGTAGGGCATCGGCCGACTTTGGCCACGGTCGGCTGACCATCCATTGCACCGCCTCACCATCCAACGGCGATGGATGGCCTCTGTATGGTGGTTGCATGTAGGTAAGTCAGTTGCTATAGTCAGAATGGTGGTTTGGAGGTTAATTTGGCCCCCTCCATGTGTATGATAGCGGGCCCGTGGATCCAAGGTTGCTAAACATCATCCTTTGGATCAAACCAACTTAGATCAAGGGTGGAGAAGCAGTGTGGAGGCCTTCACATGGATCAGTGACGTGGCAAGGGGGGTGGGGCCATCGGGTGATGCCCCTAGGCATCGGCCGACATTGCACTATGGGCCCACGGCCCCCTGCCATGTCCACTTGCCTCCTTTGGTCCTTATTTGTCCATTTTTGTGATTTTTCCTATATACAAATAAATTTTCCAAGTACAAGTAGAACTAGGTGGATTTTAAACAAAATATGGCACATGTGTTGTTTTTTTTCTTTGGTTTGGCTAGAATGTTGATGGTCAAATTGGGTGTTTAGTGACCATCAACAACCTCCCCCATGCTACCCCTTTGCTCGTCCCAAGCAAAGATGCAGGTCTTGCACGTTGGATCAGGAATTGCTTCAATGTAATGCCCTGCAAAAACTCATATACAAACCAATACTACCTCTTGAGTCAAGCAAGTTAGTGCTAAAAATTCACCATCAGTCTTAGCCATATGGGACTTATAGCTTTCACCTTACCATAAGCAGTTGCAAGATAGCATAGCATAGATAGAAACTTCCTTGCCTGCTTTGGTTTGGCCAAGACTTCCTAGAGGTTTTTCAACATTTTTGAAAAAAAAAACTTGCCTAGTTCCTCAAATGGTACACTCAATCTCTCAATGGTGTTTAAATCCTCCCAAAGTCCAAAATATCTTAGCCTTTTCTCCTACTCTAAGGCATATGTGGAGTTCATAGGTAGGAAATAAAAAGCAAGGCTTACTTGAATTGAATTTATTGCTAAGTCAAACGCTTGGATCACAAGGAGCAACAAGTCATACAAAATGATCAAGATGTGTAAGTGTGTGGTACTTGGTGGAAGTGGTACTCCTTTGAGAACTTCCCTTCCTCTAGCTTCCTTTTTTGAGCAGGCATGGCTACCTTATTCTTTCTCTCTTTTTTTGAACTATAGAGCTTTTTGCTCTTCTCTCTCTCTCGCTTTCGGTAGCCCATGCCTCTCTATAATATGATGGATAGGTAGATGGGATATAAATTTATGTCTCTTATGGAGTAAAGGGTGCATAAATATGGAATGGATGGTTGCATACTTCTAGTGTAGAAGTGGCATATCTATCTACATGGAGTGTACATGATCTTGATCAAAAGGTATGGCAAGCTTCTCTACTCAGATCAACAAGGCTTGACAAAGCTCAAAATAAACAAGTAACATTTTGTGTAGGCTTATCATATCAGGAAAGCATATATATTTGGCTCTTGTAGAAAATTTTCACCATCGAGGAACTTCTAGCAAGGTTTTTTATCTTTTTGTAAGAACAAAACTCCAAGTTATCTCAGCCAAAAGATTTACTCTAATCTTTGCTACAACATATCTCACAAAAGCCTATACTTGTTCCAGCGTTCGCAACCCACAAAAGCAGTCAACTTAAGATGAACTCTAATTTACATGCTCAAAACTTGAGAAGTAAAGGGTTATATAGCAAGCTTTTGCAAAGTATCACAGAGCAATTATTCATCATTTCCAAAAGGTGTGTAAACATCAATTTCAAAGCAAGAGTGATTAAGGAAGCTCTAATGATTCTTCTCTACATTGATTATAATAGCATAGTTGTCTTACATATTCCATTGTTTTCGATTATGCTGTCATTACTACATCTCTATATCATCATTAATTTTATTATTATTATTATCATTCTTTTATATATATATTTTATTATTTTTTTTGATATAGAGAATTAATGTAGATAAAATAGTAGATGTGAATGGCTTCATACCTAAGTGGGGAGGTTCTCCTCCAAGCTTGCCTTTTGCGGAAGTCAGAATCTTCTATGGCGGCTCTCCTTGAATCTTTCTTCATTTATTGCTACTATGATAATTTATTACTAAGCCTAACTATTATGAGATTTATTTTATTAGGTTTTTTTAGATTTTATTACTATCAATTTATTCTAAGTGCTAGTACTTCATGAGTACCTTTATTGAAAATGTAAACATGCAATGCAACTAATTACCTAACATGTAATGCAAAGTTGGGAAGGGAAATATGCAAATGCAACCTATACTAAATGCAATGGAAATGTAGTAAAAGCGTACCTTCTAGTACCGGCTCATGGTTGTTCTTCCTTGTGCATGGGTTCTTCTTCCTTGTATGGGAATTCTTCCTCCTTGTTTTCTTCAGGGATGTTCACAGGTTCAGGCGATGATGATGTAGATGATGCTTCCTTCTTCTTGCGCCATGTCCCTCGTGGCTTTGGCTTATTCTTGCCAGGCTCTTCCTTCTCAATTGGCTTTGGCTTTCTAGTTCTTCTCTTTTTGGGTTGCTTCTTTCTTTCCTGTTTCTCATAAAGGATAGTTTCCCAGAGGCAAAAGCAAAGGTTTCTTTCATTCCATCTAAGTGGAATTGAATGTGTCCAGATGCCACATATATACAAGCATTAGCGGTGTTGAGAAAAGGACGACCAAGGATGAGGGGTGCATCCTTGCTAATTCCCATATTTAATACTAAAAATCAGTGGGAAAATAAGCATCTCTAATCTTGACCAAAAGGTCTAGAGCTATTCCTTCTACATAGCACACTGACTGATCAGCTAGTTGCAAATAGACAGAAGTTGGAGCTAATTCAGTGTAGAACAAGCTTTCATAAGTTTCCTTAGACATTATGTTCACACTAGATCCAAGATCACAAATTGCATTTTCAAAAGTATGAGGACCAATAGAGCAAGTAATAATAGGACTTCCAGGATCACCTTTCTTTATAGGAACACCCCAACCATCTAAACCAAAATCATACCTTGATGTGACGAGGTTGGTAGTCTCCATAAATTCTTCAGGCCTGCCAGGAATTATTCCTTTCTCAACAGATGGGATAGCAGCTACTAGTTGTGCTAATTGGGTTTCTAGCATCTTATTAAAGCTAAGTTGATTCTTTATAGTGGAAGAGAAATCATCCAATTTAGCATTTATGTTTTCCAACATCTTGTCATTTGCATGGAGTTTCTTATTTATACTATCAGTCATTCTACCTTGACTATAGACAAGATCTTTAAGGAAAGGATAATTATTACCTTGGTTACTAGGACGTTGCGAATAATTATTGTAATTATTATCTCATTGGTTGTTGGAGCGTTGATTCCATCCTTGATTTTGAGGATGAAAACCGTTGTTATTATTGACAAAGTTGAGATCTTCATGGGTCTCGGGGTAGAAGTTGCCTGAATGTCCGGTCTCTCCACAAACTTCATAAGTCATGTGGGTGTCCATGGCTTGTACAGTTTCTTGGGCACTCAGTTTCTCGCAATTTTCTAGTATCTTTGCAAGCAGATCTACCTTGGCTCCGATAGAGCCGAACGTCGTGCCGCTGGGGAGTGAGCAGCCTGCGTCTTCGTCGGTCGTGCCACCAGCAGATGTCGCTGGGCCGGTTCAATAGCTTGTACGATATAAGTAGTTTAGTGAATGTAAAAAAAGTTTAAGTTTGTGGGGGAGCCCCCGTGTAAATGTTTCTATGTGCTTAACGGTTATAATGGTATTTTGTTTTCTATGATGGAGTCACTCTGTTTGGGGAATCTTATTCCCTTTCGTTCCTTAGCTTTCCCTTAGCATAACTTTGTTTTTTATTTCTTTCTTTCTCATACCTACCCGTTTGTCCTGTAGGCTGCAACCTTGGGAGCCCGGGGCATGGCCCGCGAGGCTCAGCTGCCTGTAACCGTAGGAAAAGGCGGGGTGCGATCGGTTGGTATTTTTAAAGCAAAGCTACATAAGGTAAATTAAGGGAATGAACCACCCCTTTGTTAGGGTAGGAAGGAATTTCTCCACACGATAGTAAACAAAACAAAGAGGTAGTAGTGCCCCCTAGTGGAGCCCCCGAGCGCTCCGAGCCGAAAAGTGTTCGGGTCGGGGTGTTCTTACAGGAGCGTACGCTAAGTAAATAATGGTAAGACTGAAACTTAGGGGAAGAAAAAATGACATAGCTGTTGCAAGGTGCTCGGAGAGAGCATCATCGTTGTTGTCCTTCAGTCGGTAGGCGTCCGGTCAGGTCACTTCATCCTTCAGTCGTCTGGATCCTTGCCCGCTGCGCCCCCTTCTTCGGTTGCTGCCTCTTCGCCTTTTTCTTTCCTTGGCATGCCAGTCTACCTCATCAGGCGCTTGAGGAGCTGGCAGTCCTTGTAGAGATGATTGATGGGATAGTTTTGGTTGGTGCACGGGCTCTCCATGAGCTCGTGAAAGTGGCCCAGAGTTGGCTGGTCGGCGGTGATCCTTTCTGTTCTTTTTTTCCCTCTGCATGGAGGGGCCCTCATTTTGATCCTAGCGCTTGGCCTTACCTTTGCCATGGCCTCCATTGAAGCGTGGTGAGAACGGCGCTTGCTGGGGGTGTTGGGTAAAGGTTGGTGGTCCCGGGCCGTCAGTGCTGGGACTCCGGTCGCTGCTGCATGTGCCTCGGTTTGGTCTGAGCCGCGCGTAGATAGGCAGTTGGTGCAGAGCGGTCGTCCGGTCAAGACGAGGTGCCATTGCGGCCTCATGTGCCGCGCTCAGCGGTTGTTGTGGTGATAGGGTGTAGTGCCCCATCTGCTGCGTCCCTGTTCCCTGGATGGGGAGCGAGGTCGCCAGTTGGTGTCACGATACGGAGCACTCCGCTTGTTGAACGGCAGCGGTCTCCACCAGTGCCCGGAGGTTTCGGTGGATCGCCTGTTTGCGAGGGTCGTTCGGCTCGGACAGGACGTGCAGGAGCATCGCTGCGGCAGCAATGTTCTGACTAGCCTGAGCAAACTACGGGGGATCAGTCCCCCTAACTGGGGTGTTGCGCTGGACCTAATGGGCGCGACCCCAAGCACCATTCGTCGGTCTATGCGCACGGGGCGTAGTGTGGTGCGCCGAGCGCGCTGGTGCAATCAGTGGCTGATGCGGCCACTGTCGTCGTAGATCCTCTCCGTGCTCATGTGTGAGCTCGGGGGTCTCTGCATGAGGACCCGGAGGGCCGTGAGTCCATGAGGACTCCGTTACCCCTAGCGGCTGCTCCGGAGCGTCCGCCATAGCGCACTCACGGGATGAACGGTGGCTAGGTGCCACGTCGCTGATGCTGGATCCGTCAGTCCCGACGTCGTCATCCATGATGTCGAGAAAACAGGTGGGAGCATAGCTCGCCATCCCCACGAACTCAGACGTGAGACGGAGCGGCACCATAATCTTTTGGAGCCCTCGGGCACATGCGTCCGCAGGAGACATGAGGCCATAGGGGAACCGGTCATACGGTGGCAGCGACGGGGACAACGGCAACCCTCTGGGTATTTGGTGGAAGATAGAACGTAGTAAGTGAATAATAGCATGTATATTACTCATAGCGGGGTTTGAGCAGAGAGTTTGCTCAGAATGAAGCGCAGATGCCGCGCCGTTGAAGTCGCGCATCCCAGAGTCGATGGAGGACGTCTCTCCGACGGGTGCCGGGTCGCGAGTCTCCTCACGGAGGTGGAGTACGCTGAGCCGGTCGGCGACGAAGTCCAGGCTTTCGAAGGGGAAGGCCTAGGATGGCTCAAAAACGGGTGGAACCCGCATCCCAGCAGGTGAGGGTACGAGAGATTCCAGCGAGCCGAAGCGAATCGTATTGCCCGAGCCTGCCACGGCAGGGGTGGCAGAAAAATGGGCCATTCGATGACCAAAAAGTGTTGAACGTACAATGTCTTCCCCACGGACGGCACCAACTATCGGTACAGAAAGTGACCAACAAGTGAATATTTGTAGTTTTGCTGTACGTTGTGATCGGAGGTGGCCTAGCACTCAATGACACGGGATTTATACTGGTTCAGGCAACGTGCCCTACGTCCAGTTTGGGTCGGTCGGTGACTTTATTCCTAAGCCTAGGTGCTCGAAGTCTGGAGTGGGTTACAAACGAGAAGGAGAAAGATGAGGGGTACCAGAGGCTCAGTTGGCTCCGGTCAGAAGGGCCGAGAGAGATGGGAACTCCGCTATGAGCTAAGTGTTCAAGTGTGTGCTTGAGGTCCGAACCTGGCGGTTCTGTGGTTGTGAGCTATTGGACTAATGAATCTAAAGGAACTGAGCTTGAATCAATTGGTCCCTCCCGTTGGAGGGAGTCCATCCCCTTTTATAGATGAAGGGGATGGCTTTACAGGTGAGAGGGAGAGGGTACGGATGTTTTTAAGCCTTGTTGCCCATGCCAATGAGGATTGGATAATGGTAGGCGCCCACAACACTGTTGATGTCACTGTAGAATGTCAGGTGCACGTGTGAGGTTTGTCTTCTTTAGGAAGGGTTGATGTTGGTACCTGCAAAATACTGCTTGCCCAGAGGCACGTGAGGAGCCTCACCACGTTTTACCGGGCATGGTGAATCCTGGCGCCTACAACACAATTGATGCCCAGAGGCATGTGCGAGGCTTTTTGCCGTACAAGAGTCCAACGACGCCTACAATACTGTAGGGGATAAATGTCGGTGCCTACAATACTGTTTGTGTCAGGGTGGTTGTGGAGCACTGTTCCCGTAGGTGTACAGGGTATGGTCCTTGTACCATGGTTTGACTTGCGTGCTGCCTTCTCCATTCGTCCTTGGTCCCTTCCGAGTGGGCGTCCCTTTCGGATGGCCCCAGTCGCCTTCGGTTGCGCCAGTCGGAGAAGAGCGGCGAGCAGGGTTCTTATGTACCCCGGTCGGAGAGACGCGGGGTTAGAGTCGAAAGTAGGGCTCGGGCAGGCCTTCCGATCGGAGAGGCCGTCCAGAGGCGGTTGGAGCCCGAAGCGAGGGCTCCGATCGGATAGATGGGCCGAAGTAGTTGATGAGCAGGCATTGCTCTTCTTGGGCCAGACCTTTCGGCCGGTTGCTGGACCGCCCCTTTGCCCTATTGTTTTTAGACTCTCGAGTCAAGCCTTGGCGTGGAAGCCGGTCCCTGAGGGACCCCAGGTTTATGAACCCGACATAGAGTCACCGTTAGATCTAAAGTAGACCGTTCAGATCACAACGCCAGAGACAAGTCAATTAGAGTGACCGCAGAGGATCTCATTCCGTAGAGGCCACACTTCTCCTAGAACGAGATCCTCTACCGTCGTCTGTGTTCTCTACAGTCAGCTCATCGAAACCATCCGCTCAATCCAACGACTACGAGGTCGCACCAGGATCCCACGTGCTCCACCACTCAACGGGCCTAATAAGAGCACAAACACGAAGTCGCTCATCACAGGTCATCATCGATTCATGTTGGAATATGATCCGAATTCTAACGTGAGTCTTGCGGGGACACCTGGAGGGCCCACAGTTCGGGTTATGTTTATTAGCGGATTTATTTCCGTATTTGACTGCAGTCCGTCTTATAAATATATCTTGTAAGTCGCACGGGAAGAGCTAACGACTCATTGTATTCCCTGCGTTTTGTAAACTCTCTCCATATAGTGAAGATCGTTGGTTGACGCCTGTGGTTTTTTCCCGCAAGGGTTTTCTATGTAAAAATCTGTGTCTCGTGTTCGATCTTTATTTGCATTATTTGCTAACAAGTGGTATCAGAGCCAGACAAGAGATTAGAAAACAATTAGGGTTCATGTGGTTCGTCGTGCCACCGCCGGGATCCATCTTCGACGAATTCTTCCGTGCCGTGTCCAATCGGTGACTCGACGCATCCAAGCATCGAGTCCAAGGCGGAGTCTAATTCGGCCAAGTGTGTCGCGTGATCGTTGGTGCAAATCTATTCCAGTCGACTTCCGTCTATGGCTTCGAGTCGAAGGAGGTCAATTTTCCATCTACAAAAGATGTGTGGCCATCGTGCATCTATGATCTGTCCTTGTGCACGCACAGATCGAGAAGTTGTCCGCTGCTGTTGCTGCCGTGATTAGGGGCTTGAGTTGTTGAAGTGCACGTGGATCGAGGCTCTCAAGTGCAGGCCGATCAGGTGACAGGAGGCTATCCGTGAGGTGGTGGAAAATTACCATCCAATTTGCTACGTGCACACGGTGATTTGTACCAGAAGTTTCTTTCTTCAATTTATTGCTGATCGTACACGAAAGTGTACTAGGCTGTAGATTTATTGTTTCGTGCACACGAAGCATACCAGATTTTCTGCAGGTTATTACTATTATTTTTCAGCATGTCGATAAAGTATGATCTTCCACCATAGGATCACGACACAAGGTTCGCTCTATGGCAAGTCAAGATGAGGGCTATTCTTACACAGGCTGAAGTGGATGATGCTCTTGATAAATTCGGTAACAAGGATTCCAAGTCTTGGACCGATGAGAAGAGAAAAGATCGTAAGGCCTTGACTCAAATTTAGCTTCATCTTTCAAATAATATTTTGCAAGATTGTTTGCAGGAGAACAATGCAACTGCTTTATGGCTCAAGTTAGAGTCGATTTGCATGTCTAAGGATTTGACAAGCAAGATGCATTTGAAGATGAAGTTATATACGCACAAGTGGCAAGAGGGTGGTTCTGTGCTTAACCATCTTTTGGTCTTCAAGGAGATCGTTTCTGATCTACAGTCTATGGAGGTAGATTATGATGATGAGGATTTGGGTCTCATTCTTTTTCTGCTCTTTGCCTAGTTCTTTTTCAAACTTCAGAGATACATTATTATATAACCATGACACTCTAACACTTGATGAGGTTTCTGTGGTGTTGCATGCCAAGGAAAAGATGAAACAGATGGTGATTTCTGAAGGTTCTGCTTCCAATGGAGAAGCGTTGTCTGTTCGTGGGAGGACAGAAAATAAATCAATCAATGGCAATAGAGGCAAAAGTTCTAATGGTTACAAAGGTCGTTCAAAGTCTCATGGCAAGGGAGATAAATTTTGTAAGTATTGCAAGAAGGATAATCATTTTATAACTGAGTGCTATAAATTGAAGAATAAGGAGAAGAGAACTGGCAGATACAGAGAGAAAGGTAAACCCAATGGTGAAGGTAATGCTTCTGTTGCTGCTTCTAAGGCAGATAATTCTACTGGTGATTTGCTTGTTGCTTTTGCTGGATGTGCAAATAGTGTTGATGAATGGATTCTTGATTTCGCTGCTTCATTTCATATATGCATTAATAGAGATTGGTTTGTCATCTATGATTCTCTCCAAGGTGGAGGTTCTGTTAGATTGGGTGATGACAGTCCACGTGATATATATAGTTGGCATTGGATCCATTCATATTAAGATGCATGATGGCATTGTCAGAATTTTGACTGACGTGAGGCATATTCCAAGCATGAGCAAGAATCTTATTTCTTTGAGTACTCTTCATGGTAAAGGGTACAAGTACTCCGGTGGAGATAGAGTTTTAAAGGTGTCAAAAGGTTCTCTTATTGTAATGAAAAGTGAATTGAAATCTCCAAATTTGTACCGTCTTCGTGGTACTACAATTACAGGTGATGCTACTATAATTTCTAATTCACCATCTAATTTTGATGCTACTAATCTTTGGCATATGCGTCTTGGACATATGAGTGAGCAAGCCTTGCATGAATTATGCAAGAGAGCACTTCTTGATGAACATAGCATCAGTAAGTTGAAGTTTTGTGAGCATTGTGTGTTTGGCAAACACAAGAGGGTGTCGTCTAATACCTCTACTCATAAAAGTAAAGTTATTCTTGATTATGTGCATTCTGATTTATGGGGGCCGTCTCGCAAGCCTTCTATTGGTGGTTCTCGTTATATGTTGACAATCATTGATGATTATTCTCGTAAGGTATGGCCTTATTTCTTGAAGGATAAATTAGAAGCATTTTTAGCATTTAAAGAGTGGAAGATTATGATTGAAAATCAAACTGAGAAGAAGGTTAAAAAGCTTCGCACTGATAATGGGATGGAATTCTGTTCTAATAAATTTAAAGCATATTGCAAGTCTCAAGGCATTGTTAGGCACTACACTATTCCTTATACGACTCAACATAATGGTGTAGCTAATCGTTGGAATAGAACTATCATCTCTAAGGCCCGTTGCATGTTGTCTAATTCGGGTTTGAATAAGCATTTTTGGGCTGAAGCTGCTTCCACTGCTTGCTATCTTATTAATCATTCACCTTGCATTACTCTTGGAAAGAAAACTCCAATTGAGGCATGGTCTGGTTCTCCAGCTGATTATTCACAATTGAGAGTTTTTGGTTGTACTGCTTATGCTCACGTTGATAATGGTAAATTGGAGCCTAGAGCTGCTAAATGCATATTTCTTGGTTATTAACCCGGTGTTAAAGATTATAAATTGTGGAATCCCCAAACTCGGAAGGTTGTGCTTAGTAGGAATGTTATCTTCAATGAATCTACTATGTTTCATGACAACCTTTCTAGTGATGCTCCTGTTGAGGGAGAGAAAATATGTGTGCAGGTGGAGCACTTAATTGATTCACCAGATGTTGATAATGTTGTTGTACAAGGTGCACCCATTGCTGAAATTTCTCCAATTGTTGATGATTCATCTATTGTTGAGCATTCTTCTCCAGTTGTGCAGTCTCCACAACGTTCTATTGCTGCTAATAGGGCTAGAAGGCAGCCGAAACCAGTTAAAAGGTATATTGAGGAATGCAATGTTGCTTATGCTATGAGTGTGGCACAAGAGATTGAAGGTAATTCAGAACCTTCTAATTATTCTGAGGCTATTACTTCTGCTGATTACAACAATTGGATGACCGCTATGCAAGATGAGATGGAGTCACTTGAAAAGAATGGTACTTGGGATTTAGTAAAATTGCCCAAGAATAAAAAGCCTGTTCGTTGCAAATGGATTTTCAAAAGTAAGGAGGGTATTTCTCCAAGTGAACCAGCAAGGTATAAAGCAAGGTTGGTTGCTAAAGGTTAAAGCCAGATTCTAGGTATTAATTATAATGATGTCTTTTCCTCAGTTGTTAAGCATAGTTCTATTCGCACTTTGCTTAGTATTGTTGCCATGCATGATTATGAACTGGATTAACTAGATGTTAAAACTACATTTTTACATGGGGAGTTGGAAGAAGACATTTATATGAACCAACCTGAGCGTTTTGTTATTCCTAGAAAAGAAAACCTTGTCTACAAGTTAAAGAAATTGCTTTATGGTTTGAAGCAATCTCCTAGGCAATGGTACAAGAGGTTTGACTCTTTTATGATCTCCCATGGTTTTAAGCTGTCTGATTATGATAGTTGTGTTTATTTGAAGATTGTTCATGGCTCAGCTATTTATTTGCTTCTTTATGTTGATTGCTGCAAAAGATAAATTGGAAATAGCTAAATTGAAGGCGCAAATGAGTAAAGAATTTGAGATGAATGACTTAGGTGCATCTAAGAAAAATCCTGGTATCGAAATTGTTAGAGATATAAAATTTGGGAAGTTATACCTCAGTCAGTGAGGTTATATTGAAAAGGTTCTTCGTCGTTTCAGTATGTATAATGCAAAACCAGTGAGTACTCCATTAGCTGCACATTTCAGATTATCCACAGCTTTAAGTCTAGAGTCAGATGATGAGATTGAGTACATGTCTAGAGTTCCATATTCTAGTGCAGTTGATTCTCTTATGTATGCCATGGTTTGTTCTCATTCTAATTTATCTCATGCATTGAGTGTCGTCAGTAGATTCATGGTTAATCCTGGTAAGAAGCTTGGAGGGCTTTTCAGTGGATATTTAGATATTTGCGAGGTACTTCTAATGCATGTTTGCAATTTGGGAAATCTAGAGATGGATCTGTTGGTTATGTTGATTCTGATTATGCTGGTGATTTGGATAAAAGGAGGTCTCTCACGGGTTATGTTTTGGTGGCTGTGTTGTTAGCTGAAAAGCAAGTTTGCAGGCTACTGTTGCTCTGTCTACTACAGAAGCTGAATATATGGCTATTTCTAATGCTTGTAAAGAAGCTATTTGGTTGAGAGGTTTATACTCTGAACTTTGCGGGGTTACTTCTTGCACTACTATAAATTGTGCTATTTGTCTGACTAAAGATCAGATGTTTCATGAAAGGACCAAGCACATTGATGTGAGATATCATTTTATTCGTGGTGTCATTGTCGAAGGTGATATTAAGGTATGCAAGATAAATACTCGTGATAATCCCACTGATATGTTGACAAAGCCCGTTCCCGGAGCTAAGGTTGAGCTATGCTCAGGCTTAGTTGGTATTACAGTTTAAGTCCTAGTGACTTTTGGCGTCGGTGATTATTTATTATGGAAGTGAGTTGATTGATGATACTTCATTCGCTATAAGATGAAATTCTTCTCAAGGAGGAGTTTGTTGGAATATGATCCGAATTCTAACGTGAGTCTTGCTGGGATGCCTAAAGGGCCCACGGTTCGGGTTATGTTTATTAGCGGATTTATTTCCGTATTTGACTAAAGTCAGTCCGTCCTATAAATACATCTTGTAAGTCGCACGGAAAGAGCTGACAACTCACTGTATTCTCTGCGTTTTGTAAACTCTCCCCATATAGCGAAGATAGACGGAGGGGCCCTGTGGTTTTTTCCCTCAAGGGTTTTCCACGTAAAAATTTATGTCTCGTATTCTATTTTTATTTGCTTACAATTCACACCATGGCCGCATCCTTGGTGATTTTGCGGCTATTAGCGTTCACCTGAGCCTTGCAAAGATGGAAAGCTTCGAGCTCCTAGCGCTTGGTGCCCTTCACAGCACTTGGCGAGGAGGCGGAGCAGGTGGCGAAGTCAGCGAGCTGCAGAGCTTCATCGGCGCCGCGCCGGCGCATAATAGATGCGTTGGTTCTTACATAGCTTGCCTGTAGAGTTTGAAGTGGCAGTATATGCATTGAGGATGACAGACGAGCATCGCTAAGGCACAGAGTGGAGTGCCGGCGATTTGATGCTGCCGATGCACAGTCATGATGGTTGGAGGGGAGCACCGGCGAGGTGGGGAAGGGGAACGCTGCCGACGTGCTCGGCCACGGGGTGGCGTTCTCCGCGGCGACGAAGCCCGAGCATCGCGGTGCCTGGGAGGGGACCACCGACGAGCTACGGCGTCCTGGCGCGGAGAACAACGTTGACTGCAACGAAGACAACGCGGCAGGGTTTGGCTAAAAGTCACGCAACATACCTCCAAGAGTACCATATTTCCCTTCTCAATTCTTGATTTTGGCAAGATAAGAAAAAAATCTCTCTTCAACAACTCCTAATTCTTCCTCCAAAAATTTACACATTTGGAAAATCCTCCCTCGTCGCGTGTAACTTTACGCGGAGTCGTGGTCGCGCGGATACACGCGTATTCTTTAGCCAATTAAAGGTGGAAGGGTAGAAAAAGAATAAAGAGTATGAAAGGATTCTAGATGTAAATATACCAGAAATAAAGAATATATAAAATTAGTTAAAATAATTTAGAAAAAATATAGGATTCCTGATGTAAAATTGTCTTTTATATTTTAGGAGTGAATTATTGAAAACTATTAGAGATGTCCTTTTTTTTATCTCCTAATACATTTCTAGGAGTTAAAAACATAGACTTTTTGGGAGAAAAATTTAGAATAGTTTTGGAGATGCTCTTAAACGGAATATGAGATTAAAGCTGCTAAGGCCCGTTTACATGACCACCGTTGGATTGAAATGCCACCAACAGTCGAGACGGGTGACGGTAGATGATCTCGTTCCCCTTCTCCCATGGTATCTGTTGCGCTGGCTCGAGTATCACACGAATCAGTGACGAGATGCCGCCAACGGTTGGCGCTCGCCTTCCAGCTGCTTCTGCTGTCCTGTCCCCTTCCCCCAGCGCAAGTTCCAGGCTACTGCAGCCTTTTTTTAGCAATCGGGCAAGGAACACCATGCCGAGCTGCAAGGTCCGTCCCCTGCTTCCGGCCAATATATGTCCAGAGCACACATGAACACCAATTGATCCATGCTTTGCCTCAGTAAGTTGAGCTCCGCGGGTGCGGCTGATGACAAGACAGGAGGTCGCAGCAGTGCATGCCCGTGAGGTCCAGACAGGGTGCGTGTGCGGTGTGCCCATGAGAGGCGGACCAACAGATAGGGCGAAGTCGGGCGGTTGCCCTAGCTACCTTAACTCTGGCCAGAGCAGGACCCCAGAGATCGCCAGATGACGGCGGCTGCTTCCCCGCGTACACGGCTGCGACTCGCTCTTCACAGCAGGCACGCTGCCGTTCGGCACCAATGAGGTCGAGGTATGTAAACTCTGCTTCTCCCTTGTTGGTTGTTGCGGAGATGCGATACAAATGCTCGACGAATTGTGCAAGACGGACAGGAAGTACAAGGTGGTGAACTGGGGATCAATCGTGCCACAGCGATCAGCCTGATGCAGCTGAGAGTTGGGATGACAAATTGTGGACGAAATCTAGTCGGCAGTCTATCGAGTGGTATGCCGCGGCAGTAGATGAAGAATTAGTGGAGTTGCGCGAGATACGAACTAGATAGTGACACAAAACGCAAAGATAGCGATAGTGATTTGGGCAGGTTCAAATCGTCAGCTTAACGTAATACCCTACGTCATGTGTGTTTGGTGGATTGTTTATTGTGATGAGGTATCTGGGGATCTGAGATCGGGGATCTGAGATCCTAAGCTAAGCCTATGGTTTGTATCGGGATCTGCCGACTAGGGACCCCTGCCTTTCCTTATATACTCTGGAGAGGTAGGGTTACAGCGAAAGTATCCTAACCAGCTATATGGTAGGCATTATATTTGGATTACAATATGTAAAAGAGTCCAAACATATCTTCTAGGTGCTTGGCGGTGTACGCTAAGTAATGCCGTGCGCCGTAAGTCTTCATGTCGTGGGTTGGATCATCCCTGATGGTGCGGCACATGTCCTTTGCCATGGGTACCTGGGGTTATACGCCCTATAGCTAGTCTCCGAGTGTCTTGTATCCGCTGAGCAACGCCGTCTTTATTATGTCCGAGCGGTTTAACTTGAAGCCGACCAATTTAACCGATAATCCGATCAGTTTAACAGGTAATCGGAGCGGTGAAAATGGATGCCGACCAGTTTAACTGTTTAGCAGATCTTGGACTTAGCCAAGTAAGACTTTGCTAGAAGGATGTAAGGGGCTCATAATAAAATTTGAAAATTCTTCCCCTTAGGAGAAGTGTAGCCAGTTAGACTTCGTTTGTGAGGTTGGATGATTATGATCCATGACTTAGTCAATAAGGAGGATAAATCAGGAAAAAATTACTACATTTACCGCCAGGTGAAGTATAGCCACTTAGTTTTTTTTATGAATAAGTATAGCCACTTAGTCCTCGAGCCTAGTGGTAGGTGAATAATTCACGTAGTGCCAGGGTCAAAAAAAAAGAGAAGACTCTAGATGTTAGCCAATCGCAACCAGTCCCCGGATTAGCTGAAAACTATTAACAAGAAAAATTAGTACATGCACCGCAAGGTGCAGTGTACACACTGTAGTCCCCGAGCCTACAAGAAGATAAAAAAATAAATCTTGTAGTAGAGTCCAAGAATCTTAATGAAAGCTTGCCAACGTCATCTGTCATGTACTTATAAAGACCCTAGACGTGCTGCCCAAGATCAGCACCCTGATCCAAACAGCATGGAACAACTTGATAGCACACTTATGAGACGTAGCAAAATCCGACCACCAAAGGAATCCCTAGCTTAGTTGGCGACGCTTGCACAAAGAATCCGAACGTCGAGGAGTTTCCAGCTTAGCTGGCGAGCCCCCAGCATAGCTGACGCTGAAGCGACGAATAATCCGATAGCCGAGGAGTCCCCAGCTTTGATAGTGAGCCTCCAACATAGCTGACGATGAAACGACAAACAATCCAAACATTGAGGAATCCCCAGTGTAGCTGACGATGAAGCGACGAACAATCCGACCAGCTAGTTGGCGAAGAATCGAGCACCGAGCAGCCCAACCAACTAGTCGACGGCGAAGTGAGCGTCAAGTAGAAGTGAGTGCCGAACAGTCCGACCAACTAGTCGATGACGATGTCTATGAATCCAGCGGTCCAACCAGTTGATCGGCGGAGAAGTCTGACTGCCAGGTGGTGCGTCCACCTAGACGATGATCCTTTTGTCCTTTCCGGGTGATCTAATCCCTGAACGTGAAAAATAAGCTCGTTGACTGAATCATGCCCCTGCAATATAAATATGTGGAACGGGTAGTACATGATGTATCTTGCCGAGCAGATGTAGATAAACATTATGTTTATTTTGGAGTTCTATTCATATTTTAAATATGAGTAAATTTTTTTCAAATTGGTGTAAACACTAAGGGTTCTTTTAGAGATGTGTTTATATTTAATATAAACCGCTCCGAGCCGTTAGTTTGTTGGTTGAGCCCCCCACCCCCGGCTAGCCCGTAAACTGTAACGCGGAGCGCTAGAGCTCGTGTACGTGTAGGAAGACAAGCGTCACCGAGGAGCCGCTGCCGACCACCTATAACGTAGAGGGCGGGCGCTCGTGCATGTTTAGGGAGAAGCCGGAGACATGGTTGTCTCTGGAAAGCACCAGCGTAAACATGACTATTCGGGGAGCCGTTGAGACGAAAGCTTATGTCATCTTTAAGATGATGTACATGGAGAAATATCGTTTGGAGAATAATCATGTAGAGGATAGTATGAAGAAACATCATGACGAAAACTTTATTTAACGCAGAAATAGGAAGGGTACTTATCTTTAGACATAATATCTGGTCGGCGGCGTTTGACGTTATCTGGTCGGTGTCGACGAAATTGCTCGGCCCTCGAGCTTTCCGGCCTGTCGTCATGGCGGCGGTCGCAGTTGTCGTAGCGCCGTTCTTTGCAGTAATCATCATTGCAATGCGGCAGGCGGTCGGAGCGAGTAGTCCGGGCGACGTCATCCTTATATTACTGATCGTCCTTAGGCAGATCAGATTCGTGGAGATCGTTGACGTAGCCGCATTCGATTTGATTGACGGACGAGTGGAGTAGTCAGCATGCTTGCGGCTCGGACGGCTTGCTTAGCGACTCGCTGCAATCAGATGGGTGCGCAGACTCGTAGTCGAACGGACATAGTCGGAGCCTGACGGAATCAATTCGCGTGGGGAGACGAAACCCTCGGGCGTGTCCGAGCGAGGCGAGGCGCACTTTGGGCGTGTCGTGGTGCATGCCCGCATGGAGCCACATCTTGATTAGTTTGCGAGACCGTGTCGGCGGATTCCTTGCGGTTCCTTGGTTGACGCCTCACGCCGCAGCTACTAACTTCATACAGCCTCCGTGATTGGCCGGCCGAATCGGCTACTGTACAGGCGATGTCAATGAAGAAGTCGAAATATGCTGCCGCGAGTTTGCGATGAGTTGCACCAAGACGTCTTCTCGCCGTGGAAGCCGTGGATAATCATGAAGGCAGATGTAGAAGCATACGTGCAATAGAATGATTAATCTAAAAATAGAAACACGACTTAGCTTGTTATCAAGCAGCTTGGCGTGTGTGGGCTTGCACCATATGCTTTTATACGTGCATACGCCCGTACATGCAAATTAGCCTTGCATGTTACCGTAGATTATGGGCCTGACATGTCGTGTTACAACTAAATCTTGGGAGGGCTTCGAGATGGTTCCTTTGCATCCTGCCGCCGAGTCGATCAGGCACAGGTACCTGGCCGCCGCTTGAGATGACGCAAAGGTCGTGGCATGCCGCGAGATTATTTTCGATGATATTCACTGAGACGCTCGAAAATAAAGAACCAGAGAATATTTAATTGAAAGCAAAGAAGATGACTTAGCTTGTATACGCAAACGTATGCGTGTCGATCTCTTGGAATCGGATCCCGAAGCCATGCATGTTTGCGTGCCCGTCGTGAGCCCGATGGGATCTCGACAAAGCGCCGCCATGTAGTTCCGTGATGGACAACACCGACCGTCGTGACGTATATCCGAGCGCAGCATCGTGATGGACTGCCGCCGCTAGCCGCCGCGTACAACTTCGATCGCTGTAAAGATTACGAATCGGCAACCCTCGAGTCGCGCAAAGACGCGTGAAATCGCAAGCCACCGCAGACTATCGCCGTAAGATCTCGTCGTGGAGTCGCAGCGAGATGCGCCGATGCTGACGGGTTGTTGAAGCTCGCTGTCGCGATCTGACGACTCCCCACGAACGATGTAGGTCATTAGGTACGCCATCTGGTTTGCTATGAGATCAGCACACATATCCTTTATCTGACGCATCACTGTCGATGAAATATAGTCAGCAGTCTATCGAGAGGTATGCCTACGGTAGTAGATGAATCGATGGAGGTGCGCAAGATACGGACTAGATGCCGACACAGAACGTAGAGAGCGATTTGGGCAGGTTCAGGCCGTCAGCTTGACGTAATTCCCTACATCCTGTGTCTTTGGTGGATTGTATATTGTGATGAGGTGTGATGAGGTATCTGGAGATATGAGATCCTAAGCTAAGCCTAAGGTTTGTATCGGGATCTGCAGACTAGGGGACCTATGCCCCTTCTTATATATTCTGGAGGGGTAGGGTTATAAGAAAAGTATCCTAAAGGGCTATATGATAGGTATTATATTTGGATTACAATATACAAAAGAGTCCAAACAAATCTTCTAGGTGCCTTGCCATGTATGCCGAGTAGCGTTGTGCGCCGCAAGTCATCATGTTGTGGGCTGGATCGTTCCTGATGGTGCGGCCGATGTCCTTTGCCATGGGTACCTAGGGTTATACCCCTACACAAATGTTCTCTGTTTGTGCTGTGAACAGATGCATCGCGATTGGCACGAATGATCATACACTGGGTGTTGAGGCATGGAAGGGGCTCTATAGAGCATCAGGTCAACACAGAACGACTTGTCTCTGATTGCAGATCAGATATCAGTTCACTTCTAAATGTGGGTTTTTATTTTCAGTTATGTACATACAGTATAGTATAGAATGTTTGGACGGCAGAACTGCCCATTAGAGAAATTTTGGATATAATATAGTACTTGCGTAAACTCATTTGTGTGGTCGGTGAAAATCATCTATTTCAGATTATTTAGACGCTGTGCTTTCATGTGATTGCTTCAAAGAAAAATATTCGGTTGCACTTCTACATGGCTAGAAATATTATAGTTCAGAGATTGTGTCTTTGCCAAATTTGTAACGTGTTGTAATTTTTCCATTGTAGACACGTCCTCATCAGTCTTCATTCAACCTCTGCTATTGATTGACTTAGTTCAGAAGATCCTAAACATAGATGTGGATAGAAACTTGACTGAACCTATATTGTATTTGTATACATGCTTGTTCTCTCCGTTTTTTTATGCTGTGCATATCTGTATTCCGATCAGATTCTACATTATATTCCGCAATACATATACACTTTATAAATATAAGAACAACCAGATGGAGTTACGTAAACACTAATCTCAATTAAACAAGGCTAATCAGATGTTCAATCTTCCATGATAGATTCATCATGGAACCTCGGAGATGATGGGCCTGTTCGGCAGGACTGAAAATACTGTTCCGGCTGATTATTGTGAGAAAAAAATACTGTTCCGGCAGGACGTGAACAGTGATTTCGTGAGAGAATAAGCCAGCCAGCCAGCCGGCAATAAGCCAGCCTAACAGCCTCGATGTGGCAAAGACGTGCCCCCAGTGGTTACGTAAACACTAATCTCAATTAAACATAGCTAATCAAATGTTCAATTTCTCCAGGGTAGATCCATCATGGAACCTCGGAGATGGCGCGGCGAAGCCGCGCCCCCAGTTTTCTGGTACATTACTATATAGAAAACGACTACAGTCAACTAAAAGCCTTCCACTCGGAAGCGCTCTACCCCACAAACCGACTACAAGGCCAGCGGGACTAGGTTCAAGGAGGAGTCATTTGAGAAGAGAAGCATCGACCGCGATCAAACGATAATAAGTCTTTTCATTTGATTAACGATAACATTTATTACATACCAACTTTACACAGGTTACAGATGGAGCAGATTCACTCGAACGCCAGATTGTCTGCATGAGCAGTGGCTATCCCGTCCATCTCGTATTCCGCAGCATCAAACTGCTCTCACGGTGACGACCTTCACCAGCCTGCGACCCCTCGCCGTCTGGTGCTATCGGCGATGCGTTTCATCTGGAAGACAGCCGATGTCGCATCTAGACCGGTTCCACTTCGTTTGACTCGGGATAACGGCTCCCCAGCCTCGACGGCAGGTCGGTGCCCGCACGGGAGTCCGAAAATGTTCTCGTAAGACCCGCGGCACGTACCCACCCTAACCGGCGCCGTTCGATATTGCTTTGAGATTATGTGTCTTGAGTCCTACGTCGACCAGGCGCTAGTAATTACTACGCGATCAGAACACGTCAATTGCACACATGGATGGCCACTGTACAACGAATTTATTGTGGCAGTTGAGTTACTCATTGAATACCGTCGGGCCTTTCCACTTTCTCTAAAGTTTGACTATATTCATTTTCCCCCATTCTTCGTCTCTCGTTTCACACTTAGAGCCTGTTCGGTTAGTGTAGATGAGGTCAGGAATTATTTTTACTGGTCAATGTTATACAAATTAGACAATCTTTTCGGCTGAAAATCGTTTCAGGTGTTCATTCCGAGGTAACCGAACAGTCCCTTACTAGCATATGTTCTACCCCCACGTCGTCTGTTTGTTCTGCTTGTTTCTCGACTATAGCTAGGCAGCACATCTTCCCTCACTTCTTAGTTTCCTCAGTGAAGATTGGTTCATATATCGCACGTTTGCTTCATAGATGTGATGTCTTCGATTGTTCAATGCATACATTCAAATCCTAATATTCTGTCTACTTCGTATTGTGAGAGAATGACACAATGTATCGGGTGTTTGAATCCCCGGCTGAACTTAAAGCAAAAAAAAATAAGGAGCCCCCGGTTGAAAGCTGAAAATACAGGTTCAAACAAATCCCATGCTGTTTACAACCAAGTCGAAGTTTTAAAAAAAAACAGTGATTGAAGCTTTCGTTTAGTTCAAATTTGTTTGCCAAGATTGAAGTTAGATGCTTGAGGCCTGAGGCAATACGTTTTGGAAAGGGCACTGCACGCGCACTGTGACCCCCGAGTTGCTGCTGCTTGTTACTCTCTCCATTCCAAATTACAGGTCGCTTTGACTTATTAGTTTATACATTTTGCTATGTATCTAGATATATTATTATATCTAGATGTATAGCAAAATAGATGAATCAAAAAGGTCAAAACGATTTATAATTTGAAACTGACAGAGTACGAACAGAGTACGAGTGAGTCCTACGTACTACTGGTACGTGAGTAACAGTGACAAAAAAATTAAACAGACAAGCTGCGCATTTTAAAGCACACAGATGCAATCCTAGCACTGGAAGAGCCGAGGGACAGATGTTAAAAAAAGCCGAGCTACAGGAACATTCCCATGGTAATTTCTACACTTCACGTCTTGGCCATTCGTATACTTTGTATATAGGCGCTGCATGCTTTCAGTTCAGTGCATTTGACATTGGAACTATTATTGCCATTGGAACTATTATTGCATTTGCCATTAGAACTATTATTGCCATTGGAACTATTATGTGATATTGGCACATTGCTCAAATATGATTTCAGACAACAATGATCAACTGGGCACCAAATACTGCCACTGGAAACGATAGACTAATTGAGCCACACATTGTAGACGCAAAACAAGCAAGAAAACACAGGAAAGAGTCAAACAGGAAATCTTAATGCTTCGAATTTCATTCATCACGAATTGTGCTCCAAGCATTAAGCCTTCTCGTAAAACACACATGTTGGGGAATGTTCACATGGTCCTCGTCACAGCACCTGATCATTGATCCAAAGTTCCGGCAAAAAGAGAGAAGTGGAAGAACCCGCCGCCGCTGCTGCTGCTACAGTACTAACCCAAATCTCTCCGATGAAATGAACAGTGGTTCGAGCTGTTCCCAGTGGCTAAATGCCGGATGTTCCCAGTGGCACTAACCCAAATCATGCGAGGACCAATACTACTCTACGCTACTGATAAGCTACCCAATTAAGTGTCAGGATCAAGGCCAAGAAGACGGCAAGTCTGAAGGAATCAGACAACAGGCGTTCGAGCTGTTCCCAGTGGCTAAATGCCGGATGTATTTGGGCCAGTCATCTTTAGGACCCGTTCGGTTAGAGGTGAATGTGGCTAGGAATCATTCCAGGAAATAAAAACTTGTATAAATTGACTATCAATACTGGTCGGAATTTTCCCCGGTAGCCATTCCTATGAAACGAACAGGGCCTTAGTGGTTTTGTTAGTCATGGGCCAAGGTAGGTGACGGGGGAGTATATAACCCCGATGTAACAAACCGAGAAGGATATCGAATAACAGAATCCGTATCTAAACTCTGAACTTGTTCTTCTTCTAAACTCGCTCATTGCTGTTCTTGCTTTCTTCCCCAAATTTCCTGCTGATTTCTATCCCAAATTCCTTCCACTCCCGTTATCAGTTGCGTTCTGATCCGTAACGTAACAATTGGTATCCAGAGCCGTTGATCGGGGCGGAAATTTTTTCTCCCCATCGATTCCTCGTCCTGGCACCCGCCCGCAAACCGACCAAGTTGCAGTTGCAGATGGCGGCGTCGCTGGAAGAACTATCCTCCAAGTTCGATGACATGGCGAAGCAGATGAGTTCCTTCAGCGGGATGGCGAAGCAGTTCGAAGGCCATCGCGAGATGATGAGGCAGACGCTCGACTCGGTGAACAGCATGGGGTCGCGTCAAACATCTGTCGAGGTGATGCTCGATGATTTGCGCGGCTCGGCGGATGCGACAGCGACCTCCCTCCACAACACCTCCTCTAGCATCGACTCGTTGCGCTGACGAACCCCGGGATCACCCCCGGGCCTGGCGTATTGGGGTGCCCTCCGGTGACCGCGGTCGTTCCACCACCGCGGCGGGAGTTGGACCTGAACATTGCTCCTGGGACGTCATCACGCTCACCTGTGATGGACGTGGAGCGGCCCAAGGGGCACAGCGAGCACTGCGGCGGGATCCATGGATCCCGACCGCAGTCCTGCGTGGAGGGTACGTGCTTTAAAACCCCGCCTGATTCGTTGTTTCAGCCCGATTCTGTTCCCCGCTGGTCGCCTTTTCCTAAGCTCGAGTTTTCGAAGTTCGATGGCTCGAATCCGCGCTTATGGCAAGATCATTGTACCATGTTTTTCGAGGTATATGCTGTGCATCCTTCGCTGAAGACCCGCTTTGCGGCTTTGAACTTTGTCGGCTTCGCGAAGACATGGTTGCACACGGTGGAGCGGCGCGAACGCATTACTGAGTGGCCCACTCTTTGCAAGTTGGTGATGGGGCGTTTCGACAAAGACCAGTACCCATTGATTCTGAAGCAATTTGAAGCCACGGTTCAGACTGCCTCTGTGGCTGAATTCATAACAGAGTTTGAGCAAGCTGCCCACAGTTTGCTGCTATACAATCCAAACTATGATGAAACATACTTTGTCACGAGGTTTCTTGCAGGCCTCAAGGAGGAAATTCGTGCTGGTATTGTGCTGCATAGGCCACCTGATGTCGATACAGCGAGCGCCTTGGCTCTTCTGCAGGAGGCTGAGCTCGGCAAGTCTAAGGGCAGACCTCAGGTGAAAGATGGTTACAAGAGCTCATTTAAGGCATTTGGTGACAAGGTGAGGACAGGTGAGGCTGAGAAACCCAAGCCACAGTCTCTGTTACCTGAGCAAGAGGACAAGTTGGCAACACTTAAGAGTTTCAGACGCCGAAATGGGCTGTGTTTCAAATGTGGTAACAAATGGAGCAAAGATCATGAGTGCCCCCCTCAAGTGCCTTTGCATGTCATTGAGGAGCTGTTGGATGCCCTGGAAACCATAGGAGTGGATGATTCTGAGCCTGATTCTGAAGTTCTGGAGGAAACAGTAATGGCAGTTGGTCATGCCACTCTTTCAGATCAAGCTAAAAGAAGAACTATGAAACTGTGTGGACAGATTGGGGGCAAGGAGGTGCTGATCTTGGTGGATTCTGGTAGTGTGGCCTCTTTTATCAGCACTCAGTTGGCAGATAGTCTCCAGTCCAATGCAATCAAGCCAACTTTGTGACTGCAGATGGGGATTCTTCAGTAGACTAGACAGGTTCAGAATTTGAAGTGGAAGGTGCAGGGCCATTATTTATTTTATGACCACAGTGGGGATTCTTCCACTCAAGTGCTTTGATATGGTGTTGGGAGAAGATTGGCTTGAAGAATGCAGCCCAATGTGGGTGCATTGGTCTAACAAAATCATGAGGTTCACCTATCAAGGGAAAAGGATTGAGCTATATGGGGTCAAGCATCAGGTTGATCAGTTTACTGCTATTTCTGCTCACTGTTTGCAAGGATTGTTTACAAAGGAAGCTGTTCAGTTTTGTCTACAGCTGAAACTGGAAATGCCCCAAACACAGTTGACAGCTGCATCACAGGAACTGCATTCTATCAGTTTATCTGATTCAGTTGAGGTACCAGTTGAGGTAAGGGAGCTCCTTAGCACTTATGAGGATCTCTTTCAGGAACCCAATGCTTTGCCACCACAGAGATCTCATACAACTGTTACCAGGAGCTCCACCTGGCAACATCAGGCCATACAAGTACTCACCTGCTCAAAAGGATAAGATAGAAAAACAGTTGGCTGAAATGCTCAAGAATAGAATTATCAAACCAAGCCAAAGCCCCTATGCTTCTCCAGTACTATTGGTCAAAAAAAAGATGGCTCATGGAGGTTTTGTGTGGTTTATAGGCATCTTAATGCTCAAACAGTAAAAAACAAGCATCCCATGCCTATAGTTGATGAACTTATTAATGAATTGGCTGGAGCTCAATGGTTTTCTAAGTTGGATTTTAGAGCTGGTTATCATCAGATTTGTATTCATCCAGAAGATACTCATAAAATAGCTTTTAAAACCCATAATGGCCTCTATGAATTCCTGGTCATGGCTTTTGGACTGACTAATGCTACTGCTACATTTCAGAGTGTGATGAGTTTCATATTTGCTGCTCTCTTAAGAAAAAGTGTCCTTGTATTCATGGATGACATTCTTATTTACTCAGCTACATTGGAGGAGCATGTGAGTTTGTTGAAACAAGTGTTTGACATTCTTAGGCAGCATCAGTTCTTCATTAAGATATCTAAGTGCTCTTTTGCTCAGCATGAAATAGAATACTTGGGTCATTGCATATCTAAGGATGGTGTAGCTACTGAAAAAGCAAAGATCTCTTCTGTGGAGCACTGGCCTATGCCAACAAATGTGAAAGAACTCAGGGGATTCTTAGGCCTCACAGGATATTACAGGAAGTTTATTAGGCACTATGGTCTGATCAGTAGGCACTTGACTAATTTGCTAGAGAAGGGAGTACCTTTTGTTTGGACTTCACAGGCCCAAGAAGCATTCACTCAGTTGAAACTTGCTCTTGTTAGTGCTCCTGTGCTGGCAATTCCTGATTTCAGTAAGCCATTTGTACTAGAAACTGATGCCAGTGATGTGGGTTTTGGGGCTGTTCTGTTGCAAGATTCTCACCCTGTGGCATATCTGAGCAAAGTTGTGTGTCCTAAGAACCAAGCTCTTCCAACCTATGAAAAAGAATGCCTGGCTATAATTCTTGCAGTAGAGAAGTGGCGTCCTTATTTACAAAATGCTGAATTCATCATTAGAACTGATCACAAAAGCCTGCTTCACTTAACTGAGCAAAGAATCACTTCTAGAATTCAGCAGAAGGCATTGTTAAAATTGATGGATCTCCAGTCTAAAATCATCTATAAGCAAGGAGCTCTGAATCAGGCAGCTGATGCTCTTTCCAGGTGTTATTCTCCACAATCTATTATGGCTGTCTCTTTTGCTAACCCTTTCTGGTTGGACAGAGTGAAGTTGGGGTATAGTGATGACCCCCTTGCTATGCAGTTGCTATCTAACCCAACTGGAGATTATTCTGTCACTGATGGAATCATTAGACATCAGGGAAGAATATGGTTGGGATCAAATTCTCTAGCACAGCAACATGTGTTGCAGGCTGTTCAAAGTTCTGGAGTTGGGGGCCATTCAGGATTTCAGGCCACTTACTACCGTATCAGGCATTTATTTTCTTGGCCAGGAATGAAGGTTGCAATAGCTAAGTATGTACAAGAATGTCAGGTTTGCCAACAATCAAAGGTGGAGCATGTCAAACCTCCTGGGTTTCTGCAACCCCTGACAGTTCCCACTCAGGCATGGCAGATTGTGTGTATGGACTTCATAGAGGGTTTGCCAAAGTCCCAGAAATTTGACACTATCTTAGTGGTGATTGACAAGTATACAAAATATGGCCATTTTATACCTTAGGCTCACCCTTTTTCTGCTCTGACAGTTGCACAGGCTTACCTTGATTCAGTGTACAAGTTGCATGGGTTACCACAAGGAAAAGTTTCAGACTGTGATAAGATCTTCACCAGTGCTGTGTGGAAGGAACTATTTCGGCTGTCTGATACTCAGCTCATGATGAGCTCATCATATCATCCGCAGATTGATGGGCAGTCAGAACGTCTGAACCAATGCTTGGAAGGCTTTTTGCGCTGTGCGGTGAACTCTTACCCTCGGCAATGGAATAAGTGGCTGTTAGTAGCTGAGCTATGGTATAATACAAGCTTTCATTCGACCTTGGGGCGCTCACCGTTTGAAGTTCTTTATGGTCATCCACCAAGACAGTTTGGGTTCTCCAATGAAATACAGTTTCACTCTCCTGACCTTGAGCAGTGGTTAACTGAACGTCACTTACTGTCTGATGTGATTCAGCATCATCTTCATCATGCTCAACAAAGAATGAAGGCACAAGCTGATAAAGGCCGCAGTGAGCGTGAGTTTTAGGTTGGTGACAGCGTGTATCTCAAGATACAGCCATATATACAGTCATCTGTAGCTCCAAGGACGAATCAGAAACTCAGTTTCAGGTATTATGGGCCCTTCCCTGTCATTGATTGTGTGGGTGCAGTTGCATACAAGCTTCAGTTACCAGCTGCTTGTCGTATTCACCCTGTGGTTCACATATCTCAATTGAAGCGACATGTACCTCCTTCAGTTCGTATTGAGGATGACATCACTTAGATTCCGGATGACCCAAATGTTCAGGATGTGCCAATCCACGCACTCCTAGGAAAGGGGTCCTGAGTAGTACATCAGATTCTGGTGCAATGGAATTCTTTGCCAGCTTCTTTAGCAACATGGGAAGAAGCCAAAGATCTCCATCAGTGGTTTCCAAAGTGTCCAGCTTGGGATCAAGCTGGTTTCCGAGGAGGGAGGAATGTCAGGATCAAGGCCAAGAAGACGGCCAAGTCTGAAGGAAATCCGACAACAGGCGTTGAAGCTGTTCCCAGTGGCTAAATGCCTGATGTATTTGGGCCAGTCATCTTTAGTGATTTTGTTAGTCATGGGCCAAGGTAGTTGGGCCAAGCTGTAGGTCGGCAGTGACGGGGGAGTATATAACCTCGATGTAACGAACCGTGAAGGATATCGAATAACAGAATCCGTATCTGAACTCTGAACTCGTTCGTCTAAACTCGCTCATTGCTGTTCTTGCTTTCTTCCCCAAATTCCCTACTGATTTCTATCCCAAATTCCTTCCACTCTAGTTATCAGTTGCGTTCTGATCTAGAACGTAACATTAAGCTGGAGCAATAGGCACCCTCGTCACCTGAGCTGGAGTCGCCCGCGCCTCCCGCACTGCTGGATCAGAGCATGCGGGCAGCAGCCAGCAGACGCCCGGTCGCCCGTCATGCTGGAGTCCCAGCCGCGCTGCAGCCCGCCCATGCTGTCGGAGCCCTCGCCGCTAGCGCTGCTCGGGCGCGTCAGGCCACCGTCGCGCGTGCGCTTCCGCTTGGTCCGGTGCGTCCGCACAGGACCTTTGCTGGAGATGCGGCGCCGTGCTGCCCTTGCCCCTGTCCCTGCACGCTTTGGAGGTGCAGCGCCTCCTGGAAACGAGAGATCGAGTAGCCTGCAGCCTGGAGCACCAATACTACTATAGGCGACTGATATTAATCTACCCAATTATGCGCTAATCTCTAAGGTAGTGCTTGGATAGTGGGATATGGTGGGATGGAATGGGATGATCCCACTTCACTAGTTGTTTGGTTTAGAGACATGATGGGCAGAGTCATCCCACCTGGAGAATATTCCCTCAGGATGCGGGGCGAACTCGTCCCCTGAAAAAGAGCGGACGAGGGTGAACCTAGGTGGGACGAGCGCGCGAGTAGCGAGGGAAGAGGAGAGGCGCACAGCAGCTAGGGAAGAGGAGGCGCACCGCGTGGCCAAGCGAGTGGGCGACATCAGGCGAGGCAGCTCCGGCGAGCTCCGACGAGATCCGGCGAGGCAGCTCCGACGAGATCAGGCCCGGCTGGTGCGCGGCTGCGGTCCACCGCCGCCGCCGTGGGGGCGAGCTACGGCCGGAACCAGCGTACGAGGGAGGGCCAGCCGCGGCCCTGTCGCCGCACGGGTGAGGGCGAGCGATAGCTGAAAGGTCCTAATGGCTAGAGGGGGGTGAATAGCTTATAAAAGTTTCTACAACAACACTTAAGCCAAGTGGTTAAACAATTATAAGACGAAGCAAGTGTTGCGCTAGCCTACTAAAGATGCAAGCCACTTATCCTCAATTCTAGTTGCTATGATTTCTAAATCACACAAAGAGGCTAAGTCACTACTCTCTAAATTAGTGAGCTCTTAAAGACTAACTAAAGAGCCTCACTAACCAAACTAACAAGATACAAGCTATATCTCAAAACTAGTTACACTAAAGAGCTTAGCTACACTAGGAAAGTAAATGCAAGAGAGGTAGTAAAGGTTATACCATCGTGGCAAGAGACAGTCAATCAATCACAATGAGAATCCCCGGAGACAATGATGACACAAAGATTTATCCCTGAGGTTCACTTGCTTGCCAGTAAGCTACGTCCTCGTTGTAGCGATTCATCCACTTGGAGGTTCACGCGCTAATGGGCATCACACGCCTAACCTGCAATCAAATGCCGCACAACCAACACAAGATGGGGATCCACAAGTTACAAGCAATCCACTAGAGTACCTTTTGACTCTCCGCCGGGAAAAGGTCAACCCCTCACAATCACCACGATCGGAACCGGAGACAATCACCTTCCTCCACTCGATGATCTTCGCTGCACCAAGCCGTCTAGGTGGTGGCAACCATCAAGAGTAACAAGCGAATCCCGCAACGAAACACAATCACCAAGTGCCTCTAGATGCAATCACTTAAAACAATACACTTGGATGCTCTCCAATCTCACCAAATGATGAATCAATCAAGCAAAATGAGTTAGAGAGGAATGACTAGGCTCACTAGGGTATATTCTTAATAGAAATGACCAAGAGAGTGAGCCCAAGCCGGCCAAATACTATTTATAGAACCCCAAAGAAATTCAGCTGTTATGCTCAAGGTGGGGGTCACTGCGCGTTGAACGCACCCAAGCCAGCTTCCAGTCCTCAGGATGCGGCCACGTGGCCCTCCTACAAATGTCAGTCGCGCGATCCCAACAGTTACCTGCTGCTCGCGCACTGCTTGAGTGACGACCAGACGTAGCCAGGCTGTGATAGAACCGTTCAATTTATAAGAGCACAAGTATAATAGCAGCCCACAAGCAGTCGCACTATCATATTTGAGCCCATATAAATCCAGTAGTCCGTCGAGTACCACGAAGGGTCTTGATTCATCGCCAACATACAACCAAGATCGTACATGATTCAACATACATGCCACATGTTACATAGAGTTCACAAATATATTGTCATACATCAGAGTGCGATTAAAGTTATTACAAACCAAGTTCAAATAAAGTAGTAGCAGAAACAAAGTAGTTTTTAAACCAACATCTCACACCATTGTTCAAATACCTGCCAGACTGTGATTACATCCCACAAAAGCATCATAGATTAGATATATAGAAGCGCCTTGCCCAGGGCCTACTCCTTGTCCATGGCGGGACAGAAGCAGTTCTTATAATATCCATGATAGACTGTATTATCTGTAACAAGTGGAAAAATAAACCCTGAGTACAAGAAGGTAATCAGCTAGACTTACTCATCATAAACTAAAAATAATGTGACTCCAAGGATCATGCAAGGCTTTATAAGTGGAGCTAGCTTGACAATATTTTGCAAAAAAGCCACTAGTTCAACTATACATTTTATAATTCGGTATCAAGTTAATTATAGCTATTCACCTCTAGATTAACCACTAACCTGTGCCAAATATGTGATATATCATTATGTAGCAACACAATAATAACCATAGCCGGTGTAGCATTCCCATGTCCAATATAACCATCAAATTCCATAGTCCAGTTACTATGATGTAGGGACTAGGCGAGTTTCTCACTATCCGGGAGAAACGGCGATTCGAATCGGTTGCAACTAGCTGGGCAGTTATTTCTAACACAAACCCACACTTCCCCTATCGGGTCACCTTTGGTACAACTCAGGTCCACATTTTGCGGGTTCGATCAGCGCCGCACAACCAAGGACAACCAGCTAACAGGACGTTCAGTCTCGGCCTACCCATGGGCTCACGTCTGGCTCCCCGCACATCCTTACTACCATCCTGAGTGTGCACTTTGACTGAACGAGGCCCGGCCTGAGTTGAGCTACTCGGCTTCGCGGTCGGAATGAGTTATCCGGCCAGCTAAGTGAGAGGCATAGCGTTCAATCTCGATAGAAGCGCCAACAATGATATGGTCATTAATCGACACAGGCAGGACCAACATAGCCAAACCAACACCATTGCATATAAGTTCCCGCTCGGTCTCCATTTAATAACCATCATGGTTATTTTTCACGATAGCAAATATAGCCAACCGTGCTTCGGTATCCACCTATATCTCGCAGGTGACAGGAAATCACCTGACTTCTATCGGTCTAAGCATTTCTAACCATATATTTGATCCTGGACCTACATAGGGTTCAAGGTATATTTCTAGACAAGGTAGTTCTATGCATCAAGTGTTTCCAACCAACTCTTATAACCTAATGCATCAAATATAAAGGACTAAAGCGATATTTATAAAAACATATGAGGCTTAGAATGCTCCGGGGCTTGCCTTTTAGAAACGAAGTGGGTCGGTGGTCAGGGCACTCCGGAAGTTCATTAGTGGCCGGCTCCTCTCCTTCGAGAGCTGCGGTTTGGGGTGTCCCTTGATTGTCCTCTGCCTCTTCTTCGAATTCCAGTAGGGTTACTCCTTTGGACGATCCTATATGCATGAGCACGAATAATATATTATGGATGCATAGGTAATGACATGGATGATATGATATGATGAAATGCATAATCATGAGTGTTCTTAACAGAAAGGTCATAGGGTGATAACAAGATTAACTCCTTTTACTGAGTAGATGCATAACTCATCTCTAGTAATTAAACAAACATCTATTTAAACATTTTCTAGGCTGCGAGACAGCAGCCACATGTTTTTAACCATAACTGGAGTTGTACACATCCAAACACTATGATTTTGGACTTTCTGGAAAACTTATAAACTTTCCTACAACTTTCCTTTAATCATCATAAGGTGATTCAGTAGCTATCTAGGTCAAACAATTCAATCTTTCAGATCTATCCAGAGGATAAGCAAATCTGACCGCAAACGTCTAACAGCTATAACTCTTAAACCATTAGGCCTATGACCATGAAATTTTAGGACAAGCAATATGTGTAAGTTATCTACAACTTTGTTATTAACAAGTTTCACAGAAGAGGTCATTATCATCATGCATTTGTCAACACAACATAAACTACTCATGCTGCCATTTAGTTGAATTATAAAGCAATAATTAACTTGCTGCCTATAACCAATTATTTCTAATCCCAATTAATAACATCAACATATTATGTACATCACAAGTACCACAAAAAACATCATGGTTAAGCCCAAATAATTTACTTATGTGCATTTATTAATTTCCTTATATAATAAGGTGATTTAAAGGATAAATATTTCTAGTTCTCAATAAATCCTGAGGAAATTACAGTAGACTACATCTGACCCCAATAGTCTACTATACGAATGTCATGCCATTTGGATAAGTATAGAAACCTCTACATAAATGACAATTTGCATAGGCTTATTTTAGCAAAAATAGTTTAGCCTAGTGAAAAGTGCCAAACAATAGATTTCATATTTTTCTTACTGTCATCCTAGCATAAGAAGACTGTGTAAAAATTTGCATGATCATATGTTATATATTTTTGCCCTAATTATTTTCACTCGAAACTAGCAATTATTTAAGATTAAATAGAAAGACCATATTTCAAGTATGCCTATTGTACTTTTAGTATTTTTTGTAGCTAGAGCATGTTAACACAAGACCAACAAAATTAAAATCAAAATTTTGGCACTTCTCTAGCTCAAGTTATGCATTTTACAAGATAGAAACTAATTTAAAAGCACTTCAATAGCTTAATTTAATTCTCATAGAAAAATATCCCAAATAGTAGGTTTCATATTTTTATCAAATAGTACACTTCATGATGAATCAAGCAAAATTTGGATCACCTCATTTAGACACTCCTAGCTTAAGATATAAAATTTTGAAGTTTTCATTCAAATCTGTGAAAATAAATAAAGAAAATCAAATTTCACCCCGGGAGCTGTAGTTACGTGCACCCGGTCCATACACCCACGGTGGCTGACAGTGGGGGCCCATAGGTCAATGGTCCCACACGTCAGCGGCACAGGAGCAGAGTGCGGTGTTTGACTGGCGATAACTCACCGACGGCGAGGTCACCGACGGTAGCGTCAGCACCATTGTGTTCCCCTCAACATCCCGCATCGAATGAGGTAGGTCGTCGGACCTCTAACGGTGGTTGGCTACGGTGGTGGCACTAATGGCGGCTCGATGGAGGCGCGCGACGGCGCTCCGGTCATCCCCGGCCATGGCGTGCTTGGGCGAGCACGGCTATAGCTTCGTGGTGACCTAGCGGAGATCTAGGGTTAGGATAGAGCCATGGTGGAGCGGCGGTGAGGTTTAGCTGTGTGCATGGCGTCACGGCGGTGAGAGTGTGGTGGTGAGAGGCTATGTTTTGGCATCGGCGTGTCGGTATTGGCTAAAAGCCAGCGGTGTGAGCTAGACCTAGTCCTAGGCTATCCCTAACGCAAGAAGAGAGAAAACGAGAGAGCTCAGAGGAGCATGGCCTCATGTGAGCACAAGCTTGGCGGTGCTCTAGTGATGGCCGCGGCGACGGCGAACTCATCCTAAGGCTTTATTTGGGCTTGATTAACGCAGTTAGCGGCTCGGGAAGGTGGAGTGGCCCACGACGGAGCTATGGGGGAGGTGGATTGAGTGGTGGTGCTGCGTGATTGGCATGCGAGCGCGGCTAAGGCACACGACGGCGATGGTGGCTTGCTCCGCTCGGCTTCGAGCGAGAGAGCGAGGCAAGGTGAGGCAGAGAGAGTGCGCGTGCGTGGAGAGCGAGCGGGGACGTGGCTCCCTTTGCTGTAACCCTGGCCTGACGCGCGGGCCCAACGCTGGCGTATGGCGTCCACGCGGCGGACGTGGCCTGTGGCCGGTCGGCCACGATGTTGCGCTGCCTCAACCAGTTTCATGCCTACAACAGATGACTAACAGAGCAAGTTTGTGTACATGTAACTCCCAAATGAGCTTGATTCAGCGAAAACTTCCCTAATAAGAATTGTAGAGCTATCGGAGATCTACAACTTTGCTTAAATGAGTTTGGCCTAATTCGAGCTGGTTTACAAGTTACAATGCTCCAAAGTGCTGCACATTAAAGCCGAAATTAGCTTGTGACTTAGCAATTTTTTTTGAGTTTCAAACAACATTAAGTTGATTCTTGTGAGCCCTATTTGACCATGTTAGGCACTGAATTAGCTCATGACCCTTAAATAAAGTTTGTTACCCATAAGATAAGCTACAAATTTTATTAGGGGTGCACTGCCATGCAAACACTCTAAGCTACTGTTCAACTTTGGTCAAACTAGCATCATGAAAAATGACATTTTGAGTGAACTAGAACTTAGAAGCAAAATTGGCCCATATTATGAATACAAACATTGTTCCATTTACCATACTAGATATGTATATGGTGTTTTTGTGACCTCACAACCATCTCTTGCATTGGTCATATGCATGTATATAATCAACTTCACATGTGATAATATGTAAAGAATAAGGTGAAATTTAATTCCATATGCTCATGCTCATGAATGCTTGGATGATGCTTATGCTCATGAAATGCAAGTGCCAAATGCAATGCATAACACTAGGGTGTTAGACAGGCGAGACTAGGCGATTGCTCATGCACCCTCGCGCTACCTTTGCGCCAAGACCGGATGCCCTACATGATAATCGGACGCACCTCCTCCTGGAGTCTGGTCGATTACAAAAACTACCCCGAGAGGATTTTCATTAATGGACGTGTCAGCTCGACCATGACCCGACTCGGCCGGAGTTTGGTCCTCTCACTGTGCCACGCTCCCAAGCAGCTCACCCTTGCGTCAGCATACATCACCTTCAACTGGACACAAGCCCTGCGCGTCTGGTCGTGTGCCTCCACCAGGGTCTGGTCAGGACCCGAGGCCACACCACTTCTGCGCAACACTGACTGGTCCAGGGTCCGGTCCCTATGCAACACCTCCTTCTATTCTCCAACTTCACCACCCTTGCTCAAATGTGCCAATCACCAAGTGTATCACCTTGTGCACGTGTGTTAGCAACTATTCACAAACATTTTTAAGGGTGTTAGCACTCACTAGAATCTAAATGCATATGCAATGAATTAGAACATCTAGTGGCACTTTGATAACCGCATTTCATGACGAGTTTCACCCCTCTTAATAGTATGACTACCTATCTTAAATGTGATCACACTCACTAAGTGTCTCGATCACCAAAATAAAATGGCCGTATCAAAATCACATTTGCCTTGAGCCCATTTTGTTTTTCTCTTTCTTCTTTTCCAAGTGTAGAGCTTGATCACCATCATCACATGTCCAACACCACCACCATGAACTTCATCTTGCTCCATCACTTGTCATGTACTAACCTATCTCATAATCACTTAGAGCCAAAGGTTAGTACCTAGGGTTTCATCAATTCACCAAAACCAATCTAGTAATCTCCCCTTTTTTAGTAATTGATGACAACCCTTTCACAAAGATATGAACTAAAATCATTTTGAGTCCATGTTGCTTGCCCAAGCAATTTTACCATGTGTAAGTATTTGGACATGTTTCATAAACCCGAATTGGTAGCATTAACTCTCCCTACATATGTGCTAAGAGTTTGGATTGAAGCTTGCACATATGCATAGATAGAAAATGTGGGGAACTAATGTGTACCAAATGATGCTAAGGTATAAGAGATGGACCTTTAAAGCATGATACCAATCGGAGTGCACCAATATACCATCCTTAGCACCATTGTTTACTAGATACCACTTGAAAACTACACAAACTAGATACCTCGTGAGATCAATCATTATGAGCAAGGTTCTAGTATCACTTGTGAAACATAATTCAAGTGTCTAGCTAATATCCTATACATGCTAGTTTTTCATTTGATCATTCAAACCTACAACTAGCATACACCACACAAGCATGTATATTGAATTTAAACTTTTCAAATGCAAGCAAGCATATGTGAATGCACATACAAATGCATCATACAAGTTCATGAGCTTGCTACCCCTACTTGTGTGCTCAAATTTTAATTTTTAATTTAATTGATCCTCTTCCTTTGTCATATCTCTCCCCTCACCCTATGTCAATTTTCTCCCCCTATCATTTTTATCTTTGTTTCTCTCTCCCTTTGTCATCAATGACCACAAATGTTCAATTTTAGATAGGTTAGGATTATCAATGTCAATCAATGGGGTGAGGATGATTTTCTTGAATTTGGTTCAATCTAGAACACTTGCCAAAGATATTTAACTCGGTTTGATCTAAGGACAAACTTCTTCACACCTCGTTTCAAGGGTTATCTTGACCATGTTGAGTTAAACACTTATAGTTCATTTTCTAGATCAAACACTGGGTTCATAAGTCTATAAACATGTCATATGTTACCACTAGATGAAGTCAAGCATAGAAGCAATTGTGGTACCATATAAGCATCAAAATTCATTTGATTTTTATGAATGAGCCTATAAAATATGAGGAATGACTAGATGCACTAATCAAGTCCTTAGCAAAGGATGTATGCACGCCAATCAACTTTTACCTTGGATTGCTCGAAGGAGAGGAATGCCAAATAAGTTGGGGTGCATCAACATATATTTGAGAAATCCAATATGTTCAACTAATTCCTTAGCTTGCAAAACCTTTTTCTCATCAAGTGGCTTGGTGAATATGTTGGCAAGTTGATCCTCAGTGCCCACACTTAATTGAAATGACCCCTTTTTGTTGATGTTCTCTAATGAAATGGTGGTGGACATCAATGTGCTTTGTTCTTGCATGTTGAATCGGATTGTTGGTGAGCTTGATAGCACTCTCATTATCACATAGCAATGGTATTTGTTTGAACTTGATTGTAAAATCATTCAAGGTGGCCTTCATCCAAAGAATTTGTACACAACAACTACTAGCGGATAAGTATTCGGCTTCGGCGGTTGATAGTGCAACACTATTTTGCTTCTTTGATGACTAAGATACAAGTGATGTTCCCAATAGTTGACATGTGCCTGATGTGCTCTTTCTCTCTACTTTGCATCCCGCATATTCCGAGTCGGAATAACCAACTAGCTCAAACTTTGGACCTTTGTGATACCACAAACCAATATTTTGTGTATGCTTCAAGTACCTCAATATTCTCTTTGTTGCCTTCAAATGACTTTCTTTTGGTGAGGCTTAAAATCTAGTACACATGCTGTAACACCCTAAAATTTGTTTATCTTGAAATAGAGCTAAAATGATTTAATTTTGTATTTTTATGCTCATAAAAACATGGGGAAATAATAAATTTTCATTAGATTAAAATTTATCTTAAGGTAGAAATATGTTTGTTGCATTCATGCCGGTCGCACCTTGTGTTTCTATGTGCAAAATGTGCTTTTTTTTAAAAATACGTTTAGGAAACGAATATCTATCTCTAGGAATTTTTCAACTTCTTTCTAGAATTTAATTCCTACCTCCTTCACCTTAATCTTTATGTTCCAAGTTTTCAACAATCTTTTCATGAGCTCCAAATACTTTATTTGGGTTCATCATGTTCCAAAGTGTCTAGGAATTTTCCCCAAATTTTCGGAGGTCTCGGAGTATTTTTCGTAGCTTAAATATCAATTTTGGACTTTTCTAGAATTATTTTATTTGAAAAATTAATTAATTCTAAAAATAAATAATATATCTCATTTTCCAACCATCTCTCAAAGCCCATGTGCAATAATCCTAATAAATCTCAATGGCCCATGCATTTATTTACTAATGGGCTTTAATGATTATTTAGGTCCATTAGTAAATGTGGAGGGTACAACATCAATTAGTACCATATTGCTAGTTGATGTAGATATGGTTAGATTTAATTTATTATTTTATTAAAGGAAATCTTGTTTAATTCATAACTTTTTCGTTATAGCTTCGATTAGAGTGTTTTTCGCGTCTATGTGTTCGTAGCGAGACGTAGATTCATTTTATAAACTTTTCATCTTAATTTTATGTTTGGTGTACTGTTCTAATTTAGATCTATTGTTTGCTTCATGTATGATTACATGGATGCTTATGTGGTGCTTTATGATCATGTCTAGTCGGTGAGCTTTGCGTTAGTGATATAAAAGAAGTTGGTGATCTAGAAGAAGTCTTTTGGAGGTTATAATTCAATAGAAGAAGGATTTGAGTTTAAGGCAAGTATAATATGGGATCTTCCTTATTGTCCTATACATTTTTAATCATTTAATTCATGCTGCATGTGTCTACCTGGACTAGCACTAAGGATTTCCTAGTACTTTGTTACCTCGTATGTTGTCACCGATGGGGTATTGCATTGGGTAGTATGATGCTAGTGCTCAACTAAAGCCATGATCTTATAACTTGACTAATGAAATATGCAATAAACACTAAAAGATGCTTTTTAGCAACATGGAACAAGGGGGCTAGAGCATTGGGCTATTTTATGGTGCTCTAGATTCCTTTCCCTAAGGACTTATCTGTAAACGAACATCTAGGACTTATAGTATAGCTATGAGGGCTACATGGCTCTGGCTTTAGCTCAGTATGAGGACCTTTTCTAGCTTGTTAGTGGTTACCTTTATGGCGCAAGAGGGCCTCCGACAGGTATGATCTCGGCCTGCCAAGAGGGTGCACTTTGGTTTCTTGGTATTTTGTTAGTCACTCCTTGGAGGGAGGTTCATGCTTATTGATGGGGAAACCTTAGCGGCCCTAACTTGTTAGACGAACCTTTGAAAGACTTTATAGTGAACCCTGCTGACCTTCCTTGGTAGTGGGTCAAGAGGTTGGCCGCCTGAGGCGAAAGGGTAAATCACGACTCAGAGTGAAAGTGTACAACCTCTACAGAGTGTAAAACTGGTATATCAGCCATGCTCATGGTCATGAGCGGCCTTGGTCCCTTACGGAATAGATGAAGAACACGGATGATACCGATGAGAAAGATGCTCACTAATGATTATAGTTTATGCTATTCATTATTCATGTTTACCTAATCATGTGTTTATATGGGCTTGTGAATAAACTTGTTGCTATCCAATTGCTTAAAGGTGACTCATTAAAAGCTAATCGCAGTAAACCAGTGTCAACCTTTTGAGCCTCATGAACCCCATGTTATATTTGTTGAGTACGACATGTACTTACGCTTGCTTTACTTTTTAAATCTTTGGAAAAATCTTGGATGGGTACCAGATTGCTAGTCTGGAGGAGTTAGGCTTGTGATCAACCAGTCAGTTGTCCCTATGGATTAGAGTCTTCACCCAAAGATCAGAGTTGTCTTTCTGCTATTTGCTGTCTAAGGTTATATCCTTTATACTAAGTACGTTATATATTGAGCATTGTCTTTTGATATTACCCTTATTTGTAGCTATATGTGAGATTTGACTTCCTGGACTCACATATGGTGCGTATCTAGTTTTGTTCTTAAAACCGGGTGCTACACATGCATACACTAAACATGACATCCAGTCTTGATGCGGTCACATAGAGTAGGCTTTCAATCATAGACCGATACTACTTTTGATCCATCATATTGCCACTTGCATCACTATCCAAATTGCCATTTGTTCCCATTGGTGTACTAATTGGCTTTGCTTCATTTATGCCAAACTTCTTGAGCATGTCTTTTATGTACTTGCCTTGGCTCACAAATGTTCCATTCTTTATTTGTTTGATTTGAAGACTAAGGAAGTAACTCAACTCTTCGATCATGGACATCTCAAACTCATTAGCCATCATTTTCCCAAACTCTTCACAAAAGTCTTGATTGGTTGATCCAAATATGATGTCATCCACATAGATTTGCAACACAAACAAGTCCTTGCCAATCTTCTTGGTGAAAAGAGTGGTGTCAACATTTCCCATAATGAACCCTATAGAGAGTAGGAAATCCCTCAACCTCTCATACCATGCTCTAGGTGCTTGCTTCAAACCATATAATGCCTTCTTCAACTTGTACACATGGTTGGGCATCTTGTCATCTTCAAAACTAGGCGGTTGCTCAACATATACTTATTTATTGATGTAGCCATTGAGAAATTCACTCTTGACATCCATTTGATAGAGCTTGATGTTGTGGGCATAAGCATAGGCCAACAAGATCCTAATTGCTTCCAATCTTGCAACCGGGGCATATGTTTCTTCAAAGTCAAGACCCTCTACTTGAGGTAACCTTGTGCTACCAATCTTGCTTTGTCCTTATAACTATCCCATCTTGATCTTGCTTGTTGCGAAAGACCCATTTAGTTCCAATCACACTGTGTCGGTGCAGAAAGTGACCAACACGTAAATATTTGTAGTTTTGCTGTATGTTGTGATTGGAGGTGGCCTAGCACTCAATGACACAGGGTTTATACTGGTTCAGGCAACGTGCCCTACGTCCAGTTTGAGTCGGTTGGTGACTTTATTCCTAAGCCCAGGTGCTCGAAATTTGTTGTGGGGTTACAAACGGAAGGGAGAAAGATGGGGGTTATAAGAGGTCCGGTCGGATTCTGGTCTGAAGGGCCAAGAGTGACGGGAGCTCCGCTATGTGCTAAGTGTTCGAGCATGTGCTGTGTATAACTTTAGAGTGTCTAAAGTTACAGAAGGTGAATCAATGTAAGTGAACTGATCGATCTCCTTTAGGGAGAAAGCGCATCCCCTTTTATAGATAAAGGGGATGGCCTTATATGAGAGAGAGAGAGAGTACATATGCTAAGTCTTGTTGCCGACGCCATCCGGTACAAGTTGATTGTAGGTGCCCATAACACTGTTAATGTCAGATGCATGTGGGAGGTTGCGCTGTCTTCTTTCAGCATAGTAGATGTCGATGCCTTCTATACTGTTGATGCTTAGAGGCATGTGAGGGGTTTTACCGTGTTTGCCTGGTAAGGTAAATGTCGGTGCCCACAACACTTTTGATGCCCAGAGGCATGTGGGGGGAGCCTTATCGTGTTTGTCTGGTATGGGAGTTGATGGCGCCTACAACACTATAGGGCAAATGTTGGGGCCCACAACACTGCTTGGGCTCTGATATGCCAGGAAGGTTGCAGGGTACCCTTCTGACATGCCTTGTTGGTACTGTTCTATAGGTGTACAGGGTATGTTCCTTGGTATTGCAGTTGACTTGAGTTCCCTGCCTTACTTTCTCCGTATGTTTCCTGGTCCTTACCGAGAGGGCATCCCCGGTCGGTTGGTCCTAGTCGGCTCATTTTGTGCTTGTCGGAGAGGAGCTGTAAGTAGGGGTTCAGTGCATTCTCGATCGGAGAAATGGGTCGGAGTCAGAAGTGGTGTTTTGGCCAGGCCTTCTAGAGCTAGGTCAGTGTCGGAAGCAAGCGTTGTTCCTCCTTCGTGAGTCCTTCTAGTCGGAGAGGCAGGCCGGCGTCAGAAGCGAGCGCCGTTCCTCCTCGGCTAGGCCTTTCGGTCGGAGATTGGATTATCCTTCTGGCCTGTCGCTTAGGTGTTTGGGCTGGCCCATGAGTTGCATGTTGTTTGCAATGTTGTCTGCTGGGCCGAGCCTTTGTTGGGAAGCCGGTCCATAAGGGACCCCGGGTTTATGAACCCGACAGGAGCCCCGAGCCCCCGGGCGATTCGGGTAGAATTGTCTGGGGGATTTCTATCTTGACGGTGGGTGTAGACCCCGAGCCCCTAGGCGATTCAGGCAGAATCACCTGGGGGGTTATGTCAGCAGGTAGTTTAGGGATCAAGGTAGTTTTCAAGGATCGGGTGAGACGGAGCTCGCGGAACCTAACGTCGGACGTTTTAGGGATCGGGCGAGACGGAGCTCGTGGGTCCTGGCGTCGAGCGCACGCATTGGGCGCAGCTGAGGTAGTTTTTTAGGGATCGGACGAGACGGAGCTCGCGGATCCTAGCATCGGGCACACACGTCGGGCATAGCCGAGGTAGTTTTTTAGGGATCGGGCGAGACAGAGCTCGTGGATCCTGGCGTCGGGCGCACGCATCGGGCGCAGCCGAGGCAGTTTTTAGGGATCGGGCGATACGGAGTCACGGATGCTAGCATCGGGCATAGCCGAGGCAGTTTAGGTGTCTTGAGCCCCTGAGCCCTATTTGGGCTTGATAGGGGTCGGTTGAGTTTTGTGCGTTACCCCATCCGTGGTTTCTCGCAACCGGTGGGGCTGAGCTAACGTTGCTTGCCTCGATGGCTCGGGCTAGAGTGACATGCTCGGTGAGCTCGCTAACGGGTATGATCGAGTGAAATCTAGGTCCGTCGTTCGTGACGGGGTCGGCATAGCCCTCATGTGACATTCCACTACTCCTTAACCTGCAGCCCGGCAGATGCCTAGGTCATTTCGGAGACTGACCTGGGTGGCCCGCTGGCCTCCCCTCGTTGGAGATTCTGTGGGTTTGGCAGAGGTTTAGGATCGAACGAGAAGGTTGAGATGACCTTATCTGCTTTGGGGTAGACTAGGCGAGGGCTGCTCGGGGCTCATCTGTGTTTTCTCCCTTGGCTCTGTTTGACACGAGGCGGCCTCGAGCCTTTCGTGGGTCGGCCTTTGAACCCCGATCGGTTGTTGCTCATGTTGAATGAGGCAACTACCGCTTCATGAGGCAACACGGAGCGTTGTGATGCATTTAACCGCATATGCGATGCCTTAGCCCCCAAGCCCTCGAGTGATTCAGGTAGAATCATATAGGGGGCGTGGGTGTATGGAATGAATGAATGCGTGTATGGATGTATGAATGATTATATAAAGAAATAGTTGGGGTTGGTAACATTACCTTGATGACTCGAGTGACGGGGTTTGAAGAGCTCCAATCAGAAATGTTCGACCAGGATCCATGCTTGTTGTTCAAGACGGAGTTGGCATGGCCCACATGGGGCGTCCCTTTGCTCCTTACCTATCTCTCAGCATTTTCCTAAGCCGTTCGATTGACTTAGGAAGCCCGATGGTCTCTCTTGGGCGGAGATCCCATAGTTGGGCCTTTCCAAGTCCCACCTGGGAAGGCGGAGGGCTGCCTGCGTGTGGTGGTGCTTTGTTTCTTGTGCCTGGTGATGTGGTAGTGGTGGGCCATACCTAGGCCATGTCCTGTCTGACCAGGCACCGTTTTGTCTGGTAGGGTGCGTCCCATCGGTCAGGGTGCGTCCCATCGGTTAGGGCGCATCCCGTCATTTCCCATCCGCATTGAATGGGGGAAGGGAGAGGGTTTTTCACCCCAATCCTTTGCCCTTCTTCAACTGCTGCATCTTCTCCTTAAATAGGGGAAGGGATAGGGAAAGGAGAACTCACAGACCCGTTTGTGATATCAGGGCATGATGTCGAGCAGGAGGTCATCCAGCGTAGATGAGGTGTTGCTGGCCGCCTTCGTCGAGAAGGGGTTGCTTTTGTCGAAGGAGGTGGCGTACTAGAGGGTACTGCATGTCGCCAGCTTCATCACCGTCTGCGAGGCTTTCGTCAGGATGGAGTCACACATGGACTCCTTCCGGCGAGTCGTCTCCAGGCGAGCCTTGTCAGAGAGGAAGATGCTCGGGACTGCGCTGGTGGGAGGTTTCGCCCTTGCAGCTGCTCTGGTTGGCCAGTTCATAAAGTTTGATGAGATATCTTCTAGCCACGGTGAGCATACCTCGACAGGCAGCATCCCTACCCAGGAGCTGCCTTGACTACATGAGAAGGTCAGGAGCTCCATGATCTTCTGCTGAGCATCTATGGGTGCGAAGCCCTTGATGTACCCGTTGCGCTTGCCAAAGTCGAGGGAGCAGAACCAGGCGGGGCCCTTGAGGTACCCGTTGCGCTCACCAAAGTCGAGGGAGTGGAACCGGGCAGGGCCCTTGCGGTGGTGCTTATGTCCAATGGCGTGTGCCGTGGCCTCTCGTTTGGCATCAGCCGATGCCGCCGAGCGGCCACAGTAGTATTCGGAGTAGAAGTAGTTAGCAAATGTAATCGTTAAGTTCATGGGGGAGCTGGTAAGAACCCGCTAGGGTGAATCCTAATCTTAAAATGAGAGAAGGTGGATAACTCGATTTGGGGATGGAGATGACGTTCATGGCCCGACTACAGCCTTCCAAGCTATGCCTTAGCAACCGATACACCACCTCCAACGGCCGTCGCGATCTTGTGGAGCACGATCAACCAAACCACTACGGTAATTCCTGCAAGCAATCGAGGAACAAGCAAGAACAAGTAGAACAAGCAACCTAATTGCAAATATGGAGATGAAAAACCAATCTGAACTCACAAAGTTGGGGTTCTAAATCAAGTAGAACGGATAGTCTAGTCAACACACGCGTCTACAAGGAAGTAGCAATGGCTAAACTTTCAATAAAACAAAACCCAACTGTTCTTGGTGGTGGCTAAGGGGTATATGAAGGTGGAAGGACGACCACTAGGGTGTTGGGGTCGTGCTCCAACCCTAGGACGCGTCCCTAATGGACCCGACTTAATACACGGCCCATTGGACCAAACTAAGGCGACGCAGCACCTTTGGATAGAAAACCTCTCGGTAGTAATTCGGTCATTGCGTCTGCCTCATAACAGATATGGACTTGATTCTAGATCCATGTGAAAATAGACTTCATAAGGATTCCATGAAGTTCTTGAATGCCCCAATCCGAGTCCGTATGCGACCGTGGTGAACATCACAAGTTGGAGCTCTCCTGGAGTCCGAATCCAGCCCCAAAACGTGTTGGATTTGATCTCTTTCTTTCCTTGGGCCAAAAGTGATGTGGTGTCCAGGTGGAGGATGTTGGGAATACTTGTACTTGGCCCCCAATCAACTTCTTTGGTCCTCCATGCCTTCCATGTGTCTTTAACACTCTTTTTGATCCATGTATGTATTTCTGAAAATGACAATGAACACACATCATGGTGTAGCATCAATTCATCAAATGTATCAAATACAATCATGGTAAAGGGTTGTTTCACCTGTGAATCAAAAGTTGCTAATGTGGTTGTATCTGGGCAGGTGATGTCCTCATCATTCTCCCCTTCTTGGCTACAAGTCGTCCTCGACTTGCTCCAATGGCATTCAAAAGTGCTTGCTTTGATGTTGGAACATAGAGAGATGGCTATGCTGCACGGCCACAACCAGCAATGCTCCCTTTCTTCAGGATTACCCTGTTGCATATGGGAAAAACTAGGAAAACTTTGCAAGACATTGTTAGTGTTAGTGCAGTGCCCTATTCGTTCATGGTATTGTAGCCCAAAAGGATATTTCAGATTAGAGGAAATATAAACTTTATACACCAAATATTCTCCTTTGCTGTCGTATTTGCCAATTGCATAAAGCGAACAATAATTAAAACTTGGCAAACCAGAATCAAATTTAAGTTTCTCTTTTGGACAATTTAGATTACATAGAATATCAAATTCAATATAACCCAAAGTATTTAATGAGGACAACAAATTCAGTTCATCTTGTGCACAAGTAATAGGATAACAAATCTTTTCTTCAGCACATTTGTATGGTTCCAAGCCAAAAGTATCACACTTATTCGCTACTTGTGGCATAGGAGTAAAGGAATTATTAGCACATAAGTCCTCTTTATCACAAGGAACAACAAGTAATTCATTTTGTGACAAAGGAAAATCAACAGTGGGTTCCACTATTTGTTGCTCTTCATTAGCGTGCAGAGTGGACAAATTTTGGACATTATGGGTCACATCATTCTTGCAAGTATTCACAGATAATAGACTCTCCTTTTCAACATTGAGAGCAAGACAAAACAATTGACCAATATGTATGTATGCTTTACTAATTAACAAGGTTCGAATTTCAGAATTGAGCCCTCTCATGAACCTACTCATAACATCTTCCATGCATTCATCTAATCCACCAAACATGATGCAAATCTTAAAATCATGGTAGTATTCTTTTACAGTCCTACTATCTTAATTAAAGTTGTCTAATTTTGCAAGCAAATATTCAGCATAATATGCAGGAACAAATGCATCTCTAAAAAGAAATTTGAAGTCTTCCCAAGATTCTGGAACTTTGTTTTGCCTACAAATGTGTTTCCATTCTAGCAAAGCATATTCAATCAAAACATTAGAGGCAATACAAATCTTTTGTTTCTCGGATAGGTCATGCTCATCAAATTCATTATCTACTTTTAGCTCCCAATCAATGTAAGCTTGAGGATCAAACTTACCATCATATAACGACAAGTGTTGAATGACATCCTGAATATGAGGGTCTAGTTTCAACAGCTCAAAAATCTCCGTATCACCTGCCATGATTAGTAGAAAACATGAAACACAAAAATAATATGTATCCTCCTATCAACTACTAGGATGTGTCGGTTGTAATTCTCTCAAACTCAACTTGTTAAAACAAGCCCTTACAAGTTCTTACCAAGCCAAACAGGAGGTGACGGCAACCAACAAGTCTACAACTATGGAGCGAAGTGTATCGGTGCTGCAGCAACAAAACAAACTGTCAAGCTATAGTCAAATATGTGGAGTTATAGGTGGGCTAAAGCAAGGAAGTACTAGAACCGCGTTAGTTGCAAGCAAATTGAACAAATGCTCAACGACGTTATTGTGTTGGTCCTAGGCTAGTACATGCTAGAGACGCGAGCCTAGACACAAATGAAGTCACTAAGCTACAGCAAAGAAGGATCCCAAGGAGAGGAATAACAACAAAAGAAAAACCCTTCTCTTCTTCTTTCTCTTTCTCTTTCTTTCTTTCTTTCTTTCTTCCTTCCTGTCTTTCTTTTCTTTCTTTTTGTCTTTCTTTTCTTTCTTTTTCTTTCAAGTAGCACAAAGCTGAAATTTTGCAACAAGAGATAACAAGCTACTTATAGCAATTAAATGTTTCATTGGAAAGGGTGATTCAGTAGCAAAGTCAAACAAGTGGTTGTTTTGCAAAACCAGGAGATGTGCAAATCTCCAGGGCGATTACGAAGCGCTCAAAATGAATTTGGGACCAAGGTCAGATCCGTTGGAAAGAGCACATGTTAAGGTTTCCAGATTATATTTAAACTCCTTATTCGGACTCCTGACAGAGGAAATATAGTGCCTTTTCTTTTTAGGATAAAACAGGACTCCGAATCGAATTCTATTTTGAACTTGTTGGATTTCCCTTTTGGAGATGGAAGTATGGACGTGGATGAAACCTCCAAGGATGTGGCTAGGGTAATGGTGGTAAACAAAACAAAGGAATTTGGAAATCCACTCTGATTCGTGGAGAGAAATAAATAAACTCAAATCTGCGATGGTGACATAAACGTGACTAGAACTCGAAACTCTAAACGACTAGACGCTAAGACCAGCAACTTGACACGACGATGCAACCATTCATTCAATAATCCCTAACTAAGCATAATAGTATTAAGCTCAAAGGGTTTATAGGATTGTGGGTAAACTAATCTACTATTTTTTTGGCTTTTCTAGACTATAGGAAAAATAAAAAAAAAAGAAGGATTCGAAGTCTCTCACCGATAAACCTTACTCTAATACCAACTGATGAGGACATGCCTACGATGTCCAATATTTGCCCAATCTTTCACGGTGTCAAAATATCAAGAAGCCAAATAATCTGAATTTCTGCAAGACCAAGTAGTTTCTAGCAGCGACAAGTAATCGAGTGCTAATCACAAATCAATATTTGTCTGATCGCAGCAAACAACACCAACAGAATTAACTGGCTATACCACCGGCACTAATTAATCTCAAAATTTTCTCAAGTGGTTCACGTACAGTAGGTTCAAAAGGAACAGACTAGTAGCAACAATAGCAGAGATATAATAATACTATAAAGATTTGCTCTCGGCCAATATCAGCTCACTCTGTAGTAGATGTATATCTCACGATAGGATCAATCAATGAGAAAGTTCTCACGCCAAAGTATATTGACCAAACAAGATAATCCAGATTGATGAAATAGTTCTGTTTAATCAACCAAACTCAGACAGTACCAGCAATAATAGAATGATGGTTGGATTCAGCTTACAATAAGATGTAATCCAAACCCTAGCAATGTTCTTCCACCCGTGGCTCCGAGAGACACGATCAGAAGACGGGGATTCCGCTGGAATCCAGGATGGACAAAGCTTGCTCGTACACAATTCTCAATCCAGATGGATCGGTAAGGTAGATGAGAGGAGACATCCTCTCGCTGTTCGTAGGAGAAACCCTAGACGAAACACTCACCAAAAATAAAATCCAATCTATCCAATACACGGCTGATTAGCAGCCCTTTATACGCACGCAGGCGCACGACTCTGACACGTGAACCAGGACACCAAAATAAAGAGACGCCACATGCACCTAACCGGACGCCTGGTTCCAAAGCCATATGTTGAAAGAAATACTAAACAATGCGGCTACTTAGCTAGTTACCATAAACTCTATTTTAATTAAGCAAATAAATGCATCACGTGCTTAGGTTGGACAGCCCAAGTCCATGGCGTGCTCAGGTTGGACTGCCCTTCATATCTCCACATCTAGATATTTGATATGACCCACGCCTCTCCAATTATTTCTCCACAGCCATAACAATTCAAGTGATATCAACCTGTATGGAGCCGATAAATATATTGTTTCTTGGCTTCATATTTTGCGCTTTCTTGAATGTCACACCGCCAAAGATGATATTTGAAGATAGGCCACCAGTAGTAAATTTCTCCATATTTGTGATCTGTTTCTCATTAAAAATGACAGCTCCAAATTTAAGACCAGAGGATTTCAAAGAATTATTGGCAGCTATATTTAAATTAATGCTAGAATTATCTGCATGAATATTTTGTGGATCCATGGGCTCATCATCCTCCCTTTCTTTAAACAAAGCCATCCTCAGCTTTGGCTCAATCCTAGCATCTTCCTTCATCTGATCATCATCAGCGTCATTATCTTTAGACTTACATTGGGTAGCAACAAGCATGTTTCGTCCATTGCCCTTCACGTCAGTAACATGAGAAACGTCATGATACAAGACAGGCTTTCCCTCTAATATTTCCTTGAATGAACCATTATTAATTGAAACATCAGTCAAGTCACTCTTGGTTGCAACTAGCATGTGTTCTCGGCCAATCAAAGTCACATTATTTGAAACATGGTCATAAGTACTAGCATATGCAATCTTGGGAATAGAATCCTTGCTTGAGCTCTCACAAGCAATAATTTGAGAAGTCACTGTCACATCATTCTCGCCCTCTTGAAGCAAAGCCGTCCTCGGCTTTGGGGTAACTTTAGCAACCTTTTTCTTCACTTTTGAAGTAGCAAATACCTCAGCCTTAATAGCACTCTCAAGCAATTGTTTGAGAACATGACAAACTCCCTTGTGCGCAAATGAATAATTATTGGAACGACCGGTATGAGTAGCATCAAGATCAAACTGCCATGGCTGACCTAATAATAAATGACAAACACTCATCTTTACAACATCACAGTCAACTGTATCCACATAATTTCCAATAGCAAATTTAACTCGCACCTTGTGAGTAATTTTGAGTGTACCACTTTGGTTCATCCATTGGATATAACGCGGCATTGGGAGCCTCTGTGTTGATAGAGACAAAGCATGCACAAGATCTGAACTAATAGCATTTGTGAAACTACCACCATCAATAATTAGCTTGCATACCTTATCATGGATTGTGCATTCTGACTTAAATATATTAGAGCCTTTCCCCTTCACATTACTAGCAGTACCATCCTGCTTGACTTCTTGAGCCAGCATAGATAAACCACTTGCTGCATCATCAACAATATCAATTGATGGCTCTATAGGAGAATAAAAGGAAGAGTCCATAGCTTGCTGTTCTGGTGTGGAAAAAAATTCAGCACTCACGCTTATATCTCTCTCTTGCACAATTAACTCCTCTTTAGGTTCAGTTATGTTTTCTTTTGTAGCAGACACCATTTTGTTTTCCTGAATATGAGGAATAATATCAGTAACATGAGCACATTTCTTCTTGGGCTGCTTGGCAACAGAAAATGCAGAAGCAATAGTAGTCTCCGACTTTTTGTCAACATATTGACTTTCCTTTGCTGCCACACACTTTTTCTTAGGACCAAGAGAACGGCGAGCACAAGCAGATAACTTGTCACCATAATTATTGTGATTGGTAGCTTGCTGTAATTTAGCGGAAGAAACAAATTCAGCATGCATAGACTTGCCATAACTAACACCAGAACCCAGCTTCATCTCATAAGAATTAATATCACCGACTGGTCGGTTAAAAGCAGGAAGGTACTCATCTCCAGCAATAGAATCAGCCCATGATGAGCGCATATTTGCCTTAGTGCCTTGGGGATTTTGTGCATGTGCAGTAGCTACCTTCTTTGACTCAAGAGAACGAAATCGGCGTCGAAGCACAGCTTTCATATCGCTCCACGTCCAACAAGGAATTTTTTTGTCCCAGCGATCCCACCAATGTAAAATATCATTAGCCATTGTCTCTTCTGCATAAAACATCTTTAGGGCCGATGCAAGTCCACGACCCCAGAAGAAATCTTCCATATGTTCTTCCCAATCATATTACTCCTTGAGACGTGTTGCTAGAGATAACTTTGGCAAAAGATGAACTTTCTTGAGCAATTTCAAATCAGCCATTGAAAAAATATATCCAAATGCACCATGAGCAACCCAGAAGCTGATACCAAATATGGAGATGAAAAACCAATCTGAACTCACAAAGTTGGGGTTCTGAATCAAGTAGAACGGATGGTCTAGTCAACACACGCGTCTACAAGGAAGTAGCAATGGCTAAACTTTCAATAAAACAAAACCCAACTGTTCTTGGTGGCGGCTAAGGGGTATATGAAGGTGGAAGGATGACCACCAGGGTGTTGGGGTCATGCTCCAACCCTATGACGCGTCCCTAATGGATCTGACTTGATACACGGCCCATTGGACCAAACTAAGGCGACACAGCACCTTTGGACAGAAAACCTCTCGGTAGTAATTTGGTCATTGCGGCCTCCTCAAAACAGATATGTACTTGATTCCAGATCCTTGTGAAAATAGACTTCATAAGGATTCCATGAAGTACTTGAACACCCCAATCCGAGTCCATATGCGACCGTGGTGAACATCACAAGTTGAAGCTGTCCTAGAATCCAAATCCAGCCCCAAAACATGTTGTATTTGATCTCTTTCTTTCCTTGGGCCAAAAGTGATGTGGTGTCCAGGTGGAGGATGTTGGGAATACTTGTACTTGGCCCCCAATCAACTTCTTTGTTCCTCCATGCCTTCCATGTGTCTTTAACACTCTTTTTGATCCATGTATGTATTTCTGAAAATGACAATGAACACACATCATGGTGTAGCATCAATTCATCAAATGTATCAAATACAATCATGGTAAAGGATTGTTTCACTTGTGAATCAAAAGTTGCTAATGTGGTTGTATCCGGGCAAGTGATGTCCTCATCAGGAGCCCTCGTGTGAACTGTTTAGTCTCAATGAATACATTAGTTCTGTTTTGCGATAGAATCACTATCCGTTCCGTGTTTTTTATCCTAGCATAGCTTTATTTTTATCCTTTCTTTTTCGCACCTGACCATTCATTCTGTAGGCTAGAGCTTTTAAGAACCCGGGCATGGCCCGCGAGGATCGGCTGCTCGTAGCCGTAGGTCATGGCGGGGTGCGCTCGGTCAGGAGTAAAAACAAAGTCACGTAGGGTAATCGAAGGAATGGAATGCGCTTTCATTTGGGCAAAAAGTTTTTACCATGTGATAGTAAAAAGAGAGGTAGTATTTAGTATTATACCCTCATGGAGCCCCCGAGTGACCCAGGCTGAAAGTGTTCGGGCTAGGGTGCTTTATAGGAGCAAGTGTTTGAATAAAAGCGGTAAGACCGAATTTAGGGGAAAAACAACGTAGCTGTTCAATGTTCCAAGTGTTGCTAAGAATGTTGCCGTTGTCATCCTTCAGTCGGTAGGTGCCCAGCCGGATCACTTCGGTCACCGTATAGGGTCCTTCCCATGGTGGAGAGAGTTTGTGTTTCTCCTTCGTTGATTGGGTCCTCCGAAGCACAAGATCACCGACTTCGAGGATCCCCCCTGATCTATGGAGAGTTTGCTGGTAGTGAGCGGAGTGGATGACGGTCAGCTCGCAGGCCTCCTCGAGCAGGTCGTCTGCATCTTGCTGAGCCTCCGTGGCTTGGTCGCGGTCGAAAACCTTCACTCTTGGGGCACCGTGGTCGAGGTCGGAGGGCAGCACTGCTTCAGCTCTGTTGGCTAGGAAGAAGGGTGTGAACCCTGTGGATCGGCTCGAGGTCGTTCTCAGGCTCCAGAGGATCGCTGGGACCTCTGCAACCCATCACCCAGCGTACTTGTTGAGTCGGTCGAAGATGCGTGGCTTAAGTCCTTGGAGGACCGTGCTGTTGGCATGCTCGACCTGACCATTAGTACATGGGTGTCCGACCGAGGTCTAGTGAATCCTGATGCCATATCCATCAATAAAGTCCAGGAACTTCTTGCCGGTGAAGTTAGTCCCATGGTCAGTGATGATGCAGTTAGGAATGCCGAACCGGTAGATGATGTCAAGGAAGAATTTGACCGCCTCTTCCGAGCGAATGTTGGTGATGGGCTTAGCCTCTATCCATATGGTGAACTTGTCGACCGCTATGAGCAGGTGAGTGAAGCCACCCGGGCCCTTTTTTAGGGGTCCTACCATGTCGGGGCCCCAGACCGCAAATGGCCAGGTGATGGGGACGGTTTGAAGCTCCTATGCCGACAAATGAGTTTGCCGAGCGTAGAATTGGCATCCCTCACACCTGCGGATGACCTCCTCTACATCTCATAGTGTGGTGGACCAGTAAAAACCATATCAAAAGGCTTTTTTGACTGGTGACCTTGGGGCCACGTGATGTCCGTAGATCCTGGCATGGACCTTGAGGAGGAGCTGCTTCCCTTGGTTGGTAGGGATGAACTTCATGAGCACCCCCAATGGACTCCATTTGTAGAGTTCGTCACCAAGCGCGACGAAGGTCTTGGCGCGTTGACCGATCCATCGGGCTTCAGTCCTTTCAGGTGGAAGACGCTCCTCGAGGAGGTAGGAGTAGTGGTGTTCGCTAGTTGGTTTGATCGAGTGCCAACACGGCGACGTCAGTGGGTGATGTCGTCACGGAGGCACTGGGGTCGGAGGCCCCGAGCACCGGCTTGGCGTCGGGGTCGGGGCCCTCGGGCACTGGCTTGGCGTCGGGGTGTGTCTGGATCAGACCTTCCAAGATGCGGGTAGATGGCTCATGGAGATCGTTGATGAAGATCCCGCTTGGAGATAGATCCCACCTGGGGGCCAATTTTGCGAGAAAATAAGCGGCATCGTTGTCCTTTCGGGGGACGTGATGCAGCTCGATACCCTGGAATTTGTCCTCGAGCTTGCACACCTCCTGACAGTATGCTGCCATGAGGGGGCTTTTGTAGGAGGACTCCTTCATGACTTGGTAAACGACCAACTCCAAGTCGCCCTAGATGTAGAGTCACATAGCGCCGAGCTCAATGGCAATGCGCAGCCCGTTGATGAGGGCCTCGTATTCCGCGGCATTGTTTGAGGCCGAGAAATGGAGGTGGATGGCATAGAGGAGCCTACTCCTATCCGAGGAGATCAGAACCACTCCAGTCCCTGAGACAAGCGCCATTATAGACCCATCGAAGTACATTGTCCAATACTTGTGGGTGACGTCCGAGGTCGGTAGCTGCACCTCCGTCCATTCGATGACAAAATCCATGAGAGCCTAAGATTTAATAGCGGTACGGGGGATATACCTGATGTTGTGGCCCATGAGTTCGAGTGCCCACTTGGAGATTCATCCCGCGGCGTCGTGGTTGCGGATGATGTCCCCGAGCAGGTAAGAAGTGACAACCGTGACTTCATGGTCGGTGAAGTAGTGCATGAGCTTCTGGGTCACCATTAGCATGTCATATAGAGGTTCTACACCTGGGGGTACTAGACCTTGGGGTCGGTGAGTACCTCCCTGATGAAGTATACGAGCTACTAGACCTTAAGGTGGTGTCTCGGCTCCTCCCTTTCGACGACCAGGGCGGCGCTCACCACATGGTTGCTTGCCGCAATGTAGAGGAGGAGGGGTTCTCCCCGTTTGGGAGCAATGAGGATTGGGGCCAATGTCAGGGATGCTTTGAGGCTCTCCAAAGCCTACTGAGCTTCCTCAGTCTAGACAAAGGCATCCGTCTTTTTGAGGAGCTTGTAGAGTGGCATCCCCCATTTGCCGAGCTAGGAGATGAATCAGCTCAGGGCAGCCAGATAGCCGGTGAGCCTTTGCATGGCCTTGACATTGCATATAGGGCCCATGTTGGAGATGGCCGTGATCTTTTCGGGGTTGGCCTCGATGCCGCGCTCAGACACAATGTATCCTAGCAGCTTCCTATTTGGAACCCCAAAAACACATTTCTCGGGATTCAATCTGATGTTGAACCTTCAGAGGTTCACGAACGTTGCGGCCAAGTTTGCGATCAGGTCACAAGCTTGAGCTGTTTTGACCACTATGTCATCAACATAGACGGCGATTGTTGGTTTTGGCCGCTCGGCTTGATCAGGCTGATCGAGCGGGTCGATTTGGTCGGCGAAGCATTGCTGCATGCACCTTTGGTAGGTGGCACCAGCGTTCTTTAGGCCTAAAGGCATGGTTACGTTGCAGTTCGAACCATATAGGGTGATGAACGAGGTTGCGAGCTGATCAGATACTTTCATCGTGATCTAGTGATAGCCCGAGTAGGCATCCAGAACGGAGAGGATCTCGCAACCCTAGTGATAGCGCGGCAAAGGAAAGTGATCCTTTGGACATGCTTTGTTGAGGCCAGTATAATCAATGCATATTCTCCATTTTTTGGTCTTCTTTTTAACAAGAACGGGATTGGCAAGCCAGTAGGAGTGGAATACCTCTCTGATGAATCCGGCTGCCAGGAGTTTGGCGATCTCTTTGCCTATGGCCCTGCGCCTCTCGTCGTTGAAGCGGCACAGGTGTTGTTTAGCGGGCTTTGAGCCTAGGATGAGGCGCAGTGCGGGCTCGGTGATGTCCCGCGGTATGCCTGGCATGTGAGATGGCTTCCATGCGAAGACATCATGATTGGCATGCAGGAAGTCAATGAGCTCACATTCCTATTTGGCCGAGAGCTGGGTCCTGATCCGCACCATCTTGGTTGGGTTAGTGGGGTCGATCCCCACCGCCTTGGTTTCCTCGGGTGGATAGAAGGCCATCGAGGAGGTTGGTTTGTTATAGTCCAGGACTGCTAGGGTCGACGACTCCCTGAGCTACAGGAGCTCAGACAAGTTGATGACCGTGGTGGCGAGCTCAAAATGCTCGCAATTGCACATGAAGGCGTGCGAGAAGGCGCTGCCCACGGTGATGACGTCATTCGGTCCTGACATCTTCAGCTTGAGGTTGGTGTAGTTGGGGATCACCATGAATTTGGCGTAGCATGGCCGCCCCAAGATGGCGTGGTAGGACCCTGGGAAGTCCACCACTTCAAAGGTGAGGACCTCTGAGCGGAAGTTGGCTCGGTTGCCAAACATGATGGGCAGGTCGATCTGCCCGAGCGGGTATGCCTGCGCTCCTAGGATCACCCCGTGGAAGGGAGAGCCCGCTGGGCAGAGTTCTGTCCGGGGGATGTGCATGGCGTCGAGGGTGTCGATGTAGAGGATGTTGAGCCCGCTACCTCTGTCCATCAGCACCTTGGTGAGGTGCTTCTTACGGATGATGGGGTTGATGACGAGCGGGTAGCATCCTGGTCTCGTGATGTGGGAGGGATGGTCTCTCTAATCGAAGGTGATCAGAGATTTTGACCAGCTAAGGAAGGAGGGGACGGCCATCTCGGCGACGCATGCCTCCCTGTAGCGTACCTTGTGCTAGCGCTTGGAGCAGATGGCATCGGATCCACCAAAGATCATGATGCATTCCTCGGGGTCGGGGAAGCCATCCCTGTCCTTGACTGCCATGCCTCCTTTCTTGGCTACCGCCTCTTTGCCGTCTCCTTCTTTCGGCCCGCCGGCCTATCGCAGGAAATGTTTGAGGAGCTCATAGTCCTTGTAGAGGTGTTTGACGGGGTAGGCGTGGTTGGTGCACGGGCTATCCATGAGCTTGTTGAAGTGGTCAGATAGGCCCTACTGGGGCTGCTTACCCATGCGATCAGCTGCGGCGACCAACACGGTGTTGTCCGGTTGGCGCTGATCCTTTTCGTTCTTCTTGCCCCTCTATGTGGAGGGGCCCTCATCTTGGTCCACATGCTTGGCCTTGCCTTTGCCTCAGCCTTTGTTGAAGACCGCTCCGACCGCCTCCTCACTGGAGGCATGGTTAGTGGCAATGTCGAGCAAGTCGCGGGTGGTACGAGGCTTCAGGCAGCCAAGCTTGTGGATCAGGGACAAGTAGGTTGTCCCAGAGAGGAATGCACTGATGACATCCGTGTCGATGACATCAAGGAGGGAGTTGCATCATTGGGAGAACCTATGGATGTAATCCTATAGGGACTCACTAGGCTCCTGCTGGTAGCTCTTGAGGTCCTAGGAGTTACCAGGGTGGACATACGTCCCCTGGAAATTTCTAACGAAGACCCTCTTGAGGTCCGCCCAGTCGCGGATGCTGTCGTGTGGGAGGAATTCAAGCCATGCCCGAATATGTTCCCCCATGTAGATGGGGAGATATTGAATGATGAAATGGTCATCATCCACCCCTTCGGCTCAGTAGGTGAGCCAGAAATCTTCAAGCCAAATATTGGGGTTCGTCTCCCCGGTGTACTTGACAATGTTGGTGGGCGGTCGGAAGCGCTGTGGGAACAGTGCTCTCCGGATACGCTGGCCAAAGGCCTATGGTCCCAGGCCATCTGGGCTGGGACTCTGGTCGTCTGCCTGACAACCATGCCTGGGGCGCATTTCACCGCTCCTCTTGATGGTCCGGCCGTGGCCTGTGTCGCCTGTCCTCAATGCCACCCGAAGGACATTATCATCATATCAGGCCTGATGCCAGTTGCTGATGATGTTGCGAGCGTCTTGGTGTAGACCGAGCCATTCACGTACCAGTGGTCGGTGTGGAGCAGGCGCCAGGTCGGACCACAGCGCAGCCGTGGCCTCCCGAGCCACACTTGGCGGCTGTAGCAGTGAGCGGATGGAGCGATCTGTCTGGTGCATCCCCACTCCCCCAATGGGGAGAGAGGGCACGAGTCGGAGTCATGATGTGGAGCTTTCCGCTTGTTGAATGGCGGTGGCTTCTACCAACGCCCGAAGGTTCTGGTAGACCGCCCGCTCCTGGGGGTCGACGGGCTCGGGAACACCGCGCAGAAGCATTACCGTAGCGGCGATGTTCTGGTAAAGCATTGCCGTAGATCGCCGTTCCCATGAATTTGGATGTGAGAGGGGGCGGCGCCAGCCTCCTTCGGAGCCCCCAGGCATATGCATCCACAGGGGGCGCGAGGCCATAGGGGAACCAGTCGTACAGTGTTTGCGGTGTGGACAATATGGTCACTCTGGATAATCAGCGGGAGATAGTAAATAGAGAGTAAATAATAGTATGCTCATTACTCACAGCGGGGTTTGAGCAGAGAGTTTGCTTGGAATGAAGCGCAGGTGCCTCGTTGTTGAAGTCATCGTGTGTCCCAGAGCCGATGGAGGGCGCGCCTCCGACGGGCACTGGAACAAGTGCCTCCTCGTGGAGGTTTAGTATGCTGGGTCGGTCGGTGATGAAGTCCAGGCTTCCGAAGAGGAAGGCCTGGGATGGCTCGAAGACAGGCGGACCCCACATCCCCATAGGTGGGAGTGCGGGAAACTCTAGTGAGCCAAAGTGAGTCATATCGCTTGAGCCCACCATGGCGAAGGTGGCGAAAAAGTGGGCCATCCGATGAAAAAATGTTGAACGTGCAACGTCTTCCCCACGGACGGCGCCAACTGTCGGTGCAGAAAGTGACCAACACGTAAATATTTGTAGTTTTGCTGTACGTTGTGATCGAAGGTGGCCTAGCACTCAATGACACAAGGTTTATACTGGTTCAGGCAACGTGCCCTACGTCTAGTTTGAGTCGGTCGGTGACTTTATTCCTAAGCCCAGGTGCTCGAAGTTTGCTGTGGGGTTACAAATGGAAGGGAGAAAGATGGGGGGTACAAGAGGTCCGGTCGGACTCTGGTCTGAAGGGCCAAAAGTGACGGGAGATCTGCTATTGTGGCAAAACCTCCTAAATTATAGGGCCCACATGCACCTGTCACTGTCCAACGACATTTGACATCTATGCATATATTCCCGGTAACTTAAGAAGACTGTCGGGTGTCCTCGGGGAACCCTGAATCATCCACAATTTCTGAACAGGATCCCATTACAGAGTCATTGCAGTATACAACAGTTTATAAAAATATATACATGAGTGTAAAGATTAGCGGAAGACTTATAATAACATAGTTTACAAACCATTTGTTTCAAACCATACAACTAAGTTCGATAAATAAAACAAACCAAAGTAGTGGAGTGGCATTATAACATAGTACAAACACACAAAAGGATTGCCCTGCCCAAGGGCCACACGTTTACTTATCGTCATCGCACTGAACAACAGTCATGCAGCACGATCCAAAACAGACCTGCTTATGAGCCTCACCTGTAACAAGGGTCAACGAACCCTGAGTACAAAAGTACTCAACAAGACTTAACCGAAATAAGAATTCATAGAACGCAGGAATGCAGGCTCATGGTATTCTAGGTATGGCTTTAGCAATAATCAAAGTTCTTTGTGTAAAAGCTCTTTAACAAAATTCTTTATATCAACATTTAAAACTTCATAAGATCATATACAAAGCTGACACGATCCGCATTGAGATCATGAAACTTCGTATCCAACACTTTCTCAAACCATCCTCAAGTTCCAATTATTTACTACGATGATGAACAGAGAAGTGAGTCTCCATAATCGAGGAGCAACGACGATTCGAACCGATTAAACCCAGCTGGGAATTCTAGACCACACGACATATGCAGGTCCCCGACCTACATATACCAACTTACCCTCGGATCCTCTAAACAAGAACGGGTCCGCGCCACCCGAGAATACAGTACCCCACCAATCCAGCCCATTGCCACATGGGTACACGCTATTCCCAGCTATGAACGGACGATAATCGACACATAACCTCAGGGTCTCATCTTTCTTTTTCACAAAATTTGCCGGGGTATCCCCAAGGTGATGAACTAGGTTGGATAAACCCCTTATCAATCAATTCTTGCAACTGAGTCTTCAACTCGGCTAACTCCTTGGGTGGCATCCAATAAGCTCTCCGAGAAATCGGAGCTGTTCCTGGTTTTAACTCTATGTTAAACTAGACATCCCTATCAGGTGGTAGACCGGGTAAATCTTTAGAAAACACATCAGGAAATTCACACACTACCAGGATATCTCTAATCTCTTTGACGGCAGTTGCACAAACTTTGCCCACTGATCTTCTTAAGGTTGGAAGTTGGATGAGAAGTTGAGAATGACTATCTGACAAACACACCCTGATTGTTCTATTCAAAGCATCTATAATAGCCTTATGCTGATACATCCAATTCATTCCCAAGATTACATCTATATCCTGATCCTTTAGGATAATCATGGTAGTGGGAAAAATATGCCCACCCAGGTTTATGGGTACCTGGTATACCATTTCCTTAGTACACTGACGTCCCCTGGGCGACTGTATAAAGAAATTTTCCTTTGTTCCCCCAATTGAAATTTCATGCTTTACCATAAATGTTCTATTCATGAATGAATGAGATGCACCTGAATCAAAAAGTATAACTGCAGGAAGATTGGCGACAGGAAACATACCCATCATCACTTGCTCCCCTTCCAGAATTTCCCCAGCTTGAATATAGAACACCCGTCCTGTCTTCCTTTCATCTTTGCCTTTCTGAGCATTCTGATTGTTATTCTTGTTCTGTGCCTGACCCTGTTGTTGATTTACAGGGGCCTTCTGATAATTTGGATTAGACTGCCTTGGATACGAACATTCCCTCGAGAAATGACCAGGCTTGCCACAATTGAAACAGGGATACTTATGACCCTGGGGTGTTGGAGCAGAAACCCCAGAAGCATTTGTCGGTTGTGGATTCTGATAAGTTGTAGTAGGGCGGACATTTGATTGCTGACTGGCTTGAAACTGCGGCGGACGATTATGATTTACTGGATGATAAATCACCCTCTGCCTCTTTTGATTTCCCCCAAAAGATCCAGATGGCATACTCTTTTTCTTCTTGAGCTCCTTATACTGTCGATACTTTGCCTCTGAAGCATTGACAATATTCACTGCCTCATGATAAGTGACATTGGTACAAGTTGTCATCATAGTCTGCAATTTGGTATTCAGACTTCTAATGAACCATTTCTTTTTCTTGGCATCGGTGTTGACATGTTCTGTTGCATATTGGGACAAGTGATTGAATCTTCCTATATACTGCATAACCGTTTGATCTCCTTGCTTCAAAGCAAGGAATTCATCTAGCTTCATAGCCATAACTCCCTCCGGGATATAATGGGCTCTGAAAGCAGTACGAAACTCTATCCAAGTTAATGGAACACCTGTGGGTTGCATGGCCATAAGATTTGCATACCAAGCTCCGGCTGCACCTCTAAGTTGCTGGGTAGCCAAGACTGGTTTCTGAAACTCTATGCATGGAATAAGATCAAATTTCTGCTCCATGGTTCGAAGCCAATCGTCAGCCTCTAGTGGTTCATCTGCCTTGGTGAACACCGGTGGTCTTGTGTCTGTAAAATCAACATATGTAGCCTCCTGCCTGTTATGATGGCGACCACGGTTTCCTTGCATCTGATTCTGATTACTTTGAGCTATCTCATGAAGCAAACGAGAATTTTCAACCGTCACATTGACAAGTGTGGCTATAGCATCAGTCAGATTGTTGGAACTAGTGGTGGATCTGGAATACCGTTCTCATCTTGTGAAGTACCAGGAATATACAAACCCCGCGTACGACGCATCTGTTCATAACAAACCAAACTTTACTCAAAAGTATTTATTGAATTGCAACAAAAGCTTACTCCAGACACATTACATAGGGTTTACTAATATAAACACAAACCCGCATGTACCTAAACAAGACTACTTAACTTAACTAGAACTAACTATTATACAACTCTACTCCTTTCCTCGATTACTTCAAACTTCAGGCTCGGTATCCATTCCGAAAATATTACCGCCTTCATTATCACTTTCATCGATCATTACTAATTCTTCAGGATCTTCTTCTTCTTCCTCTTTCGATTCGCTATCATCGGCAAGGATGTCACTGGGGTCCATTGCATCAGCTTGGGGTTCATGATTTGGATCTAGGAGATTGCTTAGCCTATGAACTTCCTCATGCAGATAAGTATTAAGTTCTTCTAAATCTTCTACATAGAATTCTAGCTCATGGGTTCTAGCTCTAGCTACATTTTCTCTATGCCAAGCTTCATTTCTTCCTTCCACCATACAAACTAACATACGTTCGCAGTTCCTGTGAGTGGTGGTTAGATGCCTCAATTGATCCTACAATTCTCCTACCTGGATGGCATCCAAGGCCCTATCTCTAGTAGCTTGTGCTAACTCTGCAGAAATCCTCTGTATCTCTGCTTGGGGATCAGGCCTAGAACTACTACTGCTAGCACCATCGTTCCTAGGGGCAAGTTGGTGGCGAGGAACTCCTTTGAGTCCAACGGACTTACGGGGTGTCATCTTGGTACGAGCCATACTGTAGGGAGCAAGATTAATCCAAATAAGAAAATCTGACAATAGTCTCAAGAGCAGCAAGGATGGATTACACAACTCAACCTAGACTCACTACCCAACCCAGACTCAGAGGCGAAGGAAGTAACAAGTGAATTAATTATGATGCATGAATCGTTCTTACGAACAAAAACATCAAAGCTCATAAAGTACATAAACAACAGTTGTTTTTATATAGGGCATAATAAGATTACTACTCCACCACACAAAGCCTTTTTAATCAAATAAGGAATGGTGAGAATGAAATAAGATAAGTCAGAAGCAATTTGGACCAAATTATCAAGTTAAGTTTAGTCATCCCAAATCGTTTTGAAGTTTTTGTAAAACAATACAACAAAGTCTTTGTAACCATCGCTCTGATACCATTCTGTGGCAGAACCTCCTAAATTATAGGGCCCACATGCACCTGTTACTGTCCAACGACCTTTGACATCTATGCATATATTCCTGGTAACTTAAGAAGACTGTCGGGTGTCCTCGGGGAACCCCGAATCATCCATGATTTTTGAGCAGGATCCCATTACAAAGTCATTGCAGTATACAATAGTTTATAAAAATATATACATCAGAGTAAAGATTAGCGGAAGACTTACAATAACATAGTTTACAAACCATTTGTTTCAAACCATACAACTAAGTTCGATAAATAAAACAAACCAAAGTAGTGGAGTGGCATTATAACATAGTACAAACACACAAAAGGATTGCCCTGCCCAAGGGCCACACGTTTACTTATCGTCATCGCACTGAACAACAGTCATGCAGCACGATCCAAAACAGACCTGCTTATGAGCCTCACCTGTAACAAGGGTCAACGAACCCTGAGTACAAAAGTACTCAACAAGACTTAACCGAAATAAGAATTCATAGAACGCAGGAATGCAGGCTCATGGTATTCTAGGTATGGCTTTAGCAATAATCAAAGTTCTTTGTGTAAAAGCTCTTTAACAAAATTCTTTATATCAACATTTAAAACTTCATAAGATCATATACAAAGCTGACACGATCCGCATTGAGATCATGAAACTTCGTATCCAACACTTTCTCAAACCATCCTCAAGTTCCAATTATTTACTACGATGATGAACAGAGAAGTGAGTCTCCATAATCGAGGAGCAACGACGATTCGAACCGATTAAACCCAGCTGGGAATTCTAGACCACACGACATATGCAGGTCCCCGACCTACATATACCAACTTACCCTCGGATCCTCTAAACAAGAACGGGTCCGCGCCACCCGAGAATACAGTACCCCACCAATCCAGCCCATTGCCACCTGGGTACACGCTATTCCCAGCTATGAACGGACGATAATCGACACATAACCTCAGGGTCTCATCTTTCTTTTTCACAAAATTTGCCGGGTATCCCCAAGGTGATGAACTAGGTTGGATAAACCCCTTATCAATCAATTCTTGCAACTGAGTCTTCAACTCGGCTAACTCCTTGGGTGGCATCCAATAAGCTCTCCGAGAAATCGGAGCTGTTCCTGGTTTTAACTCTATGTTAAACTAGACATCCCTATCAGGTGGTAGACCGGGTAAATCTTTAGAAAACACATCAGGAAATTCACACACTACCAGGATATCTCTAATCTCTTTGACGGCAGTTGCACAAACTTTGCCCACTGATCTTCTTAAGGTTGGAAGTTGGATGAGAAGTTGAGAATGACTATCTGACAAACACACCCTGATTGTTCTATTCAAAGCATCTATAATAGCCTTATGCTGATACATCCAATTCATTCCCAAGATTACATCTATATCCTGATCCTTTAGGATAATCATGGTAGTGGGAAAAATATGCCCACCCAGGTTTATGGGTACCTGGTATACCATTTCCTTAGTACACTGACGTCCCCTGGGCGACTGTATAAAGAAATTTTCCTTTGTTCCCCCAATTGAAATTTCATGCTTTACCATAAATGTTCTATTCATGAATGAATGAGATGCACCTGAATCAAAAAGTATAACTGCAGGAAGATTGGCGACAGGAAACATACCCATCATCACTTGCTCCCCTTCCAGAATTTCCCCAGCTTGAATATAGAACACCCGTCCTGTCTTCCTTTCATCTTTGCCTTTCTGAGCATTCTGATTGTTATTCTTGTTCTGTGCCTGACCCTGTTGTTGATTTACAGGGGCCTTCTGATAATTTGGATTAGACTGCCTTGGATACGAACATTCCCTCGAGAAATGACCAGGCTTGCCACAATTGAAACAGGGATACTTATGACCCTGGGGTGTTGGAGCAGAAACCCCAGAAGCATTTGTCGGTTGTGGATTCTGATAAGTTGTAGTAGGGTGGACATTTGATTGCTGATTGGCTTGAAACTGCGGCGGACGATTATGATTTACTGGATGATAAATCACCCTCTGCCTCTTTTGATTTCCCCCAAAAGATCCAGACGGCATACTCTTTTTCTTCTTGAGCTCCTTATACTGTCGATACTTTGCCTCTGAAGCATTGACAATATTCACTGCCTCATGATAAGTGACATTGGTACAAGTTGTCATCATAGTCTGCAATTTGGTATTCAGACTTCTAATGAACCATTTCTTTTTCTTGGCATCGGTGTTGACATGTTCTGTTGCATATTGGGACAAGTGATTGAATCTTCCTATATACTGCATAACCGTTTGATCTCCTTGCTTCAAAGCAAGGAATTCATCTAGCTTCATAGCCATAACTCCCTCCGGGATATAATGGGCTCTGAAAGCAGTACGAAACTCTATCCAAGTTAATGGAACACCTGTGGGTTGCATGGCCATAAGATTTGCATACCAAGCTCCGGCTGCACCTCTAAGTTGCTGGGTAGCCAAGACTGGTTTCTGAAACTCTATGCATGGAATAAGATCAAATTTCTGCTCCATGGTTCGAAGCCAATCGTCAGCCTCTAGTGGTTCATCTGCCTTGGTGAACACCGGTGGTCTTGTGTCTCTAAAATCAACATATGTAGCCTCCTGCCTGTTATGATGGCGACCACGGTTTCCTTGCATCTGATTCTGATTACTTTGAGCTATCTCATGAAGCAAACGAGAATTTTCAACCGTCACATTGACAAGTGTGGCTATAGCATCAGGTCAGATTGTTGGAACTAGTGGTGGATCTAGAATACCGTTCTCATCTTGTGAAGTACCAGGAATATACAAACCCCGCGTACGACGCATCTGTTCATAACAAACCAAACTTTACTCAAAAGTATTTATTGAATTGCAACAAAAGCTTACTCCAGACACATTACATAGGGTTTACTAATATAAACACAAACCCGCATGTACCTAAACAAGACTACTTAACTTAACTAGAACTAACTATTATACAACTCTACTCCTTTCCTCGATTACTTCAAACTTCAGGCTCGGTATCCATTCCGAAAATATTACCGCCTTCATTATCACTTTCATCGATCATTACTAATTCTTCAGGATCTTCTTCTTCTTCCTCTTTCGATTCGCTATCATCGGCAAGGATGTCACTGGGGTCCATTGCATCAGCTTGGGGTTCATGATTTGGATCTAGGAGATTGCTTAGCCTATGAACTTCCTCATGCAGATAAGTATTAAGTTCTTCTAAATCTTCTACATAGAATTCTAGCTCATGGGTTCTAGCTCTAGCTACATTTTCTCTATGCCAAGCTTCATTTCTTCCTTCCACCATACAAACTAACATACGTTCGCAGTTCCTGTGAGTGGTGGTTAGATGCCTCAATTGATCCTACAATTCTCCTACCTGGATGGCATCCAAGGCCCTATCTCTAGTAGCTTGTGCTAACTCTGCAGAAATCCTCTGTATCTCTGCTTGGGGATCAGGCCTAGAACTACTACTGCTAGCACCATCGTTCCTAGGGGCAAGTTGGTGGCGAGGAACTCCTTTGAGTCCAACGGACTTACGGGGTGTCATCTTGGTACGAGCCATACTGTAGGGAGCAAGATTAATCCAAATAAGAAAATCTGACAATAGTCTCAAGAGCAGCAAGGATGGATTACACAACTCAACCTAGACTCACTACCCAACCCAGACTCAGAGGCGAAGGAAGTAACAAGTGAATTAATTATGATGCATGAATCGTTCTTACGAACAAAAACATCAAAGCTCATAAAGTACATAAACAACAGTTGTTTTTATATAGGGCATAATAAGATTACTACTCCACCACACAAAGCCTTTTTAATCAAATAAGGAATGGTGAGAATGAAATAAGATAAGTCAGAAGCAATTTGGACCAAATTATCAAGTTAAGTTTAGTCATCCCAAATCGTTTTGAAGTTTTTGTAAAACAATACAACAAAGTCTTTGTAACCATCGCTCTGATACCATTCTGTGGCAGAACCTCCTAAATTATAGGGCCCACATGCACCTGTTACTGTCCAACGACCTTTGACATCTATGCATATATTCCTGGTAACTTAAGAAGACTGTCGGGTGTCCTCGGGGAACCCCGAATCATCCATGATTTTTGAGCAGGATCCCATTACAAAGTCATTGCAGTATACAATAGTTTATAAAAATATATACATCAGAGTAAAGATTAGCGGAAGACTTACAATAACATAGTTTACAAACCATTTGTTTCAAACCATACAACTAAGTTCGATAAATAAAACAAACCAAAGTAGTGGAGTGACATTATATCATAATACAAACACACAAAAGGATTGCCCTGCCCAAGGGCCACGCATTTACTTATCATCATCGCACTGAACAACAGTCATGCAGCACGATCTAAAACAGATCTGCTCATGAGCCTCACCTGCAACAAGGGTCAACGAACCCTGAGTACAAAAGTACTCAACAAGACTTAACCGAAATAAGAATTCATAGAACGCAGGAATGCAGGCTCATGGTATTCTAGGTATGGCTTTAGCAATAATCAAAGTTCTTTGTGTAAAAGCTCTTTAACAAAATTCTTTATATCAACATTTAAAACTTCATAAGATCATATACAAAGCTGACACGATCCGCATTGAGATCATGAAACTTCGTATCCAACACTTTCTCAAACCATCCTCAAGTTCCAATTATTTACTACGATGATGAACAGAGAAGTGAGTCTCCATAATCGAGGAGCAACGACGATTCGAACCGATTAAACCCAGCTGGGAATTCTAGACCACACGACATATGCAGGTCCCCGACCTACATATACCAACTTACCCTCGGATCCTCTAAACAAGAACGGGTCCGCGCCACCCGAGAATACAGTACCCCACCAATCCAGCCCATTGCCACCTGGGTACACGCTATTCCCAGCTATGAACGGACGATAATCGACACATAACCTCAGGGTCTCATCTTTCTTTTTCACAAAATTTGCCGGGTATCCCCAAGGTGATGAACTAGGTTGGATAAACCCCTTATCAATCAATTCTTGCAACTGAGTCTTCAACTCGGCTAACTCCTTGGGTGGCATCCAATAAGCTCTCCGAGAAATCGGAGCTGTTCCTGGTTTTAACTCTATGTTAAACTAGACATCCCTATCAGGTGGTAGACCGGGTAAATCTTTAGAAAACACATCAGGAAATTCACACACTACCAGGATATCTCTAATCTCTTTGACGGCAGTTGCACAAACTTTGCCCACTGATCTTCTTAAGGTTGGAAGTTGGATGAGAAGTTGAGAATGACTATCTGACAAACACACCCTGATTGTTCTATTCAAAGCATCTATAATAGCCTTATGCTGATACATCCAATTCATTCCCAAGATTACATCTATATCCTGATCCTTTAGGATAATCATGGTAGTGGGAAAAATATGCCCACCCAGGTTTATGGGTACCTGGTATACCATTTCCTTAGTACACTGACGTCCCCTGGGCGACTGTATAAAGAAATTTTCCTTTGTTCCCCCAATTGAAATTTCATGCTTTACCATAAATGTTCTATTCATGAATGAATGAGATGCACCTGAATCAAAAAGTATAACTGCAGGAAGATTGGCGACAGGAAACATACCCATCATCACTTGCTCCCCTTCCAGAATTTCCCCAGCTTGAATATAGAACACCCGTCCTGTCTTCCTTTCATCTTTGCCTTTCTGAGCATTCTGATTGTTATTCTTGTTCTGTGCCTGACCCTGTTGTTGATTTACAGGGGCCTTCTGATAATTTGGATTAGACTGCCTTGGATACGAACATTCCCTCGAGAAATGACCAGGCTTGCCACAATTGAAACAGGGATACTTATGACCCTGGGGTGTTGGAGCAGAAACCCCAGAAGCATTTGTCGGTTGTGGATTCTGATAAGTTGTAGTAGGGTGGACATTTGATTGCTGATTGGCTTGAAACTGCGGCGGACGATTATGATTTACTGGATGATAAATCACCCTCTGCCTCTTTTGATTTCCCCCAAAAGATCCAGATGGCATACTCTTTTTCTTCTTGAGCTCCTTATACTGTCGATACTTTGCCTCTGAAGCATTGACAATATTCACTGCCTCATGATAAGTGACATTGGTACAAGTTGTCATCATAGTCTGCAATTTGGTATTCAGACTTCTAATGAACCATTTCTTTTTCTTGGCGTCGGTGTTGACATGTTCTGTTGCATATTGGGACAAGTGATTGAATCTTCCTATATACTGCATAACCGTTTGATCTCCTTGCTTCAAAGCAAGGAATTCATCTAGCTTCATAGCCATAACTCCCTCCGGGATATAATGGGCTCTGAAAGCAGTACGAAACTCTATCCAAGTTAATGGAACACCTGTGGGTTGCATGGCCATAAGATTTGCATACCAAGCTCCGGCTGCACCTCTAAGTTGCTGGGTAGCCAAGACTGGTTTCTGAAACTCTATGCATGGAATAAGATCAAATTTCTGCTCCATGGTTCGAAGCCAATCGTCAGCCTCTAGTGGTTCATCTGCCTTGGTGAACACCGGTGGTCTTGTGTCTGTAAAATCAACATATGTAGCCTCCTGCCTGTTATGATGGCGACCACGGTTTCCTTGCATCTGATTCTGATTACTTTGAGCTATCTCATGAAGCAAACGAGAATTTTCAACCGTCACATTGACAAGTGTGGCTATAGCATCAGTCAGATTGTTGGAACTAGTGGTGGATCTAGAATACCGTTCTCATCTTGTGAAGTACCAGGAATATACAAACCCCGCGTACGACGCATCTGTTCATAACAAACCAAACTTTACTCAAAAGTATTTATTGAATTGCAACAAAAGCTTACTCCAGACACATTACATAGGGTTTACTAATATAAACACAAACCCGCATGTACCTAAACAAGACTACTTAACTTAACTAGAACTAACTATTATACAACTCTACTCCTTTCCTCGATTACTTCAAACTTCAGGCTCGGTATCCATTCCGAAAATATTACCGCCTTCATTATCACTTTCATCGATCATTACTAATTCTTCAGGATCTTCTTCTTCTTCCTCTTTCGATTCGCTATCATCGGCAAGGATGTCACTGGGGTCCATTGCATCAGCTTGGGGTTCATGATTTGGATCTAGGAGATTGCTTAGCCTATGAACTTCCTCATGCAGATAAGTATTAAGTTCTTCTAAATCTTCTACATAGAATTCTAGCTCATGGGTTCTAGCTCTAGCTACATTTTCTCTATGCCAAGCTTCATTTCTTCCTTCCACCATACAAACTAACATACGTTCGCAGTTCCTGTGAGTGGTGGTTAGATGCCTCAATTGATCCTACAATTCTCCTACCTGGATGGCATCCAAGGCCCTATCTCTAGTAGCTTGTGCTAACTCTGCAGAAATCCTCTGTATCTCTGCTTGGGGATCAGGCCTAGAACTACTACTGCTAGCACCATCGTTCCTAGGGGCAAGTTGGTGGCGAGGAACTCCTTTGAGTCCAACGGACTTACGGGGTGTCATCTTGGTACGAGCCATACTGTAGGGAGCAAGATTAATCCAAATAAGAAAATCTGACAATAGTCTCAAGAGCAGCAAGGATGGATTACACAACTCAACCTAGACTCACTACCCAACCCAGACTCAGAGGCGAAGGAAGTAACAAGTGAATTAATTATGATGCATGAATCGTTCTTACGAACAAAAACATCAAAGCTCATAAAGTACATAAACAATAGTTGTTTTTATATAGGGCATAATAAGATTACTACTCCACCACACAAAGCCTTTTTAATCAAATAAGGAATGGTGAGAATGAAATAAGATAAGTCAGAAGCAATTTGGACCAAATTATCAAGTTAAGTTTAGTCATCCCAAATCGTTTTGAAGTTTTTGTAAAACAATACAACAAAGTCTTTGTAACCATCGCTCTGATACCATTCTGTGGCAGAACCTCCTAAATTATAGGGCCCACATGCACCTGTTACTGTCCAACGACCTTTGACATCTATGCATATATTCCTGGTAACTTAAGAAGACTGTCGGGTGTCCTCGGGGAACCCCGAATCATCCATGATTTTTGAGCAGGATCCCATTACAAAGTCATTGCAGTATACAATAGTTTATAAAAATATATACATCAGAGTAAAGATTAGCGGAAGACTTACAATAACATAGTTTACAAACCATTTGTTTCAAACCATACAACTAAGTTCGATAAATAAAACAAACCAAAGTAGTGGAGTGACATTATATCATAATACAAACACACAAAAGGATTGCCCTGCCCAAGGGCCACGCATTTACTTATCATCATCGCACTGAACAACAGTCATGCAGCACGATCTAAAACAGATCTGCTCATGAGCCTCACCTGCAACAAGGGTCAACGAACCCTGAGTACAAAAGTACTCAACAAGACTTAACCGAAATAAGAATTAATAGAACGTAGGAATGCAGGCTCATGGGATTCTAGGTATGGCTTTAGCAATAATCAAAGTTCTTTGCGTAAAAGCTCTTTAACAAAATTCTTTATATCAACTTTTAAAACTTCATAAGATCATATACAAAGCTGACACGATCCGCATTGAGATCATGAAACTTCATATCCAACACTTTCTCAAACCATCCTCAAGTTCCAGTTATTTACTACAATGATGAACAGAGAAGTGAGTCTCCATAAACGAGCAGCAACGACGATTCGAACCGATTAAACCCAGCTGGGAATTCCAGACCACACGACATATGTAGGTCCCCGACCTACATATACCAACCTACCCTCGGATCCTCTAAACAAGAATGGGTCCGCGCCACCCGAGAATACAGTACCCCACCAATCCAGCCCATTGCCATGTGGGTACACGCTATTCCCGCCATCTCTCCACTCCCAGTGCGCGAGTAACCATTCTCGTAATAGAATAGCCAAGTTAAGGCTTACCGGAGTATGTGGTTAGTACTACAAAGTCTCACCGCACGTAGTTCAACAACGGACAGACCTTAACTGACACAGGCGAAAAGAACCCGCTCACAAGACCTCCATGTCTTGTGGCTCACACACACCGAGTCCGCCCGGTCTAGATTTATTACTCCACATTCCCATATCACATGATAACATAAGTAACCAAAGTTCCATTTAAAGTTCGCAGGTGACAGGTAATCACACGACTTTCATCGTTCTAAGCATAGCTAAGCATAACTAGGCATATACGAATTAAAACGGTTAACAAGGTAGATATGGAAAAACAAGGTTGGTAATGCATCAATTAGGTTTTCACTTAATTCCTAATCACTTAATGTAGTAAAGAAAAGCAAAAGCGAAATCAATTTGTAAAACACAAGGTAGGTTTAAATGCATTCGGGGCTTGCCTTCGTTGATGGAAAAATCTGGTTCCGGAGAAGTTCCACCAATATCAAAACCAACCTCCACAGACGGATCAACCTCCTCAACTACTTGATTAACTACCACGTGCTCACCTTCGTTCACTACACGTAGTACAATGCCATGTTTAACATGATGCGAGATATGAGACATGATGCTTGACGATGGATGCAAAAGTAATATCTTGAATACAACTTTCCTTCGCGGTACAGTTATAAGTCAAACTAACTAAACCTTTGTCGTAACACTTAATTCATTTGCCAAGGATCATTACCAACCAATGACCCAAGGTCATCACTCAATCGAAAATTCAAACCAGACCTAAATCATCAAAGGTCACTATTTACAAATCAACTTGTTCCAATTGAGTCCAAAATTTTTGTAAATGTTCATCTCATGATAACTAAGTGGCAAAACAATTTTCATAATTTTTTGATAAATAAATAAGCCTAGAAAATTCATGGAAACTCATTTATTAATTAATTGAGCAATTTTATCACACTTAAAAAGTATTGAAAAACAACATTTCTTATTTTTCCTAAATAATACACATCACAGAGAGGTCACATAAAAATTTTCAAAACTTTTGGAGCTCTAAATAAATCTACACAAAAATAACAAAACTAGACACTATTCATTCAATTCTGAAAAAGGAAAAATTCATTTTCAAACCGCTTAGTCACTGACACTCGGGTCCCACCTGTCATCTTCAACCTCCCGCCTTGACCATGACGGCGACGGCGCTGACCTACGAAAACTCACCGACGGTGAGTCCAACGACGACGGCCAAGGTACCAAAACGTTCACCAAGACTAGGCGCACCTGCTGATGTCCCTACTTGCACTGATTACGGCTCTATACTAGCTCAACGCCGGCCATGGCGGACGCGGTGGCTCGGTGACACTACGCCGGTGAAACGAAGCCAAAAGCGGTGAAACAAAAGGCACGGGAAGGTTCAGCAGCTCACCACGAACACGTTGGAGCAAAGAGCGAGACCGGAGAAGCAACGGTGAAGCGGGTCGACGTTCACAGCGGCCACGGCGGAGCAAACTTTGGCGACGGCGGTACTCAGGCGATTGTGATGGACAAAATGAGCAATCAACCAGTCATAGAGCATCACGGGAACAAGGCGGAGCTAGAGGTACACTTAGGAAGAGCAAAGGCTCACCGTAGAGCGCTGGCCACGACGGCGCGAGCACGACGGTGAGGTTGCCGGCCATGAGGAAGAAAGGTGGCTAGCGGCGATTCCCGGTGAAATCAAGTGACCAAAGTTGGTTGGCTAGGCGCGCAAGGAGTAGGTGAAACTATTGAATGCTTTGCTGCGACGGCACAGGCGCTGGTTCGACGGCGAGGGCTCAACGGAGCAGCGGCGGCGGTGGCTGGAAAACAGAGAAGGAGGAAAGAACGACGGCGACGGCGTCTCGGCCTTTAAAGGACGGCTAGGAAGCAAGAGGAAGCCATGACGACACCTTTTCTACGCCAGTGCGAAGCCGAGGGTGACCACAGGCGTGACTTGAAGCCCGGAGAAGCACGCCGGCGGTGACAGCTGCCCGCGGCTACTGTTCAACGTATTTACATAATTGCCACTCGCTTTAAAATCTAAATTACTCCCAAATTTATGTAACAACTCAAAAATCTCCAAAAACAAAAGTTGTTCAAAATCCAAAGTTCTACAACTTTGCTTTTATAACCATACCCAAATTTGGTCTACATTTTGAAATGCAAATTTGAATTCAAAAGGGTCACTTTAAGTACATTTCGCCTTTTCAAATTACTTCAAATTTTTCTAAACAACTTTGAAAACTCCAAAAACAAACTTTGTACAACTCAACAAACTCTACATTTTTGCTTTAAGGCTCAACCCCAAAATATGCTCAGATTTTGAAATGGGGTTTTCAGGTCAAAACTAATCGCTAGAAATCAGGGTTTTCGAAACTTCAAATCCAAACCAAACTTTGAACTCAATTCAAACCATACAAGACAACACTCATAACATAAATGTAAACTTGTTTTAGTGAATGCATATCAAAATTTGCAATATGACCAAATGCCTTGCAATGCATATGATGACATGTCCTGTTTTAGTATTTAAAACACCCGGGGTGTTACAGCTATGTGCTAAGTGTTCGAGCGTGTACTGTGTATAACTTTAGAGTGTCTAAAGTTATAGAGGGTGAATCAATGTAAGTGAACTGATCGATCTCCTTTTGGGAGAAAGCGCATCCCCTTTTATAGATGAAGGGGATGGCCTTACAAGAGAGAGAGAGAGAGTACGTATGCTAAGTCTTGTTGCCCATGTCATTGGGTACAAGATTGTAGGCGCCCATAACACTGTTAATGTCAGATGCATGTGGGAGGTTGCGTCGTCTTCTTTCGGCATAGCAGATGTCGGTGCCTGCTATACTATTGATGCCTAGAGGCATGTGTGGGCTTTTACTATGTTTGCCTGGTAAGGTAAATGTCAGCACCCACAACACTATTGATGCCTAGAGGCATGTGGGGGGAGCCTTACCCTATTTGTCTGGTATGGGAGTTGATGGTGCCTATGACACTGTAGGGTGAATGTCGGTGCCCACAACACTGCTTGGGCTCTGATATGCTAGGAAGGTTGCAGGGTACCCTTCTGACATGCCCTATTGGTACTGTTCTGTAGGTGTACAGTTCCTTGGTATTACAGTTGACTTGAGTGCCCTGCCTTACTTTCTCTGTCTATTTCCTGGTCCTTACCGAGAGGGCGTCCTCGGTCATTTGGTCCCAGTTGGCTCTGTTTGTGCCAGTCGGAGAGGAGCAGTAAGCAGGGGTTCGGTGCATTCCCGGTCGGAGAAGCGGGTCGAAGTCGGAAGTGGTGTTTTGGCCAGGCCTTTTGGAGGTGGGCCGGTGTCGAAAGCGAGCGTTGTTCCTCCTTCATGAGGCCTTCTGGTCAGAGAGGCGAGCCAGAGTCGGAAGCGGGCACTGTTCCTCCTCGGCCAGGCCTTTCGGTCAGAGATTGGATTGTCCTTCTGGCCTGTCACTTAGGTGTTTGGGCTGGCCCATGAGTTGTACGTTGTTCGCAATGTTGTCTGTTGGGCCGAGGCTTTCTTGGGAAGCCGGTCCATGAGGGACCCCAGGTTTATGAACCCGACACACTGTGTCCCTTTGGTCTCTCAACTAACTCCCAAACTTGATTTCTAGTGAAGTTGTTCAACTCTTCATGCATAGCATTAACCCAATCAATATCCTTCAATGCTTCTTTTATCTTCTTTGGTTCTATGGATGATACAAATGAGAAATGCTCACAAAATGAAGCCAATCTTGATCTTGTTTGTACACCTCTAGAAATATATCCAATTATAGTGTCCAATCTCTTACAATATTGGTTGGTTGGAGAATTAGAACTTGATTGCTTGCACGTGGTTGAGATGATGTACTAGCCACTTGATCTTGCACTTGAGATGATGAACTAGCTTGATTTGTATCAACTTCTTCATTTGAATTTGAAAGCACTTAAACGTTGTCTTCTTCATCTATCACTTGTCTAGTCCTCAATTCACCAACATTCATGTTCTTCATGGTATTTGAAAGTTGAATGCCTCTAACATTATCAAGGTTTTCATTTTCTTCATAGGAACCCTTGGTGTCATCAAATTCAACATCATGTACCTCCTCAAGAGTACCACTAGCCAAATTCCAAACTCCATAAGCTTTTGTTAGTTGTTGAGTATCCAAGCAAGAAACCTTCATCACATTTCTTGTCAAACTTGCTCAATCTAGTGCCTTTCTTCAATATGTAGCATTTGCAACCAAAGACCCGAAAATATGCAATGTTGGGCTTTCTACCATTCAAGAGCTCATAAGGTGTCTTCTCTCTCAATGGGTGACAATAGAGGCGGTTGCTACAATAGCAAGCCATGTTGATTGCTTTGACCCAAAAGGATTGACTCACATTGTACTCACTAAGCATAGACCTTGCCATGTTAATAAGTGTTCTATTCTTCCTCTGAACAAGGCCATTTGATTGTGGAGTGTACTTGGCCGAGAATTGATGTCTAATTCCAAAATCATCATATAAATCATCAATTCTAGTGTTCTTGAATTCACTACCATTGTCACTTCTAACTCTCTTGATGGTTGTTTCAAACTCATTATGAATGCCCTTGACAAATGCCTTGAAAGTTGTGAACACATCACTTTTGTCCACTAGAATGAATACCCATGTGTATCTAGTAAAGTCATCCATTATCACAAAGCCATACTTGTTACCACCAATGCTTGTATATTGTGTTGGCCCAAACAAATCCATGTGCAACAACTCAAATGCCTTGCTAGTGCTCATCATACTCTTCTTAGGATGGGTGTTTCCAACTTGTTTTCTGGCTTGACAAGAGCTACAAGGTTTATCCTTCTCAAATACCACATCTTTCATGCCTCTAACTAGATCATGCTTAATCAATCTATTCAATTGTTTTGTTCCCATATGACCAAGCCTTCTATGCCATAACCAACCCATGCTAGACTTAGTAAACAGGCATGTTAACAATTGAGTCTCACTAGCATTGAAATCAACCAAGTATAGATTCTCATATCTAAAGCCTTTGAAGATCAAATTAGAGCCATCTACAATTATGATCTCTACATCATCTACTCCAAATATGCACTTAAATCCAAGATCACACAATTGAGCCATGGATAGCAAATTGAAGTTCAAGCTCTCAACTAGCAACACATTGGAAATGCTCATGCCATTGGATATTGCAATCTTACCAAGCCCCTTGACTTTGCCTTTGCCATTATCACCAAATGTAATACTATCACAACCATCATTGTCATTGGTGTTGATTGAGTTGAACATTCTTGCATCACCGATCATGTGTTGAGTGCACCCACTATGAAGAACCCAATGCCTTCCTCTGGCTTTGTAATTGACCTACAAGAGAAGATCAATTCTTTTCAGGTACCAAAACTTGCTTGGGTCCTTGTAGATTAGTGACTAAGCTCTTTGGCACCCAAATGGCTTTCTTCTTTGAGCCCACAATTGGTGTACCAACAAACTTAGCATGCACCCCGTTAACACCCTTGGTAAGCAAATAACAAGAATCAAACTTAATTGAGGATACATTAGCATCTTTGTTCTTGTTCTTGCAATATTGCTCTACATGCCCAACTTGCTTGCATCTATTGCAAAACCGACCATTGGCCTTCACAAAACTAGTTTTGTGAGTTGCAAAGGCTGCCTTGCCTTTCTTGGGGGTATAGCCCAATCCCTCTTTGTTGAGAGAAAACCTTTGGCTACCCAAGCACTTTAGCAAGCAGGCCTCACCACCATAGGCATTGCCTAAGGCGCAAGTGAGCTCATTTACCTCCTTCTTGAGGGTTTCATTCTCAACCATTAGTGAGGCATCACAAGTGAAACCATCACTACTAGATGAGCTAGAAGTGGAAGTACTACAAGAAGGGTTAGTAGAAGCTACAACAATAGGCTTATAGAAAGATTCATCAATGATATCATAAGTTAAGCCTGTGTTACATGTTACAACATGCTCCTTCTCATTTTGCTCAAGAAGAGTGGAATGAGCCTTTTCAAGTTTCGTATGATCCTTGCCAGATGATGAGAACATGACACCTTCAGATATGACCATTGATTATAAGGTGTGCTCATTCCTACATTTGCATAGTGATTTCTGAAGGTGTCATGTTCTCATCACCAAGCTTCTCATGGGCTTCCTCTAGCCTCTCATGAGATGCATTGAGCTCATCAAAGACTTACTTAAGAGCTTTAAGATCCTTTTTCAAGTCTTTGCATTCCCTTCTCTTAATGTCAAAATGAGCTTTAGCATCTTTTAACATGTCAAATAGTTCATCTTTAGTTGGTTCATCATCATCATCACTTTCACTTTCATTTTCATTATTGTTTTCATCACACTTATCATCATATTATACCTTAGTGGCCTTAGCCATGAAGCATGTCAATGGAGTGTCGAAGAGAGAAGGCTTCTCATTGATAGCTATGCTTGCAAGAGCCTTCTTCTTGGTGGTCTTGTCATCATCACTATCATCATCATCACTTGAGGAAGCATCACTATCCCAAGTGACCACATATGAACCACTTTTCTTCTTCTTCTTGAAGGTCATCTTGTCCTTCTTTTCTTTCTTTTCCTTCTTGTCTTTCTTCTTGCTCTTCTTGTCATCATCATCATTTTCACTATTGTAGGGACATTGAGCAATAAGATGATCCTTGCTACCACACTTGAAGCACTATTGACGGTAGTTATCAACCATCAATATAATGCATGAAAATGATCACCAACATAGGTCTAGGGGTTTAAATTGATAAATTCCACGAGTTTTGGTGAATCTATGTTTTTAGTAGGGTTTATTCAGAAATTCATCATGGTGAACCTAATCATCAGAATTAAACGCAATTATCCACGACGAAAACAACTCTAGAAGGTTCTAGAGGACACCAGAGGGTGAACCACCAAAGCAGAGAGGAGGTGGCCGCTAGGTGGGGCCAACTGGCCATGTGGGGCCCCCTGTTAGCCTCCCGTTGCGACGTTGGTTCTCCACCGCCTTAGGGTTTGCATCTACGCTATTCTTTCAAGTCGGTTTGATCTGAGGGCTCAGGATTGACGCTCCTCCCTATATATACTAGCCCCTACCACCCCCCTGGCATAACCCTAATCATCAAGATAGAAGAATCATTAGATCAGAAGTTAGGGTTTCTAGAGAATAGAATATATGTCCAATTCTTCAAGTTCTAGTATAGGCTAGATAGCAAGATTCAAGTAGAGTTGGGCTATTGCTCAGGATTTCGGATTCACCATCTGGAGGCTGGTAAAACCATTGTATCCTCTATATTTTGTGACTTTGTGCTATTTCAATACTATGTTTCTATTTATTATGTTCCTAGTTTGCTCTAGTAGTATGCTTGATATAGTCATGATTGATAATGAATTTATGTATAAGATCGCAAAGCTCTTAGCTGAGTACTCGAGTGAGCTAAGTGGTCGACATTATGTAAGCGTGGTGATTATATGCTGTTTATGTGTGGATGCACCCTACATTCCGGGCCATGTGGTAGATCATGAGTGCGACACTCTCGTTGAGTCTTTTGTAGTCCACTCCCCGTTTGTAGGACAAGTAGGACCTGGTTGCGAATGGAATCAAGCTCTGTTCTTGATCTTCCTTAGTAATGTTCCTTATGCTTAGATACAGAGTTAGTTATGCTATAGATGAAAGTATATATACTGGGGTGTACAGAAGACTTAGTAAATAAGAAATGACTTAGGAATCTTTTCTCTTAACTAATATCCTACCTAGCCTTACTACATTTATGAGTATCTATTTCTATCTCTAGATATTTATTATCGATGCCTTACACTTATCATTTATTTATCATTTAACTTACCCCTGTTAGAGCATATGTTTAGTTAATGGTTCCATCATAAGTATTCTTGTTTGTCACTATCTCTAGCCACCGCTCCCACCCTATGGAAAAATATAAATAACGATAACTGGTATACTCCAGGTGAAATGCTATAATGGTATATTATATGTGCGCTTGCGGATTACTTCAAGATATATAATCTTTCAAAATTTACAAGTGTTCGCAATAATTACCAACAAACATTTCTGGCGTCATTGCTAGGGATGACAACCTAGTAGAAAGTGATGTTAAGAAATGTCAACAAGCATTTCTAGCACCGTTGTCGGGGAGGGGCACAAGGCTAAAAGAGAATTGATCAAAATAAATACTTATTGATGAAATCATAACTATGCACCTCTGCTTTAGCAGGCTTACCCTTGTTTGTCTTTATTCATATCTTATATAGGGTATTGCAGGATTGGTTCTGATTCATCAACAAATTCCATCAATCACAATCAAACCAATCAAGAGGCACCTCAACACCAGTTTCTAAAGCTATCGCTGAAAAGGCTCTGCGTGAATTCTCTGTTCCAAGCACTTAGAACATCCACACTGGACCAACACTCAAAACCAACAACCTTGAGTTTGAGCTCAAGCCAAGACTCATCAACATGGTGCAAGCTACTCCATTTAGCAAAAAGGCACATGACGATGCTAGTGCTCAACTTTAGAATTTTTTGGAGATTAGCAGCCCAATAGTCATCAAGGACGTTGCTCAAGACATCATACTACTCTGCCTATTTCCATTCTTGTTAGTGGGAAGGGTGAAGCAGTGGTTCTACAGCAACAAAGATAATATCAACACATGGGCAAGATGTTCGTAGGCCTTTCTAGCAAAGTTTTTCCCTATAGGCAAGACCAATGTCTTCCGAGGAAAAATTTCCAACTTCCAACAACAGAAAGGAGAAACCATTTCAGAGGCATGGGAATGTTTCCAGGAATATATTTTAGATTGTCCTTGTTGGTATTTATTAACGCAAATAGAATATGAAGGATTCTGCAAGCACACAGAATACCATTGTAGCATTTTACCGGGAGTATTCCAGGTATCATTATTTATATTTTACCATAGGGAAACAATGGAGTAAAGATTATTGAATATCAAAGGAGTATCTATCAGTGAACATACCATCATAGCTAGAGCAAGGGGTAAAGATAATGATAGGAATTAAGCATAATGACACTCAGGGGATAGATCATTAAGATAATGTAAACTAGTTAACTCAGGAGAACAAAGGGTGAGGTAGATTCCTATGATAATCTTATTACAGGATGAAAGTATATATATATATATACCCGACTATTGTTAAGACTCACTCTACTCTTGTGCACTTCAGAAAGCCGCTTAGATGGTAGAGCACCGCAAAGGATAACTCTACTGGCGTGACTACGGCCCTACAATTTAAGAACCTGCTCAATTCAATGTGGACTACAAAGGATAGACGGGGCTATCACCTCCCGCTGCTACCACACAATTAGAGAACAGGGTGTACTCATAGGCAGAGCATCGTATAAGCACCATGCTTACATGAGGCTCAGCTACTTAGCCCAATCGATAAACTAGCGGGCTAAGCGGTCTATGAACCCACACACAAAAGTGAAGATAACCTCAACTAAGCAAGATATATATTCAAAGTAAGCATAGGCATGTAGATAGGAATATGATAAATTGATAACAAGTCTTACAAGATGTAGAATTGAAGATACAAGGCTTTGCTGAGCCTCCAAGACTAGATCCAGAACTTGAGCATGAGCCCAACTCGATCCTCACTCCCAAGCTACTAATCTACTACATTGAAGAGTTCTAGACCTAATCCTCCTATTGTGTTGATCCGAATGAGAGGTATGAATTAGGGTTTTAGGATTTCCTCAGGGAGGGGGTAGGGGCTGCTATATATAGGGGGTAGCATCAATTCTGGAACCTCAGATCAAACCGACTTGAAAGAATGGCATAGATGCAAACCCTAAGGCGGTGGAGAACCAACTTCGAAGGAGGGGCTGACAGGTGGGGCCCATAGGCTAGTCGTTATATAGGTGGGGCAAGCCGGCCCCACCTAGAAGCCACCTACCCTCTACTTTGGTGATTTGTCTTTTGGAGTCTTCTAAAGTCTTCTGGAGTTGTTTTTGCCGTGGATAATTGTGATTTAATCTGACGATTGGGTCCATATTGATGGTTTTCTGATTAAATCCTCCTACAAACATAGATTCACCAAAACTCATGAAATTTACTAGTTTAAACCCCTAGCCTATGTTTGGTGATGGAATTAAGCACATATGCAGGATATGTTAATTGTTTATGATTGACGTTAACAACCGTCAACTAGCTCCCCCACACTTAACCTTTGCTAGTCCCTACATAAAGTTAATCTTGAACAATGGATCAGGAGTTGCTGCAATGCTGTCACACCTCAAAAGTACATAGGTGTTCAATAAAAAATTCTCCTCTGGATTAGAATAAACTGATATGACTTTCAAACTTACCCATATTACCTTCAACCATGGGGCTTCTTAGCCTTCACTTGGGTCTTAAGTAATTGAAAGACAGAATGATCAAGTCAAGCACTATGTCTCAAGTTCTTCATTCCACCATTATTCTAGAGTTTTTGTAAGTTTTCAAAATAAAACTCAGAGATTCCAATGTATGACACTCTCAAGTCTCTCAATATATGTGGTATTTGTGGATCCTCACCAAAGGTAATAATGATGTTATGCCCTCTTTGTCTTTCTACAACTAAGGCTTATGTGGAGTTCATAGGTAGGGAGAAAGCTAGAGCATATTTGTAGTGCATATATTGTAAAGTCAAACCTCGGATCCAAAGATAGTTGAGTCATACAATCAAATCAAGATGTGCATGTGTGTGGATATATGAGGTGAATATATGTGGTGGCTAACCTAATTCTACTTTGCTCCTTGAAAACATATCTCTCTCTTAAAACTTAGAAATATTTTTGCAAAAGAACAGGGGCTATCTTATTCATCTCTTTCTCTTTTTTTTTCTTTTTCGGTGGGCACCTGACTACCCATTGTTTTAGATATCTATCGGACACTTGTCCAATTTTTTTCTTTCTCTCTTTTTTTGTTTATGAATAATTTTTGCATAGCCCCATGTCTCTTTTCTGCAACAAAACTTTGAGAGATGGTAACAAGAACTTTGGAGCATTTATTTGGTGGATGGAAAAACCTATCAAACATATTTTTGGTGTTCACTCCTAGTGTAGGAGTAAAACATTTTTGGGTGGATCTAAATGGAAAGCATCTTTTTGCGCCTACCCCCAGTGTAGGAGTAGTGCATATGGGTGGTGTGTATGTGATCTTGATTTTAAGAGCATGACAAATCTCTCATAAGGGTCAACAAAGCTTGCCAAAACTCAATGCAAAACAAATAGCATATAAGTGGAAGTTTTCCTAGCCAAAATAACTTGTATGGCTCTGGTAGAAATTCAAGCTTTGTCATACAGGAACTCATCATAGAATTTTTATGGTCTTTCAAAAGATAAATCTCCAGAGCTTTAGTGTTACTTGGAACAAGATAAACAATAGCTCAGACCTTCTCATATCATATCCATCAATTATCTAGACTTAGATCAAGCATATGCTACCCACAAGTTTCAAGTTTAGGGTAAATCCTTATATCAAAACAATCATCCAAAACTTGGGAGAATTCAAGGCTGAAAACTAGGTACTTGAATGGAATTACAACAGAGCAACTATTCATCATGTCCATCAAAAGTTTATTTGAAGAGAAAGTCTTATACTCCCAACTATGTTTATTTTATTTTGTTGGAACCAAAAACATTAAAGAAAAACTATCACACACACCTTTTATTTTATCTTATCTTATTGCCAAAAATGCTTAAAAGTAAAATGAAGCAAAAAGATACTTACCTGGATAATTGGAGATGCGTCTCCCAAGCTAGCTTCATGGGGATGTATCTCCCCCAAGCTGGCTTTTGACTTATTTTATTTTATAAGTTTTATAATTTTTTTATTTCTATTGCCACCACAATGAACATTCATATGGGTTGTTACACACCACAAGGTTGCTCATATGGGGCTTAAACATTTTCTTGATGCAAAACTTAGAATGAAATTAAACAAAGTCTATTATGCATAGTTATAACTTTTTTTATTTTCTTTTTATATATGCCATGCATACATGTTTTCTAAATGCTATGCATAATTAAACATGCTAAAGTTTAAAAGTTATGTATCTAGTTTATATGATTATGCAATTACTATTTTTATCATTTTTAGATGGAAGACTTGAATGAAAATGCTAAATAAAATTTATACAATGAATAAACATAGGTAACTACCGAGTTACCTTTCGGCGAGGGTTCGATGTTTTAAGTCCTTCGAATGGGACTCCTCTTTATGAAGTTTCATTGATTGAGTACCTTGGTTCACTCTTGAGGATGAGGATTCTTGTGGTGGTGCCTCCAAAAGTGGCGCTTCCAATGGTGGTGCCACCTTCTTCTACCAAACCCGTATTGGTTTTGAATTTGATTTAGGTTTGATAGGCGCATCATTTCTTGACTTGTTCCTCCTCCTTGTTCGAGATTTTAGTAGTAGAAGATGGTGACATATTGAGTGCATCATTATTGTTGGTTCAGAACTTCCACTTGTAGAATTTGGGGGATCGATTCCCCCACAGTTTGCTCAAAGTGTGTTCTACTCATGAAGACAAGGTAGAGATCAAATGCATGGGCTCTGTTGGTGGAAAAACACCAACAAAACCAAAACTATATTTTTATTTTCTCTAGCCTTAGGCACATCGAATCATGTTACGGTTGACGTTATGTGCATTCATTCTTATAACAGGGGTGATAAGATCAGAAGGATGAGTATTAATGTGGCATTTAAATTCATTTGTCAAAAAGAGAGGAGTTGCTTAACCTATGGAAGGACTGTCTATAATGTATCAAACCTTACATGATTATGACTATCTTCCAAGGATAAGGTATGCCATATTTTAGCTCATTTGGTTAAGACTATGAGATCAAGAAAATGGTGCTATGAACAAACTTAAGGAACATAACATGTTGAGTTAATCAGGTTGGATCAAGCAAAGTTGTAACTCAAACATGTTGTTTTTTTATTTATGTGAATAGCAAGATCAAAGGAAAGCTTTTTAAATAATTTCCACTTACCTTAAGATGTTACCTTCGTCATTGGAGTATGATGGCATCATGTGATGAAGGGTATATGACTTGTGGTGATCTTTTCTTTCTACTTGAAACTTTCCTTGCTTGACTAGCCTTGCATCTTGAGCTATTCGTGAGCATCTTGTCTCCTATGTCGCACTCCTTTCTCATCCTCTGGTCATGCCATCCTTTTGTCCTGTGTTTTGTGGATCTCGGCACTTTGTTTGGACCTTCTGCTCCTCTCATTGTTTCATTCCTATGAGTGAAGGCTTGTAGTCTGTTGAGCAGGACCTTTCCTTCTCTTTGTACCATTTGGACAGTTACTTGTTTTTCTCTCGTCAACCCTTCTCGATTTTTGTTGATTCTTGGTTGATGAATTGGTGTTCATTGGAGATGCAACTCAAGTTCCTCGATCTTTTTTGTCTTCTAGTGGCATGGCAGAGAGTGATACGTCAGTCGTCTTGATTGTTAAGGAAGGAACCTCATTGGTACTTGCATAGAAGCTTCATCTTCAATGACTTAGGGATGTTATCTTGTGATCATGGTCGTGGCCTTATGAGACACCGTCGACAAACCTCCATTGATTTCTGACGTCTGTTGATACGAGGATGCATGTCATGATGCAGTGGCATTTGCCATCCTAGTTGATGTGCACACGCCTATGCAACGCGTGTAGCAAGTTGTTGTGGCCCGATCTTCTCGTAGGATCTGCGAACTTGATAAATTGTCGTTGCGTGACCTGGTGAAGAGGCAATGCACCGCGAGGCTGTCCACGCGACGAACTACCGAGACAATCACCCTTCCACGTACCGACGAACAGCCCACGCAATCACGCCGTATAGACGTGAAGGCACAAACTGGGTGAACCGCAGTTCGGCGTTCTACAACTCCCTCAGGAATCGAAAGAACAAGTTTGCAAGCCTCTCAAGACTCACGCTGGAACAAGAATTCCAAGAGTTGGTATTTCTGAAATTGCAATCACGAGTTCCTGTTCACGTCATCCATTACAGGGATATATAGCACTAGTGGAGTTTCAGTTTGGTGGAAAATAATTGAGAACATGTAGTGGGAAGTTGCAGCACTACTTTTATTAATAACCAAGCCTAGTAGGGCGCCTAGCTGGTTGGTATTCTCTGCGTGCATGCTGGAGCGTGTGTGGACAGCAACCCAGTTGCTGGTTGCATGCATTCCTAACTCCCAAATTATTTGCTTGCACTTCAACGGCTGATATTCATGGTAGCTGAATGACCTTTCCTCTCTCATGCACGTCCAGGTTCCATGCATATATTTGGCGGGCAGAATCCATCATCATCCCATGCTTGTTCGTGCACTCCATCATTCCTAAGAACATTGAAACAAGTACTCAAAAGCATAGGTTCATTCAATGTAATCTGATTATTAAGCATAAGGTTAGCGTTCACCTGAGAATGAATTTCCTTCTCCAATTGTTTAGCTCTACTCCTTGTAATTGGACCAGCTATATCAAGTGTAGCTTCATTTGGAGATGAGTGAATGCTAGGAATGTCTTCATTAGCCTCCCCCTCTTGGGAAGGAGTCGTCCTCGACTCAGGCTCACCAGGAAATGGAAGCAAGTCTTTGACATTGAATGTGGTACTCACATTGGAATATTTCTTACGCTGTTGGGGAAAGCGATCCTTGCGTAGATGCAACCATACAAGATCTCCGGGCTGGAATGTAACCTTCTTCTTACCTTTGTTTGCTTGCTTTGCATATTGTGCGGATTTCTTCTCAATATTCTTTCTTGTCTCCACATGTAACCGCTTGATAAAGTCTGATCTTTTCGTAGCATCCAAGTTAACTTGTTCCTGTAATGGTAAAGGCAAAAGATCCATGGGAGTATGCGGTTTAAACCCATAAACAATTTCAAATGGACAAGAGTTTGTTGTAGAATGGACTGCCCTGTTATAAGCAAATTCAACATGTGGAAGACAGTCTTCCCAGAGCTTCAAATTCTTTTTCAACACAAAGACGCAAACATGGTTGACAAGGTACGGTTGACAACTTCTGTTTGCCCATCTGTTTGTGGATGACAAGTGGTTGAAAATAACAACTTTGTGCCAAGCTTAGCCCACAATGTCTTCCAAAAGTAGCTGAGAAATTTTGTATCCCGATGCGAAAACAATAGTCTTTGGAACTCCATGTAAACGAACGATCTCCCCGAAAAACAAATCAGCAATGTGTGAAGCATCATCGCTCTTATGACATGGGATAAAATGTGCCATTTTAGAAAAGCGATCTACAACAACATAAATAGAATCCCTCCCCTCCGAGACCGAGGTAACCCCGAACAAAGTCCATAGATATATCTTCCCAAGGTACATGTGGAATAGGTAATGGAGTATATAAACCATGGGGATTGAGGCGGGACTTAGCTTTCAAGCAAACGATGCAAGACCCAACGTGCTGCTGGACATCACGTCGCATATGTGGCCAAAAGAAATGATCGAGAGAGCATGTCCAATGTCTTTTGACACCAAAATGACCAGCCACCCACCTGCATGTGCTTCCTGCAAAAGAACTTGACGAATCGAACAAGCTTTGAATGCATATTTTGTTAGTCCGAAACAAGAAGCCATCATGCACATAATATTTATCCCAACCTTTTCCATCAATGCAACGAGAGAAAGGTTCGTTAAAATCAGCATCAACAAATAAAAGTGTTTTAATGGATTCCAAACCAAGCACTTTTGTATCTAGTTGTGTAATCAATGCACATCTTCTAGACAAGGCATCGGCAACAATGTTATCTTTACCACGCTTATGTTTGACAACATAGGGAAACGTTTCAATGAACTCAATCCATTTAGCATGTCGACGGTTCAGCTTGCCTTGGCTTTTAAGATATTTCAATGCTTCATGATCGGAATGAATTACAAATTCTTTAGGTAACAAGTAATGGTGCCAAACTTCCAAAACGCGAACTAAGGCATAAAGCTCTTTGTCATAAACCGAGTAATTCAGATGTGGACCATTTAGCTTTTCGTAAAAAGTAGGCAACAGGTTTACCTTCTTGCAGCAATACACCTCCTATGCCAATACCACTTGCATCACATTCGATCTCAAATGTCTTACCAAAATCGAGGAAGTTGTAGCAATGATTGCTTCACAAAGTGTGTTTTTTCGAGTGTGTGAAATGCTTGGTCTTCGTCATGGCCCCATGTGAATGGAACATCCTTCTTTGTGAGATTGTTAAGGGGTGCAGCGAGGGTGCTGAAATTTTGACAAAACACCTATAGAAACTTGTAAGACCATGAAAGCTTCAATTTGGCTCACATTTACCGTGTGTAGGCCAATCCTGTATTGCTTTAACCTTCTCTTCATCAACCTTGAATACCATCTGCGGAAACAACAAAGCCAAGGAAAACAACACGGTCTCATGCAAAAGGTGCACTTAGCAATGTTGCCATACAATTTCTCTTCCTCAAAACAGCAAGTACTTGACGGATATGATCAAGATGTTCATCAAATGATTTGCTATAGATCGAATATCATCAAAATAAACAACTACAAACTTGCCAATGAAAGCTCGTAAAACATGGTTCATTAAGCGCATAAAAGTTGAAGGAGCATTTGTCAAGCCAAATGGCATCACAAGCCATTCATAGAGACCAATTTTAGTTTTAAACGCTGTTTTCCATTCATCACCAAGTTTCATGCGGATTTGATGATAGCCACTACGCAAATCAATCTTGGTGAAAATGATGGAACCACTCAATTCATCTAACATGTCATCAAGTCGTGGAATGGGATGGCGATATCGAACAGTTATAGCATTGATAGCACGACAATCAACACACATCGCCAAGAGCCATCTTTCTTTGGAACTAAAAGAACGGGAACAAAGACATGGTGATAAGGATTCACGAACATACCCTTTGTCCAAAAGCTCTTTTACACCGTCGCTGAATTTCCTTTGTCTCTGTGGGATTGGTGCGGTAGGTCGGGACGATTTGGAAGAGAAGCACCGGTACCAAATCAATTTGATGCTCAATTCCACGGAGTGGAGGAAGTCCAAATTGTATCTCATCGGAAAAAACATCTTTGAAGTCCTATAAGAGATCAAGAACAACACTAGGCAGCGATGAAGGTAAATCGTTAGTTGAAAGTAGGACCTCCTTGTGCAAGAGCACAAAGAATGGGGCTGTGGTGTTTCTCACTTCTCTCATATCACTCTTGCTCACAAAGAGACACTCAATGTGGCGTGGTACTGTTTAGGATTGGCATGAGTCTTTATGTGGTTGGATGGGTTAGAACTCTCTCCCTTACTTGTGTTGGGGATCTCACTCAATTTTCTTTTGTCGATTCCTCTCTTTTCTTGCGAGCCATATCTGAAGCAAGTATCTCCTCTGGAGATAATGGAATAAGAACCACCTTCTTGTCATTGTGAATGAAAGTGTGTTTGTTAGACCGTCCAAAATGCACCGAGTCCACATCAAATTGCCAGGGGCCGACCAAGCAAGCAACAAATGGCATGCTTGCATGGGGACAATATCACAATCCACCTCTCCATGATAATCACCAATGGAAAATGACAAACGAATCATGGTTGAAACCTTAATCGTCCCCGAATTATTCAACCATTGCATATGGTATGGATGTGGATGGCGGCGTGGTACGCAAGCCAAGCTTCTCAACAAGCAAAGCACTAACAATATTATTGCAGCTCCCACCATCTATGATGAAACGGCACACTTGTCCTTTCACTTTGCATCCGGATTGAAACAAATTATGGCGTTGTCCTTGTTCAAAGACAACAAATTGAGTGGAAAGAACTCGCCTCACCACCAAAGAAGGAGATGGTGTGTTCATTATAGAAAGCGTCAAATCAGGAAAATCAGCAAGCAACTCATCAAAATCATCACTAGTAATCTCGTCGAAAGATGGAGAAACAACATCTTGTAATAGGTCATTGTGAGCAAAAAATGGAATAGGTTGAATGGCTAAACAATTTAGACCTAGCTCAAATGTACCATCCTCTCGCTGAATACTCACAAGTGTCAAGATTAAGATCTGCAAATACATTGTTAAACTCGTCCTCCTCTTCACTTTGGGAATCATAAGAACCATCGGCAAGTGCAATAATAGTACGACGATTGGGACATTCAGCTTGCTTATGCCCATGACCACCACACTTAAAACACTCAATCTTGCTTGTCTTACGTTGGGTGTCTGCAGAGAAGAAGTGGGCTGACTTGAACTCACAGACTTTACCTTTCACATCCAATTGTTTGGAAGAAGTTGGAAGATATCTATTTGCTCCACGAGATGAAGATTTGGGCGTTGCAGCTCCTTGTTGTTGGAATTGAGGCATGACATCCCCTTGCTTGTTGGGAATGACGCCATGAAGCATTGTATTTGTAAGACGTAGCAATTTGCCTTTCAGCCCTCTTTGCAAAATGAACCAACTCGGTGAGACATGTGTAGGTTGTCATATCCACTTTATCAAGAATGGGTTTATTGAGGCCAACTAGAAACCGAGCCATTGTGGATTCCTCATCTTCGATTATCCTGTCGAAGTACACACATTTCAATTCTTGAAAATATTCATCAACAATGACAGTACCTTGCACAAGACGTTTCACTTCAAATGTAGATCACGAGAGTAATATGCTGGAACAAAGCGACGTCGCATTTCTCTCTTCATGTCTTCCCAAGTTATACGAACATGCCCAACTCTCGATATTCATGCGGACCTGATTCCACCAAGTTATGGCATAGCCTTTAAACTCAATGGCTGCAAGCTTTGCCTTCTTTTCAGCAGAGTATTCATACAAATCAAATATTTGTTCCACCTTGGTCTCCCATTCAAAATAAGCATCAACATTCTCCCATCCACCGAAAGGGGGAATAGACACTTTCACGTTTCTTAAACCATCATCATTACGACGACGATGGCGGTCACGATAACCATGATGGCCACCACCATGTCGATGATCATCCATGTCGGACAACATATCATCATCACCATCATAATCTCTACCTCCAACTAGAACGCGCCGAGCACGACCAAAACCATGGCCAAACCCACCACGTCCATGTCCATGACCAGTGACACGACGTGGTGCCTCGTTATCCTCATTGTCATCATCCTCATTTGGTGGTGGTTCTCTATGAGGCACGTTCAATTGGAGAGTTTGTAGTTGTTGCATCAAATCATTCATTTGTGTACGCAGCTCACGGAATTCCTCCACCAAACAATGGCACCATCTCCACGTCCCCGCCATATTAGTAGAGGGGAAAAAGGACAATATATATGTGGAATATATGTGGAATCACTCCCTCACCACTTGCTGAACAAGTTCTTTCTTCCTGGAAAGGGCAAGAACTGGGGCTGCAATCAGTAGTGGAAGAGTGAAGAGACTACGGTGCAACAGACTCACGGTGCTTTGAAGTGGAGCTTGGTGGGGTAATATGTAAATGGAATGCGCTGAAATGTAGTAATGCAAAACCGAATAATAATCCAAGAACTCAAGTCTAAGTTGCTGAATATAAAGGAAAAGATGCTCAAAGAAAGGAACAAGATGTAGGAAGTGGATAGATGAACACCAATTGCACCAACCGAAACTTGTTGCTGCCCAAACCCCTTTGTGGTGTGTCTTTGAACACAATTCTCTTTTATTTCTTTTCTTTCCTTTTTTTGAACAAGAACTCGTTGTTTTTTAGTCCTTCTTTTGACCCATATACATCTTTTCTTTTTTAACCTTTGTGAGAAACGCAGCACAACTTTCAACTAAAGGGGCACATAAGGATCAACTAAGATGGATGGCGCAGCACAAAAACAAGAAACTTCGGTTGGGGAATTTGTGGCGGGTAGAAAACAAGGGTGGGACGGGTGGGTTTTTTTTATTTATATATATGCAGCAAGCAATGACGATCGTAACAAGGGTGGGATGGGTGGGTACATGCGGTGAGCGATTTGATGATTAGAACAATGATAACAACTAGAACGATGTGGAAAAGAAAATTTCAGCAACTAGACAAATCTTAAAGGATTAAAACTCGATAAAGCAAACTACAAAATCAGTAGCACGTATGAATTTGGGCTGTAGGTTTTCTTTTTTTGGCTATTAGTGGACATTAGGTATATAAACTCTATCCTACCAAAAACAAGAACAATCCTAACGAGTAAACGGAGGCTCGGTACCAGATGATGTGCACGCCTATGCAACGCGTGTAGCAAGTTGTTGTGGCCCGATCTTCTCGTAGGATCTGCGAACTTGATAAATTGTCGTTGCGCGACCTGGTGAAGAGGCAATGCACCGCGAGGCTGTCCACGCGACGAACTACCGAGACAATCACCCTTCCACGTGCCGACGAACAGCCCACGCAATCACGCCAGAGATAGACGTGAAGGCACAAACTGGGTGAACCGCAGTTCGGCGTTCTACAACTCCCTCGTGAATCAAAAGAACAAGTTTGCAAGCCTCTCAAGACTCACGCTGGAACAAGAATTCCAAGAGTTGGTATTTCTGAAATTGCAATCACGAGTTCTGTTCACGTCATCCATTACGAGGGATATATAGCACTAGTGGAGTTTCAGGTTTGGTGGAAAATAATTGAGAACATGTAGTGGGAAGTTGCAGCACTACTTTTATTAATAACCAAGCCTAGTAGGGCACCTAGCTGGTTGGTATTCTCTGCGTGCATGCTTTGGAGCGTGTGTGGACAACAACCCAGCTCTTTGGTTGCATGCATTCCTAACTCCCAAATTATTTGCTTGCACTTCAACGGCTGATATTCATGGTAGCTGAATGACCTTTCCTCTCTCATGCACGTCCGTGTTCCATGCATATATTTGGCGGGCGAGAATCCATCATCCCATGCTTGTTCGTGCACTCCATCATTCCTAAGAACATTGAAACAAGTACTCAAAAGCATAGGTTCATTCAATGTAATCTGATTATTAAGCATAAGGTTAGCGTTCACACGAGAATGAATTTCCTTCTCCAATTGTTTAGCTCTACTCCTTGTAATTGGACCAGCTATATCAAGTGTAGCTTCATTTGGAGATGAGTGAATGCTAGGAATGTCCCAGATGATGTGCACACGCCTATGCAACGCGTGTAGCAAGTTGTTGTGGCCCGATCTTCTCGTGGGATCTGCGAACTTGATAAATTGTCGCTATGCGCGACCTGGTGAAGAGGCAATGCACCACGAGGCTGTCCGCCGATTTAACTACCGAGACAATCACCCTTCCACGCATCAAATGACGAACAGCCCACGCAATCACGCCAGATAGACGTGAAGGCACAAACCGGGTGAACCGCAGTTCGGCGTTCTACAACTCCCTCGAGAATCGAAAGAACAAGTTTGCAAGCCTCTCAAGACTCACGCTGGAACAAGAATTCCAAGAGTTGGTATTTCTGAAATTGCAATCACGAGTTCTGTTCACGTCATCCATTACAGGGATATATAGCACTAGTGGAGTTTCAGGTTTGGTGGAAAATAATTGAGAACATGTAGTGGGAAGTTGCAGCACTACTTTTATTAATAACCAAGCCTAGTAGGGCGCCTAGCTGGTTGGTATTCTCTGCGTGCATCTTTGGGCGTGTGTGGACAAAGAACCCGATTCTTTGGTTGCATGCATTCCTAACTCCCAAATTATTTGCTTGCACTTCAGCGGCTGATATTCATGGTAGTGAATGACCTTTCCTCTCTCATGCACGTCCAGGTTCCATGCATATATTTGGCGGGCAGAATCCATCATCATCCCATGCTTGTTCGTGCACTCCATCATTCCTAAGAACATTGAAACAAGTACTCAAAAGCATAGGTTCATTCAATGTAATCTGATTATTAAGCATAAGGTTAGCGTTCACCTGAGAATGAATTTCCTTCTCCAATTGTTTAGCTCTACTCCTTGTAATTGGACCAGCTATATCAAGTGTAGCTTCATTTGGAGATGAGTGAATGCTAGGAATGTCTTCATTACTAGTCCTTGTTGTCGACGTGCGAGGTTGTCTTCTATGAAGGTGACAGAAGTAGGCATATCCTGGTTAATACAAGGTGGGTTGCATCCTACTTCTCATCAGCATTCTAGCTTGAGTCTTGGGAAGGCTCAGTGCTAGGTTGTCTTTGATGTTGCTCATAGCCTGTCAATTTGTTCATCCACTTCTACAACTGTAGTGGTGATTTATGGATTTGCAGGTTCATACCATGAACAGGCATAGCTTATACTCTTTTTTTTCTACAAAACGTTAGTGGACACATACCTGAGGGAATATAATGAATTTGAAACTCGGGTTGTTGTCCATAATTTTTGTGCTTTTCCTCTATGCTAATGAGAGGATGGTTTTAGAATTACTTTAGCATAGATAGCAAATTTTATGCATTTGCTGCATTCTAGCATGGTTCAAGACAAAGATAACTTGCAACAAAATAAGTCAACAAACCTTGATACCCACAGTTCTTCCATTCATGATGAATGAGCTATGTCTTCTTTGTGCAAAGTTATTGAAGTTCATATGCCTTGTTTCATCTTCAATGTGAATTCATCTCTTGACTCACCCAGATTGAATTTGAGAGTTTTCTGCAGGGGTTAGTGTTGGTATTTATTAACTTGTCACTTATTTTAAGTAGCCACCTAATGTATGCCTACTTCTCTTAGCATTGTTTTACTAGGTTGTCATCCCTAATGATGATGCCAGAAATGCTTGTTGACATTTCCTAATATTACTACTAGAGTGATGCTAAGTAGTTCTTTATTATTTCATGTGACTAGAGAGCATATATATATGTATGAAAAGGATCTGCAAGCACACAAATAATTATACCATTGTAGCACTTCACCCGGAGTATTCCTGGTATCGTTATTTATATTTTTACCACAGGGAAGGTCTGGCATGGACATGTATTGCTAACTTATACTATTGATGGAGAAGTAAACCATAACAAATTTCTACTCACAACATGGGTAAGTCGTAGGATAGAATATGTATATGATTAGTATTGATCAATGATAAATCACTCAGAGTACTCCTTTCTATGGCATTTGCTTGGTTAAGAAGAATATTAGAGGAATAATTCCTAAGTCAATCTTAATTACAAGTCAAAGCATACATTGATTAGTGCAATTATACCTAGTAATCATGGCTAGGATCAACTTCATATCTACACATAAGGGATATTACTAAGGAAGATTAAGAACAGAGCTTGTCTTCCTTCGTAACCAGACCCTACTTGCCAATATATTTGGGGAGTGGACTACAAAGGACTCAATGGAAGTGTCATATCCGCGATCTACCACATGACCCAGAATATAGGGTGTATCCATAGGTAAACAATGTATAAGCACCATGCTTAGACAATGTCGACCACTCACCCTGTCTACTTTAGAGTGAGCACTATATGAACTTATGTATGAATATGATGATAATCCAACTATACTAAGCATATAATCAAAGTAGACGATGAACATTATAACTTGGAACATGAACGATATGAATCTTAATGTAGTCATAACAATTATAGCAAGCATATAAAAGTAATGGAGATACAAAAGAGGGGGTACAAAGATTATACCAAACCACGCTCTTGACAAGATCAGGAATCCAAGTGAGACCTGCTTGCCTCCCTCTAGACCTAGCCTAACTAGCTATGCCCTAGAATATGGTGGAGCTCTGAGGATGATTAGGGTTTCTGTCTTCTCAAATAACTTATGCCTCTAGGTGGGGTGGTAGGGGCTGATATATATAGGCCGAAGCATCGATCATGAGCCCTTGGATCAAACTGACTTAAAGGATGGCGTAGATGCAACCTAGGAGGTAGTGGAGAACCAACATTGCGATGCGGAGGCTGATGGTGGGCCCCAGGGGCTGGGTGGCCTACAAGTGGGAGTCTCATCCTCCACTTCAGTGTGGAGTCCTCTCGAGTCTTCTGGAACCTTCTGGTGTCCGTTTCGTTGTGGATAAGCGCAATTAATTCCAACATGTGGGTCCACCTTGACGGTTTTCTGGATAAACCCTATAGAAATCACAAATTCACCAAAACTCGAGGAATTTGTTAGTTTAAACCCCTAGACCTTTGTTGGTGATCATATTTATGCCCTTATGCATGTTATATTGATGTTTTATAATGGTTGTTAACTACCGTCAATAGTTAGTCCAACATAATAACTGTTATCTACTAGAGCATATTCTTGGTTAAGCATTTTTAACCTAAGCACCACGTTTAATTTAAAAAACCTTTGGAAGTAAGATCAACACTTCTAAACTAAGCACCATGCTTAATTTAAAAGATGTATGAAGATACTCCAAACCCAAGCATACTATAGTAAACAAACGGTAACATGAAAGCATTATAGAGATTTATTGAAATAGAGATGAAAGAGCATGATCATGGTGAGAGATTTTTTTAATAAAAGATGCAAGTGGCATGAATGTATGCAAGGAACTAAATATGATGTGGATTTGATACGAGAGAATTTATACTAAACGGAGTGGATGCATGAATCATTTAAAGTAAACATGCAATGGTATGCAAAAATTAAAAGATAACTACTCATCAAGTTTAAAGTCAATGAGCATGACTATCTCACCTTTCTTGATCATACTTACCATGACTCACAAGATGAAATTTGTGAGAAGTGCAGCATCTATTTCTGTCACTTGAGATGTGATTTGAGTTCTTGTGACGACGACCTTTTTCTCCAATCTACACATGGTTAGAGAATATATATATGTCTATACAAACCTGCAAGATGGCAGGGTTCTAGTGTTGATGGATGTTTGAATGTTCAGGCACCCTGGGGTTCTTCAATGTTTCTGCTTTTCTTGTGGAAGTTTGCCGAAAGGTCAAAACAACGTCTGCTGTCCTGTCTTATTCCACAATATAACAGAATAGGGGTAATCCTACTAAAGCTAGCGGTATGTTAATGATCTAAATCTTTATGCCAATTATTTCTCCGGCAACGGCGCCAAAAATGCTTATTGGTATTTATTAACGCAAATAGAATATGAAGGATTCCGCAAGCGCACATAATACCATTGTAGCATTTTACCGGGAGTATTCTAGGTATCATTATTTTTATTTTACCATAGGGAAATAATGGAGTAAAGATTATTGAATATCAAAGGAGTATCGATCAGTCAACATACCATCATAGCTAGATCAAGGGGTAATGGTAATGATAGGAATTAAGCTTAATGACACTCAGGGGATAGATCATTAAGATAATGTAAACTAGTTAACTAAGGAGAACAAAGGGTGAGGTAGATTCCTATGATATTCTTATTATAGGATCAAAGTATATATATACCTGACTATAGTTAAGACTCACTCTACTCTTGTGCACTTCGGGACGCCGCTTGGACGGTAGAGCACCGCAAAGGATAACTCTACTGGCATGACTACGGTCTTACAATTTAAAAACCTACTCAATTCGGTGTGGACTACAAGGGATAGACAGAGCTGTCACCTCCCGCTTCTACCACACAACTAGAGAATAGGGTGTACTCATAGGCAGAGCATTGTATAAGCACCATGCTTATATGAGGCTCGGCTACTTAGCCAACTCAATAAACTAGTAGGCTAAGCGCTCTATGAACCCGCACACAAAAGTGATGATATCCTCAACTAAGCAAGATATATATTCAAAGTAAGCATAGCCATGTAGATAGGAATATGATAAATTGATAACAAGTCTTACATGATATAGAAGTGAAGATACAAGGCTTTGCTGAGCCTCCAAGACTAGATCCAGAACATGAGCATGAGCCCAACTCGACCCTCACTCCTGAACTACTAATCTACTACATTAGAGAGTTCTAGACCTAATCCTCCTAGTGTGTGTTGATCTGAATGAGAGGTATGAATTATGGTTTCAGGATTGCCTCAGGGAGGGGGGTAGGGGCTGCTATATATCGGGGGTAGCATCAATTCTGGACCCTCAGATCAAACCGACTTGAAAGAACGGCGTAGATGCAAACCCTAAGGCGGTGGAGAACCGACATTCGAAAGAGGGGCTGACAGGTGGGGTCCATAGGCTGGCCAGCCCCACCTGGCAGCCACTTGCCCTCCGCTTTGGTGGTTTTGCCTTCTGGAGTCTTCTAGAGTCTTCTAGAGTTATTTTTGTCGTGGATAATTGCGATTTAATCTGACGATTGGATCCACATTAACAGTTTTCTGATTAAATCCTCCTGTAAACATAGATTCACCAAAACTTTTAGAATTTATTAGTTTAAACCCCTAGACCTATGTTTGGTGATGGAATTAAGTACATATGCAGGATATGCTGATAGTTTATGATTGATGTTAATGACCGTCAATAGTCCTCATCATGGGATGGAAGATTGGTTGCTCATGCAAGGCTTTTACCATGGATTAACCCAAAAAGCTCATGAACAACTTGATGCAACTGCTCGAGGAGCACTCATGTCACTCACTCTTGGAAAAGTTGAAACTCTTATGGAAAAGATTGCCTCTAATCAAGGCTGGTCTCAAGGAAGTATTCAAACATGCAATAAGACCAAAGAAGTACCAGAAGAGGTGTGTGCACTTTCAACCAAGATGGATGTACTGTTGAATTGGCTTGAACAGCGAGCCAGCTACAAGAAAGATCATCAAGCTATTCAAGATACTGATAATGCCCAAAACACATGTGGAGAATATTTGGGGATTGATTTCCCCAAGTATCAAGAGGATGCGAACATTGTCATCAACAATTCTGGTCCACAACAATAAAGACAAGGATGGGGGCAACAACAATGGTCAAATTACCAAGGTAAGTACCTAGGTAATTACTATAATTCTTTCAATTCCTCACAACCATCCTTGAGAAATTTGATCTTAGAACAAGCTAAGATTAATGAGGACATTTCTAAAAAGCTTGTTGTCGCTATTTATTAACTTGTCACTTGTTTTAATAGCCACATATTAATTACCAACATCTCCTAACATTACTTTACTAGGTTGTCATCCCTAGTGATGGTGCCAGAGATGCTTGTTGGTACTGCCTAGCATCACTACTAGAATGATACAAAGTAGTTCTTTATCATCTTATGTGACTTGAAAGAATATATAGATATGAATGAAAAAGGATCTGCAAGCGTATAGATAATATACCATTGTAGCACTTCACCCGAGAGTATTCTAGGTATCTTTATTGATATTTTTACCACAGGGAAGGTCTAGCATGGAGAAGTATTGATAACTTATACTATTGATAGAGAAGTAAACCATAACCAATATTCTACTCATAACAGGAGTAAGTCATAGGATAAGATATATATATTAAGTATTGATCAATGATAATGATAAATCACTCAGAGTACTCCTTTCTATGGCATTAGCATGGTCAGGTAGAAAATTAGAGGAATAATTCCTAAGTCATCCTTAATTACAAGTCAAAGTATACATTGATTAGTGCAATTACACCTAGTAATCATGGCTAAGATCATCTTCATATCTACACATAAGGGATATTACTAGGGAAGAGTAACAACAGAGCTTATCTTCCTTCATAATTAGATCCTACATGCTACCTACATCGGGGAGTGAACTACAAAAGACTCAACAAGAGTTCACATCCACGATCTGGCACATGACCTAGAATATAGGGTGTATTTACCGATAAACAATGTATGAGCAGCATGCTTAAACAATGTCGACCATCCACCCATGGTACCTGAGAGTGAGCGCTATGCGAACTTATGCATGAACATGATGATAATCCAACTATACTAAGCATATAATCAAAGTAGACGATGAACATTATAATGAAGAACATGAATAAGATGAATACTAATGTTGTCATAACAATTGTAGCAAGCATATAAAAATAATGGAGATACAAAAGAGAGAGGGGGTACAAAGATTATACCAAACCACGCTCTTGACACGATCGGGAATCCAAGCAAAGCCTGCTTGCCTCCCTCTAGACCTAGCCTAACTAGCTATGCCCTAGAATATGCTGGAGCTCTGAGGATGATTAGGGTTTCTATCTTCTCAAATGACTTGATGCCTTTAGGGGGGCAGGGGCTGATATATATAGGCCAAAGCATCCAACGTGAGCCCTTGGATCAAACCGACTTAAGGAACGACGTAGATGCAACCTAGGACGCGGTGGAGAACCGACATTGCAACGCGGAGGCTGATAGGTGGGCCCAGGGGCCGGGCGGCCTGCAGGTGGGGCCGGGCAGCCTCTGCCTCTCTGCCACGGTGTGGAGTCCTCTCGAGTCTTCTAGAGTCTTCTGGTGTCCGTTTCGTTGTGGATAAGCGCGATTAAATCTGACATGTCGGTCCACCTTGATGGTTTTTTGGATAAACTCTTCAGAAATCACAGATTCACCAAAACTCATGGAATTTGTTAGTTTAAACCTCTAGACCTTTGTTGGTGATCTCAATTGTGCCCTTATACATGTTTTATTGATAGTTTATAATGGTTGTTAACTACCATCAACATGCTTCCCCAAGCTTAACCTTTGCTAGTACCTTAGCAAAACTAAACTTAGCAATTTGGATGAGGAGTTGTGTCAATGCTTTCACTCTTCAAAAGTACACATGCATTCAAACAACAATTCTCCTCTAGATTAAAATAAACCGATCTGACTTTCAAACTTACCCATATTACCTTCAACTATGGGGCTCCTTAGCCTTCACTTGGGTCTTGAGCAATTGAAAGATAGAGCAATCAAGTCAAGCACTATATCTCAATTTCTTTGCTCAACCATTATTCTAGAGTTTTTATAGGTTTTCAAAATAAAACTCAGAGCTTCCATTGTATGACACTCTCAAGTCTCTCAATATATGTGGTATTTGTGGATCCTCACCAAGGAAATAATAATGTTATGCCTTTCTCTTCCTATAACTTAGGCTTATGTGGAGCTCATAGGAGTGGAAAAAGCATAAAAGAGCATACTTGCAATGCATGTATTTTAAAGTCAAACCTCGGATCCAAAGAGAGTTAAGTCATACAATCAAATCAAGATGTGCATGTGTGTGGATGTATATGGTGGATATATATGGTGGCTAACCTAATTCTACTTTGCTCCTTGAAAACATATCTCTCTTTTGAAACTTCGAAACAACTTTGCAAGAAAACATGGCCTATCTTATTCATCTCTTCTTTTTCTTTTCTTTTTTAGGTGGGCATTTGAGTACCCATTGTTTTCAATATCTCGAATACTTGTCCATTTTTTGAACACTTTTCTCTTTTGTTTTTATGAATAACTTTCACATAACCCATGCTTCTTTTTCGCAACAAAACATTGAGAAATAGCAACAAAAACTTTGGAGCATTTATTTGGTGGATATCCTATAGGGCATATTTTTGGTGTTCACTCCCAGTGTAAGAGTAAAACTTTTTTGGGTGGATCTAGATGGAATGGCATGTTGTTGCGCCTACCCCCATTGTAGGAGTAATGCATATGTGGGTGGTGTGTACGTGATCTTGATTTTAAGAGCATGACAAACCTCTCATAAGGTTCAACAAAGCTTGACTAACTCAATGAAATGCAGGCAGCATATATGAGTGAAAGTTTTCCTAATCTAAATATCATATATGGCTCAGGTAGGAATTCAAGCTTTGTCATACAGGAGCTCATCATGTAGAATTTTTATGTTTTTCAAAAGATAAATCTCCAGAACTTTAGTATCACTTGGAACAAGATAAATAGCAGCTCAGACCTTCTCATATCATATCCGTCAATTACCTAGACTTAGATCAAGCATATGCTACCCACAAGTTGCAAGTTTAGAGTAAATTCTTATATCAAGACAGTCGTATCCAAAACTCAGGAGACTTCAAGGCTGAAAACTAGGTACTTGAAAGGAATTACAACAGAGCAACTATTCATCATTTCCATTGCAAGAGATTATCTCAGAGTCTTTTATTTATTGAGCTCTTAAAAATAGAAAAACTAGACACACACTTTTTATTTTGTTTTCAAGTTTTAAGATCACACCATACTAATATATATATATAACTGGCTAGGACAAATTTTTATTTGGTTTTAGTTTGTTATGCATCTTTTTAGTTCTTTAGCTAATATAAAGCAAACTCAAAAACAGTAAAACTAAAGGAAAGAAATACTTAGCTAGATACATGGGGGATGCTCCTCCCCCAAGCTAGATGTTGCTGTGGTCGAATGTTAAAAGTTAAGTGATCCTTCTCAGAGCATGTTTGCCAGTAGTTGTCCTTCACCTATCTAGAAATTGATTCGAGAAGATGTACTTTGGGTGGATGAAGACAGCCGGGTAAACTTGCTCTTGATCTTATGTGTCATCCTGCAAAATACTCCAACAAGAACACCAAAACTCGTGGCATAGATTAGGAGAATGGGTTAGCGGTCAGCCATTCAAAGATTTGTTGTCCTTGTGGGTTTAGATAGATTTTTGAAGCGATAGAATTCTAGCAGGATGTCTATCTAGTATTTTTAGATTTTCTATTTTATGATATGTAGAACAAAAAACATGTATGCATAGTATTTTTAATTTTTATGCCACCACAGTGAATATTTCCATGGGTTTTTACACGCCGTAGATTTATTCACATGGGGCTTTATGATGCAATGATGAAATGTAGTCATAAAACTTTTTATCTTTCTTTTATTAACACAATGTAAATGCAGAGAAGTAAATATGCTAAAGTGAAAAATAATTTATGCAATGCTAGAAAGTAAATATGGATAACTACTGTTGTTACCTCATAGTGAGGGTTCGGATTTTTAAGTCCTCCAGACAGGACTTGACTGGGGAGAAGTCCTTCATTCCTTGGGTGCATCATCCGGCCTCAACGGTGGAGACTCAAATGGTTGCACTTCTTGTGATGGTGATTCCGATGATGATGTCACCTTTTCTTTCCACACCTGCCTAGACTGTGGACTTGTCTTCAGCGGAGTAGGTTCATCTTTCATAGGCGCTTCAAGTTCTTCATCTTCCCATTCATTCCATCGGGGTTGGTTCCTTTGACATTGGGATGATCGATGTCTCCTCCTAGAGTGGCTCTTCTTTGGCTGTTCATAAGTAGTATAACTATTAAAATAACAGCGTACCTTTTCTCCAAGGAATTGAAAGTGGACTTATCCAGATTTGACATAGATGATCGCATTAGTGGTGTTGAGGAATGGTCTTCCAAGGATGATGAGTGTATCATCTTCTTCTTCTCCCATTCCAGGACCATGAATCGGTAGGAGCATAGTTATCTTGCATTCTTACCATAACATCCCTCGCTATTCCCTTAGGGAATCATATTGATTGGTCCACCATTTGCAACTACATATATGTAGGGAACAAAGGTTCATTACCAAATAAATATTCATACGTTACCTTGGACATTATATTGACGACTGATCCAATGTCGCAGAAGGTCTTGTGGAGGATTCTTTTTCCAATGGTACACTCGATCGTCGGTATGCCAGGATCATCCTTCTTAGCAAGGAATGGTGAAGCGAGGAGGTGGTCGTACTTAGATCGGAGTGTGTTGATCATGTTGACCATTTCTTCTTATGGCTGACTAGTCTTGTTCATCCTCCTTGTTCGGATGTTCTTCATCTTGGTTACTGTTGTCTCTTTGGGCAGGTATGCCTTTTGTGGATGACTAGGAGATTGCAAGATGTGGTTCTTGAAAGAGAACTTCTCCTTTTTATCCTTGATCATGAAACAGATCTTGGCACTGTCCGCATAGATGATGTCTTTTGTGGTGCTCAAGAAAGGTCAGCCTAGGATGATGGGTGCCCTTTCATCTCCACCTGTTTCCAAAACCACAAAGTCTATGGGAATATATGATTGTCCCAGTCGAACAATGTCATCTTCAAGAACTCCCTTGGGGTAGCAGAGTGACTGATCTGCAAGCTACAAATGCATGTTTGTGTACAACAAAGGATCTCGTAAAATTTTCTCATAGATTACCTTAGGCATGATGTTGACACTTGCTCCGAAGTCACATATAGCTTCTTGGAAAATGTGACGTCCAATGGCGATGGGAATGATAGGTCTCCCTAGATCACCTTTCTTGTCCGGCGAGGTATAGTCTATCCACCTTCCCAGTGATGTCTCCATGTAGTAGTAAGATGCATTGTGAATATCGACAAGATTTGCAGTTTCTAGATCTTCCAGCTACCCTAGAATCTTACCTTTGTCGGATGGAGGAACAACAGCCACCAGCTGAGCTATTTGTGATTCTATCATTTTATTAAAGCTATGCTGGTTCTTAATGGCAGAAGCAAAGCTATCCATTCTATTATTTATGTTTTCTAATATTTTATCATTGGTAGCTACTTTCTTAGATAATCCTTCCATAAGTTGAGATTAGCCAGCAATTAATTCTCTCAAGGGTGGTTGATTGAAGTTATTATAATTATTACCTTGAGGGTTACCTTGGTAGTTTGGCCTCTGTTGCTGGTTCCATCCTTGATTCTATTGAGGAAGATAGAGGTTATTGTTGTTGACAAAGTTCACATCCTCTTGGGTTTTAGGACAGCTATTCCCTGAATGCCCAGTATTTCCACATACTTCACATGTCATGCGGGAAACATGAATGTGCATGACTTCTTGCTTCTCATTAGCTTGGTCTTTGAGCTTCTTCATCAGTAGGTCCATCTTGGCAGATAGCATGTCTACCTCCATGAGTTGATGCATACGTCCACCTTTCTTGCGGGTCTGAACACATTCTTCATTCTAGCCTTGGTTGGAGGCCATCTTCTCCACAAGAGTGGTCGCAACTAGAAGTGTAGGTGACAAGAATGCACCTCCAGCAGTAGCATCCATGGTCTCACGGGTACTGTTGGTTAACCCGTGGTAGAATGTCTGCATGAGTAGCCAATTCTCCATCCCATGATGAGGACATTCTGATATATAGTCTTGAAACTGTTCCCATGCCTTAGGGACAGATTCATCATGTTGTTGCTGAAACCTTGAAATTCTCCTACGCAGAGCATTGGTCTTGCCTGTGGGAAAGAACTTTGCTTGGAAGGCATTGGAGCAATTATCCCATGTAGTGTTTTTGTCTTTGGCCCCGTTCAGATGGTATGGTTCTGGAGGAATTTGGATGGTTCGGAGAAATTCTGGAGGAATCTGTGAGTGGAAAACACTGTTCCAGATGAAAAAGAAGCGGATCAAGCTGGGTTTAAGGGCACGCGAATGGGGCCTTTGTTGGAGTAGAACCACTGCTTCGCCTTCCCCAAAAGTGAAAATGGGACAAGGCAAAGTAGTATGGCGTCCTTGGTTACTCCCTTGATGGTGAAAGTGCTACAGATCTCCAAAAAGTATTGGAGATGTGCACTCGCATCTTCATGTGCCTTTCCACAAAATTGGCTCGCTTGCACCATATTAATGAGAGCCAGCTTGAGCTCAAATCCATTGTCTCCCACATTGACTGTGGGTCTAGTACGGATGTTGGCAGTGGTTGGAGCAGAGAATACATGGAGAGTCCTATCAGCCATGTCTTCAAATTTTGGTGTTAAGCTTCACCTTGTCTGGGGTTGTTCCAAACCTAAAGCTGAGACTTTCTTGAGTTTTGCTTTAGTTCTCCTGATTAATGCTTCTAGATCTTCAATGTAGTTTGTCAAAAGATCAAAACTGGTCATACATTACCCTACAAAAGATATAAAAAGTAGACAGAACAAGGGCAACTCTTCTTGAGCAGAGGTCAATAGTTATCTCGATCACATCAATAAGTATAAGTTTATCAATACTTCCTTTGTCTAGCCACCTTCCCTGGCAACGGCGCCTGAAATGCTTGTTAGTATTTATTAACTTGTCTCTTATTTTAATAGCCACCTATTAATTACCTACATCTCCTAACATTACTTTACTAGGTTGTCATCCCTAGTGATGGTGCCAGAGATGCTTGTTGGTGCTGCCTAGCATCACTACTAGAATGATACTAAGTAGTTCTTTATCATCTTATGTGACTAGAAAGAATATATAGATATGATTGAAAAGGGATCTGCAATCACACAGATAATATACCATTGTAGCATTTCACCCGAGAGTATTCTAGGTGTCATTATTTATATTTTTACCACAGGGAAGGTCTAGCTTGGACAAGTATTGATAACTTATACTATTGATGGAGAAGTAAACCATAACCAATACTCTACTTATAACAGGGGTAAGTCATAGGATAAGATATATATATCAAGTATTGATCAATGATAATGATAAATCACTCAGAGTACTCCTTTCTATGGCTTTAGCATGGTCAGGTAGAATATTAAAGGAATAATTCCTAAGTCATCCTTAATTACAAGTTAAAGCATACATTGATTAGTGTAATTACACCTAGTAATCATGGCTAAGATCATCTTCATATCTACACATAAGGGATATTACCAGGGAAGAGTAAGAACAGAGCTTATATTCATTCGTAATGAGATCCTACATGCTACCTACATCGGGGAGTGGACTACAAAGGACTCAATTGGAGTGTCATGTCCGTGATCTGCCACATGACCCAGAATATAGGGTGTATTCGCAGGTAAACAATGTATAAGCACCACGCTTGCACAATGTCGACCACCCACCCATGGTACCTTAGAGTGAGAGCTATGCGAACTTATGCATGAACATGATGATAATCCAACTATACTAAGCATATAATCAAAGTAGAAGATGAACATTATAACGAAGAACATGAATAAGATGAATACTAATGTTGTCATAACAGTTGTAGCAAGCATATAAAAATAATGGAGATACAAAAGAGAGAGGGGATACAAAGATTATACCGAACCACACTCTTGAGACGATTGGGAATCCCAGCGAAGCCTGCTTTTCTCCCTCTAGACCTAGCCTAACTAGCTATGCCCTAGAATATCTGGAGCTTTGAGGATGTTAGGGTTTCTGTCTTGTCAAATGACTTGATGCCTTTAGGGGGCAGGGGCTGATATATATAGGCCAGAGCGTCCAACGTGAGCCCTTGGATCAAACCGACTTAAGGAACGTCACAGATGCAGCCTAGGAGGCGGTGGAGAACCGACATTGCAACACAGAGGCTGACAGGTGGGCCCAGGGCTGGGCAACCTATTGGTGGTGCTGGAGAAATCTGATTTCACATCAATGGGAAGGAAGAATGATTCGCCTTCAAGCCAAGACCGGAACAATGTTCTAAATTGAATTGGCAAGAGAAGTAGGTGCAATCATCAAGGTCTCCATCTCCGAGACTGACTGATGCACCTAAAGAATGAAGGACTTCTCCGATCAAAGTTTGTTTTGGTGGACTTAAAATTCTGCGCCCTCGTCGGGAGGTAAAATAGATAGTTATCCATACTTTTACTTTGCATAAATTTACTTTTACCTTAGCATATTTATTTTTCTGTATTTGCACTACATTTGAAAACAAAAATATTTTTTTTCATCATATAAGATTGTCAAGTCCCATGTAAATAATTCTTACGGAGCGTAAAAACCCAAAAGGATATTTACCGTGGAGGTGTAAAAATTTAAAAATACCATCCATTCATCTTATTATATGTCAAAGTATCATAAAATATTCTTTGCATTGTATATATACATGTGTATACAGTAGAAATACAGGAAACTAGGAGCCACAGGGGACATCTGGGACCCACTCAACCACCACCAAGCACCATGCACCGTTCAGGTCGTATCTCCACCTAAAAAGCACCGACGGCCATCGAATTTTTCTTAAGCACTAAGCAAAGGAGCATTTGGTGGAGGATGAGGCCAAGTGGGCCCCATGCGGGGCCAGCCGGCTCCACCACTAGGATGGCTAGCCTGTGCCTACACCGCATATAAATGGCACCTCTCCTGGCTGTTCTTGGCCTCAAGCACAACTGCAAACAAGCCTCCAAGTTCAAAATTTCGAACTCCAGTCCTGAGTTTAGTAGTTTACATAGTAGAAGTGCTACTAAAATTTGGGAGAGATAAAAATATTTAGGACAGAAGTTCTACTGAAATTCTGCTTAGAAAAAAAAATCTTTGGCAATCTGTAACAGAACCTCCTAAATTATAGGACCCACAAGCACTTGTCAATGTCCAACGACCTCTGACGACTATGCATATGTTCCTGGTAACTTAAGAAGACTGTCAGGTGTCCTCGGGAAACCCCGAATCATCCACGATTTCCGAGCAGGATCCCATTATAGAGTCATTGCAGTATTACAACATTTATTCAAATATCTACATCAGAGTAAAATAGCGGAAGTCTTACAATAATTTAGTTTACAAAATAGTAGTTTCAAACCTTACAACTAAGTTCCATAATTATTACAAACCATAGTAGTGGAGTGGCATTAGTAACATAATACAAACACACAATTAAAGTGCCCTGCCCAAGGGCCACACATTTACTTATCATCATCGATTTGAACAACAGTCATGCAGCACGGTCCAAAGCAGACCTACTCATGAGGCTCACCTACAACAAGGGTCAATGAACCCTGAGTACAAAAGTACTCAACAAGACTTAACCGAAATAAAAACTGATAGAACTCAGGAATGCAAGCTTAGGGATTCAAGGTATGGCTTTAGCAATAATCAAAGTTCTTTGGCGTAAAAGCTCTTTAACAAAATTCTTTATTCCCACATTTAAAACTTCATAAGAACCACATATGAATCTGCCATGATCCGTAATGAGATCATGAACTTCATATCAAACTCTTTTTCAAAACCAGCTCAGGTTTCATTTGTTAACTACGATGATGAACATCGAGTTGAGTCTCCATAACCGAGGAGCAACGACGATTCGAACTGATTAAAACCCAGCTGGGGATTCTAGACCACACGACATATGCAGGTCCCTGACCTACATATACCAACCTACCCTCAGATCCTCTAAAACCAGAATGGGTCCATGCCACCCGAGAATACAGTACTCCATCAATCCAGCCATTGCCACGTGGGTACACGCTATTCTCGCCATCTCTCCACTCCTAGTGCGAGAGTAGCCATTCTCGTAATAGAATAGCCAAGTTAAGGCTTACTGAAGTATGTGGTTAGTACTACAAAGTCTCACCTCATGCAATTCAACAACGGATGGACCTTAATCGACATAGGCGGAAAGAACCCGCTGACAAGACCTCCATGTCTTGTGGCTCTCACACACCGAGTCCGCCCGGTCTAGATTTATTACTCCACATGATCATATCTTATGATAACATAATTAATCAGCCATATCCAAAAACCCTTTTATATCTCACAGGTGACAAGTAATCACCCGACTTTTATCTGTCTAAGCATGGCTAAGCATAACTAGGCATTTTCGAATTAAAACTGGTAACAAGGTTGATATGGAACAAGATTGGTAATGCATCAATTAGGTTTTCACTCAACCTCTAATCACTTAATGTAGTATATAAAAGCAAAAGCGATATAAATTTGTAAAACACAAGGGAGGTTTAAATGCATCCGGGGCTTGCCTTGATTAACGGAAAAGTTAGGTTCCGAAGATGTTCCACCAATCTCAAGCCCGATCTCAACAAACGGATTAACCTCCTTAACAACTTGATTAACTACCACGTGTTCACTTTCGTTCACTACATGAAGTAACAATGCCATGTTTAAAATGATGCGAGATATAAAACATGATGCTTGATAAATGATGCAAAATTAATAACTTGAATACAACTTTCCTTCACGGTACAATTATAAGTCAAAACTAACTAAACCTTTTTCATAACACATACTTCAATTGCCAAGGATCATTACCAGCTAATAACCCAAGGTCATCACTCAATCCAAAATTCAAACAAAACCTAAGTCATTAAAGGTTACTATTTGATTTTATGAATTAATTATTTAATTAAAAATTATGAAATAAATCACTTTCTCCAAATGAGCTAAGAATTTTTGTGAAGGCTCATCACATGATAACTAATTGGCAAAACAATTTTCATAATTTTTGGATAAATAATAAAGCCTAGAAAAATCATGGAAACTCATTTATTAATTAATTAGAGCAATTTTTATCACATTCAAAAATATATTGAAAATCAATATTTAATATTTTTCCTAAAAATTTTACATCATAGAGAGGTCACACAAAAATTTTCATAATTTTTGGAGCTCTAAATAATTCTACACAAAAATAACAAAAACGCATACTATTCATTCATTTCAGAAAAAGAAAAATTCCCATTTTCAAATCAAACCGCCACTGACAGAGTGACCCCACTCGTCGGCACAGTTCCCCGCGCTGACCACGGCAACGACGGCTCTGACCGGCGATTTCTCGCCGCCGGTGGGATCAACGGCGACGGCGAAGGTACTAACATGATCACTAAGACAAGGCGCACCTAGGGGTAGCACTAATTGCACTGATCGCTGCACAATCTGAGCTCGATGCCGGCCATGGCAGATACGGCGGTGCAGCTATGCTATGCCAGCAAAACGGGACTGGTAGCAGTTAAATAAATGGCCTTGGAAGACTCAAGAGCTCACCCCGAACACGTTGGAGTCGATGGTCGAGCTAGAGGATCAACGGGGAAGTTGGTCGACGAGCACAGCAGCCACGGCGCAGCAAGCGGTCGTCGATGGCGGTGTTTCGGCGACTGCAAAGGATAAACGGAGCAATCAAGCGGTCACAGAGCATCACAGCAACCCGATGAAGCTGGAATCAGGCTTCGCAGGAGCGGAGGCTCGCCGTAGAGCTATGGCCATGGTGAAGCGCACGCGATGGCGATGCTGCCGACCACGAGGAAGAAAAGCAATGAGCGGCGTTTCCGAGCAAAGTCAATCTACAAGGGCTGGTTGGCTGGGTTCGCAAAGAATAGATGGAGCTGTGGCAGGCTTTGCCGAGGATGGGAACGCACGATGGCGACGGCACAGCTCAACGGAGCAGCGGTGGCGGCGACGCGAAAAACAGAGGAGCAAAACGGCAAAAAACGGCGACGGTGAAGGCCTTATAGAGTGGCTCAGAAGCAAGAGGAAGCCACGCAGGAGCCTTCTCCACGCCAGCGCGAAGCCAAACGTGGCCACGGTGGCGACTAGAACGCGATAGAAGCTCGTCGTCAGTGAGGTGTCGCCCGCGGGTACTGTTCACCAAAATTACAGAATTGCCACTCGCTTTGAATCCCAAATTACTCCCAAATTTATGTGGCAACTCAAAAATCTCCAAAAATAAAAGTTGTTCCAAATTTAAAGTTCTACAACTTTGCTTTTATAACCATAACCAAATTCGGTTTAGATTTGTCAATGCAGGTTTGAATTAAAAAATGGGATATTTTGAGAATTTACGCCTTTTCAAATTACTTCAAATTTTATAAAACAACTTTGAAAACTCCAAAAACCAACTTTGTACCTCTTGACAAGCTCTACACTTTTGCTTTTAGGCTCAACCCCAAAATTTGCTTAGATTTTGAAATGGGTTTTCTCGGGTAAACTTAAATACTGAAATTAGGGTTTTCGGAAATCCAATCCAATACAAAAGTTTTGAACTTGATTCAATCCACACAAGTCAACACATCTAACATACAAGTAAAATTGTTTTAGTGGATGCATATCAAAATTTTCACTAACACAAAAATGATGTGCAATGCATATGATGACATGACATGTTTTAGTATTTAAAACACCCGAGGTGTTACAATCCTTCCCCCTAAAAGAAATCTCGTCCCGAGATTTAAAGTCCGAGGGTAAGTAATGGAAAAGGAAATGTGTCAAACCAAAAACATCCAAAACCTATCCATAAACACCTAAGGTCCCTTTAGAAACATGATTCGTAACAACATAGCAAAACTATCATTAGTCTATATTGCCGCAAGAAACTCTGGAATTGTTCTAGCAAGTAATCTTCGGATTCCCAAGTAGCTTCTTCTTTGGAATGTTGATTCCATTGTATCTTGTAGAACTTGATTGTCCTCCTTCGAGTGACACAGTCTTTCTAATCTAGAACTTGGATAGGATATTCGAAATAGGTCAAATTAGGTTCAAGTTCCACTCCTTCAACCTCAACATTCTGCTTAGGCACTCGGAGACACTTCTTCAATTGAGAAACATGAAACACATCATGCACAACTGAGAGATGTTCTGGTAATTTCAAGTGATATGCCACCTTTCCATACCTCTCTAAAATTTGGAATGGTCCAATATAATGAGGTGCCAACTTGCCTTTAACACCAAAACAGGTAACTCCCTTCATTGGTGATACCTTCAGATATACAAAATCTCCCTTGTTAAACACCAATGGTCTACGTCGTTTATTCGCATAACTCTTTTGTCGGGACTGAGCTATCTTCAAATTACTTTGTATCTGCCTAACCTTCTCTTCTGTTTCTTTCACAAGGTCAACTCCAAAGAACCATCTTTCTCTGGGTTCAAACCAATTCAACGAGGTTCTGCATCTACGACCATAGGGTGCTTCAAACAGAGCCATCCTGATACTCTTTTGATAACTATTGTTGTATGAGAACTCAGCCAAAGGCAAACATTCATCCCACTTATTGGAATAGTTAAGGACACAACACCTTAACATATCTTTAAGTACTTGATTTATTCTTTCAGTCTGACCATCAGTCTAGGGATGATAAGCTGTACTATACAGGAGTTTGGTACCCAACGAAGCATGCAATTGTTTCCAAAAGCTGGAGATAAACTGTGTACCCCTATCGGACACAATGGTCTTTGGTACCCCATGCAGGCTCACGATTCTTGCTAAATACATCTTGGCATATTGGATAGTAGGATATATACTCTTGACTGGAAGAAAATGTGCTGACTTAGTCGATCTACAATGACCCATATTGAATCAAAACCTTTTGATGTCTTGGGTAGACCAACGATAAAGTCCATACTAATATCCTCCCACTTCCAAGCTGGAATAGGCAATGGCTGTAATTCTCCAGCGAACCTCAAATGTATAGCTTTTACCTTTTGACAAGTATCACACTTTGCTATATATCAAGCAATCTCTATCTTCATTTTGGTCCACCAAAATCTCTGTTTCAAGTCATGGTACATCTTATTACTTCCCGGATGAATAGATAACCTAGTAGCATGTGCCTCTTCAAGAATTGACTGTCGCAACTCAGAAACCTTTGGTACCACAAGGCGATTCTTGAACCATAGCACACCTTCATCATCTATTCCAAAGCATTCCGATTTTCCCTTCCTGACTCTTTCTTTGATATGGGCTATACCCTTGTTTTCTTTTTGAGCGGCAACAATCTGGTCTCAAATAGTTGATTCAACAATTATATTGGTCAAACTACCTTGTTGAATTACCTCTACATTCAACTTCTCCATCTCTTGACATAAAGTCAGATCCATTGTTTTTATAGCCAGACAATTACAATGACTCTTACGACTGAGGGAATCTGCAACCACATTTGCCTTACCAGGATGGTAATGTACCTCCAAGTCATAATCTTTAATCAATTCTAACCATCTTCTTTGTCGCATGTTCAATTCTGATTGAGTAAAGATATACTTTAAACTCTTGTGATCTGTATAAATATGGCATGTATTACCAAGCAGGTAATGCCGCCAAATCTTCAAAGCATGGACAACTGCTGCTAACTCCAGATCATGAGTTGGATAATGTTCTTCATGTTGCTTAAGTTGTCTAGAAGCATAGGCAATTACTCGGCCTTGTTGCATCAATACACATCCAATACCAATACCAGAAGCATCACAATAAACGTCAAACGACTTCTCAATATCTGGTTGTGCCAATACTGGTGTAGTGGTTAATAATCTCTTCAAAGTCTGGAAAGCTTCTTCACAATCAGGTGACCAGACAAACTTGGCTTGGTTTCTTCAACAACCTAGTGATAGACTTGGACACTCTAGAGAAATCTGGAATAAAACGACGGTAATAACCCGCCATTCCCAAAAAACTTTGAACCTGGTGAATAGTGGTTGGCGATTTCCAATCTAGTACATCCTTAACTTTGCTTGGATCTACTACAACTCCTTCAGCGGACAAGACATGTCCTAAAAACTGTACTTCCTTCAGCCAAAAGTCACACTTACTGAACTTGGCATATAGCTGGTGTTCTCTTAAGCGTGTTAGAACAATTCTGAGATGTTCCGCATGTTCTTTCTTGTTCTTGGAATATACTAAGATGTCATCAATGAACACCACTACAAACTTGTCTAACTCAGGCATGAATACTGAATTTATCAGATACATGAAATGAGCTAGGGCATTCATCAAACCAAAAGACATTACCAGGTATTCATATAATCCATATCTTGTGGTAAATGTCGTTTTGGGAATATCTTCAGGCTTAATTTTGATTTGGTGGTAATCTGACCTCAAATCAATCTTGGAGAAAACTTTTGCTCCAGCCAGTTGATCAAAAAGCAAGTCTATCCGAGGTAAGGGATACTTATTCTTAATTGTCACTTCATTCAATGGACGATAGTCAACACACAACCTCAGGGTCTCATCTTTCTTTTTCACAAAAATTGCAGGACATCCCCAAGTTGATGAACTAGGTTGGATAAACCCTTTATCAATCAACTCTTGCAACTAAGTCTTCAACTCGGCTAATTCCTTGGGAGGCATCCTATAAGCTCTCCGAGAGATCGGAGCTGTTCCAGGTTTTAGCTATATGTTAAACTAAACATCCCTATCAGGTGGTAGGCCGAGTAAATCTTCAGGAAAAACATCAAGAAAATCACAAACTACCGGGATATCTCTAATCTATTTGACGGAAGTTGCACAAACTTTTTCCACTGATCTCCTCAAGGTTGGAAGTTGGATAAGAAGCTGAGAATTACTATCTAGCAAACTCACCCTTATTGTCCTATTCAAAGCATCTATAATAGCCTTATGCTGATACATCCAATTCATTCCCAAGATCACATCTATATCCTGATCCTTGAGAATAATCATGGTAGTGGGAAAAATATGCCCACCCAGGTTTATGGGTACCTGGTATACCATTTCCTTAGTACACAGACGTCCTCCGGGCGATTGTATAAAGAAATTTTCCTTTGTTTCCCCAATTGGAATTTCATGCTTTACGACAAAGCTTCTATTGATGAATGAATGAGATGCACCAGAATCAAAAAACATAACTGCAGGATGATCGGCGACAGGAAACATACCCAACATCATGGGTTCCCCTTCTGGAATCTCCCCAGCTTGAATATAGAAAACCCGCCCCGTCTTCTTTTCATCTTTGCCCTTTTGAGCATTTTGGTTGTTCTTGGGCTATGCTTGACCCTATTGTTGATCTCCAGGAGTCTTCTAAAAATTTGGATTATACTGCTTGGGATACGGACATTCCCTAGAGAAATGACTGGACCTTCCACAATTGAAACATGGATAACTGTGACCCTAGGGTGTTGGAGCACGGACACCATGAGCATTTGTCTGTTGTGGATTCTGGTAAGTTGTGGCAGGACGGACATTTGATTGTTGCCCGGCTTGGAACTGCGGCGGACAAGAAGGAGGATGATAATGATTTACTGGATGATAAATTATCTTTTGTCTCTTTTGATTTCCACCAAAAGATCCAGATGGCACACTCTTCTTCTTCTTGATCTCCTTATGCTGCCGATATTTTTCCTCTGAAGCAATAGCAATGTTCACTGCCTCATGATAAGTGACATTGGTATAGGTAGTCATCATGGTCTGCAATTTGGTATTAAGACCTCGTATGAACCATTTCTTTTTCTTGGCATCTGTGTTAACATGTTTAGATCCATACTGTGAAAGATGATTAAACTTTCCCACATACTGCATAACTGTTTGATCCCCTTGCTTCAAAGCAAGGAACTCATCAAGCTTCATGGCCATCACTCCTTCTGGAATATAATGGGCTCAGAAAGCAGTATGGAACTCTACCCAAGTCAACTGAACACCTGCTGGTTGCATAGCCACAAGGTTTGCCCACCAAGCACTTGCTGCACCTCTAAGCTGTTGGGCATCAAAAATAGGTTTCTGAAACTCCATACATGGAATGAGGTCAAATTTCTGCTCCATGGTACGAAGCCAATCATCAGCTTCCAGTTGTTCGTCGGCCTTGGTGAACACTGGTGGTCTTGTATCTGTAAAGTCAACATTTTGAAATTCGGTCTACATTTTGAAATGCAAGTTTGAATTCAAAAAGGGGACATTTTGAGAATTTACGCCTTTTCAAATTACTTCAAATTTTATAAAACAACTTTGAAAACTCCAAAAACCAACTTTGTACCTCTTGACAAGCTCTACACTTTTGCTTTTAGGCTCAATCCCAAAATTTGCTTAGATTTTGAAATGGGTTTTCCAGGGTAAACTTAAATACTGAAATTAGGGTTTTTGAAAATCCAATCCAATACAAAAGTTTTGAACTTGATTCAATCCACACAAGTCAACACATATAACATACAAGTAAACTTGTTTTAGTGGATGCATATCAAAATTTTCACTAACACAAAAATGATGTGCAATGCATATGATGACATGACATGTTTTAGTATTAAAAACACCCGAGGTGTTACATAATCAGAACGACTAACCCTCGAACGGCTAACTCCTAGACGGCTAATCGCTAACTATTTTATTTCCTAATCCATTCCACGAGTTTTGTTGTTTGTTGACTTTGTGCAGGTTGTTGAACAAGTTCAAGGACAAGCTCATGCGCTCAGGATCATCCCACTCTACAAGAAGCTCTTCTTCCAGGACAAGCGCCGACATGCAAGTCGATGTTCTCGGGGCATCATCATCTGCAACCATCGTCTTGTTGGAGGAGAAGCAGCTCAAGTTACGGAACAAGCAAGAGAAGGATGCCTTCAAGGAGTTGAAGACTAGAAGGTTTGTGCACACATCTGCATATGATCATGCCCTTTTTCAGGCAATAGGTATGGATGTTGAATTTGATTTTATTTTTAGAACTGTTGGTTGGGAAAAAGTTTGGAATGTTACTGAGCAAGGGTCTAAGCTTCTAACATTATAATTTCTATGAACTCTGAGAATCACTGATATTGGGGTTAATTTTAGACTCTTTGGGAAAGAATATTCTTCTCCCTGGAAAGAATTAAGTTTGCTCCTAGGATTCAGTTCATAGTGCGCAGTTGATTTAGACCATGCTCTACAAGATTTTGATAAGTTAAAATTTTGGAGAGAAATTTCTGGAAAAGCAAAAATGTACCGTCCTCGTACCCATGATATCCATCACCCCACATTACAGTTCATGCATAAGTAGCTAGGTTTCACTTTGTTCCCTAGGTCAAATTTTCGTACTATACAAGTGGATGATCTTAAACTGTTGTATGCTTTGGTAAAAAGGAGAAAAGTTTCTCCCATCAAATCTATGATGCACCATTATTTGGAAGTGTTTTCTCCCATGGGTGATGTTGAGTGCACCTCCATGGTCACTCGGATTGCCCGAAATATGGGCCTGTTAAATAATGCTTCACTTTCTTATATTGTACAGAATGTAGGTACATAGACTTTGAATATTTCCATCAAGCCCATTTGCTGAAAAGAGAAATGATGGGCAGCTTGTCATGATGTATCTCAGGTATACAAACGAGATTCCATTACCTAACCAAGATCTCAGTTTGTGTGCTATGAATTCTTTCACTTTCGATCTACAGGTTAAGGAGGCAGCACCTCATAGAAGTGCTTCTGCGAGGCTGACTCATGATCCGCAGATCAATATCATGGTGCTGACCCAATTCCTGAAGGACCGTCATACACCAGCTATGCGGGCTGGGACCAACTAGGATGTTTCCGCATGTACCAGACTGAGCAAGCTGGTTGGCATCAACCATCCCCTCATCACTTTGAAAGCTCCTGACAACAAGGTTCAAGCGAGCAGTGGCACCATGGAAACTTCGACAACTACCACCAACAACACTATGAAGAAGTATCAAGTGACCACCAGGAAAGACGTGTGTCTTTCTCTGGCTAAGGTTACCATGACCAACAGATGGAGCACCACCGCCACGACAATAGGTTGACCACCATTGAAGAAACTCGACACGCCATACAGAACACACTTCATCAGCATTCTCATTGGTAGGCAAACATGGGGGATGCAATCACCCACATCCAGCAAAACCAGCAGCAATAGAACGAGAACTAGAACTACTTGTTCTAGAATCTCAACATTGACCCACCGTACTAAACGACTACAGCAACATCTAGCTTGAGGGAAAGGGATTCCCCATTTATCTAAGGTAAGTTTTTCTTTTCTAGTACTTTTCCTTTTATTTATTTATTTTTGACTCTATCTTCTATTTAAAAAATATGCATAACTAAAAACAAAATAAAAATTTGTGTCTATCTTCATATATATATATATATATAGTAAGGTGTGATCTAAAAAAATGAAAACAAAATAAAAAGACTGTGTATAAAGTTTGCTTTAGTTTCTATTTTTAAGAGCTGAATTAATAAAAAGAACTTTGAAGATGGTCTCTCATAATGAAAATGATGAATAGTTGCTCTGTTATAATTCCTCTCAAGTACCTAGTTTTCAGCCATGAATTCTCCCGAGTTTTGGATAGAATTGATTTAATATAAGAATTTGCTCTGAACTCGAAACTCGTGGGTAGCATATTCTTGTCTAAGTCTAGGTTATTGACGGATATGATATGAGAAGGTCTAGGCTACTATTTATCTTGTTCCAAGTGACACTAAAATTCTAGAGATTTTTTTTGAAAAAAACATAAAAATGCTACATGATGAGTTCCTGTATGACAAAGCTTGAATTCCTACTAGAGCCAAACATGCTATTTTAGGCTAGAAAAACTTCCACTAACATATGCTGCTTGTTTTGCATTGAGTTTAGTCAAGCTTTGTTAACCCTTATGAGAGGTTTGTCATGCTCTTAAAATCAAGATCACGTACACACCACCCACATATGCACTACTCCTACACTAGGGGTAGGCGCAAAAATATGCTTTCCATTTAGATCCACCCAAAAATGTTTTACTCCTACACTGGGGGTAAACACAAAAATATGTTTTATAGGTTTTCCATCCACCAAATAAATGTTCCAAGTTCTTGTTGCTGTCTCTCAAAAGTTTTATTGCAGAGAAGAAGAATGGGCTTTGCAAAAGTTATTCATAAAAAAAGGGAAAAAAGAAGAAAAGAAAAAATAGACAAGTGTTCTGAGATATTTAAAACAATGGGTACTTAGATGCCCGCCTAAAAAAGATAAAAAAGAAATGAATAAGATAGCCCATGTTCTCTTGCAAAAGTATTTTCCAAGTTCCAAAGGAGAGGTATATTTTCAAGGAGCATAGTAGAATTAGGTTAGCCACCATATATATATCCACCATATTTCCATACACATGCACATCTTGATTTGATTGTATGACTCAAGTCTCTTTGGATCTTGTAACACCCTAAAAATTAACACTTTTGAAATAGAGCTAAAATAATTTATTTATGAATTTTGTGCACATGAAATATAGGAAAATAAAATTTTTCATCAAATTAAAATTCATCATAAGGTAGTAACATGTGTGAGCATACATGCTGTTGCATCTTATTTATTGTGATGAATGGTGTTGATCCAACTCCAAAGTAATTTGGAATGTTTTTGAAAATGGCTTTGAAATAAAAGAAAAGAAGGAAAAGAAAATTAAAAAAAATAAAAGTATTTTAAAAGTTGTATAGTTTATCTTGGAAAGCCTAACAAAATTGTCCCTTTTTATTTGAAAAGAAAAGTATATTTGAAGCTATACTTGAATTTGATTTGAGTTTAGCTTAGAATTGAAAACTAGAAATAGAAAAGAATTTGAATTGGAAAAATATCCCTTCTTTCCTTTTCAGCCCAACTCCAGGAACCGGCCTAGCCTGCTGGTCGGCCCAGCCGCCCTCCTTTCCCCTCTTTCCTGTTTCCCGACCACGGCCCAGCTCGGCCTTTCAGCGCCCGCCGCTCTCTCCCTTCTCCCTCACTGCCCACAGGTCCCGCCCGTCAGCCGGCCCCGCTCCCTTCTTCTTCCCCTTCCTTCTTTCCCTTACCTCCCTTTCTTTTCTTGCTTCCGCTGATGGCGCACGCCCGATTGGAAAGCCACCATGCCGGCGCTCCTACATGGTAAGCGGCCAATCCGCCCCGCTCTCCTTCCTTCTACACCGCGCCTGTTCGGCCTATAAAAACCCGAGCCGACCCCCTCCTTCTCCCCTTTTCCATCCGCTCGAGCTCGAACTCACTGCCGCCGTAATCCACCCCTCCCGAGCGCAAATCCCCGTCACCGACGTATCCCAAGGCTCTGTCGTGTTTCACCGCGCCCGTAGGTACCTCCATATCTTGATTTTGGTCACGTTTTGATCGGATTTCCCTTCACCCGCGCCCTCTTTCTCTCTCCAGCCATCGCCGCCGTCGTCGACCCGCTTCGGAGCCTCTCCAGACGCCGCGCTCCATTCCAATCGAATCACGGTGAAATACTCGTCCTCCCAATGCCCTCCATTCACCGATTAGTGCGCTAGAACGCTGCATCCACAAGCTTCTTGGCACGCCGGCCATGGCGCCGCCACGGAACCAATACCCGCCACGTTCCCTCGCCTCGGTAGCGCCACCACCGTGTTCGCCATGTTCCGTAGATCATCCCTGTGCTCTTTGTTTCGATCGTGGGAGTCCCGAGCACCATCCCGCTGCCGCCGCCGAGCTTAGTTTGCCGCCGGCAATGGTAGGCTCACCGGAGACGCCCTGTGGCCACCGGAGATAGTCTAGTGCCTCCTGCGCCGTCGGATGCATGGTGGATGGCCGAGATCGCGTACCCCTTCGGGGTTACGTAATCGGTCCACCATGGACCCATGGTCTTGGTCCACCGCACCATGTCAGCGCGCGCCCACGCCACGTGGTGCACCACGCCAACCACAGACCGCCACGTGGATGTCTGGTCAGCATTCGGGTCAACATCCAGTCCAGCAATGCCAGTTTTGCATAAAAGCCCCCACGTTTTGAAGTAATCAACCCGCAGTCTGATTTAGTTCAAAATAAATACAAATTAGCCCTGTTTTTATTCGGTTAGGGCCCTGTATTTTCCAGAATTAGTGTGCCCAGTCCAAAATCCGTTTAAATTCAGATTTTTAATTGTTTTAATTCAAATTTGAGTTCAATTAATTACAGAAATGCCATTGAACCTTATTTCATGCGTAACTTTTGCGTTTTAAGTCCGATTTGATCCGTTCGAATTGCGTTAGGACCGTATTTACGTTCTCTACATGTTTATACAACTGTTAAGCATGTTTTCAATACTTGAAATTTATGAGTAGATTTAACCTATTAATTAACCAAAGTAAAACTTGTTTAAATCATAACTTATTCATTTCAACTTCGAAATAGTCCGTTCAAGTTGCATTAGATCCGTAGTGACGAGATTTACACGTTAGTAATAGTGTTTACTATATTGATATTTCTAAAATAAAGTGATTTAAATCATATCTTGATTAATGATTATGCAACTGAGTTTTATACATAAAATATAAGTTGTAATACTTTTGTTTTATAATTGAAATCTAAAATCGACTTAAATCAATCCATATTGTTTCTAAAATATCTTTCATCTATATGAATTAATAAAGTTAACATAAACGAAGCCTATAGTTTCTTTTCCACGTGTTAAGCAAATCTCTCGGTATTTGTAACTTTTCAACCGTAGCTTCGATAAGCGTGCTTCTCGCGACTGTGTGTTCGTAGCGATACGTAGAAACGTATTTCAATCTCTTTTACTTATTTTTCTATGATTGATGTACTGTTCTCATATATTCTTATTTGTATGCCATGTATGGATGTTTGTGTGGTGATATATGGTTCAGTCAATCGGTGAGGTTTACGTGGTGATTAAGAAGCAGTTCTCTGAAGACTAGAAGCTGAGAATTGAAAGCAGAAGATTGGAAGTGGAATACTAAAGGCTTTTGAGTGTATTGCTTTGGGGGAAAAGCAAGTTAAGGCAAGTATAGCATGGGATTATCCTTGTTACCTATTTACACTTAAACACATAATTCATATTGCATGTGTCTACCTTGATTGCCAAATAGGATATCCTAGATATTTGATATCTTGTTCCTTGATAACCTTTGGGATAATGCATTGGGATAGTTATTGCTAGTGCTTAATCAAAACCATGATCTTGTAACTTGACTAATGGTATATGCAATAAACATTAAAACATGACTTTTTAGTAACATGGAACTAAGGGGGCTGAAGTGTTTATATGCTTCAGATTCCTCTCCCTAAGGACTTATCTGTAAGTGATCATCCAGGACTTACAGTACAACTGTGAGGGCTATATGGCTCTGGCTTTAGCTCAGTATGAGGACCTTTTCTAGCTTGTTAGTGGTTACCTTTACGGCGCAAGAGGGGCTCCAACGGGTATGATCTCGGTCTGCCAAGTAGGTGCACTTTCTAGTCACTACTTGGAGGGGGGTTCATGCTTATTGATGGGTAAACCTTAGCGGCCCTAACTTGTTAGACGAACCTTTGAAAGACTTCATAGTGAACCCTGCCGACCTTCCTTGGAAGTGGGTCAAGGGGCTGATCACCCCGGGCGAAAGGGTAAATCACGACTCACAGTGAACGTGTACAACCTCTGCAGAGTGTAAAACTGTTATAACAGCCGTGCTCACGGTCATGAGCGTCTTTGGACCCTTATGGAATAGAGATGATCACTAATGGATAATTATACTAATGATCAATTGTTTATGCTATACATTATTCATGATTACCTGATCATGTGTTTATGGGAATGATAAATTCTTTGCCACTCAATTGCTTAAAAAGATGACCTATTAAAGCTAACCGCAGTAAACCAGTGTCAGCCTTTTGAGCCTCATGAACCCCATGATATAATTGTTAAGTACGACATGTACTTATGCTTGCTTTACTTTTCTATACTTGGATAAAAATCCTGGATGGGTACCAGATTGCTAGTCTGGAGGAGTAAGGCTTGTGGTCAACCAGTCAGTCGTCCCTGTGGATTTGGAGTCTTCGCCGGAAGATCGGAGTCAACTTTCCGCTGTCTATACTCTGAGGGTACTTTTCTTTTACTAATACGTTATGTAATAAGTATTGTCTCTTGATATTACCCTTATTTGTGGCTATATGTGAGAATTGACTTCCTGGGCTCACATATAGTGTGTATCTGGTTTTGTCTTTAAAACCGGGTGCTACAGATCTGAGGTTGGACTATACAACATATGCATTGCAAGTATGCATTTTTAGGCTTTCTCCACTCCTATGAGCTCCACATAGGCCTTTGTTGTATGAAGAAAGGCATAACATCATTATTGCCTTGGTGAGGATCCACAAATACCACATATATTGAGAGACTTGAGAGTGTCATACAATTGAAACTCTGAGTTTTATTTTGAAAACTTACAAAAACTCTAGAATAATGGTTGAACAAAGAACTTGAGACATAGTGCTTGACTTGATTGTTCTGTCTTTCAATTGCTCGAGACCCAAGTGAAGGCTGAGAAGCCCCATGGTTGAAGGTAATATGGGTAAGTTTGAAAGTCAGATTGGTTTATGCTAATCCAGTGGAGAATTTTTTATTGAACGCATGTGTACTTTTGAGGAGTGAAAACATTGTTGCAACCCCTGATCTATTGCTAAATTTAGCATTGCTCTGGGATGAGCAAAGGTTAAGCTTGGGGGAGTTTGTTGACAGTAGTTATTAACCATCAATAACCATCAAGATAATGCATGAAAATGATCACCAACATAGGTCTAGGGGTTTAAACTGACAAATTTCATGAGTTTTGGTGAATCTGTGTTTTCAACAGGGTTTATTCAGAAATCCATCAAGGTGGGCCTAATCGTCAGAATTAAATGCAATTATCCACGACGAAAACAACTCTAGAAGGTTCCAGAGGACACCAGAGGGTGATCCACCAAAGCTGAGAGGAGGTGGCCGCCAGGTGGGGCCGACCGACCCCACCTGTAGGCTGGCCGGCCATGTGGGGCCGCCTGTCAGCCTCCCGTTGCGACGTCGGTTCTCCACTGCCTTAGGGTTTGCATCTATGCCGTTATTTTAATTCGGTTTGATACAAGAGCTCAGGATTGATGCTACTCCCTATATATATCAGCCCCTGCCACCCCTAGCATAACCCTGATCACCAAGACCAAAGAATCATTAGATCATAAGTTAGGGTTTCTAGAGAATGGAATAGATCTCCAATTCTTCATGTTCTAGTATAGGCTAGCTAGCAAGATTCAAGTAGAGTTGGGCTATTGCTCAGGATTCTGGATTCGCCGTCTGGAGGCTGGTAAAACCATTGTATCCTCTATATTTTGTGACTTTGTGCTATTCTAATACTATGTTTCTATTTATTATGTTCCTAGTTTGCTCTAGTAGTATGATTGATATAGTCATGATTGATAATGAATTTATGCATAAGATCGCAAAGCGCTTAGCTCAGTACTCGAGCGAGCTAAGTTGTCGACATTATGTAAATGTGGTGCTTACATGCTATTTACCTACAGATGCACCCTACATTCTGGGCCATGTGGTAGATCATGAGTGTGACACTCTCGTTGAGTCCTTTGTTGTCCACTCCCTGTTTGTAGGACAAGTAGGACTTGGTTGCAAAGGGAATCAAGCTCTATTCTTGATCTTCCTTAGTTATGTTCCTTATGCTTAGATATGGAGTTAGTTATGCTACAAATGAAAGTATATATACTAGGGTGTACAAAAGACTTAGTAAATAAGAAATGACTTAGGAATCTTTTCTCTTAACTAATCTCCTACCTAGCCTTACTACATTTATGAGTATCTATTTCTATCTCTAGATATTTATTATCGATGCCTTACACTTATCATTTATTTATCATTTGGCTTACCCCTGTTAGAGCGTATGTTTAGTTAATGGTTCCATCATAAGTATTCATGTTTGTCAATATCTCTAGCCACCACTCCCTCCCTGTGGAAAAATATAAATAACAATACCTGGTATACTCCCGGGTGAAATGCTAGAATGGTATATTATCTGTGTATTTGTGGATTACTTCAACATATATAATCTTTCTAAATTTACAAGTGTTCTCAATAATTACCAACAAACATTTATGGCACCATTGCTAGGGATGACAACCTAGTAGAAAGTGATGTTAAGAAATGTCAACAAACACCTTCTTGGTTCATCCTTGTTCCTTGATGATGACTTCTTCCTTCTAGCACAATAGCCCTTGTTCACCATGAACTTTCCAAATCTCTTCACAAAGAGCGCCATCTTTTCATCATCTTCATCATCCCAAGAAAATGAACCTTCATCTTCACTTGATGTGTCTTGCTTGGCATTGCCCTTAGCTGATGATGCGGCTTTGAATGCCACACTCTTCTTTTCATCCTTCTTATCCGCTTTCTTCTCCTTGTTCTTTTCTTCTTTCTCATCATCATCTCTATATGTATCATTAGTCATCACATCTCCCAACACTTGGTTTGGTGTCATGGTGTCCAAACCACTTCTCACTAGAATAGTGACCAATGTGCCAAATCTTGATGGTAAGCATCTCAAGAACTTATGAGAGAATTCCTTGTCCTTCACTTCTTCACCAAGTGCTTTGAGATCATTAACTAGCACTAGGAGCCTATGAAACATCTCTAGAACACTCTCATCTTGAAGCTTGCAAACTTCTCCTTGAGAATGTAGGCCTTGGCGCCCTTCACCGCTTGAGTGCCCTCAAATGATTCTTCCAATTTCTTCCAAGCCTCATAAGCCATCTCAATGTTCTTGATTTGCTCAAATGTTCTCTCATCAATATCATCATGAATAGCACTAAGAGTAATGTCATTGTTTTGGAGTAACACTTCTTCAGCCACGGTGGGATTCTCTAGATTGGCAACCTCAATTTTGTCTCCACCAGCTTCCACACTTTTCTATTGATTGACTTGATGTAGGTGATCATCTTTGCTTTTCAATAAGGATAATTTGAGCCATCAAATTGGGGTGGCTTCTTGGTATTGTTGATTTGAGCCATTTTGACATCGAAGGTTGTTAAGCCTCAAATCATGGTGACCACAACTCCAATACCACTTGAAAGGTCCTAATGGCTAGAGGGACGGTGAATAGCCTATAAAAATTTCTACAACAACACTTAAGCCAAGTGGTTAGATAATTATAAGGCGAAGCAAGTGTTGTGCTAGCCTACTAAAGATGCAAGCCACCTATCCTCAATTCTAGTTGCTAGGATTTCTAAATCACACAAAGAGGCTAAGTCACTACTCTCTAAATTAGTGAGCTCTCAAAGACTAACTAAAGAGCCTCACTAACCAAACTAACAAGACACAAGCTAGCTCTCAAAACTAGTTACACTAAAGATCTTAGCTACACTAGGAAAGTAAATGCAAGAGAGGTAGTGAAGGTTATACCATCGTGGCAAGAGACAGTCAATCAATCACAATGAGAATCCCCGGAGACAATGATGACACAAAGATTTAACCCCGAGGTTCACTTGCTTGCCAGCAAGCTACGCCCTTGTTGTAGCGATTCACCCACTTGGAGGTTCACGTGCTAATGGGCATCACACGCCTAATCCGCAATCAGATGCTGCACAACCAACACAAGATGGGGATCCACAAGCTATGAGCAATCCACTAGAGTACCTTTTGGCTCTCCGCTGAGGAAATGTCAAGAACCGTTCACAATCACCATGATCGGAGCTAGAGACAATCACCTTCCTCCGCTCCATGATCCTCACTACACCAAGCCGTCTAGGTGGTGGCAACCACCTAGAGTAACAAGCAAATTCCGCAGCAAAACACAATCACCAAGTGCCTCTAGATGCAATCACTCAAAGCAATCAATCAAGCAAGATGAGTTAGAGAGGAATGACTAGGCTCACTAGGGTGTATTCTCAATAGAAATGGCCAAGACAGTGTGCCCAAGCAAGCCAAACACTATTTATAGACCCCAAAGAAATAGAGTCATTATGGTCAAGGTGGGGGGTCTCTATGCGTTGACCGGACGCGCTGGCCGGGGCGATCGGATGCACCCGAGCCAGCGTTCGGTCCTCAGGATGCAGCCATGTGGCCCTCCTTCAAATGTCAGCCGCATAATCCCAATGGCTACCTGCAGCTCACGCGCCGCTTGAGTGATGACTGGACATAGCTAGGCAAGATCGGACACGGTCGCCCGGCGTCCGCTCGCGCGCCCTCGCGCTGCCTTCGTGCCAAGTGTTGGTGGTCAATAACGATCAAACCCAACAGCCAACTAATGCACAAAAAGAGGAGAAATTGGCAAACTTAACCACATATGCATTTACTATTAACCAAGTTCCACATATATTTGGAGAATATTATTTTGCAAGTCACAAATACAAATACATGAAATAATTCACTAAAAGGCGCTTTCTGACGCTGATTCACACAAAGGAACAAGGAAGATGACCATCAACTCAACTCAACAAGTGCAAAGCACCATGGAGGAGTAATCCATGTCCAGCCCATAGCCCACCGTGCAAAGGCGGTGGTGAGGCGGCTAACCCCTAAGGTGGGCGACCCCCTGCCGGCGCGCCTTAGCCACCCCTTCGACAGGTAGTGGCATGGCTCCATGCTAAGGCGGTGGGAGCCGGTCCTCGTGCCAGGAATAGCTTCTAGCACTGCCAAGCTCTGTGTATAAATAGAGGGGTACCCCTCCCTCCACAACACACACTCAACTTGAGCATCACCTCACACACCACTACCTCAATCCCTTCTAGTAGTTGTAGTTTTACGTTTTAGTAGCTTTAGAGCGAGGCAAAGCTACCTTGGAGAGCTTGGCTCCTTGGAAGAAGAGACCTTTTAGTATGAATAGAGATATGAGTTCTTCCAAAGTTATGCTCTCATATTACAATTAGTCATACTTATGAACTAGAGTATGGTTATTGTGTTATAATCTTTATATATGAACTAGTCTATAGTTTGTGTGTCATGAGAGTAGCACACTTAACTTTATGCTTAAACACTCATATAACTTATATAATCGGAATTAGAGCTAAGTGGAGGTGGCAGTTCATCGTGCTTTCGGGTGTCCCAAGTCCTTTACCTGTTGATCCGTAGGGTCGGGGACCTAGGGGATTTGGGTAGTTTCTGTATACGCAAGCGTGGTGCTTGGGTATGGAGAGATAGGTGAATGCATTGTCCCTTTCCACGGTTGAGGGGTAGGCGGCAGGTGGTGACAGCCCTGTCTGTCCCTTGTAATCCCCCATGTTTGACTAGGGTGTAGGAGTCTAAATTGTCACATGAGGTTGCTGGCATACCAGTACTTGGTGGCCTCCCGACCTGCTTCACACTTAGCCCTAATACTAATTATGTAATTTGTATGATCATTAACTAATATTTGTATGAATATACTAGACCAATGCCTGCTCTACTTAGGATTATTCTTTTATTCTTTCTCTTTATTTTATCCTTCAAGGAATGCCAAGTGTGTGTCCACTATCTTGAAATCATCATTTTTACCCTTGCTATAAACTTTGGTGTACTTGAAAGCATTATTATTGAAGTTCATATCCATACTAGACTCTTAATCAAATGCCTTCCTTTGAGAAAATATAAATAACGATACCCTGAATACTTCCGGGTGAAATGCTACAATGATAGCTCCATGTGTTTGCATATAAATATCTAAAATTGTAAAGGAACTATCAAGGCACTTTTGGCATCATTACTAGGGATAAAAACTTAGTAACAATGCTCGGTCTTGCCAGCCGGTATTTCTGGCGCCATTGCTGAGGATGGATTCAAACCCCATTCTTTGTAGCGATGTTAAGAAATGCCAACACCAAGACCAGATGCCCTACATGCTAACTGGACGCACCGCCTCCTGGAGTTTGGTCAAGTACAGAAACTACCTCGAGAGGTATTTTCATGATCGGATGCGTCTGCTCGACCACGACCGGAGTTTGGTCCTCTCACTGTGCCATGCGCCCGAGCAGCTCACCCTTGTGTTAGCGTACGTCACCTACGACTGGACGCAGGCCCTGCGCGTCCGGTCGCGTGCCTCCACTAGGGTTTGGTGAGGACCCGAGGCCATGCCACTTCTGCACAACACTGACCGAACTCAAGGTTGGGTCCGGTCCAAGGTCCAGTCCCTACGCAACACCTCCTTCTATTCTCCAACTTCACCACCCATGCTCAAATGTGCCGACCACCAAGTGTATCACCTTGTGCATGTGTGTTAGCAACTTTTCACAAACATTTTCAAGGGTGTTGGCTATTGACATTTCTTAACATCACTTTTACTAAGTTGTCATCCCTAGCAATGATGCCAGAAATGTTTGTTGGGATTTATTAATGACACTTGTAAATTCAGGAAAGATTATATATGTTGAAGTAATCCGCATGCTCACACATAATATGCCATTATAGAATTTCACCTAGGAGTATTCCAGGTATCATTATTTATGTTTTTCCATCGGGAGGAGTGGTGGCTAGAAATATTGACAAACATGTATACTTATGATGAGATCATTAACTAATCACATGCTCTAACAGGGGTAAGCCAAATGATAAATGAATAATAAGTGTAAGGCATTGATAATGTGGGGGTATAACCCCTAATACCAGCAAGGTTGTACATGGGACGAGCCGCTAGGGGAGGCCTAGCCCATAAGACTACGCCTAGGCCACACCATTGGTGGAGGCCTAGCCCATGAGACCACATCATACAAGGCACAATACCAGTCGACGTGCCTCACAAGACTACATGAAGATTTCTGGTGATCTAGGAGACCTGCTCGGATACACCAGATCCCATAATATATGTAACTTCCTATCTTGTAAAACCGATCAGGATAGAAATGATCGATCTGTAACCCTACCCCCCAAGCTATATAAGGCGGGTAGGGACCCCCTCGTTTTCATCTGATCATACGCAATACAATCCACAAAGACACAGGACATAGGGTATTACATCAAGCTAACTACCAGACATTTGGTGCCACCAAGCTGACTATCAAACTTCCTATCTTGCGTTCTGTGCCACCATTTGGTTCCATCACGTGGACCTCCACTGATTCATCTACTACCATAGGCATACCCCTCGGTAGACTACCAGACATATTTCATCGATAGTGGTGCGCCAGGTAGGGGTGTGCTTGCTGAATTCATGGCGAACCAGGTGGTCATCTTGCCAAGCTTCATGGCCTTTCCCGAGCCAGGCCAGATCTTCACTGTTAGATCCATGACATGGGTCATCGGCCACGATGGCAATGGGAATATCGTGGAGGCAGTGTAGGATCACCCTGCGCTGATCGGGTCAACACATGCAATGACATCTCTGATCCTGGTGCCTCGCCGCTGGGTTAGGAGATCCATCAACAATGATGATCTGATCGCATCCATCGATTGGGTCATAGACAGCTTAGCGGAATGTTAGCTCCTCGTGGATTCGATCTCAGATCAATCTAGAGCGAGCAACAAATTCACCATACTCCAAGATCACCAAGCCGCTGTAACCGAGCGACTTGCTCGGCCACACTATTCAAAGCAACTAGATTCTGATCTGGTGATCACGGCCACTCTAGAGGGGCACACGGTGTGGCGCCGACCACTTCCCGCTACCCGCCTATGTTTGGCCGACTACGAGGCCCCGATGGAGGATCCACCGAAGCCCTATCTTTTTGGGCTGGAGGGTGTAGGACCTGCGTACCAGAACGCCATCCACCACCTCTTTGTCGACCACATCGAGCGCGACCACGTAACTGACCTCTACATGATCAACTAGACTAACTCCGGTCAGTCGCGCCTGTGGTCAACAAGGTGGCAGTTCGCCAGCTTTCAGATGATCCCTCTCTTCTGACCAAATCTCTTCATAACGTTCTAAACGAGAGCCCCAATGATTATTCCAAGGGCTCCACGCAGACCATGCCAAGCTGCCCTACTTTCCCTTCGAGGTTTGGGGGCATGATTTTCCACGTCAGCCACAATAGCGTCACCAAGGACACCAAAACCGCTGAAGAGTGAGAGGCTCATCTGGCGAAGAACGTCGACCGCCAACGTCACTGAGATGCAGAAGCAACCCAAGGGCCCATGAGGATGGTCACGGTCCGTCCCGCCATCAATGCAATCTAGAGGCATTTGACATGGTGGGCGACCAGCCAGTCTACCAAACTCCTAGCGCTAATCTAGCCATCACATTCAATGAGCTCGACAAACTCCCTCACACTCTAGAGGTCGAGAAGGTTCGAGCACATATCATAGCAGTGCAAGTCCAAGTCAACGAGTTTTGTCTATGAAGCTCATTCATGCCACGACAGCCGCCCACCATGCCCCCCGGCAGGTTGCGGCGGCAACCGCAACTAGGAGGTTAATCAACCCCTCTCTTGCGACCTTCATGACCACATCAACATTAGCATAGATGTCCGTAGCCACATCAAAAATAGTAGGGCCACACGCTATGACAGAGATGGAGCGTCACCAGCAATTCGATGCCAAACCTAAGGGATTTGCCGCCCGTGAAGCCCCACTTCCAGTTAGCGCATCAAGGCTTTGCCCCATCATGAAAAGGCTCTAAGCTGTCCGGTGGCTTGTGGGTTTCAAGGTCCTTGGTGTTAACACCTATGACAAAAAATCCAACCCTGCTCAGTGGCTAACTCTATACGAGATCGCCGTGAGAGCTATAGGCGGAGACAAAGACGTCATGGTGAACTATCTACCTATCATGCTTAACTAGTCTATGAATAACTAGCTCCTCAGCCTATAGGAGAACTCCATATGATCTTGGGATGACCTCAAGAAAGCCTTCACTCATAATTATATGGCTATGTGCGAATAGCCTGGCACCAAGATTGATCTATAGAAGCTTCATCAGTTTCCTGAGGAGTCCCTACACGACTTTATTAGGTGCTTCTTAGAGACAAGAAACTCTGTTCCTAACATCACTGATGCTGAGGCCATCGCTGCCTTCACCAAAGGGCTCCGGCATGAGCAACTCTGTGGCAAGCTGTACCACATGAGGCCTACAACCATCGGTGAACTGATACAAACGACAAATAGATATGCTGATGCCAAAGATGCTGAACAGGCTACCCACTCTGCTCACCATCAATGCCACAATGATGACTGTCATGATGACAGGCGCTATGATGACCGTGATCACCGCCATGATGACCAAGTCCACCACGATGACTGCGACCGCTGTCACGATGACCGCGAGCCCTGGTGCGATGACCGCCCAAATAGCTTGATAGGTAGACAAGGCCATCGTCGTCGGCCTAATAACTCCATCAACATCCTCAACAACCATGCCAAGTGCACCTGTGATGCTGATTTTGGTAAACTGCTAGATGGCCCATGGCCTATCCACAAGGATGGCAAGCACACCATGCGAGAGTGCAGAGGCCAAAAGATAGCGCTTGGTGGTAAATCATCAAAGAGGCCATGGCATGATGACGATGATACCAAAGATGGTCAAGACGAAGAACAAGGCAAGAACAAGGGCCCAACATACCAGGACCCCACCAAGACCGTTGCCACCATCTTTGGTGGGAGAGCTATCTCTGAATGAAAGCATGAGTAGAAGCTTGTAGCCCGACGTGTCATGTTGGTCACTACAAATGATGGCCCCATCACTGATACCAAGTACCTCGACTGGTCGGAGCACCCAATCACCTTCACTAGGGGCGACCAGTGGTCAGACATCCCATATCCAGGGCGTTTCTCCCTCGTCCTGGACCCTATTATCAAGGACGTACGCTTTTAGAAGGTCCTCAGTGACTGAGGGAGCGCCCTCAACATCCTGTTTGCTGGGTCCCTAAAGGAGCTAGGGATCAAGAAAGAAGACCTTACCCCCATGGACTCTCTGTTCTGGGGGATCATTCCCAATAAAGCATCCCTGCCTCTGGGATAGATTACACTACCGCTACAATTCAGCACCGCCAAGCACTTCCGCGTTGACTACATCAACTTTCTAGTTGCTGATTTCACCATGGCGTACCATGCCATCCTTGGTCGACTAGCCCTTGCCAAGTTTATGGCCATGCCGCACTACACGTATTTGGTGTTGAAGATGCCAATGGAGCAGGGGGTCCTCTCCCTACGCACCAACCTCGACATCGCCTACTCCTATGAGAAGGAAACCTTCACGCTCATCGAGGCTACTAACATCTCTATCTACATGCACGACTGCCTTGCATCTTCATAGCAGATTTCACTATAGGACCTAGAGATCCCAACCATGGAGGCCGCCCGAGCCTCAACCAAGTCCAAGGACATGAAGGAAGTGGTCCTCGACCCGGGTGACCAGTCTAAGACTGCTCGGATCAGGGCCGACCTTAACCCCAAATAGGAAGATGCGCTCATTAGCTTTCTAAGGCAGCACATTGATGTGTTCGCATGGAAACCAGTGGACATGCCTGTCGTGCCTTGGGAGCTAATTGAGCACTCCTTAAATGTCTCGGCGATCGCCAAGCCGATCAAGCAGAAGCTTCGATAATTCATGCATGACAAAAAGGATGCCATTAGGATAGAAATAACCCATCTTTTAGCTAGCAGTTTTATCAAAGAGGTGTATCATCCAGAGTGGTTAGCCAATCCAATTCTTGCAAGAAAAAAGAATAAAGAATGGAGAATGTGCATTGATTACACTGATCTCAACAAACACTGCCCTAAAGACCCCTTCGGCTTACCTCGCATTGATGAGGTCATAGATTCTACAGCCGGTTGTGAGCTCCTATGCTTTTTAGATTGCTACTCTGGTTATCACCAGATCACGCTGAAGGAAGAAGACTAGATCAAGACATCGTTCATTATGCCCTTTGGCGCCTACTACTACATGACCATGTCCTTCGGGCTCAAGAATGCACTTGCGACTTATCAAAGAGCCATCCAGTGCTGCCTCAAGGACTAGATCAGGAAGAACGTCAAGGCATATTTTGATGATGTGGTGGTTAAGTCTAAGACTATCGACACTCTCATCGCCAACCTCACCGAAGTTTTCAAAGCCCTGAAAGTGTACCGATGGAAGCTGAATCCCACTAAGTGCATTTTCGGTGTTCCATTTGGTATCCTGCTAGGCAACATCGTCAGTCACCACAGCATCAAAGCCAACCCAGACAAGATAGTGGCGGTGACCAACATGAAGCCACCGACCTATGTCAAGGACGTCCAGAAGCTAACAGGATGCATGGTGGCCTTAGGTCGTTTCATATCCCGTCTAGGCGAAAAGGGACTCCCCTTCTTCAAGCTACTCAAGGCTCAAGAGAAATTTGTCTGTTCGGAGGACGCTAACAAGGCATTCACCAAGCTCAAGCGGTTCCTCACCACACCTCTAATCATGACCACCCCCAAAAGGATGAAACCCTACTAATCTACATCGTAGCGACCAACCGGGTAGTCAGCACCGCCATCGTTGTTGAATGAGAAGAGGCCAAACACGTATACAAAGTACAACACCCAATCTACTTCATCAGTGAGGTCCTAAATGAGTCTAAGACTCGCTACCCCCATGTATAGAAGCTGCTATATGCCATCCTGATCACATCCCAAAAGCTTCATCACTACTTCGACACCTACCACGCAGCGGTAGTCACTGAGTATCCACTCGACGATATCCTCCAGAACAAGGAAGCCAACAGCCGCATCATTAAATGGGCGGTCGAGCTCGACACCTATACCATCGACTTTAGGCTTTGCCACACGATCAAGTCACAAGCGCTCACCGACTTCATCGCTGAGTGGACGGATATGCAGATCCTTGTCCTGGTCGACCACCCCGAGCACTGGACCATGTACTTTGATAGGTCTCTCAACCTCGATGATGCTAGGGTAGGCGTGTTTTTTATCTCGCCGTCGGGGGAGAACCTTCGATATGTCCTCCGCTTACACTTCCGAGCATCCAATAATATCGATGAATTCAAGGCGACACTTCATGGTCTCCGTATAGCTATAGAGCTCGGCATTAAATGGCTCCTGGTCTATGGCGACTCCACACTTGTGATCAATCAGCTCAACAGGATTTGAATTGCACCAACAAGAAGACGGACGCTTACTGTGCCACGATAATAAAGTTAGAAGACAAATTCTATGGTATCGAGTATCACCATGTGGTCTAGGCTGACAACCAAGCAGCCGATGAGCTATCAAAGTTATGGTTGACCCGGCCAAAGTTCCCATTGGAGTGTTCGTCTAGGACCTTGTGACGCCATGCATCAAGCAAGGGCAAGAAGACATTGAAGAAAAGCCACCTACCAAGCAGTTAGTCGCAGCGGTCCCTAGCATGAGCAGTGATTGGAGGGAACCTTTCATCAAATACCTCACACTGTAGATGTCCCAGCTGATAACATAGAGAGAGAACACCTCACTCATTGTAGCAAGCATTATGACCTAGTTGAAGGGAAGTTATATCACAAGAACACTAAGGGAGAGCTACTTTAGAAGTGCATCTCTGTGGAAGAGGGCGAGAAAATACTCAAGGAAATCCATGCCAGCACTTGTGGCAATCACACAGCCTCTAGAAAACTAGTCAGTAAAGCCTTTCGAGCTAGTTTCTATTGGCCTTCTGAAGTCGCCGATGCCGAGGCCTTTGTTCACCGGTGCAAGAATTGTCAGTTTTTTGCTAAGCAAATCCATGTCCTAGCCTAGGCCTTACAAACAATTCCTATGTCTTGGCCCTTTGCCTGCTAGGGACTTGAAATGATTGAACCCTTCAAGCCCACACTGGGAGGCTTCCGTTGGGTCTACGTTTGCATCGACAAATTCTCCAAGTGGATCAAATATAAACCCCTGGTCCAAGCTACAGCAAAGAAGGCAGCCGAGCTGCTTGATGACATCATTCACTGGTTTTGCCTTCCGAACAGCATCATCACTGATTTGGGGTCCACATTCACTAGTTCCAATTTCTGGGACTTCTATGATGAAGGATGCATCTTAGTTAAGTATGTCTCGGTTGTGCACCCTAGGGCTAATGGCCAAGTTGAATGCGCCAATGGCATGATTCTTGGCACATTGAAGAAAAGGCTCTACACGAACGAGCAAAAGCACCCCAACAAGTGGCTTAATGAATTGCCAGCTATGGTCTAGGGACTAAGGACCTAGCCCAGTCACAACACTAGTGTCTCCCCATACTTCATGGTTTTTAGCTCTGAGGCCATTTTACCGGCCGACATCGCTTTCTGAGCACCTAGGGTGGAGAACTACAATGAAGAAAACTCCGACCAAGCCTGGCTCGTTGAGTTGGATAGCCTAGAGGAGGAGCGCCTAGTTTTGTGTGTTCGAACAACAAAGTACCTTGATATTGTGTGAAGATACTACAATGGCAACGTTAACGATCCGTTCTTCATGGTCGGAGACCAAGTGGTCTACAAGTAGAAGACTGACGGGATGCACAAGCTATCTTCACACTAGGAAGGCCCCTTCATCACCAAGGCGGTCACCTAACTAGGTTCCTATAGGCTATGCGACATGGATGAAAGAGATGTCCCAAATTCTTGGCACATCGATCTTCTTAGGCGCTTCTACCCTTGAAGGATCACCTTTAAAAGATATGTACCGTTCGTATTCGAGTATTCAATAAATTTTTTGTTCTAATGTTTCTCTGTATTGTTATCTCTGTGCTTTTTTTCTAAGCGATCCTATTTATGCGTACAACATCTTAAAGATGACATGCCAACTATGCCTAATGCAAATGCCTAAATAAACACGTGGATGCTCGGACGCCTCCAGAGATGACCCTGTCTCCAACTTCTCCCTACACATGCATGAGCATCCACCCTCTGCGTCATGGGTGGTCAGCACCAGTTCCTTAGCAACGTCCTATTCTTCCCACATGCACACGGCCCTTGTGCCTTGTGTTTCAGTTAACAGGCTAGGTAGGGCTAGGGACAAAACTATACACTACTGCTTGGATGGTTTATATCAAATATAAACACAAACATATCGTAAGTTGCTAAGCACTATTACACAATGATTCTACATGAGTTTCATCTCAGCTATGGGGCACTACTCCCCCCTTCATTGAACAACACGACGTCTTTGGGTAGCCTCTTCGCTGGCTCTTTCGCAGCTTCTTTGCTGGATCTTCTCCGTGTCCGTGCCCTACACGTACCTAGATGCCACCCGCCAGAGTTCCACTGAAGGGTAGTGTGACCGTAGCTACGTGACTGCGTGGATGACGGCTCCTTGGGCAGCGCTATGCGCAAACTCCTTGAAGTCTGCCCATGCCATTCGGCAATGATCCATGACTGATCGGTATGGCCCGTCTCTAGGCAGTCCGTGCTCCCACGGGTGGCTCAAGACTGACATAGTCTAGCACTGGCTGGATCCCCATGGTCATCACCTCTAGCTTTTCATCACGGGTTTTCACTTGTTCCATGAGTACCTAGAACTGCGCCTAGGCTTGACGTCGATACTCTGCAAATAAGATAGACGTATGATAAGCATGCGCTTAATGCCGAACAAGTCCAAATAGCGTGAAAAACACTCACGTCGAAGATCTTCAGTGATTTTTTGACCTTGTCCTCTGCTTTCTCCTTCACCTCCTGAATCTAGCCAAAGACCTCTTGGGAAAGGCTGAGCTCCATCTCTAGTGCTATGTATAACAGTCAGATGTCTCAAAATGCTAAATACCACCAAAGCAAAATTCCGAGACCTACCTTTTTGCCGATCAGTGCTACGGCTAAGCTGCTTGGCCATCGATTAGCTCTCCACCTCCATTTGCAGGCACTCTATCTCCAACGCTAGAACCTTCACCTCTAGGTCTTCCCTATGTTGGTTCTCTTAGAGTAGGCACGCTTGGAGGTCTTTCACCGAAGCTTGTAGACTCTCGTTTTCCTCCAGCACTGGAGACATCTCCTCCAGCTGCCGCCAGCGCTACTCGGACACCTTCATCACATTCTGCAGTGGGCAAATAGATTAATAGACTGCGATATTTAAAAGACAGAGAAGATCTCTTAAGGCTAACCTCAATATGGCCTATCATTGATGTTAGATCGGCCCTCAGCTTTTTTGTCTCCGCGCTTGCCTCCACCTCCGTCAGCATCTCAAACTGTTCGCCACGCTGAATGACCGTGCATAGCAGTTGGGGTGGCAGGGTGGGCTCCCACGCTATCTCTTCGATCTCCATGATGGCCACCGGCAAAGGTGCCCTCATTAGTTGCCGCCATGCTCAGCCAGAGCATCCGAGCGCCTCTCTCATCGTTGGCGGTGTTGTAGATGGCGCTTGTTCAGCAACCACGGGTGAACCTTGTGCTGCACTGCTCTGGCCATCCCTATAGGTTCCATACCTGCTCCACCAAGGCCACCCGATGTTGCCGCAGCATCCCATGCCTCTACACTAGGATCGTCCTCGTCATGCAATCCACCGCCAGGAGTGGTCGGTCCAGTCATTGTGGGCTCCTCCATAGTAGGGTCAGTCGGTTCTGCAACAGTCGGTTGCTCCATGGTTGGGGTGTCGGCACAAAAATGCCAACACGCAGCAGGCTGGAAGGATCTACTCAAAGTACGCCTGGAGCTCCACTTGGCTTCAACATAGGACTAGGCGATCCTATGAATTCCCAAAGGCGTGCCTATCAATTTGACCTACAATTGACAAGAAGAGAAAGTTTATCAGTAATTTAGGGTGAAACATGCTGGTTTTTGCCCAGCCAGTTCCAAGTGTGCCGCTTCGGGAGCAGTCAGATGGGAAAATCGACTAAATAGCCGATAGGAGAAGAAATTGGCTATTGAGGACTGTAATGCTTCATGGGTCATGCTTGATTTTATAGTAGCGAATACAATGCACCCAGTTTTAATGATCCTTTACCTTAAGCAATTAGCATGTTATGCATCAAAGATACATCACTGGCTAGATTAGATTTGATCAATTCGTGGTGTAGAGCCAATGAATTCGGTGAAAATGGGATATGCCGTGCAAACAATTGACTGTTTGATATAGACGGATCTACAAACTGTCTAGATCAAATCTATTACCGTCAATAGTGAGGTTCGACCGGATTGATCCAGCTATGATGATGGTGATAGTCTAGAACCAGAAAGTCCATAGAACTGACCATACTTCAACAGGTTCATGAAAACGTGCCATATCTATGAAAGCACAGGCGAATCGGCTAAAACAGCCGATTCAGGTAGAAAAGGAATTACAATGTGTGAACAATCGACTATTGAATACGGACAGATCTATAAACTCATCAAATATAATATGTTATCCTTAACAATGGGGTTCGACCGGATCGATGGCAGCCATGATAAAGATAACATATCAAACATTTAAAGTAAACATATCTATTCACATTTAACAGAATCATGAAGACACACTATAATCGTTAAAGTACTGGCAATTGGCTATTTAGCCAATGCAGGCATAGCAAACAGCCAAGGTCACGCCTGGTCGAAAGGAAATCTACCAACTAGCATACTCTAATCTAAAGTGCTAACAGTGGGGATCGACCGGATCATTATAGCCATAATAGCGAGCTATAGACCAGATTCAACTATTTAGTAAACCTACATGAGATCAAACATGCCTTGACCACGTACTATGCATGATCAAGATCCAAGTAGAACAACCGATAAAACATAATCCATCATTTAAAGTATGAACCATAGCAATGCGACAAAATAAACGATGGACTGAAAGGATATGAGGCCAATCTAGATCGATCTCGATCGGGCAGGTTGATATTGCTGAAACTAATGACAACAAGAATGTCAACAAGATCGGTAACTTAAAGAATCTACCCGAAGGATGCCACCCTTAGGTAGAGCCGATAACTTAACCTTAATCTAATTCGAGCAGTGGAGGTCAAACTTAACCGATGTAGCCATACTTGAACTAGATAAGGATCGATAACTAGCTTATACTAGAGCTCGTATGAGGTTGGCCGGACTGATGCAGCCTTACAAACCAAAGCATAAGCCATGACGGTACTTACAGACAAGCCAGAGGTCGACCGAATCATTGAGCCCTACTTGTTGAAGAACTCATCAAGATCTATAGTACTCCTACTCCTAAGGGTTGGCATGAAGCCAAAAAAAGTAATAGATATTGATTGATTGTATATCTCTTACAATAGTCGGGGTCTAATATTTATACCCGGAACCTAAGCATGAATCCTACTCAAGTACAACTATTACAATCTTTGGAATAAAAGAAAACATTCCTAACTTAAGATAACTTGGACTCCAATTCTTTTCCCTTTTGTAGAGTATGACATTTTTCTTCCTGACGTCATCAGTACGTAGTCCGTTGATGTTGTCTGCTGATGTCATCCATAAAATAGCCGATTCCGACACTGCATCAAAACCAACTGATATCAATTCACATCTGACCGATTCCTCGATGATACAATCTTAGGAGCTCCGAGTTCCCGTGTTCTTCTTTCCCAAATTTTGGTGTAAACACATGCCCCCCAATTTTGGGACAAAAGTAATTTTATTCCAAAATTACCACGCCTGTACCCTCGATGGGTCCGTGGTCATGGGTAGAGAACCTTGACCTAGGGCCTACTATCTGTCACCTTTACCAATTATCCTTGCCTACTTATGAGCCCATACTTTAAAGCTTCACGAGAGCACTTTTGCTTCATGAGCACTTGGATTTAATCTTCTAGACCGACTATAAATGCTTATCCGACCCTAGCGAGAGCAACCCAATAACTCAATTATGTTTCCCTTCTGCTTGCTTCCTCAAGTGCCCTTAGCTCTGCTAGACCCTCCATGGTCTAATTCTTTACTATGAGGGTCTTGAGTGGTTAGAAGAATTCTTGTGCATAGGGCGATTGTGTCGCTCATTTCAACGCCTTGTCGAGCAAGAGGATCAGCTGCTGTGGTTAGAAGAATTCTTGTGACATCACCTGAGTTTTCTCACCATGATTGCAAAGCTATTCTAGTGCTCGCAAGGGTTCAAATGTGTGGACACCTTACCTTGTTCACTCTATCAAGTTTTCATGCCGAGAAATCAGTTGGATGTATGGGCATCTTTTTAGCAGGTAGCCTTTTCTCTCCCTTGATGCTACTTCTTATTAGTGGGCCGATATGACTCGGTCCATGATGACCTTCGGCCTTGTGGGGATCCAGACACCCTTAAATCCAAGGAAGCCTTAGTGGGCTAATCGTCGGTTAACGTAAACTTTTGTATCAATCCCATGGTATCTATAATTTATGGGAAGCAACAAGTCTGAATCCATTATGCTTCCATGAACCATTCCCTGAATTTCTAGAGTGTTGATCCATTTCTATAACTGACTTCAATTCCATACCCCTGACGAAGTTTATCTTCTCATCTCCTGGGCTATATATACGAGCCATGGTTGTGGATCGAAAAACAACCTGCTTCATCCCAAACCTTCTGTGCCCTTGGTGCGATTTGCTTTCTAATAGGCTTGAAGATATGGAGAGCGGCAAGAGGCCTGCTGAAGAGGCCCTTGATGAGTCTGTGCCACCACACCAGCGTCTTTGTCACCAAGAGAATGCAACCAGTGATCTTGGGCGGATGGACCTTCATCTGAATGCATCGTAGGGTGCTCTCATCATCTCGAAATATGGGGCCAACTCCACTCAAGTGATGCTGGCCGAGGCCGAGGTCAGAATTATGGGTTAGATATCTACCATAATTCTTTGTTTCTTTTAGTGATGTCTTCAAGATCTTGATTATTCCTTCCATGAATCTTTCTAGACCTATCGGCCCAGTTGGAAAGCCTTCGATCAGCTGCAGAGTATGCGGCAGGATTCACCAATGCCAGGGGTGCCGTGCTAGTGGTTTGCCTATACGACATCCCAAACTACGTCAAAGAGGTTGCCCTTCACGGTGTTCGTCATGGTGCTACCATGGCATTGGCTGTTGCGCAAGCTCGCTCTGGCCACAAGCTTCAACTTCTTCCCCATGGTTTCCCAGCCACCGAACACCCTGAGGACCATGAGTGTCTAGTCAGGGACTTCTTCAACACCACCAACTCTATAGCCCTCGCTTCCCAGGCTAAAGACATAGTGAGTAAAGTGTTCTTTGGCCCTTAGTTTGTAATAGGAGAAGCGAGCAAACATTTTCTTCATTTTAAGTGACTCCTCTTTTGCCCTGTACTCATGTCCCATGTATCAATTTGTAAGTAGTTATCTAGCCTATTATGTGTCTCCTCGAGGCTCAGTAGAATAGCCGTTTCAGATTAGCCGATTTTGACTTGTGATTCGATCTGACTCGATTAAATCTAAAATGGCTCTCATGGTAACATTCTTCAAATTCCTCCCCGGTCATTAATCATCGCATTTTCTCTCGGTACTGGCAGAACAGCGCTCCCTCACCATTAATTGGGCTTGCCTTTGCACATTCCTAGATATCGACCATCCCGTCTCCATGGCGATAAACACCGGCTAAGGGCTCTGGCTTCAAGCACATCCACACCTGCAATCACCTCTGCTCTCTATACTTCTCTGCCTTCACAAACCCCATAGCAATTTTCTGTCTTCTTCCATGATCTAGGACAGCATCCATGGCAGGAGAAGATCACAGCGGCAAGCGCGCAGCGGAAGATCTCCCAGAGGCAAAGGTCCCGGTTAGGCAGCGGCTCCATCACATAAGGTAAGACTGAATGCTCCCATCCATAGCAAGAATCATCTACTAATGCATCTACAGGCTCATCCTCAATGACAGCCTCTAGTCGCTTCCTCTTAGGACCGGCTAGCCTTCTACCGCTACATCTACTTCTACCATGCTGGACTCATCGTCGGACTCCTCTAACTCCTACAACGGCGATGACGCCCGGCGTTTCCTCCAGGAGTGGAGGGTGGCCAAGGACCGTTATTCCGAGGCAACTCGGGATAACGGTCAGCTTGAGAGCCACCTCGAGGCTTCTCAAGCCGCCCTCCTCGCCACCGAGGAAGAAACCAACGCTTCTCAGACGCGGTTGGCTGAGTCTGACTCCATGGTGGCGGGTAAGAGGAACTCCAAGAAAACCTTGGTTTGAATTTCCATTGTCTTTGTTATGATAGCTCCTTTGTTTCTGTGATTTTCCAGCCTTGATGGTGCAGTTGGAGAACCTCTAACTGGCGGCGAATGCGGCTATGGTGACTGTCAACGCATGGGGCCCTCTCCTCAACAACCGCCTGCAGGACATTCATCGTGGCACGGCAATGGCTCTGGCAGCGGCACAGGTCCAGACCGGGCATGATCTCCGCACCATGGAGCCAGGCTTTCCGATGGGCGATGACCCCGGCACGCATGAGGACCTGATCGAGGACTTCGAAGACGCCGTAGTGGCCATTGTGGACATCATTTGAGCTCCGGACATTGTAAACAGGGTGTTCGATTAGCTTGTAACTGATCAATAAATGAAATCCCTGTCTTTCTGTGATCGCAACTTAGTGAACTTCCTGCAACATTTTTTGTATACATCATGATCGTCTCTGTGTTTGTTTTTTCTCTATAGGTGATACATATCTAATCGGCTTTTACCCCTTCGGGTCTATTTTTGAACTAGAGGCGATACCCATCTGGTACCGGCTATTAGAGCCGATGACTGAACAAATTGGCTATCAAGTAATAATCCAAATGATAGGATAATATTTCTTCAGATACTTTCCATTGATTGCTCTATCAAATTCCTCTTCTCCTCCTAGTGTTTCCAAAATATAAGCATTTCTAGGCGCATAACGTTTAATCCAATAAGGTCCTTCCCAATTAGGTGACCACTTGCCGAACTTGCTACCTCTTGACCTGATCGGTAATTTCACCTTCCAGACCAAGTCTCCTTCAGAAAATTGTTTGCCCTTGACCTTTTTATTGTAATACTTCGCAATCCTTAGCTTATTGGCCTCGATATTCTCAAGAGCACGCAACCAATGGCAACTTAAGTCTTCTAAGTCATCCATCATAAGATTTTTGTAAATTTCGGCTGACAAATCATTTTGTAATGTGACACGCCTTGATCCAGTTTAATCTCCCAAGGAAGGACTACGTTATGACCATACACAAGTTCATAAGGTCATGCTTTAATCGATCCATGATAGGTCATCCTATATGCCCATAATGCCTCATTAAGCGTTGAATACCACTTCCTTGGCTGTTCTTCGATCTTTTTCTTGATCAGCTTAATCATAATTTGATTGGATGCCTCTGTCTGGCCATTAGCCTAAGCATAGTAAGGAGAAGAATTTAATAACTTAATTCCCATACTAGCAGCAAAATCTCTGAACTTATCTGATGTGAACATTGTCCCCTGATCAGTAGTGATGGTTTGAGGAATCCCAAAATGGTACACAATATGCTCCTTGATAAAATCAACCATGTTCTTTGAGGTTACCGTCTTCAAAGGAATTGCCTCAACCCACTTAGTGAAGTAATCTGTTGCCACCAATATAAACTTATGTCCTTTACTTGAAGGCGAAAAAATCTAGCTAATTAAATCAATTCCCCAACCTCGAAACGGCCATGGTTTGATTATTGGATTCATAGCCGATGCGGACGATTTCTGAATATTACCAAAGCGCTGACAATCCTGACATCCCTTATAATATTCAAAACAATCTTCTAGTATTGTTGGCCAGAAATATTCAGTCCTGCAAATAATCCATTTCATCTTATAAGACGATTAATTAGCTCCACATATCCCTTCATGTACTTCACCCATCGACACTTTAGCTTCTTCTTGATTTAAGCATTTAAGCAACACGCCATCGACAGTTTTGTAATACAGCTGATCATCTAGCAAAACATACTTAGCTAATTTGTACCTTAGTTTCCTGGTAACCTTCTGTGATGGATTCTTAAGGTAATCAGCTATTTCCACTCTCCAATCATTAGTCACGGTTTCACTACTTAAGATCTCTTCAAACACTCGATAACCTGACACACTTTGAGATAACCGATTAGCCTCTTGATTCTATGCTCTCGGAATATGCTGAAGAGAAATATGAGGAAACTCCTTGAGTAACCTCTGGCATTCATCATAGTATCCCCTCAGAATATCATCTTTACATTCATATAGGCCGATCAACTGATTAATAATTAACTGTGAATCTCCAAATACTTCAATTGACTCGGCCTTTACTTCCTGAAGAAGTTGAAGTCCCTTAAGAATAGCTTCATATTCTGCTTGATTGTTGGTAGTCATTGGTTTAGTTGGAAAAGCAAACTCAAAACTTGCCCCCTGAGGTGAAACAATAACAATACCAATGCCACCACCTTGCTTGCACGATGATCCATCAAAGAATAGCATCCAAGGTATTAGCTCAACATAGCCAATACTCGGTTTATGATGCTGAGTGACAAAATCGGTCATTACTTGCACTTTGACTGCTTTAGCCGATTTGTACCTCAAGTCAAATTCCAACAATGCAAGAATCCACTTCCCCATTCTCCCATTTAATATTGGCATTGATAGCATGTGCTTGATCACATTAGCCTTAGAAACAACTGTACACTCAGCCAATACCAAGTAATGTCGCAACTTAGTGCAAGAGAAATATAAGCACAAGCACAACTTTTCAACAGGAGAATATCTTGTTTCTGGATCCAAAAGCCTTCTGCTTAGATAGAAAACAACTCATTCTTTTCCTTGCTTAGGAGGGACCAGCACAGGTGGACATTTCATATATTCTTTTATCTCCTCAAATGTCTTTTGTTGCACGTCACCCCATTTAAATTCTTGATCATTTTTCAACTTCAACAAGGGAGAAAACGACAGAACCTTTTCTGACAAATTTAAAATAAACCTCCTGATAAAATTAATCTTACCAAGCAAAGATTGTAACTCTGTTTTAAGTCGAGGGCACTGCCTCATCAATTGCTTTCATACTTTTTTGACCAATTTCGATTCCTCTCTCGTGGACCATAAAACCCAAAAATTGTCTAGCTGATACTCCAAAGGCACACTTATTGGGATTCATCTTTAAACCATGTTTTCTTGTGCACTCCAAAGTCTCCCACAAATCAGCTAGATATTCCTTGTACCCTTTAGATTTTACCATCACATCATCAATGTAGATTTCAACAACCCTGCCGATCAACTTATGAAAAATATAATTCATCACCCTCGGAGAAGTTGAACCGGCATTCTTTAAACCAAAGGTCATCACAACCCATTCAAATAAACCGATTGCACCAGGGCACCTAAAAGTTATTTTTGCTATGTCCTCCTCAGCTATAAAAAATTTATTGTATCATACATTGCCGTCCATAAAACTAATAACCTTGTGCCCGGCTGCTACATCTACCAACATATCATCTATCGGCATCGGATAACCATCCATGGGTGTAGCCTTGTTCAGATCTCTAAAATCGATGCAAACTCTTAACTTTCCATTTTTCTTATACACAGGAACAACATTCGATATCCACTCTGCATATCGGCATGGTCGGATAAATTTTGCTTCTAGTAATCTTTTAGTCTCCTTTTTAATATCATCAAGAACATTTGGGTTAAATCTCCTCAGAGCTTGTTTAAACGACCGATATCTAGGTTTGATTGGTAATCGATGTTCAACAATTGATCGATCTAGACCAGTCATCTCATAGTATTCCCAAGCAAAACAATCTCTAAATTCCTTCAATAAATCCACCAATTCTTGCTTATACTCCGGATCCAACTTAGCACTTACATACATCGGCCTAGGCCTATCTTCGGAACCAATATCTGTCTCTTCTAATTCATTGGCCGACGTAAAGCCATGCCCTAGTTTACCATCTGTATCATCTATTGGATTATCCATTAAAACAAACTCTCAGAGCCGACTACTTGGATCGATTGTTGGCTTTCATCATTGATCTTAATGAAGCCTCCTTCCCATAGCTTGCTAGAAAAACACTCAAAGTCTTCCATTTCCTAATACATTGGATCAGTTGTTGCTATACTCATAGAATCATCAGCATGAACAAGCTCAACATCATCTCCATGCCACTGAATCAAGCATTGATGCATAGTCGATGTACACAACAATTTGCGTGAATCCAATCACGACCAAGGAGTAAATTGTATGAACCCTTTCCATCAATGACAAAGAATGTAGTGAGCAAAGTCTTACTTCCAATTGTTAGTTTGACTTTATTGCCCCACTGGTCTTGGATGCATTACCCCCAAAATCCTTAAGCATCATGTCGGTCTCAATCAAATCTCCTGATCCCTTGCCAAGCTTGCAAAAACTAGTGTAAGCCATAAGATTAACAGAAGCATCTCCATCCACCAACATTTTGCTCATCGGCTTCCCATCAATGAAACCTTTTACATATAAAGCTTGTAAGTGCCGATGCTTGACTGACTTATCAAAAATAGCTTGATGTATAACCGTTAATTGGCAACTATCTCTTCATACTCTGATTCATCAAAATCTAAATAGACTTCTTGGTCTGCTGGAGCTCTAAATTCTGACGGCAACAGAAAAGCCATTTGAATATTAGCCGATGGTTGACCCCTATCGGCTGTTTGTTTAGCACGCCATACTTGAGGTCTAGTAGATGCCTAAGCCTATTCTAGCTCTCTATTCCTTAGGCATTGTACCGTTTTCTTCTAGCTTCTTGTCAAACCTCCTGGACACCATTGCCCTTTCTGCCAAACATACTCTTCCTCATTACCTTCTTCTTCATAATCAGCCCAATTTTCGTCAACAACTTATTTCTCGAGCCGATCATGAACACTTCTATTTTTAAGCGCCGATCCATATTATTATGATGATACTCATCTCGAGCATGCATAGACTGGCGGTTGGTTCAAGATTTACTAAACTCCCAATATTGCTCACTGCATTCTAGGCAATTATTTCTAGTAGGCAATTTCAAACCTTCATTCCAACAATGTCTAAAGAAAGGACAATTCCAATATGATTTAGCTTGTTTTCTTTCATACCTCTCTTTCTCCTATTGACGCTGGTATTCTTTCTCCTCTAACCAACGTTGATAATCCTTTTCCTTCTACCGTTGCCATTTATTCAACAAAATTTGAGATGTGACACGCGGCCTTATCGTCCCGTCCCATAACGTCTCTCCCTGCTCATATCGGCTCCTCTGTTGGTCATGATGCCTTTTAATCTCTCTATATTCATCAGCCGATATTTGCATCTTTGGGTCAACGGTTCAAGTTTTTTGGCCCTAGTTGACATTAGGACTTTAGTCTTCCCTTTGAACAACTTAGCATCAACCATGTTCTCATCTCTTGGGAAAGGATTATCATCAACTTTCATCTTTTGAGGTGTATCAAATTTAAGCTTTCCTCGTTGAATAGCCCTCTATATATGTTGCCAGAAAATTCTGCACTCGTTAGTAGAATGAGAAGTAGCATTATGAAATTTGCAGAACTTCTTATTCTTCAACTAATCAGGAGGTAACATAACATGATTGGCGGGCAACTTGATCTATCCTTTCTCAAGTAAGAAATCGAAGAGCTTGTCCGATTTTGTGACATCGAAATCATTGCTCTCTTCGACTCCTCTTCCCCAAGGATTTGGCACCATTACTGTCTTCTTACCCCCAATTCCATTCAGCCGCAGCAATCTCTTGTTCTTCATTGTCCTCATCGCCGTTATCAGCAGAATATGGATTATAGGTTCCGACAATTGCGGCACTCTTCTAGAATCGAGTATCTCTACACATATTCTGGAATTGGCTATTGAGTGCTATCACCCGTTGAGCTAACTAACCTAAATTATCAAACTCTTACCCCAGCAGCTTCTCCCTCCATGTTGGCAACATTCCTTGAACGACCAAAGCAGCTAGCTGATCATCAGTCAGATTCAATGAAAAACACAAATTCCTAGTTTCTCGGAACCTCTGAAGAAACTCGGCACCCAATTCATTAGTTCTTTGCCCTATGGTCGTCAAATCTATGATTTTATTTTCTCCTATCCCAGTATAAAAATATGTATGAAACTTCTTCTATAGGTCAACCCAATTGGCAATGGAATTAACTAGCAATGATGAAAACCAAATGAAGGCTGGTCCTTAAAGGGACAAGGAGAAGAAACTAACTCGATGAGCCTCTTCAATGGATGCTTCACCCAACTGTGTAAGATACCGACTGACATGTTCTATTGTGCTCGTGCTATCTTGGCCAGTGAACTTAGCAAACTCCGGGAGCCTGTAATTTGTAGGAAGAGCGACCAAATCATACCACTCTGGATATGGACGTTTGTACGAAAAGGTCTGCCCCTTTGGCTTCAAACCAAACTAATTCTTCATCATCTCGGTCACTCTAAGCAACAACTCATCGGCATTTGAATCTAGATTTGTTTGTAATTGTTGACCCATCTGTGGATTAAAATTTCGGGTACCTTGATACCCTGGATTTGGAATCATATGAAGGGTATTGTAATCTGTGTCATAATGATATCCTGTGGAGTCTCCATCTGGTGGGTCCTTTGCTGATTTGCTACTTGAAGTCTCTGGTTGTAGACGCTAGGATCTATATCTCTACGAATCATTTGAACTGATGGCGCTATTGTTTGAGCTGACGATGGTATTTGGCCTGATGTGCCAAAATTAACTATTTGATTCTGAACTTGCCCCGTCGGCTATTGCACACACTACATTGCTGATCTAGGATTATTTTGTATTTGATTAGTAGTGATACCTTGAATTTAAGCCCTAAACTGCCTGGACATCATCATTACTAGTTAGTGCTGCTTCTTGATGGCTAGTACTAGCTTGATTGGTCCCTTGAGTCGATGGATGTGGAATGTTGTAATGAGCTGGTCCAACCTGATCAATTGGATATCCATGAAACACCTCATTCATGGTATTGTGGAATGTGTTTAGGAAAGTTATATCATGGTAACTTACAATAACAGTGACATCCTTATGGTGCCTTATGAAGACCTACCTGATGAGGATAAAGATGTCATTAGTAAAGCTACAGAAGAATTTTAGAACAAGTGTTTGTTGTCCTACACCAAGACACATGACAATAAAGTTGTTTAGAAATATCCACTACCAACAGTTTTGATGCATGGGTAGTCAGATATGCCAGAACGCGTGTCAGTAGAAAAATGTCAACACGCAGCAAGCTGGAAGGATCTGCTTGGAGTATGCCCAGAGATCCGCTTGGCTTCAACGCAGGACCAGCCGATCCTACGAATTCCCGAAGGCATGCCAGTTAATTTGACCTGCAATTGACAAGGAGAGAAAGTTTATCAGTAATTTAGGACGGAACATGCTGGTTTTTGCCCAGATAGTTCCAAGTGTGCCGCTTTGGGAGCAACCAGACGGGAAAATTGACTAAATAGTTGATACGACAAGAAATTGGTTGTTGAGGACTGTAATGCTTAGCTAGTCATGATTAATTTTATAGTAGCGAATACAATGCACCCAGTTTTAATGATCCTTTCCCTTAAGCGATTAGCATGTTATGTGTCAAAGATACATCTCTGGCTAGATTAGATTTGATTAATTCGTGGTGTAGAGCCAATGAATCTGGTGAAAAAGGGATATGCCATGCAAACAATCGACTGTTTGATATAGACGGATCTACAAACCATCTAGATCTAATCTATTACCGTCAACAATGAGGTTCGACTGGATCGATGCAGCTATGTTGATGCTGATAGTCTAGAACCAGAAAGTCCATAGAACTGACCATACTTCAACAGGTTCATGAAAACGTGCCATATCTATGAAAGCACAGTCGAATCGGCTAAAACAGCCGATTTAGGTAGAAAAGGAATTACAGCGTGTGAACAATCGACTATTGAATACGGATAGATCTATAAACTCATCAAACCTAACATGTTCTCCATAACAGTGGGGTTCGACCGGATCGATGGCAGCCATGATAAAGATAACATATCAAACCTTTAAAGTAAATAGATCTATTCACATTGAATAGAATCATGAAGACACTGTAATCATTAAAGTACTGGCAATCCACTATTTAGCCGATGCAGGCATAGCAAACAACCAAGGTCACACCTGGTCGAAAGCAAATCTACCAACTAGCATACTCCGATCTAAAGTGCTAACAGTGGGGATCGACCGGATCGTTATAGCCATAATAGCGAGCTATAGAACAGATTCACCTATTTAGTAAACCTATTGGAGATCAAACATGCCTTGACTGCATACTATGCATGATCAAGATCGAAGTAGAACAGCCGATAAAAACATAATCTATCATTTAAAGTAAGAACCATAGCAATGTGACAAAATAAATGATGGACTGAAAGGATATGAGGCCAATCTAGATCGATCTCGATCGGGCAGGTTGATATTGCTGAAACTAATGACAACAAGAATGTCAGCAAGATTGGTATCTTAATGAATCTACCCGAAGGATGCCTATGCCATCCTTACGTAGAGCCGATAACTTGACCTTAATCTAATTCGAGCAGTGGCGGTCGAAGTTAACCAATGCAGCCGTACTTGAACTAGATAAGGATCGATAACTAGCTTATACTAGAGCTCGTAAGAGGTCGGCCAAACCGATGCAGCCTTACAAACCAAAGCATAAACCATGATGGTACTTATAGACAAGCCAGAGGTTGACTGGATCGATGCAGCCCTACTTGTTGAAGAACTCATCGAGATCTATAGTACTCCTACTCCTAAGGGTTGGCGTGAAGCCAAAAAAAGTAATTGATATTGATTGATTGTATATCTCTTATAATAGCTGGGGTCTAATATTTATACCCGAAACCTAAGCATGAATCCTACTCAAGTACGACTTATTACAATCTTTGGAATAAAAGAAAACATTCCTAACTTAAGATAACTTGAACTCCAATCCTTTTCCCTTTTGTAGAGTCTGACATTTTTCTTCCTGACATCATCCATACGTAGTCCGTTGATGTTGTATGCTGACATCATCCATAAAATAGCTGATTCCGACACTGCATCAAAACCAACTGATATCAATTCACATCTGATCGATTCCTTGATGATACAATCTTAGGAGCTCCGAGTTCCCGCGTTCTTCTTTCCCAAATTTTGGTGTAAACAGGGGGCGACTGGATCCGTCCTTGCCCATGCTTGCTCGGCATGGGCAGCTACCGGCTCCTCTGTGTGACTTCTGTCATCAGCAGCCGATGGCTACAGGACCTCCTTCAACTCCGCAATACAAAAAAAATTTAAGAAGCATACCACCGCACCGAAGGAATATGCCAAATAAATAAAGCACTTACAACTGCGACTCCCGCTGCACAGCTCAGAACCTGTGTCCCCACCTAGGTCTGGTCTAACCAGCAACCGAACTGCCTAGTGCCTTTACCACTGCCACTAGAGTCATCCGCGTGGTCTCAGGGACTGTGGTGGTTGCCTGTGCCACCGCTATTGGAGTTGTCCGCATGGTCTCAGGGACTGCGGTAGCCAACTGGTCTGTCATTGATAGCGCTACTCGAGCTGCTACTATTGGTGCCCCCCCACATGCGGTCAAGCATTGTTGCTATAGCCCCCCACAACTACCACCTCTCCCGCATCTCCGCCCTAGCCGGCGTAGATGACGGGGGCGTCGCGGCCGTCGATGAAGGAGGCGCCGCTTGTTCATCATCGTTTGACGAGCTTGACATCACCACTTACTGTCTTCAAGGCTGTGCGGACATGCCAATGGTTACCAGCCTCTCTTCATGGTGAGACGAAGCAACTATTTTTCGTCTTTTTCAGCAATGGCTCCTCACCAGCCGGCTGCTTCCCCCGGAGCTTCTCGTGGACATACGGCATCCGCATGTCTTCATCTTTGCCATCAACATTGGTCGAGCTATCCCCACCACCCTTTGGGCTGGCTCGACGCTGTGGATGGCTCAGCTAAGCATCAACACCCCTCGGCCAGTCAGCTGATGGCACCACCAAGAAGTATACCGACAGATCCTGCCCATGAATCTTCAAGAAAACAAATGAGTATATCACAATTTCAATTGATAAGGGATCTAACGAAATTAAAAAGAAGGCTCTTACCCATGGTGGGAGGGACCCTACACTAAAGGCCCTCTATAGATCATTGATCTTACAGTGCCCCACGAGATTAAATAACACCTCAATTCACCGCATGACTTCATCCCGGTTAATCGGCTCGGGCACCTCATGGGTCCCATCAGTATCTCCCCGGTATTCATATCTGGGGTGCGCTCTCTCCTTGCTAGGCTGGCATTGCCAAAAAGTAAAGTTTGTCACCACTATGACACCATCCACCCTTCTCTAGTCGATCAGTGCTAATAGCTTCGTCACTTGCTCCATCCCATTGGCAACAGGTCTCTCCAACCACTAGGTGTTGCTCATGGTGATTTGATGAATGTTGCATGCCACATAGTGTTCCCCCTGTGGCATGTAGAACCATCGTTGTGCCCAATACTTCACATTTGTGTTCAACGAGGTGGCGATATATTGGCCAACCATCCTGTCCTCAAGTTGCAAGTACGCGCTGCCTACAATCATAGATCCAGATCCCACCCGGGCTTTCAAACAAAAGAAGTGGCAGAAGAGATCGAAATGCGAAAGAATGCCAAGATAAGCCTCGCAGAAATGTATGAAGACAAAGACATGTAGGATGGAATTTGGGCTCAGATTGCAAAGACTAATCTTGTAATAGTCAATCAATCCATGGAGAAATGGATGGATTGGAATGCCAAATCTGCGATAGAAATAATCTTCAAAAACAACTAATTTGTCGCCGCGGGGAGTCGGAAAGCTCTCACCACGAGCTGGATGCCATCGCATCATCACCCTATCGGGCAGCACGCCATCTTCCACCAACCGATTGAGCACTGCCTCGTTGCTGATGGACACCACCCATTCCTCAACGCGATTGAGCTCGCGTGATCCTCTACTAGAACCGCCATGGCTTCTTTTGGGTGCCATCTCGTAGATTCATCGCCTAGATGAGGCTGCGTGCGTGCGGTTGCTCTAATGGGGGAGCAGTTGCCAGGCGAAGCGGTGTGGGCACGAGGAAGAAGATGAAGTGTCAGAGAGAAAGTGGGGAATGTGCACCGGGGTTGTGGCGCTTTTATAACGGTGCGACCCCTGACCTCCTAGCTTCTAGGGTTTTTGGGAAATCGCACCCACCGCACCGCATTCCCCTTCAACGTCTCCACACCCCGCTAGGCCCCTGAGTGGGCCTGGTGGTCCGCTACGTCAAACCATGTTAAACACAGGCTGATATTCAATGCTGAGTGTGCTATGGCACGATATTTTCTTTCTCTGACCCTACTACAAGATTTCTTCATAATCTTCTAGCAGGCTCAGGGACTACGTGTGTACACGTCATCTCACGATGACTGTATTTATTCCTATACTAGTTTCCAGCGACATTGGGGATTGGGCCAACACCTGAAGACCACTACTTTGGACCCGGGCATGATGTGACTACTTCACCTACTGCCAGGCTCGGGGACTAAGTGGCACACTTCACCTTGCGGTGAATGTGCTTATTTTTTTACTTCATCTTCTACAAAATAGCTAAGTTCCTCCACGTTAACTAAGTCAAGGATGCCATGCGACTAGTTTCGATGCTCAAAACCTAAGTGGGCACACTTCATGCAAGGTGGAGACTTTGAATTTTTTTACTTGAGCTCCTTATATCCTTCTGACAAACCCTGGCTTCGAGTGTGCTCGGCTCTAGCAACCAGATGAATAGCTTGGACACATGCTCAGATAGCTCGGATGCATGCTCAGACATCTCGGATGTATGCTTAGACGGCTCGGATGCATGCTCAGATAGCTCGGGTGCATGGTCAAACGGCTTGGATGGCATGTTCAGTAGCTCGGAAGCATGCTCAATATCTCGGACAAGCTTAAGACATTGTTGCCCAATGGATGCAAGGTGCTCAAGGACAAGCTGTGGGGGTAGAACCCCCGATACTAGTAGGGTTGTACATGGGCTGAGCTGCTAGGGGAGGCCCAGGGCACAAGACTGCACCTAGGCCATGCCACTGGTGGAGGCCTAGCCCATGAGACGACGCCGTACAAGGCACAATACCAGTTGGCATGCCTCGCAAGACTGCATGAAGATTTCTGGTGATCTAGGAGACCTACTCAGATACACCAGATCCCATAATATATGTAACTTCCTATCTTGTAAAAAAGATCAGGATAGAAACAACCGATCTGTAACCCTACCCCCTGAGCTATATAAGGTGGGTAGGGAACCCCCTCGTTTTCATCTGATCATCTGCAATACAATCCACAAAGACACATGACATAGGGTATTATGTCAAGCTAATGGCCTGAACCTGTCTAATCGATGTCTCTTGTGTTATGTGCCACCATCCGGTTCCCTCACACGCACCTCCACCGATTCATCTACTACCGTAGGCATACCCCTCGATAGATTACCGAACATATTTTGTCGACAGATAATAATCCAGAGATAGGAACAGATCCTCAAGAATGTAGTATGGCTACGCTGGAGATTAATTAAGAGAAATGATTCCTAAGTCATTTCTTATTTACTAAGCCTTTTGTACACTCCAAATTTATACACTTTCATCTATGGCATAATTAATTCTTCATCTTCACATAAGGGACATTACATAGGATGATTAGGAACAGAGCTTGATTCCCTTTGCAACAAGGTCCTACTTGTTCTACAAACGGGGAGTGGACAACAAAGGACTCAACGAGAGTCTCACACTCACGATCTACCACATGGCTCGGAATGTAGAGTGCATCCGCAGGTAAACAGTATTTAAGCACCACGCTTTCATAATGTTGACCACTTAACTCACTTGAGTATTGAGCTAAGTGCTTTGCGAACTTATGCATAAACTTAGTATCAACTATGACCATATCTGTCGTAGAATAGACCAATTTATAAGAGCACAAGTACAATGGCAGCCCGCAAGCAGTCGCACTGTCAAACTTGAGCCCATATAAACCCAGTAGTCTATTGAGTACCACGATGGATCTCGATAAACGATCCACATACAATCAAGATCGTACATGATTCAACATACATGTCACATATTACATAAAGTTCACAGATACATTTCATTCATCAGAGTATGGAATAGAGTTATTACAAACCAAGTTTGATAGATAGTAGCGGAAGCAAATTAAAGTTTGAAAGTAGCATTTGCCAACATAGTTCAAATACAGTGCCAACATATGATCACAATCCACAAAAGCATAATAGAGGGATTATTAAAGATGGCTGCCCAAGGCTCACTCTTCATCCATGGTGGGATAGAAGCAATTCTTGCAATATCCATGATAGACGGTACCATCTGCAACAATGGGAATAAATCCCTGAGTATGAGAAGGTACTCAGCTAGACTTACCCATCATAAACCAGAAATAAATTGACTCCAAGGATTATGCAAGGCTTTATAAGTGGAGGTAGCTTGACAACATTTTACATAAAAAGTGATTAACTCAATTGTACAATTATACTTCAGTCATCAAGTTAATTATAGCTATTCATCTCTACATTAGCAACTATCCTATGCCAAACATGTGGTATATCATTTTAAGAGCATACATTAGTAACCATAGCCGGTGTAGTAATTTCTTGTTTATCCGAACCATCACATTCCATAATACAATTACTATGATGTTGGTACTAGCCAAGTTTCTCACTATCCGGGAGAGAAGGTGATTCAAATCAATTTCAACCAGCTAGGAATTTATTCCTAACACAAACCCAGGCAGACCAGATCAATGGTCATCTTAGGTCACCTCTGGTACAACTCAAGTACACATTTCGTGGGTTCGCCCAGCGCCGCACAATCAGGGACAACCAGTTGCCACGACGATTAGGACTACCCTGCCCATGGGCTCACGCCTTGCTCCCCACACATCCTTACTACCATCTAGAGTGCACACTCTTATAGAGCGGGGCCCGGCTTGAGTTGAGCTACTCGGCTTCGCGGTCGGAATGAGTTATCCGGCCAGCTAAGTGATAGGCATGCGTTCAATCTTGTCAAACAGCGCCAACAACGGTATGGTCCTTAATCGACAATCACATGAGTCATCCCACACATAGACTCCTCCAGGCCTCCATTTACATTACCCTATGGTTCTTTTCCACAATAGCAAATATAGCCAACCGTGCTTCGGTATCCACCCATATCTCGTAGGTGACAGGAAATCACCCGACTTCTACCGGTCTAAGCATGGCTAAGCATATATTCGATCCTAGACCTACACAGGGTTTAAGGTGTATATATCTAGACAAGGTAGTTCCATGCATCAATTGTTTCTAGACAACTCTTATAAACTAATGCATCAATCATAAAAGGACTCAAGTAATATTTTGTAAAACACTAGGAGACGTAGAATGCTCCGGGGCTTGCCTTTCAAAAAAGAGGTGGGGTAGCGGTCTGAGCACTTAGGGAGCTCTTCTGGAGTTTGCTCCTCTTCTTCTAGAGCTGCGGCTTGAGGATTCTCCTGCTGATCCCCTTCCTCTTCTTCGTTGAATTCCAGCAACGTTATCTCCTCGGTCGATCCTATATGCATGATCATGGAATAAGATATTGTGAATGCATGGGTGACAACACGTATAATATGATAAGAAGTGATGAATGCATCCTTGTAAGTATTTTCAACAGCATGGTGTCAAAGTAATAACAAGTGCATCCTATTCTACTGAGTAGGTGCATATCTCTTCTCTATTACATAAGCAAACACTTCTTCAATTCATTTATTAACCACAAAACAACAGCTAATTGTTTTAACCATAACTGGAGTTATATACATCACAATCATATTGCTGTGGACATTATGGAAATCTTATGAAATTGTCTAAAACTTTATTTTAATAATCTTAAGGTGATTCAACGGTTATGTAGGTCAAACAATTCAGTCAAACAAATCTGTCCAGAAAGTAAACAATTAGGGCAGCAAACTTCTAACAGCCCAAAACTCTTAAACCCTAAGGCCTATGACTATGAAAATTTAATACAAGGTAGATTAGTAAGTTATCTACAACTTTGTTCGTAACAAGTTTTACGGCAAAGATCATTATCAACATTAAATCATCCACTCAACCAAAACTATACATGCAACCATCTACTTGAATTACAAAGCAACAATTAATTAGTTGAATACAACCAATTGCTTCTAAGCCTTACTAAGAACATCAACAGTTACTATGTATCACAAGAACCATACAAAACATCATGGTCAATCACAACTTAATTATTTAACTGCCTTTATTAATTTAATTAGATAATTAGGGGAAATAACAAACATATACCAAAGGTGCACAATAAATTCTCATAAAATTACAGAAGCTTCCTAGTGCTCACACTGAACTACTATCAAAATTTCATACCATTTGCACATGTATAACATCCTCTACAAAAATGACAAGCTAGCAAGGCCTATTTTAGTGAAAATAGTTAACCCTATAGAAAAGTGCCAAACAACAGATTATATATTTTTTCTAGCTTCATATTAGTGCCATACTGCTGTACAAAAATTTGCATAGCAATATGTTACATATTTTTATCCCTACAATTTTCTTTAGAAAATGCCATTTATTAATAGATAAATAGAAAGACCATATTTCAATCAAGTTTACTGTAAGCTTAATATTTTTCCTGGCTACAACATGCCAAAACAAGACCAACAAAATTGGAATCATAATTTTATCATTTTTCTAGCTCAAGATATCTAATTTACAAGTTTACTAACATTCAAAAAGCACTTATTTAAATACATTTTAATCACCAACAAAAAATATCAGAAACTGTACATTTCATATTTTTACAAAACACTACACTTCATGAGGATCACAAAAAAATTTGGTTCACAAGAATTGGACCTCTAGAACTCCACTTATGATTTTTCAAAGATTGCATCTAAATCTGTAAAAGAATTAACAAAAACCCTAAGCTGCTCTCACTGACATCCGGGACCCACAGGTCAGCGGACCCCATGTGTCAGCGACCCGAATATAGAGCATGGCGGTCAGTCGGTGATATCTCACCGACGGCGAGGTCTTCGGTGAAACCAAACACACCAACGTGATCTACACATCAAACCGCATCGATTGACGTATGTGGTGGAGGCGTTCATCAGGGCCTGATGGTGAGCTTGACAGCGAATGTTTAAGCCATTCAATCTCCTAAACGGTGGTGAATTGGTGCACATCGACAAAACAAAAATTGTAGACCTATATACCAGCTAGAAAAATGCTTAAGAAACCATCTGCTAATTCACCACGGTTTTGCTGTTAAATCATCACCAAGTGGGCTACGTCGACACTGCCAGTTCAAATAACTTAGCAAATTTTCCTAAGTGCATAAAACAATGAAATGTTGATTTTTGTGAGCTAGATTCAAGCATGTTAGGAGCTGAACTAGCCTATGACCCAAAAATAAAAGGTGTTGCTCTACTCAAATACTACAACTTTTCTTTAATGAACACATCCATGCAAAGTCTCTATGACATAGTTCAAACTACGTCAAACATACTACTTTCAACTGATGGCTTACACTAGAACTATGACTTAGTGACCAAACTAGCCCTAGTCATGAATACCAAAGTTGTTCATAATGACATCCTAAACATGGTTAAGGTATTCCTAAGGTCACACAAGCATTTCATACATTGGAAACATAAAATAACATAGCATGTTTCATATGTTTCAATGATATGTTTCACATGTAAAAGCTTATATATGAATGTTTGATGCTTATGCTCATGCAATGCAAGCCAAACACCTAGGGTGTTACAACCCCTCCCCCTTACAGAAATCTCGTCCCGAGATTTGCAAGACCTACCATTCTTGGAAAAAGGCGGGATAAACCTCACATAAGTAATCCTCCCGTTCCCACGTGGCATCTTGTTCACTGTGGTTATTCCACACCACCTTATAGAACTTAATGACCTTACTCTGGGTTACTCTTTCCATCTCTTCTAACACTTGGATTGGTTTCTCTTCATAGGTCAAATCCGATTGGAGCTCAATGTTGGTGGGTGCAATGGCTTCTTCAGGTATACGAACACATCTCTTCAACTGGGAAACATGGAAGACATCGAATATGACACTCATCTCTAGGGGAAGTTGTAACTTGTAAGCGACATTCCCTTTCCTTTCTGTAATTTGGTATGGCCCTACATATCTAGGTGCAAGCTTTCTTTTCACTCCAAATCTCTGTACTCCTTTCATGGGTGACACTTTTAAGTATACATAGTCTCCCACTTCAAAAGTCAGTGGTCTTCTTCTTTTATCAGCATAACTCTTTTGTCTTGATTGAGCTGCTTTCATATGCTATTGGATAATGCGCACTTGCTCTTCAGCTTCAGTGACAAAGTCCATACCAAAGTATCTTCTTTTGCTGGGCTCAATCCAATTCAATGGAGTTCTACATTTTCTACCGTACAAGGCTTCAAAAGGAGCCATCTTGATACTGGCTTGATAACTGTTGTAGGAGAACTCGGCTAAAGGTAGCCATTTCTCCCATGAACCCTTGGAAGATATAACACAAGCTCTCAGCAAATCTTCTAAGATCTGGTTCACTCGGTCAGTCTGTCCGGAAGTTTGTAGATGGTATGCTGAACTTCTGATTAGTTTAGTCCTCAAGGCCTGGTGCAAGTGTTCCTAGAAACGAGCTATAAACTTTGGTCCCGGTCTGAGATCATGGTCCTAGGTACTCCATGTAGTCTCACGATCTGAGAAATGTACAACTCCGTGTACCTCCTAGCTAGATACCCGGTGTTCACTGGTATAAAATGTGCTGACTTGGTGAGACGATCTACAATGACCCATATGGAATCGTGACCTTGTTGTGTTAGCAAAAGGCCTATAATAAAGTCCATACTTATTTCTTCCCATTTCCACCCTGGAATAGGCAATGGCTGAAGTAATCCGGTAGATTTTAAATGAACGGCCTTTACTCTACTGCAATTATCGCACCTAGCGACATAGGTGGAGATCTCTTTCTTCATCTTGGTCCACCAAAAATAGGTTTTCAAATCTTGATACATTTTGCTACTACCTAGATGGATAGACAACTTGGACGAATGTGCTTCATCTAAAATTTGATTTCTAAGCTCACGGTCTTTTGGTACCACAAGTCGGTCCTCAAACCATAACATGCGTCTTTCATCTAATCTGAAATGCTTGGTTTCTTGCTCTTGCATCTTCCTCTTGATGTGAAATATACCTACATCTGTCTTCTGTAGTTCTATGATTTTGCTCTCAAATGAACAACTAATAGTGATATTGTGCAGTACAACAGGATGTAACAAATTAAATCCATCTTCCAACAATGCTTCCATAGTGTTGCAATAAGATTTCTGACTAAGTGCATCTGCTACAACATTGGCTTTCCCTAGATGGTAGTGCACTTCTAAATTATAGTCCTTAATCAACTCTAGCCATCTTCGCTGTCTCATGTTCAGCTCAGGTTGGGTAAAGATATATTTGAGACTTTTGTGGTTAGTATATGTGTGGCATACATTGCCCAACACATAATGTCTCCATATCTTTTAATGCATGAACAACTGCTGCAAGTTCTAAGTCATGAGTTGGGTAATTGACTTCATGTTTTCTCAACTGTCGAGAAGCATAGGCAATCACTCTTCCTTCTTGCATGAGCACACATCCCAAACCTATACTCGATGCATCACAGAACACCTCGAAAGGCTTTTCAATGTCGGGCTGTGCTAAAACAGGAGTTGTAGTTAATAGAGTCCTTAGGGTGTGAAAAGTTGCTTCACACTCTGGTGTCCATCTAAACTTTTCATCTTTCTGAAGAAGTCTAGTCATGGGCTTAGCTATCTTGGAGAAATCCGGAATGAAACGACGATAATAACCTCCTAACCCTAGAAAAATCTGAACTTCATGAACCGAAGTTAGGGCCTTCCAATCCATGACTTCTTGTATTTTAGATGGGTCTACAGAAATTCCATCTCTCGATAAGATGTGACCCAAGAAAGGTACTTTACTCAACCAAAATTCACACTTGCTAAACTTTGCATATAACATATGTTCCCTCAATTTGGATAGAACAATTCTAAGATGCTCTGCATGATCTGCCTCATTCTCCAAATAAATCAAGATATCATCGATAAACACAACCATGAACTTGTCGATTTCGGGCATGAATACCGAATTCATCAAGTATAAGAAGTAGGCAGGAGCATTCGTCAGTCCGAAACACATGACCAAATACTCATACAAGCCATATGTGGCAGAACCTCCTAAATTATAGGGCCCACATGCACCATTCATTGTCCAATGACCTTTGACACCTATCATATGTTCCTGGTAACTTAAGAAGACTGTTGGGTGTCCTCGGAGAACCCCGAATCATCCACGATTTCTGAGCAGGATCACATTGTAGAGTCATTGCAGTATTACAATAGTTTATTCAAATACATATACATTAGAGTAAAAGTAGTGGAAGGCTTACCATAACATAGTTTACAAACCATTTGTTTAAAACCATACAACTAAGTTCGACAATTAATACAAACCAAAGTAGTGGAGTGGTATTATAACATATTACAGAGCACACAAATAAGTTGTCCTGCCCAAGAACCACGCATTTACTTATCGTCATCGCACTGAACAACAATCATACAACACGATCCAAAATAGATCTGCTCATGAGCCTCACCTACAACAAGGGTCAATGAACCCTGAGTACAAAAGTACTCAACAAGACTTAACCGAAGATAAAAACTAAAAGAACTTAAGCATGCAGGCTCAGGAATTCAAGGTATGGCTTTAGCAATAATCAAAGTTCTTTTGTGTAAAAGCTTTTTAATAAAATTCTTTACATCAACTTTTAAAACTTCATAAGATCATATACAAAGCTGACACGACCCGTATTGAGATCATGAAACTTCGTATCCAACACTTTCTCAAACCAGCCTCAAGTTTCAGTTATTAATACTACAATGATGAACAGTGAGTTGAGTCTCCATAACCAAGGAGCAACGACGATTCGAACCGATTAAAACCCAGCTGGGGATTCCAGACCACATGACATATGTAGGTCCCCGACTTACATATATCAACCTACCCTCGGATCCTCTAAAACAAGAATGGGTCCACGCCACCCGAGAATACAGTACTCCACCAATCCAGCCCATTGCCACGTGCGTACACGCTATTCCCGCCATCTCTCCACTCCTAGTGCACGAGTAGCCATTCTTGTAATAGAATAGCCAAATTAAGGCTTACCGGAGTATGCGGTTAGTACTACAAAGTCTCAGCTCCCATAGTTCAACAATGGTACGGGCCTCAATCGACACAGGCGGAAAGAACCCGCTCACAAGACCTCCATGTCTTGTGGCTCCCCAACACCGAGTCCGCCCGGTCTAGATTTATTACTCCACATTCCCATATCACATAATAACATAAGTAACCAAAGTTCCATTTAAAGTTCACAGGTGACAGGTAATCAACCGACTTTCATCGTTCTAAGCATAGCTAAGCATAACTAGGCATATACGAATTAAAACGGTTAACAAGGTAGATATGGAAAACAAGGTTGGTAATGCATCAATTAGGTTTTCACTTAACTCCTAATCACTTAATGCAGTAAAGAAAAGCAAAAGCGAAATCAATTTGTAAAACACAAGTTAGGGTTGTATGCATCCGGGGCTTGATTTCGTTGACGGAAAAGTCTGGTTCTAGAGTCGCACCACAATTATCAAACCCAACTTCAACAGGCGGATCAACTTCCTCAACCACTTGATTAACTACCACATGCTCACCTTCGTTCACTACACGTAGTAACAATGCCATGTTTAACATGATGCGAGATACAAAATATGATGCTCGATGATGGATGCAAAAATTAATAACTTGAATACAACTTTTCTTCACGGTACAGTTACAAGTCAAACTAACTAAACCTTTTTCGTAACACGTACATCAATTGCCAAGGATCATTACCAACTAATGACCCAAGGACATCACTTAATCAAAAATTAAATCAAAACCTAAATCATTAAAGGTTACTATTTGCTTTTATGAATTAATTATTTAATTCAAAATTATGAAATAAATCAACTTGTTCCAATTCAACTCAAAATTTTTGTAAATGTTCATCACATGGTAACTAAGTGGCAAAACAATTTTCATAATTTTTGGATAAATAAATAAGCCTAGAAAAATCATGGAAAATCATTTATTAATTAATTAAGCAATTGTATCACATCAAAAAAGTACTAAAAAACAACATTTCATATTTTTCCTAAATAATATACATCACAGAGAGGTCACCCAAAAATTTTCATAATTTTTGGAGCTCTAAATAAATCTACACAAAAATAACAAAAATAGACACTATTCATTCATTTCTGAAAAAGGAAAAATCATTTTTTAAATCACCCGCTCACTGACAAGGTGACCCCACATGTCATCCCCGACCTCCGCGCGTTGACCACGACAGCGATGGCTCTGACCAGCGATAACTCGCCGCCGGTGAATCCTCCGGCCACAGCGACGGTACCAACACATTCCCCACGACCCAACACATCAATTGGAGTCACTAGCTTCAGCAAATACAGCGTGGTTCGAGCTTGACACCGGCCATGGCGGATGCGGCGACGCGAGCAATGTCGACGGCGAAATCTCGGTGGCTGTGCTGGACAATTTGGTCAAGCAATAAGGGATTAAGCACCACGACATCCAAGTGAAGCTTTAACAACACCGAACAAGGACAGAGGCTCACTGTAGCACGCTGGCCACAACGGTGCTCGCTCGACGAAGATGCTGCCGGCCGTGAGGAAGAAAACGACACACAGCGAGTTCTCGGCGAAGACAAGCGACCAGAGTTGGTTGGCTGGGTGCGCAAGGACTAGGCTAAGCTGTGCCAAGCTTTGCCAAAGACGGGAAGGCGCTACGGCGACGGTGAAGCTCAATGGAGTTATGGCAATGGCGGCGGGAGAAAACAGAGGAGGAAGAAAAACGACGACGACGGCGTCTCGGCCTTTATAACGCGGCTCAGAAGCAAGAAGAAGCCACGCCACGGTCTTCACTACGCCAGCGCAACGCCAAAGATGGCCACCACCGCGACCGGAAGCCAAAGGAAGCTCGCCGGCGGTGACAACTGCCCGACGGTACTGTTCAACTTATTTACCAAATTGCCATTTGTTTTAAAAATCTAAATTACTCCCAAATTTATGTAACAACTCAAAAATCTCCAAAAATAAAAGTTGTTCAAAATTCAAAGCTCAACAACTTTGCTTTTATAACCATACCAAAATTCGGTCTACATTTTGAAATGCAAATTTGAATTCAAAAGGGGACACTTTAAGTACATTTCACCTTTTCAAATTACTTAAAATTTTTCTAAACAACTTTGAAAACTCCAAAAACAAACTTTGTACAACTCAACAAGCTCTACATTTTTGCTTTAAGGCTCAACCCCAAAATGTGCTTCAATTTTGAAATGGGTTTTCCAGGTCAAAACTTAAAGGCCGAAATTAGGGTTTTCGAAAATCCCAATCCAAACAAAACTTGGAACATGATTCAAACACTACAAGGCAACACTTATAACACAAATGTAAACTTGTTTTAGTGAATGCATATCAAAGTTTGCAATATGACCAAATGCCTTGCAATGCATCTGATGACATGGCAATTTTAGTATTTAAACACCCGAGATGTTACAATCCTTCCCCCTAAAAGAAATCTCGTCCCGAGATTCAAAGTCATAAGGTAAGTAATGGAAAAGGAAATGTGTCAATCCAAAAACACTCACAACTTGTTCATAAAACAGCTGAGGTCCCTTTACAAACAGAGTTCGCAACACAAATCAAAACTAACATTCTTCTATATTGACGCAAGAAACTCTGGAAACTTTTCTAACAGGTAATCTTCAGATTCCCAAGTAGCTTCTTCTTCTGAATGTTGATTCCATTGTATCTTATAGAACTTGATTGTCCTCCTTCGAGTAACATGATCTTTCTGATCCAAAACTCAGATAGGATATTCGGAATAAGTCAAATCCGGTTCAAGTTTCACTCCTTCAACCTCAACATTCTGCTCAGGCCCTCGGAGACACTTCTTCAATTGAGAAACATGGAACACATCATGTACCGCTGTGAGATGTTCTGGTAATTTCAAGCGATATGCCACTTTTCCATACCTCTCCAAAATTTGAAAGGGTCCAATATATCGAGGTGCCAACTTGCCTTTAACACCAAAATGAGTAACTCCCTTCATTGGTGATACCTTTAGATAAACAAAATCTCCCTTGTTAAACATCAATGGTCTACATCGTTTATCTTCATAACTCTTTTGTCGAGATTGAGCTATCTTCAAATTACTTTGTATTTGTCTAACCTTGTCTTCTGTTTCTTTCTCAAGATCAACTCCAAAGAACCTTCTTTCTCCGGGCTCAGACCAACTTAGCGATGTTCTACATCTACGACCATAGAGTGCTTCAAATGGAGCCATTCTAATGCTTTCCTGATAACTATTGTTGTATGAGAACTCAGCCAAAGGTAAACATTCATCCCACTTATTGGAATAGTTAAGGACACAACACCTTAACATATCTTCAAGTACTTGATTGACTCTTTCAGTCTGTCCATCAGTCTGCGGATGATAAGCTATACTATAAAGGAGCTTGGTACCCATCGAAGCATGCAATTGTTTCAAGAAGTTGGAGACAAACTGTGTACCCCTATCTGACACTATGGTCTTCGGTATTCCATGTAGACTCACAATTTGGGCTAAATACATCTGGGCATATCGGATAGTGGTATATGTACTCTGGACTAGAAGAAAATGTGCTGATTTGGTTAGTCGATCTACTATCACCCATATTGAGTCAAATCCCTTTGATGTCTTGGGTAGACCAACAATAAAGTCCATACTAATGTCCTCCCACTTCCATGCTGGAATAGGTAATGGTTGTAATTCACCAGCAGACCTCAAATGTATAGCTTTCACCTTTTGACAAGTATCACACTTTGCTATATATCTAGCAACCTCAATCTTCATTTTAGTCCACCAAAACTTTTGTTTCAAGTCATGGTACATCTTGTTACTTCCCTGATGGATAGATAATCTAGTAGCATGTGCCTCTTCAAGAATTGACTGCCGCAACTCAGGAATTTTTGGTACCACCAGGCGATCCTTGAACCAAAGCACACCTTCATCATCTATGGTGAAGCATTCCGCTTTTCCATTCCTGACTCTTTCCTTGATATGGGCTACACCCTTGTTTTTCTTCTGAGCAGCAATAATCTGGTCTCGAATATTGGCTTCAACAATTATGTTGGTCAAACTACCTTGTTGAATTACCTCCACATTCAACTTTTCCATCTCTTGACATAAGGTTAGACCCATTGTTCTTACTGTCAGGCAAATGCAATAACTTTTGCGACTGAGGGCAACTGCAACCACATTTGCTTTACCCGGGTGATAATGAACCTCCAAGTCATAATCTTTAATCAGTTCTAACCATCTTCTTTGTCGCATATTCAATTCTAACTAAGTAAAGATATACTTTAAACTCTTGTGGTCTGTATAAATATGGCATGTATTACCAAGCACGTAATGCCGCAAAATCTTCAAAGCATGGACCACAGCTGCTAACTCTAGATCATGAATCGGATAGTGTTCTTCATGTTGCTTAAGTTGCCTGGATGCATAAGCAATGACTCTGCCTTTTTCCATCAATACACATCCAATACCAATACTCGAAGCATCACAATAAACATTAAACGACTTCTCGATATCAGGTTGGGCTAATACTGGGGCAGTGGTCAACAGTCTCTTCAAAGTCTAGAAAGCTTCTTCACAATCAGATGACCAGACAAACTTGACTTGGTTCTTCAACAACTCCGTAATGGACTTTGATACTTTAGAGAAATCTGGAATAAATCGACGATAATACCTCGCCAATCCCAGAAAACTCCGAACTTGATGAACTGTGGTTGGCGGTTTCTAATCAAGCACATCCTTAACTTTACTTGGATCAACTGCAACGCCTTCAGTTGACAAGACATGTCCAAGAAATTGTACTTCCTTAAGCCAAAAATCATACTTGCTAAACTTGGCATATAGTTGATATTCTCTCAAGCGGGTCAGAACAAATCTGAGATATTCTACATGTTCTTCCTTATTCTTGGAATATACTAGAATGTCATCAATAAACACCACTACAAACTTATCTAGCTCAGGCATGAATACTAAATTCATCAGATACATGAAATGAGCTGGAGCATTTGTCAAAGCAAAAGACATTACCAAGTATTCATATAATCCATATCTTGTGGTAAATGTTGTTTTGGGAATATCTTCAGGCTTTATCTTGATTTGCTGATATCCTGACCTCAAATCTATCTTGGAGAAAACTTTGGCACCGGCCAGTTGATCAAAAAGCAAATCTATCCGAGGTAAGGGATACTTATTCTTGATGGTCACTTCATTCAATGGACGATAGTCGACACATAACCTCAGGGTCTCATCTTTCTTTTTCACAAAAATTGCCGGACATCCCCAAGGTGATGAACTAGGTCGGATAAACCCCTTATCAATCAATTCTTGCAACTGAGTCTTCAACTCGGCTAACTCCTTAGGTGGCATCCTATGAGCTCTCCGAGAAATCGAAGCTGTTCCTGGTTTTAACTCTATGACAAACTGGACATCCCTATTAGGTGGTAGACCGGGTAAATCTTCAGGAAACACATCAGGAAATTCACACACTACCGGAATATCTCTAATCTCTTTGACGGCAGTTGCACAAACTTTGCCCACTGATCTTCTTAAGGTTGGAAGTTGGATGAGAAGTTGAGAATGACTATCTGGCAAACTCACCCTGATTGTTCTATTCAAAGCATCTATAACAGCCTTATGCTGATACATCCAATTCATTCCCAAAATTACATCTATATCCTAATCCTTTAGGATAATCATGGTAGTGGGAAAAATATGCCCACCTAGGTTTATGGGTACCTGGTATACCATTTCCTTAGTACACAGACGTTCCCCGGGTGACTATATAAAGACATTTTCCTTTATTGGCCCAATTGGAATTTCATGCTTCACAACAAATGTTCTATTGATGAATGAATGAGATGTACCCGAATCAAAAAGCATAACTGTAGGATGATTGGCAACAGGAAACATACCCATCATCACTGGCTCTCCTTCAGGAATCTCCCCAGCTTGAATATAGAAAACCCTTCCTGTCTTCCTTTCATCTTTGCCCTTCTAAGCATTCTGATTGTTATTCTTATTCTGTGCTTGACACTGTTGTTGATTGGCAGGGGCCTTCTGATAATTGGGATTAGACTGCCTTGGATATGGACATTCTCTCGAGAAATGACCAGGCTTGCCACAATTGAAAAGGGATACTTATGACCCTAGGGTGTTGGAGCAGAAACCCTAGAAGAATTTGTTGGTTGTGGATTCTAATAAGTTGTAGCATGGCGGACATTTGATTGCTGATCGGCTTGAAACTACGGCGGATGATAAGGAGGACGATTATGATTTACTGGATGATAAATCACCCTCTGCCTCTTTTGATTTCCCCCAAAAGATCCAGACGGCATACTCTTTTTTTTCTTGAGCTCCTTATGCTGCCGATACTTTGCCTCAGAAGCAATTGCAATATTCACTGCCTCATGATAAGTGACATTGGTACAAGTTGTCATCATAGTCTACAATTTGGTATTCAGACCTCTCATGAACCATTTCTTTTTCTGGGCATCTGTGTTGACATGTTCAGATGCATACTGCAACAGATGATTGAATCTTCCCACATACTGCATAACTGTCTGATCCCCTTGTTTCAAAGCAAGGAATTCATTCAGCTTCATAGCCATAACTCCCTCCGAGATATAATGGGCTCCGAAAGCAGTACGAAACTCTATCCAAGTTAACAGAACACCTGCGGGTTGCATGGCCATAAGATTTGCATACCAAGCACCGGCTACACCTCTAAGTTGCTGGGCAGCAAAGACTGGTTTCTGAAACTCCGTGCATGGAATGAGATCAAATTTCTGCTCCATGGTTCGAAGCCAATCGTCAGCCTCCAGTGGTTCATCTACCTTGGTGAACACCGGTGGTCTTATGTTTGTAAAATCAACATATGTAGCCTCCTGCCTGTTATGATGGCGACCACGGTTTCCTTGCATCTGATTCTGATTACTTTGCGCCATCTCATGAAGCAAACGAGAATTTTCAACCGTCACATTGACAAGTGCGGCTATAGCATCAGCCAGGTTTGTTGGAACTGGTGGCGGATCTGGAATACCGTCCTCATCTTGTGAAGTACCAGGAATATGCGAACCCCGCGTACGACGCATCTGCTCATAGCAAACCAAACTTTATTCACAAGTCTTTATTGAATTGCAACAAAAGCTTACTCCAGACACATTACATAGGGTTTACTAATATAAACACAAACCCGCGTGTACCTAAACAAGACTACTTAACTTAACTAGAACCAACTATTATACATCTCTACTCCTTTCCTCGATTACTTCAAACTTCAGGCTCGGTATCCATTCCGAAAATATTATCGCCTTCATTATCACTTTCATCGATCATTACTAATTCTTCAGGATCTTCTTCCTCTTTCGATTCGCTATCATCGGCAAGGATGACACCGGGGTCCATTGCATCAGCTTGGGGTTCATGATTTGGATCTAGGAGATTGCTTAGCCTATGAACTTCCTCATGCAGATAAGTATTATGTTCTTCTAAATCTTCTACATAGAATTCTAGCTCATGAGTTCTAGCTCTAGCTACATTTTCTCTATGCTAAGCTTCATTTCTTCCTTCTATCGTACGAACTAACATACGTTCATAGTTCCTGTGAGCGGTGGTGAGACACCTCAACTGACCCTGTAGTTCTCCTACCTGGATGGCATCCAAGGCCCTATCTCTAGTAGCCTATGCTAACTCTGTAGAAATCCTCTGTATCTCTGCCTAGGGATCAGACCTAGAGCTGCTACTGCTAGCACCGTCATTCCTAGGGGCAAGTTGGTGATGAGGAACTCCTTTGGGTCCAGTGGACTTACGGGGTGTCTTGTTGGTACGAGCCATACTGTAGGAAGCAAGATTAATCCTAGTAAGACAATCTGACAACAGTCTCAAAAGCAGTAAAGGTGGACTACACAACTCAACCCATACACACTACCCACCCAGACTCAGAGGTGAAGGAAGTAACTAGTGAATTAATCATGATGCATGAATCGTTCTTACGAACAAAAACAGCAAAGCTTATAACGAACATAAACAACATTTGTTTTTATATAGGGCTTAGTAAGATTACTACTCCACCACACAAAACCTTTTTAATCAAATAAGGAATGGTGAGAAAGAAATTAGATAAGTCAGAAGCAATTTGGACCAATTTAACAAGTTATATTTAGTCATCCCAAATCATTTTGAACTTTTTGTAAACCAATACGATAAAGACTTTGTAACGATCGCTCTGATACCATTCTATGGCAGAACCTCCTAAATTATAGGGCCCACATGCACATGTCACTGTCCAACGACCTTTGACACCTATGCATATGTTCCTGGTAACTTAAGAAGATTGTCGGGTGTCCTCGGAGAACCCCGAATCATCCACGATTTCTGAGCAGGATCACATTAAAGAGTCATTGCAGTATTACAGTAGTTTATTCAAATACATATACATCATAGTAAAAGTAGCGGAAGGCTTACCATAACGTAGTTTATAAACCATTTGTTTCAAACCATACAACTAAGTTCGACAATTAATACAAACCAAAGTAGTGGAGTGGCATTATAACATATTACAGAGCACACAAATAAGTTGTCCTGCCCAAGAACCACGCATTTACTTATCGTCATCGCACTGAACAACAGTCATGTAGCATAATTCAAAATAGATCTGCTCATGAGACTCACCTGCAACAAGGGTCAACGAACCCTGAGTACAAAAGTACTCAACAAGACTTAACCGAAGATAAAAACTAAAAGAACTTAAGCATGCAGGCTCAGGAATTCAAGGTATGGCTTTAGCAATAAACAAAGTTCTTTTGCGTAAAAGCTTTTTAATAAAATTGTTAACATCAACTTTTAAAACTTCATAAGATCATATACAAAGCTGACACGACCCGTATTGAGATCATGAAACTTCGTATCCAACACTTTCTCAAACCAGCCTCAAGTTTCAGTTATTAATACTACGATGATGAACAGTGAGTTGAGTCTCCATAACCGAGGAGCAACGATGATTCGAACCGATTAAAACCCAGTAGGGGATTCCAGACCACACGACATATGTAGGTCCCCGACTTACATATATCAACCTACCCTCGCATCCTCTAAAACAAGAACGGGTCCGCGCCACCCGAGAATACAGTACTCCACCAATCTAGCCCATTGTCATGTGGGTACACGCTATTCCCGCCATCTCTCCACTCCCAGTGCGCGAGTAGCCATTCTCGTAATAGAATAGCCAAGTTAAGGCTTACCGGAGTATGCGGTTAGTACTACAAAGTCTCAGCTCCCATAGTTCAACAACGGTACGGGCCTCAATCGACATAGGCAGAAAGAACCCGCTCACAAGACCTCCATGTCTTGTGGCTCCCCAACACCGAGTCCGCCCGGTCTAGATTTATTACTCCACATTCCCATATCACATGATAACATAAGTAACCAAAGTTCCATTTTAAGTTCGTAGGTGACAGGTAATCACCCGACTTTCATCATTCTAAGCATAGCTAAGCATAATTAGGCATATACGAATTAAAACGGTTAACAAGGTAGATATGGAAAACAAGGTTGGTAATGCATCAATTAGGTTTTCACTTAACTCCTAATCAATTAATGCAGTAAAGAAAAGCAAAAGCGAAATCAATTTGTAAAACACAAGGTAGGGTTGTATGCATCCGGGGCTTGCCTTCGTTGACTGAAAAGTCTGGTTCCAGAGTCGCAGCACAATTATCAAACCCGACCTCAACAGGCGGATCAACTTCCTCAACCACTTGATTAACTACCATGTGCTCACCTTCGTTCACTACACGTAGTAACAATGCCATGTTTAACATGATGCGAGATACAAAATATGATGCTCGATGATGGATGCATGCAAAAATTAACAACTTGAATACAACTTTCCTTCGCGGTACAGTTACAAGTCAAACTAACTAAACCTTTCTCGTAACACATACATCAATTGCCAAGGATCATTACCAACTAATGACCCAAGGACATCACTCAATCAAAGAGTCAATCAAAACCTAAATCATTAAAGGTTACTATTTGCTTTTATGAATTAATTATTTAATTCAAAATTATGAAATAAATCAACTTGTTCCAATTGAACTCAAAATTTTTGTAAATGTTCATCACATGATAACTAGGTGGCAAAATAATTTTCATAATTTTTGGATAAATAAATAAGCCTAGAAAAATCATGGAAACACATTTATTAATTAATTGAGCAATTTTTATCACATCCAAAAAGTACTGAAAAACAATGTTTCATATTTTTCCTAAATAACATACATCACAAAGAGGTCACACAAAAATTTTCATAATTTTTGGAGCTCTAAATAAATCTACACAAAAATAACAAAAACAGACATTATTCATTCATTTCTGAAAAAGGAAAAATCATTTTTTAAATCACCCGCTCACTAACAAGGTGACCCCACCTATCATCCCCGACCTCCGTGCGTTGACCACGGCAGCAACGGCTCTGACCAGCGATAACTCGCCGCCGGTGAATCCTCCGGCCACAGCGACAGTACCAACACATTCCCCACAACCCAACGCATCAATTGGAGTCACTAGCTTGAGCAAATACAGTGAGGTTCAAGCTTGACACTGGCCATGACGGATGCGGCGGCGCGAGCAATGTAACAACTTATTTACCAAATTGCCATTCATTTTCAAAATCCAAATTACTTCCAAATTTATGTAACAACTCAAAAATCTCCAAAATAAAAGTTGTTCAAAATTCAATGCTCAACAACTTTGCTTTTATAACGATACCCAAATTCAGTCTACATTTTGAAATGCAAATTTGAATTCAAAAGGGGACACTTTAAGTACATTTTGCCTTTTCAAATTACTTCAAATTTTTCTAAACAACTTTGAAAACTCCAAAAACAAACTTTGTACAACTCAACAAGCTCTACATTTTTGCTTTAAGGCTCAACCCCAAAATGTGCTTCGATTTTGAAATAGGTTTTCCAGGTCAAAACTTAAAGGCCGAAATTAGGGTTTTCGAAAATCCCAATCCAAACAAAACTTGGAACATGATTCAAACACTACAAGGAAACACTTATAACACAAATGTAAACTTGTTTTAGTGAATGCATATCAAAGTTTGCAATATGACCAAATGCCTTGCAATGCATATGATGACATGGCAATTTTAGTATTTAAACACCCGAGATGTTACACCGTACCTAGTGGAGAAAGCTATTTTAGGTATATCCTCTGGCCTAATCTTTATCTGATGATAACCTAACCTCAAGTCAATCTTGGAGAATACCTTTGCTTTTGCTAACTGATCGAACAAGATATCGATACGAGGCAAAGGATACTTGTTTTTAATGGTCACAACATTAAGTGGCCTATAATCCACACACATTCTCAAAGACTTGTCCTTCTTCACAAATAAAGCTGGACATCCCTGTGGAGATGAACTAGGTTGAATGAGACCTTTGTCCAATAATTCTTGTAACTGAATTTTAAGTTCAGCTAGCTCATTTGGTGGCATCCTATAGGGTCTTCTGGAGATAGGTGCCGTACCTAGCACTAACTCAATCTTAAATTCCACATCCCTATTAGGTTGTAAACCTGGTAACTCATCTAGGAATACATCAGGAAACTCACAAACCACTAGGATATGACAAAGGGTAGTGGCTTGGATAGCACAAGAAAAGTTCTAGAGTTCAAAGTTGCGGGAAAGTGGTACTAGAAAAGCATTACCTCCCTTTGGTTCTCTCAACATAATTGTACGAGTGCTAGTGTCAATGAGAACATCATGATCTCTCATCCAATTCATGCCTAAGATTACACTTATGGATAATCCGGGCAATACTATCAGATCTGTTGTATACTCCCTCTCTTGTATAGAGATGAGCACATTTCTAACCATCTTATTTGTAGAGATAGTAGCCCAAGCTAAAGTTATACTATAACCACCCTTGCTTACCTCAATTACTTTCTAATCATGTCTAGATGCAAATGATTGGCTCATAAATGAATGAGAAGCTCCAAAATCAAATAAAACAATGGCGGGATGCTTGTTAACAAGAAACATACCAGCAGTGACAACTTCTCCCACGGGCACCTCTTCAATAGCGGTGTAGTGCATGTACCCAGGACGTGCTTTTGGATTTGCCTATCTCTGATTGTTCTGGTTCTGATTGCTGTTCTTCTTAGGATGGGGGCACTCTTTGGACCAATGGCCCAACTGATTACAGTTGAAGCACGGTTGATTGCTCTTGGGTCCTACTGAGCTTCCCTACCCTCCATTCCCCTTTGGTAAGGCAATGGTGAACGCCTTGTGGAACACCTTCTGAGGTTGGCTGTTCTGAGCTTTTGGTGGAGGAGGCCTGAACTTGGGCAGTGGTGGTCAAAACTGTGGCCTAGCTACCACTGGAGGTCTGGACTATGAAGACCTTAAGGCACCTACCTCAGCTGCCCTCTTGTAGCCCTTTGCTGCCGCATGTAGATTGTTGTGGTTCTCCTGAGTCAATGCATCACTGATGAACTCATTATAGGTGGTGCACTTGGAGTTAGCCATAGTCTTCATCAACTTAGTGCCAAGACCTCTCTTGAAGCTTTCTATCTTCTTTTCTTCGGTGTTAACAAAACCTGGGGCATACCAGGATAGATTGTTGAAAGCATGCATATACTCAGTAAGGGTCTTGGTCCCTTATGTGAGCTACATGAACTCCGTTGCCTTCATGCGCATCAGCCCTGGGGGAATGTGATGTCCCCTAAAGGCTAATTTGAACTGCTCCCATGTGACCTATGCATTGGTAGGTAGAGAGGACAGGAAATGGGTCCACCAAATCCCAGCCCATCCCTGCAGCTAATGGGATGCATACTCTGCCTTCTAGTGCTCGGAGACCCTCAACAGATGGAACTTTTGCTCAATAGTGTTGAGCCACTCATCCACCTAGAGCGGTTCCTCGGCCACCTTGAAGATAGGAGGCTTGGTATCCAGAAAATCCTTGAAGGTGCTGTACTGGTTTGGCTCAGGCCCCTATTACTGTTGGTGGGTGCGAGTCATGTTCTACGCAATGAGGCACAGGGCTTCCTCCATAGTCCCCTGACTTCCCAAGAATTGGACAAAGAACTCATTAGCAGATGGTGGTGGCGGTGGTGGTAAGTCACCGTCATTGCCCTCTTGGCTACTGCATGCTCTGGCATGGGTGCAAGTCATCTACAAAGTTGGAACAATAAGTGATTATTGGATGATGTTAAGAGATTGCAGATGAATTATATAATCATGCCAAACTAAAATTGCTAGAGAATCTTGAATTCATACAATAAAAATAGAGGCATAATAATTCATTCTCGCAACATGACATCACCAATTTGATCGCTTATCAGGCTCGTAGCGCGTTAACATACAAGTCATAATCACCAGTAAAATGGAACTAGAATTTCATTAACATTCACACAACATGAATTAACATGAAAAGTACCAATATTACATGAAAGTTCAACCAAAATTACCAAACTTCAACTACAAGTCCATTACATAAATAGCGAGGATACATCTAGCATTTCCACTAGTCACTAGGCGAATCTAATCTTCATTATGATCGCTGTCGAGGTCAAAGATAGGATCATCCTCATTCTCTGGCTCCACTTCTTCCTCATACCAACCGTCATCTTCCACTAACATATATGGATATTCGTCATCAAGGATCGGTGCAGTTGGTTGTTCAGATAATGCACCTCATGCTGAAGATCCATCACTGCATGCTGGGCCTATGCAAGCTGCTGGCGCAAGTCCCTCTCAGCATGGTCCTACATGGCGCTCATGGCGTGGGTCCTATCTCATTCTGCTTCTGCTGTAGCGGCACAGTTGTTGGCTAGGTTTTGCTGGCGCGTAGCTGTGGACGCCTCGGCACGGGCGGCCTCCAGCTGCTCCCACAGTCCTTCTAACACTGCTTGATCATCTGCTCTTGCTTCTTGGGCTGTAGCTCTCTATTGATCTGCTTGCTCCATTTGGGTGTAGAGATTTCCCAAAGCTACATAGGCTTGATCGGTTTCCTATCGAGCCTCACTTGCTGCCTTCTTGTGCTTGCGCACACGCTTCTTGAGCTTACGTTGTGCGGCTTCGGCTCTCATGACTCCTACCAGAAATCCCTGGTGTCCTGGCGAGTGTAGAACATCTTCATCACTGCAAACATGGTGCTCATAGCAGGACTAGAACTATTGGCCCGCTCATCCCAATCTCGGATCAATGCATTGCGGTTGCACTGTGCCCATATTGCTATGGGCAGATCCACCTAGGGAAAAACACTAGTGGCACTGCAGGTAAGTTCATCCCCGTGCTGCTAACAATCTGACTTAGTACCTCGAAGGCTACTACTTGGGTAGCTTCCCAAGGAGTTCTTCCTTTAGATTCTGCCTTCCACTCTTACCAGAAGGGTGCTTGAGTATGAGCTGGTATGGTTAGCCGCACTTTATACCATGGTTGTCCCTCCAGGTACTCTTCATTCTAGTGATAGAAGAGCGGTTCATACTACCCTGCATAGTGCAAGACTCTCCAAAGCAGAGTAGGAGTTCCAAACATCAACATGAAACTCTCACTTCCAGCCGGTGCTTCCATCTGTACCAACAATATATGCAACTCTCGTGAGACAAAGTCATAATGGATAAGAGTTACATAACCGAGTAAGAGATCTATAAGGGGAGGAACAATGCCAGTATTTAATAATGATTTATCATGATGCATGCACGTTCCGTACGTCCTTACAAACTTAGGAAAAATTTATCTAACAACATACACGGTGGCATACATACGTTCTCTCATATATAGCGTAGCTAGTCGGACTACACGTTTCGTTGTTAGTGTACCTACACAAGAGTTTCATTCTAGCCCAACCCCACAATTATATATGCAGAACGTAAATCTGGGCTCTAGGTGGTAATCCAAATACTTCCATATATGTATACCCATACAAATACTTTCGTATCAAAGCTTCCCGATGATAGTTTATTACCCACAATTAAATATGCACCATACACACACACGCAAGCATGCATACATAGTCGTACCAAAGCTAGCTCTCCTCGACCGCACTCTCACATCTTGCGGCCATGCCACTCATCAACTTACCTTCTTACCTTGGCGTAGAGGCATTTGATCCATATATTACCACTCAAGTGAATGGCATCCATACAATAGCACGCTGTATGGACGACGAAAGTAAAAACCCCAAGTTAGTACTTAAATAGCCACCTAAGAGTCCTTAACTGGGCATAAGAAAGTGATCACTGGCACACTTTAGATTTCAACTCTAGGTTTCAAATACCTATTTTTATATAGCTATTAGTTGCTAGAAACTGGTTTTGGAAAACAAAAACCTTTATTTTAAATACACATGTGGCAATTAATGTTGAATCTTGCTCTGATGCCAGCTGTCGTAGAACCTACCAATTTATAAGAGCACAAGTACAATGGCAGCCCGCAAGCGGTTGCACTATCATACTTGAGCCCATATAAACTCGGTAGTCTATCGAGTACCACAACGGGTCTCGATAAATGATCCACATACAACCAAGATCGTACATGATTCAACATACATGTCACATATTACATAAAGTTCACAGATACATTTCATTCATCAGAGTATGGAATAGAGTTATTACAAACCAAGTTTGATAGATAGTAGCGGAAGCAAATTAAAGTTCGAAAGTAGCATTTGCCAACATAGTTCAAATACAGTGCCAACATATGATCACAATCCACAAAAGCATAATGGAGGGATTATTAAAGATGCTTGCCCAAGGCTCACTCCTCATCCACGGTGGGATAGAAGCAATTCTTGCAATATCCATGATAGATGGTACCATCTACAACAATGGGAATAAAACCCTGAGTACACGAAGGTACTCAGCTAGACTTACCCATCATAAATCAGAAATAAATTGTTTCCAAGGATTATGCAAGGCTTTATAAGTGGAGGTAGCTTGATAACATTTTGCATAAAAAGTGTTTAACTCAATTGTACAATTATACTTCGGTCATCAAGTTAATTATAGCTATTCATCTCTAGATTAGTAACTGTCCTATGCCAAAAATGTGGTATATCATTTTAAGAGCATACATTAGTAACCATAGCCGGTGTAGTAATTCCATATTTATCTGAACCATCATATTCCATAATACAATTACTACGATGTTGGTACTAGCCAAGTTTCTCACTATTTGGGAAAGACGGCGATTCGAATCGATTTCAACCAGCTGGGAATTTATTCCTAACACAAACCTAGGCAGACCAGATCAACGGTCACCTTAGGTCACCTTTGGTACAACTCAAGTACACATTTTATGGGTTCGCCCAACGCCGCACAATCAGGGACAACTAGTTGCCAGGACGATCAAGACTACCCTACCCTTGGGCACACGCCTGGCTCCTCGCATATCCTTACTACCATTTAGAGTGTGCACTCTTATAGAGCGAGGCCCAGCTTGAGTTGAGCTACTCGGCTTCACAGTTGGAACGACTTATCCGGCTAGCTAAGTGATAGGCATGCGTTCAATCTTGTCAAATAGTGCCAACAATGGTACGGTCCTTAATCGGCACAGACGGAATCACATGAGTCAACCCACACATAGACTCCACCTGGCATCCATTTACATTACCCCATGGTTCTTTTCCATGATGGAAAATATAGCCAACCGTGCTTAAGGTGATTCAACAGTTATCTAGGTCAAACAATTCAGTCAAACAAATATGTCCAGAAAGTAAACAATTAGGGCAGCAAACTTCTAACAGCCCAAAACTCTTAAACCCTAAGGCCTATGACCATGAAAATTTAATACAAGGTAGATTAGTAAGTTATCTACAACTTTGTTATTAACAAGTTTAACATCAAAGATCATTATCAACATGAAATCATCCACTCAACTGAAACTATACATGCAACCATCTACTTGAATTACAAAGCAACAATTAATTAGTTGAATACAACCAATTGCTTCTAAGCTTTACTAAGAACATCAACAGTTACTATGTATCACAAGAACCATACAAAACATCATGGTCAATCACAACTTAATTATTTAAATGCCTTTATTAATTTAATTAGATAATTAGGGGAAATAACAAACACATACCAAAGTTGAACAATAAATTCTCATAAAATTACAGCAGCTTCCTAGTGCTCACGCTAAACTACTGTGAAAATTTCATACCATTTGCACATGTATAACATCCTCTACAAAAATGAGAAACTAGCAAGGCATATTTTAGTGAAAATAGTTAACCCTACAGAAAAGTGTCAAACAATAGATTATATATTTTCCTAGCTTCATATTAGTGCCATACTATAGTACAAAAATTTGCATAGCAATATGTTACATATTTTTATCCCTACAATTTTCTTCAAAAAATGCCATTTATTAATAGATAAATAGAAAGACCATATTTCAATCAAGTTTACTGCAAGCTTAATATTTTTCCTGGCTAAAGCATGTCAACATAAGACCAACAAAATTGTAATCACAATTTTATCATTTTTCTAGCTCAAGATATCTAATTTACAAGTTTACTAACAATAAGAAAGCACTTATTTAAATACATTTTAATCACCAAGAAAAATATCAGAAACTGTACATTTCATATTTTTACAAAACACTACACTTTATGAGGATCACAACAAAATTTGGTTCACAAGAGTTGGACCTCTAGAACTCCACTTATGATTTTTCAAAAATTGCATCTAAATCTATAAAAGAATTAAAAAACCCCTAAGCCGCTCTCACTGACATCCGGACCCACAGGTCAGCGGACCCCACGTGTCAGCGACCCGACTACAGTGCACGGCGGTCGGGCAGCAATATCTCACCGACGGCGAGGTCTCCGACGAAACCAAACACACCAACGTGATCTACACATCAAACCGCATCGATTGACCTAAGTGGTGGAGGCACGGATGCACAGGAGCCACCCCGTCGCCGGCCATGGTGGCACGGCGGCGCTGCGCTAAAGTGTGCCATCCATCCTCGGCCATGGCAAGGCTCGGCGAGAGGCACACGAGCTCTGTAGTGATGATGCGAATCTAATGAAGCTACCTAGGTGACGCGAGGTGCTCCGACAAGCTCTACCCGCGTGCACGGTGGTGTGGCGATGAGAGCGCGGCGATGCTGCACGTCGTGTTCCGCGCCGGTGAGGCAACCAAACGTGGTAACGTCATGCTACTAGCTAGCCTACACCTTTACCGAGCTCTAACACTAGGAACCAAAAGGAATGCGCATGCAAGCTCGACAGCGGCGAGCTCATTGTGGAGGCGGCCATGGGAGCCGAGCTCTCCGGTGAGGACGAAAATGGTGATTTCGCCCTCACCGTGGCTCGCCCGGTGCTGCAATCACATCGAGGAGGTAGAGGCGAGTGCGGCGAAGCTGTGGGCTAGACGGAGGCAGCAATGGCATGGTGGAGCGAGTGCTAAGTGATGGCGGAGGGGTGCAGTGCTCGACGGCGCTCAGCTTTTTCCACGGCGGATGAGAGAGAGACCGATGGAGAGTGAGGAAGTGGGCACGTGAGTGCGAGAGAGGGCACGTGGCTTCATAGATAACACGCGCCAGCACACCATGGCAAGGGCCCGGCGTTGGCCAGCGATAGCCACATGGTGGCTAGCTTTTGTCCACGGTCGGCCACGACAGCGCACGACGCTGCATTTGTCAGGGCCTGATGGTGAGCCTGACAGCGAATGTTCAAGCCATTCAATCTCCTAAACGGTAGTGAATTGGTGCACATCGACAAAACAAAAATTGTAGACCTATATACCAGCTAGAAAAATGCTTAAGAAACCATCTGCTAATTCGCCATGGTTTTGCAGTTAAATCATCACCAAGTTGGACACTGCCAGTTCAAATAACTTAGCAAATTTTCCAAAGTGCTGAAAACAATGAAATGTTGATTCTTGTGAGCTAAATTCGAGCATGTTAGGAGCTAAACTAGCCTATGACCCAAAAATAAAAGTTGTTGCTCTACTCAAATACTACAACTTTGCCTTAGTGAACACATCCATGCAAAGTCTCTATGACATAGTTCAAACTAGGTCAAACATACTACTTTCAAATGATGGCTTACACTAGAACTATGACTTAGTGACCAAACTAGCCCTAGTCATGAATACCAAAGTTGTTCATAATGACATCCTAAACATGGTTAAGGTATTCCTAAGGTCACACAAGCATTTCATACATTGGTTACATAAATTACTTCCTAGGTCAACAAGCATATCATCACTTAGTAGCTTAATTAGACAAAGTGGTCTACATGAACAATGTTCCATTAGCCATCCTAAGTGTAGCTAAGGTGCTTTAGTGACCAACATCAACCATTTACACTTATTCACACATGATCACATGCATACATATAAGGAAACATAAAATAACACAGCATGTTTCATATGTTTCAATCATATGTTTCACATGTAAAAGCTTATATATGAATGCTTGATGCTTATGCTCATGCAATGCAAGTCAAATTATGCAAGCCTAACACCTAGGGTGGTACAATATCAAGCATATAACCGAAGCAAACTAAGAACATAATAGATAGAAACACAATATTGATGAAGCACAAAGTCATGAAATAGAGAGATATAATGGCTATATAGCCTCTCGATGACGAATCTAGAATCCTGAGCAGTAGCCCAACTCTACTTGAATCTTACTAGCTAGCCTATACTAGAGCTTTGAGGAATTGGAGACCTATTCTATTCTCTATGGTGGATGATCTGAATAATGATCTGCAAATGCCTTAGGGAGGGGGGTAGGGGCTGATATATATAGGGGGTAGCGTCAATCCTGGACCCTCGGATCAGACCGACATAAAAGAATGGCGTAGATGTGATCTTCAAGGCGGTGGAGAACTGACGTAACAAGGAGGCACTAACATGTGGGCCCCCTGGCCTGGCCAGCCTGATGGTGGGGCCGGCTAGCCCCACTTGTCATCTTCTCTCGGTCTGCTTTAGGGGAATGCCTTCTGGTGCCTTCCAGAGTCTTCTGGAGTAGTTTTCATCGTGGATAATTACGATTAATTCTGATGATTGGTTCCACCTTGACGGTTTTTTTGCATAAACCCTACTAAAAACACAAATTCACCAAAACTCCTAGAATTTGTTAGTTTAAACCCTCAAACCTATCTTGGTGATCATTTTCATGCCTTTATGCAGATTATGTTGATGGTTTATGATGAATGTTAACTACTATCAATAAAACTCCGCCAAGCTTAACCTTTGCTTGTCCTAGAGCAATGCTAAACTCAACAATGGATTGGGAGTTGCATCAATGTTTTCACTCCTCAAAAGTACACATGCGTTCAAACAAGAATTCTCCTACGAATTAGAATAAACTGAGCTGACTTTCAAACTTACCCATATTACCTTCAACCATGGGGCTTCTTAGCCTTCACTTGGGTCTTAAGCAATTGAAAGACAGAAAGATCAAGTCAAGCACTATGTCTCAAGTTCTTTGCTTAACCATTATTCCAGAGTTTTTATAAGTTTTCAAAATAAAACTCAGAGTTTCCATTGTATGACACTCTCAAGTCTCTCAATATATGTGGTATTTGTGGATCCTCACCAATGCAATAATGATGTTATGCCTCTCCTCTCTTCCTACCTCTAAGGTTTACGTGGAGCTCATAGGCATGGAAATAGCTTGGAAGTGCATACTTGCAATGCATATATTGTAAAGTCAAACCTCAGATCCAAAGAGAGTTGAGTCATACAATCAAATCAAGATGTGCATATGTATTGAATATGGTGAATATTTATGGTGGCTAACCTAATTCTACTATGCTCTTTGAAACATATCTCTCTTTTGAACTTGGAAATATTTGCAAGAAAACATGGGCGCTATCTTATTCATCTCTTCTCTTTTCTTTTTACGCCGGCATCTAAGTGCCCATTGTTTTAGATATCTTGAACACTTGTCCTTTTTTTCCTTCTCTTTCTTCTTTATTTTATGAATAACTTTTGCATAGCCCATGCCTCTTCTCTGCAATAAAACTTTTGAGAGATAGCAACCAGAACTTAGTGCATTTATTTAGTGGATGGAAAACCTATCAAACATATTTTTATTATTTACCCCCAGTGTAGGAGTGAAACATTTTTGGGTGGATCTAAATGAAATGGCATGTTTTTGCGCCTACCCCCAGCGTAGGAGTAGTGCATATATAGGTAGTGTGTACGTGATCTTGATTTTAAGAGCATGACAAACCTCTCATAAGGGTCAACAAAGCTTGACCAAACTCAATGCAAAACAGTAGCATCTTTGAGTGGAAGTTTTCCTAGCCTAAATAACATGTATGGCTCTGGTAGGAATTCAAGCTTTGTCATACAGGAACTTATCATGTAGCATTTTTTATGTTTTTCAAAAGAAATCTCTAGAATTTTAGTTTAACTTGGAACAAGATAAATAACAGTTCAGATCTTCTCATATCATATCCGTCAATTACCTAGACTTAGATCAAGCATATGCTGCCCATAAGTTTCAAGTTCAGAGTAAATTCTTATATCAAAACAATCTTATTCAAAACTCGGGAGAATTCAAGGCTGAAAACTAGGTACTTGAAAGGCATTACAACGGAGCAACTATTCATCATTTCCATTTAAGAGGTCATAGAGAGTTCCTTTTATTTTATTTAGCTCTTAAAAATCAAACTTGAAGCAAACTTTATACACACTCTTTTTATTTTGTTTTCATCATTTTTTATATCACACACTACTAATATATAAAAGACAAATTTTTATTTTGTTTTTAGTTATGCATTATATATATATATAAACAATCTCGAAAACAATAAAATACTAAGAAAAGAAATACTTACCTGGATACATGGGGCATGCCCTTCCCCCAAGCTGAATGTTGACATGGTCGATCAATGTGGCGGGTGGATGTTGAAGTGCTGGAACAAGTAGTCCTAGTTCTGGTTCTGCTACTGTTGGTTCTGTTGGATGTCAGCGACTGCATTCCCCATGTTTCCCTGCCATTGTGAGTGGTCATGTAATGTGTTCTGTATGGCAATGTTCTGCTCATCAAGGGTCGTTAGGCGGTTGTTGAAGCGGTGAAGGCCAAAGAAAGACATGCGTCCTCCCTAATGACCACTTGAGACTGCTTCATAATGCTGCTGCTGGTAGTTGTCAAAATTTTCGTAGTGCCACTACTCACTTGGAGCTTACTACTAGGAGCCTTCAGACTGGTGAGGTGATGGTTACTCCCAACCAGCATATTCAGGCTGGTACCCAAGGGAAGATCCTGGTTGGTCCAGCCTGCATAGCTGGTGTAGGTTGGTCCTTCAGGAATTGGGTCAGCACCACGGTATCGAGGCTGCGGTTCATGAGTCAACCTCGTAGAAGCACATCTACCAGGTGCTGCCTCCCTAACCTACAGATTAAAGGTGAAAGAATTCACAGCATATAAACTGAGATCCTGGTTCGGTAACGGAATCTCAGTTATATACCCAAGATACATCATGACAAGTTGTCCATCATTTCTCTTTTTCAGCATATGGTCTTGATGAAAATATTCAAAGTCAATGTACCAGTGCTCCGTATCAATATAAGAAAGTAAGCATTATCCATCAGGCCCAAATTTTGGGCAATCCAAGTGACCAAAGAGGTGCACTCAACATCACCCGTGAGTGAAAACACTTCCAACCAATGGCGCATCATGAATTTGATGGTAGAAAGCTTTCTCCTTTTGACCAAGGCATACAACAACTTAAGGTCATCTATTCTTACCGTAAGAAAATGTGGCCTAGGAAACAAGGTGAAACCTAGCCACTTATGCATGAACTGTAATGTGGGGTGATGGATATCATTGGTACGAGGATGGTAAATTTTAGTTTTTTTGGAAATTTCTCTCCAAAATTTTAACTTATCAAAATCTTGTAGAGCATGGTCTACATCAACTACGCACTGTGAATTGAATCCTTGGAGCAAACTTAAGTCCTTCTAGGGAGAGGAAAATTCTTTCCCAAAGTGTATAAATTTGACCCCGGTATCAGTGATTTGCAGAGTGCATAAGAATTTTAATGTCAAAAGTTTAGACCCTTGCTCAACAACATTCCAAACACCTTCCCATCCAACAGCTATAAAAACAAAATCAAATTCAACATCCAAACTAGTTGCCTGGAGAAGGACGGGATCATATGCACTAGTGTGCACAAACCTTCTAGTCTTCAACTTCCTGAAGGCGTCCTTCTCCTACTTGTTTCGCCAGTGGATATGCGTCTCCTCCAGCTGGATGTTGGTTGCGGCGAATGATGACTATGGCAAAACTCCTGCTCTAGGAACGTCGACTTGCATGTCAGCACTCGCTCTGGAAGAAGAGCTTCTCATAGAGCGGGACAATCCCAAGAAGGTGAGCTTGTTCATATTCCTGCAAAAATCAAAAGAACAACAAAAACTCGTGGAATAGGTTAGGAAATAAAATAGTTTGTGGTCAGTCGTCCAAGAGTTAGCCATCCGAGGGTTAGTCGTTCTGATTGTCGATAATTTTTTTCTACTCAAGATTTCAACGGAACTTCTACCCTGAATATTTTTATCTCTTCCTAATTTCAGCAGCACTTCTATTAAGTGAATGTTGACGGTAGTTAACATTCATCATAAACCGTCAATATAACTTACATAAATGGCTAAAATGGATCACCACTATAGACTTAGGGGTTTAAACTAACAAATTCCATGAGTTTTGGTGAATCTGTGTTTCTAGCAGGATTTAATTAGAAAATCGCTAAGGAGGACCTATTCGTCAATGGAAATTACAGAATTCCGCCGCATAAACAGCAAGGGAAGACTCTAGAAGACTCTAGGAGGCTCTCCACCAAAGCAAAGCCCGTGCCCCTGACATGTGGGGCTAGCCGGCCCCACTTATAGGCCGACCGGCCTATGGGCCCCACATGTCAGCCCTTCCTCGCTATGTCAGTTATCCACCGCCTTAATGATTGCATATCCACTGTTTATTCAAGTCAGTTTGATTGAGGGCTCAGGATTGATGCTTTGTCCCATATATACCCGCCTGCACCCCCTCTAGGGCATCCATGCATTTGATCCTAAGAGCCTTAGGGACAGAAACCCTAATCCATATTTCCACCAGGATCAGAGCTAGCAATCAAGAAAAGATTAGTACTCAATAGGATCTAGTCTTGTATTAGAGATAGAGAGATAGAGTGAGAGGGAAGAGTTTCGGAGGAGTTTCGGCATGTCGGTACTCTCTCTACGGCTTGTACCCTGGCAGAATCAAGTTCTTCTTGAGCTTGCTTCTAAGATTTCTCTAGTAATCGACTTCTAATTCAAGTAAGCATCTTGTTCATATTATTCTTCAGGTTTGCGACCCTCTTTTGAATACTTTAATCATTGTAGCTCCTAGGTTAAAGTAGTATTCATAGTGTAAGCGTGGTGCTTAGACTCGGTTACTCATGGATGTACCCTATTTTTTGGATCGGTGGTAGCACGCGAGGGTGACTCTTATAGCCTCGTTGAATCCATTGTATTTCACCTCCCGTTAGTAGGCCTAGTAGGACCTAGTTACTATAGGGAACATACTCTTCCTGTGTTTTTTGTAGTAATATCCCCAGAATTGAATAATAGAAGACAAAGCTTACAGAAGTTAGAACTAGAAGACCTTAGCATTCCCCTCTACGCTCCTATTATCTAACCTTGATTGTGAAGCTGGGTTAAGTTAGATTTGGTTATTCTCACACATGTTTCCTCGAGTTCAATATAAAACTGGTACTCCCGGTGAAGTGCTACATCGGTATAATATCCGTGCGCTTGTGGATTATTCTATGTACATTAATTTATACCAACAAGCATTTCTGGCGCCGTTGCCAGAGAAACGGTTGCTGAGTTAACTTCAAACCTTGCTTATCCTTGTATCATTATTCTTTTATCTTTTATCTTTTTATCTTTCCTTTTTACCATGGATCTAGAATCCACCCCTATCTACCAATATGGTGCACTCACGAGCGCACGCCTACAGCCACAAGAGTCTTCAAAGCCTATCCTAACACCTAGCTACGAGCTGCGCCCGTGTTTAATCAACATGGTTTAGGATCAACCCTTTTTGGGTGAAGATGATGAAAACCCCTATTCCCACCTAAATGAGTTTGAGCAAACCTGTGCATGCCTACACATAACAGGCATGTAAGATGAAACCTTATGATGGAAGCTTTTTCCTTTCTCTTTGATGGGAAAAGCTAAACACTGGTACAATCTCAACATAGGGAGTAGACTTACTCAAAAAAAACATAGGGAGTAGACAAGGAGATTGGGAAGCCTTGTGTTCTAACTTTTGCTTACAATTCTTTCCCATCTCTAGAGTAGTCAGTCTTCGTTATGAGATTCTATCATTTAAACAAAAAGAAAAAGAATCTCTAGGCATGGCCAGGGAATGCTTTAATACTCTCATCAATACTGGCCCTAACCTTGCCATTCAAGACCTCATTCTTGTTCAACACTTCTATATGGGTCTTGATAGGAAAACCTCAAAGCATCTTAATACGGCATCGAGAGGTTCGTTCTTGCATGTCTCTGCCAATTCGGGAAGAAGCATTCTTACCAAAATCTTAGAGAACACCCCTAAAGAAGTAGAAAATAAGCCGCTAGAGGAGAAATCCTAGATAGCTGAACCAGAACCGTTGCATAACCCATCACCAACTTCAGTTATCCCAAATCCTGAACCATCAAAAAAGGAGAAAACTCCAATTTCGGATTTCGTGCTTGAATTCGAGGATAAACTTTTTGATGATTATGGAAACACCTCGACTTTCCATACCATGAGGAGACCCCAGAAGTCTAGGAAATCATCATTTCATGAAGAACCTTTAGACCCTTCTGAGGAAGCTTTCCTTAAAAAGACTACGAAAGAGCTAGTGTCTATTATAAGCAATGAATGGTTAGAAGAATCAGAGCTTTCCTCTGATGTGATTCGCTTAGATTCACCTTCTATATCCATTCATTGCCAAATTAATAAAGCTCCTTTCGATGCTCTTTATAATCTAGTTGTGGGTGTTAACATCATGTCTACATATTTTTCTCATGATTTATTGAAACACATGCCATTAACCCAACAACAAAGTTATTGAAAAGTCTTTCAGGACACATTCTCCCAAGTTTGGGAATTTTGTATGTCCTCCCTATCTAGGTAAAAGGAACCAAAGTTCATCTGAGCTTCTATATCTTTGATATTATGGAGTTCGACCTATTGATAGGACAACCAATTGAAAGACTTATTCAAGAAGGACAAACGGGGCAGTTGAAGATAAGTCTCAGGAAAAACTTTAAGCTCTCTATACCTATTACTCATTCTCAAAATGCTGAGAGTGAGCCAATTTATGAAGAAGACCCAATGGAAGAGGTTAAGGTTGCATCTCTTAATGACTTGATCGAACCCAACCTTGAAGATGATGCCCAGTTCTTCGTCGAGGAGGAAGAAGAAAATTCTATGGGGTCTGAACCTCTAGATGAATTGCTAGAACCACCTAAGCCCACCATTGAGCTTAAACCCTTGCCTTCTGGTCTTAGATATGTTTTTCTCAATAATGATCAGGATTCTCCTATAATCATAAGTGATAAGCTTTCACAAGAAGAATCCCTCCGCTTGATAACTATCTTAGAAAAGCATCATTCTGCTTTTGGCTACTCACTCCAAGACCTTAAGGGAATTAGCCCTTCTCTTTGCACCCATCACATCCCTACAGATCGTAACTCTATACCTTCTAGGGAGCCACAACATAGGCTTAATAATGCGATGAGAGAGGTTCTTATGAAAGAAGTCTTGAAACTTCTGCATGCTGGGATCATCTTATAGCAAAACCAACCAATTTTTAAGAGCACAAGTACAATGGCAACCCACAAGCGGTCGCTCTGTCATACTTGAGCCCATATAAACCCGGTAGTCCGTCGAGTACCATGAACGTCTTGATTAACCATCAACATACAACCAAGATCGTACATGATTCAACATACATATCACACATTACATAAAGTTCACAAATACCATTCATCGATCAGAGTACAAATTAAGGTTATATCACATGATTAACCATTAAAAGTTTGAAACCAACATCTATAACATTGTTTAAATATAGTGCTAGCTCATGATCACACTTCCACAAAAGCATAAAGGAGGGATTAATAAGAGATGCCTGCTTAGGGCTTACTCCTCGTCCACGGCGGGACATAATCAGTTCTTGCAATAGCCATGATAAACGGTACCATCTGCAACAATGGGAACAAAACCCTAAGTATGAGAAGGTACTCAGCTAGACTTACCTGTCATTTACCAAAAATAAAGTGACTCCAAGGATTATGCAAGGCTTTATAAGTGGAGCTAGCTTAACAACACTTTGCATAAAAAGCTTACCAATTCAAGTATACAGTTATAATTCGGTCATCAAGTTAATTGATAAGCCCATGGATCCACAAAATATTCATGGAGATAATTCTAGCATTAATTTAAATATAGCTGCCAATAATTCTTTGAAATCCTCTGGTCTTAAATTTGGAGCTGTCATTTTTAATGAGAAACAGATCACAAATATGGAGAAATTTACTACTGGTAGCCTATCTTCAAATATCATCTTTGGCGGTGTGACATTCAAGAAAGCGCAAAATATGAAGCCAAGAAACAATATATTTATCAGCTCCATACAGGTTGATATCACTTGAATTGTTATGGCTGTGGAGAAATAATTGGAGAGGCGTGGGTAATATCAAATATCCAGACATGGAGATATGAAGGGCAGTCCAACCTGAGCACGCCATGGACTTGGGCTGTCCAACCTAAGCACGTGATGCATTTATTTGCTTAATTAAAATAGAGTTTATGGTAACTAGCTAAGTAGCCGCATTGTTTAGTATTTCTTTCCATATATGGCTTTGGAACCAGGCGTCCGGTTAGGTGCATGTGGCGTGGTGTCCTGGTTCACGTGTCAAAGTCGTGCGCCTGCGTGCGTATAAAGGGCTGCTAATCAGCCGTGTATCAGATAGACTGGATTTTAGTTGTGGAGTTATTCCTCGTCGAGCCGCTAGTCAGAAAACTCTAGATGGTGTTCCCATCAGGTTCTTTATCTTAAAGATTATCTTCTAGATTCTTGTGGATCTGCTGGAGTGCGTGATCAAGCTGCTATGGTTTGAGTGCGTCGCTTGGATTTCTGTGGAATCCCCACCTTCTGATCGTGTCTCTCGGAGCCACGGGTGGAAGAACATTGCTAGGGTTTTGCCTAGATTATTTTGTCAAGAATAGTTTCACAAAAGGAAGAGTCCATAGCTTGCTGTTCTGGTGTGGAAAAAAATTCAGCACTCACGCTTACATCTCTCTCTTGCATAATTAACTCCTCTTTAGGTTCAGTTGTCGTAGTGCCTTGGGGATTTTGTGCTCGTGCAGTAGCTACCTTCTTTGACTCAAGAGAACAAAATCAGCGCCGAAGCACAGCTTTCATATCGCTCCACGTCCAACAAGGAAATTTTTTGTCCCAGCAATCCCACCAATGTGAAATATCTGTAGCCATTGTCTCTTCTGCATAATACATCTTTAGGGCCGATGCAAGTCCATGACCCTAGAAGAAATCTTCCATATGTTCTTCTCAATCATAGTACTCCTTAAGACATGTTGCTAGAGATAACTTTAGCAAAAGATGAACTTTCTTGAGCAATTTCAAATCAGCCATTGAAAAAAATCCAAATGCACCATGAGCAACCCAGAAGCTGATACCAACTGATAATGACACTCCTACGATGCCCAAAAATTTGCCCAATCTTTCACGGTGCTAATCAGCAACAATAATTAGACATGTAATTGTTTGCTCAAATCCAACCAATACTGATTTTAGGATGAAAAGGAATAGCATGTGTGGTAGCAGCAAGTTCCCTCACGTGAACAAGAAAGCAACAATATTTATTCACTTGCAAAGTCTCTCAGCAGATCGAATAGTTGAGATTAATTTAATCGGTCCAATACTATAGCAGTAATCTCAATAGATGAAACTCACGCAATGATATTTGACCCAATCTCAACAAACAGCAATAGGATAGTAAGTCGCACGGATAATCTCATAGCAATTATACGAAAGACAAGATAATCTGATTCTTATGAAATAGTTCTGTTTAATCAACCAACAATAATAGAATGATGGTTGGATTCGGCTTACAATAAAATGCAATCCAAACCCTAGCAATGTTCTTCCACCCGTGGCTCTGAGAGACACGATCAGAAGATGGGGATTCCACAGAAATCCAAGCGACGCACTCAAACCGTAGCAGCTTGATCACACACTCCAGCAGATCCACAAGAATCTACTCAATCTATCCCAAATTGTAAGATGTTTGACTTTTTTAACACCAAGTTTGACCACTCGTCTTATTCAAAAATTTGTGTAAAATATCACTTCTTTCGTCGTGGTTTGGTTTATTAATAAAAATTCTTCAAGAATGACTTAAATTTGACTATATTTGCACAAAATTTTTGAATAAGACGAGTGGTCAAACTTGGGGCCAAAAAAGTCAAACGTCTTACAATTTGGGATGGAGGGAGTAGAAGATAATCTTCAAGACAAAGAACCTGATGGAAACACCATCTAGGGTTTTCCGAGCGGCAGCTCGACGAGGAATAACTCCACAAATAAAATCCAGTCTATCTGATACACGGCTGATTAGCAGCCCTTTATACGCACGCAGGCGCATGACTCTAACACATGAACCAGGACACCACGCCACATGCACCTAATCGGACGCCTAGTTCCAAAGCCATATATGGAAAGAAATACTAAACAATGCGGCTACTTAGCTAGTTACCATAAACTCTATTTTAATTAAGCAAATAAATACATCACGTGCTTAGGTTGGACAGCCCAAGTCCATGGCATGCTCAGGTTGGACTGCCCTTCATATCTCCATGTCTGGATATTTGATATTACCCACGCCTCTCCAATTATTTCTCCACAGCCATAACAATTCAAGTGATATCAACCTGTATGGAGGCGATAAATATATTGTTTCTTGGCTTCATATTTTGCGCTTTCTTGAATGTCACACCGCCAAAGATGATATTTGAAGATAGGCCACCTGTAGTAAATTTCTCCATATTTGTGATATGTTTCTCATTAAAAATGACAGCTCCAAATTTAAGACCAGAGGATTTCAAAGAATTATTGGCAGCTATATTTAAATTAATGCTAGAATTATCTGCATGAATATTTTGTGCTTCCATGGGCTCATCATTAATTATAGCTATTCATCTCTAGATTAGCAACTAACCTATGCCAAACATATGGTATATCATTTAGTAGCATACAATAGTAACCATAGCCTGCATAATAATTCTATGTTCATCCGAACCATCATATTTCATAACACAGTTACTACAATGTTGGAGCTAGCCAAGTTTCTCACTGTTCAGGAGAGACGGCGATTCGAATCGATTTCAACCAGCTGAGAATTTATTTCTAACACAAACCCAGGAAAACCAGATCAACGGTCACCAAAAGTCACCTTTGGTACAACTCAGGTCCATATTTTGCGGGTTCGACCAACACCGCACAATTAGGGACAACCAGCTACCAGGACGATCAGGACTACCCTGCCCTTCGGCTCACGTTTGGCTCCCTGCACATCCTTACTACCATCCAGAGTGCGCACTTTCATAGAACGGGGCCTGGCTTGAGTTAATCTACTTGGCTTCACAGTTGGAACAAGTTATCCAGATAGCTAAGTGAGAGGCATGCGTTCAATCTTCTTAGAAGTGCCAACAATAGTACGGTCCTTAACCGGCACAGATAGAATCACATGAGTCAACCTACACATAGACTCCACCTGGCCTCTAGTTACATTACCCCATGGTTCTGTTCCACGATAGCAAATATAGCCAACCATGCTTCGGTATCCACGTATATCTCGCAGGTGATAGGAAATCACCCGACTTCTACCAGTCTAAGCATGGCTAAGCATATATTCGATCCTAGACCTATACAGGGTTAAAGGTGTATTTATCTAGACAAGGTAGTTCTATGCATCAAGTGGTTTCAATTCAACTCTTATCACCTAATGCATCAAACATAAAAGGACTCAAGTGATATTTTGTAAAGCATGGGAGGCTTAAAATCCTCCGGGGCTTGCCTTTGAGGAAGGAGGTTGGCCTGTGATCCGGGCACTCAGGGAGGTCCTCAAGAGTTTGCTCCTATTCTTTTGGAGCTACGGCCTAAGGTGTTTCCTATTGTTCCTCTTCTTCTTCGTTCAACTCCAAAAGAGTTATCCCTTCGGACGATCCTATATGCATGAGCATGAAATAAGATATCTTGGATGCATATATAATGATATGTATGATATAATATGGTGTGATGAAATGCATCCTCATAAGTGTTTTCAACAGCATTGTATTAAGGTGATAACAAGTTGCATCTTATTTTACTGAGTAGGTGCATAACTCTTCTCTAGTAACTAAACAAATTCTCATCTAAGCAATTTTCTGGACTATAAGACACCAGCCACTTATTTTGACCATAACTAGAGTTATATATATTAAAATAATATGGTTATGGACATTCTGGAAATATTATGAAATTTCCTACAACTTTCTTTTATTCATATTAATGTGATTCAGCATATATCTAGGTCAAACAATTCAATCATTCAGATCTATCCAGAGAGCAAGCATTTCTAATAGCAAACTTCTAACAGCTATAATTCTTAAACCATAAGGCCTATGACTATGAAAATTTAACACAAGGTAGATAAATAAGTTATATACAACTTTGTTATTAACCATCTTTACAGAAAAGATCATTATCATGATGAAATTATCACCACCACAGAAACTATATATGTAGCCATCTAGTTGAATTATAAAGCAATAATTAACTAGTTGCCTATAAACAAATACTTCTGAGCCTCACTTATAGTATCAAAAGATTATATGCATCACACACACTACAAAAAACATCATGGTTAAGCCTAACTAATTTATTTATATGCATTTATTAATTTCCTTAGATAATAAGGTGATTTAAAGGATAAATATTTTCATTGCTTAATAAATTCTGAGAAAATTACAGTAGCCTACACATGACCCTAGTAGTCAGATGTACAAATTTCATGCCATTTAGACCAGTATAGCTACATCTACAAAAATGACAAATTACATATGCTTATTTTAGCAAAAATAGTTTAGGATAGTAAAAAGTGTCAAGCAATAGATTTAATATTTTCCTTACTTTCCTCCTAGCATTAGAATACTGTGTACAAATTTGTATGATCATATGTTATGTATTTTTACCCCATTTATTTTTAGTAGAAACTAGCAATTAATTAGGATTAGTTATGAAGACCATATTACAAGTATGCTTACTATAGGTTTAATATTTTTCCTATCTATAGCATCTCAACACAAGACTAGAAAAATTAGAATCACAATTTTATCACCTTCCTAGCTCAAGTTATGCAATTTACAAGATAGAAACTATTTTAAAAGCACTTATCTTGCTCAATTTAATTCACCTAGAAAAATACCCTAAACAGTAAATTTCATAATTTCATCAAATAGTAAACTTCAAGATGAATCCGACAAAATTTGGTTCACCTCATTTGAATACTCCTAGCTCTAGATATATTTTTTGCAATTTTGCATTCAAATCAGTGAAAATAAATCAAGAAAACATTTCAAAAACCGACTGACAGCTGGGACCCGCGAGTCAACGGGACCCACCCGTCAATGACACATAGAGCAGGGGCACGGCTTGACCAGCGAAAAGCACGCTGACGGTGAGGTCGCCGGTGGTAGCATCACCCCGTGTCGTGTTCCCCACTCTCCTGCGCACCTACTGGTACCCTGGGTTTGCTCGGAGGATCATTGGAGCTAGCTTGCCGGCGAGCATGGCGACTCGGTAGTGGCGCGTGGTGGTTCTCTAGCCATCCCCGATGACTGTATGGCTAGGCGAGCGTGGCTACAGCATCTATGAACCCTTACGGAGCTCTATGGTGCGGATCTAGCCATGGTGAAGCGGCGCTGAGCTCCGGCTACGGGCATGGCGGCGCACAGAGCACAGTGGTGGTGTCACTGTTCCCATGAGATGGCAGCCAAAGGTAGGTCTCCATCATCGAGGAAGGTGCAACACCTCTAGGCAACATGATAATGGGTACCAGAGCGGGCTGAGGGCGGCCGGTGAAGTTGGCGATGGTGAGCACGTGCTTGCAGCCATGGCAGACGCACACGGCGGCGTCACGTGTTCCCGCGTGATGGCAGTGGTAGCGGTTAAATAAACGATGACATGAGCATCTATGACCTAAGGTGATGATAGAACCAAGGAGAGAGAGATAGGAGGAGCGGTGGATAAGGCTGGCCACGGTGAGCTCAGAGCTCGGCGGTCCTCCGTGACCATGTCGGCGACGGTAATGGCTCATAGGCATTTACCTTGGCTCGAGCTAAGGCAATGGCGGGTCAGTGAGGTGGAGGATATGATGGCCAAGCAGTGTGCATGAGTAATCTCACAATGGCATGGTGGTGGTGGTGTGTGAGCTCGGTAAGGGTGCGGCGGCGATGGCGACGGCGCTCTGTTCCACTCGGGCGCGGTGAAGGCGAGAGAGAGGCAGAGTGCGGCGAGTGAGAAGGGCAGCGGCGTCGCGCGGCTTTGTTGCTCACGTTGGCTTGATCGGTGGGGCCAGTACCAGTGGATAGCCAGCACGCGGCATGCGCAGCCTGCGTCGGTCGGCCATGACGCGCATGCGGCGCCGGTTCAGACGTCGCTGAACCCGATTGACAGTGCGACTTCGTGACTCTATAACTCCTAATCCGTGGTGAATTTTTGAAAACTTATTTAATAACAATTGTAGAGCTACATGAGATCTCCAATTTTGATTTAGGAACCATCATCTAATTCTCAGTGGTTTTCAAACTATAAAGCTCTAAATTGAGGTACTTTGAAACTGAAAAAGCTTCAACACTCGGAAAAATTTCAAGTTTTGAAAATAGCATTTTGTTGATACTTGTGAGCTCTATTTGACCATGTTAGACACTGAATTAGCTCATGACTCTTAAATAAAGTTTGTTACCCATGACAAGAACTACAACTTTTATTTAGGTCACATAGCCATGCAAACACTCTAAGCTACTGTTCAACTTTGGTCAAACTAGTATCATGAAAATGGCATTTCAAATGAAACCAACACTTAGAAGCAAATTTGGTCTATGTCATGAATATAAACAATATTCCATTTATCATTCTAGATGTGTCTAAGGTGTTTTCATGACCTCACAACCATTTCATACATTGGTCACATATGATTACAAGCATAAGCATATATATATAATCAAGATTTCATGTGATAAGGTATAAGAATGAGATGAAATTTCATATGCTCATATTCATGAATGCTTGGATGATGCTTGTGCTCATGAAATGCAAATACCAAATGCAATACTTAACACTAAGATGTTATAGCCCCTCCCCCTTATACGAATCTCGTCCTGAGATTTGAAAGACCTACCATTCCTCATAAAAGGCGGGATAAACTTCACGTAAATAATCCTCCCGTTCCCACATGGCATCTTGTTCACAGTGGTTATTCCACACCACCATGTAGAACTTAATGACCTTGCTCCATGTTACTCTTTCCATTTCTTCTAGCACTCGGATTGGTTTCTCTTCATATGTCAAATCAGATTGGATTTTCATGTTGGTGGGTGCAATGGCTTCCTCAGGTATGCGTAGGCATCTTTTCAACTGAGAAACATGGAAGACATCGAATATCGCACTCATCTCAAGAGGAAGTTGTAACTTGTAGGCAACATTTCCCTTCCGTTCAATAATCTGGTATGGGCCTACATATCTAGGCACAAGCTTCCTTTTTACTCCAAATCTCTGCACTCCTTTCATGGGTGACACTTTTAAGTACACATAGTCTCCCACTTCAAAAGTTAGTGGTCTTCTTTTATCAGCATAACTCTTTTGTCTAGACTGAGCTGCTTTCATATGTTTTTGGATAATGCATACTTCCTCTTCAGCTTAGGTGAAAAGTACAGCTCAGCGTACTTCCCTGCTTGGACCCATGAACCCTTGGAAGATATTATACAAGCTCTCAACATGTCTTCTAAGATTTGATTCACTCGCTCGGTCTGTCCTGAAGTTTGTGGATGGTATGCTGAACTTCTAATTAGTTTGGTTCCCATGGCCTAGTGCAAGTGTTCCCAAAAATGAGCTACAAACTATGGTCCCTGATATGAGATTATGGTCTTTGGTACTCCAAGTAGTCTCACGATCTGAGAAACGTACAGCTCAGCGTACTTCCCCGCTTGATACGCCATGGTAACCGGTATAAAATGTGCTAACTTGGTGAGGCGATCTACAATGACCCATATGGAATCGTGACCTTGCTGTGTCCTCGAAAGGCCTGTAATAAAGTCCATACTTATTTCCTCCCATTTCTAGCCTGGAATAGGCAACGGCTGAAGTAATCTAGCAGATTTCAAATGAATGGCCTTGACACTACTGCAATTATCACACATAGCGACGTAGGCGGCAATTTCCTTCTTCATCTTGGTCCACCAAAAATGGGGTTTCAAATCTTGATACATTTTGCTACTACCTAGATGGATAGACAACTTGGATGAATGAGCTTCATCTAAAATTTGATTTCTAAATTCTCGGTCTTTCGGTACCACAAGTCGGTCCTCAAACCACAGCACACCTCTTTCATCCAACCAAAAATGCTTGGTTTCTTATTCTTTTATCTTTCGCTTGATGTGAAACACACCTACATCGTCTTCTGTAGTTCCATGATTTTGCTCTCAAGTGAACAACTGATGGTGGCATTATGTAGCACCATAGGATGTAACAAATTAAATTCATCTTCCAACAAGGCTTCTAAGGTGTTATAATGAGATTCCCGACTAAGTGCATCTGCTATAACATTGGCTTTTCCTGGATGGTAGTGCACTTCCAAATTATAGTCCTTGATCAGCTCTAACCATCTTTGTTGCCTCATGTTCAGCTCAGGTTGAGTGAAGATATATTTGAGACTTTTGTGGTTAGTATATATGTGACATACGTTTCCCAACAAGTAATGTCTCCATTTCTTCAATGCATGAACAACTGCTACGAGCTCTAAATCATGCGTAGGATAATTGACTTCATGCTTTCTCAATTGTCGAGAAGCATAGGCAATAACTCGGCCTTCTTGCATGAGCACACACCCCAAACCTATACCCGATGCATCACAGAACACATCGAAAGGCTTTTCAATGTCGGGTTGTGTTGAAACCAGAGCTATAGTTAACAAGGTCCTCAGGGTGTGAAAGGTGGCTTCACACTCTAGCATCCAACTGAACTTTTCATCCTTCTAGGGTAGTTTGGTCATGGGCTTAGCTATCTTGAAAAAAATAGGAATGAAACGATGATAGTAACCTGCTAGCCCTAGAAAACTCTGAACTTCATGAACCGAAGTTGAGGCCTTCTAATCCATGACCTCTTGTATTTTGGATGGGTCTATAGAAATTCCATCTTTAGATAAGATATGACCCAAGAAAGGTACTTTGCTCAACTAGAATTCACACTTGTTGAATTTGGCATATAACTTATGTTCCCTCAATCTGGACAAAATAACACTCAGATGCTCTGCATGGTCTACCTTATTCTCCGAGTAAATCAAGATGTCATCGATAAACACAACCATGAACTTGTCTAGCTCGGGCATGAATACCGAATTCATCAAATACATGAAGTAGGTGTGGCAGAACCTCCTAAATTATAGGGCCCACATGCACCTGTCACTGTCCAACGACCATTGACATTTATGCATATGTTACCGATAACTTAAGAAGACTGTCGGGTGTCCTCGGAGAACCCCGAATCATCCACGATTTCCGAGCAGGATCACATTACAGAGTTATTGCAGTATTACAACATTTATTCAAATATCTACACCAGAGTAATTCAGCGGAAGTCTTACAATAACTTAGTTTACAAAACATTTATTTCAAACCTTACAAACTAAGTTCGATTATTAATACAAACCAAAGTAGGGGAGTGGCATTATAATATATATACAAAACACACAAAAATCGCTGCCCTGCCCAAGGGCCACACATTACTTATCATCATCGCACTGAACAACAGTCATGCAGCACGATCCAAAACAGATCTGCTCATGAACCTCACCTGCAACAAGGGTCCACAAACCCTGAGTACGAAAGTACTCAACAAGACTTAACCGAAATAAAAACTGAAAAGACTCAGGAATGTAGGCTCAGGGATTCAAGGTATGGCTTTAGCAATAATCAAAGTTCTTTTGCTTAAAAGCACTTTAACAAAATTCTTTGTATCAATATTCAAAATCTCATAAGATCATATACAAAGCTGACACCATCCGTATTAAGATCATGAAACTTCATATCCAACACTTTCTCGAACCATTTTCGAGTTCCAGTTATTAATACTACGATGATGAACAGTGAGTTGAGTCTCCATAACCGAGGAGCAACGACGATTCAACCGATTATAAACCCAAATTGGGATTCCAGACCACACGACATATGCGGTCCCCTCGACCTACATATACCAACCTACCCTTGGATCCTCTCAAAACAAGAACGGGTCCACGCCACCCGAGAGCACAAAGACACCTCAAATCCGCCACATTCCAAATGCACGAGGGTACACGCTACTCCGCCATCTCTCCACTCCCAAAGGTCGCGAGTAGCCATTCTCGTAATAGAATCGCCAAGTTCAGGCTTACCGGAGTATGTGGTTAGTACTACAAATTCTCACCTCATGCAATTCAACAACGGACGTGCCTTAATCGACACAGGCGGAAAGAACCCGCTCACAAGACCTCCATGTCTTGTGGCTCACACACACCGAGTCCGCCTTGGGTCTAGATTTATTACTCCACATTCCCATATCACATGCTAACATAATTAACCAATGTTCCATTTAAAACTTGCAGGTGACAGGTAATCACCCAACTCTGATCGGTCTAAGCAGAGCTAAGCATAACTAGGCATATACGATTTTAAACGGTAACAAGGTAGATATGGAACAACAAGGTTGATAATGCAACAATTAGGTTTCCACTTGACTTCTAATCACTTAATGCGAGATTGAAAAGCAAAAGCGAAATCAATTTGTAAAATACAAGGTAGGGTTATATGCATCCGGGGCTTGCCTTCGTTGACGGAAAAGTCTGGCTCCTGCGACGTTTCACAAGTCTTCAATCCGACCTCAACAGACAGATCAACCTCCTCCGCAACTTGATTAACTACCACGCGCTCACCTTCGTTTACTACACGTAGTAACATTGCCATGCTTAACATGATGTGGAATATGAAACATGATGCTCGATGATGGATGCAAAAATTAATAAATTGGATACAATTTTTCTTCGCAGTACAGTTACAAACCAAACTAACCAAACCATATCCGTAACTGATGTGACCACGCTAGCACCGATCACTTTGGTGAACTATCCGACCACTATGTTGAGCTATCCGACCACTACGGTGAACCATCCAACCACTATGGTGAGCTATCCGACCACTACGGTGAACCATCCGACCACTATGTTGAGCTATCCGACCACTACGGTGAACTACCCGACCACTATGGTGAACTATGCGGAGCAAAAATCGTCGGTGAGGGAGAACCGGTGACTGCAGTGATCAAAATGAGTAAACAACAACTGACTAAAGACTACATCATCGAAACGAAACCGCAAGTACACTGATTACAGACAACGGCTCACCGAAAAGCTCTGGCCACGATGACACGCCCGCAGCGGTGAAGTTGCTGACCTCGAGGAAGAAAAACGTGGACAGCGAGTTCTCGGCAATTTCAGGCGACCAAGGCTAGCTGGCTGGATTCGCAAGGAAAAGATGGAACTAGGACGGCCTTTACCGAGATGGCAACAGCGGTGGTGAAAACAAAGGAAGAAAAACGACGATGACGACGTCTTGGTAATTATAGCGCGGCGCAAAAGCTCAAGGAAGCCACGACGGAGCTGCGGCGGCAGTGACTGGAAAACAGAGGAAAGGAGCGGGGCAAACGGCGACGGCTCTGGTTAAAAAGGATGGCCAGGAAACTCAAAGAAGCCACGACGAAACCATTTCCCTCGCCAGCGCGACGCCCAGATGGCCACGCGCGCGACTGGAAACAAGCCGAAGCTCGCCGGCGGTGTAGCGCAAGCGGTGAACACTGTTCATCGAAATTACAAGTTTGCCATACGCCAAAATTCACAATTTACTCTCAAATTTTTCATAACAACTCAAAAATCTCCAAAAACAAAAGTTGTTCAAAAATCGAAAGTTCTACAACTTTGCTTCTATAACCATCTCCTATTCGGCCTACATTTTGAAATGCACATTTGAATTCAAAACGGGGACATTTAAAGAATTACGCCTTTTCAAATTACTTCAAATTTTACCAAACAAACTTTGAATTTAAGTCAAACAATACAATTCAACACATACCACATGAATATAAACTTGTTTTAGTGTATGCATCTCAAAGTTTTCACCAAATGCCAAATGCTTTGCAATGCATATGATGACATGTCAGGTTTTAGTATTTTAAACACCCGAGGTGTTACAATCCTTCCCCCTAAAAGAAATCTCGCCCCGAGATTCAAAGCCATAGAGTAAGTAATGGAAAAGGAAATGTGTTAATCCAAAAACATCCAGAACTTTTCCATAAAACAACTGAGGTTCTTTTACCAAACACAATTTGTAGTAACCGAGCTCAACTAACATTATTCTATTCTATATTGACGCTAGAAACTCTGGAAATTTTTCTAACAAGTAATCTTCTGATTCCCAGGTAGCTTCCTCTTCTGAATGTTGATTCCATTGTATTTTATAGAACTTGATTGTCCGTCTTCGAGTAACACGATCTTTCTGATCTAACACTCGGATAGGATATTCGGAATAAGTTAAATCCGGTTCTAATTCTACTCCTTCAACTTCAACATTCCGTTCAGGCACTCGGAGACACTTCTTCAATTGAGAAACATGGAACACATCATGCACAGCTGTGAGATGTTCAGGTAATTTCAAGCGATATGCCACTTTTCCATACCTCTCCAAAATTTGATATGGTCCAATGTATCGGGGTGCCAACTTTCCTTTAACACCAAAACGGTTAACTCCCTTCATTGGTGATACTTTCAGATATACAAAATCTCCTTTGTTGAATACCAATGTTCTCCGTCGCTCTATCCGCATAACTCTTTTTGGCGGGATCGAGCTATCTTCAGATTACTCTGATTTGCCTAACCTTGTCTTCTGCTTTCTTTCACAAGGTCAACTCCAAAGAACCTTCTCTCTCCTCTCTCGCACCAACTTAACGATGTTCTCATCTCACGACCATAGAGTGCTTCAAATGGAGCCATTCTAATGCTTTCCGATAACTATTGTTGTATGAGAACTCGGCCAAAGGTAAGCACTCATCCCACTTATTGGAATAGTTAAGGACACAACACCTTAACATGTCTTCAAGTACTTGATTGACTCTTTCGACCGCCCATCATCTGGATGATAAGTCTGTACTATACTGAAGTTTAGTACCCAATGAAGCATGTAAGTGTTTCCAAAAGTCGAGACAAACTGCGTACCCTCTATCTCGACACTATAGTTTTTGGTACCCCATGCAAACTCATGATTCTTGCTAAGTACATCTTGGCATATTGGATCGTAGGATATATGGTCTTGACTGGAAGAAAATGTGTCGACTTAGTGAGTCGATCTACAATAACCCATACTTGAGTCAAATCCTTTGATGTCTTGGGTAGACCAATAATAAAGTCCATACTTATGTCCTCCCACTTCCAAGATGGAATAGGTAATGGTTGTAATTCACCAAAGAGACCTCAAATGTATAGCTTTCACCTTTTGACAAGTATCACACTTTGTTGTATATCTAGCAATCTCTATTTTCATTTTAGTCCACCAGAATCTTTGCTTCAAATCATGGTACATCTTGTTGCTTCCCGGATGAATAGATAACCTAGAAGCATGTGCTTCTTCAAGAATTGACTACCGTAACTCAGGAACTTTTGGTACCACCAGGCGATCCTTGAACCATAACACATCTTCATCATCTATGTTAAAGCATTCCGCTTTTCCATTCTTGACTTTTTTCCTTGATATGGGCTATACCCTTATTTCCCTTCTGAGCAGCAATAACTTGATCTCGAATAGCGGCTTCAATAATTATGTTGGTCAAACTTCCTTGTGGAATTACCTCCACCTTCAACTTCTCCATCTCTTGACATAAGGTCAAACCCATTGTTCTTACTTTCAGGCAATTGCAATAACTTTTGCAACTTAGAGCATCTGCAACCACATTTGCTTTTCCAGGATGATAATGCACTTCTAAGTTATAATCTTTAATCAGCTCTAACCATCTTCTTTGTCGCATATTCAATTCTCGATCGAGTAAAGATATACTTTAAGCTCTTATGGTTCAGATATATATGGCATGTATTACCAAGTAGGTAATGCCGCCAAATCTTCAAAGAATGGACCACAACTGCTAACTCCAAATCATGAGTCGGATAGTGCTCTTCATGTTGCTTAAGTTGCCTGGATGCATAAGCAATGACTCGGCCTTCTTGCATCAACACACATCCAATACCAATACCCGACGCATCACAATAAACGTCAAATGACTTCTCAATGTCAGGTTGGGCTAATACGGGTGCAGTGGTCAACAATCTCTTCAAAGTCTGAAAAGCCTTTTCACAGTCAGACGACCAAACAAACTTTACTTGGTTCTTCAACAACTCAGTAATGGACTTTGACACTTTAGAAAAATCTGGAATAAATCGACGGTAATACCCCGCCAATCCCAGAAAACTCCTAACTTCATGAACTGTGGTTGGCGGTTTCCAATCAAGAACATCCTTCACTTTGCTTTGATCAACAGCAACTCCTTCCGCTGACAAGACATGTCCAAGAAATTGTACTTCCTTAAGCCAAAACTCACACTTGCTGAACTTTGCATATAGTTGATGTTCTCTCAAACGAGTCAGAACAATTCTGAGATGTTTCGCATGTTCTTCCTTACTCTTGGAATATACTAGAATGTCATCAATAAACACCACTACGAATTTGTCTAGCTCAGGCATGAATACTGAATTCATCAAATACATGAAATGAGCTGGAGCATTGGTCAAACCAAAAGACATGACCAAATATTCATATAATCCATATCTTGTGGTAAATGCCGTTTTGGGAATATCTTCAGGCTTTATCTTGATTTGGTGATATCCTGACCTCAAATCTATCTTGGAGAAAACTTTGGCTCCGGCCAGTTGATCAAAAAGCAAATCTATCCGAGGTAATGGATACTTATTCTTGATGGTCACTTCATTCAATGGACGGTAGTCGACACATAACCTCAAGGTCTCATCTTTCTTTTTCACAAAAATTGCCGGACATCCCCAAGGTGATGAACTAGGTTGGATAAATCCCTTATCAATCAATTCTTGCAACTGAGTCTTCAACTCGGCTAACTCCTTAGGTGGCATCCTATAAGCTCTCCGAGAAATCGGAGCTGTTCCAGGTTTCAATTCTATGTTAAACTGGACATCTCTATCTGGCGGTAGACCGGGTAATTCTTCAGGAAACACATCAGGAAATTCACATACTACCGGGATATCTCTAATCTCTTTGACGGCAGTTACACAAACTTTGCCCACTGATCTTCTTAAGGTTGGAAGTTGGATAAGAAGTTGAGAAGCACTAGCTGGCAAACTTACCCTTATAGTTCTATTCAAAGCATTTATAATAGCCTTATGCTGATACATCCAATTCATTCCCAAAATTACATCTATATCCTGGTCCTTTAGGATAATCATGGTAGTGGGAAAAATATGCCCACCCAGGTTTATGGGTACCTGGTATACCATTTCCTTAGTACACAGACGTCCCCCGGGCGACTGTATAAAGAAATTTTCCTTTGTTGTCCCAATTGAAATTTCATACTTCACAACAAATGCTCTATTGATGAAGGAATGCGATGCGCCAGAATCAAAAAGTATAACTGCAGGATGATTGGCAACAGGAAACATACCCATCATCACTGGCTCTCCTTCAGGAATTTCCCCGGCTTGAATATAGAAAACCCTTCCTGTCTTCCTCTCATCTTTGCCCTTCTGAGCATTCTGATTGTGGTTCTTGTTTGGTGCTTGACCCTGTTGTTGATTGGCAGGGGCCTTCTGATAATTTTGATTAGCCTACCTAGGATATGGACATTCCCTAGAGAAATGACCAGTTCTTCCACAATTGTAACACGGATAGTTGTGACCCTGTGATGTTGGAGCATTACCACTAGGAGCATTGGTTGACTGTGAGTTCGGATAGGTTATAGCAGGACGGACATTTGATCATGCCCTGGCTTGGAACTCAAGGCGCGGAGACGATAAGGAGGACGATAATGGTTTCTTGGATGATAAATCACTCTCTGCCTCTTTTGGTTTCCACCAAAAGGTCCAGACACGCACATTCTTTTTCTTCTTGAGCTCCTTATGTCGCCGATACTTTTGCCTCTGAAGCAAGTGCAATATTTACCGCCTCATGATAAGTGATATTGGTACAAAGTGTCATCATTGTCTGCAGATTTGGTATTCGGACCTCTCATGAACCATTTCTTTTTCTTGGCATCCGTATTGACATATTCGGATGCATATTGGGACAGATGATTAAATCTTCCCACATATCGCATCACGGTTTGATCTCCTTGCTTCAAGGCAAGGAACTCTTCTAACTTCATAGCCATCACTCCTTCAGGGGATATAATGGGCTCTAAAAGCGATCTGAAAACTCTATCCAAGTTAATGGAACACCTGCGGGTTGCATGGCCATAAGGTTTGCATACCAAGCACCGGCTTTTGCACCTCTAAGTTGTCAAGGCGGCAAACACCGCTTCAAACTCCGTGCAATGAATAAGATCAAATTTACATTCCATGGTCCTAAGCCACTCATCAGCCTCCAATGGTTCATCAGCCTTAGTGAACACTGGGGGTTTTGTATCTGTGAAGTCAACATATGTAGCCTCATGCCCGTTAGGATTAAGGTCCATGATTTCTATGCATCCGATTTTGATTACTTTGAGCCATCTCATGAAGCAAACGAGAATTTTCCATAGTCACATTGACTAATGCAAATGCGATAGCATCACCCAAATTGGTCAAGATTGGTGGCGGGTTAGGGATATCATCATCATCTTGTGAAGTACCAGAATATGCGATCCCAGCGTCGACGATCTCGCTCATAACAAACCAAACTTTATTCACAAGCCTTTATTCAAAGATCCTAAAGCTTACTACAACGCATTACATCGGTGCCACTTATTTAAACACAAGACCACATCTAAACAAGACTACTTAACTTAACTAGAAGTAATTATTTCACAACTCTACTCCTTTTCGCGATTACATCAAACTTCAGGCTCGGTATCCATTCCAAAATTATTACCGCCTTCATTATCACTTTCATCAATCAATACTAATTCTTCGGGATCTTCTTCTTCTCCCTCTTCTGATTCACTCCCATCGGCAAGGATGACACCGGGATCCAATGCATCAACTTGGGGTTCATGATTTGGATCTAGGAGATTGCTTAGCCTATGAACTTCCTCATGCAGATATGTATTATGCTCTTCTAAGTCTTCTACATAAAATTCTAACTCATGAGTTCTAACTCTAGCTACATTTTCCCTATGCCAAGCTTCATTCCTTCCTTCCACTTGTATGAACTAACATACGTTCGCATAGCCTTCACAGTGTGGTAAGATGCCTTAATTGTTCCTGTAATCTGCCCACCTGAATGGCGTCCATAGCCCTATCTCTAGTAGCTTGGGCTAACTCTGCAGAAATCCTCTGTATCTCCGCCTGAAGATCAGGCCTAGAACTGCTACTGCTAGCACCATCATTTCTAGGGGCAAGTTGGTGACGAGGAACTCCTTTGGGTCCAGTGGACTTACGGGGCGTCATCTTGGCACGAGCCATACTGTAGGAAACCAATTTAATCCAAGTAAGACCATTTGATCTAAGTCTAAAGAGCAGCTATGATGGATTACATTCCTCAAACCAGACTCACTACTCAACTCCAGACTAAGAGGTGAAGGAAGTAACGAGTGAATTATGCATGATGCATGAATCGTTCTTACGAACAAAAACATCAAAGTTTATAATGCACATAAACAACATTTATTTTTATATAGGGCATAGTAAGATTACTACTCCACCACACAAGACCCTTTTAATCAAATAAGGAATGGTGAGAAAGAAATAAGATAAGTCAGAAGCAATTTGGACCAAACTATCAAGTTAAATTTAGTCATCCAAATCATTTTGAAGTTTTTGTAAAACAATACAACAAAAACCTTGTAACGATCGCTCTGATACCATTCTGTGGCAGAACCTCCTAAATTATAGGGCCCACATGCACCTGTCACTGTCCAACGACCATTGACATTTATGCATATGTTACCGATAACTTAAGAAGACTGTCGGGTGTCCTCGGAGAACCCCGAATCATCCACGATTTCCGAGCAGGATCACATTACAGAGTTATTGCAGTATTACAACATTTATTCAAATATCTACACCAGAGTAATTCAGCGGAAGTCTTACAATAACTTAGTTTACAAAACATTTATTTCAAACCTTACAAACTAAGTTCGATTATTAATACAAACCAAAGTAGGGGAGTGGCATTATAATATATATACAAAACACACAAATATCGCTGCCCTGCCCAAGGGCCACACATTACTTATCATCATCGCACTGAACAACAGTCATGCAGCACGATCCAAAACAGATCTGCTCATGAGCCTCACCTGCAACAAGGGTCAACAAACCCTGAGTACGAAAGTACTCAACAAGACTTAACCGAAATAAAAACTGAAAAGACTCAGGAATGCAGGCTCAGGGATTCAAGGTATGGCTTTAGCAATAATCAAAGTTCTTTTGCTTAAAAGCACTTTAACAAAATTCTTTGTATCAATATTCAAAATCTCATAAGATCATATACAAAGCTGACACGATCCGTATTAAGATCATGAAACTTCATATCCAACACTTTCTCGAACCATTTTCGAGTTCCAGTTATTAATACTACGATGATGAACAGTGAGTTGAGTCTCCATAACCGAGGAGCAACGACGATTCGAACCGATTATAAACCCAGCTGGGGATTCCAGACCACACGACATATGCAGGTCCCTGACCTACATATACCAACCTACCCTTGGATCCTCTGAAACAAGAACGGGTCCGCGCCACCCGAGAGCACAGCACACCTCAAATCCGGCCACATTCCAGCCACGAGGGTACACGCTACTCCCGCCATCTCTCCACTCCCAGTGCGCGAGTAGCCATTCTCGTAATAGAATCGCCAAGTTTAGGCTTACCGGAGTATGTGGTTAGTACTACAAATTCTCACCTCATGCAATTCAACAACGGACGTGCCTTAATCGACACAGGCGGAAAGAACCCGCTCACAAGACCTCCATGTCTTGTGGCTCACACACACCGAGTCCGCCCGGTCTAGATTTATTACTCCACATTCCCATATCACATGCTAACATAATTAACCAATGTTCCATTTAAAACTTGCAGGTGACAGGTAATCACCCAACTCTGATCGGTCTAAGCAGAGCTAAGCATAACTAGGCATATACGATTTTAAACGGTAACAAGGTAGATATGGAACAACAAGGTTGATAATGCAACAATTAGGTTTCCACTTGACTTCTAATCACTTAATGCAGTATTGAAAAGCAAAAGCGAAATCAATTTGTAAAATACAAGGTAGGGTTATATGCATCCGGGGCTTGCCTTCGTTGACGGAAAAGTCTGGCTCCTGCGACGTTTCACAAGTCTTCAATCCGACCTCAACAGACAGATCAACCTCCTCCGCAACTTGATTAACTACCACGCGCTCACCTTCGTTTACTACACGTAGTAACATTGCCATGCTTAACATGATGTGGAATATGAAACATGATGCTCGATGATGGATGCAAAAATTAATAAATTGGATACAATTTTTCTTCGCAGTACAGTTACAAACCAAACTAACCAAACCATATCCGTAACTGATGTGACCACGCTAGCACCGATCACTTTGGTGAACTATCCGACCACTATGTTGAGCTATCCGACCACTACGGTGAACCATCCGACCACTATGGTGAGCTATCCGACCACTACGGTGAACCATCCGACCACTATGTTGAGCTATCCGACCACTACGGTGAACTACCCGACCACTATGGTGAACTATGCGGAGCAAAAATCGTCGGTGAGGGAGAACCGGCGACTGCAGTGATCAAAATGAGTAAACAACAACTGACTAAAGACTACATCATCGAAACGAAACCGCAAGTACACTGATTACAGACAACGGCTCACCGAAAAGCTCTGGCCACGATGACACGCCCGCAACGGTGAAGTTGCTGACCTCGAGGAAGAAAAACGTGGACAGCGAGTTCTCGGCAATTTCAGGCGACCAAGGCTAGCTGGCTGGATTCGCAAGGAAAAGATGGAACTAGGACGGCCTTTACCGAGATGGCAACAGCGGTGGTGAAAACAAAGGAAGAAAAACGACGATGACGACGTCTTGGTAATTATAGCGCGCGCAAAAGCTCAAGGAAGCCACGACGAGATGCTGCGGCGGCGGTGGATCGAAAATGAGAGAAAGGAGGAGCGGGCAAACGGCGACGGCTCGGTTAAAAAGGATGGCCAGAAACTCAAAGAAGCCACGACGAAACCATTTCCCTCGCCAACATGACGCGCCCAGATATACGCAGCGACCGAAAACAAGCCAAGCTCACGGCGATTGTAGAAGCATAGCGGTGAACACTGTTCATCGAAATTACAAGTTTGCCATATGCCAAAATTCACAATTTACTCTCAAATTTTTCATAACAACTCAAAAATCTCCAAAAACAAAAGTTGTTCAAAAATCGAAAGTTCTACAACTTTGCTTCTATAACCATCTCCTATTCGGCCTACATTTTGAAATGCACATTTGAATTCAAAACGGGGACATTTAAAGAATTACGCCTTTTCAAATTACTTCAAATTTTACCAAACAAACTTTGAATTTAAGTCAAACAATACAATTCAACACATACCACATGAATATAAACTTGTTTTAGTGTATGCATCTCAAAGTTTTCACCAAATGCCAAATGCTTTGCAATGCATATGATGACATGTCAGGTTTTAGTATTTTAAACACCCGAGGTGTTACAGTAGGCAGGAGCATTTGTTAGTCCAAAGGGCATGACCAAATACTCGTACAAGCCGTACCTAGTGGAGAAAGCTGTTTTAGGTACATCCTTTGGCCTGATCTTAATCTGATGATAGCATGACCTCAAGTCAATCTTAGAGAATACCTTTGCTTTTGCCAACTGATCAAACAAGATATCGATATGGGGCAAAGGATACTTGTTCTTAATGTCATAGCATTAAGCGGCCTATAATCCACACACATTCTCAAAGACTTGTCCTTCTTCTTCACAAATAAAGCTGGACATCCCCATGGAGATGAACTAGGTCAAATGAGACCTTTGTCCAATAGTTCTTATAACTGGATTTTAAGTTCGGCTAACTCATTTGGTGGCATCCTATAGGGTCTTCTTGAGATAGGTGCCATACCTAGCACTAACTCGATCTTAAATTCCACATCCCTATCAGGTGGTAGACCCAGCAACTCATCTAGAAATACATTAGGAAACTCACAAACCACTGGAATATCACAAAGGGTAGTGGCTTGGATAGCACAAGACAAGTTTTGGAGATCAAAACTTTGGGGAAGTGATACTAGAAAAGCATTACCTCTCTTTGGTTCTCTCAACATAATTGTTCTAGTGCTAGTGTCGATGAGAACCCCATGAGATCACATCTATGGCTAATTCGGGCAATACTATCAGATCCACTATGTACTCCATCTCTTGTATAGAGATGAGTACATCTCTGACTATCTAATTTGTAGAGATAGTAGCCCCAGCTGAACTTAAACTATAACCACCCTTGTTTACCTCAATTATTTTATGATCATACTTAGATGCAAATGCTTGACTCATAAATGAATGAGAAGCTGCAGAATCAAATAAAATAATTGTGGGATGTTTGTTAACAAGAAACATACTAGCGGTGACAACTTCTCCCACAGGAACTTCTTCAACAGCTGTGTAATGCACGTATCCAGGACGTGCTTTAGGATTTGCCTATTTTTTATTACCCTGGTTTTAATTGCTACTCTTCTTGGGATGGGGACACTGCTTGGACCAATGGCCTAATTGATTGCTGTTGAAGTAGACTAGTAGTTCCTTGGTCCTACTGAGCTTCCTTGCCCTCCATTTCCCTTGGGTAGGGCAATGGTGAATGCCCTGCAGATTGTCTTCTGGGGGCAATTGGCTTGAGCTTTTGGTGAAGGGGGCCTAGACTTAGGCGCTGGTGGACGAAACTGTGCCTAGCCGCCACTAGAGCTCTGGACTAGGAAGATCCTGAGGCACCTACCTCGGCTGCTTTCTTACGGCCCTTCGCTGTTGTGTGCAAATTGTTCTGGTTCTCCTAGGTCAAGGCATCACTGACGAACTCATTGTATGTGGTACACCTTGAGTTGGCCATAATCTTCATTAGCTTAGTGCCAAGGCCTCTCTTGAAGCTTTCTATCTTCTTTTCCTTCGTATCGACAAACCCTGGGGCTTATCAGGATAGATTGTTGAAGGCATGCATGTACTCGGTAAGGGTCTTGGTCCCTTGTGTGAGTAGCATGAACTCGACGACTTTCCTATGCATTAGTCCCAGGGGAATGTGATGTCCCCTAAAGGCTAACTTGAACTGCTCCCATGTGACCTGTGAGTTGACAGGTAGAGAGGATAGGAAATGGGTCCACCATATCCCGGTCGGTCCCTGTCGTTGATGGGACGCATATTCAGCCTTCTAATCCTCAGTAACCCTCAACAGACGGAACTTCTGCTCTATTGTGTTAAGCCATTCATCCGCCTGGAGCGGTTCTTCGGCCACTTTGAAGATAGGAGGCCTGGTGTCTTAGAAATCCTTGAAAGAGCTATATTGATTTGGCTCAGGCCCTTCATGTTGCTGACGGGCGTGAGCGGTGTTTTGCGCAATGAGGCGCAGTGTATCCTCCATGGCTCTCTGATTACCCAGGAACTATGTGAAGAATTCATTCATAGACGGTGACGGCAGTGGTGGTAAGTCACCGTCGTTGCCACCTTGACTGGTGTCTGCTCCAGCGTGAGTGCGAGTCATCTACAAAGTTGCAACAATAAGTGATTATTGGATGATGTTAAGAGATTGCAAATGAATTGTGTAATCATACCAACTGAAATTACTAGAGAGAATCTTAAATTCATACAATAAAACAGAGGCATAATCATCCATTCTCGCAACATGACATCACCAATTAGATCACTTATCGTACGTTCAACGTGTTAACAATCATGTCATATTTCACCAGTAAATGAAACTGGAATTTCATTAAAGTTCAACCCATAGAGAAACGACATGCAAAATGCCAATATTACATCGAAGTTAAATCATGAATACCAAACTTCAAGCTACAAGTCCATTACATGAATAATAGGGATACATCTAGCACTTTAACTAGTCACTTGGCGACCCTAATCTTTAGCATGCTCGCTGTCGAGGTTGGAGATAGCATCGTCCTCATCCTCTAGCTCCCCTTCTTCTTCCTCCCAACCGTCATCTTTGACCATCATTTCTAGATCTTCTTCCTCATCAAGGATCAGGTGCAGTTGGTTGTTCAGAAAATGCACCTCATGCTGAAGATCAACAACCATGTTCTATGTCTGTGCAAGCTGCTGGCGCAAGTCCCTCTCGACATGGTCCTACTACATGGTCAGGGCTTCGGCTCTATTTCGTGCTGCTTCTACCAGGGCTACACGGTTATTTACTTGGATCCGCTGGCACGTAGCTATGAGCGCCTCAGCACGAGCGGCCTCTAGCTGCTCCCATAGTCCTACTAGCACTGCCTGATCATCCGCTCCTGCCTCTTGGTTGGTAGCTCTCTGTTGATCAACTTGCTCCATTTGGGTGTGGAGATTTCCCAATGCTACATATGCCTGATCAGTTTCCCATCGAGCCTCACTTGTTGCCTTTTTGTGCTTGCGCACATGCTTCTTTAGCTTATGCTATGTAGCTTCGGCTCTCATGAGCCTATCCATGCAAGTGGTATAGGACTCCTGCTAGAAGTCCCTGGTGTCCTGACGAGTATAGAACATCTTCATCACTGCAAACATTGCACTCATAGCAGGACTAGAACTATCTGCCCGCTCATCCCGGTCTCGGATCAACGCCTTGCAGTTGCACTGTGCCAAAACTGCTATGGATGGATCCACTCGAGGAAAAGTACGTGCGGCACTGCCGGTAAGCTCATCCCTATATTGCTAACATATCTGACTCAGCACCTCAAAGGCCACTACTTGGGCAGCCTCTCAAGGAGTTCTTCCTTCAGATTCTACCCTACATTCCTGCCAGAAGGGTGCTTGGTTACGAGCTGGTATGGTCAGCTGTACTTCATACCACGGTTGTCCCTCCAAGTATACTTTATTCCAGTAATAGAGGGGTGGTTCGTAATACCCTGCATAATGCAAGACTCTCTAAAGTAGGGCAGGGGTACCAAACATCAATAGGAAATTCTCACTTCCAGCCGGTGCTGCCATCTGTACCAACAACATGGTGCAACTCTCATGAGACAACGTCATAATGGATAAGAGTTACATAACCGAGTAAGAGACTTATAAGGGGAGGAACAATGCAAGTATGTAATAATGATTTATCATGATGCATGCATATTCCGTACGTCCTCACAAACTTAGGAAAATTAAAACTTCTAATGGCATACACTGCGGCATACATACGTTCTCTCATACATAACGTAACTAGTCGGGCTACATGTTTCGCTATTAGTGTATCTGCACAAGAATTTTCATTTCAGCCCAACCCCACAAGTATATATGCAGAATGTAAATCTGGGCTCTAGGTTGCAATCTAAATACTTCCATATATATATACTTCCGTATCAAAGCTACCCGAGAGTAAATACGTCCTATATATACATATAATATGCATATATAGCCGTATCAAAACTAACCCACAATTAAATACTTCCATATATATATGAGGCATATATACACTTTAGTATCAAAGCTAACTCTCCCCATAGACCGCATGCTCACATCTTGCGCTCATGCCACTGTGATGATGAGTGGCATCTTACCTTGGGCATGGAGGCATTGGATCCATACATTACCACTCAAGAGAATGGCATCCATACAATAGCACGCCGTATGGATGATGAAATGGAAAACCCCCAAGTTAGTACTTAATTAGCCACCTAAAATTCTTAACTGGGCATAAAGGAAGTGATCACTAGCACACTTTAGATTCAAACTTTAGGTTTAAACACCTATATATATCTATCAGTTGCCAAAACTGGTTTTGGAAAAACAAAAACCTTTGTTTTAAATACACATGTGGCAATTCATGTTGAATCTTGCTCTGATACCAGCTGTAGCAGAACCGACCAATTTATAAGAGCACAAGTACAATGGCAGCCCGCAAGCGGTCGCTCTGTCATACTTGAGCCCATATAAACCAGGTAGTCCATCGAGTACAACGAAGGTCTCGATTAACCATAAACATACAACCAAGATTGTACATGACTCAACATACATGTCACATGTTACATAAAGTTCACAAATACCATTCATCCATGAGAGTATGAATTAAGGTTATTACAAACCAAGTTCAAATAAAATAGTAGTGGAAGCAAATTAAAAGTTTGAAACCAACATCTGCAACATTGTTTAAATATAGTGCCAGCTCATGATCACACTTCCACAAAAGCATAAGGGAGGGATTAATAAGAGATGCCTGCCCAGGGCTTACTCCTTGTCCACGGCGGGACATAAGTTGTTCTTGCAATAGCCATGATAAACTATACCATCTGCAACAATGGGAATAAAACCCTGAGTACGAGAAAGTACTCAGCTAGACTTACCCGTCACAAACCAAAAATAAAGTGACTCCAAGGATTATGCAAGGCTTTATAAGTGGAGCTACCTTGACAATGTTTTGCATAAAAAGCTTACCAATTCAAGTATACAGTTATAATTCGGTCATCGAGTTAATTATAGCTATTCATCTCTAGATTAGCAACTAACCTGTGCCAAACAAGTGGTATATCATTTTGTAGCATACAATAGTAACCATAGCCGGTATAATAATGCCATGTCCATCCGAACCATCATATTTCATAACACAGTTACTACGATGTTGGAGCTAGCCAAGTTTCTCATTATCTGGGAGAGATGGTGATTCGAATCGATTTCGATTTCAACCAGCTAGGAATTTATTTCTAATACAAACCCAGGCAGACCAGATCAACGGTCACCTCAGGTCACCTTTGGTACAACTCAGGTCCACATTTCGCGGGTTCGCCCAGCGCCGCACAATCTGGGACAACCAGCTGCCAGGACGATCAGGACTACCCTACCCTCGGGCTCATGTCTGGCTCCTTGTACATCCTTACTACCATCTAGAGTGCGCACTTTCATAGAATGGGGCCTGGCCTAAGTTGAGCTACTCGGCTTTGCGATCGGAACGAGTTATCTGGCCAGCTAAGTGAGAGGCATGCGTTCAATATTGTCAGAAGTGCCAACAATGGTACTGTCCATAACCAGCACAGACGAAATCACATGAGTCAACCTACACATAGACTCCGCCTAGCCTCCAATTACATTACTCCATGGTTCTGTTCCACGATAGCAAATATAGCCAACCGTGCTTCGGTATCCATGTATATCTCACAGGTGACAGGAAATCACGCGACTTCTATCGGTCTAAGCTTCGCTAAGCATATATTCGATCCTGGACCTACACAGGGTTAAAGGTGTATTTATCATGACAAGGTAGTTCTATGCATCAAGTGGATTCAATTCAACTGTTATCACGTAATGCATCAAACATAAAAGGACTCAAGTGATATTTTGTAAAGCATGGGTGGCTTAAAATGCTCCTGGGCTTGCCTTTGACGAAGGAGGTTGGCCTATGATCCGGGCACTCAGGGAGTTCCTCAAGAGTTTGCTCCTATTCTTTTTGAGCTACGACCTAAGGTGTTTCCTATTGTTCCTCCTCTCCTTCTTTGTTGAACTCCAAAAGAGTTATCCGTTCGGACGATCCTATATGCATGAGCATGAAATAAGATATCATGGATGCATATATAATGATATGTATGATATGATATGGTGTGATGAAATGCATCCTCATAAGAGTTTTCAACAGCATTGTATGAAGGTGATAACAAGTTGCATCTTATTTTACTGAGTAGGTGCATAACTCTTCTCTACTAACTAAACAAATTCTCATCTAAGCAATTTTCTGGACTACAAGACAGCATCCACTTATTTTGACCATAACTGGAGTTATACACATCAAAATAATATGGTTGTGGACATTATGGAAACATTATGAAATAGCCTACAACTTTCTTTTAATCATCTTAATGTGATTCAGCAGCTACCTAGGTCAAACAATTCAATCATTCAGATCTATCCAGAGAGCAAGCATTTCTAACAGCAGACTTCTAACAGCTATAATTCTTAAACCATAAGGCCTATGACTATGAAAATTTAACACAAGGTATATAAGTAAGTTATATACAACTTTGCTATTAACCATATTTATAGAAAATATCATTATCATCATGAAATCATCACCACAACAGAAACTATACATGCAGCCATCTAGTTAAATTATAAAGCAATAATTAACTAGTTGCCTATAAAAAAATAATTATAAGCCTCACTAATAGTATTAATAGATTATATGCATCACACACACCATAGAAAACATCATGGTTAAGCCTAACTAATTTATATATATTCATTTATTAATTTCCTTAGATAATAAGGTGATTTAAAGGATAAATATTTCTAGTGCTTAATAAATTCTGAGAAATTATAGTAGACTACACATGACCCTAATAGTCTGATGTACAAATGTCATGCCATTTGGACCAGTATATCTACCTCTACAAAAATGACAAGTTACATAAGCTTATTTTAGCAAAAATAGTTTAGAATAGTGAAAAGTGTCAAGCAACATATTTAATATTTTTCTTACTTTCCTCCTAGCATTAGAATACTATGTAAAAATTTGTATGATCATATGCTATGTATTTTACCCCATTTATTTTCACTAGAAACTAGCAATTAATTAGGATTAAATATGAAGACCATATTACAAGTATGCTTACTGTAGTTTTAATATTTTTCCTAGCTATAGAATGTCAACACAAGACCAGCAAAATTGGAATCACAGTTTTATCACCTCCCTAGAACACGTTATGCAATTTACAAGATAGAAACTATTTTAAAAGCAATTATCTTGCTCAATTTAATTCACCCAGAAAAATACCTAAACAGTAGATTTCATATTTTTATCAAATAGTACACTTCAGGATGTATCCAACAAAATTTGGTTCGCCTCATTTGAATACTCCTAGCTCTAGATATAATTTTTGCAAGTTTGCATTCAAATATGTGGAAATAAATCAAGAAAAACATTTCAAAAACCGACTGACAGCTAGGACCCGTGAGTCAACGGGACCCACCTGTTAGCGACACACAGAGCAGGGGCGTGGCTTGACCGACAAAAAGCTCATCGACAACGAGGTCGCTGGTGGTAGCGTCACCCGCATCGTGTTCCCCACTCCCCTGCGCACCTACTGGTACCCTAGGTTTGCTCGAAGGATCACCGGAGCAGCGAGCATGGCGGCTTGCGGTGGTGCTCCATCCATCCCCGGTGATGGCATGGCTAGGCGAGCGCGGCTATGGCATCTACGAACTGTAATAGAGCTCTATAGTGCGGATCGGGCCACGGTGAAGCGGCGGTGAGCTACGACCACGTGCATGGCAGCACGGTGGTGTTGTTACCGTTCTAATGAGATGGTGGCCAAAGGTAGGTCTCCATCATTGGGGAAGGTGCAACACCTCTAGGTGACACAGTAACAGGTACTAGAACGGGCTATGGGTCACCGGTGAAGTTGGCGGCCGTGAGCGTGTGCTTGCAGCCATGGCGGACGCACGGCGGTGTCGTGCGTTCCCACGTGATGATGGCGGTAGTGATTAAATAAACGACGATGTGAGCATCTATGACCTAAGGTGATGATGGAACCAAGGAGAGAGAGGTAGGAGGAGTGGTGGATAAGGCTAGCCATGGTGAGCTCAGAGCTCAGCGGTGCTCCGTGACCATGGCGGCGACGGCAATGGCCCGTAGCCCTTTACCTTGGCTCGAGCTAAGGCAATGGCGGGTCGGCGAGGTGGAGGAGGTGATGGCTGAATGGTGTGCGCGAGCAATTGCATAATGGCATGGTGGCGGTGGTGTGCGAGCTTGGTGAGGGTGCGGCGGCGATGGCGATGGTGCTCGGTTCCGCTCGGGCATGGCGAAGGCAAGAGAGAGGCAGAGTAAGGCGAGTGAGAATGGCAGCGGCATTGCGTGGTTTTGTTGCCCGCATCGGCTAGACCGGTGGGGCTGGCACCGGCGTAGTACCACCATGTGGAACGTGCGGCCTGCGCTGGTTGGCCACGACGCGCGCGCGTGGTGCCGGTTCAGATGCCGTTGAACTTGACTGACAGCGCGACTTCATGACTCCATAACTCCTAATCCATGATGAATTTTTGAAAACTTACTTAATAACAATTGTAGAGCTATGTGAGATCTCCAACTTTGCTTTAGGAAACATCATCTAATTCTCAATGGTTTTCAAACTACAAAGCTCTAAAGTGAGGTACTTTGAAACTAAAAACAGCTTCAACACTTAGAAAAATTTCAAGTTTTGAAAACAACATTTTGTTGATACTTGTGAGCTCTATTTGACCATGTTAGACACTGAATTAGCTCATGACCCTTAAATTAAGTTTGTTACCCATGATAAGAACTATAACTTTTATTTAGGTCACATAGCCATGCAAACAGTCTAAGCTACTGTTCAACTTTGGTCAAACTAGTATCATGAAAATGGCATTTCAAATGAAACCAACACTTAGAAGCAAATTTGGTCTGTGTCATGAATATAAACATTGTTCCATTTATCATTCTAGATGTGTCTACGGTGTTTTGATGACCTCACAACTATTTCATACATTGGTCACATATGATTACAAGCATAAGCATATATATATAATCAACATTTCATGTGATAAGGTATAAGAATGACATGAAATTTCATATACTCATGTTCATGAATGCTTTGATGATGCTTGTGCTCATGAAATGCAAATGCCAAATGCAATACTTAACACTGGGGTGTTACACATCTATCCCGTGCGGCATAGTGAGTGGGTTACCTTGTTCAAATTGTGCCTAAAAAGGGAGGCATGACTATTGTTAAAAATGAAAAGAATGAATTAATCCCCAAATAACTGTCACTGGATGGCGGATATGCATAGATTACCGAAAACTTAACAAGGCAACAAAGAAAGATTACTTTCCATTGCCCTTCATTGATGAAATGTAGGAGCGACTAGCGAATCACTCTTTCTTTTGTTTCCTTGATGGGTATTCAGGTTATCACCAGATTCCGATTCATCAAGATGACCAAAGCAAAACCACTTTTACATGTCCATATGGAACTTATGCTTATCGTAGAATGTCTTTTGGACTATGTAATACTCCAGCTTCTTTCCAAAGTTGCATGATGTCTATATTTTCTAATATGATTGAACAAATCATGGAACTTTTCATGGATGACTTTTCTATTTATGGAAAAACTTTTGATGATTGTCTTTAAAATTTAGACAAGGTTTTGCAAAGATGTGAAGAAAAGCACTTATGTCACACCCAATTTTAAAGATAAAATGGGATGCATAATCTTATGTGCGCCCAGAGAGAAATCACACACATAAGCCGAATATTATCACATAGTCTTCACATAAATATAGCGAAAATATAAAGATAACTCTCTCGGGAAGCTCCATAGCACAGGGACGTCAACTGGTTGACCACAAGACTAGTAATCCTCAGGAAAGTCATCATTATCATAGCAATCTATTACCAATCTAGGATTTTGTCCAGATAATGAAAATAAACAAGCGTAAGTACATGTCGTACTCAATAAGTGTAACATGGGGTTCATGAGGCTCAAAAGGGTTAACACAAGTTTAACAGCATTTAGCTTTTAGTGGTCACAATTTTAGCATGTGAATAGCATCAAGTTGTCATAAACCCAATAAAAACACATAATCAATGTAAACATGAATAATATATAGCAAAAACAATTAATTAATAGTGATCATCTATTCTATAAGGGTTCCAAGGTCGCTCATGATCGTGAGCACGTCTGTTATAACAGTTTTACACTCTGCAGAGGTTGTACACTTTCACTGTGAGTCATGTTTCCCATTTGCCTGGGGTTTGCAAGTCCCCAAAACACTACCAAGGTGAGCAGGCAGGGTATAATATGAAGCCTTTCAAAGGTTCATCTAACAAGTTAGGGCCGCTAGGATTCCAATTGGCAAATAGATGTAGAGCTCCCCTTCTAAATGGCACATTCCATGCAAGGCTATACAAATAAAGACAGAGGCCGCACTATATCCGATTCGGCAAGCCCCTTTTGCGCTATAAAGGTAACCACTAACAAGCTAGAAAAGGTCATCATACTTGACTATAGCCAAAGCCATGTGGGCCTCAAAGATGTACTATAAGTCCCGAATAATCACTTACAGATAAGTCCTTAAGGAGAGGAATCTGAAGCATTTAGAAAGTAGCTAAATACTCCAACCCCCTTTTATCAAGTTGCTAAAAAGTCAAATTTTTATGTTTGTTGCATATAACATTAGTCAAGTTACAAGATCATGGTTCTGTTGAGCACTAGAATAGCCACCAAATGTGTATCCCATAGGTGACAAGGTATGATTACAATTCTAAGAAATCCTTAGTTATAGCAAGGAGACACTTGCATATGACTTAAGTGTATTAAAGTTGATAAGAAACAAGGATGGTCCCATGCTATACTTTCCTTGATCAAAGTGTTCCTGCTGATCCTGCTCATCAAAGTAGTACTCTTGATCTCCCACAAATTGCTCACCGTCTATACTCGATCAACACAGCAACATACAAGCATCCAAACGTAATCATGCATAGCAAACAAAGTATATCAATTAGAATAGTACACCAATAGCATAGAATCAAGATGAAAAGTTTGTAAAACGAATCTACGTCTCGCTATGAACACACAGACGCGAAGATCACAAAAATCGGAGTTATAACGAAGAAGTTATGAATTAAACAAGATTTCCTTTAATGAAATAATAGATTAAAACTAATCTTGATTTTCAAAAGTTGAAAACATACTTAACAGTGGTATGAACATGTAGATTATGCAATTATGAATCTAATGCAACTTGAACGGATCAAAACGGAGTTAAAATGAAGAAGTTATAGCTTAAAAATACTAGTGGCAAAACTATAATTAAGTGGATTTTAATTCAAATTAAAATAAATCAAAATTGGGATTTTGAATCTGGAGTGGACTGCGGGTTTAAAATTAGCAAATTGGAGGGGCTCTTATGCAAAAGCAGCAGCCAAAAGGGTATGCCGTGATCTAGACGGTTGGATCTAATTTGAACGGCTCAGATTAGAACCTGGGGAGGGAGTGAAAGATTGTCGGCCGATAAAGAAAGCCGACGCGGTGGTTTCCATGGCTGGCGACAAGAATACCTCACCGGTGTTCATTTATTCAGTGGTACAGGCCACGGTTTGACTCAGGACTGGTACAAAACGAAAGAGAGGGAGACGGCGAACTCACCACGACAAACCACAGCGACGAGGAGTGGATTGAGGTGACGTGCAGCTCAGGACAGCGGACGGCGACATTCTGCTGAGTTCGGTGAAGATTAGTGAACCACCTAGAGCGAGAAAAAGGGGGGAAAAGAGGTCTAGTAGCTTCGCAAACATGACACGAAGCTTGGCGAGAAGCTTATGGAGGTAGCGATGCAGCGAAACGGCGAAGCTCGAGCTCGGGCGGCGCTTAGGGTTGTGGTGACTCTCGTGGGCTTGATTAGAGGTGGCGGCTTGCTCTAGGGCTTGATGGGGAGATGGCGCAGGCATGGGGCTGCTATTTATGAGATCCTTGGCATGCGTGTCACGCCAAACTCTACAAAAATCGGGCGGCGGCGGAGTCCTAAGTGAAACAGAGTCCAGCATGACGACATGAGGAAGACGACGCCGATAGGTGGGTCCCACCAGTCAATCACAAAAAGGGGCGGGGTCATGAGGTCAGCGAGGCAGGGAGAGAAGGGGGAGATGTGCGTGGGCTTCCTACTTCGGCTGGCCGGCCCAAGAGCGGGGCACATGAGAGGGAAAGGGAGCTGGGCTCCAGCGACTTGGGACTACGGGATGGGTGAGGCCAAGCAGGCCAAAAGCCAGGGAGGGAGAGGGGAGGAAAAGAATTCCTTTTTCTTTTTCTTAAACACATTTTCAAAACCAAATTCAAATTCTTTTGCAGTTTTGATCAAACCCAATCATCAAAAAAATAAATATGCAGCAGCATGTATGCACAAACATATTGCTAGACCTTACTCAACTTTACTCAACTCGACCCGTGCTACTAGCGTTTTATTACATAAAGGGACTGCAACACCTATTGATGAGGTTTATGGGGAAGCGCATCGTAAATCGTTGGCAAGTTGAGGCACACCCTGTGGTCATCTATCACTCGTTGGCACCTCTTGAGAGACTTCCCTTGTGCCTTCAACTGACCCTCCAACCACCGATTCTTCTCCATTAAATCATAGGCAAAATCTACCATCACTTGAGTGGTTGGATCCATACCTTCAGGGTCCATCATTGCCCATTCCAATTCAGGTTGTTGGCGAGGGAGGAAATGATATTGATCCCCCTTCATATCATCAAAGCGGCGGCCATAGAGACCCAAGCATGCTTCGAAGGCTGCGTCTTGTATGCTATCCTCCATGGTAGCACGATGACCCCAATGGGAATAGTTCATGTCTAGCTGGTATGCACCCTTCTCTTCATCCTTAATATAGATGCATGCCCTAGACTTCCAATAAGTGTTGTATAGGGGGTGCGTATACTCATTGCAGACATACTCCATAGATGCGTTCCAATCAGCGTAGTAGGCAAGAAGGATCCCCACCAGTCGTTGGTGTGAAGCGGAGGAGTCACATCCTGGCTTGTCATAGGTCTTCATAGTCCACCCCAAGGCAGGGGGTAGCACATCTTCCCTAGCTGGATCATCTTGTGGTGGCGATAGGGGTTGGCCATCTCCTTGAGCGATGTCCTCCTTGTCATCATCATCTTCCACTACAATGACCTCCATAGGTTCTTCCTCAACTTCTGGTTCTTCCTAGAGTAGCTCCGACGCAGTTGAAGGCGGGGTGTTCCCTTGCTCCTGGGGTTCCTCTTCATGTGGTTCCATAGGTTCATACAAGGAACGAGGCAGGTAGTAGCCTCCAGTGCTGATGCGAGCAGTCTTGTTGGCATGAGGCATCTATAGAATTTAGATTGAGTTAGAATAGAAGCAATAATTTTCATAATAGAGTGAGGCGAAAGGAGCATAAAATTTAGCAAATAACAAGAGTGAGGTAGTAAGCATGAAATGAGTGGAGCAAAAGAGGCTAAAATGACCATTACTAACTAGGCTTGTGTAACACCCTAGGTGTTAGGCTTGCATAATTTGACTTGCATTGCATGAGCATAAGCATCAAGCAATCATATATGAGCTTTTACATATGAAACATATGAAACATGCTTTGTTATTTCATGTTTCCTTTGTATATGCTTATGATCATGAGTGAATACATGTAAATGGTTGATGTTAGTTACTAAAACACCTTAGCTACACTTATGATGACTAATGGAACAATGTTCACGAAGATCACTTTGCATGATTAAGCTCCTAAGTGATGATATGCATGTTGACCTAGGAAGTAATTTATGTAACCAATGTATGAAATGCTTGTGTGACCTTATGAATAAGCTTAAACATGTTTAGAATGTCATTATGAACAACTTTGGTATTCATGACTAGGCTAGTTTAGTCACTAAGTCATAGTTCAAGTGTTAGTCATCATTTAAATGTAGTATGTTTGACCTAGTTTGAACTATGTCATCGAGACTTTGCATGGATGTGTTTACTAAAGCAAAGTTGTAGTATTTGAGTAGAGAAACAACTTTTATTGTTGGGTCATGAGCTAATTCAGTGCCTAGCTTGGTCTTTTTGAGCTTCCAAAAATCAGCATTTCACTTTTTTCAACACTTAAAATTTTAATAAGTCTTTGAACTGATAGTTTGACAGGCTCGACTTTGTGTTGATTTTACTCTCCATTCGTTGAGAATTAGAACTAGATCTTTTAAGAGATATTGTAGATGGTACATAGGGCTACAAGTTTTGTTTAGATTGTTTGCGCTAAGGAGCTACGGATTAAGTGTTTGATCGCCATCAAATCACACTGTCAGGCTTGGACTCGGGGCTCCGATGGCCAAAATCGCTCGGCCTTCGGTGGCCGACCGCGGCAGGATTTGAACGCCGCGTGGAGGCCGCGCATCACCAGCATCCTGACCAGCCAGGCCACGTCAGGTCAGAGAGCACTACATCGCGCTCGCGCTCGCCCGTGATGCCCCTGTGCTCTCATTTCTCCGCTTCGCTTTCTCCTTCGTCTTTGTGCACCGCCCGCAGCAGCCATAGTAGCTCGGACTGCGCCGCTATCGCCATTGCTAGTCGTAGCTTGCACCGCATCACTTCTTTGCCACCGTAGCAACTTCGCCATGATCCCACCGCACCACCGCACCCACATTTGCTTGCTAGCTGCGCTCGGTAAGCCGTCGTGCCTCGCATGACCTCGCCGTGTTTCACCGCCGTCCTCCGTTGCCGTGGCCGGGCCATCTCCGACCACCATTAGTCATGCTTGGGTGTGCATTAGAGTCGCCTTAGGATGTAGAGTCTCAGCGTAACCCTAGATCAAGCCACCTCGGACGGCTCTAGTGCCTCACCATCGAACCGTACCGCCATGCTGCCATGGTTGCTGCCATCGTCATTAGCTCCGGCAATAGGTCCAGCTAGGTAGCTCAACGTGTGCACAATGATGTGGGGATGCTCGTAGTGTCGGTGCCGTCGCCGGAAAAGCTCACTGTCAGTGAACTTTGGTTGATCCACGTCGAGCAGCGCCGCTCCCCTGTTTTTGTATCGCTGACATGCGGTCCCGACTGACCTATGGGTTTCGGCTGTCAATGGCTCAGAATAGAAAGATAGTTCATTTATTCTCAGATTTGCATGCAACTTTGAAAAATGATAGGTGGAGTTATAGAGGTCAAATTCTTGTGAACCAAATTTTGTTGTGATCCTCATGAAGTGTAGTCTTTCATAAAAATATGAAATGTATAGTTTCTGATATTTTTCTTAGTGATTAAAATGTATTTAAATAAGTGCTTTTTTAATTTTAGCAAACATGTAAATTGGATATCTTGAGCTAGAAAAATGATAAAATTGTGATTCCAATTTTGTTAGTCTTGTGTTGACATGGTCTAGCTAGGAAAAATATTAAGCTTGCAGTAAACTTGATTGAAATATGATCTTTCTATTTATCTATTAATAAATGGCATTTTCTGAGGAAAATTGTAGGGATAAAATATGTAACATATTGATATGCAAAATTTTGTACAGTAGTATCGCACTAGTATTAAGCTAGGAAAAATATAGAATCTGTTGTTTGACACTTTTCTATAGGGTTAACTATTTTTGCTAAAATAACCCTTGATAACTTGTCATTTTTGCATAGGATGTTATACATGTCCAAATGGTATAAAATCTTCACAGTAGCCTATTGTTAGCACTAGGAAGCTACTGTAATTTTATGAGAATGTATTGTGCAAATTTGTTATATGTTTGTTATTTCCCCTAATTATCTAATTAAATTAACAAAGGTATTTAAGTAATTAAATTGTGATTGACCATGATGCTTTCTATGGTACTTGTGATGCATATGAACTGTTGGTATTAATGGTGAGGCTTAGAAGCCATGGATTGTATGCAATTAATTAATTATCACTTTATAATTCAAATAAAGGGCTGCATGTATAGTTTTGATTGTGTGGATGATTTCATGTTGATAATGGTCTTATCTGTAAAACTTGTTAATAACAAAGATGTAAATAATTTACTAATCCACCTCGTGTTAAAGTTTCACAGTCATAGGCTTTAGGGTTTAAGAGTTTTAGCTATTACAAGTTTGCTGTCCAAGATGTTTACTTTCCGAACAGATTTGATTGACTGATTTGTTTGATCAATAGACCATGGGCAAGCATGACTTGAGCGACCTGGTCCAGGACCGTGGGTAGGCATGGCTTGAGCGACCTGGCTACCATTAGTCCCTGATTGTGTGGCGCTGGGCGAACCCGCGAAATGTGGACATGAGTTGTACTAAAGGTGACCCGACGCGACCCCGACGGGGGAAGTGTGGGTTTGTGTTCGGAATAAATTCCCAGCAGGTTGAAATTGATTCGAATCGCCATCTCTCCTAGATCGTGAGAAACTTGGCTAGCTCCAACATCGTAGTAATTGTATTATGGAATGTGATGGTTCGGATAAACATGAAATTACTACACCGGCTATGGTTACTATTGTATGCTCTTAAAATGATATATCACATGCTTGGCATAGGATAGTTGCTAATCTAGAGATGAATAGCTATAATAAACTTGATGACCGAAGTATAATTGTATAATTGAGTTAATCATTTTTTATGCAAAATGTTGTCAGCTACCTCCACTTATACAACCTTGCATAATCCTTGGAGTCAATTTATTTCTTGTTCATGACGGGTAAGTCTAGCTGAGTACCTTCTCGTACTCAGGGTTTTATTCCCATTATTGCAGATGGTACCGTCTATCATGGATATTGCAAGAATTGCTTCTATCCCACCGTGGATGAAGAGTAAGCCTTGGGCAGGCATCTTTAATAATCCTTCTATATGCTTTTGTGGATGGTGATCATGTGTTGGCACTGTATTTGAACTATGTTGGCAAATGCTACTTTTGAACTTTAATTTGCTTCCGCTACTACCTATCAAACTTGGTTTGTAATAACTTTATTTCATACTCTAATGATGAAATGTATCTGTGAACTTTATGTAATATGTGACTTGTATGTTGAATCATGTACGATCTTGGTTGTATGTGGATCATTTATCGAGACCCGTCGTGGTACTAGACAAACTACCGGGTTTATATGGGCTTAAGTATGATAGTGCGACCGCTTGCGGGCTGCCATTGTACTTGTGCTCTTATAAATTGGTCGGTTCTGCGACAGCTGGTATCGGAGCAAGATTCAACATGAATTGCCACATGTCTATTTAAAACAAAGGTTTTTGTTTTTCAAAACCAGTTTCTATCAACTAATAGCTATATAAATAGGTATTTTAAGCCTAGAGTTGAAATCTAAAGTGCGCCAGTGATCACTTTCTTATGCCCAGTTAAGGACTCTTAGGTGGCTATTTAAGTACTAACATGGGGGTTTTCATTTTCATCGTCCATACGGCGTGCTATTGTATGGATACCACTCACTTGAATATTAATGCTTGGATCAAATTCCTCTACGCCAAGGTAAGGAGGTAAGTTGATGAGTGGCATGACCGCAAGATGTGAGCGTGCGGTCAGGGAGAGCTAGCTTTGGTACAACTATGTATGCATGCTTGCATGTGTGTATGGTGCGTATTTAATTGTGGGTAATAAACTGTCATCGGGTAGCTTTAATACGAAAGTATATGTATGGGTATACATATAAGGAAGTATTTAGATTGCAACATAGATCCCAGATTTACATTCTGCACATATAATTGTGCGGTTGGGCTGAAATGAAACTCTTGTGCAGGTACACTAACAATGAAACATGTAGCTCGACTAGTTACGCTATATATGAGAGAACTTATGTATGCCACCGTGTATGTCGTTAGAAATAATTTTTCCTAAGTTTGTAAGGACGTACGGAACGTGCATGCATCATGATAAATAATTATTTAATACTTGCATTGTTCCTCCCCTTATAGATCTCTTACTCGGTTATGTAACTCTTATCCATTATGACCTTGTCTCACAAAAGTTGTACATGTTGTTGGTACCGATGGTAGCACCGCCTGGAAGTGAGAGTTTCCTTTTGATGTTTGGAACTCCTTCTTTGCTTTGGAGAGTCTCGCACTTTGCGGGGTATTATGAACTACACCTCTATCACTGGAATGGAGTATACCTAGAGGGACTTGCGCCAGCAGCTTGCACAGGCCTAGCATGTAGTGATGGATCTTCAGCATGAGGTGCATTATCTGAACAACCAACTACACCTGGTCCTTAATAAGGAAGACGAAGATCTAGAACTGTTAGTAGAAGATGACGTCTGGGATGAGGATGATCCTATCTCCGACCATGACAACGACCATAATGAGGATTAGAGTCACCTAGTGACTAGTATGTTAACACGCTGTGAGCCCATAAGTGATCAAATTTGTGATGTCATGTTGCGAGAATGAATTATTATGCCTCTGTTTTTATTGTATGAATTTAAGATTCTCTCTAGTAATTTTAGTTTGGCATGATTATACAATTCATCTGCAATCTCTTGACATTATCCAATAACCACTTATTGTTGCGACTTTGTAGATGACTCGCACCCGTGCCGGAGCAGGCAGCAGTCAAGGGGGCAATGACGGTGACTTACCACCACCGCCATCACTGTCTGCTAATGAGTTCTTTGCACAATTTCTCAGAAGTCAAAGGACTATGGAGGAAGCCCTGGGCCTCATTGAGCAGAACATGGCTCATGCCCACCCGCAACAACAGGGGCCTGAGCCAATGTGGCAGAACCTCCTAAATTTTAGGGCCCACATGCACCTGTCACTGTCCAACGACCTTTGACATCTATGCATATGTTCCCGGTAACTTAAGAAGACTGTCGGGTGTCCTCGGGGAACCCCGAATCATCCACGATCTCCGAGCAGGATCACATTATAGAGTCATTGCAGTATTACAACAGTTTATTCAAATAGATACATCAGAGTAAAAGTAGCGGAAGACTTACAATAACATAGTTTACAAACCATTTGTTTCAAACCATACAACTAAGTTCGATAATAAAACAAACCAAAGTAGTGGAGTGGCATTATAATATATTACAAAACACACAACAAAAGTTGCCCTGCCCAAGGGCCACACATTTAATTATCGTCATCGCACTGAACAACAGTCATGCAGCACGATCCAAAATAGATCTGCTCATGAGCCTCACCTGCAACAAGGGTCAACGAACCCTGAGTACAAAAGTACTCAACAAGACTTAACCGAAATAAGAATTTAAAAGAACACAGGAATGCAGGCTCATGGGATTCAAGGTATGGCTTTAGCAATAATCAAGGTTCTTTTGCGTAAAAGCGTTTTTAACAAAATTCTTTATATCAACGTTTAAAACTTCATAAAGATCATATACAAAGCTGACACGATCCGTATTGAGATCATGAAACTTTGTAACCAACACTTTCTCATACCATCCTCAGTTTCCAGTTATTAATACTACGATGATGAACAGTGAGTTGAGTCTCCATAACCGAGGAGCAACGACGATTCGAACCGATTATAACCCAGCTAGGAATTCCAGACCACACGACATATGTAGGTCCCCGACCTACATATACCAACCTACCCTCAGATCCTCTAAAACAAGAACAGGTCTGCGCCACCCGAGAATATAGTACTCCACCAATCCAGCCCATTGCCACGTGGGTACACACTATTCCCGCCATCTCTCCACTCCCAGTGCGCGAGTAGCCATTCTCATAATAGAATAACCAAGTTAAGGCTTATCGAAGTATGTGGTTAGTACTACAAAGTCTCACCTCATGCAATTCAACAACGGACGGACCTTAATCGACACAGGCGGAAAGAACCTGCTCACAAGACCTCCATGTCTTGTGGCTCACACACACCGAATCCGCCCGGTCTAGATTTATTACTCCACATTCCCATATCACATGTTACTATATTTAACCAAAGCTCCATTTAAAACTTGCAGATGACAGGTAATCACCCGACTTTCACCGTTCTAAGCATAGCTAAGCAAAACTGGCATATACGAATTTAAAACTGGTAATATGGTACATATGGAATAACAAGGTTGGTAAGGTATCAATTTGGTTCACTTGACTCCTAATCACTTAATGCAGTAAAAAGAAGCAAAAGCGAAATCAATTTGTAAAATACAAGGTAGGATTGTATGCATTCGGGGCTTGCCTTTGTTGACGGAAAAGTCTGGGTCCGAAGTCGCTCCACCGATATCAACACCAACTTCCATAGACGGATCAACCTCCTCAACTACTTGATTAACTACCACGTGTTCACCTTCGTTCACTACACGTAGTAACAATGCCATGCTTAACATGATGCGGATACAAAATATGATGCTCGATGATGGATGCAAAACTTAACAACTTGAATACAACTTTCCTTCGCAGTACAGTTAGAAGTTAAACCAACTAAACCATTTTCGCAACACTCACAACAATTGCCAAGGATCATTACCAACTAATGACCCAAGGACATCACTTAATCAAAAACTCAAACAAAACCTAAATCACTAAAGGTTACTATTTGCTTTTATGAATTAATTAATTAATTAATAATTATGAAATAAATCAACTTCTTCCAATTGACCTCAAAATTTTTGTATATGTTCATCACATGATAACTAAGTGACAAAACAATTTTCATAATTTTTGGATACATAAATAAGTCTAGAAAAATCCTGGAAACTCATTTATTAATTAATTGAGCAATTTTTATCACATTCAAAAAGTACTTAAAATCAACATTTCATATTTCTCCTAAATAATACACATCACAAAGAAGTCACACAAAAATTTTCATAATTTTTGGAGCTCTAAATAAATCTACACAAAAATAACAAAACACAGACACTATTCATTTAAATCTAAAAAACAGAAAATTTATTTTGAACGCTGAGTCACTGACAACCGGGTCCCACTTGTCATCTTCAACCTCCGACGTTGACCACAGCAGTGACGGCTCTGACCGGCGATTCTTCGCCGACGGTGAGTTCAACGGCGATGGCCAAAGTACCAAAACGATCACCAAGACTAGGCGCATCGATTGACATCCCTATCTGTATAGATTACGGCCCTATACTAGCTCGACGGCGGCCATGGCAGATGCGGCAGCGCGGCTGCGCTACGCCGGCGATAGGAACTCGGTAACGATGAAACAAACAACACGGTTAGAACCAGGAGCTCACCCCGAACACACTGGAGTTGCTGGCCGAGCCTGAGAAGCAACAGAGACACGGCTCGACGGTCACAGCGATCACGGCGGAGCAAATTTCGACGACGGCGATGCTCCGGCGACTATGGTGGAGGAAATGGTCAATCAACCGGGCACAAAGCACCACGACATCGAGGCGAAGCTGAAGCAAGAGCCAGAAATAGCAGAGGCTCACCGTAACGCGCTGGCCACGGCGATGCGCACACCACGGTGGTGCTGCCGGCCGTGAGGAAGAAAACGATGAACGACGAGTTCACGGTGAAATCAAGCGACTAGAGCTAGTTGGCTGGGTGCGCAAGGAACTAGCGGAGCTGGGACACGCATCGCTGCGATGGCTTAGACGCTGGTTCGACGGCGAGGGCTCAACGGAGAATGGCGGTGACGGCGGGAGAAAAACAGAGGAGAGGAAAGAACGACGACGACGGCGCCTCGGTCCAAATAACATGGCTCAGAAGCTCAAGGAAGCTGCGTTGTGGCCTTCACCTCGCCAGCGCGACGCCAAAAATGGCCACGACCGCGCCTGGAAGCAAACCGAAGATCGCCGGCGATGAGTTGGCTTCCGCGGTTACTGTTCATCAAAATTACAGAATTGCCATCCGCCAAAATTCCCAAATTACTCCCAAATTTTCATAACAACTCAAAAATCTCCAAAAATAAAAGTTGTTCAAAATCAAAATTTCTACAACTTTGCTTTTGAAACCATACCCAAATTCGGCCTACATTTTGAAATGAACTTTTGAATTTAAAGCGGGGATATTTAAGGAATTTCGCCTTTTTAAATAACTTCAAATTTTACTAAACAACTTGAAAAACTCCAAAAATAAACTTTGTACAACTCGACAAGCTCTACAACTTTTCTTTAAGACTCAACCCCAAAATGTGCTTCGATTTTGAAATGGATTTTCAGGGTCGTATTTAAATATTGAAAATCAGGGTTTTCGGAATTTCAAATCAATACAAAGATTTCAAACTTGATTCAAACAATACCAAGCAATACTTATAATATAAATGTAAACTTGTTTTAGTGAATGCATAACAAAATTTGCAACATGACCAATGCCTTGCAATGCATATGATGATATGTCCGGTTTTTAATATTTAAACACCCGAGGTGTTACAATCCTTCCCCCTAAAAGAAATCTCGCCCCGAGATTCAAAGCCATAGGGTAAGTAATGGAAAAGGAAATATGTCAATCCAAAAACATCCAATTCTCATCCATAAAACAACTAAGGTTCCTTTATAAAACACAATTTGTAACAACCGAACTTAACTAACAGTACTCTATTCTATAATGACGCAAGAAACTCTGAAAACTTTTCTAACAAGTAATCTTCTGATTCTCAAGTAGCTTCCTCTTCTGAATGTTGATTCCATTGTATCTTGTAGAACTTTATTGTTCTCCTCCGAGTAACACGATCTTTCTGATCCAACACTCGGATAGGATATTCTGAATAAGTCATATCTGATTCAAGTTCCACTCCTTCAACTTCAACATTCTGCTCAGGCACTCGGAGACACTTCTTCAACTGAGACACATGGAACACATCATGTACAGCTGATAAATGTTCTGGTAATTTCAAGCGATAGGCCACTTTTCCATATCTTTCCAAAATTTGAAATGGTTCAATGTATCGAGGTGCCAACTTGCCTTTAACACCAAAACGGTTAACTCCCTTCATTGGTGATACTTTCAGATATACAAAATCTCCTTTGTTAAACACCAATGGTCTCCGTCGTCTATCTGTATAACTCTTTTGGCGGGACTGAGCTATTTTCAAATTACTCTGTATTTGCCTAACCTTGTCTTCCGTTTCTTTCACAAGGTCAACTCCAAAGAATCTTCTTTCTCCGGGCTTCGACCAACTCAGTGATGTTCTACACCTACGGCCATAGAGTGCTTCAAATGGAGCCATTCTAATGCTTTCCTGATAACTATTGTTATATGAGAACTCGGCCAAAGGTAAGCATTCGTCCCACTTGTTGGAATAATTAAGGACACAACACCTTAACATATCTTCAAGCACTTGATTGACTCTTTTAGTCTATCCATCAGTCTGTGGATGATAAGCTGTACTATACAGGAGCTTGGTATCCAATGAAGAATGCAATTGTTTCCAAAAACTAGAGACAAAATGTGTACCCCGATCGGACACTATGGTCTTTGATATTCCATGGAGACTCATAATTCTTGCTAAATATATCTTGGCGTATTGGACAGTGGGATATATAGTCTTGACAGGAAGAAAATGTGCTGACTTAGTGAGTCGATCTACAATAACCCATATTGAGTCAAATCCCTTTGATGTCTTGGGTAGACCAACAATAAAGTCCATACTTATGTCCTCCCACTTCCAAGCTAGAATAGGTAATGGTTGTAGTTCTCCAGCAGACCTCAAATGTATAGCTTTCACTTTCTGACAAGTATCACACTTTGCTATATATCTCACAATTTCTATCTTCATTTTTGTCCACCAAAATTTTTGTTTTAAGTCATGGTACATCTTGTTGCTTCCCGGATGGATAGATAACCTAGTAGCATGTGCTTCTTCAAGAATTGACTACCGCAACTCAGGAACTTTTGGTACTACCAAATGATCCTTGAACCATAGCACACCTTCATTATCTATACTGAAACATTCCGCCTTTCCATTCCTGACTCTTTCCTTGATATGGGCTACACCCTTGTTTTCCTTCTGAGCAGTAATAACTTGATCTCGAATAGTGGCTTCAACAATTATGTTGGTCAAACTACCTTGTTGAATTACTTCTACATTTCACTTCTCCATCTCTTGACATAAAGTCAAACCCATTGTTCTTACTGTCAGGCAATTGCAATAACTTTTGCGACTGAGAGCATCTGCCACCACATTTGCTTTACCAGGGTGATAGTGTACTTCCAAGTCATAATCTTTAATCAACTCTAACCATCTTCTTTGTCACATATTCAACTCTGACTGAGTAAAGATATATTTTAAGCTCTTGTGGTCTGTATAAATATGGCACATATTACCAAGTAGTAATGTCACCAAATCTTCAGAGCATGGACCACAGCTGCTAACTCCAGATCATGAGTCGGATAGTGTTCTTCATGTTGCTTAAGTTGCCTGGATACATAAGCAATAACTCGGCCTTCTTGCATCAACACACATCCAATACCAATACCTAAAGCATCACAATAAACATCAAACAGCTTCTCGATATCAGGTTGGGCTAATACTGGTGCAGTGGTCAACAGTCTCTTCAAAGTCTGGAAAGCCTCTTCACAATCAGATGACCAGGCAAACTTGACTTTGTTCTTCAGTAACTCAGTTATGGACTTTGATACTTTAGAGAAATCTAGAATAAACCGACAGTAATACCCCGCCAATCCCAGAAAACTCCGAACTTGATGAACTGTGGTTGGTGGTTTCCAATCAAGCACATCCTTCACTTTGCTTGGATCAACAGCAACTCCTTCCTCTGATAAGATGTGTCCAAGAAATTGTACTTCCTTAAGCCAAAAATCACACTTGTTGAACTTGGCATATAGTTGATGTTCCCTCAAGCGAGTCAGAACAATTCTGAGGTGTTTCGCATGTTCTTCCTTATTCTTGGAATATACTAGAATATCATCAATAAACACCACTACAAATTTGTCTAGCTCAGGCATGAATACTGAATTCATCAAATACATGAAATGAGCTGGAGCATTGGTCAAACCAAAAGACATTACCAAACATTCATATAATCCATATCTTGTGGTAAATGCTGTTTTGGGAATATCTTCAGGCTTTATCTTGATTTGATGATATCCTGACCTCAAATCTATTTTGGAGAAAACCTTGGCTCTGGCCAATTGATCAAAAAGCAAATCTATCCGAGGTAATGGATATTTATTCTTGATGGTCACTTCATTCAACGGACGATAATCAATACATAACCTCAGAGTCTCATCTTTCTTTTTCACAAAAATTGGACACCCCCAAGGCGATGAACTAGGTTGTATAAACCCCTTCTCAATCAATTCTTGCAACTGAGTTTTCAACTCGACTAACTCCTTAGGTGGCATCCTATAAGCTCTCCGAGAAATCGGAGCTGTTCCAGGTTGCAATTCTATGTTAAACTGGACATCCCTATCAGGTGGTAGACCGGGTAAATCTTCAGGAAACACATCAGGAAATTCACATACTACCGGGATATCTCTAATCTCTTTGATGGCAGTTGCACAAACTCTACCCACTGATCTTCTTAAGGTTGGAAGTTGGATGAGAAGTTGAGAAGTTCTATCTGGCAAACTCACCCTTATAGTTCTATTCAAAGCATCTATAACAGCCTTATGCTGATACATCCAATTCATTCCTAAGATTACATCTATATCCTGATCCTTAAGGATAATCATGGTAGTGGGAAAAATATGCCCACCCAGGTTTATGGGCACCTGGTATACCATTTTCTTAGTACACAGACGTCCCCCGGGCGACTGTACAAAGAAATTTTCCTTTGTTGTCCTAATTGAAATTTCATACTTCACCACAAATGTTCTATTGATGAATGAATGCGATGCGCCAGAATCAAAAAGTATAACTGCAGGATGATTGGCAACAGGAAACATACCCATCATCACTGGCTCTCCTTTAGGAATCTCCCCAGCTTGAATATAGAACACCCATCCTGTCTTCCTTTCATCCTTGCCTTTCTGAGCATTCTGATGGTTATTCTTGTTTTGTGCCTGAGCCTGTTGTTGATTTGCAGGGGCCTTCTGATAATTGCGATTAGACTGCCTTGGATATGGACATTCTCTCGAGAAATGACCTAGCTTGCCACAATTGAAACAGGGATACTTGTGACCCTGGGGTGTTGAAGCAGAAACCCCAGAAGCATTTGTCGGTTGTGGATTCTGATAAGTTGTAGCAGGACGAACATTTGATTGCTGACCAGCTTGAAACTACGGCGGACGATAAGGAGGACGATTATGATTAACTGGATGATAAATCACCCTCTGCCTCTTCGGATTTCCCCCATAAGATCTAGACGGCATACTCTTTTTCTTTTTGAGCTCCTTATGCTGCCGATACTTTGCCTCTGAAGCAATAGCAATATTCACTGCCTCATGATAAGTGACATTGGTACATGTTGTCATCATAGTCTGTAATTTGGTATTCAGACCCCTCATGAACCATTTCTTTTTCTTGGCATCCGTATTGACATGTTCAGGTGCATATTGTGACAGGTGATTGAATCTTCCCACATACTGCATCACGGTTTGGTCCCCTTGCCTCAAAGTAAGAAATTCATCCAGCTTCATAGCATAACTCCCTCCGGGATATAATGGGCTCTGAAAGCAGTACGAAACTCCATCCAAGTTAACAGAACACCTGCGGGTTGCATGGCCATAAGATTTGCATACCAAGCACCGGCTGCACCTCTAAGTTGCTGAGCAGCAAAGACTGGTTTCTGAAACTCTATGCATGGTATAAGATCAAACTTCTGCTCCATGGTCCTAAGCCAATCGTCAGCCTCCAATGGTTCATCTGCCTTAGTGAATACTGGGGGTTTTGTATCGGTGAAGTCTACATATGTAGCCTCCTGCCTATTATGATGGCGACCATGGTTTCCATGCATTTGATTCTGATTACTTTGAGCCATCTCATGAAGCAAACGCGAATTTTCAACCGTCACATTGACAAGTGCGGCTATAGCATCCGCTAGATTTGTTGGAACTGGTGGCGGATCTAGAATATCGTTCTCATTTTGTGAAGTACCAGGAATATGCGAACCCCGCGTACGACGCATCTGTTCACAATAAACCAAACTTTACTTCACAAGCCTTTATTGATTGATAAAAGAGCGGACTGCAACTCATTACACTAGTTTCACTTATTTAAACACAAAACCGCATTTAAACAAGACTACTTAACTTAAACTAGAACTAACTATTTCACAACTCTACTCCTTTTTGCAATTACATCAAACTTCAGGCTCGGTATCCATTCCAGAAATATTATCGCCTTCATTATCACTTTCATCGATCATTACTAATTCTTCGGGATCTTCTTCTTCTTCTTCTTCTTCTGATTCACTACCATCGGCAAGGATAACACCGGGATCCATTTCATCAGCTTGGGGTTCATGATTTGGATCTAGGAGATTGCTTAGCCTATGAACTTCCTCATGCAGATAGGTATTATGCTCCTCTAAGTCTTCTACATAAAATTCTAACTCATGAGTTCTAGCTCTAGCTACATTTTCCCTATGCCAGGCCTCATTCCTTCCTTCCACCGTACGAACTAACATACGTTCGCAGTTCCTGTGAGCGGTGGTGAGACGTCTTAGTTGCTCCTATAATCTGCCCACCTGAATGGCATCCATAGCCCTATCTCTAGTAGCTTGGGCTAACTCTGCAGAAATCCTCTGTATCTTCGCCTTAGGATCAGGCCTAGAGCTGCTACTACTAGCACCATCATTCCTAGGGGCTAGTTGGTGCCGAGGAACTCCTTTGGGTCCAGTGGACTTACGGGGTGTCTTCTTGGTACGAGCCATACTGTACAAGTAGTATTAATCCAAGTAAAACAATCTGACTATAGTCTCAAGAGCAGTAAGGATGGACTACACACTCAACCCATACACACAACTCACACCAGACTCAGAGATGAAGGAAGTAACAAGTAACTTAATTATGATGCATGAATCGTTCTGACAAACAAAACCACCAAAGCTTAAAACGAGAATAAACAACATTTGTTTTTATATAGGGCATAATAAGATTACTACTCCACCACACAAACTTTTTTAATCAAATAAGGAATGGTGAGAAAGAAATAAGGCAAGTCAGAAGCAATTTGGACCAAATTAATCAAGTTAAATTTAGTCATCCCAAATCATTTTGAAGTTTTCATAAACCAATACCACAAAAACTTTGTAACGATCGCTCTGATACCATTCTGTGGCAGAACCTCCTAAATTTTAGGGCCCACATGCACCTGTCACTGTCCAATGACCTTTAACATCTATGCATATGTTCCCGGTAACTTAAGAAGACTGTCGGGTGTCCTCAGGGAACCCCGAATCATCCATGATTTCCGAGCAGGATCACATTACAGAGTTATTGCAGTATTACAATAGTTTATTCAAATCGATACATCAGAGTAAAAGTAGCGAAAGACTGACAATAACATAGTTTACAAACCATTTGTTTCAAACCATACAACTAAGTTCGATAATAAAACAAACCAAAGTAGTGGAGTGACATTATAAAATATTACAAAACACACAACAAAAGCTGCCCTGCCCAAGGGCCACACATTTAATTATCATCATCGCACTGAACAACAGTCATGCAGCACGATCCAAAACAGATCTGCTCATGAGCCTCACCTGCAATAAGGGTCAACGAACCCTGAGTACAAAAGTACTCAACAAGACTTAACCGAAATAAGAATTTAAAAGAACACAGGAATGCAGGCTCATGGGATTCAAGGTATGGATTTAGCAATAATCAAGGTTCTTTTGCGTAAAAGCGTTTTTAACAAAATTCTTTATATCAACGTTTAAAACTTCATAAAGATCATATACAAAGCTGACACGATCCGTATTGAGATCATGAAACTTCGTAACCAACACTTTCTCATACCATCCTCAGTTTCCAGTTATTAATACTACGATGATGAACAGTGAGTTGAGTCTCCATAACCGAGGAGCAATGACGATTCGAACCGATTATAACCCAACTGGGAATTCCAGACCACACGACATATGTAGGTCCTCGACCTACATATACCAACCTACCCTCAGATCCTCTAAAACAAGAACGGATCCACGCCACCCGAGAATACAGTACTCCACCAATCCAGCCCATTGCCACGTGGGTACACACTATTCCCGCCATCTCTCCACTCCCAGTGCGCGAGTAGCCATTCTCATAATAGAATAACCAAGTTAAGGCTTACCGAAGTATGTGGTTAGTACTACAAAGTCTCACCTCATGCAATTCAACAACGGACGGACCTTAATCGACACAGGCGGAAAGAACCTGTTCACAAGACCTCCATGTCTTGTAGCTCACACACACCGAATCCGCCCGGTCTAGATTTATTACTCCACATTCCCATATCACATGTTACTATATTTAACCAAAGCTCCATTTAAAACTTGCAGATGACACCCGACTTTCACCGTTTTTAGCATAGCTAAGCAAAACTAGCATATACGAATTTAAAACTGGTAATATGGTAAATATGGAATAACATGGTTGGTAAGATACCAATTTGGTTTTTACTTGACTCCTAATCACTTAATGCAGTAAAAAGAAGCAAAAGCGAAATCAATTTGTAAAATACAAGGTAGGATTGTATGCATCCGGGGCTTGCCTTCGTTGACGGAAAAGTCCGGGTCCGGAGTCGCTCCATCAATATCAACACCAACTTCCACAGACAGATCAACCTCCTCAACTACTTGATTAACTACCACGTGTTCACCTTCGTTCACTACACGTTGTAACAATGCCATGCTTAACATGATGCGGATACAAAATATGATGCTCGATGATGGATGCAAAACTTAACAACTTGAATACAACTTTCCTTCATGATGCAGCCACAAGTTAAACCAACTAAACCATTTTCGCAACACTCACAACAATTGCCAAGGATCATTACCAACTAATGACCCAAGGACATCACTTAATCAAAAACTCAAACAAAACCTAAATCACTAAAGGTTACTATTTGCTTTTATGAATTAATTAATTAATTAATAATTATGAAATAAATCAACTTGTTCCAATTGACCTCAAAATTTTTGTATATGTTCATCACATGATAACTAAGTGACAAAACAATTTTCATAATTTTTGGATACATAAATAAGTCTAGAAAAATCTTGGAAACTCATTTATTAATTAATTGAGCAATTTTTATCACATTCAAAAAGTACTGAAAATCAACATTTCATATTTTTTCTAAATAATACACATCACAGAGAAGTCATACAAAAATTTTCATAATTTTTGGAGCTCTAAATAAATCTACACAAAAATAACAAAAACATACACTATTCATTTAAATCTGAAAAACAGAAAATTCATTTTGAACGCTGAGTCACTGACAACCGGGTCCCACTTGTCATCTTCAACCTCCAACGTTGACCACGGCAGCGACGGCTCTGACTGGCGATTCCTTGCCGACGGTGAGTTCAACGGCGACGGCCAAAGTACCAAAACGATCACCAAGACTAGGCGCATCGATTGACATCCCTATCTGTACTGATTACGGCCCTATACTAGCTCGATGGCGGCCATGGCGGACGCGGCTGCGCTACGCCGGCGATAGGAACTCGGTAACGATGAAACAAACAACACGGTTAGAACCAGGAGCTCACCCCGAACACACTGGAGTTGCTGGTCGAGCCTGAGAAGCAACGGAGACATGGCTCGATGGTCACAGCGATCACGGCGGAGCAAATTTCGACGATGGCGATGCTCCGGCGACTGCGGTGGAGGAAATGGTCAATCAACCGGGCACAAAGCACCATGGCATCGAGGCGAAGCTGAAGCAAGAGCCAGAAATAGCAGAGGCTCACCGTAACACGCTGGCCACGGCGACGCGCACACCACGGTGGTGCTGCCGGCCGCGAGGAAGAAAACGATGAACGGCGAGTTCACGGCGAAATCAAGCGACTAGAGCTAGCTGGCTGGGTGCGCAACGAACTAGCGGAGCTGGGACACACATCGCTGTGACGGCTTAGACGCTGGTTCGACGGCGAGGGCTCAACGGAGAATGGCGGTGACGGCGGGAGAAAAACAGAGGAGAGGAAAGAACGACGACGACGGCGCCTCAGTCCAAATAACACGGCTCAGAAGCTCAAGGAAGTTGCGCTATGGCCTTCACCGCGCCAGCGCGACGCCAAAAACGGCCACGACCGCGCCTGGAAGCAAACCGAAGATCACCGGCAATGAGTTGGCTTCCGCGGTTACTGTTCATCGAAATTACAGAATTGCCATCCGCCAAAATTCCCAAATTACTCCCAAATTTTCATAACAACTCAAAAATCTCCAACAAAAAAAGTTGTTCAAAATCAAAAGTTCTACAACTTTCCTTTTGAAACCATACCCAAATTCGGCCTACATTTTGAAATGAACTTTTGAATTTAAAGCGAGGATATTTAAGGAATTTCGCCTTTTTAAATAACTTCAAATTTTACTAAACAACTTGAAAAACTCCAAAAATAAACTTTGTACAACTCGACAAGCTCTACAACTTTGCTTTAAGACTCAACCCCAAAATGTGCTTCAATTTTGAAATGGATTTTCAGGGTCGGATTTAAATATTGAAAATCAGGGTTTTCGGAATTTCAAATCAATACAAAGATTTCAAAATTGATTCAAACAATACCAAGCAATACTTATAACATAAATGTAAACTTGTTTTAGTGAATGCATAACAAAATTTGCAACATGACCAATGCCTTGCAATGCATATGATGATATGTCCGGTTTTTAATATTTAAACACCCGAGGTGTTACAGCCAAACCAGTATAGCACCTTCAAGGATTTTCTGGATACCAAGCCTCCTATTTTCAAGAAGGCAGAGAAACCGCTCTAGGCGGACGAGTGGCTCAACACTATTGAGCAAAAGTTTCGTCTGCTGAGGGTCACCGAGCACCAGAAGGCTGAGTATGTGTCCCATCAGCTGCAGGGATCGGCCTAGATTTGGTGGACCCATTTCCTGTCCTCCTTACCTGCCAATGCACAAGTCATGTGGGAGCAATTCAAATTAGCCTTTAGGGGACATCACATTCCCCTAGGGCTGATGCGCATGAAGGCGGCTGAATTTATGAGGCTCACACAAGGGACGAAGACCCTTACCTAATATATGCATGCTTTCAACAACCTATCCCGGTATGCCCTAGGTTTTGTTGACACCAAAGAAAAGAAGATAGAAAGCTTCAAGCGAGGTCTTGGCACTAAGTTGATGAAAACTATGGCCAACTCCAAGTGCACCACCTATAATGAGTTCATCAGTGATGCATTGACTCAGGAGAACCACAACAATCTGCATGCGGGAGCAAAGAGCCACAAGAGGGCAGCTAAGGCAGGTGCCTCAGGATCTCCATAGTCCCGAGTTCTAGTGGCAGCTAGGCCATAGTTTCAACCACCAGCACCCAAGTTCTGACGTCCTCCACCAAAAGCTCAGAATAGCTGGCCTTAGAAGGTGTTCCGTAAGGCATTCACCATTGCCTTACCCAAGGGGAATGGAGGGCAAGGCAGCTCCACTGGACCTAAGAACCATCAACCCTGCTTCAACTGTAATCAAGTAGGTCGTTGGGCCAAGGAATGCCCCCATCCTAAGAAGAATAGCAATCAGAACCAAGGAAATTATAGGTAGTCGAACCCTAAGGCACGTCCTAGATATGTGCACTATACTGCTGTTGAAGAGGTGCCCGCATGAGAGGTTGTCACCGCTGGTATGTTTCTTGTCAACAAGCATCCCACTATTGTTTTATTTGATTCGGGAGCTTCTCATTAATTTATGAGCCAATTATTTGCATCTAGACATGATTAGAAAGTAATTGAGGTAAGCAAGGGTGGTTATAGTATAAGTATAGCTAGAGCTACTATCTCTATAAATAAGATGGTTAGGAATGTGCTCATCTCTATACAAGGGAGGGAGTACACAACATATTTGATAGTTCTGATAGTGTTACCTGGATTATCTATAGATGTGATCTTAGGCATGAAGTGGATGAGCAATCATGGGGTTCTCATTGACACTAGCACTCATACTATTATGTTGAGAGAACCAAAGGGAGGTAATGCTTTCCTAGTACCACTTTCTCGAAATTTTGAACTCCAACACTTGGCTTGTGCTATCCAATCCACTACCCTATGTGATATCCAAGTGGTTTGTGAGTTTCCTGATGTATTTCTAGATGAGTTACTAGGTTTACCACCTGATAGGGATGTGGAATTCAAGATTGAGTTAGTGCTAGGTACGACACCTATCAAGAAGACCCTATAGGATGCCACCAAATGAGCTAGCTGAACTTAAAATTCAGTTACAAGAACTGTTGGACAAAGGTCTCATTCAACCTAGTTCATCTCCATGGGGATGTCCAGCTTTGTTTGTGAAGAAGAAGGACAAGTCCTTGAGAATGTGTGTGGATTATAGGCCACTTAATGTCGTGACCATCAAAAACAAGTATCCTTTGCCTCGCATCGACATCTTGTTCGATCAGTTGGCAAAAGCAAAGGTATTCTCCAAGATTGACTTGAGGTCAGGTTATCATTAGATAAAGATCAGGCTATAAGATATACCCAAAATAGCTTTCTCCACTAGGTACAGCTTGTATGAGTATTTGGTCATGTCTTTCGGATTGACGAATGCTCCTGCCTACTTCATGTACTTGATGAATTCGGTATTCATGCCCGAGCTCGATAAGTTCATGGTTGTGTTTATCGATGACATCTTGATTTATTCATAGAATAAGGCAGATCATGCAGAGCACCTAAAAATTGTTCTGTCCAGATTGAGGGAACATAAGTTATATGCCAAGTTTAGCAAATGTGAATTTTGGTTGAGTAAAGTACCATTCTTGGGTGATATCTTATCGATGGATGAAATTTCTGTAGACCCATCTAAAGTACAAGAGGTCATGGATTGGAAGGCCCCGACTTTGGTTCATGAAGTTTAGAGTTTTCTGGGGTTAGCAGGTTATTATTGTCATTTAATTTCGGATTTCTCCAAGATAGCTAAGTCCATGACTAGACTCCTTTAGAAAGATGAAAAGTTCAATTGGACGCCAGAGTGTGAAGCAGCTTTTCACACCCTAAGGACTCTGTTAACAACAGCTCTGGTTTTAGTACACCCCGTCATTGAAAAGTCTTTCGATGTGTTCTGTGATGCATTGGGTATAGGTTTGGGGTGTGCGCTCATACAAGAAGGAAGAGTGATTGCCAATGCTTCTCGGTAGTTGAGAAAACATGAAGTCAACTACCCTACGCATGATTTAGAACTTGCAGCAGTTGTTCATGCATTAAAGATATGGAGACATTATTTGTTGGGCAATGTATGTCACATATATACTGACCACAAAAGTCTCAAATATATCTTTACCCAACCTGAGCTGAACATGAGACAACGAAGATGGTTAGAGTTGATTAAAGACTACAATTTGGAAGTGCACTACCATCCTGGGAAAGCCAATGTTGTAGCAGATGCACTTAGTCAAAAATCTCATTGCAACATTGTGGAAGCATTGTTGGAAGATGGATTAATTTGTTACATCCTGTTGTGTTGCACAATATCACTATCAGTTGTTCACTTGAGAGCAAAATCATAGAGTTGCAGAAGACAGATGTAGGTATATTTCACATCAAGAGAAAGATGCAAGAGCATGATACCAAGCATTTCAGATTAGATGAAAGAGGTGCTATGGTTTGAGGACCGACTTATGGTACCGAAAGACCGTGAGCTTAGAAATCAAATTTTAGATGAAGTTCATTCATCCAAGTTGTCTATCCATTTAGGTAGTAGCAAAATGTATCAAGATTTGAAAACCCATTTTTGGTGGACCAAGATGAAGAAGGACATCGCCGCCTATGTCGCTAGGTGCGATAATTGCAGTAGAGTAAAGGCCGTGCATTTGAAATCTACCGGATTACTTCAGCCTTTGCCAATTCCAGGTTGGAAATGGGAGGAAATCAGTATGGACTTTATCATAGGCCTTCTGTTGACACAGCAAGGTCATGATTCCATATGGGTCATTGTAGATCGCCTCACCAAGTCAGCACATTTTATACCGGTTAACACAACATATCACGTGAGGAGGTACGCTGAGCTGTACATTTCTCAGATCATGAGAATACATGGAATACCCAGGACTATCATCTCAAATCGAGGACCATAGTTTATAGCTCATTTTTTGGAACACTTGCACCAGGCTCTAGGGACTAAGCTAATTAGAAGTTCAGCATACCATCCACAGACTTCCGGACAGACTGAACGAGTGAACCAAATCTTAGAAGATTTGCTAAGAGCTTGTGTTATATCTTCTAAGGGTTCATGGGAGAAATGGCTACCATTAGCCAAGTTCTCCTACAACAACAGTTATCAAGCAAGCATCAAGATGGCTCCTTTCGAAGCCTTGTATAGTAGAAAATGTAGAACTCCGTTGAATTGGATTGAGCCTAGCGAGAGAAGATACTTTGGCATTGACTTTGTCACTGAAGCTAAAGAGCAAGTGCACATTATCAAACAGCATATGAAAGCAGCTCAGTCCAGACAAAAGAGTTATGCTGATAAAAGAAGAATACCACTAACTTTTGAAGTGGGAGACTATGTATACTTAAAAGTATCACCCATGAAGGGAGTGCAGAGATTTGGAGTAAAAAGAAAGCTTGCGCCTAGATATGTAGGGCCATATAAGATTACTGAACGGAAAGGGAAGGACGCTTACAAGTTACAACTTCAACCAGAGATGAGTGCCATATTTGATGTCTTCCATGTTTCTCAGTTGAAGAGATGTCTTCGTGTACCTGAGGAAGCCATTGCACCCACCAACATTAAGCTCCAATCAGATTTGACCTATGAAGAGAAACCAATCCGAGTGTTAGAAGAGATGGAAAGAGTAACACGGAGTAAGATCATTAAGTTCTATAAGGTGGTTGTGGAATAATCACAGTGAACAAGATGCCATGTGGGAATGAGAGGATTACTTACGTGAGGTTTATCCCGCCTTTTTCAAAGAATGGTAGGTCTTACAAATCTCAGGACGAGATTTCTGTAAGGGGGAGGGGCTATAACACCTTAGGTGTTAGGCTTGTGTAATTTGACTTGCATTGCACGAGCATAAGCATCAAGCATTCATATATGAGCTTTTACATATGAAACATATGATTGAAACATATGAAACATGCTTTGTTATTTCATGTTTCCTTTGTATATGCTTATGATCATGGGTGAATATATGTAAATGGTTGATGTTAGTTACTAAAACACCTTATCTACACTTAGGATGACTAATTGAACAATGTTCATGAAGATCACTTTGCATGATTAAGCTCCTAAGTGATGATATGCATGTTGACCTAGGAAGTAATTTATGTAACCAATGTATGAAATGCTTGTGTGACCTTATGAATAAGCTTAAACATGTTTAGAATGTCATTATGAACAACTTTGGTATTCATGACTAGGGCTAGTTTGGTCACTAAGTCATAGTTCAAGTGTTAGTCATGATTTAAATGTAGTATGTTTGACCTAGTTTGAACTATGTCATAGAGACTTTGCATGGATGTGTTTACTAAAGCAAAGTTGTAGTATTTGAGTAGAGAAACAACTTTTATTTTTGGGTCATGAGCTAATTCAGTGCCTAACTTGGTCTTTTTGAGCTCCCAAAAATCAGCATTTCACTATTTTCAACACTTAGGAAAATTTTGCTAAGTCTTCAAATAGGACAGTTTGACAGGCTCGACTTTGTGTTGATTTTACTCTCCATTCGTTGACAATTAGAACTGAATCTTTTAAGAGATATTGTAGATGGTACACAGGGCTACAAGTTTTGTTCAGATTGTTTGAGCTAAGGAGCTATGGATTAAGTGTCTCATCGCCATCAAATCACGCTGTCAGGCTCAGACTCGAGGCTCTGATGGCCAAAATCGCTCGGCCTTCGGTGGCCGACCGCGGCAGGATTTGAACACCACATGGAGGCCGCATGTCGCCGGCGTCCTGACCAGCCTAGCCATGTTGGGCCAGAGAGCACTACATCGCACCCACGCTCGCCCGTGATGTCCCTACGCTCTCATTTCTCCACTTCACTTTCTCCTTCATCTTCGTGCACCACCTGCAGTAGCCGCAGCAGCTTGGGCAGCACCGCCGTCACCATTACCAGCCATAGCTTTCACCGCATCACTTCTCCGCCACCGCAGTAGCTTCGTCATGATCCCACCGCACCACCACACCCACATTTGCTTGCTAGCCACACCCGGTAAGCCATCGTGCCACGCACGACCTCGCCGTTGTTTCATCGCCGTCCTTTCGTCACTGTGGCTGGGCCATCTCCGACCACCAATAGTCATGCTTGGGTGTGCCTTAGAGTCGCCTTAGGATGTAGAGTCTCGGCGTAACCCTAGATCGAGCCGCCTCGGCCAACTCCGGCACCTCGCTATCAAACCGCATCGCCATGCCGCCATGGTCACCGTCGTCGTTGTTAGCTCTAGCAATAGGTCCAACTAGGTAGCTCAATGTGTGCGTAATGTTGTGGCGATGCTCGTAGTGTCGGTGCCGTCGCTGGAAAAGCTCGCCATCGGCGAACTCCGGCCAATCCGCATCGAGCAGCGTCGCTCCCCTGTTTTTGTCTCGCTGACATGCGGGCCCGACTGACCTATGGGTCCTGGCTGTCAGTGGCTCAGAATAGAAAGATAGTTCATTTATTCTCAGATTTGCATGCAAATTTGAAAAATGATAGGTGGAGTTCTAGAGGTCCAATTCTTGTGAACCAAATTTTGTTGTGATCCTCATGAAGTGTAGTGTTTTGTAAAAATATGAAATCTATAGTTTTGGATATTTTTCTTGGTGATTAAAATGAATTTAAATAAGTGCTTTTTGAATGTTAGTAAACTTGTAAATTAGATATCTTGAGCTAGAAAAATGATAAAATTGTGATTCCAATTTTGTTAGTCTTGTCATGACATGCTCTAGCTAGGAAAAATATTAAGCTTGCAGTAAACTTGATTGAAATATGATATTTCTATTTATCTATTAATAAATGGCATTTTCTAAGGAAAATTATAGGGATAAAAATATGTAACATATTGCTATGCAAAATTTTGTACAGTAGTATTGCACTAGTATTAAGCTAGGAAAAATATAAAATCTGTTGTTTGACACTTTTCTATAGGGTTAACTATTTTTGCTAAAATAACCCTTGATAACTTGTCATTTTTGCATAGGATGTTATACATGTTCAAATGGTATGAAATCTTCACAGTAGCCTACTGTGAGCACTAGGAAGCTACTGTAATTTTATGAGAATGTATTGTGCACATTTGTTATATGTTTGTTATTTCCCCTAATTATCTAATTAAATTAACAAAGGTATTAAGTAATTAAATTGTGATTGACCATGATGCTTTCTATGGTACTTGTGATGCATATGAACTGTTGGTATTAATGGTGAGGCTTAGAAGCCATGGATTGTATGCAATTAATTAATTATCACTTTATAATTCAAATAAAGGGCTGCATGTATAGTTTTGATTGTGTGGATGATTTCATGTTGATAATGGTCTTATCTGTAAAACTTGTTAATAACAAAGATGTAAATAATTTACTAATCCACCTTGTGTTAAAGTTTCACAGTCATAGGCTTTAGGGTTTAAGAGTTTTAGCTGTTACAAGTTTGCTGTCCAAGATATTTACTTTCCGAACAGATTTGATTGACTGATTTGTTTGACCTATATAACTATTGAATCACCTTGAGAGTATTAAAATAAAGTTGTAGATAATTTCACAAGCTTTCCAGAATGTCCACAATCATATTATTTCGATGTATATAACTCTAGTTATGGGTAAAACAATTAGCTATTGTTTTTTAGTTCGGTAAATAAATTGCAGAAGTGTTACTTAAGTAAATAGAGAAGAGATATGCACCTACTCAGTAAAATGGGATGCACTTGTTATTACTTTGGCATCATGCTATTGAAAATACTTACAAGGATGCATTCATAGCTTCTTATCATATTATATGTGTTGTCACACATGCATTCGCAATATCTTATTCCATGATCATGCATATAGGATCGACCGAGGAGATAACGTTGCTGGAATTCAATGAAGAAGAGGAAGGGGACCAGCAGGAGATTCCTCAAGCCATAGCTCCCAAAGAAGAGGAGCAGAATCCAGAAGAGCTCTTGGAGTGCCCTGATCACCGCCCCACCTCTTTTCTGAAAGGCAAGCCCTAGAGCATTTTAAGTCTCCCAGTGTTTTACAAAATATTACTTGAGTCCTTTATGTTTGATGCATTAGGTTATAAGAGTTGATTGGAAACACTTGATGCATGGAACTACCTTGTCTAGATACATACACCTTTAACCCTATGTAGGTCTAGGATCGAATATCTGCTTAGCCATGCTTAGACCGGTAGAAGTCGGGTGATTTCCTGTCACCTGTGAGATATAGGTGGATACCGAAGCACAGTTGGCTATATTTGCTATCGTGGCAAAGAACCATGGGGTACTGTAAATGGAGACCAGGCGGGATGTCGATAGAGAAGAAACAAGACATGGAGGTCTTGGGTGTTGATCTATCCCCGTCTGTGTCAATCAAGGATCGTATCGTTGTTGAAACTTTTGACAAGATTGAACGCATGCCTATCACTTAGCTGGCCGGATAACTCGTTCCGACCACGAAGCCCGAGTAGCTCAAGTCAGGCTGGACAACGCTCTATCAAAGTGCGCACTCTGGATGGAAGTAAGGATGTGCGGGGAGTGGATCAATAGATCGTGGGCAAGCATGACCTGAGCGACCTGGTCCGGGACCGTGGGTAGGCATGGCTTGAGCGACCTAGCTACCGTCAGTCCCTGATTGTGCGGCGCTGGGGGAACCCGCGAAATGTGGACCTGAGTTGTACCAAAGGTGACCCTACGTGACCCCGATGGGGGAAGTGTGGGTTTGTGTTTGAAATAAATTCCTAGCTGGTTGAAATTGATTCGAATCGCCATCTCTCCCGGATCGTGAGAAACTTGGCTAGCTCCAACATCGTAGTAATTGTATTATGGAATGTGATGGTTCGGATAAACATGGAATTACTAAAACGGCTATGGTTACTATTGTATGCTCTTAAAATGATATATCACATGCTTGGCACAGGATAGTTGCTAATCTAGAGATGAATAGCTATAATTAACTTGATGACCGAAGTATAATTGTATAATTGAGTTAATCGCTTTTTATGCAAAATGTTGTCAGCTACCTCCACTTATACAACCTTGCATAATCCTTGGAGTCAATTTATTTCTAGTTCATGGTGGGTAAGTCTAGCTGAGTACCTTCTCATACTCAGGGTTTTATTCCCATTGTTGCAGATGGTACCGTCTATCATGGATATTGCAAGAATTGCTTCTATCCTGGCGTGGATGAGGACTAAGCCTTGGGCAGGCATCTTTAATAATCCTTCTATATGTTTTTGTGGATGGTGGTCATGTGTTGGCACTATATTTGAACTATGTTGGCAAATGCTACTTTTGAACTTTAATTTGCTTCCGCTACTACCTATCAAACTTGGTTTGTAATAACTTTATTTTGTACTTTGATGATGAAATGTATCTGTGAACTTTATGTAATATGTGACATGTATGTTGAATCATGTACGATCTTGGTTGTATGTGGATCGTTTATCGAGACCCGTCGTGGTACTCGACAGACTACCAGGTTTATATGGGCTCAAGTATGATAGTGCGACTGCTTGCGGGCTGCCATTGTACTTGTGCTCTTATAAATTGATCGGTTCTATGATAGCTTCTGTCCTACAGTCAACACGGCTCTAATACCAATTTGTCACACCCAATTTTAAGGATAAAATGGGATGCATAATCTTATGTGCGCCCAGAGATCAATCACACACATAAGCTGACAAATTATAGAAAGTACCATCACAAGTGTTTATTACATCATGAATATTATCAACTAGTCTTCACATAAATATAGCGGAAATATAAAGATAACTCTCTCACGGAAGCTCCATAGCACAGGGATGTCAACTGGTTGACCACAAGACTAGTAATCCTTAGGAAAGTCGTCATTACCATAGCAATCTGTTACCCATCTAGGATTTTTATCCAGATAATGAAAATAAACAAGTGTAAGTACATGTCATACTCAACAAGTGTAACATGGGGTTCATGAGGCTCAAAAAGCTTGACACAAGTTTAACAGCATTTAGCTTTTAGTTGTCACAATTTTAGCATATGAATAACATCAAGTTGTCATAAACCTAATAAAAACACATAATCAATGTAAACACGAATAATATATAGCAAAAACAATTAATTAATTAATAGTGATCATCTATTCCATAAGGGTTCCTAGGCCGCTCGTGACTGTGAGCACGGCTGTTATAACAGTTTTACACTCTGCAGAGGTTGTACACTTTCACCGTGAGTCATGTTTCCCATTTGCCCGGGGTTTGCAAGTCCCCAAAACACTACCAAGGTGAGCAGGCAGGGTACACTATGAAGTCTTTCAAAGGTTCATCTAAGAAGTTAGGGCCGCTAGGATTCCAATTAGCAAATAGATGTAGAGCTCCCCTTCTAAATGGCACATTCCGCATAGGTATACACATAAAGACAGAGGCCGCACTATACCCGATTCGGTAAGCCCCTTTTGCGCCATGAAGGTAACCACTAACAAGCTAGAAAAGGTCCTCATACTTGACTATAGCCAAAGCCATGTGGCCCACAAATATGTACTATAAGTCCTAAATGATCACTTACAGATAAGTCCTTAAGGAGAGGAATCTGAAGCATTTAGAAAGTAGCTAAATACTCCAACCCCCTTTTATCAAGTTGCTAAAAACTCATATTTTTATGTTTGTTGCAGATAACATTAGTCAAGTTACAAGATCATGGTTCTGTTGAGCACTAGAATAGCCACCCAATGCGTAACCCATAGGTGATAAGGTTTGACTACAATTCTAAGAAATCCTTAGTTATAGCAACGAGACACTTGCATATGAGTTAATTGTATTAAAGTTGATAAGAAACAAGGATGGTCCCATGCCATACTTGCCTTGATCAAAGTGTTCCTGCGTGATCCTACTCATCAAAGTAGTACACTTGATCTCCCACGAATTGCTCACCATCTATACTCGATCAACACAGCAACATACAAGCATCCAGACGCAATCATGCATAGCAAACAAAGGCTATCAATTACAACAGTACACCAACAACATAGAATCAAGATGAAAAGTTTGTAAAACGAATCTACGTCTCGCTATGAACACACAGACGCGAAGATCACAAAAATCGTAGCTATAACAAAGAAGTTATGAATTAAACAAGATTTCCTTTAATGAAATAATAGATTAAAACTAATCTTGATTTTCAAAAGTTGAAAACATATTTAACAGTGGTATGAACATGTAGATTATGCAATTACAAATCTAATGCAACTTGAACGGATCAAAACAGAGTTAAAATGAAGAAGGTATAGCTTAAAAAACTAGTGGCAAAACTATAATTAAGTGGATTTTAATTCAAATTAAAATAAATCAAAATTGGGATTTTGAATCTGGTGTGGACTGCGGGTTTAAAATCAGCAAACTAGAGGGGCTCTTATGCAAAAGCAGCAGCCAAAAGGGTATGCCGTGATTTGGACGGTTGGATCTAATTTGAACGGCTCAGATTAGAACCTGGGGAGGGAGTGAAAGATTGTCGGCCAGTAAAGAAAGCTGGCACGGCGGTTTCCATGGCCAGCGACGAGACTACCTCACCGGCATTTGTTGATTCGGCAGTATAGGCCATGGTTTGACTCGAGACCGGTATGAAACGAAAGAGGGGAAGACAACGAACTCACCACGGCAAACCACAACGGTGAGGAGCGGATGGAGGTGACGTGCGCCTCGGGACGACAGATGGCAATGTTCTGTAGAGTTTAGCGAGGATTAGCAAACCACCTAGAAGCTTGGGGTGTGAAAAGAGGTCTGGCGGCTTTGTAAACACGACACGAAGCTCAACGAGAAGCTTATGGAGGTAGCGTTTCGGCAAAACAGTGAAGGTCGAGCTCAGGGCGGCGCTTAGGGTTGCGGTGGCTCTCGTGGACTCGATTGGAGGTGGCGGCTTGCTCTAGGGCTTGATGGGGAGATGGCGCGGGCATGGGGCTACTATTTATGAGGGTCTCGATGTGCGGGTCACACCAAACTCCTTGAAAATCGGGCGATGGCGAGTCCTAAGCGAAACAGAGTCCGGCTTGAAGACGACGCGTGGAAGACGACGCCGACAGGTGGGTCCCACCGGTCAATCATAAAAAGGGGCGGGGTTGTGAGGACAGCGAGTCAAGGAGAGAAGGGAGAGAAGTGCGTGGGCTTGCTGCTTCGGCTAGGCTGGCCCAAGAGAGGGGCGCAGGAGAGGGAAAGGGAGCTGGGCTCCAGCGGCTTGGGCCTGCGGGATGGGTGAGGTCGAGCAGGCCATAAGCCAAGGAGGGAGAGGGGAGGAAAATAATTCCTTTTTATTTTTCTTAAACATATTTTCAAAACCAAATTCAAATCAGATTCAAATTCATTTTGCAGTTTTGATGAAACTCAATCATCACAAAAATAAATATGCAGCAGTATGTATGCACAAACATGTAGCTAGACCTTATAGTTGATTTTAATTTAACAAACATTATTATTTCTCTAAGTTTGTATGCACACATAAATACATAAATAAATCAAATTATCTTATTTTAAAATGATGTAAATTTTAGGGTGTTACAACTTAGTCCTTAATTGGGAAAAATGTCATTTCATGGTTAGAGAAGTTATAGTGCTTGGACACTTGGCGTCTGAACGAGGGATAGATGTAGATAGAGCTAAAATTGAAGTAATTGAATAGTTACCTCCTCCCGTAAATATCAGAGGGATCCGTAGTTTTCTTGGTCATGCTGGTTTTTACCGCCGCTTCATAAAAGATTTTTCACATATTGCTAGACCACTTACAAATCTTTTAGCCAAGGATGTTCCCTTTGAATTCGATGATGCATGCTTGAAATCTTTTAACATTCTTAAGAAAGCACTCATCTCTGCAACAATCATTCAACCCCCTGATTGGTCGCTACCCTTTGAAATTATGTGTGATGCTAGTGATTATGTTGTGGGGGCAGTTTTTGGACAAACTAAAGATAAAAAGCATCATGCAATTGCTTAGCAAAACTCTGACAGGACCTCAACTTAATTATGCAACAACTGAAAAAGAACTCCTGACTGTTGTTTTTGCTATTGATAAGTTTAGATCTTACTTAGTAGGACCTAAGGTGATTGTTTATACTAATCATGCTGCCTTGAAATACCTGCTCACTAAGAAAGATGCTAAACCTAGACTTATTAGATGGATTTTGCTACTCCAAGAATTTGACTTAGAAATAAAAGATAACAAGGGAGTAAATTTTTTTGTTGCCGATCACTTGTCCAGAATGCAGTTTGAGAATTCGCAGGAACTACCCATCAATGATTCGCTGTGGAACGACATGCTCTTCAAGGTCACAAAATCTGACCCTTGGTATGCAAACATTGATAATTTTATGGTTGCAGGTTATGTACCACCAAAGGAGAACAAAAGAAAGCTCATCTATGAAAGTCATCTCCACATATGGGATGAACCATACCTCTTTCAAATCTACTCTGACGACCTTCTCAAGAGATGTGTACCGGCAGAAGAAGGCATTAAGATCATAGAATGATGCCACTCATCACCATATGGAGGACATTATGGTGCATTCCGCACTCATTCAAAGAAAGTGGATTCTTCTGTCCAACCATGTATGAAGACACAAAAGACTTGATCCGGAGATGTGGAGCGTGTTAGTGGCACGGGAATATCAATTCAAGAGATGCCATGCCACTGACCAACAACCTCTAGATCAAGGTCTTCGATGTCTGGGGAATCGATTACATGGGACCTTTTCCAAAGTCAAAGAACTATGAATACATCATGGTGGCAGTTGACTATGTCTCCTAGTGGGTTGAAGCCATGCCATGTAGAACTACTGATGCAAAGAACTCCGAAAAGATGTTTGAAGAGACAATATTCCCAAGATTTGGAGTTCCAAGGAAGGTGATTAGTGATGGAGGAACTCACTTCACTAACAAGAACTTTCACAACTACTTGTCAAAGCATGGGATCCGTCACAATGTCTCTACTCCATACCTCCATTAGACAAGTGGCCAAGTAGAAACATCAAATAAACAAATCAAGAACACTCTACAGAAGACGGTCAACGAGATGGGAATTGCATGGAAAGATAGACTACCCGATGCACTACGGGCTTACAAAACAGCCTATAAAATGCCACTAGGGATGTCACCATACCAACTCGTCTATAGGAAGACTTGTCATCTACCTGTCGAGCTAGAATTCAAGGCTCACTTGGCCATCAAGCGATGGAACATGGACTTTGAAGCCGCTAGAACTAAGAGGAAGATGCAACTCTCTAAGCTTGATGAATGGCGTGAAAAAGCATATCACAATGCCAAGATATAGAAGGAGAGGACAAAAAGATGGCATGATAAGAGGATGAAGAAGGAGTTTGCCCCAGGAGATAAGGTATTACTTTTTAATTCCAGGGTTAAATTATTTGGGCACGAAAAACTTCGGAGCAAATGGGAAGGACCATTCAAGGTGATAAGCACCTCATCGCATGGAGCGATAACACTTCAAAACGATGAAGGTACGCTATTCAAGGTAAATGGCCACCATCTCAAGATCGTTCTAGAACCTAGAAAGCCACCTAAAGATTTAGATGAGGTAGATTTTCTGATTTTACCATAGATTTACACCTCTACCATCCTCTTTACGTTTTGTAACATGAAAATATACTTTTTGGGATTAGATAGGGATAAAAAACCACCGTGAGAAAAAACCACACAAGATGATGATGTGTGGGGTCAGCTGGCCCCACCTCTTGGCTGGCCAGCCCACCTGTCATCCGCCTCGCACCTGGTCAATTCTCTTGTGTCTTCTAAATCTTTTCTCTCCACAATCCCGTAGTTTTTTGACGCATTCGATTTTTCCTCATTAGGAGACCTCTTATGGATAGATCTTGACCCCTGCTACAAGTTGTTTCCCCCTATATAAGTCAGCACATGTGTAACACCTCTGGTGTTACGAGCTTGCTTAGCACCGTGATTTAGGCCTAAGTAAAATTTTTGAAACGAGTTTCTCTGATCTTTGATTTAAAACATACTTGATGTGATGAGTGAATCATGTGTGACTTAGTTTTGTGGACTCAAATAAATGCCCAAGTTAGATTACTCAGTGTGTAAAGATATTTAGGAATGTCTAACAATAATTCTAGCAAATAAATAGCGAATGGTTTGTTCTATTAGATTAAGCATGAAAAGCAAGTTTATAAATAAAATAAAATCCATTAATAAATAGAACGATATATATATACTCATGTGTTTATTTTGATAGGCACGCTCAGTTGAAAAGTTTTGGTCTAGTGACGTGTTTATGTTTTTATGTATAGACTCATTTTAGTCCCTATGTTAAATTGGTAACGTACCCGCGACAACTACTGTCCTGACTGCTTGAATCATCCAAATTGTTGCGTCGCGCCATGCTGTCGAGTTGATTGCTTGCTCTTTCTTTTCCCCGTCTTCTTTTGTGTTGTGCCATAGCATGGAGCACGTGTCATCCCTGCTGCTGCCGTGTACTGCTCTTCCTTATCTCTGTTCGTGTCTCCTCTCTCTGCCGTGCACCGCTGAGTAGCCACCGCCAAAGGAAGAAGCAGACCCACAACCCAGTGCAGTAGCAGAATCACAGTAGCCCTAGGGGGAGATGTACTCGTGGCCTAGTAGTGCCTTTCCTTGTTTTTCCCAATGTGTTAACCATCTGTTGTGTTCCGAAGCAGTTTCTTTGTTTTGTAGTCTTATGATGTTCTTATGCTGTTCACGGGTGTAATATGCCGCTCTTCTAGTAATAGGGGTATGCGTAAATGATATACCCTACGCTAAGAGGTTAGTCCAGATGGTTTGGTTATCACCGTAGTGCAGGGAAGTCATGTGAACCTTAGTATAGTTTTGAATCTATGGAAGTTATCACCGGGTCTCTGTCACCACGTGTCCTGTGGACGTCGCGGCACCCGGACCCACTCACATGCTCGCTATCGCGCTGCCGTCGTGTTGTCTTGCAGTCACATCTTTTTCCTCCTGCACCTTTGCCTACCTGTGGCCCTCGATCTTGCATCCATACCGGACCCACTCTACCTCGGCCGTCGACATGCCTCCACGCCACGAGAATCCTGTCACCTCATCATTTTTCCTTGCTCAGACTTGAGTGCGGAGCGCACCATGGCCGCCCCACTCCATGACCCACCATTGTCTCCCTCTCCCTCATCCTTTTCCCTGGTGCACTGCACCACCGCAGTCACCGCGCCTCATGCCCACTGGTGCTAGCCTTCCCCCGCGCGAGCAAACATGAGCCCCGACCCGCGCTGGACCATAGACCTGCCCTTCCCTTTCCCCCTCATGAGCGCGTGAAGCTCCATTGTCCCACACCGGAGTCGCTGCCCCTGCTCCTGCTCGCCCCTCCTCTAGCCTGCGCCGTCCTTCCATGCCTCCACCATAGGGCCATCCGGTCGCCATGGCCACGTGTTGTAGCATCTCGAGCGCGCTGCTCACAGCCACCTCACGCCCGCACCATCGCTCTACTCTTCTCTCTCTGCTGCCAACCGTCGACGCCACTGCTGTGTTGGTGCACCGAGTACCCGTCGTGGTCACGCGCCACCGCACCGCGGCTCGCGCCCGCCGTCGGCCAATCCCGCGTCACCTGGGAGGCACGCCTCGCAAGCCGGCTCGTCTACGCTCTTCCTTCCTACGGCCACGTCGGATCAGCTGTTCCTTCACCGCTGCTCAGTCGACCGGCCACCACGTGCACAAGCGCCTCGAGCCCCACAGGCCGCTCTAGACCACTGCCCTGTAGCACTAGCTAGGGCCACGCCCGCTGCTGCCCTGCCTCCCCCGTGAGCACGCCTGGGCTCGGGTTGCCACGCGCAGCTCTGCCATGCCGCAACCACCCACCGATGCGCCATGGTCGCCCTCGCTGCCCTGCGCATTGCCTCCGTCGGCTGCCGGTCCATTCCTCTACCCTGCGCCGCTCTGTTTTTAAGGTAGAGATGGACTTGAACACAAATAGAATATTTTACTATGTTTACTTTACAAAAGCGCTAGACTCGTAGATTCACAAAAAGGGGCTTAGTTGATTTAGAGAGAACTTAGGGGCCTCATCGCTAAGTGCTATCGCTGCATCCGCTTGGACCGGCCGGTTGCCGCCTTGTTGGGCCATGCTCGCCATCCACTGGGCCGGTCTGTCGCCACCCTGGTTGAGCCGCTAGCCACGCCCCCCGACTGGGCCTCTAGCTGCACGCGCGTCATGCCCCGCCTAGCCGTTTGCCCTGCGCTGGGCCGGCCGGTTGACCGTGTGCTTGGGCCGCTTGCGCGGTTATCACCGCTACTGGGCCGCCCGCACTGTTGTCGCTGGGCCGATTGATGGCCGCTGGCCCTTTTACTTTTCTAAAGCAATTGTTAATTGAGTTTCATAAATAAACTTGTAAAGTCAATATAAAATTGTGTAGTTGTCCAAAAATGATGAAACCAGTTTTGTTAAGTTCCTAAAATCATGATCTATCTATTAGCATAATTGGTTCATCTAGTTAGTGTTGTTTTTAGGGTTGCTCTAATTGAGTTCGAATGCTTAATATTATAAAAATGTAAACTTGTAGGAATTGCTATGGTAAATTGGTAATAGTGTTGGATCTGAAATTTCTACAGTAGGTTCCTAGCAATATTAGGCACTCATTGTAATTGTTGTAGCTCCAAAATAATTAGTTTGCGAGATAGATAATGATGCCCTATTTTGAATAAAGATAAAATTGATAGAATGGAATAAAGAAGCAACTTGGGTTTTGTATAGCTAAAACATTGGTTGGGAAGTAACGCCTTATTCTACAATGTGGATACGTAGACCAGCGTTAGAACTATCTCGTTAGCTTGTGAGGCGTGATCGGATTTCTATGTATTTCGGCTGTCGTTGATTATTTACATCTATGCATTTGCATCAATGCATATCATATAGGTACAATGATGGATCAACGGATCAAGTGAAGGATGAGTGGGAATCTACAGATGGTGAAATGGTATTCTCTCCAGGAGATGATGCAATGGGCTTTTTATTCAGTTGATGTTGGATGATCTAAAGATTCAGATACTAACTTTTTAAAATATGTCTTACCCAGGCAAGCCTCGGTGCATAACCCCTACTTTTCTACAATTTAAATTATATTTGTGCATTAAGTTTTGAGGAGTTGAATGAAACCCACTTGCATATATATATATCTTTATCCTATGAGTCTTACTAGTATGACAGGATCATGTAGATTGCTATGCTATAGGACTCCGGTAAAAGTCAAGTGATTGTCTGTCACTCGCGAGATATAGGAAATATATTACTATAATATTATCACTTGGAATATATAAAATGGTGGAAAGGAAAAATGGTGACTGGGCACGGATATGGTTTGGGTATTGGTGGGTGTAAGAGGTGATGTCGTCGTGGACAAGGGCATAGCTTGGTTACACTGCTTTCCCTGTCCGTGTCGGTTAAGGACCGGTCGTTGCATAAGCCATCAAGGCAAGTCACAGATTTATTATCCTGAGCACATACTTGGGTATGGGCGCTTGGAAGACTTGTTGCTCTCTTGTCGTGGGTTATGGCTCTTTCTGGACCGACTGTCAGGGTTTTTTTTGGTGGAGGAGGTCCTTGCACCGCACTAATTTCAGGACTCAGGGGCGGGGGCTTAGAGTCCCAGTTTGGACGGGGACCTAGGACCCTAGGATAGGAGGGTGATGGGTTGGTCCTGCTTGTGCCTTGGGTACAAGCGGGGCATGTGTTTTCAGGGTGCCCAGCTAGGGGCATTGATTCGTGAATCGCGGGGCGATCCGGTATGGCTTGTTTCGTGCTTAGCACCATAGTAAGAACTGCAAGATGAAAGATGAAAAAAAGGAAATCTGATTGCTTACCACCTGCTTGAAAGTAGTACATGTGCTTACATAGAATGGTTGGTTAATAAACTAATGCGGCTATTAATAAAAATTGAAAATAAGGACGCACTTTTAGTAATGCTCCTATAGATGCAATAAACCCACAAGCCAGATAGCCTTGCATATCCTTGGAGTCTTTTCTTTCCTCGTGTCGGGTAAATCTTGCTGAGTACAATTGAGTACTCAGGGTTTTATTCCCCCCTGTTGCAGGTAACAGGTGGAGGCTAGAGCTGACCATTGTGTGTGGATTCCTCCTGGTGGGCTTAGAGAGGATTTCCTTTACACCGCGATCCTAGTTTTTATTTATAACTCTCACTAAATGTTTTCTAAACAAAAGTTTTATAATCTGTTGTCATAGTTTATATATCAATGTTACATTATGTCATGACTAGATATTTATTTCCGCTGTAATTCTGATCACATGTTTATATTTCGCTGTTCAATTAAATTGTTCATAACTCTGATAATATGTTTACATTTTTCTATTATAATAATAAATATTGTACTCTAATGTTGTATTAAAAGTGATGTAAGAAATGGTTAAGAATGTTGTAAGCTTTATTCTCTCATTTGTGATCCTGATGGAAAAATGTGGATTTTTGGGTTCTCCCCTAGGGTGTGCCCGACGGAACCGAGTAATTTAGTGTTCTCCCTCGAGTGCTTAGTGTCTAATGGAAGATGAGCGCTCCTGGGAGGCATTAGATTAGGCGGTTCTGCCACACCTTGCCTGCGTCCATAGCCATCCCATCAAAGCCTCCTCTCTCCAATAGTAGCAAAGCTCTCCTCCTCTCTAGTCCCCATGGCCAACAAAGTGATCGTCCCCTACGATTTTGATCTAAACAAGAAGCCTAACGCTCTTGCGCTGAGCATCATTCCTCCAGAAGTTACCCCCATTCGCTCAAGCCAGTCTTACTTCACTCAAGCCATCCATCGTCCAGTGATCGCTTCGCTGCCGCCACGTCTACTTCTTGAAGGCAAGCCACGCCAATAAGAGCCTTGTCTAGACGTCCAAAAGCTGATCAAGGTGACAAAGGAGATCAACCTCCTTCCTCTGAAGGAACACGAGGTGCTAATTGGAGTCAAGACCAACAAATTTGGAGATGTTACATGTGCGAAATATAAGTCGGTCACCCCGCGAACAACCATTGATGGAGTCTAGGCTATGCCAGATTAGATCAAGGTTGTTCCTCCCAAGGAGAAGAAGAGGAAGGCGCCATCAACTCATCCAGAAAATGATGAGAAGCATCCACGGATGACCATTGCCCTTTTGGAGAAGAAGATTGAAGATCTCTGCGGTGTTATCTATACCTTAGAATAGAGGATCAACGAATAACATGTTTATCGCAAGAGCCTGCAACAAGATTTAAACGCTTTGAATCACTTTGTTGCTAAGATGAGGAAGTAAGAATTAGGTATTTAATAATAAGGCACGAGTGGTTTGGTCAAGTGTTTAAATATAGTATGTTTAGGTTACTCGCTTAGCTCAGATTATTAGAGTGATTGAAGTTTGTGTTTAGGTTGGTTTGTGTAATAAAGTGCCTTATGATATTAATGGAGTCTTATTATTATTATCTGCTCTCTATTTCTTTTGGATATGTGTTTTGTCTCCACATGTTGTGCATAAAGGCATACAGGAAAACAAGTGTGGGGGAAGCATACCACGACAATAGAATGGAATTTGATCGTGAGAATCATGAAATTCAGAAAGCAATGGACCAAAAACCACAATCACCAAAGTTGGACTGAAATTGGCCTGAGAGTGGGCCGCTCATCTGCCTACATGGGCCAGCCATCCCACCATAGCACCGCCTCACCCCGAGCTTCGTCCACGGTCAGTTTTGCAGCCCATATGTTCTATTTTCGAATGTTATGCTTTCTGTTTCGAACCGAATTGAAAATCTTTTGATTAAACAACTTTAAAACATAAGGAAAGATTATTTCAGTCATGACTAAAGGATAGACTCACATAATACTTTTCCTAGAAGTCTTGCTACTGTTGGGAACTTATTATTAGGGACCCCATGTCACTTAAGTTGTTGTGGAATGAGATATAGTAGAATAATTAGAACTTGATTCTTGATGTCTTGTTATTGGAGAATTTTATTTCAAAAAGGAAAATGAATAGCTACACCTCTCCTTTGTGGTAAGAAATGTCCTACCAAAGCCAAACATAATATGATAGACTAGGAAAACCTTCTACATATACTACTTGTCATTGTATTGAGTTTGATCAAACCTTGTGACCCTTGTTAAGAAACTTATCATGCTCTCAAGATCAAGATCACGTACACTCCATATATCTGCTGCTCCTACACTAGGGTATGCAACAACATGTTTTCCATCCACCCAAAAATGTTCTACTCCTACACTAGGAATAGACACAAAAATAAGTTTGTTAGGATAAATGCTCTAAGTTCTTGTAAATGTCTCTCTTGAAAAGTTTCAACTGCATGAAAAAGAGGCATGGGTTATGCAAAAGTTATTCATAAAATAAATAAAAGAAAAAGTATTGAAAAAATGGACAAGTGTCTGAGATATGTAAAACAATGGGTACTCATGCCCGCCTGAAAAAAAGAGATGAATAAGATAGCCTATGTTTCCTTGCAAAAGTTTTCCAAGTTTCAAACAAGAGAGATATGTTTCAAGGAGCATAGTAGAATTAGGTTAGCCACCATATACATATTCACACACATGCACATCTTGATCTAAGAGTATGATATTTTTCTCCTTGGATCCTTGTTTTGACTTTACAATATATGCAATGCAAGTATGTTCTCACATTCATCCCTACCTGAGCTCCACATAAGCTTTTAGAAGTAGGCAAAAAGAAGGCAAAGTCATCATTGGCTTGGTGAGGATAAAAAAAATACCACATATATAGAGTGATTTGAGAGTACTACAAAAGGAGAAGGAAAGCTATGTTTTGTTTTCAAAAATCTTAAAATGTTTCTTCAATTGACTTGACTGAAGGAAGATGGTGATCTGTTTCAAGTTGTTCCATTCTTGAACTGCCCAAAGTTTCATGGTAGACACTTTGAATCCTACAGAGCATGTATGACTAGGAATAGTTTTATGTTGATGTCTTGTCCTAAAGTTTTGTCTTGAGTAATCCATCCTTTTATCGAGGACGAGTAAAAGCCTAAGTGTGTGGGAGTTTGTTGATGGTAATTAACATTCATCATAAACCATTAATATAACTTGCATAAATGGCTAAAATGGATCACCACTATAGACTTAGGGGTTTAAACTAACAAATTCCATGAGTTTTGGTGAATCTATGTTTCCAGCAGGATTTAATCAGAAAACCACCAAGGAGGACCTATTCATTAAAGGAAATTACATAATTCCATCGCGTAAACAGCGAGGGAAGACTCTAGAAGACTCCAAGAGGTTCTCCACTAAAGCACAGCCCGTGCCCCTGACATGTGGGGCCGACCAGCCCTACCTACGGGCTGGCTGGCTTGTGGGCCCCACATATCAGCCCCTCCTCGCTACGTCGGTTCTCCACCGCCTTAAGGCTTGCATCTCCACCGTTTATTCAAGTCGGTTTGATCTGAGGGCTCAGGATTTACGCTTCAGCCTATATATACCTGCATGCACCCCCCGTCTAGGGCATCCATGCATTTGATCCTAAGAGCCTGAGGGCTAGAAACCCTAATCCATATTTCCACTAGGATCAGAGCTAGCAATCAAGAGAAGATTAGTACTCAATAGGATCTAGTCTTGTATTAGAGATTGAGAGATAGAGTGAGAGGGAAGAGTTTTAGAGGAGTTTTAGCCTATCGATGCTATCTCTATGGCTTGTACCCTGGTGAAATCAAGTTCTTCTTGAGCTTGCTTCTGAGATTTCTCTGGTAATCGACTTCTAATTCAAGTAAGAATCTTGTTCATATTGTTCTTTAGGTTTGCAACTCTCTTTTGAGTACTTTAATCCTTGTAGCTTTTGGGTTAAAGTAATATTTGTAGTGTAAGCATGGTTCTTAGACTCGGTTACTCATGGATGTACCCTATTTTTTGGATCGGTGGTAGCTCATGAGGGTGACTCTTATAGCCTCGTTGAATCCTTTGTAGTCCACCTCCTGTTAGTAGGCCTAGCATGACCTTGTTACTATAGGGAGCATACTCTGCCTATGTTTTCTCTAGTAATATCCCTAGAATTGAACAATAGAAGACAAAGCTTACCGAAGTTAGAACTAGAAGACCTTAGCGGTCTCCTCTACGCTCCTATTATCTAACCTTGATTGTGAAGTTGGGTTAAGTTAGATTTGGTTATTCTCACACATGTTTCCTCGAGTTCGATATAAAACTAGGTACTCCTGGTGAAGTGCTACATCGATATAATATTCGTGCGCTTGTGGATTATTCTGTGTGCATTAATTTATGCCAACAGTGAACTACTAAACTCGGGATTGGACTTTGAAATTTGGAGGAAGGAAGCAAGTATGCAGTTGTGTTTGAGGCAGAGAGCAGCCAGGGGGTGGCCATTTATAGACGGCGTAGCAGTAGGCCGGCCAGCCCAGTGGTGCAGCCGGCCAGCCCCCCATGAGGCCCACTCATGTTGATCTTCCACTAGCTAATGCTTTGCTTCGAGGCTAAGCGAGCTCAGTGCTCCTTTAGGTGTAGAAGCACCAAATTCGACGGTGGAGAGTGCTTGAGGTGATGTAGGTGGGTCCCAGGTGTCTGCGGGTCCGTATGCCTGTATTTCTACCATATGCACATGTATATATATATATAGTATGCAGAAAAATGTTTTATGATGCAAAGAAATATTACTAGATGCATGTATGATATTTTTATGCCACCACGGTAAATCTTTCCTACAGGTTTTTACACATCATAAAAAATTATTCACATGGGGCTTAAATGTTTTATAATGCAGTGATGAAATTTTTATTTTTATTTTCTAATGCAAGTGTTTAAAAGTAAGAATGCCAAAGTAAAAGTAAGTTTATGCACGGTAAAAAGTAAATATGGATAACTACCAATTTTACCTCCTAACGAGGGTTCGGAATTTTGAGTCCACTGAACTGGACTTCTCCAATCATGTTTATTCCTTGGGTGTATCACTTCAGTCCTAGAGATGGAGACCTTGATGGTTGTATTTGCTTCTCTTGCCACTCTAATTTAGAGCATTGTTCCGGTCTTGGCTTAAAGGCGAATCGCTCTTCCTTTCCATTGATGTGGAATCAGATTTCTCTAGCTTTGACATCAATATGTGCATTTGTAGTGCTCAAGAAGGGTCTCCCAATGAGGGGTGTCTTCATGTCTTCCTGCATGTCAAGTACTACAAAATCTACTGGCTAGGGTAGCAAACTGATTGGTCGGCTAGTTGTAGGCACATCAATGTTGGCGTGAGTATTGAATAGTTGAGCTTGTCAAAGACCGTCTTGGGCATGACACTGACGCTTGCACCAAGGTCACATAGTGCATGCTCAAAATTCTGGTTTTCGATCGAACAATCAATAGTGGGGCATCCTGGATCCTTCTTCTTTATAGGCGATGTGCTCAGGATGGCCATACTACACTCCATCGTTAACTTAATTACTTCAGTGGTGGGCAGTGGTCTCTTGTTGTTTAGAATGTCTCTGGGATACTTCGCATAGGTAGGTACCAGTATGGCATCTACCAGAGGGATAATGATATATAACTTTTGAATTACCTCTACAAACTTACCAAACTGCTCATCCACTTTGGCTTTTTGATTTCTACTAGGAAACGGTAGGAGGTTGGTGTCATGATAATCTTGCATCATCTCCTATGCTTGTGGTCCAAATTCTTTGACTTCTTCTTTTTCTTCCTCTTGTTGTACTACTGCCGGTGTCTTACCTGTCCTTATTGGATATGGAGGATCACGGGTAGACTTTCCTCCTCTTGTGGTTATAGCATTGAACTTTTCAAGGTTAGTGGCAAAAGGCAGAGCAGCAGCCAACTGAACTAATTGTAATTCTATCTTTTTATTATAGCTAAGTTGGTCTTTTATTACAGAAGAAAAACTCTTCATTTTAGTATTTATGTTTTATAAAACCTTTTCATTAGAATCAAGCTTCTTAGAAATATTTTCATTAATCTTAGCCTGTTTTAAGATCAAATCTCTTAAGGATGGTTGTTAAGGATTAGAAGAATTACCTAGGTACTTACCTTGGTAATTTGATCATTGTTGTTGTTGCCCCCATCCTTGTCTTTGTTGTTGTGGACCAGGATTGACAATGTTTGCATCCTCTTGCAATACAGGGAAATCAATCCCCAAATATTCTCCACATATGTTTTGGGTATTATAAGCATATTGAATGGTCAGATGATCTTTCTTATTATTGGCTCGCTATTCAAGCCAATTCAACAGTACGTCCATCTTAGTTGAAAATGCACACACCTCTTTTGTACTTCTTTGCTCTTATTGCATGTTTGAATATTGCCTTGAGACCAGCCTTGATTAGAGGCTATCTTTTCCATGAGAGCTTTAGCTTTTCCAAGAGTGAGTGACACGAATGCTCCTCCAGCAGTTGCATCAAGTTGTTCATGAGCTTTCTGAGTTAATCCATGATAAAAACCTTGCATGAGCAACCAATCTTCCATCCCATGATGAGGACAGTCTAAAATGTATTCTTTAAAGCATTCCCATGCCTCTGGAATGGTTTCTCCTTTTTGTTGCTGGAAGTTGGAAATTTTTCCTCTTAAGGCATTGGTTTTGCCTATAGGGAAAAACTTTGCTAGAAAGGCCTTCGAACATCTTACCTAAAAGGATCAAGATGCCCAAGAGGGGGGCTGAATTGGGCTAATTAAAAAAAATTGCAATAATTAAGCCCTACACTTAGCCCATTTCACCCCTTGTGTCTAGAATGTGTTTCTATTGTTCTGCTATACAAAAGTTTTGCACCCTAGGTTCCAATCCTACTCTAGCATGGCAACTCTAGGAATATAAAGACATGAAATGAATTGCTCAAATGTAAATGCTCAAAATAAAGACAGGGAATGGAACACGGCGATGTTTTCCTGAGGTATCAGAGAGTCGCCACTCCCCACTAGTCCTTTTGGAGCACCCATGCAAGGGTGTAGCTCCCCCTTGATACATGCAAGGATCAAGTGCTCTCTTTGGGCTGATTCTTTGACACTCCATCAAGGTGAATCGCCCATAACCGCTCACAACATGACTTGGGTCATCCACAAGCTCTGCCGAATGATCACCAAGCTCCCAACCACCACCGAGCCATCTAGGTGATGGCGATCACCAAGAGTAACAAGCACAAACTCTCACTTGACCAACACAAGCCTAATGAGAAAGGTGGATGCACACTTGCTACTCCCTATGCACTAGTGAGGTCCTTAATCTTGGATTATTGACTCTCAATCACCACACTAGGCTCTTGCTCTCCCTTGCACTCCAAAGGCGTTTCATAGCTGAACAATTAGGCAAGAGACCTCCCATGACTGAGTGGGATAAGTATTTATACCCCCTCATTCAAAACATAACGGTTGGAGGCCAACTCAGCAACTTTCGGGGTGTCCGAACATGCCGGTCAGGGTGACCGGATGCTCCGATCAGTAGTACATGTCACTGTGTCAGAGAGAGCCATTAGCTCTGATCGGACTCTGACCTGCATCCGGTCATCACCCACCGAACTCATCCGGTCAACAAAATCCCCTATGGATGCTCTTTGATGTTGATCGGGCGCAGGCCCCCAAGCGTCCGATCATCACCCTCCGAATGTGTCTGGTCAGCAAAATGCCCCTATGGATGCTCTCTGATGTTGATCGGATGTAGGCACCCAAGCATCCGGTCATGTATGGTTTAGCATTCGGTTAGTACATGACTATAGCTACTGATCAAATGAACTGACCGGACTCTTCACGCTGCGTCCGGTCACAATCAAACCAGCGTTCGGTCAGTCATTTGACCTTCCATTCACTTCTAATTTGAAATCCTTTGAGAATGAAGTTAACCTCTATCGATCTTAGGGCTATTCCTGAGCTACCTATTGCTAAGTTTGACATGTGTGCACCACACCTAATCCATTAGACTCACCTAGGTCAAGCTACTAGTCCATACCCCCCTTAATAGTATGGCCAAAGGAAAAACAAAGTCCTAAACTACTCTAACTGTCTCTCTAACATCAAACAACACTTAGAACTAGTCTGTCCTTAACCTTGTCATCCATCCTTTGAAACCCAAAATGATTTCCATCGATAGGGGCATGACAACCATGATTGCCCAATCAATTTCCATTACCATGACCTAACTCAAATTGCCTCTACAAAACACACGTTAGTCATAGTAATCTTGTGTCATCATTAATCACTGAAACCCAACAAGGGGCCTAGATGCTTTTAATCTCCCCCTTTTTGGCGATTGATGACAACACAACCTCGAGTATGTAATAGAGATGAGTGAGGTTTTCAACATGCTTGGTTCATACAAGCATTTGACAATAAGAACAAAGGAGTTAGGCATGCTTGTATGACCCAAGCCAACATGGTGTACTCAAAAAATATGAATTAAGCATGAGTACATGAAGTAAAGCTCATTTGAAACGAAGCAAAACGCGGAAGCACAGCAAAGGAGCATAACCAAGTGACATGTATATATATATATCAATGTAGAGAGCACACATGTCACATAAGTCTCACCATCACATGTATATAATACAATGCATGAAAGTAAACGTGAATGCACAAAGTATCACACACAAAAGACCAAAAGAAACGAATCGAGACCATCTCACACGCTCCCCCTAGATCTAACATACTCGCTCCCTCTCCCCCTTTGGCGACAAGCACCAAAACCTAACGGTCGGACGGTGGGACAGAAGTAGTCGAGATGGGCGCTGAGGTGCGATGAGAGATCTAGAACTGAGCTGCATCACCCTCTGACCCTAAGCTCTGAGCGGTCTGACCCTCTGTTGCTGGAAATGAAGGTGAAGCAGTCTGGGTCTGCTCAATAACTGTCACGGCCTGTGACTCTAGAGGTGTCACTATAGGAAGTGGAACCACATCTGCTGTTGTCGCTGTCGCTGAAGCCTCAAGTGTAGGAGTGACTATCTAAGGTGGCTCGAATGATGCAACAGATGACAGAATCATCTCAGTGGTCCCAGTAACTAGAGCAACTATGGTAGGGACAGGGACTCAGAACACTAGAGGTGTAGGCTGCCTTGTAAGCTCACTGAAGGTAGTGCTGAGACTCCTAGAGACTAGGGTGTCCGTCACTAACGCCGAAGAAGTTAGAGTCAAAGTGAAGCCCGTAATAATAGGAGAAAAGTGTAGAGCCTGAGCTATCCCTAGGGAAGAAAACCACTGAGACACCTACTCTGTAGGTGAGGCAAACTGAGGAGCTAGCTGTCTCTGACTCAAAAGCCCACTAGGCTATACAGTTGGAGTCACTAGAGTGGTGGTGGTAGGCTAGCCTATCTGAAGTGTAGACTACTGAGGAGCAACCCCAATAGTAGTGAATACATGCTGCATGAAGGCGAGTAATTGCTGCTGAATTATAAGCTGCTACTGCTACATGTCCTGCTGCTGTCACTGAAACTCATCCTATCATGACTGAATCTGAGCAAGTGCAGCTGTGGTCTCTTGTGCCTAGCGTGCCTGGTCCTGTCTCATCTACTCAAGTATAGCTAGAAGTGATGGGTCAGTCTGCGGTGGCTATGGTAGAGCAGAGCTAGAACCACTGGCCTCTTTGTCGTGTGGTTGAGGAGCCATCTGCAGAATCAGCTAATAGTCATCATCTAAGCTATTAGTAGGGCCGTTCTCGACCACATCTTCCTGCTAGGCATCTAGCTGCTCCTCCTCTATCTCTGCAATGCCCCTGATGATCTCATCCTACTGAGCTACTGTCTCTGGTACCTCTAGGCGATGGCTCGGCTGGTGAGGTGTCCTCGTATGACTATGACGTAGCATCTGGCTCATGTCATACTATGGAAACTTAGTGGTAGCACCTGCCTACTCTGCCATTATCTCTGGAGACTTGTGTGGAACTACCTTTTGGAGTAGGAAAGTGATCCAATGAGCATAAGGCAGCTGATGGTGACCTCTGAAGCCCTCTGCTAGTGTGTCCTCCATCATTGAAAGCATCACATCCCAAATATCAAAGACAGTCTGAGACACCCGGTAATGCACTAGCCATAGCTGAATTCGAGTCATGCCCTTGCGGTAGCCCATCCTCAGGAGCAGAGTCCTTCTCATAATAGCTGTTTACACCAAAATTTGGTAAGCTTATCCTAGAAAGGAAGAGATTGGCCAATGATGTCAAAAACAAGAAAATCTCTTAATTAGTCGATATTTGGGAGCTGGCCAGGAAATATTATTCAATTTTGGAGAAGCCCGATGTCCAAGATCTCCTCATGTGAAATAACGAAAAAGTCAAAAGGATAGAGGAAAGTGCATGTGTCATGACTTGAGAGAATTATTAGAGATATTCTCACGCACGGCTGATTATTATATTCGGCCAAGTTTGAAAGATTTGCTAATATATGGAATATTTGAGAAAATTGGTGATGACATATAGCATCTTGAAGTCAGCCTGACAGAGATATCACGTAAAGTAAAAAAAGAAATATCATTGGCAAGATGATGTGTTTGGAAAGCTCTAGATGCATCACGTATGTGCAACAAAGGAAAGGGAATACTATTCTATTTAGGATATGGATTCTAGATGCACATCGACAATGCAAGAAGCAAGGACTTGTATCATATACGTGTATATACATGGCCGATTAGATGTTGTGTCCATATACGGTTCAGCAAGGTGGCATGTCTACGTACTGAATCTGTGCCGATTGAGCTGAATGGGATAAGGACACAAATAGGAGCTTCATCAGCGAGGACTCTGCATGAGGGAAATTAGAGTCTATATATTTTAATATTTCCTTTCATTTAGATATTATTGTTAGGTAAGTTATGTACGTAGCTCATCAGGATCATTACTGTAGAGTATAAATATGTACCCCCTGCTCCTTGTAAAGGACATCCAATCAATCAAACACAATTTACCTTTTTTTGGCTCCAGCCAACCCTTAGGAGTAGGAGTAGAGTAGATCTCGGTGAGTTCTTTAGCAAGCAGGGCTGCATCGGTCCGCCCGACATCCGGTTTGTCTATAAGTACCGTCATGGTTTATACTTTAGTTTGTACGGCTGCATCGATCCGGTCGACCACCACTGCGAACCTTAGTGTAAGCTAGTTATCGACTCTTGTGATGAGGACATCACTCCTTCAGATGTATCCGCTGATCCTCCAACCATCATGCAAGGTCCAATGACCCGAGCTCAAATGCGTCAACTCAATTTAGAGGTGAGTTCGTTCTTAAGCGTTCCTTTTCATACTTTTGAGAATAGACTACTACCTAATGATGTTATCTTGCTTAGGAACATTGGAGAGGGTCATGAGGGACTTAGAGGAAGAGGTGGAGGCAATGATGACCAGCAAGGACGTCCAACAGAAACCAAAGGCCCGATCCAACATGATTTCGAGTCTGCCTCGGCCTCCAGGACCAGTCTGCCTAAAACTGGTCACCCAGGACGCATCCGGACTCCGTTTTTGATGATCCACATATGGTTGGAAAGCTAATTTGATAAGGAAGCCAATGCAAGTAGTCTCATGTCAAAAGCTCTTCAGAATCCACGGGAATTGTCGAAACAAGCCAGCATCCAGAATCTATCTAGGTGCTGTGTCACCGTATTTGGTCCAATGGGCCATGTATCGTCTTTGAGCCCGTTAGGGGGTGCGTCTAGGGTAGGCGACGACCCTAAGACCATTATAATTATATGCCACTACCGTCATTAGGTTTTGGGGTTTTTCTTAGATTAATCTGTCAAGAACAGTTTCGCCGTTCATCGGTTTGTGAGACCCTAACTTCGTGAGATTAATCATTCATCTGCAATTTGGTTGTTTTCTTTCTTGTTCTTGCTTGTGTTCTTCATTGCGCAGGCAGGGATTAGCCTTCTTGGAGAGGTCAACCGGATCCGTGTCTCGGTTGATAACCAGAGGAGTTGTGGTGTTAAGATTGCAGGGTCCAATCTTTTTATCTAAAGCCGGATCGGTGTGTCATTCTCCGCCACAACGATAGATACCTCTACCTAACGGAAGATCGGGATCCCCGTCCCCATTAAGTGATATCAGAGCTAAGGTATACCATCAGGTTCACATTTATCCCCTAGTTTTGAGTGTTTCGCATTCATCCCATAGTCCAATGCCATACTCGTTTTTTTCCTGTCCTAGAACCTTCCGCGCCATAGCCTTTGCATATTTCAGTTTTAGAGTCCGTCGTGTTGAGTTTGTGTCCTGGTCGAGGTCTTGTTACTGGTTAGGTCGTGTTAGAGTCCAGTTCGTGTGTTTTTTTCCATCGTTTCCATCAAATCCTTGCTGCCGTGACCAATTTTGCGCTTATTGTTCCCGTTTTGTCCCCTAATTCAGAGTCAGTTCGTAAAACTGGTCTAGTTTTCGCATACGAACTCGGATTTTGATGTTCCAAATATCAAAATCGATCAGAATTTTTTTTGGATCCGTTCGTCTCCTACATTATTGGGGTCAGAAAATTTTATTTTGGCCAAAAACTGGTCACAAGATCCTCTTTTCGTGGTCACAAGCTTTTCGTCAATTTTGAGCACGTCTTCTGAATTTTCCACAGGCCACGCCTTTCACTTGTTTAAGCTCATATTTTCTGTGGTTACTTATTTTGTGCTCCTAAGTGAAAAAAAAATATCAAAAAAATAAAAAGGAAAAGTCAAAGTTTTCCAAAAAAACAACGACGACCCAAAAAAATAGAAAAAAGAGGGGCAAAAGAGGAACAATATCTAAAGGAGCACATAGAGAAGGCCAAAGTGAGGTGTGTTAGCATGTGCTGTCTGGTTCCTTGTTTGTGTTGCTCTTGCTATCCACCATACTTGTTTTTCACACACCTGGCACCTTGCTATCCACCATACTTGTTTGTCACACACTTGGCACTTAGAACATTTTAGACCAGCAACGAGAACAAGTACTTTGGACTATAATTCAGCATTACTTTCTGTTACTGACTTGTATGCCAAATATACATATTATTCTTTGTGTGCCTTCCAAGCTCCACAAACTCTTCAGATTGGCATACAAAAAGGCTCTTGCAATCTTGGTACCACTGCCTCACAGGTATCACGAACCAGCCACTGGTTGTACCGCCCACTGCTTGTGTTGGTAAGAACTTTGTAAGAGCTTGGTAAGACGCTTCCACTTGCTGTGAAAAGTGACACCACTGCAACCACGTGGTCATTTGGTAGGGATAACTTTCACCGTTTGTTCCTGTTTTTGTGTTTACAATGGCAGGAGGTGATCAGACTGGAGATAACAGTCCTAAGGATTTTAACGAGTGTGTCAGCCAAGAGCAACTGCAAGCTGCTATAGAGAATGCCCAAAAAAGGATGAATGAGGCCATCAGGAAGGCCATCACTAATGCACTCATTGAACTCAACATTCGCAACAACATGGAGAGATTGGACAAACGAATTTCCACGCTAACCGACAAGGTTACTGAGTTGGAAACCTTGGTGGCGGTCAACAACGATGTCTCCGGTAGCAACACCGATGGCCTCTTGCCACGGTGCATGATGCCACTAGGAACATAGATCGAGTAGCCTTCCGACAAGCAAGATTACGACGACGTCTTCGCCACAACACAACAGGTATGGGTGGTGTCCACCACCATCAAGGTAATAATCATCGTGTGCCCAATGATCCTTATGCTAAGATTAAGTTTACAATACCATCTTTTTTGGGTCATTATGATGCTGAGGGATATCTTGATTGGGAGATGACAGTAGAAAAAAAGTTTAGTGCCCACCTTGTGCCTGAGCATCACAGAGTTCGACAAGCTACTAGTGAGTTTAAGGACTTTGCCATTATTTGGTGGAATGGGCTAGCTGCACAGGATCCTTCTTATCATAGAGACTTGCGTAAGAAATTGATGCGTTTAGAACAAGGATAGAAATATGTACAAGATTACTATTGTGAGCTCCAAAAGGGATTGATGCATTGTAGTGTTGTGGAGGGGAACGAAGATTCCATTTGTCGTTTCTGTTCGGGTTTTAGGCGCGAGATTCAGGACATTGTTGATTATAAAGAATTTAACACTGTCAACCAGTTGTTTTAGTTCACTATGCTTGTAGAAAAGGAATTATAGGGGCATGAACAGCAGAGCAAGAGCAAGGTCAGCACCACATACACGCCACGCTCGGCACCATCTTTGGGGCTGACCAAGCCAACCACTTCTCGGGCACCTCCACCAGTGAGCAAGCGACCAGCAGCCTCTAGAGTTACCGCTACACCTAAGGCACCTCCCGCACGACCTTCAGATTTAGGTAAAAATTCTTTGCAGGTGCCTACCAAGAGTGCCTCATCCGTTGCATCGACGGGACGCACTTCGGGCATTCAGTGCCACCGCTGCCATGGCATTGGCCATGTGCAGAAGGACTGCCCAAGTCAGAGGATTGCCCAAGTCAGCAGGCATACATTGCTACAGAAGATGGTTACATCAGCACCTCTGACATTGAGAATGAAGAAGACCAAGATATAGATGAGGAGGACGGTGAAGTCCTTGGTGATGAGGCCACGGTGGCCTATAGGAGCATCATTGTACAGCGGGTGCTTAGCTCACAAGTACAGCAACCTGAGAAGCTACAACGCCATAACTTGTTCCAGATTTTCTTCGTCATCAGCAACCGTCGAGCACGTGTCATTATTGATGGAGGTAGCTGCAATAATTTGGTGAGTTCTGATTTGGTCAAGAAGCTTGGCTTGACCACACACCCGCACCCACGTCCATACCATATTCAGTGGCTAAATGATTCTGGAAAAGCAAAGGTAACACAAACTTGCAGAGTATCATTTTCCATTGGTTCTTATGCTGATTCTGTTGATTGTGATGTGGTACCTATGCAAGCATGTTCACTCTTATTGGGTCATCCTTGGGAACATGACAATGATGCTACACACCATGGTAGAAGTAATAAATACACTTTTGTGCATAAAGGAAAGAAAATTACTTTGGTACCTTTGACCCCTGCTCAAATTGTACAAGCTGATAGAGAACGCGCTGCTAGTTTAAATGATGTTCAATCTGAAAATCAGCAAGTTGCTAATTCTATTCTCCCGCCTAAAAAGGATAAGTCTACATCTATTTCTAAGGCCGAGGGGATTAAATTGAAGGGTGGTGTTATGCTTGCAACAAAATGTGACTTTGCTAAAATTTCTGATGATGATATTTGCTATGCTTTGGTATGCAAACGAGCTATATTTTCACTTGATGATATTGTTAGCTCGGTGCCTCCTACTGTCACTAACCTTTTGCAGGAGTACGAGGAAATTTTTCCAGCTGAGATTCCCCTAGGGCTGCCACCTATAAGAGGGATAGAGCATCAAATCGATTTGATTTCGGGAGCAACCTTGCCCTACCGTGCTGCCTATCGAACCAATCCTGAGGAGACTAAGGAAATTCAGCGGCAAGTCCAAGACCTTTTGGACCGCGGGTATGTATGTGAAAGCTTTAGTCCTTGTACCATTCCTGTACTTTTTGTTCCTAAGAAAGATGGAACTTGGTGTATGTGTGTTGATTGTAGAGCTATCAATAATATTACTATTCGGTATCATCATCCTATTCCTAGGCTAGACGACATGCTTGATGAGTTGTGTGGCTCTATAATTTTCACCAAGATTGATTTGCGAAGTGGCTACCACCAAATTAGAATGAAAGTTGGAGATGAATGGAAAATCGCGTTTAAAACCAAATTCGGGTTGTATGAATGGTTAGTAATGCCTTTTGGTTTGACAAATGCACCTAGCACTTTCATGCGCTTAATGAATGAGGTTTTAAGAGCTTTTATTGGTCGTTTTGTGGTAGTTTACTTTGATGATATATTGATTTATAGCAAGTCTTTTGTTGAACATTTGGATCACTTACGTGCTGTTTTTAATGCTTTACGTGATGCACGATTATTTGGTAACCATGAGAAGTGCATCTTTTGCACGGATCGAGTTTCTTTTCTTGGCTATGTTGTAACTCCACAGGGAATTGAGGTCGATGAGATGAAAATTGAAGCCATAAAGAGCTGGCCAGTTCCCCAAACCGTCACACAGGTGAGGAGTTTTCTTGGTCTTGCAGGATTCTACCGCCGCTTCATCAAATATTTTAGCACCATTGCTGCCCCGTTGCATGAGTTGACGAAGAAAGGGGTGGTGTTTCATTAGGGAAAGGCACATGAGGAGTCCTTTGACACTTTCAAGGACAAGCTCACACACGCACCATTGCTGCAACTTCCAAACTTTGGTAAGACTTTTGAGCTAGAATGTGATGCTAGTGGAGTTGGCATTGGGGGTGTTTTGATGCAAGAGGGTAAACCCATTGCTTACTTTAGTGAAAAATTGCATGGCCCAGTTCTGAATTATTCCACATATGATAAGGAATTGTATGCACTTGTCCGTTCTTTAGAGACGTGGCGTCATTATTTGTGGCCTAAAGAATTTGTTATTCATTCTGATCATGAATCGCTTAAATATCTTCGCTCTCAACATAATCTGAATCATAGGCATGCTAAATGGGTTGAATTTATTGAATCTTTTCCTTATATTATCAAACACAAGAAAGGGAAGGATAATGTGATTGTTGATGCTTTGTCTACACGATATACCTTGCTGTCCCAACTTGATTGTCGGATTTTTGGGCTTGAATCAATAAAAGAACAATATGCGCTTGATCCTAATTTTAAGGACATGTTGCTAAATTATAGAGAGGGACGTACAATGAACAAGTTTACGATCAATGATGGGTTTTTGTTTAGAGCTAACCGCCTATGCATTCCAGTTGGCTCCGTTCGTCTTTTGTTGTTGCAGGAGGCACATGGAGGCGGATTGATGAGACATTTTGGTGCCAAGAAGACGGAGGAGGTGCTGTCCACACATTTCTTTTGGCCAAGGATGAGGCGAGATGTAGAACGGTACGTGGCTCGGTGCGGCACATGTCAAAAAGCTAAGTCGCGGTTGAACCCACATGGTTTGTATATGCCTGTTCCTGTTCCTTCTACTCCTTGGGCTGATATATCTATGGATTTTGTGTTGGGTTTGCCAAGGACTAAGAGGGGGAGGGATAGTATTTTTATGGTGGTTGATCGTTTTTCTAAGATGGCACATTTTATTCCTTGTCATAAGAGCGACGATGCTGTTCATATTGCTGACCTTTTCTTTCAAGAAATCGTTTGTTTACATGGTAAGCCTTTTACTATTGTTTCAGATCGTGATGCAAAATTCTTGAGTCATTTTTGGTGCACTTTGCGGAATAAATTAGGGACCAAGCTGCTGTTTTCTATAACATGTCATCCCCAACCTGATGGGCAAACTGAGGTAGTGAATCGAACATTGTCCACCATGTTGAGAGCAATTTTGAAGCACAATTTGAAGATGTGGAAAGAGTGTTTGCCGTATGTGGAGTTTGCATATAACAGGGCAGAACATTCCACCACCAAGATAAGTCCTTTTCAGGTAGTGTATGGTTTTAACCCCGCGCTCCTATTGATCTTTTGCCTTTACCTACCACTGAGAGAACACATAGTGATACTAGAGAGCGTGTTGATTTCATTCGTAAGTTGCACGAAACAACTAAAGCAAATATTGAAAGAACGAATGAAAAGTATAGAATTGCTGGTAGTAAAGGTAGAAAAGAAATTAAACTTGAACCGGGTGATTTGGTTTGGTTACATTTGAGAAAAGATAGATTTCCTGAGCTGTGTAAGTCTAAATTAATGCCAAGAGCAGCACGCCATTATAAGATAATTGAGAAAATAAATGATAATGCCTACAAACTTGAGTTGTCACCCGAGTTTGGGGTTAGTCCCACCTTTAACATTGCAGATTTGAAGCCTTATTTGGGAGAAGAAGCTGAGCTTGAGTCGAGGATGATTCAGTTTCAAGAGGGGGGATGATGAGGACATCACTCTTTCGGATGTATCCGCTGATCCTCCAACCATCATGCAAGGTCCAATGACCCGAGCTCGAATGCGTCAACTCAATTTAGAGTGAGTTCGTTCTTAAGCGATCCTTTTCATACTTTTGAGAATAGACTACTACCTAATGATGTTACCTTTCTTAGGAACATTGGAGAGGGTCATGAGGGACTTAAAGGAACGGGTGGAGGCGATGATGACCAGCAAGGACGTCCAACAGAAACCAGAGGCCCAGTCCAACATGATTTCGAGTCTGCCTCGGCCTCTAGGACCAGTCTACCTTAAACTAGTCACCCAGGACGCATCCGGACTCTGTTTTCGACGATCCACATATGGTTGGAAAGATAATTTGATAAGTAAGCCAATGCAAGTGGTCTCATATCAAAAGCTCTTCGGAATCCACAGTAATTGTTAAAACAAGTCAGCATCCAGAATCTATCTAGGTGCCGCATCACCGTATTTGGTCCAATGGGCCATGTATCGTCTTTGAGCCCGTTAGGGGGGCGTGTCTAGGGTAGACGATGACCCTAAGACCTTTATAATCATATGCCACCACCATCATTAGGTCTTGGGGTTTTGCTTAGATTAATCTATCAAGAACAGTTTCGCCGTTCATCGGTTTGTGAGACCCCAACTTCGTGAGATTAATCATTCATCTGCAATTTGGTTTTCTTTCTTATTCTTGCTTGTGTTCTTCGTTGCGCAGGCAGGGATTAGCCTTCTTGGTGAGGTCAACAGGATCCGTGTCTCTGTTGATAACCAGAGGAGTTGTGGTGCTAAGATTGCAGGGTTCAATCTTTCGATCTGAAGCCGGATCGGTGTGTCATTCTCCGCCACAACGATAGATACCTCTACCTGATGGAAGATCAGGATCACTGTCCCCATTATATTGTCTAGTTCAAGTATGGCTGCATCGATCCAGTCGACCTCCACTGCTAGAACTAGATTAAGGTCAAGTTATCGACTCTATCTAAGGGTGGTGTCCTTCGAGTAGATTCATTAAGTTATCGATCTTGCTGATGTTTTCATTGTTATTAGTTTACAAAAACATCAATCCACTCGGTCAAGATCGAGCTAGATCGGCCTTATATCCTTTCAATCTGTCATTCGCTTTACTACAACACGATGTTTTTCTTACTCCGAGGGACGGGTTACGTTTCATCAGTCGTTCTATCTCGATCCTCATCATGCATAGTATGCGGTTAAGGCACGTATAATCTTAAAGAGGTTTGCTGGCTAGTTAAACATGGTCTACGGTTCACTATTATGGCTATGACGATCCGGTCGATCCCCACTGATAGCACTTTAGATCGGAGGATGCTAGGTAGTAGATCTGTTCCTAATTAGGCATAACTTTAACTGTTTGCTATGCCTGAATCGGCTAAATAGTCGATGGCCTATGCGTTAATGCCTATAGTGTGTTTACATGATTCTGTTGAACATGAATAGATCTGTTTAATTTTAAGGTTTGATTTATTGTCTTTATCATGGCTGCATCGATCCGGTCGAACCCCACTGTTAGAGATAGCAAGTTAGGTCTGATGAGTTCATAGGTTTGTCCGCGAGAAATAGTCAATTGTTCACACGCTGTAGTCCCTTTTCACCTGAATCGGCTATTTTAGCCGATTCACCTGAGCCTTCACGTATAGCATGTCTTTCGGAAAGCTTGTCGAAGTATAGATGGTTTTATGGATTCTTCAGTTTTAGTTTGTTATTATCATCATAGCTGTCATCGATCCAGTCGAACCTCACTATTGATGGTAACATATTAGATTCAGAGCGTTTGTAGATCCATTGGTATTAGACAGTCGATTTGTTTGCATGCTATATCTTTTCCTGATTAGATTCATCAGCTTCAATGCTTTACACTGGTAACATCTATCTAAGCTGATGATCTTATTTATATCTTCGAGTATTGTACCTGTCAATATGAAGTTAATTGCTACACATCAGCTTTACAGTCCGTAACAGCCGATTTCTGTGCGGATCGGCTATTCAGTCGCTCTTCCTGTATGGCTGCTCCCGAAGCGGCACATTTGAAACTGTCTGGGCACAGACCGGCACGTTCTACCTTAAATTACTGATAAACTTTCTCTGCAGGGTCAAATTGACTGGCACGTCTCGGGAGGAGTACGCAGGATCGATCATCCCTGCATTGAAGCCAGTCGGATCTCTAGCTCCATCGAGCAGACCCTTCTAGCTTACTGGTGTGCCTGGCACGATTCTCACATTTTCACGTCGACACACGTTTTGGCACGCTCGGTGGGACTCGAACCCACAATCGCCTGATTAGAAGCTAGATGAATTCATCGGCTACATGGAAGTCAAATCACAACAAGGCAAAATAAGAGCTGATGCATTGGATATGTCAGAGCCGACCTACTAGTATTGGTGTTCACAATGATCGTCGACAAATAGCTTATCCCGAGGCAATATCAGATCAAATCAAAGGATGCACACAGGAAGCTACCAGGAGTTGTCACGTGAGCAAATAACAAGAATATTTACATCAGCTCAAGTATTCGAAGGTATTTCCAATACCAAAAGGAGAAGAATCGGCTCTTTGAAGGTCAAGGCCTCACATACATGGTACAAGAAGCCTCGACCTGTGATAACCGATTTCAGGAAGCCCGCAAAGAAAAATATCAGAGGAAGATGCTGATAGTCATACTCATTGCGTCCAGGAAGCTGATTCTGGAAAAAAGGGACATCGACACTTAAATTAAAAATAAGGATATTTTACGGATGGATGGGTTTTTGCTTCGTTAATTAAGCATGTTCTATCGAGCTCGTTCGTGGTGAGGCCGTGATTGCCTGTTGAGAAAAGCAAACATTGACGTTTCGAATATCCTGCTAATCGGCCATATTAAAATATTTTATATTATGTGGCCGATTATTTGAGATATTGTAGTGTTGTCGGACAGGGTCCACATGCACAGGAGAAGTTCAGCAACGAATCGGGCCCCACGACCGATTACGTTTATTTCCTCGATTTCATATTGAAGATCTGAAGGCTTTGCATCGGACTGTAATTGCCTGGCTGCCGCAATTAATTCACGCATCGAGTTGTGGAGTCTGAATCAAAGCCAACTAAATTGGAAGGAAAGAATCCGGCTCGGTAAATGCTGCATGAAGGAAAGGAAGGAAGGATCACGTACAGGAAGAAATAGAGTCGGAGTGGATGCAAGCAAACAAAGTTGGAAGCGGTATGTGTCGGCGTCAAATTGTGAAGCATATCAAACATCAGATGGCAGATCGACAAAGAGCGCTATAGTGGAACCTCCTCGACTGTTCTGATTCTGATGCTACCTACAAGACGGAGATTCTGGGATCGACTATGCGCTTGTGATGTGGATTGTGGGGCCACCTTGATGAAGAATTTCGAAATCTTGAGACCGAGGGATATTGCCGGCCACGTGTGCATGCGCGTTGCCAATACCAAGAAGGCATTGAGCTAGAGCCGAGAACATGACTGGAGTCAGTAATTACGAGACTAATGTCAAAGTTATCGGTTCGAAAGGGATAAGTTTGGAAGAAGGACAGTTAATATGGTGCATGCGTGCCCACGTCCAATTTACATGGACAAGCTAGCTCGAGGACTTACTATATTTAAATAGTATATGCATGTCATGGATGATGCAAGTTAAATTTGGATGTATCTTAAGTCATCAACTTCTCTAGCAAGATCTCTACAGAATCCGATCGAGACAGAAACTGACTCTATTGACATAGGTCATACAAGCACAAAGGATTTTCCATCAGAGCCAGGTGTACCTGCGTGGTCCTCGTGTCTGCCAACCGCCGCCGATGACGTTGTTAGTCTGACCCAAAATACTCCGTCACCATATCCATTGGTTCGGATCCCTCCTGCTGCTGCTACCAAGCCGATCGTAACTGGTCATGGAATCCAGACAAGCATCATTGGAAATTGGTTAATGAAACGAGCCGCGATCGGATACATGAATTTGTTTATCAACGTCTAGTTTTCTCATTGGAAGAGATAGCAGCAGCAGATGCAAGCAAGCTTCGGCCAGTATATGATCTTTGCCACTTCAAATTCGTACAATGGATGATGCACACCAATAAACATATAGATGAGCTCATCGGCTGATGTTCTGTACAACTCATCGGCTGATTTTCTGTATAGCACATCGGCTCAGTTCTGTACAGCTCAGTTTTGTGTTTTTACATTCAGCAAAGAACAAGATGGCAGAAGAGGTTTCGGCAGCAACAAGCGAATAAGCATGGAGGCTGTACAGGCATTGAATTGTGAATTAAATCAACCATTGGCTTAGAAAACCAAGTGCATTACAGTCCTAGTAGTTACCTGATGGCTACGTGATGAAGGGGAAGCGCTCGTGCTCCCCCACCTCCATCAGCTGCTCCTTCATCGGCTTAGTTTTATATTTCCACATCCAGTAGGGAGCAAACAACAGAGTATCTGACGATCACGGAAGAGGAGGAAGATCGGTATGGTGGTAGTGCAGCCGGTTCTGCATTAGCGTTTTGCTGAGACCGCATTTTTTCCCAAATGCCCCACCGGTGTCCGTCACTCAGCTGCTCCTTGAATGGGCGCACGAGGCGTACTGGTCCATCCATCCATGAACAGCTTTGACATAGAGCACCTTCGCCTACAAGGCCGCGTCGAAGACTCCATCTACGAGGAAGTGGCCGATGTTCATGATTATAGGCTCTGGATAGCCGATTATAATTATAGACTCGGGGACAGCTTCTAATCGGCTAGCGCAGATGAACAGTCAGGATACTGAATCCAAACAAGTCATCAAAGATATTGACTCATGAATGTCGGTTGTGAGGTGTAAGGATTAATTTTGGAGCTATCAAGATAAAAAGAAGATAGTTGGTATGGAGCCGATGCAGCTTTCACATAAGTTTATCAAATGGAATCGGCTAAAAGAAATAGGATAGAAGTTTGTTGGCAAGGGCTGCTCAAAACCCGATGGAATCCTAGCCAGACTATACAAGCTGATGAAGTCTGCAGCCGATTGGCTAGACCATAAAACCGATCAAAACTGACACAGCCGGTTTCCGGATTGACGTAGGATAAAAGGCACAAGCTCATGGAGAAACACACGGCTTTGAAGAAAGAAAAGCCGATTACTACTTTTGTTGGTAACATGTGGCCAACAAATTACAGCCAAGAATATAAGTGGTTTGGCCTTGATGAACAGTAGCAAACATAGGAGTAAAGCTGATGATTTCAGAAGTATGAAGCGAAGATGATAGAAAGCAAAGATGATAGCCTTACTTCTATCATCGGCTGGAAACACTGTCATTTATCAGGACACTCCTCTAGTAAAGCACTCTTGGCCGAGAACCTCCATCGACTGTATTTTTCTCACAGGAGGCGTTGAACCTGAAGTAAACAAATGTTGAACTTTTTCATCGGCTCCTGGTTCATTGGCTCTTGTTCTTTCTGAATATGATGTATAGCCGATGAACGAGTAGAAAAAAGAAGAAATTGCTCGTGTTTTGGGTTCTCGAGAATTTGCCATTTGCTCCACCTGTGGCTACGGACAGCACCGCCCGATCAGGCGAAAAGTAGTAGCTGCATGGAGACGACATCAATTTGAGAAGGCTTGGCCAGGAGCTTATCAGGATTCTTCTTCACATCATAAGAGGCACTCATCAGTGCGGAGCGGAGGAGCGTACATACAAATATAAGGTATATGACTTTCTATGGTCAGCTCGCATGTTTTTATTCCTTGCTTTTCCTATCACTTGTGAGCAATTTATCACAGAGAAAGCATGTCGTCTAAGTAGTTGATGAATGAGATATGGTGTGATGAAGGGAACCTTGCTTCTTTTTGGAAAGTACTTGGGAAATTTTCTTACAAAAATTCAATATCAATAGCTTGTCTCCTCGATGATATTGAATTTCCAACCAGGGCTATATGTTATCATAAAAAAAACCTTCCAATAGGCTGCTTACTTTGTGTTGAGTTTTGTCAAGTCTTGTTGACCCTTATTAAGAGATTTATCATGCTCCCAAGATCAAGATCACGTACACGCTACATATGTGTGCTGCTTCTACACTGGAAGTATGTAAAAACATGCTTTTCATCCACCTCAAAATGTTCTACTCCTACACTAGGAGAAGACAAAAAAATATGTTTACTAGGTTTTATCAAAAATAAATGCTTTAAGCTCTTGATAATATTTCTCTCGAAAGTTGTTGTAAAAAGAGACATGGGTTATGAAAAAATATAAAAAGATAGACACAAAAGAGGTCCAAAGTAAAAAAGAAAAAAAAAGAAAAAAGAAAAAGAGATGAGAATAAAGATAACCCATGTTCTCGCAAAAATATTTCACAAGGAAAAATATATTTCAGAGAGCAAAATAGAATTAGGTTAGCCACTAAATATTCTAGGCACATGCACATTTTGATCTAAGAATATGACACTTCTCTCCTTGGATCCGGGATTTGACTTTACAATATATGCAAGGTAAGTGCGCTACATATTTTATCCCTACGTGAACTCCACATAAACTTTTTGGAAGTAGGATAAAGAGAGGCAAAACGACGCTTTGATAAGGAACTATGCACATTGAGCGATCTGAGAGAATCACTTGAGGAGCAAAGCTATGTTTTAGTTTAAAAATCTTTGAAAAACTCAAGTTTTCTGAGCAGGAGAAGTGAGGATGACTGGATTCTAATCCGTTCCATTCGTCAACCACCCAAGATGGCGTGATAGACACTTCAAAGTTCACATGTTTGGGTGAGGCTTGGAATAAGGTAATATTACTGCTAGTGAATTCTTCAGCTTCTTACCAGTGATTTGATAGCCGATTATAGTTATAAACTCGGAGACTAGCTCTTAATCGGCTAAAGCAGATGAATAGCCAACCCAAGTAAGTCATCAAAGCCAAGTATTGCAATCAGATGTCGCTGACTCGAGAAAGGAGATTATTGGATCAAAATAGTTCAAAGCATGAAAATTCATACTCCGAACTAGGGGGGCCTGTGTTTACACCAAAATTTGGTAAGCTTATCCTGGAAAGGAAGAGATCGGACGATGATGTCAAAAACAAGAAAATCTCTTAATTAGTCGATATTTAGGAGCCAGCCAGGAAATATTATTCAATTTTGGAGAAGCCCGACGTCCAAGATCTCCTCATGTGAAATAAGGAAAAAGTCAAAAGGATAGAGGAAAGTGCATGTGTCATGACTTGAGAGAATTATTAGAGATATTCTCATGCACGGCTGATTATTATATTTGGCTAAGTTTGAAAGATTTGCTAATATATGCAATATTTGAGAAAATCGGTGACGACGTATAGCATCTTGAAGTCGGCCTGACAGAGATATCATGTAAAGCAACAAAAGAAATATCATTGGCAGGATGATGTGTTTGGAAAGCTCTAGATGCATCACATATGTGCAACAAAGGAAAGGGAATATTATTCTATTCAGGATATGGCATCCATATGCACATCGACAATGCAAGAAGCAAGGACTTGTATCATATACATGTATATACATGGCCGATTAGATGTTGTGTCCATATACGGTTCGGCAAGGTGGCATGTCTACGTACTGAATCTGTGCCGGTTGAGGCGAATGGGATAAGGACACGAATAGGAGCTTCATCAGCGAGGACTCTGCATGAGGGAAATTAGAGTCTATGTATTTTAATATTTTCTTTCATTTAGATATTATTGTTAGGTAAGTTATGCACGTAGCTCATCAGGATCATTACTGCAAGGTATAAATATGTACCCCCTGCTCCTTGTAAAGGACATCCAATCAATCAAATACAATTTATCTTTCTTCGGCTCTGGCCAACCCTTAGGAGTAGGAGTAGAGTAGATCTCGACGAGTTCTTCAGCAAGCAGGGCTGCATCGGTCCGGCCGACCTCCGGTTTGTCTGTAAGTACCGTCATGGTTTATACTTTAGTTTGTACGGCTGCATCGATCCGGTCGACCTCCACTGCGAACCTTAGTGTAAGCTAGTTATCGACTCTTGTCTAGTTCAAGTACAGCTGCATCGATTCGGTTGACCTCGAACTAGATTAAGGTCAAGTTATCGGCTCTATCTAAGGGTGGCGTTCTTTGGGTAGATTCATTAAGTTACCGATCTTGCTGATGTTTTCATTGTTATTAGTTTACAGCAACATCAATCCGCTCGGTCAAGATCGAGTTAGATCAGCCTTATATCCTTTCATTCCGTCGTTTGCTTTACTACAACACGATATTTCTTACTCTGAGTGACAGGTTACGTTTCATCGGCCATTCTATCTCGATCCTGGTCGTGCATAGTACGTGGTTAAGGCACGTATAATCTTGAAGAGGTTTGCTGGCTAGTTAAACCTGGTCTACGGTTCACTATTATGGCTGTAACGATCCGGTCGATCCCCACTGATAGCACTTTAGATCAGAGGATGCTAGTTAGTAGATCTGTTCCTAATTAGGTGTGACTTTAACTATTTGCTATGCCTGCATCGGCTAAATAGTCGATCGCCTATGCGTTAATGCCTATAGTGTGTTTACATGATTCTGTTGAACATGAATAAATCTATTTACTTTTAAGGTTTGATTTATTGTCTTTATCATGGCTGCATCGATCTGGTCGAACCCCGCTATTAGAGATAACAGGTCAGGTCTGATGAGTCCATAGGTTTGTTCGCGGAAATAGTCGATTGTTCACACACTATAGTCCCTTTTCACCTGAATTAGCTATTTTAGCCGATTCACGTGAGGCTTCACGTATAGCATGTCTTTCGGAAAGCCTATCAAAGTATAGATGGTTTTATGGATTCTTCGGTTTTAGTTTGTTATTATTATCATAGCTGCCATCGATCCGGTCGAACCTCACTATTGATGGTAACTTATTAGATTCAGAGTGTTTGTAGATCCATTGGTATTAGACAGTCGATTTGTTTGCATGCTATATCTTTTTCTGATTAGATTCATCGGTCAGTAACAGCAGATTTCTGTGTGGATCGGCTATTCAGTCGCTCTTCCCGTATGGCTGCTCCCGAAGTGGCACACTTGGAACTATCTGGGCATAGACCGGAATGTTCCACCTTAAATTACCAATAAACTTTCTCTCCTTGTCAATTACAGGGTCAAATTGACTGGCACGTCTTGGGAGGAGTACACAGGATCGATCATCCCTGCGTTGAAGCCAGGTGGATCTCCAGCTCCATCGAGCAGACCCTTCTAGCTTGCTCATATGCCCGGCACGATTGACACATTTTCACACCGACAATAGCATCAAGGAGCCGAGCTGTAGGTGTAAGGTCACGTGGTGTCTTGCTCGACCCCTCATCAAATGGCTCTGTGAAGCACGGTCTGACAAGATCTGTAGGTGGCACAAGTCCATCGTGAGGGTGTCTCAGAGGCTCTATCTGTCCATAGCATACCTCGTGAAGGCGAATAAGTGACTCTGGAATCCTCAGTATCCCTCTGACCCTCGAGCTCTGGAGCCTGTAGTCATAGCCTCTGAAAGCAAAGTGAATAAACCTATGCCTCGGGTCAATCCATAGAGGAGTAGAACTCACAAACCCATGATGGAACATAGCGACTAGTCCGTCCAAGATCTATCAAGCATGGTAGATAAGTGAGGTGAGGACGGATCTGCTTGCCTGCTGCTGCAACTAGAGACTCTAAGGAGTAGACCCACTGAGATCTAAAGGCAACACCGCTGTTGAGATAAGCATGATAGAAATCCTCCTGCAGCATAATGTAGAAGTGCTCTAACGCATGCTCATCCCGCCTCGATGAAAAACAATCCTCAAACTATACGAACTATAGCTATTGCACCTATCTGGTTGTGTCTGCCCTCAGGTTAAGGTGTACCACCAGAGGTAGACCCTGTGGTCTAGGAGGTGGACGAGAGCCCGTCCTCTGTGTCTGAGGCCTCAGTGACACCTGAGTGCATGTGTGATTGGAGCATTGAAGCTATGGCTGTGCTGCTTGCTTTGTCTCCTCAACCTGCTCTCCCTGTTGAGCATCCTCTGTCTGCTCTATCGACTATGTCTGTTGTTTAGTCGCCCCCTGAGTCTGACTCTCCTCTGCACAAGAGACCTCTGGAGCATCCTCTAAAGAGACACGCCATCCTCCAATCATGACAGTCTCGAGGGGACTACTAACACTAGCCTCAATCCTCTCGATGGCGGCCCTCTGAGCTGGTGACAACTGATCGCCTAGGCAAATGCCACTGCCAGATTCACCTCTCTCAGTATGCTCTACGGCGGCTGCCACTGCTGCTGCCCTCTCTGCCTCAACATTATCGAACTTGCGCTTCTTCTTTGTAGTATTTTTTGCCTTTTCTTTTTGCTAAGTAGTCAGGCGAGGCGGAGGCCCTAGATCCTCATCGCTGGGACCACCCCCAGCATTCTTGCAACGTGCCATCACTGCAGCTGACAAGAAGCACTAACACTCAAGAGGCTTGGCCTCTGTTCTGTGCTCGCAAGCTTGGCCCTAGGTTCAACTGCCACTGGCAGCTGCTAAGTAACCTTAAACGAACCGTCTCGCAGCATGGATAGAAATGATGGAATACATATAAGCATCACATTATATACTAGAGATGAGCAAGATCCTAATCAAAAGCAAGCAGTGAGGTACGAATAGAATGAATTTGACCTACTACCTTAGAATAAGAGGAATCCCTGTGAAAAGGTAAGTCACTGGAGGAATGGTAGCCAGCTAAGAGAATCACAGGTGCACGAGCACGGGAGCTTCAAATGCTCTCTCTATTTGTGGAGGAACACAATGGATGCTCAAAAGATAATCAGAAAGAACCGACAAAGCAACACACGTGCATATGCAATGCAATACAAGAAAGTAAATCTAGTTGCTTGTCAAGTTTGATCCAAGGTTAAGCTTTTTCACACAATTTTTGGTGGTTATCTTAACCATGTTAGACAAGAGCTAAGTGCATTACTAAAAATTAAACATGTTTTATATTACCATGCAATGCAAGGGACAACACAAGCTCATTTTTTTATTGAAGTTACTAAGGTCAAGCACATTGAGTTCACTCCTCAACCGACAAAACGTAGCCTCATCCAGTAGTTTAGTGAAGATATCCGCCAATTGATCCTCGGTCGTTACACCTTCTAGTGATATATCATTTTTAGCAACATGATCTCTAAGAAAATGATGGCGAATATCTATGTGCTTGGTACGAGAGTGTTGAACTGGGTATTAGCAAGCTTTACCGTGCTCTCATTGTCACACAAGAGAGGTACCTTCTCTAGAACTTCACCATAGTCTAGAAGAGTTTGCTTCATGTAAAGAATTTGTGCACAACAGGCACCTGTGGCAATGTACTCTGCCTCGGCGGTGGACAATGCCACACTATTTTGCTTCTTGGAGGTCCAAGACACTAGTGATCTACCTAGCAAATGGCACCCTTCGGATGTGCTTTTTCTATCAATTTTGCAACCGGCATAATCCGAATCGGAATAGCCAACTAGTTGGAATCTAGCTCCTTTGGGATACCAAAGACCAATGCTTGGTGTGTGCTTAAGATACCTAAGGATTCTTTTAACGGAAACCATGTGAGCCACCGTTGGATTAGCTTGAAATCTAGCACACATACACACACTAAACATGATGCCAGGCCTAGATGCCGTCAAATATAATAAACTACCAATCATAGAGCGGTAGAGAGTTTGATCAACCGATTTACCTCCTTCATCTAGGTCGAGATGACCATTAGATGGCATTGGTGTCTTGATTGGCTTACATTCATCCATTTTGAACCTCTTGAGAAGGTCCTGTCCTTGGTATATTTTTCTTGAGAGATGAAAATCCCCTCTCATTTGCTTGACTTGAAAACCAAGAAAGAATGTAAGCTCTCCAATCATAGACATCTCGAACTCCTTTGACATCAATTCACCAAACTCTTTGTAATAGTCTTCATTTGATGAGCCAAATATGATATCATCAACATATACTTGACAAATGAAGATCTCTCCATCAAGCTTCTTGGTGAATAGTGTGGTATCGACCTTCCCAATGGTGAAGCCCTTCTCGATGAGGAAATCCCGAAGGCGCTCATACCAAGCTCTTGGGGCTTGCTTAAGCCCTGTCGACAGAATCTTGTCGACAGTCCTCTGAGGGGTATCCCACAAAGGTAGATTGATCGGCAGAGATGCGTGTAATCAAGAACAAGAAGGCAACAGAGACACATGAGTTAGATAGGTTCAGGCCATCAGTATGACATAATACCCTACTCCTGTGGTCTGTTGGATTGTATTGTCTATCGTATGATATTGCATGAGTTTGTAGGGGGTCCCTGCCCGCCTTATATAGTCCGAGGGGCAGGGTTACAAGTCGGTTAGATCTAGGAGATAACCAGAAAGTAATAACAGATTACAAGAATCATAGGATCATATGTATCCTAACAGATCTCGTAGTATCTTCAGGATATCTTCCTGGTGTCTTGCGGGAGGCACCGAGCAGCATCGTGCCCCGCAAGGCTTCGTCTTGTGGGCTAGGCCACCCCTGGGGGCACAACTCATGTGGTCTATTGTGGGTATCTGGGGTCATACCCCCCACAGCTAGTCCTCGAGTGCCTTGTATCCATTGTGCAACGCCATCTTGAGCTCGTCCGAGTAGGTGCGAACAAAGCCGAGCAGTCAAACTCATGGTCCGACCACCGTGATGAGTTGTCGAGCAGTTGTGAGTCGTCGCCGAGCAGCGTGAACCTTCGCCGAGCAGTGTGAACCATCGCCAAGCAGTGTAACCCAAGTATGGCTTGCCATAAGGGTGTAAGGAGCTCAAGTTCAGAATAAAAAATTTCCTCATAGTGGACCAAGTGTCCCCACTTAGAGTCTGACCACGAGAAAGGGAGATAGTCTTCTTCAGCTTCAAGAGGCGCGAAGTCTTCTAGATTAAATTAAACACACTCACCGCAAGGTGAAGTGTGCCCACTTAGTCCCCAAGCCAGACAGTAGGTGACGTAGTGCGGTGAGGGTCCAAGTCATATTGCTGACGTAGTCCCTGAGCCACAAGTGGAAATTTTGGAGAAAACAAATCATGGAGAAAAAAATCGGAGTAGTGGTTGTACAGTAGTAATTACTGAGCCGTAACAGATGGCGGAGAAGTCAGTGAATATTCTGTGAGCAGTAAGAACTTGTGGTGATAAAAGGGCGATATGGGCTGCAGCTATGCAAAAGCCCAGGTAACGGCCCACCACGCTTGTTGCGAGAATTCGGAGAGGCGCAAATCATGGAGCGGTTTCCCAAAAACCCTCGAATGCAAAAGGTGGGGAAGTGCTTGATAATTGCGCCACCACACCCCACACTCCCACCTTTGCCACTTTGCCATTTCATCTTCCTCCTCAGCCCTCGTGCTTCCAGATTCATAGCCGCACGCGCTTCCGCCGCTAATCCCAAACCAGATCTAAGAAATGGCGGCGAAGAAGGGAGCTGGTAACCCAAAGAAGGCGAGCGCCAAAGTCAGACGTGACGAAGAGTGGGTGCCGTCATGCAAAGGGGAGGCGGAGCTCAACATGCTAGTGGAGGCGGGTGTTCTTCCTGATCGCGTCACCCCTAGATGGTGGCCGACCAGCGGTGAGCCCTACCAAATGCCTCATACTAACGAAGCTGTAGTATTTGAGGATTACTTCTAGCGCGGGTTAGGATTTCCTGTTCAGCCTTTCTTGAGGGATCTATTGGAGTTCTAGAGAGTCAGTCTGTGCAACTTCCACCCAAACACCATCTTGCACATTTTGATTTTCATTCATTTCTGTGAGCTGTATCTCGGGATTCTTCCCCACTTCAACCTCTTTCGTCACCTATTCTGGATGAAGAAGAAGGGCAGAGGTGGTTCCAAGGTGGTCGGCGGCATGTATCTTCAACTATGCGATGGAATGGCGGGCGAGTACCTCACTATGCCGCTGAACACCTTGCTGAAGGGGTGGAACGCCAGGTGGTTCTACATGAAGCAGAGCCATCTTGCCATCCGCTGCGACGCTGACTACATCCCGGAGAGCCAGAAAAGCTGGTCAGAGAGGCCAAGCAGTGCTGATATGGAGCAAGTGAGGGAGCTTCTCGGCCTAATAAAGGGCATGAAGACCAATGGTGGACTGGTAGCGGCGAGCTTCATAGTGTGCCACGTCCAGCCCTGCAAGGAGAGGGCCCACGCGGGCTATGACTTCAAGGGCGACACCGACAGCACCCGGGAGAGGATAGAGATACTGTTGAGGGACGACATGCTAGAGCGGGTTGCAGAGCTATTTGCTCTGTTCACCTCATTCAGCGTGTCAGGGTAGATGAGGCCCTTTAACTGCACGAACCCGCCTCCTTAGGTAAACATCACAACTGTGTGTTCCTAATCCATTTTCATTCTGTGCCATAGCCAAGCAGTGTGCTAATTCACTTGTGGAAAGATCCATTCGTAGGACCGAGCGGTGTACTTCTTGGTCATGCCGAGGGGTGATTGGCCATAGGCAGTAGACGCCCGGCCACTAGCTCAGCCTAAAGAGGGAGCCGTCAGTGCCTCATCGGAGTTTGGAGGCTCGGACGCTGGTCGGACAGAGACTCCTCCCCCAGTGTTAGAGAAAGTTTGGGGGAAGAGGGCAGCGGTAGATGAGTCAGCCTGGAAGAAGAGGAAGACGGTTGGTGCCACCCCCACAAACTAGGCGGCATCTCGCTTGGTAGTGATCGGACCACTCGAACGCAGAGTGCGGCGATGTCCGAGTGGTCGGACCACGATGGGGCTCCAGTAGCTCCTCATTTGAGCACTGAAGCGCCTTCACATAGCATGCGCATGGAGGAGCGATCGAAGGGACAGGAGGGAGTCCTCGAGCAGCAGGCGAAGGGAGTCCCCGAGCAGCAGGCGAGGGGAGTCCCGGAGCAGCAGGCGGAGAAGAGGCTAGTGGCAGAGACCACGAGACCTCCACCCTAGGGCGCGGGAGTTGACCCCAAGGCCAGTCCTAGTGGCTCAGGTAGGCAATGCCGGTTCAGAAAAGTTTACCGGCAGGCCGACACATAAGTATCCTTGCCTTTTTGTTATTTTGCTGTCGTATCCTTGTCTCTTTCGTCGATTGATGAGCTAATTTGATGCAGAGCAAGGCATACAGAGGGATTGAATCCATCCGCCCAGACCAGCGAGTGGCCGAGGGCTAGCCCCGACACGGAGGTGACGCCTACAGATGCCACCCCGGAGTCCTCGGGTGCTCGGTAGCCTACGGAGGAGTCAAGCGCCCCTGCTGGTGGACTTGGGGGCGGCGAACGGTTGGCGGACGCTGGAGTTGCCGACGCCACGCTAGAGTCTACAGTGGATGAGCCGGTGTTGCTTAAGGAGCAGATGGTGCTCCCTCAGGTGTTGGAGGGCATGGTTGGACATGCTGTCCGACCACCGAGCCCCCTGGTGGTGCCGCCAACTACGGAGGAGGAGGAGGAGGTGGAAGAGATCGAACGTGAGGAATTACGACCCCAAGCTGTCCGAATCCTCCGCAAGCGAGGCGACAAGGTGGTGGTCGTTAAGGAGGAGGAGACCACCAGGGAGCTCAAGAGGCTAGAGTCCACCCTGTTGACAGCGATGAAGTAGATCAAGGTTAGTGTTGCGTCATCAATGTTCATCTTTAACATTGGAGATTGGAGTTCGTCATAGTTTTGGTGCTTTTGCATGGGATAGCTCGGACTGCCGAGCAACGACGCCAACTGATCAAGAGGATGGAGCCCCTCACCAATGAAAACGTAAAGCTAAAGGAGGCGATGAAGCTCATGGAGAAAAACATCCAGAGGGCCCAGCGCGAGCGGGACCTTGCCGAGTCTCAAGCGCGGGATTTGGAATACCAGAAAGGGGCTCTGTCCGAGTAGTTGGCGACCGCGTCTGAGCAGTTGCAGGGCAAGTCTGAGTAGCTGGCCACTGTCTCTAAGCGGCTGCCAAGTGTCTCTGAGTAGCTAGAGTGGAAGTTCGAGCAGCTCTGAAACGTCTCTGAGCAGAGAAAAGGTATGGCGTATCTACGATTTTGCTTTGCATTGTTGAACAGTCATATTGTTGCTGATGACTATTGTGCTTGTAGAACGAGATGCGGAGCTCGACCAGCTATGCCAAAATGTTGGGCAACTCTAGGAGGAGAAGAAAGCAACTGGGTGAGCGGAGAAGCTGGCCGAGGAGCTGAAAGGTGAGTACTTCATGGTCGGAGTTACTGCTGTAGTAATTTCTTTGCTTGACGAACCCTTGTGATGCCTGTTGAGCACCGTTAGAGGACCAAGGCATAGTTCAATGTGCTGGAGTAGGAGGCTAGAACCCTGAGGGGCAAGCTCGATGCCATAGTTGCCGAAGTCAAGCCGGTGCTCGACTGCATCGACCTAGAGGTGGCACCTCAGCCCGACGGCAGGCCACCGCGTCCAAACACCTTCATCGAAAAGTGCAAGGCAGAGTGGGAGAACTTCAAAAGCTTCAACCGCGATGCCACCATCACCACCGTTACACATGCCCTAGCGGTGGTCCAGTCCCACTACCCAGCCATTGACCTTCAAGCGATAGGGGCCGAATTTGCTAGAGGGACGGAGACGACGGAGCATCAGCAGCTAGAAGATGAGGTGGACGACGCGGCGAAGAAACTGGACGGCGACGTCGACCTGTTCGGCAAGATGGATGGCGATGGTGAAGCCCGATGATCTGCTCGGAGAACATGCTGTAATAACTGAATAGGGTAGTTAAAATGCGCAAGGGCGCAGACAAACATTTATATATACATATAAATGTTGTAAAGTGACATGTGCATGTTTTATGTAGTTTGCTAGTATTGCGGTGAAAAAATCATTGTAGTGTTCACCCTAATGCAATTATACATGGTATAAGTAGAGTCCGAGTAGTTAGTTCATTACTAAAATCTTGGCCTTGGCTAGCCCATAGTCCATAACGTTGAGCGCAGAGCCCGTGAACGTGTAGGAGCAACAGGCGTGACCAAAGAACCACAGCCGACCACCCATAACGCAGAGCGCGGAGCCCGTAGCACGTGTAGGGAGAGATCAAAGACTGGGTCTTCTCCATAGAGAACAGAGCGGAACATGTGTTGCTCGACGATTGGTGAAATAATTTGGAGATATACATAGTATAAGTGGCATCCGAGCAATTAGTTCTTTTACTGAGCTCTTGGCCTTGGCTAGCCCACAGTCCATAACATCGAGCGCGGAGTCTGTGCATGTGTAGGAGGAACAGGCGTGACCAAGGAACCATAGGTGACCACCCATAACGTAGAGCGTGGAGCCCGTAGCACGTGTACGGAGAGATCGGAGACTGGATCTTCTCCATAGAGCATAGAACAGAACATGTGCTGCTCAGTGGTCGGTGAAATATCTTGAAGATATGGAGAAACGTGGTGGAGCATTTATAGAGATCTCATATTGGAGTTATGGAGAAACGTGGTGGAGCGTTTATGGCGATCACATATTGGAGATATGGAGAAACATGGCGGAGCATTTATGGAGATCTCGTACTGGATTTATGGAGAAACATGGTGGAGCGTTTATGGTGGTCACATATTGGAGATATGGAGAAACGTGGCGGAGCGTTTATGGAGATCTCGTATTGGAGTTTATTAAGGAGTAGCTTAAAGCCGATGACCGTAAATGGAGATTTAACCATAATGGAGAAATAATGGAGACAAGTTATGGCGACCAAAGCTTTATTCATCATGGAGTGGAAAATACATATTTGGACCGTTTCAAGGATAAAAATATATAAGGCGCTCGATGTGCCATGAATTGGGGATATCGATTCCGTCCAAATCACATAGCCAATAGGACCCTGGTCGGGTAACCTCTTTTACCACGTAAGGCCCTTTCCTAGGGGGAGGAGAGCTTGTGCATCCCTTCGGTTTTTTGTTTTCTGCGGAGAACGAGGTCGCCGACAGCAAATGAACGACCTTTGATGTTGCGGTTGTAGTATCTTCGCATGCCTTCTAGGTATTTGGCTGTGTGAATACAAGTCATCAGGCATTCTTCCTCAGCCCTGTTGATGTCCTCTATCCGAACAGCTACGGCTTGCTCTTCATCATAATTTTCCACCCTAGGTGCTCGGAAGGCAATGTGCACTGGTAGTATGGTTTCTGAGCCATAGACCAAGAAATATGGAGACACACTGGTGCTGCGACTAGCTTGAGTGCGCAGTCCCCAGACCATAGCTGGTAGCTCTTTGAGCCATATTCCCGGATGCTTTTCCTCTTTCTAATATGGCCTCTTCTTGAGGGCATCGATAATCATGCCGTTCGCCCATTTGACCTGGCCATTGGCTCTAGGATGGGCAACAGAGATGTATTTGACAAAGATGCATCGGTCTTCGTAGAAGTCCCAAAAATGATGACCAGTAAATGTAGTTCTGAGGTTGGTGATAATGCTGTTTGGGAGACCGAATCTGTGGATGATATCTTAGAATAGCTCGACTGCCTTCTTTGTAGTAGTTGAAACAAGCAGTTTGTACTCGATCCACTTGGAGAACTTGTCAATGGTGATGTACACATACCGAAAAACCACCTGGCGCTGGCCTAAAAGGCCTGATCATGTCCAGTCCCCAGCAAGCAAAAGGCCACGAAGCTGGGATGGTCTACAGTTCTTGTGCCAGCACATGGATTTGCTTGGCAAAAAATTGACATCCTTCACAATGTCGGACGAGGTCTTTTGCATCAGAGATGGCCGTGTTCCAGTAAAAACCAGCTCGGAAAGCTTTACCGACTAGGTTTCTTGAGGTCGCGTGGTTGCCGTAGGAACTAGAGTGAATTTCGAGAAGTAGTTTCACTCCCTCTTATTGGGTGATGCATTTCTGTAGTATCCCTTCCTTGGCACTTTCCTCATCATGTTCCCGTCCACCAGCACATAATGCTTGCTTCGACGGATTAGGCATTCGGTTTCAGTCTTGTCGGCGGGCACTTTCTGGACGGTTGCATCAAGGACTAGGGGGAAACACCCTATGTATGGGATGTCCGCCCACTGGTCGGCCCTGTTGAAGGTGATGGGGACCTCAAAAAAGGGGCAATAGCTAGGGTTGGCAACGGCATCTTCTGCATTGACGGCGAGCACCCGGTGGACGGTGAGCTTCCGCTCTCTTCTACTTTCGACGGAGGCGAGGCCCCCGAAGATGGCGACGACCACCTTGTCATGATTCTAGAAGGCATTGTTGTTGCCCCCAGGTGGTCAATGGCCTCCGGCTCCGTCGTTGTTTTCATCATCTAGCTTTTTAGCCTAGAACACCTTAGCCAAGCCGAGGCAATCCTTCATCTTATGCTTGGCGTTCTTGTGGAGAGGGCACAAACCATCAAGCATCTTCTTGTATTGCTCATCATAGTTGCGCTTGGCGCGAGGTTCATCAATAGAGGCGATGATATGGTCTAGTTGGCGGTGGCGATATTGACCAGACTTGGATCCTTCTGGCCGATCACGGCCACTATCCCGATGGTGACTACGGTCATCATAGCGGCGGTCGCTGTGGCGCCGATCTTTGGGGTGATCGTCGCTACGGCGAGTTGGGCAATGAGTACCTGCATCCTTGTTGAAGCGCACTTTGGCTTTTTGGCGTCGGCATACTGGTTGGTGGTCGTAATCATCTCACCAATCCCCGTGGGTGGCTTGCGGTGAACTTGGAGCGAAGATCGCGATGATGGAGTCCTCAAACGAAGGCGGTGATCACCTCAGCTTCCATTATGTTAGGAATAGAGTTCCTCATCTTGGAAAAGCGTCTGATGTAGCTATGGAGGAGCCTGGATGGCTTTTGGTAGATGCGGTTCAAATCATGCTTGGTGCTCGGCCGAGTACACGTAGACATGTAGTTGTCGGTGAAGACCTTCTTTAGCTCTTCCTAGGATCTGATGGAGTCCGGGGCAAGGCTTGTGAACCAGTTCATCGCGGTTGGTGTGAGAATGATGGGAAGATAGTTCTCCATGACACTAGTATCTCCTCTAGCGGCGCACATAGTAGTGGCATAAGCCTGTAGCCACTATGTGGGGTTCATCCATCCCTTGTAGGGCTCGCCCCCAGTGATTTTGAAACCACGGGGCCACAAGAGTGTTCGGAGTGCCCTCATGAATGCTGGGCGCCCTTCGGGATTGTCGGCGCCGTGGTCTGCAGCGTTGCCGGTGTTGAGCGGCTCGAGAGTTGAGTCCGGGTTACCAAACTCTTGCTCGTACTCTTAACAGTGGCGTACTTCTTCTTCATGGTGACCAAAGTGGCGCTCGTCGATATGTCGTCGTGGGTCTCGGAGATTGTTGAGGTGGACTCGGACATCCTGGTCGACCTCCTGGTCGTGTTGGCGAGGGTGTTCGATGCGGTTGCCCCTAGCTCCCCCTAGAGAGGTTGCCTGTTGTCACGGTGCTGGTCGGTGAAATGGCTTGGGCGGCGATCAGATCTTGGCATGGCTGATTGGCGAATTGAGCTTGTGGAGTAGGAAGGTCTCTGATCCTAGCGGATCTCATTGACCTGACAGTGCACCGCTTTAAGCATGGCGACAACCTTGGCAACCTCTAGTGTCTGCGGGAGCTGGGTGAGCTCATTGGTGGCCATGGCCAAGTTGGCGCTTGGGGTCTTGTAGATTTCATGGCCGTCAACATGGACAAACTTGTCATCGAGGTTGCATTGGAGTTGGTGTGGCCTTCCTTGTGAGTCAAGCTGAGCCTCGGCCATCGCAAGGGCAACCTCGTTTACTTGGCGCTACGCACAGTTGACATTCCTATTGATGTGGGCGGTGCGGTCCTCCTCGGTTTCCCCTTCCCACGGGGGGCTATCGATGCTGACATTGAAGATTGTGCCTCCACGGAAAGGAGGGAAAGGAAGTTGTTCGGCGGTGGTTTCAGCGATAGTCTTCGTAGAGCCCTAGGACTCAGAGTCTGGATTCTCTTCCAAGATGGTTTGGAGGGATGCTCCGGGGCATCCACCGATGTGTAGCATGTTGACAGCCGGCGGGAGCTGGTCGGTGATCTGGTCGGCGAGAGGATGGACATCTCCAACCTGGTCAGTGAATTTGCCCCGTAGGGCCTCTTGATAAGTGGCGGTGACGTTGGTGAGCCCGAAGGGTAGGGCCGTAACCCCTAGAATTTCCTGAGCAGCCTTTGATAGATCTAGACCGTAGGGTGGTCAGTGCTGAACCAGGGTGGTCAGAGCTGATTCCGTGATGGAGAGGCAATCGGCGAGCTTCTGACCAACCTGATCGATGGATGCGATCAGATCATCGTTGTTGATTTGCCTCCTCTGATAGTGGGGGAGCGGGCGGTGGATTGTTGATGAAGATGACCTTGGAGGTAGTTCCAAGATCTGATCTACAGTCACAGGTGTTGGGGTGATCGGCGTAGAATCAATCTACATTGGCTCGATGAGCTCTCCAACTCCATCAGCGTTGATGATCCATGAGATTGATCTGACCATGAAGATCTGGCCGGGCTATGGGAGGGACGAAGAGCCTACAGAACGTACCATATTGTTCGATATAGAAATAGCACGCACACCTCTACCTAGCGCACCAACTGTCAACAGAATATCATCGGCAGTCCTTCGAGGGGTATCCCACGAAGGTAGATTGATTGACAGAGATTCGTGTAATTAAGAACAAGAAGGCAATAGAGACACATGAGTTAGACAGGTTCAGGCTGTCAGTATGACATAATACCCTACTCCTAGGGTCTGTTGGATTGTATTGGCTATCGTATGATATTGCGTGAGTTTGGAGGGGGTCCTTGCCCACCTTATATAGTTCGGGGGGCGGTGTTACAAGTTGGTTAGATCTAGGAGATAACTGGAAAGTAATAACAGATTACAAGAATCATGGGATCATACATATCCTAACAGATCTCGTAGTATTTTCAGGATATCTTGCTGGTGTCTTACGGGAGGCGCCGAGCAGCGTTGTGCCCCACAAGGCTTCATCTTGTGGGCTGGGCCGCCCCTGGGGGCGTAGCCCATGTGGTCTGTCGTGGGTATCCAGGGTGGTACCCCCCCCCACAAGCCCATACAACGCCTTGGACAACCTATAGACATGATTAGGATATCTAGGTTCTTCAAACCTGGGAGGTTGATTAACATAAACTAGTTCATTTATGAAACCATTTAAAAATGCACTTTTAACATCCATTTGATATAATTTCATTTCATGATGGGATGCGTATGCAAGAAGGATACAAATGGCTTCAAGTCTTGCAACCAATGCAAAGGTCTCTCTAAAATCCAATCCTTCAACTTGGGAGAACCCCTTTGCAACTAGCCTTACCTTGTTGCTCACAACAATGCCTTGATCATCATGTTTGTTGCGGAACACCCACTTTGTTCCAATAACTCTTGCATCTTGTGGTCGCTCTTCAAGTGTCCAAACTTTATTTCGGGTGAAGTTGTTCAACTCTTCATGCATGGCATTTATCCAATCCGGATCTTGAAGAGCTTCTTCTATATTTTTAGGCTCAATGCAAGAAACAAATGAGTGATGTTCAATAAATGAAGCAAGTTTTTGAGAGAGAGTCATTACACCCTTTGAAGGACTCCCTATGATGAGATCTTGTGGATGTGCTTGTAGTAGGGGTGAATTTCTTCTATCAACCACTTGAGGGGGAGGTTGTGGAGCATCAACATCTTGAGCTTGTGCCACCATTTGATCATGGGAGACATGAGTATCTTCATTTTCTACTCTCCCATCTTTATCATCATCTTGTGGCACATTTGATGATGAGGGTGGATCAATCACTTGTACATCATCTTCATCATCTTTGGGCTTGATGTCTCCAACTAGAATGTTCTTCATGGCCTCCCTCAATGGTTCATCACCTACATCCTCAAGATTCTTATGTGCTGCTTGGGAGCTGTTAGATTCATCAAATTCCACATCATATGTTTCTTCAACCAAGGCGGTGACATGATTAAATACTTGATATGCTTTGGACTTTGATGAGTAACCAACAAGAAAACCAATATCACAACGTCTTTGGAACTTCCCTAGGTGTTGCCGCTTCTTGTAGATGTAGCATTTACAACCAAACACCTAGAAGAATGATACATCTGGCTTCTTCCCATTGAGCAACTCATAAGGGGTCTTGCTAAGAAACTTTTGAAGAAATAGGCGATTGGATGCATAACATACGGTGTTGATAGCTTTCGCCCATAGAGCTTTGGGTGTATTGTAATCATCAAGCAATATTCTTGCAAGGGTAATAAGTGTCTGGTTCTTTCTCTGTACTACACCATTTTGTTGAGGAGTGTATGTTGTGGAGGCCTCATGCTTGATCCCTACTTCATCATACTATACTTTAATGTTTGTGTTGTCAAATTCTTTTTCATTGTCACTTCTTATCTTCTCCATTGTCACTTCTTATCTTCTTTAGCTTCACTTCAAATTCATTTTGTGCTCTCTTGGCAAACTTCTTGAAACATGTGGCCACTTCGGCCTTGTCATGAAGGAAGAACACCCAAGTATATCTAGAGTAGTCATCAACTATCACAAGACAATAGAGATTGCCTCCCAAACTCTTTTAAGTTGTTAGTCCAAATAGATCCAGGTGAAGAAGCTCTAGCACTCTTGTTGTTGACATGTAAGCTTTTGTTGGATGAGTGTTTGCAACTTGCTAGCCGGCTTGACATGCACTACAAAGCTTGTCCTTCTGAAATTTCACATCGTTCAAACCTTTCACCAATTCATTCTTTATCCCAACATGTGCAAGTCTTCTATGCCATAGCCACCCAAGTGATGTTTTGGTGAATAAGCATGTCTTCAAGTTTGCATCTTTGGAGGTGAAATCCACTAGATATACGTTGTTGTATCTAAAACCCTTGAATATAACTTGATCATCATCTTTCTTTGACACAATCACTTCCTTCTCGGTAAACAAACATTGAAAGCCAAGATGACACAATTGACCAACGGATAGCAAGTTGAAACTCAATGAAGCAACATATAACACATTTGATATTGAATGATCATTTGATATTGCAACTTTGCCCAATCCTTGAACTTTGCCCGTTGAATTATCACCAAACGTAATTCTTTCTTGACCATCTACTTCTTCATCTAGTGAGGTGAACATACGAAGATCACCGATCATATGTTGAGTGCAACCACTATCAATAATCCAATGACTTCCACCGGTCTTGTAGTTCACCTACACATAAGAGATCAAGCTTGTTGTTGAGGGACCCAAACTTGATGGGACCCCTTGACTTTCTCAACTAGTGACTTTGTAAACCAAATTTGCTTAGGCCTATTCTTGTTGGGTGGACCTAAGAACATGACTTTCATCTTTCCACTAGAATCCTTTCTAAGCATGTAGTGAGCATTGAAGGCAAAGGGTCTAGCATGCTTGGGCAAGGGTTGTGGTGGTGGAGTTTGACACTCATAAGCAAAGTGACCTTCTTGAACACACTCAAAGCATCTCTTTGGCTTAGGCTTTGACTTGTATTGTTGTTGATGTTGAGCTTGAGCTTTCTTCTCTTGATTTGCCAAGTACCCAATACTGCTTCTATCCATCTTCATCACGGTGTTCATGAGTAGCTCACTTTGGAGATATTGGCCTCTTGTGAACTTGCTCAAACCGGTCTTAAGATGCTCTTTCTGCAACTTGAGCTTCTTGTTTTCTTCCCTAAGTTCATCATGCTCTTTCTCCCTCTTGAGTCTCTTGTTCTCTTCTTTAAGCATCTCATTCTCAAGAGCCATATCATAATCTTTGTCTATCACAATTATGTTGGTGGTTGATAGCTTTTCAAGATCTTTCTTGAGCTTTTCATTCTCATTCTTGAGCTTGGCATAATCATCATAGTTGTTGAACTCAACCACTTTCTTGCCTTTGCTACTAGAACCTTGCTCAATGCTCTCAACAATCAAGTCATCACATGATGTAGCTATATCAATCTTAACAACATTGTTAGTAGCATCATGTGGCTCATTGGATAATAACTCATGAGAAAGAACAAGATTGTCATGATTAATCTTGAGATTAGTGTACTCTTCTTTTAGCAAATTGTAACTAGTGGTTAGCTAATTATGTATCCCCTCAAGTTTATCATGTTTTTCTCTAAGATCCTTTTTAGAGGTTTTGAGCTCCTTGAGTTTGGATGACACAATTTTATTTTCTTCTCTAAGCTCAACACTAGCTTTTTGGCTATGTCATATTTTGCTAAGAGTGAGTCCTTCTCAAGTTCTAGCTTTTCATTTTTAGCTCTTGTCTTTCTAATGATTTTAGTGTATTAGTTTAGCAACTTGACAAGATCATCATAAGAAGGTGATTCAAATTCTTCATCACTATCACTACCACTTTCATCATTGCTAGCATTATCATCACCACTACAATCATCATCATTTTGTACCTTTTGTTCACCCTTGGCCATAAGGCATAGGTGTGTAGAGGATGATGGCGGTGGTGTCAGTGAAAATAGTGAAGAATCAATCACAAGAGCGGCCACCTTCTCCTTATCATTCTCACTTTCATCATCGGATGAGCCATTTGATGATTCAATGTCCGTGAGCCAATCACCAACAATGTATGCCTTCCCATTCTTCTTCTTGTCAAATTCCTTCTTCTTGACATCCTTCTTGAATGGCTTGTTCTTCTTCTTCTCATCATCATCTTCATCACTTGAGTCATCTTTCTTGCCCTTGTACTTCTTCTTGTACTTGTCTTTCTTGGGTTTGGGGCATTGATGAGCTAGATGACCAAGTTATCCATAATTATAGCAATCCATTTTGGAGATGGGCTTCCTTCTACTACTAGTGAAGAATTTCTTCTTCTTGCCATCAAACTTGACTCCATTCTTGTTTAGCTTCTTGAGCATCTTGGCGGTTCTTCTCACCATGAGAGCAAGACTTGCATCATCAATCTCATCATCACTTGAGCAATCATGATCAAATCTTGCTTTGCCCCTCTTCTCATGGCTAGCCTTGAATGCCAAATCTTTCTTCTTGGTGGAAGAAGAGCCATCTTGTGGTGTGATGTGCATGTACATCTCATGTGCATTGATCTTCCACAATATTTGAGTTGGTGTAGCGGTGGAAAGATCACCTTGATGAAGCACCGTCACAATATACCCATACTTGTCAATGGGGAGGACACTCAAGATCTTTCTCATAACATTGGATGGTTGCATTTGTGTGAGTCCAAGCCCATTGACTTCCTCTATAAGAACATTCAAGCGTAAATACATCTTGTCGGTGTTTTGAGTTACCACCAATGAGTAAATTTCTAATATTGCATGTCTGGCTCGAATGGTGTGCTATGAGGACACGAGGTTTATACTGGTTTGGGCAGAATGTCCCTACGTCTAGTTCGTTACTACTGCTCGTGTTACTAGCACTAAAAATTTGTAGTAGGGGTTACAAACGATTGAGAGAGGGACAGGTCCCAAGTCTCTGGTGAAAGGAGTGAACGGGTGCCGAGAGCTTGGTTCCTGCTCGGCTATGTAGCTGTGTTCTGATCGGTTCGGGATGATTCGGTCGGATTCGAGTCCCTTTCATGGGATGCCCTGTTTTCCCTTTTATAGGTCAAGGAAAAGCACGAGTTACAACGGACTAAAAAGAGGAGAATGAGAAGGAGGGTGTATACATGTGCTGCCTAGTCTTGTTGCTCACACCATCGGGTACTGGATCGCTACCAACGCTCACAACACTATTTATGCTCTGACGCATCTGGCAGGCTCTACCATGTTCATCTGGTATGGCAAACGACGGCGCCCACAACACTGTTTATGCTCTGACACATCTGGCAGGCTGTACCATGTTCATCTATCATGCCCCGTCAGCACCATCTAGTAGGTGCATAGGGCATGGCAGGGTACGGTCCTCGGTATTGTGGTTGACTTGAGCACCTTATCTTATCTACTCTACCTGCTCCCTAGGCCCACACTGAGCGGGCGTCCTCAGGTCGGTTGCTCCCAGTTGGCTATGACCGTGTCCATAGGGAAAGAGCAGCGAACAGAGGTCTGGTGAGGCAGAGTGCAAACCCAAGGGTTGGACAAGGTAGAGCCTGTGGCCTTCGAGTCAGGCGAGGTGGAGCACGAACCCAAGGGTTGGGCAAGGCGGAGCCCTCCCCTAGAGGTCGGGCAAGGCAAAGGACGAACCCAAGGGTCAGGCGAGGCGAAGCCCGAACCCAAAGGGTTGGACGAGGCAAAGCTCGCGGCCTTAGGGTCGGGCAAGGCGGAGCCCATGGCCTTGGGGTCTAGCGAGGCAGGGCGTGAACCCAAGGGTCGAGCGAGGCGAAGCCCATGGCCCTGGGGTCAGGCGAGGTGGAGCCCGTGGCCTTAGTGTTGGGCGAGGCGGAGCTCGCCCCCAGAGGTCGAGCGAGGCGGAGCACGTGTCCTTGATGTCGGGTGAGATGGAGCCCATAACCTTGGTGTCAAGAGAGGCAGAGCCCGCCCCTAGGGGTCAGACGAGGCAGAGCCTGCCACTAGAGGCCGAGCGAGGTGAAGCCAGCCCTCAGAGGTCGGGCGAGGCAAAGCCCACAGCCTTGGTATCCGGCGAGGCGGAGCCCGTGGCCTCGGTGTCAGACGAGGCAGAGCCCACCCACAGAGGTCGAGCGAGGCAGAGCCCACCCTCAGAGGCTGGGTGAGGTGGAGCCCTACCTCAGAGGTCAGGCGAGGTAGAGCCCATGGCCTCGGTGTTGGCCGAGGCGGAGCCCACCCCCAGAGGTCGAGCGAGGCGGAGCCCGCGGCCTCTGTGTCGAGCGAGGTGGAGCCCACGGCCTTGGTGTCGGGCGAGGCAAAGCCCACCCTTAGAGGTTGGGTGAGGCGGAGCCCGCCCCCAAAGGCTGGGAAAGGCAGAGCCAGCCCTCAGAGGTCGGGCGAGGCAGAGCCCACGACCTCATTGTCGGGCGAGGAGGAGCTCGCCCCTAGAGGTCGGGTGAGGCGGAGCCCGCCCTCAGAGGCCAGGCGAGGTAGAGCTGTAGTCATGCCCTTGACTGCTTAGATGAATCAATGTTGATGGTTATTAGCTCCTCCTCTTTGGGTACCCTAGTATTGGTCTCCGACAGTAGCCCCTGAGCCTGCGGAGGAGTAGAATACTCCTTCGGAGTCTTTTCTGATCAGGAGGACTCTGAAGGCCTTGGCCTTCTTTTGTTGCCCACAGCATGACTTGGGGATGGTGATTCCCCTTCCTCAAGCCCCATCCTATAGCAGGAGCCCGGTCGAGGATCAGTTTGTCTTTGTGACTATCTTCCCTCAAGCATTTTTTCTGATAAAAACGGAGGGGCCGAGCTATGCCATGACTTTCCTATAAGGACGAGTCATGGCATCCGGTGAGCCGTTAATGGACTAGACTGAGTGGGGCCCCTGACATCCTATTCATGGGGATTAGGTTTGGGTTAGCTTGGCGACCGACTCCAGATTCTAAGTGGTCAATCCATAAAGTTCTCAGGTCCATTCGACCAGTCCCGAGGGCTATGTGCCTTTCTTCGAGGAAAAACCATGGATCATAATTGGCCAAGACTCAAACATGGGCCGGGATGCCCACGTGTCACACCTGGTTTTCTGAAGAATACCAAGCACTAACTATATGTGTGCCCAGGATGTCCACACGACACATATAGCGACAAATATGGTGAATATCAAGAACAATGCTTTATTATATATCGAACCTAATTACAACAGGACTTACAACTATTACAGAAGCATAGCAGAAACTATTCTTAATCTTCTCTTTGGGACTCCATACTCCACAGGGACGGTTGACTAGGGGAAACACTCGCCTGGTACTCATGGACTCCACAAGAAACTCTTCACTTGATCCACCATCTGGTACCCATCCGGGATTTTTGTTGATTGTAAAGCAAGTGTGAGCGCACCATACTCAACAAGTATAACATGAGGGGATGCAAGGCTCAGAAGGCTAGACACGACTGAACTGCGGTAAGCACTTTTAGTTGGCCATATTTTATTTGTTAGACCTGTGTCGCTAGGTTATGCTTAAGCTCCCAAGGTGAAAGTATATTTAACATCAAAGATGATCATATCCCAAACCATCCATAGAACCATCTATCTCGAAAAGGATCTAGGGCGCTCGTGTCCGTGAGCACGACTGATATATCAGTTTCATACTCTACCGAGTTTGTATACTTTCACCACGAGCCGTGATTGCCCTTTGCCTGAGGTGATTAGCCTCTTGACTCACTTCCAAGATAAGTCGGCAGGGATCACTACGAAGCTTTTCACCAGTCATTCTAATAAGTAGCAGCCGCTAAGGTTTCAGCCGTCTAGCCGTATGCAGCCCTCCTCTAGGAGTGGCACTCATGGTCGCAGCATAGTACACACCCTGGCAGGAAAAGAAACATACCAACTAGTGCCCCCCTCTTGCCCTTTTTGGTAAGCTACTAACGAACTAGAACAGATCAAGATACTAGGCTAAGATCAGAGCCATGTAGTTCTCGTGGCTGTACGGTAAGTCCTGGGTTGCCGCTTTAAGATTCAGTCCATATGGAGAACAGACTAGAGCACCCAAAAAGGCCCAATGCTCTAGCCCCCTTCTGTCCATGTTGCTAAAAAGCATCATTTTAACATTGATTCCATAATCTATTAGTCAAGATTAACATTATATAGCTTGGTGATTGCAGACTAAGCAACTACCCATATGCATAAACCCAAAGGTAATAAAGGAATATAGGGTACAATAGTTCTAGGTAAAGTCCTTAAGGGTTCATCAAACTAGACACATGCACATGAAATATGAATATAAGGTTATTAGGTAACAAGGGTACTCATGTTACACTTGCCTTAACTTGCTTTTCCTCCAAAGCAATACGCTCAAAAGCCTTTAGTATTCATCTTTCAATCTTCTGCTTCCAATTCTCAGCTTCTAGTCTTCAGAGAACAGCTTCTTAATCACCACATAAACCTCACCGATTGACTGGACCATATATCACCACACATACATCCATACATGGCATACAAACAAGAATATATGAGAACAGTACACCAACCAATAAAATAAGCAAAATAGCGTATCGCAACGAACACACAAACGTAAAAGACACGCTATATGCGATTCAACGAAAAAGCGACTATCAAAGGATTTTCAGTGCAACAGAAAATAAAACCTATCTGTTGACACAAAATGTGACGCACTGTGCCTCACACACAGCAAGCCGGAAAGCGTGGCTTCAATCGGGTTCCCGGGTGCTTCGTGACCCGGAAGCGTGCCGGTCGATTTGACTGAAAAGAACTAACAAGGGATAAAATAAGTTAAATGCGGAGACCGGAACATGTCGGGTGAGACCGAGCGAGTTCCATATATATCGACCACTGAAGCCACTTACAACGACATACGACTATAGGAAGGCATGCGCCAACAAGTTTATAAACCATTCGGCTAATCGTAAGATGAACACACATAAAGATCCGATTACCGAATGCATGTGCATGGGAAGACATGTTTGAACAAGTGAATTTAATTATGAATTAATGCATAACCAAGCTTAGCAATCCAACCGAGTTGGGATCCATGAAGAAGGAACGTGCAAAAAAACACAATTAAACTAATCTAAAACTCGCATCGCCGCATACGACACCTAGTTCCGTCAAAGCTTAAACGTAATTATCATGCATGAACCCACAACATGTAACAATCTAGATTAAAATAATTCAGCCATTATGAGCATGTTATCTATTTGCGGAGGTAATATGACAGTAATGATCATTGAAGCACGAATAAAACCACAAGAGATGGCCGAATAATGTCAATCTAGATTGGGCAAAAAGTGTGTTACAAATATATGAAATATTTAAAACATGCAACACAAGATAACTTAATGAATCTATTTAGATTTTGCAGTATCTAATAGAGCCGATAACCATCTTGCTTTCACTAAGCATATTGAGCAAACGCGCTTTTTGCATACAGTATCTACTCAATAACAAAGCATAAGCAAAGACTTCTTGATTGTCAAGCAAAGATCCGCCGCATACGATCATTGAAAACAAACAAGACTACTTGCATCACGTCTAAATCCACCGCATGATACTAAACATGATAACAAGGTTGTGGAACTTACGGAGGTCGACGGATCGATGACTCCTCTCGAAGAACTTCGGCGACCACGACAAAAGGACTCGAAAGTTGGCACGGGGCCGGTTGTATTGATTTGGTTGTGAACCCCTATTACAATGGTCGAGGGTCAATATTTATACCCTAGACAAAACACGAGTCCTAGAAGACTACGATTTACAAAGGAACTTCTAAACAAACTTGAAACTTACGATTCCTTACCCTAAACTCTCGAGTCCTTTATTATTACAACTTTCATCTTTTCGATCGGCCTTGCACGCCATCTTACTCGCTTCCCGAATGGAGTCACCGCCTTCTAGAGTAACCGACCGCACAAGCATTTAGCCGACCGCTTGTTTTGTCTGCGCGAATACCCTTCTTCCGCATGCGGAATCCACCTATCATCCTCCGAGAATCGACCAAAATCCGGTGTTAACACATGCCCCCTCAATTTCGGGATAAAAGTTGTTTTTATTATTCTGAAATTGACCTAACTCCTTCTTCTTCCTAGGTCACACCGTTCAACACCGCATGACCACTGCCCAAAAATTCAAGTTTTCAGCGCAACCTCGGACCTACTTGATCTTCAATGGCGACCGGGATGAAATCCCGAGGTAAACTTTACTTATATTCGCAATTTTCATTTGATCCTTTTGGTAAAATTCTGCTGCTTGTTTGTCGGAAAAAAATGCTGAAAACAACCCGGTCTTGCATAAACATTCTTGTGCTAGAGGCGATGCAAAATTGCATCGGCTATTTTGTGCTAAAGGCGATATGAACAATATCGGCTATTCTCGATCTTATATCTGATTTTTAGGCTAAAGCGATTTTCTTTTATCGGCTTTTAAGATCTACATTCATGAACCAACCTCAACACTTTGGGTAATACTTCTTAAGAAATCTTCCATTGATAGCTCTGTAAACTCCTCTCCAAATAAAGTCCTCAATATGTATGCATTACCGGTACACATTCTACTATTCGGAAAGGACCTTCCCAATTTGAAGACCATTTGCCGAAACGCTCTATCCTTTGTTCCAACGGCAATATAGTTTTCCAAACCAAGTCTCCTTCTGAAATCGCTCATTCTAACCCTTTTGTTATAATACTTGGCAGCGCGTATTTTATTTTTCTCAATATTTTCCAATGCCTTGAGACGAATCAAATGTAAATCTTCCAATTCATCCATCATCGATTCTTATAACCTTCTTCTACCAATTCTTTCTGTAACACAACTTCGCCTTGAACACAACCAGTAATTCCCATGGTAGTACTGACATGATGCCCATAAACCAGTTCATAGGGAGGCGTTTGAGTGGACCCATGACAAGCCATTCGGTAAGCCCACAATGCTTCATTAAGAACCAAGTGCCATCTCCTTGGTTTTCATCAATCTTCTTCTGGATGATTTTAATCATAACCTTATTTGATGCTTCACTTTGACCATTAGCTTATGCATAATAAGGAGAAGAATTATATAACTTAATCCCCATATCTTTGGCAAAATCACGAAATTACGAAGAAGTAAACCGAGTTCCTTGATCGGTTGTTATAGTTTGAGGAATCCAAATCATGAATTATTATATGTTCCTTAACAAAAAGCGATCATATTCTCTCGGCGTTACCTTCTTCAAAGGGATAGCTTCAACCCACTTGGTGAAATAATCCGTGGCCAAGAGTACAAATTTGTGTCCCTTACTAGAAGGAGGATTGATCTGACCAATTAAATCTACACCCCATCCTCTGAACGGCCAAGGCTTAATTATGGGATTCATAGCGGATCTTGGAACTTTTTGAATATTGCGAATCTTTGACAATTGTGACACCCTTTGTAATATTCAAAACAATCCTCCAACATAGTCGGCCAAAAATAACCAGTTCTCCTAATTATCCACTTCATCCGATAAAAGTTGGTGGTGTGCACCACACAATCCTTCATGAACCTCATACATCACTTTCTTGGCCTCTTCTTGACTTAAACATTTGAGCAATACTCCATTGATGGATTTGTAATATAACCGATTATCAAGGAACACAAATTTGAGAGCTTTGTATCGAGTTTTCGAAACTTTTGAGATGGATCTTTCGGATAATTGGTAATTTCATATCTCCAATCACCATCTACTTGATCATATTTAAAACACCTTCTTCTATAGCCAAAACTTCCCGACTCTCTCGATATCTAGAAGCGACTTGAGCTAACTTATTTGCTTCTTCATTATACTCTCTAGGGATATGGCGCAAGGTTACTACTACGGAAAAATTCTTCAAAAGTTCTCTACACTCCTCATAATATTCTCTTAACACATTGTTCTTGCATTCATCTTGACCACTCGGTTGATTAATCACCAACTTCGAGAATCCCCAAAGATTTCAACAACAACGACCTTTACTTCTATAAGAAGTCAAGCCCTCTAAGCAACGCTTACGTACTCTGATTATTAGTAACATGAAATTCAATAGGAACCGCATACTCAAAAGTTTTTCCTTGTGGGGAAATCAAGAGAATACCAGCTCCACCACCTTTGTTACAAGATGATCCATCGAAGAACAAGGCCCAAGGCACAATGCTTATTGCCTCAACAGAAAAGATCCCGATGTTGGGTAATAAAATCGGCAATAATTTGACCCTTTACCGCCTTTGCCGATTCGTACCTTAAATTAAATTAAACAACGCTAAAATCCATTTGCCAATTCTTCCATTCAAAATTGGCATCGATAGCATATGTTTGATTACATCAAAACTAGAAACTATCACGCATTCGGCATTCAACAAATAGTGCGAAATTTGGTACATGAGTAATACACACACACAAGCAAAGTTTTTCTATAGCGAATACCTTGTTTCCGGGTCTAGCAACTTTTCGCTAATATAAGCTATGATTCTTTCTTTTCCTTCAAATTCTTGCATAAGGGCCGATCCTATCGTTAGGCTATCGGCATACATACAACAAAAAAGGCTTGTCAAGTTGTGGAGGTACCAACCACAGTTGGGCGCTTTCATATATTGCTTGATCTCATCAAAAGCCTTTTGTTGTATGTCACCCCATACAAATTTTTGATCCTTCTTGAGCCTTAATAAAGGAGAAAAGGGTAAAACTCTCTCGATAGATTGGATATGAATCTTCTTACAAAATTGATTTTGCCTAACAATGATTGCAATTACATGATATTGGTTGGCGGCACAACTTTGTCTATTGCTTCCATGCTCTTTTTCCCAACTTCAATTCCTCCTTTATGAACTAAAATCCCAAAAACTCACCACCAAACTCCAAAGGCACATTTGTTTGGATTCATCTTCAAGCCATGCTTTCTTGTGCACTCGAGTCTTTCTTAAATCGGCTAAATGTCCTTCACACGGTTTCTAGACTTGACCACTACATCATCGATGTAGATCTCTACAATCTTGCCGATCATTTCGTGAAAAATATAATTCATAGCTCTTTGATAAGTTGCACCGGCATTCTTTAACCCAAATGTCATGACTATCCATTCAAACAAACCAATATGACCAGGACATCTGAAGGCATTTTTGAAATATCTTCCATTGCCATAAAAATTTGATTATAGCCAGACATTACCATCCATAAAACTAATGACTTCATAACTTCTTTCTTTGCATCTACTAGTAAATCGGCAAGCGGCATTGGGTAACCATCCATGGGAGTGGCCTTATTAAGATTTCTAAAATCTATGCAAACCCTCATTTTCCATTTTTCTTGTATACCGGTACTATATTTGAAATCCACTCTTGCATACTTGCGGGCCGAATGAAGTTTGCTTCTATTAATCTTTCAACCTCTTTCTTCACATCGGCCAATACCTCCTCTTTGTATATCTTCCGTGGAGGTTGTTTGTAAGGACGAAATCCAGTTTAATGGGTAATCGATGCTCAACAATGGAACGATCCAATCCGAGGCATTTCAGTATAATCCCAAGCAAAACAACCTTTAAACTCTTTCAATAGGTCTATCAACTTTGATTTATATTACGGGTCTAACTTTGCACTAATATACATCGGCCTCGGCTTAGAACCATCACTAACATCAATTTCTTCCAACTTATCACCGACATAAAACCACGTCCCAACTTTCCTTTGTTGCCATCGATGAGATTTCCCATTAAAAATTACTATGAGAGAGCCGATTGCTTGGATCGGCTGTTGGCCCTCACTGAAAACATTTACAGGACCTTCTTTCCACAGTTTTCCAGAGAAACAATCGACGCCTTCATATTCCCGTAGGTAGATTTCTGTGGCAGCAACACTTACCGAATCGTCAGCGTGTACAACTTCAACATCATCTCCAATCCATTGAATGAGAATTTGATGCATGGTCGAAGGAATGCAGCAATTAGCATGGATCCAATCTCTGCCCAAGAGTAGACTATATGCCCCCTTGCCATCAATGACAAAAAAGGTAGTAATCAGAGTTTTAGACCCAATAGTTAGCTCGACATGGATAGCACCTCGGGTATCAGAAGGGTTGCCGGCAAAGTCCCTAAGCACCATGTCAGTTTTCAACAATTCTTCATTAGTCATCCCAAGCTTTCTGAAGGTAGTATAAGGCATGATATTGATAGCAGCCCCTCCATCAACAAACATCTTAGTTAAAGGCTTGCCATTGACATATCCCTTTAAATAGAGTGGTCTCAAGTGACGATTCTTGATTGGTTTGTCAAAAACAGCCTGCTGTGTTAATACAAGCTGGGCCATCAACTCCTGACATTCACTTTCATCAAAATCAGAGTACACCTCTTCTTGGACATATTGGCTTTCGGGAGCTATAAACTCTAATGGGAGGAAGAAAGCCATGCAAGCATCAGCCGAAGGACCACATCCATCAGGCTTCTTTTTAGGACGCCATATTTGCTTTGCTTCGGTAACTTCCTGTTCCAACTCCCTATTCCTTAGTCGTTGAACTCTTCTTTTCTGACTTTTCCTCAGGCCTGGAGGACACCACTGTCCTTTTTGCCATACGTATCTATAGGAATCAGCTTCTTCATCCTGCACTCTATCATGAATCCAACCTTGACCTGCAAATCTTTTCCTTTGCCGATTCTCAAAATCATCTATTTTTAAGCGCCGATCATCTTCAGGAACCTTCTTTCCAAGTCTTTCGTAGACGGGACGGCGGTTGACTCGAGATTGTCTATACTCGAGTCTTCGGGCACTACACTCCGGACAATTATTTCTTGCGCGAGCAACCTCAAGCCTTCATTCCAACAATGCCTAAAGAATGAACAACCCCAATGAGATCGCTCTCCTTACATCACGTATTCTTCTTGCTCCCTTCGGTATACTTCTTCCTCATACCTCGGCATTCTTCAATAAACCATTGCTTCTTATAGTATTCCTTCTCTTGTTCTCTCTGCCACTTGTTTAGCAAAATCGTGATGTAACTCTGGGTTTGAAGTTTGACCTTTCTCGGTTCGGCTATTACGAAACCGAACTCGTTCTTCTGACTCTCTCTTGGTGACTTGCCGATCCGGGTCAACAGCACCACTTTCCTTTGCTCTATCAGAAGTCAACACCTTCATCTTGCCTTTACCTTTGAGATCATTGGCAGAGACCATATTCACAGAGAAAGAAATCATATTTTGTGGAAAATGCTGATCATCAATTTTCATCTTGCCATCAAACTTCAAATGTCCCTCTTGGATAGCTTTACGGATTCGGATTACGAACACCCGGCAATCATTAATAGAGTGAGAATTAGTGTTATGGAAGCCACAATACTTTTTGTCTTTCACTCCTTGAGACGTAGCATGGGATGTCCTTCACGGCGGTTTGATCGTCCTTCCTTTATCAACAATGCAAAAAGCACATGCGCCTTAGTAACATCAAAATCATAGGTTCCCTTTGTTGTTTCAACTAGCGTTGACTAACTTGAGTGGGTTCCTTTGCCCAATTCAACTCAATACACTATCTCATCTTCATCAATATACTCGGTCACTTCCTCCGGAAAACCTTGATACACCTCATTAGTGGCATTGTTCTTACGAAAGCGATTATCTCTCCACGAATCCTTGGGCCTGATTACTCATAGTCGCTAAACAACTGCATAAGTTGGCCAAGATCATCTAACTCCATGCCGGAACAACTTTTCCCGATATTCGCAACATTCACCTATATAGCCATTCTAGGTAGTTGATCATCTGGTAAATTAGAGAGAATAACACATATTCTTGGTCTCCCTAAATCTGCGAAGATATTCCAATGGTGTCTCATTTGTTCTCATCCTTAGACTCATGAGATCAACCAACTTTTTCTCATTAGTACCCGTGTAGAAATATGAATGAAACTTCTGCTCTAGCTCTGCCCACGTACCAATGGAATGAGTTTGGCAAAAGGCGTGAACCACGTGAAAGCTGGTCTGTAAGAGACAAAGGAAAATATCGAATCCTCCAAGCTTCATCTGAAGCGACTTCTCTAAGCTGCATCAAATACCGACTGACGTGCTCTATGGTACTAGTATCATCTTGACCAGAAAACTTGGTCAAATCTGTTGGAGGCTTCACCCTTGGAGGTAACACCACTCTGTTGTACCACTCTGGATAAGGAGACTTGTATGAATAGGATTGATTTTTTGGCTTCAAACCGAACGATTACGCATCATGTCGACCATCCTGTGCATCAAAACATCAATGCACGAATCTGATTTCCTTGCACTTGCACTCCGAAGGCAATCTGAAACACTCCTATACCTGGATTTGGCACGGCATTGATATACTTGTAATCGATAAATTCTTGATACCCATCTCCATACATATTCTTACGCAATCTGTTTGATCTTGGAGAAACTCTATAAGTGAAGGTGGCACTTCTCTGTGGTACCAAATGTCACTGTCCATAGGTGGGATGTGATTGCTTTTCGATTGTGAGTCAATCCACCTATATTTGAAGTCGATGCTACTTCTTTTCCAACAGGCTTTTCTTGATGCTTTGGAACATTGAAAAGCATCGGTCCACTGAGTGGTCCAACATTTTCTTCAAAGTATTTATCAACCATTGGACCAAAAGTACTGATCATGATTGCCCGAAAGGTATTCAGAAAAGCTGTGTGATGGTTTGTCATGGTTTCTCCCATAGCTTTATAGACCGGGGCTGCCATCTTCTCGAGCATCCTCCTCTTGATGTAATCAGTTTGATGCGGAAGAAGAACCCTTGGCATTGGCCTTTTGAAACACTTTATTGCTCTTGTTTTTGGAAAAAGACATCAAACACTTCATTGGTATTGCTCACATGCTTGTAGCACTAAATCCTGTAATTATCTCATGAATTACGCCATGCTCACATCGAACATGATCATTGTTGATCTCGAGGCGCCATCTTAAACTAACAGATGGTCCCACTTGGGCGTGCCAAAAGTGTGTTGACACAAAATGTGACGCTTTGTGCCTCACACACACAACAAGCCGGAAAAGCGTGGCTTCAATCGGGTTCCCCGGGTGCTTCGTGACCCGAGCGTGCCGGTCGATTTGACTGAAAGAACTAACAAGGGATAAAACGGTTTAAATGCCGATCGGAACATGTCGGTGAGACCAGATAGTTCCATATATCTGATGCCCTGAAGCCATTTACAACGACATACTGACTATAGGAAGTCATGCGCCAACAAGTTTATAAACCATTCGACTAATCGTAAGATGAACACACGTAAAGATCCGATTACGAATGCATGTGCATGGGAAGACATGTTTGAACAAGTGAAATTAATTATGTATTAATGCATAACCAAGCTCAACAATCCAACGAGTTGGGATCCATGAAGAAGGAACGTGCAAATAAACACGATTAAACTAATCTAAAACACTGCATCTCGCACATACGACACCTAGTTCCGTCAAAGCTTAAACGTAATTATCATGCATGAACCCACAACATGTAACAATCTAGATTAAAATAATTCAGCCATTATGAGCATGTTATCTATTTGCAGAGGTAATATGACAGTAATGATCATTGAAGCACGAATAAAACCACAAGAGATGGCCGAATAATGTCAATCTAGATTGGGCAAAAAGTGTGTTACAAATATATGAAATATTTAAAACATGCAACACAGGATAACTTAATGAATCTATTTAGATTTTGCAGTATCTAATAGAGCCGATAACTGTCTTGCTTTCACTAAGCATATTGAGCAAGCGCTTTGCCGCACGGTATCTACTCAATAACAAAGCATAAGCAAAGACTTCTTGATTGTCAAGCAAAGATCCGCCGCACGATCATTGAAAACAAACAAGACTACTTGCATCACGTCTAAATCCACCGCATGATACTAAACATGATAACAAGGTTGTCGAACTTTACGGAGGTCGACGGATCGATGACTCCTCTCGAAGAACTCGGCGACCACGACAAAAGGACTCGAAAGTTGGCACGGGGCGGTTGTATTGATTTGGTTGTGAACCCCTATTACAATGGTCGAGGGTCAATATTTATACCCTAGACAAAACACGAGTCCTAGAAGACTACGATTTACAAAGGAACTTCTAAACAAACTTGGAAACTTATGATTCCTTACCCTAAACTCTCAGAGTCCTTTATTATTACAACTTTCATCTTTTCGATCGGCCTTGCCTGCCATCTTCTGCTTTCCCGAATGGAGTCACCGCCTTCTGGAGTAACCGACCGCACAAGCATTTAGCCGACCGCTTGTTTTATCTGCCGAATACCCTTCTTCCCGCATGCGGGTCCACCTGTCATCCTCGAGAATCGACCAAAATCCAGTGTTAACACTATCCATTTAACTTATTTTTACTATAGAAACACATGTAAATATTTTCATTAATCAACTTGATTCATTGCTTAAGAAAGAGCGTAGTATAAAACCTATTTTGACTTTATATCCCGAAAAGGATGCAAGTGATAGTATTAATACAATTAACTTTTTAACTGTCAAAACACATTTGAGTAACACGAGAACCACTAATGCCACTGCGTAGAACACCCCAAAACAAAAGTAACGCGATAAGAACGACTCGATATAAAAAACCTAATTTGCTTTTAGTATGAAAAACGGTGTGAGCAATAATATTAACCAATTAAGATTTATGTTGAAAACCATAAACATGGACATGGTGCATAGCCTCATTAACGCATAGCATACAACGTTATGAAACAAACGCAGATGGAGAGCGAAATTAAAATCTAGATTGATTTTAGTTAAAAAGACTATTAAATAGATGTTAATCAAATTAATATTTAATTATAACAGTGAAAGAAGGTAACATGGACACATCATCATTAACACGTATCAAACATTGCGATGAAACTAGCGCAATTGAAACAAAATTAAAAACCTAAATTGATTTTCATTAAACAGTGATTAAATAATTATAAACCTAATTAATATTTTAATCAAAATAAATTCATAAACATGTGATATGAAAACTAATAGCGCTACTGCGTAGATCTCCATGACACGAATCTAACGCAATGAGAACTACTCGAATCGGAGATCGAATGAATAAACGGCGGAGATTAAAAGAAGCAGTGGCAATCTTGTAATTACCACCATCTTCTACCTTGGGTCATCTCCATCCTCTGAACGGACACCATGGCCATGGAGGTTGCCTGCTGCTGCTCACGCAGAGGACTCGGGGACAGCCGGAAGAGGGGCGCCGTGCCAGCCGGCGGCGGCGCGCTGGTCCCTTTGCGGCCAAGGGCGGTGGCCGGCCCTACTCGGCCTGCACGGGGGCAGCAGCCATGGTGGCGACTGCCCTGCGTGGCCGAGGCACGGGACGGGCCGGCACAGGGCCACGGGCTAGGGGCGGCCACATGGGGATGGGGCTAGGACACGGGTGGAGGCCGTCGTGGCGCCGAGTGGCTAGAGACGAAGGAAGACGACCCGCTCATGGAGCTCCTCGCCGGAGTAGAGAAAGAAGGGTTAGGGAAATGATGAACGGATCATGGATTCGCAAAATGAAAGGCGTGCCGGTGTAGAGGACGACCAGACAAACCTCGCAGCGGTGACTGTTTACACAGGAAATGCCAGAGATAGCCGAAAACGCACGTCGAAGGTTTGCTGGAAGTTCGCCAAAAACTTAGAGATGTAGGACTTCGGCTTTAGATCTGGTACGATAGGAGTGGCGGCTCGCGAAAGCGGTCGTACTTCTAGACTCAGCGCGTCAATACTAACACCGGCATATATATAGGTCTAGGGTTGGGATATTTTGAAAATTCGAGATATTTATTATTTTTAGGAATCATTGATTTTCATACTTAAAATAATTCCAGAAAATCTAGAATTACTATTTAGGCTCCGAAAAATATCTCCGAGCTTCGAAAAATTCTATAAAAATTCATAGTGATAGATGGAAGGATAAAGAACACAGCCAAAGTAGGTTGAGCTCCCTGAAAAGACTTTTGGATTGATCAAGCAAAAAGACAAAGCTCCAAGAAATTGGAATTTAATCCCAAAAAAGGTCGGAAAGATTCCCGGAAAGAGAGGCATCGTTCTAACGCATCTTAAAACATTTTCCAAGCCTTTGGATTTTGAAAACAAAGCATCTTATCTAACTTTTGTTTTTGCAAGTTTTCAAATTCTTTTTAAGCCACTACTTGAAAATAATATTTTGAAGATTCAGATTTGAATTTATTTTCCAAACCACTCATCTCAAAAGTACCAATGCAATGGCATGTATGCGCAAACATGTTGCTACCCTTATGTTGGATTTTAATTTAAAGAAAAATTCATTTTCCCTATGTTTTTATCAGCACAAAACAATTAACAGAAATCATTTTACTCTTTTTAGAAAGTAGCTAATTTTAGGGTGTTACACCGCAGCGCTCGTGCGCCCGTGTACTAGCTGCTAGCGGGCCCATCCCTTTCCCCCTTTCATTCTAAAGGTGCCTAGACCAGTTGTCGAACCCGTCGATGGGCCAACCTGTGAACTCCTAGGCCCAATCGGGCCGTAGAGGCGCTTTTAGATCCGTATTCCTCTTACTCGTGATGAGTCGTGGCCCGTCCAGAGAGGCAAAACGTCCAGTGAGTTTTTCGAGTGGAATGGATATAGATTGCGTGCGCACATCCCACGGTGTGACATTTGTTGCAGATCGTGGCAGGCGCAGAGATCTAGGTGGGCGGTTGGTTTCCTCGCACCCGTTGCCCCTATAAAACCAAAGGGTTCGCCCCCCGGGTTCCATACCTTGCCTCCGCAGCCATGACCGTTGCCGCCAATCGCTTAGGGTTCTCTATCTCTACATCCCCGTGGCCATTGAGCTTGTATCCACCCACCTCCATCTCCAATAGATTTTTGGTGTCGTTCTGACATCACCTTCTAGTGCATGGAGGGCCTCGTCCGTCATGGTCTTCTCCGTGTACGGACCACGGCTAAGGAGTGGCTATTGCCCGGTGAGCAGGACGTGCTATTGTCGCCTGATGGCTATGTGGTGTCGTTCACCCACTTCCACGAGCGTGGGTTCGCGACACCCGACCATAGATTTCTCTGAGGGCTGCTGCACTACTACAAGATCGAGCTGTAGCATCTCAACCCCAACGGGATCTAGCACATGGTAGCGTTCATGGGGGTACTTCTTCGCCATCACCCTCTAGAAGAAGAGGGAGAAGAGCGACAGGCAGGAGCTACACATGCCGATGGGGGGGCGTCAGCATCTAACTCCGGAATAATTGGGTCGACGAGTACCCACCGATGCGGCTATCAACGTCCAACAAGGGGTGGCACTCATAGTGGTTCTACCTCAGGAACGATGATGATGCCCCTCTACTAGAGTTCACCGGGCGCCTGATCGAAGAGGCCCCGGAATCGTAGAGGAAGTGGGGCATTCCGAAGAAGGACAAGAAGAAGATCCGAGACCACATCGCCGCCATCCACATCCTAAAGGAGAGTGGCCTGAAGGGGTTAGGCGTCATCGGGGCCTACCACGCAAGGAGGGTGGCATCGTTGATGATGCGCGTGCTCCTGCTGTACACGATGGTGCCCAAGGCATCGTTCGATGGAACGACGCTCGCTGAGGGAGCGCTCCCCAACTCCAAGATCGCGCAACGCATCAAGGAGGCGATGGAGCCTTCACGGGATGACACGGGTGCCCCCCTTAATTTCGTCTACCTGGTGCCGGGACATCCTTCGATGTGGCCGAAACTAGGCCACATCGTCTTCGTAAGTTTCCCCTCCTCATACCTCCTCTTCAATTGATTTCCTGACCTCTTGATACTAACTTTGAGAGGGGCGGGACCAACCAAGCGACCTCATCTTCATAGATCACCAGGCTCCATTGTTAAGGGATTCGTTCATGAGGGCGGCGAATCATGCTAAGGGCGAGCGGCTGAGGAAGGCGAAGGAGGACAAGAGGAGGAAGAGGCAGTGGAAGCTGTAGGCGTGGGAATGGGGGAGGACACCGACAGCGATGATGATGATAATTATGGCAATGATGATGAGTTAGCCGATGATGTCGAGTGGGACATCCTAGAGAATGAGGATGCACTGAAAGGTATTGGTTTGTCCTTACAAGAGTCGGGACCCTTCCGATTCCATGGAGGGGAGGGTACGTCTGGGGAGCCGGCGGAGGACGTATTGTCAGCCTCCCTCAGGAGTCAACAGGCACGGGCAGCTCTACCACCACGCCCGAGGTTCTAGCGAAGGCGGGTGGCTCCACCGTCGTGCCCCTATAGCAAAGGGGGGGGCGAGCCCCTCTGCCTAGGAGCAGGGGGCAGGCTCGAAACGGCCTCGCTCCGACGAGGCGGAGCAAAGGTCGGGGTGTGAGTCCCCCAAACACATCTGCCATCCGATGGTGCTGAGGTAAGTTATCAGTTCCTCTGTTCTCCCCTATTTTTAGTTAGATTTCATCGTGACCTATGATTTTCATTTCTTGTAGCATCGGAAGGCAGCGTAACCCTTAGGCGCCGGTGCCAAAGAAGAGTGTTGCCCTCCAAACGAGGCGGCAGCCGTCGGCTGGCGCCACGCCCATTTTGGGCAGGAGCGGCGCTAGTGTGACTGCGTCTCCGGCCAGACTGGTGCTGTCCATGGTGGTGCCCGTGCCCTTGGCGGGATGAGCAGACACGGGGGCTCAAGGGGCACCTTTAGAGGTTGCAGAGCAGCCGACAATGGCCACAATACCGTTGCCGACGACTGGGCGGGCGGTGCTACCGACCGCGCTCGTGGTGCCAACCGTGGCAGGAGTGACGTAGCCGATCGGGACCCCGTCGACGTAGGTGGAGGTGGCGACGGCCATGATAGGCGGGTCATAGCCGGGCGCAACCATGGCGGTGCTTGAAGCACTAGCATGACCCATGCCATCGGTGGCCCAAGCAACGGCGCCTGGTGTGGGCTGGACGGATGGGACGTGACCAAGGGGTCGTCGAACGTCGTGGTGCTGGGAGATAGGTCGGTGTTCGTACCATTGACCCCTTTCATCATCAGAGGGAGTGTCCTAGTGGTGAAGTCACGGTGAGAAAGGTCGGTGGTGCTTGGAGCTGGTGGGGAGCCGTCCCTAGCCCTGACGTTGGTGGGTGGTGACTCGCCTACGCAGGGCGAGCCCTTGCTCAGGTGGACAAATCCATAGGAGCCGATGTCTTCGCTTTTCACTCTCGACGATGCCACCGAAAGCATGGAGCGGGAGAGCCTCGACATGGGGATCGTGTCCATGCTCGAAGCCCTAGACCATGCCAGGGGTGCCTTGCGCGATGTCGTCGTTCCCACCGGTCGGGTATTTGCTTGATCCTTCTTCTTGCCCTTTCCTTCATATATTTCCTGTATTCTGACCATCGTCTCCTTTCAGTCCCTCATCACTCGTAGCTGGGGGAAGTCTTGGTTCCTTCATGAATAGAAGGAGACCTAGGACCACCTCATCGAGGAGGCATGGCTACATGGGGAGGTGACCGCTTAGCTTGGTGCTGCCTAGTAGAGGGTGGCCGAGCTGACTCCCCTTGCCGAGGAGGCAGACAATCTTCGGTCATGGGTGGACAAGGTCCATTGGCATGCTGATGAGGCCGAGAGGGTGTTCGAGGCCCTATTAGTGAGGTCATGGAGGGACGACGAGGAGGCCGCCAAGGTCAGGTAGGACCAGGATGAGCTACTCCAGAAGGATGTCGAGGCCCGCTAGACGATCCTCAACCTTCTGGCCAAGGTTGAGAAGGAGAGGGAGCTGAAGTTGGGGGCCGAGGAGAGGCTCGTGGCCCTAGAGAAGAGGGCGAGCCTGGATGCCACGGCAGTCGCCCAGCTATGCAAGGAGCGGGATGAGCTGCTCCAAACCATGGAGAGGCTCCACTCGGAGCATGGCGTGGCTCACAAGGAGCGTGACTAGGCCATCTGAGAGCGTGACCAGTCCTGCCAAGAGCGCGACGATGCGTAGTAGAAGGTTGGCTCCCCCTAGGCTGAGCTTAGAACCACGATGGCATAGAGGCTGAAGGCCGAGTGCGTTTCAACCAAGCTAGCCATGGACCTTGCCATGGCGAGGAGGAATCTTCAGGCAGAGAGCGATGAGCTTGGTATCCTGAGCGCCGCCCTTAGAGTGGTCTGCGATGACCTCGACGTGGTGCGATCGGAGGGGACTAGCTCGCTTGTGGCTTGTGCCATCGAGATCATGGCTCGGGTGCTCCTACTCGAGAGGAATGCCCTTCACGCCAAGGTTAATCAATCCTTCACGATTACTCATTCTCATTATGGGGATAGCATCGACCTAGAGATGATGAGTCATGGCTTCGCGCCTAGCTATGAAGCCCATGAGCTGGAGGAGATGGAGATGGCGGTGGCTCCCCTTTCGTAGGACCTAGTGGACAGAATAGAGAGCCTAGTTCTCCCCCAGAGGGGTTAGTTAGCCATATAGGTCGGGCAATCATTCTTGTAACAAGCGGACAAGCTCCGACCCCTCTGTACTATCTGAACAAACTTATCATTTTGTTTTGTTTGATCGAATCTATTTTTTCTCCCTTTCTATGTGTGAAAAGGGGGGTCATGCGTTCCACCCCTTTTGTTTGTTAAGACCATACAGTTTGAGGTGTAGGAGGGAAACTCTTACCAGGATGGTAAGCAGGAGTGCCATAGCCACTAGGACGTAGGTCTCTTGCAGTCCGACCAGCCTTACTCAGTCGTTTGTTTCCACAGACCTTGCCACTAGGTTTAACGTGAGGAAGGGGTTGGGCGTGGTGACTGTTATAGAAAGGGTGTATATATACCCTTATCATCCCCCAAGTAAGACCCGACCCCTTGCCGTTGCTGGGGTCGGGTGTCACTGAAGATCGAGGAGAGGATACCGAAACTAGTAGGAGAAAGCGTCTCTTGTTTTCGTGCATACCCCTTCCCTTGGATCTGAGCCATCGTTCTATGACCGCGCGTTCAGTGTCATTGTGAGTCCAACTTTCCTCGAGCCCCATGTGTAGCAGGGTTCCGGTTGAGGGTTGGCTCATCTTTGTGATCGTCGCCCCGTCTACGGTTTCCGCAACCAGAGGGGTTGAGCTAATATCACTTGCCTCGACGGCCTGAACATGCTCGGTGAGCTCGCTAATGGGCATGTTCGAGTAAAATGTGGGTCCATCGTTTGTGATGGGGTCGGCATAGCCCTCATGTGGCATTTCTACTACTCCTTAACCTGCCTCCTAGTAGATGCCCGAGCCATTCCGGAGAGCGACTTAGGTGGCCCGATGGCCTCCCATCGATGGGGATTCTGTGGACTCAGCACGAGGTTAGGATCAAACGAGAAGATTGAGATGACCCTATCCGCTTCTATGCAAGTTAGGCGAAGGCCACTGGGGTTCATCTACGTTTTCTCCCCTGCCTCTCTTCGATGCAAGGCGGCCTCAGGCCCTTCACGGGCCGACGTTTGAACCTCAGTCAGTCGCCGCTCATATCAAATGAGACGACTACCGTTTTGTGATGCGACGTGAAGCGTTGTGATGCAACAATTTGCATATGCAATGCTTGGATGTATGGGATGAATGTACGGATGAATGTATGACCGAATGTATGAATGTGTGCATGAGAATGGATGAATGAATGATCATGCACTAGAAACGAAAAGTGCGTTTGTAAGTTACCTTGATGGCTCGAGTGACGGGTTTGGGGAGCTCTTACCGGATATGTCCGTGTGGGGTCTGGGTCCGTCGTTCATGACGGACTCGTCATAACTTGCATGAGGTATCCCACTGCTCCTTACCTATCTCTCGGCTGTGGCTCGAGCCGTCTGATCGACTTTGGGCGACCTACTGGCCTCTCCTCTATGGAGATTCCATAGGTGGGTCCCTCTAAACCTTTCCTGGGAAGGTGGAGGCTAAAGCTCAGGGTGCGGGGAGAATAACTCTAATCACGCCAGTGAGCAAAGACGCCGTAGCCGTTGAGGCATAGGTTTCTTGTAGTCCGACCAATTTTACTCAGAGTTTGTTTCTGCACACCTTGCCTCTAGGTTTTATCGTAAGAAAGGGGTTGGGCATTGAGAATGCCTTTCAAATAGACACTCCTGCCAGCCCCTGAGTGAGGCCCGACCCCTTGCCGTTGCTGGGGTCGGGGACTCGATAGCGAAATTAACAAGAGAAGACATGCGTAAATTAAGGGTGACCCACAGGCACAGGACTTAACTTGATGGCATGAGTGACGGGTTTGTGGAGCTCTTACCAAATATGTTCGAGCAGAATCTAGGTCCATCATTCGTGACGGGGTCGGCATAACCCGCATGGGGCATCCTGCTTCTCCCTACCCGTCCTTCGGCAGCGGCCAAGCCATCCGGTTGACTTGTATGACCCACAGGGACAGGACTTACTAGATATGTTCGAGCAGAATCCGGGTTCGTCATTCATGACAGGGTCGGCATAACCCACGTGGGGCATCATGCTGCTCCCTACCCGTCCTTCGGCAATGGCCAAGTCATCCGATCGACTTGTTTGACCCACTGGGACAGGACTTACCTGCGGAGATAGAGGATGAGAACATCCCACGCAAGAATTTAGTTATGTAGAATAAGACAGGCGACGAACTTGTAATAAATGGACAAGCTCTTTAAATTTTGTTATAGCCTAACAGATTTTTAGCCCTTCTCCCCTTTTCGTATAAAAAGATTAGTGGGTTCCGACCCTTTCTGTTGTTAAGGCCATAAAGCTTAGGGTGCGGGTGAGCAAATTCTAATCACGCTGGTGAGCAAAGGCGCCGTAGCCACTGGGGCATAGATTTCTCATAGTCCGACCAGTTATACTCAGAGTTTGTTTGCGCAACCCTAGCTCCTAGGTCTCAACGTGAGAGGGGGTCGGGCACAGAGAAAGTTGGCTAGGTGGATAAACTCTTAGACGCACACTGACACTTTTCATAGCTAAGGCCAAAAAGCCCGAGGTGCGAAAAAAAACTCTAATCACGCTGGTGAGCAAAGCCACCATAGTCGTCGGGGGCATAGGTTTCTCACAGTCCGACCAGTTTTAATCAGGGTTCGCTTTTGTATACCTCGCTTTTGGGTCTTAACGTGAGAAAGGATTGGGCATAGAGAATGCCCACCAGATAGGTACGCTCTTATTAGCCCCCGAGTGAGGCCCAACCCCCCGTCGTTGTTTGGGTCGGGTGTCACTAAATATCAGGGAGTTTGATAGCAAAACTGATAAGAGAAACTGTGTGTTTATTAAGGGTAAAAGCGACATAGCTGCTCGATGTTCTAGGCATTGACGAAGACTACGCCATCGATGGTCTTGAGCTTATAGGCGCCTGGTCAAAGCACCTCCGTGATGACATATGGTGCCTCCCACAGCGGAGAAAGCTTGTGGCGGTCCTTGTTGCTCTGGACGAGATGAAGCACTAGGTGTTCGACGTTGAAGGCCTGACCCCGCACTCGATGGCTATGGTACCAGCACAACACTTGCTGGTACTTGGCCGAGCGGAGGAGGGCAACATCGCGCGCTTCATCTAGCTGGTCCATGGCATCCTCGAGGGATGCCTCGGCCCCCTATTCATCGTACGCTCTGACCCTCAGCGCTCCATAGTAGAGGTTGGTCAGGAGGATAGCCTCAGAACCGTAGACCATGAAGAATGGCGTGTAGCCGATGGCCTAGCTGGGGGTCATCCTCAGGCTCTAGAGCACCACGGGAAGCTCCGCGACCCATCATCCGCCAAACTTGTTCAACCGGTTGAAGATCCTAGACTTGAGGCCCTGTAGGACCATGCCGTTTGCGTGCTCGACCTGCCCGTTCATGTGGGGTGCGCTATGGCGGCCCAATCGACGCAGATGTGATATTCATCGCAGAAGAAGGAGGAACTTCTTCCCAGTGAACTACATGTCATTGTTCATGATAATGGAGTTTGGTGCTCCAAAGCGATGGATGATATCAAGGAAGAACAGCACGGCTTGCTTAGACTTGATCACGGAGATCGATCAGGCCTCTATCCACATTGTAAACTTGTCTACAGTGACAAGCAAGGTTGTATAGCCCCCGGATGCTCTTTTGAGAGGACTGACCAGATTGAGCCCCCAGACCACGAACGGCCATGTGATGGGGATCGTCTGGAGCGCTTGGGCCGACAGGTGGGTCTACCAAGCGTAGTATTGACACCCTTCGTAGGTGCGCATGATCTGTTCGGCATCTGCTACTGCGGTCAGCCAGTAGTAGCCTTGTCGGAATGCGTTTCTGACAAGGGTTCTAGACATGGCATGGTGACCGCAGACCCCACTGTGGATATCACTCAGCAACCGCCTCCCTTATGTGGTTTCGCTATAGGATCCCAGCGTGGTTTCGCTTGTAGAGTTCACCCACAACAAGGACAAAAGACTTGGTGCGACGTGCGAGCCACCGAGCCTCCATCTTGTTCATTGGCAGTGCCTCGTGGAGGAGGTAGTTGAGGTAAGGTTTCCTCTAGTCAACTAGAGGGTCGGGCTCTGTCACTGGATCCTCGTCAAGCTCCATGACCTCAGGGTCGGATGGAGCCAACGGTTGGTTAGCCCCTGAGCCTAGGACAGGGGGCCCATCATTAGATTGTTCTAGGTCCTCATAGTGGACCAAGGGCTTGTGCTGATTGCTGGCGAAGACGCCTGTTGGCACCAGCTCTCGGCCGAACGCCGCTTTTTTGCCAGCGCATCGGCCGCCTCATTGAGACGCCTCGGGATGTGATTAAGCTCGAGGCCATCACACTTGTCTTCTAGCTGGTAGACTTCTCAGTAGTATGTAGCCATCTTGGTGTTGTGGCAGCCTGACTCCTTCATGACTTGGTCGATGACCAGCTGGGAGTCACCCTAGACGTCGAGGCGTCAAACACCGAGCTCGATGGCGATGCGCAGGCCATTGAGGAGAGCCTCATATTAGGCCACATTGTTGGACGAGGGGAAATGGATGCGAATCATGTACCTCATGCAAACCCCAAGGGGCGATATGAAGACCAGCGCCGCACCGGCACCTTTCTTCATCAGCGATCCGTCAAAGTACATCATCCTGTACTCCTGGTCGATGACTGCTAGTGGCATTTGGACCTTAGTCCACTCTGCAATGAAATCAGCCAGCACTTGAAACTTGATGGCCATCCAAGAGGCATACGAGATGCCTTGACCCATCAGCTTGAGTGCCCACTTCGTGATTCTTCCCGTGTCATCCAGGTTTTGGATGACCTCGCCAAGGGGGAAGGACGTCATGATCATCACCAGATGTGACTCGAACTAGTGGCATAGTTTCCTCTTGGTGAGGAGGATGGCGTACAGGAGCTTCTGGATTTGGGGGTAATGGGTTCTTGGAATCAGACAGGACCTCACTAATGAAGTACACGGGGCGATGTACTTTGAGGGCATGCCCCTCTTCTTCTCGCTCCACCACTAGGGCGGTGCTGACCACTTGTGTGGTGGCCGCAATGTAGAGCAGAAGTGGTTCTCTATCGGTTAGAGGAACCAGGATTGGGACCTTCATCAGAAGCTACTTGACCGTGTCAAGCGCCTCCTGGGCCTCGGGCATCCATTCGAAATGGTCGGCCTTCTTCAGAAGCCGATAGAGGGGGAGAACTCATTCACCGAGGCGCGAGATGAAACGGCTGAGCGTGGTAAGGCACCCTATAACTTGTTGTACCCCCTTTATATTCTAAATTGGGCCCACCCTTGTGATGGCCGAGATCTTCTCTAGGTTAGCTTCGATGCCATGATCAGAGATGATGAAACCCAGTAGGATACCTCTCAGGACCCCGAAAACGCACTTCTCGGGGTTGAGCTCAATGTCGTTTGCTCAGAGTTTTACAAAGGTCTGGTCAAGGTTGGCTACAACCTGGTCAGCCCATTTAGACTTGACTACGATGTCATCTATGTAGGCCTCAATGGTTTGCTCGATCAGGTCTTCGAGACACTTGAGCATACAGCGCTGGTATGTAGCCCTAGCGTTCTTCAGACCAAATGGCATTATGACGTAGCAGAGCGATCCGAATGGGGTGATGCAAGATATTGTGAGCTGGTCGGACTCTTTCATCGTGATTTGATGGTACCCAGAGTATGCATCAATGAAGCAAAGGGTTTCACACCCTGAGGTAGAGTCAACTACTTGGTCTATGCATGGCAAAGGAAGCGGATCCTTTGGACATGCTTTGTTGAGACCCATGTAGTCAACACACATTCTACATTTCCCACTCTTCTTTCGTACAAGAACGGGATTGGCCAACCACTCGGGGTGGTATACTTCCATGATGAGCCCGGTCGCTAAAAGCTTTGCGATCTCCTCGCCGATGGCCTTGTGTTTCCCCTCGTCAAAGCGACATAGGCACTGCTTTAGTAGCTTGAAGCCTAGGCTGATCTTCAAGGTATGCTCGGTGACTTCTCTTGGGATGCCTGGCATGTCTGAGGGTTTCCACACAAAGATGTCTCTGTTGGCGTAGAGGAAGCCAACGAGCGCGCCTTCCTATTCAGAGGAAAGCGTGGTGCCAATTCGCACCACTTTGCTCTTGGAGTCACTGGGGTCTATGAGGACCTCCTTGGCGCCCTCCACTGGCTCAAAAGACCTGGCCGACCACTTGGGGTTGGGTGCTTCTTCGGTGACCTCCTTCCTGATGGCCGTGAGTTCTTTGGAGGCGACAATTGTTGCGGCATGGTCACAGCACTCAACCTCACACTCATAGGCACACTGGAAGGAGGTACTGATGGTGATGACCCCACCTAGGCTCAGCACCTTTAGCTTTAGGTAGGTGTAATTAGGGACAGCCATGAACTTCACGTAGCATGGACGTCCCAGGATGGCGTGGTAGGTTCCATGGAACCCAACCACCTCGAAGGTGAGGGTCTCCGTCCTATAATTGGACGTATCCCCAAAGGTAATGGGTAGATCGATCCACCCAAGTGGCACGGCCTGCTTTTTAGGACGACGCTGTGGAAAGGAGCTCTAGTCGTTCAGATGCGCGACCGGTCGATGCACATGGCGTCGAGCATCTCGGCGTACATGATGTCGAGGCCGCTGCCTCCATCCTTCAGTACCTTGGTGAGCCGCTTCATGCCGATGATCAGGTCGACCATGAGCGGATATCTCCTAGGTTGCGGGATGCTCTCCGGGTGGTCGGTCCGATCAAAGGTTATAGCAGACTCTGACCACCAGAGGAAGATAGGCATGGCCGGCTCAGCCATATAGACCTCGTGGCATGTGAGCTTCTAGCAATGCTTGGAGTCATAGGCCACTAACCCTCCGAAGATCATGAGGCAGCCATCCAGCATCGGGAAGCCACCATCCATCCCCTCAGCGTCATCCGTGGTTGGGTTGGGGTCCTTCCCATGCTCCCCTTGTTGAAGCATCCAGTCAAGAACCACTTCATGAGGCCGTTGTCCTTGTATAGATGCTTGATAGAGAAGGCATGGTTCGGGCATGGCCCTTCGAGCTACTTCTCGAAGTGGTTCGAGGTACCCTCCATAGGCTTCTGACGCCCCTGTGGTCGGCGGTGGCCACAAGTGAGCCCTCGCACCGCTGCTTGTTCTTCTTCTTGCTAGGACGATTGGAGGTGCCTTTGCCGGCATCATCATCCTGCTTCGCCTTGCCCTTGAGAGGGTCGAAGATTGCTCCGACAGCTTCCTCGCCCAAGGCGTGGCTGGTGGCGATGTCGAGAAGCTCCTTGGTAGTTTGCAGGCCCTTACATCCTAGTTTCTGAACTAGGGACTCACAGGTGGTCCCTGACAGGAAGGCTCCTATGACATCAGCATCGACGACGTTGGGCAGCTCATTGCACTGCCGAGAGAAGCACCGGATGTACCCACAAAGGCTTTCTCTAGCCTTCTGTCCATAGTTTTTGAGATCCCAGGGGTTCCCAGGATGCTTGTACGTGCCCTAGAAGTTCCCTATGAAGATCTCTTTTAGGTCTGCCCAACTTTGGATTCCGTTGGGTGGAAGATGTTCCAACCATGTTCGCACCGAATCGGCCAAGAACAATGGAAGGTTGCGGATAATGAAATCGTCATTATCTGCTCCAGCGGCTTGGCAGGCAAGCCGATAATCCTTGAGCCACAGTCTGGGGTTCATTTCCTTAGAGTATTTTTAGGATGTTGGTTGGTGGTTAGTACTGTGGCGGGAAGGCGACATTGAGGATGTGATGGTTGAAGGCCTGAGGTCTCGGTAGGCCAAGGCTCGGGCTTTGGTCCTCGCTGTTGTCGTAGCGTCTGCAATGTCGAGGGTGATAGCCATGGCTGCCCCCTCCCCCGCATCGCTGTGGGTACACCTGTGGGCATCGAGGGTGTCGCACACATCACAGTTGTGGCCGAGGCGCTCATGCACCGGAACCATGATGCGTGGCCTGCCGCCTTGCGATGCCTAGTGGACTGACGCATCCTTGTCGGGTTGCTCTAAAGGCATGCGCTAGCTGGCGTCGAGCTCACATCGCCAGGACAGCGAGCTCTCAGCCTGCTGTGTGGCCGCACGCTCGAGCAGCGTGCAAATCTCATGATGGGCTCGAGCAGCGACGTTCTAGCTTGCCTATGTGAAGTGTGGGAGGGCTTCATCATCCTTGATGATCCTTTGGTTCACATCGCGGGCCATGGCATGCACGCGCCCACCGTCTCCATGGCGATCGATGTCTCGATCGAGCCCCGCATGCTCCTGCTCGAACTAGAGTCACGCTTCCTCAACCTCTTGGTGCCGGGCCTTCAGTTGCTCCACCCATAGGTGAGGCGGGGCCCCTGCCTCCCCCTCAGCCTTATCGTCGAGGTCGTTCGTTGGGGTAGCTTCTTCCTTGTCGATGCTTTCGACATGTCCCTCGGGGGTGCCTACCATGAAACATTCATGAGAGGGGTGATGGCTTCCACTCCGACTCTCCTGTGAGGAGGTCATGGAAAGATTCCACGACATATTCGGTCATCCCCACGAACTCGTCGTTTGTAGGGAACCGAGGAGCGCGTTGTGCCACAAAGTGGCCAACGGTCTCTGCAGCGTTCTGTAGACCGAACAAGAGTGCTGTCGGGGCACTCTAGATGAGGTATTCTAGGGTGAGGGGTTCTCCCCTGAAGAGCTACACCTTGACGTTGGTGAATGAGAAGGTGAACTGGCGCAGGTCCTCCCAGGACGGTCGGGGTCCCAGGAAGGCGCTGAGCTAGCGCTCTAACCTCCTGTAGTCAAAGCCAGGGAGCTGGTCACCATAGGGGCGTGAGCCCCCGGTGCATATAGCTGTAGCTCCTTAATCGCCTCAATGATTGTGTTGAGGCCAGAGAAGTGGAGAGATTGAACAACAACGGGAGCCCGCACCAACTCTCCCCCCGTCGTGACGATGAAGTCTAGGTTCCCGAGGTGCACGTGCGCCCTTGGGACCTAGCTGATGTCGTGACTAGCCATCCAACGCCTGGTATGTACGTTGAGACGTGCAAAAGGCCACTACCTGGTGCGCCAACTATCGGTGTTTCATGTTACCACCAATGAGTAAATTTCTAATATTGCGTGTCTGGCTCGAATGGTGTGCTAAGAGGACATGAGGTTTATACTGGTTCGGGTAGAATGTCCCTACATCTAGTTCATTGCTGCTGCTCGTGTTACAAGCACTAAAAATTTGTAGTAGGGGTTACAAATGGGCGAGAGAGGGACAGGTCCCAAGTCTCTAGTGAAAGGAGTGAACGGGTGCCCAGAGCTCGGTTGCTGCTCAGCTATGTAGCTATGTTCTTATCGATTTAGGATTATTCGATCGGATTCGAGTCCTTTTCATGGGACGCTCTGCTTTCCCTTTTATAGGCCAAGGGAAAGCATGAGTTACAGCAGAGAGAAAAGAGAAGAATGAGAAGGAGGGTGTATATGTGTGCTGCCTAGTCTTGTTGCTCACGCCATCGGGTATGGGATCGCTCCCAATGCCCACAACACTATTTATGCTCTAACGCATCAGGCAGGCACTACCGTCTTCGTCTGGTACAACAAACAACGGCGCCCACAACACTATTTATGCTCTGACGCATCTGGCAGGCTCTACCGTGTTCGTCTGGTATGGCAAACGACGGCTCCCACAACACTATTTATGCTCTGACACATCTGGCAGGCTCTACCGTGTTCATCTATCATGCCCCATCAGCACCATCGAGCAGGTGCATAGGGCATGGTAGGGTACGATCCTCGGTATTGTGGTTGACTTGAGCACCTTATCTTATCTACTCTACCTGCTCCCTGGGCCCACACTGAGCGGGCGTCCCCTGGTCGGTTGCTTTCAGTTGGCTCCGACCATGTCGGTAGGGAAAGAGCAGTGAGCAGAGGTCTGGTGAGGCGGAGCGCAAACCCAAGGGTCGGATGAGGCGGAGCCTGCGGCCTTGGGGTCGGGCGAGGCAGAGCATGAACCCAAGGGTTGGGCGAGGCAGAGCCCTCCCCCAGAGGTCAGGCAAGGTGGAGCACGAACCCAAATGGTCAGATGAGGCGGAGCCTACTGCCTTGGGGTTGGGAGGGGCGGAGCCCATGGCCTTGGGGTCGGGCGAGGCAGGGCATGACCCCAAGGGTCACACAAGGCGGAGCCCGTGGCCTTGGGGTTGAGCGAGGTGGAGCCCTACCTTAGAGGTCGGGTGAGGCAGAGCCCGCGGCCTCGATGTCAGGCGAGGCAGAGCTCACCCCCAGAGGTCGGGCGAGGTGGAGCCCATGGCCTTGGTGTCGGGTGACACGGAGCCCGCCCCCATAGGTTGGGTGAGGTAGAGCCTACCCCTAGAGGCTAGGTGAGGTGGAGTTAGCCCTCAGAGGTCTAGCGAGGCAGAGCCCGCGACCTCGGTGTCAGGCGAGGTGGAGCCCACGGCCTTGGTGATGGGCGAGGCGGAGCCTAGCCCCAGAGGTCGGGCAAGGCAGAGCCTGCCTTCAGAGGTGGGGCGAGGCAGAGACCTACCTCAGAGGTCGGGTGAGGCAGAGCCCACAGCCTCAGTGTAGGGTGAGGCAGAGCCCGTGACGTCGGTGTCAGGCGATGCAGAGCCCACAGCCTTGGTGTCGGGTAAGGCACAGCCCGCCCCTAGAGGTTGGAAAGGCAGAGCCCATGGCCTCGGTGTCGGGTGAGGTGGAGCTTGTGCACCTAGGGGTCGGTTGGAGCTATAGTGTCACACCCTTGACTGCTCGAATGAATCAATGTTGATGGTTATTAGCTCCTCCTCTTCGGGTACCCTAGTATTGGTCCCCAACACCTCTCATTGGCACTTTCTCTAGGAAGAATCTCAAATGAATTAAGCTTTTTCATCACAAGGTGATAGCATTCCTCACGCTCACTCTTGGTTCCCTCATGGAGCGCACAAATGTCCGACCATAGTGCATGGGCGTCTTTGGGTTCCGCACACGGTTAAAGACATCCTTACAAAGGCCTCTAAAAAGGGTGTTTCTAGCGTTTGCATTCCACTTCTCGTTGTTAACCTCATCGCCTTGAAGGTTGGTAGGATCCTTTGGTTTTGGGAAGCCTTATGAGGCGGCTCTAAGAACTCCAACATCTAAAGCCTCTAGGTATGCCTCCATGCGAATTTTCCAATATGGAAAATCATCTCCCTCAAAGATAGGAGGGGGTCCATCCCCGTGGGACATCTTTCTCTAGGCGGTTAAGCCTAATTTAGGGAGCACGAGGCTTCGATACCAATTGAAAGGATCAAGATGCCCAAGAGGAGGGTGAATTGGGCTAATTCTATTTTTTGCAATAATTAAGCCCTACACTTAGCCCACTTCACCCCTTGTGTCTAGAATGTGTTTCTATTGTTCTATGGTACAAAATTTTTGCACCCTAGGTTCCAATCCTACTCAAGCATGGCAATTCTATGAATGTAAAGACATGAAATGAATTGCTCAAATGTAAATGCTTAAAATAAAGAGAGGGAAAGGAACACGGCAATGTTTTCCTAAGGTATCGGATAGTCATCACTCCCCACTAGTCCTCATTGGAGCACCCGCGCAAGGGTGTAGCTCCCCTTGATCCACGCAAGGATCAAGTGCTCTCTATGGGCTGATTCTTTGACACTCCATCATGGTGAATCGCCCACAACCGCTCACAACATGACTTGGGTCATCCACAAGCTCTGCCGGATGATCACCAAGCTCCCAACCACCACCGAGCCATCTAGGTGATGGCAATCACCAAGAGTAACAAGCACAAACTCTAACTTGACCAAGACAAGCCTAATGAGAAAGGTGGATGCACACTTGCTACTCCCTATGCAATAGTGAGGTCCTTAATCTTGGACTATCAACTCTCAATCACCACACTAGGATCTTGCTCTCCCTTGCACTCCATAGGCATTTCACAGCTGAACAATTGGGCAAGAGACCTCCCATGAATGAGTGGGATAAGTATTTATACCCCCTCATTCAAAACATAACGGTTGGAGGCCAACTCAGCAACTTTTGGGGTGATCGGACGCGCCGGTCAGGGTGACTAGATGCTCCGGTCAGTAGTACACGTCACTATGTTAGAGAGAGCCATTAGCTCTGACCGGAATATGACATGCGTCCGGTCATCACCCACTAGACACGTCCGGTCAGCAAAATGCCCCTATGGATGCTCTCTGATGTTGATCGAACGTAGGCACCCTAGCGTCCGGTCATCACCCTCTGGACGCGTCCAGTCAGCAAAATGCCCCTATGGATGCTTTCTAATGTTGATCGGACACAGACACCCTAGCATCCGGTCATCACCCTCCGGGCGCGTCCGGTCAGCAAAATGCCCCTATGGATACTCTCTGATGTTGATCAGACGCAAGCACCCTAGCGTCCGGTCATGCACGGTTTAGCGTCTGGTCAGTACATGACTATAGCTACTGATCAAATGAACTGACCGAACTCTTCACGTTGCGTCCAGTGACAACCAAACCAGCGTCCGGTCAGTCATTTGACCCTCCATTCACTTCCAATTCGAAATCCTTTGAGAATGAAGTTAACCTCTATCGATCTTAGGGCTATTCCTGAGCTACCTAGTGCTAAGTTTGACACGTGTGCACCACACCTAATCTATTAGACTCACTTAGGTCAAGCTACTAGTCCATACCCCCCTTAATAGTATGGCCAAAGAAAAAACAAAGTCCTAAACTACTCTAAGTGTCTCTCTAATGCCAAACGACACTTAGAACTAGTCCGTCCTTAACCTTGTCGTCCATCCTTTGAAAACCAAAATGATTTCCATCGATAGGGGCATGACAACCATGATTGCCCAATCAATTTCCATTACCATGACCTAACTCAAATTGCCTCTATAAAATACACTTTAGTCATAGTAATCTTGTGTCGTTATTAATCATCGAAACCTAACAAGGGACCTAGATGCTTTCATTGCCCATGTGTTGATGTCATCTTTGTTGGTGTAGAACCACTGCTTTGCCCTTCCCACTTGCAAGAATGGAAATAGGCAGAGTAGTATGATGTCTTGACCAGCGTCCTTGATGATGACTGTGCTGCTAATCTCTAGGAAATTCTAGAGATGAGCACTAGCATCTTCATGTGCCTTTCCACTGAATTGGGTAGCTTGCACCATGTTGATGAGGCTTGGCTTGAGCTCAAACTCAAGGTTATTGGTTTTGAGTGTTGGTCCACTATGGATGTTCTCAGTGCTTGGAGCAGAGAACTCACGCAGAGTCTTGTCAGCCATAGCTTCAGAAACTGGTGTTGAGCTGCATCTTGATTGGTTTGATTATGATTGATGGAATTTGTTGGTGAATCAAAACCAATCCTACAACACCTTGTACAAGATATGAACAAAGACAAACAAGGGTAAGCCTGCTAAAGCAGAGGTGTATAGTTATGATTTCATCTATAAGTATCATTTTGATCAATTCTCTTTTTAGCCTGTGCTCTCCCGGCAACGGCGTTAGAAATGCTTGTTGACATTTCTTAACATCACTTTTACTAAGTTGTCATCCCTAGCAATGATGCCAGAAAATGTTTGTTGGTAATTATTAATGACACTTGTAAATTCAGGAAATATTATATATGTTGAAGTAATCCGTAAGCACACAGATAATATACCATTGTAGCATTTCATCCGAGAGTATACCAGGTATCGTTATTTATGTTTTTCCACAGGGAGGAGCGGTGGCTAGAGATATTGACAAACATGTATACTTATGATGAGATCATTAACTAATCACATGCTCTGACAAGGGTAAGCCAAATGATAAATGAATAATAAGTGTAAGGCATTGATAATAATCCAGAGATAGAAATAGATACTCAAAAATGTAGTATGGCTAGGCAAGAGATTAATTAAGAGAAACAATTCCTAAGTCATTTCTTATTTACTAAGTCTTTTGTACACTCCAAATTTATACGCTTTCATCTATGGCATAATTAATTCTTCATCTTCACATAAGGGACATTACTAAAGAAGATCAAGAACAGAGCTTGATTCCCTTCGTAACCAGGTCCTACTTGTTCTACAAATGGGAGTTGACTACAAAGGACTCAACGAGAGTGTCACACTCGCGATCTATCACATGGCCCAGAATGTACAGTGCATCTGCAGGTAAACAGTATTTAAGCACCACCCTTATATAATATCGACCACTTAACTCACTCGAGTACTGAGCTAAGCACTTTGTGAACTAATGCATAAACTTAGTATCAACTATGACCATATCAAGCATATAACTGAAGCAAACTAAGAACATAATAGACAGAAATGCTTGTTAACATTTCTTAACATCACTTTTACTAAGTTGTTATCCCTAACAATGATGCAAGAAATGTTTGTTGGTAATTATTAATGACACTTGTAAATTCAAGAAAGATTATATATGTTGAAGTAATCCGCAAGCGTACATATAATATACCATTATATCATTTCAACCGAGAGTATACCAGGTATCGTTATTTATGTTTTTCCACAGGGAGGAGCGGTGGCTAGAGATATTGACAAACATGTATACTTATGTTGAGATCATTAACTAATCACATGCTCTGACAGGGATAAGCCAAATGATAAATGAATAATAAGTGTAAGGCATTGATAATAATCCAAAGATAGAAATAGATACTCAAAAATGTAGTATGACTAGACAGGAGATTAATTAAGAGAAACGATTCTTATGTCATTTCTTATTTACTAAGTCTTTTGTACACTCCATATTTATACACTTTAATTAATTCTTCATCTTCACATAAGGGACATTACTAAGAACAAGAACAGAGCTTGGATTCCCTTCACAACTAGGTCCTACTTGTTCTACAAACAGGGAGTGGACTATAAAGGACTCAACGAGAATGTCACACTCGCGATCTACCAAATGGCCCAGAATGTAGAGTGCATCCATAGGTAAACAATATTTAAGCACCACGCTTATATAATATCGACCACTTAACTCACTCGAGTACTGAGCTAAGCGCTTTGCGAACTTATACATAAACTTAGTATCAACTATGACCATATCAAGCATATAATCGAAGCAAGCTAAGAACATAATAGATGGAAACATAATATTGATTAAGCACAAAGTCATGAAATAGAGAGATACAATGGCTATACCAGTCTCCAGATGATGAATCTAGAATCCTGAGTGGTAGCCCAACTCTACTCCAATCTTACTAGCTAGCCTATACTAGAGCTTCGAGAAATTGGAGACCTACTCTATTCTCTCTGGCGGATGATCTGAATAATGATCTGCAGATGCCTACCTTTATAAGATAAATGTTCGTTAATAAAATTTTATACAAATATATCTATGTGGGATCTTGTTTTGAAGGATTTATTGCAAGAAATCTGAGGGTGTAATCAGAATTTAATTTGGATATTTTGTTTGTTAGTTATGACTTTTTCTAGTTAGTTGAAAGTCATGCGTGAGCTGTAGATAAGGTGGACCCTTACCTGAGTAAATTAACTACGGGCGCCAGATCCTCCCACACGCGCTGCTTGCTGCTGGCACGGGTACCGTCCGGTCACTTGGACCCTAGCAGCCCTCCACTAAGGTGGGGCTCCATGGGTCTGGCGGTCATTGGGGGGGGCTAGACCCTGCCCGCCCCACCACTGGCGTTCCTGCATGTGACGTCCTTTAAGTAATGATGACAACTAAAATTATCTAGGATTCTGGCCCCGTTCGCCTTACTGAAACTTGACTGAAACTGGCTGAAAAACACTGTTCTAGCTGAATTATTATGAGGGAAAATACTGTTCCGGCTGAAAAAACAAGACGAACGAGCCGGTTTCTGGGTAAACCGAACGGGCGACTTGCATGCATGAACACATGCACATACGGCATCAAGCAGCAATGCATGTATTCGATACCTGGCTCAAATGATGGAACTTCGACAAGATCAGCACCAGAAGACAAGTCAGCAAAGATGAGTCTGGTTACGTCAACCACAACAATGTGTGACGAATTCAATCCTAGCCTCGAAGATTGGGGAATCAGTCTGGAACTCTGCCTCTTTTCCAGCACGCGTCAATGTTGGAAACCAGCGCATCCTAGCTCAGCACCGCCGAGTCGACCACAACATATGCAGTGCTATAATCGCCATGGGAGCCGATGGTGGAAGCCGGAAGAGACAGTCCCGTAATCTACATGGAGTCACTCGGCAACATAAGACATGCCACGGCGGCGTACGTATTCAAGATGTCGGCTTTCAGATTTTGGTAACAGCACCATGCAACACCACGCTAATCAACATAACAAACATGCACTACAGCAGATCCATCTACTTGGACGCCACGACATGCCGACTCTTCCACTCGACCGTTGCCACAGCTTAGTCGGCTTTAAGCTCGGGGGCTCGGCCATTATCATGGCTTAGTCAGCTTCACTCCGGCTACGCTCGGGGGATCGGATTCAAGGATGGAAGACCAAATTAAAAACCACTCACGGACAAAAGGTTATTGATCATTATCCTATGGAAATTACTCTACTGCACCCTTAAGAATGTCTATAATATCCTATAATTGACTCCGGGTAGTCGTTTGTAGGCTCAGGGCTGCGGAATATAAATACATATATACTAGAAGAACACCCCGCCCGTCGCCGCGGGAATTGCGGATTACTGGATTGCATTGTATGATGACGTGGACAACCAAATGCTTATGTCTTGCTGACGTAGACATTACAGTTATATGTGCTAGTGGATTTTAATTGTATGTGATAGTGCATTACCTAATTGGACATCTTGCATGTTGAAATAAATATTTAGTGGGGTGTTGATTAGTAGATTTTTATTCTATGTGATAGTGCATTGCCTAGTTGGACAGCTTGCATGATGAGATAAATAGTTAGTGGGGTTTTTCTTTATAAGAGTATAAGATATCCACTGCTTGGGGGTTGCAGGGATATATATCCTCAGCGGATGCATTCAAATTTTTCGAAAGGAATTGGAGCAATTGCAGAAAAGACCATCCAACTCTTTATACTAAACAACAACAGGCTCGGGGGCTACACTCAGTGAGTGCGCTTTGTCAGAAAAGCGCACAACACTCGAAGACTTCAAGAGCACTTCATAGCTTCTTTCAGAAGGTACTCGGACGATGCTTGATTCTACTCGGCCAGCTCCATAAGATTCAAGACGACTTCCAAGATCAATCATGAAGAGCTCGGGGGCTTGACGGACCAGGATCCTAAGGATTTCTCATAGGGATGACTACCCGCCATGGGCATGGGTCAGCCCACGGTCTGCTTGAAGACACGAGACAAGGTGGCGTGTACTCCAAACTAAGGACCAACCTAGTCAGAATACTAGAAAAGTTAGCTTCTATAATAGAAATAGAACTCTTGTCATAACCGATTAGGACTAGATCAACGTGCCTACTCTCTGGACTATATAAAGAGAGGCAGGAGGCACCTCTTTTACACACAATCAATCATACAAAGCAATCCAACGCAAAGCATCAAACCGAACTGAACGTAAGGTATTACGCTATTTAGCTGACGGAACACTGTATAAATCATTGTCTTTATGCTCACCGTCGAGTTCTGCATACGTCGAAGCCCACCCAACACCGTTTCGGATAGCCCATAACATGTTGCCGGCCATCAAACACCGACAATTGGGTTAGGTACTCATTTAAAAGAGAGATGATCCTGTATAAATAATCAAGAAGAAAACGAAAGCAAATCAGAAATCTAAACCAATAAAAAAAATGGAAAAGTATAGCCGAAACAAAACCAAACCAAATCAGAAATCTAGAAATATGAGCACAACCATAAAAAACAAACCCCCAACTTGGAAACAACTCAGTAGAGCGGATGACTCGAAACAACCGAGCACATGTGGCCGGACAAAAATACGGGACTTGGAGCAGGTAGGCAAAAAGAAATAAGATCAAATTTTGACTCTTTGCTGATCTGTACTATTTTACTATAGAGACCAAAGCTATAATATAATTTATTAAGAAAAACTAACTTCATCTAAAAGCTTATTCAATTAGTTTTGGGGCGCTGCAAAAAAAAACTACGATGGGGTAATGAAGCAAAGCACCTGGCTAACTCTGATCCATGCAAGACGCGATTAACAGCCACCCGTGCAATGAAGCAAAGCACCTGGCTAACTCTGATCCCTGCAAGACGCGATTAACAGCCACCCGTGCTGTCTTCTTGACTCACTGCCACTTGGAAGGGCCCATGGACCATAAAGTAGTGGCCCATGGACTAAGGAAGGAGTTGAGCAGGAGCCCCCAACACCACCAGCGAGGACGAGTCTAGTGTGAAGGGCCGAGCCGAGACACTACGTACAATATGATTTTTAGGTGTGGCTCCAGAGGCTTTGTATGGGCAGTTTGCCCAGCCATCCCTATACATAGGTATTTGTAGGGGCGGTTCAATCTAGAACTGCTCCTACAGTATGTTTTTCCGTAAAATAAATTCAAATTTACAATTCAAAATCACATTGTCGAACGTCCCGCGACCAACGTTCCGAACCACGTTCGCGTTGCTGAACGCCCCGCGACCGCGACTACAAGCACAAGAGTATTCTATAAACTACAATTACAAGTCTAATTCACAAGAATATATAGAATCCATTATTAAATATACAAATTCTATACACAATGTTATCAACGTACTAGAGCTAGCCTTTCAGTCTCATGAAGGTGTTGGTACTGAGGACTTGTACCTAACTCAGACTCTCGGTCATGGTAGGCGCCTCTGACGTGTACAATCTGGTTCAATATAAAGTTACAAAGGTCACCGACGAGCTCTAAGAGTTGGTCATCCTTGTATGGGTCTCTTTTCATTCCTTTCTCTTCTCTCCACTACAAGAGAACAAGTTTCGGTTTAGTATTTCATACCATGTACGAAGTTTTTATACTACGGGTAAAGAGGTTCAAACTTACCCTTAAGGGGTGTCTCCTGTAGGCACTGGTGTTACTCATCATAGAACATATATAGTATCCACAATGTACACTCTCAGACTTCTGCTTGGGGCACTATTTGTTTTGCATATGAAAATGTTAAGTAATGCTTTTGACAGCCACGTAACGGAGTACTGAAGAAGTAAGTTACACTTACCGCACATAGTATTTTTATAGCCAGTTTTTCCTTCCTTGCTGGATCATGCCTTCCATGATGATTAGTGGCATAGAATCTAAATGTCATGTTCGAATTATTTTAGCAAATACAACTTGTTAGTATCTAAAAGTGAACGTTACAAGTATGTATACAAACATATAAGCTAATGAGGATTGTCGATATGTATACGTCTTGAGAATCGATATGAAGTCTTTATATATCACCGTGTCCCTATCTAATGAATCAAAGACCCATGCCATGCTCATCCCGACATCGACGGCTATACAAATCCAGTGGTTGCTGCATGGATTTAATCATAGAACTAGATATGCTCTTTTGCATCGAATAATAATATATCGAACAAAGCTTTAAGTATAGAGTTGAACTTACTCAAAGTTGTATGGTAGCCATATAGTAGAGTGTTGTTGGAGATTTTTGAAAGCCAGGGCAATGTATGTCGCAACCTTAAGGGACTCTTCCCTTAGTTTCGCCGTACGGATGCGCTCTTTCTCTCGAAGAGTCTTTGCAGCAGCTAGCTCTTTGACATCCAGTGTCCACCGTTTAGGGTAATTAAAATTTGTTTGGGCTATAGGTTGAGGGTCTACATACCCGGCTTTCACACTTGGCATTTGTTTGACAATGTGCACTTGCATTCTACAAATCATGGCGTGGGTTAGTTACAACAAAATTCAAAGATTATATTTATATCATATCGGGAGGACAAGGACTTACAGGCACCACGTGCGAATTAGATTCATCCCCATTTCTCCTAGGTGAAAGAATGTGTGCATGTCATTGAAGTCAAAGATAATTTTCCCAGTTGGGCTTCCAAATGTGCCGGTGGGGAAGCATGCTTGTATGAGATCTATGTTCGTTGGGAGAACACGCAAGTACCAATCATGGAACCTTCTCATTCCAAGTGATAGGCGCTGGATGTCCCGGTTTGGTAGGAAAGGGCTTGCCTCTTTCATATGTTTTCAGACAATCCTTTGACCATTTGATGGCATCAACATTTGGATACTGCTTTGCAATTTGGTGGAGTTTGCTAGTGATGGCCTCCTCAGAACCCCGTGATGGGACTTTTTAACTTGGTTCTCAGGCTTGAACTGGTCATGGGAATACCACTTGGACACCGACGAGACGTCTTTGATCAGAATATAAAGTGGCCTTATGTTGATTGGAATCTTCTTTCGAAGTTCCCATTCAGGCACGTCCCCATCTTCTTGTACATCACCTTCTTCAGGAGGCACTCGTTGTTCATGTATCGGTTGTGCTTGTTGAGAAGATTGTTGTGGCAGAACCTCCTAAATTATAGGACTCACATACATTTGTCACTGTCCAAAGACCTTTGACAACAATGCATATGTTCCTGGTAACTTAAGAAGTCTGTCGGGTGTCCTCAGGGAACCCCGAATCATCCACGATTTCCGAGCAGGATCATGTTACAGAGTCATTGTAGTATTACAACAGTTTATTCAAATAGACACATCAGAGTAAAAGTAGCGGAAGACTTACAATAACATAGTTTACAAACCATTTGTTTCAAACCGTACAACTAAGTTCGATATTAATACAAACCAAGGTAGTGGAGCGGCATTATAATATAATACAAAACACACAATGAGGCTGCCCTGCCCAAGGGCCACACAATTACTTCTCAACGCCATCACAAGGTACAACTGTCATGCAGCACGATCCAAAACAGATCTGCTCATGAGGCTCACCTGCAACATGGGTCAACGAACCCTGAGTACAAAACTACTCAACAAGACTTAACCGAAATAAGAACTGATAACTCAGGAATGTAGGCTCAGGGATTCAAGGTATGGTTTTAGCAATAATCAAAGTTATTTTGCGTAAAAGCTCTTTGACAAAATTCTTTGTTTCAACAGTTTAAACTTCATAAAATCATATACAAAGATGACACGATCCGTAATGAGATCATGAAACTTCATATCCAACACCTTCATCAACCATTCTCAAGTTCTAGTTATTAATTACTACGATGATGAATAGTGAGTTGAGTCTCCATAACCGAGGAGCAACGACGATTCGAACCGATTATAAACCCAGCTGGGGATTCTAGACCACACGACATATGCAGGTCCCTGACCTACATATACCAACCTATTCTTGGATCCTCTAAAACAAGAACGGGTCCGCGCCACCCGAGAATACAGTACTCCACCAATCCAGCCCATTGCCATGTGAGTACACGCTATTCCCGCCATCTCTCCACTCCCAGTGCGCGAGTAGCCATTCTCGTAATAGAATTGCCAAGTTCAGGCTTACCGGAGTATGTGGTTAGTACTACAAATTCTCACCTCATGCAATTTAACAACGGACGTGCCTTAATCGACACAGGCGGAAAGATCCCGCTCACAAGACCTCCATGTCTTGTGGCTCACACACACAGAGTCCGCCCGGTCTAGATTTATTACTCCACATTCCCATATCACAGGCTATCATAATTAACCAATGTTCCATTTAAAACTTGCAGGTGGCAGGTAGTCACCGACTTCATCGTTCTACGCATAGCTAAGCAAAACTAGGCATATATGAGTTCAAAACTGGTAATATGGTAAATATGGAATAACAAGGGTGGTAATGCACCAATTAGGCTCTTACTTAACTCTTAATCACTTAATGCAGTAACGGAAAGCAAAAGTGAAATTAATTTGTAAAACACAAGGTAGGGTTGTATGCATCCGGGGCTTGCCTTCGTTGACGGAAAAGTCCGGCTCTTGCGATGCTTCACAAGTCTTCGATCCGACCTCAACAGACAGATCAACCTCCTCCGCAACTTGATTAACTACCACGTGTTCACCTTCGTTTACTACACGTAGTAACATTGCCATGTTTAACATGATGCGGAATATGAAACATGATGCTTGATGATGGATGCAAAAATTAATAAATTGGATACAATTTTCCTTCGCAGTACAGTTACAAACCAAACTAACCAAACCATATTCGTAACTGATGTGACCACGCCAGCACCGATCACTTTGGAGAACTCTCCGACCACTACGGTGAACTATCCGACCACTATGGTGAACTATTCGACCACTACGGTGAACTATCCGACCACTACGGTGAACTATCCGACCACTACGGTGAACTATCCGAAGCAAAGATCGTCGGTGAGGGAGAACCGGCGACTGCAGTGATCAAAATGAGTAAACAACAACTGACTAAGTACTATAGCATCGAAACGAAGCCGTAAGTACACTGATTACAGACAACGGCTCACCGAAGGGCTCTGGCCACGATGACACGCCCGCAGCGGTGAAGTTGCTGACCTCGAGGAAGAAAAACGTGGACAGCGAGTTCTCGGCAATTTCAGGCGACCAATGCTAGCTGGCTGGATTCGCAAGGAAAAATACGGAACTAGGACGGCCTTTACCGAGATGGCAACAGCGCTAGGGAGACGATGCGAGCTTGTTGGAGCGATGACAACGGTGGTGGTGAAAACAAAGGAAGAAGAAAAACGACGATGACGACGTCTTGGTACTTATAGCGCGGCGCAGAAGCTCAAGGAAGCCACGACGGAGCCGTTTCCGTGCCAGCGTGACATCAAGGACGGTCACGACACGCCTGGAACGTCGAAGAAGGTCCGATGGCAATGTAGCTTAGGCGGTGAACACTGTTCACAGAAATTACAAAATTGCCATACGCCAAAATTCACAAATTACTCTCAAATTTTCATAACAACTCAAAAATCTCTAAAAACAAAAGTTGTTCAAAATCGAAAGTTCTACTACTTTGCTTCTATAACCATCTCCTAATTCGGTCTAGATTTTGAAATGAACTTTTGAATTTGAATAGGGAAATTTAACGAATTACGCCTTTTTGAATTACTCAAAAATTTTCTAAACAACTTGAAAAACTCCAAAAACAAACTTTGCATAACTTGCCAAGCTCTACACTTTTGCTTTTGGGATCAACACCAAATTATGCTTAGATTTTGAAATGGATTTTCAGGGTAGGATTTAAATGCTGAAAAGCGGGGTTTTCTCGAAAAATTCAAAATCCAAACAAACTTTGAATTTAAGTCAAACAATACAATTCAACACATACCACATGAATATAAACCTGTTTTAGTGTATGCATCTCAAAGTTTTCACCAAATGCCAAATGCTTTGCAATGCATATGATGACATGTCGGGTTTTAGTATTTTAAACACCGAGGTGTTACAATCCTTCCCCTAAAAGAAATCTACTTGAGATTCAAAGCCATAGAGTAAGTAATGGAAAAGGAAATGTGTCAATCCAAAAACATCCAGAACTTTTCCATAAAACAACCGAGGTTCTTTTACAAAACACAATTTGTAGCAACCGAGCTCAACTAACATTATTCTATTCTATATTGACGCTAGAAACTCGAAACTTTTCTAACAAGTAATCTTCTGATTCCCAAGTAGCTTCCTCTTCTGAATGTTGATTCCATTGTATCTTGTAGAACTTTATTGTTCTCCTCCGAGTAACACGATCTTTCTGACCAAACACTCGGATAGGATATTCTGAATAAGTTAGATCTGGTTCAAGTTCCACTCCTTCAACTTCAACATTCCGCTCGAGCACTCGGAGGCACTTCTTTAATCGAGACACATGGAACACATCATGTACGGTGATAAATGTTCGGTAATTTCAAGCGATATGCCACTTTTCCAAACCTCTCCAAAATTTGATATGGTCCAATGTATCAGGGTGCCAACTTTCCTTTAACACCAAAACGGTTAACTCCCTTCATTAGTGATACTTTCAGATATACAAAATCTCCTTTATTGAATACCAATGGTCTCGGTCGTCTATCCGCATAACTCTTTTTTGCGCGGGATGAGCTATTTTCAAATTACTTTGTATTTGCCTAACCTTGTCTTCCGTTTCTTTCACAAGGTCAACTCCAAAGAATCTTCTTTCTCCTGGGCTCGAGACCAACTCGGATGATGTTACGCACCTACGGCCATAGAATGCTTCAAATGGAGCCATTCTATTGCTTTCTTGATAACTATTGTTATATGAGAACTCGACCAAAGGTAAGCATTCGTCCCACTTGTTGGAATAATTAAGGACACAACACCTTAACATATCTTCAAGCACTTGATTGACTCTTTCAGTCATCCATCGGTCTCACGGATGATAAGTCATACTATCTGAAGTTTAGTACCCAATGAAGCATGTAAGTGTTTCCAAAAGCTGGAGACAAACTGTGTACCCCTATCTGACACTATAGTCTTGGGTACTCCATGCAAACTCATGATTCTTGCTAAGTATATTTTGGCATATTGGATCGTAGGATATATTGTCTTGATGGAAGAAAATGTCTTGACTTAGTGAGTCGATCTACAATAACCCATATTGAGTCGAGATCCTTTGATGTCTTGGGTAGACCAACAATAAAATCCATACTTATGTCCTCCCACTTCCAAGATGGAATAGGCAATGGTTGTAATTCACCAGCAGACCTCAAATGTATAGCTTTCACCTTTTGACAAGTATCACACTTTGCTATATATCTAGCAATCTCTATTTTCATTTTAGTCCACCAGAATCTTTGCTTCAAGTCATGGTACATCTTGTTACTTCCCGGATGGATAGATAACCTAGTAGCATGTGCCTCCTCTAGAATTGATTGTCGCAACTCAGGAACCTTTGGTACCACCAGGCGATCCTTGAACCACAACACATCTTTATCATCTATGCTGAAGCATTCTGCTTTTCCATTCTCGACTCTTTCCTTGATATGGGCTATACCCTTGTTTTCCTTCTGAGCAGCAATAACTTGATCTCGAATAGTGGCTTCTACAATTATGTTGGTCAAACTTCCTTGTTGAATTACTTCTATATTCAACTTTTCCATTTCTTGACATAAAGTCAAACCCATTGTTTTCACTGCCAGACAATTACAATAACTTTTGTGACTAAGAGCATCTGCAACTACATTTGCTTTACCAGGATGATAATGTACTTCCAAATCATAATCCTTAATCAGTTCTAACCATCTTCTTTGTCGCATGTTCAACTCTGGTGAGTAAAGATATACTTTAAGCTCTTGTGGTGCAGATATATATGGCACGTATTACCAAGCGGTAATGCCGCCAAATCTTTAGAGCATGAACCACATTTGCTAACTCCAAATCATGAGTAGGATAGTGTTCTTAATGTTGCTTAAGTTATGCGGACGCATAGGCAATGAGTCGACCTTCTTGCATCAACACACATCCAATACCAATACACAAGCATCACAATGAAACATCAAATGGCTTCTCGATATCGAGTTGAGCTAACACCGGTGCGATAGTCAACACCTTTTAAAGTCTGGAAAGCCTCTTCACAATCGATGACCGGACAAACTTGACTTGGTTCTTCAACAATTTAGTTATGGACTTTGATACTTTAGAGAAATCTGGAATAAACCGACGGTAATACCGCCAATCCCGAAAACTCCGAACTTGATGAAGCTGTGGTTGGTGGTTTCCAATCAAGCACATCCTTCACTTTGCTTGGATCAACAACAACTCCTTCCTCGACAAGACATGTCCAAGAAATTGCACTTCCTTAAGCCAAAAATCACACTTGTTGAACTTAGCATACAATTGATGTTCTCTCAAGCGAGTCGAAACAATTACGAGGTGTTCTGCATGTTCATCTTATTCTTGGAATATACTAGTATATCATCTATAAATACCACTACAAACTTGTCTAGCTCGGGCATGAATCTTTGAGTTCATCAAATACATGAAATGAGCTGGAGCATTGGTCAAACCAAAAGACATCACCAAGTATTCATATAATCCAGTATCTCGTGGTAAATGCCGTTTTGGGAATATCTTGAGGCTTTATCTTGATTTGATGATACCACGATCTCAAATCTATCTTGGAGAAAACTTTGGCTCCGCCAACCGATCAAAAAGCAAATCTATCCGAGGTAATGGATACTTATTCTTGATGGTCACTTCATTCAGCAGACGATAGTCAACACATAACCTCGAGGTCTCATCTTTCTTTTTCACAAAAATTGCCGGACATCCCCAAGGTGAGGAACTAGGTTGGATAAACCCCTTCTCAATTAATTCTTGTAACTGAGCCTTCAACTCGGCCAATTCCTTAGGTGGCATTCTATAGGCTCTTCGAGAAATCGGAGCTGTTCCAGGTTGTAACTCTATGCTAAACTGTACATCCCTATCAGGTGGTAGACCGGGTAAATCTTCAGGAAACACATCAGGAAATTCATGTACTACCGGGATATCTCTAATCTCTTTGACGGCAGTTGCACAAACTCGGCCCACTGATCTTCTTAAGGTTGGAAGTTGGATGAGAAGTTGAGAATTACTATCAGGCAAACTTACTCTTAAAGTCCTATTCAAAGCATCTATAATAGACTTATGCTGATACATCCAATTCATTCCCAAGATTACATCTATATCCTGATCCTTAAGGATAATCATGGTAGTGGGAAAAATATGCCCACCCAGGTTTACGGGTACCTGGTATACCATTTCCTTAGTACACGAGGCGTCCCCAAGCATCGTATAAAAAACTTTCCTTTGTTGCCCCAATTGAAATTTCATGCTTCACGATAAATGTTCTATTGATGAATGAATGCGATCGCGCCGAGAATCAAAAAGTATAAGCTGCAGGGTGATTGGCAACAGAAACATACCCATCATCACCGGCTCCCCTCCGAAATTTCTCCAAATTGAATATAGAACACCCGTCCTATCTTCCTCTCATCTTTGCCCTTCGAGCATTACGATTGTGGTTCTTGTTTGGTGCCCTGACCCTATTGTTGATTGGCGGGGGCCTTCGATAATTTTGATTAGCTTTGCCTAGGGTATGGACATTCCCTGGAGAAATGACCAGTCCTTCCACAATTGTAACACGGATAGTTGTGACCCTGTGACGTTGGAGCATTGCCACCAGGAGCATTGGTTGACTGTGAGTTCGGATAGGTTATTGCAGGATGGACATTTGACTGTTGCCCGGCTTGGAACTGCGGCGGACGATAAGGAGGACGATAATGGTTTATTGGATGATAAATCTCTCTCTGCTCTTTTGGTTTCCACCAAAAGGTCCAGACGGCACATTCTTTTTCTTCTTGAGCTCCTTATGCTGCCGATGCTTTGCCTCTGAAGCAATTGCAATATTTATTGCCTCATGATAAGTGATATTGGTACAGGCTGTCATCATTGTCTGCAGTTTGGTATTCAGACCTCTCATGAACCATTTCTTTTTCTTGGCATCCGTATTGACATGTTCAGATGCATACTGCGATAGATGATTGAATCTTCCCACATACTGCATAACCGTTTGATCCCCTTGCCTCAAAGCAAGGAATTCATCCAGCTTCATAGCCATCACTCCTTCCGGGATATAATGGGCTCTAAAAGCAGTGCGAAATTCTATCCAAGTTAACGGAACGCCTGCGGGTTGCATGGCCATCAGATTTGCATACCAAGCACCAGCTGCACCTCTAAGTTGCTGGGCAGCAAACATCGGTTTCTGAAACTCTGTGCAGTGAATAAGATCAAATTTCTGCTCCATGGTCCTAAGCCAGTCATCAGCCTCTAGTGGTTAATCTGCCTTGGTAAACACCGGGGGTTTTGTATCCGTGAAATCCACATAGGTAGCCTCATGCCTGTTATGATTGCCGCCACGGTTTCCATGCATCTGATTCTGATTACTTTGAGCCATCTCATGAAGCAAACGAGAATTTTCCACAGTCACATTGACTAATGCAAATGATAGCATCACCAGATTAATTAAGGCATTGGTGGCGGGTTGGGGATATCTTCATCATCTTGTGAAGTACCGGGAATATCACGATCCCAGCGTCGACGCATCTGCTCATAACAAACCAAACTTTATTCACAAGCCTTTATTGGATTGCACAAAAGCTTACTCCGACACATTACATAGGGTTTACTACTATAAACACCGACCCTATAAGTACCAAAACAAGATACATAGCCTAACCATAATTAACTATTATACAACTCTACTCTTTTACGTGATTACTTCAAACTTGAGCTCGGTATCCATTCCGAAATTATTACCGCCTTCATCATCACTTTCATTGATCATTACTAATTCTTCAAGATCTTCTTCTTCTTCCTCTTTTCGATTCGCTATCATTGGCAAGGATGACACCTGGGTCCATGGCATCAGCTTGAGGCTCATGATTCGGGTTTAGTAGATTGCTAAGCCTATGCACTTCCTCATGTAGATAGGTATTATGTTCTTCTAAATCTTCTACATAGAACTCTAGCTCATGAGTTCTAGCTCTAGCTACATTTTCCCTCTACCAAGCCTCATTTCGTCCCTCCACTGTACGAACTAATATACTTTCATGCTTGAGTTCACTGTAATGCGGTGGTGAGACGCCTCAATTGATCCTGTAATTCTCCTACCTGTATAGCATCCAAAGCCCTATCTCTAGTAGCTTGTGCTAATTCTATAGAAATTCTTTGTATCTCTGCTTGGGGATCAGGCCTAGAACTGCTACTGCTAGCACCATCGTTTCTAGGGGCAAGTTGGTGACGAGGAACTCCTTTGGGTCTAGTGGACTTACGGGGCGTCATCTTGGCACGAGCCATACTGTAGGAAACCAATTTAATCCAAGTAAGACCACTTGATCAAAGTCTAAAGAGCAGCTTTGATGGATTACATTCCTCAAACCAGACTCACTACTCAACTCCAGACTAAGAGGTGAAGGAAGTAACGAGTGAATTATTCATGATGCATGAATCGTTCTTACGAACAAAAACATCAAAGTTATAATGCACATAAACAACATTTATTTTTTTATATAGGGCATGGTAAGATTACTACTCCACCACACAAGACCCCTTTTAATCAAATAAGGAATGGTGAGAAAGAAATAAGACAAGTCAGAAGCAATTTGGACCAAATTAATCAAGTTAAATTTAGTCATCCCAAATCATTTTGAAGTTTTCGTAAACCAATACCACAAAAACTTTGTAATGAATGCTCTGATACCATTCTGTGGTAGAACCTCCTAAATTATAGGACCCACATACATTTGTCACTGTCCAAAGACCTTTGACAACAATGCATATGTTCTTGGTAACTTAACAAGTCTGTCGGTGTCCTCAGGGAACCCCGAATCATCCACGATTTCTGAGCAGGATCACGTTACAGAGTCATTGTAGTATTACAACAGTTTATTCAAATAGACACATCAGAGTAAAAGTAGCGGAAGACTTACAATAACATAGTTTACAAACCATTTGTTTCAAACCGTACAACTAAGTTCGATATTAATACAAACCACAGTAGTGGAACGGCATTATAATATAATACAAAACACACAATGAGGGCTGCCCTTACCTTAAGGATACACAATTACTTCTCAACGCCATCACAAGGTACAAATTGTCATGCAAAGACGATCCAAAACAGATCTGCTCATGAGGCTCACACAACAAGGGTCAACGAACCACGAGTACAAAAGTACTCAACAAGACTTAACCAAAATAAGAACGATAACTCGGGAATGCGGTGCTCGAGGATTCAAGGTATAGTTTTAGCAATAATCAAAGTTATTTTATGTAAAAGCTCTTTGACAAAATTCTTTGTTTCAATAGTTTAAACTTCATAAAATCATATACAAAGATGACACGATCCGTAATGAGATCATGAAACTTCATATCCAACACCTTCATCAACCATTCTCAAGTTCCAGTTATTAATTCTACGATGATGAACAGTGAGTTGAGTCTCCATAACCGAGGAGCAACGACGATTCGAACCGATTATAAACCCAAATTGGGATTCCGGACCACCACGACATATGCGGTCCCCGACCTACATATACCAACCTATTCTCGGATCCTCTAAAACAAGAATGGGTCCATGCCACCCGAGAATACAAGATACTCCACCAATCCACCCCATTGCCACGTGGGTACACGCTATTCCGCCATCTCTCCACTCCCGGTCTTGCGAGTAGCCATTCTCGTAATAGAATTGCCAAGTTCAAAGCTTACGGAGTATGTGGTTAGTACTACAAATTCTCACCTCATGCAATTCAACAATGGGCGTGCCTTAATCGACACAAAGGAGGAAAGATCCCGCTCACAAGACCTCCATGTCTTGTGGCTCACACACACCGAGTCCGCCTGGGGTCTAGATTTATTACTCCACATTCCCATATCACATGCTAATATAATTAACCAATGTTCCATTTAAAACTTGCGGTGTAGCGGTGTCACCGACTTCATCGTTCTCACGCATAGCTAAAGCAAAACTAGGCATATCTGAGTTCAAAACTAGTAATATGGTAAATATGGAATAACAAGGGTGGTAATGCACCAATTAGGCTCTTACTTAACTCTTAATCACTTAATGTAGTAACGGAAAGCAAAAGCGAAATTAATTTGTAAAACACAAGGTAGGGTTGTATGCATCCGGGGCTTGCCTTCGTTGACGGAAAAGTCCAGCTCCTGCGATGTTTCACAAGTCTTCAATCCGACCTCAACAGACAGATCAACCTCCTCCGCAACTTGATTAACTACCACGTGTTCACCTTCGTTTACTACACGTAGTAACATTGCCATGTTTAACATGATGCGGAATATGAAACATGATGCTCCATGATGGATGCAAAAATTAATAAATTGGATACAATTTTCCTTCGCAGTACAGTTACAAACCAAACTAACCAAACCATATTCGTAACTGATGTGACCACGCCAGCACCGATCACTTTGGTGAACTCTCCGACCACTATGGTGAACTATCCGACCACTATGGTGAACTATCCGACCACTACGGTGAACTATCCAACCACTACGGTGAACTATCCGACCACTACGGTGAACTATCCGACCACTATGGTGAACTATCCAAAGCAAAGATCGTCGGTGAGGGAGAACCGGCGACTGCAGTGATCAAAATGAGTAAACAACAACTGACTAAAGACTACAACATCGAAACGAAGCCGTAAGTACACTGATTATAGACAACGGCTCACCGAAGGGCTCTGTCCACGATGACACGCCCGCAGCGGTGAAGTTGCTGACCTCGAGGAAGAAAGACGTGGACAACGAGTTCTCTGCAATATCAGGCGACCAATGATAGCTGGCTGGATTCGCAAGGAAAAGACGGAACTAGGATGGCCTTTACCGAGATGGCAACAGCGCTGGGGAGACGATGCGACCTTGATGGAGCGATGACAATGGCGGTGGTGAAAACAAAGGAAGAAGAAAAACGACAATGACGACGTCTTGGTACTTATAGCGCGGTGCAGAAGCTCAAGGAAGCCACGACGGAGCCGTTTCCGTGCCAGCGCGACATCAAGGACGGCCACGACGCGCCTGGAACGCCGAAGAAGGTCCGACAGCAATGTAGCTTAGGCGGTGAACACTGTTCACAGAAATTACAAAATTGCCAGACACCAAAATTCACAAATTACTCTAAATTTTCATAACAACTCAAAAATCTCCAAAAACAAAAGTTGTTCAAAATCGAAAGTTCTACTAGTTCGCTTCTATAACCATCTCCTAATTCGGTCTAGATTTTGAAATGGATTTTCAGGGTAGGATTTAAATGCTGAAAAGCGGGGTTTTCTCGAAAAATGCAAAAATCCAAACAAACTTTGAATTTAAGTCAAACAATACAATTCAACACATACCACATGAATATAAACTTGTTTTAGTGTATGCATCTCAAAGTTTTCACCAAATGCCAAATGCTTTGCAATGCATATGATGACATGTCAGGTTTTAGTATTTTAAACACCCGAGGTGTTACAGGTAATGCCGCCAAATCTTTAGAGCATGAACCACAGCTGCTAACTCCAAATCATGAGTAGGATAGTGTTCTTCATGTTGCTTAAGTTGCCTGGACGTATAGGCAATGACTCGGCCTTCTTGCATCAACACACATCCAATACCAGTACCTGAAGCATCACAATAAACATCAAATGGCTTCTCGATATCAGGTTGAGCTAACACTGGTGCAGTAGTCAACAGCCTTTTTAAAGTCTGGAAAGCCTCTTCACAATCTGATGACCAGACAAACTTGACTTGGTTCTTCAATAATTCAATTATGGACTTTGATACTTTAGAGAAATCTAGAATAAACCGACGGTAATACCCCGCCAATCCCAGAAAACTCCGAACTTGATGAACTATGGTTGGTGGTTTCCAATCAAGCACATCCTTCACTTTGCTTGGATCAACAGCAACTCCTTCCTCTGACAAGACATGTCCAAGAAATTGCACTTCCTTAAGCCAAAAATCACACTTGTTGAACTTAGCATACAATTGATGTTCTCTCAAACGAGTCAGAACAATTCTGAGGTGTTCTGCATGTTCTGTCTTATTCTTGGAATATACTAGTATATCATCTATAAATACCACTACAAACTTGTCTAGCTCAGGCATGAATATTGAGTTCATCAAATACATGAAATGAGCTGGAGCATTGGTCAAACCAAAAGACATCACCAAGTATTCATATAATCCGTATCTCGTGGTAAATGCCGTTTTGGGAATATCTTCAGGCTTTATCTTGATTTGATGATACCCTGATCTCAAATCTATCTTGGAGAAAACTTTGTCTCTGGCCAACTGATCAAAAAGCAAATCTATCCGAGGTAATGGATACTTATTCTTGATGGTCACTTCATTCAACGAACGATAGTCAACACATAACCTCATGGTCTCATCTTTCTTTTTCACAAAAATTGCCGGACATCCCCAAGGTGAGGAACTAGGTTGGATAAACCCCTTCTCAATTAATTCTTGTAACTGAGCCTTCAACTCGGCCAATTCCTTAGGTGGCATTCTATAGGCTCTCCGAGAAATCGGAGCTGTTCGAGTTGTAACTCTTTGTTAAAATTTGTACATCCCTATCGGGTGGTAGACCGGGTAAATCTTGAAACACATCGGAAATTCACGTACTACGGGATATCTCTAATCTCTTTGACGGCGGTTACACAAACTCGCCCACCGATCTTCTTAAGGTTGGAAGTTGGATGAGAAGTTGAGAATTACTATCGAGCAAACTTACTCTTAAAGTCCTATTCAAAGCATCTATAATAGCCTTATCTTTGATACATCCAATTCATTCCCAAGATTACATCTATATCCACGATCCTTAAGGATAATCATGGTAGTGGGAAAAATATGCCCACCTAGGTTTACGGTACTGGTATACCATTTTCTTAGTACCACAGACGTCCCCAACAAGCTGTGATAAAAAAACTTTCCTTTGTTGCCCCAATTGAAATTTCATGCTTCACGACAAATGTTCTATTGATGAATGAATGCCATGCGCCGAATCAAAAAAGTATAAATGCAGGGTGATTGGCAACAGAAACATACCCATCATCACTGGCTCCCCTCAAAAATTTCTCGGCTTGAATATAGAACACCGTCCTGTCTTCCTCTCATCTTTGCCCTTGAGCATTACGATTGTGGTTCTTGTTTGGTGCCCGACCTGTTGTTGATTGGCGGGGCCTTCGATAATTTTGATTAGCTTTGCCTAGGGTATGGACATTCCACGGAGAAATGACCATCCTTCCATAATTGTAACACGGATAGTTGTGACCACAGCGACGTTGGAGCATTGCCACCGGGAGCATTGGTTGACCGTGAGTTCGGATAGGTTATAGCGGAGACGGACATTTGATTTGCTGCCTGGCTTGAGGCTGTGGCGGACGATAAGGAGGACGATAATGGTTTATTAGATGATAAATCACTCTCTGCTGTTTTGGTTTCCACCAAAAGGTCTAGACGGCACATTCTTTTTCTTCTTGAGCTCCTTATCTTGCCCGATACTTTGCCTCTGAAGCAATTGCAATATTCTTGCCTCATGATAAGTGATATTGGTACAGCTATCATCATTGTCTGCAGTTTGTATTCGGACCTCTCATGAACCATTTCTTTTTCTTGGCATCCGTATTGACATGTTCGGATGCATCTGCGATAGATGATTGAATCTTCCCACATCTTTGCATAACCGTTTGATCCCCTTGCCTCAAAGCAAGGAATTCATCCACTTCATAGCCATCACTCCTTCCGGGATATAATGGGCTCTAAAAGCGATCTGAAATTCTGTCCAAGTTAACGGAACGCTTTGTGGGTTGCATGGCCATCAGATTTGCATACCAAGCACCAACACACTCTAAGTTCTTTGGGCAGCAAACACCGTTTTTGAAACTCATGCGATGAATAAGATCAAATTTCGCTCCATGGTCCTAAGCCGATCCATCGACCTCCGATGGTTCATCTGCCTTGGTAAACACCGGGGGTTTTGTATCCATGAAATCCACATAGGTAGCCTCATGCCTATTATGATTGCGACCACGGTTTCCATGCATCTGATTCTGATTACTTTGAGCCATCTCATGAAGCAAACGAGAATTTTCCACAGTCACATTGACTAATGCAGCAATAGCATCAGCCAGATTGGTCGGCATTGGTGGCAGGTTGGGGATATCATCATCATCTTGTGAAGTACCAGGAATATGCGATCCCCGCGTACGACGCATCTGCTCATAACAAACCAAACTTTATTCACAAGCCTTTATTGGATTGCACAAAAGCTTACTCTAGACACATTACATAGGGTTTACTACTATAAACACCAGACCCTATAAGTACCAAAAATAGATACATAGCCTAACCATAATTAACTATTATACAACTCTACTCTTTTCTGTGATTACTTCAAACTTCAGGCTCGGTATCCATTCCGGAATTATTACCGCCTTCATCATCACTTTCATTGATCATTACTAATTCTTCAGGATCTTCTTCATCTTCCGATTCGCTATCATTGGCAAGGATTACACCTGGGTCCATGGCATCAGCTTGAGGCTCATGATTTGGGTTTAGTAGATTGCTAAGCCTATGCACTTCCTCATGTAGATAGGTATTATGTTCTTCTAAATCTTCTACATAGAACTCTAGCTCATGAGTTCTAGCTCTAGCTACATTTTCCCTCTGCCAAGCCTCATTTCGTCCCTCCACCGTATGAACTAATATACTTTCGTAGTTCCTGTGTGCGGTGGTGAGACGCCTCAATTGATCCTGTAATTCTCCTACCTGTATAGCATCCAAAGCCCTATCTCTAGTAGCTTGTGCTAATTCTATAGAAATTCTTTGTATCTCTCTGCTTGGGGATCGGGCCTAGAATCACTCTCTCGCTAGCACCATCATTTCTAGGGGCAAGTTGGTGACGAGGAACTCCTTTGGGTCCAGTGGACTTACGGGGCGTCATCTTGGCACGAGCCATACTGTAGGAAACCAATTTAATCCAAGTAAGACCACTTGATCAAAGTCGAAAGAGCAGCTATGATGGATTACATTCCTCAAACCAGACTCACTACTCAACTCCAGACTAAGAGGTGAAGGAAGTAACGAGTGAATTATTCATGATGCATGAATCATTCTTACGAACAAAAACATCAAAGTTTATAATGCACATAAACAACATTTATTTTTTTATATAGGGCATAGTAAGATTACTACTCCACCACACAAGACCCTTTTAATCAAATAAGGAATGGTGAGAAAGAAATAAGACAAGTCAGAAGCAATTTGGACCAAATTAATCAAGTTAAATTTAGTCATCCCAAATCATTTTGAAGTTTTTGTAAACCAATACCACAAAAACTTTGTAACGAATGCTCGATACCATTCTGCGGGCGAGAACCTCCTAAATTATAGGACCCACATACATTTGTCACCGTCCAAAGACCTTTGACAACAATGCATATGTTCCAGTAACTTAAGAAGTCTGTCGGGTGTCCTCGGGAACCCCGAATCATCCACGATTTCCAAGCGGGATCACGTTACGAGTCATTGTAGTATTACAACAGTTTATTCAAATAGACACATCGAGTAAAAGTAGCGGAAGACTTACAATAACATAGTTTACAAACCATTTGTTTCAAACCGTACAACTAAGTTCGATATTAATACACAAACCAAGGTAGTGGAGCGGCATTATAATATAATACAAAACACACAATGAGGCTGCCTCACTTAAGGGCCACACAATTACTTCTCAACGCCATCACAAGGTACAAGCATCATGCAAAGATGATCCAAAACAGATCTGCTCATGAGGCTCACTGCAACAAGGGGTCAATGAACCACGAGTACAAAAGTACTCAACAAGACTTAACCAAATAAGAACTGATAACTTTCGGGAATGCGGGCTCGAGGGATTCAAGGTATGGTTTTAGCAATAATCAAAGTTATTTTATGTAAAAAGCTCTTTGACAAAATTCTTTGTTTCAACAGTTTAAACTTCATAAAATCATATACAAAGATGACACGATCCGTAATGAGATCATGAAACTTCATATCCAACACCTTCATCAACCATTCTCAAGTTCCGATTATTAATTACTACGATGATGAGCAAAGAGTTGAGTCTCCATAACCGAGGAGCAATGACGATTCGATCCGATTATAAACCTAGTGGGATTCCAGACCACCACGACATATGCGGTCCCCGACCTACATATACCAACCTATTCTCGGATCCTCTAAAACAAGAACGGGTCCATGCCACCCGAGAATACAATACTCCACCAATCCAAATTTCCCATTGCCACGTGGGTACACGCTATTCCGCCATCTCTCCACTCCCGGTCTGAGTAGCCATTCTCGTAATAAATTGCCAAGTTCAGGCTTACTGGAGTATGTGGTTAGTACTACAAATTCTCACCTCATGCAATTCAACAATGGGCGTGCCTTAATCGACACGAAGTGGAAAGATCCCGCTCACAAGACCTCCATGTCTTGTGGCTCACACACACCCGAGTCCGCCCGGGTCTAGATTTATTACTCCACATTCCCATATCACGAAGCTATCATAATTAACCAATGTTCCATTTAAAACTTGCGGTGGCGGTAGTCACCGACTTCATCGTTCTCGCATAGCTAAGCAAAACTAGGCATATCTGAGTTCAAAAGCGGTAATATGGTAAATATGGAATAACAAGGGTGGTAATGCACCAATTAGGCTCTTACTTAACTCTTAATCACTTAATGCAGTAACGAAAAGCAAAAGCAAAATTAATTTGTAAAACACAAGGTAGGGTTGTATGCATCCGGGGCTTGCCTTCGTTGACGGAAAAGTCTGGCTCTTGCGACGCTTCACAAGTCTTCGATCCGACCTCAATAGACAGATCAACCTCCTCCGCAACTTGATTAACTACCACGTGTTCACCTTCGTTTACTACACGTAGTAACATTGCCATGTTTAACATGATGCGGAATATGAAACATAATGCTCCATGATGGATGCAAAAATTAATAAATTGGATACAATTTTCCTTCGCAGTACAGTTACAAATCCAAACTAACCAAACCATATTCGTAACTGATGTGACCACGCCAGCACCGATCACTTTGGTGAACTCTCCGACCACTACGGTGAACTATCCGACCACTACGGTGAACTATCCGACCACTACGGTGAACTATCCGAAGCAAAGATCGTCGGTGAGGGAGAACCGACGACTGCAGCGATCAAAATGAGTAAACAACAACTAACTAAGTACTACAGCATCGAAACAAAGCCGTAAGTACACTGATTACAGACAATGGCTCACCGAAGGGCTCTGGCCACGATGACACGCCCGCAGCGGTGAAGTTGTTGACCTCGAGGAAGAAAAACGTGGACAGCGAGTTCTCGGCAATTTCAGGCGACCAATGCTAGTGGGCCGGATTTGGTTTGGAAAAAACAGAACAAGGACGTCCTTTACCAAGATGGCAACAAATACCGGGGGAGATGATCGAGCTTGTTGGAGCGATGACAACAGCGGTGGTGAAAACAAAGGAAGAAGAAAAACGACGATGACGACGTCTTGGTACTTATAGCGCGGCGCAGAAGCTCAAGGAAGCCACGACGGAGCCGTTTCCGTGCCAGCGCGACATCAAGGATGGCCACGACGCGCCTGGAACGCCGAAGAAGGTCCGACGGCAATGTAGCTTAGGCGGTGAACACTGTTCACAGAAATTACAAAATTGCCATACGCCAAAATTCACAAATTACTCTCAAATTTTCATAACAACTCAAAAATCTCTAAAAACAAAAGTTGTTCAAAATTGAAAGTTCTACTACTTTGCTTCTATAACCATCTCCTAATTCGGTCTAGATTTTGAAATGAACTTTTGAATTTGAATAGGGAAATTTAACGAATTACGCCTTTTTGAATTACTCAAAATTTTTCTAAACAACTTGAAAAACTCCAAAAACAAACTTTGCATAACTTTCCAAGCTCTACACTTTTGCTTTTGGGATCAACCCCAAATTATGCTTAGATTTTGAAATGGATTTTCAGGGTAGGATTTAAATGCTGAAAAGCGGGGTTTTCTCGAAAAATTCAAAATCCAATCAAACTTTGAATTTAAGTCAAACAATACAATTCCACACATACCACATGAATATAAACTTGTTTTAGTGTATGCATCTCAAAGTTTTCACCAAATGCCAAATGCTTTGCAATGCATATGATGACATGTTAGGTTTTAGTATTTTAAACACCCGAGGTGTTACAACTGTGGTATCTCATCATGCACTTGCTCGGTACGAGCTGGAGAAGGTTGTGGCATCTCATCAGGCACATGCTCGCTAGGAGGCGGGGAAGAATGTGGCATCTTAGGAATGTGGGGGAGAGGGTTCAATCTCCAGGACGTTGTCATAAAATCTAAATAATAATTTGCTACGGTACTTGTGACTTGTCTTTAAGAAGCGTCGATTCCTTAGGTAAACTATCTTCTTGGATGCATCCAGGTACACCCATGTAGTACCATCTAAGCATCCCGTCTTCCCTTTGATCTGTCTAGACAAAGTAAACAGTGCGGAGTAATCATTGGTAGTAAGAAATATTATTGCTCTACATATGAAGTCCTCCTTTCGGAACGCATCATACATCTGCTCCCCATGCCTCCATAGCCTCTCCATTTCTTGCATTAAAGGCTCGAGGAACATGTCTATATCAATGCCTGGTTGTTTAGGGCCAGAAATAAGAATAGTGAGGAGAATGTACTTTCTCTTCTGACACAACCATGTTGGGATGTTGTACATGGTCAAGATCACTGGTCATGTGATGTGGTCGCTCATCCTCTCATTGAAGGGATTCATTCCATCGATGCTCAAGCCAAACCATACATTCCTTGGGTCATCGCTGAATTCTTTGTGCTTCTCATCAAACCTTTGCCACTGACTATAATCAGCCGGGTCTGCAATCTTATCATCATCCACATTGCGCTCATCATCCCACCATGTCATGAGTGCGACTTTTTTAGGGTTTAGGAAGATATGTCTCAAGCGGTCGGTCACTGAAAGGTACCACATTACCAAGGCAGGAATTCTTCTCTGCTTTGCATTGTTGCCTAATGGAGTGTCATCTGGGGGCTGAGATTCTTGTATCACCTTTTTTGTACCCTTCTTATTCCTCTTTTTTCCCGTGGAGGGTTCGTCACCACCGTAAAGGTCATTGTTCTTGTACCGGCTGGCCCCACACCGGAGACATTTATCTAGTGACTTGAACGTTTCGCCACAAAAAAGTATACAATGGTTGGGGCATGCATGGATTTTTTCAACCCCCATTGTCAATGGACTTATGACCTTCTTCGCTTGGTATGTGTTGGCAGAAACTGAGTTTGGTTGTGGCAGCACCCATGACAGGAGATGCAATAGATCATTGAAACTACAGTCTGACCAGCCGTACTTAGCCTTCAGGATGGGCAGCTCAAGCATAAAACATAGCAATATCCAATGTGTCGGACAGCCCTTTTCAACACCATACACAGTCTCCTTTGATGCTTTTATCACCCTTTCCAAATTTTCTAGACCTTTCGGACTATTTAGTAAAATCTCTAGTCCAAGGGCTCGAATCATGTCCTCCAAATCATCTTCATCCTCGACACGTGCTCCACCATCATTATTGGCACCACCTTCGTCGTTACCATCCCAACCACCAGCATCACCACCTTGTTCATTACCAAACTCGAAATCCATTTGTGCATCAAGCTCTGCTGAATATTAGGACATGGATTCTATGGTTTCGTCGTCGTATTCCTCCTCATCCTCGTCGTATTCCTCCTCATCCTCGTCGTTAACAATAACCGTTTCACCATGATGAATCCACACTGTGTAGTCCTCAACAAATCCTCGCATAATCAAATGTGATCTGATGATAGTCACATTTGTCCATGCCATACGGTTCTTGCAATCTTTACATGGGCAAATAATTGTATCCTTATTCTCTTTCAATGTCGTTGCATGCTTCTTTACGGCTTCAATAAATTTATCCACCTCTTCACGGAAACCTGCCTTGAACCTTAACGAACCATACATCCAAGAGTTCCTGTACTCCATCTTTTACAACAACAACAAAATAAACATTAAAGGATTACTTATTCAGATATATATAAAAATGAATCAAAGTAATAATTACTTGAGAATAATTGTATATACTTCAGATATATATGAATATAAATCTAATATAATTACATGAAGCATACAAACACACCATGGTAGAGGAAAATTAATTAATGACCCATTTATCCATAAATAATTAAAATACATATTTATGGATTACAATAAACAATTTCAAAGGCAACAATTAGCAACAATTATACTTTACCGAATACCTTTCAGACAAACCCTAGCCCAATTTCATCAAACATAAATTTACAAAAATGAAATTAATAAAAAAATCAAACCCTAGATCTAGATCCACATGCACATGCACATGAAATATCCATAAAACTAACTAATTGTTCACTAAAATCAAGAAACATGGACCAAATAAGGGTATGATCTTGTTCCCCTCCCTAATGTACCCTAGTACATTTAAAACTTAGGTCTAATTTGCTTCATAAGTAGCTCAAGCTCCATAGAAGAGAGAGATTACTCACTAACCAACCATTAAAACTTCAAAAAAAAGTACGGAATAGCATTTTCTTACCTTCTACAACATCTCCACCAAAGGATTTGAGACCAAAACCTTTCCCCTTAGTAGAGCAAGTTTTGTTAGGTGCCCAAGGCCTCCCCACCTTTCTTTCACGGATTGGAGTGAGTGACCTGAGGAGAAAGAAGGTGCTGCAGTTTGGTTTATATGTGGGTCATTTGTAGGGGCGGCTAGTGATTGAGCCACCCCTACAAATAAGAGCTATATATACGGGGGCATTTGTAGGGGCGGCTCAATCACCAGTCGCCCCTATAAATAGCAACTCCAGGGGCGGCTGGTGATTGAGCCGCCCCTACAAATCAGACCCCATTTGTAGGGGCGGCTCGTATCACCAGCCGCCCCTGCTGTTCCATTTGTAGGGACGGTTGGTGTCTGGGCACCCGAGCACACCACTATAGGGGCAGCTTCATCACCAGCCGCCCCTACAAAAAAATCGAACCGTTGCTAAAAATCATTTTTCACGTAGTGAGAGGAGCCTGATAGTTCTTGTTTTCTTTTCTAGGCTAAGTGAGACATTTTTTATTTTCCAGCTGTATTGGCTCAATTCAGATGTAAAATTAGTAGGCTCACTGGCAATTCAAACAGTAAACTCTGGTTTGGGTCTGGAAAGTTTACAGAGCTGTAATTTACATGTGTTTTGGTCCAATTACCAGGCTTCTAAACATGCTCTTAACGGTAGTTACTTGGTTTGATTTGCCAAACCGTCTAAAATCATTGTAAATTGTAACCCATGGTCGAAGAGGTCTAGTTTTCATGATGGTCAATAGCGTTATTTGCAGAGCAATCCATACTTGGGATGTTAAGAAGATGGGAATTGCTATGCCAGGTGGAGAAAACTCACAGAACTGAAGAGCTAGAATCGTAATTTTGAGGCCACATCAACCTCTATATTGATATGAGGTCCTTTGTTGCTTAAAGTCTCATGGGTCTTATTCTTGTTTCTCTCGTTTCTTTTTTTTTTTTACACTAGCAAATATGCTTATGCATTGTAATAGAAGAAAAAAGTATCAAATGTTATTGAGAAACTATGACATGAATGTTACATATCTATTTATGATTTATTCTTTCCAAAAAATTTCAAGTATAGTTTATTTTATAATGACCATGATATCGATAGTATAAATTAATGTTGGCAATAATATAATAACGTCCTATTAAGCATATATTGAGTTAAAATACAACCTTAATAGTTTTTTGCCTGTTGCAGAGCACATAAATATTTAGGTATAAATATAGTGTAACTCATACTATCCATGTGTTACTACAGTTAAATATGGAGCTTTGTGACTTTATTTGAGGATCTATGAAGATACATAATTCTAATCTCTGATTAACGTAGGCAAAGAGTTACTTGTTGACGTGTCAAGGATTGGTCTGTCCACCAATAGTACCAAGGGAGCCATCATTTGATTTTGCACATGATAACCCTTTTACTGAACTAGACAACAAACTTCAGAATTTTAGTTTAGAATTTAATTAGTTAGACCATCGTTAGACCTTAATTTTAATAAGAATAAATTTTGTTCCTAATCAAAACTATGGAGCGATGAAGCAAAGTACCTGACTGGCTAACTCGATCCCTGGAAGACGCGATTAACAGCCACCCGTGCTGTCTTCTTGACCCACTGTCACTTGGAAGGGCCCATGGACCATGAAACAATGCCCCAATATGGTGGCCTAGTTACTGCATAAATTTACAGATTCCTAGATTTAATTAGCTACCACCACCCTGTTATTCACAATCAGACATCGACATCTCTCCAGTCCTTTCTGAGGCTGAAATTATAACAAAAAATGGCTGAAGCACATATATAATTAAGAATGAGAGGTATAATACCACAAATAATTACAATAAACGATTGTCTAAAAAACTGATTGCAACAGACTATCGCCATTATTAGTTCTTCTCAAACTTCTTCTCTTCTTTTTTTTTGTCGAAGATCGATCGACCTGCTCAAACTTTGGCGAGCATCATATATAAATATACAGAGTAGCGTCCTCATAAATTGTCGTCACTGTCATCAGCTTTGCTGCATACCTAGACTATAGATCCTTCTCTGTCTCCATTTAGAGAAAAAACGGAACCACACATGTGTGGCAGGTACAAACATCCACGCATGCCTCAAGAGAGAAGTGTTTTAAAGCTAGTTATTATTATTAGGTGGAGCAAGTCTACCAACGCTAACGATATCGATCGAATGCTGCAAACCATAAAGGCACTCCATCCATCCACAGCGCGGCGATGGTGACGAGGAGCCGGCGGCGTCCGGTGGAGCGGCCTGAGTCAAGCGAATGGCTGCCGCGGATCGGACGGGCACGGGAGGTCCAGCCAGCAGATCGTACGGCAACGGAAGTACCGGAACTGTATGAGCCACACCGGGACTGTATGAACCGTAGCGGGCTCTGCTGTTGGTAGGCAGGCGGGTTCCGTACGACCGGGAGTGGATGAGGGTGACCGGAGCTGTAGGACTGTAGCAGGTTACCGTTGGGAGGTGGTCTGGAAAACTAAAGATTTGTATGATTATTAGGATCGATCCATCAATATTTAGTAGTATATCAGTACATGCTTATGTACATTAGTTCTCGATTAGGATGAAAAGAGATTAAAAGGTTCATGTTAAATGTATATTTTATGTACACACAAACATACTGGAGAAATAATGAAAGTTAGACAATATACAAAACGTTTCGGCACAAATATAAGAGGAGCAAGTAGTCTTGAAAAGCTGAAATGGTTTGATGAAGAATATAATTGTGTATTAAGGAAAACATAACTAAATAATCTGTTAGCTCATTGCTTCGCCTGTGCCTCGGCCTGATGCCAACGATTTACAAATCAAAAGCGAAACAATCTTGGTGTTTAATGGTGTATGAGCCGAGGGAACACAGTAGATGTGAACACATATTGAAGGCATGGTCGGCCACCATCACGCAAAGTCCTGTTATGTAAAGAAAAAAGAGCAGATTTAAGTGCGCAAAACAATAATATATTCTCAGGTCACGTATAGATAAATGAGCGAAAAGTAAAGTGTTAGGTTCCTGCACAGCACGGCAAGGAATGTGGCCCAGGATGTATTGAGCGTGAGCAAACAATTTTTACTGACAAATGCTTGTTGGTTGAACACCAGAATTGCACGATGATGTGACATAGCACACTAAATGAAGATTATATTTACCAAAACTAAGCAAATTGAGCAGGGTGATGGATTAGGCTGCTGAATGCAGTTCCATATTTTGCAGAACTGGCCAGTAGCCATGCAAAGGCCAACAAATGAATATGTTGACCATAATCAGCAAGAAATACGAAATGGACATGGAGAATATATCACCCTTTGTACAGCGTTCATATTGCCATATCATTGCTCAATTTTTTCTACAATCTACTGCCAATCTTTGTGGAACCTAAATATGTATAAATAAATAATGAGGTGCATACTGATGATGAACAGGCAAAAGTAACAAAGGGAGGGCACCCCATATAACCTTGTTGCTCTATAATTGGTGAGTAATTAGAAATTGAGACTACCGGCAGGACAACCATGAATTCAAATGGGAAGTGTGATAGTTAGAAAAAAAAGGACATTCATGTAAAGGATAGATTTAGAATAGGTCAGACTAACAGACAAAAGGGAAACAGAACGAACCCTTTTTTTTGGAGCGGTCTCTCTTTGCAGACCATCAAGTAGACACCATGTGCCTTGCCTTCCTATGAGGCAAAAGAATAGCACACACACATGGCCAAACGATGGTTAAAACATTTATTTATGTATATACATATGGGATACCATCACCACGTAGCACGCTAGATTTATTTTGTACCTATTTCAGGTGCAGCGAAAAAATCATTCTGTGATAAAATGTTTCATAGGCTAAACAGCATGTGATGGTTGCAGCAACCAAATATGTAAATAAATTCATAAAAATCACAGTGATGTATGAAGCAGCGGGAAGCCATCAAAGAGTTATTGTGGACATTTTCATATGGAATATAACATCATGCAACTTTGCACTCTTTTATGGCTTTGGTAAATTATATTCTAAAATATCACTTCAATTGCATATAAGTGTTAGGACTCCAGATGGAAAAGAGGTAACATGATTAAGGAAACTAATGACAAATCGTTTCATGCAGTAAATTAACCGAAATACAAAGTAGAAAACATAAGCTGTTTGCCACAAATCACCTGTCATACAGCACAAAGCCAAACTTGTGATTTTAATAGAAGAAAATAAAAGGGTTCAGTGTAAAGCAAGAATGTATCATTTTGTACCTTGTGAGATGATCAGCAATTTCACTAAGAATAGAGGTTTCATGGATTTATGGTGGTAGCAATAGTAAAAGCTTGGTGACACTATGTTGGTAGGCAAGCTAATTAGTACAACAATTTAAGTATGATCTACAGACGAGGAGCTGGATATCAATGGTCATTGTCAGGTTCTTAGCGCAAAATATTGCTGAAACTTTAGGCGTCCCACATAATATTAAAGGCCTCATGCAGATCAATCGCTTGTTAGGTGTTTGATGCAAAGTATTGCTGAAACTTCAGACACCACACATACTATTAAAAGCCTAATGCAGATCAGTTGCAAAGTATTCATAGCCTCAAGACTATATATCACTGACTCCTAAATAATTAGAAAATATGGATGTCTCAATCATTATGGAAAAAAGTAATCGGTCAGTTAGAATGGTTGCATTAGGAAATAGAAGATTATACCCTTTGTACTGAGGCAATGAGCTAAAGTTTTTTTTTGGGGTACCAAATCATAATGAACCTAGACAATCATCTGGATCGTTTCAACTGAAATGGCAATGATTGCCTTGCGTCAGTTGTCAACTACTACAGCAAACAATAGCCATGTAAAGGATTGGTACCAAACTGGAGTAAATAATCATGTGTAAAAGGATAAACTGATTCAGCAGTTCAGTGTCAAGGCTCACGAAAAACTGCAAGAAAAGAAGACTAAAGAACTGTGAACACGGGAAATAGCTCTGTTCTCCTTCTTCCAATATCTAGATGAGCAGAGGAGCAACAGGCAGACGACTGCTGGTGGGTGCCGGCCAAGAGGGGGGCAAGTATTGCGGCACCAGCGCAGCATGATGGAGAGGAACACTGAACGGCTCAGTACCTCATGGAGAGAAAGCGGGTGCGGCATGTACACGTACAGGGAGGAGGGAGTCCGGATGGGGACGATGTCCGCGCTCGGTTGGGCACGTACTGGTAGGAGGGAGGCCGGAGGCGGCGATGTGGAGTTGGGGACGACGCTCGTGCTCGCAGTGGCACGTACGGAGAGGAGGGAGGCCGGATGCGGTGATGGGGATGACATCCGCGCTTGCCGCAGCAGGTACGGGGAGGAGGGAAGGCGGAGGCGGCGATGGGGATGGCTCCTGCACTGGCGGTGGGCGGACCCGTCCAAAGGAGGAAGGGAGTGCAAGCAGGTCGTGCGGAGGCGGCGGCGATGGAGGAGGACCAGGCCGTGTGGATAAGGAGGCCTCGTGCCTTGGAACGGAGGCGCGAGATGGACTATCGGCGTGCATCGAAGGGCCCTAGGGGCACAGGGCACTGTATTAGTGTAGAAAACGCCAGAGGCTGTGGATGGAAGAATCGGACGACTCAGGGAACAGACCGGCACTGTAGGACTGTGACGGCTGAGAAACTAAGCATTTCATATTTGATATATGACTAGTATAATGCTCGTGCTAACGTCACGGTTTTATCTTGGAGATCCACATAAAAATAACCAATGATATTTTTTTCATAGTTCAACTTTTACACAATTATATTTGAGCATGTTTACAATCCAAGAAACACTTTTGCATAAGAAGACATAGTAAAGTTATTTCTTATATTAACAATCTAAGTTACATTCTACCTAAGTCCTTAATCATGACTTCAAGATCTTTAGAGAAGCTATCAAAACATTCGTTTGCACGGCTCTTCAAAATGTCCGCCAAGAATTCCATACTCAGTGAAGTTGATAGCTGTACATGGCAGATAATAAGCTAAATTATTAATTTCCTCATCGTAACAGCTCCTGACACTTGTCATTCATAAATCTTACCCATCAGTAAAACTCGCAAAGAGCAAGCAATGGCAGCGGCGATCCTAGTGCTGCAGGCCGGGCATCCAACAGGCGCCCACCTCCACCATAAATCAAGTAGTGTAGTCCTAAAAATTATGGACCAGTCTAAAAAACATTTTTCAGTAGTGTTTAATGATTAGATTAGTATTAGCAATTGTTTATAGCTAAACTCTAAGACATGAAAGTCATCAGGGATCAGAAAACTCACATAACCATGAGAGATGGCAGCTGTGAAAAGACATCAGGAATTGAGCCCTCCAACTTATTGTGTGATAAATCCCTGAAAATATATCAGAATTCAGAAACACAAATTTATCTTCACTGACTAAAATTCACTGCAGAATTAACGTGACTGAAAACATGTAGTTACAAATACTCGAGTGCTTTGAATTTGGCAAAGTAAAATGATACATCTCCGTTCAACCCGCTGAATGAAAGGTGTCTGTGTAAACATCCAAAAGTTCAGATGTCATAATTCAGACGAAAGTGTTGTTTATACTGAAAGCATACCTGCGATGTTGGTGATATCGCTTAGCGCATCGCATGTATCTCCGGGCGTACACATTGCGAAGTATCAGCGAGGATCTTCAGCCGGCAGTAGCGGCGGGCAGCAGGGTTTCCTCCAAGATAAGATAATCGGGTACAGATTTAAGTGAATATTTGGTTTTGGCACAGAACTAATTTGACATTATGTGTCAAATACAAATTTAACAGACTCGTAAATTGGCATACCTTGCATCAAAATTAAGCCGGAAACATATGCTATTTTGTGTTAGCTATAAGCTATGCTAGTAACTGAATCTGTAACCAGAGTACCAAACAGAGCACATGACTGGAACTTCAAAGCATGAAAGTCAATGATGACCACATAGTAGGATCTTAAAAAACATGCAAGGAAGGTATATCTTTTTCCTTTTTCCTTCTACTTATTTTTCTTTTATATAGACAGACCCACAAAAGTGAGTACTGATATGTAGCTCAAGCCTTCATCATAGTCATGCAATGAAATTCAGAACAATTAGAACAAACCAGGATTATTCATCATGGGATAGTTGCAGTGTTGCACACCGGCACTAGTACATATTGATCTAGAATGAAAAAAATATTGATGAAATATGGTAATCCTCTCTGTTTTTAGCTAGAACTAAAACATTATAAGAACATGTGAACTGTAAGCATATAGTTGGCACTTAGTTTACAACAAAAAACATTTTTTATAGGTTCCTAACATATCTACGGCTCCATCACAGGAATCATTTTCAAAATAAAATTTTAACATATAACATCCATTGACCAAACTCAGAGATAAAAAACCTGACTGCTATCATAATTCCTAAATACAGAAGACATATGTCACCAAAGAAACTCCGGGAAAGAAAGAGGAATACTTACTGTGTTTAATGAAATGCTCGTGAGACAGACTCTCAAGCAGTTGCTTCAAGGCTTTATTTTCTAAGTCTAACATGATATTTTGCTGTCCGAGAAAATCCATTTAAGTAGTTACTTCTATCCCATCTGTCTGCAATCATAAAAATTTAAGAATTATATATGATGTTTAAGGTTTCTAACTCATGCAACAAACGACTAATATGGTTGGTTTTGGGAAAAAAGGATTACCTGTAAGGGCTGAACTCTTCTCTCGAGCTATGCAATATACTAGAGCAGGTCGTCCAGCCACGACGGTGTCTTGGGCTCGTTGAGAAGGTTGTCCGGCGACGACGGCTACTCATCGGCGAGGAAGCTCTTGGATGACGTGCGCTGGTAGCTGTGCCGGTGGTGCGCGTCTCACGCCGCGCGATCGGGCTGAGCTCGGCGTGTGGCGCTGGCACCGCTACCAGGAACAGGCTCCGTAGTGAAGCAACGCCTGCTTCTGCAGCCTCCCGTTCACCATGATGGCATTGGCGTGCTCACCCAATCTGGACCGAGAAATTATGATAGAAAATGGTGAGAAAAAAATCCCCAAGATTTGAGAAACCGTAGCAATTAAACTACCTCTCCGAAAAGCTAAAATTCAGGCGGGATTGTTGCAGCTCCAGCCACAGATCGTGTCCAGGAACAACAACATTTGCCAAAAATCGAAAACTTACGGCAAATTCGCATCAAGGACCTTCTCTTCCTCCTCGTCGCGCTCCACTCCCTTCCACGTCGTGCCGCCCTACGGCTGCGCCGCTCCGACGCCGACGGTTGCTCCTCCACAGCCTAGTCGAGCCAGCACTTCGCACAAGGCGCCCAGCTCCTCGCCCGCGCCCGCCGCGGCCCCCAAGCCCCCGGCCGGCTCACATCGGGAGAGAGGGAGACAGAGATGCGTGCGGGGCGCGGGTAAAGGGCTAGCAGCCGCCGGGGGCCGTCCGCGTTGGAGGGCGGCCACCACGGGAGCCTGGCGCCGCCGCCACCGCGTGCAACCCTAGAGCCCCGAAGCCAGGCGTCGTAGCCTGTCCGCGTGTGCCTTGTGTTTTTTTTCAGAAAAAAAGGAATATGATCAGGGGAGGTGGGAATCGAACGCAATGTTTCATTTTTTCGGTGTTCCTAGGCTTCGATCTCTGGTCGCGACATGCGTGGGGCGCGTTGAAGCCTGCGTGCGTGGGATGGAGGGCGCGGGGTGGGAAGCTCAGGGTGAGAAACCTAGCTTCCCACATCGAATCGTGGCGATCCGATTTGTCTAGGTATTTTATTAGCCCTTGATTTTAATAGAGATGAATTCCTGTATATTTTTCTGGGTGCACAATGGTTGGAGGCTCTCAGCGGGGGACTTTTTCCTAGAGGGACCTAGTATAATTTTGATTGGTCTATTATAATAGAGATATGATATGATACATAAGTAACGGTTATTATAATAGAGATATAATTTTGATTGGTCCATTATAATTTTGATTGGTATATTTTTCTGGGTGCACAATGGTTGGAGGCTCTCAGCGGGGTAAGGCTATTCTACTGCAGCTGGCCATAGAATAACTTATTCTATAGCCATCTTGATTTACGATAATGTTTGTACCAATTTACGATAACATGAATATGCATTTACGATACTCGTGTTACTACAACTCACGGTGATATTTACCATAATGTTATAGTAAATTACTTAGTAAGGAGTTACTGTAATCTCATAAATTAAAATAGTAATTATCATAACTTAAAGTGGCCACAGAATAAGTTATTCTATGGCTATGCAGAACAATAGTTCTATATATATATATATGATGCAAGCCAACACTAGACCAGCTGGTCTAGCTGTGCACTTTGCACCCAGCCCGCCAGACTTCGAATCCTCTAGGGGCGGATTTGTTAGCGAGAAGAAGCGCAGTTTATCTACATGTTGAAAAAAATCACCCCGTCTACCCCACGCCAAAGCATAGGTTTAAGGCCAGCTCAGCCTCACAGGAGCTGTGGTGTCGCTATGTATGGGTGGGGCAGAGGTTCAAAGATTTTCTCGATCTACGTGAGAATGTCTTCTTCTTAAGCACAATGTCCGAGGTTGTCTTACCCCATGAGTTGAGTTTTTTTTTTTTGTTATATATTACTAGGATGAATGGCGCGCTTTGCCGTGCTGTGGCGGCTGCATGCTTGATTAGCGGTATTTATATATCTGTCATTTTTTAGTTTGTTTATTAGGATAAAATGCACTTGGCATGCATTATTGGGGGTAAGTCTGTTAGCCTTTACTGTTTTCAGGTCAAAATGCATTTGGATTGGACTTAGTCCTTCGGGAGTCTTTTTTTTTTCCGATGGCCATAGAAAGGAAAGATCCATCTAGTTAGGGCGCGTTTAGATCCGAAAATTTTTAGGTTTTGGGTACTGTAGCATTTTTGTTTGTATTTGATAATTAGTGTCTAATTATAGACTAATTATGTTCGAAAGTTTCGTCTCGCGATTTCTCACCCAACTGTGCAATTAGTTTTTTTTATCTACATTTTATACTCCATGTATGTGCCGCAAGATTCGATGTGACACTTACTACGCAAAAATTTTTAGTTTTCAGGGGAACTAAACGGGGCCTTAGCTTGTTTCTCTTGCAGTCGACAGGCAGGTCAACCCATCACGATGTATTGTCCTGTTCGCTTGACTGATAAGTTATGGCTGAAAATATCGTTGACTGATTTATTATGAGAAAAAATTATTATTCGTTGACTAAAAAAGTACGGCTTATAAGCTAAGCGAACATGACGTATACTTCTATATTTCCAGTTGAACATGTAGTGTACGATGGGCTTCGATTGTCCTGCACTGCATGCAGCTGACTTCCCAGCACATGTTAAACTATGGAGTCGATAAACACACAGTCGGCCTGTTCGTTTCTTGGTTTCAGTCATGGCTTATCAGTCACCCAATAGTATTTTTCTCTCATAATAAACCAGCATCAGCCGGGCTTATCAGCCTAGAAATCAACCAGCGAACAAGCCGAATGCCAAATATTCATCTCATGACCTTCAAAAGAAATATTCATCTCATCAACAAACAGAATTATTAATCTCCAGAAATAGAATACATTTGTGGCTTTGAAACGTATGAGTTGATACTCTTGGAACATCTATGGTTTGGCTCATGTATACAACATCCACATTTTGAAAATACGTTCCACGAAGCTGTATATTGGTTTTCAGAGTCCATCTGCATCGTTGAACTGCTTTGTCATGGTCGGCAAGACCTATACTAGAAAGACGGCGACAGAACAAGACAACAGGCTAGTTAAGTAGCGAGAGACAGTAGGCCAAACTGTTATAGATCAGACTTCAATAGGAGGAGAGACTCATGGGCCAAGTCCATCCCCACATGTGAACATGTGTGTGTGTATATATGAGGGAGACATTTAATGAGAGCCAAGCAAGTTTAGAGTTAATCTATAACACCCTAAAATTTGCACTTTATTAAATAGAGTTAAATTGATTTATTTACGCTTTATTGTGCACATTAAAACATAGGCAAAATTATACATCTCTTTTAAATTAAAATCAACTATAAGGTTAGAAACATTGTTTATGCATACATGCTCTTGCAATGGCCTTTTTGTATTGTTTGGTTTTGAGCAAAACCCAAAATGATTCAAATTGCTTTTAAAAATGGATTTGAATTCAGAAAAAGGGAAACTTATTCCCTTCCCCTCCCTCTCACTCACTTTCGGCCTGCTCCAGCTTGCAGCCCAGCCTATCCCGCTCCCTTTCCCCGCCTCAGCGCGCGCAGCAGGCCTAACAGAGGCCCTAGTCCAGCGCACGGCCGTGCAAGCCACTAACAGGTGGGGCCCCTATGTCGGCGCCATCCCTACCTCCCGCCCGAGCCGCAAGGACCCTGCTTTCTGCACATGACTGGCTTTCTCTCCCGACCAAGGCCCCGCCACTACCGCCCTGACCCGACCTTTGCCCAAGAAGGACCAGATCTCGCTCCCCCTCCGCATCGCCACCCGCCAGCCGTGGATCGCCTTGACCCGCTCAACTCGCGTGCTGAGCCAACCGCCATGGCTGGCATGCTCGCGACCCAGATCCTCCGCTCATAACCCTCCACTCCTCCGCTACTTCAGTGGCCTAGAAGCCTCGCACTCTCCTTTCCCAACACTACCGCATCCTCCGGCCTCATCTCCTGCCCCAGCGCCTCTTATTCGCCGCCGCCACAGCCATTGACGCGAACGACCAACACCGCACCACCTCCACCGCCGCCTCCTAGCCGACGAGATTCACGGCGTGGTAAGGCACCCTTCAGTGCTCCCACACACTTCCTCTCCCTCTCTGCGCACCACTCTGGCTCGCCGGAGTGGCGCCGCGGCAGCCGAGCCGCCTCGCCGCACATGCTGCCACCTTCAGATGTCCTTCGCCGCGGGGAATGTCCTAGGTGAGTTCGCCTCGCCCGCCGCCCACCACCTCGGTAACCTGCAAGGCAGCGCTAGTGCTCCACAACACCCCCATTGAGCTTCGCCGTTGTTCGGCCATGGGAATCGCCGCGTCCGTGCGCTCGATCCACCAAACAATGCAGGCCGCGACGCACCATATAGATCCACCTCAGTCAGTCCACGATGGACCACCCAACCTGCTCACGCCACCTCCCCGCCAGTGGACCCCACTGGACAGACACTGCTGCCACTGCTGTTTTGCTTGTAGCCCCTGAGCTTTGCCATTATAGTACCCGTAGTCCTTCCACGGTTTTAAAATCTGATTTTAATTCTTTTAATTCATAAATAGTTTGCGGTAATTACGGTTTTGCCATCCAGAACCTAAAATCATCATATATTTACCGTTTTAGCTCCTATTTCAATAATTCTCGTGTCTATGTGATCGTAGCAATACGTGCAATAGTTTTATAAGCTTTTCAACTTGTTTTTCCACTGTTGGTGTACTGTTCTAATAATAGTTCTTTGTTTGCTTTGTGCATGATTGCCTATGGTGCTTGTATGTTGTTGTATCAATCGAGTATAGACGGTGAGCAGTACTTTGATGACCAGGACCAGCAGGAAAACTTTGAGCAAGGCAAGTATAGCATGGGATCATCCTTGTTGTCTTATTCACCTTAATAACATTTTAATCATATGCATGTGTCTACCTTTTGATACCCATAGAAATTTATCCTAGTTATTTGATATCCTGATCCTTGTCACCTTGGGAAGATTTGCATATGGGTAGCTGCTTGATTAATGGAATATGCAACGAAAAATAAAAGATGCTTTTTAGCAACGTGAATTAAAGGGTGAGAGCATTTGGCTTTACACATGATGCTCTTGTCCTCCCTAAGGACTTATCTGTAAGTGATCACCCATGACTTACAGTACAACCATGAGTGCTATATAGCCCTGGCTTTAGTTTAGTATGAGAACCTTTTCTAGCTTGTTAGTGGTTACCGAAAGGTGTAAAAGGGGTGTGCCAAGCGAGGTATAGTGCGGCCTCTATTCCTATGAGTACTTCTGCGTGAGTGTGCCATTCGAAAGGGGGGCTCTATATCCCCTTGCCACGGAAACCTAGCGGCCACTAACTTGTTAGACGAACCTTTGAAAGACTTCATAGTGAACCCTACCGACCTTCCTTGGTAGTGGGTCAAGAGATTAGCTACCTCAGGCGAAAGGGTAAATCACGGCTCATGGTGAAAGTGTACAACCTCTACAGAGTGTTAAAACTATTATAACAGTCGTGCTCACGGACACGAGCGATCTGGAGTCCTTATGGAATAATGACAAATGATCGATGGTGTTTTTAAATGATATCTCATTATTCATGTTATCAATTTCATGTGATTAATTGGGGCATTACTAAACTTGTTGCTACTAATGCTAAAATTTGACTCCTTAAAATGCTTAACATTGTAAACCTGTGTATTAGCCTTTTTGAGCCTCATGAACCCCATACTATATTTGTTAAGTACGAGATGTACTTATGCTTGTTTATTTTCATTATTTGGACCAAGATCCCGAATGGGTAACAGATTATGGCGGTTATGATAACTTTCCTGAGGATTACAAGACTCGTGGTTCACCCATCAACCGTCCCAGTGGCGCTTGGAGGCCTCACATGAAGATTAGATTTGAGTTTCCGCTACTTTGATAATTTATTTGTTCCAATGTAGGGATTATCATTTGATATGTAATAAACTCTGAGCTTGATACAATGTAATTTGTCATCTTATGTGTGTGACTAATTCTGAGGCACACATAGGATTCTACATCCGATTTTGTCCTTAAAATTGGTGTGACATAATCCCTTTATCCCTCTCTCCTTTCCCTTCTCCTCTCTGTGCGCCGCCCCTCTCTTCTCCTCCTCAGCCACCGCCACCTCTCCTCTCCCTTTCGCCGCGTCGCTCCTCCAACCAGCGACCGCCAGGCCACTGCCTAGCTCGGCCAGTCGCCGTCGCTCCTAGCTAGGCTGCCGCCGCTAGCCAACAGGATGCCACTGCCGCCCTGGCAGCCCGGCCGCTGCCTAGCTGCCCTAACTGGCCGTTCAACCTCCCCGTTAGCCACAGAGGTGACCAGGTGACTAACCACTGGTATCCGGAGCCACGTTGTGAACAACTCCATGGAGGACAATCATTGGGCAAAGATGTTCAAAATTTTTTTTACCAATCAGGAGGAAGAGCAGAAGTACATGCCACCCTCCAAATGAGAAATACTACCAACTCCCTCCATACATTAGATCAAACTCCCCTCACCAGAACCAATCATGCCAGTTCAGTCAATTCCACTAGAGGCTCCACCCAATCCATAGCACAACACGGATACACAGAAGGGCGAAAAACATCAGCTTCAACGTTTGACAAATCATCACAAATTATCATTCCCAGAATATAATGGAAACAAGGAGGCGTCTCAATGGTTGTACAAATGCAACAACTTTTTTGTTACACAAATACAAAAAAGGAAGAACAGATGAATCTGGTAGCATTCCATCTGTAAGGGGACGCTTGACGAGATCCTAACATATGGGTATGTTAAGTCTCGGGATCAATGGATCCCGGCCGAGAGACCCCCCGACCGACCCCTCCGGGATCGCTCAGGGACTCGAGGGCTATAACCATCGGGTACGCTCGCGCGCACCCTCAGACCAAGGAGTTAGGCCGAGCCTGAGCACGCCACTGCCTCTACTCAGGGCTTGGGGGATCGCCCGAACCTCAGGCTCCCGATTAACGAGGAGCCTAAACCCAATCCTTAGCTCTTGCCTGGCCTATGACACCACCCAAGGCCCGGGCGCAAGAAGACACACCCCAAGCCATAAAGGCTTGGGGGCTCCTAGGCGCTGCCCCACAGGTGCGGTGCTGTCAACCACTCCTCTGATAGGGTCACGCATGGGGCGTGACACAAAGAAGACAAACTCCTCCATGGCCTCCAGTGGCTTAGGGGCTCCTAGTCCCGCACATCAGCCCCTCAAGCTGGCCTCCTTCGCCACCAAGAAGTCTCCAGAAGGCACACCTGGGGGAGGTCAGTCCAAGCCAACACAGCTTGACACGCAGCATGTTAGGACAGAGCAGTCGGACGATGCTCAGAGCTTCTTTGGCTCCATGACATCGCCACGGATCCAAGTTCTATCTGAGCTTGCCTCTGAGATTCCTCTGATAATCAACTTCTGATTAAAGTAAGCATTGTGTTTATATTGTTCATCAGGTTCGCAACTCTTTTGAGTGCTTTATTTCTGCTCTAGAGGGAGTAAAGTATTAATCATGAGTGTAAGCGTGGTGCTTAGACTTATTGTAATCATGGATGCACCCTGCATTCTGGATCGGTGGTATATCGCGTGTGTGACATCAGTACTATATAGCCTCATTGAGTACTATATAGCATCGTTGATCCTTTGTAGTCCACCTCCTGTTTGTAGGTCAAGTAGGACCCTGTTACGAAGGAAAGCATCATCTGCTAGTGTCTTTCCCTAGTAATGTCCACAGTTGAATAGTAGAAGACATAGCTTACCGAAGTTAGAACTAGAGAACCTTAGTTATCCTATCTATGCTCCTGTTTATCCTAACCTTATTGCTACCCTTAGTTAAGTTAGACCGTAGTTAGTCTCACACGTTTCCCTGTGGATACGATACTAGGAATACTTTTGGGTGAAAGCTACAGCGGTATCCGTGTGGTTGTGGATCTTATCTGTGTGCGTTAATAAATACCAACAAGTTTTCTGGTGCCATTGCAGGGGAAACGGTTGCTGAATTAACTATGAACCTAGCTTAACCTTGTATCTTTTATCTTTTATCTTATTGTTTTCTTTTTGACTATGGATTCCACTCCTATATATCAATATGCTAATCCTACAAGCGCACGCCTACAGCCACCAAAATATGTAGAGTCTATCCTAACACCTGGCTATGAGCTGCGCTCGTGTATAATAAAACTGTTTCAGGATCAATCCTTCTCGGGAGAAGGCAACGAAAACCCATACTCACACCTACAAGAGTTTGAACGGACCTATGCATGCTTGCATATCGCTGGCATGTCTAACGAAACCTTAAGATGGAAGTTGTTTTCGTTCTCTTTGATGGGAAGTGCTAAACAATGTTATAGTCGAACCGTAGGAAGTATGCAAGGAGATTGGGAAATGTTATGCTCTAAATTTTGTTTACATTTCTTTCCCATCTCTAAAGTGGTTAGCCTTCGAAAAGAGGTTCTAAATATTAGACAACTAGAAGAAGAATCTCTTGGCACATCATGGGATTGATTTAATGACCTCATCATCACTGGCCCAAACCTTGCCATTCAAGACCCTGTACTTCTTCAACATTTTTACATGGGTCTTAGCAAGGATTCCATGGAATCCCTTGGTGCAGCCTCTAGAGGAGCTTTTCTTCATCTATCTGCTAGTGAAGCAAGATCTATGTTTGATTGAATTAGTGGAAAGACTCTCTACACTAGCATTCATAATGAACTCCCCGAGGAAGAGAATGAATCATCTCCCGAACAAGAAGAAGTTTTGATAGCCAAATCACAACCACTCCAATCCCAAGATTTAGCTGTCAATCCCAAACCATCAATACCCCAAAATCATCCAAAGGAAGAAGAAATTCCACTTTTAGAAAGCCCTGATAAAATTAAGGATGATCTTTTTTATGTTGATTTTGGGAAAAGCTTAAACTTTCTGCTACATAAGAGACATTCGAGCGAATATAATTCAAATCCTCTCAAGAAGGGATCTCTTAGAAAGCATCCTTATTCCCATATAGGACATTGGGAAGAACACAAGGGTGGCATGTCTAGTGAAACCATAGAAGGAGAGCCAAGCTATCTAGAAACCATTCCTATTCTCTCCCCTTCTATGTCCATATTAGATGTCTCATTTGAACACATCTCTAAACCCATCCTTGACCCCGATGATCCCTCTTACGCTCTTTCTCCTAAGTCTTGTGATGATCCTAGAAATCCACTAAGACAACCCAAGAATTGGAATCATGAAGACTACAAGGATGACTAAGAAGAGCAACGATAATGGCTGGAGGATATTAAGAACTTATGTGCCGTTGCCATTGAATGGATGGACGAGGTCTTAGACAAGATCAACCTGAGAGTTACCAATCCAAGGGAAATATTGGACATCCATGAAGAATCACCCTTGGAGCTTGAAAGGGAAGATTACATAGATGAGCATGGAAGTTACTTCATAAACACCTCATCAAATCCATGCTCGTATGAGAAATTTCCTGAATCAATTGGTCTCTCCAACATTGCCACACACGAGATCATCAACCCCCTCATACTTCCTATTCATAAAAACTTTGAAAGGGTGGTTGTAGATGCATATGTTTATCATAAATATTATAGATCTCATTGTGTGAATCTTGAGATAGGTACCTAGAGGTTGGCATTGGAGGGGAAATCACTTCACCAACTTGAAATACAATTCGATGGTTTCCCAAAGACGAGCTTCTGTCCTAAAACAAGCACTTTCGGGAGATAACATGAGTTTCACCTTTTTGCTATGATGCTCTTGTGAAATGAGCATAGAAATATAATTGTGAAAATATTCCTTCGAGTATTTTTGTCACTAACCATTCTAGGTCTGAAGCAAAAAGAATAAGGGATGACAACGCAAGGTATGTCCAACCAATTATCATGCAACATTTAATCACATCCATCCAAACTTGATTTTTTCTACAAAATTCAAGCTGGGTGATAGACTTTGCTAAAAACATATCTTGCCATGTTGCTAAATTATTTTGGTTGTCTCTACCTTTAGGACATGCTCAATTTGCTAAATAATAATCGTGTTCTTTCATTTCTGTTTGAGTAAATCTCTATAGTGCTTTCATTTTACCTTTGTCTGCCATAGTAAGTTTTGGTTTAGAAGTATTCGACATACTTCCAAAGGTTTTTTAAATTAAGTGAGGTGCTTAGGTTAAAATGCCTTAATCAAATTAGACATGGAGTCCAGTTTGGTTATTGAACTAAAAATTGCTTTAGCAGATACTAGATATTTTGTTGGACTAACCCCTATAGGAAATTCTCAATTCAATTTGCGTAAGTAACGAGATGAATTCAAATTGGAGATGAAGCAAGGCACATGTCGAACTCCAATAACATGGCGCAAAGAAGACATAGCTCATTCATCATGGATGAAAGAACTATAAGTATCAAAGATCATTCACTTTGTCTTTAGCTGCAAGTTACCTTTGCCTTGAAGCCATGCTTGTATAGAATATGATAAACAAAAACTATGCTAAAATAATTCTAAACACTATCTTTTCATTAGCATAGAGAGAAATTACAAAATTCTGGACAAACACCCCATGTTTCAAAAATGTATTTTCCTTCGGGTATGTGTTGTCCACTAATCCTTTGAAGGCATAAAACAATGAGTGAGGCGGAAGGTCTAACAAGGTGTCAAAAGATCGAAGAGCAAAAAGATGGCATGATAAAAGGATGAGAAAGGAAGGGTGCAATCTAGACAACAAGAAGCTCATAACTGTGAGGCTAGCTGAACAAGGAAAACTTCAAGCAAAAAGGGAAGGACCATCATGATCATCTACCATTCGCCATGTGGTGTCATCACGCTTCAATGACGAAGGTAACATCCTAAGATAAGTGGTCATTATTTAAAAGAGTTTCTCCTTGATTCTGATAGGTACATAAACAAGGAATAAACATGTTTGAGTTACAACTCCATTACTTGATCCAACCTGATTAACTCAACATATTTAGTCCTTTAAGCTTGTTCCTTGCACTACTTTCTTGATCTCATAGTCTTAACCAAATAAACTGAAAAGTGCACATCCTATTTCTGGAAGAAGATAGTCATAATCATGCAAAGTTTGATACATTATGTAAAGATAGACAATCCTTCCATAGGTTAAGCAATTTAATCCTTTTTGCCAAATGTATTTAAATGCTACATTCATGCTCAATCTTCTGATCTTATCACCCATGTTATAAATGAACGAAGCACATAACATCAACTTCATCTTGTTCAATGTGCCTAAGGATAGAGATGAATAAATAAAGTTTTGGTTCTGTTGGTGTTTTCCCACCAACAGAGCCCATGCACTCGATCTCTACCTTGTCTTATGAGCAGGACACACTTCAAGCAAAGTGTGGGGAAAATCGATCCCCCAATTTCTACAAGTGTTCTGAACTTGTGAAACCAAAATCAAAACTCAAAAAAAGATGCATTTGGCAGAAGAAGGTGATATCACCATTAGAGGCGTCATTACAAGAATCCTCATCTTCAGAGCGAACCGAGGTACTTGATTAATAAACTTCACAAAGAGAAGTCCGGTTTGAAGAACATAAGATACCAAACTCTCACCAAAAGAGCTAGCTTGGGTGAGAAGTACTCCCATGTATCCAGGTAAGTATTCTTTCCCTTCATTTTAGTTTTTAGTTTATTTTTAATTGTCAAAAAAATGACGAGTGAAAAACAAAATAAAAAGGTGTGTCTAGTTTGCTTTAATTTGTTTTTAAGAGATAAATAAAATAAAGAGGGCTCAGAATAATCTCTTGAATGGAAATGATGAATAGTTGCTATGTTGTAATTCCTTTCAAGTACCTAGTTTTTAGCCTTGAATTCTCCCGAGTTTTGGATAAAATTGTTTTGATATAAGGATTTACTTTGAACTTGAGACTCGTGGGTGGCATATGCTTGATCTAAGTCTAGATAATTGACGGATATGATATGAGAAGGTCTAAGCTATTGTTTATCTTGTTCCAAGTGACACTAAAGTCCTGAAGATTTACTTTTTGAAAACACAAAAATGCTACATGATGAGTTCCTGTATGACAAAGCTTGAATTTCCACCAAAGCCATACATGTTATTTAGGCTAGGACAACTTCCATATATATGTTGCTTGCTTTTGCATTGAGTTTTGTCAAGCTTTATTGACCCTTATTAGAGGTCTATCATGCTCTTAAAATCAAGATCACGTACACACCACATATACCTGCTGCTCCTACACTGGGAGTACGCAAAAACATGCCTTCCATCAAGATCCACCCAAAAATATTCTACTCCTACACTGGAAGTGAACACAAAAACATGCTTGATAGGTTTTCGATCCACCAAATAAATGCTCCAACTTCTTATTGCTATCTCTCAAAAGTTTTGTTGCAGAAAAGAGGCATGGGCTATGCAAAAGTTATTCATAAAAAAGGGAAGAAAACAAAAGAAGAAAAGAAAAAATGATAAAAAAATGGACACAAAAGTGTCCAAGATATTTAAAACAATGGGTACTTAGATTTCCTCCTAAAAAAAGAGATAAATAAGATAGCCCCTGTTCTCTAGCAAATGTTTTCAACTTTCAAAAGAGAGGTAAGTTTTCAAGGAGCAAAGTAGAATTAGGTTAGCCACCAAATATATCCACCATATATCCACACACATGCACATCTTGATTTGATTGTATGACTCAACTCTCTTTGGATCCAAGGTTTGACTTTACAATATATGCATTGCAAGTATGCTCTAGCTTTGTCCCTACCTATGAACTCACATAAGCCTTAGTAGTAGGAAGAGAAAAAGGCATAACATCTTTATTGCCTTGGTGAGGATCCACAAATACCACATATATTGAGACTTGAGATTGTCATACAATGGAATCTCTGAGTTTTATTTTGAAAACTTATAAAAACTCTAAAACAATGGTGGAACAAAGAACTTGAGACATAGTACTTGATTTGATCGTTTTGTCTTTCAATTGCTCAAGATCCAAGTGAAGGCTAAAAAGCCCCATGGTTGAAGGTAATATGGGTAAGTTTGAAAGTCCGAACAGTTTATTCTAACCCGGAGGAGAATTCTTGATTGAACACATGTGTACTTTTGAGGCGTGAAAACATTGTAGCCACTCCTGATCCATTGCTGAGTATAGCTTTGCTCAGGGACTGGCAAAGGCTAAGCTTGGGGGAGCTTGTTGACCGTCACCAACACCAATTATAAACCCTCAACATAACCTGCATTTATACTTAATTCCATCACCAAACATAGGTATAGGGGTTTAAACTAAGAAATTCCATGAGTTTTGGTGAATCTATGTTTTCAGCAGGGTTTATCCAGAAAACTATCAAGGGGGACCTATTCGTCAAAGGAAATTACGGAATTTCACCACGTAAACAGTGTGGGAAGATTCTAGAAGACTCTATGAGGCTCTCCACCGAAGCAGACCCCGAGGGGCTATCATGTGGGGCCAGCCGGCCCACCTGTAGGCTAGCTAGCCTGTGGGTCCCACCAGTCAACCTTCCCTTCGAAAGTCAGTTCCCCACCGCCATTGAGATCCAATCTTCGCCGTTTATTCAAGTCGGTTTGATCTAAGGGCTCAGGATTGACGCTCTGGCCTATATATATCAACCCCTACCCCCTCCCTCAGTAGATCCCTAAAACCCTAATTCATGTCTTTAGGATTGAGCCAACAATCAAGAGAAGATTAGTCCTCTATGAGATCTAGTCTTATGAATAGAAATAGTGAGATAGAGAGTAAGGGAAGAGTTTGGAGGAGGTGCCAGCCTATCGATGCTCTCTCTATGGCTTGTACCTTGGTGGATCCAAGTTCTATCTGAGCTTGCCTCTGAGATTCCTCTGGTAATCAACTTCTGATTTAAGTAAGCATTGTGTTTATATTGTTCATCAGGTTTGTGACTCTTTTGAGTGCTTTATTTCTGCTCTAGAGGGGGTAAAGTGTTAATTAGGAGTGTAAGCGTGGTGCTTAGAGTTGGGTTAATCGTGGATGCACCCTACATTGTGGATCAGTGGTAGATCGCATGTGTGACATCAGTACTATATAGCCTCGTTGAGTAGTATATAGCATCGTTGATCCTTTGTAGTCCACCTCCTGTTTGTACGCCAAGTTGGACCCAGTTACAAAGGAAAACATCCTCTGCTGGTGTCTTTCCCTAGTAATGTCTCTAGTTGAATAGTAGAAGACATAGCTTATCGAAGTCAGAACTAGAGAACCTTAGTTATCCTCTCTATGCTCCTGTTTATCCTAACCTTGTTGCTACCCTTAGTTGAGTTAGACCGTAGTTAGTCTCACACATTTCCCTATGGATACGATACTTGGAATACTTCTAGGTGAAAGCTTCAGCGGTATCTATGCGCTTGCGGATCTTATCTGTGTGCGCTTATAAATACTAACACTCTCTAATGAGGGGAAGGCTCCACCGGAGGTGAGGCAACCTTAAGATTAGCACTGAGCTAACCCCCCTACCAAATCTCTCTCTACCAGTACACTCTATTGTAACCCCTCGATTTTGGGTGCTCTTGAGCAGAAGGATCATTAGCTGCTGGACGTAGTGCACCGTTTGGCCCAAACCAGGGTAAACCATTGTGTCCTCTCTATGATTCTTGTGTTCTTGAGTCGACCCGATCCACCGGAGACACGTACTCTGACACCACCTCAAACAACAATGCTTTCCATGGTTCCGACCCTACGACACTTGACGTGCCAGGTAGGGGGCATCGTCAAATGTGATTCAGGCACTATGGTGGCTGGAGCCACCCGCCTCATCACCAGAGCAAGCGGCACTGGCCCAGACGGCGATGTCCGCTTCCCTGGAGAGTTCTTCATCATAGCCGACAGCTTTGCTCTGGTCAAGGTGCTCAACTTTAGGAGCCTGGCCTACATCGCTCACTGCTACAGTGAGCTTCGTCCGCTCAACAGGGCTGCGATGGTGGGCAATGAGCTCCTAGAGCTGCCCCCTCCGCCGGGCCTCCTGGGAGCAAATCTCGAGGTCCTAGCCCAACAGATCCGGCATGGCCTGGGCCCAAGCCCCACCATGTTGGACCGTTGCCAGATGTTCTACATGCTGGCCAACATCCATCACCAGATCACCACCAGCGAGGTGCTCCCGCTGCCTGACCACTTTTGGTACTACCTCCTAGACCTGCCTTTTGGGATCCACAATATGGCGGCATCCTTCCAGTTGGAGCTAGAGCACTATTGATGGTAGTTATCATACATATTTAACCGTCCATTAAACATGTATATTGCATAAATGAATCACCAATGTAGACTTAGGGGTTTAAACTAATAAATTCCATGAGTTTTGGTGAATCTGTGTTTCTAGCAGGATTTAATCAGAAAACCGCCAAGGAGGACCTAATCGTCAAAGGAAAACATGGAATCCCGTCGCCGTACCTACGTGGGAAGACTTTAGAAGGATCGAGGAGCCATGTCATCAAAGCAGAGGACCAAAGGATGACATGTGGGGCCACCCAGCCCCCTATGGGCCCAACTGTTAGCCTCATCGCTATGTCGGTTTCCCACCGCCTCCTAGGATGAATCTCAGCCATTGCTTAAGTCAGTTTGATCCAAGGGCTCACATTGGACCCTTAGGGCTATATAATCTAGCCCTTGCCTCTCCCCCTAGGCATAAGCCTCATTTGATCCTAAGAGCTAAGAAGCCAGAAACCCTAATTCATATGTCCACCAGGATCAGGGCTACCAATCAAGAGAAGATTAGTCCTCGATAGGATCTAGTCTTGTATTAGAGATAGAAAGATAGAGTGAGAGGGAAGAGTTTTGGAGGAGTCACGGCATGTCGGTGCTCTCTCTACGGCTTGTACCCTGGCGGAATCAAGTTCTTTTTGAGCTTGCTTCTGAGATTTCTCTGGTAATCGATTTCTAATTCCAGTAAGCATCTTGTTCATATTATTCTTAAGGTTTGAGACTCTCTTTTGAGTACTTTAATCCTTGTAGCTCCTGGGTTAAAGTAGTATTCATAGTGTAAGCATTGTGCTTAGACATGGTTACTTATGGATGTACCCTATTTTCTAGATTGGTGGTAGCTCACGAGGGTGACTCTTATAGCCTCGTTGAATCCTCTATAGTCCACCTCCCATTAGTAGGCCTAGCAGGACTTTGTTACTATAGGAAACAAACTCTACCTGTGTTTTCTCTAGTAATATCCCTAGAATTGAATAATAGAAGACAAAGCTTACCGAAGTTAGAACTAGAAGACCTTAGCAGTCTCCTCTACGCTCCTATTATCTAGCCTTGATTGTGAAGTTGGGTTAAGTTAGAATTAGTTACTCTCACCTTTGTTCCTTTGGGTTTGATATAAAACTGGGTTACTCTCGGTGAAGTGCTACAATGGTATAATATCTGTGCGCTTGCGGATTATTCTGTGTGCATTAATTTATACCAACAAGCACCTCGTCAGTCATGAGGCGCCACGGAGCGCCATCCTCTCCGACACCGCGAGGGCTGATGTCCCCTCGCTATGCACCTTCCTCGAGGTCCTCTCGGGGAATGGTCCAGAGTATGACTCCGACGACATCGACTGCTACACCCTGCCTCGCATGTGCTACCACATCAATGGTGAGGTTCTCACCGAGGAGGCGCCTAAGCTCACACTGCCGGACTAGAGTGCCCGCAGCCATGTGAACTACCTTTGGGAGAAGGCTGCTCGCTTGCAGGCTCGGTAGGTGGACCTGGAGGCCACCGAGGTAGAGCTCAAGTGCCAAAGATAGGACCTTGTGCGACAACAGGCCGCGTAGCCCCTTGTTGGCAACAACAGCACCCGTGCAGGAGCCCCTAGAAGTTCACGAGTGCAAAGGGGAGGTCAATGCGATGGCGACGCTTGATTGGTTAAGCCCTAGGGATGTGTCCGACAAGCCCAGCGGCAGTGGCGGCACAGTGGGTCCCTCCATCCAGGCATTCACCCCCCTGAAGGGACCGACCCGATCGAGGGGAGCTTTGGCCCTTCCCCACGAGGGAAGACCCTCTCTGAGCTAGTCGTTCCGAGGTCCGACGCGCGAGCCAAACTTGATCAACCCCGTCCTTCACCTTGACAAAGCACCAAGGAAGGAAACACGAAGCTATGTAACTTTCCCTGCTTGCTTTCCATTCCTATACTTTACATTTCCTAGGGTAAAGGCTGAGTTTGCTTCCTAATTGCCATGAATCCCATTCCTTTCAGTAAGCGCAAAGCGCCGCAAGGCCCGGCTTGCCTAGTGTCACCTGCCTGACCTTCCCATCCCGGTTTATTTGCTCCTTTCTAGATTCCCCGACCTAGCGCTAATGCCTGTGCGCCATCAAGAGGGCATGACCCTAGGCCACCTATGGCAAAGCCAAGGATTACTAGGGAAGATGAACCCCAAATATCGACTAAAGAGAGGTCGGACACACCCGAGAAGTAGAAAAATAGGGGCGACAAAGAAACGGCAAACATACGAGCTTAGTATTTACAAAAATATTAAATTGTTTTAGGGATAGCACCCCACAATCTAACCATTGGACACATGTTGGTTGATCTCCTCTCGCACGAATGGGGGCACTAGACGTGGCCATCACCCTTTGTGGTCCGGTGAGGGGCCACGAAGGATGGCCTCTAGGGGCGTGATCGCCAGGATGGCGTAGGTGGCTTCCTCCAGGTAGGGCATCAGGAATGCCATGTTGGTGGGGTCAGCACTTGCGGGAAAGCCCCTGGCCACCTCACAAACATCCACTAGGCCAAGGAACCAGAAGTGGACCGCAACCAGCGCCGAAGAGCTCTGGCATGGCGCGAAGTCGTGCATTCACCTCCACTGCGTTGTCGCACACCCCCTAGGGAAGAGAGCATGGCTGGCGCCTAGGGCTATGGCTTAGAGCTCCCTCGACTCTATGCCACAAGAGTCGAGGCAAGCCCACAACCTATCCACCTCCACCTAGAGCCCTCGGAGCTGGTCACCCATGCGACAGGCCTCCTCCCTCGACTCTACATCCAAAAGAGTTCAAGACATTAAATCAATGAAGGGAACATGGCTTGGGACCTCGTATCTACAGAAGGCAAAGAGGGGAAGAGGGAACGACCCATACCTTCGAGCTCCACCCTCAGATGGGACACCTCCACCTACTCCATGTCTCGCACATTCTCCACCATCGCCGCCGTGAGCCGCTCCTCTTTGGCCTCCCTCTGGGCACCCACTGCGTCCCTGATGGTGTCCTCCTGCTCCTCCCATAGTGCCTCAACCACCACGGCAGAGAGCATAGACAAGCTGCCAGGGAGAAGTGCCCTTGATAGGGAAGTGTGCCAACCTAGGCCACTATAGATGGGGAGGGTGGCAGCAAGCGAGGCCGATGATGACGAGGCTCACCGGCTCCTCGAGGAGTCGATGTCAATGACTATCCTTTCGCGGAATCCCCTGCACATAACATGAACATCGGCATCAACAATAGAGAAGAAGAGAGACAACAAGAGGTAAAGACGGTCTTTACCTGTCCCACCGAGGGGACGACGTGTAATGACCCAAGTTCATTACAATGTAGGCTTTCATTTCTGGATAGCATCGAAGCAACTTATCAAGCTCATGCAAGAGATCCCTAGCACCAGATCGAAAGAATGTAAACCCTTTATGGTCAAAAACCTATGTCCATCTCTAGTCAGCTGAAGTTCACATAAGCAAATGCTATCAGTGGCTAATTCACAAGGACCTAGCCATGAACTCTTTATCTCCTCTAAAGCAAGGTAAGACAAGTGTGTACTTAGAGAAATACCCCTAAGGTCAAACACTCTGAACTTTGGATCATTTGTGCAAGGACAGAGAACACCGGATAGTCCAATGGACTTACCAGACCATCCGATAAGATGGCAGAGACAATAGATTGGGTGGAAAGTGACTATTGTCCACTATGGGACATGGCCCACATGTCAGCACAAAATGTATACTTGTGCCTGCAGCTGAGCCTCAGCTCCACTAACTCCCCTCTCATTCCCATCACTCACTCTCTCTCTAGAAGGGAGAACAAGAAAGAGGAAAGGATGAACTACATTGAGAAAGTGAAGAAGAAGAAGATGAAAAAGAGAATCAAGTCTGTAAAAGGGCAGCAAGATTAGCTCTAGATCAAGGCCTTGAGCCCCATCAATCTTTCGTCCCATGGTTAGCTCAAGGACTCTCTCTTCTCATTGTTTTGAGATCAATCCTTAAACCCTAACCTAAGTTTGTCCCTTTGCATGGATGGTTCATGAAGATTAGTCGGAGCCTATCATCTCAAGGGTAAGAATCAAGTATGTTGCAACTCAATCATCTTAAGATTTATCCCAAAGATATTCTCTCATTTGGATTTTGGATATGTTGCATGGGGTGGTGCAATCTCTCTCTTGCTTGGAAACAAGGATGTCAAGAGTTGGATCTATAATCTTGGTGACAAGGAACTCACCAAAATACCAAGCTAAGTTGCCATGCCAATCTTAAGTTCCCAATCTTTTTAGGTTCTTTTTGAGTAAGCCTAAGGGATCACTAGTTGCACTAGCTAGATTAAGCCAAAACCCTAAGTATCCTAAGCCTAGAAAGCTACCCAGGTCATCATAGGAATATCTTGCACATGCATGGAAGCCTGAACCCAGCATCTAAGCTTGAATCCCTAAGCCTTCACCCAAGAACACAAGAACAAAGGTTCTGTCACCCATATAGCGGAGAGTCCGCCAATGCTATCGGAGCATCCGCCAACCCTTAATTCCAGTCACTGGGACATCATAATCCTCTCGCTATGATTCAGTAGAGTGTCCATGGCTTGCGTCGGAGTGTCCATTAAATTATATAGACCAGCATCCAGAAACCCAAAAACACCCAGTTCCTACCGGAGCGTCTGTGGCATCTCACGAATCATCCGATGATTTATTAGCTCAAACCTCCAGCAAACCTAAGAGTACCCAGTTCCTACTGGAGTGTCCGTCAGCTTGCATGACGCATCCGTCAAACCCATCCAAAGTCAAAATAGAGCCAAGTCAAGTTGGAACCCAACCCGACGGAGAGTCCGACACCTATAGCAGCGTCCGTCAATCAACAGCAGAAGCGAAGTTTGTTTAGATAGCCTATCCTAAAACCTGCAACCCTAGGCTTTGCCTAGATTCGGTGCAATGGTAGAGCCTTAAGTGGATGTCTCTTCCTAAGTTTCTAATCGTGTTCTCAACCCTTATCTCCTTATCGATCACGTGGCTATCTTCAACCCTTGGATCTTTCTTTTAGGATCGTTTGTCGTGTGAGGAACCGTGCGTCAGTCATTGTCGCTTTCCCTAATCTTCAGAATAATAAAACCAGGCAGGCACCCCACTACTATAAACCCTATTTTGGATACTTATTATGTTTCATTATGAGTTATGCATTTCATGTAGATTTGGATAATCAAACTTAATGATGCTTCACTCAGTTAGAACTACTCACTAGTTGATTAGAGCCTTATTTTAATGAATGGATTTGGTAACATTTAATTTCTTACTTGCTTAGTAATGGTAGAAGTCGAGTATGAGAAGGGAACTCATGCTTGCGCGTGTAGGATGCTACACTGGGTTAATTAACTACTAAAATGAATGAGGGTTACAACTTGTGTATCTTCTCTAATCTTGATTAAGGACTCAACCTAACCTTGATATATGAACATGATGATCAATTTGGTAATTCTTGCTCATGCGAGGGGTAGGTCATTGTGGTGGGGGATCACAAGTGACATAGCTCGTGGAGTAGTTAAGGACCGTGCATTGGAATACGTGAGTCCGAGTAACTACCCGTACAGACCACATGTCGTATATCGGGGCAGCAAGCCTAGTAACTAATTGTGACCGATCTATCCGTGAGACTGGCAAGAAGGTGGTGCTAGTTAGTTAGAGGTAGCACTATTCGGGCCAATTTAGGGAAAGGTTGGAAATCGTGAGGCAACCCTTACTCAGGCACGGGTACGATTATTAGTCCCGTATTTTCGTGTGGATACAAGTTGTACACCTCCGTAGAGTTTTGAAAGCCTAAAGTCCCGGACCCCTTTTGGTTGTTCCTACTCAATATACCCATGGTAGTGACAATGATGGAACTTGATGATGATATGTTTTAATGGTGTTGATCACTCTTTTTGGATATCGTACCTTTTAATGCTAATATCTCTAATAATTCGTGCATGATTATTTTGAGATGTCAACTTAGATGGGTTAAATGCTGTTTTGAATTCATGTAATTTACAATGATTCTTGCAAAGATTTCTTAATTAATAACTCTGTTGTATTATTCATTGGGTCAAATGTCAGTTTATTACTTCGATTGTTGTATGTTACTCAACTGCTAAGATCCTGAAGAGGAGGCGCAGATGCTGCCCTCCTATGAGGGGACCATATCCATTGGGTGTGGCTCAGCCTGGTCAAGAGGATGATGCCTGCGCTACCCCGACATGCGTGGGAGAGGTCACCCCTCGCAATAGCGAGTATCGGAGCAATGGTTGGCTCGCATATTCAATCCTTCTACTAAACTTTCATTGACCAGTGCATAATACTTAAAATCTTTGAACTTCTTTGTTCTAGGATGAACACTAAAGGTTAATAGTAACTCTTCTCTAAATAGCGGGAGTCTAGCCTCTCATCTCATCCTTGCTAACTATTGGTTTTCAAATTAGCTTTTAGATTAGCAAGGATTGGTAAAAACTTCCAAGGCCAAGGTTTTGGGTGGGAATCAATAGGATTACCTAAGTGAGCAGTCATCTTCTATATTGCCCTATGTTTTAGTGTGGTTGGTCAGTAGACCGAGAGAGCGGTAGTAAATCTCAGAGTTCCTTATCGAGCTTTCTCTTCGCTCTCCCAATCTCTCAATCACCCCAAAGGCAACCCTTATCCTTTATCTTGTCAGAAAAATTTTGGGCAGAGTCTCCCCTGTATCCTAGCCTATCACTCAATCATAGAACAAGTAAGCAAATACAAATATGCAAAGATATTCAATCATGCACCATAGAGATAACAAGATTCACAAACATGGTTCATAACTATGGATGGTAGTTAACATTCATCACAAACCATCAATATACCTTGGACAAATGTCTAATATGAATCACCAACATAGACTTAGGGGTTTAAACAGACAAATTCCATGAGTTTTGGTGAATCTATGTTTTCAGCAGGATTTAATCAGAAAACCACCAAGGAGGACCTATTCGTCAAAGGAAATCACATTAATCCGTAGTGGGACCAATGTGGGAAGACTTTAGAAGACTCTAGGAGGCTCTCCACCAAAGCAGGGATTGAGCCACTGCCATGTGGGGCCAACCGACCCCACTGATAGGCCAGTCGGCCTCTGGGGCCCCCATGTTAGCGTCCCGTTGCTACGTCGATTCTCTACCGCCTTAAGGATTGCATCTATGTCATTCTTTTAAGTTGGTTTGATCCGAGGGTCTAGGATGCTTCAAGGCCCCTATATATACCTGCATGTACCCCCTCCTCTAGGGGAGGCATTTGATCCTTAGAGCCTGAGGGCCAGAAACCCTAATTCATATGTCCACCAGGATCAGAGCTAGCAATCAAGAGAAGATTAGTCCTCGATAGGATCTAGTCTTGTATTAGAGATGGAGAGATAGAGTGTGAGGGAAGAGTTTTGGATGAGTCCTAGCCTATCGGTGCTCTCTCTACGGCTTGTACCCTGGCGGAATCAAGTTCTTCTTGAGCTTGCTTTTGAGATTTCTCTGGTAATCAACTTCTAATTCAAGTAAGCATCTTTTTTATATTGTTCTTTAGGTTTGCGACTCTCTTTGAGTACTTTAATCCTTGTAGCTCCTAGGTTAAAGTAGTATTTGTAGTGTAAGCGTGGTGCTTAGACTCGGTTACTCATGAATGTACCCTATATTCCGGATCGGTGGTAGCTCGCGAGGGTGACTCGTATAGCCTCATTGAATCCTCTATAGTCCACCTCCTATTTGTAGGCCTAGCAGGACATTGTTGCTATAGAAAACATACTATGCCTGTGTTTTCCTTAGTAATATCCCTAGAATTGAATAATATAAGACAAAGCTTATCGAAGTTAGAAGTAGAAGACCTTTGCGATCTCCTTTATACTCCTGTTATCTAAGCCTTGTTGCGAAGTTGGGTTAAGTTAGATTTAGTTATTCTCACACACGTTTCCTTGAGTTCGATATAAAGCTAGGATACTTCCGATGAAGTGCTACATCGGTATAATATCCATGCGCTTGCGTATTATTCTGTGTGCATTAATATATACCAACAAGCATTTCTAGCACCGTTGCCAAGGAAACAGTTGCTGAGTTAACTTTGAGCCTAGCTTAACCTTTTATCATTATTCTTTTATTTTTTATTCTTTTCTATGGATTTAGAATCCACTCCTATCCATCAATACGCTGCACCTACGAGCGCACACCTAGAGCCACCAGAATCTTCAAAGTCTATTCTAATACCTGGCTATGAGCTGCGCCCGTGTTTAATCAACATGGTCCGGGATTAATCCTTTTCGGGTGAAGATGATGAAAACCCTTACTTCCACCTAAATGAGTTTGAGAAAACCTATGCATGCCTGTGCATTGCAGGCATGTCAGATGAAACCTTACGATGGAAGCTTTTTCCTTACTCTTTGAAGGGAAGAGCTAAATGTTGGAGCAAACCATAGGAAGTATGTAAGGAGATTGGGAAGCGTTGTGCTCTAAATTTTGCATGCAATTCTTTCCCATCTCTAGAGTAGTCAGCCTTCATTCAGAGGTTCTAACTTTTAAACAAAAAGAACAAGAATCTCTAGGCACGTCGTGGGATCATTTTAATGCTCTCATTAATATTGGCCCCGACCTTGCCATTCAAGACCCCATCCTTCTTCAACATTTTTATATGGGTCTTGATAGGAAAACCTCAAAGTATCTTGATACAGCTTCAGGAGGATCATTCTTGCATGTCTCCGCTAATTCGGGGAGAAGCAATTTTACTAAAATCCTAGAGAACACCCCTGAAGAAGTAGAAAAGAAGCCATTAGAGGAGGAACCCTAGTTAGCTGAACTAGAACTTTTGCCTAACCCATCACCAACCTCAGCTATCCCAAATCCCGAACCACCGGAAAAGGAGGAAACTCCAATTTTGGATTTTATCCTTGAATTCGAGGATGAACTTTTGGATGAATACGGAAATACCTCAAATTACCATACTATGAGGAGACCCTAGAAGCCTAGGAAATCATCATCCCATGAAGAAATTCTTGACCCTTCTGAGGAAGCTTTCCTTAAAAGACAACGAAAGAGCTAATGTCTATTATAAGCAACAAATGGTTAGAAGAGTCAGAGCTTTCCTCTAATGTAATTTGTCTAGATTCACCTTCAATATCCATTCATTGTCAAATTAACAAAGCTCCTTTCGATGCTCTTTACAATCCAGTTATGGGTTTTAATATCATGTCTGCATCTTTTGCTCATGATTTATTAAAACACATGCCATTAACCCCAACAACAAAGTTATTGAAAAGTCTTTCAGGACACATTCTCCCAAATTTAGGAATTCTATATGTCCTCCCTATCCAGGTACAAGGAACCATGGTTCATTTGAGCTTTTATATCTTTGATATCATAGAGTTTGACATGTTGATAGGACTACCAATTAAAAGACTTATCCAAGAAGGACGAACAGGGAAGTTGAAAATAAATCTTGGGAAAAACTTCAAACTTTCTATACCCATTACTCATTCTCTAAATGCTGAGACTGAGCCAATTCCCAAGGAAGACTCAATGGAAGAAGTTAAGGTTGCATCTCTTGATGATTTGATCGACCCAACCTTGAAGACGATGCCTAGTTCTTCATCGAAGAAGAAGAGGAAAATCCTACAAATCCTGAACCTCTAGATGAATTGCTGGAACCAACTAAGCCCACCATTGAGCTTAAACCCCTGCCTTCTGGTCTTAGATATGTTTTCTCAATAATGATCAGGATTCTCCTATGATCATAAGTGATAAACTCTCTCAGGAAGAATTCCTTCGCTTGCTAACTATCTTAGAAAAGCATCGCTCTGCTTTTGGCTACTCGCTCCAAGACCTTAAGGGAATTAGCCCTACTCTTTGCACCCATCGCATCCCTATAGACCCATATTCTATACCTTCTAGGGAGCCACAACATAGGCTTAATAATGCGATGAGAGAGGTTGTTAAGAAAGAGGTGTTGAAACTCCTGCATGCTGGGATCATCTATCCCATTTCGTACAATGAGCCGGTAAGCCCTGTTCAAGTTGTGCCTAAAAAGGGAGGCATGACTATTGTTAAAATGAAAAGAATGAACTAATCCCCCAAAGAACAATCACCGGATCATGAATTTGTATCGATTACTGAAAACTTAACAAGGCAACAAAAAAAGATCACTTTCTGTTGCCCTTCATTGATGAAATGTTGGAGCGACTGACAAATCACTCTTTCTTCTATTTTCTTGATGGGTATTCAAGTTATCACTAGATACCAATCCATCCAGATGACCAAAGCAAAGCCACATTTACATGTCCATATGGAACTTATGCTTATTGTAGAATGTCTTTTGGACTATGTAATGCTCCAGCTTCTTTTCAAAGATGCATGATGTCTATATTTTCTAATATGATTGAAGAAATCATGGAAGTTTTCATGGATGATTTTTCTGTTTATGGAAAAACTTTTGATGATTGTCTTGAAAATTTAGACAAGGTTTTGCAAAGATGTGAAGAAAATCACTTAGTCCTTAATTGGGAAAAATGTCATTTTATGGTTCGAGAAGGAATAGTGTTCAGACACTTGGTGTCCCAACGATGGATTAAGGTTGATAAGGCTAAAATTGAAGTAATTGAACAATTATCTCCTCCCATAAATATCAGATGGATCCGCAGTTTTCTTGGTCATGCGGGGTTTTACCACCGCTTTATAAAAGATTTTTCACATATCGCTAGACCACTTACAAATCTTTTGGCCAAAGATGTTCCCTTTGAATTTGATGATGCATGCTTAAAGTTTTTTGAAATTCTTAAGAAAGCACTAATCTCTGCACCAATCATTCAACCCCATGATTGGTCGCAAGTGATTATGCTGTGGGGGCAGTTTTGGGTCAAACAAAAGATAAGAAGCATCATGCAATTGCTTATGCAAGCAAAACTCTGACAGGACCTCAACTTAATTATGCAACAACTAAAAAAGAACTTTTGGGTGTTGTTTTTGCTATAGATAAGTTTAGATCTTACGTAGTAGGAGCTAAGGTAATTGTCTACACTGATCATGCATCTTTGAAATACCTGGTCACTAAGAAAGATGCTAAACCTAGACTTATCAGATGGATTTTGTTACTCCAAGAATTTGACTTAGAAATAAAAGATAAAAAGGGAGTAGAAAATTCTATTGCTGATCACTTGTCTAGAATGTAGTTTGAAAATTCGCTGGAAGTGGCCATCAACGATTCGCTTCAGGACGACATGCTCTTCAAGATCACAAAATCCAGCACCTGGTACGCAAATAATGTCAATTTTATGGTTGCAGGTTATGTACCACCAGGGGAAAACAAAAGGAAACTCATCTGTGAAACTTGTCTCCACATATGGGATGAGTCGTACCTCTTCAGAGTCTGCTCTGATGGCCTACTCAGGAGGTGTGTACTGGCAAAAGAAGGCATCAAGATCATCGAGCGATGCCACTCATCACCATATGGAGTGCATTCTGCACTCATTCAAAGATCTAAGAAAGTGGATTCTTTTGGCCAACCATGTATGAAGATATGAGGGACTTCGTCCGGAGGTGTGGAGCATGTCAGAGGCACGAGAATATCAATTCAAGAGATGCCATGCACTCACCACTAACCTCCACATCGAGCTCTTCGATGTCTAGGGAATCGATTACATGGGACCGTTTCCAAAGTTAAAGAACTATGAATACATCTTGGTGGCATCTGACTATGTCTCCAAGTGGGTTGAGGCCATGCCATGTATTGTTGCTGATGGAAAGAACTACAAGAAGATATTTGAAGAGATAATATTTCCATGATTCGGAGTTCTAAGAATGGTGATTAGTGATGGAGGCACTCACTTCACTAACAAGAACTTTCACAAGTACTTGTTAAGACATGGGATCCATCACAACGTCGCTACTCTATATCACCCTCAAACAAGTGGCCAAGCAGAAACATCGAATAAACAAATCAAGAATATTCTGCAGAAGATGATCAAACGACATGGGGACTGCATGGAAGGATAGACTACCTGATGCATTATGGGCTTACAGAATAGCCTATAAAACACCACTTGGAATGTCAACGTATCAACTCGTCTACGAGAAGACTTGTCATCTACCTATTGAGCTAGAATTCAAAGCTCACTGGGCCATCAAACGATGAAACATGGACTTTAAAGCCGCAGGAACCAAGAGGAAGATGCAACTCTCTGAGCTTGATGAATGGCATGAAAAAGCATATCACAATGCCAAGATATATAAGGAGAGAACAAAGAGATGGCATGATAAGAAGATCAAGAGGAAGGAGTTCACCCTAGGAGATAAGGTATTACTTTTTAATTCTAGGGTTAAATTATTTGGGCACAGAAAATGGAGCAAATGGGAAGGACCATTCAAGGTGATAAGCACTTCGTCGCATGGAGCGGTAACACTTCAAAATGACAAAGGTACATTATTCAAGGTAAATGGTCACCGCCTTAAGATCTTTCTAGAACCTGAAAAACCAACTAAGGATCTGGATGAGGTAGATTTTATTATTTTACCATAGATTTACACCTCTGCCCTCCACCTTATGATTCGTACCGCAGGAATATACTTTTCAGGATTAGATAAATATTAGAAACCATCGTGCAAAAAATCTCTATGAGGTGGCAATAGGTAGGGCCAACTGGCCCCACCGATAGGTCGGTCGGCCCACACGTTAGCCGCTTCACCTTCGCTCGATTGGATCACGAACCTTCCAGAGAATTCCCACGAGAATATCAAATTTTCTGAGCCATTCGGTTTTTCCTCGTTACAAGACCTCTAATAGATAGATCTTGACCCCTGCTGCAAGTTTTTCCCCCTATATAAACAAGCCCCTATCTACCTCCATAGCCATTCCAACAAAACCTTCCATCTCCAGCAGCGCCCTAGCTCTCCTCCTCTCAAGTTCCAATGGCCGGTAGAGAGATCGTCCCCTATGGAGTTGAAGATGCCATACCGCTATGCATCATCCGTCGTTCGGTTATCACTCTGTCGCCACCGTGTCTACTTCTCCAAGACAAGACACGCCAGCCGAAGGCGCCAAAGATCAAGGTGCCAAAGGAGATCACCCTCCTTCAGCCCAAGTCGAACGAGATGCTGACCAGGGTGAAGACCAACAAGTTTGGAGACGTCACATGTGCTAAGTACAAGATGGTTGCACCTCGCTTGTCAATAGATGGTGTTCATGCTGCTCCTGAGCAAGTCAAGGTCGTGCCACCGAAGGAGAAGAAGAAGAGGGCACCACCCTCGGCCCAAGAGAATGAGGAGAAATGCCAACGACCGATCATTGCTATGCTACAAGATAAGATCAAAACCCTCACCGAGTATACCCATGCTCTACAGCATAGGATCGATAAAGAGCATATCCATCGTAGGAACCTAGAATATGAGCTTACTATCTTAAGCCACTATGTTGTCAATCAGGTCGAGTTTAAGAATTAAGAGTTAGGTTGTGGATCAATAGGGCACGTTTAGGTCATTTGCTTAGCTCAGTGGTTAGAGTGGTTGAAGTTTGTGCTACCCAGTTTAAAGTTTGTGTTTAGGTTGGATTATGTAATAAAGTGCCCTATCAACAAATTTTGTAATTACTACCTGCTCTCTATTTCTTTTGTATATGTGTTTGTCTCCACATGTTGTACATGAAAGAAAATAGGAAACAAGTGTGGGGGAAGCACACCGTGACAACAAAATGGATTTCGATCACAAAAATCGTGAAACTCAAAAAACAATGAACCAAGGACCACGTGCAACAAAGCGGGCCTCGAGTAGCCCCTAGAGCAGGCCGCTCGGCCAAGCCTATGGGCTAGCCGGCCCATCATAGCATAGCCTCACCCTGAGCTTTGTCCTCGGTCAGGTTTGAGTCCAATACATTCTATTTTCACCTATCTCGAATTTTTGTTTTGATCTGAATTGAAAATCCTTTGATAAAACAACTTTAAAACGTAAGAAAAGATTATTTTAGTCATGACTTAAGGATAGACTTACATAACATTTTTCCTGAAGACTTGCTACTGTTGGGAACTTATTATTAGGGACCCCATGTTACTTAAGTTGTTGTGGAATGAGATATAGTAGAATAATGAGAACTTGATTCTTGATGTCTCGTTGTTGGAGAATTTTATTACAAAAAGTTAAAAGAATAGCTACACCTCTCCTTTGTGGTAAAGCAATGTCCTACCGGAGCCATACATGACATGATAGACTAGAAAATCTTCTAATATACTACTTGTCATTGTATTGAGTTTGGTCAAACCTTGTGACCCTTGTTGAGAAATTTATCATGCTCTCAAGATCAAGTGCACTTCACATATATCTGCTACTCCTATGCTGGGGGTATGCACCAACATGTTTTCCATCCACCCAAAAATGTTCTACTCCTACATTGGGAATAGACACAAAAATATGTTTGTTAGGATAAATGCTCCAAGTTCTTGCAAATGTCTCTCTTGAAAAGTTTCAAATTGCTGAGAAGAGGCATGGGCTATGCAAAAGTTATTCATAAAAGAAAAATAAAGTATTAAAGAAAAAAATGAACAAGTGTTCAAGATATTTAAAACAATGGGTACTTTGATGCTCGCCTAAAAAAAAGAGAAGAAAAATGAATAAGATAGTCCATGTTTTCTTGCAAAAGTGTTTCAAGTTTTAATCAAGAGAGATGTGTTTCAAGGAGCATAGTAGAATTAGGTTAGCTACCATATACATATCCACACACATGCACATCTTAATCTAAGAGTATGACATTTTTCTCCTTGGATCCTTGTTTTGACTTTACAATATATGCAATGCAAGTATGTTTTCATATTCATCCCTACCTAAGCTCCACATAAGCCTTTAGAAATAGGTAAAAAGAAGGCAAGAACATCAATGCCTTGGTGAGGATCCAAAAATACTAAATACAATGAGTGACTTGAGATTACCATAAAAGGAGAAGGTAAGCTATGTTTTGTTTTCAAAACTCTAAAATATTTCTCCAATTGACTTGACTAAAGGAATATGGTGATCTATTTCAAGCTGTTCCATTCTTCAACCACCCAAAGTTTCATGGTAGACACTTTAAATCCTGCAAAGCATGTATGACTTGGAATGGTTTTATGTTGATGTCTTGTCCCAAGGTTATGTCTTAAGTAATCCATCCTTTTATCGAGAACGAGGAAGAGCTTAAGTGTGGGGGAGTTTGTTGACGGTAGTTGACATTCATCACAAACCATGAATATATCTTGCATAGATGACCAATATGAATCACCAACATAGACTTAGGGGTTTAAACTAACAAATTCCATGAGTTTTGGTGAATCTGTGTTTTCAGCAGGATTTCATCAGAAAACCGCCAAGGAGGACCTATTCGTCAAAGGAAATCCCATTAATCCATAGTGGGATCAATGTGGGAAGACTCTAGAAGACTCCAGTAGGCTCTCCACCGATGTAGGGCCTGAGCCACTATCATGTGGGGCCGGCTGGCCTCTAGGCCTCCCATGTCAGCCTCCTGTTGCTATGTCGGTTCTCCGCCGCCTTAAGAATTGCATCTATGTTGTTCTTTTAAGTCGGTTTGATCCAAGGGTCCAGGATGCTTCAAGGCCCGTATATATACCTGCCTATACCCCCTCCTCTAGGGGAGGCATTTGATCCTGAGAGCCTGAGGGCCAGAAACCCTAATTCATATGTCCACCAGGATTAGAGCTAGCAATCAAGAAAAGATTAGTCCTCAATAGGATCTAGTATTGTATTAGAGATAGAAAGATAGTGTGTGAGGGAAGAGTTTTGGAGGAGTCCCGACCAATCGGTGCTCTCTCTATGACTTATACCCTAGTAGAATCAAGTTCTTCTTGAGCTTGATTCTGAGATTTCTTTGGTAATCAACTTCTAATTCAAATAAGCATCTTGTTTATATTGTTCTTTAGGTTTGCGACTCTCTTTGAGTACTTTAATCCTTGTAGCTCCTGGGTTAAAGTAGTATTCATATTGTAAGCGTGGTGCTTAGACTCGGTTACTCATGAATGTACCCCATATTCCGGATCGGTGGTAGCTCGCGAGGGTGACTCTTATAGCCTCATTGAATCCTCTATAGTCCACCTCCCGTTTGTCTGCCTAGTAGGACCTTGTTGCTATAGAAAACATACTCTGCTTGTGTTTTTCTTACTAATATCCCCAGAATTGAACAACAAAAGACAAAGCTTACCGAAGTTAGAACTAGAAGACTATTGCGATCTCCTTTATACTCCTATTATCTAAGCCTTGTTGCGAAGTTGGGTTAAGTTAGATTTAGTTATTCTCACACACGTTTCCTTGAGTTCGATATAAAACTAGGACACTTCTGGTAAAGTGCTACATCGGTATAAAATCTGTGCGCTTGCGGATTATTCTGTGTGCGTTAATATATACCAACAATAACCAGCATATTAAGGTCCAACCAAGTTTACGACCAATCCACCATGGCCAAAGTAGCAAACTATCACCTCGATGGGCGACCACACAAGCAACCAAGTATCAAGTGTATCTCAACCAAGTATTACGCCCGATGTGGCTAGGCGGCCACCAAAAAACCAACGAATAGTATTTGAACATAACCATCGCAAGACGATCATCACTGTTGTGGACGCTGCGGCGAGAACGACAGTCGCCGCCGCTGCTGTGCAGTGTACAGCAGCGGGTGCATCTGCTGAAACTATGGTGGGAAGAGAGCTGACGAAGGCAAATTAGAGGGCACTCATATAGTGACAATGCAACTATGAGTTCAAGTTTGCTAAGTTGGAATGGACAAGGTTATAAAGTAGAACTTTTAAATTGAATCAAGTATGTACCATTCGGGGTATAGCTTGATGCAGCATGGCCCTAGGGGTACTGCGCATGAGGAGGCATTGGAGCGGTACCTGCAAGTGAACATGAGTGTAAGTGGGTCGGTTAATAAGACAAAAGTGTAGCAACTAAGAATAGGGAAAACTTTAAAGTACATAGAGTCACTAGCTGGTAGAGGCGATAGAAGTGAGCAGTGAAGTCGTTATGGGACTGCTTAAACTGCGTGAAGTCCTAGATATGAGCCGCTAGGTCATTGTAGACTCCCTGCACCTCTTCCTTGGTGGCAAACAACTCCATCCTCGCAGCCAAGTTCTGCATCGAGGTCTGCACATGATTAATGAAGTGCTGCTTCAAGAAGTCCTACTAGTGCTCAATCCTCCTGTCAAAGTCTCTCTCCCATGGTGCCAGCGTACTCTAGAGTTGAGCTCCCAAGCCCTCAAAGTATGGATCAAAGTCGCCAGCCGAAGGCATCCATACACCCTGGCTAACAACACCAGCACCCATCCTATGAGCAACAACACATCCCTGAGCCGAAGACTGGCCCCTCTCTACAGCTTGAGAAGAAGATGAGCCACTCGTGAAGAAAGCCTTGTCATTCTTGCATGGGGCGAAAGGACTTGTGCTCCACTTCCTCATTGCCCCAGAAAGACCTCTTTGACCTTATTAGCGTGATGATGTAAGGCTAATATGCCAAGGCATTCTTCATAGTGTGCTTGCACAACATAGTCTCCTCAACGATGAAGTCAACCCAATTCACCCTCATGCCATCCAAGATGGACATGATGGCCACATAGTACTTCATGTGGATCTCATCAGAATTGCCACCCTTGGGTAGCACGGTGCAGCGCAGCAAGCTATTCAGCACGCTCGGCTCCATCTTCAGTCCCTTGCTATAAAGATACTCATAATTGCACGAATAAAACCGAGCAGCTTCTTCTTTCTCCACATGGGGAAGCGCATTCATCTGCTCCCCAGCATTCATGAAGTTGTAGTTGAGACAGCAAACCGCAGCAAACTCCTTGAAAGAGGCCTTGTACTTCCCCTTTCGTGTCATCCACTTGATCATCTCCTTTGCCATGTTCACCTCCAAAGTGGAGTAGAACTGTCAGATCATGGCTTCATCCCAATTGTGTCGCATAGTCATCATCTTCCTAAGTCCTGCATCCTCGATCTGAGTCAGCAAAATGTGAAGGCACTCACACCTCATCATGAAATCCCAATCCACCCACTTTTGATTCTGACACATTGTGGCACTCTCAAACATACCCCAAAAAAGATCATACTGGTTCTGGGTGTGAAAGAAGGAGTTGGGAGAAGACCTCCTCCGACTGAATTGCTTGATGCCACAAACCCTATGAAACTTCCTAAAATTATCCCTCCTCCAATTCACTCTTCTGGCTGGTGGGCCTAACACATCAATAGGGGACACCTTCATCCATGGATTGTACTCCACATCATCATCGATAGACTCCACATTCCCCTCACCCACCTCACCCATCTCCTCATCCACATCCTCTCCATCACCCTCTTCATCTTCACCTTCCTCCTCATCATCCTCATCCTCCCCACCATCGTTAGATTATTGTTCCTACTCACCCTCCTCATCTTCCTCCTCCTCCTCCTCATCATCATCATCATCATCATCCTCACGGTTAGCTTCTGAGGTTGGCGGTAAAGGATTTCGCGCCACGTTGCTAGCCCACTTGGACCTTGGCTTGTACGGGGGCTTCCTCTTGCTCCCACTCTCCTCCTCCATCTCATAGTCACGGCCTGCCAGATCATCACCATCGGTGACCCGATGACCACTGCTGCTAGTATCCCTCCTTGGCTTCTTCTTTTCCCAACCACCACCACGAAGATGAAGCACAACATGCCTGCAACCAAAGAGCAAACAACAATCAGTGAGTTAGTTGGCAGAATTGAAAATAAAATGAGGTACTGGAGTGAATGTAAGTTTGGACATTAGAATGGTATGACAATATGGTCTATAGCATGCACAATGGTTATGAGAAGCATATGAGAAACATGTACAAGAATGCATGATATTTGGACTGAGTTAGAACTAAGTCAGCACTGAACAGGCACTAACGGAGCGTCCGCTAGAGTTTGCGGACCGTCCATTGAATTATAGACAAATAGAGCTAATTCAACCCAAGAGCAGGCAATCACTACTGGAATGTCATGTTAGTACATCAGAACCTTCCTCAGTCAACTGGATCTACATAGAGAACAATTGCAAGCTACAGACTAGACAACGGAGCGTCCATGAAATTTCACGGACCGACCGCCAAATCAACAGATAATAATCAAGTATTGGAAATTTTACTAAGTCATTTGAGGGCCAGTGGAATCTTCTGCCACAGCGACTGACCATCCATTAGATATTCGACAGTAAAGGATAGTGAACAGTAACTACCCTAGTTCTGATCCTCAAAATATCATGATTCAACCAATGCAAGTGCATCAAAACTTGTACAAAGGTATACCAAAGCATCCTAGACAAGATCCCCAAGATCGATTTGAAGGAAACCTAGCCATTGAGTAGATCGAGCAAACCCTAGCTTTTAACCATGAAGAATAAACAAAAAGGGAAGGGAAAAGATGCTTACTTGGTGCCCCACATCTTGGAGAAGCACGTGGATGGACACGTGACCGTAGGAATCAATGGAGAAATGTCCAAGGGCTGGCGTCGTGGTGTGGTTGTTGACGGTAGTTAACAACCATTGTACACTGTCAATATAACTTATATAAGGGCATGAATATGATCACCAACATAGGTTTAGGGGTTTAAACTAACAAATTCCATAAGTTTTGGTGAATCTGTGTTTTTAGCAGGGTTTATCCAGGAAATCATCAAGGTGGACCAAAATGTCAGAATTAATCATAATTATCCGCAATGAAAACAACTCCAGAAGGTTCTAGAGAACACCAGAGGGCAAACTACCAAAGCAAAGGGCGAGACACCACTAGTTGGGGCCGGTCGGCCCCACCCACAGGCTAGACGGTCCTTGGGCCCACCTATTAGCCTCTGTGTTGCAATGCTGGTTCTCCACCGCCTTAGGGTTTGCATCTACACCGTTCTTTCAAGTCGGTTTGATCTGAGGGCGCATAATTGATGCTCTGCCCTATATATACCAGTCCCTACCCCCATCCCTTAGTCATAAGTCATTCAGTCAAGAAGGCAAAAACCCTGATCATCCTCAGAGCTCCACAATATTCTAGGGCATAGCTAGCTAGGCTAGATCTAGAGGGAGGCAAACTTTGCTTGGATTCCTGATCTTGTCAAGAATGAGGCTTGTTATAGCCCCTTGTGTCCTCTTTTGCATCTTTCATTATTCATATGTTTGCTACAATTGATTTGATAGGTTATTATGTTCATCGTCTACTTTGATTATATGCTTAGTATAGTTAGATTATCATCATGTTCAAGCATAAGTTTGTATAGTGCTCGCTCCAAAGTACAAGGGATGAGTGGTCGACATTGTGTAAGCATGACGCTTATACATTGTTTACCTATGGATGCACCCTATATTCCGGGCCATGTGGTAGATCGTGGATGTGACACTCCCATTGAGTCGTTTGTAGTCCACTCCCCAAATATAGGTCAAGTAGGATCTAGTTACGAAGGAAGTCATGCTTTGTTCTTGATCTTCCTTAGTAATATCCCTTATGTGTAGATATGGAGTTGATCTTAGCCATGACTACTAAGTGTAATTGCACTAATCATAGTATGCTTTGACTTATAATTAAGAATGACTTAGGAATTATTTCTCTAATTTCTACTAAGTCATGCTAATGCCATAGAAGGGAGTACTCTGAGGGATCAATTATCATTTATCATTTACTAGTTATATATATTTATCTCTTGGCTTACCCTTGTTGTGAGTAGAGTATTGGTTATGTTTATCTCTCCATCATATGTATAAGTTATCAATATATTCCAACTGCCCATCCTTCCCTATGGTAAAATTATAAATAATGATACCTGGAATAATCCCGGGTGAAGTACTACAATGGTATATATCTGTGCGCTTGTAGATCCCTTCATATACATATTTGCATTCTTTCTAGTCACAATGAAGTACTTAAAGTACTTCTTAGTATTATTCTACTAGTGATGCTAGGTAGTACCAACAAGCATTTCTGGCATCATAGCTAGGGATGACAACTTAGTAAAAGTGATGTTAAGAAATGTCAACAAACATTAGGTGGCTACTTAAACAAGTGACAAGTTAATAAATACCAACAAGCATTTCTGGAGCCATTGTGGGGGAAGGTAGCCAGACAATCATGGAATATTGATAAACTTTTACTTATTGATGTGAGCGGTAAAAACCATATACCCCTGCTCAAACAGGCTTACCCTTCTTTTGTCTATTTTTGTATCTTATGCAGGGTAATGTATGACCGGTTTTGACATTCTAACAAATTACGTTGAAGATCTAGAAGCACTACTCAGGAGGACTAAGGCTAAACTCAAGAAGGTTTTAGCTTTAGAATTCGAAGACAACCAGACAAGGCATAGCTTAACACCAATTTTTGAAGCCATGGCTGACAAGACTCTCCGTGAATTCTCTGCTCCAACTACGGCCAACATCCGTACTAGACCGGCGATTAACATTGAAGACAATGCTTTTGAGCTCGAGCCAGCTCTCATCCACATGGTGCAAGCTAGCCAGTTTTGTGGAAAGGCACATGAAGATGCGAGTGCTCATCTCCAACACTTCCTGGAGATCTGCAGCACTTTCACCATCAAAGGAGTTACCAGAGATGCCATTTTACTTTGCCTCTTCCCATTTTCACTTTTGGGGAAGGCGAAGCAATGGTTCTATGCCAATAAAGATAGAAACACCACATGGGACAATTGCTTCACTACCTTCCTAGCAAAGTTCTTTCCCATGTATAAAACCAATGCTCTACGTGGAAGAATTTCAAGTTTTCAGCAGCAACATGATGAATTTGTCCCTGAGGCATGGGTACGCTTTCAAGACTACATTTCAGAATGTCCTCATCATGGGATGGAAGATTGGCTACTCATGCAGACTTTCTACCCCGAGTTGACAAATAGCACACATGAGAACATGGATGCCGCTGCTGGAGGTGTATTTTTGTCACTCACAATCGCACAAGCAACAAGCTCTTAAGGAAAAGATGGTCTCCAACCATGGTTGGAATGAGGAATGTCTTCAAACCTATAAGAGAGGTGGAGGTATGCATCAACTCAAGGAGGTAGACATGCTGTCTGCGAAGATGGACCTACTCATGGAGAGGCTTGAAGAGCGAGCCAATGGCAAGCAAGAAGTCATGCACATTCATGATACCCGCATGACTTGTGAAGAGTGTGGCAACACCGAGCATTTAGGGAACAACTGCCCTGAAACCCATGAGGATGTGAACTTCATCAACAACAACTATCGTCCTCAACAGAATCAAGGATGGAATAAGCAACAGAGGCCCAACTAACAAGGTAACTATCTAGGTAATAATTTCAATAATCAGCCATCCTAGAGAGATTTAGTTTCTGGCCAAGCTAAAATTATGGAGGGATTATCTAGAAAACTAGCTTCCAATGATAAAATCCTAGAAAACATAAATAATAGAATAGATAGTTTCTCCTCTACCATTAAAAACTAGCATAGCTTTAATAAAATGATAGAATCACAAATAGCTCAGCTGGCAGTTGTTGTTCCTCCGATCGATAAAGGTAAGATTACAGGGCAACCAGAAGATCTTGAAACTGTAAATCTTGTCGATATTCACAATGTTGCAGGACGCTACATAGAACAATTGATAGGAAGATGGGAGGATTAATCCTTACCTATCAAGAAAGGTGATCCAGGGAGACCAGTCATCCCTATCGCCATTGGACCTCACATCTTCCAAGAAGCTTTCTATGAATTTGGAGCAAGTGTAAACATCATGCTAAAGGTAATCTATGATAAAATCAATGGAGATACTTTGTTGTACACAAATATGCGTTTGCAGCTTGGAGATCAGTCACTCTGCTACCCCAAGGGAATTCTTGAAGACATCTATGTATGAGTGGGATAGTCCTATGTACCCATAGACTTTCTGGTTTTGGAAATAGGTGGAGATGTAAGGGCACCCATTATCTTGGGCCGTCCTTTCCTAAGCACCACAAAAGCCATCCATCATCTATGTGGATAGTGCCAAGATCTGTTTCACCATCAAGGATAGGAAGGAGAAGTTTACTTTCAAGAATCGTATACATCACTCTCCTAGTCATCCGCAAATGGCATACCTGCCCAAAGAGACAACAGTGAACAAGAAGAGCAAAAGCTGGAGAAGAAGGAAGAACAAAGCCCGGCAGCCACGAGAAGAATCCGAGTATAACCACCTCCTCGCTTCACCTTTCCTTACCAAGAAGTAAGACCCTAGAGTACCGACGATCGAGTGTACCATTGGATAAAGAATCTTCCACAACACTTTCTGCGACATTGGGTCGGGTGTCAACATAATATCCAAGGTAATGTATGACTATTTGTTTGGTGATGAACCTTTGTTCCCCACATATATGCAATTGCAGATCGTGAACCAATCAATTTGATTTCCGGAGGGAATAGCAAAAGACATCATGGTAAGAATACAAGACACTATGTCCCTGTTGACTTCATGATCTTTAACATGGGAGAAGAAGAAGAAGATACACCTATCATCCTAGCAAGACCATTCCTTAACACCACCAACGCGATCATCTACGTCAGATCTGGACAAGTCCATTTCTAATTCCCTAGACAAAAGGTACGTTGCTATTTCAGTAGTTATACCACTTATGAACAGCCAAAGAAGACCCGCTCTAAGAGAAGACGCCAATCCAACCAACACCGAAGGAATCAATCTCCAAAGAATGAAGATGAAGATGAAGAAGTTGTGAAGAATGAACCTACCATAGTAAAGACAAGTCCTCAGACCAAGCAGTTCTGGAAAGAAAAGGTGGCATCATCATCAGAGTCACCACCACAAGAGGTGCAACCATCAAGGTCTCCATCTCTGGGGCCAATTAATGCACCTAAAGAATGAACAAGACTAGAGAAGAGTCCTGTCTGGAGGACTTAAAAATCCAAACCCTCACCGGGAGGTAAAATCGGTAGTTATCCATATTTATCCTTTAGCATTGCATGAATAATTTTTACTTTAGTATATTTATTCTTCTGCATTAGCATTGCATTTAGAAAAGAAAACAAAAAGGTCTCATAGTTGCATTATAAAAATCCTAAGCCTCATGTGAATACTTTCATGGTATGTAAAAGCCCCCAAGAATATTCACCGTGGTGGCATAAAAATAAAAATACCATGCATACATTATAAAATCTAAAAAATGTATATTAGAAAGACATCCTGCTAAAATTCTACCAATTAAAAAATATTTCTAAATCCCAAGAATGACTAACCTCTGGACGGCTGACCGATAACCCTTTTATCCTAATCTGTTCCATGAGTTTTGGTGTTCTTGTTGGTATTTTGCAGGATGAAGCACAAAAATCAAGAGCAAGTTTACCCGGTTGACTTCATCTCACTCCACCCACGGACAAGAAGAACATCTGCCGGTAAAACTACTCTGAGAAGGATCACTCAACTTCAACATCCGACCACTTCGTTGAGCGACCATGACAACAATTAGCTTGGGGGAAGGGCATCCCCATATATCTAGATAAGTATTTCTTTCCCTTTTACAAGTGTGCTTTATTAGCTAAAAAAGATGCATAACTAAAAACAAAACAAAAATTTATCTTTCGGTTAGATACATATATATTAGTAATGTGTGATCTTAAAAATGAAAATAAAATAAAAAGTGTGTGTCAAGTTTGATTTTTAAGAGCTGAACGAAATAAATAAAATGGACTATGAAGGTAATCACTTGAAATGGAAATGATGAATAGTTGCTCCGTTGAATTTCCTTTCAAGTACCTAGTTTTCAGCCTTGAATTCTCCCAAGTTTTGGATAAGATTGTTTTGGTATGAGAATTTACTTTGAACTTGAAACTCATGGGTAGCATATGCTTGATCTAAGTCTAGGTAATTGAGGGATATGATATGAGAAGGTTTGAGCTACTAATTATCTTGTTCCAAGTGATACTAAAGTTCTAGAGATTTATCTTTTGAAAAACATAAAAATGTTACATGATGAGTTCCTGTATGACAAAGCTTGAATTCGTACCAGAGACATACATGTTATTTAGGCTAGGAAAACTTCCACTCATATATGCTGCTTGTTTTGCATTGAGTTTAGTCAAGCTTTGTTGACCCTTATGAGATTTGTCATGCCCATAAAATCAAGATCACCTACACACCATGCACATATGCACTACTCCTACACTGGGAGTAGGCGCCAAAATATGCCATTCCATTTAGATCCACCCAAAAAAGTTTCACTCCTACACTGGGAGTAAACAGCAAAAAAATATGCTTGTTAGGTTTTTCATCCACCAAATAAATGCTCCAAGTTCTTGTTGCTATCACTCAAAAGTTTTGTTGTCGAAAAGAAGCATTGGGCTATGCAAAAGTTATTCATGAAAAAGAGAAGAAAAAAAGAAAAAAAAAGTTAAAAAAATGGACAAGTGTCCGAGATATCTAAAACAATGGGTACTCAGATGCCCGCCTGAAAAAAAAGAGAAAGAGATGAATAAAATAGTCCATGTTCTCTTGCAAACGTTTTCAAGTTTCAAAAGAGAGATATGTTTTCAAGGAGAAAGTAGAATTAGGTTAGCCACCATATATCCACACACATGCACATTTTTATTTGATTGTATGACTCAACTCTCTTTGGATCCGAGGTTTGACTTTACAATATATGTATCGCAAGTATGCTCTTTCCACTCCTAAGAGCTCCACATAAGCCTTAGTTGTAGGAAGAGAAAGGCATAACATCATTATTGCCTTGGTGAGGATCCACAAATACCACATAGTGAGACTTGAGAGTGTCATACAATGGAAGCTCTAAGTTTTATTTTGAAAATCTATAAAAACTCTGAAATAATGGTTAAGCAAAGAACTTGAGACATAGTGCTTGACTTGATCGTTCGGTCTTTCAATTGCTCAAGACCCAAGTGAAGGCTAAGAAGCCCCAAGGTTGAAGGTAATATGGGTAAGTTTGAAAGTCAGAATAGTTTGTTCTAATCCAAAGGAGAATTCTTGTTTGAACGCATGTGTACTTTTGAGGAACGAAAACATTGAAGAAACTATAGATCCATTGTTGAGTTTAGCATTTCTCAGGGAAGAGCAAAGGTTAAGCATGGGGGAGTTGTTGACAGTAGTTAACAACCATTATAAATCATCAATATAACTTGTATAAGGGCATGAATACAATCACCAATATAGGTCTAGGGGTTTAAACTAACAAATTCCACGAGTTTTGGTGAATTTGTGTTTTCAGCAAGGTTTATCCAGAAAATCGTCAAGGTGCACCCAAATGTTAGAATTAAGCATAATTATCTATGATGAAAATAACTCTAGAAGGTTCTAGAGAATACCAGAGGGCAAACCACCAAAGCAGAGGGTAAGATATCACCAGGTGGGGGTGGTCGTCCCCTAGGCCCACCTATCAGCCTCCATGTTGCAACGTCGGTTCTCCATAGCCTTAGGGTTTACATCTACGCCATTCTTTCATGTCGGTTTGATCTGAGGGCTCAGAATTGATGCTCTGCCCTATATATACCAGCCCTTACCCCCCCTCCCTCAGGCATGAGTCATTCAGTCAAGAAGGTAGAAACCCTAATCATCCTCAGAGCTCCACAATATTCTAGGGCATAGCTAGCTAGGCTAGATCTAGAGGGAGGCAAACTTCACTTGGATTCCTGATCTTGTCAAGAACAAGGCTTGGTATAGCCCCTTGTATCCTCTTTTGCATCTTGCATTATTCATATGTTTGTTGCAATTGATTTGACATTGTTCTTAATATTATTCATGTTCCTAGTTATTATGTTCATCATCTACTTTGATTATATAATTAGTATAGTTAGATTATCATCATGTTCAAGCATAAGTTTGTATAGTGCTCACTCCAAAGTACAAAGGATGAGTGGTCGACATTGTGTAAGCATGGTACTTATACATTATTTACCTGCGGATGCACCCTATATTCTAGGCCATGTGGTAGATCGTGGATGTGACACTCCCATTGAGTCCTTTGCAGTCCACTCCCCAAATATAGGTCAACTAGGATCTAGTTACAAAGGAAGTCATGCTTTGTTCTTGATCTTCCTTAGTAATATCCCTTATGTGTAGATATAGAGTTGATCTTAGTGATGACTACTAAGTGTAATTGCACTAATCATAGTATGCTTTGACTTGTAATTAAGAATAACTTAGGAATTATTTCTCTAATTTCTACTTAGCCATGGTAATGCCATAGAAGGGAGTACTCTGAGTGATCAACTATCATTTATCATTTACCATTTATATATATTTATCTCTTGACTTACCCCTGTTGTGAGTAGAGTATTGGTTATGGTTTATCTCTCCATCATATGTATAAGTTATCAATATATTTGCATTCTTTCTAGTCACAATGAAATACTTAAAGTACTTCTTAGTATTATTCTAGTAGTGATGCTAGGTAGTACCAACAAGCATTTCTAGCATCATAGCTAAGGATGACAACTTAGCACAAGTGATGTTAAGAAATGTCCACAAATACCAACAGTGGTCATCGACGTGGGCGGTTGCACGTAGGGGACCGGCGGGTGGAAGAAAAGAAAAGGACTTGTCCAGGGGCTATTGGGCCTTTTATTCCCCAACATTTACTGGATAGTCCACCATGAGCGGTGGAGCATCCGCCAAGTTGGTGGGCCTAGTGGTTCCAGAGAATAGAATCCAATGTACTACCAGATAGTCCGCCAAGATCTTTAGATCATCCGTTAAAACTCAGAAAGGTCAGTAATTATCTCAGTCAGAACTGGTTCGAGCGAAAGGGAAATGGAAAGGCTTTGGAGAAGATCCTAAGTACGCCAAATACGACTACTTGGCAAGCTCAAGGACGAGCTTGATTTCAAGTAGGGGAGGTTTTGTAACAACCCGAGTTCGTTACAATGTAGGCTTTCATTTTTGGACATCGCCGAAGCAACTTAGCAAGCTCATGCAAGAGATCCCTAGCACCAAATCAAAAAAATGGAAACCCTTTATGGTCAAAAACCTATGTCCATCTCAGGTCAACCAAAGTTCACATAAGCAAATGCCATCTAGTGGCTAATTCACAAGGACCTGGCCATGAACTCTTTATCTCCTGTGAAGCAAGGTAAGACAAGTGTGAACTTAGAGAAATACCCCTGAGGTCAAACACTCTGAACTTTGGATCATTTGTACAAGGACAGAGAACACTAGATAGTCCGATGGACCTACCAGACTGTCCGATAAGATGACAGAGATAGCATATTAGGTGGGAAGTGAGCTATTGTCCACTATGGGACATGGCCCACATGTCAGCATGAAATGTATAGTTATGCCTATAGCTGAGCCTCATATCCACCCACTCCCCTCTCATTCCCTTCACTCACTCTCTCTCTCTAGAAGGGAGAACAAGAAAGAGGAAATGATGAACTAGAGTGAGAAAGTGAAAAAGAAGATGAACAAGAGAATCAAGTCTACAAAAGGGTAGCAAGATCAGCTCTAGATCAAGGCCTTGAGCCCCATCAATCTTTCATCCCATGGTTAGCTCAAGAACTCTCTTTTCATTGTTTTGAGATCAATCCTCAAACCCTAACCTAAGTTTGTCCCTTTGCATGGATGGATCATGAAAATTAGTTGGAGCCTATCATCTCAAGGGTAAGAATCAAGTATGTTGCAACTCAATCATCTTAAGATTTATCCCAAAGATATTCTCTCATTTGGATTTTGGATTTGTTGCATGGGGTGGTGCAATCTCTCTCTCTAGCTTGGAAAGAAGGATGTCAAGAGTTGGATCTATAATCTTCGTGATAAGGAACTCACCAAAATCCTAAGCTAAGTTGCAATGCCCAATCTTAAGTTCCCAATCTTTTTAGGTTCTTTTTGAGTAAGCCTAAGGGATCACTAGTTGCACTAGCTAGATGAAGCCAAAACCCTAAGTATGTTAAGCCTAGCAAGCTACCCAAGTCATCATAGGAATATCTTGCACATGCATGGAAGCCTGAACCCAGCATCTAAGCGTGAATCCCTAAGCCTTCACCCAAGAACACAAGAACATAGGTTATGTCGCCCATCTAGCGGAGAGCCCGCCAATGCTGTTGGAGCGTCTGCCAACCCTTAAACACAGTCACCAGGACCTTATAATCCTCTTGATATGATTCATCACGGCTTGCGTCGGAGTGTCCGCTGAATTATATAGACCGGCATCCAAAAACCCGAAAACACCTAGTTCCTACCGGAGCATCCGTGGCATCTCACGGATCATCCGATGATTTATTAGCTCAAACCTCCAGCAAACCTGATAGTACCCAGTTCCCATCCGAGTGTCCATTAGCATGCACAAAGCATCCGTCAAACCCAACCAGAGTCAAAATAGAGCCAAGTCAAGTTGGAACCCAACCCGATGGAGAGTCTGACACCTATAGTAGAGCATCCGTCAATCAACAGCAGAAGCAAAATTTGTTTAGACAGCCTATCCTAGAACCTACAACCCTAGGTTGAGCTTAGATTCTATCGGTGCAATGGTAGAGCCTCAGATGGATGTCTCTCCCTGAGTTTCTAATCGCGTTCTCAACCCTTATCTCCTTATCGATCGCAAGGCTATCTTCAACCCTTGGATCTTTCTTTTAGAATCCTTTGTCATGTGAGGAACCCTACGTCAGTCGTTGTTACTTTCCCTGATCTTTGGAATAGCAAAACTAGGCAGGCACCCCACTACTATAAACCCTATTTTCAATACTTATTATGTTTCATTATGAGTTGTGCATTTCATGTAGATTTGGTTAATCAAACTTAATGATGCTTCACTAAGTTAGAACTACTCACTAATTGATTAGAGCCTTGTTTTAATCTATGGGTTTGGTAATGTTTAATTGCGCACTTGCTTAGTAATGGTATAAGTCGAGTATGAGAAGGGAACTCATGCTTGCACGTGTAGGATGCTACACTAGGTTAATTAACTACTAAGACGAATGAGGGTTACAATTTGTGTATCTTCCCTAATCTTGATTAAGGACTCAACCAAACCTTGATATATGAACATGATGATCAATTTGGTAATTCTTGCTCATGCGAGGGGTTGGTCACTATAAGTGGGGGATCTCAAGTGACATAGCTCGTGGAGCAGTTAAGGACTGTGCATTGGGATACATGAGTCCGAGTAACCGCCTATACAGACCACATGTCGCATATGGGAGCGGCAAGCCTAGTAACTAATTGCGACTAGTCTATCCATGCAGATGGCGGAGGTAGTACTAATCACGCACCAGTCGAACCTTTCATAGGATATTGGGGCCAATTTAGGGAAAGGTTGGAAGTCATGAGGCAACCCTTACTCAGACATGGGTATGGTGGTTAGTCCCGTATTTCCATGTGGATACAAGTTGTATACCTCTGCAGAGTTTTGAAAGCCTGAAGTCCCTCAGGACGGACCCCTTTTGGTTGTTCCTACTCAATATACCCATGGTAGTGATAATGATGGAACTTGATGATGATATGTTTTAATGGTGTTGATCACTCTTTTTGGATATCATACCTTTCAATCCTAATATCTCTAATAATGAATCATGCGCCTGTCATTTTAAGAAATGCTATATGCTTTCTGTAAATGTATAAATGCCTCATATCCCCCTTTGCATCCACCAAATATTCATATGTTGGAATTAAGTCTTGTGAGTATGAAATGTACTCATGGTGTTGCCTTTAAGTTGTTTTGCAGGTAAAGCTAATGTGGTTGATTTGAGCTATGCTCTATTCTCCACTACATAGTAGACCATGGAGCGGGCAACTCCAAGCATTCTACAAGTTAACTCTGGAATTCATGGATGATTATTTCAAGATGTCAACTTAGATGGGTTAAATGCTATTTTGAATTCCTATAATTTACAATGATTCTTGCAAAGATTTATTAATTAATAACTCCATTGTATTATTCATTGGGTCAAATGTCAGTTTATTACTTGGATTGTTGTATGTTTCTCAACTGCTAAGATCCTAAAGAGGAGGCGCAGATGCTGCCTTCCTACGAGGGGACTGTGTCCGTTGGGTGTGGCTCAGGCTGGTTAGGAGGATGATGCATGTGCTACCCCCGTGTGTGCGATGGAGGCCACCCCTTGTGACATGATGAGCGGGGAGGACACTGCCCACACCTGGGAGGACTCCTCTAGCACCTATGCGACCCTCCGTCGGCCACCCCCGCACAAGTCATCGGGGCCACCGTCGGAGGGGGACCAAACACCAACACCGACGCATTCGGTGTCCCCATCGGAGGCACGACCATCCAGTCCCACTCCACCGTAGAAGGAGGGAAGGGAGGTTCCAAGACCATCTCGGTGAGCAGGTGGCCCATAGGAGGAGGATGGTCGGTGCTGAAGGGGGCGGGGCCGATGCCCTCCCCCAGATAGTCCACGCCGACAGACCCGATCATCAGCACCTTGAGCGGCTCCTCCTATATGGGGTAGGGGAACTCCATCATTGGGTTGATGATCCCTTGGTGCTGCCACAGCGGGTGCACTCTCCTAAAGTGGGAGAATCCGGCGATGGATGAAGGTGTGCACCACCACTGGCCCGGTCAACCCCTATGCCCTCAGGGCCTCAATGGCCCTTAGGAGGGCAGGCACTTCCACGGCCTCCACTGTCGAGGGGAATAGCCCCCATGTGTCTGGGGCGGCACCCCTCGGCCTAGCATCCGAGAAGAAAGGCAGCACTAGAACCAAGTTGGGGGGTAGAACTAGTTCTCCTGCCAGTGCATTTCACCACCAAAGCCCGATGGACGAGCGAGGGTGAGGTACCGGCTAGCAACATGCGGCCGCACCTGGATCTAGGTACCCCCATCGCTAGGAATGCGCCACTGGGGAACAACGGCACCACCTAAAACACCCACCTCCATAGCGCAAAGTGAGGGGCAATCCCTAGGAAGGCCTCACATAGTGTGATGAAGGTCGCGATGTGGAGGATCCCCTCTGGCGTCTGGTCATGGAGGCGAAGGCCGTAGAAGAACAGGAGGCCCCATAAAAAGGGATGTAGAGGAAGACCGAGCCCCAGCCTGTGGAACTCAGTGAAGAAGACGATCTCCTGGTCCCTAGGCATCGACGCTAGCTCCCCGACAGTGGAGAGGCGCCAGCCTACCGCCAGAACATCCTTCGACACAAGCCTGTCCTCCTCCATCTTTCCAATCTCCGCCTCGGTAACCACCGACGGCCCCCATTCCACCATGGGGGGCAAGGGAAGGCAAGCGACGGCGAGCGGATGTGTGGGAGTGGGAGGAAAGTAGAGGTTTTTTTGGAAGGAGAAAGGTTTCACCGAAAACAAGAGGTAACCCCCCTCTTGGCCTCCTTTACTTTGTTTTAGTACTCCACGAGCGACAGCTACCATGATCCCATGATCCCATGCACAATCGTACTATGTGGCGGCGGTTGCTGGACCCGAGGCGAAGGTGAACCACCACCTCCCTGTGGGCCTGACCCCTTGAGCTGACCCAAGCATGCCGCCCACTCCACGCATGTCTTCACATGAGACTTTTGGGGATTTGACTCCCCTCGGGCCCACTAGCCACCATCAATGGCCCTGATCCACACGCACCAAGTGACATGGCCTCTCCTCCATCGGATTTGCTACATGTGGCCCGATGTCCCATCTACCAGATGAAGTGGGACAGCGCAGAAGTGCACGCCATAACTCTGCCCGCAAGCGCGACAGCCCAGGCACCATCAACTACCTACACAAAGTGTCAGTGGGAGGGACACAGTCAAAAGCCACCTCACACGCTAGCAAGGAGGCCCCACATCAGCCTCGGGGGCTATGCCAACTCCCTAGACGGAGAGCCTGGCCCCCCGACCGATGGGCGCCCAGGTGGCACACCCCCAAAACAAGCCAACTCCTTGGAGTTGGGTCAGGAACAGCTGAGCAGTGGGCCCAACAAGGGTCCTGGTCCGAGCTCGATGCGCTCCCCGCTCCCCAACCTATGGCGTAGAAGGTGGGCCCAGGAAGCCTAGCCCGAGAGGATCAAGGCCTACAACCGAAAACCTTAGAAGGAAGTGGCATGCTGGGAGATCAGTTGGCCCCAAGCCAGAGCCCAGACGCTCTCGGTCACTCAACCCATGGCAGGCTCTAACCGAAAGGAAGGGTGCCCCAGGCCTAAGGTCGGTAACTCCTAGATGAGTTCAATGAACCCTCGCTTGGGGCATAAACCTACGTGACATAGGACCATAAAAGGGGTCAGTGCCACTGTCACTCAGCCTTGATAGTCGAGCACACCCATCATACTTGGGGAAAGGGCCCCATGCAGGGCATCACACTCTCATCAGCGAAAACCATCCCCGCCATTGCTAGCTCGGTCACCAGAGGATCGAATTTAGCGCTTTGTTGCCATCATGAACCAGGCCAAGTGAGGCCAAGAAGGGCTTGGGAGCTCCTGACGAGATCCTAACATATGGATATGTTAAGTCTCGAGATCAATGGTTCCCGACCGACAAACACCCCGACCGACTGCTCCGAGATCGCCCGGGGACTCAGGGGCTATACCCATCGGGTACACTCGCATGCACCCTCGGACCAAGGAGTCAGGCCAAGCCTAAGCATGCCGCTGCCTCTGCTCAGGCCTCGGGGGCTCGCTCGAGCCTCAGGCTCCTGATCGACGAGGAGCCTGATCCTGATCCTTGGCTCTTGCCCGTCCCATGATGCCAACCAAGGCCTCGGTGCAAGAAGACACACCCCAAGCCATCGAGGCTTGGGGCCTCCTAGGCTCTACCCCATGGGCACGTCGCTGTCAACCACTCCTCTGATAGGGTCATACACGGGGTGTGACACAAGAAGACAAACTCCTTCGTGGCCTCCAGGGGCTTGGGGGCTCCTGGGCTTGCATGTAAGCCCCTCGAGCCGACCTCCTTGGCCACCAAGAAGTCTCCAGAAGGCACACCTAGCGGAGGCTGATCCAAGCTGACATAGCCTAACACCCAGCATGTCAGGACATAGCAACCGAACGGCGCCAAGAGCTTCTTCGGCTCCATGACATCACCACAGTTGTTGGTATTTTTGAACGCATACAGAAATAATCTGAAAGCGCACGGAATTACAGTTGTAGCACTTCACCCGGAAGTATTCAAGGTATCGTATTTTCTAAGGGAACATAAGTAAATCTTCTATCTAGTTCATGCAAGGATAACACAAGTGTAGAGTTTGTAGAGGATAGAGAGGATTCCTATGATTTTAGGGTTTATGGGTAGATAAACTCTACTTCTACATGCTTACTTCAGGCACCTGCTTATACCTGGTCTGCTAGGCACCTCCGACCTATAGCTCTATGCCATGCCAGACATGGGGGATTACAAGTGACCGATAGGGCTGTCACCACCTGCTGCCTACCCCACAACCATGGAGCACAAGGCAAACAAAGGTATCCTCTAGCCTAGACACCACGTCTATGCTATCGACTACTACTCTAGTGATGTACTGGTTGATCCGTCTTTATCGGGAGCCCTCTACTAGAGTATCTACCATGGGACGGACGATGAACCCACAAATAAGTAAGAGTAAAGTTCAACTAATCAAAAGACTTTATAACCAAAAGAACCACGAACACTCACTTAGCGAGAGAACCCGATTAAGTATAGCGTAGGAGTTCGTTGAGGTACAAGACACGGAGACACTAACAAGTTTTGCTCTTCCCTAAGCCCTCCCTCACATCTCTCCCTTACAACTCTAGCAAGCTATCTAGGGCCTAAGGCCTTGGAGTGTGGCTCAAATGTGAAATGCTCTTTGCCTTGAGGTGTTGTTGGAATGAGGGGGCTCTCCTCCTTCTTATATAGTGCTCAAGAGGTCAGTTCAGGGGACTATTTTTGGAATACCCGCATGCAACCGCCTTGGGGAGATCACTAGGAAGTGCCACATGGAAGGAGGCGAGAGGTGTGAAGGGGGGTGCCACCACACCCAGGGTGTAGTCACACCCTGGGTGGCCCGTCTCACCACTGCCTTTGCCTGGTGGGCCTCTGGGGATGTATGGGCCACACCTATGAAGTTTCATGCCATTGGGAGATCGTTTGGTTTGGGTTTAGGCTCTTTTTCTCCACATGACTGGGTCCTGATTGGGCTCAATAATAGGTTTTCTCCCCCTAGGATCTTTTGCTTTGCACAATACGGTGGTAAGCTTTGTTTCTTTGTGCATTTTGAATGTATTTTCTATGTATTCCATGAATGCCCTCCTGCAAATGGCCAAACACCAAAACTTGTGGAAATTGTTAGTTCTAAAGCCCTGTATCTAAGCTTGGTGTTTATTTTAGCAGTTTTTATATGAAAGTTGGTGGTTAGAAATTAGAGTTAATGACCACCAACAAGCACCCCCACACTTTGCCCTTTGCTCATCCTCGAGTAAAGTTAAGGACTAAGATGGGTCATCTCCTTGATATGAAATCTGCATACAAGTTATTCTAGGCTTCACCTAAACCTATGAACTTTGGAGTGTCTACCACATTATCTTGGGTGATTGAATAATGGAACAGCATGGATTCAAATTTCCTTGCATCAATCAGTTCAAAAACTTGGTTTTTTCATTTGATTTTAAAATGTAAACATAGCTTAGCTCCTCAAATGATTCTCTCTGATCGCTCATATATGTTATTGGTTCCTTACCAAGGCATATCATAGTGTTGCCTTCTTTCTTTCCTACTTCTAAAAAGCCCATATGGATCTTTGGGTAGGGAAAGATATGAAGGCATACTTACTCTACATATTTTTAGATCCAAGGAGAAAAGATGTCATACCCTTAGATCAAGAAGTGCATGTGTGTCGATAAAGATAAACTAATACTATACTCCTTTAAAAAGAATGATTTCTCTCTCTAGTTTTTATTTTGAGAACATGGCAACTGCTCTCCTTTTTTTTCAATACATGAGCCTTCATGTGCTCATCATTATTTTTTTCAATACTTTGGGACCTTCATATGTCCATTTTTTTATTTTATTTTTGTACTTGGACCTTCATATGTCCATTTTTTTCAAACTTTTGCATAGCCCATGTCTCTTTTTTTTCTAAACCACATATTAGAGAGAGATCACTATCTTTTAGAACATGGAGTATTTACCTAACAAACATGTTTTTTGTCTACTTCCAGTGTAGGAGCAGAATTTTTGGTGGATCTAAATGGAATCATGTTTTTGCGTACTTCCAGTGTTGGAGCAGCATGTATATGTGGGTGTACGTGATCTTGATCTTAGGGGCATAATAACTTTCTCAACAAGGGACAACAAGCCTTGACAAAACTCAATGCAGGAATAAGTAAGTAGCACAATTACGGAGGTTTAAAGCTCTAGTCACTAAATATGGCTTTGGTAGGAATTTGCATATCATTGAGGAGCATGCTATTTGAATTTTGATTTTGTAAAATAAATCCCAAGTTCTTTGCATGAGAGAGCAAGGTTCATTTTCATCCTATTATATCACATATTTCAATTACTTAGATAATATGGGTCCCTATAATGATTTGTTCACAAATTTAGGAATATTAGCGAGGAATAAAGAGTATGCAAATTTAAACAAAGGATAACATAGAGATTTGAGCATCAAATGTTTTGTATTTTTGATTTGTTTAATCTTAAACTTCAAAATTTAAGAGAGATGGGGGGTAGTGTTGCACAAACCATCGTTGAAGACAAAGGAGTTAAGGAGAATCAGGGATGATTTGGCCAAACCAAAGGTTCAGTCAATCCAATCAGGAGCCATCTGTCCAATCCTTCTTTCATGTTGGATCGTTCGATGTTGTGCAACATGTTGGTGGAGATCTCGAATGAGTATTTATTTTGCATGAGAGATCTTCCCTACACTTATTCTTGTACCTGTTTTATTGGACAGCAAAACAAAAATGGAAACAACAAGGGCTCGACCAGCTAAAATACTGGGGAGCCTGAATCTTATTTTATTATTATTATTATTTATTTATTTTTTTATTATTATATTTTTTTAATTTATTATTATTATTTATTTTTAAGTGTTCACCCAACCTTTTATCTTTTAGTACAACTCAAACAAGGCTAAAGGTAAGGTTTGCAATATAAACATAGGCTTGATTCATCTTCATAATAGATTACTTTCTTTGTTTATAAAAATAATAACTCAAGTTCATCAATCAAAATTAAACACCACGTCTAAATTTGATTAAAGAAGGTCGATTTTCACCATCCTCCCCCACACTTGGACTTTTGTGTAAAAAGTCAAGTGTGCAAAGTCAGGGCCTCCTTTTGAGTGTGTTCCATCACCAAAGGGCATCATGGTGTTTAGTTGATGCTGCTCTCATGTTCTCATGCATCGTATGTCCATTGTTCTTCTTAGTCTCAACCTGAATGGTTAGCGACAAGAATACCCGAAGGTGCATACTAACTTGATAGCATGTTCTCGCTTTTATTGACAAGAAAGTTCTTTTTTCATTATTATAATATATATTATTTTTTTATGATAATCCGAGGTATCTCCTAGCAGTGCTTTATTTCTAGTTATAAATTTGACCTTGGGAACTTCATCTTGTAGCTATCTAGGGTGGTTTAGTTCCTAGCTTCACCACCAAACATTTAGCATTAATGTTCAAGCTACAAGGTTAGTGCCATAGTGCTACTATGAGATTTGCAATATTTATGATAAATAAAAGCATCCACATCCATCCTTTTAAAAAGTTTGCAAATGAGGATCAAGAGGTGGTTGTGACCCTCGTAGAGGCATGTGGCACTAAGCGTGATCAACTCTAGATACTCCAAAAGTGAGCATGAAACGTGAGGGGTCTCAAAAGAGAAACTTCCATGCTCGTTTGTGGAATCATTCTTTTTGAGCTCTAGAGTTGGTGCTCCGAGATTGTCCATGGCACAGAGGTTTTGGACAGAGGGACATGGTTTTGGTTCGAGTGAGGTTGGCGATGTACATTCAGTTTCACTAGAAAGCCTAGGTGAAATGAATGGGGAAATGAACTTCACCTCTTCAAATAGGTCATGGTTGAGATTATGCTTCGCCATGGGACTTTTGTGGCAAGGGATAGGGGCAGTTGTTCCCAACTTTTCATCAAGGCTCCCATGGGAAGGTTTTTCTTGAAAAGGTTTTCCTAGAGGGTAGCCTATGAGAAGATCAAATTCGAGGATGGCAAAGACGTGGAAATCTTAGTGAACCTCGGTTTTGTCTATTTTGATTAGCACGGCCCTGGTGATCCCACAACAATCGAAAATAAGTCCTGACGGACTTTTGAAGAGCTTGTTGGTCGAGACTAGCGGTATATCGCCCAAAAGGGTTTTTGCAAGGGATTCTGACATGATATTAGCCTTGACCATGGGGTTGTGCAGGGCTTCTACATGAGCTCCCCTTAACAAACAAGGCATGGCTGTGGAAGGTGAAAGAATCCAAATTGCTTCGAAAGAATGTCTCAGCTCCATTAACCATTCCTTTGATGGTTCTACCTTGGGGGAAGGAAGTGTAAGCTTTTTATGCCTAGAGAGTTTTGAGGTATTGCCATAGTCCTCAAATTCGATAGGGAACTCCGAAGAATGAATTGCTCTTTCCTTCAGTGTTCATGGTCTGAGTGAGGGCTCATGAGTCAAATCTAGGGATGGTATGGGTTTGGATTCGACTAATGAGGACTCGTCAACACTCAACATGACTTTGGCCTAGAGGGGTTTGGTTCTTATGATGGAAGAAGTGTGTCTACCTATGAAGTTTTCAAGGAATTTTACTTGTTCCCTCATAGGTTTGTGTGTGAAATGACCTCCGGCAGTCACGTCTAGGCATAGGTCAGCATGTATGTCTATACCCAAACAAAAGAGTCATAGCAGTATGCTATTGAGTAAAGACAAGTTTGGGCTAGCGTGAATTAATCCTGAAAACCTAGCCTAGCCTGCACCGATAGACTCCTTCTTGCACTGCTCAAAGTCAAGGATCGCCCTTGGTAGAGAGTCGATACGGGACATAGGGAAGAATGTAAGATAAAACTTTTCTTTAAGTTCATCCTAGTACCCATTCGTACTTTCTATGGCAAGTGTGTACCATTGCTTGGCCTTCTCAATGAGAGAAAAGGGAAACGATTTCCACGTAAGAGTTTCTTGTATCATGCCTGAGATGCTCAGGCACGAACACATTTCCTCGAACTCATGCAGGTGTTGGCAAGGGTTTTCATTATCATTCCCTAAGAAGGGTTGTGCCTAAACCATGGTTATCAAGCCAGGGCAGAGTTTATAGCTAGATGAAAAGGTTGGTTTTGGTGGTGGCTCAAGGAACTTGCCCTTTGAAACGAAAAGGGTTGGATTTGGTGTAGGCTTCATGGTAACAAAGATAAAATAAAATATTTTTGTTTTTACTAACAGGAAAGATATAGATATGAGGACGAACTAGGTTTGAAGGAAATACAGCAACCGTTCCCCGGCAATGGTGCTAGAAATGCTTGTTGGTATTTCTAAGAGCATACAGAAATAATCCGTAAGCACACGAAATTATCGTTGTAGCACTTCACCCAGAAGTATTCAGGGTATCATATTTTCCACAGGGAATGGAGGTAAATCTTCTATCTAGTTCATCCAAGGACAACACAAGGGTAGATTTGGTAGAGGATAGAGATGATTCCTATGATTTTAGGGTCTATGGGTAGATAAACTCTACTTCTACTTGCTTACTTCGGGCATCGGCTTATATCTGGTCTGTCAGGCACCTTTGGCCTATAGCTCTACGCCGTGCACGGATGTGGGGGATTACAAGGGACAGACAGGGCTATCACCACCTACCGCCTACCCCTCAACCATGGAGCATGAAGCAAACGAAGGTAGCCTCTGGCCTAGATACCACGTCTACACTATCGACTACTACTCTAGCGTTGTACAGGGTGATCCATCTTTATCGGGAGCCCTCTACTAGAGTATCCACCATAAGGACGGACGATGAGCCCGCAAACAAGTAAGAGTAAAGTTCAACTAATCAAAAGACTTTATAACCAAAAGAACCATGAACACTCACTTAGCTGGAGAACCTGACGAAGTATATCGCAGGTGTTCATTGAGATACAAGACAGGGAGACACAGACAAGTCTATTCTATCTTGAGCTCTCCCTCACATCTCTCCCTTACAACTCTAGCTAGCTATCTAGGTCCTAAGCCCTTGGAGTGTTGCTCAAATGTGGAATGCTCTTTGCCTTGAGGTGTTGTTCGAATGAGGGGGCTCTTGTGGCAGAACCTCCTAAGAAATCGGGCCCACGTGCACCTATCGATGTCTTAACAGACCTCGAATAGCGTACACGAGTTCCCAACAACTCAACAGGTCTGTCGGGTGTCCTCGGGAAACCCGAATCATCCACGATTATCTTTTCAAACAGGATCCCAATCACAGTCATTGCAGATTACAACAGTTTATTCAAATATATACCAGAGTAAATGATAGCGGAAGTCTTACGATAACATAATTACAAACCAGTTGTTTTCAAACTTATAATACCATAAGTGTTATACAACCATAGTAGCGAGATAATATTACATTAACATTATTTATTTCACACAAACTAGTGCCTTGTCCAAAGGCCATTCATCATTCCTCATCATCATCGACTTCATACACTGACATGCAGCAGGGACCAAAACAAGCCTACGCATGCGACTCACCTGCAACAAGGGTTAACAAACCCTGAGTACAAAAGTACTCAACAAGACTGACCCGACCAAAAAGGGCGAAGGTCTTAGGGATGCAGGTGTTGGGTCAAGGTAAGGATGTAGAAAGATTCAAAAATTCTTTGCTAAAAGCTTACTATTCTTTATCCTAGTTTCAAGTTTTACCACTAAGTATTTTAGTCCAATATCTCCAACTAAGTGTTCATATCCCATGTTCCAATCCTGCTCATTCCATTCTTTTTCTCATGTTTTAGTAGTTCACCAGTCCTACATTGCTTCTATAATGAATCGAGTCTCCATATCCATGAACACACCGCAATTCAATTGATTCAAGTCCCACCTGGGATTCCTTATCACACGACATATGTAGAACTTAATCTTGCATATATCAACCTCGCTATCAATCCTCCTATACTAAGCCGTCTCCACGCCACCCGAGAGCACAAAGACACCTCAAATCCGCCACATTCAAGCCACGAGGGTACACGCTACTCCGCCCATCTCACCACTCCCAAAGCGTGGGCATTCGTCTTAGTATCGGATTAGCCAAGTAGGCTTACCGGAGTATGTGACCAAGACTACAAAGTGTCTCGTTCGGAAGATCCACAATGAGTGGCCTTTAAGCGACATAGTCGGCAACATTACCCAACATTCAAGATAAGTCACCCGACTAGTCTCTAGTTTCATTCTATCCTCTTTCTTTCTTTGGCGAAGATGCCATCTTTGATTGTATCAAAACTTTTACTTTGAAAGCCTACCACAAAGCACACTAAGCAATTCTACGCCTTTGTAAATGAAATCATCTTCAAGGATGGTAAACAATTAACAAGGTAGGCAATGCAAAGAATTAGGTAACATTTGAATTAAACAACTTAATGCGATAAGTAACATAAGTGATAAACTTTTCAAAGTAAACAAGGTAATGGTTTAATGCATAAACCGGGGCTTGCCTTCGATGACGATTTCCGGTTCCGGATTAGTACCACAATTATCAAATCCTGCGACAACTGGGGATTCTTCTAGAACTTGCTCAACTAGAATCGTTTCGTTCTCGGGTTCTACACGAAATGATAACATATGCTTTAACATGATGATAATGTAAACATGATGCTTTCACGGTACATGAAATGTAAAAACACCAAAAATGATTTTTATTTCACTATGCAGTTTGCAAGCCAACAAAACCAACTTGCAATCCTACCATTAAGAACCATACATGTGACTTGACCAAATGGATCTTGGGACCCTACTAGTCACACTACATGACCCAAATCAAGATCAAACCCTAAACCTACACTTAGGGTTTACCTTTATTTATTTTTGAATTAATTTAGAATTAAGCTCAAAATGAACTTGCTCCAAATGATCTCAAAAATTTACACAAGCATCCTCATGATAAATTAGTGTACCAAAATAAATTTCATAATTTTTGGAGTTATACAGTGGCCTACAAAAATCATGGAAATTGCATTTATTAATTAATTGACTGAATTTTTGAACATTAAAAATTTATCCAAATTTCAAATTTCAAATTTTTAAATCATACCAGAATATGTACAGAAGCTACACAAAAATTTTCAGAATTTTTGGAGCTATGATTATTTTTCTACAAATTTCCAAAGATTCAGTACTATTCACAAATTCAGAAAATAAAAATTTTCACTGTTCTTCTTCCTCACTCGCACTGACAGGCTGACCCCACTGTCAGTGACTCAAGCAACCACGGCGGCGCTACCCTCACTGACCGGCCACAAAACGCGCCGGTGGTGACTCTCCGGTGAGACGGACTGCACCTACATGATCTACACCATGTCGCGAATCTATCCCAATCCTCAGAACAGCAAAGGGCACACCGGATAGAACTCTACTCCGGCCATGGCGGCTTGGACCCGACGGCGGTCGATGTAGCTAGTGCTACGGTGCAGTAGAGTCAAAAGAAGAGTGAGCATCACGCTCAGGAGCTCACCGTGATCACGATGATGTACTTGGTGCAGGCGGAGACGTACTGAATCGCCCTGGCCACGGTGAGGTGGGTCGCGGCGGAGCTTCGGCCGGCTCCGAAGAAGATGACGTCGCGCGGTGGTGCTGATCGGCTAGAAGCGAGGCGAGCAAGTAAGGAATGAGCGGCAAGGTGAGGCGGAGCTGCTGGCCAACGCAATTGGCCTGAGGTGGTCCGACGAGGATGAATTGGACGATCGCGGCAATGTCACCGGCGGCGAACAGTCGACAGAAAACTCCGATTGACGACGACGTACTCCTATTTATAGCAAGATGGAGGGCGTACGGTGATGACAGCACACAGGCGAACTCGCCACGGAGGTTTGGGCGTGTCACTGCGCGTGAAAGCGGTGAAACCCGATCGGCAGTGACCTCCGCGTGGCGCCGGCGGCAAGCAGAGAGGTGGAGGTGAATTTTTGAAATAATTACAGAACTGCCACTGCATTCATTTCTCAAATTACTCAAAAATTTTCTAAAGAAGTTGAAAATCTCCAAAAATGAAAGTTGCTCAACTTTTCAAGTACTACAACTTTGGTTTAAGAAACATTTTCAAATTCTGCCTCCATTTTGAAATTCAAATTTGGGGTACATTTAAAGATTTGAATCATTTCAAAATTACTCCAAATTTTATATGTAATCTTGAAAAACTTTGAATACCAAAGTTGATCTACATAAAATAATCTCCAACTTTGCTTTTTGCCTCAACCCCAAATCCCTCATGGATTTTGAATTAGTAAAAAGGGGCAAAAAGGACTTTTATAATTTGAAAATGAATTCAAATTTGATTTGTCTTCCTTTTACTTAGATTTTGATTTTTGACCAGTAACATGACCAATTAGGGTTATTTGAGTCAGATGACACATGGCCTCACATGAACACATGAAATTTGACCCTTGTGGTCATGATCTTTGTTTAAGGTTTTTGAAACACATCACATGAAATAACAACATTATGAAATAAATCTTATTTTAGTGAATGCATTCAAAACTTTATACTATATGAATGCTTTGCAATGCACATGATGACATGTCAAATTTTAGTATTAGGTCAAAACACCAGAGGTGTTACAACCCTTCCCCCTTAAAGAAATCTCGTCCCGAGATTTAAAACTTAAGGCTAAGTAATGGAAAAGGAAATGTGTCAAGCTAACACATCATAACTTTATTCAAAAGACTAGTGAGGGGGTTTTCCATTCTTTTGACAAAATAAACAAGTTACAGTATAGATGAGGTATTGCAACTAGAGAGAAGCAATGAAGTCAGGAAAGTTTTCTTCTAAGTAATTCTCAGACTCCCAAGTAGCTTCTTCTTCAGTGTGCTGGTTCCATTGTACTTTGTAGAACTTGATTGTACGCCCTCGAGTGACTCGATCCTTCTGATCTAAGACTCTAATTGGATACTCGGCATAAGTCAAATCAGGTGCTAGTTCTACATCACCAAAGTCGATCACTTGGTCAGGTACTTGAAGACACTTCTTCAACTGGGATACATGGAAGATATCATGCACCGCTGACATGTGATTTGGTAGCTTAACACGATAGGCGACTGGTCCACATCTTTGTTGGATTTGAAACGGACCGACATAACGGGGTGCCAACTTTCCCCGAATCCCAAAACAATGAACTCCTTTCATTAGCGATACCTTGAGGTAGACATAATCTCCCACTATGAATTCTAGAGGTCGCCTCCTCTTATCAGCATAACTTTTCTGTCGGGATTAAGCTACCTTCATATTAACTTGTATGAGTTTAACCTTCTCTTCTGCTTCCTTGACCACATCCGGTCCAAAGAACCAACGTTCTCCCACATCTGACCAATGTAAAGGTGTCTGGCATCTACGACCATACAATGCTTCAAATGGTGCCATTTTAATGCTCTCTTGATAGCCATTGTTATATGAGAATTCAGCTAAGGGAAGGCATTCATCCCATATAGCACCATAAGAGAGAACACATGCTCTTAACATATCTTCAAGAATTTGATTTACCCTTTCCGTCTGTCCATCGGTTTGCGGATGATAAGCAGAACTACGGATAAGTTTAGTTCCCAAAGACTCATGTAGACTTTTCCAAAACTTGGATATAAACAATGACCCTCTGTCAGAGACAATGGTCTTGGGTGCCCCATGCAGACTGAAGATTCTATTCAGATAAACATTTGCATACTGCTCCGCTCGATGTTTATCTCTGACTGGTAAGAAATGAGCTATCTTAGTTAGTCTATCAACAATAACCCATATTGAATTGTAGCCTGCAGATGTCCTAGGCAACCCTACTATGAAGTCCATACAGATATCTTCCCACTTCCAAGATGGAACTGGCAAGGAATGTAATGGACCTGCAGTCTTCATATGAACTGCTTTGACTCTCTGGCAAATATCACACTTGGCCACATATTGAGCTATTTATATTTTCATTTTGGTCCACCAATATCTCTTTCTCAGATCATGATACATTTTGTTGCTACCCGGATGAATGGAGTATCTTGTAGAATGAGCTTCATCAAGAATCTGCTTCCGTAGCTCCGGATGTTTGGGTACTACCAATCTATCTTTGAACCATACGACATCTGATTCATCAATCTTAAAACATGTTGACCTTCCAGATCTGACTTTATCCTTGATATGGGCTATGCCCTTACTTTTCCGTTGAGCAGCAATGATCTGATCTTTGATAGTGGACTCAACTGCAATATTGAATAGGGAACCTTGTTCTATGATTTGTAAATTCAGATGCTCCATCTCTAGACACAATGTTTGCTGCATAAGTTCTACAATTAGGCAATGACAATGACGCTTGCGACTCAGGGCATCGGCAACCACATTAGCCTTGCCCGGATGATAATGCACTTCTAAATCATAATCTTTGATAAGTTCTAACCATCTTCTTTGCCTCATATTCAACTCTGACTGAGTGAAGATATATTTCAAACTTTTGTGATCCGTATAGATATGACATATATTGCCCAATAAATAATGTCGCCAAATCTTGAGTGCATGAACAACAGCGGCTAATTCAAGATCATGGGTGGGATAATGTTCTTCATGCTTCTTGAGTTGTCTGGAAGCATATGCTATGACTCTGCCTTGTTGCATAAGAACACAGCCAATACCAATTCCAGATGCATCACAATAGATATCAAATGGCCACTCGATATCAGGTTGTGCTAATACTGGTGCAGTTGTTAGTAACTTCTTCAATGTCTGAAAGGCCTCTTCACATCCTGTTGACCATACAAACTTAGTTTGATTTTTCAGTAGCCCAGTAATTGGCTTCGCAATTCTGGAGAAGTCAGGGATGAACCGACGGTAATACCCTGCCAACCCCAAGAAACTACGAACTTGATGTACAGTTGTGGGTGCTTTCCAATTAAGGACTTCTTCTACCTTGCTCGGATCAACAGCTATACCTTCAGCAGATAACACATGACCCAGAAATTGTACTTCCTCTAACCAAAATGCACATTTGCTGAATTTGGCATATAGTTGGTGATCTCTTAATCTTTGCAGAACAATACGGAGATGTTCCGCATGTTCCACTTTGCTCTTAGAATAGATCAGAATGTCGTCAATGAACACTACTACAAACTTATCCAACTCAGGCATGAAAACTGAGTTCATCAGGTACATGAAGTGAGCCGGGGCATTGGTCAACCCAAAAGACATGACTAGATACTCATATAGACCATATCGAGTAGTGAACGCTGTCTTTGGCACATCTTCTCGTCTGATCTTAATCTGGTGGTAGCCTGATCTCAAGTCTATCTTCGAGAATACCTTAGCTCCCGCAAGTTGATCAAAAAGCAAATCAATTCGGGGTAAGGGGTATTTGTTCTTAATGGTGACTTCATTTAATGGCCGATAGTCAACACATAACCTTAAGGTTTGATCCTTCTTCTTCACAAAAATAGCAGGGCATCCCCAAGGTGATGAACTGGGTTGAATGAAACCCTTGTCTAACAACTCTTGTAGTTGCATTTTTAATTCTGCTAGTTCTTTGGGTGGCATCCTATATGCTCTTCTGGATACTGGTGCTGTTCCTGGTTTCAGATCAATTTTGAATTCTACGTCTCGGTCTGGTGGCAAACCAGGCAGATCATCGGGAAAGACATCCGTAAACTCACATACCACTGAAATTTTCTCGGCTCCTTCAACAATAGTTGCACAGACTATTTCCACTGTACTTTTAGGAAAGGGAAGTTGGATGAGAAGTTGGGTTTTGCTGCCAGGTGCATTTACCCTTACGGTTCTATGCAAGACATCTATGATAGCCCCGTGTTGGGTTAACCAGTTCATACCAAGGATCACATCTATATCTTGATCCTTTAATATCAGCATATTGGTAGGGAACTCATAACCTCCCAAATCAATAGGTACATGCTAAACTACCTCCCTTGTACAGATTCGTCCCCCGGGTGACTGTATATGATAGGGCTCTTTTGTTTCTCCAATAGCTATCCCATGCTTCACAACAAATGTACGATTGATGAATGTATGGGATGCACCAGAATCAAATAAGGTAATTGCAGGATGCTTAGCAATGGGAAACATACCCATCATTATCGGTTCTCCTTCGGAATAGCTTCCACTTGAGTATAGAAGACCCTTCCAGCTTTTCTTCTCGATCATCCCTTTTGATTGTTCGAGCATTGCCCTTGTACTTGATTCTCGAGCCGAGTAACAGGGCTTTGGGTGCATCAGATTGTTCTTTCTAGGATATGGACATTCTCGGAAAAGTGTCCAAGTTTACCACAATTATAGCATGGATAATTGTGATTCTGGGAGTAGCATTGCGGTTTGCATTATTTGTATTGTTTTTTGCCATGGGCGCTTGATGAGTATAAGGCGTATTAATTGCGTGGCGAATAAAGATTTGTTTTACTTTCGCTTTGGCTTTGTTGTGGGCGGAATGGTGCACGCCATGATTCTCGAGGATGGTAGATCACCTTTTAACGCTTTCCACTTGATGATCCGGAAGCAAAGGACCTTTTTTGTTCGCCTCCTTGTGTCGGCGGTAATTCTCCTCTGAAGCGATAGCAATGTTGATGATCTCATGATAAGTTGCGTTGCCACAAGTTGCCATCATGGTCCAAGTTTGGTGTTTAAACCTCTCATGAAATGATTCTTCTTTTTCCTATCAGTATTCACATACTCTATAGCATACTGCGACAGGTGATTGAAACGCCCGACATAGTGCATCACCGGGTGCTCCCCTTGCTTAAGAGACAAGAACTCTTCCAACTTCATGGTCATCACACCGTCCGGAATATAATGTGCCCTGAAGGCATCCTTGAATTCCCTCCAGTTGATTTGGTGACCAGCGGGCTGTACTGCTACCAAATTTACCCACCAGGCACCAGCAGCTCCTCGGAGTTGTTGTGCCGCAAACCTTGGTTTTTGAACCTCGGTACAGTGAATCAGCTCGAACTTTTGCTCTATTGTACTAAGCCAATCGTCTGCTTCTAAAGGTTCGTCTGCTTTAGAGAACACAGGTGGACGTGTGTCAGTAAAATCCACATAGGTTGACTCATCATTTCCATTACGACGACCATGATTAGGGTATGGTGCCTGCTGGTTCCGCGCCAATTCCCTTAACAGCCTAGCATTCTTCGCCGTTGCGTTGACGAGTGCGGCTATGGCATCTACCATAGTCGAAGGCATTGGTGGAGGATTTGGGCACTCATCATCGTCATGTGAGCCACTAGCACCAGTTCGGGTGATAGGACGAGGCATCTGTTAGAGAACACGTTTACTTACATTATTCTTTATTAAAAGCATTTAAAAGGTTTCATGCTACAAAGGGTTACTTATTTAAATTACATGTCTTGTATCCCACAAGACAACCCTGGTTTACTAAGAAAGCAGTAAAGGAACTATTACTACTCTGAGCTCTCAGTCATCGGCATCCGTGCCCATATCGGACGAAACCTCACTTTCATCCGAGAAGTACACTAACTCCTCAGGATCCTCCTCCTCTTCTTCATTCTCGACTTCTCCTAGAGCTACAATCATTTCTTCATCTGTAACTTCACCATCCCCATGAGGTGGATGAAGTTGAGCATACAGTAGGTGGACATTCTCATGAAGAATGGCATTGTCCATCTCCAGGTCTTCTACGTAGAACTCCAACTCATGGACGCGTTCATTGGCCGCATCCTCTCGTGTCCAGGCTTCATTCCTCAACTCGGTATTCTTGGTGACGTCCCTTTCCATTTCCGCCAGCTTCTCTTGATCTTTGGCATGAGCTCGACGAAGAGTGTTGAGCCCCTTGGTAATGTTCTCCATGTTGGCGGAATTGCTTGAAGATCCTTCATCTCCTAGGATCCTGGAACTTCCTTCACCAAGCTCACGGTTACGCGGTGCCAACTGGTGACAAGGGACTCCGTGAGGTCCAGTGGACTTGCGTGCAGTTATCTTGGTCTTTGCCATAGCCTGTAGAATTTAGGATGGGACTATAAGGATAGCTTGAGGATAATGGAGGTTAGCAAGAATGGGATTGACATTACTTACCCAACCACTTTTAAGGGGAATCATTATGCAAGGTGTTCAAAAATGATGCATGAATCGATCTTACGAATCCGAGTACAAAAGATTTATACAATCAAAAGTACTAGATTTTTAATACATAGGACAAACCAAATCATATTATCCGCCACAAACTTTCAAATAAGATAGGATTGAGGCGAGATTAGAGGAAAGAAGAAAGAAATTTGAACCTTTAAAATATCAAGTTTTACTTTCTTTGATCCAAATCAATTTGAAGGTTTTCCAAAGTAACCTACAATGATCTTAGATAGGACCTGCTCTGATACCAGCTGTGGCAGAACCTCCTAAGAAATCGGGCCCACGTGCACCTATCGATGTCTTAACAGACCTCGAATAGCGTACACGAGTTCCCAACAACTCAACAGGTCTGTCGGGTGTCCTCGGGAAACCCGAATCATCCACGATTATCTTTTCAAACAGGATCCCAATCACAGTCATTGCAGATTACAACAGTTTATTCAAATATATACCAGAGTAAATGATAGCGGAAGTCTTACGATAACATAATTACAAACCAGTTGTTTTCAAACTTACAATACCATAAGTGTTATACAACCATAGTAGCGAGATAATATTACATTAACATTATTTATTTCACACAAACTAGTGCCTTGTCCAAAGGCCATTCATCATTCCTCATCATCATCGACTTCATACAATCGACATGCAAAGGGGACCAAAACAAGCTTCACGCATGCGACTCACACTGCAACAAGGGTTAACAAACCCCGAGTACAAAAGTACTCAACAAGACCGACCCGACCAAAAGGGCAAAGGTCTTAGGGATGCAGTGTTGGGTCAAGGTAAGGATGTAGAAAGATTCAAAATTCTTTGCTAAAAGCTTACTATTCTTGATCCTAGTTTCAAGTTTTACCACTAAGTATTTTAGTCCAATATCTCCAACTAAGTGTTCATATCCCATGTTCCAATCCTGCTCATTCCATTCTTTTTCTCATGTTTTAGTAGTTCACCAGTCCTACATTGCTTCTATAATGAATCGAGTCTCCATATCCATGAGCACCGGCAATTTAATTGATTCAAGTCCCAAATGGGATTCCTTATCACACGACATATGTAGAACTTAATCTTGCATATATCAACCTCGCTATCGAATCCTCCTATACTAAGCCGTCTCCACGCCACCCGAGAGCACAAAGACACCTCAAATCCGCCACATTCAAGCCACGAGGGTACACGCTTACTCCCCCATCTCACCACTCCCAGGTCGTGGGCATTTCGCTTAGTATCGGATTAGCCAAGTAGGCTTACCGGAGTATGTGACCAAGATACTACAAAGTGTCTCGTTCGGAAGATCCACAATGAGTGGCCTTTTGCGACATAGTCGGCAACATTACCCAACATTCAAGATAAGTCACCCGACTAGTCTCTAGTTCATTCTATCCTCTTTCTTTCTTTGGCCAAGATGCCATCTTTGATTGTATCAAAACTTTTACTTTGAAAGCCTACCACAAAGCACACTAAGCAATTCTACGCCTTTGTAAATGAAATCATCTTCAAGGATGGTAAACAATTAACAAGGTAGGCAATGCAAAGATTAGGTAACATTTGAATTAAACAACTTAATGCGATAAGTAACATAAGTGATAAACTTTTCAAAGTAAACAAGGTAATGGTTTAATGCATAAACCGGGCTTGCCTTCGATGACGATTTCGGTTAGGATTAGTACCACAATTATCAAATCCTGCGACACAACCGAGGATTCTTCCGAAACTTGCTCAACTAGAATCGCTTCGTTCTCGGGTTCTACACGAAATGATAACATATGCTTTAACATGATGATAATGTAAACATGATGCTTTCATGGTACATGAAATGTAAAACACACCAAGAATGATTTTATTTCACTGATGCAGATTGCAAGCCAACAAAACCAACTTGCAATCCTACCATTAAGAACCATACATGTGACTTGACCAAATGGATCTTGGGACCCTACTAGTCACACTACATGACCCAAATCAAGATCAAACCCTAAACCTACACTTAGGGTTTACCTTTATTTATTTTTGAATTAATTTAGAATTAAGCTCAAAATGAACTTGCTCCAAATGATCTCAAAAATTTACACAAGCATCCTCATGATAAATTAGTGTACCAAAATAAATTTCATAATTTTTGGAGTTATATAGTGGCCTACAAAAATCATAGAAATTGCATTTATTAATTAATTGACTGAATTTTTGAACATTAAAAATTTATCCAAATTTCAAATTTCAAATTTTTAAATCATACTAGAACATGTATAGAAGCTACACAAAAATTTTTAGAATTTTTGGAGCTATTATTATTTTTCTACAAATTTCCAAAGATTCAGTACTATTCACAAATTCAGAAAATAAAAATTTTCACTGTTCTTCTTCCTCACTCGCACTGACAGGCTGACCCCACTGTCAGTGACTCAAGCAACCACAGCGGCGCTACCCTCACTGACCGGCCAGAAAACGCGCCGGTGGTGACTCTCCGGTGAGACGGACTGCACCTACATGATCTACACCATGTCGCAAATCTATCCTAATCCTTAGAACAGCAAAGGGCACACCGGATAGAACTCTACTCCGGCCATGGCGGCTCGGACCCGACGGCGGTCGATGTAGCTAGTGCTACGGTGCAGTAGAGTCAAAAGAAGAGTGAGCATCACGCTCAGGAGCTCACCGTGATCACGATGATGTACTTGGTGCAAAGTGGAGATGTACTTGAATCGCCACAGCCACGGTGAGGTGGGTCGTGGGCGAGCTTCGTAAACTCAAAGAAGATGACATCGCTGCGGTGGTGCTGATCGGCTAGAAGCGAGGCGAGCAGGTCAGGAATGAGCGGCAAGGTGAGGCGGAGCTGCTGGCCAACGCAATTGGCCTGAGGTGGTCCGACGAGAATGAATTGGACGATCGCGGCAATGTCACCGGCGGCGAACAGTCGACAGAAAACTCCGATTGACGACGACGTACTCCTATTTATAGCAAGATGGAGGGCGTCACGGTGATGATGCCAAGACACAAGCGAACTCGCCACGGAGGTTTGGGCGTGTCACACTGCGCGTGAAAGCGGTGAAACCCGATCGGCAAATGACCTCCTCGTGGCGCCAAGCAAGCAAGCGAGAGAGGTGGAGGTGAATTTTGAAATAATTACAGAATTGCCACTGCATTCATTTCTCAAATTACTCAAAAATTTTCTAAAGAAGTTGAAAATCTCCAAAAATGAAAGTTGCTCAACTTTTCAAGTACTACAACTTTGGTTTAAGAAACATTTTCAAATTCTGCCTCCATTTTGAAATTCAAATTTGGGGTACATTTAAAGATTTGAATCATTTCAAAATTACTCCAAATTTTATATGTAATCTTGAAAACTTTGAATACCAAAGTTGATCTACATAAAATAATCTCCAACTTTGCTTTTTGCCTCAACCCCAAATCCCTCATGGATTTTGAATTAGTAAAAAGGGGCAAAAAGGACTTTTATAATTTGAAAATGAATTCAAATTTGATTTGTCTTCCTTTTACTTAGATTTTGATTTTTGACCAGTAACATGGCCAATTAGGGTTATTTGAGTCAGATGACACATGGCCTCACATGAACACATGAAATTTGACCCTTGTGGTCATGATCTTTGTTTAAGGTTTTTGAAACACATCACATGAAATAACAACATTATGAAATAAACCTTATTTTAGTGAATGCATTCAAAACTTTATACTATATGAATGCTTTGCAATGCACATGATGACATGTCAAATTTTAGTATTAGGTCAAAACACTAGAGGTGTTACAGCTCTCCTCCTTATATAGTGCTCAAGAGGTCGGTTTAGGGGACTATTTTTGGAAGACCCGCATGCAACCGCCTTGGGGAGATCACCAGGAAGTGCCATGTGGAAGGAGGAGGCGAGAGGCACCAAGGGGGGTGCGGCCACACCTAGGGTGTAGCCACACCTTGGGTGGCCCATCTTGCCACCATCTTTGCCTGGTGGGCCTCTGGGGATGTATGGGCCATCCCTATGAAGTTTCACACCATTTGGAGATCGTTTCATTTGGGTTTGGGCTCTTTTTCTCCACATGACTAGGCCCTAATTTGGCTAGGTAGTAGGCTTTCTCCCCTGGGTTGTTTTGCTTTGTTTCTTTGTGTATTTTGAATGTATTTTCTATGTATTCTAGGAATGCCCTCCTGCAAATGATCAGACACCAAAACTTGTGGAAATTGTTAGTTCTAAAGACCTATCTCTAAGCTTGGTATTTCTTTTAACAGTTTTTATATGAAAGTTAGCGGTTAGAAATTGGAGTTAAGGACCACCAACAACAATCCATAGAGCGTCAATGCAAGACCCTCCAAGACTCTGGCGCATGTAGACCATAGGCTCATCCCCCTGAATTGCCATGTACCCTGTCACGCCATGCGACGGCAGGGGGTTGTCGCTCATTCCACCGCGAGGCCCCAAGGAGCGCACTCAGCAACTCTTCTTCAGGATCTTTGCATTGAGTTACACACACATACCTGATACAAGGCATAACGAACAACTCAATTACATACACACTCTAATCTCCAACACATAGCTAAAACATTGTTGACGATAAAAATAGATTTACAATGAGAAACTACCATTAACACTAGCACTCTAACTGACCACTACCTTGAGTCTAGGTTTCATCTCATTCCACTTATCGGGTTACACGTAGCTCATCTTGGAAAACCTTCCAAAGTCTACTAATTGTGGCATTCTTCGAAGCTAGTCTCAAAGGAATACCTTAACAACCTACAAAACAACTTAACGGCAATGCCGTGAGTACATTTTGTACTCGCAGGACTTAATTCCAACACATAGATATTTGGTGGATGCATTGTAATTATCAGGCAGTTTTTTACATTTGCAAAAAGCAATGGTGTTTCTTAAAGATGTGACATGCTATGCTATGCTTTGCTCGCTCTCTAGAACGAAAGCAATGGCGTTTCTTAAAGGTGTTGTTGGAATGAGGGGCTCTCCTCCTTCTTATATAGTGCTCAAGAGGTTGGTTTAGAGGACTATTTTTGGAAGACCCACATGCAACCACCTTGGGGAGATCACCAGGAAGTGCCACGTGGAAGGAGGAGGCGAGAGGTGTGAAGGGGGGTGCGGCCACACCCAAGGTGAGCCACACCCTGGGTGGCCCATCTCGTCACTGCCTTTGCCTGGTGGGCCTCTAAGGATGAATGGGCCATGCCTGTGAAGTTTCATGCCATTTGGAGATCGCTTGGTTTGGGTTTTGGCTCTTTTTCTCCACATGATTGGAACCTAATTTGGCTCGGTAGTAGGCTTTCTCCCCCTGGGCTCTTTTGCTTTGCGCAATACGGTGTTACGCTTTGTTTCTTTGCGCATTTTGAACGTATTTTCTATGTATTCTAGGAATGCCCTCCTGCAAATGGTCAAACACCAAAACTTGTGGAAATTGTTAGCTCTAAAGCCCTATGTCTAAGCTTGGTGTTTATTTTAATAGTTTTTATATGAAAGTTGGCGGTTAGAAATTGGATATAAGGACCACCAACAACAGTCCATAGGAGCACCGCTGCAAGACCCTCCTGGACTTCGGCGCTTGTAGACAATAGGCTCATCCCCCTAAACCACCATGTACCCTGTGGTGCCATGGTACACGGGGGGTTGTCGCACATTCCACCACGAGGCCCCTAGGAGTGCACTTAGCAACTCCTCTTTAGGATCTTTGCGTTGAGTTACACACACATACCCGATACAAGGCATATCGAACAACTCAATTACATACACACTCTAATCTCCAACACATAGCTAAAACATTATTGACGATAAAAATAGATTTATGATGAGAAACTACCATTAACACTAGCACTCTAACTGACCACTACCTTCAGTCTCGGTTTTATCTCATTCCACTTATCGGGTTACACGTAGCTCATCTTAGAAAACCTTCCAAAGTCTACTAACATGGCATTCTTCGAAGCTAGTCTCAGACGAATACCTTAACAACCTGCAAAACAACTTAACGGCAATGTCGTGAGTACATTTTGTACTCACAGGACTTAATTCCAACACATAGATATTTGGTGGATGCATTTAATTATCAGGCATTTTTTACGTTTGCAGAAAGCAATGGCGTTTCTTAAAGATGTGACATGCTATGCTATGCTATGCTCGCTCTCTAGAACAAAAGCAATGGTGTTTCTTAAAGGTGTTGTTGGAATGAGGGGGCTCTCCTCCATCTTATATAGTGCTCAAGAGGTTGGTTCAGTGGACTATTTTTGGAAGACCCGCATGCAACCGCCTTGGGGAGATCACCAGGAAGTGCCGTGTGGAAGGAGGAGGCAAGAGGCATGAAGGGGGGTGCGTGGGTGGCCCATCTCGTCACCGCCTTTGCATGGTGGGCCTCTAGGGATGTATGGGCCATGCCTGTGAAGTTTCACACCATTTGGAGATCGCTTGGTTTTGGTTTGGGATCTTTTTCTCCACATGACTGGCCCCTGATTTGGCTCGGTAGTAGGCTTTCTCCCCCTTAACTCTTTTGCTTTGCGCAATACGGTGTTAGGCTTTGTTTCTTTGCGCATTTTGAATGTATTTTCTATGTATTCCAGGAATGCCCTCCTGCAAATGGTCAAACATCAAAACTTGTGGAAATTGTTAGTTCTAAAGCTCTATGTCTAAGTGTTTACACCAAAATTTGGGAGGAAGAACATGGGAACCCGAAGCTTCAAAGATTGTGTCAATTAAGGAATCGATTGCATAAGGATCGATATCAGTTGATTCAGATGCGGCTCTAGAATTGGCTCTCTTCGAATGACGTCAGTAGATAACGACAATGAGCTACGGTTGGCATCGGCAAATACATGTCGGACTCTACAAAAAAGGGAAAGATTAGGGTCCAAGTTATCTTAATTTAGGAATGCTTTCTTTTATACCAAAGATTGTAATGAGTCGTACTTGAGTAGGATTCATGCTTAGGCTCCGGGTATAAATATTGGACCCCGGCTATTGTAAAAAGGACATCCAATCAATCAATACAAATTACTATTTTGGCTTTACGCCAACCCTTAGGAGTAGGAGTAGTGTAGATCTCGGTGAGTTCTTCAACAAGCAGGGCTACATTGGTCCGGCCGACCTCCGTCTTGTCTGTAAGTACCGTCATGGCTTATGCTTTGGTTTGTAAGGCTGCATCGGTTAAGTTCGACCTCCACTACGAGCTCTAGCATAAGCTAGTTATCGATCTTCATCTAGTTCAAGTACGGCTGCATCGTTTAAGTTCGACCTCCACTGCTCGAATTAGATTAAGGTCAAGTTATCGGCTCTACTTAAGAGTGGTATCCTTCGGGTAGATTCATTAAGCTACCGATCTTGTTTATGTTCTTGTTGTTATTAGTTTTTAGCAGCATCAACCTGCCCGGTCGAGATCGATCTAGATTGGCCTCATATCCTTTTAGTCCATCGTTTGCCTTGTTACAACACGATGTTTCTTACTTTGAGTGATGGGTCATGTTTCATCGGCAATTCTACTTTGATCTTGATCGTGCATAGTACGCGGTTAAGGCATGTCTAATCTTGAGGAGGTTTGCTAGCTAGTTAAATCTGGTCTATAGTTCGCTATTATGGCTGTAACTGTAACAACCCAGAAATCCACACACACCAAAAATCACAACTACAAAAAATTTTCTTAAAACTCCCATGTGATGATGAGTGACATTGTAGGAGCCAACCCTAAGAGTTGCATTAGAAGTAACCCAACCTAAGTCAACACATAAGCATGGCATATCATTTGTTGATTATGATTATTGAATTTTCCAACAAATAACATGTTGCATACATTGTTAATTCAAGTTGTGAATTGGATTTCCATTTGCTTTATGTTATGCCTAACAATTCCATTAAAATAATAAATCATAAAGTTATTATTAAACAAAATTCCCTAAACTCCAATGAATAAGTCACCTCAGTTGTGAAATCAAATTTCAAACCAAATTTGAATTCAAACAAATGGAAAAGAAATGAAAAATAGAAAAGGAAGAAGAGAAGAAGGCCTCCCAGCCAGCTGCTCGGCCCAACCCGCACGACCAGCAACAAGCCCAGCCAGCCACCAGCCAGCCCCGCCAACGCGCTGCAGCCAGCCCGCCACTTGGCTCGCGCGGCCCAGCTTGCGGCCCAGCGTCGCCCGCGCGCCCGTCAGCCTCGCTTGCTGTCGCTGCCACCTTGGCCCCACGTGTCAGCCGCACGTTGCCCATGCCCGTGCGTCTCCCCATCTCAACTTGCAGCCGCTGCCTGCTGGACCCCGCATGTCAGCGCTACTGTGCTTCTTCCCCACGCCGCGCTCAAACCACCAAGCGACAGAGCCCCGACAGCAATGGCAGGGTGGGCCAGGGGTCATGCCCGGGGCATGGACCTGTCTCCCCCTTGGCGCCGCGCCCACGCAACCCCTCGTGACCGTAGGATGCAAGCAAGCGCCGCGATTGCCCTTGATTCCTGTCCGCCGATCACCGAGCTCCATGGCCGAGCTCGGCTATAAAGGCCACGGTCCTCGGAGCCCTAGCGCTCGTCCCGTTGCCTGCCGCCACCTCGGTGGCCATCCACTACGCACCCAAACCTAGAGAGAAGAGGGAGAAGAGGAAGAAGGGGGAAAAGAACGCTGAAGCCGCCGTAGGGGAGGAGATCACCGGAGCCGGGAGCGACGCCGTCGGCTACATCACCGACACGGGTCGGCACGGCACTACACGGCTTCCGGAGCTACATGGCCTCGAATTGACACTACACCGCCATCCTATCTCCCACAACACCTACGGTGAGCCTTCCGATCCCTCTCTACCGTCGAACCTCACCGTCGGCCATGGCGCTCCACACCTGGAAGCACGTAGGCCAGTGCCTTGCCTCAGCCACTTGGAACACATGCACCCACGCGCACACCAAGATCACCGTGACACCCCACCGGAGCCCATAGCGCACCAGCGTGCGCATCGCCGTCGACGCCGCCGCCATGGCGCACCAGACCACCTTTGAGCATTAGACCACCATGCCGAGCACCAGACCACCTTCAAGCATTAGACCACCGTGCCGAGCACCAGACCACCGGTCCGAGCACGCGACCACCGGTTCGAGCACCAGACCACCGTGCCGAGCACCAGACCACCGTGCCAAACACCAGACCACTGGTTCGAGCACCCGACCACCGGTCAGAGCACCGACCACCGTGGCCAGTACTGCTGGGAGCGCCTGGTGCCTCCTTGACTCGCCCATCCCATTCACTGAAGCCACAGGTAACTCACGCGCACGCCGTGACCACCCCGCTGGAGTCCCGTGGTTCACTCGCGTGCCTCGCCGTCGTCTTCACCGTCGCCGTGGCTGCCGGGATGTCCCCACCAGCCACAGGAGAACCGGGCCTCGCCTTGAGTCTAGATGACCTCGCCGCATTCCCACGAATCCATAGAAGCGTGCACGCCCCGCCGAGACGTTTTACCATGACCGTAGACACCTCACCGATACCGCCATCGAGCTCGGAAGGGCACCACCGTGGCCAAAGCCACCGGAGGCCCTGAAGGACCCCTCGACCTACCCAACATGCCCGTTGGGGCGTTGTGTCGCCCACGCGCACCACAGAACCGGCCTATGCCGCAGCCCCACGCCATTCCCGCACGCCGGTGGAGCTTGAGCCGCCGCTCGCTGTGGCCAGCACCTTGGGGAAGCTCTGGCCGCCACTTTGACCCCACTGACACAGTCGCCGTGGCCTAGGGAAGCTTTTCCCTTCCCCAATCGGACACCAGCGCCACCGCAGGGGCTCATCGTGAGCTCGCCGCCAGCAGGAGCACCGCCGTGGTAAGAAATAGGGGAACACCTCCCCTCGCCGACCACATGCCCATGCACCCGGTGCACGTGGACCACAGAGAGAGAGGAGAGGGATGGACTTAGTCCACCATGGACCCTGCCTTAGGTCCATGGACCGTGAACTTGCGTCCACCGTGGACCACGCCTGTGGACCACAGCCCAGTAAGAGCCCACGACTACGACGTGGCAGAACCACAGCACGCCACGTGTCCGGGTCGGCTCGGCCCAGACCGGCCCAACCCGAGCCCACCAGAGCCCAGTTCGAACCCAGCCCGTATTGACCGTTGACTGGTCAATGTTGACCGTTGACCTGGGCCCACATGTCAGTGGCACAAACACTCCGGGCCCGCACGTCAGATGGTGACGTCATGCTGACGTCACGCGGGACCCACACATCGGATGCCAGCGCAGCCGGGGTGACGTCATGCTGACGTCACGCTGACATCAGCTAATGACGTCAGCAGCCTAGGCCCCACATGTCAGTGACCCTGACTGTTGACCGTTGACTAACGTTGACCAACGTTGACTTGACCGGACCCACCTGTTAGTGACCCAATAGCCTTTGGCCCCACCTGTCGGTGAGCATGACGTTGATGACGTCATGCTGACGTCAGCTAGACCCCACCTGTCAGCTCGGAACCGTGATGCTGACGTCAGCAAGCCACGTGGACCAACCACAGCGTGACACGTGTCAGCCCAGGATTAACTCAGCCTTTTTCCATTTCTAGAAATAGATTTAATCTTTGGAAATTCGTAACTAATTCATACGACCTCGGAAAAATACGAAACCAGGACCAAAATTCATCTAAAATCGAGCTCTACGCAATGAACCCATGTTTGAGTGCATTTGGCTCTTTTGAATTTTCATTGCTTTTTTGTGCTATTCTATAGACATCGCTAACGCGACTATAATACGGTCGTTTGCAGACTCGGAGGAAAACCGGACGGACGAGGATCGTGAGTACCGTGAGGAGTACGGAGACGACTACACTGAAGGTGCCACATCCCACCCAATCTCATAGCACCTATTACGCATGGCTAATATAGAAATGCTAGCGCTTACTTTATTATCATGATCACATTATGGTAGGACTTGCATGGTAGTATGCTTTCTTGATGGCCTTTACCTTGACGCAACCTTATCCCTGCTCACCCTGCTGTTAGGCTAGTCACACACTTGCTATTATGTTTCATTGCTTATTACTTCTACTACGCTTACACTACATTGATGCGTGGTGGAAATTGGTAATTGGGGAGAGTGTTGCGTGTGTCACTTGGGTGCGTGGAGGGTGAGGGTTGTGTCGACCAAGTTGGAGTATACAACGAGCCTAGGGCAAGTCTTGCCATGGGGTGCTACCTGGGCACCCCTGGAATGGATACCTGTGGTGGGTAAATGGTATATGAGGTGGCCTTGGGTGTGATCCTGTGATGGGAGGAGCCCAGGGTGGAGGTGCTGTGCTGGCACGGTAAATGGAAACCCTGATGAAGACATTCTGGCTTGGTCATCCATAAGGACTTACTAGTACTTAGATTCACCGGGAAGCCTTACGTATCACTCACCCTATATGGTGCGGGACGGCCGGACTACTTGGTAGGATATTGCCACTACTGCTAGGTTGTTAGCGGACAGTGTAAGGAGGTACGGGGTGCGGAAGATTTCCCCCACACCCTTCCGAGACTTCATGGAGACCTTGTGGACCCGGCTCATGACTCATAGTTTCAGCCACCCCAGACCGGACTTGGGGTGTACCAGGGCTGAATGGTAGAGTGGCATTATCCTAGGCTAGCAAGCGGCCGGAATCAGCCCAGTTGACGACGGTCAGCGAGGAAGGCGGATCTTGTGGTTATGTAAAACCTCTGCAGAGTGTATGGTTGATCGATCGATACATATGCTGACTTGTCGGCTATGGACCTTTCCTGGGTTTCGCTTAAACTAGATAGTGAGATGAGTCTTTCTTTTCTCCCCCGGGAGTGAGTGTTCGGACGTAGCCAGGGGCTACGGGCCTTGAGACAGTGCCGAGAGGGAGTTGGCCTGTCGACTGAGCGATGGTACGGGTGTGGTATGGTGATGGTGTGGATATGGTGGTATATCGATCCCAGGATCGAAACCTGGCTCTGGAATGGGAATGGGGTGGAATGTGTGAGAATGGTGTTAAAACTTGACCAACTATTATTATGAACTTGATATGCTAATACATAGGGAACCCCAGCTTTATAGGTTCCCTTTTGATTATAACCAACTTGCATCCAATTTCCACAAAGCAATGCTCATAGGGTTGGGAGTGGCCAGTACAAATCGTACTGATAAATTTTGGCACACAGGTTCTGCTGAGGAGTATAGCTCCGAGGAGTTTGACGGTTGAGGGGTTCGTTCCTACGCTCGAGTTTGGCGATCTTATCTTCAAGCTGTTCTGAATGAATGCTACTTTTGATTCTGCCAATGCGGCGATGTAATAAACTATGTAATTCCGCACTATTTGTACTCTGATATTATTGTTGTATGGATGTGATATTCGACTGGAATTTGGGTAATATGATCTACAACGGTCTTATTACACTTTGACTCTGTGGATTTCCCTTCGTGGAAATCGGGGTTGTTTCAGTAACGATCCAGTTGATCCCCACTGATGGCACTTTAGATCGGAGGATGCTAGTTAGTAGATTTGTTTTCAATCAATCGTGACCTTGACTGTTTGCTATGCCTGCATCGGCTAAATAGCCGATCGCCTATGCTTTAACGCCTATAGTGTGTCTCCATGATTCTGTTAAACGTGAATAGATCTGTTTACTTTAAAGGTTTGATTTGTTGTCTTTATCACGACTGCCATCGATCCGATCGAACCCCACTGTTAGTCGATTGTTCACATGTTGTAGTCCCTTATCCACCAGAATCGGCTATTTTAGCCTATCCGCTTGAGCTTTCACAAATATAGTGTGTCTTTCGGAAAGCCTGTCAATGTATAGATGGTTTTATGGATTCTTCGGTTTTAGTTTGTTATTATCGTCATAGCTGCCATCGATCCGGTCAAACCTCACTATTGATGGTAACATATTAGATTTAGAGAGTTTATAGATCCATTTGTACTAGACAGTCGATTTGTTCGCATGTTATATCCTTTCTAGTTAGATTCATCGTCTCAATGCTTTACACTGGTAATACCCTCCTAGCTGATGATTTTACTTACATCTGCATGCATTGTACTTGTCAACATAAAATCAATCGCGATCCACGAGCTTTATAGTCCGTAACAATCGATTTCTCCGCGTATCGGCTATTTAGTCGATTTTCCCGTCTGGCTGCTCCCAAAGCGGCACACTTGGAACTATCTGGGTAAGACCGGCATGTTCCACCTTAAATAACTGATAAACTTTCTCTCCTTGTCAATTGCAGGTCAAATTGACTGGCATGCCTCAGGAGGAATTCACAGGGTCAACGGGTCCTGCGATTGAAGCCAAGCGGATCTCCGGGCACGTCCTAAGCAGATCCTTTCGGCTTGCTGTGTGCCAAGCGTATTGACACATTTTTTGCGCCGACACACATTCTGGCACGCCCGGTGGGACACCACAATCGTCATGGCAGCTCACAACAACTGTGACATCCTTATGGTGCCTTACGAAGACCTACCTGACGAAGATAATGATGTCATCAGCAAAGCTATAGAAGAATTTCAGAACAAGCGTTTGTTGTCCTACACTAAGACACGTGACAATAAAGTTGTTTAGAAATATCCACTACCAAGAGTTTTGTTGCATGGACAGTTAGATACAGACGAAGCTGAGGATAGGCATTTCTTCATGGAGGCTGTAAACAAATCCGTTCATGATGCCATATTGAACAATAATACAATTTTCTTGAACACATTCCACAACACTATGAAAGAGGTGTTTCATGGATATCCAATTGATCAGGTTGGACCGGTTTACTATAATATTCCACATCCGTCGACTTAGGGGACTAATCAAGCCAGTACTAGCCATCAAGAAGTAGCACCAGCTGGTAATGATGATGTCCAGGCAGTTCAGAGCTCATCTGAGCAAGTTTCGGGTGCTACTACTAATCAGATATAGTATAATCCTGGATCGTCAGTGCAGCATGTGCAGCAGCCGACGGGGCAAGTTTAGAATCAAATGGTTAATTTTGGCACATTAGGCTAGATACTATCGTCAGCTCAAAAAATAGTGCCATCAGTGCAAAGCATTCGTAGAGATATAGTTCCTAACATTTATAACCAAAGACTCCAAGCAACAAACTAGCAAAGAACCCAGCAGATAGAGATTCCATAAGGATATCATTATGGCACATATTACAATACCCTTCATATGATTCCAAATACAGGGTATCAAGGTACCCAAAATTTTAATCCACAGATGGGTCAGCAATTGCAGAGAAATCCAAATTCAAATGCTGAAGAGTTGTTGCTTAGAGTGACCGAGATGATGAAGAATCAGTTCGGTTTGAAGCCAAAAGGGCAGACCTTTTCGTACAAACGTCCATATCCAAAGTGGTATGATTTGGTTGCTCTTCCTACAAATTACAGGCTCCTGGAGTTTGCTAAGTTCACTGGCCAAGATAGCATGAGCATAATAGAACATGTCAGTCGGTATCTTACACAATTGGGTGAAGCATCCATTGAAGAGGCCCATCGAGTTCATTTCTTCTCCTTGTCCCTATCAGGACTAGCCTTTACTAGGTTTTCATCGCTGCCAGTTAACTCCATTGCTAATTGGGCAGACCTAGAGAAGAAGTTTCATACATATTTTTATACTGGGATGGGAGAAAAGAAAATTACTGATTTGACGACTATAAGGCAGAGAACTAATGAATGAAGGCAGAGAGACTAGAAATTTGTGCTTCTCATTGAACTTGACTGATGATCAGCTAGCTGCTTTGGCCGTCCAAGGAATATTGCCAACGTGGAGAGAGAAGCTGCTGGGGCAAGAGTTTGACAATTTAGTTCAGTTGGCTTAACGAGTGGCAGCGCTCAATAGCCAATTCCAGAATATGTGCAGAGATACCCGATTCTAGAAGAGTGCCGCAATTGCCAAAACCTATAATCCATATTCAGTTTATGACGTCTATGAAGATGTTGAAGAAGAAGAGGTTGCCATGGCCGAATGGAATTGGGGTAAGAATACAGTAATGGTGCCAAATCCTTAGGGAAGAGGAGTCGAAGAGAGCTATGATCTCGATGTCACAAAATCAGATAAGCTCTTTGATTTCTTGCTTGAGAAGGGACAGATTAAGTTGAATGACAATCATGTTATGTTGCCTCCTAATCAGTTGAAAAATAAGAAGTTCTATAAATTTCACAACGCCACCTCTCATTCTACTAATGAGTGCAGAGTTTTTCAACAACATATACAGAGGGCTATTCAGCAAGGAAGGCTCAAATTTGATACGCCTCAAAAGATGAAAGTTGATGATAATCCTTTCCCAAGAGATCAGAACATGGTTGATGCTAGGTTGCTCAAAGGGAAGACTAAAGTCCTAACATCAATTAGGGCCAAAGAAGCTGAAATCATCGACCCGAAGATGCAAATATCGGCTAATGAATATAGAGAGATTAAAAGGCATTGTGACTAACAAAAGAGCCAATATGAGCAGGGAGAGATGTCAAGGGATGGGGCGATAAGGCCGCATGTCACATATCGAATTTTGTTGAATAAATGGCAGCGGCAAAAGGAAAAGGATTATCAGAGATGGTTAAAGGAGAAAGAATACCAACGTCAACAAGAAGAGGAGAGGTATGAAAGAAAGCAAGCTGAATCACATTGGAATTGTCCTTTCTTCAGGCATTGTTGGAATGAAGGCTTGACATTGCCTACTAGAAATAATTGCCAAGAGTGCAGTGAGCAATATTGGGAGTTATGCGATCTCAATCCAACTGCCGATCTATCCATGCTCGAGATGTGTATCATCATAATATGGATCGGCGCTTAAAAATAGAAGTGTTCATGATCGGCTTGGAAAGCGAGTTGTTGATCAAAACTAGGCTGATTATGGAGAAGAAGATAATGAAGGAGAGTATGATTGGCAGGAAGGCCAATGATGTCCAGGAGGTTTGACAAGAAGCCCAAAAAGAAGGGTGCAACGCCTAAGGAATAGAGAGCTAGAATAGGCTCAGGTATCTAGTAGACCTCAAGTGTGATGTGCTAAACAAACAGCCAATAGGGGTCAACCATCGGCTAATATTCAAATAGCTTTTCTGTTACCGTCAGAATTTAAAGCTCCAGCAGACCAAGAAGTTTATTTAGAGTTCGATGAATTGGAGTATGAGGAGATAGTTGCCAAGCTAGCAGTTGTACATCAAGCTATATTCAATAAGCCAGCCAAGTATCAGCACTTAAAGGCTTTATATGTGAAAGGTTTTGTTAATGGGAAGCCAGTGAGCAAGATGTTGGTGGATGGAGGTGCTTCTGTCAATCTTATGTCTTATACTACTTTTTGCAAGCTTGGAAAGGGACCAGGAGATTTGATCAAGACCGACATGATGCTTAAGGATTTTGGGGGTAATGCATCCAACACCAGGGGGCAATGAACGTCGAATTGACAATCGAAAGTAAGACTTTGCTCACAACATTCTTCATCATTGATGGAAAAGGTTCATACAGTTTGCTCCTTGGTCACGATTAGATCCATGCAAACTATTGTGTACCATTGACCATGCATCAGTGCTTGATTCAATGGCATGGAGATGATGTCGAGCTGGTTCATGCTAATGATTATGTAAGTATCGCAATAGCCGATCCAGTATATTGGGAACTAGAAGACTTCGAGTGTTTTTCTAGCAAGCTATGGGAAGGAGGCTTCATTAAGATCAATGATGAGATCCAATAGCCGATCCAAGCAATCGACTCTGAGAGTTTGTTTTAATGGATAACCCGATAGATGGTATAGATGGTAAGCTAGGGCATGGCTTCACGTCGACTGGTGAATTAAAGGAAATAGACATTGGTCCTAAAGATAGGCCTAGGCCAATGCATGTGAGCGCTAAGTAGAATCCTAAGTACAAGCCAGAGTTGATAGATTTATTAAAGGAAATTTAAAGATTGTTTTGCTTAATGAGATGCTTGGCCTAGATCGGTCAGTTGTTTAAACTTTGGTCTGAAGAGTTCTGGTGCAACCTGTCAAGAAGCGATCGATGGAAAATGTTTGAAGGAATATTATCCTAGCATTTGGATCAACACTTGACAGCCGATTTGTTCAGTCATTGGCTCTAATAGCCGATACTAGAAGGGTATCGCCTTTAGCTCAAAATTATCAAAAAAGGGGAAAAGCTTATACGAGACGTATCGCCTATAGAGCAAAAACAAACACAGAAGCAATCATGATGTATACAAAGACATTGTAGAAGTATGCTGAGATACGATCATGGAAAAAATAGAGACTTTATTGATTAGCTTGCCCTAAATACAAACTAATCAAAAATGTTGTTTATCACATCCTAAGTAGATGTGATGTCCATGATGGCCTCCGCTGCATCGATGAACTCCTCGATCAAGTCCTTGTGCTCCTCGGGGCCGTCGCCCATCGAGAACCCAGTCTCCATGGTATGGAGCACGTACCCGGTCTGGACCTGTGCCACATCCAGCGCCACCGATGCGCCATGACGGATGCCATGAAGGGCGATCTCCTAGACACGGGCCGGAACATCATGGAGGCGGGCATTGATGAGGGGGCCCCGGGCATTGACGGCCGCCGTAGCCATGTTCGCCACCAGTTGGAGGGACTCCAACTGTACCGTCAGGGCTAGCGATCACAGAAATAAAAGAACTATCAAAATAAAGACAATAGAAATCAAAGTGAAGATGTTCTTGGAATCCATCTTACCCGCCACCATGGCGTCAGATTCAGCCAGCCATGCCCGAGTGGTGCTGGCCTCTTCCTCGGTGGTGTGAAGGGCAGCTTGAGAGACCCCGAGGAGGATCTCAAGCTGGCCGTTCTCCCGAGTTGCCTTGGAATAATGGTCCTGGGCTGCCCTCCACTCCTAGAGGAAATGCCGGGCGTCGTTGCCGTTGTAGGAATCGAAGGAGTCCGACAACAAGTCCAACGCAAAGGTAGCATCAAATACGGTATTGGAGGGCTCATCGGCCCTGGGAAGAGGATGAAGGCTATCATTCAAGATGAACCTATAAACAAGTTAGAAAAATTCATCGCCATGAGCAGAAGATATTGATCTCACCTCATGTGTCGAAGGCGCTGGCTCACCGGCATGTCCTCCTTTGGAACCTCCTCCACCGCACGTTTGCCTTGGTTGTCCTCGTCAGCCATAGGGTTGATTGGATCTACGAGAAGGGGGAAGAAAACTGCTATACGGTTTGCAAATGCGGAGAAGTGTAAAGGAACAGGAACAGTTATGAGTGTAGATGTGTTCTAGGCTGGAGCCTTCGACTGGTATTTGTAGCCACGAAGCGAGGTGGTGGACGTCTCAGGATGTGCAAAAGGCAACCACAATTAATAGGAGGTGAAGTGCCACCGCACTAATGCCGAAGAGAATGTGGCTATAAGGACAAAAGGTTGAGGGGTTCTCTTAATAGAGGCTGTATTTTTAGACTTAATCGGATTGAGGTTAGAAGTCTAGAATCGGCTATTTTCAAATCGGCTCTTTAGCCGAGACAAGAAATACAATAAGGCGACATAAAATATGGTTATCACTGCTTCTACACAAAACACATGTTGATTTGTAGATTATAAGTTTAGAACATCCTGGATTGCTTTCAATGCTTCTAGTCAGATAGCATCGACTTCTATGATTTGTCGCTGGTCTTCTTCGGCTGATCTAGGAATATCCTCAAGACTGCTGTAGATGGCCCTGCCTTCTCTGACCTTGACCAGCAGTTCTTGTTTCTTCTGCTTAATGGCATCGAGTATTTGAGCTAGGTTGAACTTATGGCGATCGATGGCAGCTTTCACATTCTCCAGTTTCTTCTCAAGTTTTGCATGCCATGCTTCTAGTTGGGTCAGCTTTAGATTGATCCTGAGGGAGGAGTTCTTCAAATCATCGATCAACTATGTCAGCTCTTTGGCCTCTTGCCTGTTGGAGTTCTTGGCTAGTAAAGCTTCACGGTTAGATAGTCTCCTCTGAGCCTTTTTCACCTTTGGAGCTTGATCTTCAACGACGGACAAACATGATAAGACCTTGGTAAGAACCGGGGATGAATTATCCTTAAAGGCCAAGGAGAATTTTTGCATTAAATCCACATCTTGGACCAAATCGGCTATATTCTTCTTAAGCATTGGCAATATATCCCTTAGTCGATTTCTAGTCTCTTCTGATAAAGCTTCTTTAGAAGAGGCGGCTGATGAGCTGATTTCATCTTCATCAAGATACTCTTCAAGATTGAAAGAGTACCTCGGAGCTAGAAGATTAAGTACTTATATATAAGAAAATCTTGTTAAGAGGATTGAATCGGTTGATAATAAGATAAGCGGCGAAGCAAGTACGATACCTTTTCTAGGATTGCTTCTATATGAGAAGAAGGAATGGCTGATGATGCACCAATGGTATCTAGTTGAATCGGCTCTAAACTCTTAACCTTGGTTTCTACAAGCATCAAGGAAGATTTTTAGTTTATATTTGTTACAGAGAGATAAACTAAGCATATGACTTCCTTACCATCGATTGTTTGCTAGACTGGAGATTCAACAGTTCAAGTGTCAACATCAACAGGATCACCTTCAACGGGTAGACTACCAAACTCCTGCCCTTGCGTGAATGTTTCTTTAGGGAGTGTCTGGCATGATAAATGGTTAGAGAAGGGTAAAAACTGAATGAAAATCAAGAATTTTGAAAAATACCTTGGCAGCATCAGGGGGTGAAATGGAAGGACTCCCATCTTCTACTGTTTCAACTGAAATCGGCTCCTTTTGAGGATCAGCCGATGAAGGTTTAGTTGATGCTGACTAGAACACTTGGGACAATAGTTCCGCACCTAGAGCAGGTTGAGATGCAATGGTCGACAACTGCAAGGAAAGAATCAGAATTAGAGATTGAATATCATTTTGGGAAGAGGATGAATTGTTTTACCTAAGCAGTCGATGGTCTCGTTCTTTGAAGTCTTTTGCCAGTAACGATTTTATGGGTTGTCCCTTGGGCCGCCTTGCACTTTGAAGATTGATACATTACAATAGTAGAGGCAGCATGAGTTTTCATCAGCTTCTTTAGTGGAGGTGCAGCTGATCCTATTCTTTAGGCTAGGCATGGTGGCTGATAATCCATAGGATGCCCCTTCCTGTCCAAGCTTGGGAGATCAAATTCGGTGTCCTAAAAAGGTCTATGAGACAGTTGGTAGGGGGATTCATCAAATAATTTTTTTGAAAAGGAATGATAAGTTACCTCACTGTCGGAAGCAAACTCTCCATCTAGAGCTATACATCTATGATAGGCCGAACCACAAAAGAGATGGGAGTGTCATTCTTGCCACTAGGAGTCAAAAAGGTTAGAAGTGAAGTTGACTCTTGTCTAGTCATGCAAGCAAAAAGAAGGAAGATCTGATCCTAGTTGAAAGACTCTTGAGGCTTCCAACACTTCACTAATACCCTCTCTTGGCTTCAGTATATTCTTGAAGAACAGTTGAGGAGGCATTTGACCAAGACCAAACTGACGAGCTACAAAAGAAGGATTGTAAAACTCGTAAGTTGGAAGGTTGCCTGGAAGGAAGGAACCTGTAGACATTTTGCCACGGCCATGACGAAATTCGGCTAGAAGAACACAAGGTTTGATGAAGGAATTGAAGATTGCAGCCGCCGTTTCCTCTGAGCAGTCTGATTCAAATCGAAATTTGAATGGGAAGACCGACTTATTGTTCTCATCCTCATCATAGGGTAGCCAAGTCAGGATATCTGCTTCAAACCCTCTATAAAATTTCTTGAATAGATGGCCAACATCGATAGCAATTGTTATGGCCGATGCAGCTTCACCATAGTTCATGCACTGACGGGTTCTCTTTCTTCACCTCTGTATTCCTCATCAAAGTTGGAGGAGGTAAAGCTCAAATTCTGGAGATTTGGCCTTACAATCTTATGCATATACAAGTTTAACCATATTTGTATTAGCCACCAAGGGTTGCTGATGGTGTGCACTATTTCATTCTTGAGCAGCTGAGCGGCCACCTGATGCATCAAATGGTAAGCTGATCCCAATAGATATTTGCCAAGAGGAATTTCAGCGCCTACTGCTAGATGCTCTGCCATGAGTTTATGATTATAAGTTGGACCACAAGATGACCCACAGAAGATGAATCTTTCTAACCACATGTTCAGGAAGGCCACATATTCTTTTTCCCTAACAGTTGACCCATCTCCAATATGGTTTAGAATGTAGCTTGCCCATCCTATGCAGTCTGATATTTTGGCTAATTTCTTGGATCCAGCACTTAAAAAGTCATAAGGTTGCACTGATCCTATTATTCTAAGGCCGGTAAACTTATAAACATCAGCCAAAGTGATGGTCATTGGGCCGTGACCAAAAACAAAAGCATTTAGGGTGTTAGACTAGAAATAAGATGCAGAAATCAGGAGTGAATCATTCCGCTCCATCTCAGACAATGAGAGTGTCAAGCATTGATTCAAGTCAAAAACCTCCCAATCTCTAGCCTTTTTCTCTGATACCCTACAGAACCAATCTCTCCATCCCCTAGGCATTTTGGGCTAGTTTCTAAAGGGAGTTTTGGTGTTCCAGGAGGACAAATCCACTACAGACTGTTTGAAGGGGATTCAGTTGGTTTCTTGACGGATAAAATCAGATGGATTAGGATCACCCATAGGCCCAAGAAAATAGACATTGGGAGAAACAGCCAATAGAATCAAGATTTCGTTCCTCATTTTCTAGAAACCAGATAAAATAAATTTTAGAAGAAAGGAAATGCAGGGTAGCAGCTGGTATTTGGAAAACGGGAACTTGGAAGCACACCTCAGGGACATGGTCATTGGTCACCATTGTAGCCAAGATAGATCTATATCTAGGAAGGGTTACCTAAAGAACAGCTTAATGAAGCAGAGGATTTGCTAGGGTTGAGGCCTTGGCGATGGTGGCTTTGGTTCTTAAGATTTTCTCGAGAAAGAACAGGAAAGCAAATGGGCCGAGTAAGTTGGAAAATATACTGTTGGGATATTATATAAGACTCAGACCAAGAAGTTAGGAGTCACGCATATATCTCCGAATAAAACGGTTGCGACATGGTAAATAGGTAAATAGGAATTTTGGAATAAAATTATTTTATCCCAAAATTGGGGGGCATGTGTTTACACCAAAATTTGGGAGAAAGAACAGGGGAACTCGAAGCTTCAAAGATTGTGTCAATCAAGGAATCGATTGCATAAGGATCGATATCAGCTGATTTAGATGTGGCTCTACAATCGGCTCTCTTCGAATCACGTCAGCAGATAACGACAATGAGCTACAGTTGGCGTCGGGAAATACATGTCGGACTCTACAAAAAGGGAAAGATTAGGGTCCAAGTTATCTTAAGTTAGGAATGTTTTCTTTTATACCAAAGATTATAATGAGTCATACTTAAGTAGGATTCATGCTTAGGCTCCGAGTATAAATATTGGACCCCGGCTATTGTAAAAAGGACATCCAATCAATCAATACAAATTACTTTTCTGGCTTTACTACAACCCTTAGGAGTAGGAGTAGTGTAGATCTCGGCGAGTTCTTCAACAAGCTGGGCTGTATCGGTCCGGCCGACCTCTGGCTTGTTTGTAAGTACCATCATGGCTTATGCTTTGGTTTGTAATGCTGCATCGGTTAAGTTTGACCTCCACTGTGAGCTCTAGCATAAGCTAGTTATCGATCTTCATCTAGTTCAAGTATGGCTGCATCGGTTAAGTTCAACCTCCATTGCTCGAATTAGATTAAGGTCAAGTTATCGACTCTACCTAAGAGTGGCATCCTTCGGGTAGATTCATTAAGTTACCAATCTTGCTGATGTTCTTGTTGTTATTAGTTTTCAGCAACATCAACCTGCCTAGTCGAGATCGATCTAGATCAGCCTCATATCCTTTTAGTCCGTCGTTTGCTTTGTTACAACACGATGTTTTTACTTTGAGCGATGGGTCATGTTTCATCGGCTGTTCTACTTTGATCTTGATCATGCATAGTACATGGTTAAGGCATGTCTGATCTTGAGGAGGTTTGCTGGCTAGTTAAATCTGGTCTATAGTTCACTATTATGACTATAACGATCCGGTCGATCCCCACTGATGGCACTTTAGATCAGAGGATGCTAGTTAGTAGATTTGTTTTCGATCAGGCGTGACCTTGACTGTTTGCTATGCCTGCATCGGCTAAATAGCCGATCGCCTATGCTTTAACGCCTATAGTGTGTCTCCGTGATTCTGTTAAACATGAATAGATATGTTTACTTTAAAGGTTTGATTTGTTGTCTTTATCACGGCTGCCATCGATCCAGTCGAACCCCACTGTTAGAGATAATAGGTTAAGTCCGATGAGTTCATATATTTGTCCATGTTAAATAGTCGATTGTTCACATGTTGTAGTCCCTTATCCACCTGAATCGGCTATTTCAGCCGATCTGCTTGAACTTTCACACATATAGCGTTTCTTTCGGAAAGCCTATCAATGTATAGATGGTTTTATGGATTCTTCGATTTTAGTTTGTTATTATCATCATAGCTGTCATCGATCCGGTCGATCCTCACTATTGATGGTAACATATTAGATTCAGAGCGTTGGTAGATCCATTTGTACTAGATAGTTGATTTGTTCACATGTTATATCCTTTCGAATTAGATTCATCAGCTCAATGCTTTACACTAGTAATACCCACATAGCTGATGATTTTACTTACATCTGCACGTATTGTACTTGTCAACATAAAATCAATCGTGATCCTTTTTGGCTTGATGTCTGTCAGGCGCATTGACATGTTTTTTGCGCAAACACTAAGCTTGGTGTTTATTTTAATAGTTTTTATATGAAAGTTGGCAGTTAGAAATTAGAGTTAAGGACCACCAACAACAGTCCACAGAGCGCCGCTGCAAGACCCTCCTGGACTCCGATGCTTGTAGACAATAGGCTCATCCCCCCAAACCGCCATGTACCCTGTCGCACCATGCGACAACGAGGGGTTGTCGCTCATTCCACCATGAGGCCCCTAGGAGCGCACTCAGCAACTCCTCTTCAAGATCTTTGCGTTGAGTTACACACACATACCCGATACAAGGCATACCGAACAACTCAATTACATACACACTCTAATCTCCAACACATAGCTAAAACATTATTGATGATAAAAATAGATTTACAATGAGAAACTACCATTAACACTAGCACTCTAACTAACCACTACCTTGAGTCTAGGTTTCATCTCATTCCACTTATCGGGTTACACGCAGCTCATCTTGGAAAACCTTCCAAGGTCTACTAACCGTGGCATTCTTCGAAGCTAGTCTCGGAGGAAAAACTTAACAACCTGCAAAACAACTTAACGACAATGCCGTGAGTATATTTCGTACTCGCAAGATTTAATTCCAACACATAGATATTTGGTGGATGCATTGTAATTATCAGGCATTTTTTACATTTGCAGAAAGTAATGGCGTTTCTTAAAGATGTGACATGGTATGCTATGTTATTCTCACTCTCTAGAACGAAAGCAATGGCGTTTCTTAAAGGTGTTGTTGGAATGAGGGGGCTCTCCTCTTTCTTATATCGTGCTCAAGAGGTTGGTTCAGAGGACTATTTTTGGAAGACCCGCATGCAACTGCCTTGGGGAGATCACCAGGAAGTGCCATGTGGAAGGAGGAGGCGAGAGGAGCGAAGGGGGGTGCGGCCGCACCTAGGATGCAACCTCACCCTAGGTGGCCCATCTTGCCACTACCTTTGCCGAGTGGGCCTCTAGGGATGTATGGGCCACGCCTTGAAGTTTCACGCCATTTGGAGATCGCTTGGTTTGGGTTTGGGCTCTTTTTCTCCACATGACTGGGCCCTCATTTGGCTCGGTAGTAGGCTTTCTCCCCCTGGGTTCTTTTGCTTTGCGCAATACAGTGTTATGCTTTGTTTCTTTGCACATTTTGAATGAATTTTCTATGTATTCTAGGAATGCCCTCCTGCAAATGGTCAAACACCAAAACTTATGGAAATTGTTAGTTCCCAAGCCCTATGACTAAGCTTGGTGTTTATTTTAACAGTTTTATATTGAAGTTGGCGGTTAGAAATTGGAGTTAAGGACCACCAACAATAGTCCATGGAGCACTGCTGCAAGACCCACCTAGACTCTGGTGCTTGTAGACCATATGCTCATCCCCCCGAACCACCATGTACCCTATCACGCCATGCGACGACGGGGCATTGTCGCTCATTCCACCACGAGACTCCGGCAGGGCATTGTCGCTCATTCCACCATGAGGCCCCTAGGAGCGCACTCAGCAACTCCTCTTCAAGATCTTTACGTTGAATTACACACACATACCCGATACAAGGCATACCGAACAACTCAATTACATACACACTCTAATCTCCAACACATAGCTGAAACATTATTGACGATAAAAAAAGATTTACGATGAGAAACTACCATTAACACTAGCACTCTAACTGGCCACTACCTTCAGTCTAGGTTTCATCTCATTCCACTTATCGGGTTACACACAGCTCATCTTGGAAAACCTTCCAAGGTCTACTAACCGTGGCATTCTTCGAAGCTAGTCTCGGTGGAATACCTTAACAACCTACAAAACAACTTAACGGCAATGCCATGAGTACATTTCGTACTCGCCGAACTTAATTCCAACAATAGATATTAGGGGGATGTAGGGTAATTATCATGCATTTTTGCATTTGCAGAGAGCAATGGTGTTTCTTAAAGATGTGGCATGCTATGCTCGCTCTCTAGAATGAAAAGCGCATGATTAATATCAAGATTACACATAAGTGATCATAGCTCACTAACAACGCTACCATGGGTATAGAAAGCAGGAACAACTGAATGGTTCCATCTTGAGGGGACTTCAGGCTTTCAAACTCTATAGAGGTGTACAACTGTACCCACATGGAAGAACAGGACTAACCACCATACCCTTGAGCAAGAGTAAGGGTTGCCTCACATCTTCCAACCTTTCCCTAATCTAGCTCGAGTGTCTCATGAAAGGTTCGACTGGTGCCTGGTCAATGTCCCGGACATTCTCGACCAGCGCCACCCCCTTGCCTGTTTCATGGATAAACCGGTCACAATTAGTTACTTAGCTTGTCAACCCCATCCGTAACATGTGGTCTGTATGGGAGGTTACTTGGACTCATGTATCCCAATAAACGGTCTTTAACTGCTCCACAAGCTATGTCACTTTAAGATCCCACACTCACAACAACCTACCGCTTGCATGAGCGAAGTTACCAAAGTGGTATCAAGTTTATAACCCTTAGTGATGTTATTTCTTAGCCAGATTAGTGAACTAAGTCAAGTTGTACCCTCATTGGTTTTAGTGATCGTGCGAGTATGAATTCCCTTCTCATGCTTGACTTCTACCATTGCTAAGCAACTAAGTAATTAGCAATTAAGCATTCCCATTCCCATTGTTTAGATGAGAGGCTTCTAATAGATTAATGAGTGACTCTAAGTGTAGAATGAACATGTTTACTAACAAAAACTACATGTAATGCACAACTCATAATGAAACACAATAAGTATACAAGATAGGGATATAGTAGTGGGGTGCCTGCCTGATTGTGCTGCCATTTAGACTTCTAGAAACCGACGATGATGACTTATACAATTATACGATCCTTACTCGAGATGTTACTGAAAGAATAAGAGAGACACGACTGAGTAGATACATCGATGATTGGGATAACGAGAAAGGATATTGGTGCATAGGTCAACACTGGGAACCTAGGAAGAGACATCTAACTATGGCTCTATTGTTGCACTATTTGGTAAAGGATATAAACTAGTATGGGTGGCCTCTTTGGTAAACTTGCTAAATAATCTCACACCCTCTGGGTACTGATGGGCACTCCATCCTGCTAACGGACACTCTGCTATGTTGGGTATCGAGGTGGGTTGCCGCTGGGTTGGTTCTGTTTAGGTTGGTGGATACTCCATGGAGGTAACAGATACTCCGATAGGTTTAGGACTTAGTTATTTCTAGGGTTGCTGCTAACATCGGATGGTCCGATAGACTAATGGATGTTTTGGTAGAAACTAGGTTCTCTCGGGTTACTGGGTTACTGCCCTCAATAACTCATCGGATGCTCCACCGTGAGTGATGGACGCTCTGGTATAGGCTGGGTGTTCCGGGGTTCGTTAGCAATAAGTCTTTATAATTCAACAGACTCTCCATGAGGTATCGCGGACACTCCAGTGGTCTAGGCTAACTAAGGATAATGCTTTCTTGTGGCTTCTCGGGCTTTGACGGACACTCCAACACTCGGGCGATAGAACCTATGCTCTTGGGAGAACCTAGGTTCAAGCTTAGATTTGTGGAGTTGTGCATCTTGCATGTGCCAAATGATCCTAAAGTAGCTTTGGTGGCTTGCCAGGCTCAAGGTAGCTAGGTTTTGAGCTAGTTGTACTACGTGTGGCTAGGGCTTTAGGATTTAAACCCAAAACTCATGAGAAAAGAGGTAAACCTTGAGATTGAGGTGAAGATCCTTAGCTTTGAGATTTGAGAGCTTCCATAGTCAAATGGTTGAAGATCCCATTCTTCTTCCATCCATCGTATCCTCTACACAAGATTGAATCACCACTAGCAAAACAACTCCAAGCTTTCACCAAAAACCACAAATTACACATTTGGGGAAAATCCTCAAAATGAGAGGTACTCTTCTTTAGCTCACCATGAGTAGGTTGAGGATGTTGATGAGATCCATGGAAAGGTTTTGATGCTTCCTTCCCCCTCTTCCCCTTTTTCAATCTCCCTTCTAATCCTTTCTCTCTCTAGTTCTAGGGTTCATCCTTGTTCTTGGGAGTAGAGAGAGGGGGGAGTAGCAAATGAATGGGTGGGTGAGAGAGTGGGTAAGAGGGTTCAACTTCTACTGATGAAGTGTCCTAACTTGTGATTACATGTGGGTCCAAGGCCATAAATGGAAAAACACTTATTTCCACTTAACTTTGTGATGTCTCAGTTTCTATCGTAGGGCCCAATGCTCTGGCGGATCGTCCGGTAGTCTCTGTCTTGTGCTAAATTGATTAAGTCATTAAATCGTGGATGCTGATGGCTAGTGTATCATTCCCACATGTGTTCTTGAGATGTAATTGGTATTGATGATGTCAATAGGACGAACACCAGTCCAAGTAGAGGTTCTCCTTCTCTATGCCGGGTGTGTTAGCGGATTCTCAGTGTTTCATCTTGTGTAACGCGACATGGATCTCCGTAGGATTTTTAGTAGTTGACCTCTCTCGGCATCCAAAAATGACTGCCTAGGTTGTAACGGATTTCGGGTCATTACATACCTGACCTACCTCAGAATATAAGGGATAAGTCGGATCCCAGAGGGGGAGGACGACCCTAGACAGATCATTCCATTCCTCACTAATCCGCTCCTACTCGGCACCGAGAGTAGAGCAACCCAGAGAGGGGCACCGAGAGCTCCTCCACCGCACTCATCATCTTCCTCCTCTCTGATGAGGGGAAGGCTCCACCAGCGGCGAGGCAAAATCTAGATTAGCACCGAGCTAAGCCCCTACCAAATCTCTCTCTACCTCCTATACACTCTGTTGTAACCCCCTGATTTTAGGTGCTCTTAAGTAGAAGGATCAACAGCTGCTGGACGTAGGGCACCGATTGGCCCAAACCAGGATAAGCCATTGCGTCCTCTCTGTGATTCTTGTGTTCTTGAGTCCACCTGAGCCACCAAAGACACATACTCTAATAACACCTCGAACAACAATGCTTGTTGCAGTTCTGCCCCTGCGACAATGCCCTCACCTGGTTCATCAGATGGGAGCAAGAAATGGGCCCTAATTTTCTAAAGCGATTGACAGATGCTTCGGCCTTCCGCTCCACCACAACCACCTAGGCGACCTCACCAACACCCACCAATTAGGGGAATTGGACAACTATACAAACCAATTCCATAGGCCTATCTACTACTCATCAAGTAATGATATACACTGTAGGATTAGCATCGACACTAGAAATAGACATTCAACTTCAACAACCCCCAGACTTGGAGGCAGCAATCGCACTGGCCCAAAAATTTTAGCCTCCCAGCATTCCACAGCAGTCTGATCTGCACCAATAGCAGGACAACCAGGACATACAAATCTCACTAAATGCGGTTACAAGAATCACCATGAGCCAGACAATGCAGGTTCAACTCTCAATCAATGGCCATGATTTCCTAGCATTACTAGATTCCGAGTCAACCCACAACTTCATCGATTTAGATACAGCAGTCGACCTTAATCTTCAGTGCACATCTGCTCCAAACTCTCTCAACGTTGCAGTTGCAAATGGAGACCAAATTTCTAATGTGGGCATATACAACAATTTAGCAATCCAGATTGACACAGAATCATTCATCACTTACTACTACAGCATCAAGCTCGGTGGATATGACTTTGTACTTAGTGTCAATTGGTTAAGCTCGCTTGAACCAATTATCTGGGATTTCAAGGGGTTGAAGTTGATTTCAAGGGGAAAAACTTGGGAAGAACATTTGTAGCAAAACTTGGGAAGAACATTTGTAGCACATTCTACAAGCTAATTCAGTTTTCCTCAAAAAATCAAAATGCTCCTTTGGACAGTCTACAGTGGGCTATCTCGAACACATTATATCAGATCAAGGGGTTGAAGTTGATCCAAAAAACATCAAGGCCATCACTTCTTGGCCACAACCTGTAATAGTTGAGCAATTGAAGGGGTTTCTTGGACTTGCTGGTTACTACAGGAAGTTCATAAAAAATTACGGTGCAATAGCCAAGCCTCTCACAGACCTCCTCAAGAAGGACAATTTCCGATGGACAAAGCTAGCCTTTCAGCAACTAAAACAGGTCCTATCGACCGCACCAGTATTGCAACTACCTGACTTCAACAAACCTTTCCTAGTGGAATGTGATGCTTCTTCCACAAGTTTTGACGCCATACTTCATCAAGGGGCAGGTCCAATAGCTTCCTTCAACCGCATGATTGCTCCATGACTATGGGGGGTACGACCCTAGATACCCACGGCAGACCACATGGGCTGCGCCCCCAGGGGCGGCCTAGCCCAAAAGACAGAGCCTTACGAGGCACGACTCTGCTCGGTGCCTCCCACAACACACCGGAAATATATCCTGAAGATACTACGAGATCTATTAGGATATGTATGATCCTAAGATTCCTGTAATCAGTTATTACTTTCCGGTTATCTCTCAGATCTAACCGACCTGTAACCCTGCTCCCCGAACTATATAAGGCGGGCAGGGACCCCCTCCAAACTCATGCAATATCATACGATAGCTAATACAAACCAACAGACCACAGGAGTAGGGTATTACATCATACTGACGGCCTGAACCTATCTAACTCATGTGTCTCTGTTGCCTTCTTGTTCTTGATCACACGCTTCTCTGCCGATCAATCTACCTTCGTGGGATACCCATCGGAGGACTGCCGACGATATTCTGTCGACAACAACATGCCAAACTAGCTGCTTATGAGAGGGAATTAATTGGTTTAGTGACAGCAGTTAAACACTGGAGGCCCTACCTTCGGGGGTGCACCTTTCTAATCCGGTCCAACCACTACAGCCTGAAATACATGCTGGACCAATGCCTTTTGACAATACAACAATACCAATGGGTTAGCAAACTACTGGGATATGACTTCACAGTTGAATATATATAAACCAGGCAAACAGAATATAGTGTCCAATGCCTTATCATGTCAGGATGCTATAGAACCCTCATTGCTGGCATTCTCAGAAATTACATTCCCAATTTTTGACCACCTCAAAGCAGAGATAACAACTAATGAAGAGGCAGGCAAACTCGTACAGTCAATCAGGACAGGGCAACTCTCACCAGCTTAGACATTTGAGGACGGCCTCATCCTCTACAAAAGGTGGGTACATATTCCCCCATCATCTCCTATCTTACCAGAAGTCCTCCACGCCATCCACAATTCTACACATGAGGGATCTAAAAAAACACTACATCAGTTTCGCCAAACTTTCCACACCCCAAGAGACAAGAAAATAGTTCCACAGTTTGTTAGTGACTGCATAGTCTGCCAACGCAATAAAACAGAGAACCTCCATCCAGCTGGACTCCTTCAACCGCTCATAATTCCAAACCAAATTTGGGAGGACATCTCCATGGACTTTATTGAAGCATTACCTAAGGTGGGAAGTAAATCAGTTATACTTGCTGTAGTGGATCGCCTGTCCAAATGTGCTCACTTCATCACTTTCGCACATCCATACTCGGCAACAACTGTGGCTCACAAATTCTTCTCAGAGATAGTCAGATTACATGGATTGCCAAAATCCATTATCCGTGATAGGGGTGTCATCTTCACAAGCATATTCTGGTAGGAATTATTTAGATTGTCAGCAGTTAAATTACAAATGACATCAGCATACCACCCACAATCAGATGGACGGTCGGAGGTCGTCAATAAAATCATCACTATGTATTTGTGTTCCTTGATAGGAGACAGACCAAAAGAGTGGATTAGATGGCTACCTTCGGCAGAATTCTGTTACAACATTGCCTACCACAAGTCCATCCGCACCACACCATTCAAGCTAGTCCATGGACGCAGCCCCCACAATTGAAATCTTATAGCTCAGGTGATGCTGCAGTTCCATCAAATGATGACTTGCTCACAGAATGTGATCAGTTTTTGGAACAAACAAAGGTTCATCTCCAATAGTCCCAAGATTACTACAGCAAATGTTATGACAACAAGCACACAGAACATTCCAAGTCATTAGATCGAGCTTAAATTGATGGCCCTGGGCGACAGTGGGCATTTCCAACCTTTAGAAAGGCAAGTTAGCCTCGAAATACTTCGTCCCCTTTCAGATAAGTGAATGCATTGGCTAAGTTGCTTATCGTTTGATCCTACCTGAGGAGACATGCATCCATAATGCCTTCCATGTGAGTATGCTTAAGAAGCATAAGGGGACGCCACCTTAAGAGCCAGGATAGGTGTCGACAATGCACAAGGGAGCTGCAGTCCCAGAACCAGATCTCATGCTTAAATCAATGTCATACCGGGGACAACTACAGGTCTTAATCAAATGGAAAAACCAACTAGCTGCGGAATCCTCTTATGAAGATGCGGAACTCTTCCCGAAGCTCTATCCCAAATTTTAGCTCGAGGATAAGCTGATTCTTCAGACGGGGAGAGATTTCATGGTTGGCAAGAGCTATACTAGAAGACGACGATAGAACAAGGCAATAGGCTAGTTAAATAGCGAGGGCCAGTAGACCCAGCTGTGGGGGTATTAACCCCTATACCCTTACGACTAGGTTTGGGCCGGCCCAGACCAGGAGGTTTGGCCCACCAGAAGACGACGCGCCGATCTGCTCGAAGTCCCACGCAAGGAATCAAGGCAGACTTGGAGATCAAGCAAGATCTTGATCGGTTAGAATAGGAATCCTTATCCGGCCACCTATGGCAATTATAACCGGTTGGGATTAGTTTCCAGATCAGTAACTCTGTCCCCCAGACTATATAAGGCGGGCAAGGGACCCCTCTCAAAAATCATCTCATTTGCATACAACAATACAATCAGACGTAGGACGTAGGTATTACGCCCTCACGGTGGCCGAACCTGGATAAAACCTCATGTCTGTCTTACGTCACCATCTCGTTCGTAACTTGCGCACCTGTCTGCCGATAAGCTACTACCTTGGGCATAGCCCTAGGTAGACTGCCAACCATATTTCGTCGACAGTGGCGCGCCAGGTAGGGGGTGTGCATACTGCTCCCTAGACGAACAAGATGGTCATCATCCCCGGCTCCATGGCTACGCCGAACGGCCTCACGTTCACCATCGGCCAGATCACCTGGACCACTGGCTCCGACAACTTCATCGCCATGATCACAGAGGAGGCGTAGATCCAATCTGTGTTGACCACTGCTTCACCAGCATCGGCTACGGCTCCGACCATATTGGATCTGGCTCTGGCCACACCAGCATCATCTTCAGCCACGCTGACAACCCGTCGTTCACTTCCTCGCTACAAAGGGAGGCAGATCGACAACACCGACCTGCATGACTCCATCGATCAGGTCGGCACCAAGCTTGCTGAAACCCTAGCTCTAGTAGATTCGATTCAAAATCAACCTACCGAGCAGGTAACCACTACCCACAACAGATCTACCCGACTAGCTCGGCTAGTCATCCTGCATGACTCGGTACGGATCTTGTGGTCACGTCTACTCCTGAAGGGCACTCCGTTCATCACCGACCAGCCCCCGCAATGGGTTTCTGGCTCCTCGAGTGTGAAGCCTTGATGGAGAATTACCAGGCTCAGCCCTACGGCGTGCGAAACACTGCTTCCAACTACGCGTACAATATACAACGCTGCTCGGATCTGTGTTTTATACATCGACCTCGGCCAAAGCCATGCAACTTCGTCAACATGGTTTGGATTGAGGAGTATCAAGAAGGATCGGTCCACACAGTTCAAGAGGGCGGCTCAAGATCCCCATTCAGCATCGCATCTAATGGCTTCGTCCACACTGAGCTTCAGCATCATGACAATGAAGAAGTTGAATATGATCTGGATATCCCAGACCACTCCCCAGGGTTCCCATGATTCCCATCCTTCCCACCAAGGCGAGGAGACTTGATCAATGTCGTCAGTAATGACGAACCCCTGGCAGTTGGCGAAACAAAACAAGAAAGGCCAGCATGCGAAGCACGCAATATTGACCGGTTTAATTGTAGACAAGCCGAAGCCGAGGCAGAAGAAGAGGCACGACCATAAGGCTCCAGCCACGTGATCTCAACAATGCCTTTGATAGGGTAGGGGAAAAGCAGGTCTTTAGGACTCCAAGCGCCAACGTAGCTGTTGCTATGGCGACAATGCAACGACTACCCAATACTTTGGAAATCTAGGCAATTCGTGATGATGTACAAGCCTACCTGATGGCTGCTATAGCCCATGCCATAGAGATTGCAAACCAAGCCTGGGCTCCATCCGTCTCAGTCGAATCAAGCCGCAGTCGTCAGTACTCAAGTCACCCACAGCCACCCAATCAACGTGGCTCGTGCAACAATGACCCACAAGACAACCGTTAAGGCGGAAACGGTGGTCATGATGGTGGTCAGAACAACAACTGCCGCAACAACCGCGACAATCGCCGTGATAACCGCGGATCGCGGGGTCAACCACGGTGGCAATCGAGATCGCCGTGATGGCAATAACGATCTCCGCCATTCCCTCGGAGAACGCGATCTGCGCAATCGCATTAACCAAAGAGCCAACGATCGTGCATCCCATGAAAGCTATCGTCGTATGGAATATGATACTACCCACGGCCCTCCAGGTTTGAAGCAGTTTACTCCTCACCTTTGCCAAGTCATGTGGCCAAAAAACTTCAAGCTTGAAAAACTCTAGAAGTACGACAGCAAGGAGAACCCGAGTTATGGGTCATGCTCTACGAAACCACGTGCAGATCAGCCATGGCTGACGAGCACGTCATGTCTAATTACATCCCAGTCGTTGTCGGCCATGCAGGCCACCAATGGCTGGTCAGCTTGCCGACAAACTACTTTGATTCTTGGCAAGAGCTCAAGCAAACATTCATCGACAACTTCATTACTACTTGCGAACAACCCGGCAACAAATATGATCTGCAGCGGATTCGAGATCGCAAAGATGAGCCACTGCGCGAGTATGTCCGACGCTTCTCGGAGATGCGCATCAAGGTCCCATCAATCTCAGACAATGAGGCAATCGAAGCTTTCATCACTGGTCTCCGCTTCCACAATGCCCTAAGGGACAAGCTCCTCCGCAAAAGACCTGAATCGGTCACAGCGCTCCTAGATACTGCTAAAAAATATGCGGACGCCAATGATGCTAAAAAGATAATCATCGAAGAAGCAGCAAGGGTTCCACGCTCCGACCACCCCCCACACCACAATGACTACTGTGGCAACCATGGTCGGAACGACAATTTTGATCGCTGCAACCAGCGCAACGATTCTCGTGACCACCACGACCAGCGTAATCAGCGGCGTAATCGCCGTGACGATTACAGGGGCAAGCATGCTCGGGAAGATGACGGTGAAGTCAACATCGTTAAAAAAGGTGGCGGACGTCGCAACTATGAAGAAGACTACGTCAAAGCATTGAAAGGACCCTACCAGCTCCATCCCAAGTCAAACCATACCATGGAGAATTGCCATGTTCTCAAATCCATCTACACGCGCCAACAGGCTCCGGATAAATCCAACAAGCCTAACGACGCAGGGGAGCAGCGTAACGAGGACGACGATGATGAAGACGCAGATCCCCATCACAAGTACTTCAAGCCAACCGACCATGTCCACACCATCATGGGGGGCAAAGTGTCCATCGAGACCAAACGAGAGCGCAAGCTGCTCGCCTGCGCTTGCTTGAACGTGGCCAATGCCGACAACCACATCGCTGATCCGCGGCTCCCTCCTTGGTCTCACCGCGAGATCTCCTTCAGCAGAAAGGACCAATGGGCTGCAATACCTGAGCCAGGGCGTTTTCCTCTGGTTCTTGATCCTTGTATCAACAAGGTTCAGTTAGATAGAGTGCTGATTGACAGCGGCAGTTCCATCGATATACTGTTCAAGAACAGTTTGCGAGCCTTGAAGATAACCTAGGCTAATCTCAAGCCATACGAGGCACAGTTCTGGGGTGTTCTCCCTGGACAGAGCTCCATACCTCTCGGGAAGATCACACTACCTGTGCAATTTGGTACCCCAGACCAATTCCGCACTAACTACGTCAACTTCGTGGTCGCTGACTTCGAAGACACCTACCATGCTATCCTTGGCCGACCAGCCCTCACCAAGTTCATGGCCATACCTCACTACAGGTATTTGGTGCTCAAGATGCCTACTGAGAAGGGGGTTCTAACTCTCAGGGGCAACGTATACGCAGCTTACACCTGCGAGGATGACAGCTTCAAAATAGCAGAGGCTCACGACCTCTCTATTCGCATGGCCGAGACCATGCTCGACGCCAAGCTGACCCCAGCCGACCACCTAGAGATCCCAGAGCTCGAGGCCCCACGCAAGAACATCAAGTCCAAAGAGCACAAAGAGATCCAGCTGGTCGATGGTGATCCCAGCAAAATGGCCCTTATTGGGGCCAACCTAGATCCTAAATAGGAAGACGCGCTCGTTAGGTTCTTGAGGAGCAACGTGAGTGTGTTCGCATGGAAACCCGCTGACATGCCCGATGTACCTCGAAACTTGATCGAGCACTCCTTAAATGTCGATGACAAGGCCAAACCCATCAAGTAGAAGCTACGATGGTTCGCTCGCGACAAAAAGGAGGCTATTAGGGTAGAAGTTACACAGCTTTTAGAAGCCGGATTTATCAAAGAAGTGTATCATCCGGAGTGGTTAGCCAACCCGGTTCTTGTACGCAAAAAGAATAAGGAATGGAGAATGTGCGTTGATTACACTGATCTCAACAAACACTGCCCTAAAGACCCCTTCAGCTTACCTCACATAGACAAGGTCGTAGATTCAACTGCCGGTTGCGAGCTGCTTTCCTTTCTCGATTGCTACTCTGTTTATCACCAGATCGCTCTCAAAAAGGACGACCATATCAAGACATCCTTCATCACGCCCTTCGGCGCCTACTGCTACACAACCATGTCGTTAGGGCTCAAGAATGCTGGGGCTACCTACCAACGCGCCATACAGGCCTTCCTCAAAGACGAGATAAAAGACGACCTCATTGAGGCTTATGTTGACGATGTAGTTGGTAAAACCAAGGAAGCATACACCCTTGTCGACAACCTAGAACGTACCTTTGCAGCCCTTAACACATTCCAATGGAAATTAAACCCAAAGAAGTGCATCTTTGGTGTTCCATCTGGTATACTGCTCGGCAACGTCGTCAGTCACGACGTCATATGTCCTAACCCAGAGAAAGTAAAAGCTGTCTTGGACATGAAGCCACTCAAAAAGGTGAAGGATGTTCAGAAGCTTACCGGATGCATGGCTGCCCTCAGTCGTTTCATATCTAGATTAGGCGAAAAAGGACTACCGTTTTTCCAGCTGCTCAAAGCATCCGAGAAGTTTGAGTGGTCGGAGGAACCAGATGCTGCCTTTACACAGCTGAAACAATTCCTTACATCACCTTCGGTCCTCACTGCTCCTAGAGAAGATGATACCCTCCTGTTTTACATTGCGGCAACTAATCGAGTGGTCTCCACTGCCGTGGTGGTCGAGCACGACAAGCCTGACCACGTCTACAAGGTACAACAACCAATTTATTTCATTAGTGAGGTGCTCAGCGAATCCAAGACCAGGTACCCACAGATTCAGAAACTGATCTACGCCATACTAATTACATCTAAAAAGTTGAAACACTACTTCAATGGATATCATGTGGTGGTCATGACCGAGTACCCTCTGGGAGACATCATTCGCAACAAGGATGCAAACGGGCGCATCGTCAAATGGGCAATGGAGCTATGCCCTTTCTCCATGGAATTTGCAAGCCGTACTACAATCAAGTCTCAGGCACTTGTCGATTTCATCGTCGAGTGGACAGACTTAAGCACACCTGCCTCTCAGGGGCCCGCCGAGTATTGGAAGATGTACTTCGACGGCTCTCTCAACATCGTCGGCGCAAGAGCAGGAGTCCTTTTCGTATCACCATCCAAGGAGCAGCTCCGATACCTCCTCAGGATTTATTTCCCGGCGTCTAATAACGCCACTGAGTACGAAGCATGCCTACATGGTCTACGCATTGCGGTCGAGCTCGGTGTCAAGCATCTCTATGTCTACGGAGACTCGGCTCTGGTCATCAACCAACTCAACAAGGACTGGGATACGACCAGCGAAAAGATGGACGCATACTGCAAAGCGATTAGAAAGCTGGAAGGCAAGTTTTATGGCATCGAGTACACACATGTGGTCTAGGACAAAAATCAAGCAGCAGATGTGCTGTCAAAGTTAGGATCATCCCGAGCCAAAGTCCCACATGGTGTATTTGTTCAAGACCTGCTCACGCCCTCCATCAAAGAAGAAGATCCCACAGTTGACAAGCCTCCAGACCAGCCATTGGTGGCTACGGTTCCGGCGTTAAACACCACCAAGAAGCCCGATTGGAGAGTACCTTTCATCAAGTACCTGACAGATGGTAGCGGTTACACCGATCGGACAGAAAACGAATGCCTGATGCGTCGCAGTAAGCAGTATCTGCTCGTCGATAGCAAATTGTGGCGCAAGAACGCGAAGGAGGAAATTTTGATGAAGTGTATAACCTAGGAGGATGGTGAACATCTCCTAGACAAAATCCACTCTAGCTCCTGCGGCAACCACACGGCCTTGAGAACGCTGGTCGGCAAGGCTTTCCGAGTAGGGTTCTATTGGCCATCAGCCATAGCCGATGTAGAGAAGCTAGTCCACCATTGTGAAGGTTGTCAGTTTCTCGCCAAGAGAATCCACGTACCAGCACATGAGATTCAGACTATACTAGCCTCTTGGCCCTTCACATGCTGGGGACTAGATATGATCAGGCCTTTCAAACCGGCCCCTGGAAAATTTACATGCGTCTTTGTGCTGATCGACAAATTTTCCAAGTGGATAGAGTACATGCCCCTGGTCAAGGCATCTTCAGAAAAGGCTGTCGCGTTCCTCGACCAGGTCATCCACCGCTTTGGCATACCCAACAGCATCATCACTGATCTGGGTACTCCGTTCACTAGGAATGCTTTTTGGAACTTCTGCGATGAAAGGAGCATAGTAGTAAAATATGTCTCGGTGGCACACCCTAAAGCTAATGGACAGGTTGAGCGGGCAAATGGTATGATCCTAGATGCACTTAAGAAGAGGATGTACAGAGAGAATGACAAAGCTCCTAGAAGATGGCGCAAAGAGTTACCAGCCGTGGTCTGGGGTCTCAGAACCCAGCCTAGTCGCAATACCGGCGTATCACCATACTTTATGGTTTATGGCGCTGAGGCAGTGCTCCCAGCAGATATAGCCTTCAGATCAGCACGGGTAGAGAACTTCGATGAAGACAAGGCCAATGAAGTGTGGGAGCTAGAAGTGAATAGTGCAGAAGAGAAGCGGCTCGATTCTTGCGTACGTACAGCCAAATACCTTGCTGTTTTGAGCAGGTACTACAACAAGAATGTCAAGGAGCGGTTCTTCGTGGTCGGGGACCAGGTCCTAAAGTGGAAGATGAATCAGGCTGGTGTCCACAAACTCGCAACCCCACGGGAAGGACCCTTCATGATCAAGGAGGTTACACGCCCTACATCTTACAGGTTAGCTCACCTAGACGGCACAGACGTACCCAATTCCTGGCACATCGACAAGCTTAGGCATTTCTATAAAGCTATTATGATTTATTTCAATAAAGCTATTATGATTTCTCCGACCACTCTAATGTGTGACTTCGAAGTCTATCGTTATTATAACTCTACCAGTTAAAACCGACCACCATTCCTTCTTGGGTTCTCGGTGCAGGGCCTGTCTCCGGTTCCTCCCAACGCGTGCATGGGATCCGCTCTCTACGCTACGGGTGATCGGCAGGTGCTCTTTGGTTTGACTTGTGTGTTTCTACGTGTGCACAAGCTACGCACCTCACACTCCGACCGCAAGACAAACCAGGGCCATACAAACCTTTCAGGATGACGTGTTGACTAAACTGGTACAACTAAACAGAACGCCAACACGTTCTAACTTAGTTACATCAACATGATATCCGAGCCTAAACACGTTTTCTACAAAACAAACAAGCTTATGTTGATATACAAGTACGTTATTACAAGCTTGCCTGAAAAGGTCCAAGTTTACAATAACCCAACTACATCTTCTTCTACAGCTATAGCCTATACTATTGGCTTGTCGAGGCACGCGGCGCCTGCTGCTCGCTGGGCCTGACATCGTGCTCGGGTCTCGGGGACTCTGGCAATGATCGAGCTGAAGAAGATGGCCCCGCCGATGCCTAGCTGGTCGAGACCGCAGGCTTCGCCGGTTAGCTTGAAGATGACGGCGTTCCTAGCTGACTTGTTGACAACGTTCCTTGTACGGGTGGTGTCGCACCTCCACACAGGTTAATATCACCAATTATTTTCGTTGACAAGTCCAGCTGGGTCATCCGTAGCTCCTTGGCCTTGTTTGGATCTACCTCCTTCGAGTATCCAGCCTCCAGGCGCTTGAGATTGATCAGGGGGTAGTGAGCACATACCATGCTTAGCACATGTGCACCTGCGTACTCTCCCGCCTCCTTCACAAACTCTTGGAACCATCCCCATGCCCTTTGGCATCTCTCGATCAATCCCAGCTACGGCGTCCTTGGCACATCTTTTGCTAGTGCCGGATCGATGAGGTTAAGGACCGGCAAAATGCCCTTTGCCACCTCCTGGCACCGGCTTTTCCAGGTGTCACAGTCCTTGGTGATCTCTTGGCATTGCGCCTTCCAGCCGTCACGGTCTTTCATCATGGCCTCCAGATGCTTCTTTGCATTGATTTTTATAACTGTAAATCGCACACGCTTTTTAGATGGTAGACCACGCCAAACTACGGTAGGCAACAAAAATGAGCAAAGACGGTTGGACAACTTACCTTTCAGCTCCTCTGTCATCTTGGTCGTGTGGTCCCGGAGCTGCGACTAGTCTTGCGTCAGTTTTCTGTTATCCTCGTTTAGGCGATCACACTCCCCAACCACATGACTGTTCTCCTCTCGGAGACGGATCACTTCAGCTTCTAAGCCTGCACTACAGCTTTTACTACCAACAACGCAACAACACTTGTCAGTAGTCGGTATGATAAAATGGCTACTTACTTGTTCTCTCCCGCTCTTTCTTACTGAGCTGGATGACCAGGTTCTGGTTCTGGGAATCTTGCACCATCTTTTCATGATCGATGGCTTCAAGTCGCTGGCGCAAGCGGTCCACCTCCGCCGTCAGCTCCTTGTTGTTTGCAACGATTCCCTCGATCTGGTCGAAGCATTTCTTACGGTACCTTGCGGTCTTCATTAAGTCCTGTGTGCAGATAGCTAAGTAAGACAACTACAATTAGACCGCAAGACCAGGGGGTGAAGCGAAGCTTACCTGCACTTCCGTAACAAGCCGCTTCGCCGTCCATTCAACTTTCTTGGTTTCTTCGCCCTCCGGGATTTCCTCATGGATAACCCATTGGTTGTTCCGCCAACGCGACACATAAACATGTTGTCGCTTGTCTTGTGGATGGCCCAGGACCTCCTCCACCTCGTCCTCTTTGGGCTCTTCTTCGGGTCTTGGTGCTGGCCCAGCGTTAGCAGCATCTGTGATCACCATAGCCTTCCCACGAGCTGCAGCGTCTGTAAATGTGGTCTGTGCTCTCACCTCCGGCCGCTGCTCCTCGGCCTGCTCTGTTACCCTCGACGCTGAGGTGTTGCCCAGCAGGTTTAGAGCTCGGAGCACTCATGCCCGGCTTGGCTAATCCCTCAACCACCTGCTCGGGGACTGTTGTCTGACTGCTCGCTTGTTGAGGCCCCGACAGATCTTCTACTATGGCTTCCTTGGTGGTCGGCTACTGGGTAGTCTGCTCTGTACTTATTGGCGGCGCCACGCCACTTCTGGCTAGCTGGTCCGGACTTTCTGTGGATGCCGAGCTAATACATCCGAGATAAGTTCAGAAAGCAATCATATTAAATGCAAATTGCTAACTTATATCAAGGTTACAAATACTTACATGTTGGAAGCACGGAATGATGTGGAGAAGGCGCGTCTCTTTGGCTGTACTTGCTCCACGTGCTGTGCGGATGACCCCTGGTCTCCCTCTACATCCAGCACTATCGCTGGGCCTTGGTGCTCGACCGCTCCACCACTTGTCCTTCGCGTTGCAGTGGTCGGTGGCGTGCACGGTTGAGTTGTCGCTCCCGTCGCCGGTCGCGTTCCTTGCCCAGGTACTCCCGAGGTCGACCTGGCTGCATCCTTCACCGCCATCGGTGATGTGGGTCCCACAGGCATGGAGGACCCACCTTGCTCCATTGACTCAAGTTGCTTCCTCCTTTTTCGAGGGACAAGTTAAAAGGTGTCTGCATCTTCTCCCTCCTCTGCGTCATCGTCCGGCCAAGCAAAAATCGCCTGCCGACGCTTGCTGGCCGGGTCCTCCTCGGGCTCATTGATACTTAGCGCTCCTCCGGTGAGTAGGGTGGTTACTGATCTCTTCTTCGACTGTTTGGGGGCAGTCGGCCGCTTACCAGCAGCTTTGGCCGCTGCCTCCTCTCCGGCTCCGAGCTCCGCCCAGTCAACATCCTCATCCTCGATCTTGACGCTGGTTTGGGTGGTGGGATCAGCTCCTTGTGGCCACTCTACTCCAGGGGGTGGCGACACAAACACTGTCGCTCTATCCCGACCATTAACCTGGGTAACAAAAGGGAGTGAACATAGTAAGTTTTCACTTACCCTACCACAATATAAGACTATGGGTATGCGGCAAGATGAGTTACCTTTGGGGGAGGTCGGGCAAGCTTGAAAGCATGCTCGATGTCGCTCAATCTGGCATAATTTGGATCGGCTAAGTTAAATAGCTCGCCAATTCTAGCTTTGACTTTGATTTTGTCAAGCGCCCTCTACCTCATCCTCGTTGGGTCTGCGCTCCCTTGATACTCATAGCCAGGATGTACCCTCCTCTGGCAGGGTAGGACCCATCGGCTGATGAAACTCCCGACTACGCTCGGACCATCCAGTTTTTTCCACGGGATCATTCCAAATATTTCTAGGATCTGTCCCAGGTGCTCGGGCTTCTCCGACCAGTTCGTTTTCTTCTCTGGAATGTAGCCCGCGTCGCACAGCGTGATCGTGTTCGGCTCTTCGCGGATGTAGAACCATTTTTTGTACCAGTCGTCGAGCGACGTGTTCCATGGGCAGTGCAGGTACTGGGCTTTCATGCCGTCATGGAGGTTGAGGTATACACCCTCGGCTATCTTCGAACCACCGCTTCCTTTCTTCCGCAGACAGAAAAGATGACGGAAAAAATCAAAATGGGGCTAGAAGCCACCATACGCTTCGCACAGGTGAATAAAAGTGGCGACAAGGAGGATTGAGTTGGGATGCAGATTGCAAATCCCAATCTCATAGTAAAGATAGAGCCCCTGAAGAAACGGATGCATTGGAACTCCAAATCCCCGTTTAAAGAAATCCTCGAACACCACGATCTCACCTGGTTGTGGATCGGGGTACCTCTTGCCCTCTGGCGCACGCCATCCTGCGAGCACCTTGTTGTGGAGTACCCCCATGGTGACGAGGTCTTCAATGGTCTACTCGTTGCTTTTCGACTTCCACCATTCCTGCGCCATGACCCCTATTTTCTTCTGCGCATCACTTTTCGTCGTTTCCTTTCATTTTCTGCCTCTGACTCTGGCCTTGCTGGTGAACGGGGAGTGTGCTGATCTTCAACCGCAGCGAGGGATTAGCAGGGGCGACAGTCGAAGCGGCGGTCGATTGATTGGTGGTGATTTTGGATCTGTTAGTGTTGGTTGGTGAGAGGAAGACGAAAGCTACGGTTGCGAATGGCAATGGGGTTCAGCAAATAGTAACTGACCTATCATATGCCGTATTTAACCTAAGAGTTATGCCGTTTCGTCTGCCAGGGATTCTTGGGGGACGTGCGCATGCGCCGCAGACGGCTGTTTTCACATTTGCAGTATTACTCAGCTCCGAGATCTACGCCAATAAATGCGCCTCTTCATTGCCAGTGTGGGAGGGCCCACTCTGACGCACCTACTAACAGGTGCCACACAACTATTTGCTTGACAAGACAAAAAGGCAGTATGATGTGCTATACCCGTCTACTTTTTTGACCACCCTCGTACTCGGGGACTGTCACGACTATCCTTGTGCTCGAGGACTGTCCCGACCACCATCGTGCTCAGGGACTGTTCCGACCACTCTCGTGCTCGGGACTATCTCGACTGCCCTCGTTCTCGGGGACTGTCCTGACTACCTTTGTGTTCGGGGACTATCCCGACTACGGTTATTCTCGGGGATTCATCGTTTTCCCCATGCTGCGCTCGGGGACTGCCCCGACCACTCTCCGACCATTGCTCGGGGACCGCTCTCCTCGGCTACATGTGATTTGTACTCATACAGTTGAGAGGCATTTATTTTTTCTCACTTAGACCTTGCTACAAGGCTGATACCTCGTCTTCCAGCAAGCTCGGGGACTACATCGGTACGATGCACCTACCGGTGCAGCTCGTATCGCTTGTACGACGATTGGATTCTCAACTTAACTAAGAATTCTTTTTAGACCCTGGCACCACGTGCCTACGTCACCTACTACCAGGCTCGGGGACTAAGTGGGCACACTTCACCTTGCGGTGAATGTGCTTATTTTATCAACCCCCTACGCTCTAACTGTTGGCCATAACTACTCATGTACAAGGGTCACTTATATTTCTTTTCAGAAATACAAGTGGGCACACTTGATCAGGAAAGAAATCTTTTTCTTTTTTCTTTAGAGCACCATGCATTCTTCGAACAACCGGAATCTTCGGCTATAATCGTGGTCTACTGCTCTCTGTGCTGACCAGAATACTGGCACATTTGCTTGGTCAATGTTTCAACCAGTTGGAGATGATATGAAGATAGACTGCATTAGCCGAAGAAGATCAAACGGCGTGTCGCAACATAATACATGGTGCTCGGGGACTAGCTGTGGGGGTATTAACCTCTATACCCTTACGGCTAGGTTTGGGCCGGCCCGGACTAGGGGATTCGGCCCACCAGAAGACGACATGCCGATCTGCTCGGAGTCCCGCGCAAGGAATCAAGGCAGACTTGGAGATCAAGTAAGATCCTGGTCGGTTAGAATAGAAATCCTTATCCGGCAGCCTATGGCAATTGTAACCGGTTGGGATTAGTTTCCAGATCTGTAACCCCCCCCCCGACTATATAAGGCGGGCAGGGGACCCCTCTCAAAAATCATCTCATTTGCATACAGCAATACAATCAGACGCAGGACGTAGGTATTACGCCCTCACGGCGGCCGAACCTGGATAAAACCTCGTGTCTGTCTTGCGTCACCATCTCGTTCGTAGCTTGCACACGTGTCTGCCGATAATCTACTACCTTGGACATACCCTTAGGTAGACTGCTGACCATATTTCGTCGACACCAGCTGTTATAGATCAGGCATCAATAGGAGGATAGACTCATGGGCCAAGCCCATTAGCAATTGTAACATCCCTTATATATGAGGGAGACATTTAATGACAAGGCAAGCAAGTTTAGGGTTAATCCATTTATCCCTCTCTCCTTTCCCTTCTCCTCTCTGTGCGCCGCCCCTCTCTTCTCCCCCTTAGCTGCCGCCACCTCTCCTCTCCCTGCCGCTCCTCCAGCCAGCGACCGCAAGGCCGCTGCCCAGCCCGGCCAGCCGCCGTCGCTCCCAGCCGAGCCGTCACCGCCCTGCCAGCCCGGCCACCGCCTAGCAGCCCTAACCGGCCGCTCAACCTCCCCGTCTGCCGCAGAGGTGATCGTAACCTGCATACACCATAATAGGGATGATTATTTCCCCTACAAAGATGGACATTATTCCACTATTCCTAAATTACTAAAAAAAAAGAGCAACATCAATGGAAAACAACACTAAACCAATAAGGGCAGCATAAAACTTTATTCAGCACAAAGGACGAATTCCTGTATGCTGCCATGGTAAAGAAACATTATCCTCAAGCATGCACCACATCAAACTTTAGAAAACAAAAGAAAATTTAGTGCCCAGGTTATACAGTTGCATTGTGTAATCTTGTTTTTATCCTTTTTCTTGTCTTCTTCCTTTCTCTTGTAAAAATTCTGTTATTTTTATTATATTATAAATCATAGGTCAAATCCCTGCTGCTTCATAAAAGAGAATCAAACTACACCACTGGGAGTTCATGAAATTAACTGGAAATATTCATGAAGCAAGTGGGTGCAACCACACAATGTAAAAAAGGGGTTTATTACAATATTAAACAAATCTATAATAAAGATCTCTATTTTCGGTGATCTGCAATGTAGTCCAGTAGTGTTCCTCCGATTCTTCCTCACAGAGCACTGGTCATCCACAGTGTCTCCATATTGTCCGTCGGATCATGCACCCCGGCAGCGGATGGCCGCCACGCACGCGTCCAGCAGGCCCACCCGCCGACCCTATCCATCCACCGCTGCAGCCCCCCACGGACACCACAACCTGCTTCAATCGCAGCTGAGCCGTATCCAAAACAAAAAGTGCGGCGGCGACGGCACCGAGAAAAGCCACCGCCCCTGCAACCTCCACCGGCTGTGATGCGACCCCGCCGGAGCGCCGCCCTACCTGCGCCCTCCGGCCGCCGCGACGTCGCCCCGCAGCAGCGCCGAGCCGCCTCCGGCCACCTCGCCCGTGGGATATTAAAACAAAGGTTTGTTTCTTCTCGCTTCACAGAGTTGGTGTTCTACTTTCAAATTTGGCCATCTTATTTTTTTAGTGATCAGGATGATTGTAATTTATCAATAAATTGCTTTGCCACAGAATGTTCCTGCCAAATTATAAAATGACGAGGCATTAGAGCCAAAGACTAATTTGTTAAGGTTATAAAACCGAACTGCATTTTAATTATCATGCATATGATGATCAGTTATTCTGCTGACATGCTCCATTTAGGTTATCATCTCAGGGCTATGATGTACTTAATGCAAACCATGCTATTTCATATACCTACAATTTTCATATTCAACATCATTACGTCTACCTTGATTGTAGGCTTTGTAAATGTTGTGACTCATCAAATGCCACAAAAAATCCATGTAATTATGTTGGTCAGTGGGTTTTATATATCCTGAACCTGTCTTTCTTATTTTTCTCAACAAGCAGGTGTGATGGTTCTGAATGTCTTACCAACCGGCACACATACACCATCAATGACGATGATTATTTAAAACATTTTCATGTATTCTGATTTTTTACATGAAAGTGCCCCTTGTATGCACAATTATTAACCAAGGCCTACAACCCCCTCAATGTTTTTACACATCAAAAGACATTTCCTGCTAATACGTTCCATTAAGCTATGATTTTAGGGTTATGATGTATTTAATATGCAAATCATGTTATTTTTCTATACCCGAGACATTCATATTCAACACCTCAACAATGTTTTTATCCATCTCTTCTCACTTCGAGGAAGGCTAAATTTGCTGCTGCATGTGGACATGCTAAATCCATTACGCTGCTAAATACATCGCTATATATTGATGCTACAGCTTTTGGTACCTAACCATGGTAGTATATGACTACATGCCTTTACAGCATTGCCCATAATGAATAAGATCGTTGCCAAAATCATTTCTTCATAGCCATTGCTCATATCGCTGCACATAAACAGGCGACTCTCTAAAATTGGTTATCTGCTCTTAATAATTAGTTTATTTATTTGTTTGTTCCATGAATTTGACGAGATTTGCAATTGCTCAGATTGGCCAGGTCTTCTCACTACCCTCAATTTTCTTTACCATCAATCACCTCTAATTTGTTATTATCTAATTCAGGTCTTACTGTGACAGGTTTTGTCCACAGTGTCTGGTATCCTCATGTAACGATTCAGGTCTTTGGCCCATGGCAAAATGAGTCCGTGCAACTGAACCATAACTGTACTATACTAATGTTATCCTACAAATGGCTTGAATGACAACCCATCTGTAACTAATTTCACTAATCTTTTTGTTCCATGTATAATCATATGATCTACTATAGTTCCGGCTTACTAGTCCGTGCTACGGGGGTACCTGCTAGTAATATCATAATTTGGTATACAACGTCTATCATGTGATAACTTGAAATGGAAATTTGAAAGACAGAAGTCGAATTAAAGGAATCAACACAAAGAAAGAAGACAAAATGCATAGAGGGTACAATTATTTAGTCAAATTTCTGGCTATACTGCATGCTGCTTGACTCAGTAGACATCATATAAAACCCAAAAAAAGTAATGCATCCATCCAAACTGCACACCCCTTAGACTAAGTAGATACTTAGACATCTAAATCACTGTAAATTAGAGGGATAAGTATTGTCGGGGTTACGATACTTCGGGTATCTTAAGGCATCGATTAGTTAGCTGCTCAGACGGCCCACGATACGCAAGCTGGTATAAGCCCGAACGACCGCGCCCAAACTAACCTGTGTGGACATGGGCCAAATGCTACGACGGGGAGTCAGCCACGACCTCTCCTTCTTCCCTTCATCACATGCCGCACGGCGCCACGCGACCTCTCCTCCGCTTCGACCCATGGAAGGGACGGGAAGGGTCGAGCCTTACCAGGTACAACTGTCCAGACAAGGATAGGCATGCCTGCCTAGTCCGCCAGGCCCGAGGGGACAACTATCTCGGAATAGGCGCCATCCCTGCGCCACGCCGCAAACAAGACTGGACCGCCAAGCGGTGACGACAAATACGATAACCACCGCCCAATACGGCCCGACGGGACGGGCGTACGGGATGGGGCTCACGATAGCAGCCTTGACTTTCGAGGCCGTCCAAGCCGACAAAGGCCACGACCCTAGAGTTCGGGATCGTGGACATCGGCTCCACGACCAGCGAGACTACCAACTCCCGTACGACAAGCCCGGGGGATCAGGAGGCCAAGACGGAGACCATGTCGCATAGGACGGCTGGCGAACCACCATCGTGCCAACAGTGCCGTTACGACCGGCACAGTGGCACCATGCCACCCCATACCACGACGTGGGCACAAGACCATGACGACAACCACGCCCGGACGTGCGCTACATCAAGACAAAACGGCCTTCCCTGCGAACAAGTTAGCTAGTTTCCCTCCCTCAGGCTCACGGCCACTTGGTCAGGAGAACCTATCTCTTTGTATGTGGCCTGGCCCCGAACTCTATATAAGGGCAGCCAGAGCACCCCTCCAGGGACATCGACATCTATCTCAAGTCCATCTAGCTCATAGATCACCACTCCTACCTCATTCACCCTTCTTGCATACCCATTGTAAGAACTTCAGAGCATTCAACCGAGGAACACGCACTCGATCTTCTCTGAGACTAGACGTAGGACTCCGGCCTAAACCAGCATAATTCTTTGTGTCTTTTGGATGCTACCATCGTCTTTCTGAAGCAGCACGATATTCATACAAATTCACTGGCCGGTCCATAAAACACCGACAAGTATAAAATTATATATGAGAAGCAAAATGATATAGCCAATATTGATCTGAATATTCATAAAGAAGCTGTTCTGCAGCAGCTTCGAAATTATCTGGGCTAAAAATTTTGTATATATTAGGGGTTACTTTTGAGGAGCAGATCGGCGGTGTATGCCTAATGTTGATCTGAACATTCAAAAGGTAGGTCTTCTGCAGCACATTGGAAATGATCTGGGTTAAAAAAAATTGCATCTAGGATCACAGGAGGACAATTAATTAGCTACGAACATATAGCTAACATTGAGTCCCAGGCACAGCAAACGGTATTGCCTTGTATTTTGTAGTTGCAACTGCCACGGCATCCTACAATGGCAGAATCTATGCAAGGAAAAAGATTCAGATGAATCTCTTCTAGACAACTGGCTCAACAATACACATCCAGTAGCCTATGCAATTCAAATATGAGTCTGTAGGAATATATTGGAAAGAGATCAACATAGAAAAATATATATATATTTAGTTGACTGAAATACTGGCAAGAAGAAGTATGAAAACTTCTGTTCATTTCAATTTCATTCATGTATCACACACTGGAAAGTTGTCATGGCCAAGCTCTGCTTTTAGAAACAAATCCTATAGGTACGTGCTGTAAAGACAATAGCAAACCTAACGCTGTGTTTCTTCGTTCCGGAGGGGATGGTGTTTCTAGAGCAGTGATGCGGGCACGCGGCCGCATGACAGGACGGAGGGTCGATCTGACGCCTTGGCTTCCATTGGTGGAAAGACACCCGCCGCCGAGCCCTCGTGGTATTATTATACTGAAAGATAAAATCTTGGAAAAAATCTCGTCGTAAACACGATATCTTTTCCTCCATTAAAAATAAGCGTAGCCTGCCAGGAATGTCCTCCAGAGGGGTGTTGTGATTCAGCTCCTGCTGAATAAACGCAACCCACTCCGGATCCAGGTCATAAAAGCTCAGATAGAAGGTTAGCCCTTCTAAATGAGCTAGAGCCTGTGGGTTTTGAACCTCCGGCACGAGAGTTATAAGAAAACAGGAGGACAACAATGCCAAATCTAACTGGGAGACTAGTAGCACTAGGGGGAGTAAAAAACGATAAAAGACTAGACCATCAAAAATGGTAACTTTTATAAACAATAACAAGAAGGATATTTTAATATAAAAAAATAAAAAAGGAGGAGGAATTCGAAATGAAATTCTTGATTTGCCTGTTCCTAGTCATCATGGGAAAGAAATAAGAAAGAAAAAAGAAAGCCAATTGAAGCGTTCTTGATACATTATTGCACATCTCAAGCACAAATTGAATTTCATTGAGGAAACATTGCTCCAGTGAGGCGCTCCGCGGATGCTTTTTATTTCACTTTTATTCTACGGACGTTGAGGCTGAATTGCACAAATCATGATAGATATTTATTGGGCTGACTTTTGCAAAATGGAGCGGGTACGAAGCAGATATGGATAAGACTTGGATCGGATAAGGCTGCTTCGGATATTCTTCAATTACCGGTACGAATCGGTATTCCCAACAAAAGGTGTGGATACCAGTATGTTGCGGATAGAATGTAGGTGAGTCTCTTTGGAAAGCTGAATAACTGAACTAAGTAGAATTGATTGCTAGGGATTGTGTTCTCAAGGATGGCTTTAGCATTGATCCATAACAACTCAGGATTCAGCTCAATCAGAACATAGAAGTAAGAAACATCCGTATGCTTTCCTAGAACAGAAGCAATAGCTACGCGACTACATCGGAAAGTCTTTGAAAGAAGCTAACATTTGCTCGTGTGCTCTTGAGGTTTCTACTCCTGCCTAGAAAACATGAGGTTTGTGTTGGTTCTGCCAACGAAACAAAGAATAGTAGGAGTGGCTCTTTCCTTGTACCCAGAGCCGAGGGAAGGCATTTATTTGATTTTAAAAGAAGAAAAGACTGGATCTTAGAACGATGACCACAGTCAGAGCCTATCAACAAGCACATACATTTCTTATAACTGATCAGTTAGCTTTACAAGCGCTCGAAGCAGACAGAACTATAAACCTCCCATAACCATATAGAATGAAGTAAGGCTTTTCTATAATGCTTATTTGGAGGAGATGCTAGGAAAGTAGCCACTGTTCTATATAAATATAGGGATTCTAAGTTTATAGTCATAAATAACCGCACTACTCATGATAAGTTGTTGTGCTTCAACCCTCATCACCTTATAGATGGAAAAGAGATGTTTCCAATTAAACCATAGATGTCCACTTCATACTTTTAGTATTAGATTTCGGCTTGCTTGGGTTCATTCAAGGCATCTTCATTTCATACCTATTAAAGAAATTAATCACGCATCCTAATTGGTGAGCTTATGTCTACCCTAGTTCCTTCCCTGCTCTTGAAATGACAATGCTTTGATTTCGATCTTTACTTCTTTCTTGGATGCCTGAAGTTTGTGTTCGCATTTCATTAAAGGAAAAGTGGGCTGTACCTACATGAAGAAAAGAGTTGCTCGTGTAAAAGCAATATCTTCTATTTGACTTATCTAGCCGTGTCTTGTCTTGCACATACTCGACTCGGTGAATGGTTCATCTTCGATTGGCATGGTCCTTTGGATGTAATCTCGTTTGCTGGCCGGGCCCTTCCATGAGTTTCAATCTCTATGTATGAATCTCGTATGAAATCCCATACTTTTTATCATTTAAGAAAGATCAGCATACTGTGTGACTTCTGCATGATAGTTCTTGCATTTTGTTTGTTGCTTTGCATGAACATTTAGATATTGGAAAAGCGAACTCCCTTAATTAGGAATTTCATAGATAGAGAAGGACGGGAAAAAAGAGAGAGACTGACTAACTACCTGGATCAATGCTGATTGACGACTGAATAAATAGCCGAAAGCAACAACTGCATGAGAGAGAAAGAGCGTTGGAGCGATAGTCTCGTCCGCCGCCTCGGATCGACAAAATCCGCTCAGGCGCCCAGGGGAGTGTTTGGTTCACGAACTAAAATTTAGTCCCTGTCACATTGCACACAGATTTGGACTAAGCTAATTTACGAGACGAATCTATTAAGTCTAATTAGTCTATGATTTGACAATGTGATGTTACAGTAAACATATGCTAATGATGGATTAATTAGGCTTAATAGATTCGTCTCGCAAATTAGTATTAGTTCATGTTTAGTCCACCTATTTAGCATCCAAACATCCGATGTGATAAGGACTAAACTTTAGTAGCTTTAATCGAGTTGTATTGAGGATCCGCTGCTGAGTGCTTGCTAGTTGTGTGTGCGCGACCACGCCAAGATCCTGACTGCCGGCCATCGAGGTGAGATTCAATCTCCGATATTTCCTCTTCATTTTTCCTGTAGAAAAATCCTATCTAATTTAAAATTTCATTGCTAATATCATTGAGTCATTCCACGTGCAGCGAGATCAGGGATTCGTCTAACATCAAACACGATCGAGATTGCAACAATTCAATATATATCATGTGAGCATTTATGTAACCACACGTGACGACAGCTGATGAGCAAGTGCAATTTATTTAATTGTTTGGCATTGTGTTTTGTAGGTACTAGAAGATACCCTACGCGTTGCTGCAGGGATTTCGTAGAAGGATTTGTGGATAGTTTTTCTATATTGTAGCTCAGGAGTTTGTGTAACAAATTTGGAAGTAGCTGTAGAAATAAAATATAATAAATATTTTGTAGAGTATGGAACTAAATAGAATCCATCCGAAAAGAGATAAGTTATTATTCATGAAGATGCATCAGGGATTCATCAGAGATGTATGGAACTAATAAGACATCTTATTATTATCACCAACAATATTGTATCAGTAGTAGGCGTTGTAGTTTGTGAGAAGGTTGCATGACGATGTCCTGCATGTGTTGAGGAAAAAAACAGTGTTATTTCAATGGTTAAATTTGTGTACTCAAGGTACCTGCGAGAAAGAAAATATTAGGATTGATAGACCTATCTTATTTTACTATATATGTTGTCTTGTCCTTCTCAGATGCTTGTTGACTATTGTCTGCAATGCTGTTTGAGGGTAAAACGTCATGATGGTATATCTCATATTTGTTACATAATTGAGAGGACGTACTCCTTGTGTCATTTGGCGACTTTGTGGATCTGGAAGATTTTGCTCTTCTTCGCTGTTGCATGGAAATCTTTTACTTGTGAGTATGTTGAACCGGAAGGTTTGGTGTTTTTCGTAACTCTCTTTGCTGGATGTATCATCCTCCGAAAATTGAATTCTTCTTTTGGCTTGGGAGTTGCTATGGAGGAAAACTGTTATTTCGATTTGAAGTTTATTCTGAACAAATGAATACTTAAGAATAATATTGAAATCATTACTTAATTTTATTTTTCTGTCTCAATATTGTTGGAGTCTCCTGGAGTATGGATAATTGTACTGCAAATTATGAAATATTGATCAACTATTCGTTGATAGAAGCTGTAATTTAAATTTTATGTTTCATGGCAAACCTCTGGATATTTAAGTTTGAAGATGGATGGCTAATTAGTTCTTTGCTTGAAGATGACTGAAAACAGATAATGGTTCAAGTTAGAATTTTCAGTTAATATGGTAGAGAGCAGGAAGGGACACTTTCTAAATTAATATAGAGGTTGTCTAACCTTTGTAGAGGGTAGCATCTGTGCATTGTCGACCGAGAAGCTTTTTTTAATGAAATAACTTATAGGGAACCTGGAGGATGAATCAACTTTCATTCCTATATGGAATTGTCTGGTTTTTCCATTGGCTTTATCAAGAGCAACCACATGTTCTTCAGCATCTATTTTCATATTTTGCAAAGCTTGGTAGGCATCAAGCTCAACCAATTGTGCAGCAACAGTAGAGAAAGCAATAGCATCCAAATTTCCTGAGTCATCTATAAGTGTAATAGGTAGCTTGTACCTGAGCGTGTAAGAGTTGTTAATAACATGGAGAGCAGGATGTAAATGTGAAAGAAGATGCTTTATGAACAGAGATGGTACAATGGCTTTGCTATATATATGAATTTCTGCAAGGACAGAGATGGTACCTAAACCTGCAGTACTGATTGAATTAGAATAAGTGCTTACGATTATGCGTGGAGGTCAAATTTGAAGGTTGAGAAACTGGCATAGAGGATTCCTCAATTAACCGTTGATGTACCGTACGTTCTTCTGTAGATACTATTGATTGATCGATATGATGCATAGGGAGGCTACAATTTAGTTCGGGAAAGATATATATAGTAAAATAGGATAAAAATCTGAAGGTTAAAAAATGATCTTAACTAACCTGTATTCCTAAGCTGTGTACACCGACGCCGGTTATAGGAAGAAGCGGATTGGTTTGATTCAGGGGTGACAATAGGTTGTGAGCGACGACTGGGGCGTCCACGGCCGCGTGAGACTGAATGGACACCAGGATGGCCCGAAAAAATTCCGGCGTCCACGGCCGCGTGAGACTGAATGGACACCAGGATGGCCCGAAAAAATTCCGGCGTCCACGGCCGCGTGAGATTGAATGGGCACCAGGATGGCTCGGGAAATTTTCAACGTCGTCCATCTGTGCAAATTTGTAGAAAAGGAAAATTGCCTCCTTTAAAAAGCAGGCACGTACTGTATTTTTGGTAAATGTACGTACTATTCTTTTGGTTAATCTGTAGGTACATGCATGGAAACAAATAGAAGGTGCTGTTGGGTGTTGGTCATTCAATGTAAAAAAATTCAGACATGGGTGTTAAAAAATTCAGGCATGAGATGGGGAATCGACCAGCAGGAGTAACAGAAAAAAGATGCATACACTCATCCAACGTAATTGAGATGAGAGTCTGTGTACCTGTGCGAGGCGGAAGAGACCAACGAAGCACAAACTCTGTAGATATTCCCTTGCTGGCAAATCGTCGAGCACCTTTGGAGCAATAGAGCAATCACGAAATCATGGCAACTCGTCGAGCATCTTTAGAATCACGAAATCATGAAACCTAACAAATTGTAAACATTAACCTTAAGAATATTAACTGTCGGTGCGAAAAGCAACCAATACGTAAATATTTGTAGTTTTGTCGTAAGTTGTGATCGTACGTGGCCAAGCACTCAATGATACAGGGTTTATACTGGTTCAGGCAATATGCCCTACATCCAGTTTGAGTCGATCAGTGACTTTATTCCTGAGCCCAGTGCTCGAAGTTTACTGTGGGGTTACAAACAAGAAGGAGTAAGATGGGGGTATCAGAGGTCCGGTCGGACTCCGGACCGAAGGGCCAAGAGTGACGGGAGCTTCGACGTGCGCTAAGTGTTCGAACGTATGCTTTGTTTGCCTTTAGAGTTCTAGAGCCAAGCAGAGAGAATTGGAGTGATCCGTCTGTTGTTCGTTGGAATCGTCGTAGGTTGTTCAAATCGTCTTCTTTTTGGAGAGAGCACGTCCCCTTTTATAGATGAAGGGGACGACTTTACAAGAGAGAGTGTGTGAGAGAGTGTGTGCTACATAGTCTTGTTGCCCACGCCGTCGGGTACGAGACGGTTTGTCGGCGTCTACAATACTGTTGACGCCCTGATGCATGTGGTTGGTTCCATCGTATTCTTCTTTATGGCCAATGTCGACGCCTACCATATTGTAGGGCAAATGTCGACGTCAATAACACTGTTCGTGTTCTGACACGTCTGGAAAGTTGAAGAGTACCCTTCTGACATGACCTGACAGTACTGTCCCGCAGGTCTGCAGGTTACGGTCCTCGGTATTGTGGTTTGACTTCAGCACCCTGCCTTACTTGCTTCGCCTGACTCTTTGGGTCCTTACCGAGCTAGCGTCCCCGTTCGGTTGTTTCCCAGTCGGCTCTGACCGCGACGGTCGGAGAAGAGCTGTAAGCAGAGGTTCAGTGTACTCTCGGTCGGAGAAGCGAGTCAAAGTGGCTAGGCCTTCCGTTCAGAGACTGGATCGCCCTTCCGACCCGTCGTTGGGTATCTGGGCCGGTCCAGGAGTTGCGCGTTGTTCGCAACATCGTCTGCTGAGCCGAGCTTTTGCTGGGAAACAGATCCATTAGGGACCTCGGGTTTATGAACCCGACATGAGCCCTTGAGCCCTAGGCGTTTCGGGTAGAATCGTATGGGGGATTTTTTATTTTGATAGCGGGTGCACGCGAGCGCACCCGTGGGTGTAGCCTCCGAGCCCTCGGACCATTCGGGTAGAACCGTCTGGGAGGGTTTCGTTTTGCCAGCGGGGGAATTCTTTGTTTTGACAGCAGGTGCGCGCGAGCGCACCCGCGGGTGTAGCCCTCGGGCGATTCGGGTAGAATCGCCTAGGGGGTTTTTTGTTTTGCCAGTGCGGGAATTCTTCGTTTTGACAGCGGGTGCGCGCGAGCACACCCGCGGGTGTAGCCCCTGAGCCTCCATCCGACTGGCGAGTCGGTTGGAGGCTGAGCATCTTGGTACTCTTTCTTGGGGGCCGCAGACTATCGTTTAGGGTGTTCGCCCGTGTTTGTCCCGCCCGCGACCTGCGTGGTCGGTTGATTTCCTGAGTCGGTGTCGGGCGACCTGAGCCCCTGAGCCCCGTTGGGCTCAGTAGGGGTTGGTCTAGTTCCGTGTGTTACCCCGTCCGCGGTTTCTGCAACCGCAGGGGCTGAGATAACGTTGCTTGCCTCGATGGCTCGAGCGACGCGCTCGGTGAGCTCGTTAACGGGCATGTTCGAGTGGTATCCGAGTCCGTCGTTCGTGACGGGGTCGGCATAGCCCTCATGTGGCATTCCACTACTCCTTAACTCGTGTCCGGACAGATGCCCGGGTCGTTCTAGAGACCGACTCAGGTGGCCCGCTTGCCTCCCCTCGATGGAGATTCTATGGGCATGGCTCGAGGTTAGGATCGAACGAGAAGGTTGAGATGACCCTGTCTGCTTCTGAGCAGATCGGGCAAGGGCCGCTGGGGCTCATCTGCGTTTTCTCCCGTGGCTCTGTTTGATGCGAGGCGACCTCGAGCCCTTCGCGGGCTGACCTTCGAACCCCGGTCGGTCGTTGCTCATGTTGAATGAGGCAACTACCGCTTCGTGACGCAACACGGAGCGTTGTGATGCATTAATTGCATATGCGATGCTTCAAATGTATGGGATGAATGAATGACTGTATGAATGAATATGCGAATGCATGTATGAGAATGGATGAATGAATAATCATGCATCAATAAAATAAGAGGGATTAGTAGAATTACCTTGATGACTCGAGTGATAGGCTTTAGGAGTTTTTATTGGACATGTCCGAATGGGATCCGCGTTCATCGTTCGTGATGGAGTTGGCATGGCCCACATGGGGCGTCCCTCTGCTCCTCACCTGTCTCTCGGCATTCGCTTGAGCCGTCCAATTGACTCAGGAAGCCCATCGGTTTCTCCTTGGTGGAGATCCCGTTGTTGGGCCCTTCCAAGTCCTGCCTAGAAAGGTGGAGGGCCGCCTGCGTGCGGTTGCGCCTTATTTCCCGCGCCTAGCGTGCGGTAGTGGTGGGCCATGCCCAGGCCACATCCCATCTAACTAGACATTGTCTCATCGGGTAGGGCGCATCCCATCAGTCAGGACGCGTCCCATTACATTTCCATCTGCATTGAATAGGGGAAGGTAGAGGGTTTTTTGCCCTAACCCTTCACCTTTCTTCAACTGCTGCGTCTCCTCCTTAAATAGGGTAAGGGAGAGGGTTTTCGTCCCTTTCCTTTGCCTATTCCCCAACTACCGCCTCTCCTCCTTCTTCCTTCTCGCCAAGAGCATCCGTGTGCCACGGCGATTCCTAGGAGAAAAAGGGTAGAGCGAGGAAAAGGAGAACTCACAGATCTATTTGCGAGTCCGAAGCTAGATGTCGAGCTAGAGGCCATTTAATGTGGATGAGACGGTGCTGGCCGCCTTCACCGAGAAGGGGCTGCTTCTACCGAAGGAGGTGGTGCACTGGACGGCACCTATGGGGGAGGCTTTTCCGAGACCTCGGGCAAATGAGGTTGTCTCCTTCCTCGCCTTCCAAGAGCGCGGGCTAGGATATCCCGCACACTGGTGCTGCAACTGAAGGCTCAGGAGACCCTCGAAGGAAAGACCAGACCTCTCCACGCTGGGAAGCTGCCCAAACTGGTACGTTCTCCTCTCCTTATTCCGTGTCCCTTTCGATCTTGCTCTCCTATAATTTTGACTTCAAGTCGTCCGTTTCGTAGGGACTCATCAGTTATAAATCCTGGCCGCATCTTCTGAAGGGGCCAGAGGGCGTGGCTCGGCAAGCTGCCCTGAAGGAGGTGGCGGTCGTGAAGAAGAAGAGAGCTGAGAAGGCTCAGAGGAAGCATGGGAAGGAGATGGAGATCGCCCAGCCGGTGTGGGCCAACGAGAATCAGAGTGATGTGGAGGCGGATCTCAAGGTGGAGGACCCCACGGAGGTGGGTGGCGATGTGAGCTCTTCTGAGGATGAGGGTAGCCGGAGCATCGTCATGACTTCTATGGAGCGTCGCGAGCCTATGACCGCGTTCACCGGCAGTGGGCGGGAGGTAGAGAGGCGCGGCGACATTCCCGCGCTAAGGAAGCACGTCGTGAGCTCGGACGCCGTCGGCAGGCGGAAGGCGAAGCGGACGCGATCGCTATGCCCTTCGAAGGCATCGCCGGCCTTGCCCCCACCTGCTCCAGGCGTGGCGGGGTAGGCCGGGTGGTCGAAGGAGTGGGCTCGCACCCCCATGTCTTCAGGGTTAGCGCGTGCACGCGACCCACAATGGGGGGACGCCCCGACAGCAGCTCCGGTCGCCACGCCTCAAGCCGGCGGTCGCGGTGACTCGCAGGCCGATCAAGAGCCAGCCGGGTCTACTCCCCCCCTAGTCGAAGTGAGGGGGTGTGGCTCATGACCTGTGAGCTGCCCCTGTCTGGCGGGCCTATTGCTAGTGGGTCGGGGCTTCAGAGCCCTACCGCTTACGTCCCGGTATGCATTCTTTGTTTCTTTTCGATCTCATAGTTTGAGTTTTCTGAGCGCGACTGACCTATACTTTTTGACAGCGGCCAGATACCATTGGGACTGAGCATCGCCCTGGGCAAGAGGAGTGGACAACTAGCTTGTAGTGCGTTGTGACGAGCGACGGGGAGAGTAGGGTGGCGGTGGTGCGACCTTCCCCTCCGGGGGCCGGTCGCAAGTACGGCGGCAGCGGCGGCGATAGTGTTGGCGGTGATCCCGATGGCGACGGCGGAGGTTGGGTCAGAGGTGACCCTTGCGACCTCTCCCCCAATAGTCATAGTGGAAGACAGGAGGGAGATCGGGCTCCCTACCTCGCCTGGCGGAGGGACGCAAGGCTCGCCCTCCTGGTCGGAGCTATCGAGGTCAGGAGACGCGGCCAAACCGGAGGTAGAACAACTGTTGGTGGGCCACGAGGTCGAGGAGGTGGAGATCCCCTGCCCCGGCAAGGTAGGCACCATGGTGGAGCTGTTGGCCATCCCGCCGTCGCAGGAGCTGGCGGTGGTCTAGTTGTCGGCTGGGCCTTCCAGCGGGTCGGGGGCGACCCACGAGTTGGTGTGGCCCTACCCCGATGACCCGAGGAAAGTGCGGTTCATCCTTCAAAATGAGGAGGTGTAGCTCTGGGACGTACCTATGGGGAGAGGACTCACGATGGAGTCCGATCTCGCCCAAACCAGGGTAAGGCTGGAGGAGGCCTTAGAGCGGGTCAAGGTCATCCATCAGGCGGTTACGGTCGACCTACCCTGCATTGCAGAGGTAAGTTTTTTGCATTTGTCCTTGACTCCTTGGTCTTTCACTAGTTGCCTCAGCATGCTTGCTTCTCGTTTTGCAGGGTCTGGAGGAAATGTCAAGCCGCAAGTCCTATTTCCTCTGGGAAGAGCACGCTCGAATGGATCAAGAGGTTGTAGTGTCATGGCGGGTCACCGAGCTTGAGCGCTAGCTGGAGTCCACCCACCATGAGTCCCAAGACTGGGTGGCCGAGGCGACGGAAGCGCGGGCGGCGGAACTGCTCGTGGTGGAGCGGGCGACTACCGCTGAGCGAGGACTTAGCGCAGTGAAGGTCCACTAGGCGGAGACCGAGGCGATGCTCCAGAAGTCCCTGGTGGAGACCAAGGAGGCGCTCTAGGAGTCCCTGCAGGTGACTTGGCAGGAGGAAGGACTCTCCATCCTCGAGAACACCCACCTCGGTATGTATCTATTCTGCTTTTGGTTGATGTCTTGGCTTTTCCTTTCCCTTGCTTCTGAGCCTATCATCCTTCTTCTAGAACTGGGCAGAAGGGTTGGGTTGCTAGAGTGGGACCTAGAGACGGCCCGAGCGATGATTGGTCGGAATGAGGAGGTGCTGGCCAAGTCCCTTGAAGAGCGACGTGCTCTCAAGGGGGAGCTCGACCAGATCTGCAATGTCGCCTAGGTCATCATCTCGGAGGTGTTCGGGTCGGTGCTGAGCACCAGCACTCCCGCTATCCGACTGGCGGAGGTCCCAGATGAAGTTTGGGTGGTTATCTCCGATGGGATGTTCTATGGGACATCGGGGGTGCTGACTTAGGTGGCGACGCACCACCTGGACCTAGACTTTGCCACCATCTATAGCGGGTATGCCAATGGTTGGAGCCCGGATGCCATCCATGCGCTCGGGGGGAGCTTGTTGCCATGCGCACAGATGGTGGCTAAGCAAGTCTCCGCACAGTGGGTGATGGATGCCCGCCATGTGAGCATAGCCGAAGGTACGTGTCCAGAAGACGTCATCCAGCCTGTGGATGGAGTGGAGCCCGGGTCGGAAGCGAACGTCGTCCTGCCTCCGACCGAGCCGAATGTCATCCCGTAGGAGACCGAGCAGCCCTTATCTTCGCCGATCGAGCCGATAGCCGATGCCGCCGAGCAACCGCAGTAGTATTTAGAGTAGAAAAAATAGTCAATATATGTAAGGGATAAGTTCATGGGGGAGCCCCCTATGTAAACATTTTTGTATCCATGAATACATCGACTTCGTTTTGTGATGGTATCACTTCGTAAGGGGAAGCTTGTCCCATTCGTTCCTTATTTTTACCCAAGTATAACTTTGTTTTTTATTCTTTCTTTTTCGCACCTGCCCGTTTGAACTGTAGGCTGCAACCTTAAGAACCCGGACATGGCCCGCGAGGCTCAGCTGCTCATAACCGTAGGTCGTGGCGAGGTGTGATCGGTCGGAATGTTTAAAGCAAAGTTACGTAAGGTAATTAAAGGAACGGACTACCCTTTCGTTCGGGTAAAAAGGTATTTACCATATGATAGTAAAAAAGAGAAGTGGTATCGCACCCCCGTGGAGCCCCCGAACGACCTGGGCCAAAACTGTTCGGGCCGGGGTGCTTTGTAGGAGCAAATGTTGAATGAAAGAAAGCGGTAAGACCGAATTTTTAGGGGAAGAAACGACGTAACTGTTCGATGTTCCAAGTGTTGGTGAGAACATTGCCGTTGTCGTCCTTCAGTCGGTAGGCGCCCGGTTGGATCACATCGGTCATCGTATAGGGTCCTTCCCATTGTGGAGAGAGTTTGTGTTTCTCTTTGGTTGATTGAGTCCTTCGAAGCACGAGGTCTCCGACCTCGAGGATTCTCCCTCTGATTTTTCTTTCATGGTACCTATGGAGAGTTTGCTAGTAGCGAGCGGAGCAGATGATAGTCATCTCATGGGCCTCCTCAACCAGGTCGATTGCGTCGTGCTAAGCCTCCGTGGCTCGGTCGTGGTCGAAGGCCTTCACTCTTGGGGCGCCGTGGTCAAGGTCGGAGGGCAGCACTGCTTTAGCTCCGTAGGCAAGGAAGAAAGGTGTGAACCCTGTAGATCATTTCGAGGTCGTTCTTAGGCTCCAGAGGATCGCTGGGACCTCTACAACCCATCACCCGGCGTACTTGTTGAGTCGGTCGAAGATTCATGGCTTGAGTCCTTGGAGGACCATGCCATTGGCTCGTTCGACCTGACCTTTAGTATGTGGATGTCCGACCGAGGCCCAGTCGATCCTGATGCTATATCCATCATAGAAGTCTAGGAACTTCTTCCTGGTGAAGTTAGTTCCATGGTCAGTGATGATATAGTTAGGAACGCCGAACTGGTAGATGATGTCGAGGAATAATTTGACAACCTCTTCCGAGCGAATGTTGGTGATGGGCTTGGCCTCTATCCACTTGGTGAATTTGTCGACCGCTACGAGTAGGTGAGTGAAGCCGCCTGGGCCCTTTTTGCGAGGCCCTACCATGTCGAGGCCCCAGACCGCGAACGGCCAGGTGATGGGGATGGTTTGAAGCTCCTGTGCTGGCAAGTGCGTTTGCCGAGCGTAGAACTGGCATCCTTCATACCTGCGGACAACCTCCTCTGCATCTTGTAGCGCAGTGGGCCAGTAAAAACCTTGACGAAAGGCTTTTCTGACCAGCAACCTCAGGGCCGTGTGGTGTCCACAGATTCCGGCATGGACCTCGAGGAGGAGCCGCTTGCCTTGGTCGGTAGGGACGCACTTCATGAGTACTCCCGATGGACTTCGTTTGTAAAGTTTGTTTTTGAATGTGATGAACATCTTGGCGCATCGAGCGATCCATCGCAGTTCAGTCCTTTCAAGTGGGAGAACCTCCTCAAGGTGGTAGGCGAGTAGTGGCGCTCGCTAGTCGGCTTGATCGAGTGCTACCACGGTGACGTCGGCGAGCGTTGTCGTCATGGGGGCACTAGGGTCGGATCCCCCAAGCGCCGGCTTGGCATCGGGGTGTGTCTAGACCAGACCTTCCTAGATGCGGGCAGACAGTTCATGAAGGTTGTTGATGAAGACCCTGTCCGAAGACGGAACCCGCCTGGTAGCCAATTTTGCGAGAAAATCGGCGGCATCGTTGTCCTTTCAAGGGACATGGTGTAGCTCGATCCTCTAGAATTTGTCCTCAAGCTTGCGCACCTCCTGGCAGTATGCTGTCATGAGGGGGCTTTGCCAAGAGGACTCCTTCATGGCCTGGTCGATGACCAGCTCTGAGTTGCCGCGAACGTAGAGCCATGTAGCACCGAGCTCCATGGTGATGCACAGTCCGTTGATGAGGGCTTCATATTCCATGGTGTTGTTTGAGGCCAAAAAGTGGAGGTGGATCGCGTAGCGGAGCCTGCTCCCATCCGAGGAGATCAGAACCACTCCAGCCCCTGAGCCGAGTGCCATTACGGACCCATCAAAGTACATCATTCAGTACTCGTGGGTGACGTCCGGAGTCAGTAGCTGGACCTCCATCCATTCAGCGACAAAATCCACGAGAGCCTAAGACTTAATAACGGTGCAAGGGATATACCTGATGTCGTGGCCCATTAGCTCAAGTGCCCACTTGGAGATTCGTCCCGCGGCGTCACGGTTGTGGATGATGTCTCCGAGCGGGTATGAAGTGACGACCGCGATTTCGTGGTCAGTGAAGTAGTGCAGGAGCTTTCGGGTCGCCATCAGTACGGCGTATAGGAGTTTTTGCATCTGGGGGTACCGAACCTTGGGGTCGATAAGTACCTCCCCGACGAAGTATATGGGTCGTTGGACCTTAAGGTGGTGTTCTGACTCCTCCCTTTCGACGACTAGGGTGGCGCTCACCATGTGGTTGCTTGACATGACGTATAGGAGGAGGGGTTCTCCCTATTCGAGAGCGACGAGGATTGGGGCCGACGTTAGTGACGCTTTGAGGCTCTTCAAAGCATGCTGTGCTTCCTCAGTCTAGACGAAAGCATCCATCTTTTTGAGAAGCTTGTAGAGAGGCATCCCCCATTTGTCGAGCTCAGGGCGGCCAAACAGCCGATGAGCCTCTGTATGCCCTTGACATTGCGTATAGGGCCCATGTTGGAGATGGCCGTGATTTTTTTAGGGTTGGCCTTGATGCCGCATTCGGACACGATGTATCCAAGTAGCTTCCCCTTCGGAACCCCGTTAACATATTTTTTGGGATTCAATTTGATGTTGAACCATCGGAGGTTCGTGAACGTTGCGGCCAAGTTTGCGATCAGGTCACAAGCTAGAGTCATTTTGACCACTATGTCATCAACATAGACGGCGATTGTTGGTTTTGGCCACTCGACTTAGTCCGGCTGATCGAGCGGGTCGATTTGATCGGCGAAGCATTGCTGCATGCACCATTGATAGGTGGCACTAGTGTACTTTAGACCAAGAGGCATGGTTATGTAACAGTACAAACCATACGGAGTGATGAACGAAGTCGCGAGCTGGTCGGACTCTTTCATCGTGATCTGGTGATAGCCTGAGTAGGCATCCAGAAAGGAGAGGATTTCGCATCCTAAGGTGGAGTCAACTATCTAGTCTATGCGTGGTAAAGGAAAATGGTCCTTCGGACACGCTTTGTTGAGGCCAGTATAATCAATGCACATTCTCCATTTCTTGGTCTTCTTTTTAACAAGAACAGGATTGGCGAGCCAGTCGGAGTGGTATACCTCTTTGATGAATCCAACTACCAGGAGTTTGGCGACCTCCTCGCCTATGGCCCTGCGCCTCTCATCATCAAAGCGACGCAGGCGTTGCTTAGCGGGCTTCGAGCCCAGGACGAGGTGTAGTGTGTGCTCGGCGACCTCCCGCGGTATGCCTAGCATGTCGGAAGGTTTCCATACGAAGACATCACGATTGGCATATAGAAAGTCAGCGAACTCGTGTTCCTATTTGGCCAAGAGCTAGGTCCCGATCCACACCGTCTTGGTAGGGTCAGTGGGGTCAATCTACATTGCCTTAGTTTCCTCAAGTGGGCGGAAGGCAGTCGAGGAGGTTGGCTTGTTGAAGTCCGGGACTACTGGGGTCGACAACTCCCTAGGTCGCGAGAGCTCGGATGAGTTGATGATGGCAGTGGTGAGCTCATAATGCTCGTGGTCGCATGTGTAGGCGTGCGAAAAGGTGCTACCCATAGTGATGACGCCGTTCGGTCCTAGCATCTTCAACTTTAGGTAGGTGTAGTTGGGGACCGCCATGAACTTGGCGTAGCATGGCCACCCCAAGATGGCGTGGTAAGACCTCGGGAAGTCCACCACCTCGAAGGTAAACACCTCTAGCAGAAGTTGGCTCGGTCGCCAAACATGATGGGTAGATCAATCTGCCCCAGCGGGTATGCCTGCATCCCTGGGATCACGCCGTGGAAAGGAGAGCTCGCCGGGCGGAGCTCCGATCGAGGGATGCGCATGGTGTCGAGGGTGTCGACGTAGAGAATGTTGAGGCCGCTGCCTCCATCCATCAGCACCTTGGTGAGGCGCTTCTTGAGGATAGTGGGGTTGACGATGAGCGGGTAGCGACCTGGTCTGGCGACGTGGGAAGGATGGTCCCTCTGATCAAAAGTGAACGGAGATTTTGACTAGCGAAGGAAGGTGGGGATGGCCATTTCGGCGACGCATGCCTCTCTATAGCGCACTTTGTGCTGGTGCTTGGAGTACATGGCATTGGATCCCCTGAAGATCATGATGCATTCCTCGGGGTCAGGAAAGTCGTCCCCATCCTTGCCCGTCGTGCCTCCTTTCTTGGATGCTGCCTCCTTGCCTTTTCCTTCTTTTAGCCCGTTGGCCTATTGTAGGAAGCGCTTTGAGGAGCTCGCAGTCCTTGTAGAGGTGCTTGACGGGGTAAGCATGGTTGGTGCATGGGCTATCCATGAGCTTGTCGAAGTGGTTAGGCTGGCCATGCTAGGGCTACTTGCCCGCACGATCAGCCGCGGCGACCAACGTGGAGTTGGCCAGTCGGCGTCGATCCTTCTTATTCTTTTTGCCCCTCTATGTGGAGGGGCCCTCGTCTTGGTCCTCACGCTTGGCCTTGCCCTTGTCCCGGCCTCCACTAAAGACTGCTCTGACCTCCTCCTCGCTGAAGGTGTGGTTCGTGGCGACATCGAGCAGGTCGCGCGTGGTTTGGGGCTTCAGACAGCCAAGCTTGTGGATCAGGGACTCGCAGGTTGTCCCGGAAACGAATGTGCTAATGACGTCCATGTCAACGACATCAGGAAGGGAGTTGCACCGCTTTGAGAACCAACAGATGTAGTCCCATAGAGACTCGTTGGGCTCCTGCTGGCAGATCTTGAGGTCCTAGGAGTTCCCCGGGCGGACATACGTCCCCTAGAAATTCTCAACGAAGATCCTCTTGAGGTTCGCCCAGTCGCGGATGCTGTCATGCAGGAGGAATTCAAGCCACGCTCAAACATGTTCCTCCACGCAGATGGGGAGGTATTGAATGATGAAGTGGTCATCATCCACTCCTCTGGCTCGGCAGGCGAGCCAAAAGTCTTTGAGCCATATACCGGGATTCATCTCCCCGGTATATTTGGTAATGTTGGCAAGCGGTTGGAAGCGCTGCGGGAAACGGCACTCTCTGGATGTGTTGTCCAAAGGACCGTGGTCCCGGGCCATCTGGACTGGGACTCCGGGCGTCGAGTCGGCAACCATGCCTAGGATGCGTCTCACCGGTCCCCTCGATGGTCCGACCGGAGCCTGTGCTGCCTACTCTCACCGTCGCCCAATGGACGTCATCATCATGTAGGGCCTGACACCGATTGTTGATGATGCTGCGAGCATCTCGGTTTGGCCCGAGGCTTTCACGCATAGGTGGCCGGTGTGGAGCGGGTGCCGGGTCAGTCTATGGTGCAACTGTGGCCTCCTGCTCCACACCTGGTGAGCAGACGGAGCGATTCATCTAGTGCGTCCCCACTCCCCTAGAGGGGAGAGAGGCCATGAGTCGGTGTCACGACGTGGAGCTCTCCGCCTGTTGAACGGCGGTGGTTTCCACCAGCGCCCGAAGATTCCGGTGGACCGCCTGCTCCTAGGGGTCGATAGGTTCTGGAAGGCCGCACAGAAGCATTGTCGCAGTGGCGATGTTCTAGCCAGCCTGAGCAAAGTGTGGGGGATCGTTCCCCCCGTCCATGATGTTGCGCTGGACCTGGCGGGCGCGACCCCGGGCATCGCTCGCCGGGTTATGCGCACAGGGCACAGTGTGCTGCGCTGAGCGCGCCAGCGTAGGTGGCGGCTGGTTCTACCACCTTTGTCGTAGCTCCTCATCGTGCTCCTACACACATGCGAGGGCCTCCGCGCGAGGGTCCAAAGGGGTGTGGGTCCATAGAGACTCTGCCACCACCGGTGGCTATCCTGGAGCGTCCGCCATAGCGCACTCCTAGGACAGAGGGTGGTTAGGTGCCACGACGTCGCTAATGCTGGAGCTGTCGCTCTCAACCTCATCATCTATGAGGTCGTGGAAAGAGGCGGGAGCGTAGCCTGCCATAGCCACGAATTTGGATGTGAGAGGCGGCGGCGCCAGCTTCTTTCGGAGCCCTCGTGCGTACGCATCCATGGGGGACACGAGGCCGTAGGGGAACCAGTGGCATGGCAGTCGCGGTAGGGACAACGGGATCCTTCCGGAGAGTCGGTGGAAAATATAAAAAGCGAGTAAAGAATATTGTGTACGTTACTCACAGTGGGGTTTGAGCCCAGCGTAGGCTCGGAGAGCGAAGCGGAGGCGTCTCGTCGTTGAGGTCGCCCGGTGGCCCGGCACCGATGGAGGGCGCTCCTCCTCCGATGGGCACCGGGACAAGTGCCTCCTCGTAGAGGTGAAGCACGCCAAGCCGGTCGGTGATGAAGTCCAGGCTTCCAAATAGGAAGGCCTGGGATGGCTCAAAGATGGGAGGAACCCACATCCCAATAGGTGGGAGCATGGGAAACTCCAGCGAGCCGAAGTGAGTCGTATCACTTGAGCTCGCCGTGCCAAAGACGGTGGAAAGGTGGGCCATCCGATGACCAAAGGCGTGAATGTACGGTGTCCTCCCCACGGACAGCGTCAACTGTCGGTGCGAAAACACATAAATATTTGTAGTTTTGTCATACGTTGTGATCGGATGTGGCCTAGCACTCAATGACACAGAGTTTATACTGGTTCAGGCAACATGCCCAACATCCAATTTGAGTCGGTCGATGACTTTATTCCTGAGCCTAGGTGCTCGAAGTTTGCTATGGGGTTACAAACGAGAGGGAGTAAGATGGGGGGTATCAGAGGTCCGGTCAGACTCCAGACCGAAGGGCCAAGAGTGATGGGAGCTCCGACGTGCGCTAAGTGTTCGAACGTATGCTTTGTTTGGCTTTGGAGTTCTAGAGCCAAGCAGAAAGAATCGGAGTGATCCATCTGTTGTTCATTGGAATCATCGTAGGTTGTTCGAATCGTCTTCCTTTTGGAGAGAGCCCATCCCCTTTTATAGATGAAGGGGATGACTTTACAAGAGAGAGTGTGAGAGAGTGTGTGCTACCTAGTCTTGTTGCCCACGTCATCGGGTACGAGATGGTTTGTCGGCGCCTACAATACTGTTGATGCCCTGATGCGTGTGGTAGGTTCCATCGTGTTCTTCTGGTATGGCCAATGTCGGCGCTTATCATACTGTAGGGCAAATGTCGGTGCCCATAACACTGTTCATGTTCTGACACATTTGGAAGGTTGCGGAGCACCCTTCTGACATGACTTGGCAATACCATCCCGCAGGTGTGCAGGGTACGATCCTCGGTATTGCGGTTTGACTTCAGCGCCCTGTCTTACTTGCTTCGCCTGACTCTTTGGGTCCTTACCGAGCAGGCGTCCCTGTTCGGTTGTTTCCCAGTCGGCTCCGACCGTGGCGGACGGAGAAGAGCTGTAAGGAGAGGTTTGGTGTACTCCTGGTCGGATAAGCGAGTCGAGTCGAAAGCGAGCGTCGTCCCTCCTTGACCAAGCCTTTCGGTCGGAGAGGCAGGCCAGAGTCGGAAGCAAGCGTCGTCCCTCCTTGGCCAGGCCTTTCAGTCGGAGAGGCGGGTCAGAGTCAGAAGCGAGCGTCGTCCCTCCTTGGCCAGGCCTTCTGGTCGGAGACGCGGGCCGAAGTCGGAAGCGAGCGTCGTCCCTCCTTGGCCAGGCCTTCTAGTCGAAAACTAGATCGCCCTTCCGGCCTATCGTTGGGTATCTGGGCTAGCCCAGGAGTTGCGCGTTGTTCGCAACATCATCTGATGTGCCGAGCTTTTGTTGGGAAGCGGATCCATTAGGGACCCTGGGTTTATGAACCCGACAGGAGCCCCCGAGCCCCCAGGCGTTTTAGGTAGAATCGTCTAGGGGATTTTGTGTTTTAAGAGTGGGTGCGCACGAGCGCACCCACGGGTGTAGCCCCCGAGCCCCCAACTGATTCGAAAAGAATCGTCTAGGGGGTTTTTCGTTTTGCCAGCGGGGGAATTCTTCGTTTTGACAGCGGGTGCATGCGAGCGCACTCGCGGGTGTAGCCCCCGGGTGATTCGGGTAGAATCATGTAGGGGGGTTTTCGTTTTGCCAGCGGGGGAATTCTTTGTTTTGACAGTGGGTGTGCGCAAGCGCACCCACGGGTGTAGCCCCCGAGCCTGCGTCCGACTGGCGAGTCGGTTGGAAGCTGGGCATCTTGGTACTCTTTCCTGGGGCCATAGACTATCGTTTAGGGTGTTCGCCCATGTTTGTCCCACCAACGACCTACGCAGTCGGTTGATTTCCTGAGTCGGTGTCGGGCGACCTACGCCCCTGAGCCCCGTTGGGCTCGGTAGGGGTTGGTCTAGTTCCATGCGTTACCCCATCCACGGTTTCCGCAATCGGAGGGCCTGAGCTAACATTGCTTGCCTCGATGGCTCGAGTGACGCGCTCGGTGAGCTCGCTAACGGGCACGTTCGAGTGGAATCCGGGTCCGTCATTCGTGATGGGGTCGGCATAGCCCTCATGTGGCATTCCACTGCTCCTTAACCCGTGTCTCGGCAGATGCCCGGGTCATTCCAGAGACCGACTCAGGTGGCCCGCTGGCCTCCCCTCGATGGAGATTCTATGGGCATGGCTCGAGATTAGGATCGAACGAGAAGGTTGAGATGACCCTGTCGACTTCTAAGCAGATCGGGCGAGGGCCGCTGGGGCTCATCTACGTTTCTCCCCTGGCTCTGTTTGATGCGAGGTGGCCTCGAGCCCTTTGTGGGTCGGCCTTTGAACCCCGGTCGGTCGTTGCTCATGTTGAATGAGGCAACTGCCGCTTCGTGATGCAACACGGAGCATTGTGATGCATTAATTGCATATGCAATGCTTCAGATGTATGGGATGAATGAATGATTGTATGGATGAATATACAAATGTGTGTATGAGAATGGATGAATGAATGATCATGCATCAATAAAATAAGAGGGATTGGTAGAGTTACCTTGATGACTCGAGTGACAGGCTTGAGGAGTTTTTATTGGACATGTCCAAATGGGATCCACGTTCGTCGTTCGTGATGGAGTTGGCATGGCCCACATGGGGCATCCCTCTACTCCTTACCTATCTCTCGGCATTTGCCTGAGCCGTCCGATCGACTCAGGAAGCCCGTCGATTTCTCCTTGGCGGAGATTCCATTGTTGGGCCCTTCCAAGTCCTACCTGGGAAGGTGGAGGGCCGCCTATGTGCGGTTGCGCCTTGTTTCCCGTGCCTAGCGTGCGGTAGTGGTGGGCCATGCCCAGGCCACGTCCCGTCTAACTAGGCACCGTCTCGTCAAGCAGGGCGCATCCCATCAGTCAGGATGCGCCCCATTGCATTCCCATCTGCATTGAATAGGGGAAGGGGAGGGTTTTTCACCCCAACCCTTTGCCTTTCTCCAACTGTTGTGTCTCCTCCTTAAATAGGGGAAGGGAGAGGGTTTTCGTCCCATTCCTTCGCCTATTCCCCAACTGTCACCTCTCCTCCTTCTTCCTTCTCGCCAAGAGCGTTCGTGTGCCACGGCGGTTCCTAGGAGAAAAAGGGTAGAGCGAGGGAGAGGAGAACTCATAGATATGTTTGTGAGTCCGAAGCGAGATGTCGAGCTAGAGTCCATCCAATGTGGATGAGACGGTGCTGGCCGCCTTCGCCGAGAAAGAGCTGCTTCCGCCGAAGGAGGTGGCGTACTGGAGGGCTCCTACGGGGGAGGCTTTTCCGCGACCTCGGGCCAATGAGATTGTCTCCTTCCTCGCCTTCCATGAGTGCGGGATAGGATATCCCACGCACTAGTTCCTGCGCGGGCTCCTCAATGAGTGGGGTCTGGAGCTACAGCACCTCAATCCGACTGGGGTGCTGCGCGTCGTCGGCTTCGTGGCTGTCTGCGAGGCCTTCCTCGGGATGGAGCCACACGTGGACTTCTTTCGGCGGATCTTCATCGGGCGAGCCTTGTCGGAGGGGAAGCCGCCCAGGACTGCGCCGATTGGGGGCTTCGCCTTGTAGAAGAAGCCAAGTTTGTCGGGCTCCTACCCCGCGTACACCCCCTGCGACTCCAATCGGGGGTGGTATGGGGAGTGGTTCTACGTCCGGAACCCGGCGGAGGCGCCATTCCCGGCGTTCACCGGTAGAAGGCCGGAGATGCGAGAGAGCTGGTCGTGGGGCCCCTCCAGCCGGCAGAATAAGCTAGGGATTATCGAGGCGGAGCTCCAGAAGCTGTTGCAGCATGGCCTCGACGGGCTGCGGGTGTTCCACACCTTCTTCCACCGTCGGGTCGCCCCGCTGGCGGAAAGGACGCGGCCGATGTGGCTGTACTCCGGCCCGACGGACCCTGGCCGTGCGTCGCCGGTGGAGATGGCGAAGGACGAAGTCTGGAGCCGACTCGACCGGGTGCTACAACTGAAGGCCCGGGAGACCCTCGAAGGAAAGCCCGGACCTCTCCACGCCGGGAAGCTGCCCAATCTGGTACGTTCTCCTCTCCTTATTCCGTGTCCCTTTCAATCTTGCTCTCCTGTAATTTTGACTTCAAGTCGTCCGTTTCGCAGGGACTCACCGGTTATAAATCCCGGCCGCATCTTCCGAGGGAGACAGACATGGCAGTGGCGTGTGGCAGTGTGGGACGGAGTGAATGGGCGATGTCGCAAAGGGCGCAGCGGATCTAATCCGGGAGACATAAGGTGAGGGAGGGGGCGAGACGCGGAGATATGCGCGATGTGAGGACGGGAGGAGCGAAGCTTGCCGCGAGGATCAGGCTCCTTTCGCATCAAGCGGATCCGGCCCAATGGGTTGATGGGATGAGGGCAGCGCGCACAGTGCGGATCCACCGGTTACGGCCATGGGTGGTGATGTGAGTTGGATGTGTAGGAGGAAGAAGAGCATTCCGATCGGCTGCCAGCATGGCGCGAAGGCCACGTGGTGAGCAAGCACACCGTCCCAGGCCACGGATGTGCTCCAAGAGCGCAAAATCTCCCGTAGGTAGAGATCTTAATATGACGGTGCTGTCTTGAAGGGAATAAAGAGCTAAATATATTATATTGTTGCGTGAGATCACAAGTCAAGTGAATTATGCATACAACAACATATATAACAACATAAAAGGGATATTTTTATCTGAGACCTACACAGACATGATCAGTTTTCAGTATGCTCTATGTATCAATAACTAATTAATCAGGAACGTCTTTCATTCATAATTTCATTCATAAATTCATATGGAAGTTGAAGTTACCTTCGAAGATCAAGATTTTTCTTTGATACCTCTGGGAGGGTGTAATTTTACCAGAGACAACTTAGCTAAGAGGAATTGGCCTGGAGTTAGAAGTGTTGTTACTGTGATTATAGTGAAATAATAAAATACTTTTTTGTTGCCACCATGCTAAGACTATTTGGCAAATTGTTCACATAGCTATTGGGTTAAGTCCGTCTGGATCCATAATATGGGGAATTGGTTAATAGCATTAGTCAAAACAAACACATCTTATCTTTGGGGGGGGGTCGTCGCAGCCATTATTTGAGCAATTTGGTGCACACGTAATGAGCATATTTTAAGAAAAAATCTATCGCTTTATGCAGGCTATCTTCATAGAAACATATTGGCTATGCCTTTTTTTTTTGGCGGTGCTCCAGTACGAGCATACAAAGAGAAACCATCCGTTTGGTGAGCAAAGCTTTGGAGGTCATTGCTTTGAGTATTTTAGCTAAAAATAGGTGGACAAATAATAATAAATTTGTTTTTGACTTTCACCCCTATAATTTGGTGTTCTCTTATCCCTGCAATGTAATCAACATATGATAAAAAAATTATAACAATTGGCTGTCTGCGATCGCTGAGGCCAGAACTATTCCTTTTTTTAAAAAATATATATAAAATGTGTTTGCTTGAAGATTAGAGATTAAGTTGTCTGGTATAGCGTGGGCTTCTAGACATCTGATTTCAAACCCGTAGCGCTAGAATGCCACCTAACGCTAGCGGGCAAGTTGCACGGGACATCTGGGTTGGGATGCATGCATAGATGGGTATGCTTGGTGTGATCCAAAGCAAAATTGTGTGGCCTACGCATGAATCTTAGAGGATTTTCAGTTTTACACCATAGGACGCCACTCCCAAGTGTGGCGCCGCCGCAGTTGAGGCGGAGTAAATTGACGCCCAATGTTTTCCTAAACGGTAAACGATCTTTATACGGTCGCCCATCGTTTAACGTTTATGTTGTTTACACGGTGTTTAAACGAAGTTAAACGGTCTAAACGGTTTTGTACTTTAAAAAAAATACATATAATTATATATGTGCATATAAAAAATCAAGTATTCTAGCATTTATACATATTTATCCGAGTAAAAATCAATTATTTTGGTATGCATATATATTTATGCATGTGAAAAGAACCAAATATAGATATTTATGCATGTAACATATCAAGTGTACACATTTATAAATATAATAAACTTAAGTATATAAATTTATCCATACAAAACTGAACTAGATTTACCTCGTGTTCGTCTAAACAACCGTTTAAACAGCTCTTTAGCCCGTTTAATGTTTTTTTTATCTCCGCTCCGTTTATGCCGTTTAAACCGTTTTTCCTGTTTTTTTTTACCGTTTAAACAGTCAACCGTTTAATTTCTGTTTACCCCCTAAACAAAACAGTTTACCACCGTTTACCGTTTACTGGCCATTTAAACGGCCGTTTAATCTGTTTAGGCGAACACTGTTGACGCCACAGTTGTGGCGAAAAATCACGCCCAAACGAGATTCGTGTGGCTCGCTGCACTTTACACATAAACCAAACAACAACCTGATTTTCTGTGGCGAGCTATATAGTGGCATGGCAAACCGAGGCTAGGAACCAAACAGCCCCTCATTCCTATAAACCTGTCGCATCGGGGGAGATGAGACAATTTAGTTGCTCCAGCAGTTCTTCCTTTTTTGCACCAAAAAAACCTCTCATCTCCCCTCAAATAAAGGAGGAGTTGCATCTTCTCCAACAGTCATGGGCCCACAACAAACTATCATCTTCCCTGGACGCTGCTCGTAGTTCGCCATCACAGCCATAGGAGCACCCCCCTACATCTTCCATTCCCTGTCCGTGCATCGCTACAACCATCTTGCTTGCCTGCTTGTCGGATATCGCCATTTGTTGTCGAGCCTCGAGCTCACATCCGACATCCGCCCGCGACATCCGACATTCGCTTGCGATGGATGGGACGACGCCAGGGCTAGGCGTGACGCTGGGTAGGGCCAGGGGCGGAGTATCCGCTAGCATCTTGCTTGCAGAAGATGACGTGTGTAGGTGGGCCGACAGCTAGTGGCTAGCCAGCGGTAGTCAGTGGGATGGGGATGGGCGCGGCGATGGCTGGGGCCACGACTGGGTGCTGCGGTGGCCGGGGCCGTGCCACGGCTAGGCCCGTGTGGCGGTGGCCGGGGTTGGCACTTTGACTTGCGCTGGCGGCGGCATGACTGTCTCCTGTGGTTGCGGGAACCGGGAAAAAGATGTCGAGAGAGAAAAGAAAAAAAAGGAAAAGGAAAATAAATTGACCTAACACATGTATTAGAGGAGATTATTGATGATCTGCTGGAACATCTCCTCTAATAATTCTAAAAGTAGTATTGGTAATTACCAATACCATCTTATTGGGGGAGTTATTGATAAGCTGCTGGAGATGCTCTAAGGGCACTTTCAATGCAATACCCTAGGAATAGTTTCTATTTTCTAGGATTGAAGGCTAGAAACTAAAATTATTGTTGGGGCTGGAAACTATCCAGGACGTCTCTGATCGGACATGTTCGGTCAGAGATGTCCTGGACTGTTTTTTAGGAATAGTGTTGAGAGGCATTTGCCCAAGAAGAACATCATTTATATTCTGTGCTGAGAGGCTCATCGAGGTAGGCATGCATGATGTACCTACCCTATCCAAGAACAACAGCACGCCAATCCACCAAATCAGCTAACCAATTGCTAATAAGGGGAAGAGGACGCAACAAAAGAAGAGACCATACAAATTTAATTAAGCATACAGTATACAGGACACAAGGTATAGGAGGGCTCATCTGCCAATTCATTTCTAATTAAGCTAAGTGCTATAGAAGAAGATGTAAGAGAATGTTTTGCAACCGCCGTCGTAAATGAAAGCTCGAGCATATACATATAATTTGGCTCTGGTTCTTTAGGCGCTCCTAAAATTCCTATCATATCGAATATTTGATATATGTATGGAGTATTAAATATAGACTAATTATAAAACTAATTGCACAACTTGTGACTAATTTACGAGACGAATCTTTTAAGGCTAATTAGTCCATGATTTGACAATATGGTGCTACAGTAAACATGTGCTAATGACAGATTAATTAGCCTTAAAAAATCGTCTCGCAAATTAGCCTCCATCTATGTAATTGGTTTTGTAATTAATCTATATTTAATGCTCTTTATTAGTATCTAAATATTCGATGTGACCAAATTTTAGGAGCGACTAAAGAACCAAACACCCCTTTGTGTTTCAGAAGGACTGGACAGGACAGCTGATGATGACCTCGATCCGTTACGCTAGTACAGTATTTTATAAATAAATAATATAACTTGTGTGAAGACCGAAGAGCTCCAGCCATATTCTCCGTCACAAAAAGAATGAACCAGTAGGAGTCTGATACTGTAGCAGAATGCAACAAGAAGGAGGCAGAAAGAAAGGAGGAAGCCACCGGAAACCTAACCCGGGCCTGGTTTAAATTGAAAGTTTTTTTTTAACCTGATGAATAGTACTACTTTCGTCTTATTTGGTAAATATTATCCAATCGTGAACCAATTAGGCTCAAAAGATTTATCTTGTGATTTTCAACTAAACTGTGTAATTAGTTATTTTTTTTATCTATATTTAATACTCCATGCAAGCAGATAAAAATTGATGTGATGAAGAGAGAGTGAAAAAACTTGAAATTTGGAGGTGATCTAAACGAGGCCCGGCTGATAGGCTCCACACACACCAAATCTGCCCCGGTCGTAAACGGAACATCGCCATTAATACTTGGTTAGTTTGCTCGTCCCAACGGAATTTCAGCCCAACTATATACGTGTACGTATCGGAACCACTAGCTCCAACCAACTGGGACGCAGCATGTCATTTTTTTTTTTTTGTGCTTCTCGTTATTATGCTGCACATGCCACTACCAGTACCACAAATATACTAGTACAGACGCAAAATTTCCTGGTAGTAATTGAAGTACTCAAAGTTATTGACTTCCGTCATTTCTTTTATTATTAATTGCTACTATATAGTTCACCTCAGATTTTCATTCTAAAAATTAAATTAGTTTTTTTTTATAAATGAATTATAATCAGTCTTGAAGAGGATGTATGGAACCAAATTTTTCTCCATCATCCAAAAAAGAGTATAAAGGTAGAAAAGATTAGAACATTGTGCGGTTATATGTTCCGCAAATATTTGGCGTAACTCAGCCTTGGAACTCCGTCCATCACTTTTTGGTTTGGCGTATGATTCTTGCAATCAACCTCTGTAAAATTTGATTGCTAGTATATGTTAGAAGCCATCAAAATTGACTATATGAGAATTGTATGACTGGATTATTCACCTTTGAAAACGCTTATCCCGAGGACGCCACATGCGAAGCCGTGACGTGTAAAAAGGGTTGAAAACATTGGATAAAAAAATTAAGCTAAGAGCCGGGGCAGGGAGGTAGGTAGGTGGTCTGCACACCAACACTACTACTTAGTACTACTACTCTGTCCCAAAATAAAAAAGACGTTTTGGGTTTTTTCGTCTGTCAAGTTTGTAGTATACTATCTTCAAATAAATTTGCAAGCTCTTTTCGATGTTAAATTACTTAGCAAAATGTTTAATTTTAATATATAATTTACAATCGTTCTCTTAAGCTGGAAGTCATTTAAGATCCCGGTGTACCGATCCCGAGCGAGCGACCATCAGCATTGACGTGTAGCTGAGTGGCGCCCCTTCACACGCGTGCTGCCCGCTGCCCATCTGACACCATCGTGCAGCAGCAGCAAATAATTTGATGGCACCGATGCATGAAAAAGAACATTTATTTGCTCCGAGGTCCTGTGAAATAGATAGGTAGATAGACGGAGAGGTGGCGCCTGGGCCCAGGTGTCCTGACTGCAGTTTAGAGCCACGAAGGCCAGCTACTCGTCTCCCCATCGAATTAACAAACACCACCCGGATGCACCGTTCCAAAAAGAAAAAGTTTGATGTTATATTACTGTATCATTTGTTCCGATGTTTCATCTTTTCTATATCCTCACAAGATTGAAAGGCAGTCACGCTACATGGTCAAGTACTGCAGCGTGTGTGTTTTTGACACAAGTATTGCAGTGTGTTGGTGTGCAGGCCACCTACCTACCTCCCTGCCCTCGCTGGCCGGCTGCCATCAATTGTGGGCGGCGATAAGCCAGCTCGTGCGCGTTTATGACGTGCGGGGCGGATGTGAGTCGCCGTGTCCCCGCCGTCCATTCCATCCACCCGTCCACCCTTTGCTCTACTCTGCTTGTCCCACTCCCATTGAGGCTACGGGCTAGCGATGAAATCAGATATGATACCAGTAATCTTGCATTTGTCGCATATCCTGTATTATATCTCTTTTTTCGGTCTCAGAATCAGATATGAATCATTCAGATATTAATAACATATGTACGAGTTATCTCATATACGTATCAGAAGTCCAATTTTAAGTATTCGGATTTGGATATGGTCGAATATTAAATATTCGAATTCAGATACAAACTATCAATACAGTGTTTCAACCCTTTCCGGACGAACGGATATCACCGTCTCACTTTTGTCCCTACGGGCTACCGCCGCATTCGTCTCATCTAATCCACGTATCATGCCAGGTAGTTTCGAGGAGGGCCCACTATCACGAAGAGGCTCCTCTCGCTTCCTCATATAATCCGACCTATCATAAAACTACGGAATACCGTATTTTTCGCACTTCAATTTATCTTTTGGTAACAACATTTTTTCAACTATTTAATTTATTACTAAACGGAAAGGTATGCAAAAAGTCCATATTATTTCTTTCCTCTTACCAATAATTGTAGACTCTAGTACAATCATCGACTACTTTGTTAGGAGAAAAACTCAATGTAGGAAGTATTATTTCACTACTTTGTTAGGAGAAAGTAAATTTAAGATGAATATTTGACCACCAATTTCTATCCAATATATTTTTCAGCTGGTAAAGACTTTACATCATCTTACAATTCCTCTCAATGTAAATTTAACCTTTGTAACTTTTTAGACAACGGAGAAGTTTCAACTTCGTTCAGACCTCTTCGTGAAAGAGACATCATCACTCCGAAGTTAGTACAAGCATGAAAAGATGTTCAAAATTACCATGTTTACCAATACAAAATATGAAATGCCTTCTATGAGAGGTGAAGAACTACGTGACTCTTAACTCTAAAAGTTGGCATGGCTTAATCAACAAGCCTCTTTGATCAACGATCTCCAGCCACACCAATTAAACATTTTGCTTAACCAGCTGCTAGTAGTATATTAAGTAGTAGTACCCGTGTATATTATATTATTTCAAAGACTATATAACTGTATGTAAAAAAAAACTAATCACTGATGCGTCTCAACTGGCTTTATTCCAAGGCTAATAAAAAACTAATCAAAGGCTATACAGCGGTATTAAGTAGTAGACCTGTTGCAGGAACTAGATTAGTACCAGTATATATTCCAAACAACCAGTACTTGTCCTATCATGATTATATTTCGACGTTCGCTTCACTGGGCCATAGGCCTTGTTCATCGTAAGACAAAGATAGATACTTCAAAGTGGTTGTAGACTTATTTAGAGGAAAACGATATGTAAGTAGTACATATGAATCTTGAAAGGGCTGAGTGACCAAATATTTCCAGAACATATAACTGCACAACGTTCTAATCTTTTCTACCTTTATATTCTTTTTTGGATGATGGAGAAAAATCTGGTTCCATACATCCTCTTCAAGGAGAGGGTGCATCTACCATTTATTGCTAGCTAGCTAACCGATTATAATTCATTTATAAAAAAAACTAGTTTAATTTTTAGAATGAAAATATGAGGTGAACTATATAGTAGCAATAATAACAAAAGAAATGATGGAAATCAATAACTTTGAGTACTTGAATTACTACCCGGAACGTTTTGCGGTCGGTGAGCACCGTCCCAACCGTGGCCCGCCTCCCCCCACCCCAGCCAATGGGCCGTCCCTAGCCACCGTAGCGAGCCTGACCAACATTCAACACACATGTTTTAGACTCGTGGTGGCCTGAGACCATTGATTCTTGACCTTAGAGACGGAGTGAGAACGAACTCGTTGCACTAGGAGGCGAAGTTTGGTGGAAGGAGACTGCAACTGGATCGCCCCACCAGCAGCAGTTACGTTTTACAAGTGCTTGCTGCTTAGTACTAATATGTTCCAAATTAGAGTTCGTTTGACTTTTTTTACCTTAAGTTTGATCACTTATTTTATTCAAAAATTTGTGTAAAATATTATTTTTTTTATTGTGGCTTGCTTTATTAACAAAAGTTCTTCAAGAATGATTTAAATTTGGCTATGCTTATATAATTTTTTTTGAATAAAACGAGTAGTCAAACTTAAAGTTAAAAAAGTCAAACGAGCTCTAAATTAGATCGGAGGGAGTAGATGAACAACGGAGCTGTTTTTATATATAGTACTAATAAATAAAGTATAGAATTCGTGAGTACGAGTAGGAGTGCTTTAATTTGCGGATAGGTTTATCAGTGGCTTTCCCACCGGCCCATAATCTAGTCTTCCGGCCGGTTATTGGCCAGCCGCCGCATTGGAAAGAAAGAGGAGACGTGCGCCACGACAAAGGGGCTGCCGTCTGCCTTGCCTGCGTTCCCGCGAGATCTCATCTCGGCATGTTCTGTCTGAATTCTGTTTCGGACAGACTTGATCGGACCTGGCTAGCTGGGAGGTAGCCAAACGGGGTCGCGCCACACCGGATCGGACGCGGGCGGGGCGTCACATAATAAAAGCACGCGCGGGCCTCACGACATGGAAACGGAGGTATCGGCTGCGCGTTTAACCTCTGCTACTGCTAGCTAGGTGGATCATCAGCCGTTTCGCCTTCAATTTGGAGAGAGAGAGAGAGAGATCAACCGAATTTCCGGATTAGCAACGGCGGAGAGACGAACGACGCGGCCAGACCAAGCAGAAGGCTAGCGGAAACCAACTCTTGTCGACAAACTCTCGAATATTTCAAGCATGCATAGGAATTTGGTTTCAGTAGAACCAATTCGAAAACTACTATAAAGTCAAGGCAGAGAGCCCCGGCCGTTCTCTGCCTTCCACCACGTGCAGCTGCTTTTGCGGATCCGGACATGGAGTACGTGACCACCACGTCGTCGGTCCATATATTGTTATTATTAATATAAATGGCCGCTTCCTCCTTCTCAACCAAAAAAAAAAAGATTTTAACCTACCAGTACTCGGTTAAACAATCACAATCAAATTTACATAAAAATACAACTTTATGACACAAAAAAATTAATTAGATTTGACTAAGGAGAACAAGTCTAGGATTGTGATAGCCGGCCGGACATTCGGTTGGCGGGTCTTGTTTTCAGCTCCACGTATTTCCAGCACCCTGCAAGCCAAAAAGAAAAGAAAAATGACCTTGCACTTTTCTGTAGCGCCACTTTCTTGCAAGCTCTTCCCCTACCTGTTTTGCAACTCCCTACCTTTCCCTAATTTATAGCTATAGCTATGTTGGTAGAGTATTTGTTTGACAAATCGCAAGTATATTTACACATATAGTACGCTACTATACTATAGTAATCTGGCCTGGCCCCGTTGAAATTAATCAGTGTGAGTTTCTTTATTCTTTTCTTGTCCTAAAATTGAAACGTTTTTCAATTTGGATGTGACTTTTATTGATATATATACATTTTATCACCTATTATGAGAATTTGCATATTATATTGCTCTTAAAAAAGAATTCTACATCAATTAGAGCCTCTTAGAATAGATTTTTTCCTGTGATTTTTATGTCAAAATAAACCGATGCATATGAAATGTTTTCATAATTTACAGAATTCCAGTGTTCTAAAATGACTCTTAATAACCTCTAATAAAATGCACAGAGGACATATATGCAGATAGCTACTTTTCCATGGAGTGACATGTCATTGCTCTGATTGATATTGAGAGAGACGGCGTCATGATGATGCGATGCACCGGCTGGGGTTGGGGGTTAGGGGTTAGTTGATCCAACCAACCCCCAACTATCTCTTCCTTCTCTCCCATCTCCCAGTCAAATTCCATCTCCGTGTCTGTTTAGTTCCTAAATTTTTGTAAATTTTTTCAAAATTTTCCGTCACATCGAATCTTTGGACACATGCATAAAACATTAAATATAAATAAAAAATAAAACTAATTACACAGTTTAGACGAAATTCACGAGACGAATCCTTTAAGCCTAATTAGACTATGATTAGACACTAATTATCAAATAACAACGAAAGTGGTATGATACCATTTAAAAAAAATTGTCAACTAAACAAGGCCTCTGTCTACTCCCCCACGCTCCTGTCCTGTTGTTGTTGCCCGTCTCCCTCCTCATCACGCCTTCCGCCTTCTCTCTCTACCCGGCAGCTCTCCGCTGCTCTGGTCCCCCTGCAGGTGCAGGGGGGGGGCGGCATCACGGGGCCCACCGCGCCGCGGCCAACGCTGCGGGCAGTTAAAAGGCCCGCGCGGGCGCGGCAGCTGCCGCAGCACAAGCGGCGTCGCCACGGCCCGGGGGCGCACCACCCCACCTCTCTCTCTCGTTCTCTTTCTCTTCCCGCGGGGACTCGGAGCACGCCCTGCTGTAGCTTCACGGCACGCATTTAAGGCGTCCCTTGGATCGTGATCTGCTGCACGTATCCTGCTCCTCATTCCTCTCCTCCTCCTCGGCGGCGGCCGGTGCCGGTCGTCGCGTTCGGCCGAACGGGCGCATCGCCTCTGCAACTGCGTGCGTACGTACGTATAATCTCTCTCAGTTTTTCTCTGCTCCGTTTTCGCTGGTAGCTCAGCTCTGTTCCGCTTGGGGTGTTCGAATTTTTCGTCGCTCCGTGCGCAGGCGGCCGCTGGGCGCCGTCCCCAGCCCAATCCAGCTCCAAAATGCGATTTCTGGCAGCGCCGCCGGTACTAGATCGCTCCTGCTTCCTCGGCGGCGATTGGCACACGGTTTGGTTTTCTGTCGAGCAGGTTGTGGGCGTGTCAAATGGGATTTGGGGAGCGAGAGATCCTGCCTGTTGCGGACGATCGGAACTTGTCAAGTACAGGAAGTAGTAGGCTTCCTTTTCAGTTTGGTTAGGGGAGCTTGTTGTTTTGTATTTTGGCGTGCCGGGGTTTGGTCCCCTTTGTTTCGACTTTATTCACATCTAGTCTCGACTTTTCTCTCATCACATACATGGTCAACCTACTTGCCTTTGCGAGTTTGCTTAGGAAATCAAAAACCGTGTCCTTGCTCTTCCTATTCTGCTGGTTGGTTATGCTATATTACGATTACGATATAACCAGCTGGTGCAGAACCATTTGATCTGCTTAAATAGTCGCTTCTCTGCTACTAACTTGCTATCAGTTCCTCACGGTATTTCAGAAACTATTGCTTGTCTGTATGAATTTCGACTAGTCTGGTGATGAATGGGAGAAGCATCGTCATAGTGATTTGTTGATATTCATCTAAGTACCGCTTCTCATGAATTGTGATTAATATACTAACAATCTGTTTCTTTTGCTCCTACCAGGAGGTCTGAACTTCACAGGGTGAAATAATGGCGGAGCCCTACCAATTGAACTGCATACTGAACGGGATGCCTAATTTGAGGCATCCATCCTCTCCATCAGAGGTCGATGAATTCTGTAAAGCGCTTGGTGGTGACTCACCAATACACAGTGTGCTAGTCGCTAACAATGGGATGGCTGCGGTCAAGTTCATGCGCAGCATCCGGATATGGGCCCTGGAGACCTTTGGGACAGAGAAGGCCATTCTTTTGGTTGCTATGGCAACTCCGGAGGACTTGAGGATAAATGCTGAGCACATAAGAATCGCTGATCAGTTCGTAGAAGTTCCTGGAGGAACAAACAATAACAACTATGCGAATGTACAGCTTATAGTGGAGGTTAGCACAATTCATCATCTGGAGTTCTGGAAATTTCTACATAATTGTGTTTAGTTTTACATGTATTTTTCACTGTGTACTTTGGTAATTAACATTTCAAGTTCAACTTCACAGATTGCAGAGAGAACTCGTGTATCTGCAGTTTGGCCTGGCTGGGGTCATGCGTCTGAGAACCCAGAACTTCCAGATGCTCTCAACGATAAAGGAATCATTTTTCTTGGGCCACCGTCAGCTGCAATGGCTGCACTTGGTGATAAGATTGGTTCTTCTCTTATTGCACAAGCAGCAGGAGTTCCAACTCTTCCATGGAGTGGATCACATGTATGCCATCTCCTATTTCTGTTTGGTTTTACTCTTATTTTCGTCTGCTACTTTAGTGTTCACTTAATATTAAATCAAACTCTCTGCAGGTAAAAGTTCCACCAGAAAGCTGCCATTCAATTCCCGAGGAGATGTATAAGAATGCTTGTGTTTCCACCACAGAGGAAGCAGTGGCTAGTTGTCAGGTGGTCGGGTACCCTGCCATGATCAAGGCATCATGGGGAGGCGGTGGTAAAGGAATAAGGAAGGTTGGTTTTCTTTTTCAACTGAACTGTGGGAAAGAGAAGGGACCACTATTCAGAAACAAAATGAAGTTAAAATTTCAGTCAAAAAATTAGATTGATTATCACTAATTTTGTTGTCATCTGCATGGATCTGTAGGTTCATAACGATGATGAGGTGAGGGCACTGTTCAAGCAAGTTCAAGGAGAAGTCCCTGGCTCGCCTATATTTATTATGAAAGTGGCATCTCAGGTGAGAACTGATTCAAATATTTTGTTTCCCTTGTTACTAACCTGGGGATTTGAGAGAATGATCTACTCCATCAGTGGAGATAACCGTATGTAAAGAACCTCATGGACCATGTGGGCCTATAATAGATGGGCCTTTATAAACTTAACAGTTTTCATGTCGGCTTTGAGCCTTTCACTCTGCCTTTGTTCTTTGTATCCTGATCGCTTCTGTGTAATATATATTTGTTCCTGAAAGCATTCATTCTGTTCTTTCTTTGTAGAGCCGACATCTGGAGGTTCAATTGCTCTGTGATAAACATGGCAATGTGGCAGCACTACACAGTCGAGATTGCAGTGTTCAAAGAAGGCACCAAAAGGTTAGCTCTTCAAATTCTTTTAAACATCTGATTCCCATTGTGAGTTCATGCCTTCTCTGAATTTGTCCCATACTTGGATTGTGGTATTTTGTTCTGTAGAAGTTTATATCTTTCTTGAATAACTTTTATAGTTGAACTAGTGCACGACAATTTTTTTTCTATTTGTATTTTATTGAAAAAAATATTATTTTTTACCATTTACCTCTGCAACAGATTATTGAAGAGGGGCCAATCACAGTTGCTGCTCCAAACACTGTTAAAGAGCTTGAGCAGGCAGCAAGGCGGCTTGCTAAGTGTGTTCAATACGTTGGTGCTGCTACGGTAGAATATCTGTACAGCATGGAAACGGGCGAATACTATTTTCTGGAGCTTAATCCACGGTTGCAGGTCTGTTCTAAACTTCCAATGCAGGGATTTTGCAGAGGCATTCTTCTATGGTTCTTGCATTTCGAGTTTTTGACTGGCTTCCTTTCAGGTAGAACATCCTGTGACTGAATGGATAGCTGAAGTAAACTTGCCAGCAGCCCAAGTTGCAGTCGGAATGGGCATACCCCTCTATAACATTCCAGGTATTTCAATTTCTCGACTCCATGATTGATGATATTTTGTTCTCTTGTTTTGACAAATGAATGAATCACTGCAGAGATTAGACGCTTTTATGGAATGGATCATGGGGGCGGCTACCATGATTGGAGGAAAATATCAGCTGTTGCAACTAAGTTTGATTTGGATAAAGCACAGTCAGTGAGGCCAAAGGGCCATTGTGTTGCAGTCAGAGTTACTAGTGAGGATCCTGATGATGGGTTTAAGCCTACAAGTGGAAGAGTGGAGGTTGGTTTACTTTTGACTATATAATACTCTTTTGGTAATCCACCAGCTGTACTTATCCATATGTTAACTTATATTCTATTGTCTTTTTCATCAGGAGTTAAACTTTAAAAGCAAACCAAATGTTTGGGCCTATTTCTCTGTTAAGGCAAGTATATGTCCATCCAAATTGGTTCTTTGCTTTTGTGTTATATATACATCACCACAGCTGAAAGTATCACTCTTGAGTATTTATTTTTGTTTCTTAGTTTCCATAAAATTTTCTTGCTGAAATATGTATCCTGGTATGATACAAACTAACCCAAATCTTGTTTCCCTTTTTTCAATTTTCAGTCTGGAGGAGCAATTCATGAATTTTCTGATTCACAGTTTGGTAAGTAACATAGCATGATTTTTTGTTTGTTCTTGGTATCTCTTGATGGTTTTGGTTAAATTCGGTGTTCTTCTGTTGCAGGTCATGTTTTTGCATTTGGGGAATCTAGATCTTTGGCCATAGCCAATATGGTACTTGGGCTGAAAGAGATTCAGATCCGTGGAGAGATACGCACAAATGTTGATTACACAGTAGATCTCTTGAATGTATGATGACCTCCATAGTAAATGGTCTTCTGTACATGATACTCTTTATCTCTTTGTGTAATTTACTTTCCAATTTTCCATCTGTACAGGCGACAGAATACCGCGAAAATAAGATCCATACTGGTTGGCTTGACAGCAGAATAGCTATGCGTGTTAGAGCAGAGAGGCCCCCATGGTACCTCTCAGTTGTTGGAGGAGCTCTATATGTATGCCTGTTTGACTGCAGAACCATGATTTCATACCTGCTTGTGAGCTTAGAAGTCATCTATCTTTGTTGACATCAAACATTTATCTCTTATTTCACAGGAAGCGTCAAGCAGGAGCAAGAGCGTTATCACTGATTATGTTGGTTATCTCAGCAAAGGTCAGATACCACCAAAGGTATGATATATGCTGAAATGCCCTTATTGCAGATTATACTTGTTGCTGTTGGACTTAAAACAGCTTGGTAACTGTGTAACTTCTTTCTCCATTGCAGCACATCTCGCTTGTCAATTTAACTGTTACTCTGAACATAGAGGGGAGCAAATACACGGTACTCATCTATAGTTTTCTCTTTACATTTCTGCGCTTACAACTCAGTGACTCACAGTTTTTTAAGCAAAATTAAACGTGATTAAACTCTACTGTAGATTGTAACGGTAAGGGGTGGACCCCGCAGCTACAAATTAAGAATGAATGGATCAGAAATTGAAGCAGAGATACATTTTCTGCGAGATGGTGGACTTTTAATGCAGGTAAATTTCCCACCCTGTGTCCTTTTTTCTATTAAAGCAAAAGGTCTCTAGCTGAGTTGGTTGGGTGGCTTGAGTATCACTACTCAGGTCCCAGGCTAGGGTTAAAAAAATCCCCTCGTCTGTCCTACCCCAAATCACAGGTCTAAGGTCCGGCCTCAGTCGTGGTTGTTCTCACATGGGCTATGGTGCCGCTGTGTATGGGTGGGGCAGGGGTTCAAGGGTTTTCTTGACCTGCTTGAGAAGATCTTCTTCTTAATGCAATGTCCAGGGGCTATCTTACCCCCCTGCAGGTCGAGTTTTTTTTTTCTATTAAAAAAGTTCTGATACATCTTTGTTGTAAATTCTTCAGTTGGATGGAAACAGTCATGTAACTTATGCAGAGACGGAGGCTGCTGGTACACGCCTTCTCATTAATGGTAGAACATGCTTACTACAGGTAAAGATGGCTACATTTTCATATCTTTACTCTTTCATGTTACGTACTAAAACATAGTACTTTTACATATGATTACTTGAAACTGAAGGTATTGGATCTGGCAAATTCTTGTGAATCTTGCGTTCATACGAAGATCATAAAACATTATATTCTTCTTTTCTGCCTTTTGTTGTAAACCCACACTAAACTTGATTAGAATATAACAACATAGAGTGTGGAGAATAGAATTTAGGAATCCATGATACAGCATGGCCCTGAGTCATATAAAATTGCTTGAATGTAGATTTCTTTCCTCCTCTGCAAGTTCTCTCTTGGCTTTTCCATAGCTGTGGCGTTTCATATGTCAAACCATCTAAAATATCCTCAGTTTCCAAAGACAGATATCCCAGTGGCCAGTTGCCTAAGATCTTTCTGAAAGTTCCTCACCATGCTGAATTTGACTTGAAGGATTAAGCAGTTTGGATTGTTTCAACTATTCACTATATTCTCACATCATTTGGAAATACGTGATTTCATTTTCGTTCTCTTAATTGTACTTTGCAGAAAGAACACGATCCTTCAAAGTTGTTGGCTGATACACCTTGCAAACTTCTTCGGTTCTTGGTTGCGGATGGCTCTCATGTGGATGCTGATACACCATATGCTGAGGTGGAAGTCATGAAGATGTGCATGCCATTGTTACTGCCTGCCTCTGGTGTCATTCACTTTGTTATGCCTGAGGGTCAGGCCATGCAGGTTTTATTGCTCTCTATTTCCATCTCCCTCTGCTTGCATATCCATGCTCTCTCTCTCTCTCTCTCATGAAATCAGTATGATTACTTCATTTATAACAAACATCATGAAATCAGCATGGTTACTACATTTAGAACAAACTTGAATGTATGTTTTCCCTTTTTCAGGCGAATGACCTGATAGCAAGATTGGACCTTGATGACCCATCTTCTGTGAGGAGAGCTGAACCATTTCATGGTTCCTTTCCCAAACTGGGACCTCCTACCGCTATATCTGGCAAAGTTCATCAAAAATTTGCTGCAAGTGTGAATTCTGCACACATGATCCTTGCAGGATATGAACATAATATCAATGAAGTAAGACATTAATTTTTACAATGATTTGTAACTTCAATCTACTTTCAATTTTCTCTCCTCTTCCATTATCTTCATCTACAAAGAAAAACCAATTTCATAGTTTACGGCACACACTGCCATTTTCTTGGAAAATATTATGTTCCATTTTTTTGGAACATAGTTTAGTCTTTATGTAATATTTAATCAACATTTTCCTATCTATACTTGCTTTTGCAGGTTGTACAAGATTTGCTAAACTGCCTAGACAGCCCTGAGCTCCCTTTTCTACAATGGCAAGAACTTATGTCTGTTTTAGCAACACGGCTTCCAAAAGATCTTAGGAATGAGGTGATTAGCTTTTGACTAGTTTTCTGTCAAATCAATTGTGGTCCTCTTTCTTTATTTCTTCTCTCTTCTGTTTTGGGTGCACATGAGATGTCTGACTAGTTTGGATGCATTCAGTTGGATGGTAAGTACAAGGAGTATGAATTCAATCCTGATTTCTGCAAGAGCAAGGATTTCCCTGCAAAGTTGCTGAGGGGGGTTATTGAGGTCAGTTTGACACTGCTACTTAGTGTTTACTCCTGTCTGAGTATTTATATTGCTTACTTACAAAATTATTACTATAGGCAAATCTTGCATACTGTTCGGAGAAAGATAGGGTTACTAATGAGAGGCTTGTGGAACCACTAATGAGCCTGGTCAAGTCATATGAGGGTGGAAGAGAAAGCCATGCTCGTGTTGTCGTCAAATCTCTATTTGAGGAGTATCTGTCTGTTGAAGAGCTCTTCAATGATAACCTTCAGGCAAGTCTTTGAAGAGGTTGCTCAATGCTCATTTGCTCACCAAAATGTGCTAACTATTGTTGTGTATTCTGTTTTTCTTTTTTTCTTTTCATTTTCAGTCTGATGTTATAGAGCGTCTACGCCTTCAACATGCAAAAGACCTTGAGAAGGTTGTATACATTGTGTTCTCACACCAGGTAATTTCTGTGAACTGTGATTTTTTATTTTTATTTTTATTTTGCTACATCTAGATATTCAAGGGCTTTTTTTCCTGACAATTTGTTTTTGTTTGAAGGGCGTGAGAAGCAAAAATAAATTAATACTACGGCTTATGGAAGCATTGGTATATCCAAACCCATCTGGTTACAGGGATCAGTTGATTCGCTTCTCTGCCTTGAACCATACATCATATTCTGAGGTAAAGTTGAAGATTTTGGAAGATTGAAGTTCGATTTATTTTGCTCATGTAGTCATGTGATTGTTGATAAAAATGTGTAATATATTGTTACTGATACAGCTGGCACTTAAAGCAAGCCAACTTCTTGAGCACACTAAATTGAGTGAACTTCGCACAAGCATAGCAAGAAGCCTTTCAGAGCTGGAGATGTTTACTGAGGAAGGAGAGCGTCTGTCAACACCTAGGAGAAAGATGGCGATAAATGAGAGAATGGAAGATTTAGTTTGTGCTCCACTGGCAGTTGAAGATGCTCTTGTAGCATTGTTCGATCACAGTGATCCAACTCTTCAACGGAGAGTGGTTGAGACATATATACGCAGATTGTATCAGGTATCAGCGACTTTGTCCACTACTTTGCTTGTCTTGATACAGCTTAAATCTTGACAAATTATTTGTGAACTAACACAAAATCATATTACAGCCTTATCTTGTAAGTGGAAGTATCCGGATGCAGTGGCACCGAGCTGGCCTAATTGCCGTATGGGAGTTCTCTGAAGAGCATCTTAAGCAAAGAAGCGGGCAAGATGTGCCCCTACAGCAAGTAGAGAATCCCATGGAGAAGAGATGGGGCATCATGGTTGTAATCAAGTCTCTCCAGTTTCTAGCAACTGCAATTGATGTTGCACTGAAGGAGACTTCACAGTACAGAGTGGGTGTCGGAAGTGTCTCGAACGGTAACCATGTAAATTCTAATCAAAGCAATATGCTTCATATTGCTTTGGTTGGTATCAATAATCAGATGAGTACTCTCCAAGACAGGTTTGTTTGCTCTCCATATCCGTATGTGGCTATTTGTTTCATGAAAATCTTCAAGAGTGATTCCATTAACAATTAATGGATGTCATCAATTTCTTATTTTACCTATTTTTTGTCTGTTTGTAGTGGTGATGAGGATCAAGCACAAGAAAGGGTGAACAAACTATCCAAGATTTTGAAGGATAATACTATTACATCACATCTTAATGGCGCTAGTGTTAAGGTTGTCAGCTGTATTATCCAGAGAGATGAAGGGCGTCCACCAATGCGACACTCCTTCCAATGGTCTGTTGACAAGCTTTATTATGAGGAGGATCCAATGCTTCGCCATGTGGAACCACCGTTGTCTACATTCCTTGAGCTGGTATGTAGCTATATTCATTCTTTTTCATAATCTTTTAATATCCTCTTTGACTATGACTGCACTCTTTAACATTTTTCTGTAAATACAGGAAAAAGTAAATTTGGAAGGTTACAATGAAGTAAAATACACCCCATCACGTGATCGCCAGTGGCATATTTATACACTTCTCAAGAACAAGAAAGATCAGAGATTAAACGACCAGAGGATGTTCCTTCGTACCATAGTCAGACAACCAAGTGCAACAAATGGTTTCCTGTCAGGTAATATTGACAATGAAGTAGGCCGCGCACAAGCTTCGTCATCGTTCACATCAAACAGCATTCTCAGATCATTAATGGGAGCACTAGAAGAAATAGAGCTACATGCTCATAGTGAGACTGTGAGATCAGGCCACTCACACATGTATCTGTGCTTACTGAGAGAACAACAATTGCATGAACTAATCCCATTTTCAAGGTCAGTCAATGCACCTTGTCTTTTTATGTTGTGGATATGAAGGATAGGTTGTTAATTTGCTTGAAGTTATCCACTTCTGCTATTTCATTGTGCAGGATGACTGATGAAATTGATCAGGACGAAGGAACTGCATGTACACTTTTGAAGCAAATGGTATTGAATTTATATGAACATGTTGGGGTCAGGATGCATCGGCTTTCTGTGTGCCAGTGGGAAGTCAAGCTCTGGTTGGTTTGTGACGGGCAAGCTAGTGGTGCTTGGAGAGTTGTTGTTACCAATGTTACTGGCCACACCTGCACCGTTGATGTAAGTTCTTTGACAACTCACTACTTTACCAGAAATAATCATAACAATAATTTAGTAACGACTGTGAAGAACTAAAGATTTCTACCACCTGTCTGATATGCATAAAACTTGACAGTAATCACACCCTCATAAACTACCATACATGTTTCTTTAGCTAATAGCAAATGCTCTGTATGCTAAGTATTTTTGACCATTTACTTTTAGCTAGAAGGATATCATTTGCGCTTTTTGATGTGCTTATGTTCAAATTCTTTCTCCCAGATTTACCGAGAAGTGGAAGACCCAAGCACACATCAGCTTGTCTACCACTCTGCCACAGCCACGGCTGGTCCTTTGCATGGTGTTGCATTGAATGAACCATACAAGCCTTTGGATGCTATTGACCTCAAACGTTATGCTGCTAGGAAAAATGAAACCACATACTGCTACGATTTCCCCTTGGTAAGTTGCTTGTAGCTCCTTGTTTTTTCTAACTTTAGTTATGGCATGCTTAAAGAGACCAATTCATACCAGTAATACTGTTTATGCAGGCATTTGAAACAGCGCTGAAGAGATCATGGAAATCAAGTAGCTATGGTGTTAGTGAAGCTAATGAGCACAATCAACTCTATGCTGAAGTGAAAGAGCTTATATTTGTTGATTCGGTTGGAGCATGGGGCACTCCATTGGTTTCAGTTGAACGTCCTCCAGGCATCAATGATATCGGCATTGTTGCTTGGAACATGAAGCTGTCCACGCCAGAATTCCCAAGTGGCCGGGAGATTATAGTTGTTGCCAATGATGTGACATTTAAAGCTGGGTCCTTTGGTCCAAGAGAAGATGCATTTTTTGATGCTGTTACCAATCTTGCCTGTGAGAGGAAACTTCCTCTTATCTACCTGGCAGCAACTGCTGGTGCCAGGCTTGGTGTAGCAGAGGAAATAAAGTCATGCTTCCATGTGGGCTGGTCTGATGATGAGAGCCCTGAACGTGGTTTTCAGTACATTTACCTCACTACACAAGATTACTCACGTCTAAGCTCTTCAGTAATAGCTCACGAGCTGCAACTAGAAAATGGAGAAACCAGATGGGTGGTTGATACCATTGTTGGTAAAGAGGATGGACTTGGTTGTGAGAATCTCCATGGAAGTGGTGCGATTGCCAGCGCATATTCTAAGGCATACAAAGAGACCTTTACTCTGACATTTGTGACTGGAAGAGCTGTTGGCATTGGGGCTTATCTGGCTCGTTTAGGTATGAGGTGTATACAACGTCTTGATCAACCAATTATTTTGACTGGGTTTTCTGCACTAAACAAGCTTCTGGGGCGGGAGGTGTACAGTTCTCATATGCAATTGGGTGGCCCCAAAATCATGGCTACAAATGGTGTTGTCCACCAAACTGTGTCAGATGACCTTGAAGGTGTTTCTGCTATCCTGAAATGGCTCAGTTATGTTCCTCCATATGTCGGTGGTCCTCTTCCCATTATGAAACCCCTGGACCCACCCGAAAGACCAGTAACATACTTCCCTGAGAATGCTTGTGATGCTCGTGCAGCCATCTGTGGCATTCAGGACGGTGAAGGGAAGTGGTTGGGTGGTATGTTTGATAGGGAAAGCTTCGTGGAAACATTGGAAGGTTGGGCAAAAACAGTTATCACCGGAAGAGCAAAGCTTGGTGGAATACCAGTTGGTGTCATAGCTGTGGAAACCCAGACTGTGATGCAAGTCATCCCAGCTGATCCAGGTCAGCTTGATTCCGCTGAGCGCGTAGTCCCTCAAGCAGGTCAGGTGTGGTTCCCAGATTCTGCAAACAAAACAGCTCAGGCATTACAGGATTTCAACCATGAGGAGCTTCCACTGTTCATCCTTGCAAACTGGAGAGGTTTCTCTGGTGGGCAAAGGGATTTATTTGAAGGAATCCTTCAGGCTGGTTCAACAATTGTTGAGAATCTGAGGACATACCAGCAGCCTGCTTTTGTATATATCCCAATGGGTGGAGAGCTACGGGGAGGGGCCTGGGTTGTGGTGGACAGCAAGATCAATCCGGACCACATAGAGATGTATGCCGAGAGGACTGCGAAAGGGAATGTCCTTGAGGCAGAAGGATTGGTGGAGATAAAATTCAGGCCAAAGGAACTGGAAGATTGCATGCTAAGGCTTGACCCAGAATTGATTGGCCTGAATGCTAGGCTGAAAGACATGACGAAACAAAATGCCAGCATCCCAGAAATGGAGACCATACGGAGGAGTATGACTATTCGGATGAAGCAGTTGATGCCTATTTATACTCAGGTTGCCACACGATTTGCCGAATTGCATGACACCTCTGCTAGAATGGCCGCCAAAGGTGTGATCAGTAAGGTTGTTGATTGGGAAGAGTCTCGGGCCTTCTTCTACAGGAGATTGCGAAGGAGAGTTGCTGAGGATGCCCTGGCCAAGGAAGTTAAAGAAGCTGCTGGTGAGCAGCTTTCCCACAGATCAGCATTAGACTCTATCAAGAAATGGTATCTAGTGTCCAAAGGAACTGAAGGTGGTAGTGAAATGTGGAATGATGATGAATCTTTCTTTACTTGGAAGAATGATTGCAAGAACTATGAGAATTATCTTGAGGAGTTGAAGGCTGAAAGAGTATCGAACTGGTTCTCGCATCTTGCTGAAAGTTCAGACGTGAAAGCTCTACCAAACGGTCTTTCGCTCCTCCTTAACAAGGTAATTTTCTTCTAACTTGTTTGAGCAGACCTTTTTTTTTTTGTTTCTATAAGATCAACATCCTGAATTCTTAATTCTGGTACAGATGAATCCTTTGAAGAGGGAGCAGGTCATTGATGGCCTCAGGCAGCTTCTTGGTTGATCGATGGTGGCATCGCATTCGAACTGGAAAATGTCCTCTGTTTTTGCACATAAACTATGTGTTCTTGCAAGATCAAAGTGGAGCATGAAACCCTGCTTAGTTGGGAACGAATTGTTCTGTTTGTAGTCATGTATTTAGCTGTTTATCCTGTAATTAGTTGGGTGGCATTTCTCAATGTCAGCAATCCTGATCAAGTAATTATTTACTTTTCAATCCAAATAATACATGATTTTCATCAGTACGCTTTGTGCTTGTACTATGCATAGGCATAGTAGATAACTAAGTGCATAGTAAAAAAACTATGTATTTAGAAAAGCCAAAATGTCTTATAATTTGAAATTGAGTAGTAGTTAAGATGTTCAGGAAAGCATCCGGTTAACATTTGCAAATTTGAACTACTTATGTGCGTAAGATGGAACATCCGGTGGGTGTAACTTGAGCTGCTTGCTTCTCACCCTACACTGGTCTTGGTATTCTGTCCATTCTTCCAATATGAAGCATCCATCTTCAGGGACTTTCTCCAATTTGAGCTTGCACATTCCATATTTTTAAAAACTGGGTTGCAACTGTCCATATTGTGAAAACTGAAAAGCTGAGGTTGTTTGGCATCTTGGAATATATATAATTGTGTGTTGTGTAATGCTTTTAGTACTCCGGTTGTGGTGCGTGTATATTTATTTTTGTTTATCATTTTGTGGCCTGTTTATTTGAACTTATCAGCTAGAATCTACGGTATTTTTCTCTCACAACAAAACAGCTTCAGCAGGTTTATTAGCCGGCTTTAACACCAGCCGAACTTGCCGTGTTATTTGTTATACCTTGTGAAAATCTGCAACGAACTTGGATAACTGCCAGTAGGATAAAATTGGGGAATCTTAAAGAAGAACCTAGAAGAATATGGCTGAATCCCCAATGTGGCTTCCCTCGTTACAAGCCTCCTCGCTTATCCAGTTTTTGCGGTAATATTAAATGGCTAAACTATTCGGACTAGGTAAATATTCTGAACTAAATTCAAGCATATGGTAAGTACAAAAATCAATATATCATAATTTATCGTTATCCTCGCCATCAATCATGCAGACCACGCAGCATATGTGCACTAAAAGCTGAAATTGATGACATCACATACACGTACTTTTTGAGGTAAAAAAAAAGTAATATCTCCTAAATCAAGTATCATAATTAAAATCAAGTAAAAAAAGTCATATCTCCTAAAATTCAAAAGAAGAGCCCACATGAATATATTTTGATAAAAAATTTTAACAAGCATTTATCTCATGATAAATCTGTATTTAAAGATAATCGTCGAACATCACGTTAACATAACACGAACATCACAAAAAATAGCATAGAACATCATATGTATACTACCTAAACATCATATATGTCATGAAATGTAAAAAATAAAAAATAAAATTAATGAAGTAATTAATTATAGTCAGATAAAAAGAAGAAAAAACGTTACCGATCGCATTAACATTACACGAACATCACTAGATATAGCATAGAACATCATATTTATACTACGTGAACATCACAAAATAACATGAAAATATAAAATAAAATAATAAAATTATTGAAGTAATTAGTTAGAGTCACGTAAAAAGAAGAAAAAAATGCTACCGAACATAAAAAAAATCCTAGAACATCACATCACAAAATACATCGTAGTACCTCACATTTTTACTCGCGGACATCAAAAAATACATCACAGAACATTACGTGTATACTACATGAACATCGTGTGTATCTGTAAATAAAAAAAAGTAAAACATAAAATTATAAATAGAAAAAAGAAAAGGAAAATAAAAAAATAAAATACAAAAATAGAAAAGGAAAACAAAAAGAATAATAAAAAAACCACAAAAATGAAAAAAGAAATAGAAAAAAAGAAATAAAAGAAAATAAAAGATGACAAGAACAATAGAACACAACAAAAAATAAAATGAAAAGAAAAAGGAAAAAGAAATAGTAGAAATGAAAGAAAAAGAAAAAAGGAAAAAAGAAAAAAGAAAAGAAAAAGGAAAAAGAAATATAATAGAATGGAATGAAAAACATACGTGCACAATGCTGCTGGGTGGCTGCATGGCCAGCTGGCTCCCGCGCCTCCTAGAGTGGGTGGCCAGAAACAGAACGCACGTTTCTGTTGGACCGAAAAGATAATAGAAAAAGTGGTCCAATCGTAACCGTAGATGAACGCACGTCTCCTGTCCGACTGGTCGGCACGGAAGATTTCCGGGTCATATGTGGCAACCTTTCCCTCGCCCATATAACTAAGGCTTGAACTGATCCGATCGCCTCTAAGAACACAACCCCAGGGTCATGTTCTAGATAATCTCTCAACGACGAGTTACAATTGGAATTCTTCACCTCCAGACTGCTACCCAAGAGGTTGGGGAGATTTAACTTTTTTACCATTAAAACAAATGGCACCTCCTCGAATAGCTCCTAGCCCAGAACGCGGCAGCTCGTGCCTGGCGAGCTTCGGATCAGTGGCTGCCTCCGCACCGGCGCTTGAGCTCGTCCACGAACTCGTCGAAGCTGCGCCGCGACGAGCCACCGGGCGCCACGACAGCCTCGAGTGTGCCCCTCAGCTTCTTCACCTGCTCCCTGAGCTTGACGTCGTCTTCCCCGCCCATCACCCCTTCGATCCGCGCCTTCACCTCATCGGCGCGCACTGCGCCACGGTCCCCGATGGACATGCCGGCGCGCCACTCCCGCACGACAAGGCGCCGGTTGGTGATCTGGTCCGTGAGCAGCGGGAAGCACAGCATGGGCACGCCCGCCCATGCGCTCTCCAGGATGGAGTTCCAGCCGCAGATCGTGAGAAGCCGCCGCGGCGGCGTGGGAGCTACCTCCACTGGCAAAGACCACGCGGGGCCCACGAGCCCCCGCCCGCCGCGGCGGCGAACCCTCGAGCAGCGGGTCCAGTCGTCGAGCCGACGATGCCCGGCGCATCACCCACGAGCGCGGCGCGCCGCCGCCAACACGCCGCCCCGTGATCTCGTGCGGCTCCTGCTTGGTCACGTCGCGCGTAGCTGCCGAAGGAGATGTAAACACGGAGCCGGGCGGCGGCGCGTCCAACCACCGGGAGCGATCGGACACGGCCCACAAGGGCGTAGCACGCGGCGCTGCCGCGCCGAACCCCCCGGAAGATGGGGCCCACGGCGTAGAAGGGCTCGTCGGCGCGCCAGCGCGGCAATGGTGGACGGCTCCGCTCCTCCACGGTGGTGGCGGACACGCCCGAGCCCAGTGCCCGTAGCACCTCTGGCGAAGCTTCCCCACGGCGCCTATCGCGCCATCTCCCGCAGACACCTCGGGGGCGCGGCCCGGTTGCCACGGCAACCAACCCGCCGCACGCCGCACGTTGTGCGGCGGTCGTGGACACGCGCAGCTCCGCCAGCGGCGCCCTGGCCGCTCCGTCACCATGCGCTTGGATCGAGCACACCGGCGTCCACCATGCCTGCCGGGAGATGTGAGGCCCGTCTTTGAGCGAGCGTCACCTGCCGCTAGCGCGCGCCTGCGTCACCACCGGCGCGGCTGAGCACATCGGCTTCGTCGTCCACGGCTTCGTGTTCTCGCATCTCCGTTGAACTCCTCATCTCCGTCGAGGCCGCCGGCGGCAACCACGCAGCAGCGGCCGCGCACCTCGCGGTCCTTAAGATTCCGCGCGAACCCCCGCGGGGAGACGGAACAGAGGCTGGTGGCTATGGTGGCAGCCGCCCTATCCCCGGCGAACCTGCGCGACGAACTGCGAGCGCGCGCGGGAGGCGGTGGAGGCGTGCGCGGTGGCTCTTCATGATGGTTCAGGGGCAACCATGGTCATTTGCCACACCCCGCTGACTCGGATCCAACATGGAATGCGTTGCTGGTGTGCCACGTGAGCAAATATGGTATTTTCGTATGACTTTTCTCACTCTGCTTATAAAATTGTATTGGCAATCGTTAAAATGTTATTTGAGGAGGTGTCAATTCTTATAACGGTAAAAAGTTAAATCTCCCCAGAGGCTGTGTGTTCATTAAACCGTGCAAAACAACGGATCTTAGGGTGAGGAAGTATATCGGTTTGCGGTCTCATTCAGTTGGTATATATTCGAACGTTTAAACTTGTCCAAAAACAATACCATCGTTACATACTTAATTGACATAGGCAGGACTACTACTAAGCTTAGTTCTGTTGCCTTATCTAATCACATCAAATTCATATTCTCGCCCGGATACTCTGTCTCAAAGTTCATTATCTATCTCATGTTTCCGGTAGCATTGTTGCATCCACCAACTCTACAGCCTCGCTGTAGGCCGTGTTGTGCCCAGGCTCACTAGTCTTGTCGTACCGCATGCGCCCGTGCTAGCTAGCCACAACCCAATGCGCTGCGCCATGCCAAACTCCTACTCTACACCCCACGTGTGATGCCCAGAGTCATGCCACATGTTGGCCTGACGTGCATTGAGAGTAGGTGTGGTGAGAGATTGCATGGGGATGAGGGGAGAGGTAAGGTTGACAAGTGGGGACCCACACGTCAGCGAGTGGAAAGAGAAGAAAGTAGGAGAGGCATTTGATCGATACGAAAATATGATAGCTGAAAAGTGAGTCAAACCTAGTGAATAATATCGATATATATTGAATCAAATGTTAACATTTATAATGTCACCTATCTAATCAACTCTATTGTAAATACCGATACTCAAGGAATGCAAGCATGCAAACCTTTTGCATGTTGATTTTAGTCTTTTGTTAGGAGCGAGGATTATTAACTCTTTATCATTATTACGATTGACACCTCCTCGGATTGCACGTTTAAAGTTGCCACTATATTTTCCCTACTAGAGCGAGAAAACGTCTACAACTTTATCACTTTTGCTCACATGGCATATCAACCATGCACACCAGCATAGATCCGAGTCAGCAGGGTCAGGGTCACGTGAAAATGTCCCCTCCCCTCTTCGTACATGCCAACGTAGCCCGCTTGCCTCTCTCTCTCTCTCTCTCTCTCTCTCTCTCTCTCTCTCCATCGCCAACCACCACTGTAGAAGCCATGGACACGGTGGCCCTCATGGTCGTGCACGCCTAGCTGGGGATTTCGCGGACGCTCGGTCCCTCTGGGTGTAGCTCCTGCACAGCTCCGCCAAGCCTTCTCCTAGCGTACACGCGCCTCAGCCGCTTCAATGATATCCTCCTCGTCGTGCACCTCTCCGCACAAGACCATGATGCAACGCGTGCTCTACACCCGCTTGCCGTTTCCTGCCTCGGTGCCACCTTGGCCTCCGCGTCGACGCCGGTAACCATGACGCTGGCCCATGATTGTGCTCCGTGGGGCAGAGGCTGGCGTGACCATGACGCTAAAGGAGAGTGGCATGAAGACGAGGGCCACGCCTCTGCCGCTTGTGCGCGGTCGTGACGTGAAGTCGAGGGGTGGGAATCAGCCACCTGGGCACAACCGCGGTGCTAGAGGAGAGCAGCGTGAAGATGTGGGCCGCGACCGTGGCGCTAGAGGAGATGGCATGGTACAAACACCGCACGTAGGCACTGCCACCATGTCGAGCAGGCCACGCAGCAGCTGAGCCACCAGGCCGACGAGGCCGTAGCCCGCAGGCCATGCCCAACAACGTAAGGAGGACATGGTGCACGCCGACCAGGGACGGCGGGGTCACGTAGGGCGGTGCGCAGGTGAAGCATGCAGTGTTTTTAAGGCATCACCTAGACGACAAGGCGCTCACAGGGAGTAAGGCATCCCCAGTGCCTAGCCAAAAGTAGCGAGATGTCCATGGAGACTGAAGACCAAACAAAGGAAAACGATAGGGAAAGGCCATGCAACTGCTTCCTCGCTCATCCCCACCAGTAACCTTCATACTAGTCTGGATCAAAGGTGACATCCAGAGTCAAATTTTTTTGCGTGGCTCATTCTGCTGGACCGGCTTAATACAAAATCTATGCTGGTTAGAAGAAATTTACATATTCAGTCTAACAGCTTTTGTGTACTGTGGTTTGATTGGGAGGATGAAACCATTGATCATCTTTTCTTTGATTGCCCGTTTGCCAAGCGATGTTGGGATAAATTGCAGATCAACTGGACTAATGATGCCAACATCCATGACGGAATAATACATAGCATAAACTTGGCCGATATGCCCTTCTTCATGGAATTTTTTCTCATTGCAGCTTGGGAGCTCTGGAAAATCAGGAATACGCAGGTGTTTGATGGGATACCTGCATCCCTCAATGGTTGGTTGCACAACTTCAAGGAAGAAGCTCAGCTTCAGTCCCACGGAATTGGGGAAGCTGATAGACTACTCATCCATTTATGGATTGATGCTTTGTAACTCTTTTTAGTGCTCCGCTTTGTTCAGTTCGCTAGTTCTTCTGTCCTTCAAGTGGTGAGGACATCAACACCAACGATCTAGTCCTATTACTTGCGCCCGTGCTCGTCAACTTAATCATTTAGTAAGTTCACTCTTGAGTTCCTGTCCATCATATTTAGACCATGGAGACACGTGCACTTTTGTTTTGGTTAGCAACCAGGGAGAGGACTGAAAGGGAAAAGGATTCGTGCAGGCTAGATTCGGACTCCAGGACTACGGTCGCATACGGACTCGGATTGAGGCGTTTAAGTACTTCATGGAATCCTTACGAAGTCTATTTTCACATGGATCTGGAATCAAGTCTATATCTGTTATGAGGCCGCCGCAATGACCGAATTACTACAGAAAGATTTTCTGTCTAAAGATACGGTGTCGTCTTAGTTTGGCCCAATGAACCGTGTATCAAGTCGAGTCTATTAGGGACGCGTCCTAGGGTTGGAGCACGATCCCAACACCTTGGTGGTTGTCCCTCCACCTTCATATACCCATTAGCCGCCACCAAGAACAGGGGGGTTTTGTTTAGATTAAGTTTAGCTCTTGCTACTTGCTCGTAAGCGCGCGTGCTGGATCAGCCGCCCGTCTTCTTGTCTCCGGAACCCCACCTTATTTGAGATTGAGTTTGAAACCTTCATCTTCATCTAGTAAATTCAGTACTTGTTATACTTGTTCTTGCTATTTCTTCGATTGCTTGCAGGACGAGTGCTCTAGTGATCGGGTGACGCGCTCCACAAGATCACGACAGCCATTGGATGTGGTGTATCAGTTGCTAAGGTGCAGCTTGGAAGGCTGTAGTTGGGCCGTGAACATCGTCTTCATCCACCAGTCGAGTCATCTCACGCCCTCTCATCGAAAGTTCGGGATTCAACCCTAGTGGGTTCATACCAGTTGGTATCAGAGAAAGGTTTATCGGTGAGAGACTTTGAATCCTTCGCTGTTTTTAATTTTTCTTATTGTCTGTAAAAGCCAAAAAATAGTAGGTTAGTTTACCTGCAATCCTATAAACCCTTTGAGCCTTTGCTTGCACTGCTTAGTTAGGGCTTGTTGAGTTTTTGGTTTGCATCGGTTGTGTCGAGTTGCTGGTCTTAGTTTTAGTCCTTTAGAGTTTTGAGTTCTTATCACGTTCTAGTCATAGCCGTGAGCTACCATATAAACCTTCTGTTGGCTGAATCCGAATACATCCTTGTGTTCAAGTCTGAGTAGGAATCTGAGTTTATTTTGAGTCCGAATTGATAGCTGCCTTATTGCTGTTTTGAGTCCGAATCTGAGTACATCTTTGTGTAGCAGTAGTTCATATCTATACTCAACTTCTCCACGTCCAACATATCCATATTAGCTCAGCTTACTCTAGAGTCCTAATCTTGTTAAAGACCGAGTTGGAATCGGTGTGGAGTCCGAATTGGTTGCTGCGCCGTGTTACCAAATCTTGTTGCTGTTTGCACTTGTGCTATATATATTGAAGTGTTCCAGAAAGACAGCAGAAGTCCATACCTGTACTCGACTCCTCCACATTGTGCATATATATTGGCTCGGTTTTACTCTAGAGAGAGAGAGAAAAAGAAAAGAAAGCAAAAAAAAGAAAGAAAAAAACAAGAAGAAAATGGATTGTTCATTGTGCTTCTTCATTGTTTCCGGTGGTGTGTTTGTGATTTCCTTTGTGTCCAGGCTCGCGCCTCTAGCATGGTTTAGGCTAGGACTAGCATAGTACCACCGTTGAACGATTATTCAGCTTGCTTTTGTGACTAACATGCTGCTAGTACTTCCTTGCTTCAGCCCGCCTATAGCTCCACATATTTGGACTACAGCTTGATAGGTATTATTGTTGCGGCACCGATACACTTTATTCCATGGTTGCAGACTTATTGGTTGCCGTCCCCTCCTGTTGAGCAAGGTAAGAATTGGTAAGAGCTTGTGTAACGGGTTGAGAGTGAGCATCTTGCTGTAGCTACATCCTAATAGCTGTAGGGTTTTTTTACTTCTTCACCTATTTTCTTGTTGTCCTTGTCTTCTAAACCATATCAGGGTTAGAGGATGTTAACAAGATGCCACAATCTCCTCGCACCAAGGGCGTCATTCAATATTTTACAAGGCAAGTGCAGCTGCATACGAAAGGACTTGATCAAGATTTATAGGTGACCAATGATAAGATTAGGCAACTGGAGGCATCTGTTGCCCGTATGGACAGAAGCCTTGCTGCTCTTCTGAAGCATTTTGATGACTTCCACACGAAAGACAAAGAGTAGCATAATGAAGACAACAAGGACGAAGAGCGACTCGAAGATAATTATGATGATGATTATACTGCTGATACTGAACATGATGCTCATGACACTCATGACCGGCATCGCCTACGCCATAATTGTAGAGGTATGGGTGGTCACCGCCGACGCGAGGTACCCAATAATAATGATGCTTTCAGTAAAATTAAATTTAAAATATCTTCTTTTGATGGTAAGTATGATCCTGATGCATACATTTCTTGGAAAATTGCTGTTGACCAAAAGTTTGCATGTCATGAATTTCCTGAGAATACACGTGTTAGAGCTGCGACTAGTGAGTTTACTGACTTTGCTACTATTTGGTGGATAGAACATGGCAAGAAAAATCCTAATAACATACCACGAACTTAAAATGCTTTGAAACGAATCATGAGGGCCAGGTTTGTTTCTTCTTACTATGCACATGATTTGTTAAATAAATTGCAACAACTGAGATAGGGTGCTAAAAGTGTAGAAGAATATTATCAAGAATGGCAAATGGGTATGTTGCGTTGTAATTGAGATGAGGATGAGGACCCTGCTATGGCAAGATTTTTGGGTGGGTTAAATTGTGAAATTTAGGACATCCTTGCGTATAAAGAATACACTAACGTAACCCGTTTGTTTCATCTTGTTTGTAAAGCTGAAAGGGAAGTACAGGGACGATATGCTAGTGCCAAGAATAATATTTCTGTAGGGGGGTTTGTTTAGATCAAGTTTAGCTCTCGCTACTTGCTTGTAAGCGCGCGTGCTGGATCAACCGCCCGTCTTCTTGTCTCTGGAACCCCACCTTATTTGAGATTGAGTTTGAAACCTTCATCTTCATCTAGTAAAATCAGTACTTGTTATACTTATTCTTGCTAGTTCTTCGATGGCTTGCAGGACGAGTGCCCTAGTGGTCGGGTGACGCGCTCCATAAGATCGCGGCAACCATTGGAGGTGGTGTATCAGTTGTTAAGGTGCAGCTTGGAAGGCTGTAGTCGGGCCGTGAACGTCGTCTCCATCCACCAATTGAGTTATCCCACACCCTCTCATCGAAAGTTCAGAATTCAACCCTAGCAGGTTCATACCAATAAGTATCCCTATTTTCTGAGGCCATTGGCCCTCTCTTTAATGAAAAAGCTCTTTTAACACCGTGGGGAACTCCCCCATGGTTTTGTGTAAAAAAACAGGTGCCACCCGGGTCATGTGCGACGGAGGCGGCAGTTGATCGAGATGGGGATCCAAGGGAGTAGCAGCAAGAGCTAGGGAAGGAGCGGAGGGCAGGCTGGGCGCGTGCAGCAAAGAGCAGCGCGAGGGAGGATGGGTGGCGCAGCATCTGTGGAAGCCCTTGTTTAGTTGGGTGGATTTGGATTTTAGGGCTACTGTAGCCCGTTCGTTTTTATTTGGTAAATAGTGTTCAAACATGGACTAATTAGGCTCAAAACGTTCGTCTCGCAATTTCCCACCAAACTGTGCAATTAGTTTTTATTTTCGTCTACATTTAATGCTCCATGCATAAGCCGCAAACATTCGATGTGACAGATACTGTAGCAACTTTTTGGATTTTGGGGTCCAACAACTAAACCAGGCGTAAGCCATGAGGGAGGAGATGCGGCGGCCCCGCACCTGTGTGAAGGAGGGAGACGTGACGTCTCCTGCGTGAAGGAGAAGCAACCAGGCGGCGTGTGTGTGCCTCCGTGAGATGAGCTGAGAAGGGATAAGTACAAAAGGGGCACTCGTGGGATGTCCAGTGAGAGCCAAACACTTCTCTTTACATTTGCTCTTTTTTGGTTTTTCTGTTTCCTTTTTTTCTTGCCTATTCCCTGCTACTATTTTCCTATTTCTTAGAATGGTAAGGCATCGCCTTGCCTCGCCTAATGACCGCTTAGGTATCACCTAGTCGACTCGAATGAGTGGATTGTCATGTCTCATCTTGACGCCTTAAAAACCATAGAAGCATGTTGCGTAGCGAGCCGTATTCGAAGCTGTCAAGAATGCCGCCACCGACATGAGCGGCCAAAAACAACGATATATACACTGTAGCTAGCCTGCTATGTGCATTCGATTCCAGTCACATGCGTGCCATATTCCTTCACGAATTTAATTTTGTCCCGCCATCGTTGTTCTTGTTTGATTTGTTTCTTATTCGCCCTTCTTTGAAAGACTTGATGATTCCAACTCCACTCCCAACCGTAGCACAATTTTACATGAGATTAACATATGCATGTATCTGCTTGTGAAATCAACTATATTCGGGAGAGCTTCAAGTCATCTAGATCTGTAGATTCAGCGTAGAGCAGTTTTACCGTGGATCTGTGCTCCCATCCTGGAGTAGACAAAAAGTTTGACTAACAGAGCAGATCCAGATCCACGAAATTGAGGATTCGATGGATTTGCCCACGAAAAAAATAATGTTGTATTTTTTTATAACTCAAATGCAATATCTCAACATTAATTTTAATGAGCGTTATAAAATTAACGCTCAAAGTCCGAATCTTCACTAGTATTATGCTCACGAATAAAATTACGCAACACCATATAAGCAACCACGACCATTTTCTGCTCCCACGTTGACGTAGGATAGTTGGGCACGGACAAGCCCCAAGTCCGACTGACCCACTCAATCCGCTACCGATGCAGGTGCCGCCGCCGCCGCCGCCGCGCACACTACCGCTCCCGCATTTCACGCTTCCGCCTCTCGCCGGACAGGATCACCTCTTCGTGGCTGCACTCCGCTCCCACCTCTCCGCTTCGCCGCCCCCTACCGCTGCCTCCCTCTCCCGCTTCCTCCCCGGCCTCACCCTGCTCCGCCTCTCCCACCTCGTCCTCCTCCTCGCCGGGCGCGTCTCGCGTCCTCCGCACAGCCTCCTCACCGCGCTCCTCCCCTCACCACCTCCACCGCTCCCGCTCGCCATCCTGCTCCATTCACTCCCGCCACGCCGATGCAGTGAGCTCCTCACCTCCGTGCTCCCCTCCGTCTTGCCACGAGCCTTCCCGGACCTCCTCCACCACCTGCTCCTCACCGCCCGCCTCGCTGCTGGGACGCAGTGCGCTGCCGCGGTCCCGGCGATAGACGTCCTCTTCTCCGCATGCGCGCGCGACAAGAAGCTCTCCCGGGCCACGCTTACCTACCGCGCCATGCGCGCGCACGGCTTGCTTCCGACGGTCGAGTCATGCAATGTCTTCATCTCAGCCGCGCTCCGCCTGCGGCGCCCAGAGATAGCCATATCCTTCTTCCGAGAGATGCGCCGGTGCCGGGTCTCTCCCAACGTGTACACCGTCAACATGGTGATGCGGGCCAACTGTGTCCTGGGGCGTGTCGTGAACGCGGCGCAGTTGCTCAACGAAATGCCGGGCTGGGGATTTAGCAGGACTGCAGCCAGCTTTAACACGCTCATCGCTGCCTACTGCCATGACAGTGGTGGCATGGAGACCGCACTGCGGCTGAAGGAGAGGATGGAGCGTGAAGGTCTTGTGCCGAATGAGGTGACCTACAACACGATCGTGCATGGGATGTGCAAGGAGGGCAGGATGTGGCAGGCGAGCCGGGTGGTGAACGAGATGAGGGTGAAGGGTGTGACGCCAAACACTATCACTTTCAACACACTAATTCATGGTTATGTGACTCTTGGTGATAACGAGGGGGCGATAAGGATGCATGAGGAGATGGTGAAGGCCAGAGTTGGTGCTGATATGGTAACCTACAATGCACTCATTCTCGGGCTCTGTAATGAAGGGAAGACAAGGAAGACCGGGAAATTGGTTCAGGAGCTTTGTGCTGCCAAACTTGAACCTAATGCATCAACTTTCTCGGCTCTGATTATTGGCCAGTGCAAGAAGCAGAACTCAGAGCGTGCATTAGATCTGTTGAATGCAATGAAGAAAGCTGGATTTCAACCGAATTACTACACATATAAGATTGTCGTATCCACTTTCTCTAAGAACAAGGATTTTGAAGGCGCAGTTGATGTTTTGAAGGATATGCTCAAGAGGTGCATTGCTCCTGACAAAGCCTTGTTGCATGAGTTCTTCGAAGGCCTCTCTGAGGCTAAAAAATTGCACCTGGCAGCTGATCTTCGTTCAGTGGCTAATGGGGCAAGATTTATTTCTGATGTCTACTATACTGGTGATTATAGGAATATAGATGAAGAGAAAATAACATGTTAAGATGCATCCTGAACTACAAAATCTCATCGATATGTACGATTTGTTGGCTAAGTGGAACCAGATTGATCAAAGTAGTCAAGAAGTCCAATCTTTATTAACACGTTGATACTAAACTTGTTTAGGAATCTGCTGAGGAGTTTTTTACACTCATCCTGTTCAGCAATTCTTGCTGTAGCTTGTTCATGATGGATTGCCAAAATCCAAATGCTGTGGAACAATAGTATGGCAAAACTTTGGGTGCAGTAGAAACCTGGTGTTCTGCCTACCACAAAAAGGTGACATCTGAGAGAAAAAAAACTATAATCAGAGGTTGGTAACTCTGTGGCCTTGCTCTTTTCTGCCAGGAGACCTTTCTGAAACTACTTTGAACTGTACTCTCTGCCATTGTTTACATGTTTGGCATATGAATACTGTACTACTTAAGAGAGGCAGGTAGAACATCTCTAGTCATCCTTATGTTGCATGATATACATCGAAACAAATTGTAGTTATAATTATTTGGAAGTGTACATCTGAAAAGTTAAAGTTTTGTAAACTTTTTTTCTCCCTTGAACGTGCATGAGCACGGGATTCATTAAGCAGGAGTAGAAAAAACATCGTAAGTACAAATTGTAGCAGCAGTAATCAACGGATTACTAAAGCTACTCGGCCGTTTGGCACCACGGGGTTGTGATTTACAGACAACTAGATTTACGACCGTTGAACAAACGACATTACAGCAAAGCTAGCAACGACAGCAGCTGCCTGTAACCCGCCAAGCACCATTCGTTGGCCTCTTCTTGAATTCTGATAGTTTTGCAAACTTTCATCTGAACACCGAACAAATTCTTCTAGTTTGCAACTTTAAATTGGCAGTTGACAGATCTTGTCAATGAAAACAAAGCGTAGATGTCCATTTCTGATGTATGCAGCCTGAGACAAGAAACAGATTTATACATGTGAAGGTCGAAATCTCAAAGTGGTGCCACTTTGTTTTGAATCTGTCATGGTCGGCAAGACATATAAGGCAATCGATTAGTTAAAGTAGTGAGGGGCAATAGGCCCAGTTGTTATAGATTAAGTTCCATGGGCTAAGCCCATTAGCAATTGTAACCTCCCTTATATATATGAGGGAGACTCTTAATGAGAAGGCAAACAAGTTTAGGGTTAATCTCATTATCCCTCCCCCTTCTCCATTCCTTTTCTCAGCGCGCCGCCTCTCCTTTTCTTCTTTGCCGCCACCAACTCCTCCTCTGCCGCGCCTAGCCAAGCCGCTGGCCCCTGCTGCTAGGCTGCTGCCGCTACCAGCCTACCGCGCCACCGCCCTGCTCAGCCAGCTAGGCCGCCGCCAGGCAGCCCTAGCTAGCTGCTAACCTTCCTGTTGGTCGCAGAGGCGATCAAGCGACTGACAATTGGTATCCGGAGCCACATCGTGAACAACTCCATGGGGGACATTCGCGACGTCACCGATCGCTGGGCAAAGGTGTTCATAATTTTTTTTTTGCAACCAGGAGGAAGAACAGAGATACGTACCACCCCAAACACTACTAGAAATATCCACTTCTACGACGAAAATCTTAATGACGAATACGAAATCGTCATAAAAAATCGTTTTTATGATGAATATTTTGGTTTCGTCATAGATCATCGATGACGATCCTCGAACCCCCTTATCTATGACGAAATCGGATGTCGTCACAAAAAACGTCATAGAACAGCATATGGTTTCACCACAGATTACTCACGCGACTGTTTTTGCTTATCGATGACGATCTTATTGTGAACTGTGACGACCAGGGCTTCGTCATTGAACTAATTATACATCTGTGACGAATAATATTAGATCTGTAACGAACGACACTTCGTCATCAATCTCCACATGGTCCTTTCTCTATCTGCCGTGTACATGTGGGACCTACAGTTACTCATCCGTGACATTGGCAATTCGTCACAAAAGTCTCCGCTCGGTCCTTTTTCATCATAAAAGTCTCCACTCGGCACTTTCTCCATCCGACGTGTACCTATGTGACCCTTCTCCATCCGACCTGTGGGACCCCTGTGGGACCCGATGACTTGCGTGTCACGTGTACCAGTGGGACCTTTCTCCATCTCCATCCGACCTGTGGGACCCGATGACTTGCATGTCACGTGTGGACCCTTCTCCATCCGACCTTTGAGACCCGACAGCTTGCGTGTCACGTGTACCTATGGGACCTTTCTCCATCTTTATCCGACCTATGGGACCCGATGGCTTGCGTGTCACTTGTTACCGCTGGGGTTTAATAAATTCAAACTAAAAAAAACCATGAGACCTGGGAGTCGAATCCGGGACCTAGAGCAAGGAATAGACCGTCTTCACCATTGTGATAGATGCCTGGTTGTGTTGACATGTCTTTGGAGTTCTCATAGTAGTATATGTTCTCTGTGTGGATAGGTTGACTTATATATTAGATATATCCCCTGCAAGTGGAAATAAATCTGTGTCCGTTGGACTTGCGGCGGCGGCGACGAAGGAGGATCCCCGGTGTGCTGCTGTGGTGGCTCAGGCGTCCTTTTGGAGGCTAGGCGGCGGGTCTTCCCGGTGGAGCACGGTGGCATTGGCGTTTGTTTCCGTCGTGTGCTGTGGCAGAGGCGACAGATCTGATCCGCATGTCTCCTTTCTCACCTTTTCCTGTTCGCTTCACTGTTTTGGTCCTTGCTTGAACATGAGGTATACAAGAAACATTGTAGCGTTGTAGATCTGGTTAGGCCAATGCTGATGAAAAGAACTAGGAGGTGGCACTGGTTGGTTTTCTACTGGTGTCTTGGCTTTCTGCATATGTTCAGTGTCCTTACTGTAAATGTCTGTGTGTAACTAGGCCTGTTAATTGTTAAGTGCTTGCTTGATTATACCTATCTGTCTAGGCAAACATACGAGCCCTTCGCTTTTGCCTTAAACTATTTTTTTCTGTCAAGTGCTTGCTTGATTCTATATTTCTGTTTTGTATGCTCTAGTGCCACTAGTGAGTCCTTATGATATATTGATCTTGTAACATATCTGAGGCCACATTTTTGTGCCAATGATGTCTACATTGCTGTTGGATGTATTAGGATGCAGCTCATATGTTTGTTTTCTATGTCTTCTCCTTGTTGACAACCAAGTTATCCATTTAGTTCGAAACATGATGAAGGCATCGAAAGCAAATCAATGCTTTGTGTCCATCATTTACATGACTGTGGCCACTAATGTTTAAGCTGCACATGTTGCTACTGATGCCAATGATGATCACTACCACTTGTTCACTGACATTCTACTTGTGAAAACTTAGGCAGCCTGTTTGGGTTGTGCAGATTTGAGATGAGTTGTCCCTGCTATGTTGTGTTCAATGGCCGTGAGCTAGGAGTTTACTACAACTGGCCTGACTGCCAGGAACAAGTTCATAGGTTTCGTGGTGCTTGTTATAAGAAGTACAACTCCTATGAAGAAGGAATTGCTACCTTCAAGTCAAGAACCAACTCAAATCCACCCTTAGATCATGATGATGACTTCTATCTTCAAAACCCAACAGCTGCTCCACCCTCTTTGTCCTTCAAAACTGTTGTAATTGTAGTCCTCTTAATCTTTGTCTGTCTCCTATGGAAGAAGCTCTAAGCTCATGTACTGATTGGAGTGTGATGGTTAGACTTGATTTAGCTAGAATTGTAGCTCCATTAACTGCTACTCTAGTTTGAGTTATATATATCTATGTGGTGCTACTCTAAATTTAGATGAGGTCGTACCATAAAAATTATTAATGGTTGTTAAAGTTGCACTTTGGTATGAATTGTGCACTTCACTGATGGATCTTTGTTGGATTATTTTACTCCTTAGTGATCTCATTACTGAGCAAGCTCTCATCCTACTGCATGCACACTGACGAAATAGAGGAAGCCCCCAACAAGAGGAACGCACTGGCCAGCCTCATGGACGATGTCTTTCTCGAGATCCTCCACCGTCTCCCCGCTCACTTCTTGTTCTGCTGCAAATGTGTCTATCGCTCCTGAAATGCCTCATCTCAGACAACCATAAGTTGATGCCCCAGACTATGGCCGGCTTCTTCTACAATGGAATCTATGGCCAATGAAACTTCACCAGCATCACTGGTGTTTACCCCTCTTTGTCCTTCTTGCCCTTCGCCATGAACAATGTAGCTGTCTTAGATTGCTGCAACGACCTCATCCTATACTGGTGCCTTAGGGCTGATGGATACCGCTATGTCATCTACAATCTGGCAACGCAGAAGTTGAAGGTACTACCGCCTAAAATCCATTCTGTTGGTGAGGCTCGATTGGGGTGCGAGCCAACAACCTCCTCGCACTTCCATGTGCTTGAATATATGGAGGAGGATGGTCAGTGTGTGGGTGTGGACATCTACTCATCTAAAACTATAGCATAGATCTTTAAGGAATCTAAATAGGGCGAGGAGGCTGAGTTGACATTTTCAAAATCAGCAACTGTGTTTCTTAACGGTTGTCTGCACTATATTGGGTTCTACAAGGGTTACCGTCGTATACTTGCTGTGGATATGGAGGGAAAGACATGGAGGAAAATTCCTAATAGGCCACGTGGTTTTTCACGCTCCATCCATCAAGCTCAGGGTCACTTGTGTCAATGTATTGGTGGTCGCAATATGTCCAAGCTTTCAATCTAGATCCTTGAAGACTATGGTACTAATAATAAATGGACATTGAAGCATACTATCAGCCTGTGTAAGTTGTTTGGAAAGATTAAGAAACAATTGGGTTACTTTGATTTTGAGTCGTGCTACACAACGGTTATAGTTCACCCAGAATGGAATTTGGTTTTCTTTGTTGGGTGTTGATGGTAGTTAACAACCATTATAAACCGTCAATATAACATTCATAAGGGCATAAATATAATCACCAACGAACGTTTCGGGGTTTAAACTAACAAATTCCATGAGTTTTGGTGAATCTATATTTTCTGTAGGGTTTATCCAGAAAACCGTCAAGGTGGACCTACATGTCAGAATTAATCGCGTTTATCCATAGCAAAACGGACACCAAAAGACTCGATAGGACTCCAAACCGAGGCGGAGCCCGAGTAGCTACCACCTGTAGGCCGCCCTGCCCTGTGGGCCCACCTGTCGGCCCCTAGTTGCTATGTTGGTTCTCCACCGCCTCCTAGGTTGCATCTACGCCGTCCTTTAAGTCGGTTTGATCCAAGGGATCATGATGGACGCTCCGGCCTATATATATCAACCCCTGCACCCCCCCTGTGCAGATTGATAAGTCATTTAAGAAGACAGAAACACTAATCATCCTCAGAGCTCCATCAATTCTAGGGCATAGCTAGTTAGGCTAGGTCTAGAGGGAGGCAAGTAGGCTTCGCTTGGATTCCCAATCGTGTCAAGAACGTGGTTTGGTATAATCTTTATACCTCCTCTCTTTTGTATCTCCATTACTTTTATATGCTTGCTACAATTGTTATGACAATATTAATATTCATCTCATTTATGTTGTTCAGTATAATGTTCATCGTCTACTTTGATTATATGCTTAGTATAGTTGGATTATCATCATGTTCATGCATAAGTTCGTATAGCGCTCACTCTAAGGATCCATGGGTGGGTGGTCAACATTGTGTAAGCATGGTGCTTATACGTTGTTTACCTGTGTATTCACCCTATATTCTGGGTCATGTGGTAGATCACGGATGTGACACTCCCGTTGAGTCCTTTGTAGTCCACTCCCGAATGTAGGTGCACGTAGGATGCGATTACGAAGGAAGACAGGCTCTATTCTTAATCTTCCTTAGTAATATCCCTTATGTGTAGATATGAAGATGATCTTAGCAATGACTACTAGGTATAATTACACTAATCAATGTATGCTTTGACTTGTAATTAAGAATGACTTAGGAATTATTCCTCTAATATTCTACCTGAACATGCTAATGCAATAGAAAGGAGTACTCTGAGTAATTTATCATTATCATTGATCAATAATTATCATATATATCTTATCCTATGACTTACCCCTGTTATAAGTAGAATATTGTTTATGGTTTACTTCTCCATCAATAGTATAAGTTATCAATACATGTCCATGCTAGACCTTCCCTGTGGTAAAAATATAAGTAATGATACCTAGAATACTCTCGGGTGAAGTGCTATAATGGTATATTATCTGTGCGCTTGCAGATCCTTTTCATTCATATATTTATATATTCTTTCTAGTCACATAAAATGATAAAGAACTGCTTAGTACTATTTTAGTAGTAATGCTATGTAGTACCAACAACCAACAAGCATTTCTGGCACCAACACTAGGGATGACAACTTAGTAAAAGATGCTAAGGAATGTAAACAACATAGGGTGACTACTTAAAACAAGTGACACGTTAATAAATATCAACAAGGATTTTTGGCGCCGTTGCTGGGGAAGGTAGCTAGGCAAATGAAGTATTGATAAACTTATCCTTATTGATGTGATCAAAATAACCATTGACCTCTGCTCAAGCAGGCATACCTTTGTTCTGTCTACTTTTATATCTTATGCAGGGTAATGTATGACTGGTTTTGATCTTTCGACAAAGTACGTTGATGATCTAGAAGCATTACTTAAGAGGACTAAGGCTAATCTCAAGAAAGTTTTAGCTTTAGAGTCGGAAGACAACCAGATAAGGCGAAGCTTAACATCTGAATTTGAAGCCATGGCTAACAAGACTCTTCATGAGTTCTCTGCTCCAACTACAGCCAACATCCTTACTGGAGCAATAGTCAATGTTAGAGATAATGGATTTAAGCTTAAGCTAGCCCTCATCAACATGGTGCAAGCAAGCCAGTTTTGTGGAAAGGCACATGAAGATGCGAGTGCACATCTCAAATACTTCCTAGAGATCTGTAGCACTTTCACCATCAAAGGAGTGACCCAAGATGCCATATTACTTTGCCTCTTCCCATCCTCACTCTTAGGGAAGGCAAGGCAGTGGTTCTATGCCAACAAAGATAGAAACACTACATGGGATAATTGCTCTACTGCCTTCCTAGTAAAGTTTTTTCCCACAGGCAAGACCAATGCTCTGCGTGAGAGAATCTCAAGTTTTCAATAGCAGCATGATGGATCTATCCCTGAGGCATGGGAACGCTTTCAAGATTACATATTAGAATGTCCCCATTATGGGTTAGAGAATTGGCTACTCATATAGACTTTCCACCATGGGTTGACCAACAGTACCCGTGAGACTATGGATGCTGCTGCTGGAGGTGCATTCCTATCACTCACCAGACCAGCTGCAACAACTCTTGTGGAGAAGATGGCCTCCAACTAGGGTTGGAATAAAGAACGTATTTTGACCCACAAGAGAGGGGGAGCTATGCATCAACTCAAGGAAGTAGACATGCTGCCTGCCAAGATGGACCTGCTGATGAAGAAGCTCAAAGATTGAGCCAATGAGAAGCAAGAAGTCATGCACATTTATGATTCCCACATGACGTGTGAAGAATGTGGAAACACTGGCCATTCAGGGAACAATTGCCCTGAAATTTATGAGGATGTGAACTTCGTTAATAACAGCAACTATCGTCCTCAACAAAATCAAGGATGGAATCAGCAACAAAGGCCGAACTACCAAGGTAATTTCCAGGTAACTATTAAGGTAATAATTTTAATAATTTCAATCAACCACCCTTGAGAGAATTAATTGCTGGCCAATCCAAACTTATGGAGGGATTATCTAGAAAGATAGCTACCAATGATAAAATTCTAGAGAGCATAAATAATAGAATGGATAGCTTTGCTTCTGCCATTAAGAACCAGCATAGCTTTAATAAAATGGTAGAATCACAAATAGCTTAGCTAGCTACTGCTGTTCCTCCATTTGATAAAGGTAAGATTCTAGGGCAACCGGAAGATCTAGAAACTACAAATCTTATCGATATTCACAATGCAACTTACTACTACACGGAACCATCGACGGGAAAGTGGATAGATTATACCTTGCCTGAAAAGAAAGGTGATTCAGGAAGACCTATCATCCCCATCGCCATTGGACCGCACATTTTCCAAGAAGCTGTCTGTGACTTCGGAGCAAGTGTCAACATCATGCCCAAGGTAATTTATGATCAAATTAATGGAGATACTTTATTGTACAAATATGTGTTTGCAGCTTGTAGATCAGTCACTCTGCTACCCCAAGGAAGTTCTTGAAGACACCATTGTTCGAGTGGGACAATCATATGTTCCCGTAGACTTTGTGGTTTTGGAAATAGGTGGAGATGTAAGGGCACCCATTATCTTTGGCCTACCTTTCCTAAGCACCGCAAAAGCCATCATCTACGCGGATAGTGCCAAGATCTGTTTCACAATCAAGGATAAAAAGGAGAAGTTTTCTTTCAAGAATCATATCCTATAATCTCTTGGACATCCATAGACGCCGTACCCATCTGAAGAAACAACAGTGACCAAGAAGAAGAACAACAGGGGAAGGAGGAAGAACAAAGCCAGGCAACCACAAGAAGAATCAGTCAACATGATCAACACACTCCGATCAGAGTACGACCACCTCCTCACTTCATCATTCCTTGCTAAGAAGGATGATCCTGGCGTACCCACGATTGAGTGTACCATTTGACAAAGAATATTCCACAAGACCTTCTGTGACATTAGATCGGGTGTTAATATAGTGTCCAAGGTAACGTATAAATATTTATTTGGTGACGAACCTTTGTTCCCTACATATATGCAATTGTAGATGGCAGACCAATCAATCCGATTTTTGGAACGAATAGCAAAAGATGTCATGGTAAGAATACACGACCAGTTTGCCCCTGCCGACTTCATGGTTCTGGACATGGGTGAAGAAGAAGATGATACACCTATCATACTGGGAAGACCATTTCTCAACACCACCAACGCGATCATCTATGTCGGATCTAGACAAGTCCACTACCAATTCCCTAGAGAGAAGGTACGCTGTTATTTCAATAGTTATACCACTTATGAACAGCTGAAGAAGTCCCGCTCTAGGAGGAGACGTCGATCATCCCAACACCAAAAGAATCAACTCCCAAAGAATGAATGGGAGGAAGATGAAGAACCTAAAGAAGTTGTGAAAGATGAACCTACTCCACCAAAGTCAAGTCCATAGACCAAGCAGGTATGGAAGGAAAATGTGTCAACATCTAAGTCACTATCACAAGAGGTGCAACCATCATGATCTCTATCCCTAGGACCAACTGATGCACCCAAGGAATGAACAAGATAGGAGAAAAGTCCTGTCTGGAGGACTTAAAAATCTGAACCCTCGCCGGGAGGTAACATCGGTAATTATCCATATTTACTTCCTAGCATTGCATGAAGTACTTTTCACTTTAGCATATTTACTTTTCTACATTAACATTGGATTTAGAAAAGAAAGATAAAAAGTTTCATGACTGCATTACATCATTTCATCATAAAATCTTAAGCCCCACGTGAGTAATTTTACGGTGTGTAAAAGCCCGTAGGAATATTCACCGTGGTGGCATAAAAATAAAAATACCATACATACATATTTCTTGCATACATATAAAAATGGAAAATCCAAAAAGATATTAGAAAGACATCCTGTTAAAATTCTGTCAATACAAAAATATTTCTAAACCTCAAGAATAACTAATCTCCGGACGGCCGATCGCTAACCCTTTTATCCTAATCCATTCTATGGATTTTGGTATTTTTGTTGGTATTTTGCAGGATGATGCACCAAGATCAAGAGCAAATTCACCCAGTTGTCTTCATCTCATTCCATCCTAGGACGAGAGGGACATCTGCTGGTAAATCTGCTCTGAAAAGGATCACTCAACTTCAACATTCCACCGCACCAACATCCAGCTTGGGGGAAAGGCATCCCCCATGTATCTAGCTAAGTATTTTTTCCCTTTTGTTTTATTATTTCTAAGTCATAAAAAGATGCATAACAAACTAAAAGCAAAATAAAAATTTATATTTGTATTAGCTATATAATAGTAAGGTGTGATCTTAAAAATGAAAATAAAACCAAATAAAAAGCATGTGTCTAGTTTTCTGTTTTTAAGAGCTGAATAAATAAAAGGACTCTGAAGGATAATCTCTTAACATGGAAATGATGAATAGTTGCTCTGCCGTAATTCCTTTCAAGTACCTAGTTTTCAGCCATGAATTCTCCCGAGTTTTGGATATGAGTGTGTTGATATAAGAATTTACTCTGAACTTGAAACTCATGGCTAACATATGCTTGATCTAAGTCTAGGTAATTGACGGATATGATATGGGAAGGTCTGAACTGTTGTTTATCTTATTCCAAGTGACACTAAGTTCTAGAGATTTATCTTTTGAAAAATATGAAAATCCTACTTGATGAGCTCCTATATGACAAAGCTTGAATTCCTACCAAAGCCATACATGATATTTAAACTAGGAAAACTTCTACATATATGCTACTTGTTTTGCATTGAGTTTAGTCAAGCTTTGTTGACCCTTATGAGAGGTTTGTCATGCTCTTAAAATCAAGATCACATACACACCACCCACATATGCACTACTCCTACACTGGGGGTAGGCACAACAACATGCTATTCCATCTAGATTCATCCAAAAATGTTTTACTCCTACACCAGGAGAAAACACCAAAAAAATTCTTGTTAGGATATCCACCACATAAATGCTCCAAGTTCTTGTTGCTATCTCTCAAAAGTTTTGTTGCAGAAATGAGACATGGGGCTATGCAAAAGTTATCATAAAAAACAAAGAGAAAAGGAAAAAAGAGATGAGAAAAATGGACAAATGTCCGAGATAATGAAAACAATGGGTACTCAGATGCCCGCTTGAAAACAAAAGAGAAAAAATGAATAAGATAGCCCATGTTTTTTTTGCAAAGTTGTTTCCAAGTTTCAAACGAGAGATATGTTTTTAAGGAGCATAGTAGAAATAGGTTAGCCACCATATATATCCACCACATAAATCCACACACATGCACATCTTGATTTGATTGTATGACTCAACTCTCTTTAGATCTAAGGTTTGACTTTACAATATGTGTATTGCAAGTATGCTCTTTCATGTTTTTTCCACTCCTATGAGCTCCACATAAGCTTTAGTTGTATGAAGAAAGAAAGGCATAACATCATTATTGCCTTGGTGAGAATCCACAAATACCACATATATTGAGAGACTTGAGAGTATGTACAAAGGAAGCTCTGAGTTTTATTTTAAAAATCTATAAAAACTCTAGAATAATGGTTGAGCAAAGAACTTGAGACATAGTGCTTGACTTGATCATTTTGCCTTTCAATTGCTCAAGACCCAAGTGAAGGCTGAGAAGCCCCATGGTTGAAGGTAATATGGGTAAGTTTGAAAGTCAGATCAGTTTACTTTAATCTGGAGGAGAATTCTTGCTTGAATGCATGTGTACTTTTAAGGAGTTGCATCGATGTTCTTAAAAATCCTTAAACTCCCGATCCATTTACTGAGTTTAGCTTTGCTAAGGGACTAGCAAAGGTTAAGCTTGGGGGAGTTTGTTGATGGTAGTTAACAACCATTATAAACCATCAATAAAACATGCATAAGAGTATAAATATAATTACCAATGAAGGTCTAGGGGTTTAAACTAACAAATTCCATGAGTTTTGGTGAATCTGTATTTTTTGTAGGGTCTATCTAGAAAACCATCAAGGTGGACCTACATGTCAGAATTAATCGTGTTTATCCGCAGCGAAACGCACACCAGAAGCCTCTAGAAGACTCGAGAGGACTCCACACCGAGATGGAGCCCGAGTGGCTGCTAGGTGGGGCCGGCCAGCCCCACCTATAGGCCGCCAGCCCCTGGGCCCACCTGTGTGCCCCTAGTTGCTATGTCGGTTCTCCACCACCTCCTAGGTTGCATCTACGCCATCCTTTAAGTAAGTTTGATCCAAGGGCTCACGATGGACAACCCCCTCAGCAGATTGATAAGTCATTTAAGAAGATAGAAACCCTAATGATCCTAAGAGCTCCATCAATTCTAGGGCATAGCTAGTTAGGCTAGGTCTAGAGGGAGGCAAGCAGGCTTCGCTTGGATTCCTGATCGTGTCAAGAGCGTGGTTTGGTATAATCTTTGAACCCCCTCTCTTTTGTATCTCCATTACTTTTATATGCTTGCTACAATTGTTATACAATATTAATATTCATCTTATTTATGTTCTTCATTATAATGTTCATCGTCTACTTTGATTATATGCTTAGTATAGTTGGATTATCATCATGTTCATGCATAAGTTCATATAGCGCTCACTCTAAGGATCCATGGGTGGGTGGTTGACATTGTGTAAGCGTGGTGCTTATACGTTGTTTACCTGCGGATTCACCATATATTCTAGGTCATGTGGTAGATCGCGGATGTGACACTCCCATTGAGTCCTTTGTAGTCCACTCCCCAAATGTAGGTGCACGTAGGATGTCATTACGAAGGAAGACAAGCTCTGTTCTTAATCTTCCTTGGTAATATCCCTTATGTGTAGATATGAAGATGATCTTAGCAATGACTACTAGGTATAATAGCACTAATCAATGTATGCTTTGACTTGTAATTAAGAATGACTTAGGAATTATTTCTCTAATATTCTACCTGACCATGCTAATGCCATAGAAAGGTGTACTCTGAGTGATTTATCATTATCATTGATCAATACTTATCATATATATATATATCTTATCCTATGACTTACCCCTGTTATGAGTAGAATATTGGCTATGGTTTACTTCTCTATCAATAGTCTAAGTTATCAATACATATCCATGCTAGACCTTTCCTGTGGTAAAAATATAAGTAACGATACCTGGAATACTCTCGGGTGAAGTGCTACAATGGTATATTATTTGTGCGCTTGCAGATCCTTTTCATTCATATATTTATATATTCTTTCTAGTCACATAAAATGATAAAGAACTGCTTAGTACTATTCTAGTAGTAATGCTATGTAGTACCAACAACCAACAAGCATTTCTAGCACCAACACTAGGGATGGCAACTTAGTAAAAGATGCTAAGGAATGTAAACAACATAGGGTGACTACTTAAAATAAGTGACATGTTAATAAATACCAACATTGGGGTTGGGGTGGAAAGAGCCGTCATCGCAAATAACATGGACATCAAAAGAGTTCTTGTCATCCCTACACATTACTTTCCGTATGGTAGACATGACATCCTGCCAAAAATCATCAGGAGACCTCACTATCTTCCCTATGTTCCGTTGTTCTTGAAGTTGGAGTCATTAGCAAAGTAGTAAATAAAGCTGCATTTGATGTATCTCTCTGTCATGACATGTTTAAATGGATCAATGTTGTTTGATTGTCTATGGACATGTTAATTTCCTCTTGGATGGTTGTTGTCATTATTTTGCAGCAACTTTAACTTGTTTGTAATGTAAGCTAAGGTCTATGCAGTGTGTCAGACACGTTCAAACCTTCAGAGGTCAGACTTTCTTGTGTGTGCAGTAACATTTCAACACCAATGACTCCTCTTTGTTCCAAAAAAACACCAAATCACCAATGGCTCCTCTATGGAAGTGATATATGTAGCAGAACCGTCCAATTTATAAGAGTACAAGTACAATAGCAGCCCACAAGCGGTCGCACTGTCATACTTGAGTCCATATAAACTCGGTAGTCCGTTGAGTACCACGAAGGGTCTCAATTCAACAAACATTCAACCAAGATTGTACATGATTCAACATACATGTCACACGTTACATAAAGTTCACAAATATAGTTCCATACATCAGAGTATGATTAAAAGTTATTACAAACCAAGTTCAAATAAAGTAGTATCGGAAGCAAATAAAGTTTGAAACCAAAATCTCCATCATTGTTCAAATACTATGCCTGCTCATGATCACAATTCCATAAAAGCATAAGAGAGGGATTAACAAGAGATGCCTTGCCCAGGGCCCTACTCCTCGTCCACAGCGGGATAGAAGCAGTTCTTATAATAGCCATGATACATCGTATTATCTGCAACAATGGGAAATAAACCCTGAGTACAAGAAGGTATTCAGCTAGACTTACCCGTCATAAACCAAAAATAAAGTGACTCCAAGAATCATGCAAGGATTTATAAGTGGAGCTAGCTTGACAACATTTTGCATAAAAAGCTTACCAATTCAAGTATACATTTATAATTCGGTCATCAAGTTAATTATAGCTATTCATCTCTAGATTAGCAACTAACCTGCGCCAAACATGTGGTATATCATTTAGTAGCATAACAATAATAACCATAGCCGATGTAGTAATTCCATGTTCTTCATAACCATCATTCCATAATACACTTACTACGATGTTAGAGCTAGCCAAGTTTCTCACTGTACGGGAGAGATGGCGTTTTGAATTAATTTCAACCAGCTGAGAATTTATTCCTAACACAAACCTAGGCAAACTAGATCAATGGTCACCTTAGCTCACCTTTGATACAACTTAGGTCCACATTTTGTGGGTTGGACCAGCACCGCACAATTAGGGACAACCAGCTGCTAGGACGTTCAGGCCCGGCCTGCCCTTGGGCTCATGTCTGGCTCTCCGCACATCCTTACTACCATCTAGAGTATGCATTCTAATAGAATAGGGCCCAGCCTAAGTTGAGCTACTCGGCTTCGTGGTCGAAATGAGTTATCCGGCCAGCTAAGTGAGAGGCATGCCTTCAATTTTGACAGAAGTGCCAACAACGGTACGGTCCTTAACCGGTACAGACGAAATCACATGAGTCAACCTACACATAGACTCCGCCCGGCCTCTAGTTATATTACCCCATGGTTCTGTTCCACGATAGCAAATATAGCCAACCGTGCTTTGGTATCCACGTATATCTCGCAGGTGACAGGAAATCACCCGAGTTCTACTAGTCTAAGCATGGCTGAGCATATATTTGATCCTGGACCTACACAGGGCTAAAGGTATATATATATATATATATATATATATATAGTTCTATGCATCAAGTGTTTTCAATCAACTCTTATAACCTAATGCATCAAACATAAAGGACTCAAGTGATATTTTGTAAAACATGGGAGGCTTAAAATGCTCCGGGGCTTGCCTTTGATAAAAGAAGTTGGCCTATGGTCTGGGCACTCAGATAAGTCTTCAAGAGTTTGCTCCTCTCCTTCTAGAGCTATGGCCTGAGGTGCCTCTTGTTGTTCCTTCGGCTCTTCTTCGAACTCCAACAGAGTTATCCCCTCGGATGATCCTATATGCATGAGCATGAAATAAGATATCACGAATGCATATATAATGACATGTATAATATGATATGATATGATGAATGCATCCTCATAAGTGTTCTCAGCAGCATTGCATTAAGGTGATAACAAGATATATTTTCTTTTGCTGAGTAGGTGCATATCTCTTCTCTAGTAACTTAAACAAACACTTATGTAAATCATTTTCTGGACTACAAGATAGCAGCCACTTGTTTTGACCATAACTAGAGTTATATACATCAAAATAATATGGTTGTGGACATTCTAGAAAGCTTATCAAATTTCCTACAATTTTGTTTTAATCATCTTAATGTGATTCAGCAGTTATCTAGGTCAAACAATTCAATCTTTTAGATCTATCCAGAGAACAAGCATTTCTGACAGCAGGCTTCTAACAGCCATAATGCCTGGACCATGGGGACTATGACTATGAAAATTTAACACAAGGTAGATAAGTAAGTTGTCTACAACTTTCTTATTAACCATCTTTCCAAAAAAGATAATTATCATCATGAAATTATCACCACAACAGAAACTATACATGCAACTATCTAGTTGAATTATAAAGTAATAATTAACTAGTTGCCTATAAACAAATACTTCTAAGCTTCACTAACAATATTAACAGATTATATGCATCATACACATCACAAAAAACATCATGGTTAAGCCTAACTAATTTATTTATTATTCATCTATTAATTCCCTTAGATAATAAGGTGATTTAAAGGATAAATACTTCTAGTGCTCAATAAATTCTGAGACAAATACAGTAGCCTACATATGACTCTACTAGTATACTGTACAAATTTTATGCCATTTAGATAAGTATAGATACCTCTACAAAAATGACAAGTTACATATGCTTATTTTAACAAAAATAGTTTAGCATAGTGAAAAGTGTCAAGCAATAGATTTAATATTTTTATTACTTTCCTCCTAGCACAAGAATACTGTATAAAAGTTGCATGATCATATGTTATGTATATTTACCCCATTTAATTTCACTAGAAACTAGCAATTAGTTAGGATTAAATATGAAGACCATATTTCAAGTATGCCTACTACAGGTTTAGTATTTGTCCTAGCTAGAGCATGTCAACACAAGACCAGCAAAATTGGAATCACAATTTTATCACCTTCCTAGCTCAAGATATGCATTTTTCAAGATGTAAACTAATTTAAAAGCACTTATTTTGCTCAATTTAATTATCCCATAAAAATACCATAAACAGTAGATTTCATATTTTTATCAAATAGTACACTTCAAGATAAATCCAACAAAATTTGGTTCACCCCATTTGGATACTCCTAGCTCTAGATATGAATTTTTGAAGTTTGTATTCAAATCTGTGAAAATAATTCAAAAACCAACTAAACCCTAAATGCTATGTACACCTGGTCTATACACCCACTGCGACTGACACGTGGGTCCCACCGTCAACCGAGCCCCATGGGTCAGTGAGGCCGAGGCAGAGGCAGCTCTTGAACGGCTGCAAACTCGCCGATGGTAGCGTTACCACCGATGTGTTCCCCACTCAATCTGCATCGACCGGTACCCTAGGATGGCTTAGAGATTCACCGGAGCTAGCTCAACAGCGGCCATGGTGGCTCAGCGGTGGCACACGGTGGTGCTCCATCCGTCTCCGGCCATGACAAGCTCGGGTGAGCACGGCTACGGTTCAAGGTGACCTTGCGGAGTTCAAGGGTTTGGATTGGGGTCCGGGGTGGCGCCGGTGAGGCATGGCCACGTGCATGGTGGCATGGCGGTGCAAGCACGGTGGCGGCACGGTGATGTTCCAGTAGGAAAGGTGTCACAAGCGTGCATCCATCTTCCCTGTGAGCTTCGCCATCCTAAGCCTAAACCCTAACGCCTAACTACGATAGAACTGCGACCGGACAAGCATGGCCACAATGACGTGCATGGCAGCGGCACTCTCGGCTCACGACGGTGTGACTCGTGTTTCGGCACCGACGACACGGTAGTGGCCCAACGAGCTATGGCTATAGCTTCTAGGACCTACAACGAAGATGAATCAAGAGAGAGAGAGAGTTTGGAGGAGCGGTGGATAGGGCTGGCCACGGTAGCTCGGAGCTTGGCGGCGCTCTATGGCCATGGCGGCGATGGCAATGGCCCGTAGGCCTTTACCTTGGCTCAAGCTAAGGCAATGGTGGGTCGGCGAGGTGGAGGAGGTGGTGGTAGAGCTGTGGGTGAGACGTAGTGGATGGTTGTGCGGTGGTGGCAGTGAGCGAGCTCGGCGGAGGTGCGACAGCGATGGTGCAGTGCTTGGCTTGCTATGGCCGGTGAAGGAGAGGCAAAGAGAGGGTGAGAGAGCGAGAGTGAGTGAGCACGGTGGCTTCGCCTCCCTTTTCTCCCCCTACTGGCCCGACTAGCCGGGCCAACACCGGTGTTCTGCCACCATGCAGCGCATGCGGCCTAGGCACGTGCGGCCACGATGGCCAGCCGATTTGAATCGGTGATGTCGATTCAGTCGACTGAAACCGCCATCTTTGCTCTCCTCTATCACCTTATCTATGGATTTTTTTGAAAACTTTAGTAATACAATATATTAACCACTTGTCGATGTTTGACCACTGATAGCCTGCCACGGGGGTACCCAGGGTAGTATGTTTGGGCTTCAGCGTATGCGGAACTCGACGATTAACGCAAGAGACAGTCGATTTATCCTGGTTTGGACCCTCGATCGATGATCGAGTAATAGCTCTATGTCCAGTCGGCGTTAGCCTTTACGTTGGATTGATCGTCAAGTGTTATGTCATCAAGTCTCTAGGAACCCTGCCCTCCTTTATATAGTCAAGAGGTCAGAATCCTAGTCGGTTTACAATGAGAGTTCCTAGTAGGATTACAGAATAATACTACTACTAAGATTATATGGGAAGAATCCTAGTTAGACTAGATCTTCTCCCTTCCTTGTGGGGTATCCCGTGGGTCCTGCACTGACAAGCCCCCGAGCACTTCATGGTTGAGCTCTGGAAGCCTCGTCTTGTTCCTTCAGATCTTGTCGAGTCAGGAACAAGCATTGTCCGAGTGCTTTCTTGAGTGAAATCGTGTAGCGCTTCGTGAGATCTTCGCGTTGTGTGTACCTTTTTGAAGAAAAAAGTACTCCCATTTGGGTGTAGCCCTCGAGCCTCTTGCTTTTTGTCACAAGGAGCTGGAGGGTCTTCTCTTGAAATTGCTCTGATTCTTCATCGAAGGTCTCCTGAGCATATACCCGGGTTCTTTATCGATAAGAGCTCGGATATAACTAGTTCCAGGTTCTTTTTGTCGAGAGGCCTTGAAGTGGTCTGTCTTGAAGAAGTCTTTTTGGTGATGTGCGCTTTTTTGAACAAAAAAGTGCACTCACTGAGTGTAGCCCCTGAGCTTCTTGCTATTTGGAACAAAAAGTTGGAGGGTCTTGAATCTTATGTTGTTTGAAAAACTGCTGTCTTGAAGAAGTCTTCTGAGTGATGTGTGCTTTTTCAAAGAAAAAAGTGCAATCACTGAGTGTAGCCCCCGAGCCTGTTGCTATTTGGAACAAAAAGTTGGAGGGTCTTGAATCTGAGTTGTTCAAAGGACTGAAAGTCTTTCCTTGTTGCAGCCCCCGAGCATATACCTGGGTTCTTTTATTCAAAAGAACTCGGATACAGGATCTTGGCATGTACTCTAGTAGTCTGCTGTTGTCAGATGTAGTTGTATGGTGGTGGTTGAGAGTAAATGCTGTTTGTTCATGAGTTGTACAGTGTTGGTATATTCTTCCGAATATGCTCATTCTTGAGTACTGCTCCTTCACGCCTGAGTCCTCTTTCATTGAATTCTATCTTTTCACTTTGTCCTTTGTTAGGTTTGTTCCATTGGTGCTCCCGGTCCATGTGCACCGCTTCTTTGGTCTATAAATACCCTCCTGGTGTGCTGTTTTGATTCATCGAGCATTTTGTTGCGTGGTCTGAAATCTCCGTAGTCATGAATATGATAGTTTGTGAAGTAGAGCAGCCCCCAGGCGTATTTTGTAGTTCTTGTGTATCTTGTCGTAGCTGGAGGGAGTCTTGTGATAGGGATTAGAGGTAGACTAATCCCACAACGGCATTGTACTAGGAAGTATGTGGAGGTAGTTGGAGGAAGTCTTGTGATGTGGGATACGTTCCTTCATCCAGCAGTTCTGGGTTGACCCTCGCCGCCTGCCCTGAGACTGTCCGGTGTAGATCAACACCATATCCAGCATCACATCCGACTTGGGTAGACAGATGCCTGCCAGCGTCCCTTGGTCTATGTTGTCCCGCCGTGCTGCTAATTTCCGCCTTGGATGCACTGCGTCGGTCCTTTGAAGAAAATAGTATAGCCGAGTGCGGTTTGTTCTACCGAGTAGCAATTTGGAACACATAGTCGTTCTAGAGCCTAGCTGTGTCCGGGTTCCTCTTTGCTACCTTGCTTGTCGTAGTACCAAGTTCGTTGGGTCTTGTAAGATGTGTAATCTTCTATTTTTTGAAACCATTTATAATGGAAAGAATCTTGTCTTCTGAGTTGTCATTCTTTTTTTCTGCTAAAGTCCTCGTTGTTTATGAGATTCCTGAGTTCTTTCTATAAGAACCAGGTTCTTATGTTTCTTGTGAGGTAACCCTTCGTTGCTTCATGGTTGATGAGTTCTTTTTGTAGCAATATGATAACTCTGCCGTGTTGCTGGATGGATAAGTATGAAATCTGCCCGTTGAACTGTACTGTTGTGTGGATTTGTGCCGTTCGTCTTTTTAGCTATGTCAGTAAATGGACTGTTGCGTTCTCATGCCGTGTTTAAACGGGCCCGGTGGGCCGTGTTTTACTGCTATAAAATCTATTTAAAGGCCTTTCTTCTTCTTTTTCTTTACTTCCCTGCTTTTCCCTTGAAACCCTAGTCTTCAAAACTCCGCCGCCGCCATTGTCACCGTCATCTGAGTGCCGCCGTCTGAGCATCACCTTTTCTTAGTGCTGTATTGCTTTCGCTAGTATATGGGTAGGAAGAAATTAGCGAGCAAGTCCCAGGCAACCTTTGTGAACGAGGAGGCCTCGCTTTCTGTAATTGAGAATCAAGAATTCATGGCCATGAGGGCTGCTCAGACAATTTGGCCAGCTCCGACTAGAACTGAGGATCAGTTGCGCGAGCTTGTTAGCGATGGTCTGATCCAGAGTAAGGATATTGCTGATTGGAAAGCTCCGAGGGAGCATCGTGTCCCAACTCCAGGTCCTGGTGAGATTGTTCTTTTTGTCTCCTTTATCCGTGCTAGATTCTGCCTTCCTGCTTCTGCTTTTCTTCATCGATTCCTTGGTTATTTTGGGATTAGCTTGAACCATCCTGCTCCCAATGCTGTCCTCCATCTTTCTGTTTTTGGTCATCTTTGTGAAACTTTTCTTGGAATTCCTCCTTCTCTTTCTCTCTTCCATTACTTCTTCCATCTGAAGCCTCATCCCTGCCGCGATGACACGCATGTTCTTGGTGGCTGCGGGATTCAGTTTCGCCAAGGTTTTAAGAATAAATTCTTTGATTATGACTCGGTTGATTCTGTGGGGGATTGGCATGCCAACTAGTTTCATGCCGCCAATATGATTCCTCCTCTTGCTGTTCATTCTGGATCTGGTCTCATGGTTAATGACCGATGGGAAAAGATTTCTCTGACGACGGCTGAGCTCTAGGCGATCAAGCCGTTTCTTTAGAGGATATGTACTCTGAAACAACAAGGCTTGACTGGCTTCGGGATTATTTCCAGTTTTCTTCGTCGCCGTGTTCAACCTCTGAAGGAGCGAGAGAATTTTGGGTTTGAGTACTCTGGGGCCGTCGTCATTAACCATCGGGACCAGATCCAGAATGAACAGCAAGAGGAGGAATCATATTGGCGGCATAAAACTAGTTGGCATGCCAATCCCCCACAGAATCAACCGAGTCATAATCAAGCCTCTGAAGGAGCGAGAGAATTTTGGGTTTGAGTACTCTGGGGCGAAGGATCCTTCTTGTATGGTCCCTACCCTTGAGTTGACTGATGAGGAGGTGCTCGAGCGTCTTCAGAAGATACTAAAAGGAGTAAGCGTCATCCCGCTTGCTGTTCCTGAGTATTGTGCTAACAACCTGCCTCCTGCAGTGAGTTGTTTTTTTTCTTATGCGGGTACTTTTTGTATTTCTTTTGCTGTATCCACTTTTTCCTTAATCTTCCTTGTCTTGTTGTTTTACTCTTTTATAGGAATTGGGGCGTAACTTCGTTGATCCGATCCCCCTTGATGTCTGTCCTGCCATTGTGGGGACTAGGAATAGTCTTGCTGGTGTAACACCCTAGGTGTTTGGCTTCTACAAAATTGCATTTCAATTCTTAAACATGTGCATCATCTATCTCATCATGCCATTGTCACTGAAACATGCATATGCAACATTCGCAATTATGTTTGTTTCATAATTGATTTCTTGTGAATGGTAGTAGTGCAACATGTGAATGCAACATGAGTTTCTTATACCTTGAAACATGGCAACATGGTAGGAATGGGGCAAGTTAAAATTGCAACAAAAATAATGAAACATGTGAAACATGGAATTGCAACATTTGAGTGAATTGCTTGTTTTGTTGCTTCATCACATGTGATCATTAGAAATTGGTATAGCACTTGTGTAAAGTGGTTGATTATGGTCTAATACACCTTAACTACACTTAGGGTAATTGTTTGGACATTGTTCATGTGGACCAAAATGACCAAATTGCCCTTTAGGAGAGGTTTGACTTGAAGTGAACCTCAGAGTGATACTGTTTGACTGATTCAAAAGACCAACTTAGAGACCTTGCATGGCTGTGCACTCTTTACCAAAGTTGTACCTAATTTATTAAGGAACAAAAGTTGTTTTATGATCAACTCATGAAAATGTGTGGAACAACCTCAAACATGGCCCACAAGTCATTATTGATGGTGGAATCATCACTGAAAAATATTTCTAAGTCCTAACTGCATTTTCAGTTGGATCAAGCCAACTTTGGCTTGATGTAACTTCTGATCCATGGCGAATTAGATGATGGTCCTTGAAAAGAAATTGTAGATGGATGGTAGGCCTACATTTTTCCTGTACACCGTTTTCGTAATGGATCGATGGTTTAGCCGTGTTGACACGTTGAAGTCGCGCTGTCAGGCGTTGTCGTTGAACACTGAATCAGCATTTCAGAAATAGGACAGAGCTCGCCGTGGCCGACCGGCTCAGGAGCTGATCGCTGCGTGGCACTCATGCTCGGCCAGCGTCTCCACGTCGCGCGTCCGAGCTCCAGTTGAAGGCCAGCGTCTCGCCACTCGCTCGTTCACTTGCCATTTCACCCTGCCATCTTCTTCCTCCATGAGAGCACGGCGACCGGGACACCGTGACGCTGCCGAGCCAAATCCACCAACACCGAGCGCCTTGGTTCGATTCATCCCAGCCATAGCACCACCATGAGCTTCTCCACGTCTGCGACCCCACCGTCATTCCATTTTTTTGCCTCAGGTAGACCTTCCCATGAGCGCGGCTCCACCGGGTCGCCATGACCACCGCCGGCCGAGCTTGCACGAGGCTGTGCCAGTCGAGCCCCTTACCGTCCCTTCTCTCCCTTGCGCTAGCTACTGTGTGTGACGCTGAAGCTCGTCGAGTAGACCACTAGGGCTGCGACGCCATCGTCTCGCCGGAGCCGGCCGAGCCGTGGCCGTGCGCCGCCATGGTCGTCACCACCCCCTCTTGCTGCGGTAATAGCCAAAATTAATGGCACCGCTAGATGCACTTTGATGAGGCGAACATCGTAGTACCGCTGGACTCACCGGAGATGCCACCGGCGACGAGCTACGCCGCCGTCCGTTCTTCCTTCCCCTGCCTATCTCTCTGTCGCGTGGGACCCACGCGTCAGCCGTCGTTCTCAGGCGGGAGTCAGCGTGGGCCACATCGCGTTTGGGCTGCGCCAGCGCGTGTTTCGTGGGCCACCGTGTCCTTCGGGCCGGCCCAACAGTAGAGTTAGGGTTTCAAATTCGTTTTTGTTTTATTCTTTTCACAGAATGGTGTATAGATTCAAAAATATGTATCACCTAGTTGGTAGCTTCAAATGATGTGGTTCCAATTTTGCTGAGTTCATGATAATGTCTAGTTTTTATTAAAAATATAATTTATGCTATGTTCTGTTATGAAAAATGGAGTTGCTAATTATCTATTTTAATCATGAAAGAAATAGGGGTAATTATATCTTTTTCTATGTAGCTCCAAATGGCATGAAATTTTTATGGTGTACTGCTCATATCATGAATATCTTGTAGTTAAATTTTCATATATTTTGGACACTATATGTAGGAGTTATAAAATTCTCTTGTTTGTATGGATGGGTCTTGTGTGAATTTTCATAATTTTTCTATAGATCCAGTAAGGGTAAAATTTGGTGAGTGCTGTTATTATGCTAGAATGATGCTAGGAAAAATGAGAAATCTGTTGCTTGACACTTTTTAATAGGGTTTCCCAATTATGCTAGAAATAGACTTGCCACCTGTTATTTTGGATACAACAAGTTTTGCTTGCCCAATGGCTTTGAAATTTTTATGGTAGTCTATGTGAAGCATGAGATAGCTACTGTAATTTTTTTGTAGATTTTTCTGAACAATTTTACTATATATTGCTTTAATCACCTAATTAACTAAATAAATTAGAAAAGGACATTAAATAATTTATTTAGAGGTTGGCACTATACTTTCTGATATTCCTTTGGTATGTGCAACAAGTTGGTAAACTTGGTTTGGTCCAATTAGGCTTTTGCATCATCCCTAAATATTTAATTTAGCAACCCTGTCATTTCTGGACAGATTCTAGGTTACTGGAATTCGATTTGGTTAACGTAAGAATCATGCTTTGATGTTTACAAATGATTTGTAGAGAATTTCATAAGCTTTCTAGAATGTCCTCTTGCAAGTCATTTGAATTTATAGAACTCTGGTTATGATTAAATTAAGGAACTACCCGTGTGCATATGAAACTTTAACTGTTGTTTTAAGTATGCCTTTACTATTTCTAAGTTTGTGGTAATGTTCCTAGGTGTTAGGCCTTTAACTGAAGATGAGCATCTTTATCTTAGGTTATGCAAGTTAGGTAAGTTGATCTCGTTCTTCAAGTTAAGTTAGATACACGTTTTAAAGTGATTTGAATAGAGCTATTCTTAATCGGTAAACGAGTGTCGAGTGATGTTTTCATTAAACACTTACTGTGATTCATTCATCATGAGCATCATGTCATTCCTTATGCATCCATGATGTTTATCTTGTGCATCGGCATGCAATAGGTGTACCGGAAGGAGTGACCCTGCTGGAATTTGAGAAACCGAGCGAGGAGCAGCAGCAGCCAACACCGGAGGTTCAGGAGGTGCAGCCTTCAGGAGAAGTGCCAGATGAGGTCGCCGTTGAGTGCCCGGATCATTGTCCATGCAACTTTGTGAAAGGCAAGCCCAGAGCATATTAAGCCTCCTAATTTCTGAAATGCAGTTAAAGTATTATTATTACATATATATATTGTTGCATTAAGTTTAGGTGTTGGATGCAAACACTTGCTGCATTAATTATCCAATCCTTGTCCAGATATTGATACCCTGAATCCTATGTAGTTCAGGTTCATGTAGTGCTTAGCCCTGCTTAAACACGATAGAAGTCAGGTGATTTCCTGTCACCTACGAGATATAGGAAGATACATATGGCATGGTTGGCTATATTTGCTATCGTGGAAAAGAACCAGTCTTAATTTGAAATGAAGACAGGACGGAGGCTTGCCGGTTTGCAGTGACTCCGTCTGTGTCGCTTAAGGACTGAATCTTGGAGCCTTTCCTATTCATGTTGAATGCATGCCTCTCTCTTAGTTGGCCGGGTCTGGAGACCGACCACGAAGCCGAGTAGCTCACCTTAGGCCGGGAGTCGATAAGTATAAAGTGCGCCTTGGAAGGGAGCCGTAGGCGTGAGTCCAAGGGCAGGTGATTTAAAAGTCCTGATCGTCCTGGCAGAAGGGTAATCCCTGAGAGTGCTGGCGCTGATCGAACCCGCGAATTTGGTTCCTGAGTTGTTCCAAAGGTGACCCACGGCTACCCTTGCAAAGTATGCCAGGGTGAGAGTTAGGAATACCCCCTCAGCTGAGTTGTAATTCGATTCGAGTCGCCGTCTCTCCCGGTTAGTGAGAACTTGACGGGCTTATCTCCAAAGTAGATACTCTAAATAACATAATGGTTCGGAAATGATGATATAATGATGACAACCTTATTATACCTGCTATGGTTAATATTGTTTGCTCCTAATAAGTGAGTGCTCTAGTACAGGTGCTAATCTAGTGGACAGGTAAATGATGATAAGCTTGATGCTAAGTTTAAATTGGTCACTATATTCATAAGCTCCTTTATGCAAATGTGTCAAGCTAGCCCACCTCTTAAGCCTTGCATGATCCTTGGTGTCTTTTATTTCTGGTTTTGTCGGGTAAGTCTAGCTGAGTACCTTCTCGTACTCAGGGTTTATCTCCCACCTGTTGCAGGTGACCAGTTCTACTTTGGTTGCTGCAAGTATTGCCTTCTCCCAGCTAGGGATGAAGACTAGATCATTGGGCGTGGTCTCTCCTAGTTCTCGTATCTGAAGATGCTTTTGTGGGACATAACTAAGATCTGGCAATGTATTTGAAACTATGAAGTTATGTACTAAACTATGTTGCTTCCGCAGATTTGAACTTGGTTTGTAATATTTTATTTTGAACTCTGATGGATGTAATCCGAATGCTACTTGTGAAATGTTGTAACGAATGATGTGTTGTGTTGAATCACTATGGTGTTGGTTTGTATGTCGAGAGTTGGTTGAAATCCTTCGTGATTTCCGGACTACCGGGATTATGGGAGCTTAAGTACAGGAATTTGATCGCTTCGATGATTGTTTTTGTACTTACGTTCTTATGATTTGGTCGGTTCTGTTACAACTGGGGCTTCTTTAACCAGTAAGTTTCAAACCACCACGATGTTTCCTAGTGTTTCTTCCATAATTTTTGACGTATATGTGGAGTATGTTCCTCGTCTAGTTCCTCGAGGCCCTCGTAGTGTCATAAAGAGGGGGCGAGCGGATTGTTCTTCTTCTGGTTTGTTTGCTGCCAAGAAGTCTCGCCAGTCGAGTACTCATCCAGGTACTCAAGTTATAGGTAGCATGCTCCTAGGTGAGCATATTTATACGCTTTGTCTTCTTGTTGTTTGTTTGTGCCTTTAACTGAGTACTTTTCTCCTTTTTTCAGATGGCATTGTGGTGGCCATGTCCGAGAATGAGGAAGAGGATGATGATGCACCCCTTGTCATGCGCCGGTGAGTTGTTTTCTTGTTTTTCTTTTGTTGAATACCTCTTTTTGTTCTGACTTTGGACTTGTTCTCTTGTAGTAAGCGGCCATCGAGCTTGAGTTCTTCTGGGGCTCTGGTACTAGCCACGCCTCTCGTGTCGCAGAGCGGCGGTGATGTTTTTGCTGCCATAGTTCCTCCTGTAAGGTCTTCTTTTGGTTTTATGAAGAAGAAGATAGCTGAGTGAGTGATTCCCCATTATGTTTCTTTGCTTCTATTTTCCTTTTTCCTGACTCATATTCTTATCGTTGAGTTTCCTTATCATCTTGCAGACCCTTGCCTTCCCTTAACCCTACATCGACTTCTTGTCAGTCCTCTGATGCACCTCTGTGTGCTGAGTCTCGGGACTTGGCATGTACAGTCGGCGAGGTGGCTGTGAGGGAGACAGGGGTCCCTGGTGATCACGCTGCTGCAGATTCACTGGCTCTGGAGGTGACCGTGGCCACGATGGTGGGTTCTTCTGAAGAGGTAGCCGGGGCTTCCCAGGATATGGCCCTGGCCTTGCCTTCTTCGCATCGGGCGGCTTCTCCCTCTGCTCCTCTTGGTGCCGGAGCTCAGCGATTGGATGATGATGTGTTGCAGCAGTTTGATGCCACTCTTCGGTTGTTAGAGCTGACTGCTGCCTGGGGAACCCTTGTGACTTCTTTTGGGGAAAAGCTTCAGGTAAGTTTTTCTAAAGTTCTTTCTTTGGATGTTTGTCTTTGTTTTGTTCTTATGCCTTTTTTCTCTCTCTCTTTTTGTTCAGTCTTTTTCTAGGGATCATACCAGCTTCTTTTTCTCGTCTGAAACCGAGAAAAAGTTGTCTTCTGAGGTAAGTTCCCTGAAAGCAGAGCTTGATCTCTATCGGGCCAAGATAGAGACTGAGCATCAAACGCACCAAAAGGAGGAAAATGCTCTTCATGCCCGGGTGGTAGAGGCAGAGAAGCGGAGGGATGCTGCGGTGGAGGCCATGAAGAATGAGTGCAATGGTATTGTGGGTTCTTCTTGTTCCCCTTTGTATTCTAATTTTCCTGTCTGCTGACTTCTTTTTTTGGTGCTTGGTCTAGCTCTCCGAGTTGAAAAGAAGAAGCTCTCGGAGGGTATTGAGGAAATGAAGAAAACTATTCGCAATAGTCACAACAGGGTTGAGGAGGTAATTACTCGTGCTGAAGAAGAACTCGCGCTTGCCAAGTTGATTAGGCGTGGAGCTGACAGGGATCTTGTGCAGGTCCAAAAAACTGTTGAAGACTTGACTGGTAAGTTGGCGACGGCTACTGAGAACTGGAATGCTTTGTTGAAATCATTTTGATCAGTATCCGGTCTTCTCCGGACTTCAGCGGATGATGGTCAATCTTGGGCTCAGTTTATTCCCCAAGTTCCGACCTGTTTCTAGGAGTTCGTGAAGAGGTGCGCCCAACTGTGTACCAGAAATGTTCTTGCCCAGGTCCAGGTTCTTTCTCCGGAGTTTCCTTTGTCCAAGGTTGCTGATGAAGCCGAGAGTCAAGAATATCTAGATGCCGTTGAAAAGATGGAGCCTGAGGTCGAAGATTTAGCTAGGAGGATAGTTGATAATCTTAATATTGATATTTCTTCTCTTGATGACAATGCTTGATGTAATTTATCTTTGCACTCCAGCTTTTGTAATAGAATACTATACTTCCTTTTGAATGAAGATTCTTTATTTTTTGTTGATGTCTTCTTTTCCCGGATGTCTTCGTCTTGTAAACAACTCGGTTTAGGTAGATCGTTGTCTTGACAAACTTTCTTGATCTGTCGAGTGCTTGTCCGGCTTTCGTCTACGCCGTGTAAACAAGTCGGTATATGTAGATCATTGTCTTGACAAACTTTCTTGATCTGTCGAGTGCTTGTCTGGCTTTCGTTTGTGCCGTTTAAACAACTTGGTATATGTAGATTGTTGTCTTGACAAACTTTCTGTTCTTGTTAGTACTGAAAAGACTTAGGGCTGGGGATCTCAAATATCTTCAGCTTCTTCTTTTTTAGCTTTTTGCTTAGTTCTAGATGTGGCCGACATCTGGCTCTTTCCCTGGTTATAAAAACATCTTAGGATTGGTTCGGGTATTAGCTTATTAGCTACCCTCATCGGCGGGCTCAAGCATGTTTTTAGCTCTTTTGCTCTCGGCCGGTATGCTCAGGCATAATTTTAGCCATTTTGCTTTTTTGGTTCGAGTGTTAGCTTGTTAGCTACCCTCATCGGCGGGCTCAAGCATATTTTTAGCTCTTTTGCTCTCGGCCGGGATGCTTAGGCATAATTTCAGCCATTTTGCTTTTTTGGTTCGGGTGTTAGCTTGTTAGCTACCCTCATCGGAGGGCTCAAGCATGTTTTCAGCTCTTTTGCTCTCGGCCGGGATGCTCAGGCATGATTTCAACTATTTTGCTTTTTGGTTCGGGTGTTAGCTTATTAGCTACCCTCATCGGCGGGCTCAAGCATGTTTTCAGCTCTTTTGCTCTCGGCTGGGATGCTCAGGCATAATTTTAGCTATTTTGCTTTTTGGTTTGGGTGTTAGCTTATTAGCTACCCTCATCGGCGGGCTCAAGCATCTTTTCAGCTCTTTTGCTCTCGGCCGGTATGCTTAGGCATAATTTCAGCCATTTTGCTTTTTGGTTCGGGTGTTAGCTTATTAGCTACCCTCATCGGTGGGCTCAAGCATCTTTTTAGCTCTTTTGTTCTCAGCCGGTATGCTCATTGGAGACAACTCGTGGAAAGCCATAATAAGACATGCATTGCCGAGAAAAACCATCTTTATTGATCATGAACGTTGATCTCTTGTGGTTTGTACATGTATTCTTCCTTGAGTTGTTTTCATGCGTAGAATCTTCTTAGTTGGCTGATGTGCCATGTATTGTTGACTTCTTTTCCATCTTCAGTTATCAACTTGTACGTGCCTGGTCTGATGACTTTTGTGACAATAAAAGGACCTTCCCACGGACTTAGTAGTTTATGGCGTCCGTCAGTTTTTTGTATTCTTCTTAGTACTAGGTCTCCGATTTGTAGTGATCGAGGCTAAGTATTCTTGTTGTAGTGGCATCTTAATCCTTGGAGGTATCTTGCTGACTGAAGGGTTGCGTTTACTCTGACTTCTTCTGTGCTGTCGAGTTCTAATCTTTGGGTGTGTTCTGCTTCTCCTTCGTCATATTGTTCTATCCTTGGTGACGTCCAGATCAAGTTGGCAGGTAGTATGGCTTCTGGTCCATAAACTAGGAAGAAAGGTGAGTATCCGGTGGCTCTGCTTATTTGAGTTTGTAGCCCCCATATGACCTTGGGTAATTCTTCAATCCATTTTGATCCATAGTCCACTAGTTCTTCATATAATCTTGGTTTTAATCCGGCTAGTATGAGTCCATTACCCTTTCTACCTATCCGTTGGCTTCTGGATGTGCGACTAATGTGTAATCTATGCCGAAGCCACAATCCTGTGCCCAACTTTTGAATTCTATAGCTGTGAAGGGAGAACCCAAATCTATGATGATTCGATTAGGCATGCCGAAGCGGTGCATAATGTCTTGGATGAACTCGACTGCTTTGGCGGCACTGTATTTTGCGAGTGGTTTGTATTCAATCCACTTGGTGAACTTGTCAATTGCTACAAAGATGTACTCGAAACCGCCTTTTGGTTTCTTGAGAGGTCCTACTTGATCCAGTCCCCAGCAGGAGAAAGGCCAAGCGGGTGGGATGCAGATGAGATTGTGAGCTGGCACATGAGCTTGTCTTGCGAACATTTGACAACCTTTGCATCTTCTGACAAGTTCTTCTGCGTCTTTCAAAGCGGTTGGCCAGTAGAATCCGGTGCGGAATGCTTTGCCGACTAGTGTTCTTGAAGCGGCATGATTTCCACAGCAACCTGAGTGTATTTCATCTAGGATCTCTTTATCCTCTTCAAATGAGACACATTTTAGGAGTACTCTTGATGATGCGGCTCTTCTGTAGAGCTTTTCCCCTACTAGGACGTAGTTCTTGCTTCTGTGAACAACTCGGGTAGCTTCCTCTTTATCTGCTAGCAACTTATTTTCTTTGATATAATCATTAAAAACCTGGGTCCATGAGGTGGTGATTACCAAAATCTGGGTGTCTTTGGCTGGGATTTCAGGGGTTATCTCACCGGGTTGTTTTATAGAGGGAGCTGATAACTCCTCTATGAATACACCGGGTGGGACCTTCGCCCTGTCCGATCCGAGCTTGGCGAGGACGTCTGCCGCAATATTAGAATCACGTAGGACATGTAGAATTTCTAATCCTTGGAAATGTTTTTTGAGTTTTCATATTTCAGCACAGTAAGCGCCCATGTTTTCTTTGGTGTAGTCCCAATCTTTGTTGACTTGATTGATGATTACTGCCGAATCGTCGTATACGAGTAAACGCTTGATTCCGAGGGTAATTGCCACTCGTAGCCCATGGATGAGGGCTTCGTATTCTGCTTCATTATTTGTAGCTTGCCATAATATCTGAAGGACATACTTGAGTTGTTTTCTGTCTGGAGAAATGAGGAGAATGCCTGCACCAGCTCCGCCTAGCTTGAGTGATCCATCAAAGTACATCTTCCAATGATCAAGGATGGTATTTGACATAGGTTGTTGAATTTCTGTCCACTCGGCAACAAAATCGGCAAGGGCTTGAGATTTAATTGCCTTCCGTGGGGTGAAATTGATATTGAGAGCACCAAGTTCAACTGCCCACTTAGATATGCGCCCTGTTGCGTCTCTGTTGTGTAGGATGTCTCAAAGTGGGAAACCTGTCACCACGGTAAGCTTGTGGCTTTCAAAATAGTGGCAAACCTTGTGTGAAGTGATCAGGAGGGCGTAGAGTAGTTTTTGCACATGCGGGTACCGGATTTTTGATTCTGACAGTACTTCACTAATGTAGTATACAGGGCGTTGTACTTTATATACACGCCCTTCTTCCTCTCTTTCTACGACAATCGCCGTGCTGATCATAGTAGAAGTTGCCACAATGTACAACATCATGTCTTCATATTTCTTTGGAGGTGTGAGAACGGGAGAGGAGGTGAGGTATGCCTTGAGCTTTTTATAAGCTTCGTTGGCTTCTTCTGTCCACTCGAACTTATCTTTCTTCTTTAGTAGTTTAAAGAAAGGTAACCCTTTTTCGCCGAGTCTTGATATGAAGCGATAGAGGGCCGCCATGCAGCCTATTAGTTTCTGCACATCTTTGACACTTCGGGGAGGGCCCATCTCTGTTATGGCTTAAATTTGCTTGGCGCTTGCTTCAATTCCGAGATGACTGACCAAGAATCTGAGTAGTTGTCCTAAAGGAACCCCGAATACACACTTGTTTGGGTTTAATTTCCACCTCCATCTTTTCAGGTTTTCGAAGGTTTGCTTCAAGTCTTCAATTAGTGTGTCCGGGTTTTTGCTTTTACTACTACATCATCCATGTATGCCTCTACGTTTTCTCCAATCTGTTCACCGAGGCATGTTTGTATAGCTCTTTGATAAGTGGCACCAGCATTCTTGAGTCCAAACAACATGGTCTTGTAGCAGTAGGCACCGAACAGAGTGATGAAAGATGTCTTGCTCTGGTCTTGTTCCTTTAATGCGATCTGGTGATATCCTGAATAGCAATCGAGAAAGGATAATAGGGCAGATCCTGCTGTTGAATCAACTATCTGATCAATGCGTGGTAGCCCGAACGGATCTTTCGGGCAGTGTTTGTTGAGGTCTGTGTAGTCGACGCACATGCGCCACTCGTCCGTATTCTTTTTCTGTACTAGAACTGGGTTTGCTAGCCAATCTGGATGAAGGATCTCTCTGATGAACCCGGCTGCCATTAGCTTTGTGATTTCTTTTTTAATGGCTGCCTTCTTGTTGGGTGAGAATCGTCATAGCCATTGCTTCACAGGCTTGGAGCCTTCATTGGTATCGATTCTGTGCTCAGCCAACTCTCTCAGGATACCTGGCATGTAGGCCGGCTTCCAAGCGAAGTTATCTTTGTTGTCCCAAAGAAAGTTGGTGAACGCGAGTTCCTATTTTGCCGAGTGGTGGGCGCTGATGGTTGCTGTTTTGGATGGATCACCGGTGCCTAGGTCGATTTGCTTGATGTCGGCTTCTTTTGGTGGTGCGAGGATGCTGGGTTTTTTGGCCGGTATCTCTAGCTCTTCTGGGCTCATTTCTGCTGCAATAGTGGCTATTTCTTTTCTACCATTGGCGGCTTGTGCTTTTGCTGCAACTTGGATTTCCTAAACGTCGCAGTCAAAAGCACGCTTCAAATCACTTCGAAGAGAAAGAACACCGTTAGGCCCTGGCATCTTAAGCAACAGGTACGGATAATGTGGTATCGCCATGAATTTTGCTAGTGCTGGGCGCCCGAGGATTGCGTGATATGATGAATCGAAGTCTGCAACTTCAAACTTGATGAATTCTGTACGGTAGTTCGAGGGAGTTCCAAAAGTAACCGGTAGAGTGATTTGTCCAAGTGGCATTGCTTCCTTGCCGGGTACTATGCCATAAAAAGGAGTGCTCGTTGGTGTAATCATTCCATCGAGTTGTAGTCCAATCTTCCTTAGAGTTTCTGAAAAAATGATGTTGAGTCTGGCTCCCCCATTGATTAGTACTTTTGTGACAGTCATTCTGGCAATAGTTGGATCTAGAACCAGTGGGTAATGGCCTGCGTTTCCTACGCTATTCCATTGGTCTTCTTTTGAAAATTGGATTGGATACTGTAACCAATTGAGATATCTTGGAGTAGCCGGTTCTGCTGCCATGATGGTTCGTAGTGCTAGCTTTTCTTGATGTTTGCTTCTGGAATCTGGAACCTCGACGAAGATCACTGCTACTATCCCCCTAGATTTTTGGAACTCCTTGTCTTCGTGGTTGTCTTCTTCTTTTTTCTGATTGTCTTCTTTAGTGTTCCCCTTACTATCTTTTCTTGTTTATCATTCATTGAAGGTGTAGCAATTTCTGATGGTGTGATTTCCTTTGGGGTGCAAGATGCAATGCATGTTTTCAATGTCGTCATACCTTCTGGGTTTGGAAAACTTCCTTGATTTGTTAGTCACCGCTACGGTGTTGTCTGGTCCATGTTTTCTCTCCTAATGTCTGTTGTTTCGATGGTTTTGTTTGTCTGGGTTGTCTTGGTTGTTTTTATCCGGGAACCTTTCTCGTGTCTTCTCCTCTATAGTAATCATCTTTTCTACTGTTTGTCTGAATTCTTCATTGTTTCTCAGGTTTTCTTTGCAGAAGTCCTGAAATTGCCACCTAGCCATGATTCCGTGAGAGAAAGCTTCAATTACTTCTCGTTCAGTGATGTCATGTACTTGAGCACATCGTTCGCCAAATCATCGATAGTAATTTCTGAGACTTTCACCTCCTTTCTGCTTGAGTCCTTTTAACTCTGCGTGGGTGATTAGGTGTGTAATGATACCCGCAAAATTTTCACAGAAAGCTCTTTGCAAGTCCTCCCAATTTCTGATTGATCCTAGATTCAATTTGTCGAACCATTGGAGGGGCATGGTCTCTAGGGCCATGGGAAAGAACAAGGTCTTGATATCGTCATCTCCTCCGGCCAGTTCAATCGATTGCGAGTAAATCCTGAGCCACTGCCTTGGTTTGGTCTTGCCATCATATTTAGAGTGGTTGGACGGCTTGAACTTGTGAGGTAGTCATATTGAAGCAAGTCTGTTTGCAAAGCAGGGGAATCTATCGTGTGTTTTGGCTTCTGTGTATTCTGATTCAACACCCCCTTCTTGCCAACTGTTGTCTTGGTGAGAGTAGTTCTACGTGGCTGTCTAAATAGGTGCTTTGCTTCTGACTTTTCTTGGTTGTTCGACTCGGTCGTTTTGAGTATGGTCTCTTCTACTTCCTCTGTTGTGACTTCCACTTGGTCCAAGTCTCTCAAAAGCGGACTTCCTTTGATTTTGATCTTCCTGCTCATGAGATGTTGACCTGGCAGGTAGTCTTGAGTGGGTCCTTCCGTCATGTGTTCTTAGGACTGTTGATCGGAGAAAGTCCCAGAGCTGTTCTTGTTTTTCACTGGGATGTGAGGTCACTCTGAGTTCTTCTAGTGCTTCTCGGATCTTATCATAGGGAGTATTCACCGTGAATCTTTCTTTGACTTCTCGTTCTGATTTTCTTCTATTGTACTCGGCCGAATCTGACTCATATCTGATCCAAGCTTCCTTGCACTGCCTAGCATGGTGTTGACGTCCCTATTTCAATTTGTTCTTTCTTTCTCTGGCTTGCTTCTGATTCTTGGTCTCACCATCGTGCCCCTAGGTAAAGGGTGATATGTTGGACTCAGATTCATCCGATGACCTGACGTCGGGCGCTTCTGGGGGGACCAATGGTGATCGAGGGCGGCGAACCATGAGTACTTCTCGTGCGTAAATTGTTCCGCTATCAGCGTCGGTTTCCACACTATCGGAGTAGTTGATAACTTTAGTAGAGGCTTCGAGGTCGCAGATCGAGTCTCCTTCTTGGTAGGGTAGAATTGTTGTTGTCATAGTACCGACTAGTTGGGTGCCTCTATCCTTAGGAACAGAACCTGGCCAGTGGATGATGCAGTCTTGAGATGTTATAGTTAGTATGAGACCTTCCTGAGCTCCTTTCAGTGGCATTCTAAGCACCAAATCGAGGGATCCTTTGGGCCGTGTTTGATAAGACATTGCCATGTTGTGGAGTCCGAATGGAAAAGGACCCGACTTCTTGAGAAGACTCTGAGTGTACTCTGAGTTGTATTCTTGATAGGCTAAGGCCGCGTTCTTAAGCCCCATCAGAAAAGAACTCGGTTTCTCGGAAGAACTCGGGTAAGACTCCATTTCAGATGCGGAACCTGAGTTTGAGTCAGATGCGCAAAGTCGCAAAATCTGAGTTGGATCGGACATCGCGAGCTGCGCGAATCTTCTAGCAAGTTGATCTGTCATAGTCATCGAAATAGAATGGTCTTCATGGTGATCTGAATCTTCGAGGAGACAGCTTTGGAGCTTGCCATTGTCACCTACCTCGCAGATCCATGAATCGAAGATGAAGGTTGATCCCGTCGAGAAGATCATGTTGTCGAGGTCCATCGAGCTCTTGGATGCAAAGTCGCCGAAAGCCCCTACCTAGCATGCCAGCTATCGATGTTTGACCACCGATAGCCTACCATGGGGGTTCCTAGGGCAGTATGTTCAGGCTTCAGCGTATGCGGAACTTGACGGTTAACGCAAGAGACAGTCGATTTATCCTGGTTCGAACCCTCGATCGTTGATCGAGTAATAGCCCTACGTCTAGTCAGCGTTAGCCTTTGCGTTGGATTGATCATCAAGTGTTATGTTGTCAAGTCTCTAGGAACCCTGCTCTCCTTTATATAGTCAGGAGGTCAGAATCCTAGTCAGTTTACAATGAGAGTTCCTAGTAGGATTACAGAATAATACTACTACTAAGATTACATGGGAAGAATCCTAGTTAGACTAGATCTTCCCCCTTCCTTGCGGGGTATCCCGTGGGTCCCGCACCGACACTACCGCGATCTCTTCCACAACTCTGCTTGTTTTCCTTCCTTCCCTGAGCCCTCCCATTCCCACTACAGATCTAGAATCGTCAGGAATATGCGGTTGCCTTATCCAAACCTACTTCACTCTTAGCCACTGCCATAGTGAAGGGCAAGCCTTCTATGAAGCACGCACGGGAGGGGGATAATGTCATGCCCGTAGTGAAGGAAGATGACATCATGCCTATGGTGAAGGAGGATGACGCCGTGCCCGTGGTGAATCAAGATGAAGCTCCGATGGCTCCCTTTGGAGATAGAGACAATTGGGCCATTGGCATCATGAGCAAGGCTTTCTGGAAGTTCAAGAGTGTGGTAGAAAATATCAATCTGGGCACCCTCACCCCGCCTTAGATTGAAAAGGTGAGCAGTTACGTCTTGATTTTTCACCAACTCATCGATGTCCTAGAAGAACTGCCAGCCTACCTGAACAAGAATCTTGTGGACAACGCGGAGTACATCCTCGCCTACTACCGAAGCCAGATAGATGGCTTCGACACTACTGTCGTGACTTAGGGAATTAGCCCTACCCACAACACTGAGAAGCACTGGCGTAACCTGGTTCGTGTCGATGCTGAGCAGGTGGCCAACCGCATCACCGCTTATGAGCAAAAGGGCCTGATGGCTATAGAGGAGGACAACGATAACATTGATACCAATGATGAGGATGAGGATGAGGACAGTGATACCGATGATGAGTAGAGGAGTAAATAAAGTTGCATTTGATGTATCTCATGTTGCATTTGATGTATCTTCCTTATGTTGGGAGTATTGAGGGAGTACATGTTTTGATTTGTGAAGTCTTATTTGGTCATTTGGTAGATCTTCCCTTGCATTCTTCCTTATGTATCTTATTGTATTTACTTTTGTTGAACTTTGTATTAGGTGGATTAAACTCAGTTGAGCATGGTGTAGATCAGATACTTTGGTCATTTGGTAGCCGGTTTCTAGCCCCTATTGCTTGGTTTTGCCTATAGGTTTCTTTCTATGACTCTTTCTGATCTGTAGTATGGTAAACATGTATAATGGAATTTATATGATCAAGTCTTGCATTGATGTAATGCCTAACGGAGGAGCCACATAGCTATTTAAATTTTACAGCACACACAAGAAAGTCTGAGCATCGTAAATCTGATCGGGCCAGACACATCTCATGTTATATAGGGAAACATGTTTCGTATGAATACATTCGTTGAATTCCTAAAGGAAATAAATAAAATTGAAACTAGTTACTTGTCCGGCCCGTTCAAATTTACGCTGCTCGGCCTATCAGGAGAGCAAACGGTTTACAAGAAATAGGTAAATGCCATTTCATCGAATATACTAGAGGGACGTGGTCAGGGGAAAAGTGGTAACTAGTTGCCATATGTAAGCATGATTTTGGTGAGTGTCAATCGACAGAAGGGGAAAGCCACTCATGACTACTACTACTGATACAAATGTTGTGACCGAGTGCACTCCGTATGCAATAGTTTTACTCATAGCTCTTTGCTCTATAGTGTCCGACAAGATCAAATGTGCCACATTCGAACTTTCTTGCAAGTGTAGTAAAATATAAGAGTGAAGCGAATACGGCAGGAAAGCTAGACACAAGAAGTGAATCAAGAAAAAGAGCTTTTGACCACCATGACACGCTTGAGACTTGAATGCCTGGTGCGGTTGTGATAGGTCTTTTCTATGCTTATTTCACTCCAATCCAAGCAGTCACGACAGTCGAGGGGTAGACAGATTGCTACAACACTCTTGGCCTATTTTATTTCACTTTTAGTCACTAGAACCAAATAGGGGTGACTAAAGTTTAGTCATTGGTTTTAGTAGCTAAATTTTAGTCATAGGAAACCAAACAGGGCTAGTATATTGTCCTACGAGATCAAATATGCAGCGGATGGACTTTCTTGCGTTCATAGTAATAAAAGTCAACAGCTATGGCTCCTCCATTCTGCATTAAATCGAGGCGAGACTTGTTCAGATGAACTCCTCACTGCATGGTTTTTTCAAGTTCAACAAATTTTATCAAAGACATGAGTTGGCTTTAACAAAGATCAAAGGCACTCATGAATGTTTAGCAAATTAAGTTTTAGATCAAAGAGAACCAAAAATAAATCTGCAGTGAAAAGAAACCAGCTACAAAATGACCAGACGACCTGAGCTACACCACACTCAACAGAGTTGAATCCACCTAATACAAAGTGCAGCAAAAGTTCATATAGACATGCATGCAAATAAGAGTTCACATATTTGCAAGGGAGTCCTATAAATCAAACCTAGTCATTACTACTAGTACTTCTGGTATGTCCCACAGATCAAGGGTCAAGGCGGGCATGCAGGATCTCGTCCATGTCAACCTTTGATAAGATGGCATTGGTGGCTGGCTCAAAACTCTCGACCAGATCAATGATGTCATCGTTCTTCGATTCCAGCGAAAAACCCTGCTCCGCCACCCGGACGTTCACTGCTGTGCCAATCGGAAGCTGGGCAGTAGCCATTGCTACGGCAGCCCCCTGATGAACGGCTTTGGTCACCATGGCTCGAAGGCAGGCTGGTAGGGCTCGGAATGGCTCCTCGGCGAATAGATTATCCATGGGGAAGCCCACGTTACGGGTGGCTTGCACACACAGCTACAGGGTCTCGATCCGTGTCCTCAGTTCTATAAGAAGGTTCATCATGTTATGGCCCTGCCCTGCTAGTCGACTCGCACCTTGGAGAACTTAGTCATGGAAGCTTGAAGTGCATCGTGCGAGGCGTCCAGCTCACCGCGCAGCATCTCGACATTCAGCCACTTGTCCCTAAAAAATTTCCTGGACCTCACAGTAATACTTCAATAATTGAAGGTAGTGTATGTCGTCTGAGGATTCACACTCCTCTGATGATTCGCCCACTTTAGAACCAGTGGGCTGTGCGGGGACACAGGGGCTCGGCGGCGGCAAGCGGCGATGGGATGACTCTCCGGCAACATCGGGGGAATGCTCCAAGACCGGGGATAGCGCCAGCAAGGAGGAAGTGCTGCACAATGCAAGCCAAGTTCAAGCCCATATAGGATAAGGGGGAGAGCAATCTGATTGAGAAGGCAAATGACTTTTACCAAACTGACCGACGCAGCATGGCATGGAATCGTGGGTGGTGCCTCCATCAGGGATGCCACACAGGGCCGCTTTCCAAGCGTGACTACGAACAAAGAACTGGGCTCTAGGGCCAACGAGGCTTGAGACGCCGTCACGCCCACATTCACCTGTTGAGATAGTAGGCAAATTCCAAATACTAGTTAAATTAAACAGCATGAACACAAATACTAGTGTGAGCATTGCTCGCATACTCTAGTTAAATGAAGATAAACAACATGAACAGTGCACGGTGATGATCCACCTCCAAAGGGGAACTAGAGGGTGAGAGACCATGCCGATGAGAGGTCCATCTATCGGTGGAGGATTGCCAGCGTGGAAGGCCTCCGGGGCCTCCCCATCAACAGACGACCTCATTGGCTCTGCCATAGTCCTAGAAAGTGGCGTCAACGGTGTAGTAGGGCGGAAGGCAAAAGCTTTGGGATGGAATCAGGAGCTCTAGAGAGAGAAGGCAGTAGGTGTATAACCTTCCCTCTCGCCCCTTGTCTCCGCTGCTATAGTTTGGGGGCTGTCGACCATCCCACGAACGAGACGTTTGCATGGGTGTGCGGTGGGGCTTCACCCCGTCATGTCAGTGTGACAGGCCGGAAGGTGACATCCTCTGCTATAACAGGCTGCTGACACCACCCAAGCGCGCAGCGCCTACACAGTAATGTAGGAGCACATCGTCCGGGTAGTCAAGATTTCAGACGGCTGGACCTTGTGTGATCCTGTGAAGTATAAAATTTCTGAATAAAAATAATCTTTGATGCATGGTTCTTTCAAGTTCAAAAAATCTTATCAAATACACGAAAATAAGATGAGTTGGGTTCAACACAGATCAAAGCCACTCATGACTACTACTACAACTGATACAAATTGACTGAGTGCACTCCGTAGGCAATAGTTTTACTCACAGCTCTGTACTCTATAGTGTCCAACGAGATGAAATGTGCCGGATTGGACTTTCTTATGTGCGCAGTAAAATATTAGAGTGAAGCAAATGCGGTAGGAAAGCTGGACACAAGAAGTGAATCGAGAAAAAGAGCTTCTGACACGCTTGAGACTTGAATGCCTGGTGAAGTTGTGATAGGTCTTTTTTGTACTTATTTGATTCCAATCCAAGCAGTCACAATAGTTGAGGGGCAGACTAAAGTGTGAAGAGTGAGATGTGTCTAGCTCTGTCAAATTTGGTGTATCGGCTCGGTCAGATTTGGTCTATCGGCGGAAAAGTCAATGTGAGTTAATTCCCAACTACTTGCATCACCATTACTTGCACTTCTCCATCTTCAGCTAGCCTATTTAACCCGGGTCTAGATGCACCTCTTGGGCTCAATCGACACTGTCGACGACAAAAAGTGAACTCACCACCAGCACACATAGCAAGCCGAGAGAAACCGCGTGGAGTAGATCCCGAGCTCTCCCCGGACTTAGGAGGACATCGGACCGGATGGTCATGACCTAGGGTGTGCCAGTCAATTTAACCCTATAATTGACAAGGAGAGAAAGGTAATCAGTAATTTAAGGTGGAACATGCCAGTGTTGCTCCAGATAGTTCCAAATGTGTGGCTAGATAGCCAATTCGATAAGGCTATCGAATAAATATTCAATATCCAGCATGTTCATGATATAAGATATTGAAAATGAACACTATTAGCAATTATCAGATATTAATGATATAAATCTAATGCCAATGATCATAAAACATGCAAGCATCATGGTGGATATTTGATATGAGTGAAAAGCATTTGCATTGACTATATCCTATATTGGCTTAAAGATCAAGACAAGAACACATACAATAATAAAAGCCAATACAATTGCAATGCATGGGCCATTGGCAAAAATAGCCGATTCTAAGGTAAACAGATGCATATCACATGATCAATCACTTATCTAGTATAAATGGATCAACAAGCTCATCAAATCTAACCTATCATCATTAACAGAGGGGGTCAAGCGGATCAAAGACAACCATAATAATGATATCAAATTAAACTCTCAAAACACATAGATCTATCCATATTTAGACAAGTTTTTGAGCACGTGTTATGGACATGAAAGCATCCGGCCGAGAGGCCGACCTAAGTGGTTTTTGTCGTATAGCATGCGAACGTTCAACCACCAAAGCATAAGTAAATCTACAAACCGACAAACCTAATTTACGGCACTATCAATAGGTCGATCGAATCGATGCAGCATTGATAGTAGAACGGCAAACTACAAGCCTAGCGATCTATAAATCTACTTATGTTTTGACAGAATCATGGACACACGCCATACGCGTGAAAGCTCAAGCTATCGGCTAAAATAGCCGATAGAAACATAGCGGATGGATGACGTCATATCTCCCTTAACAAGTAGATCTATTAACCTACAATACTCAACCTAGTGCGCTACCAATAGGTTGATAACGAAGACAGCAAACCAGTGATTGATGACTAACAAACCTATTCCTTAATGGAGACAGGGCTTCAAACACCCACTATGATCGATCAAGATCAAGATAAAACGATCGATAAACGGGATCTAATGTCAACAGTTGGATTGAAAAATGAAGGCCAAGGAATCTTTAATCTAGATCAAGCAATTGGTGATATTATGCTGAATAGTAAACTATTTAACACAACATCGATAACTAATCCGTCTCAAAATTTGTATGAGATCAAGCCGGACCTATGCAACCATACAAATTGTGATAAGAATCAAAGGGTAACTTGTATCAGTAATTGTAAGAGATATGAGCCGGACCGATGCAACCTTACATTAACTATTGATAACTAACTTATACAAAGCTTGCAAGAGGTTAGACCAAACCGATGCAGCCTTACAAACAAAGTATAAGTCATGACGGATACTCACAAAAAACCCGAAGGTCGGACCTAACCGATAGCAGTCTTGTTTGCTTGAAGAACTCACCGAGATCTACTCTACTCCTACTCCTAAGGGTGGCATGGGGCCAAAAAAGTAAAGGTACTTGTTTTGATTGATGTGTGGATCGATATTACAATAGCCAGGGTTCAATATTTATACCCGAGGCTTGACTATGAGTCCTGGTCGAACAAGACCAGTTACAAAACTTGGAAAAGAGAACAAAACTTTCTAAATTATGATAACTTGGACCTTAATCTTTCCCTTCTATGAATTTCGACGCTTCTTCTTGCTTCATGTCTTGCCATTCCTGCCGATAGGGTCCATTCCTTTGAGATGATGACGTCACCTTATCCAGTTGATTCTGATGGCAATTTAGTTAGCCGATCTTACTGAATATTTTGGCTTTCCTTGATAAATTCTGACCTTAGAGTCTTCTCATCCTGAACCAAATTTTGGTGTCAACACATGCCCCCAATTTTGGGATAAAATGATTTTATTCTAAAATTACTTCTTATGACCGTTGCATGTGCTGCACTTCCAATCGTCTGCACTAATCTTATTCTTTCTAATAACCTAACCTCTTTGGCCCTTTTGCATATCTCATTTATCTATCTCATTGGCCTTCTCGATCAAAGACCATGATGTTTGGTCACCTGATGGTGATTTTTGGATCATACCTTTCCTTTCCTTTGATCTCCCGAGCCACTCTTCTCTTCCTCCAACTCATGCTCATAGTCGACCCTTTGACATTCCTTGAGTCTGGCTGATACCATGTCCTACTATGCATAAATTCTACTACCATCGCTGATTGCTGCATCAGTGATCGACCCTTTGGATTGATCGCCCTTGTTAGTAAGATCCCAAGCTTGGTGCGTCAGCTAATCTATCCTCTAGTCAACTGAACTCTAGTTGATCAATTCTAGCACCTGCCTCCAGACACGCGTGAAAACACAAAACCACGTTAGATAACCTTTCAAGTCCGCAACCCGAAATTAAGCGACCATGCAGAGAACCCTAGTAAATGAAATCTTAAGTCCACGATGTCTGCAACCGCTGCCTTCCTATTAGACCACATGTGGTTTCCTCGATCCCTGGGATGGTCTCTCACCTTATATTTACTTATTTCAATTCCACATTGCTCAAGAAATCCAGCGTCCCGTTTTGGCTATAAATATGTTTCTTAGGGGATAGTCAAGAAGCCACAACTGCACTTTGCCTTCGCTTTTCACCACTACACAACTTCTCTTCTTTCCTCTTAGATCTTAAACCATTCTCCACAGATCAATGGACCACAACAAGCACATCACTGTTGAGCTCCTAGAGGAGAACCTCATTCCACACTGGTGCCTTCAGTTTCAGGGGTATGGAAAGATCAGATTTGATTTTAATCTCTCATCTTGTCTTACTGACCCTTCTTTTCATTTTGCAGTGGTGATCATCCTAGTGCCTCCGATTTCACTGACTCCTATAATGGAGACGATGCACGATGCTTTCATCATGAATGGAATGCACAGTCGATCACTATTCTGAGGTGACCTGGCAGAATGGGCAACTGGAATTTGCCCTAAATGCCTCCCAAGCCACTCTCTGCTATAGAGGGGGAGGCGAACGTGGTTCTGGCGCAGCTGGTGGAGTCAAATGCTAGGGTTGCCGGTAAAACCTTCAAAGCCTCTGCTTTCTTCATCGCTTCTACTTTGCCAATCTTCTAATGATTCCTTGCTTTCCTTTGATCTTAGCCCTAACGGCGCTCTAAACGTGTGGGGCAATATGCCGGTGCCTCACCTCTAGGACATCCCCATGTGTGCCAGGGAGGTGGGCCTCCACAACATCCACCATGGTGCCGCCATCGCCCTGGCAATAGCCTAGGTGCGCTCAGGGCACGACCTCTGTTCGGTGGAACCTGGATTCCCGGAGGGTGAGGTCCTTGACGACTACCAGGACCTAGTGGAACACTTTGAAGGGGCCGCTGACGCCGTGGTGAACATAACCTCAGTTGAGGGAGTCATGAACAACGTCTTCTTTGGCCATTAGTTTGTAACTAGGGGTTATGTATAATAAATAAAAATTTCTTTTGCACCTGTATTTGTGTGTTGAACTTGAGCAGGCGTTTCTTTTACTATCACCAATCTCTTCATTTGCTATCGATCCAATGATACAGATAGTGTTCCTCCCTAGATAGGCGAGAGTTCAATCAGCTTAGATTTGAATGGGAGCAATTACTGAAAAGGCTAGAAGAAACTTATGCTTTAACACAAATCGAGGAAGCCAATCTATCTCAACTCCCAATAGTGATAACTAAAAAGATGGTAGAGGTGACTATCATGTGTAGTGAACCGAAGATCATCCATTATTAAAAGAACAAAGTCATCACTGGGTTGGCTATTGAGGGTAATCGGCTGATTTTAGAAGCCGACGTCATCTGCCTAGAAGCCCTAAACATGGTTTGAGTGGCTTCGAACTTGTAACCTCAACATACTCGACTTGTAGCATCTGGTGCAGACTTTAGCTTGACACAATTTTTGCTTATGCATAAACCTTCATCATTGTTATAGGGTTCCTTATCAGCAATTCACTTCTAAACTGACTATCATTAGGAAACCTTCAGACTTGGCCCTCTGGTCTATCGAAGTCAGTTGATCAAATCTTAGTCGATCGATGCTTAGGCAAATTCACCCGGAGTCGAGTGAAAACCCAAAGCTGTAGCAAATAAAACCTCAAGTCCATAAGCCTGGAACCGAGTGAGAACGCAAAGAATACCAATGAATGAAAAATTCATGTCCATGATCTCTACAAGCACTGTCTTTTCAACCGGCTATGTGTGGCTTCCTCAATCCCCGAAATGGCTCTCTGCCTTCCATTAACTACCTTTTAATCCAACATGGCTCAAGAAATCCACCAGTGCCCATTGTTGGTATATCTTAATGCAAACAGAAATAATCCGCAAGCACACGGAAGTACCGCTATAGCACTTCACCCGAAAGTATTCAGGGTATCATATTTTCCACAGGGAACAGAGGTAAATCTTCTATCCAATTCATCCAAGGACAACACAAGGATAGAGTTGGTAGAAGGTAGAGAGGATTCCTATGGTTTAGAGTCTAAGGATAGATACACTCTACTTTTACTTGCTTACTTTAGGCACTGGAGAACACCTGGTCTGCCAAGAATTGCCAGCATGTAGCTCAATGCCATGCCCAGACATGGGGGATTACAAGGGACAGACAGGGCTATCACCACCTGCCACCTACCCCTCAACCGTGGAGCACGAGGCAAACGAAGGTAGCCTCTAGCCTAGACACCACGTCTACGCTATCAACTACTACACTAGCATTGTATTGGGTGATCCATATTTATCGGGAGCCCTCTACTAGAGTTTCCACCATGGGGATGGATGACGAACCCACAAACAAGAGTAAAATTTAACTAATCAAAGACTTTATATCCAAAAGAACCATGAACACTCACTTAGCGGGAGAACCTGACAAAGTGTGGCGTGGGTGTTCGTTGAGGTACAAGACAAGGAGACACCGACAAGTTTGGCACTTCTCCGAGCTCTCCCTCACAACTCTCCAACTACACAACTCTAGATAGCTAGCTAGGGCCTAAGCCCTTTTGAGTGGTGCTCTTGTGGTGTAGCTCTTTGCCTTGAGGTGTTGTGTTGTGTAGCGGAGGGGTACCCCTCTATTTATACAAGTAGCTAGGCGGTGCTAGGGGCTATTCTTGGCATGAGACTGAGTTGCACCGCCTCAGCATGTCCTCATACCACCACCTGTCAAAGGGGTGGATGAGAGGAGCCGACAGGGGGTCAGGTTCCCGTAGGGGTCGGCCACCCCCTAACTGAGCCACCTCACCATCGCCTTCGCGTGGTGGGTTGTGGGCTGGACATGGATCACTCCTTGGTGGTGCTTTGCCCTGGTTGGGTCGAGTTGATGGGCATCTCCATTGTTCCTTTGCGCAAATCAACGTCGGAAAATGCCTTTCAATGAATTATTCCATGTATTTGTGTTTATATCTTGCAAAACAATATTCTCCAAATACATGTGGAACTTGGTTAATAGTAAATGCATATGTGTTTAAGATTGCCAATTTCTCCTCTTTTTGTACCTTAGTTGGCGGTCGGATTTGATCATTAATGACCGCCAACAAGCTCCCCCACAGTTAGCCATTTGCTCGTCCTCGAGCAAAGCTTATAGATAAATGCAATCATGAGCATAACATCCTAAGATATATGGCTTACATAAAGGTTATTCAAACACATTCCTTACCCGAGTGGGATATGTGGCTTTAGCTAACATGTTTCCTTGGGTTGTTGAAAAGTGAAACAGTTCTTGAAACAAAGTCATCTTCCCAATTTGACATCTTAGCAACTTGGAGTTTGGAAGTTTTTCTTAAGAAAAAGCATAGTTCACTTTATACTCCTCAAATGGCACTCTCAAATCACTTATTGGTGTATAAATCCTTACCAAGGCATAGTAATGTTTTGCCTTCTTTTGTTTTCTCCTATCTCTAAAAAGGTTTATGTGGGGATTTTGGTAGGGATAAACAATATAGCATACTTGTATTGCATATGTTGTAAAGTCAAATCGAGGATCCAAGGAGAGAAGTGCCATACTCTTAGATCAAGATGTGCATGTGTGTGGGAAAAGGGAAACTAAAACTATACTCCTTTTGTAGATATGATCTCTCTCTATAACTTATTATTTTGAAACATGGCCATCTCTCTTTTTTTTCAATACAAGAGCCTTCATGTGCTCATCTTTTTTTCTTTTGTACTTGGACCTTCATGTGTCCATATTTTTTTTCTTTACTTAGACCTTCATGTGTCCATTATTTCTTTTTTTTATCATAAACTTTTTGCATAGCCCATGACTCTTCGTCTAAACCACATATTTAGAGAGAGATCATTATATTTTTAGAACATGGAGTATTTCCCTAACCAACATATTTTTGTCTACTCCTAGTGTAGGAGCAGAATTTTTAGTGGATCTAGATGAATGCATGTTTTTGAGTACTCCTAGTGTAGGAGCAGCATGTATATGTGGGTGTACATGATCTTGATCTTGGGAGCATGATAAATCTCTGAACAAAAGTCAACAAGACTTGACCAAGCTCAATACAACAACAAGCAGCTTATGTAGAAGGCTTGAAACTTGCAAGATGTCACATTTGACTTTGGTAGGAATTTCTCACCAATTGAGGAGTATGTGATACTGTGGTTTTATATTTTTATCAAAACAAATTCTCCAAGTACTTTGAATAGAAACGGTAGGATTTTTAAGTCAGAACTATATCACACTTCACAACAACTTAGTCAATATGATTGTCCTATTAGAATATTTTCCCACAAGTATAGGTGTATGTATATGGAACAAACTTTATGCAAGCTTCTATCTTAAACATGTTATGAACATGTCACTTTTCAAAATTTTAAATGAAGTGTGGTTTGCAAAATTGCATAGAGGCATTTGTTGGTTTATAGAGTTTAATTTTAATGATTAAGATTATGTTTGTTCAAACTCAAGGTTTTGTAGGGAGTTGAGGGTAGTGCTGCACAAACCATCGTTTGAAGAGGAATAAGGAGTTGAGGGGATCAGAGGTGGTTTGGCTAAACCAAAAGTTCAACCAATCCTCTCTTGAGCCATTTGTCCTGTCCTTCTGCATGTTGGATCAGTCGATGTTTGTGCAACGTGTTGGTGGGAGATCTCGAATGTGTGTGTTCGTCATGCTTGAGAGATCTCCCCCACACTTATTATTGTACCTGCTTTTATTTAAAAAAGAAAAAAGAAACAGATAAGAGCTCTACCGGTTTGAACACCAAGGAGCTTAAATCATTTTATTATTATTGATTATTAATTATTATTTTTTTATTTCTAGTTTTTAGCTTATGCATTTGTTATTTATTTATTGGTTCACCAAACTTTTTATCTGTTTGAATAACTCAAACAAGGCATATGGCAAAGATGCAGTGTAAATCAGGCCTTGATTCATCTCCATTTCAGATTACTTCCAATAAAACTCAAAGTTCATTAATCAAATTTCAACACCATGTCAAATTTTGATTAAAGAAGGCTATTTTAACCTAAGCACCATGCTTAATTTAAAAAAGCCTATAAATGTACCTTAAGAATACACCTAAACCAAGGCATATGTCATGAATAAAGGAAACATGAACTGGTCTAAACAAGTTTATATTTTTATGGAGACAAATATGAGTAAGACGTGTTGGTGAACATTTTATGTACCTTTGCATACCTGAGTGTTCTTACTAGCACCATTTGTAGATGGAAGCCTTAAAGTTGCTGCGGTGGTGGCTTGTATATGGTCGCATCTCAGGTTATCATCAAGGCTTGGCCACATACACAACTAGTGTGTATGGAACATCAGCCTTGGTGATAGCAAAAGGTCTAGAAGAGGAGAATACTTCTCTCTCTTCTTCTTTTTCTCTATATATTTTTCTCTCTTTTTTTGGTATTCATTTTTTTATATATAATAGATTTTTTTCTTCTATTCTCTTTTTTATAGCAAGGTAGAGCTGACACTATTTTTTTCTTTTTAACCCAAGATGGCCTTTGGTGTGGATGGAACTTTGTAGTGAGATTTTCACCACCCTCCCACACACTTAGGCTTTTGTGTAAGAGTCAAGTGTGCAATGTCGGGGGTCTCCCTTTGAGTGTGTTCCATCACCAGAGAACATCGACGTGTATGGTTGATGCAACTCTCTTGTTCTTTAGCATCATATGTACCTTGTTCTTCTTGACCTCAACCTAAAAGGGTTAGCAACCAGGAATACCCAAAGGTGCATACTAACTTAATAACATGTTCTTAATTTTATTAAAGAAGAAGTTGTTTTTATGATAATCTAGGGTATCTCCCAGCAGTGCTTGATTTATGGTCTTAAGCTCGACCGTGGGAACTTTGTCCTACAACTATCTATGGTGGTGTAGTTCCCAAATTTCACCGGCAAGCATTTATCGTTATCGTTCAAGCTGCAAGGTTAGCACCACAATGCCACTATGGGATTTGCAATATTTATGATAAACATATGCATCCACAACCATCCTTCTAAAAAGTTTAATGACAAGGATTAAGGGATGGTTGTGATCCTCGTAAGGGCACATGTACTACGCAAGACGCCCAAGACAAAAGTTTTGTTTTCCAAAAGATATATCGTGAAGGATCAATGTTGAATCTCGGCCATTATCGAGAACAATGTCTGGATGGTTAGAGGGGCATGGCTTTGGTTTGAGCAAGGGTGCTAGTGGACATTCTGTTTCACTAGAAAACCTAGTTGAAATGAATGGGGAAATGAACTTCACCTCCTCGGACGAGTTATGGTTGGGATAATGCTCCTTCATGGGGTTTTCTAGGTGAGTGGCGGAAGCAGTTTTCCCAAATTCCTCACCGAGGCTTCCATGGGTAGGTTTTTCTTGGACAAGTTCTTCAAAGGGATAGCCTATAAGAAGTTCAAAGTCGAGGACAGCAAAGATGTGGAAATCAAAGTGAACCTCGGTTTTGTTAATTTCAATTGGCAAATCCCCGATGATCCCACAACACTAAAAAATGAGTCCCGAGGGACCTTTGAAAAGTTTGTTGGTCGAAACTAACGACATGTCACCCAAAAGTTTTTTCGCAAGGAATTTTGACATGATGCTAGTCCCGACTGTCGGGTTGTACAGGGCTTCTACCTCAGTTCCCCTTAACGAACAAGGCATGGCCGTGGAAGGTGAAAGAACCCGAATTGCTTTGGAAGAGCATTTCAAACCATTCCTTTGATGGTTCTACCTTGGGGGAAGGGAGTGTAGGCTTTTCGTGCCTAAAGTATCTTGAGATATTGCCATAATCCCCAAATTTGATATGGTACTCTGAAGGATGAAATACTCTTTCCTTTGGTGTTTGTGGTTTAGGTGAGGGTTCATGAGTCAAATCTAAGGATGGTACGTGTTTGGATTTGATTGATGAGGACTCCTCAACACTTGATGTAACTTTTGCCTAGAGGGATCTAGTTCTTATGATAGAAGAAGAGTGTTTGTGTATGAAGTGCTCAAGGAATTCTACTTATTCTGTCATAGTTTTGTGTGTAAAGCGACCTCCGGCAGTCATGTCTAGGCATAGGTTAGCATCAGTACCCAAACAAAAGAGTCACATCAATATGCTATCGGGTAAAAATAAGTCTGGGCCGACATGTATTAATGTTGAAAACCTGGCCCAGGCTACACCTATAGAATCCTTCTTGCACTGCTCAAAGTCGAGGATTGCCCTTGGAAGAGAGTTGATACGGGACATAAGGAAGAATGCACGGTGAATCTTGTCTTTAAGTTCATTCTAGTCCCCATTCGTACTTTCTATGGCATGTGTGTACCATTGCTTTTCCTTCCCCGTGAGAGAGAAGAGAAACAATTTCCACTTTAGAGTTTCCTATGTCATTCCCAAGATGCTCAGGCACGAACACATCTCCTCGAAATCGTGCAGGTGATGGCAGGGGTTTTCATTATAGTGCCCTAAGAAGGGTTGTGCCCAAACCATGGCTATTAAGCCAGCGCGAAGTTCACAACCGGATAAAAAGTTTGGTTTTGGTGGTGGCTCACAGAACTCGCCCTTTGAAATGGACCGGTATTGGATAGTTGTGGTTTTCATGGTGAGAATATTTTTTTGTGGTTTTTATATAAAAAGAAAAGATACAAATATGAGGACGAACTAGGTTCAAAGGAAATACAACAACTATTCCCCGGTAACGGCGCCAGAAATGCTTGTTGGTATTTCTTAATGCAAACAGAAATAATCCGCAAGCGCATGGAAGTACCACTGTAGCACTTCACCCAAATGTATTCAGGGTATCATATTTTCCATAGGGAATGGAGGTAAATCTTCTATCTAGTTCATCCAAGGACAACACAAGGATTGAGTTGGTAGAAGGTAGAGAGGATTCCTATGGTTTAGAGTCTAACGATAGATAAACTCTACTTTTACTCGCTTACTTCGGGCACCGAAGAACACCTGGTCTACCAAGCATTGTTAGCCTGTAGCTCTACGCCATGCCCAGACATGGGGGATTACAAGGGATGGACAGAGCTGTCACCACCTGCCGCCAACCCCTCAACCATGGAGCACGAGACAAACGAAGGTAGCCTCTAGCCTAGACACCACGTCTATGCTATTGACTACTACTCTAGCATTGTACAGGGTGATCCATCTTTATCAGGAGCCCTCTACTAGAGTATCCGCCATGGGGACAGATGACAAACCCGCAAACAAGTAAGAGTAAAGTTTAACTAATCAAATACTTTATATCCAAAAGAACCATGAACACTCACTTAGCAGGAGAACCCGATGAAGTGTAGTGCGGGTGTTCGTTGAGGTACAAGACGGGGAGACACTGACAAGTTTGGCACTTCATCGAGCTCTCCCTCACATCTCTCCAACTACACAACTCTAGATAGCTAACTAGGGCCTAAGCCGTTTTGAGTGGTGCTCTTGTGGTGTTGCTCTTTGCCTTGAGGTGTTGTGTTATGTAGAGGGGGTACCCCTCTATTTATACAAGGAGCTAGGCAGTGCTAGGGGCTATTCTTGGCGCGACAACTGAGCTACACCGCCTCAGCATGTCCTCATGCCATCGCCTGTCGAAGGGGTGGACGAGAGGAGCTGGCAGGGGGTTGGGCGCCCCTAGGGGTCGATCGCACCCTGACTGAGCCACCTCACCACCGCCTTCATGTGGTGGGCCATGGGTTGTACATGGATCACTCCTTGGTAGTGTTTTCCCCGGTTGGGTCAAGTTGATGGGCGTCTCCATTGTTCCTTTGCACAAATCAACGTCGGAAAGTGCCTTTCAGTGAATTATTCCATGTATTTGTGTTTGTCCTGCAAAACAATATTTTCCAAATACATGTGGAACTTGGTTAATAGTAAATGCATATGTATTTAAGATTGTCAATATCTCCTCTTTTTGTACCTTAGTTGGCAGTCGAATTTGATCGTTAACGACCACCAACACCCATCCTGGCTATAAGTACTCTTTCAAGGAATAGCTGAGAAATCACATCTTCACTTGCCCTTCGTTCTTGCTATCGCACAACTCCCCTTTTCCTGCCTTCAAATCTAAAAAATCACCTCATCAAGGGCAATGGCAGATGGCAAGCACCCAGCTTGCGATGTACTAGAAGAGGACCTTCCCCCGTGCCAATGTCTTGGTGTTCTAGGGTATGTCGGGTTATTTTTCAAATCTTCTGATAATTTTCTAAACTTGGCAATCCTTCATTTCATAGGACAGTCACTCAGGAAGGTGTCCAAAATCTACTAGTGAGGTTCAAAGCTCAGCCAGCGGCATCAGTGGCCTCCTCTACCGACTCACCAGACTCGTATAATGGAGATGACACACGGCATTATCTTCATGAGTGGGACGAGGCGCTGGGTCATCATTTGGAGGCGACCCATGAAACTGAGCACCTGGAGGCCGCTTTGACTGCCTCCCAAGCTGCTCTTGCCACCGTAGAGGGGGAGAGAAGCACTGCTCGAGCGCGACTGGCCGAATCTAACGCCATGGTCACAGGTAAGATCCTTAGAAGAAACCCTGTCCCTCTGTCATTTTGCTCCGTTGTGCTCCTTTCGATGATTCATATTCTCCTTATTGCAGCCCTTATAGAGAAGTTGGAAGCCCTCCAACTAGCGGTGATCAATGCCACTAGGGCTATGAATGCCCAAGGCAACCTGCTGGTGAATCGCCTCCAAGACTTCCATGTGCGCGCCGGGGAGATTGCTCTTCATGTTGTTTGTCACAGAGCCGCGGTCGCCCTGATGATGGCCTAGGTGAACTCTAGGCATGGGCTTCGGTGGTTTTAGCCCAGCTTCACGAGCAGTGATGATCACGGTGAATTGGTGGGGGACTTCGCGGGGATGCCGACGTAGTGGTGAACACCACTACAGCTGAAGGGATTAGAACCACGTCTTCTTCAGCCCTTAGTTTGTACTTAGGAACATGAATGAATGAACGGAGATCCTTAGTCAATTTTCTTGTGTTTATTTCCCCGTCTTGCTTGGTTGTTCCCTTGAACTGACCCTTGTGTGATTCGAATTCTTTTTATATTTTTGCACTATAGGCGATGCATGCCGCACCAGCTTCTGCCCTTTAGGCCAAATTAGGATTATCTCTTTTTTGTTCTGAAGGTGATACTCTGTTAGTATTGATTGTTAATCCTTGACGATGACCTGACTTGGTCATTCCTTATAAGTAAAACACTTTCTAGAGTAGCTGATGATAACTTGAAAAAGAATCAAATTATCCATCATGAGGCGTTTAACATCATCGGCTGTCAAATCCTTAAATATAACATGCCTAGGTCCAATCTCGATTCCTCAAAATAGAACGGCTATATCCCATAAACCAAAAAATCAACGCTCAGCCATCCACAACAATCATCTAAAGAACATATCAAAATAAACTTTTAGAGCCAATTGCTTGGATCGGCTATTGATGTTCATCGTTGATCTTGATAATGCCTCCTTCTCAGATTCTACCAGAAATGCATTCACAATCTTCAAACTCCTAGTATGCTAGATCAGCAGTCGCCACACTTATGGATGTGTGAGCTTGAACAACTTCAACATTGTCTCCTTGCCATTGGATGAGACGTTGGTGCATCATCGAAGGAATGTAGCAATTAGCATGGATCCAGTCATGACCCAAGAGCAGACTGTATGTTCCTTTGCCATCGATGACGAAGAAAGTAGTAGGTAGAGTCTTACTTCCAACCATCAACTCGATGCTAACTGCCCCCTGGTTTTAGATGCATTACCACTAAAGTCTTTTAGCATCATGTCAGTTTTCAGTAAATCTTTAGGACCTTTTCCAAGCTTACGAAACGTGGTATAAGGCATCAAATTGACAACAGCAGCTCCATCGACTAACATCTTGGTCATTGGCTTCCTATCGACAAATCCTTTCATTTATAGAGCCTTCAAATGCCGATGCTAAGATGGCTTGACAAATATAGCTTGTTGGGGCTAGAGTGTTAGCTGAGCTACTACTTCCCCCAATTCTCCTTCATTGAACCCTTCTTGATCGGACTCTTCTTGCTCATATTTGGAAGGAGCTCTGACTCTGCGGGAAAGATAAAAACCATATGAATATTAGCTAATGGCTTACCCTTGTTGGCTATTTGCTTGACGCGCCATGTCCGAGGTCTGCTAGATTTCTAAGCTTCTAATTCTCTATTCCTAAAGCATTGAACTCTCCTTTTTTGGCTCTTCGTTAGACCTCCTGGACACCATTGACCTTCTTACCAAACATACTGCTTTTCTTCATCATGATTGGCCCAATTCTGATCATGCATACGCTTGCCTAGCCGATCATGAACTCCTTTATTTTTTATGCGCCGATCCATGTCGTTAGATTGGTAACTGAAATGTTCATGGATAGACCGAAGGTTGGCTTGAGACTGCCTAAACTATTGGTATTGATTACTGCACTTTGGGTAGTTATGTCTTGTGGGCAATTTCAAACCTTAGTTCCAACAGTGTCTGAAGAAACGACAATTCCAATGCAGTTCAGCCTGCTCTCTTTCATACCTTTCTTCCTCGCACCGATGCTCATATTTTTCTTCTTCAAGGTGGCGCTGGTAGTCCTTCTCCTTCTAGCATTGCCATTTGTTCAACAAAATCCTAGAAGTTATGCGAGGACGCATAACACTAGCTCTAGAGGTCTCACCTTGCTCATATTGGCTCTTTTGTTGATCACGTTGCTGTCTAACTTCCTTGTATTCATTAGCTGATATCTAGATTTTAGGATCGAGTAACCCATCTTCTTTGGCCTTAGCTAATGTCAGCACCTTGGTCTTTCCTTTAGCCAGTTGGAATTCTACTATATTCACCCTTGGAAAGGGATGCCCATCTATACCCATTGCTGGCTTCTTGGTTGATTCAATCTTGATTTTTCCTTGCTCAATGGCCTTCTGGATGTGCTGCCTAAAGACTCTGCATTCATTGGTATTGTGAGTGGTAGCATTATGAAACTTGTAGTACCTCTTCCCTTTGAGTTCTCCTGTCGAAGAAATCACATGGTTTGATGATAACTTCAACTGCTTCTTTTCCAACAAGAAGTCAAAGATCTTGTCAGTCTTCTTGATATCAAAGTCATAAGTGCTTTCCATTTCTTTCACCCAAGGACAATACATAACACTCTTGCCCCATGTCCATTCAATAGTATCAACTTCAACCTCTTCATCTTTAGAGTCTGCATCATATGGATCTATGACGGTAGCAGTACCCTTTAAGTACTTTTCCTTTCGCATGGTCTGATGTTGGCTCTCAAAAGCCGATACCCTATAGACCAAGTGAGACAAATTCTCAAACTCCTGGCCTTCAAACTTCTCTCTTATTGCTTGTAACATCCCTTGAAGGGCTAATTCAGCCAATTGGCCATCAGATAGATTCAATGAGTAGTAGTGGCTCCTTACTTCTCTAAATCTTTGAATAAACTTAGAGCCCGACTCATTATTCCTCTGCCTCATGCTTGTTAAATCTATGATCTTCTCTCATGTCCCACTGTAGAAGTATGCATGGAACTTGTTCTCTACATCAGCCCATCCGATGATTGAGTTTGGTTCAAGTGATGAAAACTAACTAAAGGCTAGTCTAGATAGGGACATGGGGAAGAATCGAACTTTATGTGCCTCCTCAACAGATGCATCTCTGGGTTGAACGAGATAGTGGCTAATATGTTCCATGATTGTCATCTCATCTATCCCGGTAAATGTGGAGAAATCTAGGACTCTGTAGCATGGACGCAGCTGCACAATATGATACCAAGCTAGGTATGGGCGTTGGTAAGAGCTAACCTGTCCTTTGGGCTTTAGACCAAACTGGCTCTGCATCATAGCAGTTATCCTATTGACTAATTCATCAGTGTTCATGCCAGTAACTTGTTGTCTTGGCTGCCCTTGAGTCTAAGCCTAAGAACCCTATACTTGAACTTGTTGATCCTAAGCTAGAGACTGTTGTCCTTGGTCCTGAGATTGCTGGAGTTGCTGAGCATTATAATTATAAGGATTTTGATACCTAGGATGTGGTACAAGTTCATACGTGCTGGCATCCAAAACCAAATGATATCCTTCTAGATAGTCGATCTGAGCATCATGAGTTGCGTATCCCTATAATCGACTATTGAAGTAATTTGGATCAACATTCTTGATGATCCTCTACACTAATGGAGCAATTTTATGGGCCGACTACGACGTCTAATATGAGGTACTAAATTTCCCTTGAGCCGACCATTACACAACCTGCTGAGTGATTGGTGAGGTTGGCTGCTAGACTGAATACACTTGGGCCTATCTAATAGGAAGTTGAGTCATCTGCGTTACAAGGGTGCTTGGTGATTGTTGTGCTGGTGGTTGCTCCCCTGTCATTTGATCTTGCCCCCTACTATTGGTAGGGCTTGATCTTGCCCCCCTGCGGTTGGCTGACTGAAGATCTTGAGCTTGTCCTCCTAGAAGCTACTATAATGGTGGCTGTCGAAATTGCCCACCATTCGGCTACTGACTAGAACTAGGCACACTGCTTCCCATAGCCGAAGGATTAAAGCCATTGAAATATGATGGTCCTACTTGATCAACCAGTGCCCCAAAGAAGACTTATTTCAAAACATTGCCAATTGTGTTGGCTAACACCTTATTGTGATTTGTAAAGGCTTCATGAACAGTCTTGTGGACTAAATGGGCAGTAGCTCTGGCTTCAACATCTTCACTCTGTCTATGTAGGAGGATGGTTGGCAGGGGAGTCTTCTAGATGACTGAATCATGTGTACTGCTGTAAGACAGCAGACACTTCTCATGGAACTCCTCCGTCACCTGATCAATGAGTGCCTTCTGGTCATCAGGCAGGTCTTCAAGGTTGACCTTGAGGATCACTTCATTGTTCATGTTGACTATTGTGGTCCCACTGGGCGTGCCAAGCCTGTGCCGACGGAAAAATGTGAACTCACCGCTGGCACATGTAGCAAGCCAAGAGAAACCGCGTGGAGCAGATCCCGAGCTCTCCCCGGACTTAGGACACCTGACTGGATGGTCGTGACCTAGGGCATGCCAGTCAATTTGACCCTGTAATTAATCAGGAGAGAAAGGTAATCAGTAATTTAAGGTGGAACATGCCGGTGTTGCTCCAGACAGTTCCAAATGTGCGGCTAGATAGCCGCTTCGATGAGGCTATCGACTAAATAGTCAATATCTAGCATGTTCATGATATAAGATATTGAAAATGAACACTATTGGCAATTATCAGATATTAATGATATAAATCTAATGCCAATGATCATAAAACATGCAAGCATCATGGTGGAGATTTGATACGAGTGAAAAACATTTGCATTGACTATATCCTATATTGGCTTAAAGATCAAGACAAGAACAAGTACAATAATAAAAGCCAAAACACTTGCAATGCATGGGCCATTGGAAAAAATAGCGGGGGTCGAGCGGATCGAAGATAGCAATAATAATGATAACAAATTAAACTCTCAAAACACATAGATCTTTCCATATTTAGACAAGTTTTTGAGCACGTGTTATGGACATGAAAGCATAAGCAACCGGCCAAGAGGCCGAACTAAGTGGTTTTTGTCATATAGCATGCAAACGTTCAACCACCAAAGCATAAGTAAATCTACAAACCAACCAAACCCAATTTATGGCACTATCAACAGGTCGACCGAATCGATGCAGCATTGATAGTAGAATGGCAAACTACAAGCCTAGCGATCTATAAATCTACTTATGTTTTTACGAAATCTTGGATGCATGCCATACGGATGAAAGCTCAAGCTATCGACTAAAATTGCCGATAGAAACATAGCGAATGGATGACATCATATCTCCCTTAACAAGTAGATCTATTAACCAACAATACTCGACCTAGTGCGCTACCAATAGGTTCATAATGAAGACAGCAAACCAGAGATTGATGACTAACAAACCTATTCCTTAATGGAGATAGGGCTTCAAACACCCACTATGATCGATCAAGATCAAGATAAAACGGTCGATAAATGGGATCTAACATCAACAGTTGGATTTTAGCATAAAAACAATCGACAGACGATAGATCGAAAGATGAAGGCGGCGGAATTTTTAATCTAGATCGAGCAATTGGTGATATTATGCTGAATAGTAAACTATTTAACACAACATTGATAACTAATCTGTATCAAAATTAATATGAGATCGAGCCGGACCTATGCAATCGTACAAATTTTGATAAGAATCAAAGGGTAATTTGTATCAGTAATTGTAAGAGATACAAGCCAGACCGATGCAACCATACAATAAACTAATGATAACTAACTTATACAAAGCTTGCAAGAGGTCAGACCTAACCGATGCAGCCTTCGTGACAGATACTCACAAACAAACCGGATCTCAAACCTAACTGATGGCAGCCCTATTTGCTTGAAGAACTCGCCGAGATATACTCTACTCCTACTCCTAAGGGTGGCACGGGGCCAAAAAAGTAAAGGTACTTGTTTTGATTGATGTGTGGATAGATATTACAATAGCCGGGGTTCTATATTTATACACGAGGCTTAACTACGAGTCCTAGTCGAACAAGACCAGTTACAAAACATGGAAAGGAGAACAAAACTTTCCAAATTATGATAACTTGGACCTCAATCTTTCCCATCTATGAAGTCTGACACATCTTCTTGCTTCATGTCTTATCGTTCCTGCCAATAGGGTCCATTCCTTTGAGATGATGACATCACCTTATCCAGTTGATTCTGATGGCAATTCAGTTAGCCAATCTTGTGCAATATTTTGGCTTTCCTTGATAAATTCTGACCTTAGAGTCTTCTCATCTTGAACCAAATTTCGGTGTCAACACACACTCTTGAATCCACACACTCGTGAGGCAATCATCTTTCTTCATTGCCTAGAGGTGCTTTGTCTTTCTCCTTGCACCTCTCACGGCCTGGAGCCCATGAGAGGTTCAAGATAGAGATAAATTACCTCAAAGGGATGCTAGTGTTTGGAGAAGCCTTTAAGATTGGGTGCTTTAGATTCCATAATCTTGTTGTGCTTGAGCATTGAGATGCTGATCTACATCCCTCGATCCTCAGAGGTAGCAAGATTATGGAATATAAAGCACCTCACTGAGATGCTGGTGCAAGTTTTGTGAGGTGCTCCTTCTTCATCCTTTTTGAGGTGCTGCTGTTCAACAGGGGCTTGACCTAGATGATTGCAGATCTTCTTGCTGATCCTATGTTAATAGAAGATCTATAATCATCTAGTTCTCTCCTGTTCAGGGGCTCCATACTCGATTGGGGGTGCTTCAAGTTTGTGAGGTGCTCGTTCTTCAAGTTTCTAATAATTAGCCAATTAGTTGTGTTATTAGTCCATACCTGTTTGTTTTAGTGGCTCCTCTGCTCTGCATTAGACTGAGGCGAGACTTGCTCCTCGCTGCAGGGTTCTTCCAAGTCCAACAAAGATATTTCGTAATTAATCTAATGATATTTATTTGATATCATAAACACTAAAAATACATTTTGCAAGGTTCAAGAGAGATATTTTGTAATTAATCTAATAATATTCAACAAGAACCATCATCACATATTCACATGGACAGCAGAAAAGTTCATATCATCCCTGCCCTTGCCATTCGGTATGGTAGACGCAGCGTCCTACCAGAGTTCATCAGCAGACCTTATTCCCTATGTTCCCTTATTCTTGGAAAATTAGCAGAGGAGTAAACAAAGTTCCATTTGATGTATGTCACGTTGCATGGTGCACTAAAGTCTGGCCAGTGTTGTTTCTCAGCGGCTGGACAATCCTACGCGCCAACCCAAATTTTAAAATAGGGCCCAAACTTAAAATTGTGATCGACATAGTAACAAGCATCATAGGAAAATGAGGAAAAATGAGACTTGCTCGTATGAACTCGTCGCTGCCATGGTTCTTGCAAGTTCAACAAATTTTATCTAATACATGGAAATAAGAGGAGAGCAGTGCCATCCCACTACTCGATGTCATCCAACTACTACCAAGACATACTAGTTCTAACTACAAATGATTAACATGACTTCATACTAGTTCTAACTACTGATACGTCCCATAGATCAAGGGTTAAGGTGGGCGTGTAGGATCTGCTCCACGTTCAGCTTTGCAAAGATGTCGTTGGCGGCAGGCTGGAGGCTCTCGATGAGATCATTGATCTCATCATCGTCCGATCCTGGCAGAAAACCCCGCTCCACCACCCGGACTTTCACCGTGTCACCAAGCTAAAGCTAGACAGCGGCCAACGTCGTGGCAGCCACTCAACGAATGCTTTTAGACACCATGGGCACCTTGTCTTCTCATGCCTAGGTGGCTTCCTGCTGGGCCATGATAAGTGCGGCACCCGTGGCCACCAAGTCACCGCGTAGCCTGTCAGCGTGCATCCTGAACGCACACAACAATGCTTGGTCCTTGTGGTAATGCTTGAATAACTTATAGTATTTTTTGTCCCTGCCCACTTTAGAACCAGAGGACTATGTGGGGATAGACGGGCTCGGCAGTGGTGAACGGCGATGGGACAACTCTCTGGCACCACCGGTGGGAAGCCCATAATGGGGGGCGGCACTGACATGGAGGAATCACTGCACAATGCAAGACAAGTTCAAGCCCCGATGATAAAGGGGAGAATGATGAGATTTAGAAGGCAAACGATTAACCAATCTAACCGGAGCCGCATGGCACAGAATCACCGGTGTCTGCCCCCATCGACGGTCTAACCCTGGTTCCTCGCCAGCGCGTGTTGCTAGGCAATCTTCTTGTTGATGGCGTACGTCCCGTGTGGGTATAGGTAGTCCCAAGCGAGGACATGCTCCCTGATGAAAGACTGTGTCCAACCACGGGGCACACTCTGTGGGCAAAGGGGGCACACGAACCAGCCATAGCGGCTCACATGTGCCATCAGCTTCTGGCTCTTAGGCACATGAGTTGCATACCTATGCCGACGATCGACCTTCGAGTCCATCATAATGTCGCCCGGAGAGCGCTTGGACATGTCCTCAGCGGATGCCAAGTAGAAGCGCGAGGATACATAAGACCCGCTTGCAACGTGGGCCAGCAAGAATAGAGGAGGCCACGTAGCCTATGACGGCGGTGAAGTGGAGCGCACCGGGAGTGGTGGTGGCGAGGGAACCACCGGTGCCTTTGGTGCCAGTGTCATCATCAAGGGCGACGCAGAGAGCAATGGTAGTCTAGGAGATGGTGGGCGGGAGAACGACGGGAACACCGGTTTCCCACGACTGGACATCGATGCTGCCTCCGCTGACACCAAAGCAGGGCGCATCATTGGCCCCACCTCCTCCAAAGTGGGGAGAGCCAGTACACTAGAGGAAGCGGGGACCAGAGCTGGGCAACCCTTCATCGAGTAGAGCTTCATGGGCATGGCCTTAGTGACAAGCGATGGGGAGGCGGAGTTCGGGACTTTGCGAGGTGAGTCGAGGGTTTTTTGCGCAATGCAAGGTGGAATCAAACAATGGTAGCGAGGCCAGGCTTTATGTATACATAGGGCAGACCTTCTGTATGCTGTGAAGTATACAATGCGGTCTAATCAAAGCAGTCATGGTGCTACTAAGAGAGAGATGATGAAAGTTTCATGGGGATGAAACTCTTCTACACTGTTTCCAAAATATGAGTGTGTTGGAAATAGGGCCATGAAACCCCCACTGAGATTGGCCTGAGTCGTGCATACGGTTTACAAGAAATAGGTAAATGCCATTTCAATACCAATGGCTCCTCTATTCTGCATCATAGGTAAATAGTCAAACTTAAAATTGTAAATGACACAGTAACAACCATCACAGGAAAATGAAGAAAAACTATGGAGGATACTATCACACGCGTTCAAATATACAGAGGTCGGACTTTCTTATGTGTGCAATAACATTTCAACACCAATGACTTCTCTGTTCTGCATTGGACAGGGGTGAGACTTGCTCCTCGCTGCAAAGTTCTTGTAAGTTCAATAAAGATTGACACAGACATTCATATAAATACTTCATATATTAGCAAGGGTTCATCGTACATGAGCCCAATACATACAATTCATGACTTCGTGCTTTCCCACAGATCAAAGCCAGCCATGATACTACTAGTACTACCAATGAACAGGACCCAAAGTGCCTGGTGCGGTTGTGATAGGTCTTTTCTACACTAATTTGACTCCAATCCAAGCAGTCACAACAGTTGAGGGGCAGACTCGGAGGATGGCATTTTTACTAGCAACCGTCTAAGGTCTAGTATTGGAAACTATTTGACCAACCCCTGGAATCCAGATGGCATTTGTACTAGCAACCGTCTAAGGTCATCTACATTTGAAGCGATTCCAATTCCAATTCCATCTCGTAACTTTCCCTCTGTTGATCCCATAGCTATTTAACTCCAGGTTCCCTTTAAATCATCCTTGCTCCAACTCCAAACCAATTCAAATCATAGCTACAAACAAAGCCACTAGACCCATAGAGTAGCCATAGCCATGAGCTCCGCCGGAGATCCTGATGCCCAGTTTTCCACTTTCAAACACCGCGTCAAGTCGAGAACGATGTGGAAGAAACTTTTCACCATCAAAGCTGGCGGTCACTGGAAGCTGGTGCAGGTCCTACATGAAGGAGGCAGTGCCACCAGGACCTTCAAGGCAAATCAAGGCGTGGGCATCCCCAATGACCAGGAAGGTGTCCATGATGTCCTCCATGGCTTGATGAGGACAGTCATGCAGCTGCAGGAACTCAACCTCAACGGCGAGGACTGGGAGGACATCCTTCCTGAGCCTGAGGTTCCTGAACTCATGGCCCTAGCGCGCAAGGCCTACCAGGATGGCTACATCGCCAACGCATCAATTGTGCTTGAGGTCGATGAACAAGTCAAGTTCATTGCTTTCGAGGTGCGCGGAGGCAGCGCCAGCGAGGTGTTGAGACTGCAGCATCTGCCTAGAGGACAAAACATCTAATCCTATGGCCGGCCATGTTGTGGATATGCCCTGCTGTGGCCACGCATTCCACCGCAAGTGCATCACCAAGTGTTTGGGCCGGAGATCCACCTGCCCGATGTGTTAATGCGATTTGTGTAGGTATCTTGTCCCAATAGTATGGAGATTCCTATCGCACTTGATGGATCAAGATTTTTGATTAAGCTCATTGTCTTTTTGGTATAAAATGTTGTTCTATTTGCATGATTCAGCGAGATCTTTTGTGATGTTTTGGATTGTACTCGTGTGATTGCATTGCCGCGAACTAGATAAGATTATGTTCAAATTGGTGTGATCTTTTATGTCATAGATATTGTTACTATTTCCTATAAAGTTAGTCAAACTTAAAACTATAAACAACATAGTAAGAAGCATCACAAGAAAACAAGGAAAAACTATGGAGGATACTGTCAAACGCGTTCAAATATACAGAGGTCGGACTTTCTTACGTGTGCAGTAACATTTCAACGCCAATGGCTCCTCTGTTCTGCATTAGACTGAGGCGAGACTTGCTCCTCGCTGCAAGGTTCTTGCAAGTTAAACAAAGATTGACACATACATTCATATAAATACTTCATATATTAGCAAGGGTTCATCGTACATCAGCCCAACACATACAATACATGACTTTGTGCTATCCCATAGACCAAAGCTAGTCATGGTACTACTAGTACTACCAATAAATAGGACCCAAAGCACATAAAATCTCAATTTGGTCCAATCAGTTTGGTCTTGTTGAGATATTTGAGGCCGTGAAGATGAAATTAATCTACTAGAATATTCCCAACACGTGCAATATTGGAAACTGTTCGACCAACCCCTTGAATCTGGGATGGCATTTTCTGCCAGCCGTCTAAGGTCCTCTACATTCAAAGCCATTCCACTTCCAATTCCATCTCGTAACTATCCCCCTATTCATCCCATAGCTATTTAACACTGAGTTCCCTATGAATCATCCTTGCTCCAACTCCAGACCAATTCAAATCACAAACTAAGCCACTAGACCCATAGAGTAGCCATCGCCATGAGCTCTGCCAAAGATCCTGCTGCCTAGTTTTCCACTTTGAAACACAGTATCAAGACGAGAATGGCATTGAAGAACATCTTCACCATCAAGGATCCATCTATCGGGAGTGGCGTTGAAGCATCATTCTCTATGACCCTGGAATGCACGGTGACCAAGACTCTCAAATTCGGCGGTCACTGAAAGTTGGTGTACCTCCTGTACAAAGGAGGCAGCGCCACAAGGATCTTGAAGGCGAATCAAGCCATGGGCATCCTCGGTGACCAGGAAGGTGTCCATGATGTCCTCCGCGGCTTGATGAGAACATTCACGCAGCTGTAGGAATTCAACCTCATCGATGAGCAATGGGAGGACATCCTTCCTAAGCTCGAGGTTCCTAAACTTCTAGCCTAGGCGCGCAAGGCCTGTCGGGATGGCTACATCACCCACGTGACGCTTGAGCTTTGGGCCAATGAACAATTGAAGTTCATCACGTCCAAGGCGATCTTGACGCTCTACACAGAGGTGTAGTCGGCGCCAGTGGGGTGTCGAGACTACAACATCTTCCTAGAGGATGAAACATCTAATCTTGTGGCTGGCCATGCTATGGAAATGTCCAGCTATAGCCACACACTCCACCGCAAGTGCATCACCAAGTGGCTCAGCCGGAGATCCACCTACCCGATGTGCCGACAAGATTTGTCTATGTATCTTGACCCAGCAGTGCAGAGATTATTGATTAAGCTCATTATTTTTTGTTGCATAAAATACTTATTACGCATCATACTTCTCGCTATATATTTGGTCAAAATTTAGAATCTTTGAGTAAATCTTCGCTCTATCGCTTTCTCCGCCACGATCTCATCAGCAACTCCGCATGTTTTCCTTCCTTCCCAGAGCTCTCCGATTCCCTCTGTAGATCTCAACCACGAGGAATGTGTAGTTGCCTTCTCGTACATGTGCTCAACACATAAAATACATGACTTCGTGCCATCAGGACAGACACCCGAGGCAACAAAAAAGCAAACAAAAACCAACTGAGGAAACTTCATCCACTACAACATCTTCACTGTTTGAGGCGTTTAAAAAATGGCAGGTGAACTTTCTTGCTTGTTCAGAAACATTTCAACACCAATGGCTCTTCCGTTCTACATTAGATTAAGGCTAGACTTGCTCCTCGGATCAAAGTTCTGGCAAGTTTAACAAAGTTTGACACAGACATGCAAATAACACAACATTAGCAAGGGTTCGTACTACATGAGCTCAACACATACACTACATGACTTCGTGCTATCCCATAGATCAAAGCCAGCCAAAGCACACAAAATCTCAATGTTGTTGAATCAGTTTGGTCTTGTTGAGATAGTTGAGGTCATAAGGACTTACGATCAAGTTGAGACGGTGAACCGTCTTGAAAATGACGCAATCTCCACTAACGTCGACTCTGTAGTCAAAGAGCCAACGAGCATCCACAATAGTGCTGCAAAGCACAAAGATTTCTCTAGAATCATGGTCTTCAACAACTCTAGCAATTGTTGCCCATCAACCTCACAAACAACAGCTTCAACGATTAGGCATCGCACGCAGCTCGGTCATGTACACGACGCCCCCAAGTCACAAGCAACCTGTTATGTTCTCCTGGCTCCACACCTAGCTACCAAAACACATCATTTGTTGTAGAGTACACATCCATGGGTATGGTAACTAGTTGCCATCTATAAACATGACTTCTGTAAGAACAAATGACAATCAAGGGAAGGGGGGAAGCAATGAGGTTAGTAGACACAATAATAAGTTCATACAAATAGTATGATTTGATATGAAGCACATTACCTTTATCCAAATCCTAAAGCCACCAGGGAACACGATTGGGAAAATGCAAACAGGTGAGGGAAGGGGGGAGCAAGCAGATTGGTGCAATGCTATCAGATGAGGGAAGGGGGGACGCTCCTTTCATATAGACCTTGCATGTTTGATGAGAGTGAAGTGAATGCGGTAAGAATGCTAGACATACGAACGAATCGAGAAAAGGAGCTTTTGACCACCATGACACGCTTGAGACTTGTATGCCTAGTGCGGTTGTGATGGGTCTTTTCTATACTTATTTGACTCCAATCCAAGCAGTCACAATAGTCGAGGGGTAGACTGGTCACTACGACATTCAAAATTGACGACGCATTATACTATGTCCTACGAGATCAAATATATAGCGGCCAGACTTTCTTGCGTTCGCAGTAAAATTCAACAGATATGTCTCGTCCGTTATGCATAAGATCTATGTGATACTTGTTGAGATGAACTCCTCATTGTATGGTTCTTGCAAGTTCAACAAATTTTATCGAAGACTACTGATACGTGTTTGGTTCTTGCAAGATCAAAGCCACTCATGACTACTAGTACTACTGATATGTGTTTCGTTCAACAAATCGAGGCACAAAGCAACCCTTGCACGATTGCAAAGAGTGAATTGAATGCATGAGGAAAGCCTCTGTAGTTATTTCACTCCAAGCATTCATAGTAGTCAAGGGATAGACTGAAGAGTGAAGACAAGTTGCTCTTACTTCGGTAAGCAATTTCTCTTGCTTGGTTTTGCAGAGCAGCAGCAAACTAGAGATGGCTACATGGTTTCATAGGTCCTGATCGTCTGCACTCGCTTGGCTATGGCAAAACATGTCGCTTCAAATCCAACTACCTTACTAGTACTTCATGCATGCAGCCATAGCCAGTGCAGCTGTTCTTTGTAGCACAGCTGATCTCGCAAAAGTTCTAGTCACAACTTAGTATAGAGTAAAATGTCTGGGCTGGTCAAATTTACATGACTCAGACTATGAGGCATGCATACGATTTACAAGAAATAGGTAAATGTCATTTTATCAATATTGTACTTGTCTATATATATTTGGTCAATAGAGTTTAACCCACCTAATACAAAGTTCAACAAAAGTCCATTTACATGGATATTATTACAACAAGATAAACTAAAGAACATCACAATTGTCTCTAGTGAACATTAAAAACACAAATCAGAACATCAGTTATGAGATACTTGAACATCACACCTATTTTAGAAATAGAGAATAAGGGCATATCTCTAATGCCATAGACACTAAACGTTAACATCATATGTGTAGCAGAACCGTCCAATTTATAAGAGCACAAGCCCGCGAGCGGACACGCTATCATACTTGAGCCCATATAAACCCGGTAGTCCATTGAGTACCACGAAGGGTCTCGATTAACCATCAACATACAACCAAGATCGTACATGATTCAACATACATGTCACACGTTACATAAAGTTCACAATACAGTTCCATACATCAGAGTAGATTAAAGTTATTACAAACCAAGTTTAGATAAAATAGTAGCGGAAGCAAATAGAGTTTGCAACCAACGTCTACATCGTTGTTCAAATATTGTGCCAGCTCATGATCACAATTCCACAAAAGCATAAGAGAGGGATTAACGAGAAACGCCTTGCCTAGGGCCCTACTCCTCATCCATGGCAGGATAGAAGCAGTTCTTACAGTAACCATGATACAATGTATTATCTGCAACAATGTGAATAAACCCTGAGTATGAGAAGGTACTCAGCTAGACTTACCTGTCATAAACCAAAAATAAAGTGACTCCAAGGATTATGCAAGGCTGTATAAGTGGAGCTAGCTTGACAACATTTTGCATAAAAAGCTTACCAATTCAAGTATACAATTATAATTTGGTCATCAAGTTAATTATAGCTATTCATCTCTAGATTAGCAACTAACCTGTGCCAAACATGTGGTATATTATTTAGTAGCATAAGAATAATAACCATAGCCGGTGTAGTAATTCCATGTTCTTCATAACCATCATTCCATAATACACTTACTATGATATTGGAGCTAGCCAAGTTTCTCAGCCCTTGTTTAGTTGTAGGAATTTGGATTTTGGGGCTATTGTAGCATGTTCGTTTTTATTTGGCAAATATTGTTCAAACATGGACTAATTAGGCTCAAAATGTTTGTCTCGTAATTTCCCACCAAACTGTGCAATTAGTTTATCTTTTCGTCTACATTTAATGCTCCATGCATGGGCCGCAAACATTCGATGTGACAGGTACTGTAGCAACCTTTTGGAAGTTGGGGTGGAACTAAACACGCCCTCACTGTCCGGGTGAGACGTCGATTCGAATCAATTTCAACCAACTACGAATTTATTCCTAAGACAAACCTAGGCAGACCAGATCAATGGTCAACTTAGGTCATCTTCCGTACAACCCAGGTCCACATTTCGTGGGTTCAACCAGCGTCGCACAATCAGGGACAACCAGCTGCCACGACGTTCAGGCCTGGCCTACCCTTGGGCTCACATTTGGCTCCCCACACATCCTTACTACCATCTAGAGTGCGCACTTTTACAGAATGGGGCCCGGCCTGAGTTGAATCTCGATAGAAGTGCCAACAATGGTATGGTCCTTAACCGGCACAAACGAAATCACATGAGTGAACCTACACATAGACTTCGTCTGGCCTCTAGTTACATTACCCCATAGTTCTGTTCTATGATAGCAAATATAGCCAACCGTGCTTCGGTATCCACCTATATCTCGCAGGTGACAAGAAATCACCCGACTTCAATCGGTCTAAGTATGGCTAGGCATATATTCGATCCTAGACCTACACAGCCATAATTCTTAAACCATAAGACCTATGACAATGAAAATTTAATACCAGGTAGATAAGTAAGTTATCTACTACTTTGTTATTAATAAGTTTTATAGGAAAGACAATTATCATCATGACATTATCACCACAACAGAAACTATACATGCAGCCATTTAGTTGAATTATAAAGCAATAATTAACTAGTTGCATACAACCAATTACTTCTAAGCCTCACTAATAACATCAACAGATCATATGCATCACAAGAACCACAGAAAACATCATGGTTAAACATAACTAATTTATTTATATTCATTTATTAATTTCCTTAGATAATAAGAGGATTTAAAGGATAAATATTTCAAATGATCAATAAATTCTGAGAAACTTATAGTAGCCAACATATGACCCTAATAGTCTACTATACAAATTTTATGCCATTTGGATAAGTATAGCCACCTCTACTAAAATGACAAGTTATATAGGTTTATTTTAGTAAAAATTGTTTAGCCTAATGAAAAGTGTTAAGCAATAGATTTAATATTTTTTTACTTTCCTCTTAGCACAAGAATACTGTGTAAAAATTTGCATGACCATATGTTATGTATCTTTACCCAATTTAATTTTAATAGAAATTAGCAATTAATTAAGATTAAATAGGAAGACCATATTTCAATTATGCTTACTATAGGTTTAGTATTTTTCCTAGCTATAGCATGTCAATGCAAGACCAGCAAAGCTAGACTCATAATTTTATCACCTCCCTAGCTCAAGATATGCATTTTACAAGATATAAACTAATTCAAAAGCACTTATTTTGTTCAATTTAATTCTTCCACAAAAATACCCAAAGCAGTAGATTTCATATTTTTTTCAAATAGTACACTTCAAGATGAATCTAACAAAATTTGGTTCACCCCATTTGGATACTCCTAGCTCTAGATATGAATTTTTGAAGTTTGTATTCAAATCTATGAAATTAATTCAAAAACCAACTAAACCCTAACTGCTAGGTGCACCCGGTATATACACCCTTAGGCGCTGACATGCGGGTCCTACAGTCAACCCTGGTCCCACGTGCCAGTGAGACAGAGGCAGGGCGTCGGCTTTGACCGGCGAGAACTCACCGTCGGCGAGGTCACCAGCGACGAGGTCACCACCGACATGTTCCCCTCCTCGTTCCGCACCTTGTGAGCTAAGTGGGCGAACCCCTGATGGTGGTTGGCTACGGCGGTGTTGCTAATGGTGGACAGCGGTGGTGCACCCGTCATTTTCGGCCATGACATGCTCAGGCGAGCTCGGCTACAGCGTCCTGGTGGTGCAGCGGAGATCTAGGGTTAGGTTGGAGCTACGGTGGAGCGGCAGTGAAGCTTGGCCACGTGCGTGGCATGGCGGCGGTGAAAGCACGATAGTGCGCAGCCGCGTTTCGGCATTGGTGTGTCGGCATTGGCTCAACGGCCAACGGTGTGACCTAGACCTGATCCTAGGCTAACCCTAATGAGAGAAAGGCGTGCACGAGACTGTTTGGTGGAGCACGGCCAAGGCAAACGTGAGCTCGGCGGAGCTCCGACGATGGCGCGGCGGTGGTGAACTCAAACAACGGCTTTACCTAAGCACGATTGGTAGGGCTAGTGGCTCGAGAAGGTGGAGGAGGGGATGGCAGAGCAGTATGCGTGAGCAATCAGACAATGGCACTACGGTGGCAGCGAGCGAGCAAGCGACACTATGGTTCTGCTCTGGAGCGGTGCGTGGGCGAGAGAGGAGGCGAGAGTGAGAGTGAGCGTGTGTGAGCGGGTGCGCGCGATGCGGCGCTCTTGACCACCCGCTCTAGACTAACGGGTGGGGCCATAGCCGGCTTACGGCCACCACGCGACGCACGTGACCTATGCCGGTTGGCCACGATGGCTGCTGCCCCGGCTGATTTAGATAGGTGAAGGAGCCGACTGATAGCACGTTTTTTAACATCCAAATCTCCCAAACCGTGGTGACTTTTTGAAAACTTCATTAATACAAAGTGTAGACCTACATGAGTACTACAAGATTGCTTAAAGGAGTTTGGCCTAATTCCCAACGATTTTCAAACTACAGTGCTCCAAAGCAAGATACTTTGAAACTGAAAACCAGTTTAGGACTTAGCAAAATTTTCTAAGTTACACACACATTTTGTTGATTTTTGTGAGCTATGTTTGACTAAGTTAGACACCGATTTAGCTCAGGACCTTTAAATAAAATTTGTTACCCTTGATGTGAACTACAACTTTTATTTAGGTCACATAGCCATGCAAATACTCTAAGCTACTGTTCAACTTTGGTCAAACTAGCATCATGAAACTGACATTTCAAATTAAACCAACACTTAGAAGCAAAATTATTTCATGTCATGAATACAAAAGTTGTTCCATTCACCATCCTAGATGCGTCTAAGGTATTGTAGTGACCTTACAACTATTTCACACATTGGTCATACATGATTATAAGCATAAGCATATATATATATAATCAACATTTCGTGTGACAATGTATAAGAATGTGATGAAATTTCATATGCTCATGTTCATGAATGCTTGGATGATGCTTGTGCTCATGAAATGCAAGTGCCAAATGCAATGCTTAACACTAGGGTGTTACAGCCCCTCCCCCTTATAGAAATCTCGTCCCAAGATTTGAAAGACCTACCATTCTTCATAAAAAGCGGGATGAACCTCACGTAAATAATCCTCCCGTTCCGGTGTGGCATCTTGTTCATTGTGGTTATTCCACACCACCTTGTAGAACTTAATGACCTTGCTCTAGGTTACTCTTTCCATTTCTTCTTGCACTCGGATTGGTTTCTCTTCATAGGTCAAATCCGATTGGAGCTTAATGTTGGTGGGTGCAATAGCTTCATCAGGTATGCGAAGACATCTTTTTAACTGGGAAACATGGAAGACATTGAATATAGCACTCATCTCAGGAGGAAGTTGTAACTTGTAGGTGACATTTCCCTTCCTTTTGAAAATTTGGTATGGCCCTACATATCTAGGCGCAAGCTTCCTTTTTTATCCAAATCTCCACACTCCTTTCATGGGCAAAACTCCACACATCCCACTTCAAAGGTTAGTTCTTCTATCAAGGCTCAATCCAATTCAAAGTGTTGTTCTACATTTGTTCTTTAGCTTATGTGACAAAATCTATGCCATAGTACCTCCTTTCTCTAGGCTCAATCCAATTCAAAGGAGTTCTACATTTCTGACCGTACAAGGCTTCAAAAGGAGCCATCTTGATGCTCTCTTGATAACTATTGTTGTAGGAAAACTCGACTAAAGGTAGCCACTTTTCCCATGAACCCTTGGAGGATATAACACAAGCTCTCAACATATCTTCTAAGATCTGGTTCACTCGCTTGGTCTGTCCCAAAGTTTGTGGATGATATGTTGAACTTCTAATTAGTTTAGTTCCCAAGGCCTGGTTCAAGTGTTCCTAGAAGCGAGCTATAAACTATGATCCCTGATCTGAGATTATGGTCCTTGGTACTCCATGTAGCCTCATGATCTGAGAAACGTACATCTCAGTGTAATTCCCCTCATGATACGCTGTGTTAACCGGTATAAAATGCGCTGACTTGGTAAGGCGATCTACAATGACCCACATAGAATCATGACCTTGTTGTGTCAGTGGGAGGCCTGTAATAAAGTCCATACATATTTCCTCCCATTTCTAGCCTAGAATTGGCAACAGCTGAAGTAATCCAGTAGATTTCAAATGAATGCCTTGACTCTACTGCAATTATCACACCTAGCGACATAGGCGGCGATTTCCTTCTTCATCTTGGTCCACCAAAAATGGCTTTTCAAATCTTGATACATTTTGCTACTACCTGGATGGATAGACAACTTGGATGAATGACCTTAATCTAAAATTTGATTTCTAAGTTCTCGGTCTTTCGGTACCACAAGTCGGTCCTCAAACCATAGCACACCTCTTTCATCCAACCTAAAATGCTTGGTTTCCTATTCTTTCATCTTTCGCTTGATGTGGAACACACCCACATCTATCTTCTGTAGTTCTATGATTTTGCTCTCAAGTGAGCAACTGGCAGTGATATTGTGCAGCACAATAGGATATAACAAATTAAATCCATCTTCCAACAAGGCTTTCAAGGTGTTACAATGAGATTTCTGACTAAGTGCATCTGCTACAACATTAGCTTTTCCTGGATGGTAGTGCACTTCCAAATTATAGTCCTTGATCAGCTCTAACCACCTACGTTGTCTCATGTTCAGCTCAGGTTGAGTGAAGATATATTTGAGACTTTTGTGATCAGTATATATGTGACATACGTTTCCCAGCAAGTAATGTCTCCATATCTTCAAAGCGTGGGCAACTGCGACAAGCTTCAAAGTGTAGGATAGTTGACTTCATGCTTTTGCAATTCTCAGGAAGCGTAGGCAATAACTCTTCCTTCTTGCTTGAGCACACACCCCAAACCTGTACCCGATGCATCATAGAACACATCGAAAGGCTTTTCAATCTTGGGTTGTTCTAAAACCAAAGCTGAAGTTAACAAGGTCCTTAGGGTGTGAAAAGCAGCTTCACACTCTGGCGTCCAATTAAACTTCTCATCCTTCTGGAGTAGTCTGGTCATGGGCTTAGCTATCTTGGAAAAATAAGGAATGAAATGACGATAGTAGCCTGCTAACCCTAGAAAACTCCGAACTTCATGAACCAAAGTCGGGGCCTTCCAATCCATGACCTCTTGTACTTTGGATGGGTCTACCAAAATTCCATCTTCAGATAAGATGTGACCCAAGAAAGGTACTTTGCTCAATCAGAATTCACATTTACTAAATTTGGCATATAATTTATGCTCCCTCAATCTGGATAAGACGATCCTTAGATGCTCTACATGATCTACCTCTTTCTTCGAGTAAATCAAGATATCATCGATAAACATGACCATGAACTTGTCGAGCTCAGGCATGAATACCGAATTCATCAAATACATGAAGTAGGCAGGAGCATTTGTCAGTCCAAAAGACATGACCAAATACTCATACAGGCCATATCTAGTGGAGAAAGCTATTTTAGGTACATCCTCTGGCCTAATCTTAATCTGATGATAGCCTGATCTCAAGTCAATCTTAGAGAATACCTTTGCTTTTGCAAGTTGATCAAACAAAATATTGATACAGGGCAAAGGATACTTGTTCTTAATGGTGACAGCATTGAGTGGCCTATAGTTCACACATATCCTTAAGGATTTGTCCTTCTTCTTTACAAACAAGGCTGGACAACTCCATGGAGATGAACTAGGTCGGATGAGACCTTTGTCCAAAAGTTCCTGTAACTGGATTTTAAGTTCGGCTAACTCATTTGGTGGCATCCTAAGGATCTTCTTGAGATAGGTGGCGTACCTGACACTAACTTGATCTTAAATTACACATCCCTATCAGGCGGTAGACCCAACAATTCATCTGGAAATACATCAGGAAACTTGCAAACCACTGGAGTATCACAGAGGGTAGTGGCTTGGATAGCACAAGACAAGTTTTGGAGATCAAAACTTTGGGGAAGTGGTACTAGAAAAGCATTACTCCCCTTTGGTTCTCTCAACATAATTGTTCGAGTGAATGTGTCAATGAGAACTCCATGATCACTCATCCATCTCATGCCTAAGATCACATCTATGGCTAATTTGGGCAATATTATTAGATCCATTGTGTACTCCCTCTCTTGTATAGAGATGGGCACATCTCTAACTATTTGAGTTGCAGAGATAGTAGCCCCATCTGAACTTATACTATAACCACCCTTGTCTACCTCAATTATCTTCTGATCATACTTAGATGCAAATGCTTGGCTCAAAAATGAATGAGAAGCTCCAGAATCAAATAAAACAATGGCGGGATATTTGTTAACAAGGAACATATCGATGGTGACAACTTCTCCCACAGAAATTTCTTCCATAGCTGTATAATGCACATATCTAGGACGTGCCTTAGGATTTGCCTGTTTTTGATTACCCTAGTTTTGATTGCCATTCTTCTTGCGGTGGGGACACTCCTTGGCCCAATGGCCCAAATGATTGCAATTGAAGCATGGCTGGTTGTTCCTTGGTCCAGCTGAGCTTCCCTGGCCTGCATTGCCTTTAGGTATGGCAATGGTGAATGCCCTGTGAAATGTCTTCTAGGTATGATTAGCCTGAGTTTTTGGCTGAGTAGGCCTATACTTAGGTGCTGGTGGACGAAATTGTGGCCTAGCCGCCACTGGAGCTCTAGCCTGAGATGATCCTGAGGCACCTACCTCAGCTGCTCTTTTGCGGCCCGTTGCTGCTGCGTGCAAGTTGTTCTGGTTCTCCTAGGTTAAGGCATCACTAACAAACTCATTATATGTGGTACACCTTGAGTTGGCCATAGTCTTCATTAGCTTAGTGCCAAGGCCTCTCTTGAAACTTTCTATTTTCTTCTCCTCTGTGCTGACAAACTCTGGGCATATCTAGAAAGATTGTTGAAGGCATGCATGTACTCGGTAAGGGTTTTGGTCCCTTGAGTAAGCCTCATGAACTCAGCGGCTTTCATGTGCATTAGCACTCGGGGAATGTGATGTCCCCTAAAGGCTAACTTGAACTATTCCCAGGTGACCCATGCGTTGGTAGGTAGAGAGGACAGGAAATGAGTCCAACATATCCCTGTCGGTCCCTATAGTTGATGAGACACATACTCGGCCTTCAGATGCTCCGTTACCCTCAATAGATGAAACTTTTGCTCTATTATGTTCAGCCACTCATCCGCCTGGAGCGGTTCTTTGGCCTCTTTGAAGGTAGGAGGCTTGGAGTCTTGGAAATCTTTGAACGAGCTATATTGATTCGGTCCAGGCCCTTGATGTTACTGATGGGTGTGAGCGGTGTTCTACGCAATGAGGCATAGTGTATCCTCCATGGCTCTCTGATTACCTAGAAACTATGTGAAGAATTCATTCACAAATGGTGACGGCGGTGGTGGTAAGTCACTATCGTTGCCACCTTGGCTGGTGCCTTTTCCAGCGCGAGTGCGAGTCATCTGCAAAGTAGCAACAATAAGTGATTATTGGATGATGTCAAGAGATTGCAGATGAATTGTGTAATCATGCCAAACTGAAATTACTAGAGAGAATCTTAATTCATACAATAAATTAGAGGCACAATAATCCATTCTCGCAACATAACATCACCAATTAGACCACTTATAGTACTCGCAATGTGCTAATCATGCATGTCATATTTCACCAGTAAAACGTAACTGGAATTTCATCAAAGTTCAACCCATAATGACACAATATGCAAAGTGCCAATATTACATCAAAGTTACGTCATGAGTACTGAAATTCAAACTACAAGTCCATTACACAAATAGCAGGGATACAACTAGTGCTTCAAACTAGTCACTAAATGGCTCTATTCTTTAGCGTGCTCATTGTCGAGGTCGGAGATTGCATCATCCTCATCCTCTATCTCCACTTCTTCTTCCTCCCAAGCGTCATCTTCGACCATCATTTTTGGATCTTCTTCTTCCTCATCAAGGAGCAGGTGCAGCTAGTTGTTCAGATGATGCACCTCATGCTAAAGATCAACCACCATGTTTTGGGTCTATGCAAGCTACTAGCGCAAGTTCCTTTTGACACGGTCTTGCTGCACGCTCAAGGCATGGGTTCTGTTTCGTTCTGCTTATGTCATGGCTGCATGGTTGTTTGCTAGGACCTACTAGCGCGTAGCTATGAGTGCCTCAGCATGAGCAGCCTCTAGCTGCTCCCGTAGTCCTGCTAGCACTGCCTGATCATTAGCTCTTGCCTCTTGGGCGGCAGCTCTCTATTGATCAACTTGCTCCGTCTGAGTGTGGAGATTTCCTAATGCTATATATGCCTAATTAATTTCCCATTGAGCCTCACTTGCTGCCTTCTTGTGCTTGCGAACACGCTTCCTCAGCTTCCGCTGGGTAGCTTCGGCTCTCATGAGTCTATCCTTGCATGTGGTATAGGACTCCTGCCAGAAGTCCCTGGTGTCCTAACGAGTATAGAACATCTTCATCACTGCAAATGTTACACTCATAGCAGAACTAGAACTATCTGCTTGCTCATCCCGGTCTTGGATCAATGCATTGTGGTTGTGTTGTGCCCATACTGCTATAGATGGATCCACCCAAGGAAAAGTACCAGCAGCACTGCCGGTAAGCTCATCCCCGTTCTGCTGCCATATCTGACTCAGCACCTCAAAAGCCACTACTTGGGCAGCCTCCCAAGGAGTTTTCCCTTCAGAATCCACCTTCCACTCCTGCCAGAAGGGTGCTTGGGTATGAGCATGTATTGTTAGCTGCACCTCGTACCATGGTTGTCCCTCTAGGTACTCCTCATTCTAGAAATAGAGGGGCGGTTCGGTATACCCCACATAATGTAGGACCCTCCAAAGCAGGGCAGGGGTACCAAACATCTCTAGGAAAGTCTCGCTCTCTACTGGTGCTGCCATCTGTACCAACCAAAAATGGTGCAACTCTCATGAGAACAATGGTATAATAGAAAAGAGTTACTTAACTGAATAAGAAACTTATAAGGAGAGGAACAATGCAAGTAGGTAATAAATGATTTATCATGATACATGCATGTTCCATACGTCCTCACAAACTTAGGAAAATTAAAACTTCTAACGGCATACACGGTGGCATACATGAATTCTCTCATATATAACGTAGCTAGTTCGACTACACGTTTCACTGTTAGTGTACCTGCACAAGAATTTCATTTCAGCCCAACCCCACAACTATATATGCAGAAATAAAAATCTGGGCTCCAGGTTGTAAGCTAAATACTTCCATATATATATATACTTCCATATCAAAGCTACCCAAAAGTAAATACGTCCTATATATACATATAAATATGCATATACAACAGTATAAAAGCTAACCCACAATTAAATACCTCCGTATATATATGAGACATATATATACTTTAGTATCAAAGCTAACTCTCCCCTTAGACATCACGCTCACATCTTGCGGCTGTTCCACTCATCATCTTACCTTGGGCGTAGAGGCATTTGATCCATACATTACCACTCAAGTGAATGGCATCCATACAATAGCACGTCGTATGGACAACGAAAGTAAAACCCCCCAAGTTAGTACTTAATTAGCCACCTAAAATCCTTAACTAGGCATCAAGAAAGTGATCACTAGCACACTCAAGATTCAAACTTTATTTTTTTAAACACCTATATATATAGCTATAAGTTGCTAAAACTAGTTTTGGAAACAAAAACCTTTGTTTTAAATACACATGTGGCAATTAATGTTGAATCTTGCTCTGATGCTAGCTGTAGCAGAACCATCCAATTTATAAGAGCACAAGTACAATAGCAACCCGCAAGCGGTCACACAATCATACTTGTGCCCATATAAACCTGGTAGTCTGTTGAGTACCATGAAGGGTCTTGATTAACCATTAAAATACAACCAAGATCGTACATGATTCAACATACATGTCACACATTACATAAAGTTCACAAATACAGTTCCATACATCAGAGTAGATTAAAGTTAGTACAAACCAAGTTCAGATAAAATAGTAGCGGAAGCAAATAGAGTTTGAAACCAACATCTCCGTCATTGTTCAAATACGGTGCTAGCTCATGATCACAATTCCACAAAAGCATAAGAGAGGGATTAACGAGAAATGCCTTGCCTAGGGCCCTACTCCTCGTCCACGGCAGGATAGAATCAGTTCTTACAGTAACCATGATACATCGTATTATCTGTAACAATGGGAATAAACCCTGAGTACGAGAAGGTACTCAGCTAGACTTACCCGTCATAAACCAAAAATAAAGTGACTCCAAGGATTATGCAAGGCTGTATAAGTGGAGCTAGCTTGATAACATTTTGCATAAAAAGCTTACCAATTCAAGTATACAGTTATAATTCGGTCATCAAGTTAATTATAGCTATTCATCTCTAGATTAGCAACTAACCTGTGCTAAACATGTGGTATATCATTTAGTAGCATAACAATAATAACCATAGCCGGTGTAGTAATTTCATGTTCTTCATAACTATCATTCCATAATACACTTACTACGATGTTGGAGCTAGCCAAGTTTCTCACTATCCGGGAGAGACAACGATTCGAATCGATTTCAACCAGCTGAGAATTTATTCCTAACACAAACCTAGGTAGACCTGATCAACATTCACCTTAGATCACCTTTGGTGTAGCTCAGGTCCACATTTCACGGGTTCGACCAGCGCCGCACAAGCAGGGACAACCAGTTGCCTGGACATTCAAGCCTGACCTGCCCTTGGGCTCACGTTTGGCTCCCCACACATCCTTACTACCATCTAGAGTGTGCACTTTTACAGAATAGGGCCTGGCCTGAGTTGAGCTACTCAGCTTCATGGTCGGAACGAGTTATCAGGCCAGCTAAGTGAGAGGCATGCGTTCAATTCGACAAAAGTGCCAACAACAGTACGGTCCTTAACCAGCACAGACAGAATCACATGAGTCAACCTACACATAGAATTTGCCTGGCCTCTAGTTACATTACCCCATGGTTCTGTTCCACAATAGCAAATATAGCCAACCGTGCTTCGATATCCACCTATATCTCGCAGGTGATAGGAAATCACCCGACTTCTACCGGTCTAAGCATGGCTAAGCATATATTCGATCCTGGACCTACATAGGGATAAAGGTATATATATATGGACAAGGTAGTTCTATGCATCAAGTGTTTCCAATCAACTCTTATAACCTAATGCATCAAACATAAAGGACTCAAGTGATATTTTGTAAAACATGGGAGGCTTAAAATGCTTCGAGGCTTGCCTTTGATAAAATAAGTTGGCCTATGGTCTGGGCACTCAGGTAAGTATTCAAGAGTTTGTTCCTCTCCTTCTAGAGCTACGGCCTGAGGTGCCTCTTGTTGTTCCTTCGGCTCTTCTTCGAACTCCAACAGAGTTATCCCTTCGGATGATCCTATATGCATGAGCACGGAATAAAATATCATGGATGCATATATAATGACAAGTAGCATAGGATATAGTGTGATGAAATGCACCCTCCTAAGTGTTCTCAATAGCATTGCCTTAAGGTGATAACAAGTTACATTTTCTTTTACTGAGTAGGTGCATATCTCTTCTCTAGTAGCTAAACAAACACTTATGTAGATCATTATCTAGACTGCACATCTAATTAATATGGTTGTGGACTTTATGGAAAGCATATGAAATTTCCTACGACTTTATTTTACTCATCTCAAAGTGATTCAACATTTATCTAGGTCCAACAATTCAATCTTTTAGATCTATCCAAAAAGTAAGCATTTCTGACGGTAGACTTCTAACAGCCATAATTCTTAAACCATAAGACCTATGACTATGAAAATTTAATACCAAGTAGATAAGTAAGTTATCTACAACTTTGTTATTAACAAGTTTTACATAAAAGACCAATATCATCATGAAATTATCACCACACCAGCAACTATACATGCAGCAATCTAGTTGAATTATAAAGCAATAATTAACTAGTTGCATACAACCAATTACTTCTAAGCCTAATTAAAAACATCAACAGATCATATGCATCACAAGCACCAAAGAAAACATCATGGTTAAATATAACTAATTTATTTATATTCATTTATTAATTTCCTTCGATAATAAGGGGATTTAAAGGATAAATACTTCCCGTGCTCAATAAATTTTGAGAAAATTACAGTAGCCTACATATGACCCTAATAGTATGCTATACAAATTTCATGCCATTTCGATAAGTATAACCACATCTACTAAAATGACAAGTTATATTCGTTTATTTTAGTAAAAAATGTTTAGCCTAATGAAAAATGTCAAGCTACAGATTTAATATTTTTCTTACTTTCCACTTAGCACAAGAATACTGTGTAAAAATTTGCATGACCATATGTTATGTATCTTTGCAGTATTTGATTTCACTAGAAATTAGTAATTAATTAAGATTAAATAGGAAGACCATATTTCAAGTATGCTTACTGTAGGTTTAGTATTTTTCCTAGCTGGAGCATGTCAACACAAGACCAGCAAAGTTAGAATCACAATTTTATCACCTTCGTAGCTTAAGATATGCATTTTACAAGATATAAACTAATTTAAAAGCACTTATTTTGCTCAATTTAATTCTCCCATAAAAATACCCTAAGTAGTAGATTTCATATTTTTATCAAATAGTACACTTCAATATGAATCTAACAAGATTTGGTTCACCCCATTTGGGTACTCCTAGCTCTAGATATGAATTTTTGAAGTTTGTATTCAAATTTGTGAAATTCATTCAAAAACCAACTAAACCCTAGCGCTAGGTGCACCCGGTCTATACACCCTCAGGCGCTGACATGCGGGTCCCACAATCAACCCTGGTCCCATGCGCTAGTGAGATAGAGGCAGGGCGTCGGCTTTAACCGGTGAGAACTCGCCGTCGACAAGGTCACCAGTGATGAGGTCACCACCAACGTGTTCCCTTCCTTGTTCCGCACCTAGTGAGCTAAGTGGGCGAACCCCTGATGGTGGTTGGCTACGGCGGCGGTGCTGTGGTGGCGCACCCATCATTTCTGGCCACAGCATGCTCAGGCGAGCTCGGCTATAGCGTCCAGGTGGTGCAGCGGAGATCTACGGTTAGGTTGGTGCTACAGTGGAGCTGTGGTAAACCTTGGCCGCGTGTGTGGCATGGCGGCGGCGAAAGCATGGTGGTGCGCAGCCGTGTTTCGGTGCCGATGTGCCGGCATTGGCTCAACGTCTAGTAGCATGACCTAGACCTGACCCTAGGCTAACCCTAACGAGAGAAAGGCATGCACAAGATGGCTCGATGGAGCACGGCCACGGCGAACACGAGCTCGGCGGAGCTCCGGTGATGGCGCGGTGACGGTAAACTTGAATAGCGGCTTTACCTGAGCACGATTGGTACGGCTAGTGGCTCGAGAAGGTGGAGGAGGGGATGGCAAAGTAGTGTGCGCAAGCAATCGGACAATGGCGCTACGGTGGCAGTGAGTGGGCATGGTGGAGGTCGGTGGCGACGGTGTGGCGCTATGGTTCTGCTCTGGAGTGGCGCGCGGGCGAGAGAGGAGGTGAGAGCGAGAGTGAGCATGTGTGAGCGGGTGCGTGCAATGCGGTGCTCTTTACCGCCCACTCTGGCCTGACAAGTGGGGCCGGCGCTGGCGTACAGCCACCAAGCAGCGGGCGCGGCCTGCGCCGGTCAGGCATGAAGGCTGCTGCCCTGGCCGATTCAGACAGGTGAAGGAGCCGACTGATAGCACGTTTTTGAACCTCTAAATCTCCCAAACCATGGCGAATTTTTGAAAACTTCATTAATACAAAGTGTAGAGCTACATGAGTACTACAAGATTGCTTAAAGGAGTTCGGCCTAATTCCCAACGGTTTTCAAACTACAGTGCTCCAAAGCAAAGTACTTTGAAATTTTCTAAGTTACACACAACATTTTGTTGATTTTGGTGAGCTTTGTTTGACTAAGTTAGACACTGATTTAGCTCATGACCTATAAATAAAGTTTGTTACCATTGATTTGAACTACAAGTTTTATTTAGGTCACATAGCCATGCAAACACTCTAAGCTGTTGTTCAACTTTTGTCAAACTAGCATCATGAAACTGACATTTCAAATTAAACTAACACTTAGAAGCAAAATTCGTTCATGTCATGAATACAAAATTTGTCCATCCACCATCCTAGATGTGTCTAAGGTATTGTAGTGACCTTACAACTATTTCACACATTGGTCATACATGATTACAAGCATAAGCATATATATAATCAACATTTCATGTGACAATGTATAAGAATGAGATGAAATTTCATATGATCATGTTCATAAATGCTTGGATGATGCTTGTGCTCCTGAAATGCAAGTGCTAAATGCAATGCTTAACATAGGTGTTTTACAATCTTGCCATGTTACTGCTCAGTTGAAAGGAACTGCACGAAGTACACTAATCTCTGGATCATTCGGATGGATTGTAAGATAATGGATACGATGGGAAAATATGTATGCACCACGGAACTCATGGTGGTATGAAAGCAAAGTTTGGAGATCTACATTTGAACGAACTGCAACAAACACATAGGGTCCTAGATGATCTTCAGTAAGACGGTAGTTTCGATGGCTAATAACTTGATGAACAACTACAGAAGCAATGTACCACCTACTGTAAAAGTTAGAATGCACTGCAAGCACTACAACCCTTGTTTCTAGGCCATGGTGAACACGAAGCTCGAGGAAGACATAGCGATACACAGACATGTCCCAAGAATAATCATAGTTATCCATGATCTGTGTAAAAAAGAAAACAATATGTAGAAAAAAACGAAGAACAAAGATGCCCAGTAGTAGGGTGGAGGGCAAAACCTTTGGGATGAAACTAAAGCAGGAGCCCTAGAGAGCCTTCCTCTCGCCCCTTGTCTTTGTTGTTATATAGTTCGTGGGTCATGGACCACCCCAAGACCCACACACGTGGCTACGCGCCCACGACCCCACATATATGGCACTAGTGTTGACATGATCTATATTTTGTTGTTTCATCAAAACTATGATCCGGCATGTCAAGATTTCTTTAGTATTAGACTGCCTTAGGCCTTGTTTGGATGGACTATGACTAGTTAGCCATGGCTAAAAAATAGCCAACTAAAAATCAGCCAATTAGTTGTGTTATTAGTCCATACCTATTTGTATCTTGAAATAATTGTTGGGTTCTATAGATTAGAACTAGTTGTTAGCCCCTGGTAGTCAGGTTCTATGGACAAGTTGCATGGCCCCTGTATTTCTAGTGATCTGGATCATCTATATTTTGTAGGGTTGGACTGTCTTAGGGTCTAGAAAATTTCAACATCTATACACCCACATCCTTCCGATCAGAAAGGGCAAACACTATTAGTATAACCAATTACCAAATGACCAAAGGACCTGAGCTACACCATGCTCAACAGAGTTTATCCAACCTAATACAAAGTTCAATAAAAGTGAACACAGACATGCATGCAAATAAGACTTCACATACGGTCATCCCACATACCAAACCTAGTCATAACTTGTACTACTAATACATCCCATAGATCAACGGTCAAGGCGGGCGTGTAGGATGTTGTCATCCACGTTCACCTTCACTAAGACGGCATTGGCGACCGGCTCATGGCTCACGAACAATGGGGACGTACTTGAGTGATGGAAAGTACAGCACCGACTGCGACTCTAGCGAGGAGGACTATCTAGAGTACTGGCAAGTCGGTGAATTGCAAGAGCACTAGCTAGGAGGAGGATGCTTTAGTTTTTTTCTCTTCTCTGGAAACTCAAACAACCTTAGAATGCATGACTACTTTTTCCAAGGTGGGAAATCTATGGGGATATCATTTGAATAACCCATTTAGTTTTTTTGGAGGGTTTTCCATCCCTTGGCGTGCCTTCCCCTTGCTTCCTAATTAAAGGCCTTAGTTCAAATAGTCGCAGATGTAGTCACACACAAAAAAATCGCCAGTTGCAGCACAATAAGCTACAGCGAGTAGGTTTATTTTTTCTTTTTTTGGTAATTTTTAGGTGTCAAATTCATGGATCTTTTAATTGTTTATTGTTGATATTTCTTAACGTCTATTGGAGGATTCTGCAAGCACACAGAACTATCGCGTAGCACTTCGCTCGGGGAGTACCAAGTGTCGAATTTATAATTTATCCCAAAGGAAGGTGGAAGGCTAGAATCTATATAGGACTAGGATTTGCTAAAGGTAGGTTCTAAGTTGATCCTAGGTAGGTGGACGATAGTGAAGGATGAGTGTAAACTACCTAAACAAACTACTATTAACAAGCTAACTAGAGATAGCTAGGTGGGAGAGCGAGCGATTTATCTTTCTAGTAACTAAGGGTAAACAAATAACTAGGAGAAATGTGATAGTACTTTGGGGCACGGCCCGCCTACCAACTAGGAGAGTTAAATAGACAAGGTCTACCACAAGCCCTACGATTTAATAACTAGACCTATCGTGGGGGAATATAGAGGATGTACAAGGCTGTCACCACTTGCCACCTATCCCAATCTATCCGGAGGCCTAGCCGTATCCACAGGTAATCTATAGCCTAAGCACCACGCTTAATCTATAGCCTTACTACCTCGATCCGAGCTCTGATGAAATCAGATCAAAGCACCCTAACCAGATGGTGGAACCAATACTAATGAAAGCCTACTAATAATAAGATAACCTATTCTACTAATGCTAAACAACAAGCACCTAAGGTCACTAATGATGTACACTAATGACTAAGTACTTAAAGTAAAGCAAGCAATACTAGAATAAAGTACTAAAATAAATACTAAATAAAGTAATGCAGAAATGAAAGAATTACAAAGGAGCTATACCAAACCCAGAAGACTCTTCCGGACTCCGAGAAGCTCCGCTCTTGCTCTACTCCACTACTAGACTACTACTCTATAGCTAAATCTAAGCTAGAGAAGCTTGGAGAGCTTGGAAATGACTAGAACTGAATGGAACATCTTCCATCGAGCTCCACACCCCCTATTTATAGTGTAGGGAGGCATGGAGGGTATTTGTAGGCAGCAGGGAGGTCAGTGGCCACTGGGGGGCACCAGGCGGCGGCATAGGGGTGCTGGCCGGCCCTTGGATGCACCGCCTTTGCATCCAAGGGTGCTGGTTGCTCCTCCAAGGCGGTTGTGAAGACAACACGTGCAGAGATTTGGACAGGAAATTGGTTGGTAAGTTAGTGGAGGCTCCCAAGTGTATGACAATGGGCCCATCAATCCTCCATGAGTTATTCTTGTCCCCTGATCAAACTGATTTGTATGTAGGTTTCTCATTGGCTGGGGAGGTGCTCTCACATATCACTGATGTGGCAGGTGATGTAGACAAGGCCCGATCTTCTGATAGGTACAATAGCATTGATTGGCGAAGACTCGACGTTCACGATCTAGGCTTTGAACCAAGACTGATTTGGACCTTCGCAACCGTTACACCACTGCTCCATTGGTTATCAACTATGCGAACACGATTGACCTCGCCGAGAAGGCTTTCCTACAAGCAAATCGAGAACACAAGCAAAAACAGGATGAACGCAATCTGAAATTGCAAATAAATATGAGGCTTATGATAATAAGAAGGTGTTCAAGTCTTTATTCAAAAGGACTAATTGCCACAGACGAACAAGATCAAGAACAGGGGCCCTGGTTCACAGCAAGCGGCCTTGGCAGCATAGTTGTAGCAAAACGATGTCTGTTTCACGAGGAAATCAAGAACTAAACAAAACCACAAACCCTAAGGAGAGCAATGGCTGCTAATTATAGAGCCCTAGATGTCACCCCCCTGGACACACCCCCTAATGGGCTCTAAGACGATACACGGCCCAACGGACCAAAAGACAGTGTCGCAGTACCCTGGCAGATTCTGGACGCTGTCTTGTTTCAATGATTCCTGTTGATTCCGATGGATTTTTGATATGAGACCACTTGCATTGTCTTCCTTATCTAATTAGCTTTCCATCCATATGTGGATCGTCGAAAACGGATCCCGGACGCGCCCGTGTGACCAGTTTTATGACAGACTGGTCCTGGAACCTGAGATGGGCTCAAACTTGATTTGGGCCTCCACCTTGGTGACTCGAACCGGATGAGCTTCGAGCCTCCTTCTCAGTTAGGACACCCTTGCTGATCTCCTTGTCCTCTATCTCCAAGCATGGTTGTATGCGTGGAGCTCATGTCCTCATCATCCTCCCTTTTTTGATGAAAAGCCATCCTCGGCGTCTATTTTTCTTGAAGTCGATCCTACACAACATGAGGACAAACGAGGTTTCCAAAATAATGGGAATGGACAATGTTATGAGGAAGAATACGACCACATGTGTAGGTTTGTAGCATGTCTTGTCCTACAAACATGTAGTCTGCTCTATTGAAATACACATGATCATTGCCAATACTATCCTGCAAAAGATTAGTACTAACAAGAAACATATGCTCCCTTTCTTTGGATTCCACTTGTTTTCGAAAAGCAAAACTAGAGGAATATGGCATAACAACAGTGTTGATTTTACTGTCCTCTAGTTGATCATTACTTTGCACAATAAAAGGAGAATTCAGATTTGTACAAATATAAACTCGTTGTATCAAATATTGTCCTTGGTTATTATATTTGCCAAAAACATGATATGTATATCTAGAGAACCATAGCAAATCAGCATATGCATAAAGTTTCTCCTCTAAAGAACTAAGATTACACAGAACATCAAATTCAATGTAACCCAAAGTATTTAAAAAAGACAACAATTTCAGCTCATCAACTTCCCTAGCATTATGAATAACAAGTCTATTTTCAGCACAAGTGTTCGATTTCAGCACACATATAGCATGATCATTCTTCAATGATTGCATGGGTATAACATAAATATCATCATACAAGTCATCTTTGTCACAAGGAACATCAAGCAAATCATCTTGTGACAAAGGTAAATCAAGCGAAGGCTCCACTAAAATTTGCTGTATCATAGCATGATTGGTGTAAAAATTCAGCACATTAAGAGAACTCTCACCTTCCGTGAGTTTAGCATCATGGGTGTTACCTTTGCTCTCATGTTCAGCAGGAGTAATAGTTGATGGTTCTAAATTTTTACATGACGTTGTGAGCATCTCATTTTATGTCTCGTCATCCTCGCTCTTTTGTACATTGTCCTACAAAAGGTTAGGCATAGCAGGAGGAATAACAAGAGATTGATCTAGTTGATGCACCTCATCATTTGAATTAATTACAAGAGATGGATTAACAAAATTTTCTCTCATAAGATCTTTCATATCATTCCATGTGTGAGGTTTATCTGAAAAACTTAAAGACTCCCACCAAGTTGATGCAGATTGTCTCAAAACACTAGTTGCATTTTAATTTTCCTCCGTTCGCACATATAACTTTATGCAAAAATATTATCTATTTTAGTTTCTCACTCAATGTACTCATCAGCACCAATACCATCATAAGTAGGCGCGGAAGAAAGAATAGATTGACCTACGGGAGAAGGTGTAGCAGCAATAGTGCGTGGCTCATGCATCATTCATGTCTCAAATCGGTATGTGTTGTAACCTGCCATTATTAGCATCAAACAAGAAAACACACAAGTATGTTTTTTCCTATTAGCTACTATAGGATGTGGTCAAGGAGTAAAGTCACACACTCTCAAGCGTCTTACCACGGTCTTACAAGTGTTCTTACTAAAGCAACAGGCGGTGCAATCGGTCGGTGACTGTGATACCATTGTAGCTTAAGTGTAACAGTTGCAAAGCGAACCTATACTTGGTTAGAAGAAAGTGGAGCTTGGACAGGCACAATATAGTAGTAAGGAATAGCAATATTCGCAACTGAATAGCAAAGCTGAATAAGTATCCCGAGTATTTGTCTTAGTTGCAGGCCTATTCACGTTCCAAGTACCAGATGTATCAAGTGATGTGAACAGCAGAAATATGATTAGGAACAAGGCAGAAATCAACACACGCAAACACAGCTCAAATGGCGCTCTCTATGTGCTCCTCTAGATATTGTTCCACTTTTGCCCCTCTTTTTCCTCTATTTTTGGGTTGTCGTTGTTTTTTGGGATTCTTTGACTTTTTCTTTTTATTTTTTTGATATTTTTTCTTCACTTAGGAGCACAAAATAAGTAACCACAAAAAATATGAGCTTAAATAAGTGAAAGGCATGGCTTGTGAAAAATTCAGAAGATGTGCTCAAAATTGACAAAAAGCTTGTGACCACGAAAAGGGGATATTGTGACCAGTTTTTGGCCAAAACAAAATTTTCCAAACCCAAAAAAGCGAGGGACGAGCGGATCCAAAAAAAAATTCTGATCAATTTTGATATATGAAACGTCAAAATCCGAGTTCATATGCAAAAACTAGACCAGTTTTGAGAACTGACTCCGAATTAGAGGACAAAACGGGAACAATGCGCGCAAAAGTTATTGCGGCGGCCATGGATAGATGCAAATAGTGAAGATAAGTGTAACAAATTAGACGGCATGGACTAGGGTTTGATGGATACAAAGGAAACACAACAAGACTTGAAGGTGTTCACAGATTATGATGAAAAACAAAGGGAAGACACAAACTGGACTAAAAAACGATCTAAAACCAGCAACCAGAACTTGCCCTAGGACACAAACTCAACAACGTGAAACAGAGACAAAATTGCATGGCATAATGAGGCTATAGGACAGGTAATATGAGGGGGTATATACATTTTTTGGCTTTTTGTGGACTATAGGTAAAGCAAAAACAGTAACAATCTAAAAGGGAAAATAAAAGTATACCTAACGGGCAACAAGGTCTCTGATACCACTTGATGTAGACAAGGCCCGATCTTTCGATAGGTACGATAGCGTTGATTGGTGGAGACTCGACGTTCATGATCTAGGCTTCGAACCAAGACTGATTCGGACCCTCGCAACCGTTACACCACTGCTCCGTTGGTTATCAACCACGCGAACGCGATTGGCCTCGCCGAGAAGGCTTTCCTGCAAGCGAATCAAGAACACAAGCAAGAACAGGATGAACGCAATCTAAAATTGCAAATAAATATGAGGCTTATGATAATGGGAAGGACTTCAAGTCTTTATTCAAAAGGACTAATCGCCACAGGTGAACAAAATCAAGAACAGGGGCCCTGGTTCACAGCAAGCGGCCTTGGCGGCACAGTTGCAGCAAAACAACGTCTATTTCACGAGGAAATCAAGAACTAAACAAAACCCCAAACCCTAAGGAGAGCGATGGCTACTAGTTATAGAGCCCCGGACATCACCCCCCATAGATGTGCCCCCTAATGGGCTCTAAGACGATACACGGCTCAACAGACCAAAAGACGGTGTCGTAGCACCTTGGTAGATTCTAGACGCTAACTTGTTTCGACGATTCCCATTGATTCCAAAGGGTTTTTGACGTGTTACCACTTGCATTGGCTTCCTTATCTAATTAGCTTTCCATCCATATGTGTATTGTCAAAAATGGAGCCCGGACATGCCTATGTGACCAGTTTTATGACAGACTGGTCCTCGAACCCGAGATGAGCTCGAACTTGATTTGGGCCTCCACCTTGGTGACTCAAACCGGATGAGCTTCGAGCCTCCTTCTCCGTTAGGATACCCTCGCTAATCTCCTTGTCCTCTATCTCCAAGCATGGTCGTATGCATGGAGCTCATGTCCTCATCAGCAGGGCCATAGGTGGGGCCGGGCGGCGCCTACCTGTGGGCCCTCGGCCTCCTGGCACATCCACCTGGTCCATTTGTCCATATTTGTCACCTATTTGACCAAAATTTACCATATTTCCTGCATACAAATAATTCTCCAAGTATAAGTGGAACTAGGTGAAATTTAAACATAAATCTTCACATGTGATGATGATTTTCCATATTTTTGGGTGGAATGTTGATGGTAAAAATAGGTGATAGTGAATGTCAACATTTATTATCATCCCCTTTTAGTTTTATGTTTATTTATATTATGAAAAAATCAAAAAGGCAACTACTAACTGATCGGATATATAAACAGGTGCACAAGAGAAAAAATGAAAAGATGGATAATAGGTAATTACAACATTTTGTTGTAGTCATTTCCTATTAAAACACAGGATAAATTCTGGTCTCTGCTGAGCAGACAGGGCGGTCTGTCCGTCTAAAAATTTGATTTTGCAACGCGCCGAGCAGTCCCGCCAACACGCACCGAAAATTAGATGTCTCTCTTCTGCCCTCCGTGTGGAAAATAGGTTTACCACGCCATCGATTTTAGACAAGGGCATTTGTGGTAATGTGATGGACACATAAAAGTGCAAAGAGTCGCTATCTCTGCCTCCATCTCCATTCTCCAGCCGCACCGTCTCCCCTCTAGCTCCAAATCCTAGTCCCATGGCCTCCCTCTCCACTCTCCAGCCGCCCCCTTTGCCACCCCACTCTGGACCCTAGGCGCCATCGAAACAGCAGCTCAACTCCCTCTCCACTCTCCAGCCACACCCTCTCTCATACATTTTCGAACCCTAGCCAGAGCCAGATCCCCTTCGATTTGTCGACAACAGGTAGATTAGCTGATGGCGAAAGGACCACCTCGACGATGGTACAAGCCAGATCCAGATCCCCTACCTAGCTTGGCACCTATCATGACCGACCAGATTTGATCCCTAGCTGGAGCCAGATCTAGTACCCCTTCATCAATGCCGGCCGCACCAGCTCTGCGACCGCGATGATAGGATGGTGATGCCGAAGACAAAGCAAAGCCAGGGAACACAGAGGAAGAGTTACCCAAATTCCTTTTATGATGTGTGCTCTACTATAGTGGCTGAACCAAGGATATGTAGATAGCGATGGGGTTACATATTTCCTATAGTTGACTGTAGCTGACATGTGCTTTATTGGATTAATGACTTCCATATAAGCTATAGTTACTAGTTAGGCGCTTATTTGCATACTCTTGCTCTGTTGTGTTGACATTCCGTAGAAGCTTTAGTTAATAAATGCCTTTGTAATCTCCCACTAACTTCTTCTGAATGAGACCGGGATGCAAAAATCGCAAGGAATCATAGAAAGATGGAAGAACTTGGAATACATGTGGGCCCAAAACATGTGTCTCCAAAGGCAAAAAAGTCAAGCACAAAGGGTAGACATGGTGAAGATTTGGAATATATCCCTGAACTAGGGGAGGTAGTTGAGGGATTTGATGATACAGATGAAACAGATTCAGATTTAGAAGATGAGCCAGTGCCCCTATCAATTGAGGTGCTTGTTCTATCTTATATTTAGTTTAGAGGAGGACAGCAGGTAGGTAGCCATGCAATGCTTTACTGTTTGGATAGCAATGGAATTTGTACATGCTTGCTGCTTAAGTTTGTATCTCCAATTTCAATGTCCGAGTTGAAGAAGCCAAAGAGGAGGCTCTGCCAGTAGGACAAAACGCAGTGCTACAATGAGTTCTGGGCAAAGGCCCTCCAAGCGAGTGAGGTCAACACCACTAGAACAAGTTGCTCGTGAAGTTTGTACTCGGAGGTCTGCCACTGGCAAAAGGGTGGAGGTAACAGCAGTAGGTGAACATAATTCTCCATCACGACTGACACCCATACCTAGGGATCAATTCCAAGTTCATGAATTGACTGGAGACATTTGTTGGGACAGCACCCAACCTAGAGACTCCTCATGGCCAGATGATGATAGACATGCTGAAGAGGAGCCCTCTCGGCAAACTCCTATCTCCCCCACCCATAGAACGATGAAAATTGCCAAGGTTGGTATTACCTTACAGATGTCTATCAATCAATTTGCACTAGCTATTTGAAATCTATGTAACTTTTCTAACAATCTAAATGTATGAAAACTATGTAGTATCATTGCCAGGAAGAGCGAGGAAGCCAAGGCCTCAAACTCATGGAATTATGACAAAATGAGCAAATCACTTGGAGGATTGAGGATGCCCATCTCTGTTGCCGAGGGGAACAGAAGGCCATATGATCTAGTGCAAGCTGCCAAGTTGGCCTCAGAGGCAGGTGTAGTAGTTAGGCATGAAGTACCAATTTTGACGCATTGGAAACAATACAAGGGGCAAAGGCCCAGCGCCGTCTATTGCACAAGATTTGTGGATAGGCTAAATGTATGTATGGGTATCCCCTCTTGACATTCAACTCTGCTTTGAGCAACTTTAACGGATTTACTTTTCATTCATACTACTATGTGCAGTGAAGGCTACGCGTTAACAATGCTCACTCACCAACAAAAGAAGCTTGCTAAAATATAATGCAGTCTATGGTATGGCAGGCACGCTATAGGTTGAAGAAAAAACATCATTGGCATCCCTGCTGATCAGATCCATATGACCTCTCCTGTCTCATCCATGAACAATGCACGGTGGTGTGAACTTGTCAAGATTTGGTCTAGTGCTAAGAACAATGTGTGTGAATGTTAGCATGTCTTAGAGTCACTACCAAGTTTGGAGATAGAATCCATCCCTAGCAGTGGCACCAGAAATGCTTGTTGACATTTCTTAGCACCATCACTAAGATTTGGTAAACCTTAGCGATGCCACCAAGAAGCACTAACCACGATAGTTCTTAAAGATTACAGAATTAATATCCATAAGCGCACGGATCTATGGTTGTAGCATTTCATCCGGAAGTATTTAGGGTATCGTTATTTATATTTTCCCAAAGGAGGGAAAGGTATAAGAGTCTAGCATGGATATGAACAATATTACATACTTGCATAGTAAACCAATAGTATATGACAGGGGTAAAATGGTATTTCAAGGATAGTGGACACACATCTGGGCCAACCTCAAGGATAAAAGGAAAACAAAGAATAAAAGAATATTACTAAGTGGAGCAGGCATGTTCTAATATAGCCATGCAAAGAACAGTTAATGATCATACAAGTTACATGGTTAGAGCTAGAGCTAGGCATGAGTTGGGTCAGGAGGCCACCGATTACTGGTCTGCCAGCAACCTCATGTGACAATTTAGACTCCTACACCCTACTCGAACATGGGGGATTACGAGAGATGGACAGGGCTGTCACCACCTGCCGCCTAGCCCTCAACCAGAGAGTAGGAAATGTATTCACCTATCCCTATGCACCTGGGCACCACGCCCGATTATACAGAAACTACCCACATCCCCCTAGGACTCCGACTCTATGGATCGACAAGCATAGGACATGGGCACACTCGAAGGCACGATGAACCACCACCTCAACTTAGCTCTAATTCTAAGCAAACAAGTCATATGAATGATTAAGCATAAAGTTCTACATGTTAAGCTCATAACACTCAAACTATATTCTAGTTCATACGTCATGATTATAACTTGTAAACTATACTCTATTTCAATAACACAACTATATTGATAATATGAGAGCAAGACTTTGGAAGAACTCTTCATAGTATTCATACCAAGATGTCTCTCTTCCAAGGAGCCAAGCTCTCCTTGATAGCTTTGCTAGCTCCAAATAATACTAAGAAAGTCAAAAGTACAAGATGTGGTGTGAGGTGTTTGGCTCCAAATGAGGTGTGTGTTGAAGAGGAGCACTACCCCTTATTTATACTAGCTAGAGGTCAATTTAGGGGAAGATAAAATAGGAAACTAGCCTAAACCAACCCCAAGTGTCATCAATGCACTGCCTATGCAAGGTGGGGCCAGGAGGAGGTGCGGGCGGTGCGCCCACACCCCTAGTGCGGCCGCACCAGGGTCGGCCCTCCTCGGCACCACCTTCACACTATGGGCTGGTGGTTTGGCCTGGGCCCCTCCCACATTGGTGCTCGGCCTAGATTCTTCATTGGAGTGGGCCTTTGCTTGGTTCTTTGATGTAGGATCTGCTGTTAACACTGGATTTTGGTCGACTTCGGAAGATGACAGGTGGACCCGCATACAGGAAGAAGGACATTCGGCAAACAAAACGAGCGGTCGGCTAAATGCTTGTGCGGTTGGTTACTTCAGAAGGTGGTGACTCCATTCGGGAAAGCAGAAGATGGCAGGCAAAGCCGATCGAAAAGATGAAAGTTGTAATAATAAAGGACTCTAAGAGTTTAGGACAAGGAATCGTAGTTTCCAAGTTTGTTTAAGAGTTCCTTTGTAAATCATAGTCTTTTAGGACTCATGTTTTGTCTAGGGTATAAATATTGACCCTCGACCATTGTAATAGGCGTTCACAACCAAATCAATACAACCAGCCCCGTGCCAACTTTCGAGTCCTTTTGTCGTGTCATCGAGTCCTTCGAGAGGAGTCATCGATCCATCGACCTCCATAAGTTCCGACAACCTTGTTATCATGTTTAGTATCATGCGGTGGATTTAGATGTGATGCAAGTAGTCTTGTTTGTTTTCAATGATCGTGCGGTGGATCTTTGCTTGACAATCAAGAAGTCTTTGCTTATGCTTTGTTTATGAGTAGATACCGTGCGGCAGGCGTTTGCTCAATATGCTTAGTGAAGGCAAGACAGTTATCGGCTCTATTAGATACGGCAAAATCTAAATAGATTCATTAAGTTATCATGTGTTGCATGTTTTAAATATTTTATATATTTGTAACACACTTCTGCCCAATCTAGATTGATATTGTTCGGCCCTCTCTTATGGTTTTATTCGTGCTTCAATGATCATTACTTTCGTATTACCTTTACAAATAGATAACATGCTCGTAATGGTTGAATTATTTTAATCTAGATTGTCACATGTCGTGGGTTCATGCATGTTAATTACGTTTAAGCTTTGACGAAACTAGGTGTCGTGCGGCAGATGCAGGTTTTAGATTAGTTTAATCGTGTTTATTTGCACGTTCCTTCTTCATGGACCCCAACTCGGCTGGATTGCTGAGCTTGGTTATGCATTAACTCATGATTAATTTCACTTGTTCAAACATGTCTTCCCATGCACATGCATTCGGCAATCGGATCTTTACGTGTGCTCATCTTATGATTAGCCGAATGGTTTATAAACTTGCTGGCAGATAACTTCCTATAGCTGTACGTCGTTGTAAGTGGCTTCAGGGCCGTATATATGGAACTGTCTGGTCTCACCCGACATGTTCCGGTTTGGCATTTAACTGTTTTATCCCTTGTTAGTTTTTTCAGGTCAAACTGACTGGCACGTTTCCGGATCACGAAGCACCCGGGCACCCAATTGAAGCCACGCTTTCCGGCTTGCTGTGTGTGAGGCACAATGCGTCACATTTTGTGTCAACACACTTTTTGGCACGCCTGGTGGGACAATCTGTTAGTTCAAGATGGCGTCTGAGATCAACAATGATCATGTTCTGGATGTGAGCATGGCAGAATTGCCAGATAATTACAGAGATTTAGTGCTACAAGCATGTGAGCAATACCAACGGAAGTGTTTGATGTCTTTTTCCAAAAACAAGAGCAATAAAGTGTTTCAAAAGCAGTCAATGCCAAGGGTTCTTCTTCCACATCAAACTGATTACACTGAAGAGGAGGATGCTCAGAAGATGGCAGCCCTGGTTTATAAAGCTATGGGAGAAACCATGACAAACCATCACACAACTTTTCTGAATACCTTTCGGGCAATCATGATCAGTACTTTTGGTCCAATGGTTGATAAGTACTTTGAAGAAAATGTTGGCCCACTCAGTGGACCGACACTTTTCAATGTTCCAAAGCATCAAGAGAAGCCTGCTGGAAAAGAAGGACCATCGACTTCAAATATAGGTGGATTGACTCACACTAGAAAGCAATCACATCCCACCTATGGCCAGGTAACATTTGGTACCACAGGAGAAGTGCCACCTTCAGCTTATAGAGTTTCTCCAGCATCAAACAGATTGCAGAAGAATATGTATGGAGATGGGTATCAAGAATTTACTGATTACAATGCTATCAATGCTGTGCCAAATCCAGGGTATAGGAGTGTTTCAGGATTGCCTTCTGGAGTACAAGTACAAGGAAATCAGGATTCAGGCATTGATGTTTTGATGCACAGGATGGCTAATATGATGCAGAATCAGTTTGGCTTGAAGCCAAAAAATCAATCCTATTCATACAAGTCTCCTTACCCAGAGTGGTACAACAAAGTGGCGTTACCTCCAAGGGTGAAGCCTCCAACGGATTTGACTAAGTTTTCTGGTCAAGATGATACTAGTACCATAGAGCACGTCGGGCCGGTACTTAATGCAAATTGGAGAAGCCGCTTGAGATGAAGCTTGGAGGATTCGATATTTTCCTTTGTCTCTTACAGACCAGCTTTCACGTGGTTCACGCCTTTACCAAATTCATTCCATTGGTACGTGGGCGCGAGCTAGAGCAAAAGTTTCATTCATATTTCTACACGGGTACTAATGAGAAGAAGTTGGTCGATCTCATGAGTCCGAGGATGAGAACAAATGAGACACCATTGGAATATCTTCGCAGATTTAGGGAGACCAAGAATATGTGTTATTCTCTGAATTTACCGGATGATCAACTACCCGAATAGCTATAGCGGGAATGTTGCCGAATATCAAGGAGAAGTTGTTCGGCATGGAGTTTGATGATCTTGGCCAACTTGCACAAATGTTTAGCAACTATGAGTAATCGTGCCCAAGGATTCGTGAGAGATAATCGCTTTTAGAAGAACAATGCCACTAATGAGGTGTATCAAGGTTTTTGGAGGAAGCGAATCGAGTATATTGATGAAGATGAGATAGTCTGCAATTTGAGTTGAATTGGGCAAAGGAGCCTACTCAAATTAGTCAACGCTGGTTGAAACAACAAAAGGGAACCTATGATTTTGATGTTACTAAGGCGCATGTGCTTTTGCATTATTGATGAAGGAAGGACGCATCAAGTTGCCGTAAGGACATCCCATGCTACGTCCCCGAGGGAGTGAAAGACAAAAAGTATTGTGGCTTCCATAACACTAATTCTCACTCTATCAATGATTGCCGAGTGTTCGTAATACGAATCCTTAAAGCTATCCAAGAGGGACATTTGAAGTTTGATGGCAAGATGAAAATTGATGATCAGCCTTTTCCACAAAATATGATTTCTTTCTCTCGTGAATATGGTCTCGCCAACGATCTCAAAGGTAAAGGCAAGATGAAGGTGTTGACTTCGATAGAGCAAAAAAAAATGGTGCTGTTGACCCGGATCGGCAAGTCACCAAAGAGAGTCAAGCAACAACGAGTTCGGTTTCGAATAGCCGAACCGAGAAAGGTCAAACTTCCAAACCCGAGTTACATCACGTATTTTGCTAAACAAGTGGCGTAGAGAGCAAGAGAAGGAATACTATAAGAAGCAATGGTTTATGGAAGAATGCCGAGGTATGAGGAAGAGGTATACCAAGGGAGCAAGAAGAATACATGATGAGTAATGTGAGAGCAGCTCATTGGGGTTGTTCATTCTTTAGGCATTGTTGGAATGAAGGCTTGAGGTTACCTCGCTAGAAATAATTGTCCGAGTGGTAGTGCTCAAGACTCGAGTATAGGCAATCTCGAGTCAATCGCCGTCCCGTCTATGAAAGACTTGGAATGAAGGTTCCTCAAGATGATCGGCGCTTAAAAAACAGATGATTTTGAGAATCAAAGAAAGGAAGAGATTTGCGTGTCGAGGTTGGATTCATGATAGAGTGCATGATGAAGAAGTCGATTCCTATAGATACGTATGGCAAAAGGACAATGGGTGTCCTCCGTGCCCGAGGAAAAGTTAGAAAAGAAGAGTTCAACGGTTGAGGAATAGGGAGTTGAAACAGGAAGTTACCGAAACAAAGCAAATATGGCGTCCTAAGAAGCCTGATGAATGAGGTCCTTCGGCTGATGCTTGCATGGCTTTCTTCCTCCCATCAGAGTTTATAGCTCCCGAAAGCCAAGATGTCCAAGAAGAGGTGTACTCTGATTTTGATGAAAGTGAATGTCAGGATTTGATGGCCCAGCTTGTATTAACACAGCAGGCTATTTTTGACAAACCAATTAAGAATCGTCACTTGAGACCACTCTATTTAAAGGGATATGTCAATGGCAAGCCTTTAACTAAGATGTTTGTTGATGGAGAGGCTGCTATCAATATCATGCCTTATACTACCTTCAGAAAGCTTGGGATGACTAATGAAGAATTGTTGAAAACTGACATGGTGCTTAGGGACTTTGCTGGCAATCCTTCCGATACCCGAGGTGCTATCCATGTCGAAATGACTATTGGGTCGAAAACTCGATTACTACCTTTTTGTCATTGATGGCAAGGGGCATATAGTCTACTCTTGGGCGAGATTGGATCCATGCTAATTGCTGCATTCCTTCGACCATGCATCAAATTCTCATTCAATGGATTGGAGATGATGTTGAAGTTGTACATGCTGATGATTCGGTAAGTGTGGCTGCCACAGAATCTACCTACTGGGAATATGAAGGCGTCGATTGTTTCTCTGGAAAAGTGTGGAAAGAAGGTCCTATAAATGTTTTCAGCGAGGGCCAACAGCCGATCCAAGCAGTCGGCTCTCCTAGTAATTTTTAATGGGAAATCTTGTCGATGGCAACAAAGGAAAGTTGGGACGTGGTTTTATGTCGGCTGATAAGTTGGAAGAAATTGGTGTTGGTGATGGTTCTAAGCCAAGGCCGATGTATATTAGTGCAAAGTTAGACCCAGAATATAAATCGAAGTTGATAGATCTGTTGAAAGAGTTTAAAGATTGTTTTGCTTGGGATTACACGGAAATGCCTGGATTGGATCGTTCCATTGTTGAGCATCGATTACCCATTAAACCTGGATTTCGTCCTTACAAACAACCTCCACGGAAGATATACAAAGAGGAGGTATTGGCCGATGTGAAGAAGGAGGTTGAAAGATTAATAGAAGCAAACTTCATTCGGCCCTGCAAGTATGCAGAGTGGATTTCAAATATAGTACCGGTATACAAGAAAAATGGAAAAATGAGGGTTTGCATAAATTTCAGAAATCTTAATAAGGCCACTCCCATGGATGATTACCCAATGCCAGTTGCCGATTTACTAGTAGATGCAGCAGCAGGTTATGAAGTCATTAGTTTTATGGATGGTAATGCTGGCTATAATCAAATTTTTATGGCAATGGAAGATATTTCAAAAACAGCCTTCAGATGTCCTAGTCATATTGGTTTGTTTGAATGGATAGTCATGACATTTGGGTTAAAGAATGCCGGTGCAACTTATCAAAGAGCTATGAATTATATTTTTCATGAGCTGATCGGCAAGATTATAGAGATCTACATCGATGATGTAGTGGTCAAGTCTAGAAATCATGAAGGACATTTAGCCGATTTAAGAAAGACTCTGGAGTGCACAAGAAAGCATGGCTTGAAGATGAATCCAAACAAATGTGCCTTTAGAGTTTCGGCTGGTGAGTTTTTGGGATTTTTAGTTCATAAAGGAGGAATTGAAGTTGGGAAAAAGAGCATGGAAGCAATAGACAAAGTTGTGCCGCCAACCAATCTCACAGAATTACAATCATTGTTAGGCAAAATCAACTTTGTAAGAAGATTCATATCCAATCTATCAGAGAGAGTTTTACCCTTTTCTCCTTTATTAAAGCTCAAGAAGGATCAAAAATTTGTATGGGGTGACATACAACAAAAGGCTTTTGATGAGATCAAGCAATATATGAAGGCACCACCGCATCTTTGGTACCTCCACAACTTGACAAGCCTTTTAAGTTGTATGTGGCGGCCGATAGCCTAACGATAGGATCGGCCCTTATGCAAGAATTTGAAGGAAAAGAAAGAGTCATAGCTTATCTTAGCCGAAAAGTCGCTAGACCCGGAAACAAGGTATTCGCCTCTGTAAAAACTTTGCTTGTGTGTGTATTACTCATGTACCAAATTTTGGCACTATTTGTTGAATGCCGAATGCGTGGTAGTTTCTAGTTTTGATGTAATCAAACATATGCTATCAATGCCAATTTTGAATGGAAGAATTGGCAAATGGATTTTAGCATTGTCAGAATTTAATTTAAGGTAAGAATCGGCAAAGGCGGTAAAGGGTCAAATTATTGCCGATTTTATTACCCAACATCGGGATCTTTCTGTTGAGGCGATAAGCATTGTGCCTTGGGCTTTGTTCTTCGATGGATCATCTTGTAACAAAGGTGGTGGTGCTGGTATTCTCTTGATTTCCCCACAAGGAAAAACTTTTGAGTATGCGCGTTCTATTGATTTCATGTTACTAATAATCAGCAGAGTATGAAGCGTTGCTTAGAGGGCTTCACTTCTTATAGAAGTAAAGGCCATTGCTGTTGAAATCTTTGGGGATTCTGAGTTGGTGATTAATCAACTGAGTGGTCAGTATGAATGCAAGAACAATGTGTTAAGAGAATATTATGAGGAGTGTAGAGAACTTTTGAAGAATTTTCTGTAGTAACCTTGCATCATATCCCTAGAGAGTATAATGAAGAAGCAAATAAGTTAGCTCAAGCCGCTTCTCGGATATCGAGAGAGTCGGGAAGTTTTTGCTATAGAAGAAGGTGTTTTAAATAATGATCAAGTAGATGGTGATTGGAGATACGAAATTACCAATTATCCGAAAGGTCCATCTCAAAAGTTTCCCAAAAACTCGGATACAAAGCTCTCAAATTTGTGTTCCTTGATGATCGGTTATATTACAAGTCCATCGATGGAGTATTGCTCAAATGTTTAAGTCAAGAAGAGGCCAAGAAAGTGATGTATGAGGTTCACGAAGGATTGTGTGGTGCACACCACCACTTTTATCGGATGAAGTGGATAATTAGGAGAACTGGTTATTTTTGGCCGACTATGTTGGAGGATTGTTTTGAATATTACAAAGGGTGTCACAATTGTCAAAAATTCGCAATATTCAAAAGTTCCAAAGATCTCGCTATGAATCCCATAATCAAGCCTTGGCCGCTCGTAGAGGATGGGGTATAGATTTAATTGGTCGATCAATCCTCCTTCTAGTAAGGGACACAAATTTGTACTCTTGGCCACGGATTATTTCACCAAGTGGGTTGAAGCTATCCCTTTGAAGAAGGTAATATCAGAAAATATGATCAGTTTTGTTAAGGAACATATAATTCACAGATTCGGGATTCCTTAAATTATAACAACTGATCAAGGAACTCAGTTTACTTCTTCAGAATTCTGTGATTTTGCCAAAGATATGGGAATTAAGTTGTATAATTCTTCTCCTTATTATGCACAAGCTAATGGTCAGGCAGAAGCATCAAATAAGATTATGATTAAAATCATCTAGAAGAAGATTGATGAAAAACCAAGGAGATGGCACTTGGTTCTTAATGAAGCATTGTGGGCTTACCGAATGGCTTGTCATGGGTCCACTCAAACGTCTCCCTATGAACTGGTCTATGGGCATCATGTCAGTATTACCATGGGAATTGCGGTCGTTTCAAGGCGAGTTGTGTTACTGAAAAGAATTGGTAGAAGAAGATTATAAAATCGATGATGGATGAATTGGAAGATTTACATTTGATTCGTCTCAAGGCATTGGAAAATATTGAGAAAAATAAAATACGCGTTGCCAAGTATTATAACAAAAGGGTTAGGCTGAGGCAATTCGCAGAAGGAGACTTGGTTTGGAAAACTATATTGCTAGTTGGAACAAAGGAGAGAGCATTCGGCAAATGGTCTCCAAATTGGGAAGGTCCTTTTCAAATAGTAGAATGTGTACCTGGCAATGCATACATATTGAAGACTTTATTTGGGGAGGAGTTTACCAGAGCTATCAATGGAAGATTTCTTAAGAAATATTACCCCAAAGTTGAGGTTGGTTCATGAACGTAGATCGAAAAAGCGATCGCCTTTAGCCTAAAAAAAAAATAAATCGAGAATAGCCGATATTGTTCATATCGCCTTTAGCATTAAAATAGCCGATGCGCTTTGCATCGCCTCTAACAAGAATGTTTATGCAAGACCGGGTGTTTTCAGCATTTTTCCGACAATCGCAGTGAGAAATTTTACCGAAAAGAATCAAAAATAAGCATTCTTCCAAAAGACAAGTTTATTCACAGAAGTCCATCCTAATACAAACTACTCCTCAAATAACCTGTTGAGGACGGACTGGGGATTTGTGGACTCGGCAAGGGCGACGGCATGATCATCGTAGACCTCCAGACGCTCATCGATGTCGTTGATCTCGTCCGGGCGTCCTCCAGCGAAGCCGACTGGCTGGAAGGAGTAGTCTTCGTTGGTTCGGGAGGTCATTGCCGCCAGCCCGAGAGAAACACCAAGGTGCACACCTTGGATGACGGCCTGATCAACACGACCGTCCACGGCATCAAGGCGTGCCTCGAATGTCTCCCCCTGGGCATTCACCTTGTCGGCAACCTTTTTCGCCGCCGCCTTTAGGCGATCGTTCAACGCAGAAAGAGCTGGGCAGAAAAGAAAAAAATGGGTCAGCAAGCAGGGGAAGCCAGAATGATAAAACCAAATGAAGATATCAAACCGGCGATGGCGTCGCAGAGTTGCTTCCGCTGGTCCTCCCATTCGGCTTGCTCGATGCTGAATTTCTTGGAGACGTCGCCTAGCTCCTCCCGGGCCTCGTCCCTCTCCTGGCGAAACTTGAGCGCTTCCTCGTGAGAATATGGATGGTGTGCATCTGCTGGTTCCGCCGGGCCCCAAGGATTGGGATGATAGGAGCTTGAAGAGCTGGAGGATCCGGAGGAGCCGGATGATGGAGTTCCCGTTGAGTCATTGCCACGAGGGGAGGAGATGATATTGACTAGAGTGATGACCCTTATCCCGATGAATTAGGAAGAAAATCGAAACTAAGAGATGAACAAATCGCAAGGGGGCAAAAAGCCGATTCGTACCCACGGCGCCGGCAGCGCGATGCTCTGCTTCCTTCCGCCTCTCCGTCGGCAGGTCGCTTGCCACGATCGCCACTGTTCGCCATTTGCTTTGGTGGAGGTTAGGGTTTTCTTCTGGAATGAATCGAACAAAGGAAGTGGAGGAGACGGATATGAGAACGCTAAAACGGAGATAATGATGAAGGCTAACGGAAGGGTCTATTTATAAGCCGAAGCGAAGAATCGTGGCGAATTCCACGGAGTCGTGGGGCGGGAATGCCGAACGATGGAGTAGGGTTTTTCATTTCAGCTGGGCCGCTACTAGGCTGGGCCAGGCATGGATTAAGTCGGGCGTCGTTCGACTATATCCTTGATTTGTTGGAGCCAGTATTGTTCGGCTATACCCTCACAACATTTAAATTAGGTTTCGTTCGGCTATCGGAAGAATGGAAACAATCGGCTACATTCTAATCGAGAAATTTAAAGGAAAATGGCCGATTGCTTTTTCAAACGAATAAATTATGTAAACATAAAGTTGATTGATCAAGGGACGAGAGATATCACACTTAAGTTTATTACAAGCTCAATGTCTACTTGTTCGGTTGATTGATTGCCTCTATGGCTTCAAATTGATTCGCTAACATTATCTAGCACTTTCTGATCCTCATCTTCAGAACTCTAGATGCTGGATAACTTAGTTTTGATTTGCTGATCTTCTTTGATGGCCGAAGTTATCTTTAGTGAAGCTGCTTCTATGTTCTTCGGCAAATTAGCTATATGGGCCCTGTGAGACTGAATTTTGGCATTCAGTTCGGCTAGTTGAGCTTCTAGTCCGCTTTTTCATCCTCCATGACTTTCAGCCTGTGCTCCAAGGTTGTCAAGGAATTTCTTGTAGTCTGGATATGAGAGTGAAGATCTTTAATCTCCAGCTTCTTCAAAGATCTATCTTTCTGCAAAGCAGCCCTCGAAGATATGTTCTTGGTTGCCCTTCTCACCATGGCAAAGTGGTCATCAAGATGGGCTGCAGATTCTAGGGGGCCTTGAGGCGAAGGATATCTTCATCAATGAGTTCAAGGAGGTCTCTTATCGATCTGCATCCTAAACCAGACTAATGGTATCCTTGTTCAGCAGAATGATCACCTCTTTTAGCCGAGCCTGATTTTCCAGCGATAAGGTTTGTTGAGAAGTAATCTCTTCACCTTTCTCAATGATGTAGTCCTCAATAGAGAAGGAGTAGCTGGTGGTCGGTTTAGTAATGTTCTTCTAAAAGAAAAGAGAAGAAAGGAGGTGTTAGCCGATTGGGTGAATTTGCTAAAATATAGTGTAAGACAAGGCATTACTCATTGAATCGATTGATCATCAGGATGGGTTATACCCTGGCTTGCTGGAAGACTTGGCTGAATGTTCAGAAGGGACGGGTTTGGAGCTTGATCAGGAGAAGTTTCCCTTGCCAGTTCGTCTAAGATTTCATCTATAAAGTAAATGATAATGAGCATAAAGGATAGATGTTATTTAAAAAGAAAAAAGAAGAAAAAGAGAATTGGTTGAACGATGTTACCTATAGTCTCATCGATTTATGAGCCTTTGAACCTTCAAATTCATGAGTCTCTCAAGCTTCACTGTCATGGATTTCTTCATTTTCGGTAGAAACTTCAGGGAGTTGGTTTTACAAAATTTTGAGTGCTGCCTAGTTTGGGAATTTTGACTTGTGGCTGCAATGGAAGTAATGAATATAGAGGTGGTCGGGTTTATCGCTAAGTGGGGTTGTTAACTTTAGAGGATAAAAGGTTCATACCTTAAGAGATGATTTGGCTTTCTTGGTCCTTGGTTTCTTGGATAAGAGAAAACTTTCGGTGTTTTCCTTTTGCTTTTTCCTCTTGAAGATGCAAAGCAATTGAAGTAGCGGAGTTCTCATGAGTACCTTTAGAGGTTGAATCCGAGTTGCTTGCAGAATTTTCATGAATTCCTTTAATTTTGGAGCATCAAAGCCAGAGCGGTGCTTGGGACCAAATTTAATAGTCTTGGATTGCTTTGGCGGGGGAGTAGACTCAAGATCATGTGCATAACCAGATGTTAAAATAAGAAGTGAATTCAAGAGCAGGAAATGGTGAGCCTAATGAAATTACCTCACTATTAGAAGCAAAATCGGGCTGCAAGTTTTTGCATAAAGGATGAACTGATATATTGAAGATATGAGCATGCCATTCTTGCCACAAAGAGACAAAGAAGGGATGAGCAACATCTATTAGCCCAAATGGAGATGGTTCGTATGTTGGCAATTCCCATCCTAATTCAAAGATTTTCTTGGCTTCCATTCTTTCTGTTATTACTTCCCTTGGCTTTATGATTGTTGAGAAGAGGAATCTTGGGGGCAGCTGGCCACATCCTAATTGTCTGGCCACCATATTTGGATAGTAGAATTCATAGGTGGACTGCACTAACCTCCCATGATGAAATTCGGCTGGCAGAGTGCAAGGTTTGATAAAGGAGTTGAAGATCTCCGTGGATTCTTGACCTGAACAACCAATTTCATAGCTAAACTTGCAGGGCAAAGTCAAATTTTCATTTTCTCTGTAAGGGAACCAAAGCACATTACCGAATCCTTTGAAAAACAGCTTGAAGAAATGACTAGTGTCTATGTCAATGCTGATAGATGATGCTGCTTCCCCATAAGTCTGACAAGCTTTAACCTTTGCTGTGCTGCCTTCAGCATAGTTAACTGAAGGAAAACTTAGATTGAAGAGGCTCACAGAGGTTATCTGATGCATGTATAGCTGGAGCCACATCTGAATTAGCCACCAGGGACCATTCACACAAGAGATTTCTCCACCTTGGCGCATCTAAAGAGTAATCTGCTGCATCATATGATAAACAGACCCCAAAAGATATTTGCCTAGTGGGATCTGAGTGCCTGCAGCTAAATCTTCAGCCATCACCATATGATTCAGAGTTGGTTCATTGGATTTTCCACAGAAGATGAATCTGCATAGCCACATGTTCATGAAGGCTTTCAACTCTTTGTCAGAAATGATGCCAGATGCATTCATGTAGTTCTGGATGTATTTGACCCATCCACATCCAGAGCTGACGGCTCTTTGATTACTTTTGCTCTTGTACTTATGAGGGTATACTGGTAGTGATACGTTCAAGCCAGTCATCATGAACACGTCGGCTAGAGTGATGGTCATCATACCATGGCCGAAGATGAAGGCATTAATGGTGTCAGACCAAAAATGGGAAGCTGCTATCAAAAGGGAATCGTTTCTAGGTGTTTCTGCTAAGGATAATTCTAGACAATGACTGATGTCTTGACTTTCCCAGTGGCTGCTGCTTTTCTCCAGCATTCTCCTGTACCAATTCCGCCATCCAGCGATTGGGGGAAATGGCCAATTCTTGAACGTGTTTGGCCATCGGTTTGGCAAGGTGATCCCAGATTTGAAAGGGATTCTTTGGGTTTCCTTCTCGATAATTTCAAAAGGGTCAGGATTTCCCATTGGGCCGAGGAAATAGGAATCAGGGTTGGCAGCATAAGGGATCAAAATTTGATTCTTGTATTCCTGTAAAGGGTGATTGAAATCAAAGAGGAATAAGCCAAAAGAAGAACGGGAAGATCAAGTGGAAATTGCCGAATATAAGTGAAGTTTATCTCTGGAATTTCATCCAGGTCGCCATTGAAGATTCAAGTGGGTCCGAGGTTGCTTGCCGAAAGCTTGAATTTTTGGACAAATGGTCATGGTGTTGAACGGTGCTGACCTAGGAGGAGAAGGAGCTTGTGGTCAATTTCGAGAATAAAACAACTTTTATCCCAAAATTGAGGGGCATGTGTTAACACTTGGATTTTGGTCGACTTCGAAGATGACAGTGGACCCGCATACGTGAAGAAGGACATTCGCAAACAAAACGAGCGGTCGGCTAAATGCTTGTGCGGTTGGTTACTTCGGAAGGTGGTGACTCCATTCGGGAAAGCAAAGGATGGCAGGCAAAGCCGATCGAAAAGATGAAAGTTGTAATAATAAAGGACTCTAAGAGTTTAGGGCAAGGAATCGTAGTTTCCAAGTTTGTTTAAGAGTTCCTTTGTAAATCATAGTCTTTAGGACTCATGTTTTGTGTCTAGGGTATAAATATTGACCCTCGACCATTGTAATAGGCGTTCACAACCAAATCAATACAACCAGCCCGTGCCAACTTTCGAGTCCTTTTGTCGTGTCATCGAGTCCTTCGAGAGGAGTCATCGATCCGTCGACCTCCATAAGTTCCGACAACCTTGTTATCATGTTTAGTATCATGCGGTGGATTTAGATGTGATGCAAGTAGTCTTGTTTGTTTTCAATGATCGTGCGGTGGATCTTTGCTTGACAATCAAGAAGTCTTTTCTTATGCTTTGTTTATGAGTAGATACCGTCATGCGTGAGCGTTTGCTCAATATGCTTAGTGAAGGCAAGACAGTTTATCGGCTCTATTAGATACGGCAAAATCTAAATAGATTCATTAAGTTATCATGTGTTGCATGTTTTAAATATTTTATATATTTGTAACACACTTCTGCCCAATCTAGATTGATATTGTTCGCCCTCTCTTATGGTTTTATTCGTGCTTCAATGATCATTACTTTCAGATTACCTTTACAAATAGATAACATGCTCGTAATGGCTGAATTATTTTAATCTAGATTGTCACATGTCGTGGGTTCATGCATGTTAATTACGTTTAAGCTTTTTGACGAAACTAGGTGTCGTCTGGCGCGATGCAGTGTTTTAGATTAGTTTAATCGTGTTTATTTGCACGTTCCTTCTTCATGGACCCCAACTCGGCTGGACTGCTGAGCTTGGTTATGCATTAACTCATGATTAATTTCACTTGTTCAAACATGTCTTCCCATGCACATGCATTCGGCAATCGGATCTTTACGTGTGCTCATCTTACGATTAGCCGAATGGTTTATAAACTTGCTAGCAGATAGCTTCCTATAGCTGTATGTCGTTGTAAGTGGCTTCAGGGCCGTATATATGGAACTGTCTGGTCTCACCCGACATGTTCCGGTTTGGCATTTAACTGTTTTATCCCTTGTTAGTTTTTTCAGGTCAAACTAACTGGCACATTTCTGGATCACGAAGCACCCGGGCACCCAATTGAAGCCACGCTTTCCGGCTTGCTTTGTGTGAGGCACAGTGCGTCACATTTTGTGTCAACATCTGCATTACGCTTTCTAGATTGCGCATTTTGACCATACTTCCCTGTTTTTTATGTGTATGACCTGCAAAACACTAAGTCTCCAATACATGTGGAAATATGTCAATAGTAAAAACATATGTGTCAAAAGTTTGTTTGTTTCTCCTATTTTGGATATTAATTGACGGTCAAATTTGATCGTTAAGGACCGCTAACAGTGAACCCATCGATTTCTTGTCTAGTCTTGCTATGGTCTACTTGTGCTACATTCTAACACAAATGAAGCTATAGGAAACATCTGAGAAGAACAAGTGAAACCATGCAAAAGTGAAGTACCACTAGGCTAGAGGATCTCGCTCCTATGTTGTCCAGATGCAAAAATTTGTAAGTGATGGTTGTGTTTTATTGTTACTCTTGCCTTTGTATAAATATGAACCAAAACTCATGTGTAATGTGAATAGAAGCAGAACAAGAGGAAGGCGGCAAAACATGATCAAGGACTTGAAGAAGAAAATGGTCCACCTAATGAAGATGTTAATGCTGTGGAAGTCTTCAGGGACTTCCATACCAGTAGCAAAAAGGGTCTAAGTGATGCTGCAAGAGCAGTAGTTGTAAGTACCTTCTTTTGCTTCCCTTGAAATTTATTGAAGCCATTGTCATAAAAGAAGGAAACATAGCACGAGCCTAGTGTTATGGAAATCTACTAAAATCTACTAAAGCTTATGTAATCTTTGTCAGCAGTAGGCTGAGGAATACCTATGCATTACTTGTTATGAATCAATCTCTTGGGTTTTCAATTGAAGTCCTCCTACACTATCTGTAACCCAATGTTTTACTGATTGAATTTTATAGGAAGCTATGGAAACTATGCAAGCAGAACCTGTTGCTAATGGGCAGCAACCAACGACTAGTGTTGATATTGTTTGCAAGGTCCTTTGCGTCTACCAAGGAAAGGCCCCATCCCAGGGAAGTGACAACAACCTTTTTTTGAAGAATGCTGGTATCCAGACAAGCTCCACCAGAACAGAGACATCAGCGGAGAGAATGCTTTGGGAACAACTTGCTGCTGAACAGGAAAGATTCGCTGCCCTCATTGATCAAGTGGATGAACTAAAGAGGAAGACTAAAAAGATTGAAAGGGAGTTTGAGGAATACAAGAAATGGCAACAGGAGGAGTATAACAATCTATGTGAGCTATGCATGCGCTTTAGCTCTTCTGGTAACTCTCAGTCTTCAACTCCTGCGGCTTGATGTAGTGAACAATTGTGGTTTGATGTGTGGACTCATGTGCCGGTTTGATGTGTGGACTCATTTGCCGGTTTGATCTGTGGACTCGTATGTTGATTTGATGTGGTGATACTCTATTAGTGGTTCATTGCTGATGTGTGAAATGTTAATTATTGTTATTTGATTGCTAGGCTAAATAGTTATGTAGTCACTCTGTGCAGTAGTGACGATCTCGAATTACATCTAAGATGAATTGATTGTACTCCACGTGGTAGAACCAGGAGAGGCTATGTGATCAAATAAAAATGCCACACATGGATGAACCAGTGCATGACATGTGAAATAGTTAGGACACGACATGTGGGCCATTAAAATTCAACACGTGGAAGGAAGTCGTGAAGCCATGTGGCCGAATAAAAATACAAAACATGGATAGACAGTGCTGTGGCTCGTGGTCAAATCAGAAATGACCATGTGGACCAATAAAAATACGACACATGATCCAATGAAGAAGTGACACGTGATCCAACCGCAACACGACACGTGTGCCAATAGAAAACTATCATGTGGAACAACAGGGACCTGACACGTGGTCCAATAAGAATCTGAAACGTGCAAGAATCAGAGATGGCCATGTTGTGCAATAAGAAGGTGACATGTACCTGAACCATCTCTAAAGCAACCGGCTATAGCATGTACACGTAGGCTATAGCATGTACACATGGAAAGCATCTCCAATGGAAGCATCCACTAGCATGGCAGCCCCCTGCCATGCATGCCAAAATAGTTCTATGACGGTCTGTTTTTCATCATAGATCAAGACAATTCTATGACGATATTTTTGGATTTGACATGGATGTTCAAGTGTGACGCGACATCTATGATGAAGCGGTTTCCATCATAAATTCATCATAAAACTGAAATTATGATGAATTTGACTCCTTCAGTGATGAAAGTTGTTCGCCATAGAAGTGGATATTCTTAGGAGTGAAAAGATCAATACTACCAACTCCACCCATACCCCAGATCACACTTCCCAAATTAGAACCAGTCATGCCAATACAGTCAGCTCCAATAGAGACTCCATCCGATCTAGAGCACAACAAGGACACACAGAAGGGCGAACGGCTTCAGCCTCAACAACCCACAACCCACCACAAACTATCGTTCTCTGAATATAATGGGAACGAGGAGCTATCCCAATGGCTGTACAAATGAAATAAATTTTTTGTTGCACAAAATACAAAAGAGGAAGAACAGATGCATCTAGCAGCTTTTCATCTGCAAGGAGACACCTTCACTTGGTTTATCAGATGGGAGTAGGAAATTGGCCACCCAACTTGGGCCCAATTTTTCGAGGCGATTGACAGATGCTTCGGCCCTCTGCCCCACCACAACCACCTTGGTGACCTCACCAATGCACGCCAATTAGGAGAATTAGACAGCTATACAAACCAATTCCTCCTCACGCTAACCAAGGTGACAGGCCCATCATCTGCTCGACAAGTAATGTTGTACACTGTAGGGTTAGCATCAACACTGGAAATAGACATCTATTGAGCCCCTAACTTAGGGTCCTCTGTACATCATGTATCAGTCCCTGGATCAGTAGCTAATATGCACAACTCGAACAAGATTGATATCAAAAACCATACTTTTATTGCTAAGGGGAAACACATTACATGGTTGGGGTTTACATAGCTTGGGCCAATGGCCTTCTATAGTATATCAGAGTTCTAAGACAGCGGTCCTATATCTTCATGGCTCCATTTCCTATAGGCAACTTGGAGTGCGGACGTAACCCTAGACTTATTCCTACAGCGTATTCCTATATTCCAATCGGCATGGTCCTAGCGTAGCTTTCCCACATAGCTCTGTCTTCAAGTATACTCTGGGTATCATGTCCTTGCGTAGCTCGAGAAGTTCCATCCTAGTATGACCTCTTGTAGCTTAACTCCTAAAAATGTAGAATGGAGGCAGGTTGAGTACATAAAGTACTCAGCAAGCCCTAAACTTTGGGTTGAGGAAGGTGGAAGGGAAGGTTATGTGTGGAGGTGGTTATGGTGGTTGAGGTGAAAGTAGTAGGGTGAAGTAGTTATATTTATAAGTTAGATCCTAGCAGAGTATTACCATTCTTACCAGTTCCCATTACTCATTATAATTACCAAATTAGTAAAATTCATCTTACATGATTATCACAGTTGTAGAAGTCTAATCATAGTATCCCATCCTAGCAGTTGCCCATTCTAAGGACGTGGCTATTCGAATAGATTTAGTAAAACTCTGCAGAGGTGTATAAATTTCCCCACAAGATAGACACAGTCCAACACCATCGTCATGGCTTAGAAAGGTCTAATGAGACCTCGTACCCACTTGGGAGCTATCCTAGATTTCCATATAACTCTACCATTGCTTCTCAGGGGTTGGAAACACACAAACTAGGATGATAACTAATCATCCCAACATGATGATACCAACTCATCAGAAAAGAAAACATGGCTCGAACATGGCCAAGAAAATCAAGGGCTCGAACGCAGCCAAAAACCAAAAGATTAACGTGGAAGATCACATAGCATCCACGCCAACCAGACCACAGAAGAAACCTATCCCCCGTGTCTATTCTAGATATTCTGCTGCCAACACCATCCTCCTAGTAGAAATTATACTTCTATCTAACAGGGTGTTAGATCAAGTCTACCCATATAGACATGTGGTTGTACATAATATCTCACTAGGTGAGAGGGACTACGAACCGGTCCTTATGTGACCGAGGCGAGTATCTCCCACAGGAATCCTCTGCAAGCATTCCTGCCAAGGCAACTTATCTCCATAAATTACCCCCACTCGCCCCATGTCGGGGTTTTGTCAAATTTTACCATGTTTATTATTCTCAAGTTCATATATCAAGGTAACCATTACCTTATCATTAATCACATTATCATAATTAAGCTCATATTTATAGTTTCATTAATTCATGAGGGGTTTCAAGTAATAAGGGTTGGGTTATTATTTAGTGAAGATGGATAGTGGAAGGTTTATGGTGGAGGCTAGCAATATGTGGTGGTGGTCAAAGAGAGGTGGTTAAGGAGATGGCATGTAATGTAGAGGGAGGGGTTAGGTGGGTGTTAGGGCTTGCCTCCATTCGCTGACAATTATATCCTCGTCCGATTCCTGTGTCTCCTGTTCCTATCTTTCGGACTCCATTGGGTTCTCTCAGGATTCTATCCTATGCGGTCTAGCATCGACAAGCATGGAACACAAACAAGGAAAATAACAAGTAAAGCATGTAAAACAAGCAGAAGCAATCAACGAACCTAGGTGGATTTGTCCTATTTGGGTGATGGGTTGGTTATATAGGTTATCACTATCACGTCAATCTAAAGTAAGATTTGGATAGAGGTATTCCATCAGAAGGTAGGGTTCTACGGGTTGGGTTAAGGTGGGTGGTCGGTCTGATGGAAAACCAAACCACTTTATTAGGGTTCAGTATTATGTGAACCTGAAAGAGAAAGTCTAACCAAGTCATCATAGATAACCCAATCTGACATCTACAAGTCCATCGGGTTAGTGACACATGCATTCATGCATATGTATGTGCCTAGGGTTCATTAGGTGGGTTAGGTTATGGCTAGGGTTAGCGGCATATACACATACACATATGTATATACCCATGATTAAGTGGAATTGGGTAACTAGGTTGCTGGGGTTAGCCATACATGAGTGTATACCCAGGTATCGGGCATATCTACGTATGTATAGATATTATACTATTTTAAGTGATTGGGAATGGATATATTCGAGTATGTGTCATCGTGCGTACACCTACGTGAATATACAGGGTTAACTGCTACTACGGTGAAGGGGTATTACTATTTAATTTAAATATAGAAAAGGAAAAGCAATCAAACTAGAATTTAAATGGGCACAAAAAATTAGGGGAAATGGTATGATTATGTAGGGTTTTATTTTAGAAGATTTATGGTGAAAGAATTATACATTTTGGAATTAAGATGAATGAGTTATAAATTATTAAAGTCTACCGACTAATCGCGATAGGAACAGAACATGAAAATTATTTCTACAATTTTAGCTAATGAAAATGAGTGAGAATTATCAAGGTATAATCTAGGATGACTCTAGTTTATTTAGAAATTTTCTGGGAATTTTTCTATAATTAATAAGCTTACCTTTTATTCTACTGTGTACGATTCACGTGTGCACCTAGCATTTTCCTCTCAGCACAGAGACTGACGTGTGGGCCCTATCGGTCACCTATCCAGGCTGACCATTCCCTGTGAGCCAATCTATGGTCTAGCTTCCTCTCTGCCTTTGGTTTATGTGGACCACGTCCACACAAAAAAGAAGGGAAGGAGGTACACCACTTGTGGCTAACAGGCGGGTCCACTAGAGGCATGTCATGTGGCCATTGGCCATAGCGACGTGGCCGGGCACCCCGTATTGGCTTGAACTTGGTCCGCTCGCTTCCCTTTCATGCGGTCAGCGAGCGACAAGAGAGACAGAGAGAAAGTGAGAGAGCGGGAAAGAAGGGAGGAGAAAGAGAGGGAGGGAGAGCAGAGGGGAGCGCAATGACGATAGCGTGGCTAGCGAGGGTGGTGGTGGCGCTAGGCTACGGCATGGCAGGGCAAAGCAAAGCAGAGATGGAGGGAGAAAGTGGGGTAGAGCAGAGAGCGGGGTGGAGAGAGAGAGGACGGCGACGGCCGACATGGGGCTCCGGTGGAGCTCGGCGAGCGAGGAAGCGAAGGGACATAGGAGGCGAGTAGGGTGGGGAGATGGGAGGAGCAGGGGCGAGCGTTGGGCTGGCTTGGTGGAGTCACAACTACCAGTGCCCATCCATCATCGAGCCTTGCCGTGACGGCAGCTTCAGCCTCAACCGGGCTCAACCACGCCGCGAGGAGCAGAGCAAAAGGCAGATGGGAGGAAGAGAAGGGGAGAGAGAGAGCGGCGGGGCACAGTGCTCTGATGGCCAATGGCCTCGGCGTGGGTGATGCTAGCGCACCGGGAGGAGAGGGTGGGAGCTTGGGAGAGGAAGAATGAGTTGGAGGTCGAGCTCTGAGGTGAGGCTCACCGTTGGCCATGGCCGGTTATTTATAGCAGCGCAAGGCGGGGGAAATATCTCTGGCAATAGAGATATTTTCTCGCAACTATGGCCAGGCAACAGCAGGGAGGGAGTGGGCTTGACCTAGACAACGATGGGACAAGACAAGAGGATAGCGGCGGCGGCGACCCCGGCACACTGCGTCGTTGACGCACTGTAGAAGACAAAGGTGATAGGCGGGTCCTGGTCGTCAGTGAAAGGGGGCGAGAAGAGGAGAAGGGCTATGGCGCTGCTAGGCCACGCGCGCAGCTTGGGCTGGAGGCAGCCCAAGCAGAAGGGAAGAGGGTGAAGAAGGGAAGGAATGGGCGGGATGGGCCGGTGATGGCACAGGCAAGAAGAGGAGAAGAGGAGGAAGGCCTTGCTTCGCTGGGCTAGGCACTAGCCCAACGCGGGAGGGGGAGAAAGGGGAGGTGGGCCGAGGCTAGTGCTAGGCTGAGCCCGTTCGGGAGGGAGTACACAGTAGCTGGGGCTAGCTCCCTCTCTGCCTTCGGTTTATGTGGACCACGTCCACACAAAAAAGAAGGGAAGGAGGTACACCAGTTGTGGCTAATGGGCGGGTCCACTAGAGGCGTGTCGTGTGGCCATTGGCCACAGCGACATGGCTAGGCGTCCCCGTATTGGCTTCGACTCGGTCCGCACCCTTCCCTTTCGTGCGGTCAGCGAGCGGCAAGAGAGAGAGAGAAAGCGAGAGATGGGGAAAGAAGAGAGGAGGAAGAGAGGGAGGGAGAGCAAAGGGGAGCGAGGCGACGACAGTGTGGCTAGCAAGGGCGGTGGTGGCTCTAGGCTACGGCACGATGGGGCAAAGCAAAGCAGAGATGGAGGGACAAAGCGGGGCAGAGCAGAGAGCGGGGTGGAGAGAGAGAGGACGGCGGCGGCCGACGCGGGGCTCCGGTGGAGCTCGGCGAGCGAGGGAGCGAAGGGACAGAGGAGGCAAGCAGAGTGGGGAGATAGGAGGAGCAAGGGTGAGCAGTGAGCTAGCTCAGCGGAATCGCGACTATCGGCACCCATCAGTCGTCGAACCTCGGCGCGATGACGGCTTCGGCCTAGACGGCGAGGGCGACCGGTGGCGCGACGGCCTCGACCGGGCTCGACCACGGCACGGGGACAGAGCAGAAGGCAAAGGGGAGGAAGAGAAGGGGGAGAGAGCAGCGGGGCATAGCACTCCGACGGCCGATGGCCTCAGCGTGGGCAATGATATGGCACCGGGAGGAGAGGGAGGGTGCTCTGGAGAGGAAGAATGTAAGGTGTTAGCCTTACATAATTTGACTTGCATTACATGAGCACGAGCATCAAGCATTTATATATAAGCTTTTATATTTGAAACATATGAAACATGCTTTGTTATTTCATGTTTTCTTGTATGTACGCATATGATCGTGTATGAATGAGTGCAAGTGGGTAATGTTAGTCACTAAAACACCTTAGCTACACTTAGGATGACTAATGAAACAATGTTCATATAGACCATTTTGTTTAATCAAGCTCCTAAGTGGTGATATGCATGTTAACCTAGGAAGTAAAATATGCATCCAATGTGTAAAATGCTTGTGTGATCTTAAGAATACATTAAACAAGTTTAGAATGTCATTATGAACAACCTTGGTATTCATGACTAGGGCTAGTTTGGTCACTAAGTTATAGTTCTAGTGTAAGTCATCATTTGTAAGTGGTGTGTTTGACCTAGTTTGAACTATGTCATAGAGACTTTGCATGGATGTGTTCACTAAAGAAAAGTTGTAGTATTTGAGTAGAGCAACAACTTTTATTTTTGGGTTATAGGCTAATTAAGCTCCTAACATGCTTAAAATTAGCTCACAAAAATCAGTAAAACTCAAGTTTTCAACACTTAGAATTTTTCCAAGTCCTAACACGTTTACAGTTTTGCTGAGCTGACTTTGAGATGATTTTACTCCTTATTCATTGAGAATTAGACTTTAGTATTTTAAGAGAAGTTGTAGATGGTATACAGGGCTACGACTTTGGTTAAGGAAGATTTCGCTTATGAGCCACAGATTAGGAGTTATATAGGGAGGAAGTTTGGGTTTCAAGCGCATTTTCGAGGTAGTATTAGCAGCTCCTTTAGTTTTTTGAATCTGACTGCCGACCGGCTCAGCTTGCACGCACCGCGTGGAAGCAGTGCACCGGCGCTGCCCCCACACGCCGCGGCGGGTCGCAGTGAATAACCGAGCGCCGCACCTGCTGTCTTCCTCTGCATTCACTTGCTTGCTTCTCCTTGCCTGTTCTTCTTTCTCCACCTTGAACGGCTGCTGAACAGAGCAGCGCTGTCGCCGTGATATCCATCACCGCAGCAGTGCCTCCATCTTTCTCCTCCCACCAATAGCACCACCACGGCCTCGCTGCGTTCCCGACCTTGCTGCACCTTCCCTCGACAGTTGGTAAGCCGAGCGAGTCCACAGCTCCGCCGCGTCTGCCATTGTTGCCGCCATGTGCGAGCTCGTACACGGCCATACTTCCCTGAGCTCTAACCGCTCTTCCTCTCCATCGCTCTGTGTCCGACTCGAGCCGTAGATGCTCCCACGGTGGGCCATTAGGGCCGAGCCACCGTCAGTTCGCCGGAACCGACGAGCTCGCTGCTGCTGACCGTACAGCCATGCCACCGAGCCACTCTCTCCACCGCCGTGTGCGTAGAAGTTGTGAAAATCGATTGCTAACCGATACCGATAGATGTGTCTTGACGAGAGGAGTCCGTTGGTGGTGGTCGCGTCATCGGAAAGTTCATCGCTGGTGAGCTACGGCCGGTCAAAGCACAGCCCCTGCTTCTGTCCATATGACATGTGGGGTCAGGTTGATCCAGGGGCCCAGCCATCAGCCCCCTTGGGTGCAGTAGGCTGTGTACGCGTAGCATATGTTAGGGTTTGGTCGTTTTCGTTTTAATCTTTTTCTAGATTTTTTGAGGATCTTGTAAATTCAATATCTAGAGCTACAGAGGTCCGATTTGAGTGATTCCAATTTTGTTGGGTTCATGAGGAAGTGTAGTATTTTATAAAAATATGATATGTATAGTTTCTAGTATTTTTATTGGTTATTAAAATATATTTAGATAAATGCTTTTTGAATGTTTATAATCTTGTAAATTATATATCTTGAGCTAGAAATGTGATAAAATTGTGATTCCAATTTTGTTAGTCTTGTGTTGACATAATATAGCTAGGAAAAATATTAAGCTTGCCGTAAACTTGATTGAAATATGATCTTTCTATTTATCTATTAATAAATGATATTTTCTGAGGAAAATTATAGGGATAAAAATATGTAACATGTTGCTATGCAAATTTTTGTACAGTAGTATGGCACTAATATGAAGCTAGAAAAATTATATAATCTGTTGTTTGACACTTTTCTATAGGGTTTACTATTTTCACTAAAATAACCCTTGCTAGCTTGTAATTTTTGCATAGGATGTTTTGCATGACCAAATGTTATGAAATTTTCACAGTAGCCTATTGTAAGCACTAGGAAGCTACTGTAATTTTATGAGAATTTATTGTGCACATTTGGTGTATGTTTGTTATTTATCCTAATTATCTAATTAAATTAATAAAAGCATTTAAGTAATTAAATTGTGATTGACCATGATGTTTTCTATGGTGCTTGTGATCCATAGTAACTGTTTATGTTCATAGTAAGGCTTAGAAGCAATTGATTGTATGCAACTAACTAATTATCACTTTATAATTCAAATAACGGGTTACGTGTATAGTTTCAGTTGTGTGGATGATTTCATGTTGATAATGACCTTTTCTGTAAAACTTGTTAATAACAAAGTTGTAGATAACTTACTAATCTACCTAGTGTTAAATTTGCATGGTCATATGCCTTAGGGTTTAAGAGTTTTGGCTGTTAGAAGTTTGCTGCCCTAATTATTTGTTCTCTGGACAGATTTGCTTGACTGGTTTGTTTGACCTAGATAACTGTTGCATCACCTTGATTGTATCAAAAGAAAGTTGTAGACAATTTCATAGGCTTTCCATAATGTCCACAACCATATGATTGTGATGTATATAACTCCAGTTATGATTAAAACAAGTAGCTGCTGTTTTGGTAGTTCGATAAATAAATTGCAAAAGTGTTTGCTTAAGTAATAGAGAAAAGATATGCACCTACTCAGTAAAATAGGATGCACTTGTCATTACTTTAGCACCATGCTGTTGAAAATACTTACGAGGATGCATTCATCACCTTTTATCATATTATTCGTGTTGTCATACATGCATTCGCGATATCTTATTCCATGATCATGCATATAGGATCGACTGAGGAGATAACGTTGCTGGAATTCAATGAATAAGAGGAAGGGGATCAATAGGGCACTCCTCAAGCCGTAGCTCCCAAAGAAGGGGAGCAGACTCCAGAAGAGCTCCTTGAGTGCCTAGATCACCGCCCCACTTCTTTTTTCAAAGGCAAGCCCCAGAGCATTCTAAGTCTCCCAGTGTTTTACAAAATATTACTCGAGTCCTTTATGATTGATGCATTAGGTTATAAGAGTTGACTAGAAACACTTGATGCATGGAACTACCTTGTCCAGAGATATACACCTTTCACCCTGTGTAGGTCTAGGCTCGAACATATGCTTAGCCATGCTTAGACCGGTAGAAGTCGGGTGATTTCCTGTCACCTACAAGATATAGGTGGATACCGAAGCACGGTTGGCTATATTGCTATCGTGAAAAAGAACCATGGGGTAATGTAAATGGAGACCGGACAGGATGTCGATAGAGAAGCAACAAGACATGGAGGTCTTGGGTGTGGATCTATCCCCGTTTGTGTTGATTAAGGACCGTACCATTGTTGGCGCTGTTTGACAAGATTGAACGCATGCCTATCACTTAGCTGGCCAGATAACTCATTCCGACCGCGAAGCCGAGTAGCTCAACTCAGGTCGGGACTCATTCTATTGTGCGCCCTCTGCGGGGAGCGGATCAATAGACCATGGGCAAGCATGACCTGAGCAACATGGTCTGGGACCATGGGCAGGCATGGCTTGAGCGACCTGGCTACCGTCAGTCCCTGATTATGCGACGTTGTACGAACCCGCGAAATGTGTACCTGAGTTGTACTAAAGGTGACCTAAGGCAACTAATGATCTGGTCTGCCTGGGTTTGTGTTAGGAATAAATCCCTAGCTGGTTGAAATCGAATTGAATCGTCGTCTCTCTCGGATAGTGAGAAACTTGGCTAGTCCCAACATCGTAGTAATTGTATTATGGAACATGATGGTTGGGATAAACATGGAATTACTACACCTGCTATGGTTACTATTGTATGCTATTAAAAGATATACCACATGTTTGGTATTGGATAGTTGCTAATCTAGAGATGGATAGTTATAATGAACTTGATGACAGAATTATAATTGTATAACTGAGTTAATCATTTTTATGCAAAATGTTGTCAAGCTACCTCCACTTATAAAGCCTTACATAATCCTTGGAGTCAATTTATTTCTGGTTTATGACAAGTAAGTCTAGCTGAGTACCTTCTCGTACTTAGGGTTTTATTCCCATTGTTGTAGATGGTACCGTCTATCATGGATATTGCAAGAATTGCTTCTATCCCGCCGTGGATGAGGAGTGAGCCTTGGGTCGGCTTCTCTAATAATCCTTCTATATGCTTTTGTGGATGGTGATCATGTGTTGGCACTGTATTTGAACTATGTTGGCAAATGCTACTTTTGAACTTTAATTTGCTTCCGCTACTACCAATCAAACTTGGTTTGTAATAACTTTATTTCGTACTCTGATGATGAAATGTATCTGTGAACTTTATGTAATATGTGGCATGTATGTTGAATCATGTATGATCTTTGTTGTATGTGGATCGTTTATCGAGACCCATCGTGGTACTCAACAGACTACCGGGTTTATATGGGCTCAAGTATGATAGTGCGATTGCTTGCGGGCTGTCATTGTACTTGTGCTCTTATAAATTGGTCGGTTCTGCGACAAAGAATGAGATGGAGGCCAAGCTCTGGGGTGAGGCTCATAGTTGGCCATGGCCAGCTATTTATAGCCGTGTAAGGTGGGGGAAATATCTCTGCAACAGAGATATTTTCTCGTAACCATGGTCAGGCAATAGCTGGGAGGTGGTGGGCTTGAGCTAGACGATGGCGGGATGCGACAGGAAGTCAGCGGTGGCGGCGACCCGGCATAGTGCGTCGTTGATGCACTAGAGAAGATGAAGGTGACATGCGGGTCCCGCTCGTCAGTGAAAGGGAGGGAGAAGAGGAGAAGGGCTGCGGCACTGCTGGGCCACGCTTGCAGCTTGGGCTGGAGGCGGCCCAAGCGGAAGGGAAGAGGTGGAAGAAGGGAAGGAGTAGGAGGGCTGGGCCGGTGATGGCCCAGGCGAGAAGAGGGGAGGAGGAGGAGGGGCTTGCTTCGCTGGGCTGGGCACCGGCCCAACGCGGGAGGGGGAGATAGGGGAGGTGGGCCGAGGCTGTTGCTGGGCTGAGCTCGTTCGTGGGGAGTACACAGAGCTCATTTCCTAGTTCCCAATTCCCAGAAAATGAACAAAAGAATGTAGTACTAATATCCACGATGCATTTCCTAAATATATTCTATATTCTTTTATAACTATGATAGAAAGTAATGATTTCATAATTCTAGGTTTTCCTAATGTATATAACTATAAATTAACTAAATGTGAATTTAGAAGGGAATATTAAAAGGAATAAATATATCTAAAATTTATTAATGCAATGGCTATTATAATTTCTAGAGAGTAAATATTGCTTATATCTACGATATATTATCTACCTCTATATTATAAAGAAAAAGGTTTTTAAATAAGTTAAGAATGCAATTGATAATTAAGGGAGGTTATTTTGGTGCCGCAATTAAATTCCAAAAGGCTGTCACACAAGCATTCAAACAAGCACATAGACAAGCATTCAAACATTCAAGCACTCAAGCAATTCCAACCATTCTAACCTAAATGCATATGGTGAATTTTGATGCGAGGGTTTTTAGGAAATACATTTTCAAAATGGTTTTGCGGAATATAAATAGTCAAGGTTTTAATTTGTTGTAAAATTTAAAAAGTTCAAAATTTTTAGTGGATTTTAACATGATGCAAAAACACGGGTGTTACACCATCTAACTCCAGCAACCACCAGACTTGGAGACAGCAATTGCATTAGCTCAGAAATTTCAGCCTCCAAGCACACCGCAACAGTCTAACCAGTACATTCAGCAGACCAACCAGGACATACAAATTTTAGTAAATGCGGTTACAGGAATTACAACAAGTTAGACAATGCAAGTTCAACTCTCAATCAATGGTAGTGATTTCCTAGCACTACTAGATTCAGGGTCAACCCACAACTTCATCGATTCAGATACAGCAGTTGACCTCAACCTCCAGCGCTCATCCGCCCCACACTCTATTAAAGTTGCAGTTGAAACGGCCACCAAATATCTAATGTGGGCATATACAATAATTTAGCAGTCTAGATTGACACAGAATCATTCATCATTGACTGCTATAGCATCAAGCTCGACGGATATGACTTTGTCTTAGGAGTCAATTGATTAAGTTCACTCGGACCAATTATCTGAGATTTCAACAACCTCACAATGAAATTCTGGCGCAATGGGCGCCGAATCATATGGACAAGCCTAAGCAAACCATGACAACAACCATGCCTACACATATTGAATTCACTAGACATAGTGGACATCATCCTAGATGCTTTTTCATCTCTCTTCAAGGACCCTCAAGGATTGCCACCGAAAAGGTGATATGACCAACGTATTCATCTCAAAGATCCAAGTAAACCAACAGCGGTTAGACCTTACCGCTACCCACAAATCCAAAAAGATAAATTGGAAAGACAGTGCCATAGTATGCTGACTCAAGGGATCATCAGATATAGCACCTCTCCATTCTCATCACCAGTATTACTTGTTAAAAAATAGGATGGATCCTGGCTTTTCTGTGTGGATTACCGAGCTCTCAATGACAACACACTAAAAGACAAATTTCCCATTCCGATAAATGATAAATAACTTGATGAACTAAAAGGAGCTAAGCACTTCACCAAACTGGACCTGAGATCGGGATACCATCAGGTACGCATGCATCCAGATGATATTGAGAAAACAACATTCTGAACCCACCACGGTCACATTGAATTCTTGGTTATGCCATTTGGCCTGTGCAACGCTCCAGCTTCTTTCCAAGCCCTTATGAATGATATCCTCGGCTGCTATCTCTGGAAATTTTTTCTTGGTATTCTTCGACGACATATTGATTTGCAGCAAAACTTAGGAAGAACACCTGCAGCACATTCGACAAGTACTAGCCCTCTTACAAGCTAATTCAGTCTTCCTCAAACATTTGAAATGCTCCTTTGGTCAGACTACAGTGGGCTACCTCGGACACATTATATGAGATCAACGGGTTATAGTAGACCCAGAAAAAAATCAAAGCTGTCACTTCCTGGCCACAACCTTAACAGTTAAACAATTGAAGGGGTTTCTCGGACTTGCTGGTTATTACAGAAAATTCATCAAAAACTACGGTGCCATAGCCAAGCCTCTCACAGACCTACTTAAGAAGGACAACTTCCGATGGACAGAACTAGCACTGACATCCTTTCAACAACTAAAGTAGGTCTTATCTACCGCACCAATATTACAACTACCCGACTTCAACAAACCCTTCCTGGTGGAATGTGATGCATCTTCCATGGATTTCTGCGCCATACTTCATCAAGGAGTAGGTCCAATAGCTTTCTTCAGTCGCATGATTGCCCCACGACATGCCAATCTAGCTGCTTATGAGAGGGAATTAATTGGCTTAGTGACAGCAGTTAAACAATGGAGACCCTACCTTTGGGGGCGTACCTTCCAAATCAGATCTGATCACTATATCCTGAAATACATCTTGGACCAGTGTCTCTCTACGATACCACAACATCAATGCATTAGTAAGCTGCTAGGATATGACTTCACAGTTGAATATAAACCAGGCAAACAGAATACAGTGGCCGACGCCTTATCTCATCGGGATGCCATAGAACCATCATTGCTAGTGAAAGGATCAAGATGCCCAAGAGGGGAGGGTGAATTGGGCTAATTCTAAAATTCTTTGCAATAATTAAACCCTACACTTAGCCCACTTCACCCCTTGTGCCTAGAATGTGTTTCTAATGTTCTACCACACAAAAGTTTTGCAACCTAAGTTCCAATCCTAATCTAGCATGGCAATTCTATGAATGTAAAGACAACAATCGAATTGCTCAAAATAAATGCTTAAAGTAAAGAGAGAAGGAAGAACACGGCGATGTTTTGCCGAGGTATCAGAGAGTCGCCACTCCCCACTAATCCTCGTTGGAGCACCCATGCAAGGGTGTAGCTCCCCCTTGATCCACGCAAGGATCAAGTGCTCTCTACGGGTTGATTCTTTGACACTCCATCGCTGTGAATCACCCACAACCGCTCACAACTTGAGTTGGGTCATCCACAAGCTCCACCGGATGATCACCAAACTCCAAATCACCACCAAGCCATCTAGGTGATGGCGATCACCAAGAGTAACAAGCATGAACTGTCACTTGACCACGACAAGCCTAATGAGAAGGGTGGATGCACACTTTGCTACTCTTGCTTTCACAAATGAGGCCTCTCCCTTGGATTCTCAAATCTCAATCACCTCACTAGGACCTTGCTCTCCTTGGTACTCTCAAGGGTGTTTCTCAACTGTTGAAATGAGCAAAAGTGATCCCTTGAGTGAATAGAGGAAGTATTTATAACCCCTCATTCAAAACGAACCGTTATGTGCCACTGTGGGGTGACCGGATGCTCCGATCAAGGTGACCGGACGCTTCGGTCAGTTCTCTTCGCCACCGAGCAGTTAAGTTGTGACCGGACACTGACCAGCGTCCGGTCAGCACTGACCAGCGTCCGGTCATGAAAACTGCCCTTTGGAATCTTACTAATGTTGACCAGACTCTGGCACCCAGCGTCCGGTCACTTTGCTGCTCAGCGTCCGGTCAGTAGCCGAAACCTAATCAATGTCCGGTCAGCACTGACCGGACGCGTCCGATCAGGATTCTCCCTCTCTGGAACCTTACTGGAGTTGACCGGACTCTGGCACCTAGTGTCCAGTCGCATCCAAATGACTTCACCTTGATCAAAGGAACTGATCGGACTCTGCGCCAGCGTCCGGTCACACCGGAACTAGCGTCCGGTCAACATTTGACCCTCCATTCACTTCCAACTCGCAATCATATGTGAATGAAGTTTGCTCCAATTTTTCTTAGGGCTATTTAGGAGCTACCTAGTGCTAGATTTGACAAGTGTGCACCACACCTATCCCACTAGACTCACCTAGGTCAAGCTACCCGTCCATACCCCCCTTAATAGTATGGCCAAAGGAAAAACAAAGTCCTAAACTACTCTAAGTGTCTCTTCAACACCAAACGACACTTAGAACTAGTCTATCCTTAACCTTATCGTCCATCCTTTGAAAACCGAAACAATTTCCATCATAGGGGCATGACAACCATGATTGCCCAATCAATTGCCATTACCATGACCTAACATAATTGCATTTGCAAAACACATGTTAGTCACAGTAATCTCGTATTGTCATTAATCACCGAAACCCAACTAGGGGCCTAGATGCTTTCAATCTCCCCCTTTTTGGTGATTGATGACAATACAACCTCGAGTATGTAAAAGAGACGAGGTTTTCTACATGCTTGGTTCATATAAGCTTTTGACAATAAGAACAAACAAGTTAGGCAAGCTTATATGACCCAAGCCAACCTGATGTACTCAATAGATATGAAATAAGCATGAGTATAAAAATAAAGCTCATTTGCATCGGAGTAAAACGCGGAAGCAAAGCAAATGAGCATAACCAAGTGACATGACATATAAGTAATTCAAGGTAGAGAGCACACATGTCACATATCACATAAATATCACATCACGTAGATATCACTATCACATAAATATAGTTTGATGCATGAAAGTAAACATGAATGCATAATAGTGTATCACACATAAAAAGCCAAATATAATAGATAAGCTCCCCCTAAATATATTGTTCCCCCTAAGTCTATCATACTCGATCCGATAAGCTCCCCCTAAGTCTATCATACTCGATCCCTCTCCCCCTTTGGTGTTAAACACCAAAACCTAAGGGTCAGTCAGCGGGGCTGTAGTGGACGAGTTAGGCGCTGAGGTGCGATGAGCGATCTAGAACTAGGCAGCATCATCATCTAAACCTGAGCTTTGAGTAGTCTGACCCTCTATCGCTAGGAGTGACGCTAAAGCAGTCTGGGTCAGATCTGGGACAGGTGCGGCCTATGACTCTACAGGTATCACTAAAGCAGGTGGCTCTAATGATGCAACTGAAGAAGAGAGCGTCTCTGTAGTCCCAGTGATAGGAGCAACTGTGGAAGAACCAGGGACATGTCGGCTGCTTTAGTGGTGTCGGTTGCCCTGTCAACTCACTGAATGTCGCACCAAGGCTCCTGGAGACTAGGGTATCTGGCACAAGCAACGACGAACTCTGAGCCGGTGTGAAGCCCATATGAAGAGGTGTGAACTGTAGGGCTGGCACTGGCGAGGCAAACCACTAGGACACCTGCTCTATAAGTGAAGGAAACCGTGTCGCTGGCTGTCCCTAACACTGAAGCCCACTAGGCTGTAAAGCTGGAGTCATAGAAGTGGTGGCATCCTGGCCGATCTGGGGTAAAGGTTGTGGCGGTGGAGCCCCAATAGCAGTAATTACATGTTGTATAAATCCAAGTAACTATTGCTGCATGAGGAGCTGCTGCTGCTGCATGGCCTGCTACTTCCGCTATATAGCCTGCTGCTGTCGCTGGAACTCGTCCTGTCTGGCCTAAAACTATGCAAATGTAGCCGCGGTCTCTTGGGCCTGGCGAGCCTGATCCTGCCTCATCCACTCAAAAATAGCAAGTAGAGCAGAGTCTATTTGCGGTGCAGGTGGAACTAAACTAGAGCTACCGGCCTCATGGTCATGTCATCGAGGAGGCATCTGAGGAATATCCTGGTAGTCATCATCTGAACTGTCGCTGGGGTCTCTCTCTACCATACCCTCCTGCTAAGCATCTAACTGCTCCTCCTCTATAGCTACAATCCCCCTAATAGTCTCATCCTACTGGGCTACAGTCTCTGGCACCTCTGGGCGATGCCGAGGCTGGCTAGGTGCACTCGGCCTGTTGTGACAGAGCATCTGGGTCATGTTATATGCAGGGAACTCGGTAGTAGCACTAGAATACTCTGCCAACATCTCAGGAGGCCTCACTATAACTGCCCTGTGAATCAGAAAAGTAATCCAGCGAGCATAAGGCAGCTGACGATGACCCCTGAACCCCTCTACAAGAGTATCCTCCATCTTTGATAGTATGAGGTCCCAAATATCAAACACAGTCTGCTGCATCAAAGAGTTTAGTAGCCATAACTGAATGCGAGTCAAGCCCTCATGATATCCCATCCTCAGAAGTAGGGTCCTCCTCATGATAGCATCAAGTAGTCTAGCTGTAAGAGTGAGGTCTCTAGGTGTCCTACTCAACCCCTCGATGAATGGCTCTGCGAAGCAATAACGGACCAAATCTGTAGGAGGCACAAGACCACTGTGAGGGTGTCTAGGTGGTGTTGTCTGACCATAGCAAACCTCATGTAGCCAGATGAGTTTCTCCTAAAGCCTGAGTATCTCTCTGACCCTAAAGCTCATCACCTGTAGTCTTTGCCTCTGAATGCAAAATGTATAAATCTGTGATGCGGGTCAATCCAAAGTGTAGCATAGAACTCACGGACCAATGATGGAACATATCTGCCTGTCCATCTGAGTAAGTTTGTTAGCCCTGGCAAGTAAGATAGGTAAGGGCAAATCTGCTCTCCTGCTGCTGCTACAATGGACTCAATGGAGCAAACCCTCTGAGACCTAAATGCAACCCCACTGTTAAGATATGCATTCTAGAAATCCTCCTACAGTGGTGTATAGAAACCTATGAAGCACGCTCATCCCTCCTAGGCGGGAACCACTCCTCGAACTGCATAAATCTGAGCTGCTGCACCTGCTTGGCTGTGGTGGCCCTCAAATCCAGATGAGTCACTGGAGGCAGACCCTGTGGTCTAGGAGGCGTACAAGAACCCCTCCTCTGTGTCTCTAGCCTCAGTGTCACCTGAGTACGGGTGTGACTAGAGCGGCATAACTGTGGCTGAGATGCCAGCTCTATCTCCTCTGTCTGCTCTCCCTCCTAAGTCTGCTCAGCACCCTCTGACTGCACTGGTGGTTGTGTCTACTACTGTGACTCCCCCTGAGGCTGAGTCTCCTCCAAAGCAACATGGCATCCCTCAAGCATGACAGTCCCAACTGGACTACCATGACGACGCTCAACCTGCTCAATAGCTGCCCTCTGTGCTGGTGAAAGTTGATCTGCAATGACAAACACCACTCCGAGCACCTCCTCTCTCTGCACGCTCTACAGTGGCTACAACTGCTGCTGCTCTCTCTGTGTTAGCATATGCATACTTCCTCTTCTTTGTCGCAAGCTTCTTCATCGCCTTGCCTTTCACATCAGTAGCCAAGCGAGGCGGAGGCCTCGAATCCTCATCACCTGGACCACCTCTGGCATTCTTGACACAAGCCATCTGGAACGATTTGCTGTCTTGGACAAGAAACAACTGTCATTGACACTCCCGAGGCTTGGCCTCGATCCGTACTCATGAGCTTGGCCCTGAGTTGACTGACAACTGCCAAAGTGACCTCAACAACACCGACTCACTGCACGATGGAATAGATTGGATATATGAATAATTTCAATATACATCTAGAGATACGTAACCCTAAGAAGCAAGCAATAGATATGAAATTGGAAGCGAGGGCTTGCTACCTGACGAACCGGCGAACCGAATAGTAGAGGAACAAAACGGGGAACCACCGGGTTGGCAACTTGACATCTAGGGTTAGGGTTGGCAATGCATAGCGATAGACGAAGAGATGCGATGGATGGCAGTTAGGGCTCGTAGAGCAGTGCAATGCGGCACAGGCGCGAGCTAGGGCAAGAGCGTGGCGGCGCTGTTGCTGCAGGGGAGGCGCAGGCGATGGCGTGGGTGTGCTGCTGGCGGTGCGAACGTGGTGGCACAATGCAGCGCGGGCGTAGGTGGAGTTGTGACACGGGCATGGACGGTGCGGGCACGGCAGTGCAGCAAGGCGACGAGGCGCAACTATGAAGCGGTGGAGGTGAGCGCGATGGCGTGAGTGTGAGGAGGCACAGTGCGGCTAGGGTGGCACTGCAGATGTCGGCTAGGGCTTTGCGCGGTGATGTCGGCGTGAATGCAGGTTAGGTAAGGCGGCGCATACGGCAGTTGGGTTATATGGTGGCCCCCGACGGATTAGAAAAGGAAACGAGATAGAGTCAAAAAACCACACGACATCTACTAACCGGATGCTCTGGTGGCAACGACCGGATGCTACCACCCAGAGTCTGGTCGACTCTATAGAGGTCCAAATCCCCTTGAGTCACGATCGGACGCGTTCGATCTCAACTGATCGGACACAGCTAGAGTCCGGTCGATCCTTAGATCTTCTTCTTCGCTTGACCGGATGCAAGATCACCTTCTGACCGGACGTAGGGAGAACACTATTCCAGCGTCCAGTCACTCCACCACAGCAATGGTTCACCACCTGTGAACAGACCGGACGCTGGACTTCAGAGTCCGGTGCAGCGCCCGATCACTCTTTTTCAACAAATCTTCAAAGTCCTTTGCGTTGCCTGTTCGCAATCAAGTCCCAACTTCCATAAGACCCAAATAAATACCAATTGGGACTGATGTGAGTGACCTCTCTCAAACCCTCAAAAAAAATTAAAGTATTTTTCCTTAGACTATAATTCTTTTTAAGAAAATAGGCAATAAAAGGGTGATTAAAGAGAAACGACAAAACAACATTCATGCATATGCAATGCAATACTTGAAAGTAATTCTAGTTGCTTGTCAAGTTTGATCCAAGGTTAAGCTTCTTCACACGCTTTTCAGCGGTTATCTTAACCATGTTAGACAAGCCTTAAATGCATTACCAAAAGTTAAACATGTTGTATATTACAATGCAGTGCAAGGGACAACACAAGCTCATTTTCTAGTGAAGTTGCTAAAATCAAGCACATTGAGCTCATTCCTCAACCGACAAAATGTAGCCTTATCTAGCAGTTTAGTGAAGATATCTGCCAATTGATCCTCGGTCCTTACACCTTCTAATGATATATCATTCTTAGCAACATGATCTCTAAGAAAGTGATGGCGGATATCTATGTGCTTGGTGCGAGAGTGTTGAACTGGATTATTAGCAAGTTTTACCGCACTCTCTTTGTCACAAAAAAGAGGTACTTTTTCTAGAACTACACCATAGTCTAGCAAAGTTTGCTTCATGTAAAGTATTTGTGCACAACATGCACCCGCGGCAATGTATTCCGCTTCGGCGGTGGACAAAGCCACACTATTTTGCTTCTTGGAGGACCAAGACACAAGTGATCTACCAAGCAAATAGCACCCTCCAGATATGTTTTTTCTATCAACTTTGTAACCGGCATAATCCAAATCGGAATAGCCAACTAATTCAAATCTAGCTCCTTTGGGATACCAAAGGCCAATGCTTGGTGTGTGCTTAAGGTACCTAAGGATTCTTTTAACGGTAATCAAATAAGCTTCCTTAGGATTAGCTTGAAATCTAGCACACATACACACACTAAACATGATGTCGGGCCTAGATGCGGTTAAATATAACAAGCTACCAATCATAGAGCGGTAGAGAGTTTGATCAACCGTTTTACCTCCCTCATCTAGGTCGAGATGTCCATTAGATGGCATTGGTGTCTTGATTGGTTTACATTCATCCATATTGAACCTCTTGAGAAGATCCTTGGTATACTTTTCTTGAGAGATGAAAATCCCTTCTCTCATTTGCTTGACTTAAAACCAAGAAAGAATGTAAGCTCTCCAATCATTGACATCTTGAACTCCTTCAACATCAATTCACCAAACTCTTTGTAAGAATCTTCATTTGATGATCCAAAGATGATATCATCAACATATACTTGACAAATGAAGATATATCCATCAAGCTTCTTGGTGAATAGTGTGGTGTCGACCTTCCCAATGGTGAAGCCCTTGTCAATGAGGAAATCCCAAAGGCGCTCATACCAAGCTCTTGGGGCTTGCTTGAGCCCATATAGCGCCTTGGACAACCTATAAACATGATTAGGATATCTAGGGTCTTCAAACCCGGGAGGTTGATCAACATAGACTAGTTCATTTATAAAGCCATTTAAAAATTAACTTTTCACATCCATTTGATATAGTTTCATTTCATGATATGATGCATATGCAAGAAGGATACGAATGGCTTCTAGTCTTGCAACCGGTGCAAAGGTCTCTCCAAAATCCAACCCTTCAACTTGAGAGAACCCCTTTGCAACTAGTTTTGCCTTGTTCCTCACAACTACGCCTTGATCATCTTGCTTGTTGCGGAACACCCACTTTGTTCCAATGACTCTTGCACCTTGTGGTCGCTCTTCAAGAGTCCAAACTTCATTATGGGTGAAGTTGTTCAACTCTTCATGCATGGCGTTTATCCAATCCGGATCTTGAAGAGTTTCTTCTACCTTGGTAGGCTCAAAGCAAGAGACAAAAGAGTGATGTTCAATAAACGAAGCAAGTTTTTGAGATCGAGTCATTACACCCTTTGATGGACTCCCTATGATGAGATCTTATGGATGAGCTTGTAGTAGATGTGAATTTCTTCTATCAACCACTTGAGGGGGAGGTTGTGGAGCATCAACATCTTGTGCTTGTGTCACCATTTGCTCATGGGAGACATGAGTGTCTTCATTTTCTACTCTCCCATCTTTATCACCATCTTGTGGCACATTTGATGAAGAAGGTGGGTTGATCACTTGTACATCATCTTCATCATCATTAGGCTTGATGTCTCCAACTGGAATATTCTTCATGGCCTCCCTCAATGGTTCATCACCTACATCATCAAGATTCTCATGTGCTCCTTGGGAGCCATTAGATTCATCAAATTCCACATCATATGTTTCTTCAACCAAGCCAGTGGCATGATTAAATACTTTATATGCTTTGGACTTTGATGAGTAACCAACAAGGAAACCAATATCACAACATCTTTGAAACTTTCCTAGGTGTTGCCGCTTCTTGTAGATGTAGCATTTGCAACGAAACACCCTAAAGAAGGAGACGTCCGGCTTCTTCCCTTGAGCAACTCATAAGGTGTCTTGCCAAGAAACTTTTGAAGGAATAGGCGGTTGGATGCATAACATGCAGTGTTGATAGCTTTAGCCCATAGAGCTTTGGGTGTGTTGTACTCATTAAGCATTGTTCTTGCTAGTGTGATTAATGTCCGGTTCTTTCTCTCAACTACACCATTTTGTTGAGGAGTATATGTTGCGGAGACCTCATGCTTGATCCCAACTTCATCACAATAGGCTTCAATGTTTGTGTTGTCAAATTCTTTCCCATTATCACTTCTAATCTTCTTGAGCTTCACCTCAAACTCATTTTGTGCTCTCTTGGCAAACTTCTTGAAACATGATGCCACTTCAGATTTGTCATGAAGGAAGAATACCCATGTGTATCTAGAGTAGTCATCAACAATCATAAGACAATAAAGATTTCCTTCCAAACTCTTGTATGTTGTTGGTCCAAATAAGTCCATGTGAAGGGGCTCTAGTACTCTTGTTGTTGACATGAAAGCTTTTGTAGGATGAGTATTTGCAACTTGCTTGCCGGCTTGACATGCACTACAAAGCTTGTCCTTCTCAAATTTCACATCCTTCAACCCTCTCACCAATTCATTCTTCATTAGCTTCTTGAGTGAGCTCATCCCAACATGAGCAAGTCTTCTATGCCATAGCCACCCAAGTGATGTTTTGGTGAATAAGCATGTCTTCAAGTTAGCATCTTTGGAGGTGAAATCCACTAGATATAAGTTGTTGTATCTAAATCCCTTGAATATCACTTGATCATCATCTTTCTTGGATACAACCACTTCCTTCTCGGTAAATAGGCATTGAAAGCCAAGATCACACAATTGTCCAACGGATATCAAGTTGAAACTCAAAGAAGCAACATATAGCACATTTGAAATTGAATGATCATTTGATATTGCTACTTTGCCCAATCCTTTAACTTTGCCCTTTGAATTATCTCCAAATGTGATTCTTTCTTGTCCATCTACTTCTTCATCTAGTGAGGTGAACATGCGAGGATCACCGGTCATATGTTGTGTGCAACCACTATCAATTACCCAATAACTTCCACCGGTCTTGTAGTTCACCTACACACAAGAGATCAAGCTTTAGGAACCTAAACTTGTTGAGGGCCCTTGACTTTCTGAACAAGTGACTTTGCAACCCAAATTTTCTTAGGCCTATTCTTGTTGGGAGGTCCTAAGAACATAACTTTCATCTTTCCGCTAGAGTCCTTTCTAAGCATATAATGAGCATTGAAAGCAAAGGGTCTAGCATGCTTGGGCAAGGGTTGTGGTGGTGGAGTTTGACACTCATGGGCAAAGTGGCCTTCTTGTCCACACTCAAAACACCTCTTTGGCTTTGGCTTTGACTTGTGTTGTTGTTGTTGAGCTTGAGCCTTCTTCTCTTGGTTTGCCAAATACCGAATGCCACTTTTATCCATCTTCATGACGGTGTTCATTAGTAACTCACTTTGAAGATGTTTTTCTCTTGTGAACTTGCTCAATCCAATCTTGAGATGTTCTTTTTCCAACTTGAGCTTCTTATTCTCTTCTTTGAGTGCATCATCATTTTTCTCTTCTTTGAGTCTCTTGTTCTCTTCTTTGAGCTTCTCATTCTCAAGAATCAAATCACCATCATGATCAAGAGTTTCTAACACTATAGTGTTGGTGGTTTTGAGCTCTTCAAGATCTTTCTTGAGCTTTTCATTATCATGCTTGAGCTTGACACACTCATCATAGTTGTCGGTTTCAACCACTTGCTTGCCTTTGCCACTAGATCCTTGCTCAATGCTCTCAACAATTAAATCATCACATGATGTAGCTATATCAATCTTAACAACATCGTTAGTAGCATCATGTGGCTCATTGGATAAAAACTCTTGAGCGATAACAAGATTATCATGATTGATCTTGAGAGTTGTATATTCTTCTTTTAGCATTTTGTAGCTAGTGATGAGCTCTTCATGCATCCCCTCAAGTTTATCATGTTTATCTTTAAGCTCTTTCTTAGAAGATTTGAGCTCCTTGAGTTTGGATGACATAGCATCATTTGCTTCTCTAAGCTCAACACTAGCTTTTTCTGCTATATCATATTTAGCTAAAAGAGAATCATTCTTAGCTTCTAGCTTGTCATTCTTAGCTCTAGTCTTTCTAATTATCTTAGTGTATTGGTTTAGCAATTTGGCAAGATCATCATATGAAGGTGATTCAAATTCATCATCATCACTATCACTATCACTATCATCATTGTTAGCATGATCATCACCACTACTATCATCATCATTTGATACCTTTCGTTCACCCTTAGCCACAAGGCATAGGTGTGTACAGGATCATGGTGGTGGTGTCGATGAAGATGATGAAGAGTTAATCACAATAGCGGCCACCTTCTCGTTGTCACTATCATCATCGGATGAGCAACTAGATGAATCAATGTCCGTGAGCCAATCACCGACGATGTATGCCTTCCCATTTTTCTTCTTGTGGAAGTCCTTCTTCTTGCCATCTTTCTTCTTGTATGGCTTGTTTTTCTTCTTTTCATCTTCATCTTCATTACTTGAGTCATCTTTCTTGCCCTTGTTCTTCTTCTTGTACTTGTCTTTCTTGGGCTTTGTGCATTGATGTGCTAGATGACCAAGTTCTCCACAATTGTAGCAATCCATCTCCGAGATTGGCTTCCTTCTAGTGCTAGTGAAGAACTTCTTTTTCTTCCCATCAAACTTGACGCCATTCTTGTTGAGCTTCTTTAGCATCTTGGTGGTTCTTCTCACCATGAGAGAAAGACTTGCATCATCAACTTCATCATCACTTGAGCTCTCATACTCAATTCTTGCTTTGCCCTTCTCTTGGCTAGCCTTGAATGCTAAGTCTTTGTCTTTCTTCTTGGTAGAGGATGAGCCATCCTGTGGTGTGATATGCATGTACATCTCATGAGCATTGATCTTTCCCAAGATTTGAGTTGGTGTAGCGGTGGAAAGATCACCTTGATGAAGCACAGTCACAATATGCCCAAATTTATCAATGGGGAGGACACTCAAGATTTTTCTTACAACATCGGATGGTTGCATTTGAGTGAGTCCAAGCCCATTGACTTCCTCTACAAGAACATTCAAGCGTGAGTATATTTTATTAGCACTCTCTTTAGGAAGCATCTCAAAAGAATTAAGCTTTTTCATTACGAGATGATAGCGTTCCTCACGCTCGCTCTTAGTTCACTCATGGAGCACAAATGTCCGACCATAGTGCATGGGCGTCCTTGTGGTTCCTCACCCGGTTAAACACATCTTTGCAAAGGCCTCTAAAGATGGTGTTTCTAGCCTTTACATTCCATTTTTCGTAGTTCACTTCATCGCCTTGAAGGTGCGTGGGATCCCGAGGTTTTAGGAATCCTTGTAAGGCGGCTCTAAGTATTCCAACATCTACAGCTTCTAAATATGCTTCCATGCGGATTTTCCAATAAGGAAAATCATCTCCATCAAAGATAGGAGGAGGACCATCCCCGTGAGACATCTTTCTCTAGGCGGTTAAGCCTAAAAACGTGAGCATGAGGCTCTGATACCAATTGAAAGGATCAAGATGCCCAAGAGCGGGGTGAATTGAGCTAATTCTAAAATTCTTTGCAATAATTAAACCCTACACTTAGCCCACTTCACCCCTTGTGCCTAGAATGTGTTTCTAATGTTCTACCGCACAAAAGTTTTGCAACCTAAGTTCCAATCCTACTCTAGCATGTCAATTCTATGAATGTAAAGACAAGAATCGAATTGCTCAAAGTAAATGCTTAAAGTAAAGAGAGAAGGAGGAACGCGGTGATGTTTTGCCAAGGTATCGGAGAGTCGCCACTCCCCACTAGTCCTCGTTGGAGCACCCGCGCAAGGGTGTAGCTCCCCCTTGATCCGCGCAAGGATCAAGTGCTCTCTACGGGTTGATTCTTCGACACTCCGTCGCGGTGAATCACCCACAACCGCTCACAACTTGAGTTGGGTCATCCACAAGCTCCGCTGGATGATCACCAAACTCCCAATCACCACCAAGCTATCTAGGTGATGGTGATAACCAAGAGTAACAAGCATGAACTCTCACTTGACCATGACAAGCCTAATGAGAAGGGTGGATGCACACTTTGCTACTCTTGCTTTCACTAATTAGGCCTCTCTCTTTGATTCTCAAATCTCAATCACCTCACTAGGACCTTGCTCTCCTTGGCACTCTCAAGGGTGTTTCTCAGCTGTTGAAATGAGCAAAAGTGATCCCTTGAGTGAATAGAGGAAGTATTTATAACCCCTCATTCAAAATGAACCGTTATGTGCCACTGCGGGGTGACCGGACACTCTGGTCAAGGTGACCGGACGCTCCAGTAAGTTCTCCCCGCCACTGAGCAGTTAAGTTGTAACCAGACACTGACCAATGTCCGGCCAGCACTGAGCGGACGTGTCATAATGGGAATGGCGATCCCGATCTTCCGTCAGGTGGTGGTAACTATCGTTGTGGCGGAGAATGACACACCGATCCGGCTTCAGATCGAAAGATCGAACCCTGCAATCTTAGCACCATAACTCCTCTAGTTATCAACCGAGACGTGGATCCGGTTGACCTCGCCAAGAAGGCTAATCCTGGCCTACGCAACGAAGAACACAAGCAAGAACAAGAAAGAAAACAACCAAATTGCATATGAATGATTAATATCACGCAGTTGGGGTCTCACAAACTGATAAACGGCGAAACTGTTCTTGACAGAATAATCTAAGCAAAACCCAAAACCTAATGACGGTGGCGGCATATGATTATAAAGGTCTTAGGGTCATCGCCTACACTGGACGCGCCCCCTAATGGCCCAAACACGATACACGGTCCAACGGGCCAAAAGACGGTGTCGCAGCACCCTAGCAGATTCTGGATGCTGAATAGTTCTAACGATTCCTGTTGATTATGAAGGGATTTTAATGTGAGACTACTTGGATTGGCTTCCTTATCAAATTAGCTTTCCAACCATATGTGGATCGTCGAAAACGGAGTCCGGATGTGTCCTGGGTGACCAGTTTAAGGCAGACTGGTCCTGGAGGCCGAGGTAGACTCGAAATCTTGTTGGACCGAGCCTCCGGTTTCTGTTGAACGCCCTTGCTGGTCATCAACGCCTCCACCTCTTCATTTAAGTCCCTCATGATCCTCTCCAATGTTCCTAAGCAAGATAACATCATTAGGTAGTAGTCTATTCTCAAAAGTATGAAAAGGATCGCTTAAGAGCGAGCTCACCTCTAAATTGAGTTGACGCATTCATGCCCTGGTCATTGGACCTTGCACGATGGTTGGAGGATCAGCGGGTACATCCAAAGGAGTGATGTCCTCATCATCCTCCCCCTCTAGAAACTGAGTCATCCTCGACTCAAGCTCATCTTCTTCTCCCAAATAAGGCTTCAAATCTGCAATGTTAAAGGTAGGACTAACCCCGAACTCGGGTGGCAACTCAAGTTTGTAGGCATTATCATTTATTTTCTCAATTATCTTATAAGGACCAGCTGCTCTTGGCATTAATTTAGACTTACGCAGCTCAGGAAATCTATCTTTTCTCAAATGTAACCAAACCAAATCACCCGGTTCAAGTTTAATTTCTTTTCTACCTTTACTACCAGCAATTCTATACTTTTCATTCATTCTTTCAATATTTGCTTTAGTTGTTACGTGCAACTTACGAATGAAATCAACACGCTCTCTAGCATCACTATGTGTTCTCTCAGTGGTAGGTAAAGGCAAAACATCAATAGGAGCGTGAGGGTTAAAACCATACACTACCTGAAAAGGACTTACCTTGGTGGTGGAATGTTCCGCCCTGTTATATGCAAACTCCACATGCGGCAAACACTCTTCCCACATCTTCAAATTGCGCTTCAAAATTGCTCTCAACATGGTGGACAATGTTCGATTCACGACCTCAGTTTGCCCATCAGTTTGGGGATGACATGTTGTAGAAAATAGCAGCTTGGTCCCTAATTTATTCCACAAAGTGCGCCAAAAATGACTCAAGAATTTTGCATCACGATCTGAAACAATAGTAGAAGGCATACCATGCAAGCGAACAATTTCTTGAAAGAAAAGGTCAGCAATATGAACAACATCATCGCTCTTATGACAAGGAATAAAATGTGCCATCTTAGAAAAATGATCAACCACCACAAAAATACTATCCCTCCCCCTCTTAGTCCTTGGCAAACCCAACACAAAATCCATAGATATATCAGCCCAAGGAGTAGAAGGAACAGGAAGAGGCATATACAAACCATGTGGGTTCAACTGTGACTTAGCTTTTTGACATGTGGTTCACCGAGCCACGTACCGTTCGACATCTCGCCTCATCCTAGGCCAAAAGAAATGTGTGGACAACACCTCCTCTGTCTTCTTGGCTCCAAAATGTCCCATCAATCAGCCTCCTTGTGCCTCCTGCAACAACAAAAGACGAACGGAGCCAACTAGAATGCATAGGCTATTAGCTCTAAACAAAAACCCATCATTGATCATAAACTTATTCCATGTACGTCCTTCTCTACAATTTAGCAACACGTCCTTAAAATCAGGATCAAGCGCATATTGTTCTTTTACTGATTCAAGCCCAAAAATCCAACAATCAAGTTGGGACCGCAATGTATATCGTCTAGACAAAGCATCAGCAATCACATTATCCTTCCATTTCTTGTGTTTGATAATATAAGGAAAAGATTCAATAAATTCAACCCATTTAGCATGCCTACGATTCAGATTATGTTGAGAGCGAAGATACTTAAGTGATTCATGATCAGAATGAATAACAAATTCTTTAGGCCACAAATAATGACGCCACATCTCTAAAGAACGAACAAGTGCATACAATTCCTTATCATACGTGGAATAATTTAGAACAGGACCATGCAATTTTTCACTAAAGTAAGCAATGGGTTTACCATCTTGCATCAAAACACCCCCAATGCCAACTCCACTAGCATCACATTCTAGCTCAAAAGTCTTACCAAAATTTGGAAGTTGCAGCAATGGTGCGTGTGTGAGCTTGTCCTTCAAAGTGTCAAAGGACTCCTCATGTGCCTTTCCCCAATGAAACACCACCCCTTTCTTCGTCAACTCATGCAACAGGGCAGCAACGGTGCCGAAATCTTTGACGAAACGGCAGTAGAATCCTGCAAGACCAAGAAAACTCCTCACCTATGTGACGGTTTGGGGAACTGACCAGCTCTTTATGGCTTCAATTTTCATCTCGTCCACCTCAATTCCCTATGGAGTTCCAACATAGCCAAGAAAAGAAACTCAATCTGTGCAAAAGATGCACTTCTCAAGGTTACCAAATAAACGTGCATCACGTAAAGCATTAAAAACAGCACGTAAGTGATCCATATGTTCATCAAAAGACTTGCTATAAATCAATATATCATCAAAGTAAACTACCACAAAATGACCAATAAAAGCTCTCAAAACCTCATTCATTAAGCGCATGAAAGTGCTAGGTGCATTGGTCAAACCAAAAGGCATTACTAACCACTCATACAACCCGAATTTGGTTTAAAATGTGGTTTTCCATTCATCTCCAAGTTTCATTCTAATTTGGTGGTAGCCACTTCGCAAGTCAATCTTGGTGAAAATTATAGAACCACACAACTCATCAAGCATGTCGTCTAGCCTAGGAATAGGATGATGATACCGAATAGTAATATTATTGATGGCTCTACAATCAACACACATACGCCAAGTTCCATCTTTCTTAGAAACCAAAAGTACAGGAATGGCACAAGGAATAAGGCTTTCACGTACATACCCGCGGTCCAAAAGGTCTTGGACTTGCCGCTGAATTTCCTTAGTCTCCTCGGGATTGGTTCGATAGGCAGCTCAGTTGGGCAAGGTTGCTCCCGAAATCAAATCAATTTGATGCTCTGTCCCTCTCATAGGTGGCAGCCCTGGGGGTATCTTAGCTGGAAAAATGTCATCATACTCCTGCAAAAGGTTAGTGACAGTAGGAGGCACCGAGCTAACAATATCATCAAGCGAATACATAGCTCGTTTGCATACCAAAGCATAGCAAATATCATCATCAGAAATTTCAGCAAAGTCACATTTTGTTGCAAGCATAACACCACCCTTCAATTTAATCCCTTCGGCCCTAGAAATAGGTGTAGACTTATCCTTTTTAGGTGGGAGAATAGAATTAGCAACTTGCTGATTTTCAGATTGAACATCATTCAAAATAGCAGCGCGTTCTCTATCAGCTTGTACAATTTGAGCAGGGGTCAAAGGTACCAAAGTAATTTTCTTTCCTTTATGCACAAAGGTGTATTTATTACTTCTACCATGGTGTGTAGCATCATTATCATGTTCCCAAGGATTACCCAATAAGAGTGAACAAGCTTGCATAGGTACCACATCACAATCAACAGAATCAGCATAAGAACCAATGGAAAATGGTACTCTACAAGTTTGTGTTACCTTTGCTTTACCAGAATCATTTAGCCACTGAATACGGTATGGACGTGGGTGCGGGCGTGTGGTCAAGCCAAGCTTCTTGACCAATTCAGAACTCACCAAATTATTGCAGCTACCTCCATCAATAATGACACGTGCTCAACGGGTGCTGATGACGAAGAAAATCTGGAACAAGTTATGGCGTTGTAGCTTCTCAGGTTGTTGTACTTGTGAGCTGAGCACCCGCTGTACAACGATGCTCCTATAGGATGCCGTGGCCTCATCACCAAGGACTTCATCGTCCTCCTCATCTGTATCTTGGTCTTCTCCATCCTCAATGTTAGAGGTGCTGATGTAACCATCTTCTATAGCAATGTATGCCCGCTGACTTGGGCAGTCCTTCTGCACATGGCCAATGCCATGGTAGCGGTGACACTGAATACCCAAAGTGTGTCCCGTCGATGCAACGGACGAGGTACTCTTGGTAGGCACCTGCAAAGAATTTTTACCTAAATCTAAAGGTCGTGCGGGAGGTGCCTTAGGTGTAGCGGTAACTCTAGAGGCTGCTAGTCGCTTGCTCGCTGGTGGAGGTGCCCAAAAAGTGGTTGGCTTGGTCAGCCCTGAAGATGGTGACGAGTGTGGCATGTATGTGGTGCTGACCTTGCTCTTGCCCTGCTGTTCACGCCCCTGTATTTCCTTTTCTGCAAGCATAGCAAACTGAAACAACTGGTTGATAGTGTTAAATTCTTTATAATCAACAATGTCTTGAATCTCGCGCCTCAAACCCGAATAAAAACGACAAATGGAATCTTCGTTCCCCTCCACAACACTACAATGCATCAATCCCTTTTGGAGCTCACCATAGTAATCATGTATAGATTTCTCTCCTTGTTCTAAACGCATCAATTTCTTACGCAAGTCTCTATGATAAGGAGGAACAAAACGATCACGCATAGCTATCTTAACTTCTTCCCACGTACTAGGTAAAGCATCCTGTGTAGCTAGCCCATTCCACCAAATAATGGCAAAGTCCTTAAACTCACTAGTAGCTTGTCGAACTCTATGATGCTCAGGCATAAGGTGGGCACTAAACTTTTGTTCTACCATCATCTCCCAATCAAGATATCCCTCAGCATCATAATGACCCAAAAAAGATGGTATTGTGAACTTAATCTTAGCATAAGGATCATCGGGCACTCGATGATTATAACCTTGATGGTGGTGGACACCACCCATACCTATCGTGTTGCGGCGAAGACGTCGTTATAATCTTGATTGTCGGAAGGCTGCTCGATCTATGTTCCCAGTGGCATCATGCACCATGTCTTCTGGCAAGAGACCATCGGTGTTGCTGCCAGAGACATCGTTGTTGACCACCACCAAGGTTTCCAACTCAGTAACCTTGTCAGTTAGCGTGGAAATTCGTTTGTCCAACCTCTCCATGCTGTTGCCAATGTTGAGTTCAATGAGTGCGTTAGTCACGGCCTTCTTGATAGCCTCATTCATCCTTTTTTGGGCATTATCTACAGCAGCTTGCAATTGCTCTTGGCTGACACACTCATAAAAATCCTTGGGGCTGTTATCTCCAGTCTGATCACCTCCTGCCGTTGTAAACACAAAAATAGGAACAAATGGTGAAGGTTGTCCCTACCAAATGACTACGTGGTTGCAGTGGTGTCACTTTTCACAGTAAGTGGAAGCGTCTTACCAAGCTCTTACAAAGTTCTTACCAACACAAGCAGTGGGCGGTACAACTGGTGGCTGGTTTCGTGATACCTATGAGGCAGTGGTACCGAGATTACAAGGCTCTTTTTCTATACTGATCTGAAGAGTTTGTGGAGCTTGGAAGGCACAAAAAGAATAAGATGTATATTTGGCACACAAGTCAGTAACAGAAAGTAATGCTGAATTATAGTCCAAAGTACCAGGTGTGTGACAAACAAGTATGGTGGATAGCAAGGTGACAGGTGTGTGAAAACAAGCATGGTGGATAGCAACAGCAACACAAACAAGGAACTAGACAGCACACGCTAACACAGCTCACTTTGGCCTTCTCTATGTGCTCCTCTAGATATTGTTCCTCTCTTGCCCCTCTCTTTTTTCTATTTTTTTTTGGCTGTCGTTGTTTTTTTGGGAAATTTTGACTTTTTATTTTTATTTTTTTTTATAATTTTCCTTCACTTAGGAGCACAAAAGAAGTAACCACAGAGAATATGAGCTTAAACAAGTGAAAGGCATGTTAGAAGACATGCTCAAAAACGACAAAAACCTTGTGACCACGAAAAGAGGATCTTGTGACCAGTTTTTGACCAAATTAAAATTTTCCAACCCTAGCAAGACAAGGGATGGACGTATCTAAAAAAATTTCTGATTGATTTTGATATATGGAACGTCGAAATTCGAGTTCGTATGCGAAAACTAGACCAGTTTTAAGAATTGGCTCCGAATTAGAGGACAAAATGGGAACAATGTGCGCAAAATTGGTCACGGCAGCAAAGATTTGATGGAAACGATGGGGAAAAACATATGAACTAGACTCTAACATGACCTAACCAGCAACAAGACCTCGACCCGGACACAAACTCAACACGACGAACTCTGAAACTGAAATATGCAAAGGCTATGGCGCGAAAGGTTCTAGGATAGGAAAAAAAACGAGTATGGCACTGGACTATAGGACGAATACGAAACACTCAAAACTAGGGGATAAATGTGAACCTGATGGTATACCTTAGCTTTGATTACCACTTAATGGGAACGGGGATCCTGATCTTCCGTCAGGTGATGGTAACTATCGTTGTGGCGGAGAATGACACACCGATCTGGCTTTAGATCGAAAGATCGAACCCTGCAATCTTAGCACCACAACTCCTCTGGTTATCAACCAAGACACGGATCCGGTTGACCTCACCAAGAAGGCTAATACCTGCTTGTGCAATGAAGAACACAAACAAGAACAAGAAAGAAAACAACCAAATTGCAGATGAATGATTAATCTCACGAAGTTGGGGTCTCACAAACTGATGAACGGTGAAACTGTTCTTGACAGAATAATCTAAGTAAAACCCAAAACCTAATAACAGCAGTAGCATATGATTATAAAGGTCTTAGGGTCATCGCCTACCCTAGACGTGCCCCCTAATGGGCCCAAACACGATACACGGTCCAACAGACAAAAAGATGGTGTCGCAGCACCCTGGCAGATTCTGGATGCTAACTTGTTCTGATGATTCCTGTTGATTCTAAGGAGCTTTTGATGTGCGACCACTTGAATTGGCTTCTTTATCAAATTAGCTTTCCAACCATATATGGATTGTCGAAAACGGAGTCCAGATGCGTCCTGGGTGACCAGTTTAAGGCAGACTGGTCCTGGAGGCTGAGGCAGACTCGAAATCATGTTGGACCGGGCCTCCGGTTTCTGTTGAACGTCCTTGCTGGTCATCAACGCCTCAACCTCTTCCTTTAAGTCCCTCATGACCCTCTCCACTGTTCCTAAGCAAGATAACATCATTAGGTAGTGTCTATTCTCAAAAGTATGAAAAGGATCGCTTAAGAATGAGCTCACCTCTAAATTGAGTTGATGCATTCGTGCCCGGGTCAATGGACCTTGCATGACGGTTGGAGGACCAGCTGGTACATCCGAAGGAGTGAGGTCCTCATCACGTCTGGTCACGAAAACTACCCTCTAGAACCTTACTGATGTTGACCGGACTCTAGCACCCAGCGTCCGGTCACTTTGCTGCTCAGCATCCGGTCAATAGCTAGAACCTGACCAGCATCCAGTCAGCACTGACCGGACGTGTCCGATTAGGATTCTCCCTCTCTAGAACCTTACTAGAGTTGACCGGACTCTAGCCCCAGCGTCTGGTCACATTTCACTCAGTGTCCGGTCGCATCCAGACGACTTCACCTTGATCAAATGAACCGGCCGGACTCTGCGCCAGCGTTCGGTCACACCGGAACCAGCGTCCGGTCAACATTTGACCCTCCATTCACTTCCAACTCACAATCATATGTGAATGAAGTTTGCTCCAATTGATCTTAGGGCTATTTAGGAGCTACCTAGTGCTAGATTTGACAAGTGTGCACCACACCTATCCCACTAGACTCACCTAGGCCAAGCTACCAGTCCATACCCCCCTTAATAGTACAGTCAAAGGAAAAACAAAGTCTAAAACTACTCTAAGTGTCTCTTCAACACCAAACGATACTTAGAACTAGTCCATCCTTAACCTTGTCATCCATCCTTTGAAAACTGAAACGATTTCCATCGTAGGGGCATGACAACCATGATTGCCTAATCAATTGTCATTACCATGACCTAACTTAATTGCATCTGCAAAACACACATTAGTCACAGTAATCTTGTATTGTCATTAATCACCGAAACCCAACTACGAGCCTAGATGCTTTCAGCTGGTGAAAGGTCCTAATGGCTAGAGGGGGGGTGAATAGCCTATTAAAAATTTCTACAACAACACTTAACAAACCGGTTAGACAAAAATGAGGCAAAGCAAGTGTTGCGCTAGCCTACTAAAATTGCAAGCCACCTACCACAATTCTGTTTCTATCCACACAATAGATATATCACAACACTAAGTTAGTGTGCTCTCAAATGCTAACTAAAGAGCCACACTAACCAAACTAACAAGCTCTCACAACTAGCTACACTAAAGAGATTGACAACTAGTTTGCGGTAATGTAAAGAGAGTAAGAAAGATAGTTATATCACCATGTCGAGGAAGGAGCCAATCAATCACAAGAATGAATACCAATGAAGACCAATCACCTCGGAATCAAATGATGACACAATGTTTTTTACCGAGGTTCACTTGCTTGCCGGCAAGCTAGTCCTCGTTGTGGCGATTCCCTCACTTGGAGGTTCATGCGCTAATTGGCATCACACGCCAAACCCTCAATAGGGTGCCGCACAACCAACACAAGATGAGGATCACACAAGCCACGAGCAATCCACTAGAGTACCTTTTGGCTCTCCGCCAAGGAAAGGTCAAGAACCCCTCACAATCACCACAATCGGAGCTGGAGACAATCACCAACCTCCGCTCGATGATCCTCACTGCTCCAAGCCGTATAGGTGGCGGCAACCACCAAGAGTAACAAACAAATCCCGCAGTGAAACACGAACACCAAGGGCCTCTAGATGCAAACACTCAAGCAATGCACTTGGATTCACTCCCAATCTCACAAAGATGATGAATCAATGATGGAGATGAGTGGGAGGGCTTTGGCTAAGCTCACAAGGTTGCTATGTCAATGCAAATGGCCAAGAGAGTGAGCTTGAGCTGGCCAAGGGGCTTAAATAGAAGCCCCCACGAAATAGAGCCATTGTACCCCTTCACTGGGCACAACACGGGGTGACCGGACTCTTCGGTCAGATCGACCGGACGCTGGACCCCGGCGTCCGGTCGTGCGATGCACACCACGTGACCCCAGCGTCCGGTCGTTTCCATAAAGCATCCAAAAACAGTTTTTCATGATCGAACGCGTCCGGTCACCCTTGACCGGACTCACTCAGCGTCTGGTTAGTCACCTTCTTCACTGTGAGTTGCCACATCATCTGGACCGGACGCAACCTTCCAGCGTCCGGTCAGTTTGTGACCTAGCGTCCGGTCGAAGACCATCGCCAGCATCTTCGCTGTATCATTGACCGGACGCATCGGTATTATCGAGACTAGCGTCCGGTCACAGCGTGACCAACTTCTTTTCAACTCTATCTTCTTCACCCTTGCTCAAAGGTGCCAACCACCAAGTGTATCACCTTGTGCACATGTGTTAGCACTCCACTAGATCCTAAATGCATATGCAATGAGTTAGAGCATCTAGTGGCACTTTGATAACCGCATTTCGATACGAGTTTCACCCTTCTTAATAGTACGGCTATCGATCCTAAATGTGATCACACTCACTAAGTGTCTCGATCACTAAAACAAAATGGCTCCTACCATTTATACCTTTGCCTTGAGCCTTTTGTTTTTCTCTTTCTTCTTTTCAAGTCCAAGCACTTGATCATTGCCATGGCATCACTATCATCATGTCATGATCTTCATTTGCTTCACCACTTGGAATGTACTACCTATCTCATGATCACTTGATAAACTAGGTTAGCACTTAGGGTTTCATCAATTCACCAAAACCAAACTAGAGCTTCCAATCTCCCCCTTTTTGGTAATTGATGACAACCCTTTCACAAAGATATGAATTAAAATTCAATTGAATCCATGTTGCTTGTCCAAGCATATTTACCATGTGTAAAAGGATATGGACAAGTTTCATGAACTCCATATGGTAGCAATTACTCCCCCTACATATGTGCTAAGAGTTTGGATTAAAGCTTGCACATACGCTTAGATAGGAAATATAGGAGACAATGTCTATCAAATGATGCTAAGGTATAAAAAATAGACCTTTGAAGCATGATACCAATCGGAGTGCACCATTATACCATCCTTAGCACCATGGTTAGCTTGATACCACATGGAAACACTTGGAAATGAAATCACTAGATAACCTATGCATGCTAGATTTTCATTTCATCATTCAAACCTACAACTAGCATACACCACACAAGCATGGATATTGAGATTTAAAACTTGTGCCATGCAAGCAAACATATGAAATGCACACTCAAATGCACCATACAAGTTCATGAGCTTGCTCCCCCTACCTGTGTGCTCAAAATTTTAATTGATCCCTTTCCTTTGTCATATCTCTCCCCCTATGTCAAGTTCTCCCCCTTGTTGTATTTTCACTATCTTAGTACACTAATATCTTTGTTTTTCTCCCCATGTACTAATATTACCAATATCTTTGTTTTTCTCCCCCTTTGTCATCAATGACCACAAAGGTTCAAAATGTAGATAGGTTGAGATTATCAATGTCAATCAATGGGCTGAGGATCATATTCCCAAATTTGGTTCAAACTAGAATATTTGCCAAAGATATTTAACTCGGTTTGATCCAAGGACAAGCTTCTTCACACCTCCAAATAAGGGTTATCTTGTACCATGTTGAGTTAAACACTTAGAGCTCATTTTCTAGATTAAACATTAGGTTTACAAGCCCACAAACATGTCATATGCTACCACTAGATCAAGTCAAGCATAGAAGCAATAGTGGTACCATACAAACATCAAATTCATTTGATTTTCATGAATGAGCCTATTAAAAATGAGAGATGACTAGATGCACTAAACATGTCCTTAGCAAGGATGTATGCCATGCCAATCAACTTTTACCTTAGAGTGCTCGAAGGAGAGGCATGTCATATAAGTGGGGGGTGCATCAACACATATTTGAGAAATCCAATATGTTCAACTCATTCCTTAGCTTGCAAAACCTTTTCTCATCCAATGGCTTGGTGAATATATCGGCAAGATCTTCGGTGCCTACACTCTCAATGCAAATGTCCCCTTTTTGTTGGTGATCTCTTATGAAATGATGGCAGACATCAATGTGCTTTGTTCTTGCATGTTGAACCGGATTGTTGGTCAACTTGATTGCACTCTCATTGTCACATAGCAATAGCACTTTCTTGAATTTGATTCCAAAGTCACTCAAGGTGGCCTTCATCCAAAGTATTTGTGCACAACAACTACTGGCGAATATGTATTTAGCTTCGGCGGTTGATAATGCAACACTATTTTGCTTATTTGATGACCATGAAACAAGTGATCTTCCCAACATTTGACATGTGCCCGAGGTGCTCTTCCTTTCAACCTTGCATCCCGCATAATCCGAGTCGGAGTAACCAACTAGCTCAAACTTTGCTCCTTTGGGATACCACAAACCAACATTTGGTGTATGCTTCAAGTACCTCAATATTCTCTTTGTAGCCTTCAAATGACTTTCTCTTGGTGAGGCTTGAAATCTTGCACACATGCATACACTAAACATGACATCCGGCCTTGATGCGGTCACATAGAGTAGGATTCCAATTATAGACCGATACAATTTTTGATCCACCATATTGCCACTTGCATCACTATCCAAGTTGCCATTTGTTCCCATTGGTGTACTAATGGCTTTGCTATCACTAATGCCAAACTTCTTGATTATGTCCTTGATATACTTGCCTTGACTCACAAATGTATCATTCTTCAATTGCTTGATTTGAAGAGCAAGGAAGTAACTCAACTCTCCAATCATGGACATCTCAAACTCATTAGCCATCATCTTTCCAAACTCATCACAAAAGTCTTGATTGGTTGATCCAAATATGATGTCATCAACATAGACTTGCAACACAAATAAATCTTTTCCAATCTTCTTGATGAAAAGAGTGGTGTCAACCTTGCCCATTATGAACCCTTTAGAGAGTAGGAAGTCCCTCAATCTCTCATACCATGCTCTAGGTGCTTGCTTCAAGCCATACAATGCCTTCTTCAACTTGTACACATGGTCGGGCTTCTTGTCATCTTCAAAACCGGGAGTTTGCTCAACATATACTTCTTCATTGATGTAACCATTGAGAAATGCACTCTTGACATCCATTTGATAGAGTTTGATATTGTGGGCACAAGCATAGGTTAGCAAGATTCTAATTGCATCCAATCTAGCAACCGGGGCATATGTTTCTCCAAAGTCAAGACCTTCAACTTGTGTATAGCCTTGTGCTACCAATTTTGCTTTGTTCCTTACTACTATCCCATCTTGACCTTGCTTGTTTCTAAAGACCCATTTGGTTCCAATCACATTGTGTCCCTTTGGTCTCTCTACTAATTCCCATACTTGATTTCTTGTGAAGTTATTCAATTCTTCATACATAGCATTCACCCAATCAACATCCTTCAATGCTTCATCCATCTTCTTTGGTTCAATGGATGACACAAATGAGAAATGCTCACAAAATGAAGCCAATCTTGACCTAGTTTGCACACCTCTTGAAATATCACCAATGATAGTGTCCAATGGATGATCCCTTGCAATATTTGTTGGTTGGAGCAATCCAAATTCCAAACTCTATATGCTTTGCTTGTAGTGGAATAACCAAGTAGGAATCATTCATCACATTTCTTGTCAAACTTGCCCAATCTAGTGCCTTTCTTCAAGATATAGCATTTGCAACCAAACACCCGAAAATATGCAATGTTGGGCTTTCTACCATTTAAGAGCTCATATGGTGTCTTCTCTTTCAATGGGTGACAATAGAGGCGGTTGCTACAATAGCAAGTCGTGTTGATAGCTTCGGCCCAAAAAGATTGACTCACATTGTACTCACTAAGCATAGACCTTGCCATATCAATGAGTGGTCTATTCTTCCTCTCAACAAGGCCATTTGATTGTGGAGTGTACTTGGCCGAGAATTGATGTCTAATTCCAAATTCATCACATAACTCATCAATTCTAGTGTTCTTGAACTCACTACCATTGTCACTTCTAACTCTCTTGATGGTTGTTTCAAACTCATTGTGAATGCCCTTGACAAATGATTTGAATGTTGCAAACACATCACTTTTGTCCACTAGAAAGAATACCCATGTCTATCTAGTGTAATCATCCACTATCACAAAGCCATATTTGTTGCCACCAATGCTAGTGTATTGTGTTGGCCCAAACAAGTCCATATGCAATAACTCAAATGACTTACTAGTGCTCATCATGATTTTCTTAGGATGGGTGTTTCCAACTTGTTTGCCGGCTTGACAAGAGCTACAAAGTTTATCCTTCTCAAACACAACATCTTTCAAGCCTCTAACCAAGTCATGCTTAACCAATCTATCAATTGTTTCATTCCAACATGACCAAGCCTTCTATGCCACAACCAACCCATGCTAGACTTAGTGAACAAACATGTAGATAATTTAGCTTCACTAGCATTGAAATCAACCAAGTATAGATTCTCATATCTAAAACCTTTGAAGATCAAGTTAGAGCCATCTACACTTATGATCTCTACATCATCTACCCCAAATATGCATTTGAATCTAAGATCACACAATTCAGCTACGGATAGCAAATTGAAGTTTAAGCTCTCTACTAGCAACACATTGGATATGTTCATGTCATTGGATGTTGCAATCTTACCAAGCCCTTTGACCTTGCCTTTGCCATTGTCACCAAATGTGATACTATGATAACCATCATTGCCATTGGTGTTGATTGAGTTGAAAATTCTTGCATCACCGGTCATGTGTTGAGTGCACCCACTATCAAGAACCCAATGCCTTCCTCTAGCTTTGTAATTAACCTACAAAAGAAGATCAATTCTTTTTAGGTACCCAAACTTGCTTGGGTCCTTGAAGGTTAGTCACTAAGCTCTTTGGTACCCAAATGGCTTTCTTCTTTGAGCCCATCCATGGTTTACCAATGAACTTAGCCTTTATACCATTTGCACCCTTTGTAAGTACATAGAAAGAATCAAGCTTAATGGAGGATACATTAGCTTGTGACTTTTTGTTCATGCACTTTTGCTCTACATGACCAACTTGCTTGCAACTAGTGCAAAACCGACCATTGTTCTTCACAAAACTAGTCTTGTGAGGAGCAAAGGCCACCTTACCTTTCTTGGGGGTATAGCCCAATCCCTCTTTGTAGAGAGAAGCTCTTTGGCTATCAAGCACATAAGCAAGCGGTCCTCACCACCATAGGCCTTAGCCAAGGTGTGAGTGAGCTTATTGACCTCCTTCTTGAGGTTCTCATTCTCAACCATTAGTGAGGCACCACAAGTGAAACCATCACTACTAGATGAGGTGGAAGTAGAAGTACTACAAGAAGGATTAGTGGGAGCAACAATGATAGGCATAGATAATGATTCATCAATTATATCACAAGTTAAGCCTATATTGCAAGTTTCAACATGCTTCTTTTTATTTTGTTCATCAAGCAAAGAGGAATGAGCCTTTTCAAGCTTTTTGTGAGCCTTGCCAAGCTTCTTATGGGCTTCCTCTAGCCTCTCATGAGATGCATTGAGCTCATCAAAGGCTTGCTTGAGGGCTTTTAATTCCTTATTCAAGCTCTTGCATTCCCTTCTCTTAATGTCAAAGTGTTCTTTAGCATCTTCTAGCATGTCAAATAATTCATCTTTAGTAGGCTCATCATCATCACTATCACTATCTTTTTCATTATCATGTTCATCATCACTTCCATCATCACAAATTTATACCTTAGTGGCCTTAACCATGAAGCATGATGGAGTGTCGAAGAGAGAAGGCTTCTCATTTATAGCAATGCTTGCAAGTGCCTTCTTCTTGGTGGTCTTGTCATCATCACTATCATCATCATCACTTGAGGAAGCATCACTATCCCAAGTGACCACATATGAACCACCCTTCTTCTTCTTGAAGGTCATCTTGTCCTTCTTCTCTTTCTTTTCCTTCTTCTCCTTCTTATTCTTCTTGTCATCATCTTTGTCACTATTGTATGGACATTGAGCAATTAGATGATCTTTGCTTCCACAATTGAAGCACCTTCTTGACTCTTCCTTGTTCTTGGATGAAGATTTCTTTCTTCTAGCATGGTAGCCCTTCTTCACCATGAACTTGCCAAATCTCTTGACAAAAAGAGCCATCTTCTCATCATCATCATCATCCCATGAGCCATCATCTTCACTTGATGTATCTTTCTTTGCCTTGCCCTTGGATGTTGTGGCCTTGAATGCCACGCTCTTCTTCTTTTCATCTTTCTTCTCCTTCTTTTCTTCCTTCTCATCATCATCTCTATATGTATCATCGGTCATTATATCTCCCAACACTTGATTTGGTGTCATGGTGTCCAAACCACTCCTCACAAGAATAGTGACCAATGTGCTAAATCTTGAAGGCAAGCATCTCAAGAACTTGTGGGAGAAGTCCTTGTCCTTCACCTCTTCTCCAAGTGCTTTGAGATCATTGACAAGCACTTGAAGCCTATGAAACATCTCCGGCACACTCTCATCCTCCTTCATCTTGAAGCTTGCAAACTTCTCTTTGAGAATGTATGTCTTTGCACCCTTCACGACTTGAGTGCCCTCAAATGATTCCTCCAATTTCTTCCATGCCTCATGAGCTCTCTCAATATTCTTGATTTGCTCAAAAGTTCTCTCATCCAAAGCATCATGGATGGCACTAAGAGCAATGTCATTATTTTGGAGTAGCATCTCTTCAGCGGCGGTGGGAGCCTCTTCATCCTCAATCTCAATCTTGGTCTCCACCACCTTCCAAACCTTCCTATTGATTGACTTGATATATGTTGTCATCTTAGCCTTCCAATAGGGATAGTTGGAGCCATCAAATTGGGGTGGCTTCTTGGTGTTGTTGATTTGAGCCATTTTTACACCGAAGGTTGTTAAGCCTCAAATCACGGTGACCTCGGCTCTGATACCACTTGAAAGGTCCTAATGGCTAGAGGGGGATGAATAGCCTAATAAAAATTTCTACAACAACACTTAACAAACCGGTTTGACAATTACGAGGCGAAGCAAGTGTTGCGCTAGCCTACTAAAATTGCAAGACACCTACCACAATTCTAGTTTACATAGTTTCTGTCCACACAATAGCTATGTCACAATACTAAGTTAGTGTGCTCTCAAATGCTAACTAAAGAGCCACACTAACTAAACTAACAAGCTCTCACAACTAGCTACACTAAAGAGCTTGGCAACTAGTTTGCGGTAATGTAAAGAGAGTAAGCAAGATAGTTATACCACCGTGTCGAGGGAGGAGCCAATCAATCACAAGAATGAATACCAATGAAGACCAATCACATCAGAATCAAATGATGACACAATGTTTTTTACCGAGGTTCACTTGCTTGCCGGCAAGCTAGTCCTCGTTGTGGCGATTCACTCACTTAGAGGTTCACGCGCTAATTGGCATCACACGCCAAACCCTCAATAGCATGCTGCACAACCAACACAAGATGAGGATCACACAAGCCACGAGCAATCCACTAGAGTACCTTTTGGCTCTCCATCGGAAAAAGGTCAAGAACCCCTCACAATCACCACGATCGGAGCCGGAGACAATCACCAACCTCCGCTCGATGATCCTCGCTGCTCCAAGCCATCTAGGTGGCAGCAACCACCAAGAGTAACAAGCGACTCCCATAGTGAAACACGAACACCAAGTGCCTCTAGATGCAAACACTCTAGCAATGCACTTGGATTCACTCCCAATCTCACAAAGATGATGAATCAATGATGGAGATGAGTGGGAGGGCTTTGGCTAAGCTCACAAGGTTGCTATGTTAATGCAAATGGCCAAGAGAGTGAGCTTGAGCCGGCCATGGGGCTTAAATAGAAGCCCCCCACGAAATAGAGCCGTTGTACCCCTTCACTGGGCACAACACGGGGTGACCGGACGCTCCGGTCAGATCGACCGGACGCTGGACCCCAGCGTCCGATCGTGCGATGCATGGCACATGTCCCCTCTCTTCAAATACTGAGCACTCAATCTCAACAGTCAAGTGATGACCGGACACACTTCTGCGAAGTGACCGGACGCTGAACCCCAGCGTCCAGTCGTTTCCAGTAAGCATCCAGAAATGGTTTTTCATGATCAGACGCATCCGGTCACCCTTGATCGGACTCACTCAGCATCCGATCAGTCACCTTCTTCACTGTGAGTTGCCACGTCATCAGGACCGGACGTAACCTTCCAGCGTCCGGTCACTTTGTGACCCAGGTTCCGGTCGAAGACCGACGCCAGCGTCTTCGTTGTATCATTGACCGAACGGACCGGTCCTACCGAGACCAGCGTCCGGTCACAGCCTGACCAACTTCTTTTCAACTCTATCTTCTTCACCCTTGCTCAAAAGTGCCAACCACCAAGTGTATCACCTTGTGCACATGTGTTAGCATATTTTCACAAACATTTTCAAGGGTGTTAGCATTCCACTAGATCCTAAATGCATATGCAATGAGTTAGAGCATCTAGTGGCACTTTGATAACCGCATTTCGATACGAGTTTCACCCATCTTAATAGTACGGCTATCAAACCTAAATTTGATCACACTCTCTAAGTGTCTTGATCACTAAAACAAAATAGCTCCTACAAATTGTACCTTTGTCTTGAGCCTTTTGTTTCTCTCTTTCTTCTTTTCAAGTCCAAGCACTTGATCATCACCATGGCATCACCATTATCATATCATGATCTTCATTTGCTTCATCACTTGGAATGTGCTACCTATCTCATGATCACTTGATAAACTAGGTTAGCACTTAGGGTTTCATCAATTCACCAAAACCAAACTAGAGCTTTCAGCTGACACTCTCAGAAATTACATTCCTAATTTTTGACCACCTCAAGACAGTGATAACAACCAACAAAGAGACAAGCACACTCGTACAGTTGTTTACACCAGAATTTGGAAGAAGGATTTTAGAGGCTCGAGAGCTCCCAGAGTCATGTCAGCAAGGGATCAATTGCGTGTAGATCGAAACCAGCTGATTCGGATGCAGCACTAGAATCAGCTTTCTTCAGATAGCGCCAGCAGATAATGACAGAGGCTATGATCGGAGCTAAGACGAGACATGTTGGACTCTACAAAAAGGGAAAGATTAGAGTCCAAGTTATCTTAAATTAGGAATGTTTTCGTTTTATGCCAAAGATTGTAACAAATCGTGCTCGAGTAGGATTCATGTCTAGACTCCGGGTATAAATATCAAACCACGGCTATTGTAAAGAACAATCAATCAATCAAATACAAGTCAATTTACTTTTTCAGCTCCGGCCACCCCTTAGGAGTAGGAGTAGAGTATATCTCGGCGAGTTCTTCAGTGAGTACGGCTGCATTGATCCGGTCAACCTCCACTGCTTGTCTGTAAGTACCGTCATGGTTTATACCTCTGTTCGTATGGCTGCATCGATCCGGTCGACCCTCACTGTGACTCTGGTATAGGCTAGTTATCGACTCTTGCCTAGTTCAAGTATGGCCTATGTGATTCTACCTCACACCCCACTGCTTGAACTAGATCAAGGTCAAGTTATCGGCTCTACCTTTGAATGGCAGTCTTTGGTAGATTCATTAAGTTACCGATATTACTTATTGCTTTCATTGTTTATCTAATTACAGCAATATCACTCTGCCCGATTGAGATTGATTTGGATCGGCCTTATATCTTATTTAACCCATCGTTTGCTAATCTCAAACTGATCTAATTTACACCTTAAATGATGAGTTATGTTTTTATCGGCTGTTTTATATCAATCTTAATCGTGCATAGCGTGCGATTAAGGCATATTCGATCTTGAGTAGATCTATTGGTTAGCGAGAACCGTTCCATGGCCCATTATCACGGCCTATGGGATTCTGCCTCTCACCCCACTGTTAGCACCGTGGAGTGCGATCGTTAGTTGATAGATCCGTTCCTGAGAAGGCATGACCTTAACTGTGCGCTATGCCTGAATCGGCTGTTTAGCCGATATCGAGCGCTTTCACAAATAGTTCACATTACGAGATCATTGAAGTAGGGATAAGTTGAAAGATATGTTAGCCCCATGATCTTATTATTGTATTACGACCTGCATGATTCTGCCTCATGCCCCTCTGATATTAGTAATGAGTTAGGGTCGTCGAGTCTATTGTTGTTTCTACGGCCTGCATGATTCTGCCTCATGCCCCACTGGTCATGGTGATAGATGAGATCTAACATGTTCATTAGATTTATCTTTATTAAATAGTTAAGTGGTGCTGAATTGTTTCTTTATATAAAAAGGGGTTCGGTTACTTGTAATCATTGGCTCAGTTTAGACCAATCATCATTGATATCTTATTGCCATTGATTAAATTATTGCTCGGATTATATTTATCTTGGATGATAACTGATTCTTCTTACACAACCCCATGAGCTTTAACCGATTTATTCTTATGAATATGCTGGAATCGACTATTTAGTCGATCACCTCTCATATAGGCTCTTAGAGCCGCACATTCGGGACTGTCTGGCAACACCGGCATATTCCCCCCTTAATTTCTGATAAGCTTTCTCTCCTTGTCAATTGCAGGGTCAAATTGACTGGCATGTCTCGAGAGGATTGCGTAGGATCGACCACCCTTGCGCTGAAGCTAGGCGGATCTGCTCCATCGAGCGGACCCTTTCGGCTTGCTGCGTGTGTCCTCGGCACGGAGACGAAAATTCTGTGTCGACACACGTTTTTGGCACGCCCGATGGGACCCCACAATCGTCATGGTGGTTCACAACAACGACAACATCCTTATGGTACATTATGAAGACCTACCTAATGAAGATAAGGATACCATCAACATAGCTATAGAAGAATTTCAGAATAAGTGTTTGTTGTCCTACACCAAAACACGTGACAGCACAATTATTCAGAAATTTCCACTACCAAGAGTTCTACTACATGGACAGATAGATACAGTCGAAGCTAAACACAGGCGTTTCTTTGCGGAAGCCATAGACAAATCTGTTCGCGATGCCCTATCAAGCCGGAATGAAGCTTTCATTGACACATTTCACAACGCCATGAAAGAGGCGATTCATGGAATTCCAGTTGGTCAGGTTGGATCGACTTGTTGCAACATTCCAGATCCGTCAACCCAAGGGACTAATCAAGTCGGTACTAGCCATCAAGAAGCAGCACCAGCTAGTAATGGTGACGTCCAAGCACTTCAAGGTTCATCTGAACAAACTCCAGGTACTACTACAAATCAGACACAGTACAATCCTGGACCGTCAATACAGCATGTGCAACAGCCGACGGGGCAGAGTCAGAACCAGATGATCAATTTCGGCACATTAGGCCACATACCATCGTCGGCTCAAAAAATAGCATCATCGATTCAAAGGATCCGTAGAGATATAGATCCTCACGTCTATAATCAGAGACTTCAAGCAGCAAGCCAGCAGAGGACCCAGCAGATTGAGATTCCACAAGGGTATCACTATGGCACAGATTATAACACTCTTCACATGATACCAAATCTAGTATATCAAGGCACATGGGATTTCAATCCACAAATGGGTCAGCAAATACCGAGGAATCCGAACCCGCAAGCTGACGAGTTGTTGCTGAAGGTGACCGAGATGATGAAAAATCAGTTCGGACTGAAGCCAAAAGGGCTGACCTTTTCGTACAAACTGCCCATATCCAGAGTGGTATGATTTGGTCGCTCTTCCTACAAATTATAGGCTCCCAGAGTTCGGGAAGTTCACTGGTCAAGACAGTACAAGCATAATAGAACATGTCAGTCGATATCTTACACAATTGGGCGAAGCATGAGTTGAGGATGCCCATCGAGTTTGTTTCTTCTCCTTATCCCTATCAGGGCCAGCCTTCACTTGGTTTTTATTGCTGCCAGTCAACTCCATTGTCAATTGGGCTAACCTAGAGAAGAAGTTTCACACATATTTTTACACTGGGACTGGGGAAAAGAAGATAACCAATTTGACAACTATGAGATAGAGGACTAATGAATTAGGCACTGAGTTTCTTCAGAGATTTTGGGAGACTAGGAACTGGTGCTTCTCATTGAGCTTGGTAGATGATCAGTTAGCTGCTTTAGCCATCCAGGGAATGCTGCCAATGTGGAAAGAAAAGTAGCTAGGGCAAGAGTTTGACAACCTGGGTCAGTTGGCTCAACGAGTGATAGCGCTCAATAGCCAATTCCAGAGTATGCGTAGGGATACCCGATTCCAGAAGAGTACCACAGTAGCCGAAGCTTATAATCCATATTCGATTGACGACGGCTATGAAGATGAAGAGGAAGAGGTTGCTGCAGCTGAATGGAATTGGGGCAAGAAGACAGTGATGGTGCCAAATCCTTGGGGAAGAGGAGTCGAGGAGAGCTATGACTTTGATGTCACAAAATCGGACAAGCTCTTTGACTTCTTACTTGAGAAGGGCCAGATCAAATTGTCGGACAATCATGTTATGTTGCCCCCTGAACAATTGAAGAATAAGAAGTTCTGCAAGTTTCATAATGCTACTTCTCATTCCACCAATGAATGCAGAATTTTCCAGCAACACATACAGAGAGCTATTCAGTAAGGGAGGCTCAAGTTCGATACACCTCGGAAGATGAAAGTTGATGATAATCCTTTCCCAGGAGATCAAAATATGGTTGATGTCGGGCTATTCAAAGGAAAAACTAAGGTTCTAACATCGGCCAAATCAAGAGGAGCTCGAATAGTTGATCCCAAGATGCAAATATCGGCTGATGAATACAGAGAGATTAGAAAACGTCGTGATTAGCAAAAGAGCCGATATGAACAAGGGGAACCGTCAAAGGATGGAGCGACAAAGCCGCGAGTTACATCTTGAATCTTGTTGAATAAGTGGTAGCGGCAGAAAGAAAAGGATTATCAGCGATGGTTAGAGGATCAAGAATACCAGTGTCAATTAGAAGAAGAGAGGTATAAAAGGAGGCAAGCCGCATCGCACTGGAATTATCCTTTCTTCAGATACTGCTGGAACGAAGGCTTGAAGTTGCCTACCATACATGACTGTCCAAAATGCAGCAATCAATATTGGGGATTTAGGCAATCTCAAGTCAACCGCCGGTCTATCCATGCCTAGGATATACATCATCGTAATAACATGGAGCAGCGCTTAAAAAATAAAAGTATTCATGATCGGCTGAGAAAAAGAGTTGTTGACCAAGACTGGGCTGATCACGAAGAAGAAAGCAACAAGGGAGAGTACATTTGGCAGGAAGGTCAATGGTGCCCTAGAGGATTGACAAGAAGCCAGAAGAGAAGGGTGCAGCGCCTAAGGAATAAAGAGATGGAACAGGCTCAGGCATCTGGCAAAACTCAAGTATGGCGTGCCAAGCAAATAGCCGATAGAAAGTAACCATCGGCTAATATCCAAATGGCCTTTCTATTGCCATCAGAATTCCAAATAAATGGCGAAAACCAACAGCCGATCCAAGCAGTCGGCTTTGAAAATGTGTTTTAATGGATAATCCAATAGATGGTACAGATGGTAAACTAGGACATGGCTTCACGTCGACTGATGAATTGGAAGAAGTGGATATTGGTTCTGGAGACAGGCCTAGGCCGACGTACGTAAGTGCTAAATTGGATCTAGAATATAAGTGAAAATTAATTGATTTATTAAAAGAATTTAAAGACTGCTTTGCTTGGGAATACTACGAGATGCCTGGTTTGGACCGGTCAATTGCTGAACATCGGTTGCCAATCAAACCTGGATATCGGCCATTTAAGCAAGCTCCAAGGAGGTTCAATCCGAATGTGCTTGATGATATTAAAAAGGAGACTGAAAGGCTACTGGAGGCAAAGTTTATCCGACCATGCCGATATGCAGAATGGATATCGAATGTTGTCCCTGTATACAAAAAGAATGGAAAACTAAGGGTCTGCATCGATTTTAGGGATCTGAATAAAGCCACACCCATGGATGGTTATCCGATGCCGATAGCCAACATGTTAGTAGATGCAGCAGCCGGGCACAAGGTTATTAGCTTCATGGATGGCAACATAGGGTATAATCAAATTTTCATGACTGAGGAGGACATAGCGAAAACCGCTTTTAGGTGCCCCGATGCAATTGGCTTGTTCAAGTGGGTTGTGATGACCTTCGGTCTAAAGAATGCTAGTGCCACTTATCAAAAGGCAATGAATTAAATCTTTCATAAGTTGATCGGTAGGATTGTTGAGATCTACATTGATGATGTGATGGTAAAATCAAAAGGATACAAAGAGCATCTAGCTGATTTGTGGGAGACTTTGGAATGCACGAGAAAACATGGTCTGAAGATGAATCCTAATAAGTGTGCTTTTGGAGTGTCAGCTGGACAATTCTTGGGTTTTATGGTCCATGAGAGAGGAATCGAAGTTGGTCAGAAGAGCATGAAAGCAATTGACGACGCAGTGCCCCCGACTACTAAGACAGAGTTGCAATCTTTGCTTGGCAAGATTAGTTTCATCAGAAGGTTTATTTCGAATTTGTCAAAAAGGGTTCTGTCGTTTTCTCCCTTGTTGAAATTAAAGAATGATCAAGAATTTAAATGGGGCGCCGTACAACAGAAGGCGTTTGAGGAGATAAAAGAATATATGAAGCGTCCGCCCGTGCTGGTCCCTCCTCAGCAGGGTAAGCCTTTCAGGTTGTATATATCGACCGATGACAAAACGATTGGATCGGCCTTGATACAAGAGTTTGAAGGAAAAGAGCGAGTGGTTTTCTATCTAAGTAGGAGGCTTCTAGATCCAGAAACAAGGTATTCTCCCACCGAAAAGTTATGCTTGTGCTTATACTTCTCTTGCACCAAATTACGGCATTACTTATTATCGGCCAAGTGCACGGTTGTTTCCAAGGCCAATGTGATCAAGCACATGTTATCAATGCCGATACTAAATGGGAGAGTAGGAAAATGGATTATTGCGTTATCAGAATTTGACTTGAGGTACGAATCGGCTAAAGCAGTTAAAGGGCAGGTAATAGCTGATTTCGTCACCCAACATCATAAGCCAAGCATGAATCATGTGGAGTCGGTGCCCTGGACGTTGTTTTTCGATGGGTCATCATGTAAGCAAGGTGGTGGCATTGGTATTGTTATTATTTCACCTCGGGGGGCAAATTTTGAGTTTGCTTTTCCAACTGAACCAATGGTTACCAACAATGAAGCAGAATATGAGGTTGTTCTCAAGGGGATTCAACTTCTTCATGAGGTAAAGGCCGAAGCGATTGAAATATTTGGAGACTCGCGGTTAATTATTAATCAGTTGATCGGCCTGTATGAGTGCAAAGAGGATACTCTGAGGAGATATTATGACGAGTGCCAAAGGTTGCTCAGGGAATTTCCTCATGTCTCGTTTCAACATATTTCAAGGGCGCAGAATCAAGAAGCTAACCGTTTGGCTCAAAGTGCATCAGGTTATCGAGTGATTCAAGAAATCCTAAGTAATGAAGCTTCGGATAATGATTGGAGAATTGAGATAGTCGACTACCTTAGAAATCCCTCACAAAAAGTTACCAGAAAGCTAAGGTATAAATCGACTTAGTATGTTTTACTGGACGATCAGCTGTATTACAAAACAATCGATAGGGCATTACTCAAATGCCTGAATCAAGAAGAAGCCAAGGTTTTGATGGGCGAAGTGCATAAAGGGATATGTGGGGCTCATCAATCGCCTTATAAGATGAAATGGATTATTCGTAGAACTGAATATTTCTAGCCAACAATATTAGAAGACTGTTTTGAATACTACAAAGGATGCCAAGACTATCAACATTTTGGTAATGTCTACAAATCGCCTGCATCGGTCATGAACCCAATAATCAAGCCATAGCCGTTTTGGGGCTGAGGAATTGATTTGTTTGGCTAGATCTTTCCACCCTTGAGCAAAGTATATAAGTTCATATTGGTAGCAACAGACTACTTCACCAAGTGGGTTGAGGCAGTTCCCTGAAAATGGTAACTTCAAAAAATATGGTTGATTTTATCAAGTTGGGATTCCTCAAACCATCACTACCGATCAAGGGACCATGTTCACATCAGAGGAATTCAGATATTTTGCTGCCAGTATGGGGATCAAGCTGCTAAATTCGTCTCCTTACTATGCTCAGGCTAATGGTCAGGCAGAGGCGTCCAATCAAATTATGATTAAGCTGATCAAAAAGAAAATTAAGGAACAGCCAAGAAAGTGGCATTCGACGCTTAATGAGGCATTATGGGCATACAGGATGGCCTGTCATGGATCAATTAAAACATCACCTTATGAACTTATGTATGGCCATAATGCAGTCCTTCCTTGGAAAGTTTAGACTGGATTGAGGCGTGTTATGTTACAGAATGATTTGAGAGCCGAAGTCTACAAAAATCTTATGATGGATGGCTTAGAAGACTTAAGTTGCCTTCGGATGCGTGCTCTCGAAAATATTGAAGCCAATAAACTGAAAGTCACAAAATATTACAATAAAAAGGTCAAGAATAAGCAATTTTTTGAAGGAGATTTGGTCTGGAAAGTTAAATTGCCGATCAGGTCAAAGGACAGCAAGTTCGGCAAATGGTCACCCAATTGGGAAGGGCTTTATCGGATCAAACGTTGTGCTCCTAGTAATGCGTATATTATGGAGACACTAGGAGGAGAAGAAGAGTTCGGCCGAGCAATCAATAGCAAATATCTGAAGAAATATTATCCCAGTGTTTGGATTAACACTTAAATAGTCAATTTGTTTGGTTGACAGCTCTAATAGCCGATATCATAAAGGTATCACCTTTAGTGCAAAAAATGAACCCAAAGAGACAAAAGCCGGTACGATGCGTATCGCCTATAGGGGGAAAGCAAACATGGATGAAGTAATACGCATAATATGAAGTGCGAAACAAAGAAAAAATCATTCAGGACAAGGGAATTGTTTGCTAAAAATCACTTATTACAAGCTACGGGTTGGAGAACAATTTGCTCACTACATCATCGGCCAAAGTATTGAAAGCTACAGAGTTGGCAGCGCTAAAGAATTCCTCAATCAAATGCTCATGATCCCCGGGGAGCACTGCATCTGGGAAACCATGAGGAAGAAGCTGAAGATTATGGCCAGAGCGGGCTTGTGCAGTGGCCAACGCTATGGCAGCGCCATGGTGAACACCATGGAGAGCAACCTCCCTAACGCGGTTTGGAATGCCATGCAAACGGACTACCAGAACAGCACCCCTGGCATTGACAAATCCCGCCGCGTGATCTACGGCTAATCGAAGGCTTTCCAACTGAGCAGTTAGATCTAAAAATTTAGAGGAAAGGATGATCAGAAAATCTCGAAAGCAAAGTGAAGAAAAGCTAAGGAGATTGTGGTAGCTGTCTCACATGTGATTCTGGCTTTAGTCCTGGCCAACCGTTCCCTCAGGTCGGCCTCAGAGGACGATCGAATTTGAATCATGGCCAGAGCCGATTCCATGAGGGAAAGGCAGTTGGATAGACTCTGATCAGTCCAAACTATGGAAGTGATTAGATAGACATTATTGATCTGCCTCCTCGGATAATTAGGGAGCTAACGATGAATCAGTGTTGAGGATGATCCCAAAGGCTGAGCCGAGTTGGCCCTGTGCTCCAGAGTGATGGGGACATCCCGAGTGGCACCTTCCTAGTGATGAAGGCGCTGGCGTGATGATGCATGCCCGTTAAGAGCCTCCTCAGCAGGCCTCTTGCTGTTCTCCATGATCTTAAACCTACAGAAGAGCAGGAACTATACTAAGGATGCAGAAGGTTTGGGACGAGACGGGTAGCTTTCTGAGCCCCAGTCGTGGTCCGTATATATAGCCCGGGGAGGTAAGGAGATGAATTTCGCCGAGGGTGTGAAAACTAAAAAAATAGATTTCAGGGGATAGATAACCAAGAGATAACAGATTCGGACTTATTGCTTCCCAAGATTATGAAATGTCATGGGATGGGTACAAAGAATTTACATTGACCAGAAATTAACCCCCAAGACTTCTTTGGATTGAAGGGAGTCCGGATCCCCACGAGGCCGAAGGTTATCATGAATTAAGTCACATCGGCCAGTTAACAAACTAATATCAGAAGAAGGGAAAAGGCCGCCTGCTTAACAGATGCCTAACTAGTTGCTCGGTGACTGGGAACTACGGGAAAGAAGCCTGTGGCTCTCCTAGTGGGCGTTTGATGAAGCAAACAAGGAGAAGGTGTCTACACATTTTAGCCCTTGCAAACACTAGAACAGCTTTGCGAGCATGGAGAGAAGACTCAGGTGGTATCACAAGACTTCTTCTAGCCGCAATAGCTGATTCTCTTGCTCGATAAGGTGCTAGAATGAGCGACACGATCACCCTATGCACAAGAATTCTTCTAACCACTCAAGATCTTCATAGCAAAGGGATGGACCATGGAGGGTCCGGTGAAGTTAGAGTTCGAGAGGGCAGGAAGAAGATAAACATAGCCGAATAGTTGAGTTGCTCTCGCCGGGGCCAGATAGGCATTTTATAGCCGGCCTGGAAGGATGAATCCAAGTGCCCGTGAAGCAATGATGCTCTCGTAAAAGTTGTGAAGTATGGGCTCATGAGCTGACATAGGCGGCGACAAACAGTAGATCCCAAATCAAGATTCTCTGCTCGTGACTGCAAACCCATCAAAGATGAAGACGTGATAATTTTGGAATAAAATCACTTTTATTCCAAAATTGTGGGGCATGTGTTTACACCAGAATTTGGAAGAAGGATTTCAGAGGCTCGAGAGCTCCCAGAGTCATGTCAGCAAGGGATCAATTGCGTGTAGATCGAAACCAGCTGATTCAGATGCAGCACTAGAATCGACTTTCTTCAGATAGCGCTAGCAAATAACGACATAGGCTATGATCGGCGCTAGGACGAGACATGTTGGACTCAACAAAAAGGGAAAGATTAGAGTCCAAGTTATCTTAAATTAGGAATTTTTTCATTTTATGCCAAAGATTGTAACAAATCATGCTCGAGTAAGATTCATGTCTAGACTTCGGGTATAAATATCAAACCCTGGCTATTGTAAAGAATAATCAATCAATCAAATACAAGTCAATTTACTTTTTCGGCTCCGGCCACCCCTTAGGAGTAGGAGTAGAGTGATCTCGGCGAGTTCTTCAGTGAGTACGGCTGCATCAATCCGGTCGACCTCCACTGCTTGTCTGTAAGTACCGTCATGGTTTATACCTCTGTTCATATGGCTGCATCGATCCGGTCGACCCCCACTGCGACTCTGGTATAGGCTAGTTATCGACTCTTGCCTAGTTCAAGTATGGCCTGTGTGATTCTGCCTCACACCCCACTGCTTGAACTAGATTAAGGTCAAGTTATCGGCTCTACCTTTGAATGGCAGTCTTTGGTAGATTCATTAAGTTACTGATATTACTTATTGGTAGATTCATTAAGTTACTGATATTACTTATTGCTTTCATTGTTTATCTAATTACAGCAATATCACTCTGCCCGATTGAGATTGATCTGGATCGGCCTTATATCTTATTTAACCCATCGTTTGCCAATCTAAAACTGATCTAATTTACACCTTAAACGATGAGTTATGTTTTTATCGGCTGTTTTATATCAATCTTAATCGTGCATAGCGTGCGATTAAGGCATGTTCGATCTTGAGTAGATCTATTGGTTAGCGAGAACCGTTCCATGGCCCGTTATCATGGCCTGTGGGATTCTGCCTCTCACCCCACTATTAGCACCGTGGAGTGGGGATCGTTAGTTGATAGATCTGTTCCTGAGAAGGCGTGACCTTAACTATGCGCTATGCCTGAATCGGCTGTTTAGCCGATATCGAGCGCTTTCACAAACAGTTCACATTACGAGATCATTGAAGTAGGGATAAGTTGAAATATATGTTAGCCCCATGATCTTATTATTGTATTACGACCTGCATGATTCTACCTCATGCCCCACTGATATTAGTAATGAGTTAGGGTCATCGAGTCTATTGTTGTTTTTACGGCCTACATGATTCTGCCTCATGCCCCACTGGTCATGGCGATAGATGAGATCTAACATGTTCATTAGATTTATCTTTATTAAATGGTTAAGTGGTGTTGAATTGTTTCTTTATATAAAAAGAGGTTCGGTTACTTGTAATCATTGGCTCAGTTTAAACCAATCATCATTGATATCTTATTGCCATTGATTAAATTATTGCTCGGATTATATCTATCTTGGATGATAACCGATTCTTCTTACACAACCCCATGAGCTTTAACCGATTTATTCTTATGAATATGCTGGAATCGACTATTTAGTAGATCTCCTCTCATATCGGCTCTCAGAGCCGCACATTCGGGACTGTCTGGCAACACCGGCACGTTCCCCCCTTAATTACTGATAAGCTTTCTCTCCTTGTCAATTGCAGGGTCAAATTGACTGGCACGTCTCGGGAGGATTGCGTAGGATCGACCACCCTTGCGCTGAAGCTAGGCGGATCTGCTCCATCGAGCGGACCCTTCCGGCTTGCTACGTGTGTCCTCGGCACGGAGACGAAAATTCTATGTCGACAACAGTCAATCAGGACAGGTCAACTCTCACCAGCTTGGACATTCGAGGATGGCCTCATACTCTACAAAAGGCGAGTACACATTCCCTCATCTTCTCCTATCTTACAAGAAGTCCTCCACTCCATCCACAATTCTACACATGAGGGATCTAAAAAAACATTAAATCAGTTTCGCCAAACATTCCACACCCCAAGAGCCAAACAAACAGTTCAACAGTTTGTTAGTGACTGCACAGTCTGTCAACGTATTAAAATAGAGCACCTCCACCCGACTAGACTTCTTCAACCGCTCCCAATTCTAGAGCAAATTTGGGAGGACATATCCATGGACTTTATCGAAGCATTACCTAAGGTGGGAGGTAAATTAGTTATCCTTATTGTAGTGGATTGCCTGTCAAAATATGCTCAATTCATCCCTCTGGCACATCCAAACTCGGCAACAACGGTGGCTCACAAATTTTTCTCAGAGATAGTCAAATTACATGGATTCCCAAAATCCATTGTCAGTGATAGGGATGTCGTATTCACCGGCAGATTTTGGCAGGAATTATTCTGATTGTCAGCAATTAAATTACAAATGACATCAACATACCACCCTCAATCAGATGGACAGTCATAGGTCGTCAACAAAATCATCACTTTGTACCTACGTTGCTTTTGCTTGACTGGTGACAAACCAAAAGAGTGGATCAGGTGGCTACCTTGGGCAGAATTCTGTTACAACACTTCCTACCATAAGTCAATCCGCACCACTCCATTCAGACTCGTCTATGGATGCGACCTGCCACAATTAAAATCTCATAGTCCAGGTGATACTACAGTCCCATCAGTAGATGACTTGCTCACAGAACGTGACTAGTTTCTAGAACAAACAAAGGTTCGTCTACAACAGTCCCAAGATTATTACAGCAAATATTATGACAACAAACACACACAGAGAACATTCCAAGTCGGTGATTGGGTGTGGCTTAAGTTGATGGCTCGGACAACCGTGAGCATCTCCAACCTTTAGAAAAAGCAAGTTAGCCCCAAAATACTTGGGCCCCTTTCAGATAAGTGAATCCATAGGTTCAATTGCTTATCACTTGAACCTACCAGAGGATACCCGCATCCATAACGCATTCCATGTGAGTATGCTTAAGAAACATAAGGGGACTCCACCTTCGGAACCGGGTCAGGTGTCACAGATGCATGAAGGAGTTGCGGTTCCATAACCAGATCTCATGCTTAAATCACGGCTATACAGGGGACAACTGCAAGTCTTAATCAAATGGAAGAACCAACCAGCCGCGGAATCTTCATGGGAGGACGCGAAGCTCTTCCAAAAGCTCTATCCCAAATTTCAGCTCGAGGACGAGCTGATTCTTCAGGCGGGGAGAGATGTCATGGTCGGCAAGACATATACTAGGAGAAAGCAACGGAACAAGGCAACCGGTTAGTTAAAGTAGCGAGGGGCCCAGCTGTTATAGATCAAGTTCCATGGGCTAAGTCCATTAACAATTGTAACCCCCCCTTATATATACGAGGGAGACTCTTAATGAGAAGGCAAGCAAGTTTATGGTTAATCCTATTATCCCTCCCCCTTCTCCCTTCCTTTGCCACCTCTCCTCCTCTTCTTCTCTGCCGCCGCCCCCTCCTCCTCTATTGCGCCACTCTGCTAGCCAGCCCAGGCCGCTGGCCCCTGCCGCCGCTACCAGCATGCCGCGCCACCGCCCGCTCAGCCAGCCAGGCCACCGCCAGGCAGCCCTAGCTAGCTGCTAACCTCCCCGTTGGTCGCAGAGGCCATCAAGCGACTGACAGAATCTCATAGATTTCGAGCTACACATGTATAAATCTGTATCTTGTCTCAGGCTGCATAGATTAGAAATGGACATCTACACTATAATAGTATGTATAAGTGCAATATTCTGTCAGATGAGAAAATTGGGAAAACTTTATATTGTCTTTTTGCCCGCGTAATTTGGTCCAGGGTACTTGCGCATAACCAACCCACAATTTGTTACTGCTGTTTCCACAAACAAAGAAGCCATTCAATCATCTGACTCAACAAGATCACCGAACACTGCCAACATAAGGTGCCAGAAGAGTGTCAGATTCTCAACAAGATATGGACCCATAAGACCGTACTCCTACTTCCTAGACTTAAAACTTCTGCATGGAGGCTTCTACGACAGGAATTAGCTACAAAAGAGTGCGCTGCAAGGTTTTTTTTTTCCTTTCTTTTCTTTTCTTTCTTTCTTTTGGAAACACATAGACAAGCACAACAAGGAACGCAGTAAGATTGAAATTGATCAACACTTGTTCTTCCATTGTAATTTTGCCAGGGCGGTTTGGTTCTGCTCAGGTCCTCCAACACGAACCGACTTTATTCCTGTGGAGGTCGATGGCATCCAAAATTCCATTGCTAAAATCCTGCTGCCCACATCAAAAGAATGCCTTGCGATTCAGCAGGAAGTGGAGGAGAGTTTACATGGTACCCATGAAACTCAAGCTGACATACACACAACTGTTCTTTCTCTAACACGTGCAGACACAACAGAACCCTCGATCTACGCAGGAGCACACTGGCAACCGGAGCACGACCATCCACTAACCACTACCCACCATTCCACCAACACCACCGCAGGTATGCAAAACCCTTTGCCCTCGGGTGGTGGGATCTATTGGAAATATGTAGTGTGGCCCTCCTCACCTTGGCGCGCATGCAAGAGACCGAGGGACTCGGTCCTTTTGGATGGAGTAGCAGGGAAGGGAGGAAAAGGAGAAAATTGCATTTTTACCGGCCCAAACAACGCGCTTCACAAAACTAGCATCCGACATTACTTTTGTAAAAATAGCAGCCTAAATGTTTGCTTCTTACTTTCTTTACCATTTTTCCTCTTTTTCTCCTTACACTTTATTTCTCCTAAAATTTGCCACTGAAACGACGAAACTGCCCGTGTGCTAATTGAGATGCTAATTGACGCAAGATCCACTGCTGCTGCTGGGCAGCCCTGGTCGCTGGTCGCCGCTGCACTGCTGCAGGCCTGGGCTGACTACCTCTGCATGTGCCTGGACACGTACAGTAGATGATGGCCACACAAAAAAAAAACATGCATATAGATAGATAAATAAATTTATGCGTATCACACGTTCATAATTTGAGATTAAATGAGTTCATCTCACGGATCAAGGAAAAACGAGTTCATCTCACAGATCAAGGTAAGCGGAGGCGGTGTGGCTCTTCATTACGTGAAATTAGCACAGGGGCAATTTTCATCCTTTCAGGTGGCGATTTGTAGGAGAAATGAAGAGAAAGGAGGAAAAGAGAAAAAATGGTAAAGAAAACAAGAAGCAAACGTTTAGGCTGCTATTTTTAGGAAACCAACGTTTCGAATGCTAGTTTTGTGAAGCGCATTGTTTGGGTAGGTAAAAATGCAATTTTCTCCGTGTGGGAGAGGGTCGGTGAACTGGATGGCTCAAGCGAAGAATAGACCGAAAAATAAAGAAATCCCCAAGGATCGAAGTATCAAACTGTGGCTGCAGGCGAGGGCATGGGGGGAATGAGAAGTACCATACACGCAATCCTGACCGTTAGATGTGAGTAAGAGAGAGAATAGTAAGAAGCAATGTGGATGGTTCATTTATAGAGAGTTGATTTTCTGGGTACACTTTGTATGGTGCATGGAGAAAGGCCATCTCAGCGGGGCTTAGCATAGAAAAAGATAGTGATTACTAATCAATGTTACTCAAGAAAGCAAGTTATAAATGACACTTGGTAGTGTGATCAATAACTATTTGTCTATTATTTATTCTTCTTTAGTGCAAATGAAAGAAAAATATTGCATTGTAAGTTTCATTTTTTTACAATCTGTGTCTCTACTTCCTTCTGACTTTAGAGTAAAATAACTTATCATTTTGAGACGGTGTCGTCAAAGCAAAGAGTTAAAACTATGCGTTTGTGCAAAACTGAGCTAAACACATGCTTAGTAGAAACTAAAAAGACAGAGACTAGTAGAGAATATCAAACATGTCAAGGGTAAAAGGTCGCCATCATATGAAAGGAGGTGACCTTATGCACGTATCTTGTTTCTATCATTTCAAGAGAACAATCATTTCATCCTTTTTTTATTTCTCGAACCAAAGAAGCAATAGAACTATCTTACCCCAATTCAGTATCTCATCGTTTACCCCCGTATGCTAAAATATAACACTCCTTTCGGTCTAAATTATAAGAAATTTTGTTTTTTTTAAATTCATGGCTTTTGCTATGCACTTAGATATGCAGTATGTCTAGATGCATAATAAAAGCAATATATCTAAAAAAGCCAAAACATCTTAAAACTTGGAATGGATGGAGTACATGATATGAATTTTATAACATATTATAGGATAAAAAAAATAACACATGAAACTCTTATTTAATCGTGGCCAGATGTCAATAGTTAGGCCTTCATATGAGTAGGTGAGTTAATTTACCTATTCATTCTGTCCAAAAAAAATCAATTTTTGGCTAGGTATCCAGACAAACAGCCATTGATTTATTTTAAAAATGAATGAGTAATCTGTCAGGTGGACCAAGCCTGACATCATTTTTTTACAGAACGACAGCGTTTTTTTTTTTGTTTTTTTGATTGGTACCATTACAAGTTGAGAACTACTGTTACTATTCATCTATTTTAAAGCATACCATTATAATTCTATGATTATTTGAAATGCGCCATGGTATATGCTCGGAAAGGACTTGGGCCCACCCGCAAGCTTATGGGACATACAAGTATTTCTGTATGGACGATATTGCCCTCAGCTAATCCCCCTCTCTTCACTCATTGACGCGTAGGCCCCACTTATAATCCCCTTCCTCTCCTCTCCTTCTCTTACCAATGGTGGCGGCTCTCGCGCACATGCTAGTGGTGCTTGTCCTGGGCGGGCTCGGCGCGGCCTTGGCGAGGCCAGCGCAGTCTAGACGCGGCCGCCGCGGCTGGCCTAGGCGAAGTGGCCGTGGATGGTGGCCGGCGCGACCTGGGAGGGGCAGCCGTGACCGGCCTAGGCGGGTCTCGGTGCTATCGGAGGGGAGCTTGGCGCGACGAAGCACAGCCGGAGGCGACCTTCGCATGGCCGGGGCGGCTAGGGCGAAGGCGGGGCTGGGACGGTCGGGGACTGGCACGGCGGCTGTCGACGGGCCACATGAGGGGGGTGCGGCTAGCGCGCGACTGGGGGAAGAAGACCGAGAGTCACCAAGGGAAGATGGGAAAGAGGAGGAAGAAGATGACATGTGGTGTCTGCATGTCAGTGGTTGGGAGAGGCTGCTATGGATAGGGAGCTGAGGGTATTTGAGTCCATACGAAGATACTCATCGTCTTATACGCCTGTAGGTAGGCCTATGTTGACTCTGTTGGGGGTGTATCATATGTTGGTGACCCCACTATCATGTTTGGGGCCCAATTACATGGCCCATTGATTACAAGATAATGTTTGAGGACCCTTTGTAGGCTTTAATGGTATTTTTGTAATTACAAACCCACTCTAGGGGTCTATTTATAGCCCAGTGGCGTTTCTATAAATACAAACCTCACCCAGAGGTATAAAGAGAATCTCTCCTCCCACCTTTCTTATAAAAGGGAAAAGGGGAGGTGGAGGAACATTTTTGGCTGGATCATATTTCAGCTCTCTCTTTCTCTCACCCATCGCTCCCTCTTTTGGCCTTGTTCGCTTCGCTGAAAAAATAAGTTGAAATACTGTTTCGGCTGATTTGTCGTGAGAGAAAAATATTGTTCCGACTAAAAAAACAAATTAAAAAATACGGATTATAAGACAAGCGAACAGACCGTTCAGTTGGCTGCACAAACATTGACGCGCACCGTTTCGTGCCGTTTTTTTTTTCCTTCCAAGAGAGCGAGCGAAAGGAGGTGAAGGGAATTGAATGAGTTGTTCCTTTGATCTGAGTCCATGACTTCGCTACCTGAGACTCGGTCCGGATGGCAGAGCGAGCTGGCGAAATCATCTCCACGAATTTCATAGGGAAGCCACCACCGCCTCCACCTTTTCGGAAGGCACCGTCAGGCAGCCTCGTTTCGGAAAACATGGAAGCCCACGCACGTCCTCGGACTTCAATTCGAAAGCACGTCATTTCGCGACATCATTTATTCATTTCGGAAAACCATTTCTACGCGCTCAGATAAATGACTGCCTCACTTCACAAAATCTGCAAAAAAAAAAACACTTTAATATTCATTTCGCTTGGAATATGATCCATAACTTTCGCTACATCATGCATTTTCCTGTCAGCGAAGATTGCGTGCTCCCTCGTCCAAGCGATGACAGTCAGCTTGCCCCCAAAAGGATGAGACACTGGCACGTGATCACACCTGCATGCAAAAGCTTTTCAAGTGAGCCCAGGACATCGGAAGGAGCGCGCCGTGCTATTTCAGGAGGCCAACAGGAGCGAGCATTTTCGGCGCAAGTTTGGCACGCCGTGGAGGACGCAAACAGGTGAAGACGAACATTCGCACACTGCACACGGTGCAGATCCAGCGAAGGCAAAGCACCAAGCCATACTCAGAAGACTGGGTTTCGCCACACGCGTCATTCTCAGTATCAGGGCCTGTTCGCTGGTTGGTGCTGGTTTGGGTTGGCTGATGCTGGTTTTTTTAGAGAAAAATACTGTTAACTGACTGGTTTGGACTGGCTGAAACCAACGAACGAACAGGCTGTCAATCTGATAGTGAAGACCGAACTCACGTGTTTCTCTAAATGAACACGCATGAAGCTGTGTTCGAAAGTTTGCTCTACCCGAAACTCTGTTTTTTCCTTCACGTGCATGCTAACCATTTTAATTTAAGCAAAATGGTCACCTATATTATTTTAACCACTTTTCTATTTCTGTTTCATAGTCTCCATCAGCAAGTGTTCGCGCAATCAACGAATTCACACATGCTCAAAGATTTGGTCTGCCCTTTTCGCTACCAAGAAGGATTCGGTCTCTGGTTTCGTCAGCTAGACAGAACCACCCAAATTATACTAGCCCATGTGTATCTGTCATTATTCTATAGATCTCTGACTGTTGTACACGAAAGTCAGATAATCCGGTAGTCTGTCGGGTGTTCTTGGGGAACCCCGAATTATTCATATTTTACAACTCATACAGGATTAATAATGGAGTTACCAAAACATTATAACATTGGCCCCGTTCGCGTGCCCTTAAACCCGGCTTGATCCGCTTATTTTTTCATTCGGAACAATGTTTTTCTCTCACAAATTCCTCCAGCATTACTCCGAACCATCCAGATTCCTCCAAAATTTAGACAAGCGAACAGGCCCATTGATACAAAAATTTAATATAACGGAGTTGCGGAAGACTTATAACATTAGTTTACAAAAAATATTTAAGTAAAACTTAACTTTAGATCCAAAAGGTAAATAGGACAGCGGACGCAAAGTAGAAAAAGCATCTAAGGTAGAAGAGACAACCAGATCATGTCGAGCCCACCGACATGAACTTGATTAGCAGCACAAGTCAGAACCTGCAATAGAGGTTAATAAACCCTGAGTACTTGAGGGTACTCAACAAAACTTACCCGACTAAAGGAAAAGACTCTGAGGGTATGAAGGCTTAAAAGAAGGTTTGAAGCAAGAGTAACTTTTGCAGAAAAGCTTACTACGAGTGAATTCTTACTTTCAATGTTTTAATGGTGTATTAAGTCCATATCAATATCCAGTTTACACCTGATCTAAATCAATCACTTCTTTAAACATCTCAACTCATTTCTTCTCATATCCATAAGTATCATGTTTTATTGATTAACTATGATGTAGTTCAGTTGATCGAGTCTTATTTTTCGAGAAGCAGCGGCGATTCGAATCGATTAAAACCTAGCTGGGGATTCCCAACCACACGATATATGCAGGTCTCAGACCTACATATATCAACCTTCACTCGGATCCTCCAAAATCGAAACGGGTTCACGCCACCCGAGAGCACAGTACTCTACCGTCCTACCCTATTCCAGTAGGGTGGATACACGCTACTCTCGCCATCTCTCCACTCCCAGTGCGCGGTTGTCCTTTCCCATAATGGAATAGCCGAGATATTAGGCTTACCGGAGTATGTGGCCAGTACTACAAGTCACGATCACAAGCGACCCTACAACGATCGGTCCTTAATCGACACAGATAAAACAAGCACGACCGGGCAACCCTGTCAGCTAAACCACCAGAGACATATCCCATGTCCCGTCCGATCTCTATATTCATCATTTCATATTAAATCCTCAGGACGTCTCCTGAGTAAAGAACGATTGTGAATAATGAACTCATTACTTGACTCGTATCACTAAGCATGGCTAAGCATCACTAGCCTATCACTAGTTTAGGGTGACAAGAAAAAGTATTGGAATATCAAAGAAAGTCATGCAGTAATTGGGTATATAACAAATTCCTATTTTACTTAATGCACATATCATAGGACTCGAATTATAAAAGTATTTGTAAATACAAGGAAAGGGTTGTATGCTCTGGGGCTTGCCTGTGTTGCAAAGAAGGTTAAATTTCGTAGAAGGATCATAAAAGTCGAACTTGACATCAACATCACTGGAGGAAGAACCTTCTGTGAAGCTTGTCCATCACGAACCTTCTCACTCTCGTTTACTACACGTAATAAGATGATGCAATGCTTAACATGATGAAATGCAATAAAGCATGATGCATGATGGATGCAATATGGGTATTGATGAACACAACAAGATATACAACTTAAGTACAACTTTCCTTCGCTAAGAACTAGGGTTAATTATTCTAAAAAGTATTTTAATTATTAACCACAAGTTGATTATAAGTTCCTTAAGAAAGTATTTAAACTATCATGGAATAGGAAGTATTTAACATTCCACATATCACATTCATCTCATAGAACTCACAAAAAACTAAACAAACAATTATTTAAGTCATTTTAATATTTATAAAGCATATAAAAGGCATAAAACATACTTAAACTAATTAATCAAGTTAATTAATTCAAAACAGTGCCAAACTTTTTGTGAAGACAGGTATTAGCATGTTAAACTTACACAAAAAGTTTCATAATCAAAGGACTAATATTTTTTATCTACAAAAATCATACAACAAGCATTTTTTCTATTAAAAGAGGTAATTTTTAAGCATACCAAATCTGCTGATTTTCACTATTTCATGTTTTTCCTAGATAGAGCATAACATGAAGAGACTACACAAAAAGTTTCAAAATTTTATCGCACTCCGAAAAATACTTATGAATTTAACAAGAAACTGCACATTTATTCATTTTCAGAAATTCGAAAAGACAAAAATTCCTTTTCTTACTCACCCTCAGCCAGCCACTATGGCTGACAGGGGGGCCCGGGTCAGCGGCACAGTGCGCCCGCGCCTGACTGCGGGTACACCGCCGTTGATCGGCGGGTTCTCACCGACGACGACCTCGCCGGCGACGATACCTGCACCTACATGTTCCCCTCGACCTCGGACACACTCCTAGGCTACTGGTTGAACGAGTTAGAGCTCCGCACAAGCTCGCCCGCGGCCATGGCGACACGGCGGCGCAGAGCGCGGCGGCGCGGCGGCAAAGCGGCCACTACGGCCTCAGGCCGGCGAATTTAAGGCTCAGTAAGGCACGGCGAACTCGTAAGCATAGGTGGTTGAGCGAATTGCGCACCAGAGTGAGCTGGCCACGGCGGCGCGGTGGAGTTTGCGCGGCGAGAAACGGCGGCGCGAGCGACTCCGCTGGAGCAAGGCGCTGCAACCATGATCAAGCGATACGCAAGGGCGAGGCGAAGCCGTTGGCGCGAGCAATTGGACGGAGACGGCTCGACGGTGGTGAATTTCGCCGGCGAACGGGACGGACGACGATGGAGCAGAGAGAGGAAAAGAGAGGGACGGCGGCCAGCACAGGCATTTGTCTCTACCCCTATAATACACCACTTCAAATTATCCTACAGCCACCAAACAAATCCCACCTCTACAGTCATGACCTAAACTACGTTCACCCCACAAAACGCACACAGAAAAAGATGACATTAAAAACGTACGCACCAAATTAACTCTCACTCATTCTCTCTCCTTACTCAACCACGTCCGACGGCCGATATTCTTTGGATCTTCCACCCCGATCTCCCCACTTCACCGCTCCACCCCACCCACGCGTCTGCACCCTCAAGCATCCCTCACGACTGCCCGCCCTCCGCCCACGCTCCGCGACGACGGCTGAAGGGACGTGGACGTGGAGGGGTTGCTCGCCTCACCGCCAGCCGCGCTAGACCAGACCATCGGCCGCGCCAGGACGCCATGACACGGACATGGACGTGGAGGGGTTGCCGAGGGATTTTGCAGCGCTGGATCTGGGTGTAGCGGGGTCGTTTTCTGGCTGGCCGCGCTAGGCCTTGCCTCGGCCGGCTCCAAGGTGCGCAGAGGATCTGTTCAAGGTTCCCGGCCAGCGGGCTGGACGTTGACGGACGACGCGTGCCTTGTCCGGAGGTGAGGTGCGTCGCGAAGCAGGAGGGCCTGAGGGGTTGGCCGGAGGTGTCGCACACGGCGGGTCTGGCCTTGGCCTCGGCCGGCCGGCGGCACGGCGGGAGGCGGATTGGGGGTTGCAGGCCGGCGTCGCTGGAAGTTGCATGGTTCCCCATCTCGAAATGCCACCGCAGTAGTACCCACGGCCTGCAACCGCCCGAGATTTTCGCGTGTTCCCTCTCCGTATCCTACCCGCTGCTCCTTCCTTGCTTGCGCCGCCCCCTCCCAATCCGCGTCGGCCATCCGTCTCCACTCCTCTGGCAATCCCAATCCGCGCTGCACCTCCCTCACGATCCGTTTGCGACCCTTTCGTGCACCACCGAGGCCGACGCCATTCCTGATTCCTCCCACTTCTGCCGCACCGCCGCTGGCCAAGATCCTGCCGGTGGTTCTCGCTCTCGATGACGAAGACGACAAGACGGACACTGCCACAGGTGTGTTCCTCAGATTGATTTGATTTTCTTGGGTAAATTCGTAGTAGAGTAGAATGTTCTTGGGCGTTCTCTATCTGGCGTTGATTTGAAAATCCCCTAGATGGCAAATCGGAAGCGAAGGACTCCAAGGAGGAAGAGAAGGTTGTCGTTGTGGGCGACAAGGAGGTGTACGGATCTGGCGAGAAGGCTGCCGTGTATGGATTGCCTCCGGGAGGAGATCTCTTGAGCGGTAAGGATGCTTCCTTTGTATATGAGTTGCATTTCTGATTTCATAGTAGATGGTATTGGCGATTGATTTGGGAGTTGCATATTCTGCAGTTTTGCCTGGACATCTGCTTTGAGCCGAGCACCACGCCTTGTGGGCACAGGTAATTTCTAGCTGTGTTTTTGGAGAAGTAGTTGCTTGTATTCTGAAAATCTATATGCAAAAGAGAAGAAATTGAAAACTTTCCATGGCTCATTTTGTTAGTACTGTGTGCAACCGCAATGTTAGTTCCTTCCGGTGACGTGCATAATTCATTTTCTATGCTGACAACTATCGAAAGTGCAGTTTAATGAATGATGCTGGATTTTGGTAACATTTTGTTGGTTAGTGTGGGAGAAGGCTGCTAATTATCCCCAGGCAAATGGACCACGAAAACTTGTTTGCCATGTACTTGTGCACTTCTAGCGAAAGTGAAGTTTAACGAATGATCCTGGATTTTGGTAAAATTTTGTTGGTTAGTGTCAGAGAAACCTGCTAATTATCCCCAGGCAAATGGACCACAAAAGCTTGTCTGCAATGTACTAGCGATGTTCTAGCGCATTTCCAATTCCTTTTTCTTTCATGATTTTGTTTATATATACAAGACTGGAGTACTATGGTTTTCATCATTACTTTGGCTGTGCTTCAAGTAAAAAAGGTTACTTGAATTCAGAAAGTTTGCAACCGGCAGGGAACATAGCAAGAATCACTGTATAGTCCAGTTTAGTTGCTTTAACCATACAATGCAGTTGCTTTCTCAACATATTTAGTTCATTTTGGTTGCTGCCTGCTATTCTGCTAAGGAATGCCAATAGACGATTGCTCCAACTATTTGAAGTGTACGTTCTTGCTGACCAGCATACATTCTTGCTTCAAACAAAGATTAGTCTGTCAGTTCCACGGCAAATATGGTGTTTAGTTCACAAATATTGTTAGGCTAGAGTGGAAATAAATTATTATTGTACTAAAGAGGGTTTTTTTAATCCTGAGGTTTATCATTTCAAATTAACCTTTTCTCAATCTCAACCAAGTGGTGGTTATCTGTACATTGTCCACCAACCTAATGTTTTGCTCATTATGGTGTTACCTGTAACTTTTTTGAATTGAACATTCTTTGATGTAATTATGTTATTGAATATTTTAAATCAGTTTCATCATTGCTCTGATCTGAAAACTTTTCTGAAACTCATATTACTGCTACTCTTTTAAACAGCTTCTGTATAAATGCTTAGACATACTGCAGCCAAGTGCGGAAAACGGTGTCCAAAATGCAGGCAATTAATCAGGTAAGTCTTTCTTCAAAGCTGTGCAATCTCGACAACACATGGGTTTGATCAATATAAACTCTAAAGGCTTTGACTAAATGATTGCCACTCTGCAGCAGCTGAAGATCGTGCACCATCAACATTGTAATCTGGAACACCATTCAACTCTTATTTCCCAGTGAAGTTGAGGCAAGAAAGAATTCGACCTCATCACCTTCACCATGTGACAAGGATGTGAACCATAGCCCACTGAGAGCTAATAGGTTCTCACAAGGTGGCACCTATGAGAACTAGAACTAGGAACAACACCAGCAGCAGCTTCATCTGCGAAGGGAGAACAGGAAGCAGCTACAGGACCTTCATCAAACCCGGCAGGCAGTGCAACAAGCGCCCACCCAACAAACAATTGGATTTATAATTTTGATTATTATTCTTCTACTATGAAAGATTTTTTTAGACACGTGCGTGCCGCACGTGCATCTCTTCTAGTAGGCGTAGGCGACGAAATCCTTCACGCCAGTGTCTTCGCGAACACAACCATGCGGATGGCCGCGCGTCTAGGCGCTAGAAGCGCCGCGGAGGCGGCCAAACGGCTCACGGCGACGCCGAGGGGCAGGCAGGCAGCTGCTGCCGGCGCTGCACTGTAGCAACCTGACAGCCCAACTTCTTCCCCCATTATCTCTCGATTATAAATAGTAACTTGATTAACTCCTTTAAACAAAGTTGCTCCATGAACTGTGATCTCCATCTTCTATTAAGGGACTAACATCAAGAAATCATTAGTTTGAAAGATGTTGAATTTTGAAAACATGTAAGCCAAACTGAAAACCCTAGGTTCAGTTCAGAAACTGAAAACAGTTTTTGATTAAGCATGTTTAGGTAGTTAATTAATGATTAAGCACAAACTAAACTCTTCAACCAATAGCACAGTTCAAAGTACAAAGTTCATGCTTTGAAATGGTGCCAAAGTTATACAACTTTTACCTATGAAAATTGATTTAACAATTCTCCAAAGATTAATCTTATTAACTGGATTTCGGAGACAGGCAAAAATTGCTGAGGAAGACAATATTAAATTCAGTTTTTGAAACTCAACTTCAACATGTTTGACTTAGAAACATCATCAAACTTTCATTACACATGAAATCACACACTTTATACTACAAAGTTTGTTTTAGCAAAATTTTAATTGTTTAAACAAATTCTCATATATAAATTCCCAAAGAACCTTAGTTGAGATTATTATTAACATTGATAACATTTTATGTAACGTATAAAACACTACATAGGCAACATATATATGCTATAAATGAAACATGGAATGCATTTATGCCACAATGCTTATGCATGATGATGATCATGATCAAGGTTTTATTAAGTTCGTAACACCTAGGGTGTTACAAAAACAGTATCGCCTTTTCGGCTAGCAGAGGCTAATCAGCGAAGGCGGCCGTCAGCATCGACATTCCGCTCAAGCCTACGCGAAAGGGACTTCGCCTTGAACGTCTCTTCACTACCACTCGGAAAGCAGCTCTCGCCAGATCTCAAAAGTTGTATCACGTTGTCGACTCCCTTTCGCTTGTGGTTTCAGGTTCATTTCGAACACTTCATCATCGAAGCACCTCCAGAGCCCATCATTTTGAACAGCCGGCGTGTAAAAATAGGGTTAACGAGATGCCCTCTCATGGGCTCTCGGTTCCATGTTATATAGATAAGGAAGAGCCCCTGATGTGGCTTGTAAAACACTTCAAGTTTACAAGAGATATACTCTACAACAAACTAACAAACCTCTACAAGGTAGCCTACGCCTAACAACCTAGGCGCCTAGTGATGTACAGGTTCATTGTGTCTAGGTTCATTCACCATGCGAGCACAATAGCCTGAGAGATATGTTCTCCATCACCCCCAGTCGATCTCAGCCTGCCACAAGGTTGAGATCACTTCTGAACTTAGCAATCTTTGATGCAGCAATAGGTTTAGTGAAACCATCTGCTACTTGATCTGCAGAAGCTATAAGCCGAATCTCCAACAGTTTGTGTGCCACCCTTTCTCTTACAAAATGAAAGTCTATTTCTATATGTTTGGTATGAGCATGAAACACTGGATTCGTAGAAAGATAAGTAGCACCAATATTGTCACACCACAACCGTGCTACAGATGGATGTTGTATTCCCAATTCACCAAGCAACTTCTGAACCCACATAACTTCAGCCGTGGCATTAGCTAGGGACTTGTACTCGGCCTCAGTGCTTGACCGAGACACTGGTGCTTCTTTGCACACCTGGATATTAGATTGGAACCAAGGAACACAACAAAACCGCCTGTTGATCTCCTGTCATCAGGGCATTCTGCCCAATCTACGTCAGAGAAGGCACTTACTAGCATAGACTGTGACCGACCAATCCGAAGTCCCAAGTTCAAAGTTCCTTGAACAAAACGAAGAATTCTCTTCACAGCACTCAAGTGAATAGTGTGGGCTCATGAAGAAATTGACAAACTTTGTTTACCGAGAATGCAATGTCTAGTCGAGTCAAAGTCAAATATTGTAGTGCCCCCACTAAGCTTCTATACCTCATAGAATAAGAAGAGAAGCCCACCTACACAACATACCTGGGTAGAATACCACCATGGACAGGGTCCAGGCCCATCCAGGAACCGACTAGGCGAAGGTGGTCGCGAGGCAAGCCCACTAGGGTGCGAGCACACCCCCACCGCCTCTGCTCGACCCCACTCTTCACTGGTGATTGCATGCCGCCATGCAATGACGGTTCCCGGTGGTTACCAAAAATACACGCCCCAAACCGACCACCTAGCACTATATAAGAAGGGCTAGAGCTCATTCTTCAACACACAATCATTTGGAGCCTCTACCTCACTACCACCTCTTAGTCTCTTTTAGCTTTTAGTAGTATTTGTGAGCAAAGTCAAGAGCTACTTGGAGACCTTGTCTCCTTGGAAGAAAAGAGCAACTTTGGTATGAATAATACTATGAAGAGTTCTTCCAAGATCTTGCTCTCATATCATTTATATAGTAGTGCATATGAACTAGAGTATAGTTTTCATGTTATAATCATGATATATGAACTAGCATATAGTTTGTGTGTTATGATCTTAACATGTTCAACTTCATGCTTAATCATTCATACATCTTGTATGAGTAGAATTAGAGCTAAGTTGAGGTGGCGGTTCATCGTGCCTTCGAGTGTGCCCAAGTTCTTTACCTGTCGATCCGTAGGGTCGAGGATCCAGGGGAATTTGGATAGTTTCTGTGTACGCAAGCATGGTGCTTGGTTATGGAGAAATAGGTGAATGCATTTTCTACTCCACGGTTGAGGGGTAGGTGGCAGGTGGTGACAGCCCTATCCGTCCCTTGTAATCCTCCACATTTGGGTAGGGTGTAGGAGTCTAAATTATGACATGAGAATGCTGACAGACCAATATTTGGTGGCCTCCTGACCTATCTCACTTTTAGTTCTAGCTCTAACCATATTCGTTGTATGATTATCAACTGTTCTTTGCACGGCTATATTAGAACATACCAGCTCCGCTTAGGAATATTCTTTTATTCTTTATTTTCCTTTTATCCTTGAGGTTGGCCCAGATGTGTGTCCACTATCCATGAAATACCATTTTTACCCCTGTTATGAACTATGATCCACTATGCAAGTATGTAATCATGTTTATGTCTATGCTAGAGTATGTATACCTTGCCCTCCTTTGGGAAACTATAAATAACGATACCCTGAATACTTCCGGGTGAAATGCTACAACTATAGCTCCGTACAACTATAGCTCCGTACGCTTGCGGATATTGTCTGTAATCTTTAAGGACTATCGTAGTTGGTGTTTCTTAGCGGTGTTGCTAAGATTAACTCAATCTTAGTAATGGTGTTAAGAAATACCAACAGATTTTCTGGCGCTGTTACCGGTGATAGACTTAAAACCTCCTCACTTGGTGATTGCGCTAAGAAATGCCAACAGCAGGTTTGGCTGGGTGTGACCTCTCCCCGTTCCTCCCAGGGGTCGTGACGGTGAGGAGGTCATGAGTCTTCTGTTCGTTATGCGGTTGAGATATAAGGAAGGGGTCGTGGCTGACCTTGGCCTTGGCGTCTGGCCTGGTTCGCTTGGCTCAGCTGGGCCTCGGTCGTTCGGGCCTTTGCTAGCTGGTTTGTTGTGGGCCACGTGGCCTGCCAACAAGTCGGTGCCTTGAGACACCCCGGAGTTACAACCCCGACAATGAAGCTAAATGAAAAGCCTAATGGCTCAAGACATCGACCCTCCAAAAATACGTGAGGGCGAAGCTAAATAAAAAGCCTAAGGGCTCAAGAGTTCGACCCTCCAAAAATACACGAGGGCGAAGCTAAACAAAAAGCCTAAGGACTTAAGACTTCGACCCTCCAAAAATACGCGAGGGCGAAGCTAAACAAAAAGCCTAATGGCTCAAGACTTTAACCCTCAAAAATACGCGAGGACGAAGTTAAATGAATTCAGCCAGGAACATTTTGCCTCATCAACAATGGAGTCGAAACGACACACACATGAAACACAGATAATTTACGTCACTTCTATTCGTACTTGTTAATGTCCATTTCTTCCTTTTATAACTTTCGTAATTCCGAGTTGCTAAAAATTACAAATTCAGGAGGATTCGCACTCTTTTTTCTCACGGGGAAACCTTTGCGAAAGGGCATGAGGTTTTGTAATGAGGCAATCTTTGTACCCCATTAAGCTTTAAATTTCAATCTTACCCAAAATAAGCAGTCTCAGACCCGAACGTCACTTTAACAAGGCCTGGATATCGATAAAACCAGTTGAGACAAAAGGTTGGGCCACCAGATCTTTGCTAAAGTTCTAAAATCCGCCGGCTCAACCTCAAAGCCTAAGGGCTAAAACACCTTGACCCTCCAAAAATACGCAAGGCGAAGAAGCGAAAAACGTAAGGGCTAAAGCGATTTGACCTTCCGAAACTACATGAGGGCGAAGCAACAAGCCGAAAGGGAAGCGATCACCACTTGCATCCTTTTCGATCTTTATGTACACAAGGATTTGATAAAAGCTCAAAATTTTCGTGTTGTCAGAAATACGCTCAAACGAAGCACAATGATATGAAAGAAGTCCAGTGACTTTGCCTTGGCAAAAATACGTCCAAGCGAAGCACAACGATTTGATAGAGCTTTTGTAGCTTCATGTCACAACAAAGCAATTCATAAGCGCCAAGGGGCTTGTTTTGCAACTCCTCGCCCCTTTGCCCCAAAAGGTGGGAGATTGGCGTCAAAGCAATTCATAAGTGCCAAGGGGCTTGTTTTGCAACTTCTTGCCCCTTCGCCCTGAAACGCGGGATTTGCGCTAAAGCAATTCATAAGTGACGAGGGGCTCATTTCGCAACTTCTCGCCCCTTCATCCCGAAAGGTGGGGGGATTGGCGCCAAAGCAACTCATAAGCGCCGAAGTGCTCGTTTCGCAACTTCCTGCCCCTTCGCCCCGAAAGATGGGGGGATTGGCGCCAAAGCAATTCATTAGCGTCGAAGGGCTCGTTTCATAACTCCTCGCCGCTTCGCCAAAAAAAGGTATGAGGGTTAGTGCCAACACCAAGAGTCTCTTTTCGCCGCGTCTCGTCCATTCAAATGTTATGAAGAATCGCACAGGGCGAAGATAGATTATATACTATGCAGTTAACGAGGAAGTGTGATGACTTTTTCACTCACTATAACTAGAAAACTGTATATTATGCAGCCGACAGCGATTTTTTTTTAATTTTAACACTTTTTGTAAACTAATTCTAAATCTAACACTATTTGTTTTTTATTTCCAAATCTAACACTTTTGGCCGCGCCTATTGCCATGGCGCGGCACCCACCATGCATGGTGGCGCGGCGAGAGGGCTAACGTGGCGATGACCGGAGCGCTGACTAGTAACGTGGTAGGGTCTGCCGCGCCACCGATCTTGGTGCGGCACTGCCACGCTGATCGGTGGCGCGGCAGAGCCCACGACGCCCCGATGATGACTGTGAGACTGCAGGGCACCGCGCGGGCAAAGGTCGATGGAATGGCCACGCCTACTGCAGGAGCTGACACCTCTCCGCGGCGTGTACAGTGCCACCTCAGAGAGCATCGAGTCCAATGCCAGAGGGTGAGCAGTCGCGTATGGGCTGAGCCAGGGCATCGTCAGCACGTGTCTCGTGCACCGCGTGCGGCGCGCTGATGCCTGCGCGACTCCAGAAAGGGTCACGTCGCATCACCGACGACAATGGCACCCCTCGATTGTGTCTGTACATGCATCAGCAGTCACCATGTTCGTCAGTCAAAACAAACAGTGCATGTGACCGTCAGTTCCGCCTTCAGGTTTTGTTTTTAGAGTATATTTGTTTCAATTTCATTGATCGGCATGCATGCACCGCCTGTCTCGAGTGCAAGCAACGCTAGCTAGCGAGTTAGTACAAACTAGCTCCCTTTAGCTAAAATATTGATGGCTAAAAGTTAGTTCTGCTATTAGCCTCACCTATTTTGATAGCTAATGACTAATTTAAGCAGAAAAAAACGAAAAAGGGCATACTACTAGTGTAATATATTGGACCATAAATTCATAACATAATGACCATAACAAGAATACAATGCAAAAAAACTTGATTGCAGTGATTTACACTAGATTTCTTTAATGAAGATATCAATTTGTTTTAAATTAAAGAAAACAAAATTCGAACCTAGAAGCCTAGAGTCTAGACTGGAGAATGGACATCGGAGACAGAGACGCCGAGTTAGGGGGTGTTTGGTTGCCCATCCTAAATTTTAGTCGCTGTCCCATCGAATGTTTGGACACATGAATGGAGTACTAAATATAGACTAATTACGAAACTAATTGCATAGTTTACGACTAATTTGCGAGACGAATCTTTTAAGCCTAATTAGTCCACGATTTGACAATGTGTGATGAGGACATCCCTTCCATTGATACAACCACACCTGCTGCACAACAAGGTTCGATGACAAGAGCTCGAGCACGACAACTTAATTATCAGGTAAAGTCGTTTCTTGCTGTTCATACAAACTCGTCTCAGAATTGGATGCTACTAAATCATGGTGATGATTGTCTTATTCTTAGAAATGTTGGTCAAGACCCCATTGCCTCATGTTTAGACCCCATGATGAGGATGGAGCAGCCGAATAAGTGGGAATCATCATTTATGGGGCGCTCAGCTCATCTCGAGACAGCAGGAAACACTCCATAAAAAATACCATAACTCCTTGATACGAGATCCAATGAAGCTGGTTTTTGACTTGTTGGAAAGAGCTCGTCGTCCTCTTTCAGATGGGTCCAACCCCACTATCATAATCTACCGAAGCTGTGCGCAGCAAGCAAAAGGATGCACAGACCTACAGCTTGGGCCTAGGCCTTGTACTGACTAGAGCCCATTGAGGGACGCCCAAATTAGGGTTTCCCACTCCCCCTTGTGCTCCCCTCCTTATAAATAGAACCAACAACCATCAGAATGAGGGTGAGTTTTGTTTAGATGCAAGATAGCTGCTGCTTCTTCCTTGTAAACGCATGTGTCGGCTAGACCACCCGATTTGCTTGTTTCAAGACCCAAACTTGTGATTTAGATTCAGTCTTTAGCTTAAATCCGTGAGTTATTTGCTTGTTCATCTTGTTTTTGGTTGCTTGCAGGTTCATAGTGTTCTTGGCACGACAAGAACATCACAATCGAAGCCGATGTACCTGTTGCTAAGGCGCAGCAACCTTGTGGTTGTTGTAGTCAGACAGCCAACATCGAATCCACCCCAAATCGAGTTTATCCACACTCACCAAAATATCAGAAACAACCCCTTGTCCCATCATGTGGTAATCAGAGCAAGGTTCTTTGGTAAGTGATTTACCGTTCATTACTTTACCTATAGTCCAGAAATATAAAAATAGGATAGAACTGAAATTCCAAGCACAAGTTTGAGCCTTGCTGGTCTGCTTAGTTCTTTGCTTGTTGAGTTTGTGGTTTACATCGTGGTGTGAAGTGCTAGTTCTTAGGTTCTAATCCTTTAGAGTTTCGAGTTCTTGTCACGTTTCAGTCACCACACAATCCGTTGTTGCCTTTCCCCCACTTCAGCCGCTGCAATCTCCACCAATACCACCACCACCACCACCAAAAGCACTGCTGCTCTCTCCACCTTTTCACTAAAACCCTCACCACCATCACCTTCAGCCACGCCTACACAAACACTACCTTATGCACCTGTCCTTTTGGTGCAAATATAAGTACACTCAGTTTTGAAAATAAGAGAGTTCAAATTGCATATTTGTACTACTTGTTGCAATCCTTATCCCTAGTAAAAGAAAGTCTATGCTACTTGCTGCATTCTTGTTATAATCATATTGCAAAAGTTTAGTTTGTGCTACTTGTCGAAAAGAAAAGAAAAAGAAAACACAATAGAAAATAGAAAAGAAAAAGAAAGGAAAAGGAGGAAAGAAAGAAACAAAAAAAGAAGGGTTAAGTGGATGCTATTTACTCTCATCGTTTCCATTGTTTGCTACTGTCCGGTGACAACATTTGTGTCTAGGCTCGCGTCTCTAGCACGGGTTAGCCTAGGACCAGCACGGTACTATCTTTGAACACTTATTCAACTTGCATTGACTAACGTAGTTCTAGCTGTACCTTGATTTTTTAAGCCACCTACAGCTCCACAAATTATCTACAACATCACAGGGTTCTACTTGCTACTACTTGTGTTGTTCTTGTCGTCGCTAACACCATCTGCATAGCAAGGTAAGGACATGTAAGAACTCGGTTGCACATGCTGAGAGAATAAAAATTGTTGTCACCTAATTCAGTTAGTTGGTAGGACATATTTTCTTGTGATTCCCTTGCTGCATACTAACCATGGCAGGAGAAGGTGAAAGGACCGCTCCACAATCACCTCGATCGAAAGCCTTGCTGCAACACTTTGAACGCAAAGTGAGGCTCCATGCTGAACACCTTGATGAGGACATTCGTGTCACAAATGAGTGCCTTGGTCAATTGGAGACGGCTTAGATTGAGACCAACACCAAGTTGGCTTCCTTGGAAGGCACTCTTGGTTCTGTTAATACATCTCTTGTAGGTGTCTTGGAGTGATTGGAGAGGATGGAATAGAATTGATGTGATGGTTTCGAATGACGCAAACACAACAACAACACCATGGGCAGTGCTGCTAGTCATGATGAAGAAGAATATGCAATGGACACTAAGCTTGATGAGGAGGTGAATGGTCATCGACGCATCGAACAACATCACCGTTGCCATGAGATAGGTCCTCGCCCACCATGGCAAGAGGTATGTGCCAATGACTCATTTGGCAAGATTAAATTCACCATACCTACTTTTGATGGCAGGTATAATCCTGATATGTACCTTAGTTGGGAATTAGCTGTTGATCAGAAATTTACTTGCCATGATTTCCCTGAGGACAAACGTGTTAGGGCTGCAACTAGTGAGTTTACTGACTTTGCCTCTGTTTGGTGGTCTAAATACCATCGTAAGAACCCAAATAACACACCAACTTGGGATGCTTTGAAACGGGTCATATAGGCCAGATTTGTTTCTTCTTATTATGCCCATGATCTTTTACAGAAGTTGCAACAATTGAGGCAATGATCCAAATCTGTAGAAGAGTACTATCAAGAGCTACAAATGGGTATGATTCATTGCGGGCTAGAGGAAAATGAGGATGGTGCCATAGCTAGATTTATGGGTGGGCTGAACCGGGAGATTCAGGACATTCTAGCTTACAAGGAATATAATTATGTCAATCGTTTATTTCACCTTGCTTGTAAAGCTGAACGAGAAGTGCAGGGACGACAAGCTAGCATGAGGGCTAACATTCCTGTAGGTTGTGCTAGCCCATGGACACCCTCCAATGCTGCTGCACCGTCAACACGTGCACCCCAACAATCTTCCTCGACCATCAAGCCACGCTCCTCTACAACAAATTATGTACCATGCCCAAGTGAACCAACTAGAGGAGCGATGGCTACATCTGCCAAGAGTTCATCCTCGGTGGTATCCATGGGGAGAAGAAGGGATATTCAGTGCCTACGCTGCAAAGGATATGGCCACGTACGCAAGGACTGCCCAAGCACACGTGTGATGGTTGTGCGAGTTGAAGGTGGGTACTCCTCTGCTAGTGATTTTGATGAAGAAACATATGCTTTGCTTGCTGCTAATAATGTAGCGGAAGGAGATGATTTCCAACAAGATGAAGAGCACATTGGGGCTGAAGCTGCCGAGCACTATGAGAGCCTCGTGGTGCAGCGGGTGCTAAGTGCCCAAATGGAGAGGGCTGAACAAAATCAGTGCCACACTTTGTTTCAAACCAAGTGTGTGATCAAGGAACGTTCTTGTCGTGTGATCATAGATGGAGGAAGCTGCAACAACTTGGCAAGTGCTGAAAAGGTGGAGAAGCTTTCGTTGAGCACAAAACCACACCCGCAGCCTTACTACATTCAGTGGCTTAACAACAGCGGCAAGGTGAAGGTAACATGATTGGTAAGGGCAGAGTTTGTGATTGGTTCTTATCATGATTCCATTGACTGCGATGTTGTGCCTATGCAAGCATGCTCTATGTTGTTAGGTAGACCATGGCAGTTTGATAAAGATTCCTTGCACTTTGGTAAAACAAATCAATACTCTTTTGTGCATAATGACAAGAAGATTGTGTTGCACCCCATGTCCCCTGAGGTTATTCTAAGAGATGAACTTGCTAGGGCTAGCAAACTTAAAAATTAGGTTCTTGCTAGTGAAAATTAGATTGTCGCTAATGAACTTGAGAAACATAAGAAGTCTAGCAAATCTGTTCATCATAATAAAAATGAGATCAAGCTGAAAGGCTCTTGTTACTTTGCCACCAAATCTGATTTGGAGATTGATGCTAGTACTACTGTTTGCTATGCTTTGGTTTGCAAAGAAACTTTATTTTCACTCGAAGATACATCTATTTCTTTGCCTCCTGCTGTCACTAATCTTTTGCAGGAGTATGCCGATGTTTTTCCAAAGGAGGTACCACCGGGGCTGCCACCAATTCGAGGGATAGAACACTAGATTGACCTCATCTCCGGGGCTTCCTTGCCAAATTGTGCGCCGTATAGGACCAACCCAGACGAGACAAAAGAGATTCAGTGACAAGTACAAGAATTGCTCAACAAAGGTTATGTGCGTGAGTCTCTTAGCCCTTGTGCCGTTCCCGTGCTTTTAGTTCCTAAGAAGGATGGATCATGGCGCATGTGTGTTGATTGTAGAGCGATAAACAACATCACAATCAGATATCGTCATCCTATTCCAAGGTTAGATGATATGCTTGATGAATTGAGTGGCTCAATTGTGTTCTCTAAAATTGATTTGTGTAGTGGTTACCACCAGATTCACATGAAGCTAGGAGATGAATGGAAAACAGCGTTCAAAACTAAGTTTGGTTTATATGAATGGCTAGTCATACCCTTTGGATTGACTAATGAACCCAGCACTTTCATAAGATTAATGAATGAGGTTTTACGCGATTTTATTGGTAGATTCGTGGTGGTATACTTTGATGACATCTTGATATATAGTAGATCATTAGAGGAACATCTTGATCATTTGTGTGCCGTTTTCAATGCTCTACGGGATGCACACTTGTTTGGCAACCTCAAGAAGTGCACCTTTTGCACAGATTGAGTCTCTTTTCTTGGATATGTTGTGACACCGCAGGGAATCAAAGTTGATCAAGCCAAGGTTGAGGCCATACACAGCTGGCATGTTCCTTGCACGGTCACACAAGTGTGGAGTTTTCTAGGACTTGCTAGTTTCTACCGTCGATTTGTGAAGTACTTCAGCACCATTGCAGCCCCGCTGCATGAACTCACCAAGAAGGGTGCAACCTTCACTTGGGTTGCAGCCCAATAGGATGCTTTCAACACGCTCAAAGATAAGTTAACTCATGCACCCTTGCTCCAACTTCCTGATTTCAATAAAACCTTTGAGCTTGAATGCGATGCTAGTGGAATTGGTTTGGGTGGTGTGCTGCTACAAGATGGCAAACCTGTAGCATATTTTAGCAAAAAATTGAGTGGACCTAGTCTGAACTATTCTACTTATGATAAGGAATTGCTTGCTTTAGTTAGAACCTTGGAAACATGGCATCATTATTTATGGCCCAAAGAATTCGTTATACATTCTAATCATGAGTCATTGAAACACATTCGAAGCCAAGCAAAACTGAACCGTAGGCATGCTAAATGGGTTGAGTTCATTGAATATTTCCCTTATGTCATCAAACACAAGAAGGGTAAAGAAAACATCGTTGATGATGCTTTGTCTAGGCGTTATACCATGCTGTCCAAACTTCATTTCAAAATATTTGGATTAGAAACAATTAAAGCACAATATTCTCATGATGATTATTTCAAGGATGTGTTGCTGAATTGCAAAGAGGGACAAACTTGGAACAAATTCATCCTTGCTGATGGGTTTGTATTTTGAGCTAACAAGCTATGCATTCCAGCTTGCTCCGTGCGTTTGTTATTGTTGCAGGAAGCACATGGAGGACTCATGGGACATTTTGGTGTGAAAAAGACAGAGGACATCCTTGCTGGTCATTTCTTTTGGCCCGAGATAAGGAGAGACGTGGAGAGGTTCGTTGCTCGCTTCACAACATGCCAGAAAGCTAAGTCACGCCTTAATCCTCATGGTTTATACATGCTCTTCCTGTTCCAAGTGCACTGTAGGAAGATATTTTAATGGACTTTGTTTTAGGACTGCCTAGAACAAAGAAGGAGAGGGATAATGTGTTTGTTGTTGTGGACAGATTTTCTAAAATGACACATTTCATACCATGTGATAAGAGCGATGATGCTACACATGTTGCTAATTTATTCTTTCGTGAGATTGTTCGATTGCACGGTGTGCCTAACACCATTGTTTCTGATCGGGATGCAAAATTTCTTAGTCATTTTTGGAGAACTATGTGGGCTAAGCTAGGGACTAAGCTTTTATTTTCTACTACTTGTCATCCCCAAACTGATGGACAAACTGAGGTTGTCAATAGAACATTTTCTACTTTGCTTAGGGCTGTTTTGAAAAAGAACATAAAAATATGGGAAGAGTGCTTGCCTCATGTTGAGTTTGCTTATAATCGTTCACAGCATTCTACCACTAAGAAAAACCCTTTTGAGATTGTTTATGGGTTTGTGCCACGTGCTCCTATTGATTTGTTACCTCTTCCGACCTCGAAGCGAGTGAACTTTGATGCTAAACAACGTGCTGAACTAATCTTAAAATTGCATGAAACCACTAAAGAGAAAATGGAGTGCATGAATGCAAAGTATAAACTAGCTGGTAGAAAAGGGAAGAAACATGTCATTTTTGAACCTGGTGATCTAGTTTGGCTCCATTTGAGAAAAGATAGGTTCCCTGATTTGCGAAAGTCTAAGTTGCTGCCTAGAGCCAATGGTCCTTTTAAAGTGTTAGAAAGGATTAATGATAATACATACAAACTTGAGCTACCTGCAGCTTTTGGCGTTAGCCCCACATTTAACATTGCAGATTTGAAGACATATTTGGGCGAAGAGGATGAACTAGAGTCAAGGACGACTCAAGTGCAAGAAGGGGAGGATGATGAGGACATCCCTTCCATTGATACAACCACACCTGCTGCACAACAAGGTCCGATGACAAGAGCTCGAGCATGACAACTTAATTATCTGGTAAAGTCGTTCCTCGCTGTTCATACAAACTCGTCTCAGAATTGGATGCTACTAAATCATGGTGATGATTGTCTTATTCTTAGGAATGTTGGTCAAGACCCCATTGCCTCATGTTTAGACCCCATGATGAGGATGGAGCAGCCGAACAAGTGGGAATCATCATTAATGGGGTGCTCAGCTCATCTCGAGATAGCAGGAAACACTCCATAAAAAATACCATAACTCCTTGATACAAGATCCAATAAAGCTGGTTTTTGACTTGTTGGAAAGAGCTCGTCGTCCTCTTTCAGATGGGTCTAACCCCACTATCATAATCTATCAAAGCTATGCGCAGCAAGCAAAAGGATGCACAGACCTATAGCTTGGGCCTGGGCCTTGTACTGACTAGAGCCCATTGAGGGACGCCCAGATTAGGGTTTCCCACTCCCCCTTGTGCTCTCCTCCTTATAAATAGAACCAGCAGCCATCAGAATGAGGGTGGGTTTTATTTAGATGCAAGATAGCTGCTGCTTCTTCCTTGTAAACACGTGTGTCGGCTAGACCACCCGATTTGCTTGTTTCAAGACCCCAACTTGTGATTCAGATTCAGTCTTTGGCTTAAATCTGTGAGTTATTTGCTTGTTCATCTCGTTCTTGCTTGTTCTCGGTTGCTTGCAGGTTTATGGTGTTCTTGGCACCGCAAGAACATCAGAATAGGAGTCGGTGTACCTGTTGCTAAGGCGCAGCAATCTTGTGGTCGTTGTAGTCGGACAGCCAACGTCGAATCCACCCATAATTGGCGATATAGCCCGAGCCCGTCGGCCCGGCCCAAGGCTCATTTTTTTGGCCCGGCCCAAGCACGTCCCGGCACGGAGGCTAGCGGGCCTGGGCTAGCCCGGCTCAGAGGAGCAGGCCGTGCCTAGGCCTTACCCCAGGCACGTGGGCCGGCACAGCCCGGCCTGCTACAGTCGAGCCCATAGTGCTGTGCCTAGGCCGAAGGCCAGGCCCGTGGCCCTGTGAGGCACGGCCCGGGAGGCACGGCGTGCCGTGCCGGCCCGTTGGCTATCGGGCCGTGCTTTCACGGGCCCGTGCCGTGCCGTGCCGCGTGGAGTACTGACGAATTATGTAATTTGTTTTTTATTAGTATCCGAACACCCCATGCAACACTCCCCGACACACCTCCTAAATTTTAATCACTGGATCGAAACACCCTCTAAGCAGAGCTAGGAGGGGAGGGGGTGAGCCATCGAGGGAGAAGACTACGCTTCAACGCCATCCGCTCCACCGCTGGACGTTGGTGGCCAACTACAGGAGCGAGAGGGAGTGAGGCCGAGGAGGGGTGCTTGCTGTGCCGTGGCCACCGGCTGCTGCTTCTGACTTCCGAGTTAGAAGTTAATAAAGAAACCTAAAAATCTGATTTTCCCATTTGATTAAATGGAGCAAATTGGAATCACATGGTGTAACAGTTAAGGAAGGTCACCTTTTCCTTGGGGGTTCAGAGTGCCTGTCCATGGCAGTCGGACACCTTCGGGCTTTGCGTGACGGAGGCCTGCCCTGCTCTGACTTGGGGCTTTCGGCTGCCTTCTGACGTGACCCTTTTTGAGTCGCGCAGGCGTCAGCGCGCCGCACGCGGTGCAGGAGACACGTGTCGACGATGCCCTGGCTCAGCCCATACGCTACTACTCACCCTCTGGCGTTGGATCCGATGCTCTCTGAGGCGGCACTGTGCATGCTGCGGAGAGGTGTCAGCTCCTGCAGTAGGCGTGCCCACTCCATCGACCTTTGCCCGCGCGGTGCCCTGCAGTCTCACAGTCATCATCGGGGCGTCGTGGGCTCTGCCGCGCCACGGATCAGACCCTGCCACGTCACTCAGTCATCATCGGGGCGTCGTGGGCTCTGCCGCGCCGCCGATCAGACCCTGCCACGTCACTCAGTCATCATCGGGGCGTCGTGGGCTCTGCCGCGCCGCCGATCAGACCCTGCCACGTCACTGGTCAGCGTCCCGATCGTCGCCACGTCAGCCCTCTTGCCACGCCACCATTTCGCCGCGCCATGGCAATAGGCGCAGCCAAAAGTGTTAGATTTGAAAATAAAAAACAAACAATATTAGATTTAATTAGTTTAAAAAGTGTTAAAATTAAAAAAAAATCCTGACAGCTCATGTGGACGCACCATGCATCTCAGTATACGCTACTGAGTCCTTAATAATTTAAACGAGCATTATAATTTTTTTTGCTTGAGTAATTGTTTTGCAAGCGAGCAACAGCACGGAAACATTTGATGCTGGCAACTGCCCAGCAGGAGCTTCGGCCACTAATTCATGCTGGCAACTGCGGTAGGAAGAGTTTATTTCTGCGCTACGTCCGAACACTGTCCTGACGACTGCCCATCACTGCTATGCACGAATACTCTAGTGCTCCTTCCGGTGCCTGTCAAACACGCAAGCAGGTAAGACTCTCAAAAATTTTCATTTCACGAACTAAATACAGCATAGAGTAATGCTCGCTGAGGTAGACGGAAAGAAGGTAGTGTGAACAAGTACGAAGCGAAAGCTAGCATTAACTATAGTAATCTCGTTTTACACATGCATGCTGCTACTTAAAAGCATGGGACGCCCTAGCGAAAACACCAGGAACAGGCTGTATGAGTGCGGTCTTGGGTTTCGCACGCCGAAATAGTAAAATAACATGAGCTATGCTAGTGAGCGAATTGAATAGACCGGCACCACCGCTACAAACAGGAGTTTGTGGCGTCCTGCGAAATGATGTCTAGCTTGGGTGCTTCTTGTTTATTAACGTTGGTGCGAGATGATTGTCGGTTCTTCCGACGCCCGCACACAATCCTTTTGCTGACCTGGTTTCGTCCAAGCGAAACCTGGTCGACCACCTGTAAACACAAGCACTAGAATATTCGGTTTGGAAAGGAATCCCTTCGTGCCAAGTGTTGGCCGCATTTCGCTCGCCGCTCTCGGTGCCACTTTCATTTTGCCCTTGCCATTTCGCCCGTGCGAAATGACAAAAATGGGTGACTCCCCTATCGCTGGTGCGAAGCAACGGAGGAGGATGGCCCTTCATTTTGCTGGTGCGAAATGATAAACCCGGTCTGCCTTTTCACGCAGTGGGGGCCGAGGCAGGGCGTCGAAATGTGGTTCCTTCAAAAGCCTGCGAAATGCTGTGCGAAATCCTGTGTGCGGGAGCCAACATGCTGGCGTAGTCATCGGAGCTGCCACAGGTTGCTTCGCCAATGGTGATTTCGCAGCTTGCCGAAAGCGTTTTCGCGACTGCCGAGAGCTCCAAGAAGGGAACGGCGGGATCGAGTTTTCGGCCAGTTCCTCGGAAGTGAAGCTCCAAGATAACCTATGGTGGAGAAAAATTGATATCAAGCTCTTGTCCGTAATTCAATGCATACTTTGCGTCCCGCCGAATGACCCTTCGTTGGTCTTGTTGCGTTTCTCCAAAGGAATGAGTTGTTCTTAGAAACGAAATGACTTTGCTAGTTAGATGAACATATAAATATACTTTAATACAGCACTAGCGAACCGTATTAAAATAGGGTGGTGAGGTGCTACAGGTCAGGCCTCCAGAGCCGAAATGTGAGAAGCATATTTTTATTATTATTATTTCCCCTCTTCTTTTTTCTTGAATGTAATGCGAAATGGGCGACTTATCCGAAAGGTTAAGTAGGATATAACATGTTTTTCTTTTCGGAGTATAATGTGGATCGAATACTTATGTTTACTAATCCACAGATAGGCCACAAAGCGGAGTCTTCGGCATGTGCTGAAGCACAGGTCCTGACTCCTGAGTGGGAAGTCTTCTTGTCGGAGGACCTAATAACCATCAAACGTTGATGCTTCCGTATAGGCAAGAACACAACTACACTTCTTGCCCATACAGTTGAAGGCTGGCTGTGCCTCGCCTAGCCCTGAAGGGTTGGCTCCGCCTTGCCCGACCCCCGAGGGCTGGACTCCGCCTCGCCCAAACCCCGAGGGCTGGACTCCGCCTCGCCCGACGGCTGAAGGCTGGCTCCGCCTCGCCCGACCCCCGAGGGCTGGACTCCGCCTCGCCCGACGTCTCGGGGCTGGCTCCGCCTCGCCCGACGTCTCGGGGCTGGCTCCGCCTCTTCCAACGACTGCACCCTACTCCTTCATAATGATGAGCACAGGGTGAGACAGGACATTCGAGTCAACCGCAGTACCGAGGACCATGCCCTGTTCGCCTGCAGGGAGGTACCGTCAGGATACGACGAGACGGACGCTTTAAGCCCTTCTAGGCATGACAGAGCCCGAACAGTGTTGTAGGCGCCAACTTTTGTCTTATAGAGTTGTGGGCGCCGCTATCAGCCCTCGGACACGGATCCTGACATAAGCATACGACAACCACTACAATCCAAGAGAGAACTCGCATCATCTACAGTAACGGACGTATAAGTCACTTCCCCGTCTGCTCCCCGTAGGGTCACGGCTCGGCACCCTGGCACGCCGCACCATCCGCCGGAGTAGGATGAGATGTGACCACTTGCTGAAACAAAGCCAGAGCACGGTCCTATCAGGATCAGCAAACGTGTTATCCCTGGCATGGTCTGCCATGTCAGCAGTGTAGGCTCAAGGGAAAAGGAAGACTAGACAACTTCGAAGGAACTTCTCTACCTTTGGTTTTTTCCATCTTTCTCCCATCTGTAGCCCCTGCTCCCCCTTAGACTATAAAAGGGAGGGCAGGACACCCCACTAAGGGGACGGATCAATTCAACACACATCACACATACAACCAAGTAGCAACGGAGCTATTGGCATCCTTTCGACCTTTTCCATCAGAGACTTGGGACATGTCCCTCTCTTGACCGTTTGTACCCCCTACTACGAACTTTTTTCGGTGCTAATAACATGAGCAGCAGCAAACTGGACGTAGGGACATTCTGCCCAAACCAGTATAAACCTTGTGTCCTTTAGCACACCATCCGGGCCTAACGCGCAACAAATATAAATTTACTAGTTGGTGTTTATTCGAAACACCGACAGTTGACGCGCCAGGTAGGGGACCTTTGCGCGTTCCACATCAGGCCACAGATGGCTAACTATGGCATCAGCTGGGTCCCAGGTGCACACGTGCACTTTGGGAGCCTAAACTTCATCATCACGGTGGGAGGAGAGTTGGGATTGGCTCACGCCGCCATCCAATCTCTCCCCTCCATCGGCCTCAACCACGAGAGGCTTGGGCGCCAGCTCAGTGTCTCCCTTAGACCCCAGCAGTCCAGGGAGGACCAGCGTCACCTCGCCCTTTCCGACGCCAACCACATGGCGCGGTCTTCCGGAGGAGGATCCCTCTCTCTGGAATGCCATATACAGAGCGCCCCGATAGTGCTTCCATTCGGTCTCCGCAACGCTACGGCGACCATTAGCCACCTTGTGGCACGACACATGGTTCAGTCGCCCAGGAACAACGAGTTCGTGGGGGTGATCGAACACGTCACGGAGTCTCTCCACAACCTCCTCACAGAGGAGTCGGGGTCATCCTCTGGCTCTGACTCCAACAGGGGAGCCATCACCCCTCCTGGGACTGCTACATGATAGGTACCCCCGAGGGGCACGTCGAAAGCATCTCCGTGGAGGAGGCTACCCCGACGGGCAACCTCGGCGGCGAAACCGAAGGGGAGACAGTGGCCCCACCTCACATAGGGGTGGAGCAGCTAAGAGCCCGAAAGCGGGAGATCGAGGAAGCTGGAATCTAGCTTGTGCGGGAATCCGCGGAGGTCGATCGGGAGATCAAACGCTGCGGAGACAGTGGACGCGTATGCGCCAGGGCCCGTGACGTGAACCAAAGGATCATCGCCGACGATGAAGCCCTTCCCTGCTTCGCCCGGGCAAGCCAGAACATTGCCACCGCGACAGCCTTGCTCCATGGCCTTACAGAGGCAGCGATGCCCGAGGATCATCAGGCCCACCGTGAGATTCACACACTACTCGAGCGTGCGGCGGCGCAGCAGGCTGAGAGCTCGCTGTCTCGATGATGCGAGCTCGACGCCAGCCAGCGCACAACCTCGGTGTCCCGCCAAGGATGCGTTAGTCCATCAGGCACGACAAGGCGGTAGGCAGCGCGCCTTGGTCCTGGTGCATCAGCGCCTCGACCGCAACCACGACGCATGCAGCACCCTTGACGCCCGCAGACGCACCTACAACGACCCGAGAGAAGGAGCCCGTCGCGGCTATCACCCTCGTTGCGGCGGACGCTACGACAGCGGTGAGGACCGGAGCCCGAGCCCCGGCCTGCCAGGCCCTCAGGCCTTCTGCCAGAACATCTTCAACGCTACTTTCCCGCCAAGGTACCGACCACCTACCAATATCCCTAAGTACTCTGGGGAGACAAACCCCAGACTTTGGCTCGAAGACTATCGGCTTGCCTATCAAGCCGGTGGTGCGGATAATGACAACTTCATTATTCGCAACCTTCCACTGTTCTTAGCTGATTCGGCACGAGCGTGGTTGGAACACCTACCGTCCAACATGATCCAGAGTTAGGCGGATCTGAAGGAGATCTTTGTGGGGAACTTCTAGGGCACATACAAGCACCCTAGGAACCCATGGGACCTCAAGAACTGCCGTCAGAAGGCCGGTGAGACCCTCCGATGGTACATCTGGTGCTTCACCCGGCAATGCAATGAGCTCCCTAACGTCATCGATGCCGATGTTATAGGAGCCTTCCTATTCAGGACAACCTGCGAATCTTTGGTTCATAAGCTGGGACGCAAGGGCCCGCGAACCACCAAGGAACTCCTAGACATCGCCACCAGCCATGCCTCAGGAGAAGAGGCGGTCGAAGCGATCTTCGATCATCTCGAGGGAAAGGCAAGGCGGGACGAGGGTGCCGGCGAAGGCACCTCCAATCGTTCCGCCAAAAGGAAGAACAAGAAGCAACGGCGTGAGGACTCGCTCGTGGCCGCTGCTGACCGCAAGGGTGGTCGGAAGCCCATGGATGGCACTCCAAACCACTTCGAAAAATTACTCGAGGGGCTGTGTCCGAACCACGCCTTCTCGGTAAAGCATCTACTCAAGGACTGCGGCCTCATGCGGCAGTTCCTATTTAGAGGCTCCAACAAGGGGGAGTAGGGAAAGGACCCTGCCCCCACCGTGGACGATGCCGAGGAGAAGGACGACAACTTTCCAACGCCGGACGGCTGCCTTATGATCTTCGGAGGATCAGTGGCCTACGACTCCAAACGTCGTCAGAAGGTCGCGCACCGCGAGGTCTACATGGCCGAGCCGACCACCCCTCCCTTCCTCCAGTGGTTAGAGTCTGCCATAACCTTCGACCAGACCGACCATCCAGATAGCGTCCCGCACCCAGGGAGATATCCCCTTGTGGTCGACCCGATCGTTGGCCTAAAGCGAGTCACTAAAGTACTGATGGATGGAGGCAGCGACCTCAACATCATGTATGCCAAGACACTCGACGAGATGGGCATCGACTGGACATGATTCCGCCCAACCCGAGCACCTTTCCACGCCATCGTGCCCGAGAAGCAGGCCATGCCACTCGGGTAGATCGATCTGCCCATCACCTTTGGGGATCAATTCAATTATAGGACTGAGACCCTCACCTTCGAGGTGGTTGGGTTCCCCGGAACTTTCCACGCCATCCTCGGACGTCCATGCTACATGAAGTTCATGACCGTCCCCAACTATACATACCTCAAGCTGAAGATGCCGGGCCCCCAAGGAGTCATCACCATTGGCACCTCCTTCCAGCGCGCCTAAGAGTGCGAGGTCGAGTGCCACGGTCACGTCGCAGCAATCGTCGCCTTCGGAGAGCTCGCCACCCTTAGGGAGGAGGTCACCGAAGAAGCGCCCGACGCTAAGAAGTTGACCGGGTCGTTTGAGCCAGTAGAGGGCTCTAAGGAGGTCCTCATAGATCCCAATAGCTCTGAGGGCAAAATGGTACACATTAGTACCATGCTTTCCTCCAAATAGGAAAGCGCGCTCGTCGACTTCCTCCGCGACAAAAAAGACATCTTTGTGTGGAAACCCTCGGATATGCCAGGCATTTTGAGGGAGGTCACCGAGCATACCTCGAAGATTCACCCAGGCTCCAAGCCGGTGAAGTAACGCCTGCGTCGCTTCGACGAGGAGAAACGCAGGGCCATCTATGAAGAGATAGCAAAACTATCGGCTGCCGGATTCATCAAGGAAGTATACCACCCAGAGTGGTTAGCCAATCCCGTTCTTGTATGAAAGAAGAGTGGGAAATGGAGGATGTGTGTACACTATATGGATCTCAACAAAGCATGCCCAAAGGATCCATTTCCTTTGCCGCGCATAGACCAAATAGTCGACTCTACCTCAGGGTGCGAAACCCTCTTCTTCCTTGATGCGTACTCCGGGTACCATCAAATCATGATGAAAGAGTCCGACCAGCTCATGACATCTTTCATCACCCCCTTTGGATCGTTCTGCTATGTTTCAATGTCGTTCGGTCTGAAGAACGTTGGGGCTACGTACCAGCGCTGTATGCTCAAATGCTTTGGGGACCTCATTGGGCGGACCATTGAAGCCTACGTTGACGACATTGTAGTTAAGTCCAAACGGGTTGACCACCTCGTTGCCGATCTTGAGCAGACCTTTGCAAAACTCTGAGCGAATGGCCCCGAGAAATGTGTTTTCGAGGTCTCGAGGGGCATGCTGCTCGGCTTCATCATCTCCGAGCATGGCATCGAAGTCAATACGGAGAAAATCTTAGCCATCACAAGGATGGGCCTAATTCGGAACATTAAGGGGGTTCAACGAGTCACAGGATGCCTCACCGCACTCAGCCGATTCATCTCGCGCCTCGGCGAACGAGGTCTCTCCCTTTATCGACTCTTGAAGAAAGCCGACCGCTTCGAGTGGACATCCGAGGCCCAGGAGGAACTTGACATGGTCAAACTACTTCTGACAAGAGCCCTGATCTTGGTTCCTCCAAGCGATGGAGAATCCCTCCTACTGTACATAGCGGCCACCACGCAAGTGGTTAGCGCCGCCCTGGTAGTGGAGCGGGAGGAAGAGGGGCATGCCCTCAAGGTGCAGCGCCCTGTGTACTTCATCAGCGAGGTGCTATCCGACTCTAACACCCGCTACTCCCAAATCTAGAAGCTCCTGTACGCCGTCCTCATCACCAAGAGGAAGCTACGCCACAACTTCGAGTCACACCCGGTGACGGTGGTGACGTCGTTCCCCCTCGGCGAGGTCATCGAAAGCCAGGATGCCATAGGAAGAACCGCAAAGTGGGTGCTCAAGTTGATGGATCAAGGCATCACGTATGCCTCCCGAATGGCGATTAAGTCCCAGGTGTTGGCTGACTTCATCGCGGAATGGACCGAGGTCCAAACACCACCGGTGGTCATCGATCAAGAGTACTGGACGATGTACTTCGATGGATCATTGATGAAGAAGGACACTGGTGCGGGGCTGGTCTTTGTATCACCCCTCGGGGTTCGCATGAGGTACATGGTTCATTTCCATTTCCCCTCATCTAATAATGTGGCTGAGTATGTGTCGACAGAATATCGTCGGTAGTCCTCCAAGGGGTATCCCACGAAGGTAGATTGATCGGCAGAGAAGCGTGTGATCAAGAACAAGAAGGCAACAGAGACACACGAGTTAGATAGGTTCAGGCCGTCAGTATGACATAATACCATACTCCTGTGGTCTATTGGTTTGTATTAGCTATCGTATGATATTGCATGAGTTTGGAGGGGGTCCCTGCCCGCCTTATATAGTCCGGGGGCAGGGTTACAAGTCGATTAGATATGAGAGATAACCGGAAAGTAATAACAGATTACAGGAACCTTGGGATCATACGTATCCTAACATATCTCATAGTATCTTCAGGATATCTTCCTAGTGTCTTGCGGGAGGCGCCGAGCAGAGTCGTGCCCCGCAAGGCTTCGTCTTGTGGGCTGGGCTGCCCCTGGGGGCATAGCCCATGTGGTCTGCCGGGGGTATTCAGGGTCATACCCCCCACAGCTAGTCCCCGAGCGCCTTGTACCCATTGTGCAACGCAGTCTTGAGCTTGTCCGAGTAGGTGCGAACAAAGCCAAGCAGTCAAACTCACGGTCCGACCACCATGATGAGTTGCCGAGCAGTTGTGAGCAGTTGCCGAGTAGCATAAACCATTGCCGAGCAGTGTGAACCGTAGCCGAGCAGTATAACCCAAGTACGACCTGCCATAAGGGTGTAAGGAGCTCACATTCAGAAATGAAAATTTTCTTCGCAGTGGACCAAGTGTGACCACTTAGAGTCCGACCACGAGAAAAGGAGATAGTCTTCTTCAACTTTAAGAAGCGTGGAGTCTTCTAGAATAAAGCAAACACATTCACCGCGAGGTGAAGTGTGCCCACTTAGTCCCCGAGCCTGACAGTAGATGACGTAGTCATGTGGTACCAGGGTCCAAACTAGAAGACCAGCCGAGCACGCAGCCTGTCCCCGGGCATAGCCCCGAAAAGCACATTCACCGCAAGGTTAAGTGTGCCCACTTAGTCCCCGAGCCTGATAGTAGGTGACATGGTCACGTGGTGCCAGGGTCAGAAACATCAGTCAACTTGGAGAAAACACCGGAGTAATGGTTGTACAGTAGTAATTACTGAGCCGTAACGTTTGGCAAAGATGTTGGCGAATATTCAACGAGACATAACAAATTGCGGAGATAAATCAGCGATACAGGCCGGGGCTACGCGAAGGCCCAGGTAATGGCCCACCTTCAGTTGCGGGGAATTCGGAGAAACGCAAATTGCGGGAACGGTTTCCCAAAAACCCTCGAATGCGAAAAGGTGGGGGAGTGCTTTATAACTGCGTCGCCGCACCCCGCGCTCATACCTTTGCCCCTTTGCCATTTCATCTTCCTCCTCCACCGTCGCATTTCTAGATTCACATCTACTCTTGCTTCCGCCGCCAAACCTAGCTAGATCTGAGAGATGGCGCCGAAGAAGGGGGGTGCAAAACCGAAGAAGACGAGCCCCCTGAAGGTGAGCGCCAAAATCCGGCGTGACAAAGAGTGGGTGCCGTCACGAATGGGAGAGGCGGAGCTCAACAGATTGGTGGAGGCGGGCATTCTGCCTAACCGCATCACCGTCGGATGGCGGCCGTCCCTTGGTGAGCCCTTCCCCATGCCTCATACCGATGAAGTGGTGGTATTTGAGGACTATTTCTAGCGTGGGTTGGGATTTCCTGTTCATCCATTCCTGAGGGATCTGTTGGAGCTCTGGGTGGTTAGTCTGTGCAACCTCCAAATACCATATTGCACATATCTATCTTCATCTATTTCTGTGAGGCGTATCTCAGAATCCTTCCACACTTCAATCTCTTTCGTCACCTGTTTTGGCTGAAGAAGAGAGGAGGCGGTGGTTCCAAGATGTTCAGCGGAGTGTATCTTCAGCTGCGCGATGGAATGGCGGGGGAATACCTTACTATTCTGCTAAGCACATCGCTGAAGGGGAACACCAGGTGGTTGTACATGAAGCAGAGCCACCCAATAGTCCGCTGCAATGCCGACCACATACCGAAGAGCTAGAGGAGCTGGTCAGAGACGCCAAGTAGCGCTGATATGGAGCAAGTGAGAGAGCTCCTTGGCTTAATAATGGGCATGAAGACTAACGGTGGATTAGTGGCGGCAAGCTTTATAGTGCGCCGTATCCAGCCCTGCAAGGAGAGGGCCCACCCCGCCTTTGAGTTCAAGGGGGAGACCGACGGTACCCAGGAGAGGTCGGAGATGCTGTCAAGGGATGTTGTGCAGGAGCGGGCAACAGAGCTATTCGCTCCACTTGCCTCATTCAACTTGCCAGGGCAGACGAAACCCTTTCATTGCAAAAATCTGCCTCCTTAGGTAAATATCTCAGTTGTGTGTTTCTGATGCTTTTTTTTTCTTTTGTCATTGCCGAGCAATTGACTGATTTACTCATGCAAAGATCCATTTGCGGGAAAGAGCGGTGTACTTCTCGGGTGTGCCAAGGAGCGATTGGCCAAAGGAAGTAGACGCTCGGCCACCGCCATTGCCTGAGGAGTAAACCGTCAGCATCTCATCGGACAGTCCATCCCCAGTGTTAGAGAAAATCCAGGGGAAGAGGGCAGCGGCAGACGATCTGGCCCGGAAGAAGAGAAAGATGGTGGGTACCACTCCCCTCAAGCCGGGCGGCATCTCGCTTGGTGGTGACCAGACCACTCGGACGCGAAGGACCATGGTGTTTCAGTGGTCGGATGACGATGAAGTTCCAGTGGCTCCTCCACCGAGCACAAAGGTGCCTCCACCCAGCACGCACGTAGAGGAACAGTCGATGGGAGGGGAGGAAGTTCCCCAAAAACGGGCGATGGAAGTCCCCGAGCAGCAGGCAAGGGGAGCCCCAGAGCGGCAGGCGGAGGAAGTCCCCGAGTAGCAAGCGAGGGGAGCCTCGGAGCAATGGGCGGAGGAAAGGCCGATGGCAGAGACTGCGGGACCTCCACCCCAAGACACAGGCGTCGACCCCAAGGCCACGGCTAGGGGCTCGGGTAGGCATCGCCGGTTCAAGAAATTGTATCGGTAGACCAAACCGTAAGTATCCTTATCTTGGAGTTACTTTGTCGTCGTTCCTTAGCTTTTTTAGCGACTGAGGAGCTGAACTGATGCAGTGCATGGCGTGCGGAGGATCTGACCCCGCCCGTCCAGACTATCGAGCAACCAAAGTCTGGTCCCAAAGTGGAGGAGGTGGCGGTAGACCCCATTCTAGAGTCCCCGGGTGCTCGACGGTCTGCGGAGGAGTCAGCTGCCGCTACTGGTGAACTTGGTGGCGGCGAAGAGTTGGCACCGATGGTGGACGGGTCAGCGACGGTGCCCGGGGCAACAGCGGAAACCGCCAGGTCTTCAGCGGCAAATGCGTGAGATGTCGATGTCGCACCTGAGTCTAGGGCGGCAAGGCTAGTCATGCCCGAGGAGCAGACGGCGCCTCTCGAGGCATCATAGAGCGTGGTCGGACCAGCTGTCTGGCCACGGAACCCCCCGGTGGTGCCTCTAGCTGTGGCGGAGGAGGACGAGGTGGAAGAGATTGAACATGAGGAGTCTCGGCCCTAGGCTGTCTGAATCCTCCGCAAACACGGTGATGAGGTGGTGGTTGTCGAGGAGGAGGACACCACCATGGAGATGAGGAGACTGAAGTCCGCCCTTGCCGGAGTGATGAAACAAATCGAGGTCAGTACTGCATCTAAGATCCTCATCTTTGACGTTGGAGATCGGAGTTCGTCATCGTCATTGTGTGCTTGCAGGGGATAACTCGGACTACCGAGCAGCGCCACTAGCTAATCAAAAGGATGGAGCCAGTCGCCGAGGAAAATGAAAAACTCAAGGAGGCGATGAATCTTATGGAGAAAAACATCCAGAGGCCTAGCACGAGCGAGACCTTGCTGAGTCCAACGCGCGGGACCTAGAGTACTAGAAGGGCGTCCTATTCGAGCAGCTGGCGGCTATGTCCGAACAGCTGCATGGTAAGTCTGAGCAGCTGGCGAGTGCTTCCATGCAACTGGAGCAGAAGTCCGAGCAGCTCAGAAGCGTAATCGAGCAGAAAGCAGGTACGGTATATCGGCGAATGTGCCTTGTATTGCCGAATAGCTATATCTTTGGTGATGATTGTTGTGCTTGCAGAGCAAGATGCAGAGCTTCGCCAGCTATGCCAAGCCGTCGAACAACTATGAGAGGAGAAGACGAAGGAGACAGGGTGAGCAGACAAACTGGCCGAGGAGCTAAACAGTGAGTATTTCCTAGTCGGAGTTACTGCTGAAGTAGTTTTCTTGCTTGATGGAACCTTGTAATGCTTGCAGACTACCGTCGGAGGGTCAAGGCATAGTTTGATGTGCTGGTATAGGAGGCCAGGACCCAACAGGAGAAGTTCGACGCCGTAGTCGCCGGAGTTAAACCGGTGCTCGACTGCGTCGACCTGGAGGCGGCTCCTCAACCCGACGGTAGACCGCCGCAATCAGACACTATCATCCAGAGGTGCAAGGCGGCGTGGGAGAACTTTAAGAGCTTCAACCGTGATGCCGTTGTTACCGCCATTACGCATGCCCTTGCGGTGGTTTGGTCCCACTATCAATCCATTGACCTTTAGGCAATAGGGGCCAGATTCGCCAAAGGGATGAGCGAGGCGGAGACCCTGCAGCTGGAGGATGAGGTGGAGGACGCGGCAAAAAAGCTGGCCGGCGACATAGACCTGTTCGGCGAGATGGATGGCGATGGCGGAGCTCGGTGATCTGCTCGGAGAGTATTATCTGTAACATCTGGAGAGGGTAGTGAGAGCACAGAAAACATTCATGTATTTGTATAAATGTTATAAAGTGCATGTTTATGCAGCTTGCTCGTATTTGCGGCGAGAAATTGTTGTAGTAACAACCCTAATGCAATTATACGTAGTATAAGTAGCATCCGAGCAGTTAGTTCGTTATTGAACTCTTTGGCCTTAGCTAGCCCATAGTCCATAATGTCGAGCACAGAGCCCATGCACGTTGAAAGTGCATTTGCCCCCTATGTGGGTTTTGGTGTATTGATGACATTCAAATTAGGGACCAATGTGATCTTAATGAGATATGTTGCAGCTATTAGTCCCATGAAAGATTCAAAGAGTTGATAAAGATGAAATGGTATCCCTCAATTCTTGAAGTTGTAAAGGCGGACGAACTCAAAACTATCTCCAAAGGGTTTAATTTTGTTTTTGAGTTTAGGATCCACCGCACTATAAAGAGGGATGCAAGTTTAGTTGGTCTGAGGAAGATAGAGTGCTCAAGCATTTAAATAAAATCAAAAGAGAGTCACTCTAGCACTTCACGCGCACTTAGAATATTTTTCTGTGTCTTTTAGTGTCGGAAGTCCCGACCTATGCCAGGAGTCCTAGCACCTGTGCTTCTGACTGCTCGCTGTCTGTGCTCGTTGGAAGTCCCGACGTTAGTCGGGAGTTCCGATAGTCGGAAGTCCCGACGTTCGCCGGGAGTTCCGACACTGACCTGACCCAAGCCGGGAGTCCCGGCATCAGCGGTGCTGGCTGTTTGTTTAACTGGGCTCATCGGAAGTCCCGACGTCCGTCGGGAGTTCCGACCGTCGGAAGTCCCGACGTTTACCAGGAGTTCCGACACTGACTTTCACCTGTGGACTTCTGACCCGTTGTGAACAGTATTTTATGTTGATGTCGGAAGTCTCAGGATCTGCGTCGGGAATTCCGACGTAGATCTGAACGGTTGGATTTTCACTTGGAGTATAAATACTCCTCTCTTCACTTCTAACGGTGAGACTCATTTACACAGTGGGCTAGCTTCGAACTCAACAGCTCCCAAGCAACCAAAGCACCCCTCTCCTTCCCCCTTTGCTCAAATCTTCGATTCCCTTAGGGTTTGAGTGAAAGGAGAGTGGATTTAGTAAGAGCATCATGTTGGAAAGCTTGAGCACTTGATTTCTTCGTCAAGCCGGGTGATTTTGCGTCTATTACTCTTGGGGCTTTGCCCCTAGCTGGCTAGGCGTTGCCCTAGAGCTTCCATCTTGTGGAAGATCCTTGGGAAGTTTGTATTACCCTTCGATTTCTTAGTGGAAAGCTCAAGTGACCTTTGTGGTCGCTTTGAGAGAGGCAAGGAGGTGGAAAAGACTCCGACCATGGTGGTCACCTCAACAACGAGGACGTAGGAGCTCCTTAGTGGGGTTGCCGAACCTCGGGATAAATCCTTGTGTCCCGTGTGCTTGTTGTTGTGATTGCTAGAGATTATTTGTATATGTTTGTCTCTTTCCCTCCTAAACTTGCATTTTAGGGTTTGGACTCGATCTACGGTGTGGAGGCATTACGGCGTCAAGGAGTGACCTAACATCTTCACCAAACCACTAGGAAGTGAGGTTGTAAGTTTATTTATCCGCACAGTTAAATTTGGCACTACTTTTGTAGTTCACGTAGGCGTCGGAACTGCTGACGTTTGCACCGGAACTTCTGACAACGTCGGAAGTTCCGACCCAAACGTCGGGACTTCCGACTGTGACTGACAGAATTGAACTTAGCATTTGCAGTAAATTTTTAGATACGCCTATTCACCCCCTCTAGGCATTGTTAGATCCTTTCAATTGGTATCAGAGAAAGGTCTTCTCTTTGCGTTTCACCACGTGAGAAGAAACAATGTCGGAGTCTGAAAAGATGCAAGCCGTTGCTGCCGAGATGGCCAAGAAAATAGCTGAAGAGTTGATGAGTGCTCAAGCCAAGCTCTTTCAAGATGAAATGAAAAAGATGCAAGACGAGATGAGAAAGTTGAAGGAAGAATTGAGCAAGAAGGTTGATGATGCAATAAGTGGCAAGAATGATACTAGTGACAAGAATGAAGCAAACAAAGATGCCGCTAGTGATATTAGAGCCGGTGAGCATGCTCATGGAAAAGGAATATATTGACACATGAGTTTTGACTATGGACAAATCATGAAAGGTTCAACGCTACATACTCCATCCGTCAACATTGGCAAGCCACCTCACTTTGATGGAACAAGATACACCGATTGGTCTTACAAGATGAAGATGCATCTCATAGCCGCAAGACTTTGGGAAGTTGTGGATGTTGGTGTGATGATTCCTACCGATGAAGATAGAGAGATAACTCTGGAAGAAGTGCACAACCTCCATCAAAATGCACAAGCCGTAGCATTGCTTGTGTCAAGTCTAGCTCTGAATGAGTTTAGAAAAGTGAATGGAATAGAAAGTGCAAAGCAAATTTGGGATACTTTGAAAGTATCATTTGAAGGAGATAAGAGTGTGAGGAAAGGCAACATTGAGTTACTTCATGGTAAATTAGAAAGATTTGTATTCTTGCAAAATGAAACAACACAATCCATGTTTGATAGACTCATGGCATTGGTAAACCGCATAAGAGCCCTTGGAAGTATCGAATGGGATGACAACAAGGTTGCTAGAAAGATGTTGAGAACCTATAGAGCCAAGAATAACATGCTAGCGTCCGTGATCATGGAAAGGCCCGGTTATGATGAGATGACACCTCAAGAAGTTCTTTCAAAGCTCAAGCATCATGAGTGTCTAGATGAAGATGCAATCAATGCTCACAATCAAAATCCTAATGCAATGGGATTCAACAAGAGTGCAGCCCTTAAAGCAAGTCAACAACATGAAGGTCAAAGTTCAAGTCAAGAAAATAAGAAGAAAGTGAAGGATGATTCCTCAAGTGGAGAAAAAGATTCTGATGCGGAGGTTGCCTTTGTGATTAGAAATCTTAGAAAGTTTATGAAGAAGAAAAGCAACCGCAAGACCTATGGTGATGGTAAGAGAAGGTTCAAAAAGAGGTTTTGCTATGGATGTGGTCAAATCGGTCACTTCATAGCCGATTGTCCTAATGAGAAAAAGAAGCACAAGTATGACAAGGATGAAGACAAGAAGAACAAAGGCAAGAAGAGAGGTGAAGCTCATCTTGGGGAAGAATGGGAGTCAAGTGATAGTAACTCAAGTGATGATGAGAAAAAGAAGAAGGGAGCCGCAAACATCGCCATCCACCACTCTTCTTCACCGACCATGATCTTCCCCGACTCAACTTCACAGCCAAGACTCTTCTCCAACATATCTTCATCACCGAGGCTCTTCTCCAACCTCACCGACAATGACTACTACACCCCAACTTGTCTCATGGCAAAAGGGGAAAAGGTACATACTACACCCGTTTCATCTAGTGATGAGGATGATAGTTGTGATGACAACATAGAAGAAATTGAAGCAACCATAATTAAGCAATTTGGTAAAAAGGCCTTCACTAAAATAAAAATGCTAATGAAGAAATTAGAGAAGAGGGATAGATGCTTAGAGTTGCAAGGAGATATAATTACCCAAGAGAAAGAGAAAAACCTTGCACTTGAAACATCTATCACCGAGGAAAAGATGAAGGTTGAGAAGTTAACCGTTGAATTGTCTTTAGCCAATGACTCAATTGGGAAATTGACTAAGGAACATTCCTCGGTTAATGATCAAATAGCTAGCCTTAAAAATGAAAAGAGTATAGCTCAAGAAAGCCTCACATGCTTGGAAGAAAAATATCGAAATCTTGAGCTAAACTATAGCACCCTTTGGGCTAGCACTTCAACTTCTCCTAAGGCAACCAAAGACTCTAATGTCTCCACTAGTGATGGTTGTAAAAGATGCTATAAAATTGATGTGAATGCATATACAACTAACCTCGTTGAGTTAGAGAAGAAAGACAAGGAAATTCATAGGTTGAAGATAATATTGAAGAATGGGTGCAAGTGTCAAGAGCAATCAAACAAGACTATATACAAGTCATCGAGGCACCCATCAATCAAGGAAGGCATTGGCTACAATAGGTATGATGGAAAGGCAAATGGAAGAAACATGATCAATGGTGTGCCTTGTGTGAAGTTCAACAAGGGCGTTGCTCTTGATGAGCTAATATGCAAGGCCAACAACAAGGTCTACATTCCAAAGATCCAACCTACAAATACCAAGACAAAGCAATCCAATGTCCCCAAGCCACAAGCACCACTTCCGCGGTGCTATGCTAGTGACTATATGTGTTGTTGGGGCAAGGATGGCAAGATTGTGGTTAAGTATGTTGGTGCCCAAAAGAGAAAGGAAATTATGAGGAGTGTTTGGGTGCCCAAGTTTTATGTGACTAACCCTAGGACCCAAATCTTTTTGGGTACCTAAAACGAAAGCTTAATTTGTCTTTGTAGGAATATTCCTCCGGGGGAACAAGTTGGGTGTTGGATAGTTGATGCACCAATCATATGACCAGAGAGAAAGACATGTTCACATCATTTCAACCAAGTCATGATCAAAGTGGAAACATTGTGTTTGGTGACAATGGAAAAGGAGAAGTCCTAGGTTTGGGTAAAATTGCTATATCAAATGATAATTCCATTTCCAATGTTTTACTTGTGAATTCGTTAAAATACAATTTGTTGTCCATTTCACAACTTTGTGAGATGGGTTACAATTGTCTTTTTACGGATAAGGGTGTGGAAGTCTATAGAAGGGAGGATTTCTCTATTGCATTTACGGGTCATTTAAAAGGAAAACTCTATCTAGTTGATTTCACATCAAATAGAGTAAATCCCGAGACTTGTCTAATGGCAAAATCTAGCATGGGTTGGTTATGGCATCGCCGACTTGCCCATGTTGGGATGAGGAACTTGGCCAAACTTCAAAAGGGCGAACACATCCTTGGACTAACAAATGTTTCTTTTGAGAAAGATAGGATTTGTAGCACATGCCAAGTGGGAAAACAAGTTGGAGCTAAACATCCCGTCAAGAATGTTGTGACAACCGAAAGGCCATTGGAGTTGCTTCACATGGACATATTTGGACCCGTCGCTTATATAAGCATTGGTGGTAACAAATATGGTTTTGTAATTGTTGATGATTATTCTCGTTTTACTTGGGTATTCTTTTTGCGTGAAAAGAGTGAAGTGCAAGGTATCTTCAAAAAGTTTGCGAAAAGAGCCCAAAATGAGTTTGATGTCAAAATCAAAAGAGTTAGAAGTGACAATGGGACGGAGTTCAAGAACACCAACATTGAAGAGTTTCTTGATGAAGAAGGAATCAAGCATGAGTTTTCGGTTCCATACACTCCACAACAAAATGGTGTTGTGGAGAGGAAGAACCGAACGCTCATAGAAGCTTCAAGAGCAATGTTGGATGAGTACAAGACTCCAACCAACTATTGGGCGGAAGAAGTTAATATGGCATGTCATGCCATCAACCGCTTATATCTTCACAAGATAAGAGAAAAGACCGCCTACGAACTTCTAACCGGTAAAAAGCCTAAGGTGCGCTACTTTAGAGTTTTTGGATCCAAGTGTTTCATACTTAACAAGAAATCCAAAAGTTCTAAGTTTGCACCAAAGGTTAATGAAGGTTTCATGCTTGGTTATGGTACTAACGAACATGGATATCTTGTTTTCAATAAAACCACCGGTTTGATTGAAATCGCAGTAGACATGACTTTTAATGAAACCGATGGCTCTCAAAAAGAGCAAGTCAATGTTGAGAATGTAGGTAATGAGGAAGCCCCACATGAAGCAATCAAGAAGCTTGCTATTGGTGAAGTAAAGCCCATTGAAGACGAAGATGAAGACCATGTTGTGCATGATGATCTTGATCCAACCATTCATCATGTTTCATCAAATGAACATGGTGAAGCTTCCGCAACAAGAGATAGTCAAGATGGGAGATCAAAAGAAGCACAAGGTCATTCTCATGAAGATGGTGTCAACAATGGTGAAAGTAGTGAGGTCATCCCTCCACAAGCTCATGATTGTGATCTTCCAATCGATCATGACTATGATGATGATGATGATGGCCCTATCCAAAGATCAACTCAAGTGTCGCATCCTAGAGTGCATCAATCCATTCAACGGGATCATCCCATTGATAATATATTGGGGAGCATTCGACGAGGGGTAACTACACGTTCCCGTTTAGCAATTTTTTGTGAATATTACTCGTTTGTTTCTCCTTTGGAACCTCGTAGGGTGGAAGAGGCACTTGATGATCCGGATTGGGTGATAGCCATGCAAGAGGAGTTGAATAACTTCACTCGGAATGAAGTCTGGTCCTTGGTGGAAAGACCCAAGCAAAATGTGATTGGAACCAAGTGGGTTTTCCGCAACAAGCAAGATGAGCATGGAGTGGTAACAAGGAACAAGGCAAGGTTGGTGGCTCAAGGATTCACTCAAATTGAAGGCTTGGAATTTGGGGAGACCTATGCACCGGTGGCTAGGCTAGAATCAATTCGTATTCTACTTGCCTATGCCGCCCATCATGATTTCAAGTTATATCAAATGGACATGAAGAGTGCATTTCTCAATGGCCCCCTATCCGAGTTGGTGTATGTAGAGCAACCACCGGGCTTTGAAGACCCCAAGTATCCAAACCACGTCTACAAGCTCGACAAGGCGCTCTATGGGCTCAAACAAGCCCCTAGAGCTTGGTATGATTGTTTAAAGGATTTCCTACTCAAACAAGGTTTTGAGATAGGAAAGGCCGATGCTACTTTGTTTACTCGCAAAGTCAATAATGATATCTTTGTTTGCCAAATATATGTCGATGACATAATATTTGGTAGTACTAATGTGGCTTTTTGTGAGGAATTTAGTAGGATTATGACAAACAGGTTCGAGATGTCCATGATGGGAGAGTTGAAGTTCTTTCTTGGATTTCAAATCAAGCAACTCAAGGATGGCACGTTCATATGTCAAACCAAGTACACCAATGACATGTTAAACAAGTTTAACTTGGACAAGGCCAAGCCCATCAAGACACCCATGCCAACCAATGGACATCTTGATCTTGATCAAGGAGAAAAGGACGTCGATCAAAAGGTATATCGCTCCATGATTGGATCACTCCTTTACCTTTGTGCATCTAGGCCCGATATTATGCTTAGTGTGTGCATGTGTGCAAGATTTCAAGCTAATCCAAAAGAATGTCATTTGATGGCCGTTAAGAGAATTTTTCGGTATTTAGTGCACACTCCTAATCTTGGCTTGTGGTATCCTAAGGGCTCCACTTTTGAGTTACTTGGCTATTCCGATTCGGATTATGCCGGTTGCAAAGTAACCCGAAAGAGTACTACCGGAACTTGCCAATTTATTGGTCGTTCCTTGGTGTCTTGGAGCTCTAAGAAGCAAAATTCCGTTGCTTTGTCCACCGCCGAAGCCGAGTATGTGGCGGCCGGCGCTTGTTGTGCCCAACTACTTTGGATGAAGCAAACACTAAAGGACTTTGGATGTGAGTTAACCAAGATTCCACTTTTGTGTGACAACGAGAGTGCCATTAAGTTGGCAAACAACCCCGTAAACCACTCTCGAACAAAGCACATAGACATCCGGCATCATTTTTTGAGAGATCACGAAGCCAAAGGAGATATCGCCCTTCATCATGTGAGCACCGAAAAACAATTAGCCGATATCTTCACAAAGCCCCTAGATGAGTTAAGATTTTGTGCTTTGAGGAGTGAACTAAATATCATTGATTCTCGTAACGTGGCTTGATCCCTTGCACACACACTTTGTTTGATCTAGTTAGGAGAAAAGAATTAAAAAAACATTGTGTGCCATTTTCAAAATCTATTTTGTAAGTTTCATAAGTGACTATTGCTTTGTGATGGTTGAATGAAATCTAGTCACTTATGAAAATGTTAGTGTCCATCATATTTTTTGCCCCACATGGTGAGGTGAGTGCAGGTTAAGGTGTTTTTCTGTTTCCCTGCGTCGAAAGTCCCGACGTACGCCGGAAGTCCCAACGGCCGGAAGTCCCGGCTCCCGCCGGAACTACCGACCACCGGAAGTCCCGACGTAAGCCGGGAGTTCCGACGCAGATCTGTTTTTTTCACCACGCCCGTTGGTTGCCCATTTTTTTTACCCGGCCCGGTCGGTTATCTCTCTCTCGTCGCCCTCATTTCATCTCCTCGCGCCGTCCTCGATCCTCCTCGCCGCCATCTCCTTCTCGCCGCCCTCGCTCCTCCTCGCCGCTCGCTCCTCCTCGTCGCCCGCTCCTCCTCGCCGCCATCACCCTACCCCGCTCCCCTTCCCCCCCCCCTCGCTGGTAGTTCCGACCACCCCTACTCCCTTACTCCACCCTGTGCCCTAGTGGTTTCTCGGATCGGTGGTGGTTCTTCCCTTGGTGTGGTGGAGATCCCGTTCGTGGTGGAGATTGTGCCCGTGGATTTGTTCGTCGTCGCCTGCGTTTCGTTTTTCTCCATCTCTTTCCTCGATTCAAGGTACTACCATGGTGTCCTAACCCTAACTTCAATGTACCTTGTGTTTTGCTTCCATTCTTCTTCTCTCTCTACTCCTCTATCTCCCTTGTTTGGATGTGTGTCCTGATTTGAAGCCCCATGAATGGGATGGTCACCGTGTGCGCCGGAAGTCCCGGTGACCGTCGGGAGTTTCGACCGTCGGAAGTCCCGACGTTCGTCGGAACTCCCGGCTGTCGGAAGTCCCGACTTTGGCCGAGACTACCGACCCTATGGTGACCACTCCATTCCTGTTTCTTCACTTCTCGATGTTCGTTCACCTCTCCTTGTTTTGTTTCTTAGTTCCATTTTATGTTCTACGCAGTCATGGATGGTGGTAGCAGTCCCTCGCGCCATCGGGAAAAGCGTTCCAAGAAGACTCAAGATCGTGCCGCTGTTCCGAAGCCGCCTGGCCGCACCAAGGCGTCTTACTCGCATGGTGGTGCTGGTGCTTCCCGTGGCCGTGGCCATGGTGACCAGGGGTCATCAGCTGCTGCCCCTCCTCCTGCTCCTGCTCTTGTTGGGGCTGAGCCGATGGTTGATGAAGCAGAGGAAGCGCTGGACCGTGTCGGTTGCACCCTTGCTGTTCCACCGCTTCGCACCCCGACTCGAGGTCCGCTGGGGACATTTCAGCTTGTTCCATTCACCGATGTGTCGCCGGTCATGAGGGAGCCCTCCATGGCTCCAAATCCGGCTGGTGGATGGACTCCTCCCCTTCCAGTGAATTATCGCCACCGAGTCAAGGACATTCGGTACAACAGAGGAAGGAACCTATATGCAGAGGATGAGAAAGATCTCTGCCTTGAGTATCATTTCTGGCACCCCTTCCATTATGATTTCTATGATTCCATTCTTTATCGGAAGTTTTTGACGAAGAATGAGCCACCGGTCCTTCAGATGAAGTGCATTGATGCATATTCTCTTGGCAAGTACAAGGAACCCGAGCTGGAGCAGATGGTTCGGGATATACAATCAATGGGGCTATCCTACCTGCTACAGTTTCAGAAGAATTGGAACAACGAGCTGATTTGTCAGTTTTATGCTTCCTATCATCATGAGAGAGACCAAACCGGTGCTGTGGACTTTATTCACTGGACCACTAAAGGCAAGCACTATAAGGTAGACTTCATCAATTTCTCTCGCCTTCTTGGTTTGGGTCACAGCGACCGGAATGCAAATGAGTTGACTGAGTATGAGGATCTTGCTTTGGAGGAATATCAACACATGTATCTTGAGGGTCACAGAGCTGATGGACAAACCACATATCTGAAGCCATATTATTATGTTCTGAACAACATCCTGAGACAGATACTGTATCCGAAGGTAGGTGACTCCACCTTCCTTCGTGATGATTCACAGAAGGTGCTTCAGAGATTTGGAGATGAGTTTGAGAAGTTCTCCATCAGTCGCTATATATGGAATAAGATTCATGATGCTACTGAGGATCTGGTAAAGCATCTTCCCTATGCACCGTACATCATGCATATCATAGAGCATGTATCCGGCATCCGTTTTCCCTATGACTCTGAGCATAAGGTCCTCAAGATATCCAACAAGACCTCTATCATTGCTGCTAGAGAACTCAAAGAACAAGCTGAGGCAGCCCAAGCTAAAGGGAAAGGTCCTTTGGGTTCTCGCTCTCGACGTGGTGCTGCCACTACTGCTGCTGCTGCTCGCTCATCCAGTGACGAGCCCCTCTCTTCGTCCTCCTCCGGAAAGAAGCCCAGCAAGTTCAAGTTTCTAATGACCTACATGTTTGGACAGTGTTGTGCTAGTGCTCAGCGTGAGCACGACATGCAAGAGAGGCTATATCGATTGGAACAGCAAGTAGGAATTGTATCTTCTCCTCCGCCGCCATTTGTGCCTCCTCGTGATCCGTTGGCTTTATATGATGAGGCTTGTGCGGTGTACGACGATGATGCTTCTTCTCGCCCACATGGCAAGGGGAAAGCAACTGAAGACGACGACGATGGTGAGGAAGGTGACCAAGGCGATGATGATGACTCCGATGATGAGTAGTTGGTTTCCCATGCGGCCTACCCCTTTTGGCACTTGTTGACAAAGGGGGAGTGTTAGGCTTTGATTTATTGTAATAAGTTAGTTGGTCCTTTTGTTTTGGAACTTTAAATCCTTTAGCGTGTATGAACTATGTCGTGTGGTGGCAACCATGTGATGGACAACTATCTATTTATGTGTGTGATGGATGATTGTAGGATAAGCTATGTTTTAATCTATCTTATTTGCTTGTGCTTATCTCTACTTGTCATGATGAATGTTTTTGTATGGCCATGTGTTACTTAAAGTTTCTACTTTGAAATCTTGGCCATCATTTTTTTTCTTTCTTTTTCTTGTTGTGTGAAATAACATGTCATATTGCATCTCTTTTCACCGATACTTATCTGTTCACACATACTTGTTGCACCCCACAGATTGCAAAATTTAGGGGGAGCTTTTGTCTTGGTGTATGCAAATCATGTATACATGATTCCAATTGAAATTCAAACTCATGCATACATCAAGGGGGAGCTCTCCATAAATTTTGGGGTTCAAAAGTTTTAAAATCTTTCATTATTATAAAAGCCTAAGTTGGTTGTCATCAATCACCAAAAAGGGGGAGATTGAAAGTGCATTTGCCCCCTATGTGGGTTTTGGTGTATTGATGACATCCAAATTAGGGACTAATATGATCTTAATGAGATATGTTGCAGCTATTAGTCCCATGAAAGATTCAAAGAGTTGATAAAGATGAAATGGTATCCCTCAATTCTTGAAGTTGTAAAGGCGGACGAACTCAAAACTATCTCCAAAGGGTTTAATTTTGTTTTTGAGTTTAGGATCCGCCGCACTATAAAGAGGGATGCAAGTTTAGTTGATCTGAGGAAGATAGAGTGCTCAAGCATTTAAATAAAATCAAAAGAGAGTCACTCTAGCACTTCACGTGCACTTAGAATATTTTTCTGTGTCTTTCAGTGTCGGAAGTCCCGACGTAAGTCGAAACTTCTGACAGTCTGAAGTCCCGACCTATGCCAGGAGTCCCGGCACCTGTGCTTCTGACTGCTCGCTGTCTGTGCTCGTCGGAAGTCCCGACGTTAGTCAGGAGTTCCGACAGTCGGAAGTCCCGACGTTCGCCGGGAGTTCCGACACTGACCTGACCGAAGCCGGGAGTCCCGGCATCAGCGGTGCTGGCTGTTTGTTTAACTGGGCTCGTCGGAAGTCCCGACGTCCGTCGGGAGTTCCGACCGTCGGAAGTCCCGACGTTTGCCGGGAGTTCCGACACTGACTTTCACCTGTGGACTTCTGACCCGTTGTGAACAGTATTTTATGGCTGATGTCAAAAGTCTCGGGATCTGCGTCGGGAATTCCGACGTAGATCTGAACGGTTGGATTTTCACTTGGAGTATAAATACTCCTCTCTTCACTTCTAACGGTGCGACTCATTTACACAGCGGACTAGCTTCGAACTCAACAGCTCCCAAGCAACCAAAGCACCCCTCTCCTTCCCCCTTTGCTCGAATCTTCGATTCCCTTAGGGTTTGAGTGAAAGGAGAGTGGATTTAGTAAGAGCATCACGTTGGAAAGCTTGAGCACTTGATTTCTTCGTCAAGCCGGGTGATTTTGCGTCTATTACTCTTGGGGCTTTGCCCCTAGCCGGCTAGGCGTTGCCCTAGAGCTTCCATCTTGTGGAAGATCCTTGGGAAGTTTGTATTACCCTTCGATTTCTTAGTGGAAAGCTCAAGTGACCTTTGTGGTCGCTTTGAGAGAGGCAAGGAGGTGGAAAAGACTCCGACCTTGGTGGTCACCTCAACAACGAGGACATAGGAGCTCCTTAGTGGGGTTGCCGAACCTCGGGATAAATCCTTGTGTCCCGTGTGCTTGTTGTTGTGATTGCTAGAGATTATTTGTATATGTTTGTCTCTTTCCCTCCCAAACTTGCATTTTAGGGTTTGGACTCGATCTACGGTGTGGAGGCATTACGGCGTCAAGGAGTGACCTAACATCTTCACCAAACCACTAGGAAGTGAGGTTGTAAGTTTATTTATCCGCAAAGTTAAATTTGGCACTGCTTTTGTAGTTCACGTAGGCGTCGGAACTACTGACGTTTGCGCTGGAACTTCTGACAACGTCAGAAGTTCCGACCCAAACGTCGGGACTTCTGACTGTGACTGACAGAATTGAACTTAACATTTGCAGTAAATTTTTAGATACGCCTATTCACCCCCCTCTAGGCATTGTTAGATCCTTTCACACGTGTAGGAGGAATAGGCGTCACCAAGGAACCGTAGCCGACCACCCATAACGCAGAGCGTGGAGCCCGTAGCACGTGTCGGGAGAGATCAGAGATTGGGTCTTTTCCATAGAGAATAGAACAGAACGTGTGCTGCTCGCTGATCGGTGAAATATCTTTGAGATTTGGAGAAAAGTGTTCGGTAATTTGGAGAAACTTGTTTGGCGAAATACGATGGCGATTTGGAGAAAAGTGTTCGGTGATTTGGAAAAACATGTTCGGCGATTTGGAGAAACATGTTCGGCGATTTGGAGAAACGTGTTCGGTGATTTGGAGAAATGTGTTCGGCGATTTGGAGAAACGTGGTCGACGATTTGGAGAACTTGTTCGGTGAAATACGTTGGCGATTTCGTATTGGAGTTCGTTATGGAGTAGCGTAGAGCTCGGTGACCGTAAGTGGAGATTAAACCATAATGGAGAAAAAGTGGAGACAAATTATGGAGACCAAAATTTTATTCATCACAAAGTGGAGAGTACATATCTAGGGCGTTTCAAGGATAGAAATGTATGAGGTGCTCGATGTGCCATGAATTGGGGACATCGATTCCGTCTAAGTCACATAGGCGATAAGACCCTGGTCGGGCAACCTCTTTGAGGACCTAAGGCCCTTCCCATGGGGAGGAGAGCTTGTGCATCCCTTTGGTTTTTTGTTTTCTACGGAGAACGAGGTCACCGACAGCAAATGAATGACCTTTGATGTTGCGGTTGTAGTACCTCCGCAAGCCTTCTAGATATTTGGTTGTGCGAATGCAGGTGATTAGGCGTTCTTCCTTGGCCCTATCGACGTCCTCTGTTTGAATAGCTGCGGCTTGCTCTTCATCATAATTTTCCACCCTAGGTGCTCGGAAGGCAATATCCGCTGGTAGTATGGCTTCTGAGCCATAGACCAAGAAATATGGAGACACACCGGTGTTGTAACTAGCTTGAGTGCGTAGTCCCTATACCACAGCTGGTAGCTCCTTGAGCCATCTACCCAGATGCTTTTCTTCTTTCTGATATAGCCTCTTTTTTAGGGCATCAAGGATGGGCAACGGAGATGTATTTGATGGAGATGCACCGTTCGACCTGGCCGTTGGCTCTAGGATGGGCAACGGAGATGTATTTGACGGAGATGCATCGGTCTTCGCAGAAGTCCCAAAAGTGATGGCCAGTAAACATATTTCCGAGGTCGGTGATGATACTGTTCGGGAGACCGAATCTGTGGATGATATCTTCAAAGAGCTTGACTGCTTTCTTTGTAGTAGCCGAGATGAGTGGTTTATACTCGATCCATTTGGAGAACTTGTTGATGGCAACGTATACATACCAGAAACCACCTAGCGCTGGCTTGAAAGGCCCAATCATATCTAGTCCCCAGCATGCGAAGGGCCAGGAGGCTGGGATGGTCTGCAGCTCTTGTGCCAGCATGTGTATTTGCTTGGTGAAAAATTGGCATCCTTCACAACGTCGGACGAGGTCTTTTGCATTGGAGATGGCCGTGGGCCAGTAAAAACCAGCTCAAAAAGCTTTGCCGACCAGGGTTCTCGAGGCCGCGCTGTTGCCGTAGGAACCAGAGTGAATTTAGAGAAGTAGCTTCACTCCTTCTTGGGTGATGTATTTTTGCAGTATCCCTTCCTTGGCACTTTTTCTCATCAAGTTGCCGTCTACCAGCACGTAATGCTTGCTTCAACGGATTACGCGTTCGGTTTCAGCCTTATCGGTGGGTACTTTAGCGCTGGAGAGGTACTTGATGAACTATTCCCTCCAATCGGCGGCCGACGAAGATACCATAAGTACCAGTTGCTCGGCGGGGGAAACTTCCTGAATTTCCTTATCTTCCTTAATGGATGGCGCTAGAAGATCTTGAATGAAGACCCTCGATGGATTCGCGGCGTGAGAGGAACCTAGCTTGGATAGGTGGTCGGCGAGCTGATTTTGATCGCGTACCATGTGGTGGTACTCGATACCATAAAATTTCCCTTCAAGCTTCCTGATTTTGGCGCAATATGCATCCATCTTCTCATTGGAGCTAGACCAGTCTTTATTGAGCTGGTTGATGACCAGCATGGAGTCCCTATATACCATGATGCATTTAACGTCGAGCTCAACGGGTATACAGAGTCCATGGAGACATGCTTCATATTCGGCGACGTTGTTGGAGGCCAGAAAATGTATCCGGACAACGTATCGGAGCTTATCCTGATTCGGTGTAATGAACAGAATGCCCGCACCAGCACCATTGATGTTGAGAGCACCTTCAAAGTACATCACCTAGTGCTCGGGGCAAGTAGCGGCAATGGGCTCTTGAATCTCAGTCCACTCAGCGACGAAATTAGCAAGCGCTTGAGACTTGATGGTAGGCCTGCTTCTGAATTCAATGGAGTAAGTGCCGAGCTCGACAGCCCACTTGATGATACGGTCGTTTTCCTCTTTGTTGCGGAGAATGTCCCCCAGAGGGAACTCAGTGACCACGGCGATCTTGTAATACTCGAAGTAGTGGTGCAGCTTGCGCGATGTAATCAGGACGGCATATAGCAGCTTCTAGACCTCAGGATAACGAGTCTTGGGTTCATTGAGAACCTCGCTGATGAAGTATACCAGACGTTGCACCTTATAGGCATGCCCGGCCTCCTCGCGTTCGACCACAATGGCTATGCTAACAACGCGAGAAGTAGCGGTGATGTAGATTAGGAGAGTTTCGTCTGGCCATGGCATCGTCATGATCGGAGGATTTGTTAGGAATAACTTGAGCTGCTCGAAAGCTGTATCTGCCTCCTCCGACCAGGAAAAGCGCTCGGAGGCCTTGAGGAGTTTGAAGAACGGTAGCCCTTTTTCATCGAGGCACGATATGAAGCGGCTTAAAGCAGCCATGCAGCCTGTAAGCTTTTGTATATCATTGATGCATGTTGGTCATTTCATGTTGGTGATGGTGGATACCTTGTCGAGGTTGGGCTCAATGCCACGTGCGCTGACGATGTAGCCTAGGAGTATACCAGATGGAACTCCAAAGATGCACTTTGAAGGGTTCAGCTTCCATCGGTACCTTTTCAGGTTGGTGAACGTTTCCTCGAGGTCGGCAATAAGATTATCGGCGGTCTTAGACTTGACGACCACATCATCGATGTAAGCTTTGATGTTGCGGTCGATCTGTTGATCGAGGCATATCTGGATGGCCCTTTGATAAGTCGTCCTAGTGTTCTTGAGTCCGAAGGACATAGTGGTGGAGCAATATGCACCGAAGGGTGTGATGAACGATGTCTTGATCTAGTTTCCTTCCTTGAGGGAGATCTAGTGATAGCCAAAGTAACAATCGAGGAAGGAGAGCAGTTCGCAGCTGGCGGTGGAGTCTACAACCTCATCTATCTGAGGCAGACCGAAGGGGTCTTTAGGGTAGTGTTTGTTAAGATCAGTGTAATCAACACACATTCTCCATTCTTTATTTTTTTTGAACGAGAACAGGGTTTGCTAACCACTCAGGATGATACACTTCTTTTATGAATCCGGCCGCTAGGCGCCGTTTTATTTCTACCCTAATAGCCTCCTTCTTGTCTGGCGCGAATCGGCGGAGTTTTTGCTTGATCGGTTTGGCGATCGGCGAGATATTCAAGGAGTGCTCGATCTTCTCCCGTGGTACCCCCAGCATGTCTGCAGGTTTCCAGGCAAACACGTCAGTGATGGCATGTAGGAAGGAGATGAGCACGCTTTCCTATGTGGGGTCGAGGTGAGCCCCAATCTTCATGGTCTTGGAGGGGTCGTCGAGGACAAGGCCGACCTCCTTGGTTTCCTTGGACTTGGCGGAGGCGCGAGGAGGCTCTAGTGATGGGATCTCCAGGTCGTCGGCGGGCACCATCTTGGCATCGATGACCACACTGGCCATCTGGATGGAGAGGTCGGTGGCTTCGACGAGGGTGAGACTCTCTGTCTCGTATGAGTAGGTGATGGAGAGGTTGGCCCGTAGGGCCAGGACTCCTGTAGGCGAAGGCATCTTCAGCACCAGATACACATAGTGCGGTACAGCCATGAACTTGGCTAGAGCTAGCCGACCAAGTATGGCATGGTAGGCGGTGTTGAAGTCGGCGACGTAGAAGTTGATATGCTCGACGCGGTAGTTGCCTGTCGTGCCGAACTGTACTAGTAGGGTGATCTCTCCAAGAGGTTTGGATGCCCTGCCAGGTACCACACCCCAGAAGGAGGAGTGTGAGGGTGTGAGATCTGCTATCCCAAGGCCCAACTCATTTAGGGCTCCGGCGAAGAGGAGATTCAGAGCGCTCACACCATCGATGAGCACTTTTCTAAAAAGCACTTTCTAGATTGTTGTGTCGAGGACGAGGGGGAAACGCCCTGTGTAGGGGATGTCCTCCAACTAGTTGGCCCTACTGAAGGTGATTGGGACCTCAGACCATGGGCGATAGCTAGGGTTGGTGGCGGCATCTTCCGTAGTGCGGCGAGCACCCATCGGGCGGTGAGCTTCCGTTCTCTTCTGCTCTCGGTGGTCGTGAGGCCCCCGAAGATGGTGGTGACCACCTTATCATGGTCCTAGAAGGCATTGTTATTGCCCCTAGGTGGTCGGCGGCCTCTGGCTCCGTCGTTGGTGTCATCGTCCAGCTTTTTGTCCTAGAACTACTTAGCCAAGCCGAGGTAGTCCTTCATCTTATGTCTGGCATTCTTGTGGAGAGGGCACGGGCCGTTAAGGATCTTTTTGTATTGCTCATCGTGGTTACGCTTGGCGCGAGGTTCATTGACGGCGGCGACGATGTGGTCTGGCCGGTGACGGTGATTTTGACCAGACTTGGGTCCTTCTGGCCGATCATAGCCGCTGTCACAATGGTAACTACGGTCATCGTAGCGGCGGTCGTTGTGGCATCGGTCCTCGGGGCGGTCGTCGTAGCGGCGTGTTGGGCGATGAGTGTCTGCATCCTCGTTGAAGCGCACCTCGGCTTCTTCGGCATCGGCGTACTAGTTGGCGGTCGTGATCATCTCACCAATCCCTATGGGCGGCTTGCAGTTGAACTTGGAGCGAAGCTCTCGGTGATGGAGTCCTCTGATGAAGGCGGTGATGACCTCTGCTTCCATGATGTTGGGAATAGAATTCCTCATCTCAGAAAAGCGTTTGATGTAGCTGTGGAGGAGCTCGGATGGCTTCTGGTTGATGTGGTTGAGATCATGCTTGGTGCCCGGCCAAGTACACATAGCCATATAATTGTCGGTGAAAACTTTTTTTAGCTCTTCCTAGGATCCAATGGAGTCCTAGGCAAGGCTCATGAACCCGTTCATGGCGGTTGGCATGAGCATGATAGGAAGATAGTTCGCCATGACACTGGTGTCTCCTCTAGCGACGCGAACAGCAGTGGCGTAAGCCTGTAGCCACTATGTTGGGTTCATCCTTCCTTCGTAGGGCTCGACCCCTGTGATTTTAAAACCACAGGGCCACTGAAGTGTTTGGAGCGCCCTCGTGAATGTTGGGGGCCCCTCGGGGTTGGCGGCACCATCGTCCGCAGCGTTGCTGGCGTTGAGCGGCTCAAGAGATGAGTTCAGGTTACCGTACTCTTGCTCGTACTCCTAGTTGCGGCGTACTTCTTCTTCATGGCGACCAAAGCGGTGTTCGTCGATACATCGTCGTGCATCTCAAAGATTGTTGAGGTGCACTCGGACGTCATGGTCGACCTCCTGGTCATGTTGGCGGTGATCTTCAATGCGGTTGCCCCTAGCTCCGCCCTAGAGGAATTGCCTGTCGTCGCGGTGCTGGTCGGTGAAGCAACATTGGCAGCGATCGGTTCTTGTCGTGGCTGATTGGTGAACCGATGTTGTGGAGTATGAAGGTCTCTGATTCTGGTGGATCTCATTAACCTAACAGTGTGCCGCTTTAAGCATGGCAGGGACCTTGGCGACCTCGGGTGTTTGCGGGAGCCGGGCGAGCTCATTGGCGGCTACTGTGAGATTGGTGCTTGGGGTCTTATAGACATTGTGGCCATCAACATGGACAAACTCGTCATCGAGGTTGCGTTGGAGTGGTCTTCCTTGTGAGTCAAGTTGCTGCTCGGCCATCGTGAGAGCAATCTCGTTTGCGCGGCGCTGCGCACGGTTGATGTTCTAGTTCTCGCGGGCGGCGCGATCCTCCTCGGATTCATTGTTCCGAGGGGGGCTGTCGATGCTGATGTTGAAGATTACACCACTGCAGAACGAAGGGGAAGAAGTAGTTCGGGGGTCATTTCAGCGACGGTCTCCGTAGATCCCTGGGACTCGGAGTCTGGATTCTCCTCCGGGATGGTTTGGAGGGACGCTTCGGAGCATCGGCCAATGTGGAGCATGTTGACGGTCGGCAGAGGCTGGTCAGCGATCTGGTCAGTGGGAGGATGGACATCTCCAACCTGGTCGGTGAATTTGCCCCTTAGGGCATCTTGGTAAGCGGCGGCGGCGTTGGTGAACCCAAAGGGTAGGGCTGTATCCCCTGGAGTTTCCTGAGCAGCCTCCGATAGATCTGGATCAGAGGGTGGTCGGTGCTGAACTAGAGTGTCCAGAGCCGATTCGGCGATGGAGAGGCATTTGATGAGCTTCAAACCAACCTAATCGATAGATCAAATCAGATTGTCATTATTGATCTGCCTCCTCTAGTAGCAAGGAAGCGGGTGGTGAGTTGTCGATGAAGGCGGCCTTGGAGGTGGCTTCGAGATCTGATCTGCAATCGCAGGTGCGGGGGTGATCGGCGCAAAGTTGATCTGCACTAGCTCGAGGAGCTCTCCGACTCCATCAGCGTTGATGATCCATGAGATCAATCCGACTATGAAGATCTGGCCGGGCTGCGGGAGGGACGAAGAGCCTGTGGAAAAAGCCATCTTGTTCGACAAGGAAACAGCACACAGTCCTGTACCTGGCGCGCCAACTGTCGACAGAATATCATCGGTAGTCCTCCGAGGGGTATCCTACAAAGGTAGATTGATCGGTAGAGAAGCGTGTGATCAAGAACAAGAAGGCAACAGATACACAGGAGTTAGATAGGTTCAGGCCGTTAGTATGACGTAATACCCTACTTCTGTGGTCTGTTGGTTTGTATTAGCTATCGTATGATATTGCGTGAGTTTAGAGATGGTCCCTGCCCGCCTTATATAGTTCGGGGGCAGGGTTACAAGTCGGTTAGATCTGAGAGATAACCTGTGACAGAACCGCCCAATTTATACAAGATCAAGTATGGTTGTCCCCGCTAACACGTTGACACACACATACTTTCACTTATATAAACCCGGTAGTCCGCCTAGTGTCCCGAAAGACATTGGTAAATCAACATCACAACCAAGATCATATGATTAAGCAAATACACATCACACACGCAGAGTTGCAGCAGAAATAATATTACAAAAGGGGTTCACAAATAATAGTACAAGTTTGGGTTTCAAAACCGATTAGTGAAAACAACATAGTGTTCAAATGATTACATTAATATAAGTTCCAAATACATTGCTAGCATAAGTGACATCATCCGACAAAAGCATATAGGTGAGAAGTAACTATAGAATCACTGAGCCCACCGACGGTTAGCCACCATCTTTAACAGGCCAAGAACTCCACCTACAACATGGTGGATAAACCCTGAGTACTCGAATGTACTCAGCTAGACTTACCCATCAAAAACCAGAAATAAAATGACACCAAGGATTATGCAAGGCTTTATTTGGTGGAGCTGAGCTGACAACCTTTTTGCATAAAAGCTGGAGTAATCATTAGCATTATCCACCTATACTAGCAGTGACTTTTAGTCATTCCCTACCATCTATATTAGCACCTGTACTAATCAATCACTTAATTAAGTTGCAAACAATAATAACCATATTAGGTATTTTCATGGCTCATAATCATAATAATCATCATCATCATCATTTAACCAAATCTTTAAATTTAGTGAATCTACGTTGCCGCTGCTCAGTCAAGTTCTCACTATCCGGGAGAGACGGTGATTCGAATCGATTCCTATCTAGCTAGAGGGGTATTCCTAACACTCACCCAATCCACCTAATCAATGGTTTCCTCGGGACACCTTTGGTACGACTCAGGAATCGCGGCTCCTAGCAGCGCTGCACCCTCAGGGAGTCCACTCTGCCAGGTGGTCAATCTCACCTCGGACTTACGCCAATAGCTCCCCACACTTCCTTACTACCGCCAGGGTGCGCACTTTCACTTCTCGGTCTTCCGACCTGAGTTGAGCTACTCGGCTTCGCGGTCGGAACGAGTTATCTGGCCAACTAAGTGATAGGCATGCGTTCAACATGACATGAGGACGTACAGCGAATCGGTCCTTAAACGACACAGACGGGGATAGATTCACACCCAAGACTTCCATGCCTTGTTGCTGCACTACCGTCATCCCGTCCGGTCTCTTTTCATTATTAACACATGGTTCTTTTTTATGATAGCAAATATAGCCAACCGTGACCAGAGCTCATCCTACATCTCACAGGTGACAGGAAATCACCTGACTTCTACCGGTCTAAGCATAGCTAAGCATTATTCGATCCTACACTTAATTAGGATTCATAGGATTTTATCTGGACAAGGTAAGGATATAATGCAACAATTGGTTCCAACCAATTCCTATACTTAATGCATCATCAACAATAAAAGATACTCAAGATATTTGTAAAAACATGGGAGACTTAGAATGCTCCGGGGCTTGCCTGGGATCCGACACAAGTCAGTTTAGTTAGCTTGCACCGTCCTGGTGACATCTCAGGTCATAGCACTCGCTTAGTCCTTCCATCTTCGGGATAGATCCTCCATACACCGTCTTCGGGTTCGGCTCCAATATCACGTCCTTCACGTGGTTCATCTAGCGCACCTAGTTGAGATGCAAGATGCATGTGTATGAATGTGATGAATGGTAACACAAGATGCAACACATAAGCATTCAAGACAAACACAAGATTATGCAAGACATAGACACCAATAGCTATTTAACTAACATCACACAACCTATCATCCTAAGATGGCAAAAAAGACGACAACACCAAGCACGACACAAGTTTCCCAAGATCTCAGGTGCTCTAACTCAGTCATCATTCAAGGCATAAGTCACACTTAACAATATACAAGCAAACACTATAATTGGAATCTGCCAATTTCTGGACATGCAAACAGCAGCTACACAATTTAGCTATAACTGGAGTTACACAAATCAAAATGACTTGCAAGAAGACATTTTGGAAAGCTTATGAAATTATCTACATTTCATCTATAACCATCATAGCATGATTCACAAGTTAAATAGGTCAAAATTATACATTTACAGAAACTGATCCACAATTGACAGAGAGCAGCCATTTCTAAAACCCAAATTTAAACAGGCATAACTCTCAAACTACTTGGCCAAATGACACCAAATTTTAACATAAGCTAGATACATGAATTATCTACAACTTTTATATAAACAAGTTTCACAACAAAGCACATCATCATGAAGAACTTTGCTAAGTTCCCAGATCTGTCCATAAACCACATTTTCAAGAAAATAAATATTAATTTATGTTGCAAACACATAATTAGGCAAAACCAACTTTACCAACATGTCACACATGACTAAAGAACACCAGAAAACCTAGTGTCCAGACCAAATAAATTCTTTTAATACATTTCTTAATTTATTTTAGATAACAAGGTGACTTAAGGAACATATACCAAAAGTATAGAATAAATTCTACAAAAATTACAGTGGCTCACATTTCCTCTCAATAGTCTACTGTACAAATTTCACTCCATTTAAATATGTATAGCAACCTCTATGAAAAACACAAGTTGCTAAAGCAAGAAATCATATGAGAGCAAGATAAACCAATAACTCACTCATGCAGCAACCAATGACCATGAAATTTTTACCACACATCAAACATCACATGAGTAGCATGCCACAAAAATTTCACTTCATTTGGAGTCCTAGATCTGTAGTTATGGAAAATAACAAATTCAACTAGCATTACAACTTTACTGCACAAATCTATTTTTGCAGCTAAATATTTAAACTAAAACATGCCATATTATAGATCTACTGCATAGACAATTTGACAAGGATTCCAAAAAGTCCTCATTTGCTATTTTACGATTTTTCTATGAATTACTATGAATTTCTAAAGTTCAGCAAATTTCCTGCAAGAAGGTCCTTAATAGCACTATTCATTTGAGTCATAGATTTCGCACTTAACCCCCTCACTTTCTTCCAATTTGAGCGTGAAGTCCTTCGTCTTCTCTGCTTCTGACGGCAGCACAGAGAGCCCGGCTGGCTCGCGGCTCCGGCGACCGTAGCCATCACTGGCGGCGGTGGAGTGGCGGGGAAGAACCAGGGGTCCCGCTTGCGCCCGCTGGTGGTCTCGGATGGCCGAGAGGCGGCCCGAGGTGGACCGGCCATGTGCACCGGCGGTCGGAGGCCACAGCGGCCGACAACTGCGGTGCTCCCAGCATGGTTTTGGACGGCGAGCACGAGCACGGCGTGCATGAGAGGTAGGCAAAGCTGATGGCGTTGCTCGTGAGGAGCGAGGGGGGCTGAGAGGGGAAAACAGCCGCGGCACCGGCGAGCTCGGAGCTCGGCCATGGCGGTCGCACGTCCCGGCGCAGAGCGGAGCGAGGAGAGGGCAGAGGAGTGGGAAAGTAGCTTGGCGGTCGCTCTGGTGCTCCACTACGCCGAGTGAGGCGCGGGGCACGCGGCAGAGAGCAAGGGCGAGCTCATGCATGGCTGCCACGCTCCCGGACGTGCGTCGCCCATAGAGGCAATTCAGCGAACAGGTGGCGTGCGCCGGAGTGGGGAAGGTGGGACGCCGTTTTGGGCCGGCTCTGGTCCGAATTGGTCCATGGGCCAAAAATGAAGTTTGGTCTACACCTGATGCTCTCCAACTTTGCTTATGGGTTCAGGGTCATTAGGGTTATGGTTTAGCAGATAACGTGCTCCTAACTTTGGTTTGTCAGCGTGACGATGGTGATTAGGAAAAACTCAGAATTAACCATCAACACGAAGCCAAACGGGTTCCAACTTTTTGCATGCTCTTCTCCATAATATAACCTTCAACTTTTATTTTTGGACCAACTCAAGTTGCTTAACGAATTTCGGAGAACGCGAGACGCCAATGCTGATGTCAATGAAATTCCAGACTTAGAATATTTCCAAGCGCTGAAAACTGCAGTAGATTCAATCTTGTGACCTCTATTTGTCAAGCTTAGAGATAGATTTAGACTTGGGTCCTTAAATAAATTTTGTAGTACACAAACTATACTGCAACTCTTATTTAAGGTCAAACCTTGTATCTTGAATATAAACCATTCTTTTACTTTGGTCAAAGCAGCATCTCGTGAACCCTAGAATTAGAGTTTTCGACCAATTGAGGCATTTTCTTGACTTCTGCTCAACACGAACCCTTCATGACTTTTGTTGTAGAGTTCATCTAGAGTCATTTGGGCAAGGTTGCAAGGTTTGGTTGATGACCTACATTTCCATTCACTTAATAGTGCAATTCAAGCACTTAGTAAAGCCATTCCAATAAGGATATAACTTATCATTTCATGTGACTTCTTGATTCCAAACTTCACAAAACTTTTCCATGAATCAATATAGATGGATATTGATGTGAGACACATGAAGATATTCCAATAACACCAGCCAAGCATCTATCTTGAAAAGACCTATATGTAAAGCAAGGGTGCAATATCCGCGTTTAGGTTGGGGCTCATTTCCATAGGTTTGACCTTGACATCTCCATCACCACTTACATGCCATGGTTGAGTTTAAATCCATTGCTTAACTAGTGACAAACACCTGGGGTGTTATAGCCCTCCCCCCTTAAAGGAATCGCGTCCCGAGATTCGGTGTGAAAGACTTTTAAGGGAAGAGAAACTTGTCATCCAGTTTCCAACATCAGTGATAGCATTAGACTACTTAACTTCAGAGTATCAGAGTGGCTAATTTGGTCACGACACTTTCTGATACTTGCTCTTCGTCGTAAGCTGTTGTCTGAAGAATTTCCTTTGTTGGCGTCCATAAAGCATTGTTACATTGGAAGGAATCCAAGATAGCACTGTCCTACGTACTTTGTCCTCGATGTTCGAAGAGTGATACAAGCGTAGACTAAATACATGTAACATCTACTTCCCTAGTGGATATAGCGCAGAGCTTATGGACTTTGCACTAGATCGTAGTCGGTCGATGGATATTCCTTGCAACGGTGCTATATTTGCTCCCAAGGTTTGAAAAGCAGTTCTCTACTAAAGTGGCTTGAGCACAACTTCTCGTAAAGGATGTGATCATAGACAGGGTAAACATCCTTTGAAGGTATGAGAAGCTAGTTAACCAATATCCAAACTGGTTGTAGCGGTGCAATTAGTCTTCTCAAGGTTATGGAGGGTTGTCTAACAGCAATACACCTACAAGTTGTAATTTCTTGGCATGAATTACAAACACAACCGTCTAATGCAAAGGATAATCGTAGTCACAGCAAAATTGCAGATTCTGTACCCTTTTGTTTTCTATTCATATCTCACAAACTACTACTCCAATATGCACAAATTTTGGTGGGCATGTAGATCCATGGGTCTTCTAACTACTCACTAAAATTCAACTCAACCGAACACCGTTTGACCATCCAAATAATTCATCTACCAGAACTGCTCTGTTCTGAAATAACAGCAAATCGAATTGACAAAACATCTCTCAAATCCGATGTCTCCCTCAACCAATCCTCAAACAAACTTAAGGCATTGACGTGTCCTACATGAGAAATGAGGTCACCAAAGTTTGAGGCCATTCCAATCAAATCGTTGGCTTGAAGATGTTCGGTTTTGTACCCTAAAATCTGGACAGATTTCTCATTCTTCTCTTTCTTTGCTTCACACGTTGTGGTGTGTGTTCTATACTCTCGATCTCTTTGTATAGCAGCAGCAGCTCTTTTCTCTAAGGATGTAGACCAAGGTTTTCCATATGTGGTTCTTAGGGAACAACTTAAATCGCTTGATTTAGACACCAACTTGACGATGCATAAGCATTGGACTTGTGACTATGTTTTTGGGACACAAAGCATAATCTACATGGCGGGACTGTCCTACAGAGATAAGAAACCATTCCTGTATATCCTTCGGCGCTTCGTCCAATAGAGTCCGAACATATGTGTTAGTGACACCTAGGGGCACAAAGATGCTGATCGAAACTAGGCACATGCTTTCTCTAGTTCTTCACTTAGCTGATACAACATCTTGCATTGCTGAATGTCCTTGCTGTTTCTTTGCTTAACATCGTTTTGTGAGACATAGTCTTCATAGCTACCAATAAGTTGCTACCTAGCTAGAGATTAACCTTACTATGGGTAACTAATCAGTTGTTTCTCAACACTCAAAGTTCCAAATTCTTACTCTTGCCAACAATAGTTGTGATTGACGCATGACAGATGGTCGCCATTGGAGTCAGCAGACAAGGGGTCACACTAGAGATAGTTAATCTCGCCGGTGCGATCCGCATGCACATAATGATCAAGACTTGGATAGCCAGGTCATAATCATAATGTGACGTTCGATTCTTATCCGACTAACCATTTGTCCAACATTAAGTGTTGTATGCCTTTCTGATCCAACAATGAAGACATAAGTTGTTCACTAGGTGATGGACGTTAATACTAGGACAATCAAGTGGAGTCACTTTGTCTACCACCTCTTGTAGTCTGTTAATGTTTATGTCGGTGACCAGTTCCTCAAAGGTTATCCTTTTTGTGACTTCAAAAGGAAGTTCTACTACTTTTGGTCTGATATATGGATCTTCGATAAGATATGGAGAAATAACCAAGGAAGAGCTCACGTGAAAATAACACATCGGTGTAGTTCGGCAATAGATCATGACTAGAAACTTCGATACAAGCGCGCACCCAGCAGCACAACCATGTGCCGGCCGGCCACAAGGAGGCCCTAGGTTCCATCGCGGCACCATAGTTGCTACTCATAACACCATTACTGATCACACACCCAAAGTGAATTTTCAAGTTGCACAGATTGGGTCATAAAAACAAGCACTATGCAAAGGAGGGATAGCAAACAAAGGTAGTCACAAGGTTAGGACTCAACAAGGAGGCGATCAGAAGATCAAAACACAGCGCAAAAGAACATAGCCTAATTGCTGAAGGCAACTAAGCAGGAGACTCTTGCTTAATTTCCATTTACGCCTCGTGTCCACCAAAGTGATTACCAGATAAAGATTAACATGAGATTTGGTCTTGTCGAGCAGCAACATGAGATCAGGACTGATAAACATCCAGAGACTTGAAAGAGTTGGAGACAAAATACATGAGATTCGAGGGACAGAGCCAATACACTGACTAGGGATTGAGTTGATAAAGCAATGACATAATCTGTGAGGCAAAGGTTCCAAGGCCAGGATAGATAGCGATTAGTGTTGCACTAGCTCATCAGCAGGAGAAAGAGCAATGAGGTCCGACAAGGAATTTTGAGCAGGGTCCTCCCACACAGGAGCGGGACAACCACGACACATGCAAGCATTCAAGGGAACTAAGCTTGGGCCTACGGTTCAAGCAAGGCATAGATACACAAACGTTCAAGGGCTAGTGACCACGTCTACAGGCTCAGGCTCCCAAGAGAGAACCTAATTGGAGACGACAACCGTGCGATTACGTAACTTGAGCGTTGTTCTAGGATAAAGCTATTTGACACTCATATGCTTACCGACGACAAATGAGGTGACAACTATGGCACTAATTAGATAATGAGCATCCACACCTACATCATGGTCTTAAGCGAGCATTTTGAAACACTCAATCCAAGTAGCTTAAATGACTATTATGAAGCACAAAGCTTGTACATATCAAATAGTCACCTACAGCAACACCACTACACATATCACGCAAAACATGGTGGTAAGGGACTGTTATCTTTTGTTTCCTTTTTACTGGATAGGTGGATATCTCTACAAAACAAGTTTTACTTACATTTAGCAATTTAGTTTTCAAAGGGGTGAAGTTTTTGCTAATTAATAACTTGTCCTCTATTTCCCTTGGAAGCAAACATACAAGACGAAACTAATCACACACTACCTTCAAGCATAGCTATTCAAGCAGCATGGGACAAGGTATTTTGTCTAGCTTCACACAGGGAAGATAGTAAGATCACATTGATCACAAGTTACTTAATATTAGAACAAAGTGAGGGAAGCATATTTATGCACAAGCACAATCATGATGCATGCTCGCCCTATTCGTCCTCACGAAATTGTCAGCCTAAGGTGGCAATCACGTTCTATGTCGGTGGCATAACACGTACTCTCTCGATATATAGCTAGTCATCAGCTACATTCAATCTACGCATTCGTGGTTAGCGTACCTGCAGGCAAATTCATTGTAGCCCATCCCCACAAGAGATAAATAAGCACACAATGAAAGCAGTAAACTAAGATACTCTTTATATATACATCCCTAGATATATATACTTCGGTATCCATAGCTACCCAATAGATATACCCACAATTAAGTACCTTCATATATACATGGGTGTAACATGTAAATATTCCAGTAACCACAGCTAACTCTCCCCTAGACCGACAGTTGGACGGTCATGCTCTCACAACTCCCACTTACCTGGGCGTAGAGGCAATTGATCCATACATTATCATTCAAGTGATTGGCATCCATACAATAGCATGTCGTAAGAACGACGAAAGTAAAAACCTCCATGTTAGTACTTAGATAGCCACCTAATAGTCCTTAACTAGGCATAAAGGAGGATGTCGCTAGTATAGTTTTGCAAATTAGTTTTGACAAATTTACCTGTATCTAAAGTTTTAGTCAAAATAGGATTTTTAAAACCAAAACTTTGTTTTTAAAACTATGTACATGATAGTATTATGCTTAACCTTTCTCCGATACCAATTGTGACAGAACCGCCCAATTTATACAAGATCAAGTATGGATGTCCCCGCTAACATATTGACACACACATACTTTCACTTATATAAACCCGGTAGTCCGCCGAGTGTCCCGAAAGACCTCGGTAAATCAACATCACAACCAAGATCGTATGATTAAGCAAATACACATCACACACGCAGAGTTGCAGCGGAAATAATATTACAAAAGGGGTTCACAAATAATAGTACAAGTTTGGGTTTCAAAACCGATTAGTGAAAACAACATAGTGTTCAAATTATTACATTAATATAAGTTCCAAATACATTGCTAGCATAAGTGACATCATCCGACAAAAGCATATAGGTGAGAAGTAACTATAGAATCACCAAGCCCACCGGCGGTTAGCCACCATCTTCAATAGGCCGAGAACTCCACCTGCAACATGGTGGGATAAACCCTGAGTACTCGAATGTACTCAGCTAGACTTACCCGTCAAAAACCAGAAATAAAGTGACACCAAGGATTATGCAAGGCTTTATTTGGTGGAGCTGAGCTGACAACCTTTTTGCATAAAAGCTGGAGTAATCATTAGCATTATCCACCTATACTAGCAGTGACTTTTAGCCATTCCCTACCATCTATATTAGCACCTGTACTAATCAATCACTTAATTAAGTTGCAAACAATAATAACCAGATCAGGTATTTTCATGGCTCATAATCATAATCATCATCATCATCATCATTTAACCATATCTTTAAATTTAGTGAATCTACGTTGCCGCTGCTCAGTCAAGTTCTCACTATCCGGGAGACACGGCGATTCGAATCGATTCCTATCCAGCTGGAGGGGTATTCCTAACACTCACCCAATCCACCTGATCAATGGTTTCCTCGGGTCACCTTTGGTATGACTCAAGAATCACGGATCCGAGCAGCGCCGCACCCTCAGGGAGTCCACTTTGCTAGGTGGTCAATCTCACCTCGGACTTACGCCAATAGCTCCCCGCACATCCTTACTACCGCTAGGGTGCGCACTTTCACTTGTCGGTCTTCCGGCCTGAGTTGAGCTACTCGGCTTCGCGGTCGGAATGAGTTATCCGGCCAACTAAGTGATAGGCATGCGTTCAACATGACATGAGGACGTATAGCGAATTGGTCCTTAAACGACATAGACGGGGATAGATTCACAGCCAAGACCTCCAAGCCTTGTTGCTGCACTACCGTCATCCCGTCCGGTCTCTTTTCATTATTAACACATGGTTCTTTTTCATGATAGCAAATATAGCCAACCGTGACCAGAGCTCATCCTACATCTCGTAGGTGATAGGAAATCACCCGACTTCTACCGGTCTAAGCATAGCTAAGCATCATTCGATCCTACACTTAATTAGGATTCATAGGATTTTATCTGGACAAGGTAAGGATATAATGCAACAATTGGTTCCAACCAATTCCTATACTTAATGCATCATCAACAATAAAAGATACTCAAGATATTTGTAAAAACATGGGAGACTTAGAATGCTCCAGGGCTTGCCTAGGAGCCGACACAAGTCAGTTCAGTTAGCTTGCACCGTCCTGGTGACATCTCAGGTCCTAGCACTCGCTTAGTCCTTCCATCTTCGGGATAGATCCTCCATACACCGTCTTCGGGTTCGGCTCCAACATCACGTCCTTCACGTGGTTCATCTAGCGCACCTAAATGAGATGCAAGATACATGTATATGAATGTGATGAATGGTAACACAAGATGCATCACATAAGCATTCAAGACAAACATAAGATTATGCAAGACATAGACACCAATAGCTATTTAACTAACATCACACAACCTATCATGCTAAGATGGCAAAGAAGACGACAACACCAAGCATGACACAAGTTTCCCAAGATCTCAGGTGCTCTAACTCAGTCATCATTCAAGGCATAAGTCACACTTAACAATATACAAGCAAACACTATAATTGAAATCTGCCAATTTCTGGACATGCAAACAGCAGCTACACGATTTAGCTATAACTGGAGTTACACAAATCCAAATGACTTGCAAGAAGACATTTTGGAAAGCTTATGAAATTATCTACATTTCATCTATAACCATCATAGCATGATTCACAAGTTAAATAGGTCAAAATTATACATTTACAGAAACTGGTCCACAATTGACAGAGAGCAGCCATTTCTAAAACCCAAATTTAAACAGGCATAACTCTCAAACTACTTGGCCAAATGACACCAAATTTTAACATAAGCTAGATACATGAATTATCTACAACTTTTATATAAACAAGTTTCACAACAAAGCACATCATCATGAAGAACTTTGCTAAGTTCCCAGATCTGTCCATAAACCACATTTTCAAGAAAATAAATATTAACTTATGTTGCAAACACATAATTCGGCAAAACCAACTTTACCAACATGTCACACATGACTAAAGAACACCAGAAAACCTAGTGTCCATGACCAAATAAATTCTTTTAATACATTTCTTAATTTATTTTAGATAACAAGGTGACTTAAGGAACATATACCAAAAGTATACAATAAATTCTACAAAAAGTACAGTGGCTCACATATCCTCTCAATAGTCTACTGTACAAATCTCACTCCATTTGAATATGTATAGCAACCTCTATAAAAAAGACAAGTTGCTAAAGCAAGAAATCATGTGAGAGCAAGATAAACCAATAACTCACTCATGCAGCAACCAATGACCATGAAATTTTTACCACACATCAAACATCACATGAGTAGCATGCCACAAAAATTTCACTTCATTTGGAGCCCTAGATCTGTAGTTATGGAAAATAACAAACTCAACTAGCATTACAACTTTACTACACAAATCTATTTTTGCAGCTAAATATTTAAACTAAAACATGCCATATTATAGATCTACTGCATAGACAATTTCACAAGGATTCCAAAAAGTCCTCATTTGCTATTTTATTCTCTTTCTATGAATTACTATGAATTTCTAAAGTTCAGCAAATTTCCTGCAAGAAGGTCCTTAACAGCACTATTCATTTGAGTCACAGATTTTGCACTTAACCCCCTCACTTTCTTCCAATTTGAGCGTGAAGTCCTTCGTCTTCTCTGCTTCCGACGGCAGCATAGAGAGCCCGGCTGGCTCGCGGCTCCGACGACCGTAGCCATCACTGGCGGCGGTGGAGTGGCGGGGAAGGACCAGGGGTCCCGCTCGCGCCCGCTGGTGGTTTCGGATGGCCGAGAGGCGGCCCGAGGTGGACCGGCCATGTGCACCGGCGGTCGGAGGCCACGGCGGCCGGCGACTGCGGTGCTCCCAGCATGGTTTTGGACGGCGAGCACGAGCACGGCGTGCAGGAGAGGGAGGCAAAGGAAGCTGATGGCATTGCTCGTGATGAGCGAGGGGGCTGAGAGGGGAAAACAGCCGCGGCACCGGCGAGCTCGGAGCTCGGCCATGGCGGTCCCGCGTCCCGGCGTAGAGCGGAGCGAGGAGAGGGCAGAGGAGTGGGAAAGTAGCTCGGCGGTCGCTCTGGTGCTCCACTACGCCGAGTGAGGCGCGGGGCACGCGGCAGAGAGCAGGGGTGAGCTCATGCATGGCTGCCACGCTCCCGGACGCGCGTCGCCCATAGAGGCAATTCAGCGAACAGGTGGCGTGCGCCGGAGTGGGGAAGGTGGGACGCCGTTTTAGGCGGCTCTGGTTCGAATTGGTCCATGGGCCAAAAATGAAGTTTGGTCTACACCTAATGCTCTCCAACTTTGCTTAAGGGTTCAGGGTCATTAGGGTTATGGTTTAGCAGATAACGTGCTCCTAACTTTGGTTTGTCAGCGTGATGATGGTGATTAGGAAAAACTCAGAATTAACCATCAACACGAAGCCAAACGGGTTCCAACTTTTTGCATGCTCTTCTCCATAATATAACCTTCAACTTTTATTTTTGGACCAACTCAAGTTGCTTAACGAATTTCGGAGAACGCGAGACGCCAATGCTGATGTCAATGAAATTCCAGACTTAGAATATTTCCAAGCTCTAAAAACTGCAGTAGATTCAATCTTGTGACCTCTATTTGTCAAGCTTAGAGATAGATTTAGACTTGGGTCCTTAAATAAATTTTGTAGTACACAAACTATACTGCAACTCTTATTTAAGGTCAAACCTTGTATCTTGAATATAAACCATTCTTTTACTTTGGTCAAAGCAGCATCTCGTTAACCCTAGAATTAGAGTTTTCGACCAATTGAGGCATTTTCTTGACTTCTGCTCAACACGAACCCTTCATGACTTTTGTTGTAGAGTTCATCTAGAGTCATTTGGGCAAGGTTGCAAGGTTTGGTTGATGACCTACATTTCCATTCACTTAATAGTGCAATTCAAGCACTTAGTAAAGCCATTCCAATAAAAATATAACTTATCATTTCATGTGACTTCTTAATTCCAAACTTCATGAAACTTTTCCATGAATCAATATAGATGGATATTGATGTGAGACACATGAAGATATTCCAATAACACCAGCCAAGCATCTATCTTGAAAAGACCTATATGTAAAGCAAGGGTGCAATATCCGCGTTTAGGTTGGGGCTCATTTCCATAGGTTTGACCTTGACATCTCCATCACCACTTACATGCCATGGTTGAGTTTAAATCCATTGCTTAACTAGTGACAAACACCTAGGGTGTTACATAACCGGAAAGTAATAACATATTATAGGAATCTTGGGATCATACGTATCCTAACAGATCTCATAGTATCTTCAGTATATCTTCCCGGTGTCTTGCGGGAGGCGCCGAGCAGAGTCGTGCCCCATAAGGCTTCATCTTGTGGGCTGGGCCACCTCTAGGGGCGCAGCGCATGTGGTCTGACATGGGTATCTGGGGTCGTACCCCCCACAGTATGAAGCGCTCATCAATGGCCTATGCATCGCCATCGAGTTGGGCATCCAATGCCTCGACATCCGGGGTGACTCCCAGCTAGTCGTCAACCAAGTCATGAAGGTGTAGAGCTATCACGACACCAAGATGGCTACGTACTGCCAAGAAGTCCGATGGCTGGAGGACAAATTCGACGGCCTCGAACTCAATCACATCCCAAGGCGCCTCAACGAGGCGGCTGATGCGCTTGCAAAAGCAGCGTCCGGCCGAGAGCTGGTGCCAACAGGTGTCTTCGCCAGCGACCAACACAAGCCCACGGTACGCTACGAAGGGTCAGAATGGGCCGACGATGGTCCATCCGATCTAGCCTCGGGGGCTAACCAACCAATGACTCCGTCCGGCCCCAAGGTCATGGAGCTTGAAGAGGATCCAGTGACAGAGCCTAACCCTCTGGTCGACTGGAGAACACTCTACCTCGACTACCTCCTCCGTGACACACTGTCGATGGACAAGACGGAAGCTCGACGTCTCGCACGTCGCGCCAAGTCCTTCGTTCTTGTAGAGGGCGAACTCTACAAACGAAGCCACACCGGGATCCTACAGCTCTGTATCCCCGTCGAACAGGGAAAGCTTTTGCTGAGCAATATCCATGGTGGGGTCTACGGTCACCACGCCGTGCCTAGAACCTTGGTTGGGCACGCATTCCGATAGGGCTTCTACTGGCCCACTGCAGTAGCCGACGCTGAGCAGATCGTACGCACCTGCGAAGGGTGTCAGTACTACGCTCGGCAAACTCACCTCTCGGCCCAGGCACTCTAGATGATCCCCATCATGTGGCCTTTCGCGGTCTGGGGGCTCGATCTGGTTGGGCCTCTCAAAAAGGCACCTAGAGGATACACCCACTTGCTTGTCACCATAGACAAGTTCACAAAATGGATCGAAGCTCGGCCGATCTCCGTGATCAAATCCGAGCAAAACGTGCTGTTCTTCCTCGACATCATCCATCGCTTTGGAGTACCAAACTCCATCATCATGGACAATGACACACAGTTCACTGGCAGGAAATTCCTTCGATTCTGCGATGAACACCACATCTAGGATGATTGGGCCACCGTCGCGCACCCCCGAACGAAAGGGCAGGTCGAGCGCACAAATGGCATGCTCCTACAGGGCCTCAAGCCTAGGATCTTCAACCGGTTGAACAAATTTGGCGCATGCTAGGTCGCCTAAGGACAACTCCCAGTCGAGCCACCGGCTACACGCCTTTCTTCATGGTCTACGGTTCTAAGGCCGTCCTCCCAACTGACCTCAACTATGGAGTGCCAAGGATCAGAGCATACGACGAACAGGGAGCCGAGGCATCCCATGAAGATGCCATGGACCAGCTAGATGATGCTCGCAACGTGGCCCTCCTCCACTCAGCCAAGTACCAGCAGGCCTTGCGACGGTACCACAGCCGACGGGTGTGGGACCGAGCCTTCAACTTCAGGGACCTAGTTCTTCGCCTTGTGTAGAGCAACAAGGACCACCACAAGCTCTCCCCGCCCTAGGAGGGGCCGTACGTCATTGTAGAAGTACTCCGGCCAGGCGCCTACAAGTTGAAAACCATCGACGGCAAGGTCTTCACCAACGCCTGGAATATTGAGCAGCTACGTCGTTTTTACCCTTAAATAAATGCATACTTTCTCTGATTAGTTTTGTCATCAAAATCCCTGATCTTTTGTGACATCCGACCCCTGCAAGTGCGAGGGGTCGGACCTCACACGGGGGCTGGTATGAGTACGTTTATCTTACAAACATTCTCTGTGTTTTCCCTCTTTTCTCATGATAAGTCCTAAGGGCTAAGAGTTCGGGAACAAACTCTGAGTATAACTGGTAGGACTACGGGAAACCCACGCCCCCGCGGCTACGGTCTCCTTGCTCACCAGCGTGATCAGAATTGGCTCGCCCGCACTCTGAGCTTTTTGTGACCTTAACTACGGGAAAGGTCGAAAGGCACTGAACCTTTTTTACAAAAAAGGAGGGAGAAAAGCTAAAAAGTTGTTTGCCGCAACGAAATTTAAGAACTTGTTCATTTTTTGCACAAATTCATCGCTTACAAAGTGATTTCATCACAAAAAGGGTCTGATGTATTCATGAATACAAAAAACTGTTCACATGGGAGCTCCCCCACAACTTAAATGATTACATTTTCTGCCTAGTTCTACTCTAGATACTATTGCAATCACCGCGCCACGCTCTCCATCGATAACGTCCTACCGCTCCATGGGATCCTTGAGGGCGGCATCGTCTGCAATGTCGAGCACCACGGCAGTGACTGTGGTGTCTTCGCTAGGGCATCTAGGGATTACACCATCGTGATCAGCCGCAACCCTGACAACGGCACCTGGACGGGGGGCGTTGCCAACTGAAGAACGACCACCATGGCTGATGGATGTCTCTGACATCTCATCAAACTTCATGAACTGGCCAATCTGAGTGGCTGCAAGGGTGAAGCCCCCCATCGACGCGGTCCTGGGTAGCTTCCCCACCGACAAGGCTCGCCCAGAGAAGATTCACTAGAGGAGGTCCTCATACGACTCCATCCGGACGAAGGCCTCACGAACGATGACAAAGCCGACGACGCTTAGCACCCTCCAGTACGCCTCCTCCTTCGGTGGAAGTGGCCCCTTCTCGGCAAAGGCGGCTAGCACCATCTCATCTACGTTGGATGACCTCCAGCTCGACCCCACACTCCGTATTCATGAACGGATCTGTGAGTTCTCCTCTCCCTCGCATTACCCTCTCTCACTTAGGAACCGCCGCAACATGCGAGCGCGCTCGGTGAAAAGGAAGAAGGAGGAGAAGTGGTAGCTCAGGAATAGGTGGAGGAATGGGACGAGAACTCCTCTCCCCCCCTATTTAAGGATGAGACGCAGCGGTTGGAGAAAGGCAAAAGGTTGGGACGAAAAACCTTCTCCCTTCCCCTATTCAATGCAGATGGGAATTATATGTTGATGGGAATTCGAGGGGATGCGCCTTGACCGACGAGACATGCCCTGCTCGATGAGACGGCGCCTGGTTGAATGGGATGTGGCCCGGGCATGGCCCGCCACTACCACGCGCCGGGCATGAGAAACAAGGCGCACCCGCATGTGGGCAACTCTCCGCTTCTCTAGGCAGCCATGTGGGCCTCCTGGTTTGATCGGACGGCCTAGGTGAACGCCGAATGAACGGCCGCCAAAAGATAAGCACCTTTGTTTACTTACTTTGCGTGTTAATTTCACTACCGAGCCTCCGACCCCAGCAACGACAGGGGCACGGACATCACTCGGGGGCTGCCGAGAGTGTCTACTTGTTTAGACATCCTCTTCGCCCGACCCCACCTTATGTTTAAAACCAGAGACGTGGTGTGCGGGTGTTAAACTTTGAGTAAAACTGGACGAACCACTAGACCCTACGCCCCGGCGGCTACGATGTTTTTGTTCACCAGCACAATCGAATTCATAGTTCCCCGCACCACAAGCTTTAGCATCCGCCTTCTCAAGAAGGGTTCGAAGGGGTCTGCCTGTAGAATCTCCTTCAAGGAGAAGCTGTCAGGTCGCCTAACTCAATCGAACGGCTTAGGTCGCCGCCGAGAGATAGAAATGAAAAATTGCGATGCTCGTGTAGGTCACGCTGGCCCCATCGCAAACATCAGACCCGAACCCCGCATGGACATGTCTGGTAAGAGGTTCTCATCGCTCATGCCACCAAGGTAACATTACTGACCCCCACTTTTGTTTTAGTTAAATCATACATTAATCCCATACATCTAAACGTTGCATATGCAATTGCTACATCTCAACACTTCATGTCATGTCACGAAGCGGTAGTCGCCTCATTTGAAAAATCGAGATTAGCCCCAACGGCCTTGCCTGACCCCGCTCAAAAGCGGGCCGGGATATCTCGACCTTTCTCGTTCGATTCTAACCTCGATTCTAAACCCCGCTCAGAAACGGGCCACCCGAGCCTATCGAATAGCTCGGGCATCTGCCGGGAGGCGGGTTAAGAAGTAGTGGAATGCCACATGAGGGCTCTGCCGACCCCGTCAGCGAATGATGGACCCAGATTCCACACGAACGTGCCTGTTAGCGAGCTCATTGAGCGTGACACTCGAGCCGTCGAGGCAAGTGTCGTTAGCTCAGCCCCTTCAGTTGCGGAAACCAAGGACGGGGTGACGTGTGAAACACGGACGACCCCTATCATACCCCAAGGGGCTCGGGGGCTCGAGCCGCTTGATACTAGATCGAGAGACCAAGGTTCGAAGGCTAGCCCATGAAGGGTCCGAGGCCGCCTCGCGTCGAACAAGAGCCAGGGGAGAAAACACAGATGAGCCACAGCGGCCTTCACCCAACCCGCATAGAGGAGGATAGGGTCATCTCAACCTTCTAGTTCAATCCAGCATCTAGCCGAGCCCATAGAATCCCCATTGAGGGGGAATCTATTGGAAGGCGGGTTACAAAACAAAGGAATGTCACCCGAGGGCTTTGCTGACCCTGTCACGAGCGACGGGACCGGATTCCGTTCGAACATCCCCGTTAGTGAGCTCATCAAGTGTGTCCCTTGAGCCATCGAGGCAGGCGACGTCACCTCAACCCCTCCAGTTGTGAAAACCACGAACGGAGCGACAGTCACAAAAGGAGCCGATCCTTGACCGAATCCCCGCCACACGCGGGGGCTCGGGGAAGGTCGGGCCAGCAATGAGACCAAACGCACGGTCATGGAACGATCGTTAAAATCTTAAGTAGGGGGTACATGCCAATACAAGAGTAAGTTCGCTACCCTCGCTTCGGTCTCCAGTAACATCCGGCCCCAGCGACCGCAAAGGGTCGGATCTCACTCGGGGCCTGATAAAGGTATAAATACCTCCTTTTTCTAAACAGTCGTTGCGTCAGACCTCTTCCTCACGTTAAGGTTAGCGGCAAGGTTTGTGAGAATAGATAAACGCGCATGCCAGGTAAGACTGCAAAAAACCCACACCCCGACGGCTATGGTAACTTTGCTCACCAGAATAATCGAAATTTCCCCCTTATACACCTCGGGCCCTATGGTCTTAACGAACGGAAGGGTCGGATCGCATAAACTTTTTTTCTCGAATGCAAAAAGGAAGAAAACAAGTTCAAACAAATGAAACAAAATTACGAATCTATTTTCGGACACAACAGTGCCGACACTTGTCCACAGATTACAGATAAATATTTATCAGACTCATTTGACTAACTACCCCCTATTGGGGAGAACCATGTCTTCAATTCTGCTCGCCAGGGTTTCCGCAAAAGGAGTCACCGTCGCTTCTATGGCATCTAGATCGAGTTTTCATAACCAGGCACGAAGCCAAGGCTCATCGCCTCAAAATCGATGTTGTCATCATCATGCGAGCGGGTGACGGCGAAGGTTTGGGTGATCCCAGAGCGAAGAGCTTCCTTCTCTAGCTGGTACACCCACGTCGTGATATCTATGACACAGGTCGTGAGCGAGCTGGTCCCCTCCGCCTACAACACCGACAGGTCGTCACAAACTACGCCAAGGGCAACCTTCAGGAGATCGAGCTCGTCGCTCTCTGCCTAAAGAAGACTCCTCGTCATGGCGAGATCCATGGCCAATCCGACAGTAGCACCCTCGGCCTCCAGCTTCTGGGCTTTCGTGGTCTCCAATTCGGCCTAGAGGGAGCAAATCCTTGGTTGCACCTCATCGCGCTCCCGGATGGCCCGGTCACGCTCCCCACAGGACGCGCAGCGCTCCAAGCGGAGCCTCTCCGCAGTACGCCGTAGATCGTCCTGCTCCTCGCACAGCCGGGCGACCATCTTGGCGTCCAGTTTTGCCCTCTGCTCTAGGGCCGCGGACCTCTCCTCGACTACCAGCCTAAGATCTCACTCCTTCTCGGCCTTGTCCAGGAGATCGATGACCCACTGGCGGGCCTCGGCGTCTCACTGGAGCAGCTCGTCCTGCTCCTTCCGCACTCCGGCGGCCTCCTCCTGATCCCACCGTGTCCTCTCCAATAGCTCATCAAAAGATTTCTCAGTGAGCTCCACATCATGGTGGGCCCTGGCCTCCCACCGTTGAAGATTGTCCACCTCCGTGGCAAGGGGAGCCAATTCGTCCACCGTCTGGTGGAGCTGGGCGGTCACGTCCCTGTGCAGCCATGCCTCATCGATGAGGCGGTCCCAATCCTCCTTGTGTTCACAAAGGAACCGGGATTTCTCCTGGCTGCGAGCAATAAGATACTGGAAAAAGACGGCGGTCAGAAAACAAAAATAGACGAAGGAAAAAGAGATCAAGAGGCAATACCAAGGGAATACCCGGCCGGTGGGAACAATTACATCTCGAAGGGCGCCATTGGCCTAGTTCAAAGCTTCTAGCATGACCGTGAAGCCCTCGCTGAGCTTCTCCCGCTCCATGCCCTCGGCGGCATCGTCGAGGGTGAAGCGTTCCGACGACGGGTCCCACGGACTCACCCACCGAGGTGGGGGCTCATCTCGCGTGGGTGGGTGGTGGCCATATGACGGCTGGACCAGGGACAACTCCCTCCTGGTCTCCTCGGCAACCACCGCGGTGTCCGAGGGTCCCTAGGCCACAACCTCGTCGGTCCGGCCCATGGCGGGCGTCGTCTCTGGGGCCGCCGGTAGCACCACCACCACAGCTTCTGGCTATGACCCATCCATCATTGCCACCATCACCTCCGCCTCCATCGGCGGGACCTCATCCAGCTGCACCACGCCTACCGTGGTCGACGCAACGGGTGTGGCTGACAGCTCCGCCCGGCCCGACGTCGGCAGCAGCATCACTTCCATCATCGGTTTAGCGGCGACCTCCGACGGCACCTCCTCAGCCTCATCGACAGCTTGACCCGCTAAGGACATGGGCACCACCGTGGGCAGCGCCTGACTGGCCAATAAGGCTATGATGCCGGGTCCGCTCTCACCCAAAATGGGAGCAGCGTTAGGCGGCGGCCCCTGCCTTGCCTAAAGGGCAAGGGTCTTCTTGGGCCCCAGTGCTACAGAAGTGCCCTGTCTGACCAGTCTCCCGACGCTGTAGAAGAAACAAAAAGTGTGAATCACTATGAAAAACAAAGAAATACAGAGAAAACCCCAAGGAATCAGCAACTTACATCAGCGGTGTGGGGCGGTGGAGACGTTTGGGGGATGAACCCCTAGTTCCCTACTCCCCCTCATCGGGGCGAGACCGTTTTGAGCCCGTTCTCAGCCCCCGGGCCAGGGGGCTCGCCTCCCTTGTATCTAAGGGCACAGCGGCAGAGCCGCTCCCCTCTCTCGGCACCCTGGGCGCGACGGTAGATCCACCTGCCCCCGTCGGCTCTTAGGACACGGCGATGGGTCCACCCGTCCCTGCTAATTCCTGAGGCACGGCGGCGGGGTCGCTCCCCCATCTAGCACCTTGGGTGCGGTGGCAGATCCACCCACCACTGATGGTTCTAAGGATGGTTCGACGATCTGGCCTACCTCCTCCGGCCTCATGGCCACATCCTCCCCCATGTGGAACGGGAGGGGTCCCTGCATTGACGAATGGGTACCTGTTAGCATGTCCTCGCTTCCCAGGTCACCTCACTCGGTGTCTGTGACTACCTCCTCCTCCTCGTCGTCATCGTCGTCACTGTCTGTCTCCTCTCCTAGCTCCCGTGCCTACTGTTTCTGCTATTTCTTCTTCCGCTCGAATTCCTTCGTCTTCCTCTGCCACTCAGCCATGGCACGGTTGGCCGCCACCATGAACTTGTCCTTCGGCAGTAGAGCCAGGCAATCCATAAAGACAAGTTTCTTCGGCTGGTCCTGCTATCCCAATGTCAGCACCAAGGGGTCAGGAGTTCAATTAAAAATGAGGCACGGGGAAAGAGAACTTACGAAGTCAATGTACCCTGATTCCAGCCGCATTGGGGTATGCCTCGGCACTAGGTACACAAAATCAAGAGTGGTGCCAGCACTGTCCTTCAAGGGCTCCATCGCCTCCTTGATGCGCTGTGCCACTTCGGAGGGGGGAAGCACTCCCTCGGCAAGCGTCGTCCCTACGACTGATGCTCTAGGCACCATTAGTTGCAGGGGAAGCGCATGCGCCATCAGTGGCGCCACCCTCCTCATGTGGTAGGCGCCGATGATCCCCGACCCCTTCACGCCCCTCTCCTTTAGAATTTGGAGGGCGGCGAGATGGTCCTTGATCTTCTTCTTGTCTTTGTCCGGGACACCCCACTTCCACGACTCCGGGACCTCTTCGATGATGCGCCCAGAGAACACTAGCAAGGGGGCGGCAACATCGTCCTTGACATAAAACCAATGCGAATGCCACCCCTTGTTGGAGGTTGACAGACGCATCGACGGGTATTCGTTTACCCGATTGTTGCAGAGATGAATGCCGTCACATCCCACCGGCACGCTCAGCTCTTGCTTCTTCTCCCACTTCTTCAAAAGGTTAACGGCAAAGAGATACCACCACAGGTCGAAGTGGGGACTAATCCCCAAGAACCCCTCACATAGGGCGACGAACGCCGCAATGTGCCGAACCCCATTGGGAGTAAGGTGTTGCAGCTCCACCTTGTAGTAATCCAGCAGCCCCCGAAGGAACTTGTGGGTAGGGGTGGCGAATCCCCGCTCGTGAAAGCGAGCAAAGGACACGACAAAGCCTTTGGGTGGCAACGTCATGTCTTCATTGCCGGGTAGCAGCCACTCCTCGGCGGCGGTCCGCGGGCAAAGGAGGCCATGGCGAACGAGGCCCTCCAGGCGCTGAAGGGTGATATCGGATCTGCACCACGGCTCCATTGAACAATTGGGAGGGGTGGTTGGATGAGAGCTTGACGGAGGCTGCGATGCGGGCGCGGGAGGCTCAGGCGACTGGCGGCGGTGGCTACGATGCGGGCGCAGGAGGCTCAGGCTATTGGCAGCGGAGGTTGTAGATGCAACGATGAGGAGGCAAAGTACGGAACCCTAGGGGCGAACCCCTTGGTTTTATAGGGGCAGCGAATGCGAGAAGGGCAACCGTCCGCCTAGATCTCCGTGCCTACCACGATACACCCCCATGTCATGTCACGGGATATGCGTCCGTGATCCCTATCCTTTCAAACCAAAGTCACGCTGGACGTTTCGCCTTCCCAAGCAGACTAGGACTCTTTTACCATAGAGGGGATACGGGTCAAAAAGCATTTCTCTGGCCTGCCCGAGCCTAGGAGTTCGAGGGCTGGCCCAATAGTTTCGACGATCATCCCAACAAGGGATGGGCCCACGAGCGGCGAAAACTCAGGCGCACGAGCCTCAAAGAAGTCTCGATCCGCAATCGAGTCTCAACCAAAGTTATTAGGACCGGACCGGAGATTGAACCGGCGAGGCCATCGGTTCACTGGTCCAACCGTTTAGAACCGGTTGAACCGCCGGTTCAATTGTTTTGGACCGGACAAATTGAACCGATATATATATATATATATATATATATATATTTGCTATAATTAATAATTGACAGATGATAAATAAACAACATAAATTTAATTGCACAAGTTTTTAGATTCAAAACAAAAGTGCATGATAACTGATAAGAAATGCAGCTCATCTGTTACTACTTTAGCCATGTCATGGAAAACTTAGAAATCAATCCTAAATTAATCAAATCTGGAGAAAAGAGATGCCTAAAAACTAATATACTCTAACACGAACATGAGCTTCATATATTTATGAGTCTTCACATTGATAGATCATAGATGCCTAATTAGATGCCTAATAACAACCCTAAACAGGCATTTGGAGCCAATTTCCAATAATACCCCTAACTAGATAAGGTCGTCCTGAGTGCACAGAGGGGTAATTTTGGAAAAACTCAAAAACTCACCAGTTCGTATGGAACCGGCCGGTTCACCGATTCCTTAAAAAACCGGTCGGTTCAACCGGTTTTTAGCGGTTCGATTGCACAGACAGTCTTTTAAGTGAACCGGAACGGTCTAGGCTCTGGTTCGATCTTTTAGCGGTCGAACCGCCGGTCCGGTCCGGTCCTAATAACTAGGGTCTCAACCGGGCTGACCCTGGATGAATCCCCACGAACGGGATACCGGGGTTCCCTTTAAACTATCTAGTTGTCAAAAGCACCAAATCTCATAGCCATACCCGCGAAGGGTCCGAAATACCCCCTGGGCGATTCTATCCGAATCACCTGGGGGCTCAGGGGCTACACCCGATGGGTGCGCTCGCGCGCACCCTCTAGCGAATCAAAAAAAACCCCAGGTGATTCTATCCGAATCACCCGGGGGCTCAGGGGCTACACCCGTCGGGTGCGCTCGCGCGCACCCTCTGGCAAGTCAAATCACCCCCCGGACAATTCTATCTAAATCACCCGGAGGCTCGGGGGCTACTGTCGGGGACCTAATACTTGGGTACCCAATGAGGTAGAGCTAATAACCATCAAACGCTGATGCTTCCGTACAGGAAAGAACGCAACTGCACTTCTTTCCAATAATCGAAGGCTGGCTGCGCCTCGCCTAGCCCCGAAGGGTTGGCTCCGCCTCGCCCGACCCCCGAGTGCTGGACTCCGCCTCGCCCAAACCCTGAGGGCTGGACTCCGCCTCGCCCGACGGCTGAGGGCTAGCTCCGACTCGTTCGACCCCCGAGGGCTGGACTCTACCTCGCCCGACGGCTGAGGGCTAGCTCCATCTCGCCCGACGACTGAGGGCTGGCTCCGCCTCGCCCGACGGCTGAGAGCTAGCTCTGCCTCACCCGACTTCCCGGGGCAGGCTTCGCCTCGCCCGATGTTCTAGGCCTGGCTCCACCTCACCCAACGACTACACCCTGCTCCTTCATAATAATGAGCACATGGTGAGACAGGACATTCGAGTCAACCACAGTACCGAGGACTATGCCCTGCCCGCCTGCAGGAAGGTACTGTTAGGATACGACGGGACGAGCGCTTTAAGCCCTTCCATACATGACAGAGCCCGAACAGTGTTGTAGGCGTCGACTTTTATCTTACAGAGTTGTGGGTGCCGCCATCAACCCTCGGACGTGGATCCTGACATAAGCATACGACAACCACTATAATCCAAGAGAGAACTCGCATCATCTACAGTAACGGATGTATAAGTCACTTCCCCGTCTGCTCCCCGTAGGGTCATGGCTCGGCACCCTGGCACGCCGCACCGTCCGCCGGAGTAGGATGGGACGTGACCACTTGCTGAAACAATGCCAGAGCACAGCCCTATCAGGATCAGCAAACATGTTGTCCCTGGCATGGTCTGCCATGTCAGCAGGGCAGGCTCAAGGGAAAAGGAAGACCCGACACCTTCGAATGAACTTCTCTACCTTTAGTTTTTTCTATCTTTCTCCCATCTGTAGCCCCTCCTCCCTCTTGAACTATAAAAGGGAGGGCAGGACACCCCACTAAGGGGACGGATCAATTCGACACACATCACACATACAGCCAAGTAGCAACCGAGCTCTTGGTATCCTTTCGACCTTTCCATCAGAGATTTGGAACATGTCCCTCTCTCGACCGTTTGTACCCCCTACTACGAACCTTTTTCGATGCTAATAACACAAGCAGCAGCAGACTGGACGTAGGGACATTCTGCCCAAACCAGTATAAACCTTGTGCTTTTGACAACTCCGATGCTCCTCGTCTTAGCAAACAGTAATAAATATAAATTTAGTAGTTGGTATTTATTCGAAACACCGACGCTCCTCGTCTTAGCAAACAGTGCTTTCGAAGACTTCGCTGGTCTTGAATGCATGGTTACTCACTGGAATATTAATGGTCGGACATCTGAAACGATTGGGGGCAGTAAAAACTACGCACAGTTTCCATAGCGGCTACGTCAATAACAAATCATATGTAGAAATTATACCACACAGTAGAGGTTTCTTTACCTAATAAATGTTGCTTTTTTCTCTCTCTCTCTCCCGAGTCCGTCGTCTTCCTCAGCCGGTCTCCACCTCGACATGGGGGGCGGCGTGCTTGCGCCCGTCATCGTCGAGCCTAGACTTCGTCGGACAGCAGCGTCGCGCACGTCCAAGGTGGACGACGAGCGCGGATTGGCCTCAGTCGGCCTCCACCTCGCCATGGAGGGCCACGTGCTCGCGTGTGTCGTCGTCATGGAGGTGGCCTCGGCATGAGAGCGACGCGGGTGAGCTCGGCAGTGCAGGTGAGCGCACGCGAGAGCACGGCGGCCGGCGGCGCGGGCGGGCGAGGGCACGCTAGCATGATGGTCGGCGGGCAAGGGCGCGCAGCGTCCGACAGGCCAGCGCGGTGACGCGGGCGAGCAGCCGAGTGCACGCGAGGTCACGAGACATGGGCGAGTAGAGTGCACACGAGCGCGGCGACGCGGCAGCCAAGTGCACGCGAGCGTGGCGACATGGCAGCCGAGTGCATGCGAGGTCACGAGACATGGGCGAGCAGAGTGCACGCGAGCGCAGCGACACGGCAGCCGAGTGCACGCGAGCGTGGCGACGCGGGCGTGCAGCGGCGGCAGCCGGTGAGCAGCGGAGTGCATGCGACGCGGGCGAGCAGAGTGCACGCGAGCGCGGCAGCCGAGTGCACGCAGCAGCTGAGTGCACGCGAGCACGGCGATGCTGGCAAGCAGTCGCGGCAACCGGCGAGCGATCGTGCGCGGCGAAGTGGACAAGCAGCCGCGGCAGACGGCGAGGGAGCGCAGCGGGCCAGTGGTCGGCTGGTAGCGCGGCGACACGGGCGAGCAGCCCCCAGCCAGCGAACGAGCGGAGCCGGGCGGACATGGAGGAGCACTTACGTCCATCGCGGGCCCCACTTGCATGGAAACTGCCGGTTTCTTCCCATCGCCGAATTCATCGTTTCTTCGTGCCTCGTTGCGAGGGAAGACGTGGTTTCGCTGAAACGGTTTCCTCCGTTTTTATTCTCTTTTCTCGTTAATTAGGCTATCACATGTGTTGTATGGCCATCCATAATTATAAGTTACTTTGACTTTTCTAGATATAGTATTTATCTAAATATACACTATATCAAGATACATGATATTATCTATATATTAAAAAAACGAAATAACTTATACTTTAAAATTAAGAAAGTAATATTAATTTAATATCATAGTTTTTATACATTTAGTTAAACTTATTACTGATTGATTTCTAAAAAAGTGAGGTATGCATGTATTTAGATGGATAGAGTAGGCTCCTAACAGACAAAGATATGTTTAGATCCATTAGCTACTAATCGTTTAGCTAGCACTCGGTGTCTCTCTCGCTGTACGCGTGGACCCCACGGGACGTTGAGGCCGGATGCCCGGATCTTCTATGGCGGACTGGAGATTCCGCAGATCGGTTCTGTACACTGGCGTGCAATATTTTTTAATAGCACATGGGTCCCACCACCACCTCCATCCTCCTCTCTCTCCTGATTTGTGCTGGCATCGATGAATGTTGGTCTGGCACCCTCACTGGTTGGGGAGAGACGTGAGGTGAGGTAGTGGCGGCCCCCACATAGCATAGGGGAATGTGCTAGCGTCATGCGCCGTGGCGCGTTACAGTTGCGTCAAGATCGGTGGTGCGGCAGACCCTGCCATGTCACCGGTCAGCGTCCCGGTCGTCGCCACGTCACCCCTCTTGCTGCGCCACCATGCATGGCACGGCACATGCGTTTCGTCGCGCCATGGTAATAGGCGTGGCCAAAAATGTTAGTTTTAGAAAAAAAAAATTAAACAGTGTTAGATTTAAAATTAGTTTAAAAAAGTACTAAAAATAAAAAAAATCCCTATAGTACTCAGGTTGCTTCTCCCGCTTTCATTTTCTTTGAGGCCTCTATTTAGGTTCTATGTCATCCAACTAAACAAGGCAGTTAGGAGCAAGTACCGCAATATAAATTTATATTTTTGTTTATGATAATTAATGTTACTTTAGCTTTAAATAATAATTGTTTATATGTCGGGCCATACTTTCATAAACAGGACAGCTGCAGGTGACATATTAAGATCGAGTTTTGTCCTGGCAGTTTGCAATAAGATTATTTTTGATTTCTTCAAAAAATAAGATTGTTTCGATTTTATGCTAAAACTTAAATTATATTTTAATTGTTCACCCATTATGAAGACGGATTTAAAAAAACAAACGTTCTGAACATCTCTTAAATTACATTTTAATTGTTCATGCATCATGCTTATGTCGACCCTGTGCATGCTGGAGCTTTGGCCAGCAGATGGCAGGGCAGTAGCTATAGGAATTAATATGCTCTATTTAATTATTCTTTGCAATATTATTTGCTTGATCACAAGGCATAAGAGCAGGAGAGCATAGCAGTTCTGTTTTAGTTCAGTAGATGAGTCATCTTGCGAACAGAAGCACAGTACAATTTATTCATGATTCAAATTATGTGTTTTTGGAGCTTCCTAGAATTTGCGTTCTGATCCACATATAGTTTTCGTGTTACAGAGGTTGTACTACTGGGAGCAAGAATGCCACAATAGCTGGTATTGTTGTGGCGGTTCCCACGGTGTGTAACTGTTTTAGTGTTATTAGTAGTATATATTTAGTTTATGTGCACTTCCTACCAATAAATTAATGAACATGCTTAAGAGAGGTATATCATCGTTTCGTTTTCTTTTGGGGAAATATATGCATCATTCTAGTATTCAGATCGAGCAGCGGCGATCTAGCCCCGAATGGCCACGCCAGGCCGGCGGGAGCAAACTTCGTGGCACTCGTGTCCGCCCGGTAATGCAGCACTCGCGCATCCTCCTCTCCGGCATCGTCTCCCTCCCTCCTCCACCGCCGCAACCGCTGGGACACACAAATGTGTGATCTTAACACCGGATTCGGCTCCCCTCACGCCCTTGGTCCCCAAAGGCATCGCCTTTGCTCTGATCTGTGGTTTTGTGTGGTCATGTGTTGCTTGTGATCTCTCCTCTGGGGGCGGTTTCCTGGCCGGTTATTGATTTAATGTTGCGGGGCCGGAAGTGGGTCGCTAGGCCGTGATTCTTGCCGCCGTGGAACGCCAAATCTAGAGCCTAGAGGAGAGTGGAGGCTTCCGCGCCTCGTCGATGTCTGGTCAAGGCTATCCATGCAGAATGAGTTGTACTTTGATCAGCTTCATATTAAGTGGTGATTTTGAGTAGTTAATACCTTCTTGCCAGATATATTTTAATGAGTAAAATGCACCATAGGTCCATTAACTTTTAGAGATGTGTCATATAGCTCTATGAACTCTCAAAGTGCATTTCTAGGTCCATAAACTTTTAATATTGTACACCGCAGGTCCAAACTCGTTTGGGACTTTGACATTTTTCCATTAAGCCCCCTTTCCTCAATATCTCTCTCTCTAAAAAGCCCCCACCGTAGGGTGCGTGTCCCGCGGGCGCAAGGGTGGCTGTGCCGCCAGGCACGTAGTCGCCGGGCGTGCGGACCAGCCACGCCGCCGCCGCGACGGGCTAGCCACGCTGTCGCCGGGCGAACAAGAATGTGGGCAGGTGGCCACGCCGGGCAGCCACGGCATCGCCGGGTGAGTGGGCGGGCAGCCGCGTGGGACCAGCGCCACGTCGCTGTCGCGCGAGTGGGCGGGCGCAGTCGCACGGCGAAGGCACACCGATGCCGGGCGACTGGGTGAGCAGCCGCGCGGGACCAGCGCCACGTCACCGTCGTGCGAGGGGGCGGCCAGCGCTTCTTGTCTCGTCGCGTCTCATCCTCTGCGTGTCGGATCGCCTACACCATTGACACTTCTGCCTGCCAATCTGTCTGCCGCGCTTGGGTGTTGGGATTACAGCAAGCCCGTCTACGTCGCGGCGCCTGCGTCGCGCAATGGCAGAGCCATAGGAGATCTGCAGGACCCTGATGCCCTACTTCGCTCTACAACATCTTTAGTAGCCAAGCTGTTCTTCAGTTCTTTTTCGCTTTCTGTATGAAATGTGTTACTTAGATGTGTAACTTGCTTGATCCACAAAGCTTGCCGTATAAATGATCAAATATAGATTACGTCATCTGAGATGAACAAACACTATTAGGCATTAGCTTCTTTCAGAGAGTTAACGGAATACCATTCAAAACTGGGATGTCACCATTCAACTACTGATCTTTTTCACTGAACCTTAGCACAAGCAGTTCCTACATACTACTGATCTTTTTCTGCAGATGTTTGACTGACAGGATTTTTGAAGGTTCTATCAACCTTGCAATGACTGAGTTCACTCGTTATTGCATTTGCCGCAAGAGCTCAGTGCTTGCTCCATGTCCACTGATTACGCGAACCCACCAATGACAGCACTCTAGCTCCCGACATTGGGCACCGCACGACCATCATCGCATCTTCTTCGCCCCAGCATCCTAGAAAACTTCTCGGCCTCCTCCATCTCTCCAAGCTTGCTGTATATGCACACCAATGAGTTGCTGACAGACAGGTAGCCACGGACGAGGCCTTCAAAAAGGCATAGGCATGCAGCGTGGTCCACGTCACAGCGTTCAGCTGTCCAGGTGGGCGTGTACGTACGGCGGAGGCGAAGCGCGAGGAACACGCAGCCCTGAGGGCGAGCGGCAGCGTGTAGGAGTTGAGCAGCAGCGGTATGGCCGGCCCTGCGCGACCGCCCACCCGCTTGCGCAGTGGCGGACATGGTTGGTCCCCCGCGGCTGCCCACCCACTTGTCTAGGCGACGGCGTGGCTGCCCTTCAAGAGCTTACGGCGCGCCAACTGCCCGCATTCTTGCTCACCCGGCACAGGCTGGCGGCAGCTCTTGCGCGCTTGCGGGTGATCACCCCCCAGCAACGCTTCAGTTGGCGGCTGGTCTGCACGCCCGGCGACGGGAGCCCCATGGCGGTGCAGCCACCCTCGCGCCTTCGCTCTCGCCCACCAAAACGATGGCGTGCGTGCTGCTTCGAACTTCGGTGAGGCGCTCTTTTAAGAGAGAGATTGAGGAAAGGGCTTAATGAAAAATGCCAAGCTCCTAAGAGGTTGTTGCTGCGTGATTCAACGCACGCTCACGCAAAGGGCGCGCCGTATACCTAAAATCGGTCATGCACGCAGTGTTTTTTAGCCAACTCCAGCACATGCATGCACCTAATGAATGAAAAGCTAAATCGGAGCATGCATTTTGGGGACGAGGTCGATCAACGGGAGGCATATTTAAGAGTCGTCCTTCTCCAAGACGCAAAGTCTTCCTCCCGCATTAGCCCGCCGACCATCATCGCATCTTCTTCCCTAGCTCCTCGCCTCTCGCCAAGCTCAACTCCGAGTTGCTGAGCCAGGCGTGGGGGCATTCAACCGCCGTGGTCCACGTCACAGCGTTCAGCTGTCCAGGTGGGTGGAGCCGAGCGCGCCGCCATGGTGGTGGTGGAGACCACGCCACCGCCGTGGGGGTTGGTCCCAGCTAGGCGACGACAGAGAGAACTGCCTGCACCTTGCCCCAGCCTGGCGGCGGCCCGCTAGATCCACTGGCGGGCGTGGCGCCACCGATGCTCTTTTAAGAGCCGCGTGGGAGATGGCCGTCGCCGGGCATGTGGGCGGCGACACCTAAAATCGGGACGGGCACATCTCCAAGAAGGGGCCATGCGGGCGCATCTCCAAGAAAGTCTTCATGGTAGCCCCGCCGTCACCACTGGGACCTCCGCCAAGCCGTGGCGCATCTCCACCGGGAGAGGTGGACGGAGGGAGAGAGAGAGAGAGAGAGAGAGTGGAGAAAGAGAGAGAGTGGAGGGAGATGAGAGCCGCCGCCGCCTTCTTCTGAGAGAAAAGGGAGGAGGGCTGTTGGAGAAGGAAGGATTTGGGTTCGGGACGTATTCACTGTGTCGAACCTAATTTCTGGAATGTGTCGCTGATATAGGTATGGACCGTTGGAGATAGTCTAAACAAGTTTGGACCTTTGGTCCATAGCATTAAAAGTTTATGATCTAGAAGTGCACTTTGAGAGTTGATGGACATATATGGCACATCTCTAAAAGTTAATGGACCTATGGTACATTTTACTCTATTTTAATCTACCTAGGTAGTGGGGAAATAACAAAGGACACTGGAATACCTCCATATTTTAAGTTTTCCTTTTGCATAATACTATATAAAACTTGACTGTGAACAGGGGCCATGGCAGCTTAGGAAAGCCGTCTGTAGGGATCATCTCCTATTCCAGAGTCACTGAAAAATGTTCAAGTTAAAAAAAATTAGAAAGAGATGCTTCTTGTTTGACTACACTGTCTATCCCTTCTTCTATATACAACACCGAGTTTTGAAATCTGAATTGCATTGAAATTTTGTTTGCCTCCTGTAACTACTTGTGTTCTAGAAAGGGTGAGTAGCTTTGTTGTAATTTCATAATCTGTGACTTCTTAAGTATAATAATCCTATTATACTATGCTAGAATTATAGTCTGTTCGTTATAAGTCTTTTATATTGAAATAAATAATTGCCTACATCTTATTGAGTTAGGGCCAGTTTAGATGTCGAAATTTTTTACAAAATGATATTGTAGCAGTTTTCGTTGTTATTTGGCAATTAGTGTCCAATCATAGTCTAATTAGGCTTAAAAGATTCGTCTCATAGATTTCGTCTAAACTGTGTAATTAGTTTTATTTTTTATTTATATTTAATGCTTCATGTATGTGTCCAAAGATTCGATGTGACGAAGAATCTTGGAAAAAATTTAGCATTTTGGAGTGGAACTAAACGGTACCTTACTAATGGAACAATGTTTCAAAGCGGCAAAGACATACTAAACTAGATCATAATTCAATACTAGGGGCATATGGTTGAAGGCATGTTATGTTATTATCTAAAATATAAAGAAGGGTGACCTTGATATACCAGTCCTGTACGAAGCAAACTGATAATTCATAGAGATGGTTAGTTTTAAAAGGTTGAGAAATTAATTAATCTTGTTATAATGATATGAACTTTTATGTGCGTATGCACAAATGTATAATACTATAAATGCATACCTTGACGATTACAAATCATCGATGAGAGTTTTAGCCATGCACAAGATTTAATTTGTAATATTAAACATCATGCTCGCATTATTGTTTTTTTAACAATATAACACGTTCATGCTTAAATTATTAGGACATTATTTATCCTGTTGCAACGCATGGAAAGGTTTATACAGTAGAGTTGGTGAGCCTGCGACGCCGCGCTCTCCGTGAGAGTGTTAATTTCACGAACTTTGCTTTTTGATTAAATATTACTTTAACGTCGGTATTTAATTTCAAAGTATTATTATCTTATTGTGCGATCAGTGTGTTTTTAGTACAAACGTTATGTTAATTTCACTAACTTTGCTTTTTAATTAAATATCACTTTAACGTCGGTATTTAATTTTACAGTATTGTTATCTTATCGTACGATCTATGTATTTTTAGTATAAAAGTTTAGTTGTCCCGTAGCAACGCACGGGCACACTACCTAGTTTTCTATCTCCTACAACTAAAAAGAACAAAAGTGTGGACATCGTTTTGGTGCGACAATTGCCTTGGTTCGTTCGTCTGCCACCCCCATACGATCGATCCCACCTCCGTGCGACAATCACGGCAGTTGTTGATTTTTCTTGTATGAGACCCGCGTACGGTGGCAATCATGGCAGTTTCCTTCTAAGCAAAAGGAAGTGCTCTCTAGCACGGCCATCACGCCTGTTGTGATATAACTTTTCTTGCATGCAAAAGGAAACTACTATCAATCAATCAATCAAATCAAATCAAATCAAATAAGAAATTATTCTCATTAAGAGGTTATGATTTTTCTTCATGCAAAACAACCGAACATGATTATCTACCATGTTGTGGTGGCGATCGCGCCGCCGGCTGACGGGAGGTGGCCGTTCACTGGCCTCAGCTAGCAAGAGGACAATCTCGCCCTCGCCCGCGTCGTCTAGGAGCTAGCAAGAGGCCAATCTTGCGGAGTCGATTGCACCCAGGCCGGGCACTTCGCTGATCGCTGCTGATTCCTCCTACTTTTTACAGGAATGGGCATACATGATGCTGTCGGTGGCGAGTACGTAATCTCGAGGCCTTCGCGTGCCCCCTGTAGGACACCGAGGAGCTCGACGTTGTCGACAGGCTGATGGCGCTTGTTGAAATCGGTGATTGTGAGTGTACAGACCAGTGTCAAAATTCAGTCAACCTTAATAATCTTTTTTCCTATTTTTTGTATGGTGCTTAATCTGCCGCTGTACCATGTTGAGCCATTGAGCAGGATGATGCTAGGGACGATGATGAGGAAGAAGATGATGGGGTTCATACACTATTGATATTTTCTATCTAATCTTTGCATGACTCGATTGTCACGTGTAATTTTGTACCTTCGGATAGTTTCATAAAAAAATACTAAGATTATTGCTGGTAATAATACAAACAGGGACTATTTAAGGTAGTGAAATATCTTACCACATCATTTCTCTGAGCTCTAGAATAATAAGGTGGTAGTATGTACTACTAAATCATAATCTTGAGCTGGTAGCCATAATTGGCTTCTTGCTAGAAAGAGATAGAATGCTAATCAAATTTACGTAATCTTGTGATGATGTTCCCACCTCTGTGAACAAGCAGGCATGACCATTTGGAAGAAACTAGCAGTGACTTGATATTTATCTTCTGTTAGTGAAGTGAAAGCAACAACAACTGTTGGATTGTTCAGATAAGCAAGGGAAATGATTGTTTTTGTCTCCCTGTTTTCTTTAGCTCAACATACTTAATTTATGACTATGGCACTAGTTATTTATGCATTCCATTAGACATCAATGATTCATTCGTGATTTGTTGCCTGTAGATGTAAAATAACAATCATTCTAATATCCATTGCTTTAATATTTGTCTGATCTTTTCATGTTTAAATGGTGTAAGTTTTGTTCCTTTTTTCTTTGAGATGGGTTTTTTTTTTTTTTTACTAATAACCTGTAGATGATAAAGCAGTTGAGGACAGAATCAAGGATGATAGCACTGTTGAAGGCAGAGCCACCGATGACAAAGCTGTTGAGACAGAGCAAAGAATGATGAGGACATTGAGGACGGAATAAAGGATGATAAGGTCGTTGAATGTTAAGTCACTAATGATAAACCTATTCATAGCAAAGTAACTAATGGTAATGCCATTGAGGACAGAGAGATTGAAAGTAAAGTCACTTAAGAGGCAAAGGAGATCGATATTTGGATGAAACTCCGAAATGTGATCAGATTTGGGGCACTGACTATGGAATTGCTAATACTGAAGAAAATCTAGCTGATAATGACAACTAAGTTTCTTATGAAAATAATGAGGCTGCTCTTGAGGTTTCTCTCTACTCTGTGGTGCTAGAGCATGGTTGTTCATCACATAAGTTTCATACACTAGCTCCCCATTTATCTAGGATTTACATTCATGCATCAAAAATTTGGTCCTTAGATAGGAAAGCTTTGGTTGCAAAAAATTCAGTTTCTGGGCTTCTGCTTGTTTCAAAATCTCGTGGCAATGATGTTTCAAGGTAAATTATGACTATGCTCTACCGCTTGTTTTCCTTATTGTTGTTAGCATAAATTCTTTCAGATCAAAATTTAAGAAGTAAGAACCTAATTTTGATGTAGGTTGATATTTTGACTATCAAACACATTTGTCCTGAGAGATCGTTGCATAAACATTTGGTACTTCACGGCACTCAAGTCCATTTAAGGTTTTCAAGCACAAATGGTGCAAAGAAGCCTGAGAGGAGTTTCGCTACAACACGATGGAAAAGTAACTACAATGGCAAGTATACCCAATACCATGAAACTGCTAGATGATTGGCGCGAAACTAGCACATTGTAGATGCATTGGAGAAGATGTGGTGGCATATAAAGGTTAACCCCTATTACTGTCTTGGCACTTTCTAAAAAGCTGAGTATGGCTCCTGTAAAATAGTGATGAGTAAAACCTACTGCAAACTAATTCATTTTTTAGTTTTCTGAAGGATTTTCATTTCACATGCAATGACACCCCACATGCAAACCCCTGTAGAAGATTTGTCAACTCCAAAGATTGGGAGGTTGTTAGGGCTTTCTAGGTGATCAGCAACATAGGAGTTTTTCTATTGATCTCTGAAAAACTGCATTTGATGATGCATTCAATAGAAGTTGTCCTTTTCGTGCTGGTGGACATGAGTGTAGATGTTTACCAGTGTTGGTAAAATTGGTATGCTTTCAGATTCTGATTTTTGTATCTTTGGTAATGGTATCTTTTATGTGAAGTCATGAAATTTTTTATGTTTCTATCAGGTGATGGAGCATTGCGTAGCTCATTTAGATATTGCTATGTTTAATGCCATCCTTCGTGAATCAGATAATGAGATACCCACGGATACTATATCTGACCCAATTATGGACTCAAGAGTTCTGCCGATTTTAGCTAGCGACTTAAGCTTTGGATCAGGCACACAGCTTAAGAACTCTGTATGTGCTTAAATTATGAAATGCTTGCAATTACATGATGAACAAACAAACAACCTAGAATATGGGCTATGCATGACACCTCCCTTGCACTATTGATTGTTAACACATGATATATACTTCTGTAGGTTGGGAATTGGTCCAGATGGTTGTCTGTTACGTTTATAGTTACCTGTCCAAATCTAATTATCTTGTTCTGAAAGATATTACCTTTGTCTTTTTTCATGCATGCTAGGGCCCTTAAACTAATGGTTTATAGTCAAGTTAGAAGGTAAAATACTAATGATTTCTTGAACTTTATAATGGTCTATACAACATGAAGACTTATGTAATATTAGTGTTCCCTACATCATACTTATAGGTAATAGTACAACACATGTTCATACATATGTTATCGTAACATTGTTTTTTCCTGTTGCAATGCACGAGCAGTTACCTATATTTACATATATACTCGAACCTATGTACAAGATGGTATGGAGATACGGCAGAACTTATTCGTGGATTTATTGGCGCACAAAAGAAATGAATATCGGAGATTTCTTCCTGCCGATATAAAACATTATCTTAGCCACATCACGGAAAGATCTATACAGTAGAGCATGTGAGTCTGCGACGTCACGCTCTCCGTGACTGTGTTAAATTCATAAGCTTTGCTTTTTAGATTAAATGTCAATTTAACGTTGATATTTAATTTTTACAGTATTATTATCTTATCATACGATCCATGTGTTTTTAGTACAAAATGTTAACTATCCTGTAGCAATGCACATACACGCTACTAGTATAAGGGGAAGAGAAGAGTTGGAGGGACACTTTTGGCTGGATCCTAGTTCAGCTCTCTCTCTCGAGAGACCTTTTCTCTCTCTTTTGTTGGCTACACCTACAGTATCCATACGAAATGTAAAGGTGATGATATTTCTCCGAACTTTGGAAAATTATAATGGTATGACAGCTTTTTTTTTTCTTAAACGACAGCGTTAAACCTGGGAAGATAACGAAGAAGGGGAAAAGGAGTGTGGAAGGGAGGAAAGACCGGAAAAGGCGCAAATGCAGCAAACCGAGAAGATGGCGGCTAGGCGCGGGCGAGAGTGGGACGGGGACGAGCAGGGCGCGGCGCCGCCAACGCCGCTCGCCGCGCCGGTCGTATGCCTTCTCCGCTCCGCCGGGGACCTAGCCGCCGGTGCCTTCGTCGGCTCCCTCGTCGGATACGGTAGTGTCCTCTAGTTCCCTTTCCTCGGTCGTTCCAATTCGCTCCCTTGCCGTTTCCAATCTCGGAGCACTTGTCGCGGTGCTCGGCTAGTTAGTTCCGTTGTATTAGCATGACTGTGGTTCCCAAAATTCCGGCTTCTGTTGATGGCCTGTGTTGAGGACTGGTACCATTGTTAAGGACGGAGTTATAGATTGTATGGTAGGAAAAGATGGGGAAGTTTCTGTTCCAGTCAAATAGTTAGTCATTATTAGCAAACATTCCTGTGCATTGCAAGGTAACGTACAACTTGCTGTGTGGTTACCTAGACGACTTTCAATGTAGAGATTTATGCAATGATCATGTTATCTGTTCTTATATGTCTACGAATCAAACTACGTACTGCTCTAAATTGTATGGATATGGGAGTCTTAGAGATTTATCAATGATCGCATCACGTGTTCCAATTCGTTTTGAGATCGGACTTTGTACCATGTCTGAACACCATGCTCTAACTCATACCAGCACAGGAGTGAGCGGCCGACCATGGAAATACTATGTATTTCAATTTGTTTTAGAATCAGACTTGGTCCTGTACTTTGACACACCACATTAACTTCTACGGACATGTGAAAGGATTGAGTCCATTGGATCTCCATTTGACAGTTGTGAGTGACAAAGGACGAAGAAACCTTCTGCTCTTTAATATTGTGGATAGATGAGGGCTTGATAGAATTTTGTCCTTAAGCGATAACCTCATGGGAAAAGTCATGTTAGGCTCACTTTGATCTTTTTATGTAGTGTAGGATCTGTTCCAAATTTGTTATTCTGACCACTGAAGTGTCCAAATCTTTCTTACCAAAAATGAGAAAGAAAACCCAACTGTACCCAAACATGTTCGGCGTGACATTTTTCAAGGAGCATTGAAAAGGAAACAGAAAAAAAAACTATGAGTTTGTTGTTAACTTGTTTCAGAATTTGAGGATAGGTTGTTGGGATGAAGTTGATGGATAAGTCTCATGTGTGGCTGGTCTTTGTGGGGTTGTGCTGCTCACATGGTCCTTGTGGCTGTTTTTCTGTTTTTAGGGCAGCATCTTAGACTAGATGACAGCATCTTAGAGGACAACATCTTAGACTAGAGGATAGCATCTTAGCTAGACTAGCATCTTGGCATCTTAGACTAGCATCTTGGCATATGCTTGGCTGGCTAGCAACCTATAAATATGTAACCCCAACCCCTCAGGTTGGTATGGCATTTGTGTGAGAAATAGACAAGAAAATTGCCCCAACTCCTAGTGTCATCCTCTCTCGATGAGAGTAAGAATTCTGTTACTACCAACAGTGAGAATTCAGCGACTAACAACTGGTATCGGAGCCGTATTATCCTGTAGCCTGAGCATCTCTTGCTCATCTTCTCTCCCAGCCCCACAACAGCCCCAGCTGTTGGCAGCAGCAGCTCCTCCGGCAGTTCCTGTTCACTCCTCTCCCACTGTCAAGCAGCCCTCTCCCCACGCAGCAGCCCCCCCAGTAGCGCGTCATGTCCGCAGGCGATCTCGGCCTTCGGTCGCCTCGAAAGCACGCTGGGCGTCAGCGAGGCCGAACTTGCCGCTGCGAGAGAACGCATAGCGAAGCGCGCGGCAGAGACCGCCGCGGTGGCGATAAGGGCGTCCGAGGTCGGCAACGGGCGGATGCAAATCTGCGGCGCGCGGGCAATGAGGTCGAAGTTCTGCGGCGGTCAACAACAAATTGTCTTAGCGCCGACGACAAGCGGTGCGACGCGACCTCGAAACTGCTTTGGAGGCAAGCGGCGGCAGCGCGACGACATGATGGCGGCGCCAGCGCAAGCCCACGGCGTGGCGGCAGCCCGAGACGGCGCGACGCGGCGGGCGGCGCTCTGGAGGCGGCGCGCAGGGCGGTGGCGCTCTTTAGGCAGCAGCGCGACGTCCAAGAGCGTGGCGGCAGCCCGACAGCTTGGACGCGCCGGGCGGCGCGCTCCTGGAGGAGCGCGCCGCGGCAGCGGTGGCGGATGGGTCGATGGAGATCGCGACCTTCACAGCGAGCGGCGTGGCTCTCTCTCCCGGATCGGCACCGTGGTTACCACGGGTTCCAGTCGTTGTCGGGGCGTCGGCCCGGCGGTGGGTGGCCCCCTCACCAAGACCATCGTCGCCGAGTGGGCTGCGGTGATGAGGGTAAAGCTCCAGTGCGGCACATGTGGGAGGCGGTCCGACGGCGACGTCGACTCACGACCTAGATCGACGGGCGCCGATGCTCTCATCGCTGCAGTCCCGCCCGAGATGCGCTTCTCGCTTACCGAAGAAGCGGATCGCCACGGAGGCTTGGGGCGCCATCGCCGCTGCAGACGCGCGCCGGCAGCGACCGCGCCGCGCAAGTCCACTGCGCAGCACTTCGCAAGGAGTGGGAGAACACGCCTTCAAGCGTGTGAGGACGTTGATGACTTTGCTCTCCGTCTCAACACTCATTGCGAAGATGGTGCGATTCGGCGACGACACCTACGGCGAGGAGAGAGTCGTCGAAAAGCTCTTCCGCTGCGTCCTCGAGAAGTACAAGCGATGGCTCGCTTCGATAGAGTCTCTGCTGGATCTCTCCACGATGTCGATCGAGGAGGCGATAGGTCGCCTCAAGGTCGCGACGGCGATGAGCCATAGTCCTCTCGGGGCCCATCACCATCGGGCGGAAGCTCCTTCTCACTCGGGAGCAGCGGTGGCTTGCCGGCCAAGGTGATCGGAGGAAGGGGAGCCTTCTTCCGCGACAGCGCGGCCGCAGCGTGGCAAGCCGCCAAGCAGCGCGCGCTTCGAGACGCCAGTGCCGGGGCGCGAGGACGTCTTGGGTGATGCTTTCATGGGGCGCCAGAGCGGCGCCCCGCCGCGAGCTAAGCCGACGCAAGACGAGCGACACCGCCGCAATCTGCGGCCACCTTGGCCATTGGGCCAAGGATCGCCGATAACCACAACAACGCGCCGAGCCCACGTCGACAAAGGGAGGAGGAGCCGGCTCTGTTCATGGCACATGCCAAAGATCGAGCTACCTCCGTGCACCGCCGCAGCTGCTCTCCTCCACCTTGACGAGCCAAAAGCACACGCCCTCCTCGGCGGCAGCCCCGGCAACGACAAAGATCGACGGGTGGTGCCTCGACACCGCGCCACCCATCACATGACCGGTCGACGGAGTTCTTCACCGAGCTTGACTCTAGCGTCCGAGGCTCCGTCAATTTGGGGATGCCTCCGGCGTGGAGATCAAGGGCGTCGGCTCCATCATCTTCACCGCCGTGTCTGTTGAGCAAGGCTGCTCACCGGAGTCTACTACATTCCGCGTTGAGGAACTCTATCATCGACTTGGGACAATTTGGATGAGAACGGTTCGCGCGTGGTGGTTGAGGATAGAGTCATGAGGATTTGGGATCGCCGTCGTCGTCTTCTTGCCAAGGTATCCAGAAGCGCAAATCGACCCTCGTCGCCCTTAACGTGCGGTGGCACAACCCTCTGTCTCGCCGCTCGTCGGGGACGACGAGGCGTGGCGATGGGCACGAGCGCGTTCGGGCACCTTTTTCACTTCGAGGCCCTGGCGGCTCGGTGCCATGGAGATGGTGCGAGGCCTGCCGTGCCTCGACCATGTGGGAGCAGCTCTGCGGCGTCTGCGTGTTGACGGCAGAGGCGCGACTCCCCTTTCCCAATGAGCGAGCTTTGAGCCAAGGAGAGGCTCGAGCTCGTGCACGGGACTTGTGTGGCCCGGTGACACCGCCACACCGGGAGGACGACGCTACTTCCTGCCTGCTGCTCGTCGGCGACTTCTCCCGCTACATGTGGGTGATGGTCCTCGGCTGCAAAGGGAGAGAGGCATGGACGCCATCGGTAGCTGCACGCAGTTCTGCTGCGGAGGCGAGTCTGCGCCGCAAAGCTGCGCGCATCTCACAAGACCGGCAACGGCGGCTGAATTCGCGTCGTCTTCTAGCGGCGATGAGGGCATTCAGCGCCACTACTCTACCCGTCATTTCAGCGCGCGAACGAGCAGCGTCGTTGAGCGGCGCAACCGGGACGGTTGTTGTGGGGATGGCTCGGGCCTTCTCAAGCAAAGGGGATGCTGCCTTCTTCGGGAGAGACGGTGGTGTCGGCCGTCTACATCCTCAACCGCTTCGCCTACCAAAGGCACTTTCGGCGGCGGGGCGCCGTCGAGAGGCTTGGCATGGGCGCAAGCCGGCGGTCTCCCACTTGCGGGTCTTGGTACCTCGCGTTAAGCCAAGGAGCTTGGCCACATCGGCCAAGCTCGACGACGCGAGCACTCGGGAGTGTTCATCGGCTACGCGGAGGGCTCGAAGGCCTACCGCATTCTCGACCCGAAGACAGCGTGTGCGCACGGCGCGTGACGTTGTGTTCGACGAAGGTCGAGGATGGGCGTGGGACAAGGCGGTGGACGATGGCTCGGCTCCGACGTACGATGACTTCACTGTCGAGTACGTCCACTTCGAGGGAGCTGGGGGAGTAGGCAGCTCTTCTTCGGCGAGCGCGTCTACCCCACTCCCCGAGCCTCCACCGCCCCGGCGCTGCTACTCCGACAAAGACACCATGCTCTTGACCAGACCTCGGTGCGCGATGAGTTCTTCGCCGGCTCCACAGCCGGCAACGCCACGCACTCCAACATCGACAGGCACCTCTCCGGGCACGTCTACTCCAGCTCGTGTCGAGCACAACCCGGTTGAGCTCGCTACTCCGCTCTCTCACGACGAGGAGCGCATTGACGCGTACCACGACAGCGAGCCATTGCGGTACCTTACGATGGAGAACCTTCTCGGCGACTAGCCGGTGCCGGGACCGGTGCCTCACGACCTGGAGACGCAGTTGCACCTTGCGTGTGACGACGACGAGCCTCGATCGTATGCAGAGGCCGAGAGACACACGGCATGGTGCGTCGCGATGTAGTTGGAGATGGATGCGGTTGAGAAGAACCGCACCTGGGAGCTTGCTGACCTTCCTCGTGGTCACCGCGCGATCACCCTTAAGTGGGTGTATAAGCTGAAGAGGGATGAAGCCGGCGCCATCGTCAAGCACAAGGCTCGCTTGGTGGCACGAGGTTTCGTGCAGCAGGAGGGGGTCGACTTCGATGACGCCTTTGCTCCCGTGGCACGGATGGAGTCCGTGTGACTCCTCCTTGCGCTAGCTGCCCTGGAGGGCTGGCGTGTTCATCACATGGACGTCAAGTCGGTATTCCTTAACGGCGACTTGAAGGAGGAGGTCTACGTGCACCAGCCGCCGGGATTTGCGATCCCCGGCAAGGAGGGCAAGGTACTCCGCCTACGCAAGGCCCTCTATGGCTTGCGGCAGGCACCGAGGGCGTGGAATGCCAAGTTGGATTCTACGCTAAAGGGGATGGGCTTCGAGCAAAGCCCGCACGAGGCGGCCATCTACCGACGGGGCAATGGAGGAAATGCCCTGCTGGTGGGTGTCTACGTCGACGACTTGGTGATCACCGGCACCAAGGATGCGGAGGTGGCGGCATTCAAGGAAGAGATGAAGGCCACCTTCCGGATGAGTGATCTGGGGCCTCTCTCCTTCTACACAGGAATCGAGGTGCACCAGATGACTCGGGATCATGCTTGACGGACCACCACCCACGCCAAGCGCGTCGTTGAGCTAAGCTGGGCTCACCGATCGCAACCCGCCTCTCGCTCCGATGGAGGAGAGGAAAGTGAGCCACGACAAAGACGACGGAGGAGGTGGACGCTTCGCAGCATCTGCGGCGTCTTGTGGGGAGCCTTCGCTACCTCGTTCACACACGGCGGACTTGGCATTCTCCGTCGGCTCGTTAGTCGGTTCATGCAATGACCGACGATAGAGCACCAAAGAAGTCGTGAAGAGGATCATCCGCTACGTTGCGGGACTCTCGACCACGGCCTCTACTACCGAGGTGCCACAGGGCGGCACTTCGCCGTCGAATGCGGCAACGACCACCCGCGCCGGCGACATCGACACCAAAGAAAAGCACGGCGGGATCCTCTTCTTTCTCGGCAAGTGCCTCGTTAGGCGGCGGCGATCGGTCAAGCGGCCAGGTGGTGGCCTGTCCAAATGCTAGGCCGAGTACATAGCGGCCTCCACCGCTTCGACTCAGGCGCTCTGGCTCGCTCGACTGCTTGGTGATCTCCTCGGCAGAGACACTAGAGCGGTGGAGCTCAGGGTGGACAGCAAGTCCGCTCTGGCTCTGGCAAAGAACCCCGTGTTCCACGAACGCAGCAAGCACATCCGGGTGATGTACCACTTCATCCGAGGCTGTTTGGAGGAAGGGAGTATCAATGCGAGCTACATCAACACCAAGGACCAGCTTGCGGACCTACTCACCAAGCCCCTTGGGAGGATCAAGTTCCTTGAGCTCTGCTCCAGGACCAGGATGGTTCAACTCTCCCATACTCTCCCACAAGACGACGCACAAGACTTAGGGGGAGAATGATGGATAAGTCTCATGTGTGGCTGGTCTTTGTGGGGCTGTGATGCTCACATGGTCCTTGTGGCTGTTTTTCTGTTTGTAGGACAACATCTTAGACTAGAGGACAGCATCTTAGAGGACAGCATCTTAGACTAGAGGACAACATCTTAGCTAGACTAGCATCTTGGCATCTTAGACTAGCATCTTGGCATATGCTTGTCTGGCTAGCAGCCTATAAATATGTAACCCCAATTCCTCAGGTTGGTATGGCATTTGTGTGAGAAATAGATAAGAAAATTGCCTCAACTCCTAGTGTCATCCTCTCTCGATGAGAGTAAGAATTCTGCTACTACCAAGAGTGAGAATTCAACGACTAACAAAAGTTAGTGTCACAAGATGGAAGATGCACATTTTCACTACAAGAGGCAGCTTTGTTGGAACAGAGCTTTGCCATTGTCAGTTCACCTTGCTTCCAGATCCATTCTGGAGCTCTCCATCCTCTGTAGGGATCAATTGAAATGGAGTCCTTAGTCGTATACCACGAATAGCCAACTGCTTACCTGAGGATAGAAAGTATGGATAAACATAACCACCTTTTCTGAGTATACCATCAAATCAAAAGAAATAAAATACTGAAATGTCATGACCTACATACAAAGAGAGTGTGGGAGGCAATGTGATGCTTGGACAAATTCTTAGGGCTCACACCACCGGCAACTGTCCAAACAAACTGATAGGATAGCGTCACCTAACCCTCTTGTCATGCCTATGTTTTACCTTTAGTTCAACTGTGTTGAATCTTCCACAATTTAATGAGAAATGTTTCCATGTCTATTAGTGTCTGAGGTAGAGAGAAACTAGCTTACTGTAGCAATCAAATGATGTATTCTGCAAATTGCAATAAGGGGGATTATCTCAGAGTGTTCTTTAACATTTGATTTTATTCTCTAAATTTTACTTATTTCCTTTTTTTTTATTTTTTCTGTTACAGGAAAAGGTTTGATCACAAACCAAGGTACGAAAGCTTCTCTCAGCATTGCTGGATCTTCTGCCAAGGTTAATTGATCATAATGTTTACTTTTGATATATTGAGCATCTTTTCATACGAAAGATTGCTCATATGACCTCTTTATTCGTTATTAGACTTTTGCTGCTCTTGCTGGTGTCCAAAGTTTCATCATGTGCTTGTTAAGAAGACTGCGTGGGAAAGATGACAGTAAGCACTTTGCTGTAGTTCTATTACTTTGTTAGCACATGAAGATGCAAGTATGAATATCAATGAAATGCCTTTTGCAGCGATCAATGCGGGTATGGCTGGTTGTTGCACAGGCCTTGCTTTGAGCTTTCCAGGTACAACTATGTGCAATTATCAATACTATTGTTTAGAATTTTATCTTCAACAAATTATGTTGTTGTTCTTACAGTTTTAACAACATACAGTGCAATCAATACTGGATGCTATATGCATATAGCTGAGCCGGATGATATTTGCTTAATCCCTTTATTGTAGTGTACTGTTGGAGTTGTGTTTGAGTAATCTTTTGAGATATTATTGCTATAGTCACTTCTCTTCCCATCTTGCTTTCTAGAAGAGCAATATTTTAGTGACATTTTTTGGGAATTATTTTCTGTTGGTTTGAACTTTGAAGCTTGCATTGTCAATGTTTTTAGATCGTATCATCGAGGCTAGTTGTATGACCACCGATCAGACGACTAATCGTGATTAGTCGTCGATAAGGGTTGATTAGTCGGTCCTAATCGGTCTAATCGGCTTGTCGGACATTTAGTCGTCCTTGTGCCTAGATGGCCTGATCGACCATGTATATACTATATGTATGATGTAAATATATGTAAACATGGCTATAATAAATAGGTAAATGTTAGAGGCAAGCAACCAAGCACAGTTTGGCATGTAATCATGTTTGCAATGAATCATTATCATGGTGATTTGGCCACTTACCTGTAACTGCTGCTTGCTTATGCCTGATGGTGAGTGCTGACTGCTGACTTGTGGCTGAATCTGAAATTACAAAGAAAGAAGATAATCAGTTAAATATGCAAAATAGCAGAAAACAAAACTGTAAAGACTAAAGAAAATGTAAATAGTAGTATACAGTAGAGCATGGCAAAACAACTTAACCAAGTACACAAATTTAACAAATAAGAACTAACAGCAGTTTAGCACAGTGCACACAGTGCACAGCAGTACACAACATAAGTAAACTAATAAACTTAAACAAGTTCTTAAGTCTAAAATGGAAATAGTTCTAAACATCTAGTCCACTGATCCATAGAACCAGCAATTCAGCCATCTAGAGAAGTAAATCTGCGTCCACATGGAAGTCTTCATTTCCATCATTTGTTGCAGGTCCGCCTGAGTCTTCCTCCCCTCCCTGGTCCTCCATTTCTTCATCTGTTGCACTTGCACCTTGTGGCTGTTCTGGTGCAACTCTGTTTTCCTCTTCTTCATGATCACTGCTTTCAGTTGCTGGTACATCTGACCTTGGACTTGGACACTTCCTTTTGTTATTCCTCCCATATGTGCGGGTGACAGTATTCCTCGCACGAGCAGCAGCAGCCCTAAGCATATTGCGGCCTCTAAGCTGGTCGGTTGCACCAACAGCTTCATCCACATGCGTCCAAAGCATATCACTGCCATTAGATGCATGAACTGGGTCACAGTTGATGTCTACCCACTCATTTTCCCATTGAAACTCTTCTAGCAGCAATGGGTTGGATTTCTTGCCTTTAGAACCGAGCTCACGAATTTTCTGAAACCTGAATGTCATCTTACGGTTGTAGCTAACAAATACCAACTTATTCAACCTAATGTGCTCCAAACGGTTCCTCTTTTTAGTATGCACCTGCAGCCATAGAAAATAGGAGCAAATTCATTAGATGGCTGCAGCATATAAGAATGCATTAGTATGCACCTGCGGCCATAGAAATTGCACTTACATGAGCAAAAGCGCTCCAGTTGCTTTCACAACCAGACGCCGAACAGCAGAGGCTTACAATTCGTTTTGCTAAACTCTGTAGCTCGAATGCAAGGCCACCAAAAGCATCCCACCATAGAACTGTAGTTGTAGATTACAAGCAAAACAATAATATAATCAGTAGCTCATCACATAGAGAATTATAGCTTAATTAAAAGAGTGCTGACTGCTGAACTGCTCATTACTTACTAGGATTTTTGCTATTTCTCTCTACTATTGCTAATCTCTTTGAGAAACATTCACCCTCAGTCCTGTCATAATCATCAGCTTGCTTGCTTATTTTCCTCGCTTCACTCTCATCAGGCACCATCTTCCATATAATGTCATTAAACATGCACCTTAGCTTTGTAGCTTGTCTCCTATCCTTTTCCTTTATGGCAAAGTACTTTCCAGGATTCAAGAAGAGGGCTGCTCCATATAGTTTTTGCTCCATCTGGTTCTCCCATCTCTTGTCATAGCATTCCATTACATCATTCAGTAATGATGATTTGTCTCGCAAAGTTTCCTTGATGGTCTTCTTTGCAGCATCCATTGCTGCCATTATCTCAGGAGCTGCTGGTGTTTCATCACCATCTGCTATCCTCATAGCAATGAGGAGGGGTTGTGTTGCTTTTATACAGTACTCCACTTTTGTCCAAAATGGTATGGAAAGGATTGTGTTATTAGCCTGCCGCCCTTCAGCACTTTTTGACAAGCTGTTGGAATGCCACTCCTCACTCACAAACAAACTCCTCAGCCCCTGTTTGTTCTTATGCATGCTTGCTAATGTGAGATACGAAGTAGCAAAGCGAGTAACGGCAGGCCTCACAAGATCACCACCAATCTTCTCTCGCATAAGATCCAGAATCCTCCCATGCTTGTAGAGAAACCTACACACCTTCTTAGCCGAATTAATGCAAGAGCTAAACTCAGGTATCTTCCCAATGTCCTCCATCATCAAATCCAAACAGTGGTCAGCACATGGTGTCCAAAACAAAGTTGGGATCCTCTCCATAAGAATTCTTCCAGCAGCCTTGTAGTTTGATCCATTATCTGTGACAATTTGCACCACATACTCCTTCCCAACCTTGTCAATTTGTTTCTCTAACAAGTCTGCTAACATAGAAGCATTGGTTATCTCACTTGAAGCGTCAACTGAACCTAAGAAGAATGTTCCAGCTGGGCTATTCGCAAGAAAGTTGATGAGATGACGGTGGCTAGTGTCAGTCCATCCATCTGACATGATTGTGTAGCCATATTCCTTCCAAGCGTCCTCATGCTTCTTTCTCAGCTCCTCTGTCTTGTTCACTGCCCTATCAAGTAGTGGATTCCTAATCTCATGGTATGAAGGTGAGCGATACCCAGGACCATATTGCCCAATGGACTCAAGCATAATCTCCCAGCTTCTTGAGTTAATAGCATTCAATGGTATTCCATTCTCATAAAAAAAATCAGCCACATGGTCTTCTACAATTTGCTTTGCTTCCTTGCTCTTTGTGGAGTACTCAAGAGTGGGCTGTGACATCTTGGACTAGTGCCTTTCTGCAACCACTTCTTCTGGACTCCTGCAAAGCAAAGAACTCACTGACTTGGAATGCTTCTGTGTTTGAGGTTTTGGTGGAGCAGAAACCACAAAGTTCGTGATTGATGCTTGAGCTATCTTTTTCGCTTGCTTTGATTTTGTCCCAGAACTTGGAACTTGCTTTGACTTTGTCCCAGCATTTGGTTCATTTTCAGCAGCAGCAGAAGCACCACCTCCACCTTGATCTGTTTCTTCTTCTGTTTCTGTCTCCACCCCAGTGTCCGTAGGTACCTGAACCTGAGTCCTTGACCTTGTGACCAAGTAACCATTCATCTCACGCCTAACTAGTTCAGGTGCTTCACCACATTTCACTGCATCAGAATATCCCCCAGCAAGGTGTTGCTTGAACCTTTTAATGCCTGCAGGGGCAACCTTTTTGCAGAAAATACATTGGATGAACTCTTTCTTCCCTATGTCTGGCCAAAACCCATATTTCCATCCAGGATCTGATGATTTTGCCTTCCTCTTCTTATCTTCAGCCATGACAGCAAGATCTGGCGGCAATTTAGCTATCGCTTGAGCTATCAGAGATGCTTCAGTTGGAGCAGCTGACGACGCTGAGGCAGCCCCTCCTGAGACAGCTTCATTCTCAGGTAGAATTACCTCAACAACTGCACGCCGTCGAGCATCCTTTGCAGAGCGGCACAGCCACACAAATGTGTCACAAATTGGTGGCAACAGGCAATACACAGCAGCAGAGTAGCAGACATAGACAATAACCTTCAGAGGAGGCAGAGTGGTGGCTCATCTTGATGCTTGAGGCCTCCTGCGTCCGTCCTCCAGGCGTCGAGGAAGGAGCTCAGAGCAACAGAGCCTCAGAGGTGGGCGGAGCTACTGGGTCCCGGCAGGGGAGGAGACAGGAGCGGGCGGAGGTGGAGGCGCGGGCGGAGCAGCGGACGCCGGCGAGGGGCGCGGATGGAGCTGCGGATGCCGGCGAGGGAGATCCAGAGAGTTAGGCCGCAGGCGGAGGAGACGCGGGCGGAGGTGCCGGCGGCTGCGAGAGAGAGCAGAGCCAGAGCGGGAGCTGGAAATGTGCGGCGGCTGCAGTTCCTTCACTAGGTCAGTCACTCTTCTTCTTACCCTAATGGGCCAGCTAAAGGTGGGCCGAATTCTTTAGTTGGGCCGAATTCTCCCTACCCAACTAGTCGTCCAGCTAGTCTGATCGGACGACTAATCATGATTAGTCGCAACTTATCGGACGATAAGGTTTCTAATCGGTCTAAACTAATCTAGGGCCCTTATCGAGCACCTAGTTACGATAAGGACGACTAATCATGATTAATCGCGATTAGTCGTCCGATCTGAAAACACTGCTGTAACCAAACAAACATGCAAATTTCTACAAACAGTTTTGAATCAATTAGAAGATTACTAATTCTGTTTTGAGCCTGTCATGTTGAGTAAAATTATTGCGGAGCTTCTATATTGAAATCTTCTGAACGCTAAATGTTTGCTAATGGCTACATTTTGTTTCATTGTGAGTTCCTTGATGTGTTGGGAACTCTAGGTATGAACTTGCCAAACAGGGTGGCCTTGTTAGATTTTAATCATCATATGCACATTTTGAAATCGAAGGATATGCAAAGTATTGGCCCTCGATCTTTCCCCACAGGTGAGCATCGAGCTCACCAGCACCCACACAACACCTTTGGCTAGAGGTAGAAGAAGAGAGAGCACATCACACACACACCCACACACACACACAGCACTAGCAGCTCTGAATTTTAAATGTGTGATGCAGCTGAACTGGTCCCTTTACCTTCTATTTATAGCTGATAGAGACTACAGAAAACAGCCCTAGTGGCTTTCCTAGAAATTACCTAAGAGAAGGTTGACTGCTGTAGCAGTCAAGTCTAGTCTACTGTACAGTCCTACTTGGCTGCTAAGCCTTGCTAGGAACTTGCTAGGAAATTGCCCAGTAGCTGCAAGGAAATTGCACTGCAGTAGCAAGGAACTTTGTCTGCAGTTGCTTGCAGACTTTTCTAGACAGCAGCAGATTATGTCTTATAATTCTTCCCCTAATCCTGTTGCTAACCTGATGCCTTGACCTCAGCCATGCCAATCTTCTTCTTCAGCTCCGAGAACCGAAGTCATCCGAGTGACTTGGTGAGGATGTCAGCGAGCTGTCGGCCGGTCTCGACGAACTCGATGACGATATGTCCTTCGATGCAGTCCTGAAGAAAATGGAACTTGATGACAGGGTTCTTGGCGAGGGCGATGGCGGGCTAATTGTCCACCATCAGAGCTGGTTGACGAGCTTTCTCGCCGGTCAGCTCGCCCAGCAGCCGGCGCAACCAAACCGCTTGGCACGCCGCCGTGGCTACTGCAACATACTCCGCCTAACATGTTGACAGCGTCGCGATCTTCTGCTTTAGCGACTGCCATGCAATCGGAGCCGATCCGAGGAAGACGAGCACACCAGAGGTGCTCGGCCGCCCATCAATGTCGCCCGCCATGTCTGCATCGCGGAAGATTGTGAGCCGCAGCCCACCTTCGTCGTCGGTCTTGGGAAGTGCTTTGCTGAAGACTGTGAGCTGCAGCCCACCTCCGCCACCGGACTTGGGATGACGATCCCTTGATCCACCGTCCCCCTGACGTAGCGCAGCACCCGCTTCACCGCATTCCAATGATCCTCGCGGGGATCCTCCATGAACCGACTGACATACCCGACTGATGTTCGGCCGAGTATGAGTCAGATAGCGCAACGATTACAGTCAGTGGCAGCAGCCACGGGAGCATCAGAAAGAACAGACTGAATTGCTGCACTGCACCCGTCATCTTTGGCTACAGTCTGCCCAGAAACCACAATCGCACCGTCAAACCCAGCAACCAGGAGAGCTCCAGAAGTAGCCTGTTCCAACGGTAGGCTGGGGAGATGGTCTGGAGAAAACGGCCCAAAGATAGGCCCATCAGCTCGCATAGGGCTGTCTTCAACACAAACAGGCGACTCTCCCAACGAACGAGCACAACTATCAGGGTGAACATCATGGGTACTTGTGCCGCAGAGTAACGCTTCCAGCCCAGATGCAGGGGCGGCCACATCGGACGCCGGGCAAACAAGCTGACGGTTCCGGAAGCTGGGGGAAATGGCAGCCGCCTGGAGAACATTGTCCACCACCACGATATCAATGTTCGCCCCGTCAATCGAAACGTCCCCCAGCAGTAGCGACCCTTGGGCAACCGCGCCAATCCCTGGCAGCATGGACCCGGCCTCCAGCGTCGTATGTGGTCCACCTGCTGCACGGGGTCCTAGGCGTGTATGCACCGGGCCCCAATGCTCGCCGCCACCCAGCGTTCCAGGCTGCAGCTGCGCCAGTGAGGAGGTATGGCGACGTCGCCTAACAAAGCATTAAATGTTAAAATATACAATGATGAATTTCATTTCAGACTAATAGGATTTATGATGATGTTAATTTGTTATTGATTTGGACTGTCTAGAAAACCTTTATCATTTAAAGTAATATTTTATGAGTTTTCTGTAGCTGCTGCGGTAAAATTGGAGTTGATGATTTGTTCATGTAGAGTGTAATTCTTGCTTGCAAAGTCACCATGCCTTTGCTACCAATTTTTGAGCAAATGATGTCTATAATTATTATGATGTGCATTCTAATCCACTTCCTTTTCCATACATGAATAGGAACATGGGGGCATGAATGTCATGCCCATACCATGTTCACTAGGACCTTTTCTTCCAAATAGTGCATTGCAAGAGAAAAATATAAAAGAAATGACTAGACCAAAATAATAGAATTTTGTTCGTTAACCTTTCAATTGGTCACCTGGAAATGACTCTGGCAGAGGGTGTTGCTCAGTGAACAACAGAGATATTCATGTTCTCTTCTATTTGTCTCAAGTTTTGGAGAGGGACTTGTTTATATAATTTGTCAGTGTTAACATAATCAAAATTGAAATTATTCTCTAGGACACCAGCAAGGTGTGGCTGTTTCCGGAGCATACTCTAAAATCAGTGACACTCCAATGGACAATACAAAATTATGGTCAATTGCAGGACCATATGTACCCATTTAGTATTTTTTGAATTTAGGAATTGAGAACATGGAGTAGGCGCTAACCTTTGGCATGGAACCAGTGTTATCCTAAACATTACATGGTAAACAGGCAGTCACCCTTCATTTAGCGATCAGTCCATTTAGACGGTGTTTAAACAGAGTTAAACGGCCTAAATGTATAGTAAAATTAAATTGTACATAATTATGTATGTAAAAGCTAAATATGGTAGAAATTATACATATTTACACATGTAAAATATAAGTATTCTACCAAATGATTTTTTTTGAAGAAAACTAAATCCCACTCCACCTCATATACTTACGATGTTAATTAGTTGGGTGCCAAATGTGGTAGTAATAATCCTCCTAGTGAGTAAATGGCAAATCAATGGCTGTTTAACTTGATTCTGTTTAGACTGTTTAGACGGTTTAAATGGTCCAACCATTTAATTCGCTGTTTAGGGTCTAAACGACATGGTTGGCCTTCATTTACCGTTTAAACGGACTAAACAGCCGTTTAGGTGAACGGTACATGGAACTCGTTTGTATGCTATTCGACGTAAACTTTTCAAGATGCCCTTGTTGATTTTAGCATCTATAGTGCTTTAATGGCAGTATGTTCTGACAAATGATCTTTGTTTTATAGTTTTCATCAATACTCTTCTTTTTTTCCTTGAACACACAGGCGAGCTGCATCATTATATTAAGAAGAAAATAGGAATCTAAGAAGACTCATACAAGCCCATTAGGGCATGATTTTACATGAGTGACTAGCCGGCCAAATACGTCTAAGACTTTTAGCCGCAGCGAGCCAGCGATACACCGCAATTTTGCCTCATCCCAAATTTCTTGCATGAGATCATTGACATTAGGTGAGGTCCCTATCCCTTCAAAGACACAAGCATTCCTATGTCTCCAGATCCACCATGCTACCATCACCACTAAGGAATTGAATCCTTTGCGGTGATGCTTTTCGATTTGCTGTATTGCAAAGCAGCACCACTCAATAAAACTTAGAAAATCTGGCTCTGGTGTGTGCTGCTGCATTCGGACCAAGGACAAAACTGAATACCAGACTTCTCTTGAGAAAACACATAACGTGAACAAATGTTGCACATTTTCATCTTCCTGACCACAGAGTGATCAATACTCTTCTGACTTTATGGTCTATTCATCAATGCCATGCTTTTGCAGTGTGGTAGTGCCCAGTATTAGACAAAGGCCATTAGGCTTTGTATATTCCTTGATAATAGATTACATAAGGGATTACACTTATATAGGAGAGAGAGGGGATGGCCCAAGGGGCCTGCATAGATAGCTAGGAGATTACAGTAAATGAGCAATTAATTCTAACACCCCCCCGCAGTCGGAACGGCGGTGGAGCGAACGTTCAGATTGGAGCGAAAGTCCATGAACACAGAAGACGGAAGCCCTTTGGTGAAGACATCTGCGAACTGTGAGGTGGTGGGAACGTGAAGCACACGAACAGCACCAATAGCAACGCGTTCTCGGATGAAATGGAGGTCGATTTCCACGTGCTTGGTGCGCTGATGCTTTGAATGGGGTTGGAGGAGAGGTAGATGGCGCCGACGTTGTCGCAGAGATGACGAGGAGGCGATGCAGAAAGGGTGGTGCAGCTCTGTAGAAGTTGCTTTGCAGCTAGGATGCTTCGACAACGCCGTTAGCAACAACCGATACTCGGCCTCGGCGCTTTCCGACCGAGAGACAGAACGCCGCTGAGGACCAGAGATGAGATCGCCCCGAGGAATACAAAGATAGCCAGAGGTGGAGCGTCGGTGTCGGGGGCATGCCCAATCCGATCGATATACACAACAAGTTGCGTTGGAGTAGACCGAGGAATAATCGATCAAGCCGAGGGTGCCTCAAGGTACCGGCGGATCCGCTTAGCGCCACAAGGTGAACTTCTCGGGATCATGCATGTGAAGGCAGATTTTTGGACAAAGATACGCAATGTCGGGTCGAGTAAATGTCGCAATCGGAGTGCACTGCAAGGTCATGCGGTAAGCGTGGGATCAAAGACAAGGGAGGGCCGGCATCTGCAGGGAACTTTGGCGCAGTGTAACAGAGGAGTGGAGCAAGGCTTGCGCTTGCTCATCCCATGGCGAAAGCAAGAATGTCCAGGATGTCTTGACGCCGTGGATGAGTGAGGTGATCCTTGTGGCGCCGAATCGCCATACCGAGGAAATGGTGAAGGGGCCAAGGTCCTTCATAGCAAACTTCGTTCTTGAGGGCTGCAATCAAAGCGATGCGATGAGCTGCTCGGAGGAAGCGAGAGGGGCGATGTCATCGACATAGAAAGCAAGTAGACTGCCTCGGTGTACACGGCGAAGTATGAAGAGGGATGTATCTGACTTTGCTTCACTGAAACCCAAAGAAAGTAGGAAGGAGGCAAATCGGCTGTACCATGCCCGTGGAGCCTGCTTTAGTCCATAGAGGGATCTGTTGAGCTTGCATACATGACCGGAAGTGCGGGATCAAGAAAACCCGATGGGTTGTGAGCAGAGATGCTGCTTCTCGAGGTGGTCCCATGGAGGAAGACGTTTTCACATCAAGTTGATGAATTGGCCAATCCGGAGTGAGCCAAGGTGAGGAGACAATCCGGACGGTAGCGGAGCTTGACGACAGGGCTGAATGTCTCGTCGTAATCAACGCCGGGGCGTTGGGTGAACCTGCGAAGCACCCAAATGAGCCTTGTATCTCGCTCGAGGAACCATCGGCATGAAACTTATGCTTGAAGATCCATTTGCTTGTGACCACATTTGCCTTGGCGGGGACGGGAACGAGATCCCAAGTGTTGTTGTCCTGTAGGGCAGCATACTCCTCTTCCATGGCCCGACGCCAGTGTGGGTCGGCGAGGGCATCACGACAGGAGCATGGTAGAGGTGATGAGAGCCTCGATGTCTGCGCCATGAGGCGCTGGTGTCGAATCGGACTTCCATGGTCGCCATGCCATGAGTGTTGGCGATCGGCGGTATGGGGGACAGCTCTCTGTTGGAAGAGGAGGGTCACTCTTGACGGCCTTGGCGGTGAAGGAATCATGTTGGGCGTCGAGGGAGGTGGTCCAACAGGGGGCAGTGGCGAGTGAAAGCGGAGTGGACGCCGGGTGTAGACATGAATGACCGGTGGTTTGTTGAAGGAGGACGCCGGAGGTAGTTGTACAGGGGGTGCCACCACGGGTGCCTGTGGCACCGGAGCAGAAGGCACCGAGGGCGCCGGGGGCGCCTCTGCAGAGGGTGTCATGGGCGCCGACGAAGTGGGCGTCTGTCCCGAGGGCGCCATGGGCGTCGGCGAAGTGGGCGCCTGTCCCGAGGGCGCCATGGGCGCCTGTACAGGTCGAGCTGGAGAGGAGCCCGGCGGCCGGGGTATGAAGCCCGGCGGAGGCTGCCGGAGGGCCGGTGCGCCCAAGGTGGGCACCGGCTGGGAGGGCACAGGGGCTGGCAGAGGGCCAACAGCCCACGGTGTACCTGCAGGTGGAAGTAAAACTGACGACGAATCGCCGTTAGTTAGAAAGTCAAGCTCGTGTGTGGGTGGCGAAGGTCGACGGAGGGAGAAAGGGAACGTTGTCTCATCGAAGGCAACGTGGCGTGAGATGATGACGCGGTTTGTGACGAGGTCAAGGCACCTATACCCCTTGTGGTCAGGAGAATAGCCAAGAAAGACGCACAAGGAAGATCGTGGAGCGAGCTTGTGAGGAGTGGTGGCGGTGAGGTTGGGGTAGCAGGTGCACCCGAAAGCTCGAAGGTCATGGTAGGAGGGGAGAGTGCCATGGAGGGCAAAGAAGGGAGTGCTCATGTTCAGGGTCTTGGTTGGGAGGCGATTGATGAGGAGAGTGGCGGTGGCAAGGGCATCAGCCCAGTAAGTGGGGGGCATGGATGCTTGGAAGAGCAAGGTGCGGGTGACGTTGTTGACGGTGCGAAGCATGCGTTCGGCTTTGCCATTTTGCTGCGAGGTGTAGGGGCATGACATGCGAAGGGTGACACCTTTGGCAGAAAAGAAAGCGCGAGACGCGGAGTTGTCAAACTCACACCCGTTGTCACACTGCACAGTCTTGATGGTGCAACCAAACTGAGTGAGCACATAGGCGAAAAAATTGGAGAGAGCATTAAAGGTGTCAGACTTTAGCTTAAGAGGGAAAGTCCAAACAAAATGTGAGCAATCATCAATAATGACTAGATAATATTTGAAACCGGATACACTGACGATTGGGGAAGTCCACAAATCACAATGTATGAAGTCGAAATTTTTAGTTGCACGAGACAAGGAATGGTTAAAAGGCAAGCGGACATGACGCCCAAGCTGGCAAGCATGGCAGAGAGTGTCATCGACGGGCTTGCTGCAGATGATGGAGGACGACTTGGCAAGAGTCTGAAGAGTAGCCTTCCCGGGATGACCGAGCCGATAATGCCAAGTAGTGAAGGAGGGAGTGGCCACGAGAGCGCAGGAACCGGATGGTGATGTCGGGAGCTGCAAGGTGTAGAGGGGTCCCGAGCTGTCACAGCGAAGGAGGAGGTTCCTGGTACGAAGATCCTTCACAGAAACACCAAGAGGGTCAAACTCGACAGAAACAAGATTATCAGTGGTGAATTTCCGAATTGACAAGAGATTTCTAATAATGTCAGGGGCAATGAGAACATTGTTGAGGCGAAATGGGCCAGGGAGGGTTGAGTAGCCGGTGCCAATAACCGGAAGAGTGGCGCCATTTCCCACAACAATTGAAGAAGGAAAGGAGGAGGTTGGTGACATGGTGACCATACCAGGAGTGCCGGCTATGTGAGAGGAAGCACCCGAGTCGAAGACCCAATCCGAGGTGCTTGACGGCGGAGTGAGGGTGACGGTGCTGAAAGCGTTGGCGAGGCCCTCAGTAGTCCAGGGCGACGGCGAGGTGGGCGCCTGGTAGTATGCCCCGGGAACCGGCGGAGGAGCGAAGTAACCCGGTGGCACCCCGGCCATGAGAGCTTGCTGTGGCGGTGGACCGCGAGAGCCGCCTGGGTTGGACCCGGGCCACATCTGGATGGACCCGGTCCATGGGTTGAAGAAGGATGGCCACTGTTGGCCATTCGGTGGGCCGGCTTGAGTGCCGGCTTGGGCGCCGGCTTGGCCGCGTCCACCGCGGCGACGTCGTCCGCGGTTATTGCCGTTGCCGGACTGCTGGCCCCCAGCAGCCTGAGGATGGCGTGAAGGAGAAGGGGTGTGGCCGAGCTGCTGTCCCCCAGCAGGCTGTGGAGGGCGCTGAGGAGCAGGGGACGGAGCAGGCGGCTTGCTGGACGGCGCGGTGACGAGGGCCGAGGGCGGAGCTGAAGGTGACGCCATGTTGAGTTCGGCCAGCCTCAGGTCAGCACGGACGTCGGCGAAGGATGGGAAGGGCTTCTGCCTCGTGACGAGCTGCGACATGAACTGGAAGCGTTCGTTGAGGCTGCGCAGCACATTCAACACCAGGGTCCGGTCCAGGACGGGTTTGCCAAGGTCGGCAAGCGCGTCCGCCATGTGCTTCATCTTGCGACAGTATTCATCCACAGATAGAGTACCCTGGCAGAGAGTGCGGAACTCGGCGTCGAGGAGCATGGCGCGTGTTTCACGGTTGTTGAAGAATTGCTGCTCGAGGCCGAGCCACGCCGCCCGAGCAGTGATGCCGTCACGCTCGTGGACGACGTCGAGGAGGTCAGGGGCGATGGTGTTGAAGATCCATGAGACGACAACACAGTCCATGCGGGACCATGCCGCATCGTGGAGGTGGATGGCGTCGCTGAGGACGTGGTCCTTCAGGGCAAACCGGCCGAGGATGAGCAGGATGTAACCACGCCATTTGGAGTAGTTTGAGGCTTGCAGATCAAGAACAATAGGGATGAGGTTCTTGATGTTCTGCACAGCGGCTGCCTGGCTATGAAGATGGGCGACAGCCGCAGTCTCCGTGGCGATGGAGTCGGCGTCGCCCTCCGAGTCGTCGTCGCGGTGGTGCTCGGGGTGAAGTCGCGCGGAGGGCCGCGGCCTGCTCGCGCTCCAAGTTGAGAGCGGCGGCAGCAGCGCGGACCCGCTCCTGGGCGGCGGCGGCGGACTTGAGGAGGTCCGCCTCCTCCTTGAGTTGGGCGCTACGCGCCTGGTTGGAGTCGCGCAGGGAGGCGGCCTCAACTTCCAGAGCCTTGGCGGCGGCGAGCGCCTCGTCGCGGAGCTTGGTCGCGGCGGCGGCAGCCGAGGCGCCGGAGCCGGAATCGCCGCCGGAGGAAAGAGTAGCCATGGGTACAGGAACCGGCGGCGTCTGTGGCGGCGGGAGGAGGAGGAGCCAAGTTACAGCGGGCGGGCACAAGAGCGAGAGCGCCGGCGGCGGAGAGGCGCGCGCGGGTCGGGGCTAGGTGGCGGCAGAGAGTAACGGAAGCAGGGGATACGATTAGACTGATACCATATTAGATAAAGGCCATTAAGCTTTGTATATTCCTTGATAATAGATTACAGAAGGGATTACACTTATATAGGAGAGAGAGGGGATGGCCCAAGGGGCCAGCAGTGTGAAAGGGCCAGTATAGCTGGCGCCTGCATAGATAGCTATTACAGTAAATGAGCAATTAATTCTAACACCCAGTACCAGTTAAATTGTTTTAATATACAAAGACGTTTGGGCTTTGTAATTCTGTTTGCAGCACTCTTTTCAGTTCTATAAAGAAAGGCATACCATATACTGTTTTTCTCACTCTGGAATTTGGCATCTTCAGGTCTCATGATTATTTCATTTTTTTGTTGCAAATTAAGATTGGACAGACTAGTGAGTAGTATCATTTGCATCACTTCCAACTGAAGCTCTGCATTTTCAACTATAATAAACAAACTGAGATAGGGGTTGTCCTTGAGCAGTTTGAGGAAAGCCTGATATTGAGTATGCTAACATGAACATAGAAAGATAAAACTCGGTTGTCCTTGAAGTGTTGGACACCCAGCAGTCCAGTCAAGATATGGATATACAGAAAAAAAAAGAAAACGCACAAAAGGAGTGCAGAGCATTAGCAATTTTTCACATTATTAGCTTAGCTAGTGTCTTATACTTTTCAGTTTCATCAGCATAATGCAATTACTTTCTGTAGCATAGCGATGATAGTTTTTTTAGATTTTTTATCAGATAGGATCCAGAGACATTATCTTCTTGGGTTGGTACTAGAATAGTAAACTAAGTTAATCCTTTTTGCAGTTGCTTTTACTCTTGTAGTATAATAGCTGTGACAAACATAGCCATCCTTGGCTCCTTGCAAACTAACAAGTGACTATTTCCCAGTCTTATTTTCACATGTTGAGGATATTACATTTTATGCACATGAAAATGAATTTGGAAACATGTTTCTGGAAGTACTAATGGTATAATGCATCCACTTTCTTACACATTGCAATGTTTCTTTAAACCAGGTGCGCCCCAAGCAATGTTCCACAGCTGTGTCACCTTTGCAGCATTCTCATGCATAATGGACGGTCTCAGCAAGCAGCAGGCAGCAATGGCACTCACACTTGATGAGAAATCTCCAACTTTCAAGTATCAGGAGGGCGGTGGCATCCCACCGTTCACTCTTCCGCCGCTTCTGGATGCTTTGGATCCTTTAGGTTCATTCTGCCAGACCCTTATCAAGCCTAAGCACTAGAGTGGTCAAAGGCCTGATCCCCGAAAAAGGTAGTTTGGATCCATAGTTTCACTCTGTGTGCTCCTTTAGCATTCTGAATTTCTGTCCAGTGATGTTGTTCCCTTTCAGTGACGAACTTGATCAAGTTTGGTAATTGCATATGCCCAATTTTTATATCTAGCATCGACGATATTACTGAAGAGATTATTACCATAAGATTGTTTATTTTGAAGATTTGATAGTTCATTACAACAATGGTGTTCAATTCGCAGAGTTGCAGATGTTTGTTCACAAAATAAATGGTGAGCAGGAAATCTGATTAGGTGCTTAGGCTCTGTATACCAATTTGCCCGATAGTGCGAAACCTTGTCTATCTTGTATACCAATTTGCCCGATAGTGCGAAACCTCGTCTATCTTGTGCATCATCATAACCAGTCAGATCCAGCTAAGTGCCATGCTAAATTAACGCGCTACCATTATGTTCATTCAGCTTTGCGCAAGAGGAATGCACTGAGGAGCTGTTCAAGTTGACCTTGCATCACTGCTCACTCAGTAAGTGCTCGTAGCGGCAGGTCAGACTATAATTGTATCCCCGAGTGCCTCAAATAATTGTGGAATCAGTCGTCTGCCTGCCGGCTTTATCCACCATCCCCCACCACCCCAGTGGAGGCCGTTCCCTGCCCACCCTGTGGCCTGTGTGCTATGCTGTGCTATCGGTGCTTCCCCACGAGGTGCTCCCTCACCTTCCTCCACTTATAATAGAAAAAAAAAGGCTGCTTGGAGGTGCCACTTGAGCAATAGCCAGAGAGAGACAGACTGAAGTACCATTTAAAGAAGCAAAATCTTAATGCATCATTGCTTGCTTTGCCCTCGGGAGGTTCCGAATTACTCCTATTGAGGGAGATGGAAGGGGATATTCTTTCTTGCCCTACCCTACCTGTCTGCTGCCACTGGTTGAGAATTGAGATACTCTCTCCGTTCTAGAAAAAAGGTCGTTATGGGATGCGTGCAGATCAAATTTTCTCAACTTTGACTAGATTTATAGAAAATACGTGCAACATTTATATCTCTAAATAAATTTATTATGAAAGTATATTCAGCGATCCATTTAATGATATTAATTATATATTATAAATATTAATATTTTTATATATATAATTGGTTAAAGTTAAAAAAAACTAATTTCTCAGGAATCGAGAACAACTTTTATTCTGGACAGAGGGAGTACATCATCAACCCAGTTCCCTCGCCTATAAATGGGCGAATGGAAGCAGCAGCGTGCCCACCTATATCCACAAGAACCACAACACTTCAGTCAGCAGCATCTGAGCCTCTCCGGCCGGCCGCACATTGCATCGACATGGCGTCTATGGGGTTCAGCTATGCGCACATCCACGTGCAGCGAGAACGGTGCAAGCTGGAGGCTGGAGAGAGAGACGACAAGATGGCCAAGGCGGCCATGGGTGCATCAGCAGGAGAGGGAGAGGGGAAGAACGCTAACGCCAAGGAAAAGGGGAGCAAGAGGTCACCCATGGGCGAGGGCGACACTGGTGGCGGCTCCTGGGCGAACCTGATGAGGTTGCACCCCTGTGCCCAGGAGAGGGAGGCTGCAGACGCAAGCTTCTAATCAACGACTTAATTACGGTAGCATGCACCGCCGTAAGGGAGGTCGCCCAAGTTTTGTATATATGTAATATCTAAATGCTGTTGATGAAGTTAGCGACAATCTCGGTGAACATATAATGACCATATATATATCATCATCATTTATGTCATCAAATGTTTGGCAGTACTTGTGCCCTTTTCGCAACAGCATTGTTAGTCCTATTCCCTATTGCAAAACATAATTTCAGAATTACTGTCTCCAGTGTTTTCCCCTGCTCGCTCACCAAGCTAAGTTACCAGCTAGATCAAGTCCTAGCTAGTTCCTTGTTCTGATGCACCAAGCTTCCCGGCCTGGTTGTGATTTATGAGCAGCTAGCCGCAACCACCAACCGTTGGTGAATCATGTGAAGGATTTTTGAACCAACAATGAAGAACTATTCTGGGGTGTGACGGGCAAGAATCTACTAGCTCCTTCCCTTTCCTCTTGTTGCACAAGGCCACAAGACAAAGAAGAAAGAAAGAACTAGCTATGGTTGGTGAAGTACTATATACGTTAGTGAATCATGTGAAGGATTTTTGAACCAACAATGAAGAACAATGAAGAACTATTCTGGGTTGTGACCGGCAAGAATCTACTAGCTCCTTCCCTTTCCTCTTGTTGCACAAGGCCACAAGACAAAGAAGAAAGAAAGAACTAGCTATGGTTAGTGAAGCACTATATAAGTTAGTGTGACCGGCAAGAATCTACTATTAGCTCCTTCCCTTTCCTCTTGTTGCACAAGGCTAAATGTTTCGGGTGGTGAATCAGAATTCCTTTATGAAATCATTTGGCTGTTAGGTTAGATTCTGATTCGACAAAAAGTGTTTTAAAATAAAAAATAATATAAATTGAAATATGCTTGAAAGAATTGAAACTGGCTGTCCGGCTAGATCCTGATTCGACAAAAAATGTTTTTAAAATAAAAAATAATATAAATTGAAATATGCTTGAAAGAATTGAAACTTTTTATAGGTGGAGAACAATTTAAATAAAACTCATTTTAAGTTGTTCCACTTAAAAAGATTAATCGAAAAAAATACACCAGCGCACACACTGAACCGGTCGAAACCAGGGCTGAGCTGTTTCATGTGCCTAATGTAAAAAAAGGAGAATCATTTCTCCTAGATTCTGGAATGAAACACTCGGTCTAAATTCGTTTGGCAACCATTCTTGCATTCTAGAGAAGAATCAGCACCGTTTCACCTTGCTAATAAACGACCCCTTAGTTGTAAAAATTAAGTCCATTTGCATGTTTGCCGACAAGCCCGTTTGCATTATATGACTCAAAGTCGACAACCTCAGATAAAGCTGAGTTGATGCAGACATATATATGAGCATGATGTCTAAAAAGTCTGGCTCGCTCACTCCTTTCTCCTTGGTACACTTGTACAAGGGAACTACGGACCGCGAGCAGAAGCTGACAAGCTGTTCATGCTGACCTGCAGCCAACACGGCTAAAGGCTAACACACTATTGATGTTTAATTCAACTTTATAGCGAAATCACTATTTTTGACCGCAGTGCATTAAATAATTATAGAATCATTGATCTTCCTGTCTGATCTTGGCCCCCAGACCCCCTAGTGGAGGCCGTTCTCTCCCGACCATATGCTTTTGCAATATTCTTACACTGTCCAAGGTACCATGGGGTGACAAAATCCACACCATTTAGGCCTTGTTTGGATGCGCATGTATTCATCACAATCCACATGTGTTGAAGTGGATTGGAGTGGAATTAAACTGAGTTCCATTCCATTTTTCACTCCAATACATGTGGATTGAAGTGAATACACATGTATCAAAAAAGGCCTTAAAGAAGCAAAATATTATCCCTTTGCTTCTTGCTTTAGGAGCTGAGAGAGATGGAAGAGGACACTGTACATCCACATAAAAAATTCCACATGAGGACGTTGTCTATGGCTCATTGGCTCTAAACCATTTGCCTTGTGGTAATTTCACTGTACCTTTCTACCCTAGATGGGGTTGGTAGTATATACAAGTGTAGATACAAAATACCACATCTAAATCGGTCAAAGCTACTATGGGACTATTTTTTTCCTAAAGATTATGAAAATATGGTGTTCGAGGTATTAGCTCCAGCAATGCGGATCAGTGTATCGCGCACAGAGAATCAGAAGGGTGGCACACGAAACACAGATTTATACAGGTTCAGATATGAGATACCCTACGTCCATTAGAGAGTAGAAGATCTCTTGTATATTTCGTCCAGTGGAGAGTAGATCACTTATTTCTTATGCTCAGGTTTACAGGGGCACTGATGACTTGTTGTCTAGGGTTGCTATGAACTTTTGTTCTAGATATGGGTTGGGAGCTCCCCACCCCTCATTATATAGTCCGAAGGCTGGGGTTATAGATATTGTCCTGATCGGTTTACATGTGGGTTTCCTCGTTTTTTTAGAATTACACAGCACAATGTCGGTTTCCTAGTTCATTACAAGAAAATAGTTGGTTTCTAAGTATATCTTGCTATGTCTTGTCTAACAAATAGATGGTGTACCCCATTTCGTTTGGGCTTCTCTCGTGTAGCCTGTTTGGTGTACCCTATTCTATTTGGGCTGTTGTTCATGCATTAAGGTATCTTGGGTACATTTCAGTGATATCTGGATTGTAGATAATAATTTAAGAATCTAGATTCAAGATAAACAAAATGAGATCTATATAGATTTGTACATTATACCCAAAGATTATAGGTGGTGTTGGAGGTGTTTCACACCTATTATCTTCAAATAGTATGGTAGAGGTGAATAGCTAGATTAGCATAACCTAGTGGCTGGATTATATGAATTTCCCCTAGAATGAAGAGGATTTAGACTTGGGAGGGAAATAGGAGGCTAGCGGTGGGTGCTTAGGAAGGAGGTCGTTACAAGCTAGCAGAAAATGCTTGGGAAGAGGATCTAAGGCAAAGTTTTTGTTGGAGTGGATCAAGACTCGGGTGTGATTTCAAGATGAAAAATCGAGTGGATAAGGTGATCCCGAGTCAAGTGGAAACACATAACTATCTCCTTTTTACCCGTCAAAAGCAACTGGACTGTTATCAAGGCCACGTAAGGAACGACTCCTATTACTATTAGCATTCATCACTAACCACAAATTAGTGATAGGTCGTAAGTGACCGTTACTTATATTGTGTCAATAATGAACGATTTTTATGTAGTGGATGTATGATTAATGTATCATGGAGAGAAATACAATTATGTCAGATTCTTTTAATTTTTAATGTGGAAATTGTTTTTCTTGTGCATCCTTAAGTAGATTGGACATAATTTTCTTAGTTAGCCTTATCTTCTTAATTAGACTGGTATATATGTTTAAAATCATTTATTTTTTCTTCGTACTCCCTCTGTTCCAAATTATAAGTTACTTTAATATTTTTAGTATATAGATTTTGCTGTGTTATATCTACATACATAGCAAAATTAATGTACTAAAAAAATCAAAACAAATTATAATTTGAAACGAAGGGAATATTTAGTTAGAGCAACTCCAGCAAGAGCCCTTAAATCAAGACCCTACTTTTGGTTTGAGGGCTCCCTCTGCTCTAGCAGAAGCCCTTACATCATGGTCCTCAAATTTATTCTAGTAGAGAATGACATGCGGGATCTGGTTGTCATTCTCTTTCTTTTCTTCCTTCTCGTCATAGACAAACTTGGCCATGTCTGCAATCGCATTCGTGGGTCCCCCAAGGGAAGGGAGCCGCCGATCGATGAGTCCCCTCATCGATAGAGGAAGGGAGCCCTTGCTGCCGGGGAAGCATTCAAGTAGGGGCCTCGCCGCCAAGGAGGGCAGCACGTCAGATCGAGGAAGGGCGCGTAGGAAAATGGCTGAACCGTTAATTTGAGGGCTTTGCCGAGAGCCCCCGGCATATGCACATCAGCATTAAATAATCACACAACCGAATGTCTTTAGCAAGTTGGATGCTTATTTCAGAAAATTATATCTTGCATTAGTGGCACCAATATTTCGTTATGGATGATAAACTTGCAAGACAAAAGTGACGTGTCACAGTCACCACGAACCAGGTCAGGCTGATGTAGACATGTTGCAGTCCTTGACCAAAAACCACATGCATTTTTTTTTACCGAAAAGACTATGGGGGAGATCCCCACAGTGAGCAACTTTTTAATTAATTTAAAACAGAAGAGAGGGTGTTACATACAAATCTAGCTAAAAGCATCAAGCTAAACACAGAAGGTTGAACTAATCATCCTTAAAACGAACGGACTCAAGTTTACATTGATTCTTGAAATTCGATAACCAAATACTAGGGGGGTTGCCCACGGGTATGCATCCAGCCACGCCCCCACAAGCTAGCATGCTTTTCATTTTCGGACAGTTATTGCAGCCTCCAAACTGTCCCACTTGTGACACCTAACGGGCGCCACCGGAGAAGATAAGCCCACAGGTATCAACAAGAGCAGAAATCCATGGCATGGTGCCCACTGCCCCACTGCCCACCCCCAATAATCCCAACACCCCACCTATAAATACACATCTATATCGACACAGCAGCATCTACAAACAAGCTGGAAACACCAGCCTGCTCTATCTCGCTCCACGCACGGTTTCAGATCCAAGATGGCTTCCATGGGTTTCAGCTACGCGCAAATCCACGTGCAGCAGGAGAGATGCAGGATGAGGAACCTAAAGGCTCAAGAGAAAGAGAAGAAGTCCAATGAGGACTTGGGCGAGGGAGAGGAGGATAATAACAGGAGGCCTAATAAGGTTGAAGACAAGGCCGGCGGCGGCGGCGGCTCATGGGCGAGCGGGAGGGTGCACCCCTGTGCCAGGACGGCAGCACCGGAGCCGCACAACAGTGGCTGGTGAAGTTACATAGGTGCAGAGTATCACCATCCAGTGTTCACGGTGGAAGTTACGTTTGGTTCATCTTGTGTTTGTGCTTTGTGTCAGTAATTTCGTATGCTGTATGTAAAGCGAATAAAGGTGGTTTTCTATGATGACCTGCATCTCTACGTTTTGCTTTTGTATGTACTACATACTTCTTTCGGTTTTGCGGGTGTCAGTGTCACTATCTCCAAAGCAACACAACCTTGTTAACAAAGAAAAGCAACACAAGTATTTTTATGAAACATGATATAGTAATTATAATATACAATGAAATTATTTTGCAGCCAAAATAGATGTATATTGTTTTACTGAGCACGCAAAAATGAGGAGTGAAAAATATCATTGCCATCGACTGAAAGTTAGAACATGCAAAAGTGACTTCGCGGCATCACTGCGTTGCAACTAACTCTATAAAAAAGTTTTAGGTTTACATTCATCAAACACGACATTATTTCTTGATAGCCAATTTATCAACAGAAAGCTACTGCCCCTGTTAGTAATAAAAAAAATGTTTTGCTGCCTCCCTATTTATACCAACTACCAAATAAATTCTCCACATTTGAAGGGGATGTAATACCAAACATAATATCTAATGCCTGCCAAAGAAATTTAGCATAATGGTACTCAAAGAAGAGATGTTGAATAGTCTCCGTGTTACAGAAACAACAAAGTCTCTCTATGCCAATTCCTTCTAGCTAAGTTGTCTTTCATTATTATCACCTCTTTTTGAGAAACCACATAAAAAATTTTAACTTTCAAGGGAACTTCAATCTTCAAAATTTAATTTCTTGTTAGATCTTGATGGCAACATTAATTAGGTATGGATAAATTGACCAAACTGTGAAATAACTGCCCTTATTTATTCACCAAGTAATAGTATCTTTTTCATCCTGTAGTTCAACATCCACAAGTCATGCAACCAGCTGATTATTCCATTCTAGCAGGTTATTCCCTATTAATGCCCTTTTGAAGATAACATTTAGGGGTAACATGCTAAAGGCCATTAAAATCATGGTTTGTTTCTTGCAAACTATGTTGAACAGGCTTGGAAGTCTATTCTTAAGAGATGTTGGTTCCCTAAGCATTTGTTTTCCTAGAACTTTTTTTTGCGAGCAAAGAGAGAACTTCATTAGCTAGTCACACAGTGATTACAATCAGCATCAAGCAGGTTCGATGCACACGCAGGTGCTCTTCCCCACCAAACCGCGGAGTGTTTACATCTTCTAGCTAATGACGCTATAGCATTTGCCACTTGGTTGCAATCTCTCTTCGCCTGGTTAATCTTCTAGTCGCTCAGCAAACGAGCCAGTCCTCTTGTGTTTTCCTAGAACCTATGTTCAGTACCATCCCGTAACTTGCATAATCTCTGAGATAAAAAGTGATAACGTGTGCGTACACGCATCAAACGAGGCTTAAGGTAACTGTGACCCAACTCCACATTTCAATGACTTCTCGATCTACCAATGTCACATTTATGAAATGATTGTTAATAATCAGCAATACTTTTCACTAGTGAGAAAAAACTGACTCCTTTGCAGAATGGGGTGGGCACTTGGATGTTCGTCTGACGACTTTACTGGAAACAAATATTTAGGTTCCATGACCAATCGCTCTGACCTATTGTGGTAATAATTGAGTTTGGCAGTGTACTTCACCTGAAGTGATATACCTACCAAATCCATTGTCTACTACTGGGCAACAAGGTGGTGGTGCTGGAGTGCCTTATGGCAAGATAAGCATCAGTAAGTATATTTTGGTTGAGTTATGCTATACATAATTTGCATTCCTCATTAATAAGTCCAAAACTTCCCTATATAAATATTCAGTTTTCAGGTTGACTTTCTACTAGTGAACAAAGAAGGTGTGAGTCAGACGCAACAACATATGGAACAAAAACCACCTACGAGTGGTAAGCCCACCAGATCACACTGAATACAACAAATACTTTATTTTTGAACTAGACCTTTTTTTTTTTTTTTTTTTTTTTTTTTGCTTCTAGTTGACGATTCCTAGTTTGAAGGTTGCCATGCAATCGGGCTTGCGGACGTGGGAACTGGGAAGGTTGCCCTCTTTCTAGAGATACGCTTGATGCAGTGATAAGGGATTCTCCAGTTTTTACTTAAGGGCATAGGGCTATGCAGGTCCTAGACATTTTCAGGCCTCTCGTTAGTGCCATGAAAGATGGGTACAATTAGTGCTCGTCGAGATGGTCCCAGGAGACGATGCACCTCTGCAGGAGCAGGAGGCCGGTGAGCAGAGTCACAGGGATCGCGGTACGTAGTGGCGATCCACGTCCAGGGATCATTCGTTCCGGATCATGCTTGGGATCGACATGGTATGCAAGATGGGTCGATGCCTAGGATTGTATGTGGGACGTCGTTTCCGTAGTCTCTGGGGAGGTACATGGGCAAGCGCGTGGGGCGCTAGGCAGCGGGTGGAGGCCTGTCGGGTGCCTGTGATCGCGAGTCAAATAACATGACAATGTATTATCTCCTACAACTAAAAATAATAAAGTATGAATATTTTTTGTGCGACATTTGTTTTGGTTCGTCCGTCTGTCCAGGCCTGCAATCCCGCACCCGTCGCTCCCTCGGTCTGCCTTCCCCTGCGATCCCTGCCGCTCGCCGCGCAAACGCGTCCACGCCGCAGAAGGAAAGCCCGATCCGCACGATCACCGAGTCCACGCTGCACAAAGGGAAACCGCTCCTGTGAGCCTCCATCTTGTGATTTCTCCGCCCGCCTCCCCATCGTCGCCCACCCGCAGCTGGCCGCGCCGCCGCCGCACCCGCCCGCAGCTCGCCGCGCCGCAGCCCGCGCCCGCCCGGAGCTGGCCGTGACGCCGGCCGCGCCCACCCGCAGGTTGCCGCGCCCACAGTGCCTGCGCCCGCCCGCAGGTGCCCGCGACAGCCCTGCGGACCGCCCGCCGCCGCCGTAGTGTCTTCCTCTACCCGCCCTCGATTCGCCTGGCGAGGCCACCTCTGTCGTCAGTGCCAGCACCGACGCCGGGTCGGAACGCATCGCGTCGGCTTCAGCCCGCTCCGTCACCGCCGCGTTTTTGTCTCCCCGCCCTTGATTCGCCTGCTTCTTCTCAGGCTCGGACGTCACGGCAACCTCGCCCGCGTCTCCTGCTCCCCTGCTTCGTGTCGGCTCCAATCGTGCCCTGAAGGAGCAATTGGGGCCTAGTTCGTGCGTTCTTGGGAGCATCGAAGTTTTCAGGTACGTTCTTGAGCGATTCCTGTTTGGTTGTAATTTGGCCTTTGGGAGATCGAATCCTGCCGTTCTTGGGGATCTTGGGGGAGGATTTAGGGTACTGGAGTCTGAAGCTCTAACTAAAGTAGACACAAACAGTGCATGTCTACTACTGCAGAGAGAAGGCAGGATTCCAACCACGGCACAACTCATGGATAGATGAGGTACTCATCCTTTTTTGTTTTCTCCACAGCTCATTGTTTACCTACATATCCTCAGCTCATTGTTCATCCTTTTTGGTTATTAAGATTGTGTGCTCAAAATATGCTTCTCTATGAAGAAAAAAAAATATTCATGGTACAAATACTTGGAATTATATGCTTCTCCATTAGAACTTGGACAGCCCCTATTTCTGTACCTTGAATTATATGATAGCGCAAAATTTTGCTCGGCTTGTTTGTCAATACATGACACCGGGATACCTGTATGAGTTTTGTTCATGAAAAAACCATTTATCAAAGTAAATGATAGTTCAACCATGGTGTATACATTGAAACTTCATCTTCAAAGGATAGCTTTTCAAACAACACTGAATTGTTTCCTTGCTGTAGCCTGTAGGGTCCCTTTTTCAGAAAAGTATTGCTTGTGCATGGTTTCTCTCAAAGGTGAGTGCTTCTATCAATCTATTACCTGAATATTGTTGCGTACTCATACTTAAAGATCTCACATGTGTGTTCATACAAAGTTGCATGTTGATCGTCCAGTGAACGCTCTTAGGCCATCCTCAAATTGAGAGTTCAAACCAGAAATATTAGTGTGTGATGCATAACATGCTGTCATTGCCCGCATCAGATTTATGTACTTGGTACCTTATTAACCTTTGCATTTGCTGCAGTTTAGGGACTTGGCACATAAACACTTCAGTATTTCCTAGGTCTGTTATACCCGTGATCTATCAGGCTGTCTTCATACATTGCATTTGCATATATTATATTGCCGTACTTCTAATATATTGCATATACTTTCTTGGTTTGTTTTGGACTGTAGTAACATCTTGATATGAACAAGATTCCTGAAACAGACGATAAACTTTAAGGAGATCGGTTTATCCAACAGGAAAAACTCTTATCTACCAGACTCATTTTTAGTTTATGTGAAAAATTTATATGCACATGTACTTGCTGGATTGAGCTTCCTTGTGGTGTTTGTGGCTCCAATTCTGCATCTATTGCCTTCATGAGTTTCCCTTCTTTATTGGCCTTCAACATTTCCAATCTACATAGGAATTTTCTCTCTCATATTGGTGTAGGCAATTTGGATGTCACTATGGTCAATTAGACACAGTCCTTAGTGTTTGATATAATGAAGAGTGTCATGCCCTGTTCTCAACATCTTGCCATAAAGGTGTTAGTCTCTTGAGGGATACTTTGATACTGAATCCATAAATCTTTAAATTGGCAATTGCTATTTTTGTAGTCCATTACTGAATAAAGGGGAAAACGAAATAAAGCTTTTCCTAAAATGTCAGCTTATTGCATTAAAGTATCTGAACATGGTGATTTCCTGACCTCAGTATTTAAACAAGAACAATACATGAGTATCTTTCTTCCTACCCATGTACTTTTAGTTTCTGTGCTTAACCCATGTTTTCTCCTTCATGCACATTTTTTTTGTGCTCCTCGAAAAAATATTGATTGGAAGACTGCATTTTATAGCTTCTGTTATTTCAAGATGCTGTTATTTATTGAGCTCTTAAATCCTTCTTTGCTTTGCAGCACATTTCGTAGTGCCGTTACAGCAACCCTAACATTGCAAATCTCTCCACACGCCACATGTTAGTGCCTATTTTTATATTCATACTGTTTACATTGGATGTATATTGATTGGAAAATCAGATTTTACAACACCTGTTGTTTATTGATGCTACATCATGTCCGCTTTCCGTTTCCACCCAGAGGGTAGAACAGGAGCGACAGCCCACAGTTGTCACCTTGTGTGGGCTCCTTTTTCCTTCTAAAAAATCTCCACCAATCACCAAATCATATGAATCACCAGAAAATATAAAAGCAGAGAAAGAGATAGTACTGATGAGATCTTTCAAACTAAATTGGTGGATCAACTAATAAGTAGACTAACTATTAAATGCAATGCTTTTTCTTGCTAATAACAACTAATTAGGTAGCTTACCTAGATCTCTTGAGCCTTCCTGATGCAGAGTAGATTCACAGCAGTACCAAATTGTCATTTGGAGTGCCTAAAAACCATTCAAAATGAAAGTTCTAGATTTTTACTTCATAGCAATGGTAATAACATTATTTTAGCTCATGCCACTAATTCAACTTTCAGATAATGAATTTCTGATTATTTTACTCAGCCTTCAGTTTTTCAATTCAATTGCTTCTGCCGTAATTATTGATAAGGACCTCAGTAAATATAAGTGTATTTTATCTATTGAGAGCGGGAGCTTGCATGGAGAAATAACAAATCAGTATGGGAGGATGGTGAGAAATAACAAAATATAGTTCCGCTCTTTCTGCAGTGATTGCAAATAGCTTATAAATCAGAGATATAGCTCTGAATAGGAAAATTATTTTTATATTGTTAATGTTGTCATCCTACAACTTCTGTTGCATTAATGCCACACATAAGCCTTTTAATGTATAGTTTTCTCCTTTCTGCACTGCTACTGAGACTAACCTGTGTTTATGGAACAATCTAGTGCAGGCAAGTCAAAGAAAAATCCCTACTTTGATTGATGCTGAAAGAAAGAGGGAGGGAGGGGCTGGAGGAGGTTCTCAATTTTGCATCTTGCATTGTAGGCTCTGCAAAGTTTCCTCAGGTAAGCTGTTGGATTGCAAAAGAGCAAGTGCATAACTGCATAATCCTGCCCAAGACACCCTAGTTTACCAGCTCTCCTTGTAGCAATGTAAACCACTTACATTTCCTATTACTGAGGCAAGAATTTTCATCTTTATATACTTCTCATGGTGTCTGGCCAGTTGTCATATTATTTGCGATGCAAAAGTGTGCTGCCCTTTGTTTTACTGAATCTAGCTCTATGTGTTAATGTTAGCTAAGTACTTGAGATAAGACATGGGTACTGAATGTCTGTTTTGTCAGACCAGTTGGGTGTTTGTTAAAGATCGCAAAATTCCGAGCTTGTCTTTCCTTCATATTGAGTGTTTGTGATTGTCAAGTCAATTTTCTTATGAAATTCTTGATACAGTGAGTGTTTGTGTTTGTTAAGATATTTTTGAATTTGAATCCATTGCTTTGCAAACCTACCTGTTGTCAGTCTTGCAGCTGCTATGAACCTGCATGCAACCACTAATGGGAATAGGAGGCTAAGGGCAGTGCCGACATTTTTGAGGGCGTTAGGAAGAGCATCGGTTGGTGAGTAAAGCGCCACCCGAATTCTCAGGATTCGAGTTTATGTCATTCTGCCCATATTTTAATGAATAGAGTTGCAGTGTGGTGTATGTTTCCGTCATTTTGCATCTATTTTGGGATGAGGTTTAAATATATAATATTGGGGCACTATACCGTCATTCTGCAGTGTTTCCTCCACTGTAATCTATGTGGCAAAGTGCCTACCTTCTCTTTGATTCAGAAAGATATTAACTGTTCCTTGGGAATATTGGTTAGCTGCCAAGATTATTGGCATTTTTGGATCTGGAAATATAGATAGATATGTTGATAAGGCGCTTAATGGGCTTAGTCTGTAGCTGTTTACATAATTTTATGAATGGGTGGGTGTTCATGGGGAGACAACATATTGCTTCTTGAATAATCGAGTGCAAATACTATCTCTGTTCGCAGGTGGTTCAGGCACAGGGCGTAGAAGCAAATCTGAAACAAAATAGGAGCTAGCAAGAAAAAATATATGTAAGGTGCTTGCTCAAGCTCCATGACCTGATGAACCGATGTTTTTTTTAATCATCTTAGTACTGCTTGTTGCTTGTAGTATAATCCAGGGCAATATTTTAATATATGCAATTTGAGGAGTGTTGTTATCAAATTAGTCTCATGAGAAGAAAAAAAAATAATTTTTTTCTTACTTGAGATGGCTGATGAAGAAAGACTAACTCCCATATTTCGTGGAAGCCATGTGAAAACTCCTTGGAATAAATACACTTTAGCTTAGATGCTTATGAAATTCTTGATACAATGAGTGTTTGTGTTTGTTAAGATCTTTTCGAATTTGAATCCATTGCTTTGCAAACCTACCTGCTGTCAGTCTTGCAGCAGCTCTGAACTTGCATGCTACCACTAATGGTTTTCACCTTATAAATGAAAATGTGCACATTGGAAATAGAAGCATCGAACTAGAATTAACATATTTTTTGCCATACGAATCAAGAGATCCAGCTCAGAAGGAAATGAACACGCACGAACCTAGAGGAACACACTGACATACTTGATAAGCAACTTTGTACTGATTGCTATAGAAAAAGACTTTCCCTTACCATATGTTCAGACGACCTACCTGCTTTTTTGTAATGAACATTTTTTAAAGAATTGATTCATTGTGCGCACGGGCATACATAATTAGCAATTGATATTAGGACCTAAAAACAATTGACCATTCAGGTAGTAAATAGGCACCTGAATGGGCACGATAGGAGGCGGCACCATTCAGGTAGTAAATAGTTTTAGCATGTGTGTCTCTAATGGTACTTATTTTGTATCATGAATATCAGTATTTTCTAATACAAACTTAGTCAAAGTACATTTTTTAGACGGAGGGAGTATTTCACTCTTTCTAGCGTCAATGGAAGTTTTTATCACTGCTCTCATGGACAAGTTTGATAATACGAATTTATTGGTTAATTTTGTGTTTAGTGAAATCACAATGGAATATATGCAAAATAATGAAGGTCGTGCACCATTTGAAGACTTGACAAACATCATCAATGGAGGTAATTGTTTATACTCATGTCCATAGACTTATTCATTTGTATTATTTATGGTAATTAAGAAAATATTTATCAACTTATTTTCAAACAGGTGACCATACAGCATCAAATTCACAAGCGCAAATAGATGAACGTGCGCAGTATAAAAGAGAAAGAGAAAAAGTACGACATGCATCAATGACTCAAGAAGAAAGGGATGAAAAAAATAAAAAACTTAGGGAAAAGTATCATCAGACAAAGGAAACACACAGATGCCACCAACCTAAAAAGGGAAAGGGAAAAGGCACGATTAGCGGCAATGACTCAGGAACAAAGAAATGAAAAAAATAGAAAGCTTCGTGAACGATATCATCAGAAAAAAGCAGGTAAATCTGATTTCGCTTTTTTTGAATCCAGTGTTGCCATTTTTAGTTTATTTAATATATAGTGAATGCCATGTGGTACCAGTTGGAGTTGATTCGACCACGGAAAGCACTGATGTTTATGAAGATAGTGACTGGCTACATCGAAACAACTCATACAATCCCATGAGGATTGATAAAGATAACACATGTACCATTTTGGTTTTTTTCCTAAATACTAATTATTTTTTCTTGTGTTTGTATGATGCCGAGGCCAAGGTTAATGTCATGTTATTATATATATGTAGTTGAATACTCTGATAAATGTATAGATCAAAGTGGCATGCTTGGCATGACTGATGCATCACTTGATCTAAACACAGGTACATTGTTTTTTCATTAATGTTATCTATTTGAGAAGAAAAAGTGTAGTGGGCAACCCAATTGTGGTTCATGACAATGTAATAATAAATTAATCTTCTTGCAATATGTGCCCTTCTGTATTTTATTTGAGACCATACTTTTCTATTATATATAGGTGCTGTAAATACATCCAGTTCCATCGACAATATTGTGACATGTCCAAAAGAGCGTAAGCGTGAGCTAGATAGAGCACGAAGGGCTACAATGTCTCCTGAACAAAAGGCGCTTTTAAATAAGAGACGACGTGACTTGTATGCACAGAAAAATGCTACAAGAAAACTGCAAATAACTTCACAAGAGAAGGAGTTGAAACGAAAAGAGAGCAAGAAAAAATACAATAGGATGGTGAGAGAACACCGAGCCAACAATTTGCATCTAGACTCAATAGCCATGGAGAGTCCTCACTTTAATCCTCAGTTTATTTTCCCTTCTTCACCTCAATCGCATGAAGTGCCTTCACACGAGATGGAAATACGTGAATTGAGGGGTACGCCTGTTAACGTCGCGCCGACTATAGTTCAAAATCCAGAAGTCTAGACCCCTGAAATGGCTGCGACACAGACCATTCATAGGCAACGAGTGACCACTGGAGAGAGAAATGCCCTTCTATCCCGTCGCAATCGGGCTTTTGAAGCAAACATTGGAAGAAGGGCTAGAGGGTGTGCGGATGGAAAGTGCAATGATTCGAACGACCCAACTCAACCGAGTGTGGTTTACAACGGTAATTAGCCTTGATCAGTATATATTGTTGGTACTTTCACCTTCGCTCTTCTATTCTAAAAACTCATACCTTTTGTTACAACAGGTGGTGTCACCTAGGAAACTCCAGTTTCACCACCTAATAATTGCACAGGTACACAGACACAACCGTTTGTAGTTGACAGTACCTCTTCAATGCCTCCAAATGGTGCACAAGCTCATACGCCAGACTCTATGCTCGAGGATGGTATTTTCTTTATTAAATTTATCCTTTTTTTGTTTTTTTGTATGCCATTATGTTTCTCTCATCATATATGTGGCCGTGTTGCACAGACTATGATGAGGATGTCATATTTGAGGAGGACGAGGAAGAGGATGAGGCGTACTTTTTTGCCAGACAAGGTACATCGTGTAATAGTCAAAACATTCTTTCATAAACTTTCTTTCAATGCGTAACACATCAACATTTTGTCAGAAGACGACGACGAGGGAACCGACGTTGAGCACATTCTCGACATGGATGAGGAAGAGAACAGTGAGTTTAATGTCCCGGATCCATACGATAGGGTTTACGCTAATGTCTCATTAGATTCACACATGCTACCATCGGTGCCGAGCTACGAGCACTGCAACGCAAAGAAATTCGAGGGTGAACCGCTCGGATTCTGTTGTCGGGGGTGGAAAGATTCAACTTTCAACTCCTGAGACACCACCAGAGCTCATGAGGTTGTGGTCAAGCTCGGACACTGATGCTAGGCACTTTCGTGCAAACATCAGATATTTCAATGGCCACTTCTCTTTCACTTCTCTGTACTGCCACCTAGATCGTGTGACCACTAACATGTGAATCTGCGGTGTCTACACATTCCGTGCCCATGGCCAGATTTACCATAACATACGATCATTTGGTAAAGAGGATGGTGTCGAAAAGAGACACCTCGAGCTTTATTTTTATGACGACGATCCGTCCCTCGAGCATCGGATGAGCAAGTGCCGTGAGCAATGCACCCAAAAAGATAGAGAAGTTATAGAGCAATTGGTTAGTATATTTAATGGGAATCCCTACTCTTAGCAACTAAGGAGTATGGGACACGTTGAAAACCTCAAGGATTACCGGGTCGAGTTGAACCTTGACCAGCGGCTTGACCAAAGAACATATAACGTGCCATTGACATCAGAGGTGGCCGCCGTCTAGGTTGAGGGGAGTGAGCGTCACGGCCAATTCGAGCATAGTGTTCTGCTGCAAGGGAAGGATCGGTCTATACACGGCATCCGCTCATATAATGCATGTTACGACCCACTATCATACCCGGTGTTCTTTCCACTGGGTGAGCTCGGGTGGCACAACTGCATTCCAAAAGTGGGTGTGACTATGGCTCAAGTTGATCAAGCTCGAGCAATCTACAAAAAGCGTGTTGAGAATGGTGACGATGATGATGGAGGTAACTTGAACTCTTGTCAATAATGCAATATAAACTCTTTTCTGTTAACGCATGATACTAATTCAAACAATGTCTCCCTGTAGAACCTATTTCGAATACATGTGTCTCCATGCGCGACTACTACTGCTACAAGTTCTAGATGCGGCCAGGGATATTTAATCCAATACTCTATGGCCGGCGTCTTTTCCAGCAATTCGCCATCGACACCTACATCAAGATTGAGAGCTCGCGTTTAGACTACATGAGGAACAATCAAGATACTTTGAGGGCTGACCTATACCAAGGCCTGGTGGACAGCATGCATTCGGGTGAAGGATCTGTTGAGAATGTCGGAAGGCATACTGTCCTGTCTTCGTCATTCATCGGAGGACCCCGTGATATGAGGCGCCGATACATGGATGCAATGGCTCTGGTGCGAAAGTATGGTAAACCTGATATCTTCCTCACAATGATGTGCAATCCTAACTGGGATGAGATCAAGAATGAACTTTATCCAGGCCAGACACCACAGGACCACCCAGATCTCGTCACACGGGTCTTCATAGCAAAGTTAGAGGCGATGAGGAAAATGTTGATGGAGAAAGACATACTTGGGAAGGTGAAGGCCTACGTATATGTAGTGGAGTTCTAGAAGAGGGGCTTGCCGCATGCACACTTCTTACTGATAATGGAACAGAAGTACAAGGTCACATGTCCCGAGCAATATGACATGATTATCAATGCAGAGCTACCAAACAAGAGGAAGTACCCTGAGCTCTACAAGATGGTGATGAAGCATATGATGCATGGTCCCTGTGGGACGCTAAATCCATACTGTCCGTGCACGGTGGGCTGCGGGTCATGCAAGAACCGTTACCCGTGCCCATTCTATGAGGCAACGTCACAAGGAAAGGATTCGTACCCCATCTATTGCTAACACAATGATGGCTGCACGGTAAAAGGTCGAGGCCATTACCTGGACAATCAATGGGTCATGCCTTACAACCGTTGCCTACTACGTACCTTCAACTGCCATATCAATGTTGAGGCCTGTGGTAGCATTAAATCAGTAAAGTATCTATTCAAATACATATACAAGGGACAGGATAGGGCATCAGTGGTGATGAGGGAGACCGACAAAGCAGACGAGAAAGGGAACATTGATGAGATCAAGCAGTATAGAGATGCCCAGTGGTGACGCCTTCAGAAGCACTATGGAGGATATATGGCTTTGACTTGAGCAAGAACCATCCACCAGTACAGCAGTGTCAGTGTTTCGAACAAGCACCGGCTAGTAAATTTATAATTATGCGCGTTAGGCCCAGATGGTGCGCTAAAGGACATAAGGTTTATACTGGTTCGGGCTGAATGTCCCTACATCTAGTCTATTGCTGCTCGTGTTATTAGCGCTGAAATCGGTTCATAGTAGGGGGTACAAACGGTCGAGAGAGGAACTGGTCCCAGGTCTCTGATGGAAGGGTCGAAAGGAGGCCAAGAGCCTGACGGTGGCTTGGCTGTGTATGTGAGTTGTTCATTGAAAGTCGGTCCCTCTAGTGGGGAGCCCTGCCCTCCCTTTTATAGACCAAGGGGGAGCAGGGGTTACAGATGGGAGGAAGAGGAAAATACCAAGGGTATAGAAAGTCCTTTGAAGGATTCGGGTCTTCCTTTTTCCCAACGCCTGCCCTATATAACATGGCAGACCGTGTCAGAAGTGGTGTGTTCGCTGATCTTTGTAGGCCATGCCCTGGCCTCTTTTAGCAAGTGGGTGCATCCCATCCCGCCCCTACGGGCGGCACGTCGGACAAGGTTGCTGAACCCTAACCCCGTAGGGAGCGGATGTCGCGGTGACTACTTGTTCTGCCATTGTAGAGGACGGGAGTCTCTCTTTGGAGCGTAGTGGTTGTCGTATGTCCATGTCGGGTTCTTCGCCTGGTGGTTTGAAGGCGGTGCCTACAACACTGTTGGGAAAAGAGCACGCGCCTGCAATACTATTTAGGTTCTGCTATGCCTAGAAGGGTCTAAGCGACTGTCCCATCATGGCCTAGCGGTACTCTCCTGTAGGGGCGTAGGGCATGGTCCTTGATGCCACGGTTGACCCGACCGTCTTGTCCTACCCTGTGCCTAGCATCATGAGGGAGTGGGCTACAGTTGTCAGGCAAGGCGGAGCCAATCCTTGGACATCGAGCGAGGTGGAACCCAGCCCTCGGGGGTCGGGCGAGGCGGAGCCCAGCCCTTGGGGGTCGGGTGAGGTGGAGCCTAGCCCTCGGGGGTCAGGCGAGGCAGAGTCTAGCCGTCAGCCCTCGGGCGAGGCAGGGCCGTCCCCCAGCCATCGGGGGAGGCGGAGCTGGTCGACGGGCCTCAGGCGAGGCGGAGTCTTGCCCTCAGCCCTCGGGCGAGGCAGGGCCGTCCCCCAGCCGTCGGGGGAGGAGGAGCTGGCCGATGGGCCTTGGGCGAGGCGGAGTCTAGCCCTCAGCCCTCGAGCGAGGCAGAGCCATCCCCCAGCCACTGGGGGAGGCGAAACTGGCCGACAGGCCTCAGGAAAGGCGAAGTCTAGCCCTCGGGCGAGGTGGAGCCGTCCCCCGGCCGTCGGGGGAGGCAGAGCTGGCCAACGGGCCTCAGGCGAGGCGGAGTCTAGCCGTCAGCCCTCGGGCGAGGTAGAGCCGTCGGGGGAGGCGGAGCTAGGCTGATGGGCATCGGGTGAGGCGAAACCAAAACTCCCGTCGTTCGGGCAAGAAGCGCAGCGGTGTTCTTTGTCCATTCGGGAGTTTTTAACGTTCGATGGTTATTAGTTCCATCTCCTTGGGTACCTTGGTATTAGGTTCCCAACAGTAGCCCCGAGCCCCCTGGTGATTTGAGTAGAATCGCCCAGGGGGTAGTATCGAAGTCAATTCACTAGAGGGTGCGCGCGAGCGCATCCGGTGGGTGTAGCCCCCGAGACCCTGGGTGATTTGGGTAGAATCGTCTGGGGGGTAGTATCGGGCCCTCCGCGGGTAAGGCCGTAAGACTCGGTGTTTCGTTGACTGGATTTTCTTTGCAGGAATCGTGGTATCCCGTTCGCGAGGATTTCATTCAGGTTTGGCCTGATTGGAGCTACCGTGGATCGGGACCCTGGCGATGTTTGCATCCTTGAATCCTGGTCGTTCTGCGGGCCCATCCTTCGCTGGGGCATCCATCGAGACGGTTTGGACAGAGCCCTAGTCGTAATGGGCCCAGGCGGCTTGGAGAAGAGATTTTTCTGGCCCACGTCCCCTCTGTGGGAAAAGAGTCCGGTCGCTTCGGGAAGGCAAACCGTCCAGCGCGATTCTGGTGGGACAGGATAGGGATCGTGGGCGCATGTCCCGCGATGTGACGCGACGATGCGTGTGGCAGGCCCAGAGATCGAGGCGGACGGTTGCCTTTCTCGCATCCGTCGCCCCTATAAAACCACGGGGTTCACCCCCAGGGTTCCGTATTTCACCCCCTTGCCTTCACGCGTCTAAGACCTCCGCCGCCAATCGCCCTAGCTTCCTGTGCCTACGCCGCTGCCACCATTGAGCTCGCTGCTGCCTTCTTCTCCGTGCTGCTCCCGCTGTCGTAATGGACCCGGGGTACAAATCCAACATCTCCCTTCGGTGCCTGGAGGCCTCGTCCGCTGGGGCCTCCTTTGCCTATTGACCGCCACCGAGTAGTGGCGGCTGCTTTCATGAGGAGGAGGAGCCGCAGCCCCCCGAAGGGTACATCGTGTCTTTTGCTCACTTCCATGAGCGGGGATTCGCCATGCCCTTCCATCTATTTTTTAGGGACTGCTATACTACTATCAGGTGGAGCTGTAGCACCTTACCCCCAATGGGATCCAGCACATTGCGGCATTCGTCGCCCTGTGCAAGGGGTTCTTGGGGATCAGTCCCCACTTTAACCTGTGGCGGTATCTCTTTGCCATCACCTTGGTGAAGAGGCGGGTCGGGCAGCAAGAGCTACATGCGCTGGTGGGGTGTGCCAGCTTCCACCTCTACAACACCCGAGGGGGGACGTACCCGCTAATGCGTTTGTCTACCTCCAACAAGGGGTGGCATTCACAGTAGTTCTATGTCAAGAATAACGCCGCCGCCCCCTTGCCAGCTTTCACCGGGCGCTACATCTTGGAAGCCCCGGGGTCATGGGGGTGGAGCGTCCTGGGTAAGGGAAAGAAGCTACTCAATGGCCTCCTCACCGCCCTCCAAACTCTAAAGCAGAGGGGCGTGAAGGGGCGGGTATCATCGGCGCCTACCATGTGAGGAGGGTTGCGCCGCTGATGGCGTGCGCGCTCCCCCTGTACCAGATGGTGCCCAAAGCATCATTCGAAGGGACGGTGCTCGTTGACGAGGCGCTTCATTACTCTGAAGTGGCGCAGCGCATCAAGGAGGTGATGGAGCCCATGAAGGACTCTCGTGGTGCCGTCCTTGACTTTGTGTATCTGGTGCTAGGACATCCCCCAATGCGGCTAGAACCAGGGTTTGTTGATTTCATAACTCTTTTTTCCCTTTGCTTCTCTTTTCACTTGAAATTTCCGATCCCCTGATGCTAACCTCGGGATGGCGGGACCAGCCAGGGGGACTGCACTTCAAGGACAGCCCAGCTCCATTGCCGAAGGACTCAACCCGGGTCGGCAACGAACCGTGTCGTGGCTGGTTGGGACAAGAGGATGAGGGAGCACGTGAAGAAAAATGCAATACGGAAGCAGCAAGCTCGAGATCGAGGAGAGGAGACGAGCAGTGAAGATGATGATGACGATGAGTCCGATGAGGGAGTGGCCGGCATGGATTGGGGTGACCTGGTGGACGAGGACTCGTTGCCCCCGCAGGGACCCTTCCTGTTCCATGCAGAGGGAAGTGAGTTTGTGGGAACAGTGGAGGATCGGTGGATGGGAGGGGACGGATCCGAGACCGTCCCAGCGGTGCTGGTGGAGGGGGGCGGCTCCGATGCCGCGCCCCGCGAGATGATGGAGAGGAGCGGCTCTGGCGCCGCGCCCCATGAGACAGTGGAGGGGAGCGGCTCTGGCACCACACCCCACGAGGTGATAGAGGAGAGCGGCTCTGGCGCCGCGCCACATGAGACGGCGGAGGGGAGCGGTTCTGGTGCCGTGCCCCATGAGGCAAGGGAGACGAGCCCCCCTGCCTCGGAGCAGGGGGCAGGCTCGAAACGGTCCTGCCCGCATGAGTTGGATCAGGGGTCTGGGGGTTCGTCCCCAAAATGTACCCACCGCCCGAAAGCGTCAGAGTATGTCACCGATTCCCCTCATTTTTTCCTTTATTTTTCTGTTCCGACCTTACACTTTTTCCCTATTTTGTAGATTCTTGCGACGAGGCCACCCTTTGGGGCCGGCACCCAAGAAGAGCCTTGCCCTTTAGACGGGACGACTGATGCTTCCTGGGGTTGCCCCTGTTTCAGGTGCCATGGTTGCAGCCTCGTTGGCCGGTCCGGCGGCGCCCGCGGTGGTGTCGTGCCCTTGGTTGTTTCTGAGCAGCCGGCTGCGACTGTGCCAAGCCAGGAGCAGCCGGATGTAGCCGTGGTGGTGTCCAAGGGGGTGGCGTGATCCGAGCCCCCGGTGGCTCAAGTGACAGTGCCCGACGCCAGCCAGGCAGAGTCAGATGCAACTGCGGTGGCATCCGAACCCTGCCGCGTGGGCTTTTTGTGGTCTTACCAATTTGTTCCCACGAACCCTACCGCCAGCCTTGATGCGAGGAAGAGGTCAGACGCAATGACTTTTGCAAAAGAAAGGAGGTAGCCGTACCTTTAACAGCCCCCGAGTGAGATCCGACCCCTTGCGGTTTGCTGGGGTTGGATGTTACTGGAGATCAGAGCGGGGGAAGCGGACTTACATTTGTATTCGCTCGTACCCCTTAGGATCTTTGGCGATCGCTGTGTGACCGTGCGTTCGGTCTTTTACTGCTGGCTTGGCCTTCCCCGAGCCCTCGCGCATGGTGAGGATTTGGTCAAGGCCGGCCTGTTTCGTGGCGTTTTGTCCTGTCCGCAACTCTTCGTAATTTGGAGGTGTTGGGGCGGTGTCACCTGCCTCGGTGGCTTGAATGACATGCCTAATAGGTTCGCCACTCCTTGTCTTGCCTTCCAACAGATTTCCCCTTAATGGGGACTATATGGGCTCGGCAAGAGGGTGGATTGAGCTTTAGGAGGTTGAGATGACCCTACCTGCCTTAATGTGGGTTGGGCAAAGGCCTCTGAGGCTCATCTCTGTTTTCCCCCTAGGTCTTGTTTGACGCGGGCGGCCTCGGACCTTTGACAGGTCAGCCTTCGAATCTCTGTCTTTGGATCGAGCGGCTTGAGCCCCCGAGCCCTGTTAGGGTCTGATAGGGGTTGGCCGTACTTCGCGCGGTACCCCGTCCTTGATTTTCGCAATCGGAGGGGCTAAGTAGACAATACTTGCCTCGATGGCTCGAGTATCGTGCTCAATGAGCTCGCTAACGGGTACGTTCGTGTGGAATCCGGGTCCATCATTTGCTGACAGGGTTGGCAGAGCCCTCGGGTGGCACTCCACAACTTCTTAACCCGCCTCCTGATAGATGCCCGAGCCGTTCGATAGGCTCTGGTGGCTCGCTAGCCTCTCCTCGGTGGAGATTCTGTGGGTTTGGCTCGGGGTTAGAATCAAAATAGAAAAGGTTTGAGATGTCCTAGTCTGCTTCTGAGCGGGGTTGGGCAGGGCCGCTGGGGCTCGTCTTAGTTATTTCTCCCTGGCTCTGTTTGACACGAGGCGGCCTCGAGCCCTTTGTGGGCCGGCCTTCGAACCTTGGCCGGTTGTGGCTCATATCGAATGAGGCGACTACCGTTTCGTGATGCGACACGAAGCGTTGGGATGCAGTGATTTGCATATGTAATGTTTGAATGTGTAATTTTGAAGCGAAAAAACAAGATTACCTTGGTGGCATGAGTGATGGGAGGCTCCTACCAGATGTGTCCGTGCAGGGTTCGGATCCTGATGTTTGCGACGAGGTTGGAGTAACCTGCATAAGAATCGCTATTCTTTGTTTTTGTCACCCGATGGTGATTCGAGTCGTTTGATTGATTTAGGCGACCTGAAACTTCTCCTTTGGGGGAGATTCTATAGGCGGACCCCTCCGAACCCTTCATGAGAAGGCGGATGCCAAAGTTGGAAATGCGGGGGTCTGTGAGTTCAATTATTTTGGAGAACAGAAACACCGTAGCTACCGGGGCGTAGGGTCTGCCAGCGCATCCAGTTTTACTCAAAGTTCTATGCCCGCATACCGTGACCTCGGCTTCAAACGTATGGAGGGGTCAGGTGAAGAGGATGTCTAGCCTGGTAGACACCCTTGGCGGCCCCCGAGGGATGTCCATGTCCCTGCTGCTGCTAGGGTCGGGAGTTCGGTAATGAATTTAACGCGTAAAGTGAGAAACTAGAGGTGCTTATCTCCCGGCGGCCATTCATTCGTCGTCTTTCCCAGGCCGTACGGTTGGCCCAGGAGGCCCGTTGGGCTCCCCTTTTCAGAGGTCCCATCGTGGGATCGTTTCGTGGTCCTGCCTAGGGAAACGGAGGGTCGCCTGCATATGCGCGCTTTGATTGCCGCGTCCGGCGTGCGGTAGTGGTAGGCCATGCCCAGGCAACGTCTTGTTTGACTGGAGCGCATCCTGTCAGTCTAGGCGCGTCCCCTTGGCTTTCTGTCAGCGTCGATTTCATATCTACATTAAGTAGGGGAAGGGAGAGAGTTTTTTCATCCCAACCTTTCACCTATCCTTAGCTGCAGTGCCTCCTCTTTAAATAGGGAGGGGAGGGGAGTTCTCGTCCCACCTCTTTAGCCAGCCGCTGAGCCGCTACCTCTTCTTCTTCTTACTTTCCACTGAATGTGTTCGTGCACCGCGGCGGTTCCTGAGTGAGGAAGGGTAATGCCAGAGAGAAAGGAACTCACTGATCCGTTCGTGAATCCGTAGTGTGATGTCGAGCTAGAGATCATCCAACATAAATGAGATGGTGCGGGTCGCCTTTGCCGAGAAGGGGTCGCCACCGTCGAAGGTGGAGGGGCACCGGAAGGTGCCGAGCGTCGTTGGCCTCGCCGTCGTTCGTGGTGGCCTTCCTTCGGCGGCAGGCGTTCCCCGTCCAGACGCTGTTGTTGGGGTTGTGGCTGATGACAATGGCGTAGTCCCCGGATGCCTCGGTGGAGGGGCACCCTAGTCACCGGTGTGGTGCTCGACGTTGCAGATGGCGACGCCTTCGAGGACCCTGCGGAACGGCAGGACGTTGCCGATGAAGGCATACTGTCCTGTCTTCATCATTCATCGGAGGACCCCGTGATATGAGGCGCCGATACATGGATGCAATGGCTCTGGTGTGAAAGTATGGTAAACCTGATATCTTCCTCACAATGATGTGCAACCCTAACTGGGATGAGATCAAGAATGAACTTTATCCCGGCCAGACACCACAGGACCACCCAGATCTCGTCACACGGGTCTTTAGAGCAAAGTTAGAGGCGATGAGGAAAATGTTGATGGAGAAAGACATACTTGGGAAGGTGAAGGCCTACATATATGTAGTGGAGTTCCAGAAGAGGGGCTTGCCGCATGCACACTTCTTGCTGATAATGGAACGGAAGTACAAGGTCACATGTCCCGAGCAATATGACATGATTATTAGTGTAGAGCTACTAAACAAGAAGAAGTATCCTAAGCTCTACAAGATGGTGATGAAGCATATGATGCATGGTCCCTGCGGGACGCTAAATCCATACTGTCCATGCACGGTGGGCTGCGGGTCATGCAAGAACCGTTACCCGTGCCCATTCTGTGAGGCAACGTCACATGGAAAGGATTCGTACCCCATCTATTGCTGATGCAATGATGGCCGCACGGTAAAAGTTCAAGGCCATTACCTGGACAATCAATGGGTTGTGCCTTACAACCCTTGCCTGCTACATACCTTCAACTGCCATATCAATGTTGAGGCCTGTGGGAGCATTAAATCAGTAAAGTATCTATTCAAATACATATATAAGGGAGATGATAGGGCATCGGTGGTGATGAGGGAGACCGACAAAGAAGATGAGAAAGGGAACATTGATGAGATCAAGCAGTATAGAGATGCCCAGTGGGTGATGCCTTCAGAAGCACTATGGAGGATATATGGCTTTGACTTGAGCAAGAACCATCCACCAGTACAGCAGTGTCGGTGTTTCGAACAAGCACCGGCTAGTAAATTTATAATTATGCGCGTTAGGCACAGATGGTGCGCTAAAGGACAAAAGGTTTATACTGGTTCAGGCTGAATGTCCCTACGTCCAGTCTGTTGCTGCTCTTGTTATTAGCGCTGAAAGCGGTTCGTAGTAGGGGGTACAAACGGTCGAGAGAGGGACTGGTCCTAGGTCTCTGATGGAAGGGTCGAAAAGAGGCCAAGAGCCTGACGGCGGCTTGGCTGTGTATGTGAGTTGTTCGTTGAAAGTCGGTCCCTCTAGTGGGGAGCCCTGCCCTCCCTTTTATAGACCAAGGGGGGAGCAGGGGTTATAGATGGGAGAAAGAGGAAAATACCAAGGGTATAGAAAGTCCTTTGAAGGATTCGGGTCTTCCTTTTTCCCAGCGCCTGCCCTGTATAACATGGCAGACCGTGTCAGAAGTGGTGTGTTCGCTGATCTTCATAGGCCATGCCCTGGCCTCTTTTAGTAAGTGGGTGCGTCCCATCCCGCCCCTACGGGCGGCGCGTCGGATAGGGTTGCTGAACCTCGACCCCATAGGGAGCGGATGTCGCGGTGACTACTTGTTCTGCCATTGTAGAGGACGGGAGTCTCTCTTTGGAGTGTAGTGGTTGTCGTATGTCCGTGTTAGGTTCTTCGCCTGGTGGTTTGAAGGCGGCGCCTACAACACTGTAGGGCGAAGAGCATGCGCCTGCAATACTATTTAGGCTCTGCTATGCCTAGAAGGGTCTAAGCGCCTATCCCGTCATGCCCTGGCAGTACTCTCCTATAGGGGCGTAGGGCATGGTCCTTGACGCCACGGTTGACCCGAACGTCTTGTCCTACCCTGTGCCTAGCATGATGAGGGAGCGGGGTACAGTTGTCAGGTGAGGCGGAACCCAGCCCTCGGGGTCGGGTGAGGCGGAGTCCAGCCCTCGAGGGTCGGGCGATGCAGAGCCTAGCCCTCGGGGGTCGAGCAAGGCGGGGCCATCCCCCAGCCATCGGGGGAGGCGGAGCTGGCCGACGGGCCTCGGGCGAGGCGGAGTCTTGCCCTCAGCCCTCGGCGAGGCGGAGCCGTCCCCCAGCCGTTGGGAGAGGCGGAACTGGCCGATGGGCCTCGGGCGAGGCAGAGTCTAGCCCTCAGCCCTCGGGTGAGGTGGAGCCATCCCTCGGCCATCGGGGGTGGTGGAGCTGGCCGACGGGCCTCGGGCGAGGCGGAGTCTAGCCCTCAGCCCTCGGGCGAGGTGGAGCCATCGGGGTGGCGGAGCTAGCTAACGGGCATCGGGCGAGGCGGAACCAAAACTCCCGTTGTTCGGGCAAGAAGCGCAGCGGTGTTCTTTGTCCGTTCAGGAGTTTTTAACGTTCGATGGTTATTAGTTCCATCTCCTTGGGTACCCTGGTATTAGGTTCCCGACAAGTAGCTATAACTTCATCTACCCGACATGCACATGGTGGCATTTCATAAACGGGATAAGGTCGAACGGATCGTTAATAGGCCAGGTGTAGAAGAGTCAATGCTGACAGCATACTTCGATGCAAACATGCATCATGAGGAAGCCCGCGGAATCTTGTATCGAGACTTCCCGGAGCATTTTACCTGGCAGTCTGATGGTAAATTCTGGCAGAAAAGGAAAAACTCCGTTTTTCAAGTTGGAACAGTCATCTCGGCTCATCCTGCTAAGGGAGAACGTTACTTTCTTCGTGTTCTCTTGAACAATGTTGCTGGTGCTACCTCATACGAACATCTAAGGACGGTTGATGGCGTGCTACTACCTTCATTTCGTGAAGCTACAGAAAGGAGGGGTCTAATCGAAGAAGACAATACACTGGATGAATGTCTAACTGAAGCTAATTTATTCCAGATGCCTTCCTCTCTGTGGAGGCTATTTGCAACAATATTGGTATTCTGCGAGCCGCATGATGTGATGGGGTTGTGGAAAAAACACTACGATGCAATGTCTGAGGACTACAGCCGCAATCATCCATCCCCGGATCTGGTGCAACAAATGGTTTTGATAGACATTAGAAACATGCTGCAGTGTATGGGGAAGGACATAAGGTCATTTCCTCTTCCAGATATTGATCACACATACGACGATGCCAGCCATATTCCTTGTTAGATATTTGAGGAAGCTAGCGTCGAGTAGAATCCCGAAGATGTGCTATTGTGCGACTCACTCAACACCAAGCAAAGGTCTGTCTATGAAGAGATAATGGCCGCTATCTACAGCAAACAAGGTGGGTTGTTCTTTGTGGATGGACCTGGCGGGACAGGAAAGACATTTTTGTATAGGGCACTTCTCGCAAAACTACGTAGCCAGGACAAGCTTGTCGTGGCTATAGCTACATCTGGAGTCGCAGCAGCCATAATGCCAGGCGGGAGGATGGCCCACTCATGTTTCAAGATACCCCTCACTCTTGAAGAGGGTGGTTGCTGTAGCTTCACGAAACAGAGTGGTACTACCAAGTTGCTATAGCAAGCAGCTCTCATAATTTAGGACGAGGCATCTATGACAAAGAGGCAAAATGTGGAAGCACTAGACAACAGCCTACGAGATATAATGGGCCAGTCAAACCTACCGTTAGGTGGAAAGACTGTTGTCCTTGGTGGGGATTTCAGACAGGTCCTCCCTGTTGTGCAGAAAGGATCCAGAGCTCAAATAGTCGGTGCTTCTCTACGAAGGTCGTATCTTTGGGAATCCATGCACCACCTAAAGCTCATCCACAACATGAGGGCTCAGAGTGACCCGTGATTTGTAGATTATCTTTTGCGCACTGGTGGTGGAACAGAAGAGGTTAACGGAGATGGCAATGTACGTATTCCAAACAAGATATGTGTCCCCTACTCTAGAGATGCCGAGAAAGATCTTCATACATTGATCGACATCATCTTTCCAGATCTAAATGCAAACATGGCGGACAAAGACTACATCACCACCAGAGCGATTTTATCTACACATAACGATTGGGTGGACATGATCAATATGAAAATGATTGATATGTTCCAGGGTGGCGAGACGGTGTATCACAATTTTGACTCCGTGGTAGATGATCCACATAACTATTATCCATCGGAGTTCCTTAACAGTTTGACCCCCAACGGGCTGCCTCCACACGTCTTGAAGCTCAAGCTCGGGTGTCCTGTCATATTGCTTAGGAATATTGACCCTGCCAATGGGCTATGCAACGGTACAAGGCTGGTGGTGCGGGGGTTCCGAAGAAATACAATCGATGCTGAAATCGTGGTGGGGCAGCATGCTGGGAAGCGGGTATTCCTTCCTCAAATACGCTATGCTCGTCTGTTGATGAGATGTTCCCATTCCAGTTTAAGAGGAAGCAGTTTCCTATCAGGCTGAGCTTTGCCATGACGGTCAACAAGTCACTGGGCCAAACTATCCCGAACGTGGGTGTGTACCTACTGGCACCGGTGTTCTCTCACGGTCAGTTGTACGTTGCGATGTCTAGAGCCACGTCAAGAACCAATATTAAGATCCTTGCCCTCCCGCCTGATGTAGAGGACAAGAGGAGGAGGCCAAAAAGATAGACAAGAAAAATGCTAAAAATAATGTCGAGGGGAAAAAATATAACAATGTGTCAAATAAAAAAGATAAGGATAAGAAGACCCCAATAGCGGATGGAACTTTCACGAAGAATATTGTATTTAAGGAGGTTCTAATGCCATAGGCGAGGTAATAGAACATTACTAACGCATACAATGCATTTTTTTCCATTCAATTTATATTGTACAAATAATATCTCACTAATGCCATATTTGTTGCTATTCCTAGGTATTTTTAAATGGTTTATCAGACTCTACACGGAGATGTTGTATATACACTTGTGTGATGGCATAATGAAAATTGAACATGTGTTTTATTATTATTATAAAAATGACACTGTGAGTGTTTTGTTCATAATATTTCGTTTTGTAACCATTCATAACTATTACACGTGTATGTTCTCAAAACCATGAGTTTTGTCGACTTTCCCCACTTTTCTCATGTGCCAATGTGGGATCAACTGAATTAGCACCTGCATAATTACAAACATAAATTATTTGAATAAAACCAACGAAGCAAGTTAGCGATAATAATGAATAATAGTGCTAAACAATACCATACCAGTGGTCGTGGGATGGCACGATCGTAGTGGCGTTGGTTCCGCGCATTCAGGAGGATAGCTCTTTTGTATTTCCCATTGTTGCACCAGGGTCATTAGTTTGTGAGCACGAAAGAAATGGATATCAGAGATTTCTTTCTGTCAATATAAAATATTATCTTAGCCGCATCACGAAAAGGTCTATAAAGTAGAGTTTGTGAGCCTACGACGCCGTGCACTCCGTGATTGTGTTAAATTCATAAACTTTGCTTTTTGAATTAAATATCATTTTAACGTTGGTATTTAATTTTTACAGTATTGTTATCTTATCGTACGATCCGTGTGTTTTTAGTACAAAATGTTAGCTATCCCGTAGCAACGCACGGACACGCTACCTAGTAGATAAAATAAAATGGGTCTTAAAGTGGGGTTAAGATAGGCCGTATTTACGATTTTAGGAGTTGATTTTATATTTATTCAGGATATGTATGCAAAGAATTATATATAATTATTGTAACGGTAGTTCACTTATTAACGAGGATCATCCTATGCTATCATAGCGAAAATAGTTGGCTCACGTTCCATGTTTTCGATCTAGCGTCCCAAAAAGGTAAACCCTTTTTAATCTAGGAACATAAAATTATCATCCACATACCACGGACCCGTTCCTCGCCCCGATCGAACAAGGAAGTTTGTGACACTGACTGAGTCAAGCTTGTGCTTATTATGGCACTAGGTTGACAACATGATTGGTAAATGCAACTTCCGTTTTAAATTATAAGTCATTCTATCTTTTTTACATACATAACTATGGTGTCCAAAGGATCACAATTTGAGTAGATTGGGCACTCGGACTCGGACTATGTGGGGTGTAAGGTTGATAGAAAAAGTACTTCGGACACATATCAATTACTTGGAAGATTTGGTTGCACTTTCAATGCCCGAGGCGGAGTAATATCTGTAGGTAGTTGTTGTGCATAGTTTCTATGGATGAGAGCAACTTTGTTGGATTATAGAATCAAGTTTGATCAAGTGATATGGTTATGTGAGAATTTTTATTTTTTAATCTTTTTTTAATCAATATTTCAATAATAATCGCTCCTTTTTTTACGAATCTGATCGTTTTGGTCATGTCAGTGCCAATAACATTATCGCGCCACATGTATTGGCGCGACAAGATCTGCCACATCAGATGGTGTTTTCAACATGGAAAACCTTGTCACGCCACTACCGTTGGCGTGACAGCTGTCACGCCACCGGGAGTAGTGTGACAAGACAACCTTAGAAAAATCATAACTCTTCGATATGACGTCGGATGAAGATGACATTTATATGAAAATTTTATAGATTTCGATGAGATCAACAACTTTGTAGTTTTGAGTTTCTTCATTTGAGGACGTTAAGATGCTCAAAAAAATTATATAAAATTTCAGCAGCATAATCGCATACTATCGCTTGTCGCATTAGAAAAATAACATCTTTTTTTGTGTGGTGTCAAATGAAGATACTTTTTGTACCAAAGTTGTAGCTCTCAATGAGATATATAACTTTATGGTTTTGAGTTTTTACATTTAAGGTCATTAAGATGCTCGAGAAAATAATATAAAACTTCGGCCCAAAATTATATATTTATTTTCTCGAGCATCTTAACCACCTCAAATATAAAAACTCAAAACTATAAAGTTGTAGATCTCATTGAGAGCTACAACTTTAGTATAAAAAGTATCTTCATTTGACACCACACTGTAGCACCCAGTTTTAAGGACAAAACCAGATACACAAATCTCACGTATAGTTACAAATAATGGTAATATCAATAGACAATGCTTAACATATAATATACTTAGGATAAAGGATATAACCTTGGACACCAAATAGTGGAAAGACAATTCCGATCTTTGGGTGAAGACTCCAATTCCACAGGGACAACAGACTGGTTGATCACAAGCCTAATTCCTCCAAACTCTAGCATCTGGTACCCATTCGGGATTTTTCCAAAGATTTAAAAAGTAAAGTAAGCGTAAGTACATGTCGTAGTCAACAAATATAACATGGAGTTCATGAGGCTCAAAAGGTTGACACTGGTTTAACTGCAATTACCTTTTAGTAAGTCAACTTTTAGCAATTGGGTGGCAACAAGTTTATTCACAAGCCCATATAAACACATGATCAGGTAAACATGAATAATAAATAGCATAAACAGTAATCATTAGTGAGCATCTTTATCATCAGTATCATCAGTGTTCATCATCTATTCCGTAAGGGCTCCAAGGCCACTCGTGATCGTGAGCACGGCTAATATACCAGTTTTACACTCTACAGAGGTTGTACACTTTCACTGTGACTCATGATTTACCCTTTCGCCTGAGGCGGCCAACCTCTTGACCCACTACCAAGGAAGGTCGGCAGGGTTCACTATGAAACCTTTCAAAGGTTCATCTAACAAGTAAGGGCCGCTAAGGTTTCCCCATCAATAAGCATGAACCCTCCTCCGAGTGACTAACAAAATACTAAGAAACCAAAGTGCACCCTCTTGGCAGGCCAAGATCATACCTGTCAGAGCCCCTCTTGCGCTATAATGGTAACCACTAACAAGCTAGAAATTGTTCTCATACTGAGCTAAAGCCAGAGCCATGTAGCCCTCATAGCTGTACTGTAAGTCTTGGATGTTCGCTTACAGATAAGTCCTTAGGGAAAGGAATCTAGAGCACCATAAATAGCCCAATGCTCTAGCCCCCTTGTTCCATGTTGCTAAAAAGCATCTTTTAGTGTTTATTGCATATTCCATTAGTCAAGTTACAAGATCATGGCTTTAGTTGAGCACTAGTATCATACTACCCAATGCAATAACCGAAAGGTGTCAAGGAACAAGGTACAAGGTACTAGAAAATCCTTAGTGGTAATCAAGGTAGACACATGCAGCATGAATTAAATGATTAAAGGTGTATAGGACAACAAGGAAGATCCCATGCTATACTTGCCTTAAATTCAGATCCTTCTTCTATTGAAACTAAATGACTTCTTCTGGATCACCAACATCTTTTATATCACCAACGCAAAGCTCACCGACTGGACATGATCATAAAGCACCACACAAGCATCCATGCAATCATACACGTAGCAAATAATAGATCTAAATTAGAACAATCAACCATACATAAAATCAAGATGAAATATTTGTAAAATGAATCTACGTCTCGCTACGAACACATAGACGCAAAAAGCACTCCAATCGGAGCTATAACGAAAAAGTTATGAATTAAACAAGATTTTCTTTAATAAAATAATAGATTAAATCTAACGTCGAATTTGAAAAGTTGAAAATATATTTAACAGTAGGATGAACATGTAGATTACAAATATTATGAATCTAACGCAACTTGAATGTATCAAAACGGAGTTAAAACAAAGATTTTATGGCCTAAATAAGACCAGTGGCAAAACTGTAAATAGATAGAACTTGATTTTAGAATTTAAAATAAATAAAATCCAATTTTAAATCTGCCCAAGGAGTGCGGGTATTATTTCATAAAAAGGCAGGGGGTCTTTAGCAAAACTATAGGGTGACGGGTTAGAACTTAAAATCTTGCGGGGGCTCTTTTGCAAACTTGATAGGCGAAGGGTTACGGTGAGATCTGGACCATTGGATCTAAAGTGGACGGTGCAGATTAAAACGAGGAGGGAGAGGGAAACGGCCGATGGCTAGAACAGGACCGCGGGCGGTGAAGGACATGGCCGACGGTGAGCGGTGCGTGAAAAAATGGCCTACGGGCCATGGTTCAACGAGCCGAGAGCACGGAAAGAAAGAGAAGAACGAGGCGAACTCACCACGACCAATTACCGTGGCATGGAGCAAACGAAGGCGACGCATGGCTCAGGATGGCGGACGATGTCAAGCTAGGGTTGCAGCACGTGGCAAGCTTGAGCTAGGGCAGCTGGGCGTGCTGGGGTTGCGGGTAGGTGTTGCAGCGCGAGCGCGTCCGTTATTTATGAGGCTGGCACGACTTGGGGCGCATGCCAAGGCAAAGACGGGGCAAAGGAGGATTCCTCAGCGATGTCCGAGCTCGGCGCGAGGATGAGAGGTAGGAGACATGACTGACAAGGATGGCCCACCTATCAGCGTGAGAGGGAGCGGGCCTAGGCATCAGCCAGAGAGGGAAAGAGGGCAGCGTCGCCCGTGCGGTGTCTGCTAGGCCATGGGGTTGGGCCTGCCAGCGGGGAGAGAGGGAGAGTGGGCTGCGGAGTTTACCCGCCCATGTGGGAGAGGGAAAGGGAGTGGAGAGCTGGTTGGGCTGAGCTAGGCCGTAGAGAGGGGAAGAAGGCTACGGGCTGAAACAGGGAGGGAGAGAGTGAGTGGGACTTCAGGCTAGATTGAGAGGAGAGAGGATTTTCCTTTTTCCAAATCCTTTTCTATTTTGTTTTCAAAACCAAATTCAATTATGAACCAAATACAAATTCAAATAGAGTTTCAAATATACTTTTCAACTCAAATAAAAATGGGCAATTTTGGTAGGCTTCCAAAAATAAATTTTACAACCCTTTTAAACTCTTTTATTTTCCAATTCTCTTTTTCTTTCTTTTCTTTTACTTCAAAGCCATTTTTAATTTCATTTTCAAAAGCAGTTTGAATTCATTTTGAATTTTGGATTCAACCACTCATTGCAATAAATCAAATGCACCGGCATGTATGCACATCCATGTTGCTACTCCTTATGATGAATTTTAATAAAATGAAAAATATTCTTTTTCCTATATTTCATGTGCACAAAATTTATAAATAAATCATTTTAATCCTATTTTCAAAAGTACAAATTTTAGGGTGTTACAATTCTACCCCCCTTAAAATGAATCTCGTCCCTGAGATTCGCGGAGATGGTGACAAGAGAGATACGGGTATTTTGCCTTTGGATCTTCTTCACATCCTTGAGTAACTCCACCTTCTTGGTAAACCTTCCTCTTTACTTTGCATACCCTAATAACTCTACTCAAGCAACTTGCTCAACTAATTCCAAGATTTTAACAGGCACCTTTAACAACTCTTAGGTATCTCCAATCACTAGGCCACCTTTCCTTTTTACTATCAATTCTCTTTCTTAAAATATTCACCTTCCATCGGAGCCTTTTCACTTTCTTGGTCCAAAGTAGGTTCCATTACTAACTTTAAAACTTTAATGACTATAGATGCTCAGGTTAAGTTGCTCAACTCTCAAACGACTATTCTTAGTCCATGGTGTCGTTCGAATCTTCTTATCATAACTCTCTCTTGCTAAAGACATTGGCAAAGACTTTTGCTTCCCCAAGTGATAACACTTTTCCAAGTCATAAAACCTTGATTGCTTCAATCCAACAATTATATCACAAGCTCAAAACCAACTTAGTGAAGATGTCCATTAGATTCTTGTGATCCACCTAAATGTCACTTGTTATGCCCAAGTAGATAGTACTTCCATGATTTACAATGGATAGCCCCACATAAAATGTTGGGCAGTCCAACTGACACTTCCTTAGTTGACTTAATGAACAAGGTACTACTTTTTCTTCTTGCATAAGGACATATCCCACACCTTTGACAGGGTGCATCAGAGTGGATATAAAGCTCTTGTCTGAATCTAGAAAAGCTAATACTTAGGTTTTACTTCAACCTCTCTTTTTTTACTCCTTCAAATACTTAGCTGAGGTCTCTTGATCCGAACTTAAACCTTCTCCAGTAACACTATCAATATCTTGATGATCTTGGATAAACTTCCTTTGAACCTCTAACCAAACCTCATTATTAAAAACTCTAAGTTTCTCTCACATCTTTGTGTGGGTTCCTATCACATCATTAACTTTTTTTAATCCAAACCTTCTTGTCATGCTTAGTATATCATTGGGATTTCCTAAGACTCCATAGAACCATCTGTAGTTATTAGATATCTCATTCCTATGTCATCAGTGCCTACTTGTCTTGGGTATGTTGAAGATTAGACCCCAACTGAGGATAGCTCGAATTGTAGAGCCATGTTGACAAATGTATCAATTCCTCGTAGATGATCCAATAACTTATCAACCGAGCAAAGGATACTTACTCTGGATGATGAAGCCATTAAGTGATATACATCCTCTGGGTACCACCTTTCTTATTAGATTAACCGATTCTTCCAAGTGAGAGCTAGAGAGTATGACTTGAACTTCATATGGCACCTTGAGCATTCGGACCCTTCTTAGTTGAATAGTTTGCATAGGCATGATCATCTATCTTATTGATCTCTCCAAAGGTGTTTGTTCCTCTACATTGACATTTGAAAACTCATAATCCACTTTACTATCCTCATAGGACACACTTTCTAGTAGGTCATTCTCATATTCCTCAGGTGTAGGTTGAATACCCTCATACTCAAATCTTTCTCCTGACGGTGTTGTTAGAAGCACTTAACATTGAGCATACTTAATCACTCCTTTGCACGCAGACAACCATCCCATTCCAAGGATAACATCAATGTCCCTTCACTCCAAAGCAATAAGGTTTGCCTCGAAGTTTCCCCCCTTTATATCAACACTTACTTTTGGGCATATGCGGTTTCTCCTCCTGGAGACTTAACTATCACCGGTTTCCTCATTGGAAGCATAGTTATCTTATGTTCTTCCACATATTCCCTAAAGATGAATGAATGTGAAGCACTAGGGTCAAACAACACCATAGCAGTGGCTGAGCTTACTGCATTCAAACCATAAACAACCTCCTTAGCTCCATGATTGGTAATCAGATCCACATTGTTCAACCTGCCTTGAATGTAGTTTCGCTTTAACTTATTGCCTTGCACCTGCTCCTTCTGGACATTCTGTTCTAGCTCCTGCTGCTGTTGATTCTAGCTTTGATTACTCTCAGCAAGCTTCTCAAGATAATCGTTCTTATAGCATTCAATTTCACCACAATCATAATCTTCCTCACTAGTAGAAGTATTTGTCCTCATCAAGGTGATAGTAGGAGGTGACAGACATGGCTCTTAAGAGCTAAAATGTTGCACTTCATCATTGGGTTGCTGATACTGATCCTGATCTCTACTCCCAAGCAGATTCATAGGGTGTGACTGATATTCTGCTTGTGTAGCAAAACGATGACGAGTGTTTGTTAACTGGAGTTGAAGGTCACGCTTTCTCTTCTTCACTTCCATCTCTCCTAGAGTATAGCATAACAATTGAGTGAACCTATCACGATAAACACACATTGACATGGAGCCTTGCTTCAAGTTGAGAAACTCATCTTGCTTAATTTCTACCACACCGAACGGAATATGGTAGGACCTGAAGCTCTCGCTAAACTCCTTCTAGGTGATATGTCCAACATTGTTGGGATGTCCATACTGGTAAGACTCCCACCAGTCTTGTGCTATGCCCTAGAGTTGGCCGGATGCAAAGGAAACACCTTCTCATGGTCATCACACTAAGCTATGTCAAGTTGTCTCTCCACAGCTCTAAGCTAGTCATCAGCTTCTAGTGGTTCACTTGTATGAGAGAATGTCGGTGGGTATCCCTTCATAAATTCACCATGCTTGTCAATTGGTGGTGCTTGATGCAGGTTGTTCAACACACATTGAGCAATAGTCTGTAATAACTGAGTCTGTGTCATCAAAGCTTGCTCTATAGATGGGGGATTTGATGGTGGTGGATTAGAATTGGCAGGATTCCTTCGGTCATCATGCGAAGCACTTCTCCTGGTAGCAACCATCTGTTTTCAACATGTACGAATTAGAACTCAGTCATTCATAACATCCTTAATCGTAGCTCCAAGAAATGATAAGATAGGATTGATGGCAATAGAGACAAGAGAAGACCAAACCCCAGAGATAACTAATACTTCCAAATGAAGCGCTAGAATGTAAGAAACTTCATCTTACAAATCCTTCAACTTAGCTACCCCCCTTAAGAAAAGATCAACTAGGGGACACAAAAAGGGTTGCTTGCACCTTCGTCTAGATGAGCTAACTAGTATCAAGGCGTTCTGACATCCCAATCATACTATCGTGTATGATCAAGAACAAGAAATCTGAAATTCCTTGCGAGCAGAAAAACAACAGCATAGTAAAACAACTGTAACTCTTATTCTGTTAATCCAATAGAGCTATAGTTTATATTGTTGGAAATCTTATCAAATTCTCCACAACTTCCTTATAGAACACTTTTCCAAATTCTATAGTTTAGGTAGTCGAAAGCAGTGCACAATAGAAACTATTCTAGGCTTCAGACAGCATCGATGTATCGTCTTGTGATTTTCATAACTCCATAACAAACATAGCTATCAAGGTGATTCTTATGGTCAGAGAAAGATATTTAAGTCTAATGTCGTCTAAAATTTTGTCATGATTTTTGGTAGTCCAAAGATAGAGATATAAACTGATAAAGATAGGTTGCTCCGAAGGCACGATAGAGAAAACAGGAGAGAACGAAAACCCGACTATTTATTTCATTAATCCTTATACCTTAGGCCTATAAACTAAATGAAATTGTGAGAACACCCAACAAGATTATTGCAATCATTACAAAGATTCAAAACAAGCAGAAACATAATGATAATTAAACAAAGCACTAAAGGTGCACAATTCAATCATTGACTCAACTTGCGATACTATCGTTCTCATTGTATAAGGGGTAACAATCCTAAGACTCATCTTTAGATTACGCAAGAAGGTGATGAGGGACAGTTCTAAAAGCATATCAAATCAAGGAGTAAAGATGAGAACAAAGACTTTAAAATAAGCACCAAGGTAGAGATGAATAACAAGGGTAGAGATATAGTAGAGAAGAAAATATCAAGGTTCATAGAGCAATGGTTTTTGTAGCAACTTCTAAACCTTAAAATGACCAGTTTCTACTAGGCTTGTGTCCTACAATCAGTATTTCTCTGATACCACTTTGTAGCACCTGGTTTTAAGGACAAAACTAGATACACACCATATGTGAGCCTAGGAAGTCAAATCTCACATATAGCTACAAATAAAGGTAATATCAATAGACAATGCTTAATATATAACATACTTAGTATAAAGGATATAACCTTAGACAGCAAACAGCGGAAAGACAATTCTGATCTTCGGCTGAAGACTCAAATTCTATAGGGACAACTGACTGGTTGATCACAAGTCTAATTCCTCCAAACTCTTACATCTGGTACCCATCCGGGATTTTTCCAAAGATTTAAAAAGTAAAGCAAGCGTAAGTACATGTTGTACTCAACAAATATAACATGGGGTTCATGAGGCTCAAAAGGCTAACACAAGTTTAACTGTAATTAGCTTTTAATGAGTCATCTTTTAGCAATTGGGTGGCAACAAGTTTATTCACAAGCCCATATAAACACATGATCAGGTAAACATAAATAATAAATAGCATAAATAGTAATCATTAGTGAGCATCTTCATCATCAGTATCATCAGTGTTCATCATCTATTCCGTAAGGGTTCCAAGGCCGCTCATGACCGTGAGCACGACTGATATAGTAGTTTTACACTCTATAGAGGTTGTACACTTTCACTATGAGTCGTGATTTATCCTTTCGTCCAAGGTGGCCAACCTCTTGACCCACTACCAAGGAAGATCGGTAGGGTTCACTATAAAGCCTTTCAAAGGTTCGTCTAACAAGTTAGGGTCGCTAAGGTTTCCCCATCAATAATCATGAACCCCCCTCCAAGGAGTGACTAACAAAATACCAAGAAACCAAAGCGCACCCTCTTGGTAGGCCGAGATCATACCTGTCGGAGCCCCTCTTGCGCCATAAAGGTAACAACTAACAAGCTAGAAAAGGTCCTCATACTAAGCTAAAGCTAGAGCCATGTAGCCCTCATAGCTGTACTGTAAGTCCCGGATGTTCGCTTACAAATAAGTCCTTAGGGAGAGGAATCTAGAGCACCATAAATAGCCCAATGCTCTAGCCCCCTTGTTCCATGTTGCTAAAAAGCATCTTTTAGTGTTTATTGCATATTCTATTAGTCAAGTTACAAGATCATAGCTTTAGTTGAGCACTAGCATCATACTACCCAATGCAATAACCCAAAGGTGTCAAGAAACAAGGTACAAGGTACTAGGAAATCCTTAGTGGTAATCAAGGTAGACACATGCGTCGTGAATTAAATGATTAAAGATGCATAGGACAACAAGAAAGATCCCATACTATACTTGCCTTAAACTCAGATCCTTCTTCTATTGAATCCAAAGGACTTCTTCTGGATCACTAACGTCTTTTATATCACCAACACAAAGCTCACTAACTGGACATGATCATAAAGCACCACACAAGCATCCATGCAATCATACACGAAGCAAACAATAGATCTAAATTAGAACAGTACACCAAACATAAAATCAAGATGAAAAGTTTATAAAACGAATCTATGTCTCGCTACGAACACTCAGACGCGAAAAACACTCTAATCGGAGCTATAACGAAAAAGTTATGAATTAAACAAGATTTTCTTTAATAAAATAATAAATTAAATCTAACCTTGAATTTGAAAAGTTGAAAATATATTTAATAGTAGGATAACATGTAGATTACTCAATTACGAATCTAACACAACTTGAATGGATCAAAACAGAGTTAAAGCGAAGATTTTATGGCCTAAATAAGACTAGTGGCAAAATTGTAAATAGGTGGAACTTGATTTTAGAATTTAAAATAAATAAAATCCAATTTTAAATCTGCCCAAGGAGTGCGGGTATTATTCCATAAAAAGGCAGGGGGTTTGTCGGCGCAAAAACGTGTCAATGCGCCTGGCACACAGCAAGCCAGAAGGATCTGCCTAAACTCCCAATATTGCTCACTGCACTCTGGGCAATTATTTTTAGTAGGCAATTTCAAACCTTCATTCCAACAATGTCTGAAGAAAGTGTAACACCTCGGGTGTTAGCCTTGCATAACTTGACTTGCATAACATGAGCATGATCATCAAGCATTCATAAATAAGCATTTACAACTAAAACATTGGATTGAAACATCTGCAACGTTTGCTTGTTATTGCATGTTTCTTAAACATATGCAACTTTTCTCGTTATTTCATGTCTCCATGTGTCTATGCATATGATCATGAGTGGACACAGGTACTTGGTGGATGTGAGTCACACAAGCATATAGCAACACCTAGGTTAGCAAATAGGACTTTTATTAATGGTCACATTTCATGAACCAACACTTAAGCTTCAGGTGATTACACTAAATAGCTCTATGAGTGCCTAATACATGAAATAATGGAATGACCTTGCAAATTGCTTAAACATGTTTAGAGTATCATTATGGACAACTTTGATATTCATGGTTAAGGGTAATTAGGTCATTAAGCCATGAAATGAAGTGTACCATAATTTAAAGTGACATGTTTGACCAAATTTGAACTAGGTGTTAGAGACCTTGCATGGAGGAGATCACTAAAGCAAAGTTGTAGTATTTGACATAAGGAACAACTTTTATTTTTGGGTCATTGACTGATTTAGCATCTAACATGCTTGAAATGGACTCACAAAAATCAGCTTTTCACTGTTTTCAACACATGAAATTTTGCTAAGTCTTTGTTCGACTGACAGCCTGACAAACCGACCTTGGTCATGATTTTACTCCGTCTCGGGTGCGAATTAGAACTAGATTCTTGAATGAAAGTTGTAGCTGGTACATTGGAATTCAACTTTGGTGTACTAAGTTTTCGCTGAAAGCCCATAGTCATGAAGTTTTAATCGTGGAAAAGAACCATGGTTAATGTAAATGGAGACCGGGCGGGATGTCGATAGAGAAGCAACAAGACATGGTGGTCTTGGGTGTGGATCTATCCCCGTCTGTGTCGATTAAGGACCGTACCGTTGTTGGTGCTTCTGACAAGATTGAACGCATGCCTATCACTTATCTGGCCGAATAACTCGTTCCGACTGCGAAGCCGAGTAATTCAACTCAGGCCGGGACCCATTTTGTTGTGCGCTCCTTGCGGGGGGCGATCAGACTGAGCCCAAGGGCAGGCTAGGCCTGAACATCCTGGCATCTGGTGTCCTAGATTGTGCGGCACAGTACGGACCCGTGAAATGTAGACCTGAGTTGTACCAAAGGTGACCTAAGGCTGCCTTCACGCGGTATGCCTTGGTTTGTGTTAGGAATAAATTCCCAGCTGGTTGAAATCGATTCGAATCGCCGTCTCTCCCGGATAGTGAGAAACTTGGCTAGTCCCAACATCGTAGTAACTGTGTTATGGAACATGATGGTTCGAATGAATATGGAATTCCAATACCTGTTATGGTTACTATTGTATGCTTTTAAATGGATATACCACATGTTTGGCACAGGATAGTTGCTAATCTAGAGATGGATAGTTATAATTAACCAGGTATTGGAACCATAATTGTATAGCTAAGTTAATCACTTTTATGCAAAATATTGTCAAGCTATCCCCACTGATACAGCCTTGCATAATCCTTAGAGTCATTTTATTTCTGGTTTATGATGGGTAAGTCTAGCTGAGTACCTTCTCGTACTCAGGGTTTTATTTCCCATGTTGCAGATGGCACTGTGTATCATGGTTATTGCAAGAGTTGCTTCTATCCCGCTGTGGATGAGGAGTAAGCCTTGGGCAGGCTTCTTATTAATCTTTCTACATGCTTTTGTGGACCGTGATCGTACCTTGGCACTGTACTAAACTATGTTGGAAACTTTACTTTCAAATTTAATTTGCTTCCGCTTTTATCTATCAAAACTCAGTTTGTAATAACTTTTATTCGTACTCTGATGATGAAAATGTATCTGTGAACTTTATGTAATATGTGGCATGTATGTTGAATCATGTACGATCTTGGTTGTTGTAAATCGTTTATCGAGACCCGTCATGGTACTCGACGGACTACCGGGTTTATATGGGTTCAAGTATGACAGTGCGACCGCTTGCGGGACGCCATTGTAATTGTACTCTTATAAATTGGTCGGTTCTACGACAACTGGCATCAGAGCAAGATTCAACGTTAATTGTCACATGTGTATTTAAAACAAAAGTTTTTGTTTTCCAAAAACCCTTCTCTAGCAACTGATAGCTATATAATAGGTATTTGAAATCTAAAGTGTGCCAATGATCACTTTCCTTATGCCCAAATTAAGGACTATTAGGTGGCTATTTAAGTACTAACATGGGGGTTTTTACTTCGTCGTCCATACGGCGTGCTATTGTATGGATGCCATTCACTTGAATGGTAATGTATGGATCAAATGCCTCTACGCCAAGGTAAGATGATGAGTGTATGACCGCAAGATGTGAGCGTGCGATCGGGGAGAGTTAGCTTTGGTACGTCTATGTATGCATGCTTGCATGTGTATATGGTGCGTATTTAATTATGGGTTTAAATTGTATCAGGTAGTTTGATACGGAAGTATATGTATGGGTATACATATATGGAAGTATTTAGATTTGCATTCTGCGTATTTCATTATGGGTTTGGGCTGAAATGAAATTCTTATGCAGGTACACTATATATGAGAGAACGTATGTATGCCACCCTGTCTACTGCTAGAAACAAATTTTTCCTAAGTTTGTGAGGACGTACGGAACAAGCATGCATCATGATAATTATCATTCACATAATTAAATTGTTCCTCCCTTATAAATTTCTTACTCGGTTATGTAACTCTCATCCATTATGGCATTGTCTCACCAAGTGGTACATGTTAATGGTGTAGATGGCACGCACAAAGCACACTGCTCGCAAGTCCACCAGAGGCAGAGCTCCCAGCCGTCAGCTTGCTCCACGTACCCATCAACATCACACGTTTCTTGGAGAGTTCGGGATGCCTACACTCTTGTGGAGAGTGCTCAGCTATGTAGGCTATCCTGATGGAATAGAGCCCCGCTACTTCTGGGCGAATGAGCAGTTGGGGGAAGGTCTCTTAGTTACTGTGGAGGCCATTGTTCGTCCCCGAGGGGACGATTCTGAGTGGACAGGTTGGTGTTATGAGTCAACTGGCAGGACTGCTGAAGAAGCAGCTGGCAAGGCAGCCTTTGGGATACTGAGGGATATCATGGATCATTTTCCTCAGGAATTGGTAGCCGCTTTGGTTGGGGTCTTTCTGAGGGGCAACCCCTCCACTGACTCATGGCAGCAGGCAAGAGGAAGACCTTTGGATATTGGTGCAACATAAGGGCAGAACAGTGATAACCCTACCATGAGCGCCATGTTCGCAGTGATGAGGGTGTTAGATGGAGTAGAAGGTAGCCTAAGACGTGTGTCTGGTGCTCTTGGTCATGCCCGCGAGGACCGACGTCAGCTTCAGAGGGAGCACAACACCGAGATTGAGAGGCTCAATGTAGAGATGGCTCAGTTAACTCATCAGAGGAATGAAGCCTGGTCCAGCAGTTTCTGAGAGCTCGACAGTTTGAGCTGGAGCAGCAGCTGGCTAATGCGGAAGAATACAACGACAACCTACATGAGGAGGTTCATCAGCTGAATAACCAGCTCCACCCTTACGTTTCACCTGGAGCCACAGAGATGGATCTAGAGGAGGACGAGGAAGAAGAAGAAGTGGAGCCTAAGGAAGAAGTAGAGCCTGAGGAAGGAGAGGATCCTACCTTTGACCTCGATAGTGATCATGATGAGGATTAGATCGCTTAGTACTTAGTGGAAGGGCTAATGTATCACCTTTATTCATGTAATGGACCTGTAGTTCGAAATTAGTATTGATAATCCGTCTATCATGTAATATTGTTAATCGCACGACTATCGCACGTTTGGTTGAACATGAATGCAATTCTAGTCCTGGTTGGTGATCACGATTTAAATTTGCATGCGTTATGAGCTCGATAAGTGGTCAAATTGGGGATGCCATGTTGCGAGAATGAATTGTTATGCCTCTATTTTTATTGTGAATTTGAGAATTTTCTCTAGTAATTTCAGTTTGGCATGATTATGATTCATCTGCAATCTCTTGACATCAACCAATAATCGCTTATTGTTGCAACTTCGCAGATGACGCGCACCCGAGCAGGAGCTGGTAGCAGTCATGATGGCAATGGTGATGACTTACCACCACCGCCACCGCCATCTGCTCAGGAGTTCTTTGCTCAGTTCTTGGGGAGCCAAAGGACAATGGAAGAAGCTCTGCGCCTCATCGCGCAAAACACTGCTCGTGGCCACCCACAGCAACCAGGGGCTGAGCCAAATTAGCACAGTACATTCAAGGAATTTTTGGACATGAAGCCTCCAATCTTCAAGGTAGCTGAGGAACCACTGCAGGCTGATGAGTGGCTAAATACCATTGAGCAGAAATTTCATCTGCTAAGGGTCACAGAGCATCTGAAAGCTGAGTATGCCTCTCATCAATTGCAAGGACCAGCAGGGATCTGGTGGACACATTTCCTGTCATCTTTGCCCGCTAACGCGCGAGTGACCTGGGAATAGTTCAAGCTGGCTTTTAGGGGACATCATATTCCCCCAGGCCTAATGCGCATGAAAGCTGCTGAATTTATGAGGCTCACTCAGGGAACAAAGACTCTCATAGAATACATGCACGCATTCAACAACCTGTCCAGATATGCTCTAGGTTTTGTGGATACTGAAGAGAAAAAGATAGAGAGTTTCAAGCGAGGCCTGGGTACCAAACTGATGAAGACCATGGCCAATTCTAGGTGTGCCACTTACAATGAGTTTATTAGTGATGCTCTAACCTAGGAAAACCACAATAATATGCATGCAACTGCTAAGAGTCGCAAGAGGGCATTCGAGGCAGGTGCCTCCGGATCTTCACATGCAAGAGCGCCTATCACAGCTAGGCCACAGTTCCGTCCACCTACACCCAAGTTTAGGCCTCCACCACCTAAAGCTCAGAATAACAGGCCACGGAAACCATTCCGTAAGGCATTCACAATTGCCTTGCCAAAAGGAAATGGCAGTCAGGACAGCTCCACCGGATTCAGAAATAATCAACCATGTTTTAACTGCAACCAACTGGGTCATTGGTCCAAGGAATGCCCCCACCCCAAGAAGAATGACAACCCAAATCAGAACAATCAGAGACAGGCGAACGCAAGGGCACGACCAGGATACGTGCATTATACCGCGGTTGAGGAAGTGCCCGTGGGAGAAGTTGTCACGACTGGTATGTTTCTCATCAACAAGCATTCCGCTGTTGTTTTATTTGATTCGGGAGCTTCTCATTCCTTCATGAGTCAAGCATTCGCATCTAGGCATGATCAGGAAATAATTGAAGTAAGCAAAGGGGGTTATAATATAAGTTCAGCAGGGGGTACTGTTACTACCAAAAAGATAGTAAAAATGTGCTCATCTCTATACAAGGGAGGGAGTATACAACGGATTTCATAATATTGCCCGGGTTATCCATCAGTGTAATTTTAGGCATTAATTGGATGAAGTATCATGGTGCTCTTATTGACACCAGCACCCGTACTATTATGTTGAGAGAACCCACGGGAGAGAATGCTTTTCTAGTACCACTCTCCCGCAATTTCGAACTCCAACATTTAGCTTGTGCTATCCAAACCACCACACTTTGTGATATCCCCGTAGTTTGTGAGTTTCCGGATGTATTTCCAGAGGAATTACCAGGCTTACCACCTGATAGGGAGGTGGAATTTAAGATTGAGTTAGTGCTAGGTATAGCACCCATATCAAGAAGGCCCTATAGAATGCCACCCAATGAGTTAGCAGAACTTAAGGTTCAATTGCAAGATCTATTGGACAAAGGTCTTATCCAACCTAGCTCATCTCCATGGGGATGTCCAGCCTTGTTTGTGAAAAAGAAGGACAAGTCACTGAGAATGTGTGTAGATTACAGACCACTCAATGCTGTGACCATCAAGAACAAATATCCATTGCCTCGCATCGACATCTTGTTCGATCAGCTTGCGAAGGCAAAGGTATTCTCCAAAATTGACTTGAGATCGGGCTACCATCAGATAAAGATCAGACCGGAGGATATACCTAAAACTGCTTTCTCTACTAGGTATGGCTTATACGAGTATTTGGTTATGTCTTTCGGACTAAAAAATGCTCCAGCCTACTTCATGTACCTGATGAACTCAGTATTCATGCCCGAGCTCGACAAGTTCGTGGTCGTGTTCATCGATGATATATTGATTTATTCAGAAAATGAGTCAGATCATGAAGAGCATCTGAGGATTGTCCTATCCAGATTGAGGGAGCATAAGCTATATGCAAAGTTTAGTAAGTGTGAATTTTGGTTGAGCAAAGTACCTTTCTTAGGTGACATCTTATCAAGAGATGGAATCTCTGTAGACCCATCAAAAGTACAAGAGGTCATGGAGTGGAAAGCCCAAACTTTGGTTCATGAAGTTCGGAGTTTTCTAGGGTTAGCAGGATATTATCGTCGTTTCATTCCAGATTTCTCAAAGATAGCTAAGCCTATGATCAGACTACTTCAAAAAGATGAGAAGTACAAATGGACACCAGAATGTGAAGCAGCCTTTCACACCCTCAGAACTTTGTTGACTACAGCACCTGTGCTAGCACAGCCAGACATTGAAAAGCCTTTCGATGTATTTTGTGATGCATCGAATAGGTTTGGGTTGTGTGCTTATGCAAGAAGGAAGAGTTATTGCATATGCTTCTCGGCAGTTGAGAAAGCATGAAGTCAACTACCCCACTCATGATTTAGAACTTGCAGCAGTGGTTCACGCATTAAAGATATGGAGACATTACTTGTTGGGCAATGTATGTCATATATACTAACCACAAAAGTCTCAAGTATATCTTTACCCAACCAGAGCTGAACATGAGACAACGAAGATGGTTAGAGCTAATTAAGGATTACAATTTGGAAGTGCACTACCATCCAGGAAAACCTAATGTAGTAGCAGATGCGCTCAGTCGAAAGTCTCATTGCAACACTATGGAAGCATTATTGGAAGATGGATTCAACTTGTTACATCCTGTTGTACTACACAATATCACAATCAGTTGTTCACTTGAGAGCAAAATCATAGAGCTACAGCAGACAGATGTAGGAATAAGTCACATCAAGAGAAAAATGCAAGAGCAAGAGACCAAGCATTTTAGATTGGATGAAAGAGGTGTGTTATGGTTTGAGGACCGACTTGTGGTACCAAAAGACCGTGAGCTGAGGAACCAAATTTTAGATGAAGCTCACTCGTCCAAATTGTCTATCCATCCGGGTAGTAGTAAGATGTACCAAGATTTGAAAACCCGTTTTTGGTGGACTAAGATGAAGAAAGAGATCGCAGCCTATATTGCTAGGTGCGATAACTGTAGTAGAGTAAAAGTTGTCCATATGAAATCTGTCGGACTACTTCAGCCATTGCCTATCTCAGGTTGGAAATGGGAAGAAATCAGTATGGACTTTATCACAGGCCTTCCAATGACACCACAAGGTCACGATTCAATATGGGTTATTGTTGATCGTCTCACCCAGTCAGCACATTTTATACCCGTGAACACACGGTATATAGTTGGGAAATATGTTGAGATATATGTTTCCCAGATCGTGAGACTACATGGAGTACCTAGGACTATAATCTCAGATCGAGGACCACAGTTCATAGCTCGTTTCTAGGAGCACTTACACCAGGCTTTGGGAACCAAGCTAATCAGAAGTTCTGCATATCATCCACAAACTTCAGGACAGACAGAGCGAGTGAACCAAATCCTAGAAGATTTGCTTAGAGCTTGTGTTATATCTTCAAAAGGTTCATGGGAGAAATGGTTACCTTTAGCTGAGTTCTCCTATAACAACAGTTATCAAGCAAGTATCAAGATGGCTCCATTTGAAGCTTTGTATGGCCGAAAATGTAGAACTCCATTGAATTGGATTGAGCCCGGTGAAAGAAGATACTTTGGTATTGACTTTGTCAATGAAGCTGAAGAGCAAGTATGTGTGATCCAACAGCATATGAAGGCAGCTCAATCGAGACAAAAGAGTTATGCTGATAGAAGAAGAAGACCACTGACTTTTGAAGTAGGTGACTATGTGTACTTGAGAGTATCGCCCATGAAAGGTGTGAAGAGATTTGGGATGAAAAAGAAGCTTTCACCAAGATATGTAGGGCCGTACAAGATTGTGGAATGGAAAGGGAATGTTGCTTATAAGTTACAACTTCCACCAGAGATGAGTGCAATATTTGATGTCTTCCATGTTTCTCAGTTGAAGAAATGTCTTCGAGTACCTGAAGAAGCTATTGCACCCACCAACGTGCAGCTTCAATCGGATTTAACCTATGAAGAAAAGCCAATTCGAGTATTAGGGGAGAGGGAGAGAGTAACACGGAGTAAGATTATTAAGTTCTATAAGGTGGTGTGGAACAATCATAGTGAACAAGATGCTACGTGGGAAAGAGAAGATTATCTACGAGAAGTTTATCCCGCCTTTTTCCAAGAATGGTAGGTCTTGCAAATCTCGAGACGAGATTTTTATAATGGGGAGGGGCTGTAACACCTCGGGTGTTAGCCTTGCATAACTTGACTTGCATAACATGAGCATGATCATCAAGCATTCATAAACAAGCATTTACAACTGAAACATTGGATTGAAACATCTGCAACGTTCGCTTGTTATCGCATGTTTCTTACACATATGCAACTTTTCTTGTTATTTCATGTCTCCATGTGTCTATGCATATGATCATGAGTGGACACAGGTACTTGGTGGATGTGAGTCACACAAGCATATAGCAACACCTAGGTTAGCAAATAGGACTTTTATTAATGGTCACATTTCATGAACCAACACTTAAGCTTCAGGTGATTACACTAAATAGCTCTATGAGTGCCTAATACATGAAATGATGGAATGACCTTGCAAATTGCTTAAACATGTTTAGAGTATCATTATGGACAACTTTGATATTCATGGTTAAGGGTAATTAGGTCATTAAGCCATGAATTGAAGTGTACCATCATTTAAAAGTGACATGTTTGACCAAATTTGAACTAGGTGTTAGAGACCTTGCATGGAGGAGAACACTAAAGCAAAGTTGTAGTATTTGACATAAGGAACAACTTTTATTTTTGGGTCATTGACTGATTTAGCTTCTAACATGCTTGAAATGGACTCACAAAAATCAGCTTTTCACTGTTTTCAACACATGAAATTTTGCTAAGTCTTTGTTCGACTGACAGACTGACAAACCGACCTTGGTCATGATTTTACTCCATCTCGGGTGCGAATTAGAACTAGATTCTTGAACGAAACTTATAGATGGTACATTGGACTTCCACTTTGGTGTACTAAGTTTTCGCTGAAAGCCCATAGTCACGAAGTTTTAATCGTTGCAATACGCGCTGTCAGGCTCGGTTTTGGCTTAACTGATGAACTGAACCATCAGCGTTGTGGCCGACCGGCGTCCGTCGTCGCACGCCGCGTGGTGGCTAGCAAGCACCGCGCGTCGCAGGAGCCTCGCCGTGTGTGTCCAAGGTAGGCCTGTGCACGTCTTAACATCGCCCGCACCCACCCGCACTCAACCAAGCTCTCTAGTCGCCTCGCCTCGGCCTCATTTCCTCACCGCAGCAGCAGCCGAGCTCTTCCCCGCCTCCGCCGTCGCCATAGCCACGCCAAGCCTCGCTGAGCCACCCATTCATCACCACAGCGGCACCACCGTCACCCCAGCAGCTCACCGCATCCTCCAGTAACCGTTGCCGGTGCTCGGTAAGCTCCAACATCGCGTGCAAGCTCGCCGGAGCTCCGCCGCCAACCCCATCGTCGTGGCCACGCTGCCATAGCCCACCTCTCGCTAAGCTAGTGAATGCAATAGGGTCCCCATAGTTCGTAGATGGTAGTACACGTGTTTGGTTGGGCCGCCGAGGTTGTCACCGGCGTACCGCCGTCGTTCCGCCTCACCGAGCCGCCATGGCCGCCGCTGTCCTCACTAGCGTCGATGATAGGGCCGGGCAAGTAGTGCAAACGATGCGCCTCGTCGAGTAGATCATACCATGAAGACGTCACCGCCGGCAAACTCGTCGTCGACGAGCTCCGGCCACGCAGCATCGAGCAGCGCCGTCGTGCTCTGTTTTGTCTCGCTGACCGATGGGGTCAACTGACCAGTGGGTCCCGCTTGTCAGCGACTCCAACTTAAAAGCTAGTTCATTTAAATCTAGATCTGGTGCTATTTTTGTAATTTCTAGATCTCCAGTTTGGTAGCTTCAAAAATTGTGCAATAAATTATGTAGTGTTCCTTAGGAAGTGTAGTATTTAGTAAAAATATATTCTTGACATTTACAGTAGAAATTTTGGGAGATTTAAATGGGGATTTGAAATGTGTTTTTGAATGCATGCAAATTTGTTTATTTTATATCTAGAGTTCCTCTGCTCCAAAAATTATGAAATTTTTGTGGTAAGCTATTCTTGTCATGTATGAACTCTGGTAAAAATTTGAGGATCAGTGCATGGGTAGATTTATAGTTATAGATTTTTCTTTTATAAATAGTTAATCCTTGTATGAATTTTTATAAATTATTTATGAATCCAAAATTCATGAAATTTGTTGGGGGTAATCCTAGTACCATATGGATGCTAAGAAAAATAGGAAATCTGTTGCTTGACACTTTTTAATAGGGTTTTCTAATTATGCGAATTCAAGCCTTGCTGCCTTATCATTTTTGTATAGGATGTTTTACTTGGTAAAATGGCATGAAACTTTTACAGTGGTCTTTTAGTAACCTTAGTAAAGCACTGTAAATTTTTGAGAATTTATGAAGTACATCTAGTACATGTTTATTATTTAACCTAAATATCTAAATAAAATAATAAAGGCATTTAAATAAATAGTTTGGGCTTCCCATTATGTTTTCTTGGATGTATTTGGTGTGCTTAAACCATTGGTAGACTTTTGGTTGTAAAAATTTGAATACTTATATGAAGTAGAAGTATTGTTACTTTATAATGCGAATTGGAATAGTTTCCGGACAGATTCTGGAGTTTGCTAAGTTGCATGATAGGGATGATGTTTGCTGTAAAAATGGTTAATAACAAAATTGTAGATAATTTGATAAGCTTTCCAGAAAGTCTAGGATCACTACATTTGGATTAGTAGAACTCCAGTTATGAGTAAAATAATTAGCTGTTGTTTTGTGATATATTAGATGCATTGTGGAAGTAGTTAATTAAATAATCGAGAAGAGATATGCACCTACTCAATAAACATAATGCACTTGTTAACACCATGCTGTTATGAATACTTATATGAATGCATTCATCGTGTGTCACCATGCTATACTTGTACGCATGTATGCATTCGCAATACCTTATGCCATATTCATGCATCTAGGATCGGAGGAAGAAATAACGTTGCTAGAATTCGACGAAGTAGAGGAAGGGGACCAGTAGGAGAATCCTCAAGCCACAGCTCCCGAAGGCGAGGAGCAGAATCCTGAAGAGCTTCCGGAGTGCCCTGATCACCGCCCTACTTCCTTTCTGCGAGGCAAGCCCCGAAGCATTCTAAGTCTCCCAGTATTTTACAAATGATTACTTAAGTACTTATGATTGATGCATTAGGTTATAAGAGTTGAATTGAACCACTTGATGCATATACATTCCTTGTCCAGCTATTACCCCTTTAATCGGTATAGGTCCAGGATCGAATATATGCTTAGCCATGCTTAGACCGGTAGAAGTCGGGTGGTTTCCTGTTACCCGCGAGATATAGGAGGATACCGGAGCACGGTTGGTTGTAATTGCTATCGTGGAAAAGAACCATGGTTAATGTAAATGGAGACCGAGCGGGATGTCGATAGAGAAGCAACAAGACATGGAGGTCTTGGGTGTGGATCTATCCCCGTCTGTGTCGATTAAGGACCGTACCATTGTTGGTGCTTCTGACAAGATTGAACGCATGCCTATCACTTAGCTGGCCGGATAACTCGTTCCGACCGCAAAGCCGAGTAATTCAACTCAGGCCAGGACCCATTTTGTTGTGCGCTCCTTGCGGGGGGCGATCAGACTGAGCCCAAGGGCAGGCTAGGCCTGAACGTCCTAGCATCTGGTGTCCCAGATTATGCGGCGTAGTACGGACCCGCGAAATGTAGACCTGAGTTGTACCAAAGGTGACCTAAGGCTGCCTTCGCGCGGTATGCCTGGGTTTGTGTTAGGAATAAATTCCCAGCTGGTTGAAATCGATTCGAATCACCGTCTCTCCCGGATAGTGAGAAACTTGGCTAGTCCCAACATCGTAGTAACTGTGTTATGGAACATGATGGTTCGAATGAATATGGAATTCCAATACCTGCTATGGTTACTATTGTATGCTTTTAAATGGATATACCACATGTTTGGCACAGGATAGTTGCTAATCTAGAGATGGATAGTTATAATTAACCTGATATTGGAACCATAATTGTATAGCTAAGTTAATCACTTTTATGTAAAATGTTGTCAAGCTATCCCCACTGATACAGCCTTGCATAATCCTTGGAGTCATTTTATTTCTGGTTTATGACGGGTAAGTCTAGCTGAGTACCTTCTCGTACTCAGGGTTTTATTTCCCATGTTGCAGATGGCACTGTGTATCATGGTTATTGCAAGAGTTGCTTCTATCCCGCTGTGGATGAGGAGTAAGCCTTGGGTAGGCTTCTTATTAATCTTTCTACATGCTTTTGTGGACCGTGATCGTACCTTGGCACTGTACTAAACTATGTTGGAAACTTTACTTTCAAATTTAATTTGCTTCCATTTTTATCTATCAAAACTCGGTTTGTAATAACTTTTATTCGTACTCTGATGATGAAAATGTATCTGTGAACTTTATATAATATGTGGCATGTATGTTGAATCATGTACGATCTTGGTTGTTGTAAATCGTTTATCGAGACCCGTCATGGTACTCGACGGACTACCGGGTTTATATGGGTTCAAGTATGACAGTGCGACCGCTTGCGGGACGCCATTGTACTTGTACTCTTATAAATTGGTCGGTTCTGCGACAGAAAGGACAATTCCAATGCGATTCAACTTGCTTTCTTTCATACCTCTCTTTTCTCTTGTTGACGCTGGTATTCTTGCTCTTCTAACCAACGCTGATAATCCTTTTCCTTCTGCCGCTGCTATTTGTTCAACAAAATTCAAGATGTGACATGCGGCCTTGTCGCCCCATCCCTTGATGTCTCTCCCTACTTATATCATCTCTTTTGTTGGTGTAACACCCTAAAACTAGCTACTTTCTAAAAAGAGTAAAATTATTTCTGTTAATTGTTTTGTGCTCATAAAAACATAGGTAAAAGAAAATTAAAATCCAACATAAGGGTAGCAACATGTTTGCGCATACATGCTGATGCATTGGTACTTTTGTGATGAGTGGTTTGAAAAATAAATTCAAATCTCAATCTTTAAAATATTGCTTTCAAGTAGTGGTTTAAAAAGAAATTGAAAACTTGCAAAAACAAAAGTTAGATAAGATGCGTTGTTTTCAAAATCCAAAGGCTTGGAAAAGGTTTTAAGACGCGTTAGAACGATGCCTCTCTTTTCAGGAAATTTTTTGACCTTTTTCGAGATTAAATTCCTATTTCTTGGAGCTTTGTCTTTTTCCTCGATCAATGCAAAAGTCTTTTTCGGGAGCTAAAACCACATTGGTTGTGTTCTTTATCCTTCCATCTATCCCTAGGAATTTTTATGGAATTTTTCAGAGCTCAGAGATATTTTTCGGATCCTAAATAGTAATTCCCAATTTTCTATAATTATTTTAATTCCGAAAATCAATAATTAATAAATATCTTCACTTTCCAAAATCTCCAAACCCTGCGTATATATATATGCCGGCATAGCCCTCGACGCGAGGATTCCATAAGTATAGCCCGTCTTTCGAGCCGCCACTCGTAGCACCGCAGATCGGACGCCGAAGTTTGGCACAGCTAGGTTTCCGGTGAACTCTTCGACGAGTTTTTCCAGCCAAACCGTCGCGTTCCGGCATAAACCACCACCACCACAAGGTAGATCTCGTCCTCCTCTACACCGTTACACAATTCGTTTCGTGAATCCGTCACCTCTGACTGTTGTCCCCTTCATTTTCCTCTGTTTTCCGGTGAGCTCTCCATGGATGGCCGGCGTCCTTCGCTTCCTCGTCTCCGGCTGCTGTCACCTCTCCACAGGCCTGCTCCGCCGCCCCTGGCCCTGTGCCCCGCCCCGTAGCCACGCGGTAGGGGTCAGCGCGACCGCCGCCAGCTGCTCGGGCTCCACCCGTACGGGTCGCCCCAGCTCATCGAGATCTACGCAGTAGAATTATTAGTTTTCATATCACATGTTCATGAATTTATTTTATTAAAATATTAATTGTGTTTATAATTAATTAATCGCTGATTAATTAAAGTCGATTTAGGTTTTTGATTTCGATTCGATTGCGTGAGTTTCATCGCAATGTGTGGTACGTGTTAGCAGCGATGTTTAACATGTCTCACGTTTTGGAAATTTATAAGTTAAATATTAATTTGATTAATGATTATTCAATAACTTTTTAATTAAAAGCAATTTAAGTTATAATTCCGTTTTGCCCCATTTAAGTTACGTTTGGTTCACGCTGACGTGAACTATATGTTAGGGGCAATGTTTTTCATGTCACATGTTTTTCCATATATAGCTAAATATTAAATTGATTAGTATATTTGCACACTAGTTTGGAATTAAAAGCAATATAGGTGCTTAACTTTGATAATTTATATCAAAAGTTAGTATGATTAATTGTTAACTTAAAAGTGTTTCTAGAATATAATTGGATTAGCTGAACAAGATACATTTGTGATAAGTACAGAGTAGATGTTGTCACATGCTTAATTCCTTTGCGAAGGTAAAGTTTAATTTGGTTAATAAATTATGTGATAACATTTATAAATAATACATGATTAACTTTAACTCGACTCTTAAAACTAAATATGTTGTGATTAATCTAAATCAATATTGCTCATATAGTTTTTCTTAGCTAACCTAAAACAAGCTCGTAGTTGTTTCTTTTATAATATAATATAAATCTTTTGATAGTGGTTTTCTTTTAATCGAAGCTCCTTTCTTAGTGTCTCTTGTGTTCTCATAACCGTAGCATCAAGCCGTTCTTGTCGCATTACTTTTGTTTCGGCATGTTCTACGCAGTGGCGTTAGTGGTTCTTATGTTACTCAAATGTGTTTTGGCAGTTAAAAAATTAATTGTATTAATACTATCATTTGCATCATTTTTGGAATATAAAGTCAATATAGGTATTATACTACGCTCTTTCTTAAGCAATGAATCAAGTTGATTAATGAGAATATTTACATGTGTTTCTACAGTTAAAATAAGTTAAATGGATAGGTTTTATTTTCCGTTGCTTCGATAGTCGCTTTTTCGTTGAATCACATATAGCGTGTCTTTTGTATTTGTGTGTTCGTAGCGATACGCCGTTTTGCTTATTTTATTGGTTGATGTATTGTTCTCATATATTCTTATTTGCATGCCATGTATGGATGTTTGTGTGGTGATATATGGTTCAATCAATCGGTGAGGTTTACGTGGTGATTAAGAAGCTGTTCTCTGAAGACTAGAAACTGAGAATTGGAAGCAGAAGATTGAAAGTTGAATACTAAAGGCTTTTGAGCGTGTTGCTTTGGGGGAAAAGCAAGTTAAGGCAAGTATAGCATGGGACCATCCTTGTTACCTATTCACATTTAATCACTTAATTCATATTATATGTGTCTACCTTGATACCATTAAGGATATCCTAGATATTTGATATCTTGTACCTTGATACCTTTGGGATATTGCATTGGGTAGTTTTTGCTAGTGCTTAACTAAACCATGATCTTGTAACTTGACTAATGGTATATGCAATAAACATTAAACCATGACTTTTTAGCAACATGGAAACAGGGGGCTAGAGTGTTTAGCTACTTTCTAAATGCTTCATATTCCTCTCCCTAAGGACTTATCTGTAAGCGATCATCTGGGACTTACAGTACAGCTGTGAGGGCTATATGGCTCTGGCTTTAGCTCAGTATGAGGACCTTTTCTAGCTTGTTAGTAGTTACCTTTATAGCGCAAGAGGGTATGTTTCCTTTCCTGCTAGGATGTGTGTACCGTGCTGTGTGCCCACGCGTGCCACTCCTAGAGGAGGGCCACATACGCCTAGCGGCCCTAACTTATTAGACGAACCTTTGAAAGGCTTCATAGTGAACCCTACCGACCTTCCTTGGTAGTGGGTCAAGCGGCTGATCACCTCAGGCGAAAGGGTAAATCATGACTCACAGTGAAAGTGTACAAACTCTGCAGAGTATAAAACTGATATATCAGCCATGCTCACAGTCACGAGCGGCCTTGGACCCTTATGGAATAGAGATGATCACTAATGGATAATGGTACTAATGATCAATTGTTTATGCTATTCATTATTCATGTTTACCTAATCATGTGTTTATGGGCTTATGGATAAACTTGTTGCCAACCAATTGCTAAAATTATGCTAAACAAAGGCTAATCGTAGTAAATCAGTGTCAGCCTTTTGAACCTCATGAACCCCTTGATATAATTGTTAAGTACGACATGTACTTACGCTTGCTTTACTTTTCTATACTTTGGATAAAAATCCCGGATGGGTACCAGATTGCTGGTTTGGAGGAGTTAGGCTTGTGGTCAACCAGTCAGTCGTCCCTGTTGATTTGGAGTCTTCGCCTGAAGATCGGAGTCAACTTTCCGCTGTCTATACTCTGAGGTTATTTTCCTTTTACTAATATGTTATGTAATAAGTATTGTCTTTTGATATTACCCTTATTTGTGGCTATATGTGAGATTTGACTTCCTGGGCTCACATATAGTGTGTATCTGGTTTTGTCTTTAAAATCGGGTGCTACAGTTGGTCACGACGCCTTCTAATCTCTCTATATTAATCAGCTGATATTTGTATCTGGGGATCGACTGTTCTAGTTTCTCTTGCTCTGGTTGATGTCAGGACCTTAGTTTTCCCTTTGAGCAACCTAGCATCAACCATGTTCTGATCTCTTGAGAAAGGATTATCATAAACTTTCATCTTTTGAGGTGTATCAAATTTGAGCCTTCCTTGCTAAATAGCCCTCTGTATATGTTGCCGAAAAACTCTGCACTCATTAGTAGAATGAGAAGTAGCCTTGTGAAATTTGCAGAACTTCTTATTCTTCAACTGATCAGGAGGCAACATAACATGATTGTCGGGCAACTTGATCTGTCCCTTCTCAAGCAAGAAATCGAAGAGCTTGTCCGATTTTGTGACGTCGAAATCATAGCTCTCTTTGACTCCTCTTCCCTAAGGATTTGGCACCATTACTGTCTTCTTATCCCAATTCTATTCAGCCACGGTAACCTCTTCTTCTTCATCATCTTCATAGTCGTCATCAACTGAATATAGGTTATAGGTTTTGGCCATTGCGGTACTCTTCTGGAATCGGGTATCTCTGCGCATATTCTAAAATTGGCTATTGAGCGCTGCCACTCGTTGAGCCAACTGACCTAAATTGTCAAACTCTTGCCCTAGCAGCTTCTCTCTCCACATTGGTAGCATTCCTTGAATGGCCAAAGTAGCTAGCTGATCATTTGTCAAGTTCAATGAGAAGCATAAATTTCTGGTCTCTCGGAACCTTTGAAGAAACCCGATGCCCAATTCATTAGTTCTCTGCCTTATAGTCGTCAAATCAGTAATTTTCTTTTCTCCTATCCTAGTGTAAAAATATGTATGAAACTTGTTCTCTAGGTCAGCCCAATTGGCAATGGAATTAACTAGCAATGATGAAAACCAAGTGAAGGCTGGTCCTAACAGGGATAAGGAGAAGAAATGAACTCGATGGGCCTCTTCAATGGATTCTTCACCCAACTGTGTAAGATACCGACTAATATGTTCTATTGTGCTTGTGCTATCTTGGCCAGTGAACTTAGCAAACTCTAGGAGCCTGTAATTTATAGGAAGAGCAACCAAATCATACCACTCTGGATATGGCCATTTGTACAAGAAGGTCTGCCCTTTTGGCTTCAAACCAAATTGATTCTTCATCATCTCGGTCACTCTAAGAAACAACTCATCAGCATTTGAATTTGGATTTCTCTACAATCGCTGACCCATCTGTGGATTAAAATTTCGGATACCTTGATACCCCGAATTTGGAATCATGTGAAGGGTATTGTAATCTGTGCCATAATAATATCCTTGTGGAATCTCTATCTGCTGGGTCATTTGTTGGTTTGCTTCTTGAAGTCTCTGGTTATAGATGCTAGGATTTGTATCTCTATGAATCCTTTGAACTGATGGCGCTATTTTTTGAGCCAACGATGGTATCTGGCCTACTGTGCCAAAATTAACCATTTGATTCTGAACTTGCCCCGTCGACTGTTGCACATGCTGCACTGACAATCTAGGATTATACTGCATCTGATTAGTAGTAGCACCCTAAACTTGCTTAGATGAGCTCTGAACTGCCTGGACATCATCATTACCAGCTGGTGCTGCTTCTTGATGACTAGCACCGGCTTGATTAATCCCCGAGTCGACGGATGTGGAATATTGTAGTAAACTGATCCAACTTGATCAATTGGGTATCCATGAAACACCTCTTTCATGGTGTTGTGGAATGTGTTGAAGAAAACTGTATTATGGTTTAATATGACATCATGAACAGATTCGTTTACAGCCTCTATGAAGAAACGCTTATCCTCAGCTTCGTCTGCATCTGTCTGCCCATGCACCAAAACTCTTGATAGTGGATATTTCTGAACAACTTTATTGTCATGTGTCTTCGTGTAGGACAATAAACACTTATCCTGAAATTCTTTTATAGCATTGCTGATGACATCTTTATCCTCATCAGGTAGGTCTTCATAAGGCACCATAAGAATGTCACTGTTGTTGTAAGTCGCCATGACGATTGTGGGGTCCCACTAGGCGTGCCAGAACATGTGTTGGCGCAAAAATGTGTCAATGCGCCTGGCACACAGCAAGCCGAAAGGATCTGCTTAGGATGAGCCCAGAGATCCGCTTGGCTTTAATCGCAGGACCCATCGACCCTGCGAATTCCTCCCGAGGCATGCTAGTCAATTTGAACTACAATTAACAAGGAGAGAAAGTTTATTAGAAATTTAAGGTGGAACATGCCGTTCTTGCCCAGACAGTTCCAAGTGTGCCGCTTCGAGAGCAATCAGACGGGAAAATCGACAAAATAGCCGATACGCGAAGAAATTGGTTGTTACGGACTGTAAAGCTTATGAGTCATGATTGATTTTATAATACACACAGATGTAAGTAAAATCATCAGCTAGGTGGATATTACCAGTGTGAAGCATTGAGCCGATGAATCTAACGAGAAAGGATATAACATGCAAACAAATCGACTGTCTAGTACAAATAGATATACAAACGCTCTGAATCTAATCTATTACCATCAATAGTGAGGTTTGACTGGATCGATGGCAGCTATGATGATAATAACAAACTAAAACCGAAGAATCCATAAAACCATCTTTACGTTGGTAGGCTTTCCGAAAAACATGCAATATGTGTGAAAGCTCAAGCGGATCGGCTGAAATAGCCGATTCAGGTGAAAAGGGGGCTACAGCATGTGAACAATCGACTATTTAACATGGACAAATCTATGAACTCATCAGACTTAACTTGCTATCTCTAATAGTGGGGTTCGACTGGATTGATGGCAGCCGTGATAAAGACAACAAATCAAAACTTCAAAGTAAACAGATCTATTCACATTTAACAGGATCATGGAGACACTGTAGGCATTAAAGTGTGGGCGATCGACTATTTAGCCGATGCAGGCATAGCAAACAGTTAAGGTCACGCCTAATTGAAAACAAATCTACCAACTAGCATCCTCTGATCTAAAGTGCCATCAGTGGGGATCGACCGGATCGTTACAGCCATAATAGCGAACCATAGACTAGATTTAACTAGCCAGCAAACCTCCTCAAGATCAGACATGCCTTAACCACGTACTATGCACGATCAAGATCAAAGTAAAATAGCCGATGAAACATAACCCGTCGTTCAAAGTAAGAAACATCGTATTGTAATAAAGCAAACAATGGATTAAAAGAATATGAGGCCGATCTAGATCGATCTCGACCGGGTAGGTTGATGTTGCTGAAACTAATGGTAATAAGAACATCAGCAAGATTGGTAACTTAATGAATCTACCCAAAGGATGCCACTCTTAGGTAGAGCCGATACTTGGCCTTAATCTAATTCGAGCAGTGGAGGCCGAACTTAACCGATGCAGCCGTACTTGAACTAGATAAGAATCGATAACTAGCTTATACTAGAGCTCGCAGTGGAGGTCAAATATAACCGATGTAGCCGTACAAACAGAAGTATAAGCCATAACGGTACTTATAGACAAGCCGAAGGTCAGCTAGACCAATGCAGCCCTGCTTGTTGAAGAACTCGCCGAGATCTACACTACTCCTACTCCTAAGGGTTGGCGTAAAGCTAAAAAAGTAATTTGTATTGATTGATTGGATGTCCTCTTTATAATACCCAGAGCCTAAGCATGAATCCTACTCAAGTACGACTCATTATTGTAGTTATATGCAGACGTCATCTGAAGAGAGCCGATTCTAGTGCTGCATATGAATCAGCTGATATCGATCCTTATGCAATTGAATCCTTGACGACACGATCTTGGAAACTTCGAGTTCCCACGTTCTTCTTCCCAAATTTTGGTGTAAACAGGGTCTTTAGCAAAACTATAGGGACGGCGGGTTAGAACTTAAAATCTTGCGGGGGCTCTTTTGCAAACTTGACAGGTGAAGGGTTACGGTGAGATCTGGACCATTGGATCTAAAGTGGACGGTGCAGATTAAAACAAGAAGGGAGAAGGAAATGGCCAGTGGCCGGAACAGGACCCTGGCCGGCGAAGGACATCGCCGGCGGTGGGTGGTGCATGAAAAAATGGCCTATGGGCCATGGTTCGATGAGCCGAGAGCATAGGAAAAAAGAGAAGAATGAGGCGAACTCACCACTACCAATTACCGTGGCGTGGAGCAGATGAAGGCGGCGCGCGGCTCGGGATGGCGGACGACGTCAAGTTAGGGTTGCAACACGTGGCAAGCTTGAGCGAGGGCGGCTGGGCGTGCTGGGGTTGCGGCGCATGCACGTTCGCTTTTTATGAGGTCGGCATGGCTTGGGGCGCACGCCAAGGCGAAGACGGGGTGAAGGAGGATTCCTCGGCGATGTCCGAGTCCAGCGCGAGGATGAGAGGTAGGAGACACGACTGACAAGGAGGGCCCACCTGTCAGCATGAGAGGGTGCGGGCCTGGGCGTCAGCTAGGGAGGGAAAGAGGGCAGCACATCGAGCACGGTGTCTGCTAGGCCATGGGGTTGGGCCTACCAATAGGGAGAGAGAGGGAGAGTGGGCTATGGAGTTTGCCGGCCCACAGGGGAGAGGGAAAGGGAGTGGAGAGCTGGTTGGGCTGAGCTAGGCCGCAGAGAGGGGAAGCAGGCTACGGGCTGAAACAAGGAGGGAGAGAGTGAGTGGGACATCAGGCCAGATTGAGGGGAGAGAGGATTTTCCTTTTTCCAAATCCTTTTCTATTTTATTTTCAAAACCAAATTCAATTATGAACAAAATGCAAATTCAAATATAGTTTCAAATATACTTTTCAACTCAAATAAAAATGGGCAATTTTGGTAGGCTTCCAAAAATAAATTTTACAACCCTTTTAAACCCTAAGTCGGTTTGATCCAAGGGTCCAAAATTGATGCTAGCCCCTATATATACAGCCCTGTACCTCCTCCAGCAGAGCTATCCTGAAACCCTAATTCATATCCTCCTCATTAGGATTGGAGCCAGCAATCAAGAGAAGGTTAGTCCTCCTTATGATCTAGTCTTATAAATAATAGTGAGATAGAGTGTGAGGGAAGAGTTTGGAGAAAGTGCCGGCCTATCAGTGCTCTCTCTACGGCTTGTACCTTGACAGATCCAAGTTCTATCTGAGCTTACCTCTGAGATTTCTCTAGTAATCAACTTCTGAGTCAAGTAAGCATCTTGTTTATGTCGTTCATCAGGATTGTGACTCTTTTGAGTTCTTTATTCCTGTTCTAGAGGGATTAAAGTATTAATCATAAGTGTAAGCATGGTGCTTAGACTTGGGTTAATCGTGGATGCACCCTGCATTCTAGATCGGTGTTAGCTCGCGAGGGTGACTCTTATAGCCTCATTGAATCCTCTGTAGTCCACCTCCCATTTGTAGGCCAAGTAGGACCCAGTTACGAAGGAAAGCATCCTCTATTGGTGTCTTTCCCTAGTAATGTCCCTAATTGAATAGTAGAAGACATAGCTTATCGAAGTCAGAACAAAAGAATCTTAGTTATTCTCCCTACGCTCCTGTTTATCCTAACCTTGTTGCTACTCTTATTTAAGTTATACCATAGTTAGTCCCACACATTTACCTATGGATACGATACTTGGAATACTTCTGGGTAAAAGCTATAGCGGTATCCGTGCACTTGCGGATTTATCTGTGTGTGTTAAAATACCAACACTCGTCCATCCTTCTATAAAAGCGGAGGCTAAGACGGGGAAGCAATTACACAATTCTTTTTTAAACTCGTTACACTTACCTATCTTCTCGTTCTATCTTCTTCGTCCGGTGCTCCGCCTCAACACCCCATCTTCCAGATCTCATCGAATGGTGGATCGGGAAATGAAGCGCCCAATGGAAGAGTCATCGGAGGTTGTCCCAGCTCGTCCCTGCATTCATGTGAGGCTACGACGGGACGAGGAGGGCAACTCGGCGGTGCCACCACCGGAAAGCTGATCCCCGCTTCCGACTATCTCCTCCAATGACTATAGGGGGCAGATGATGTCCTCACGATGGTGGAGCAACTAGACGTGGCCACCTCTGCCCTCTGCGAGGAGAGCCAGGAGGCAGACTGGCTGCGCCTCTCCGTTGCCACCGCGAAGCGGGAAACGGCCGTGGCGGAGCTTGCCACGGCCAAGGCCCAGGTGCGCCTCGCTGGTAAGGCAATCGGCATGATATGATCTTGCTCTTTCACTTTGTGCGACGTCGTGTCTTCAGTTGTAGCGTTTTCTTGTCTCCTTTTCAGCTATCCAGGAGTAGCTAATCGCCACGCAGGGCGAGGCGATGGAGGTGATCTATCTTTGCCAGGTAGCCGAGGACAACGCCCGTGTCTCCTCCCGGATGGCGGCGGATAGCAACAGGCGCTACCAGGACCTCCTCGTGGCAGTAGGCAATGCTGTCCACGTGCTTTTGTCTCGTGTGCCTGCGAGATCGACCTTGGCGGACCGCCTCCACACCGTGCCACCGCGGGTCGTGGAGGTGGCCACGTACTGCATTCACCTAGAGGTCGCTTTGGCCACGGCCGCCGCCCAGCTTCGGCTGGGTGAGGACCTAATCGTGGTGGAGCCGGGTTCCCGGGAGAGACGAGCTATCGGGATCGCGAGAACCTGATCAGCGACTTCTCCGCCGTGGGCGATGGCGTCTTGGCCACAGTGAATGTAGAGGACATCATTCGTAACGCTCCCCACGAGTAGTTCGATTGTAACATGCCTCTGCATTCTGAATAAAAATGTTCATAATATTTAGTAGTTACTAGATGAATTCCCCGCGCGTTGCCGCGGGATATTACGTGGATTATAGTAGGTACAACATGTAGCCTCTAAGTAAGGATGTATAGAATACTTAAACCTTGCGGCACGTTGCCTAATAAGATATGAAAATGGTCAAATATTTGAATGGATTAAATTTAACTGAGACTTAACGTCATGGTATGATAAAAATGTATCTGAATGTGGCTAATAGCTTAGTGGTTTAATTAAATCAGTTGGTAATTATCCACCAGTTGGGCGCATGCATTATGCATACATTGAGAAAAGTGATTATTTGGGGAATTGTAGAATATTGACTTACAAACTTTTAATATGAGATGAACTTTGTGAATTTAGAAATCGTTTTATGCAAAATGCTGCAGACCCAAGCAAAGAAGGCACCCGAAGGATGTGAGTAAAAACTGAGTAAATATATATCTTATATGATTCCATCTCCATGTGAGCACATAGTTTTGTGCTGCATTAGGGTGATCACGTCGTGTAGCACAACAGACTAACACGTGCATGCAGGCAAGGCTGCTGGTACGATAGAGAATGGAAGAGAGGGATCTACCTTGTCATTTGGAGGTCGTGGAGGTGGTAAAACTTCAGCATTGGGCAATTGTGCATGTTGAGTGGTGGGTAGATTTCTGCGAACAAAATTACAACATATCCGATGTTAATCCATCAACTAAAAAATCAAATTAACACAACATGAATCTGGAGGACCCAATTGGAGGCCAATTTCCGTGGATTCCCAAGGAGGACTACCAAAAAAGTAGACAGAAAACATAAATCATTGCTTTTCCTGAATTTTTATGGACGATGTATGCTATGGATCAACGTCTCTTCCTAAACACACATAAGACACTATGTAAAAAAGCCATATATTCACCATGTCACCACAGACGTCAGCACTAAAGCGCGTCTGCAGTAGCTCAACTACAGACGCGCCTTCCTGACGCGCGTCTGTAGTAAGTCGCCGGCAGGGTTGCCGGTCCGGCGAGGTCAACACACGTATGTAATAAACGCTTACTACAAATGCGTGTTGGTAAAACGCGTCCGTGACAAAGCTACATATGCTCATTTATATAACACGTCTGTATCTGCATCAATTATTACAGACGCGTGTTGTGATTTTCGAGTCTCGGATAACGGGATTAAACGCTACGGACGCGCGTACGAGACAAGCGTCTGTAGTAAAGATCTCTTATTGCAGACGCGTAAGATGATGTAGACGCGTGTTTCCAACACGCGTCTCTAGTATTCCTGCTCGTAGCAGACGCGGCCTGCTCTATATGCGTCTGTACTTTATGGCAGACATGTGTTCTTTATGCGTGTCTGTAGTGCTTGGCCTGCATATTTAGCCATTGGCACGTGCTAATGGGTAGAGGGAACTTGGCGCGTATGGAACACATCGGGCAGTGGTCGTGGGCTCTTGCGCGGCTCTCATGCGGGCGGCGCCAGCCGTGGTCACCCGCGGCGCAGGCCTGCGGCTTTGAGGCGCGTGGCGGAGTTGGCGGGCAGCGGGTGGACTTGCGCGTCGCGTAGGCGGGCGACAGAAGGAGGGGCACGCGGTAGCCGGCGGGGTGCGCTGCTGCGGCGGGTGGCAAGCTAGAGGGGCTCCTCCTTGAACCGCTGTAGCCACCTCTCACCACCGAAATCACCTTCGGCGCCGGTTGCCGCCGCGGCCGTGCCACCATGGCCACCATGGGCACCTCACCGTGGCCAGCTCATTCCGGAGCTCCTCTCATCATCCCGTTTATTGTTTTAGCTCCCATGCAACTCCATGATGCTCATCGGCTCCATTTGTTTACCTCTACCGCGTAGGTCGCACAGGAACGGCGACCTCACCACCAGTTCGCGCCACCGCACGCGCCATCGCCGCCGGCCATCTAGCTCTGCCTCGTCCCTGGTTCAACCAAGCAGCGCATCGACATCGCAGTGAGTTGTTGATGCTTCCTGAGCCCTTAGACTAACCTCTATCGTGCTGTATCGGCCGAAGCATCACTGCGCCGCCGTTTTACGTCGCACTGCCATGGTTGCTATCGAGCTTGAGTCTGACTCTAACTCGTTCATCTCTACAGTGTACTTGATCAGGCATGCTCCGACCGTGCTTCATCATCTAGAGCTGCAAGGGATCACCAACATGCTCAGCTCTCCTCCCTGGTCCCCGGCATGCTTTGCTCTTCGGCCTCCTGTTCTCTAGCATGTACATGCATCTCTGTCAATAGTGGTGAGGTCAGCAAGAACTTTTATGAGCTTGTGTGGAACTGTGATGAATTTGCTTGTGTGAAACTTGCATTGTGAACTAAGTTTACTAAAAAAATGTGATTTTTATTACTAAAGCATTGATGAATTTGCTTATATTCTTCCATTTTCAATCTTATTTTGTAGACTATGGAGGATCGAGGCCACTAGATGTATCTTAAGAACCATACTTGTGATGAGTACTTGGAAGGACTGAAATATTTCGTAGCTGTTGTTGAGGCGGACATGAGGAATGGACATAAGACATCTATGTTATGCCCATGTGTTGACTGTAAGAATGAGAAGCAATACTCGAATTCATTCTTGGTCCATGTCCACCTAATTCTTTGAGGCTTCATGGATGACTACAAATGTTGAAACAAACATAGAGAAGAAGGTGTCAATGACCGAGATCAAGCGCGGGCTGTTGGTCAGCATGATGGTGAGGAAGGACTTCATGAAACTTGTGCTGGTGGCGAGGAAGCACCCTTTGGCAATGATGAACTATGTGATGATGATGTAGCAGAGATTGCTGCTAGCCCGGTCCCTATGGTTGAGAATCTAGAGGAGATGGTGCGTGATGCCTTTGGCTTTGATGAGTACACTGGTTTGGAGTTCAAGAAGCTGAAGTAGCTGTTGGAAGATATGAAGACACCACTCTATCCGAGTTGCAATGAGAGGTATACGAAGTTGTCTGCTTCACTAAAGCTTCTCCAACTAAGGGCGGCACATCATTGGAGTGACAAGGGCTTCATAGAATTGCTAGAAGTGCTCGGAGATATGTTTCCCGAGGGGAATCAGATACCTAGGACTACATATGAGGCCAAGAACATTATTTGTCTGATGGGATTGAAATTTGAGAAAATTCATGCTTGCAAGAATGACTGCATCCTATTCCATGGTGACAATGCAGCCCTCACTAAATGCCCCAAGTGTGGGACCTCTTGTTACAAGCGAAGAACTAACGAGGGTGATGATGGCGAGGAGACGCACCATAGAGTTCCTAGGAAGGTTGCTTGGTACTTCCCTATAATTCCTCGCCTGAAACGTTTGTTTGCAACCTCCAAGGATGCACGACTGTTGAGCTGGCACTCGGATGGGCGGACGGTTGTTGATTATATATGACACCTAGCAGATGGTACTCAGTGGCAGGTCATTGATTTCAAGAATCAAACTTTTGTTGATGAGCCAAGGAATCTTCGATTTGCACTCAGCACGGATGGCATGAACCCATTTGGTAACATGAGTAGCTCACATAGTGTCTGCCCCGTGCTGTTAACTATCTACAATCTTCCCCCATGGCTGTGTAACAAGAGGAGGTACATAATGATGTCATTTCTGATATCTAGTCCGTGTCAACCAGATGTTAACATTGATGTGTATCTGAGGCCATTTATTGATGATTTCAAGGAACTCTAGAAAGAAGAGGGTATCAAGGTGTACGATGGGTTCAGGAAAGAACATTTCAACCTACGTGCCATGCTCTTCACCACTATCACTGATATTCTAGGACATCGTAGCGTGTCTGGGTAGAGCAAAGGAGAAAAAGACTGCTTTTAGTGCTTAGATGACATGGAGACTGTTTGGCTGAATAACTCAAAGAAGAGGGTCTATGTAAGGCACCGATGTTTCCTTCCTAAGTCTCATCCATACCAGAAGATGAAATGTCAGTTTGATGGCACTAGGGAGATAGGATCTGCACCAAGGCATTTCAGCGGACAACAGGTATATGACCAGGTGGTAGAGGATACCACGCCTAAAGTTGACTCAGAGAGCACTGTCCTTAGAAAGCAAAAGTGTAGTGCAAAAGCAAAGAGTGTCGTTAAGAAGTGGTGGAAGAAAATGTCAATCCTATGGGAACTTCCTTACTGGAAAGACAACGGTCCACCACAGCATCGATCTCATGCACGTGAAAAAGAATGTCTGTGGGAGTTTGCTTGGGATACTCATGAATTACAAATGAAAAACCAAGGACCATGCAAAAGCAAGAGCTGACCTAGAGGAATTGGACATAAGGCCTGAGCTCCATCCTGACAGTACCAGTGCCAAGCCACCTCTATCCTCCATAAACTAGACCCGAGAAGAGAAGCAGGAATTGTGTGACTTCTTTCATAGTGTCAAACTTCCCTCTGGATACGCAGCCAACATCCGAAAGCTTGTGCCTGCAAGAGAAAAAAAGATGCTTCCGATGAAGGCTCATGATTGCGATGTCATGCTCGCAACGTTGCTTGTAGTTGGTATCCGGAACATGTTGCCAGAAAAAACCCGAATGGCAATCATGAGCCTCAGCTCCTTCTTTAATGCAATCTCTCAAAAGGTCATTGATGAACAATCACTGGAAGATCTTAAAAAGAACATGATTGAGGTGATGTATCTCCTTGAGGCTTACTTCCCGTAGACTTTCTTTGACATATCCGTCCATCTCATTGTACATTTGGTTAAGGAGATCAGGTATCTTGGACCGATGTTCCTCAACCATATGTATCCGTATGAGAGATTTATGACTACTCTGAATAGGTATGCCAAGAGTCGGGTCCATCCTGAGGGAAGCATGGCGCAGTGCTATTCTACTGAGGAGGTGGTCGACTGGTGCCTTGGTTACATGGACCCCACTAATCCAATTGGCATCTCCAAGTCTCGCCATGAGGGAAGGCTAGCGGGCAGAGGGTGTGTTTGGGAGAAGCACATTACTCCAGAGAGATGCCTACGAACGAGCCCACTTCTAGTGTTGCAGCACACAGCAGAGGTGGAACCTTACATCAAAGAGCATATGGAGATGTTGAGGCAACAAAACCCGCACCGGGGTGAAGCTTAGTTAGCGAGGGCACATATGAGTGGGTTCAACATCTAGTTCAGAGATCGACTTGCCAGTTCAACCTCTTGCACAGATGAAAGTCTTCGAAAGCTGGCAAAGGGCCCTTTTTTCTTAATCACAACCTGTCAAGGCTATGACATAAATGGCTACACCTTTTACACAATTGATCAAGACAAGAAGAGCATGTACCAGAATAGTGTTGTTCGTGTAGATGCATTTGACAGCAAGATGCAGAAGACAGCGTACTATGGTTAGATTGAAGAGATATGAGAACTCTTGTATCCAAGCTTCAAGGTGCCTATTTTTCAGTGTCGATGGGTTCGGGGAAGTCAGGGTGTCATGAAAGATAGGTATGGTTTCACTACGGTTGACCTCCAACAAGTTGGATATAGGGACGAGCCATTTGTAGTCGCAAGTTAGGTTTCCCAAGTCTTCTATGTGTGCAACACTAGAAACAAGAAACGACAAGTGGTTCTCCCTGGGAAAAGGCAGGTTATCGGACTTGAAAATCTAGTGGACGAGGAAGAGTTTAATCAATCCAATGAAGTGCCTCCTTTGGATACTTCCATCCTCCCTGTGATTTTGGTGAGCGAGCTAACTCCATACCTATGAGATGGCCATAAAGAGGAAGCCCCTGTGGCAAAAAGACGCTGAAAATGACAAGTACGCAAAAAAAGATGCTTATGTGAGTTTTTGAACAATGTGCAATCTCATTTTTTAGTTAACAATATATATTTGTCATCACTCTTACTTACAATGTAATGTTACTTTCAGGAACTTTTAGGAAGGGATTCTGGCTAATGAGAGAAGTTCATATCATCTAGGATGTAGATTGTAGAATAAGAGATGTAAATTGTACTAGATAAGTTCATGTCATCTAGTTTATGATGTTAAGCCCACAACTCCTTGTAATGTGTATGGTACCTTGTGGATGTATGCAAAAATTTGCTTATCAAGACTACTTCATTTCATTTCTCTCATGACATGCATAGGGTATATATGCTGCTAGAATTTGATGTGTCATATCAGCACACATATGAGCAGCACACACTTATGAGCAACACACACATATATAGCTAATTAACATGTAGGTGCCCATACATACCGCTAGCAGCATCCAGTCATTGCTATGGTCATCACAGCAACACACATAACATATATATACATAGTTAGCTAACTTAATAACAGAGTCGTCAACTTTGCTCTCTTCTCCTTCTCAGCCAGCATATTCTTCAACTCTTGCATTTCCACACCTTGAGCATCCAGTACATGAGCAGCATATGAGCATCTAGTACATGAGCATCCAGTATTTGAGCACACAGCACATACATGAAACCAACAGCACCCAACAGCTGCTATGGTCATCACAGCAACACTAATAGGCACCACATATAACATATATATACATAGATAGCTAATTAATTTAAGGTGTCCATACATGAGCATCCAGTACATAGATAGGTAATTAACTTAAGATGTCCATACAACATATCACCACACAGTACATATATTAGCTAAGTTAAGGTAACTTAAGGTCATCACCGTTTCAATGGCATGATCACTTCGGCTTTGAGGCCAGGACGTCGTCCACCTCCTTGGTTAGGGCCTCCAACTTCTGAGTCACGGCCGCCAGCTGGACACCCATGGCGTCCACCATCTCCTTAGTAGGTCCCTTCTCCTCCTTCTTAGCATGCATCTTCTTCAACTCTTGTATTTCCATAGCTTGATTGTTTAGCAACTCCTTGACGTCGTCAAGCGTCCAGTGAATAGCCAATAGCTTTTCTTGTAGTGGTTTCATAACCACTACCTACAGGGCCTCATGCATGGTATCTGGAGGGACCACAAAAGATGGAGCCTACATATATGCACAGAAACAGTTATCAAACAGGTAGCCATGAGCTAAAACTGAAATGAAAGTGAAAGTCTAAAACTGAAACTGAAATTGATTACTGTTGTTGCTAAGCTTGACATATAGCACATTCCACTAGACTGTTGAAAATTGAAGACATCAAATTCTTGATAATGCTATTTTCTGAACTAAGATAACTGAAGCCTGAACTATTTTCTGAAAGTATTCAGTAAACATAAAACACTGATAACTTTGATCAAATCTTCAAGTACAATGACAATTGACTCAGGCAAGTTCACTTATCAACCAAACACAATTCCAGTCCCACCAAACACAATTCCAGCACCACAATGACCATGGGAGCATTGCTCAACCAGCAACCAGTAATTCCTCATCAAAATGCAGGAAACATATGCCAAACACTAACTTACAGTTAACTGAAACAAATTCAAACAAATTTAAACACAAACACAGGCATATATAAACATAGGCTATTTTCTGAACCGACAAAATTCATACTCTAGCTGTTAACTGAAACCTGAACTAACATTCAGTTAACTAAAACATTCAGATAGCATGTGCAAACATAGGTCACACTAAAAATTGCTAACAGATACAAATAGCCTTTAGTGACGAAGGACGCATCAGAGAATGATACTACAATGCTGAAATAGAAAATACAGGAAATATCATGCCAAATAATAACTTTCAGATAACTAATAGCATCATAGCACATACCAAATATGAAAGTAGCATCATAGTCACAAATACTGTCACAACAATTCATTCTCATCACAGCATCAGGAAGTTCACATAAGTGCTTATCTTCTCATCACACATCAATATATATATAACTGTTATTTAGGTCCCTACGCTCTAAATAATATTTAGAGCGCCAGCACCCCAACTAGCCTTCCGAACCCGCAACCGTAATACTCTTGACGGCAACTGTAAAACTCACCCCGCGAACGCAAAACATTTCGAAGGGTTAATTGGATCTATGCCATTATAATTTCTTCGTTTCTGAAGAACGCCATTACTATTCGCCTATTTGGAAACATGTCATTATAATTCTTCGTTTCCCACAAAAATGCCACTGAATACGTATGGGCATAGCCTGGGCCCAGCTGCAGACGTATACGAAGACGTATACTTCATCTCCCCTGTCACTGACATGCGGGCCCCACATGTCTCTTCTTCCTCCTCTTCTCCGAATCTCTCTCTCCGGTTCTCTCTCCATCCCGAGCACTAGGCCACCGCGTCACCATTGCTGGGCCTAGCCCGAGCTCCCCGACCTCCCACTACAGACCACCTCCGGTTCCATACGCTCCACCGTTGACACCGCAGCGACACCACGAGACCGCCCCCTGCTTCTTGTCGTCGATCCGCGTGCCCAGCATCGCCATTGCTGCTCTCCCAAGCCTTGCCATGCCCGGCCATGGCCGCACCGAGGTCGAGCTCTTCGATCGACCCCCGAGACACCATCGCTCACTTCGCCGCTTCCTCCGTTGGCATCGCAAGGAGACGACGCATCAAGCAAGCAGCTCTTTGGCATCAATCCGCGCCTATAGCACCTCCTTCCATCCTCATCAATCTCACCGCCGTCGTCAGTTCCGCTCTGCTGACAACAATACCATGACCAAGTGCCTTTCCGGCGTCATGGGCCCCACCAAATGAGTTCGCCAGTGGATCGCTCCTCCTCCTCCACCACTCACGGCCTTCCTCGTGACGAAGAACACCAAGTTCGGTGGCGCTTAGATGGTCACCGACCACCTCTGCTATGCATCTTGCTTCTTCTTTTCTTTCATGAGCTATTAGGCGTCTTCTTTGTTCTTTGCTTCTTGCTCACTTGTCGTCTTCTTCTTCTTTGCTTTCATGCCGTGGCCGTGGTCAAACTGCGTCGGGATGGAGAGAGATGAGGAGAGGTGAAGAAGAAGATGACATGTGGGGCCCGCATGTCGCTGATGGGGAGAGATGAAGTATACGTCTTCAGATAACGCCTCAGCAATGGACCTAGGTCAGATCCATACATATTCAGTGGCATTTTTGTGAAAAACGAAGAATTATAATGACATGTTTTCAAATAGGCGAATAGTAATGGTGTTGTCTGAAACGAAAAAATTATAATGACCCATTAACCCTTGGAAAATCAAACATCAGCTCCTCCATGCCCAACCCATCCCCACGTTGCCGCAACCATAAAATATTTATCTTGTAAGAGTAAATATGTCTCCATCAGTAACAAACGCGAGATAGTATAAGTAGATCCTAACCCTAACTACCTCCCTCTCCCACCGCATCAGGAAGCGGCGGCGGCTCCCCCACACCACACCCTCGCAGATCCCGACCCACCACCGACGCCGGCCCCGACGATGGCCCGGATCGGCCTCTTCCCGAACGGCGTCCTCTGCACCGCCCCCCTCCCACTGGCGATGGCCCGGATCACCCGCATCAGGAACCGGCGGCGTCACCTCCCCCGCCTCCTTCCCACCGGCGGGGTCCTCTCCCCCGCATCCTCCCCACCGACGGCGTCCCCTGCACCGCCCCCCTCCCACTGGCGTCTGGCGGCGTCGCGCCCCTCCATCCTGGCGGCGGTGGCCCATCCCAACAACTCGGCGCAGCGTCCCGGCGGTGGATCTAGCGACGGGCTCGCCTGGCACCAGCAGAATCGCGCAGGGGAGGAGATCCCTCCAACCTAGCGGCGGCGGTTCCTCCCCTCTACCCGACCGCGGCATTCTCAGTGCAGGGGCGCACATGGCGGCGGCGGCGCCCCCTCGCTGCCCTTTCCTCTCCCTCCCATCAGCGGCGGAGCTCCCCCAAGATCCGGCAACACAACATCGTCAGGTACCTGTTCCACAGCATCTCCGAGGGCGCCGACCTGAAGTGGTGCTCAGGCGGCGGCGGCCTGGTGTAGGGACTCACCATGGAGACAATTTACGTTTACATTAATTTTGCTGCCGTAATGAGAAAATAAAATATCTGGATCGGGTAGTAACTCCTTGCTACCGTAAATTCTCAGATTTATAGAGATGTTTGTACACGAAGCGGTAAAATTACAAGCACACATTTTTTTTGTTTTGTCAGGATCTGAATTGAAATGTTGATGCTTTTTGGAGCCGATTGACTTCTACGTGTTATTTATGTTTTAGAACAAAATTGCATTATGCATACTAATTCCTTGTGTTTTTATACTAGGCATGCAATAACAATGTATGTATCTGGTGTACCAATTTATTATTGCTTCCTTGTTATGGTCACTCTACGTTTTGAACCTAATAGTTTATGCTATGCTTCTACATATTCCAGTTTAAATGTGCACCTTTAATATTCATGCACCGATCAAATCTCAGATGTTAGCCTGTAGTACATATTTTAGTTCAAATCTGCTTATACATACAACCAGGAAATGGTGGGCATTATCACTACTAAATCTTATGGTTGTAAATTCGATACTTGATGATACCTGATGCTGCCTGTTTTGCTGCATACCTATGTATTTTACTGACAATTTTTCTGAAGGTTTTTCATTGTGATGTAGGTTGGTTCGAATGTTTAAGACAACGATGAGGTATGCAGCATGTTGCGCCCTTATGAACACTATTGTAGAATAAAGTAGTAGCGCAATCACACCCAGTTTCAAACAATTAGTAGTAACTGATTTAAACAAGTATTAGTGCCCGAATTCAAATAATTACTCTTACTACAGCTACTGCTTCTACTACCATTGCTGCTGCTACTCCTACTAATTCAGTAATGCTACTACTAATACTAGAACAACTACTACTACAACTGTTGTTTCTAGATCTGAATCAAATCATCTTCTGGATTAGTTGTGTGATTAGTTGTGTTGTAATTTGAAAATGGGCATGATAATCTCTCTCAATTAATTGATCAAATAATACCTCTTTGCATCATGAAACTTACCAAATACTAGTAATTTTGTACATAAACTACTGTAGAAATCTGAGCTAAATAAATGATTCATCTTTTTGGATTAGTTACATTGTATCTGTAATTTGAAAATGCTTAGGATAATTCCTGGATTAATTGCTCGAATAATATCTCTATTTGTATCCTGTGATTCAACAAGTAGTAATTTGAACTTGAACTATTGTCGATCTGAGGTAATATGCCTTGACCCGTAGGTTTCTAGAGTACTGCCTTGTATGCTAAAAAATCCCGCAACGTAAGAAGCAAACTCTGCTAACTATGTCTCCATTTCATCCCAGTGCATGAACAGGTCTGTAGCTTGCCAGGAACGCTGTGAAGGACAAGAATATCCAGCTTGCCATGCGCCACAACGAGGAGCTAACCAAGCTGCTGGATGGTGCCACCATCGTGAATGACAAGCAATTTGTACTGTTGTGCCAATGCCAGCTCTGCTAGTGTCCTCTGTTGTCTGATCGGCTGATCCGCTGGTGAAAGTGCTTCCAATTCTTGCAGATCAGAGTAGTGTCGCGAACCAATATCTTGCAGATCAGACACATGGATAAATGTTGTTTATTTTGATGATGGAGAGATTAAACATATAGATTTATTTGATTGATTTTGTATGTACATGTCGATTATAAATTTCAAAGGTGCTACTTTGATCCTTTGATTTTAACTACTGCCACAAGTGATTTTTTTTTGTAATTACTACTACGATTGTGTAAATTACTACTAAAATTTTCAGTTTGATGTTACGTTCAATAAAATTTCAGTTTGATATATGCACGTAGTCTTTACGGTTGGCTGGGGAGTGCACCAGTCTTCCGCAGAATTTCAGGCAGGCAGGAAATCAATCAACCTTTACGGTCGTTTACGGTGGATGAATCAACGAACGTTTACGGTCTGTCCTAAAAAAAATCAACGTCTAATTGAGAACCTTTCCACGTAATTCCCGTATCCATAACTTCCTTATAGGCATGTACGGCTAATTGAGAAATCAAATCACTAACTTCCTTAACTATAGGCATTTCAACCGTCCTGATAAAAAAACTATAGGCATTTACGTTTAATTGAGGAAAATCTGTTCCATGCGTATCCACCCATAGTTAGAAATAAACAAATCATTAACTTCCTTAATTATTTACCCGTAGTTAATTATAGGCAGTTACGGTTAATATAGGAGGAAAATCTGCTGCTTCTTTCACGGTAGTGGAGACATGCATGCACGGTAGTAGATGCATGCACGGAAGGCTGACACGCGCGGTGATCTTTTACGGTCGCGGAAATTGGAAACCATCCCGGTTTTTTTTGGTGTACGGCAGTTGGCAACGGAAGGCTTTTATTGTCGCGGGATCACATCTGCCGTAATGACGGTTGCGGAGTGTCGCCCGAGCTTTTGCGGACGGCGCGCTAAATATTGTTTAGAGCGTAGCGCACCAAATATTGTGACTACCTGATGCTTGAACCACGGATTCAAACCCTAAATAAGCAGGCCGTGGTTGGAGCTTACCTCGCCGGGGTTGGAGCTTGAACCGCGGACTTGGCCGCATTTGAAGCCGGTGCGCATCCAACGACGACATGTCTTCCCAGTGCCGTCGAAGCAGTGGCTGCACTTGCCCACCAATGGTTCTTGTCCTTCCGATGAGGTATCCACCTCTAGCACGACCGCCGCCGGCTGCTTCTCCCTCCTCGCCTCCACCAGCGTCACCGTCGGGCTCTTCTCCTTCCTCCTCACCTCGGCCAGCTTCAGCGCCACCGACCTCACCGCCGGCGAGGAAGAGGGCCCTGCCGCTGATGAGGAGGGCACGACCTTCTTCCCAGAAGCCATCCCACACCTCTTCTTGAACACCGGCGGGCGCACCGAGACGTCCTCCACTTCCACCTTCACCGCCACTAGCGACGAGGGCGCGGCCGCGGAGGAACGATGGGCAAACCGCCCAGTCCCTGGGTCCCTTCGAGAGTGGCGCCTCTCGGGCCTCGTCATCTCCAAGGGCGGCGGCTGTGGTGGTGGAGAGGAGGCGAGAGGGGTGGTGAGTGGCGGTGGTGAGGGGAGACGAACGGTGGCGTGGGTGGCGAAGTGAGCGAGGCGAAGTGTGAATGTGAAGGGATGGGAATGTGAAGTGAGCGAAGTGGGTGGCTGGGTGGCAGTTATTAATGGAGGGACGCGCCAGTTTAGATCTAAATCTGACGGGACGCACTGGTACAGACGCGTCTTGACTACACGTGTTGAAAATAACAACTACTACAGACACGTCTTTACTACACGTGTCTGTAGCAATTAATTACTTCATACGCGTGTTCGTCTGTAGGAGTTAAATTGATAAACAACAAAGTTGTAGATGAAAGTTGTAGGAGCTAATTACTAAATAGAATTTTAGTACGGTAAATGATCTAAAATGAAAATGTTGTAAACAACAAAGTTGTAGAACTCATCAAGATCTACAACTTTTGTTTTCGAAAAATTTTCATGTGACTTTGTTTGAACAATTCAAAATTAGAATTTCAAAAAATGAGAACTTCAAACAAGATTTTGAAAGATGAAAAAGTCAGGAACATGAAATTGTAGAACTCATTACGATCTACAACTTTTATTTTGGTCATATTTTCATGTGACTCTGTTTGAACAATTCAAATTTTGAATTTCAAGAAATGGTAAATTCAAATAACATATTGAAACATCAAATGATTTCATCTAAAAAAGTCATGAACATAAAAGTTGTACAACTCATCAAGATGTACAACTTTTATTTTTGTCATTTGTTCATCCGAAGAAGTGATAGTAACATTGTTCACAAATTTTACATCTCTCTCATATGGTTTCATAAACTATAAGAGAGATATATAGATTTTGTGAACAATGTTACTACCACTTTCTCGAATGAAGAAATCACCAAAATAAAAGTTGTAGATCTTGATCAGTTCTACAACTTTGTTGTTGATGACTTTTTCAGCTGAAATCATTTACTGCTTCAAAATATTATTTGAAGTTATCATTTTTTGAAATTCAAATTTTGAATTGATATAACACAGTCACATAAAAATATGACAAAAATGATAGTTGTAACAACACAATAAATGGATAGAGCATGATTTTACAAAATTTTAGAAAAAAATTATCAAATTTGAAGTTAGTATGAGGAAGAAAGACTAGTCACAAGGTTTAGCCAGAGATTAAAAAGAGAAATCACACTTGTTCATCAATCTTTAATCAATGGAGATTGCCACTGACCCTATTTTACCAATTAAAACCATTTTATATTTGAACTCCTTACATAGCGCAATGGAAAGACACTTACTTCTGGCCCTAGAGGTCTCAGGTTCGATCCCTAGGTGGGACACAATTTTTTGCTGCTTTTTGGTAATACGTGTCTATACTAATTGATTTCCGCGCCCCTTATTTTAATGATTCTCCCCGGCTGAGTGGAAACATCCCCCACTCGCTCTCGTTCCCAGTTCCCCTCTCTCCATGACAAGCAGCGGCGGGTGAGTGTGCTAGTGCGGGTGCGGCGGCGGGTGCTAGTTCTTGGAAGATGGTGACAGGCTCCGGCCCCACTTCGTCGTCCAGTGCTTCTGCGCGAGCACGAGGTGCAAGAGATGGGCAACCACTATGCCTCTTCTGCAGGATAGCGTCCGTTGTGGAGCGGACCTCCCGAACCCAAAACAATCCAATGAAGCAGTTCTACACTTGCAGTATTCGTGATTGGGTAAGTTATGTTCATTGATTTGGGGGTCGATTTGGGAGATTTCAAATTGGCGGTAGGGTTCATCCCTACCTTCTATTCTTGTTCCTAGGCAGGGTAGCGGCCAGTGTGATTTCTTAATGTGGAAACCAGAGAGCCCAGGTGAAGCCGTAGACACTACATGATTGGTGGATGGCATGAGGGAAATTCAAGCGGCTCTGTTGAACTTAACCAATCTGGTGTCTGCCCAGAGGGTGGATATGAGTAGCATAGCTGGGGGACAGAGAGTGACTAGGTGGATGAATGTGGCCTGTGTGTTTGTAGGAGTTGTAAGCTTTGTTGTCATGTGCATGTTGCTGTATAAGAATGTTGAATGATCTTGATCTTTGTTGTCATGTTGTCTGAAACAATCCACTGAATGAAATGAATGACTACTGTATAAGAATGCTGAATGAATCTTTGCTTTGTATAAGAATGCTGAATGCCTAGAATGTTGCTTTGATCTTTGTTGTCATGTTGCTGTGTTCGTTGAACTGAATCTTTGCCTTGCGGTGGGACACAATTTTTTGCCCTGCTTGTTTTACTGCTATAGATGCGTCTTAGCTTCACGAGTCTGTAGTAAGAAATTTCAATTTGCCCACCCTTTTTTTCTAAATACCCCACCCTTTTCCCCAATCATCCCGCTCCATTCCCAGCATTCTAGGGTTCCACTGTTCTGCCGCCGCATCCGTGCGCCTCCGCATCGCTGCCGCCGCTGCATCCACGTGCCTCCGTCTTCGGCACCGTCCGCTCCCCGCATTCTAGGGTTCCTTGCTGGCGTATCCGCCCGCCGTCCGCATCCACCCGCCGTCCGCATCCATGGCAAGGATGCGCTCGTCATGGCTACTGGTGGCCGATGGTGGTCCAGCATCCCCTCCTCAAGCACTCCCGATGGTGACCTCTTCACCAATGCCAGCACCAAGCCACTACTGCCGCCAAGCGAGGTCTTCGCCTGCTTGGGCTAGGGCTACTAGTCACCAATGCCAGCGCCACTGCCGCTGCCACTACGCCAAGCTCGACGCCATAGGTACCAGATTTCTTTCCCTCTTCTCTTTGTTTTGTCGATATGGGATTACCAGACTCTATGAATTGAAAAATAAAATGTCAAGTATGATGAAACATGGTAGTTTTGTTCTGATTAAGTGGATTGAGATGTTCTTGTGCTTTTGATATGAGTGAAATACTAGACTTGTAGCATTGGTTTCTAGAGCCTGAACTTGTACATGTATTATAGTCTTATCATGTTTACTGAACACTTGCTCTAGACTGAAGTTAGCTAAAATTGTAGATGCTAAACACTTGCTCTAGACCTATACATTATTGAGATATAGATGTGTTGTACAATGGGTTGTAAATATTGATCTGGACTATTAGCTTTGCTATATTACTGAACACTTGCTCATACTCTACTTATGCTTGTTGATCAGTATAAACTGTTGTGGGTCATACTTAGCTGAGAATTTCAGTTAGTATTACATAATCTGTTGTGGGTCATACTTTGATGTTTGTATTTTCTGTTGCTTCCTAAATTATTGATCTAGTTGTTGATGATCAGTTGAGTGGATTGAGATGTTCTATAGCCTGAACTTGTAGATGTATTTTCGTCTATTCTAAATTTTATATTCTAAATTGTACATCATCTCATAACAATTTTGGTGTTGTTTTCACTGTACATGTGTCAAACATGGATATGCGATGCTCTAAAAGGATTCTACACTGCTAGCTGTTGACTACTGTTAGTGACCTATCAGAATGGTAAGATGTAGCTTTGTGATATACTAACACTACTTACTGTTAGATGGTAGTGCTCTATGATGTTCACTAACAACCTTACTCACCTTTGTTTGATAGGTGTCTGATCACGCATCTACGACATCATCATTAAATGAAGATGAAGAACCAACTAACAGTGGAGAGGAGGGACATAGCAGAGATGCTAACGAAGAGGAGGAAGAGAGAGATGCGGATGCAAGGGACCAAGGGGGAGATGCTACTGCAGAGGATGAAGAGAGAGATGCTAATGCAGAGGCGCAGCAATCTGAACCTCCTCGTCAACCCCGGAGAAGAAAGAGGACAGTCACCTGGTGGCCAGAGGATGAGCTAGTTGTCACAGAGCTCACTTCGACTGGGATTCCCACAGAGAAGAGGGCCTAGATAAGAATGAGGTTGGTTGGTTTGATTGCTAGACAAAGGATCTCCTTGGTCCTGCCTTCATTCAATTCACTAAGTGAACAAGACAAGATGACTATATTTGATGAGTGTGTCCAGCCTTGGTTGAAGTTTCTAGAAGAATTGAAGGCTATTGCGTGTAAGAAGATAATGCAGATGGTAGCCAAGAGATGGAGAACCCACAAAAGCGACCTTACACGTAATTTCACCAACAAAGGGTTGGATGCCACGATGAAGCACACATACATTACGAAAGAAGATTGGACAATGTTTGTGAAACTGAAGGACATCGAAGAAGTAAAGGCAACAAGTGAGAAGTACAAGAAGCTTTGGGAGAGGAACTTGCATGACCACTGCCTGGGGGCAGTAGGGTATGAAGGGAAAGCCACAAAGTGAGAGCAGGAGGACTAGGAGTTAGCCGCCCAAGGCATCAGTAATCCTTGGGACCAGTTTCTAAGTGGCCACCCAAGGAATTCATTGCATGCACGTAGTACTTTGGTGAAGTCAGAAGGAAGTGCTGAGATTCGTTGGTTGAAAGGTTTAGCTGAAAGTGTATCTAAGCAAATTATAGAGAAGCAAGGAGCCCTTGAGTCTTTAGGGCTCACTTTGGTTAGGGAAAAGGATGTTCTCACAGAGGTCTTGGGCAGCCCAGAATAGATAGGCCGTGTGCATGGCGTGTCTAGTTACAGTGGTTGGAAGCATTGGCCGAACTGCACCGGCATATACAGAAAGAGGAAGCAATCAACACGTGATGTGGATGTGAAAGCCATCAAAGAAGAAAGTTAGAAGCCAAGTGACAGAAGAAGTTACCAAGAAGGTCACACATGATATCATGGTCATGCTGCGTGACCAAGGAGTGCATTTGAGGTCACCTTCCAACACCCCTAGCCCTGTAGGTGGTTGAAAGAGCAGTTGTGCCTCAGCCTCAGATGCAGTCGAAAGAGACTACATCGACAGACTTGAGGCAACTCAAGATTCAGATACTGTGGAGCTTTTGATAGAACCAACACCATGTAGCCTAGTAATCAACCCTAGAGGTTATCATATGGAGGTAGCAAAGGGTTGGATGTTCCCACAGTGATGAGGACATCGCCAAGATGGAGTCGAGGACGACTCCAATTCAAGAAGGGGAGGATGATGAGGACATCGCCACGCTAGGACACACCAACGCCATGGTCTTCCCCAAGTTGCAATTCGTTCCCAACTCAGCTGCCACGTCGCCCTCGGATTCAGCAGACACGTCGTCACTGTTTCGGTCATAACTTTCTCATACCATATCGAAACGGGCCGTTCTTGGATGCGTTGGAAAGGGGACGATGACGCCGTCGTTTTGGATCTGGTCCCAGCTCCAGAAGGTCCATGGATCATTCTGTGTGACCACGGCAAGGTGCTGCGTCACCTATTTGGGCCAACTTGGCCATGTATCGTGTCGGGCCTTAAGCCCAAGTTGTGGGCGCCCAACCCCTGGCCGTCCCCAACCCTAGGTCGAGTCTTAGACTATAAACACAGCCGCCGCCGCTGCTACACAATTGGGTTTTGTTTAGAGTTTAATTTTCCATCGAGAAACTGAATCGTTCATTATAACTGTAGTGACAAATCCTTTTACAGTGATCCAGGGCCCCCGTTCTTGATCTCCTCCACTGTGTCGATTAGTCCTTTGGAACCGAGTTCTTGAATCCTCTATTGATATTCGCGTCATTCATATTTGCAATTTTAGATTGCGTGTTTTACCTTCTTGCTTGTGCTCTTTGATTCGCTTGCAGGAAAAGCCTTCTTGGCGAGGTCAATCAAGTTGTGCTTGGTTGATAACCAACGGAGCAGTGGTGTAATGGTTGCAGGGTTCGAATCACGTCTGATTTGAAGCCGGATCGCCAACGTCGAGATCTCCACAAATCGAACTTACCGGCTACCTCTCGGAAGATCAGGCCTGTACTCATCACACAGCAAACTAAACTATGTTCACAATCAGCAATGGAACATTATGCCATTGTACATATTGATTATGTACATCCGGAATATGAGGACAGACCGCTGAGTCCATGCCCAAGTGGAGAGGTAAGAACTCTTAGATAGGCTCTATACAAGAGGGTCCAATGGAGGAGAAGCTAGATTGTGGTATCACCAAAGATGCTCTCTTCTCCAAAGTTATCAAGACCTCCACTGCATGTGAACTCCAAAAGCAATCTAAAGGACTTTGTGATAGGCGATGAGAAGGTGAAGAGTGCCTCTAAGAGTGCAACTGTTGACAAGCCGAAGAGTGGCACTACTATAGAAAAGAGTGCTTCAAAGGAGACTGATGTAGCGCCGGAGTAGGCTAAGTCCACAACTGCTCCAGCTAACCCACCGACAAAGCCGAAGCAGGCTAAGTCCACAACTGCTCCAGCTAACCCACCGAAACAGTCTGGAGTAGCCAAGAGTGATAGCAAACTCGAGCAGTAGGTTGGTGCCAAGCAGCAGAAGGTGGGGAAACCCACCAAATCGTCTAAGAGTGCCCTTGGGGGTTCGGTATGGACACAGGCCAACCCCAAGTTCAAATTTGGAGAGCCATTCCTATCAGAAATAGAGCTTGAAATGGCAGGACCTAGGTGTGTTGCTCTTCATGCTTGGTACATGAAGGAATGTGAAGAGACCACTTGATGGATTGGATGTAAGACTTCTTCGCGTGTTGACACTGTAAGTACAATTTCATCTATTTTTTGGGCTTGTTCATTTTTAGCTAGGGATGCTCTTTATATATTTGCTTGCTAAATTGCTTTTGTGTATGCTTCTTTATTCCTAGATGCCTGATTGTAGAAGCTAGGGTCAAAGATGTGTCTGCTGGCATTATTGATCTAGATCTAGTGTCAATAAAGACTATGAACACTGATAGAAGTTATAGCGTGGGGTATCTGGAATATTGCCTAAGGAAATATGCCAAGAAAAATTTTGTGATGTTTGCACATAACTGTGGTGGGCACTGGATTGCTGTCATCATTGTTCAAAAGTGGCAGAAGGTGATATATCTCGACTCCAATAGAGGTAGGAAGTCCGATTTGAGTCCTATCACAACTGTGATAGATGAGTGAGTATTGTCTAACCTACTATTGACCTATGTATTTCTTTCTTAATTATGATATTAAAAGTCAAAAAAATTTGATAACAACTCATGTATGTGTACGGCTTTTGGCAATTGCCAACCCAGGCCGAAGAAAGGGCAGAAAAATTGCAGTTGACCCATGCAGCCAAAATTCTAGTAAGTAGTGCTTCACTTCTAGTTGTAAAGTCTTTTTGTCAATTGAATTATTAATCATGTGTTTCTTATGTTCGCAGTGCCAGTAGCAAGGTCTGGACCACACATGTGGGTTCTTTGTGGCCCACAACTTGATGATGGCGATGGCACAGGCCAATTTAAATGATCCTCAGGTACAACTGCAAATATATATGTATTTATTAGTGCTCAGCTGCTGTGATCTTCTTGGAATGCCTTGATCCTCTCTTGTTGTCATATATACTGCTGCTGTCAATTTTTGAAGCTGCTGCTGTGGTCTGGAACAAGATGAAGCTGCTGCTATGATCTGCTGCTATGATCTGCTATGATCCTTTTGTAGACTATGGCTGGCTTATATATATTTACTAGTAATTTTTGGTACTGTTGCTGTCATATATATATTGTCATCTCTTATTGTGCAGCTTCATTTTATAGATGATGGCTATACACATGTGCAACTTCATCTTATCTTATGACTACCTTTCTCTATCTTAGGATTTTAAAGTGTAGTCCACTCCAATCAACTTTGAGGACATTAGAGAGAAACTCGCCTCATTTATTGTTTCACGGATCATCGACGAAAAAGGTGAGTTTCATTGTGCGAGATACACCACCATGATGAAGTGCTCATATATATGTTCATTTGATCATCCTCCTATAGCTAGTCATTTCTTCTTGTGCCTAATCTGTAAACTGTGTTTGGAGCTGTGAGATACATGTGAATAACCTTTGGTGATGAACAATTTGTGAACTGTGTGATGAACAATGTGTGTACTGTGTGATGAACAAATTAAGTTTTGAGATGAACAGCTGTGATATTGTATATATATGTCATTTCTGTGAGATCTGCGTATATATATCAGTGATCTATGTATATCTATGTTGTGTGGGTTGTGCTGTGGGCTACAGAAGGGTCTAGGCTACAAATGCGTCGGTAGTATTTTCCTTACTACAGACACGTCTATAACCTAGACCCATCTGTGATAAGAAAAATACTACAGGCGCGTGTAGAGAATATGAGTCTGTAGTATGCTACATACTACAAACGTGTTTACAAATACCGTCTGTAGTAGGATCCTTACCACAGACGCGTGTACTGAACACACGTCGGCACTCACACAGATGTGTTTACAAATATAAATGCAGATATTAGGATCCTTACTACGGAACCGTGATAATGAATACACGCGTCACACTATGGTTCTACACACAGACATGTCTTAATCTTGTTATGGACGCGTGTTGGCAACATGCGTCTCCAGTAAGTGCTTACTGCAGACACGTGTAGATACTCACCGGTCTCTGTTAAGGACTTATCATAAACGCGTGTTTGTTTTGTCACAGTCGTGTATTGGTAACACGCATTTATAGTATTTTCTTATTACAGAGACGCTTTATGCGTGTCTGTAAAAAGCCTTATTATAGACCTGTTATGACATCTGTGATGTGCAGGAACACATGTCTGTGATGTGCTTTTTTTATACAGTGTGATGTAACATAACCTGTGGTGGTAATGGTACGTGTGTATAATATATATAAGGGGGTTGTTTAAAGAGAAAGTAGGTGAACGATCGAATAGACGAATAGTGTAACAAAAGCATTTATTTTTTATGATAATTACCGATCGATTACTCCTCCATATTTTTTTAGGCGCACCAACGTTTTTGGTTTTGGCCTGGGAGGCGCATTACGCAGCATTTACATAGATATTCTAATACGAAGCATCAGTTTGCATTGTATTGAAAACGAACCTTTGGGCGTGTGGCTGATCCGTTCGTAGACCTACAGCTGTATGCATGCTTGCATGCAATGGAAACAGTCCTAATGAATAGCAGCGCTGTGCCATGAACTGCCGCACCTGCACGCTAGCGCAGCATTCTCACTGGAGTGATGGTCGTGCACGCTCCATCATTGTTTCTTGGCATCTTTACTTGCTAACCTCGCGCTTAAGAAAAGGAAATGGAGGGGCGCACGTATTAACAATGAGAAGAGTTGGCTCGGTGGAGGTCAGTTTTCAGCTTCGTGCAGTTATCCACTTATCCTACCTGCATGTTCTCTCTGTTGCCTCGATAGGGGATGAAGTGGAAGCTGAAAAGTAACAGTCAGTTAATCAGAAAATGAAGAATCTAAGATTTAGATTACTTTGAGTGGAACGCTGTGGTGCAGCATTTACATAGAGATGACGTGGAATGCTGTTGTGCGAGATAAAATTTGTAGTTGGGTTTTCCTTTATAAGAGATATAGATTACCTCGAATTTGAACATTTCTGTTCCATTTGTGCGTCTTTAGACTTCAAGGCTGCATGACACGTCCGTCGTTAGTAGGTGCTAACATGTCTTAATCACCACCTCCGGTAGCCTTCACCATCGCTTTCGTCAATTTCCAACACTACGTGAAAAATGGTTTGTAGCAATGGGACAAATTTTTTTTAGGAGTGGCTGGTGATGGAGCCTACCCTGACGGACGTCTTTCGGGATCCACGAGCAGCAGCCGCCTCTGAAAATGAAGCAGCGGAAGTACTGAGTGATGTGAGCCGCCCCTAAAAAAATGAGATTTGTAGAGGCTATCAGATCATATCAGCCGCCCCGGTGTTCTATTTGTAGGGAGGGCTGGTGATTGAGCCGCCCCTCTACAATCCCTTCCACACGTACAGTTGCTAACTCAACCGTCCAAAATATCTACTGCTCTCCTCTCTCTCTCTCTCTCCGTCTCGACTCTCTCTCTCTCTCCCTCGCTCTCCCTCTCCTCCGAGCCCCTCCGTCTCTCCCCCACGCCGCCCCTCCCTCTCCCCCACGCGGTGACGGGACCTCCCTCTCCAGCGGAGGCGCACGGCGTCGCACCCCCCTCTTCTCCGCGCGGCGGCGCACCCTAGGGTGGCGGGGGTTCTGGGGCGCAGCCTCCCGACGGTCGCGTGGGGCTCGGTGCCCTCCTCCAGCGCCGGCAGTCGCGCGGGGGCCCGTCCCCCTCCTCCTGCGCCGACGGCGCGCGGGACCCTGTCCCTCCCCAGCGGAGGCACGGTGGCGGAGCTCAGTGCCATGGCTTGGTGGCACGACCTCCCGACGAGCTCCAGCGGTGGTGGGATTTGGTGGCGCGGTCCCTTCACCTTCTCTCCTCCGACGCGCTGCAGGAGGCCGCATGAAGCACATGGTGGCGGCCACCACCAGATCCGGCGAGGACCAGCCCAGCCGGCGAGGAGAAGCCTGATCCGACGAGGCAAGCAGTGCCTCACCGCGCAACCGTGGTCTCCTCTTCCGCTGCAGCGGTCGCAACCTTCACTGCCGTCCGGCGGCAGCGGCAGTGGCCTCGAGCCAGCGGCGCTAGGCGTCCTCGAAGGCATGGCGCGCACGCTCGGACTCTACGGCCTCCTGAATCTCGATTAGGCTGCGCTGCACCTCGGGGTCCGCCGTGGGTGCCGCCGCCTCGACCGCCGCATGTGCGCCGTGCGGGCCACGGCCTCCCTTTGCTCCCTCTGGCAGCGCTACTTCTTCTCCCGCCGCTTCTCCCTTGTCGGCGTCGCTGCAGCGTCCGGGGCACAATCAGGGTTGCCGCCACTGGCCACGTAGGTTATTAAGATTTGGTAATTTTTATTTAAGGATAAGGAATATCAGATCGATGGAAGTTTACTGCTGACCCAAATTGAATACCTACTTTCCACCCCTCCGCCCTCTCCTGTTTTGCAGTGACTGCGCGACGGCCATGGCGGCACAACGGACACCTCCTGTGATGCACGCACTGGCCAGGCCATCTTGCTCACGAACACGGTCATCCAGTGGTCTTTGTACGGCAACAACATTAGCATCATGGAGCCATGGTGGTGATGGTGTGCTTTTTACTAGCCCAATGGCGCAGCAGACCAGGACAATCAGGTTTGTTAGATTCGCACACACACACGGCCTGTTTGTTCAAATGCTCCAGTGCAAACATGGATATGTGTATAGCTGTGGAAGTAAGTGTATTTCATGCTATTAGGATTTAGGAGTAGTAGTATATGTATTGTCAGAAAAGCTAGGGGTTCTCCAATTAAGAGAAATCATGTTTTCAGTGTTGTGCTTGATTACCAGAGGATGTACTAGACTGACTTGTAGATATTCCTTTTAGGGATCAACTCTACATGCAGTATTGCATGGTGCTTTTCTTTGTAGCCTAGGTTGCTGCGTTTTTGTTTCTTCAGTGCAATTCTACATTGTTGTCACTGAGTTTGTGAATATCAATTCCTGTATGAAATGGTAGACACATGAACAAATATACATTATTTAATGCAAGTAAGAGGCAAGTGATAATATTCTGTCACTGAGTTTGTGAATATCAAATTTCTGTATGTAACTGATGAGCACCTATCAGTTGATAAATGTACTCATGTTTATTAACAGGTACAGGTAAGAGGCAAGTGATAATATACTTCTGCTTGCATAAGTGAACTAATAATGCTTAAATCCATTGCTCGGTAGAAACATATTGACTGATGTTTTGCTTGTCTTCCTCCAATCAGGAATCTCCCAATTTGATTGGTGTTCAGTCTTGCAATAGTTGAAGGGAAGATTCTAGGTAGTGTTTCATCTTTTGCTTGTATATCTCTTTCACTTCATCTGATATCTACTATGATCAAACAAGTGGTGAAAAATTGAAAAATTTAATCTCTGTACTCTGGACTTGATACGAAATGATTCGATCGGTCATGCCTTGACCAAACAGTGAGGTCAAGCGCCCGCGTGGGGACACCCGGCGTCGGTCGGCTGATCCTTGCCGCCACGCAGCGTGGTCGATCTGATCTGGCTGCCGCGCTGCAGCGCCCTCCACTTCAAGCCGGTAGCCGCGCTCACCCGGCGTCGGCCCTGCTCCATTCGCTCAAACCACGCGCGCGTCTGAGCCGTTGTGAAGCCACCGCTCCGCCATTGCTCGCCGTCGGCGCCTGCGCCCTGCACCCCCACGCGCTCGGTGCTCGCTAGCCTCCCACGGATCTCGTCTACACCTTCTCCGAGTCGTGCGAACCATAGGTAAGCAGACCTTGCGGCTCCGCGCCACCAGCGCCATGGCGCCATTGCCGCACCGGTGACCTCACCGTGGTCGGCCGCGGCCCGTTCCCCTCCTCCTCTCTTAGTTCGCGATTAGTCCTCTCCATCACGCAGCGTGGGTGCTCGAGTGTAACAGCCACCCCGATGCTTGGTCTAGCCCGGCGGACACGGCCGACGGCCGCCGCCGTGCGCCATGGCCGATTCGCCGTCTTGCGCCAATGAGCTCTTAGGGACCACTAGAGCTTCGGCTTGGTAGGGAAATCAACGCGTGGGAGCTGGGAAGCACGTCGGTGCTATTCGTTTCACGGGGGGGTTCGCCGTCGGCGAAGTTCCCTCGTCGCCGCCACGCCGTGAACCGTCTCCCATGTCTTCGTCTCGGCCGACGGGTGGGGTCACCGACGCCCGTGCCCCAGCAGTCAGCCGCCGAGGCTCGAAGCGGGATCTGACTTGGCTGAAACCTGCGTCTTGGGCCGCCGTTCCTTGGGCCAGCCCACAGCAGCTTTTAGGTTTTCTTAATTGTTTTGTTTATTGTTTTCCACAGATTTATGTGCATGATTCTAAAATATGTATTTCCTAGTATATAGATCCAAATGCTATGGTTCCAATTTTGTTGAGTTCATGATAATGTCTAGTATTTAATAAAAATATTATATGGACACATGTTTTAGAAAAATTTGATGAATTAAATAGGAGTTTGAAATGTGTTTTTAGAAGCATGCAAACTTGTTTGAATTTTATCTTGAGTTTCTGTGGTCCAAAAATTATGAAATTTTGTGGGCAGTCTGTTATTGCTGATGTGAAGCTCTAGTAAAATTTTAGAGCTAGTGCATGTGTAGTTTTTGAGTTTTAGAATTTCCTTTTATTAATAGATGGATCTTGTGTGAATTTTCATAATTTTCTCTATAGATCCAGTGAAGGTGAAATTTTATGGGTGCTATTCTTATGCTAGAAGGATGCTAGGAAAAATAGGAAATCTGTTGCTTGACACTTTTTAATAAGGTTTCCTAATTATGCTAGAAATAGACATAGCATCTGTTATTTTGGATACAACAAGTTATGTTGGTCCAATTGCTTTGGAATTTTATGGTAGTCTATGTGCAGCATGAGATAGCTACTGTAATTTTGTAGATTTTTATGAATAGTTTTACTATATATTGCTTAAATCACCTAATTAACTAAATAAATTGGAAAAGGATATTAAATAATTTATTTAGAAGCTAGCACTATACTTTCTGATGTTTCTTAGATATGAAAAACAAGTTGGTAAACTTGGTTTGGTCAAATTAGGCTTTTGCACCATCATTAAATAATTAAGTTAGCAACCCGAGTCATTACGGACAGATTCTAGGTCTACTGGAAATTGATTTGGTTAACTTCAGAATCATGCCTTGATGCTTACAAATGAATTGTAGAGAATTTCATAAGCTTTCCAGAATGTCCTCTTGCAAAAGTCATTTGGAGTTATAGAACTCTGGTTATGATAGAATTAAGTTACTACTTGTTGCATATGAAGCTTTAAGCATTATTTTAAGCATGTACATGCTATTCTAAGTTCATGGTACTTTGTGCTAGGTGTTAGGCCTTTAACTGAAGATGAGCATCTTTATCTTAGGTTATGCAAGTTAGGTAAGTTGCTCTTGTTATTTAAGTTAAGTTGGATACATGCTTAAAGGATTTGAATAGAGCTAATTACTTTCGGTGGCGAGGGTCCGATGATGTTTTCATGTAAACACCCATTGTGATTCATTCATCATGAGCATCATGTCATTCCTTATGCATTCATGATATTTATCTTGTGCATCGGCATGCAATAGGTGTACTGGGAAGGAGTAACCTATTGGAATTGAGGAACCGAAGCGAACGCAAAGCAATGACGACGCCGGAGATTCGGGAGGAGCGACCTTGAGGAGAAGTGCGAGGGCAGGTCGCCGTTGAGTGCCACGACCACCGTCCTTGCAACTTCGTGAAAAGGCAAGCCCGAACATATTAAGCCTCCTATTTTCCGAACTGCGATTCTGATATTATTATTACATATATTGTTGCATTAAGTTTAGGTGTTGGATGCAAACACTTGCTCGCATTGGTTACCCATTCCTTGTCCGGATATTGTTACCACGAATCCTATGTAGCTCGAGGCTCGAGTAGTGCTTAGCCACAACTTCAACGCGTAGAAGTCGGGTGATTTCCACATCACTGCGAGATATAGGAAGATACATGTGGCACGGTTGGCTATATTTGCTATCGTGGAAAAGAACCGATCTTAATTTGAAATGAAGACCGGACGGAGGCTTGTCGGTTTGCGATGACTCCGTCAGTCGCTAAAGGACCGATTCTTGGAGCCTTTCTGTTCATGTTGAACGCATGCCTCTCTCTTAGTTGGCCGTGTCCGATGACCGATCCATGGCCAGAGTAGCTCACCTCGGTAAAAGTCGATAAGTATAAAAGTGCGCCTCGGAAGGGAGCCGTGGCGTGAGTCAAGGCGGGTGATTTAAAAGTCTGATCGTCTGGCGGAAGGTAATCCACGAGAGTCTTGGGCGCTGATCGAACCATGCCAATTTGGTTCTGAGATGTTCCAAAGGTGACCCACGGCTACCCTTGCAAAGTATGCCGGTGAGAGAGTTAGGAATACCCCCTCGGTGAGTTGTAATTCGATTGAATCGCCGTCTCTCCCGGTTAGTGAGAACTTGACGGGCTTATCTCCAATGTAGATGCACTTAATAACTTAATGGTTCGGAAATGATGATATGATGTTGTGACCTTATTATACACTATGGTTAATATTGTTTGCTCCTAATAAGTGAGTGCTCTAATACAGTGCTAATCTAGTGGACGAATAAACGATGTTAAGCTTGATGCTAAGTTTAAATTGGTTACTATGCTCATAAGCTCTTTATGCAAATGTGTCAAGCTAGCCCACGAAAAGCCTTGCATGATCCTTGGTGTCTTTTATTTCGATTTTTGTCGGGTAAGTCTAGTGAGTACCTTCTCGTTTTCGGGGTTTATTTCCACATTGCGATGACCGGTTCTTCTTTGGTTCTTTTGCACGTCTTCTTGCTCTCCTGCTTTGGGGATGAAGACTAGACCGTTAGGCGCGGTCTCTACTAGTTCTCGTGCACGATAATGCTTTTGTGGGACATGACTACGATCGGCAATGTAATTGAAACTATGAAGTTATGTACTAAACTATGTTGCTTCCACACTCAAACTTGGTTTGTAAGATTTTATTTGAACTCGATGGATGTAATCCAGATGCTACTTGTGAAATGTTGTAACGAATGATGTGTTGTGTTGAATCATTACGATCTTGGTTTGTATGTCGAGAGTTGGTTGAAATCCTTCGTGATTTCCGGACTACTAGGATTATGGGAGCTTAAATACAGAAATTTGATCGCTTGGTGATTGTTTTTGTACTTACGTTCTTATGATTTGGTCGGTTACATTCTGCTAAGTCCACAAGCTGCTCCAAATAACCCACGAAAAGATGCTGGAGTAGCCAAGAGTGATAGCAAACTCGAGCAGTAGGTTGGTGCCAAGCAGCAGAAGGTGGGGAAACCCACCAAATCGTCTAAGAGTGCCCTTGGGGGTTCGGTATGGACACAGGCCAACCCCAAGTTCAAATTTGGAGAGCCATTCCTATCAGAAATAGAGCTTGAAATGGCAGGACCTAGGTGTGTTGCTCTTCATGCTTGGTACATGAAGGAATGTGAAGAGACCACTGAGTTTTTTGTTGTGGGATTAGAAGACTTGTTTGACCTTTTCAAACTTGATGGATTGGATGTAAGACTTCTTCGCGTGTTGACACTGTAAGTACAATTTCATCTATTTTTTGGGCTTGTTCATTTTTAGCTAGGGATGCTCTTTATATATTTTCTTGCTAAATTGCTTTTGTGTATGCTTCTTTATTCCTAGATGCCTGATTGTAGAAGCTAGGGTCAAAGATGTGTCTGCTGGCATTATTGATCTAGATCTAGTGTCAATAAAGACTATGAACACTGATAGAAGTTATAGCGTGGGGTATCTGGAATATTGCCTAAGGAAATATGCCAAGAAAAATTTTGTGATGTTTGCACATAACTGTGGTGGGCACTGGATTGCTGTCATCATTGTTCAAAAGTGGCAGAAGGTGATATATCTCGACTCCAATAGAGGTAGGAAGTCCGATTTATGTCCTATCACAACTGTGATAGATGAGTGAGTATTGTCTAACCTACTATTGACCTATGTATTTCTTTCTTAATTATGATATTAAAAGTCAAAAAAATTTGATAACAACTCATGTATGTGTACGGCTTTTGGCAATTGCCAACCCAGGCCGAAGAAAGGGCAGAAAAATTGCAGTTGACCCATGCAGCCAAAATTCTAGTAAGTAGTGCTTCACTTCTAGTTGTAAAGTCTTTTTGTCAATTGAATTATTAATCATGTGTTTCTTATGTTCGCGATTGCCGTTAGTAAGGTCCGGACCACACATGTGGGTTCTTTGTGGCCCCCACAACTTGATGATGGCGATGGCACGAGGCCAATTTAAATGATCCTCAGGTACAACTGCAAATATATATGTATTTATTAGTGCTCAGCTGCTGTGATCTTCTTGGAATGCCTTGATCCTCTCTTGTTGTCATATATACTGCTGCTGTCAATTTTTGAAGCTGCTGCTGTGGTCTGGAACAAGATGAAGCTGCTGCTATGATCTGCTGCTATGATCTGCTATGATCCTTTTGTAGACTATGGCTGGCTTATATATATTTACTAGTAATTTTTGGTACTGTTGCTGTCATATATATATTGTCATCTCTTATTGTGCAGCTTCATTTTATGGATGATGGCTATACACATGTGCAACTTCATCTTATCTTATGACTACCTTTCTCTATCTTAGGATTTTAAAGTGTAGTCCACTCCAATCAACTTTGAGGACATTAGAGAGAAACTCGCCTCATTTATTGTTTCACAGATCATCGACGAAAAAGGTGAGTTTCATTGTGCAGATACACCACCATGATGAAGTGCCTGCTATATATGTTCATTTGATCTGTCCTATAGCTAGCTGCTGCTGTGCCTAATCTGTAAACTGTGTTTGGAGCTGTGAGATACATGTGAATAACCTGGTGATGAACAATTTGTGAACTGTGTGATGAACAATGTGTGTACTGTGTGATGAACAAATTAAGTTTTGAGATGAACAGCTGTGATATTGTATATATATGTCATTTCTGTGAGATCTGCGTATATATATCTGTGATCTATGTATATCTATGTTGTGTGGGTTGTGCTGTGGGCTACAGAAGGGTCTAGGCTACAAATGCGTCGGTAGTATTTTCCTTACTACAGACACGTCTATAACCTAGACCCATCTGTGATAAGAAAAATACTACAGGCGCGTGTAGAGAATATGAGTCTGTAGTATGCTACATACTACAAACGTGTTTACAAATACCGTCTGTAGTAGGATCCTTACCACAGACGCGTGTACTGAACACACGTCGGCACTCACACAGATGTGTTTACAAATATCGTCTGTATTAGGATCCTTACTACAGACACGTATAACAGACACGCGTCTGCACTATGGTTCTACACACAGACATGTCTTAATCTTGTTATGGACGCGTGTTGGCAACATGCGTCTCCAGTAAGTGCTTACTGCAGACACGTGTAGATACTCACCGGTCTCTGTTAAGGACTTATCATAAACGCGTGTTTGTTTTGTCACAGTCGTGTATTGGTAACACGCATTTATAGTATTTTCTTATTACAGAGACGCTTTATGCGTGTCTGTAAAAAGCCTTATTATAGACCTGTTATGACATCTGTGATGTGCAGGAACACATGTCTGTGATGTGCTTTTTTTATACAGTGTGATGTAACATAACCTGTGGTGGTAATGGTACGTGTGTGTAATATATATAAGGGGGTTGTTTAAAGAGAAAGTAGGTGAACGATCGAATAGACGAATAGTGTAACAAAAGCATTTATTTTTTATGATAATTACCGATCGATTACTCCCTCCATATTTTTTTAGGCGCACCAACGTTTTTGGTTTTGGCCTGGGAGGCGCATTACGCAGCATTTACATAGATATTCTAATACGAAGCATCAGTTTGCATTGTATTGAAAACGAACCTTTGGGCGTGTGTGGCTGATCCGTTCGTAGACCTACAGCTGTATGCATGCTTGCATGCAATGGAAACAGTCCTAATGAATAGCAGCGCTGTGCCATGAACTGCCGCACCTGCACGCTAGCGCAGCATTCTCACTGGAGTGATGGTCGTGCACGCTCCATCATTGTTTCTTGGCATCTTTACTTGCTAACCTCGCGCTTAAGAAAAGGAAATGGAGGGGCGCACGTATTAACAATGAGAAGAGTTGGCTCGGTGGAGGTCAGTTTTCAGCTTCGTGCAGTTATCCACTTATCCTACCTGCATGTTCTCTCTGTTGCCTCGATAGGGGATGAAGTGGAAGCTGAAAAGTAACAGTCAGTTAATCAGAAAATGAAGAATCTAAGATTTAGATTACTTTGAGTGGAACGCTGTGGTGCAGCATTTACATAGAGATGACGTGGAATGCTGTTGTGCGAGATAAAATTTGTAGTTGGGTTTTCCTTTATAAGAGATATAGATTACCTCGAATTTGAACATTTCTGTTCCATTTGTGCGTCTTTAGACTTCAAGGCTGCATGACACGTCCGTCGTTAGTAGGTGCTAACATGTCTTAATCACCACCTCCGGTAGCCTTCACCATCGCTTTCGTCAATTTCCAACACTACGTGAAAAATGGTTTGTAGCAATGGGACAAATTTTTTTAGGAGTGGCTGGTGATGGAGCTACCCCTACAGTGACGTACTCGGGATCCACGAGAGCAGCCGCCCCTACAAATGAAACAGCAGGGGCGGCTGGTGATACGAGCCGCCCCTAAAAATGGGTAGGATTTGTAGGGGCGGCTCGTATCACCAGCCGCCCCCGGTGTTTCTATTTGTAGGGGAGGCTGGTGATTGAGCCGCCCCTACAAATGCCCCACGTACAGTTGCTAACTCAACCGTCCAAAATATCTACTGCCCTCCTCTCTCTCTCTCTCTCTCCGTCTCGACTCTCTCTCTCTCTCTCTCCCTCGCTCTCCCTCTCCTCCGAGCCCCTCCGTCTCTCCCCCACGCCGCCCCTCCCTCTCCCCCACGCGGTGACGGGACCTCCCTCTCCAGCGGAGGCGCACGGCGTCGCACCCCCCTCTTCTCCGCGCGGCGGCGCACCCTAGGGTGGCGGGGGTTCTGGGGCGCGGCCTCCCGACGGTCGCGTGGGGCTCGGTGCCCTCCTCCAGCGTCGGCAGTCGCGCGGGGGCCCGTCCCCCTCCTCCTGCGCCGACGGCGCGCGGGACCCTGTCCCCTCCCCCAGCGGAGGCACGGTGGCGGAGCTCAGTGCCATGGCTTGGTGGCACGACCTCCCGACGAGCTCCAGCGGTGGTGGGATTTGGTGGCGCGGTCCCCTTCACCTTCTCTCCTCCGGCGCGCTGCAGGAGGCCGCATGAAGCACATGGTGGCGGCCACCACCAGATCCGGCGAGGACCAGCCCAGCCGGCGAGGAGAAGCCTGATCCGACGAGGCAAGCAGTGCCTCACCGCGCAACCGTGGTCTCCTCTTCCGCTGCAGCGGTCGCAACCTTCACTGCCGTCCGGCGGCAGCGGCAGTGGCCTCGAGCCAGCGGCGCTAGGCGTCCTCGAAGGCATGGCGCGCACGCTCGGACTCTACGGCCTCCTGAATCTCGATTAGGCTGCGCTGCACCTCGGGGTCCGCCGTGGGTGCCGCCGCCTCGACCGCCGCATGTGCGCCGTGCGGGCCACGGCCTCCCTTTGCTCCCTCTGGCAGCGCTACTTCTTCTCCCGCCGCTTCTCCCTTGTCGGCGTCGCTGCAGCGTCCGGGGCACAATCAGGGTTGCCGCCACTGGCCACGTAGGTTATTAAGATTTGGTAATTTTTATTTAAGGATAAGGAATATCAGATCGATGGAAGTTTACTGCTGACCCAAATTGAATACCTACTTTCCACCCCTCCGCCCTCTCCTGTTTTGCAGTGACTGCGCGACGGCCATGGCGGCACAACGGACACCTCCTGTGATGCACGCACTGGCCAGGCCATCTTGCTCACGAACACGGTCATCCAGTGGTCTTTGTACGGCAACAACATTAGCATCATGGAGCCATGGTGGTGATGGTGTGCTTTTGCTAGCCCAATGGCGCAGCAGACCAGGACAATCAGGTTTGTTAGATTCGCACACACACACGGCCTGTTTGTTCAAATGCTCCAGTGCAAACATGGATATGTGTATAGCTGTGGAAGTAAGTGTATTTCATGCTATTAGGATTTAGGAGTAGTAGTATATGTATTGTCAGAAAAGCTAGGGGTTCTCCAATTAAGAGAAATCATGTTTTCAGTGTTGTGCTTGATTACCAGAGGATGTACTAGACTGACTTGTAGATATTCCTTTTAGGGATCAACTCTACATGCAGTATTGCATGGTGCTTTTCTTTGTAGCCTAGGTTGCTGCGTTTTTGTTTCTTCAGTGCAATTCTACATTGTTGTCACTGAGTTTGTGAATATCAATTCCTGTATGAAATGGTAGACACATGAACAAATATACATTATTTAATGCAAGTAAGAGGCAAGTGATAATATTCTGTCACTGAGTTTGTGAATATCAAATTTCTGTATGTAACTGATGAGCACCTATCAGTTGATAAATGTACTCATGTTTATTAACAGGTACAGGTAAGAGGCAAGTGATAATATACTTCTGCTTGCATAAGTGAACTAATAATGCTTAAATCCATTGCTCGGTAGAAACATATTGACTGATGTTTTGCTTGTCTTCCTCCAATCAGGAATCTCCCAATTTGATTGGTGTTCAGTCTTGCAATAGTTGAAGGGAAGATTCTAGGTAGTGTTTCATCTTTTGCTTGTATATCTCTTTCACTTCATCTGATATCTACTATGATCAAACAAGTGGTGAAAAATTGAAAAAATTTAATCTCTGTACTCTGGACTTGATGTGGTTAAACCTGAAACTCTTCCTACTCGTTCTTTCAGACTAGTTTCAGTACTGTCAGATTAGAACAGATGCTAGAATGTTTATTAGATCACTTCCTAAATGTGTCTGGAAGTCTCAATGTCATTGCTTTTGATCCAACTATGATAGAACACACAGTTCTAAATTTAGGATCACCATGTTACTGAGTTCTCGGTGTCCACCTTATTTAATGTATTGAATTTGAACACAGTTTTTAAATCAAATTGTTCAACCATTCTCCAGCTCTGCAAGCAGGGCCAGTTCCTTGAAGCTGGGAAGTTTCCAACAAAAAGTTACATGGATTCTTTTTTTTTCAAAGGAATATTGTGAAACTCATACATGATCTGTTGTGATCAATGATAACTAGTTATCCTTGCCACATACAATACATTTCTTACTAGTCTTGTCCAGATTATAGGCAAATACCGACCAGAGTTTTTCCTCATGGGGCATGTATGGCCCCATTATGAAAGTGAAAAACATCAGAAGCATAAGCCTTAATATTTGATGTCAATATCTCCCATGATTTGAATTGCATTTTTGGATGTACCTGAGTCACTAACAAATGAAACACATGGATCTATTAGGTTGGTTTGTAACTTCGTATCAAAACATATACTTTTTTTTGTTGCAAAAGAACACACATATTGGGATGAAAATTCCAATATCTTACAATGGAGGATAATCCAAACTATTTTCAGGTGCCTTCTGCAACTGCCTTCTACCAGAAAGCATGCGGCTTGAGTCAACTGAGACAAAGCATCTTGCAGACTGTCGTTTCTCAGGTAGATTCTGGTGTTCTCTATTTCCTATCATAACTGGTGGTTTCTCATGCTATTTATAACTGACAATATCATGCATATAGATCTCCTTGCTATCATTTTTCGTGTCTATACATTGTACTATTGTCCATTCTGGTGTGTTTATGCCCTATTGTTATCCAGTCTCATGTCATATTGCTGTCTGTGAATTTAGATGGTTCCAACACCACCAGCAACGATAACTTTGATGAAGATGACTTGGAAGACAAACACCTGCTTCCAACGTCTTCTGTTGGTGAAGACACAATTGTAAAAGAAGTTCACAGATGAATGTCTGATGAAGCCTTACAATGAGTTCTCTCTGTATTCTAAAACGCAATGGGTTTCAACACTCAATGTGCAGCTTGTCATTCATTATGTACATTGTCATTGTATTTTAAAAATGTAATGAGCTCTGTCTGTTCTGATCTGAAATTTTGTGTACATTTAGTGTGTAGTCCACATTTATGATTGAGTTCATTCCACCTGTACCACAGTCCACATGTAATTCGTACTGCCCTGATTAGATGTCTGTGATATGGCATTTTTGTTAAAATGTAAGTCAAAAGAGCTGGTGTGTGCCTCAACTTTTGGATAGTCAATGATCCATGCATTGATTTGGGGGAGCATGTGTTGGTAATTTGATTTTTTTGGTGGAAAAATGCACCGTAGGGGTAGTTGGTACTGTAGCCGTCTCTACAAATTGATTTGTAGGGTGGGTGATAACACTAGCCGCCTCTACAAATCGATTTGTAGGGACGGTCTGGGAACCGTCACTACAAATGCATGATTTGTAGAGACGGTATGGTAGGAGCGGCTGGCCGAACCGCCCCTACAAATGCCCATTAGCCGCCCTTGGAAATTATATCTGACGTAGTGCAAGCTCGTGCGTGAGTCCTACGCGTCACTCCCGCATGTATTTACAAAGTTTTGCAAAAATTTGCATTCCCGTGGTTGATACAGTTGCTTACAATGGACGCTCCCCACCGTGTCTTTCTCCTCACTGTTGTTGTTCCTCATCGCCGCTACTGCTCCCCAGTGCCAAACTACATGACTGCCCCTACTCAGCGGCGTGTAAGCCGCAGGTCACCGCTGACAAGCTAGTGCTCCGCGCCGGTACGCCTCACCGGCAGGGAGACAACACACATCCACTGGTGAACAGGCTGGTACTCATCACCATCGTCATTGCTCGAGCTGAATGCCGCAAGATCCAAAGGCAATGGTAATGCTTTCACACTTCCCTTATGCATTGTTCTTGGATTTTTATTTCCTTCTTCACTCATTTGTGGTCGCTCCTTCTCTGATTCAGGTGATAGCACCGCCGCTTCCATCGCCGGCCCTGCTCCACCAGAACCTCATCAAGATGGAGGAGGAGGCCCCCAACAAGAGGAACGAAGTGGCCATCTTCACAGACCATGTCTTGGTCCTCATCCTCTGCCGCCTCACAGCCTACGCCTTGTGCAACTGCAAGTGTGTCTTTCTGTTGGGGTTATGATACCCCGGGTATCTCAGGACACCGATTAGTTAGCCGCTCGGGCGGCCCATGGTACGCCAGCTAGTATGAGCCCAAACGATCGAGGCCCAGCTAAGCTACGCGGAAATGGGCCAAACACTAAGGTAGGGGTTGGCCATGACCTCTTCCCTCGGCCCTCACCATGCGCCGTATAGCTCCTCATGACCTTTCCTCTGTCCTAAACCCTAGGAGAAATGGGGAGAGATTGAGCCACGCCAAGCACGCCTGCTCTGACAAGAGCAGGCACGCTGCACTGCCCCTCAAGGACTAAGGGGAGACACCATCCCTGCGCCACGCAGCCTAGATAAGATAACACCGCCGAGCGGTGGTGGCCAGTACGGTGGCCCACCATCAAAATACGGCCCAACAAGATAGGTGTACGACTCCACCCACTATGGGATGGGGGCCACGATGGCGGCCTTGACTTTGGAGACCATCTAAGCCAATGAAGACCGTGACCCTGGAGCTTGGGATCGTGGCCACCGGCTCCACAAGCAGCAAGACGACCAATGACCTGGGGGCGGCTACCAACTCCTGTCTGACACCCTCGAGAGATCAGGAGGTGATGATGAAGGCCACGACGAGACCACATCGCATAGGACGGTTGGCGAAACATCCCCGTGCCCACAGTGCCACCACAACCGGCATAGTAGCACCACGCCACACCATGCCGCGACGTGGGCACAAGACCATGACAACAACCATGCCCAGAGGTGCACAATAAGATGGCGTTACTTGCAAGCCAGGTTAGCTAGGTTCCCTCCCTCAGGCTCACTACCCTTCAGTCGAGAGAACCTCCTTCTTTGTATGTGACCTGGCTCCGATTCTATATAAAGGGCAGCCTGGGCACCCTTCTAGGATCATCATCGGACTCTCGAAGCTCTCACTTGGGCAGTCTGTCTCCTAGCTCTAGCTCTCCTACCTTTTCCACCATTCTTGCACCTCCCATTATAAGAACTTCAGAGCATTCAAGTGAGGAACAATCACTCGATCATCTCTGAGACTAGACATAGGGCTCCAGCCTGAACCAGTATAACTCCTCGTGTCTTTTGGATGCTACCATCATCTTCCTAGAGCAGCGCGACATTTGTATAAATTCACTAGTCGGTCTAAACAACACGGACAGTTGGCACACTAGGTAGGGAATAGTCGTGCACTCTCTTTATTAAGAAGGAAGTGATGGCTCCCTACACCTATGTTGGACTTGCTCTTGGCATGGCCCCTAGAAGCCGCATCCGCTTCGGAAGCCTCGAGTTCTCCGACATCGATGGGCCAGCACCCGTTAACGGTCTTCTTCTTGGCCAAGCCCTGCACTTCAGGGATCTAGACTTCATAGTCGACCACCTAGGTCGGCTATGCCTCTGTGAAGGGAATGCAGCCCCGCCGCACATCCCAACGCTTGATCATGGACTGACTTGTGCCGGTCCCGCGATCGTCGACTCTAATGCGCTAGTATGCAGGATTGACACCTATCTTGGGACAAAACCCGAGCCAGGGCTAAGCCGACATGTTTTCTATGTGCTGGCGAATGCCTTCACCCAACTCTTCGGGAGTGGGCCCATGCCACCAAAGGCCAAATTCTAGGACCCCTGCACTACGCTGCCCTCTGGCACGAGGGACACGATAGCACTCTCCGAGCGAGAGCTAGCTAGGCGCAATGGCCTTATGACAATGCCAAGCCCCTCTAGGTTTGTGGGGATGATGGAGCGAGATTCAGAGTCTGTCCATGATCTCCTGTAAATGACCCCAGGGAACATGGACTTTGAGTCTGATTCTAAGGGGAGCTGTCATCCACTGAGAGAATGCAACATGTTGCACCTCTCACAAGATGGGGCGGCGATGGCAGGAGGCGTGAAGGATGATGCCTATCTGATTCCACGCACCCCCGGGGAACAAACGGAGTATGACCAGGAGCGCCTAGAATGAGCCCGAGCCCGAGAAGCCAAGCAGGCCGACGAACGCCATGACGACGGATGCCCTAGCCCACAACACCTCAACACTGAGGGCGCGCGGGCACGGGCACGCCGCGTATATGTCCAAATCGAACAAGGCAAAAGGGAGACACCCATCTTCCCTCGAGCCAGCTAGAATGTCATGGTGGATGCCATGATCATGCAAACAACCCTTGAACCCTCGATCGACGAGGGAAAGCGTGTACACAAGGAGCTGCGAGACCTGCTAGAGACCATGGAAGCGCAGTAGGCTCAATGCTCTGTGGAGAGGTGGCACCCTGAGGATAGCATCGAGCATACTCTGACATGGCGACGACGTGGGGGCGCGCAGGTGGGAGCCTTCCCCGGCGCACAACCGCTATGTTAGGAACCACAATGCTCGCCCGGTTCAAGGCACCAAACACCCTGGGCCAGACTTAGCCGGTAGGGATCTACCGCACTATGGCGGCAGTGACCCAAAGAACCATGGCCAAAACCCTAGGATCTGAGATGCTCGTCGTAGTCTGAGCCCGGACGCTTGCGTCCTATAGGCGTTTGCGAAGAGGATCCAATAGACGCCATTCCCGGCATGGTGCCACACACTACCAAACATCGTCAAGTACTTCCGAGACACCAACCCCGCCGTATGGCTGGAAGACTTCCACCTCGCCTGTCTAGCAGGGGGGCAGACGATGATCTCTTCATCATCCAATACTTGCCGCTCTACCTCGCAGAAAGCGCCCGAGCATGGCTCAAGCATCTCCCCACAGACAACATCCACTCATGGGGAGACTTCAAGCGCATCTTCATAGGAAACTTCCATGGCACATATGTGCACCCTGTGAACTCCTAGGATCTCAAAGCCTACAAGCAGAAAGCGGGAGAAATTCTGTGTGAGGACATCCGCCGCTTTTCCAAGCAGTGCAATGAGCTTCCCGACATCATGGATGCGGATGTGATCGGAGCATTCATCTCCAGCATGACCGATGAAGCATTCATCCACAAGCTCGGACGTAACAAACTGTGGATGATGCAGGAGCTGCTTGACCTTGCTACAAGCCATGCCTCCAGCGAGGAGGCCATCCGGGCAATCTTTTACAAATACAAGGGTGAGGCCGAACCCATGGACAAGGCTAAGGACCGCAATCGGTGAGGGAAAGGCAAGAAGGACATTTGGAGGCATCACGACTGTGATTTTGTTGCGATGGTCGATAGGGTTCACAAGCAGAAGACTGGCAAGCTCAACCATCAAATGTTACTTCAAGGGCGATTACAAGGCAACCGGCATGGACGCACTGTCCGGATCTGCTGGAGATGAGGGAAAAAGGGATGCGTATCCTGACCCGAAAGGGTGCCTCATGATCTTTGATGGACCAGCGGCGTACGAGTCCAAACGCTGGCAAAAGCTCATGGATAGGGAGGACAACACAGCCACCCTGGGTGAGGCCACTTGGCCTTGCTAAAATGGTTAGAAACTGTGATCATACTTGACAAAAAGGATCACCGCGAACACATTTCACAACTAGGACAATTTCCCCTTGTTGTCTACCCGATCATCGACAAGACTCGCCTGTCTCATATCCTCATGGATGGCGGGAGCAGTCTCAACCTCCTCTATGCTGAGACCTACGACACAATGGGACTATCGCGAGCAGTGATATGGCCATTTGATGCTCCATTTCATGGAGTCATACCTGGACTTTTGGCCATTCCCCTCGGGCAGGTCGACCTGCTTGTAACGTTCGGAGGTCTAGAAAATTTTGGCATGGAAATGATCACCTTCGAGACAGCGGACTTTGCTGACGCCTATGACGCCATCTTGGGGCGACCATGCTACGCCAAGTTCATGGCCATCCCCAATTACACTTACCTCAAGCTGAAGATGCCTGGTCCCCACGGGATCATCACCATAGGTGGCAACCTCTGATAGGCCCACCTCTGCGAATGTTAGAACTCTGACATCACGACAGCCGCATGCCAACCTCTAGAGCCTCGACTCGCTTGTGTAGCCACGACTGGCGCCATGCTAGAGTTAAGCTCTGAGGAGCAACCCCTGGGGGCTGAGCTCGAGCGTAACTTCCCTACACGGTAGGGGAGCACGCAGAGGTCATGCCCAGTGACCTCAACCGCGGTGCGGGACGAAGACCCATCGCAACCCGGTGTGTAGGTAATGTGATCGACGAGCTCCGGAGGGATGACGACAGAGCATACTCTTTGACTCGACGAGCCACATGTACCGGGCCTCGCCGCACCAAACACCGTGTGTGACAGAACCGCCCAATTTATACAAGATCAAGTATGGCTATCCCCGTTTAGCACGTTGACGCGCACATACTTTCATTATATAAACCTAGTAGTCTGCCGAGTGTCACGAAGGACCTCGGTGAATCAACATCACAACCAAGATCGCATGATTAAGCAAATACACATCACTACACTGAGTTGCAGCGGAAATAATACAAATGGGTTCACAAATAATAGTACAAGTTTGGGTTTCAAAACCGGTTAAGGTAAACAACATAGCTTTCAAATGATTATATTAATATAAGTTCCAAATACATTTCTAGCATAAGTGACATCCTCTGATAAAAGCATATAGATGAGAAATAAATATAGAGTTACCGAGCCCACCGTGGTTAGCCACCATCTTCAGCAGGCCGAGAACTTCACCTGCAACATGGTGGGATAAACCCTGAGTACTCGAATGTACTCAGCTAGACTTACCCATCATAAACCAGAAATAAAGTGACTCCAAGGATTATGCAAGGCTTTATAGGTGGAGCTAGCTTGACAATATTTTGCATAAAAGCCACTAGTTGGGCTATACATTTTATAATTCGGTAACCAAGTTAATTATAGCTATCCATCTATAGGTTAGCAACTAACCTGTGCCAAACATGTGGAATATCATTTAGTAACATGCAATAGTAACCATAGCCGGTGTAACATTTCCATATTCATCATAACCATCATATTCCATATTCTAGTTACTACGATGTTGGTGTGAGTCAGAGTTTCTAACTATTCGGGAGAGATGGCGATTCGAATCGATTTCAACCAGCTGGGAATTTATTCCTAACACAAACCTAGACATACCTGCGCCAAGGTAGTCTTAGGTCACCTTTTGTACAACTCAGGTCCACATTTCACGGGTTCGATCAGCGCCGCATAATCTGGGACAACTAGCTGCCAGGATGATCATGACTACCCGACCCTTGGGCATCCTTACTACCATCCAGAGTGCGCACTTTTATAGAATAGGGCCCGACCTGAGTTTAGCTACTCGGTTTCGCGGTCGGAACGAGTTATCCGGCTAGCTAAGTGAGAGGCATGCGTTCAATCTCGATAGATTTGCCAACAACGGTACGGTCCTTAATTGACACAGACATGATATAACATGCACACAAGACCTCCATGTCCTGCTGCCTCTTCTTCACCAGATCCCGTCCGATCTCTGTTTATTCATCATCCCATGGTTATTTTCCATGATTGCAATATAGCCAACCATGCTTTGGTATCCACCTATATTTCACCAGTGACAGGAAATCACTCGACTTCTATCGGTCTAAGCATTGCTAAGAATATATTCGATCCTAGACCTACATAGGGTTCAAGGTATATTTCTGGACAAGGAAGTTATATGCATCAAGTGGTTCCAATCAACTCTTATAACCTAATGCATCAAACATAAAAGGACTCAAGTTGATATTTGTAAAACATAGGTGGCTTAGAATGCTCCAGGGCTTGCCTGGGATCCAACACTAGGTCAGTGTTTGTTAGATGATACTCGCTTGGCTAGCATCTCCCATCTTGGCACTTGCTTAGTCCTTCCGTCTTCTGGATGGATTCACCAAACTCCATCTTCGGGTTCGGCTCCAACATCACATCCTTTACGTGGTGCATCTAGCGTAACTAGATGAGTTGAAAAATGCAGATGTATGAATGCATAGAAAACAACTCATGATGCATTGCAACAGGCATACAAAGGCAAGGACAAGGTAACATCATATTGACTTAAGCACTAGCGAGCAAGTCCTTTAACTAATTATTGCACATGCCTATCATGGTAAGGTAGCAAGAAAATAACACCAAGCATTCACCAATGAGGCACTCAAATTAAGCTACTTTAAGGAATCATCTAGCACAAGCTAATCCTAGTAATCATACAATCAAGATCAAGCATAAGCAATCAACTCCAAGTATATGCACAAAATCTGGACAGCAACATAACAACCACTCAATTTAACCATAACTAGAGTTATAGGCCTCCAACAAGAGTGATCCAAAACTTTTTGGACAGCTAATGAGATTATCTAAAACTTTGTTATTATCATCTAAGGTTGACTTCATAGCTAAAAGGGTTAAACAACACAATGAAGACATCTCTGTCCAGATTTGGACAGAACCTACCATTCCACTTTGAATAGCAATAACTAGAGTTCTAGACCACCAAAAATAGTGATCTTAGACATTTTAGAAATCTTAGGAAAAGCACTACAACTATCCTATTTTCACCAATATATTATTCCTTGTTTATATAAGCCAAACAATACAATCATTCAGATCTATCTAGAGGACATGCAAAAAACCTGACAACAAACTTCTAAAATCTATAACTCCTAAATCATCAGGCCTAAAATCATGACATTTTAGTACAAGCAAGACAAGGAAATTATCTATAACTTTTGTATTCACCATATTTACATAAAACATCATTTGATCCACGAAATTGTCATCACAATAGAAAATGCACATGCAGCCATTTCAGAATGTAACAATTTGATGTTTCACTTGTTTTGCTAACAAAGAGCATGCACATACGAGCCATTCAAGAACTTCAACCACCACTAACATACTTAGAAACACTTTATTGAACCCCAATCAGTCAAAGCATCACCAAATACAATTACAAGCTTTATCTACAATTATGCTTTTATTAATCCTTTTTCCCAATAAACATATATATAATTTTAGTGATATATGAGAACAACTAGTTTGGGGATGAGACTTTTATGAGTGGCATATGTTATCAAAACATGGCTACTGCACAAATTTGACATGCTCAAGTTTTATAGATTAATTATTACAAAAAAGAAAAATTGCTAATGCAAGAAAACATGTGAGAAGATAAATATAAAGATCATCATTTTATATAAACATATAGCCATATTGTGGTTCCTCAGGTCATAATATCACCATGCAAGGGCAAAGGAACCATATTTCACATTTTTGCATATATAAATTATTTATAAACCATCTAAAACCATATATCGAGCATTAATCAAGTTAAATCAATAACTCAATCATACTACATCCAATGACCATTAAATTTTACCACAGAACACACATAGCATTAGTGGCCTATCATAAAAATTTCACCTCATTTGGAGCACCACAACTTTATATATGAATTTATCCCTAGAAAACCCTAATTAACCTAGATAAATAAAAATAATAAAAACCTTCTACTAACACATATCATAAGATGACTCTACTGTGTATATCTACTCACAAGGATTCCAAAAAGTCTTCATTTGCTATTTTACAAATTTTCTATGATTTATTACGATTTTTCAAAGTTTCAGCCATAAAAGAAAAACAAACTTGCACCGAGGACCCCGAACTTTCACGAAAACAGATTCTAGTGAACATGTCCTAGATACTATTCAACTGAGTCTATATCTTTGCAGTTAGGCCCTCCCTTTTCTCTTATTGTTGCGTGAGGTCCTTCTCTTGATTCAAAAGCAGAGCAACCGCACGGGGAGGCTGGCCGACGACCGATCTTGGTCATGTGCGCTAGCGGCGGACGCGGGCCGCAGTGGCCACAGCTTGGAGAGCGGCTTCATCGGTGGCACGGTTGGGGCCAGAGAAGGCACGGCGTCATGCGACAGCGATGGCACTAGGGTTAGCGGCCAGGGTGGAGGATACACGGAGGAACGGCGGTGACCGAGAGCTCGGTAGCCAGTAATGGTGGCGTCGGCACGTGGCCTGGAGAGGGAGCGAGAGAGCAGACCGAGAGAGAGGGTAGGGAGCGAGTGAGGGAGGGGAGGAGCTCAGCGGCACAACGCTGTCCCCATCAACACCGGTAGGGGCAAGGGTAAGGGCACGTGGCAGCAGCTCACTGCCATGTTGGGGGCAAACTCTAGTGCATTGAGGGCACGTCGGCATTCCCTCGGACAGGTGGCGAGCAATGGTCGGGGTAAGGTGGGAGTCAATTTTAGGCCAGCTACGGGCTAATTTGGACCTTGGGCCCAAAAGCATAGTTGAAACCCACATGATGATCTACAAAACTCATTAAGGATGCCTAGCCATTCGAGCTCTCCATTAGAGGCTAATTAAGCCCCAAGTTGATAGTGTCAGCGACTAAACAAGGGTTAAGCTTTGCTCTGCTTGTGCTCCAATTACTTGGTCCAAACATGGTCAAACTGATCCCAACCTTTTGTATGTCCTTCTCCAAGATGTAAACTCCAACTTTTATATTTGGCTCAACTTGAGTTGTTTAACAAAAAACCGAGAACGCGAAATGCCAACCATCATCAACATTGTAAATCTCAGACTTAGCCAAAATTTCAAGATCCAAAACAACACTGGGTTCAGTTTTGAGGCCTCAGGTTGTCTAAGTTAGGGACCAAACTAGCTCATGACCCTTAAACAAAGTTTATTGTGCACATCATGCTCTGAAACTTTGGTTAAAGGATCATGGATTGGTTCAGCTCGCTTACGAAGATACAAGCCTCCCAAGTAGGGTATATGAAACTGAAAACAAGATTCAGTTAACTCTTGGAAACAGTTAGTCTTTGCTGATTTTGAAAGTCACTTCGAAGATCCAAATGAACTCCAAACTTGATGAGACTTGCTTCATTGTTTCCAACACAAAGTGTACTTTAAATCATATTAAGGAATCCAGTTGAGTTACCATATGAATTTGGAAGATAAAAATGTCACAACATGTCAACTCACTGTTGTCAATCGTGGACTTAGAAATATTTCTGAGAGCTCAAATGGAGCACTACATTCAAACTTGAGGCCACTGTTTGAGCCACTTAGGAGTTGAATTAGGGCTTGGTCCAAAAATAAAGTTTGTTGTACTCCACTGAAACTTCAACTTTTATTTAATGTCAAACTTCATAACTTGTTTCCACATTATTATTTGACCTTGGTCAAGGCAGCATCACGATAAACCCTAAATTAGAGTTTTAGACTGATTGAGGCATTTTATTGGCATTTGCTCAACATGAACCCTTTATGACTTTTGTTCATGAGTTGAATTAGATTTTTTTGAGCAAGGTTGCAAGGTTTGGTCGACATCCCATGTTTCTGTTTGCTAAATGAAGTAATTTAAGCAAAAATGTAAGTTATCATTTTATGTGACTTTTTAGCTCCAATCTTCATGAAACTTTTCCACTATTCAAGATGGATGCATGTTGATGTAATGTACATGAAACAAGCATGTTTAACATTACTCTTGTGTAATCTTAACAAGGGTACGCATGTAAGCAAAGTGTTTTGTCCAAGTCCAAGTTGGGGCTCATTTTCATAGGTTTGACCTCAATACCTTCATCATTACTTCTAGATTATGAACTACAGATCATAATCATTGCTTGATATATCCTACTAAAGTCCAATTTCGCTACTTAACTCGTGACTAACACCCAGGGTGTTACACCGCGGGCACTAAGTGCCTCGTTAACAGCATGAACGTCCATGCGTTCACATCGAGGTTCCCCCAAAAGGAAGCATTTTCTAGGCCAAGGTCTCTATACATATTCACTATTGCGAACTCCTCCCTATGCCCAGAGATCATGGTGCAACCACCGTGATGTGTCCGGAAGTGCCTATCGAAAGCGACACTTTGGCAACACACTCGCCCTCAAGTGACCTGTGTCAATCAGCTCGTGTCGATCGACGCAGCTCACTCGTAGGGGCTCCACCAAGATACATCGTACGTTGGCGCACATCAAAGGGTTGCATGAAGCTGAACCCCAAGAGCCATCTCTAGCTAAGTCCATGCACCCACACGTAAGGAAAATGGAAGAAAAGTTATCGCAACCTAAAGAAAAGAGGTCGAAGGAGAGCGCGATGCCGCTGGATCTGTCCTATGACACTTTGGTCATGAAAATAGAGTTGCACTGGGCCAAGCATCGAGGGTTGATCCCCAAGCAAGGTTGCAGGACTACAACATTCGAATGATCTGATCATCGGCTAGCACGGCAAGTCAGTGGCGCACAAAAGAAAAGAAATCAAGAGACACAAACTAAGAAGATTTGTTTATTAAATAGCCCTAGGTACAACCTAAGGCCCTTGGCCACCGCCGTGGAGGATATCCTCCACATTCACGGTGGCCACGATGGCGGCCACAGCAGCAGCGAAGTCACTGACTAGCTCGGCCCGCTCCACCTACCCGGCGTGGTCCGGGAACCCGGGCTCCACCCAGTGGAAGTCCTGGATAGTGCGGAGCTGCATGGCGGTGAGGGCGACGCTGGTTCCTTGCCGAATTCTCGCCACCATAGCCCGCTTGCGGTCCTTCATCAGGAGAACCTCCTAGAGGCGGGCTTCCTCCATCTCATGGAGGGAGGCCACCAGCTGCTCCTCCAGCACTGGCAACAAAATGACAAGAAGGTCAGAAGCTGTGGATAACAGACAGGATGACAAAACAAAGAGAGCCCCTACCCACGATGCGGGCCTAGGCATCGGCGGTCGCCGCCTGTGTGGTGGCGGTCTCCCTCTCCGAGGTGGCAAGAGCCACCTCGACAACGTTGAGGCAGCGCTCCAACTGGCGCACCTCATGGGTGGCATCAGAGAGGCACTGGCAGGCCTTGTCCGCCCCATGAACAAGCTCACAGGAACTCCCAATGATCATTCGAGGATGAGGATGATAAAGAGGATGAGCTTGACCCCGACGCCGGTGGGGTCACGGCATGGGTGGCGCCAGCAGCCCCAATTGATGCGGCGTGGGAAACAGCCCTAGAAGCGTCATCGATCAGCATAGGTCGATCCTAATCTCAAAACATTGCTCGAAAACTTACCCTTGCCCACACAGGAAGGCACGAGGATGTGGCGGCTACCCACCGGCCTTCGGCGACTGTTGATGGTCGTTAAGATCAATTATAAACAATCAGTATTACCTGCATATATACTTAAATCCATCACCAAACATTGGTCTAGGGGTTTAAACAAATAAATTCCATGAGTTTTGGTGACTCTATGTTTTCAGAAGGGTATATCCAGAAAACATCAAGGGGGATCTAAACATCAGAATTAATCATACTTATCCACGGTGAAACCAGCACCAGAAGGTTCTAGAAGATACCAGAGGGCAACCCACTATGGCAGAGGCCAATGGGCTGCCAGGTGGGGCTGGCCAGCCCCACCTATAGGTCGGTCGGCCTATGGCCCCCCTGGTTAGCCTCCCATTCGAATATCGGTTCTCCACCGCCTCCTAGATTGTATCTACGCCGTCCTTTTAAGTCGGTTTGACCCGAGGGTCTAGTATTGATGGTACTCCCTATATATATAGCCTTGTACCCCCTCTAGCAGAGCCATCCTGAAATCCTAATTCATATCCTCCTCGTCAGGATCAGAGCCAACAATCAAGAGAAGATTAGTCCTTCGTAGGATCTAGTCTTATAAATAATAGTGAGATTGAGTGTGAAGGAAGAGTTTGGAGGAAGTACTAGCCTGTCGGTGCTCTCTCTATGGCTTGTACCTTGGCGGAATCAAGTTCTATTTGAGCTTGCTTCTAAGACTTCTCTGGTAATCAACTTCAGATTCAAATAAGCATCTTGTTTATATTGTTCATGAGGATTGCGACTCTTTTGAGTGCTTTATTCTCTTCCTAGGGGGAGTAAAGTATTAATCGTAAGTGAAGCATGGTGCTTAGACTTGGGTTAATCATGGATGCACCCTGCATTCCAGATTGGTGGTAGCTCATGAGGGTGACTCTTATGGCCTCGTTGAATCCTTTGTAGTCCACCTCCCATTTATAGGCCAAGTAGGACCCGGTTACGAAGGAAAGCATCCTCTGCTGGTGTCTTTTTCTTAGTAATGTCCCTAGTTGAATAGTAGAAGACATAGCTTACCGAAGTCAGAACTAGAGAACCATAGTTATCCTCTCTACGCTCCTATTTATCCTTAGCCTTGTTGCTACCCCTGGTTAAGTTAAATTGTAGTTAATCTCACATGTTTCCCTTTGGATACGATACTTGGAATACTTCCAGGTGAAAGCTACAGTGGTATCCGTGCACTTGCAGATTTATCTATGTGTTAATAAATACCAACAAGCTTTCTGACGCCTTTGCCGGGGAAACGGTTACTAAATTAACTACGAACCTAGCTTAACTTTGTATCTTTTCTTTTGTTTTAATTTTTATTTTAGCATGGATAACACACCTATATATCAATATGCTAAACCTACGAGCACGAGTCTAGAGCCACCAAAATCTGCAGAGCCAATCCTAACACCTGGCTATGAGCTATACCCGTGCTTAATAAAATTGATTTGGGAACAATCCTTCTCGGGAGTAGGCGATGAAAACCCATACTCACACCTACAAGAGTTTGAACAGATCTGTGCATGCTTGCATATCGCTGGCATGTCGGATGAGACCTTAAGATGGAAGTTATTTCCATTCTCTTTGACAGGAAGAGCTAAGCAATGGTATAACAAAATAGTAGGAAGTATGCATGGAGATTGAGAAACGCTATGCTCTAAATTTTGTTTATCTTTCTTTCCCATCTCTAGAGTAGTCAGCCTTCGAATAGAAGTTCTAACCTTTAAACAAAGAGAGAAAGAGTCTCTTGGCACATCGTGGGATCGTTTTAATAGTCTTATCACCATTGGCCCAGACCTTGCTATTCTAGACCCTATGCTTCTTCAACATTTTATATGGGTCTTAGCAAAGATTCTGCGCAATCCCTTGATGTAGCCTCTAGAGGAGCTTTCCTTTATTTGTTTGTTAGTGAAGGAAGGACTATCCTTGATAGAATTAGTGGAAAGACTCCCTGCCCTAGCATTCATGATGATCTCCCTGAGGAAGAGAAGAAATCATCTCTTGATCAAGAAGATGAATTTTTGATAGCCAAATCACAACCACTCCAATCCCAAAATTTAGCTGTCAATCCCGAACCAACAATACCCCAGAATCTAAATCCTCCAAGGGAAGAAGAAATTCAACCTTTGGAATCCTCTTTTGGAATTAAGGATGACCTCTTTAATGCTAATTTTGGGATAACATTAAATGCTCATCTACATAAGAGACCTTCGAGTGAATATAATTCAAATCCTCTTAAGAAGGGGTCTCTTAGAAAACGTCCTTATTCCCATGAAGGACATTGGGAAGAACTCAAGTATGGCATGTCTAGTGAACCCATAGAAGGAGAGCCAAGCCATTTAGAAGCCAATCCTATCTTCTCCCCTTCTATGCCCACATTAGATGTCTCATCTGAACCCATCCTTGACCCTGATGATTCCCTTTATGCTCTTTTTCCTAAGTCTCATGATGATCCTAGAAATCCCAAGCATAGGAATCATGAAGGATCCAAGGATGACCAAGAAGAGCAACGACAATGGCTAGAGCATTCATGCATCATTGCAAGTAAAGAATGGTTGGATGAGGCCGAAGCTCTAAGGATAGAACCCAAACCTATTTTGGATCCAAACGGTGAGCTTAAGTCAATCTCCTTAATAAACATCACTCATCCAAGTTTGGAGAAGGCCTTAGACAAGATCAACCCGAGAGTCACCAATCTTTGGGAAATCTTGGACAATGAATGTCAAAGGCATGGAATGATGGAGACAATGTTTTTTCCTATGGACATTCATGAAGAATCAACCCTGGAGCTTGAAAAGGAAGATTACATCAATGAGCATGGAAGATGCATCATTATCATCTCATCGAATCCATGCTCGCAAGGGAAATCTCCTAAATTAATTGATCTCTCTACTACCACACATGAGTTTTTCAACCCCCTCATACTTCCTGTTCATAAATTTTTTGAAAGGGTGGTTGTAGACGCGTATGTTTATCATAAATATTGCAAATCTCGTTGTGTGTTGGCATAAATCTTGAGATAGGTACACAAAGGTTGGCGTTGGAGGCAAAACCGCTCCACCAACTTAAAGCACAATTCGAAGGTTTCCCAAGGACGAACTTTTGTCCCAAAACAAGCACTTTCAGAAGATAACATGAGTTTTTACCTTTTGCTGTAATGCCCTTGTGAAATGAGCATAGCAATATAATTGTGAAAATATTCCTTCGGGTATTTTTGCCACTAACCATTCTAGGTTTGAAGCGAAAAGAATGAAGGATGACGACACAAGGTATGCCCAACCAATTATCGTGCAACATTGAACCACATTCACACATGAGAATCACATCCATCCAAACTTGATTTTACTGCAAAATTCAAGCTGGGGGATAGACTTCTCTAAAAACATCTCCTGCCATATTGCTAAATTATTTTGGTTGTCTCTACCTTTAAGCCATGCTTAATTTGCTAAATAATAATCATGCTCTTTTATCTCCATTTGAGTAAATCTTTATAATGCTTTCATACTACCTTTGTATGCTATAGTATATGCTGAGGTTTTGAAGTATTTTTCATACACCTCTTAAATTAGGTATGGTGCTTAGTTTAAAACTGTTTTCCTAAATTAAATTAGACAAGGTGTCTAGTTTGATTCTTGAACCAAAAGGTGTGCTGATTTTACTTCCAAATAAATTAAGCACGGCGCTTAGGTTAGAATGCCTTCCTAAATCGAATTAGACATGGTGTCTAGGTTGATTTTTGAGACAATAGTATGCTGTAGTAGATACTAGATATTTTGTTAGACTAACCCCTACAGAAAACACTAAATTCAATTTAGGTAAGTCACGAGTTGAATTCAAATTAGAGATGAAGCAAGGCACAAAATAATAAGTGAGGCGGAAGGTCCAACAAGATGTCAAGATCAAAGAGCAAAAAGATGGCATAACAAAAGGATGAGAAAGAAAGGGTTCAATCTAAGAGACAAGAAGCTCATGAATAGCTCAAGATGCGTGGCTAGCCGAATAAGGAAAAGTTCAAGAAAAAGGGAAGGACCATCACGAGTCATCTACCCTTTGTCACTTGGTGTCATCATGCTCCAATGACAAAGGTAACATCCTAAGGTAAATGGTCATTATTTAAAGAATTTTATTTTATTCTAGTATGCACATAAATAAGAACCAAACATGTTTGAGTTACAACTTGGTTGATCCAACCTACTCAACATGTTTAGTTCTTTAAGCTTGCTCCTAGCACCACTTTCTTGATCTCACAGTTTTAACCAAATGAGCTAAAAGGGCACACACCTTATCTCTAGAAGATGATAGTCATAATCATGTAAAGTTTGATACATTATGTAAAGATAGACAATCCTTCCATGGGTTAAGCAATTCAACCCTTTTGGCCAAATGTCTTCAAATGCTACATTCAAGCTCAATCTTCTGATCTTATCACCCATGATATAAATGAACAAAGCACATAACATCAACTTCATCTTGTTTGATGTGCCTAAGGTTAGAGAGTAATAAATAAAGTTTTGGTTCTGTTGATGTTTTCCCACCAACAGAGCCCATGCACTTGATCTCTACCTTGTCTTATGAGCAGGACACACTTCAATCAAAGTGTGGGGAAAGTCGATTTCCCAATTTCTACAAGTGAAGGTTCTAAACCTGTCAAACTCAAAACCAAGACGGGTTTGGCAGAAAAAGGTGGCATCACCATTAGAGGCGCCACCTCAAGAATCCTCATCTTCAGAGCAAACCATGGTACTTGATCAATGAACTTCACAAGGAGAAGCCCGGTTCAAAGAACTTACAACATCGAACCCTGACCGAAAGAGCTAGCTTGAGGGAGAAGTACTCCCATGTATCTAGATAAGTATTCTTTCCCTTTATTTTAGTTTTCAGTTTCCTTTTAATAGTTAAAAAATGGTGAATGAAAACAAAATAAATAGTAATCCCTGTAGTAGTAAAATAAAAAAGAGTGTGTCTAGTTTACTTTAAGTTTGATTTCTAACAGCTGAATAAAATAAAGAGGACTCAGAATAATCTCTTAAATGGAAATGATGAATAGTTGCTCTATTATAATTCGTTTCAAGTACCTAGTTTTCAGCCTTGAATTCTCCCAAATTTTGGATAAGATTGTTTTGATATAAGGATTTACTCTGAACTTGAAACTCGTGGGTAGCATATGCTTGATCTAAGTCAAGGTAATTGACAAATATGATATGAGAAGGTCTGAGCTACTATTTATCTTGTTCCAAGTGACACTAAAGTTCTGGAGATTTACTTTTTAAAAAACACAAAAATGCTACATGATGAGTTCGTGTATGACAAAGCTTGAATTCCTACCAGAGCCATACATGTTATTTAGGCTAGGAAAATGTTGGTATTTATTAACTTGTCACTTGTTTAAGTAGCCACCTAATGTTGTTGACATTTCTTAGCATCACTTTTACTAAGTTGTCATCCCTAGTGATGATGCCAGATATGCTTGTTGGTACTACCTAGTGCCACCTCTAGAATGACACTAAGAAGTACTTTAGTATTTTATGTGACTAGAAATAATGTATATATATAAAAGGGATCTACAAGCGCACATATAATTATACCATTATAGCACTTCACCTGGGAGTATTCCAGGTATCATTATTTGTGTTTTTACCACAGGGAAGGATGGACAGTTGGAATATATTGATAACTTATACATATGATGGAGAAATAAACCATAACCAACTTCTACTCACAACAGGGGTAAGTCAAGAGATAAATATATATATGAATGGTAAATGATAAATGATAATTGATCACTCAGAGTACTCCTTTCTATGGCATTAGCATGGCTAAGTAGAATATTAGAGGAATAATTCCTAAGTCATTCTTAATTACAAGTCAAAGCATACATTGATTAGTGCAATTATACATAGTAGTCATGGCTAAGATCAACTTCATATCTACACATAAGGGATATTACTAAGGAAGATTAAGAACAGAGCTTGTCTTTCTTTGTAACTAGATCCTACTTGTCCTATATTCGGGGAATGGACTACAAAGGACTCAATGGGAGTGTCACATCCGCAATCTACCACATGGCCTAGAATATAGGGTACATCCATAGGTAAACAACGTATAAGCACCATGCTTATACAATGTCGACCACTAACCCCTGGTAGCTTGGAGCGAGCGCTATACGAACTTATGCTTGAACATGATGATAATCTAACTATACTAAGCATATAATCAAAGTAGACTGTTGGTATATTTTAATGCACATAGATAAATCTGCAAGCACATGGATACCGCTGTGGCTTTCACTCGAAAGTATTCCAAGTATTGTATCCATAAGGAAACATGTGAGACTAACCATAGTCTAACTTAACTAAGGGTAGCAACAAGATTAGGATAAATAGGAGCATAGAGAGGATAACTAAGGCTTTCTAGTTCTGACTTGGGTAAGCTATGTCTTATACTATTCAGCTAGGGACATTACTAGGGAAAGACACCATCAGAGGATGCTTTCCTTCACAACCGCGTCCTACGTGCCCTTACAAACGAGAGGTGGACTACAGAGGATTCAACGAGGCTATAAGAGTCACCCTCATGAGCTACCACCGATCTAGAATACAGGATGCATCTATGATTAACCTAAGTCTAAGCACCATGCTTACACTTATGATTAATACTTTACTCCCCTAGGAAGAGAATAAAGCACTCAAAAGAGTCGCAAACCTGATGAACAATATAAATAAGATGCTTACTTGGATCAGAAGTTGATTACCAGAGAAATCTCAGAGGCAAGCTTAGATAAAACTTGGATCTGCCAAGGTACAAGCCATAGAGAGAGCACTGATAGACTGGTACCTCCTCCAAAATCTTCCTCACTCTCTATCTCACTATTATTTACAAGACTGTATCCTAAAGAGGACTAATCTCCTCTTGATAGTTGGCTCTGATCCTAACAAGGAGAATATGAATTAGGGTTTCAAGATAGCTTCAGGGAGGGGGCAGGGGCTGGTATATATAGGCTAGAGCATCAATTCTAGACCCTCAAATCAAACCGACTTAAAAGAACGTCGTAGATGCAATCTAGGAGGCGGTGGGAAACCGACGTACGAAGGAGGGGCTGACTGCTGGGATCCATAGGCCGGCCGACCCCCCATGTCAGCCTCTCACTGTCATATTTAGTGGAGAGTCTCCTGGAGTCTTCTAGAGTCTTCCCACGCTGTTTACGCAATGGAATTATGTTATTTCCTTTGACGAATAAGTCCTCCTTGGTGATTTTTTTTAAATCTAGCTAAAAACACAGATTCACCAAAACTCATGGAATTTATTAGTTTAAACCCCTAGACCTATGTTGGTGATCCTTTTTATGCATCTATACAAGTTATGCTGATGGTTGATAAAGCATGTCAACGACCATCAACAAGCTCCCCCACACTTAACCTTTTGTAACACCCTTGGTGTTACACCCTAAATCATTTACTAAAATATGTCATGAACCTCATGTTTATGTGTTAATGCATGTGATAGAATATGTAGATAAATTTCTTGTAACTTAAAATGACTAATAAAAATGTTAAACGAAAGTTGATTCAATAGTTCATGTATATCAAGTAGGGTTTAAAACTATTTTTTATTAAGCGAAAATACTATAGAACATGTGTGTGATACTTAAATAAAGTTTGAAGTAAAAACTTTGTAGATGACAGTGAAATACTTGCTGTTGAAAATGATATTGCTAGCTAGTATTTCTACTAGCCTAGAAATTGCAAATTGAAATCAAGTTCAGCACAAAAAACTTAGAAAATTTCCAAGTTTGTCAACAGCTAGACATTGCTATGTTTTGTAAATTATTTTGAGAGATTGGGTTAAGGGGTAGTGTCATGTTATAACTCAATTTGGTAGTCTCATATGCCCTCTTGAGCATGGTGAAGATGGTTTGGTTCCTGAAGCAACCGTTTAGTTTTTATAGGTGCTTTAAAATTCGTGCACGACTCGGTCTCAGGCTGGTTGGACGCGTGGGCACGGTCACCATTCTCGGGCGCTTGACGTCGTCACATTGGTCGCGCATGCGTGCACTGCCATGCACAGCCGGCAGTGGCCACCTCTTGCCTAGCTGTGGCTCGGCTACCGCTGGCCCCGCCGCGTAGAGCTGCTGCCGCCTGCCCACGCCACGATGAAGCCACTGTCGGTGCTATCACCTCGCCGTCGCGTCCACCCACTGCTGCCTCACCACACTGCTGACCCACCTCGTAGCGTGATGCTGCTAGTACCATCGCATCGTCGTCGCGTCCGCGCCTGTTCGATGTACCCTCTGCGCCGCTACCGGTCTAGTTCAAGGCCACCACTATCGTGCGCACGTGGCCGAGCTCACCATTGCCTTGTCATTTAAGACACTACGGCCACATGGGCCATGCTAGTTAGAAGCGCACGTGCCTATCTGCTAGCGCCTGCGCGTGGGCCTCCATGATCTCACCGATCGTATCCCACCAAGGCGAAGATGAGCCGAGCCACCTGCCGTGCCCCATCTCTCTCTTTCTCTCTTCCTCCCTCTGCTACCACCGTTGAGCTGTGCCATCAATTATCCTATGAGCGATCACCTCCATTCAATTCAGCGCATCCACATCTTCACCATCATGTCCCCCCCGCTATCTGACCCTACCCAGTCTAGAACTGTGCAAGGCTAAGGTCCAATTTGGAGTTTCTTCCACCGCCGTGCCGATAAGGCCATGTTCGGCCATGGATGTGGGCAGCCCTCCTACTGTCCCTCCTGAACCAATTCACTTGCACCACTAGCTTCGCCTTGCCTCCTTCTCCACCTTGTGCACGTTAGTGGAACTGCTACTGCCTCCTCATCATTGCTGACGCGATCGTGCCACCATAGTGCAATGCCGCATGGCTCGGTTGCACGTGGCCAGCTCTCCTCCGTCATCCTCTGCCCCAATCGTCACCTTGGACTGGTCCGTGGTAGCCTCTTGATGCTCACGAGCTAACCAATTAGGCCTGTAGCTACCCCATCCCACCAGAACAGTGGCGCCGCCATCACGGATGGTCACGTGTCGCTGCATCCTTCCCTAGCCAGTCATGTCACACAGCACCGCTGCTTAGCGTAGCCGCTCAGGTCAGAGATGGTGATCGACCTATTAGGTGGGCCCACATAGGTCCTAGGTGGCCAGCATAAGCACCGAGTGCCATTGCTCGCTGCGCCGTGTGGGGGTATTAACCCCTATACCCTTACGGCTAGGCTTGGGCCGGCCCGGACCAGGGGGTCTGGCCCACTAGAAGACTACGTGCGGCCAGGCCAATCTGTTCAGAGTCCTGCGCAAGGAATCAAGGCAGATTTGGAGATCAAGCAAGATCCTGGTTGGTTAGAATAGGAATCCTTATCCGGCCACATATGGCAATTGTAACTGGTTAGGATTAGTTTCCAGATCTGTAACCCCCCCCCAGACTATATAAGGCGGGCAAAGGACCCCTCTCAAAAACATCTCTCATTGACATACAGCAATACAATCAGACGTAGGACGTAGGTATTATGCCTTCACGGCAGCCGAACCTGGATAAAACCTCGTGTCTGTCTTGCATCACCATCTTGTTTGTAGCTTGCGCATCTGTCTGCCGATAATCTACTACCTTGGGCATACGCCTAGGTAGACTGCCGACCATATTTCATCGACAGTGGCGTGCCAGGTAGGGGGTGTGCGTACTGCTCTCCAGACGAACAAGATGGTCATCATCCCCGATTCCATGGTTAGCCGAATGGCCTCACGTTCACCATCGGCCAGATCACCTAGACCACTAGCCCCGACGACTTCATCGCCATGACCACGGAGGAGGCGCAGATTCAATCTACGTCGACTACTGCTTCATCTGCATCGGCTATGGCTCCGACCACGGTGGATCTGGATCCGCCACGCCAAAGCATCGTCTTCAGCCACGCCGACAACCCGTCGTCCACTTCCTCGCTACAAAGGGAGGCAGATTGACAACACCGACCTGCTCGACTCCATCGATCGGATCGGCACCAAACTTGCTGAAACCCTAGCTCTGGTAAGTTCGATTCAAAGTCAACCTAATGAGCAGGTAACCACTACCCACAACAGATCTACCCGACCAGCTCGGGCCAGTCGTCCTACACGACTTGGTACGGATCTCGTGGTCACATCTACTCCTGAAGGGTGCTCTATTCATCACCGGCCAGCCCCCGCGATGGGTCTCCGGCTCTCCGAGTACGCAGCCTTAATGGAGAACTACCAGGCTCAGCCCTACGGCCTACGCAACTTCATCAACATGGTCCAGATTGAGGAGTATCAAGAAGGATCGGTCCACAGAGTTCAAGAGGGTGGCTCAAGCTCCCCATCCGGCATCGCATCTAATGCCTCCGTCCACACCGAGCTCCAGCATCATGACAATGAAGGCGTTGAATACGATCTGGATATCCTAGACCACGCCCGGGGTTCCCACGATTCCCATCCTTCCCACCAAGGCGAGGAGACTTGATCAATGTTGTCAGTAATGATGAACCACCGGCAGTTGGCGAAATAGAACAAGAAAGGCTAGCACGCGAAGCACACAATATTGATCGGTTTAATCGCCGACAAGTCAAAGCCGAGGCAGAAGAGGAGGCACGACGCATACGGGTCCAGCCATGCAACCTTAACAATACCTTTGACAGGGTGGGGGACAAGCAGGTCTTCAGGACTCCAAGCGCCAACGTAGCTGTTGCTATGGCGACAATGCAACGACTACCCAATACCCTAGAAATCCAGGCAGTTTGTGATGATATACAAGCTTATCTGACGGCTGCTATGGCCCAGACCGTAGAGATTGTGAATCAAGCCCGGGCTCCATCCGTCTCAGTCAAATCAAGCCACAGTCACCAGTACTCAAGTTGCTCACAGCCACCCAACCAATGTGGCTCGCGCAACAACGACCCATCAGACAACCGTCAAGGCGAAAACGGTGGTCATGATGGTGGTCGGGACGACAACCGCCGCAACTACCGAGATGACAACCGCTGAGACAACCGCGACAATCGCCGTGATAACCACGGTCGCAGGGTTCACCAGGGTGGCAATCGGGGTCGCCGTGATGGCAATAACGATCTCCGCCATTCCCTCGGAGAACGCGATCTGCGCGATCGCATTAACCAAAGAGCCAACGATCGTGCATCCCACGAAAGCTATCGCCATATGGAATATGATACTACCCACGGCTCTCCGGGTTTGAAGCAGTTTACTCAACACCTTCACCAAAGTCATATGGCCCAAGAACTTCAAGCTCAAAAAACTTCAAAAGTATGACGGCAAGGAGAACACCAAATTATGGGTCATGCTCTACGAAACCGCGTGCAGATCAACCATGGCTGACGAGCACGTCATGTCTAATTACTTCCCAGTCGCCGTCGGCCATGCTGGCCACCAATGGCTGGTCAGCTTGCCGGTGAACTACTTTGATTCTTGGCAAGAGCTCAAGCAAGCATTCATCGACAACATCATTGCCACTTGCGAGCAACCCGGCAACAAATATGATCTGCAGTGGATTCGAGATCGCAAAGATGAGCCACTACGCGAGTATGTCCGACGCTTCTCAGAGATGCGCATCAAGGTCCCATCAATCTTCGACAACGAGGCAATCAAGGCTTTCATCACTGGTCTCCGCTTCCACGATGCCCTAAGGGACAAGCACCTCTGCAAGAGACCTGAATCTGTCACAGTGCTCCTAGCCACTATTAAAAATTATGCGGATGCCGATGATGCTAAAAAGATAATCGTCGAAGAAGCAGCAAGGGTTCCACGCTCTGACCACCCCCCACATCGCGACGACTACCACGACAACCGTGGTCGGAACGACAATTTTGATCGCCGCAACCAGCGCAATGATTCCCGCGACCACCGCGACCAGTGTAATCAACGGCGTAATCGCCGTGACGATTACAGGGGCAAGCGTGCTCGGGAAGACGACGGCGAAGTCAACATCATTAAAAAAGGTGGCGGACGTCACAATTACAAAGAAGACTATGCCAAAGCATTGAAAGGACCCTACCAGCTCCATCCCAAGTCAAACCATACCATGGAGGATTGCCGTGTTCTCAAATCCATCTATACGCGTCAACAGGCTCCGGATAAATCCGACAAGCCTAACGATGCAGGGGAGCAGCGTGACGAGGACAATGATGATGAAGATGCAGATCCCCGTCACAAGTACGTCAAGCCGACCGACTGCGTCCATACCATCATTGGGGGCAGAGTGTCCATCGAGACCAAACGAGAGCGCAAGCTGCTTGCTCGCGCATGCCTGAATGTGGCCAATGCGGACAACCTCACCGCCGATCCGCGGCTCCGTCCTTGGTCTCACCGCGAGATCTCCTTCAGTAGAAAGGACCAATGGGCTGCAATACCTGAGCCAGGGCGTTTTCCTCTGGTTCTCGATCCTTGTATCAACAAGGTTCAGTTTGATAGAGTGCTGATTGACGGCGGTAGTTCCGTCGATATACTATTCAAGAATAGTTTGCCGGCCCTAAAGATAACCCAGGCTAATCTCAAGCCATACGAGGCACAGTTCTGGGGTGTTCTCCCCGGACAGAGCTCCACACCTCTCGGGCAGATCACGCTACCTGTGCAATTTGGTACTCCAGACCACTTCCGCACCGACTACATCAACTTCGTGGTCGCTGACTTCGAAGGCACCTACCATGCTATCCTTGGTCGACCAGCGCTCCCCAAGTTCATGGCCATACCTCACTATAGGTATTTGGTGCTCAAGATGCCTACTGAGAAGGGTGTTCTAACTCTTAGGGGCAACGCATACGTAGCTTACACATGTGAGGAGGACAGCTTCAAAATAGCAGAGGCTCACGACCTATCTATTCACATGGCCGAGACCATGCTCGACGCTAAGAAAACCCCAGCCGATCACTTGGAGATTCCAGAGCTCGAGGCCCCATGCAAGAACATCAAGTCCAAAGAGCACAAAGCAATCCAACTGGTTGATGGCGATCCTAGCAAAACGGCCCTTATCGGGGCCAACCTGGATCCTAAATAGGAAGACGTGCTCGTCAGGTTCTTGAGAAGCAACGTGAGTGTGTTCGCATGGAAACCCGCTGACATGCCCAATGTACCTTGGAACTTGATCGAGCACTCCTTAAATGTCGATGGCAAGGCCAAACCCATCAAACAGAAGCTACGATGGTTCGCTCGCGACAAAAAGGAGGCTATTAGGGTAGAAGTTACATGGCTTTTAGCAGCCGGATTTATCAAAGAAGTATATCATCCAGAGTGATTATTCAACCTGGTTCTTGTACACAAAAAGAATAATGAATAGAGAATGTGTGTTGATTATACTGATCTCAACAAACACTACCCTAAAGACCCCTTCGGCTTACCTCGCATAGACGAGGTCGTAGATTCAACCGCCGGTTGCGAGCTGCTTTCCTTTCTCGATTGCTACTCTGGTTATCACCAGATCGCTCTCAAAAAGGATGACTAGATCAAGACATCCTTCATCACGCCCTTTGGCGCCTACTGCTACACGACCATGTCGTTTGGGCTCAAGAACACTGGGGCTACCTACCAACGTGCCATACAGGCCTACCTCAAAGACGAGATAAAAGACGACCTTGTCGAGGCTTATGTTGACGATGTAGTCATTAAAACCAAGGAAGCATACACCCTTGTTGACAACCTAGAGCATACCTTCGCAGCCCTTAACACATTCCAATGGAAATTAAACCCAAAGAAGTGCATCTTTGGTGTCCCATCTGGCATACTACTCGACAACATCGTTAGTCGCGACGGCATACGCCCTAACCCAGAGAAGGTAAAAGCTGTCTTAGACATGAAGCCGCCCAAAAAGGTGAAGGATGTTCAGAAGCTTACCGGATGCATGGCTGCCCTCAATCGTTTTATATCAAGATTAGGCGAAAAAGGACTACCGTTTTTCAAGCTACTCAAAGCATCCGAGAAGTTTGAGTGGTCGGAGGAAGCAGATGCTGGCTTTACACAGCTGAAACAATTCCTTACATCACCTCCGGTCCTCACTGCTCCCAGAGAAGACGAAACCCTCCTGCTTTACATTGTGGCAACTAATCAAGTAGTCTCCATTGCCATGGTGGTCGAGCACGATGAGCCCGACCACGTATACAAGGTACAGCGACCAATCTAGTTCATCAGTGAGGTACTCAATGAATCCAAGACCAGGTACCCACAGATTTAGAAGCTGATCTACGCCATACTGATTACATCCCGAAAGTTGAAACATTACTTCGATGGATATCATGTGGTGGTCATGACCGAGTACCCTCTGGGAGACATCATTCGCAACAAGGATGCGAACGGGCGCATCATCAAATGGGCAATGGAGTTATGCCCTTTCTCCTTGGAATTTGTAAGCCATACTACAATCAAGTCTCAGGCACTTGTCGATTTCATCGTCGAGTGGACAGACTTAAGCACACCTACCTCTCAGGGGCCCATCGAGTATTGGAAGATGTACTTCGATGGCTCTCTCAACATCAATGGCGCAGGAGCAGGAGTCCTTTTTGTATCGCCATCCAAGGAGCAACTCCGATACGTCCTCAGGATTTATTTTCCGGCGTCTAATAACGCCGCCGAGTACGAAGCATGCTTACATGGTCTGCGCATTGCGGTCGAGCTCGGTGTCAAACGTCTCTATGTCTATGGAGACTCGGCTCTGGTCATCAACCAACTCAACAAGGACTGGGATACGACCAACGAAAAGATGGACGCATACTGCAAATCGATCAGAAAGCTAGAAGGCAAGTTCTATGGCATCGAGTACACACATGTGGTCTAGGACAAAAATCAAGCAGCAGATGCGCTGTCAAAGTTAGGATCATCCCAAGCCAAAGTTCCACATGGTGTATTTGTTCAAGATCTGCTCACGCCCTCCATCAAAGAAGAAGATCCCGTGGTTGACAAGCTTCCAGACCAGCTATTGGTGGCTACGGTTCCAGCGTCAAGCACCACCAAACCACCTCCGACCACTAAGGAGCCTGACTGGAGAGTACCTTTCATCAAGTACCTAACAGATGGTAGCGGTTACACCGATCGGATAGAAAATGAACGCCTGATGCGTCGCAGTAAGCAGTATCTGCTCGTCGATGGCAAATTATGGTGCAAGAACGTGAAGGAGGAAATCTTGATGAAGTGTATAACCCAGGAGGATGGTGAACGTCTCCTAGACAAAATCCACTCCGGCTCCTGTGGCAACCACGTGGCCTCGAGAATGCTGGTTGGCAAGGCTTTTCGAGTAGGGTTTTATTGGCCGTCAGCTATAGCCGATGCTGAGAAGCTAGTCTGCTATTGTGAAGGTTGTTAGTTCTTCACCAAGAGAATCCATGTACCAGCACACGAGATTTAGACTATACCAGCCTCTTGGTCCTTCGCATGCTGGGGATTGGATATGATCGGCCCTTTCAAACCGGCCCCTGGGAAATTTACATGCGTCTTTGTGCTGATCGACAAATTCTCCAAGTGGATAGAGTACATGCCCCTAGTGACGGCATCTTCAGAAAAGGCTGTCGCGTTCCTCGACCAGGTCATCCACCGCTTCAGCATACCCAACAGCATCATCACCGATCTGGGTACTCAGTTCACCGGGAATGTTTTTTGGGACTTCTGAGCATAGTAGTAAAATATGTCTCGGTGGCACACCCTAGAGCTAATGGACAGGTTGAGCGGGCAAACGGTATGATCCTGGATGCACTTAAGAAGAGGATGTACAGAGAGAATGACAAAGCTCCTGGAAGATGGCTCAAAGAGTTACTAGCCATGGTCTGGGGTCTTAGAACCCAGCCCAGTCGCAATACCGGCGTATCACCATACTTTATGGTTTATGGCGTTGAGGCAGTACTTCCAGCAGATATAGCCTTCAGATCAGCACAGGTAGAGAACTTTGATGAAGACAAGGCCAATGAAGTGCGGGAGCTAGAAGTGAATAGTGCAGAAGAGAAGCGGCTCAACTCTTGCGTACGTACAGCCAAATACCTTGCTGTTTTGCGTAGGTACTACAACAAGAACGTTAAGGAGCGGTTCTTCGTGGTCGGGGACCTGGTCCTGAAGTGGAAGACAAATCAGGCAGGTGTCCACAAACTCACAACTCCATGGGAAGGACCCTTCATGATCAAGGAGGTTACACGCCCTACATCTTACAGGTTAGCTCGCTTAGATGGCACAGATGTACCCAATTCCTGGCACATCGACAAGCTTAGGCGTTTCTATGCTTAGCTACTAAGATATGTACCCTTCTTGTACTAATTATTTATTTCAATAAAGCTATTATGCTTTCTCCGACCACTCTAATGTGTGATTTCAAAGTCTATTATTATTTTAACTCTATCAATTAAAACCGACAACCATTCCTTCTCGGGTTTTTGGAGCATGCCCTGTCTTTGGTTCCTCCCAATGCGTGCATGGGATCCGCTCTCTACGCTACGATTGATCGACAGGTGCCCTCTGGTTTGACTTGTGTGTTTCTACATGTGCACAAGCTACGCACCTCGCACTCCGACCACAAGACAAACCAGGGCCATACAAACCTTTCAGGATGACGTGTCAGCTAAACTGATACAACTAAACAGAATGCCAACACGTTCTAACTTAGTTACATCAACACGATATCCAAGCTTAAACACGTTTTCTACAAAACAAACAAGCTTATGTTGATACACAGTTACGTTATTACAAGCTTGCCTGAAAAGGTCCAAGTTTACAATAACGCAACTACATCTTCTTCTACAGCTATAGCCTACACTATTGGCTGGTCGGGGCACGCGGCCTCTGCTGCTCGCAACGCCTGACATCGTGCTCGGGTCTCTGGGACTCTGGCACTGAATGAGCTAAAGAAGATGGCCCCATTGATGCCTGGCTGGTTGAGACCGCAGGCTTCGCCGGTTGGCTTGAAAATGACTGCGCTCCCAGCTGACTTGTTGACGGTGTTCCTTGTACAGGTGGTGTCGCACCTCCACACAGGTTAATATCGCTAATTATTTTCGCTGACAAGTCCAGCTGGGTCACCCATAGCTCCTCGGCCTTGTCTAGATTTACCTCCTTCGGGTATCCAGCCTCCAGGCGCTTGAGATCGATCAGGGGGTAGTGAGCACGTACCATGCTCAGCACATGTGCACCTGTGTACTCTCCTGCCTCCTTCACGAACTCCTGGAACCATCCCCATGCCCTTTGGCATCTCTCGATCAATCCCAGCTGTGGCATCCTTGGCTCGTCCTCTGCTAGCGCTGGATCGATGAGGTTAAGGACTGGCAAAATGCTTGTTGCCACCTCCTGGCACCGGTTTTTCCAGGTGTCACGATATTTGGTGATCTCTTGGCATTGCGCCTTCCAGTCGTCATGGTCTTTTATCACGGCCTCTAGATGCGTCTTCGCATTGATTTTTATAACTGCAAACCGCACATGCTGTTAAGACACTATATTATGCCAAACTACGGTAGGCAACAAAAATGAGCAAAGGGGTTTGAAAAACTTCCATTTCAGCTCCTCTGTCATCTTGGTCATGTGGTCCCTGAGCTACGACTGGTCTTGCGCCAGTTTTCTGTTGTCCTCTTTCAGACGATCACACTCCATGACTGCACGACTATTCTCCTCTCGGAGACCGACCACTTCGGCTTCTAAGCCTGCACTACAGCTGTTACTACCAACAATGCAACAACACTTGTCAATAGTCGTTGTGATAAAATGGCTACTTACTTGTTCTTTCCTGCTCTTTATTACTGAGCTGGACGACCAGGTTCTGGTTCTAGGACTCTTGCACCGTCTTTTTATGATTGGTGGCTTCGAGTTGCTGGCGCAAGCGTTCCACCTCTACCGTCAGCTCCTTGTTGCTTGCAGCGATCCCCTCGATCTATTCAAAGCATTTCTTGCAGTACCTTGTGGTCTTCATCAAGTCATGTGTGCAGATAGCTAAGTAAGACAGCTACGACTAGACAGCAAGATCAGGAGGTGAAGCGAAGCTTACCTGCACCTCCGTAACCAGCCGTTTCGCCGCCCGTTCAACTCTCTTGGTTTCTTCGTCCTCCGGGATTTCCTCATGGACAACCCATTGGTCGTTCCGCCAACGTGACACATACACATGTTGTCGCTTGTCCTACGGATGGCCCAGGACCTCCTCCACTTCGTCCTCTTCAGGCTCTTCTTCGGGTCTCGGTGCTGGTCCGGTGTCAACAGCTTCTGCGATCACCAAAGCCTTCCCATGGGTTTCAGCGTCGGTGAATATGGGCTGTGCTCTCACCTTCGGTTGATGCTCCTTGGTCTGCTCCGTCACCCTCGACGCTGAGGTGTTGCCCTCAGTAGGTCTAGCACTCGGAGCACTCGTGCTCGGCTCAGTTGGTTCCTTGACCACCTACTCGGGGACTGTTGTCTGACTGCTCCCTTGCTGAGGCCTCGACGGATCTTCTGCTATGGCTTCCTCGGTGGCTGGCTGCTGGGCAATCTGCTCTGAACTTATTAGTGGAGCCACGCAACTTTCGGCTAGCTGGTCTAGACTTTCTGTGGACGCCGAACTAGTACATCCGAGAAAAGTTCAGAAGGCAACCATATTCAATGCAAATTGCTAACTTATAATAAGGTTACAAATACTTACATGTTAGAAGCGCGGAATGATGTGGCAAAGGCGTGTCTCTTCAGCCACACTTGCTCCATGTGCTGTGCGGGTGACTCCTGGTCTCCCTCTACATCTAGCACTATTGCTGGGCCTTGGTGCTCGACCCCTCCACCGCTTGTCCTTCGCGCTGCAGTGGTCGGTGGTGTGCTTGGTCGGCTTGTCGCTTCCGTCGCCGGTCGCGTTCCTTGCCTAGGTACTCTCGAGGTCGACTCGGCTGCATCCTTCACCGACATCGACGATGTGGGTCCCATAGGCACGGATGAGACACCTTGCCCCATCGACTCCAGTTGTTTCCTCCTCTTTCGAGGGACAAGTCAAAAGGTGTCTGCATCCTCTCCCTCATCTGCATCATTGTCCGACCAGGCAAAAATCGCTTGTTGACGTTTGCTCAACGGTCTCTCCTCTAGGCCTCCCTTGGGCTCGTTAATATTTAGCGCCCCCCCGGTGAGCAGGGAGGTTGCTGATCTTTTCTTCGATTGTTTGGGGGCAGCTGGCCGCTTACCAGCGGCTAGGGCCGCTGCCTCCTCTCCAGCCCCAAGCACCGCCCAGTCGACGTCCTCGTCCTCGATATCGATGCTAGTCTAGGTGGTGGGACCACCTCCTTGTGGCCACTCCACTCTAGGGGGTGGCGACACAAAAACTGTTGCTCTATCCCGACCATTGACCTGGGTAACAAAAATTAGTGCACACAGTAAGTTTCCGTTTTTCCTACCACAATATAAAACTATGGGTACAGGGCAAGATGAATTACCTTTGGGGGAGGTCGGGCAAGCTTGAAAGCGTGCTCGATGTCGCTCAATCTGGCATAATTTGGATCAGCTAAGTTAAATAGCTCTCCAATTCTGGCTTTGACTTCGATTTTGTCAAGCGCCTCCAGCCTCGTCCTCGTCGGGTCTACGCTACCTTGATATTCATAGCCAGGATGTACTCTCCTCTGGCAGGGCTAGATCCATCGGCTGATGAAACTCCCGACCACGCTCGGACCATCCAGTTTTTTCCATGGGATCATTCCAAATATTTCTGGAATCTATTCCAGGTGCTCGGGCTTCTCTGACCAGCTTGTCCTCTTCTCCAGAATGTACCCCACGTCGCACAGTGTGATCGTGTTCGGCTCTTCGTGAATGTAGAACCATTTCTTGTACCAGTCATCAAGCGATGTATTCCATGGGCAGTGCAGGTACTGGGCTTTCATGCCGTCACAGAGGTTGAGGTACACACCCCCGGCTATCTTCGAACCACCGTTTCCTTTCTTCCATAGATAGAAAAGATGGTGGAAAAAATCGAAATGGGGCTGGAAGTCGCCATATGCTTCGCAAAGATGTATGAAATTGGCGACAAGGAGGATCGAGTTGGGATGCAGATTGCAAATCCCAATCTCATAGTAAAGACAGAGCCCTTGAAGAAAAGGATATACCGGAACCCCAAATCCCTGTTTAAAGAAGTCTTCGAACACCATGATCTCACCTGGTTGTGGATCGGGGTACCCCTCGCCCTCTGGCGCATGCCATCCTGCGAGCTCCTTGTTGTGGAGCACCCCCATGGTGACAAGGTCTTCAATGGTCTGCTCATTGCTTTTTGATTTCCACCATTCCTTCTCCATGACCCCTGCTTTCTTCTGCGCATCACTTTTTGCCATGACTCTGGCTTTGTTGGTAAACGGGAAAATGGCGGCGGATTGATTGGTGGTGATTTCGGATGTATTAGGGTTGGCGAGAGGAAGAAGAAAGCTACGGTTGCGAATGGCACTGGGGTTTAGTAAATAGTAACTTACCTATCCTATACTATATTTAACCCAAGAGTTATGCTGTTTCATCTACCCGAGATTCTTGGGAGACGTGCGCATGCGCCGCAGACGGTTGTTTTCATAGCCTCGATATCTACGCCAATATATGCGCCTCTTCATTGCCAGTGTGGGAGGGCCCATGCTGACGCACCTACTGACAGGTGCCACGCAACTGTTTGCTTGACAAGACAAAAAGGCAGTATGATGTGTTATACCCATCTACTTTTTTGACCAGACGTGTCAGATTAGACTTGACAGAACAAGTAAATAACTAAAAATATTAAATAATAGTACAAGTGACATGGTTTTTTGCCACACTTTTTGTGCTTAGGGATTGTCTGAACCACCCTCATGCTCGGGGACTGTCGTAACTATCCTTGTGCTCGGGGACTGTCCAGAGCACCATTATGCTTGGGAACTGTCCAGACCACTTTCGTGCTCGGGGACTGCCTCAACCACTCTCTGACTATAGCTCGGGGACTTCATTGCTCGCTCCTTGACTTGTGCTCGGGGACTGCCTCGACCACTCTCCGATCACAGCTCGGGGACTTCGCGTCTCGACTACATGCGACTGGCGACTCGCATACAGTTGAGATATTTTTTCCTTCATTTGACCTTGCTACAAGGCTGATATCTCGCCTTCCAGCAATCTCGGGGACTACATCGGTACGATGCACCTACCGGTGCATCTCGTATCGCTTGTATGACGATAAGATTTTCAACTTAATTGGGAATTCTTTTTAGACCCTGGCACCACGTGCCTGCGTCACCTACTACCAAGCTCGGGGACTAAGTGGGCACACTTCACCTTGCGGTGAATGTGTTTATTTTATCGACCCCTACGCTCTGACTGTTGGCCATAACTGCTATTGTACAAGGGTCACTTACATTTCTTTTCAGAAATACAAGTGGGCACACTTTATCAGGAAAGAAATCTTTTTCTTTTTTTTTCTTTAGAGCACCATGCATTCTTCGAACAACCGGAGTCTTCGACTATAATCGTGGTCTACTGCTCTCTGTTCTGACCAGAGTACCGGCACATTCACTTGGTCAATGTTTCAACCAGTTGGAGATGACATTAAGACAAATCATATTAGCCGAAGGAGATTGAACGGCGTGTCGCAGCATAATACATGGAGCTCGGGGACTAGCTATGGGGGTATTAACCCCTATACCCTTACGACTAGGCTTGGGCTAGCCCGGACCAGGGGGTCTGGCCCACTAGAAGACTACACGCGGCCCAACCAATCTGTTCGGAGTCCCGCGCAAGGAATCAAGGCAGATTTGGAGATCAAGCAAGATCCTGGTTGGTTAGAATAGGAATCCTTATCCGGCCACCTATGGCAATTGTAACTGGTTAGGATTAGTTTCTAGATCTGTAACCCTGCCCCCCAGACTATATAAGGTGGGTAGGGGACCCCTCTCAAAAACATCTCTCATTGACATACAGCAATACAATCAGACGCAGGATATAGGTATTACGCCTTCACGGCGGCCGAACCTGGATAAAACCTCGTGTCTGTCTTGCGTCACCATCTTGTTTGTAGCTTGCGCATCCGTCTGCCGATAATCTACTACCTTGGGCATACCCCTAGGTAGACTATCGACCATATTTTGTCGACACGCCGCCATGCACTGAGTCACTAGGGTGCACGTAGGTGAATTAGGGAAAGGACAGGGGGTTAAGTGAGAAGTTCTGAGAGAGGGGGAAATAGTGTTCGTACTTAGTTTTAAATCGGGAGAAGTGCGAGGTCTATTTTGCAAAAACATTAGCGCATGCGGGATTTCCCCACCGTAGGGCGTCTCTGCATGGACGGCGTCGAGTGGGCTGCGCGTGTGGGCTATGTGGGAGAATTCGTTTTTCTTTTTCATAAGTAGTTAGAAATAGTTTTCTAATTTAATTTTTGAGCTGATATTTGGTAAATCATATAAAATCATGTAGGTGTCCAAAAATTGTGAAACAAATTTTGTTAGGTTCCTAAAATTGTGCTCTATCAGTTAGTATATTTAGTTCATATATATACATGTTGATGCTAAGAGCTATTAAATCATTTGAGAGTGCTTAATATTATTAGGTTAAATATGGTTGGAATTTTTGTGGTGAATTGGTGGTAGATTTAGTCCTAAAAATTTTATAGTAGCTTCATGGTATTATATTGTGCTCACTGTAATTTTTGTAGCTTTAGAATAGACTAAACATTAGGATAGTTATATGCTCTTTGTTTTAATATACATTAAATCATTAGTAGAAATAAAGATATATTCTTCATTTGTAAAGCTAGGCATTTGTTAGTTGAATCCAACAGCTTGCTTGATGAAAATGATAGTTGGCTTAGTATCTTAGTCATTAGAGCTAGCTTAGTAGCTTAGTATGCGTATTCTTAGTTTAGAAGTTGATGTTGGTTAAATGCTAAGTGTTGCACCATCATCGCATGCATGTAGAGAATGAGTTGGCGGAGATCATGACCACCGGCGATAACGAGTTCGAGGAGATCATCGAGGAGTACGAGGAGATTCTCGTGCAAGAGGAGGTCCTAGAGCCGCCACTAACTGACTTAGCTGACACCGCGCCTGCCCAAGGCAAGCCCCGGTGCATAACCCCTTATTTTTTAGAATCACTGTTTATATATGTTATGTGCATTTACATTACAGAAATTTTATGGAAACCACCTGCATAAATATATCTGTCCTATGAGTCCTACTAGTATAGGTTTGAGTAGCTGCTATGCTTAGGTTTTTGGTAGCATGATTAACCTGTCGTTACTCACAATAGGTGATTATCACAATTACTGTCATGATATAATGATGAAAGGAAAAATAGAGACAGGGCAGGGATATGGTATGGTATTGGTGGGTGTAATAGGCTATGTCCCATGGCTAATGGGCTTAGCTTGGTTACACTATTTTCCCTGTTCATGTCGATTAAGGACCGTCCATTGCTGTGGATGGTAGTCAGGTCATAGACTTATTACCCTGAGCACATACTTGCTTATGGGAGCAGGAAGGCTCATTATGCTCTTGTCATAGGTTCTGGCTCTTTCTAGACCAACTGATTGGATGTGGGGAAAGGTGGAGGTCTAAGCACCATACTAACATAGGGTCTCAAGTGTGGGGGCTTGGAGTCCAAGTTTGGACGGGGACCTGGACCCCTTGACAGGAGTGGAATGGGTTGGTCTTGTTTGTGTCTAGGGTATAAATGGGGCGTGTGTTTTGGGGTACCTAGCTGGGATACATTGGTTTGCGAATCACCATTTCTGTGAGACGGTACGACTTGGCTATGGTCTAGCACCGTAGTAAGAACTAAAAGATGAAAGATGGTGAAATAGTTCTTATTGCTCAACCCTTGCTTGAAAGTAGAACAGGTGCTTACCTAGAATGGTTAGCTAATGAAGTAATCATGACTGCTAATAAAACAGGACTATAAGGATGAACTATTAGTAATGCTTTTCACAAACAAAAGAAAACAGCAAACTCATATTGCCTAGCATACTCCTTGAGAGTTGGGAAATTATTCCCACTAGTCGAGTAAGTCTTGCGAGTACATTGTGTACTCAGGGTTTATTTTACCCCTGTTGTAGGTGTAGCTTGATGAGTAGCTCTTGTGTGGAGGATTCTTCTGGTGGACACAGACGGATCCTTGTATCATTTCCGCTAGATGCTTATTTTCATTCCGCTGTTTAATTATCGCACTCTGAACTCTGGTATTGTAATAAATAATTTCTAAGAACTCTTGTTGTATGAAATGGATTAAGTATTGTAAGCTCGCACTCGTTATTGGATTCTGGATGTAAAACGTGGATTATTTTGAGTCCTCCCTTGGGGTGTGCTCGACAGAACTGTCCGATGTAGCTCCCTCACGAGGTGCTTAGTGTCTAGTGGAAGATGAGTGCCTCTGGAAGCGTGTTATTTTGGGCGGTTCTGCCACAACTTTGCTAGCCCCTGAGCAAAGCTTAAACTCAGCAATGGATCAGGAGTTACTACAATGCTTTCACTCCTCAAAAGTACACATGCGTTCAATAAAAAATTCTCCTCCGGATTAGAATAAACTGATTTGACTTTCAATCTTACCCATATTACCTTCAACCTTGGGGCTTCTTAGCCTTCACTTAGGTCTTGAGCAATTGAAAGACAGAATGATTAAGTCAAGCACTATGTCTCAAGTTCTTTATTCAACCATTGTTCTGGATTTTTTATAAATTTCAAAATAAAGCTCAGAGATTCCATTATATGACACTCTTAATTCTCTCAATATATGTGGTATTTGTGGATCCTCACCAAGGCAATAAAGATGTTATGCCTTTTTCTCTTCCTACCACTAAGGCTTATGTGGAGTTCATAGGTAGGGAGAAAGCTATGGCATACTTGTAATGCATATATTATAAAATCAAACCTCGGATCCAAAGATAGTTGAGTCATACAATCAAATCAAGAGGTGCATGTGTGTGGAATATATAGTGGATATATATGGTGGCTAATCCTAATTCTACTTTGCTCCTTAAAAGCTTATCTCTCTTTTGAAACTTGGAAACAATTGCTAGAGAGCAGGGGCTATCTTATTCATCTCTTTTTTTTCAAGCGGGCATCAAAGTACCCATTGTAATAGAACTGTCCAATTTATAAGAGTACAAGTACAATGGCAACCATCGGAGCGGTCACACTCTCATGCTTGAACCCAAATAAACTTGGTAGTCCGTCGAGTACCACAACGGGTCTCGATTCATCGCCAATATACAACCAAGATTGTACATGATTCAACATACATGCCACATGTTACATAAGGTTCACAAATACATTTTCATACATCAGAGTACAATTAAAGTCATTACAACACTAGTTCCAAATAAGGTAGTAGCGGAAGCAAAGTAGTTTTAAAAGCAACATCTCACACCATTGTTTAATACAAGCCAGTTCATGATCAAGTCCGACAAAAGCATCATAGATAAGACATAAAAGTAGAAGCGCCTTGCCTAGGCCTACTCCTCATCCACAGCGGGATAGAAGCAATTCTTACAGTAGCCATAATAGATGGTACCATCTGCAACAAGTGGGAAACAAACTCTGAGTACGAGAAGGTACTCAGTTAGACTTACCCATCATAAACCAAAAATAAAGTGACTCCAAGGATCATGCAAGGCTTTATAAGTGGAGCTAGCTTGACAACATTTTGCATAAAAGCTACTAGTTGAGCTATACATTTTATAATTTGGTCATCAAGTCAGTTAATTATAGCTATTCATCTATAGATTAGCAACTAACCAACGCCAAACATGTGGTATATCAGTAGTGATAGAACAATAGTAACCATAGCAATTTATTATATCATTCTTAGAACCATTCCACTTGCCATGATCACTACGATAGAAGGAAGCTCAGTCAAGTTTCTCACTATCCGGGAGAGACGACAATTCGAATTGATTACAACCAGCTGGGCAGTATTCCTAAGACAAACCCAGGTCTACCAGCCACGGTAGCCTTAGGTAACCATTGGTACAACTCAGGTACATATTTCATGGGTTCGATCAGCGCCGCACCCTCAGGGACACTACCGGATGCTAGGTCATTCAGGACTCTAACCTGCCCTTGGCCTCACACCGGCTCCCCACACATCCTTACTACCTCCAGTCTGCGCACTCTAACAGAACAAGGCCTGGCCTGAGTTGAGCTGCTCGGCTTCATGGTCAGAATGAGTTATTTGGCTAGCTAAGTGAGAGGCATGCTCTCAAAATGACCGAGGACCAACAATGATGCGATCCTTAATTGGCGCAGACAGAATCACATGAGTCAACCTACAACATAGACTCTGTCCAGTCTCAATTTACAACATCCCATGGTTTTTTTACACAATAGCAAATATAGCCAACCGTGGTTCCGTGTCCACCTATATCTCGCAGGTGACAGGAAATCACCCGACTTCTACCGAGCTAAGCATTGCTAAGTAGTTATTCGAACCTGGTCCTACATAGGATTCAAGGTATATTTCTGGACAAGGTAGTTCTATGCATCAAGTGTTTCCAATCAACTCTTATAACCTAATGCATCAAACATAAAGGACTCAAGTGATATTTTATAAAACATAGGAGGCTTATAATGCTCCGGGGCTTGCCTTTTAGGAAAGAAGTAGGCCAGTGATCAGGGTACTCTAGTAGTTTTTCTGGAGCCTGCTCCTCGCCTTCAGGAGCTATGGGCTGGGGTGTCTCTTGATTCTCCTCCTCCTCTACTTCAAACTCCAAGAGGGTGACTCCTTCGAGCGATCCTATATGCATGAGCATGAATAAGATATCATGGATGCATAGGTAATGACATGGATGATATGATATGATGAAATGCATAATCATAAGTGTTCTTCACAGCAAGGTATTAGGGTGATAACAAGATTAATTTTCTTTTACTGAGTAGGTGCATATCTCCTCTCTAGTAATTAAACAAACACCTATTTAAATATTTTCTGGGCTGCAAGACAGCAGCCACTTGTTTTGAACATAACTAGAGTTATACACATCCAAACAATATGGTTGAAGACTTTCTAAAAATCTTATAAAATTGTCTACAACTTTATTTTGATCATCTTAAGGTGATTTAGTAGATATCTAGGTCAAACAATTCAATCTTTCAGATCTGTCCAGAGGACAAGAAAATCTGACAGTAGACTTCTAACATCTATACTCTTAAACCATTTGGCCTATGACCTTGAAATTTTAGGACAAGCAAGATGAGTAAGTTATCTACAACTTGGTTATTAACAAGTTTCATAGGAAATGTGGCGGTATGACCCTCGGTATCCATAAGACAAGGCATGGGCCACGCCCCAAAGGTGGCCCAGCCCACAAGATCAAGGCGTGCATCGCAAGACTACATGAAGATGTGATTTATTGTATAATACCAAATAGGATATTTTCCTTATAACCCTACCCCTCCAGAGTATATAAGGAGAGGTAGGGGTCCCCTAGATGATATATCGAATCTGATACACAATCAATACAAAATAACAGAGAATAGGATGTAGGGTGTTATGTCAAGCTGACGGCCTGAACCTGTATAAATCTTGTGTCTTGTGTCTCTGTTACCATTTGGTTCGTATCACGCGCACCTCCACCGATTCATCTACTACCATGGGTATACCCCTCGGTAGACTACTGACCAGATTTCATCGATAGTGGCGCGCTAGGTAGGGGGTGTGCATGCTAATTCCATGGCGAACCAGATGGATCTCAACATCAACTTCAACATCACCCATGGCGACCCGACGGCACGGCGCAACATGTTGTGAATTCACGGCAGCAAGTTTCGATACGTGGAGTCAAGCGGCATATCTTGTTGGGTGTACATAGCTCTGCATCCTCTAGCAACCTGATTAATCAAGCTTGGCATCGGCGGCAAGACATGGCGCTCCTATTTTCCTTGTCGATCTACATCCGGCTCGATGTGTCATCAACCATGGCCCTAGGCTGCAAAGTTCGGAGTACTCGGCGGCACCACGCGTGCACCAACCAACAAGATCCTGAGGCAAATAATCAAGACATGTCTCACATGGAGCACCAATGCATGCATATACATGCATGCCATCCATGGGGAGATTCTCCATCAGCTGATCGGGCGACGCCTCCGCTTGACCCTAAACAAAGCTAACTCAATCTTTAATCTACAATCTATAATATTATATGATATACTATGCATCTGGATATCTACATATACATATCATTATTTCAGGAATCTAATTGCGTTCATCATCGTTCGTTGTTGCCCCATATTGGTAGTACGGATCTCATCGGGAGTGATTAGTAATCCTACAAGCTGTTGTTCGTCAGCAGCAGGGTCTCGTGGCCACCTTATATGGATCAGCTAGATCAGTGTGACCAAGGAGGAACAAGCGAGAAAAAAGAAGCCAACTTCAGATGAGATCAACATGCATGGACATGCATCACAACGCTCGGCTGCATGCAGGAGCGACTAGCAAGCCAGGCACGATCGTGATGATCTACTCTGACATGCAAGCTAATTATAGCTTTCACGCACATCACACAAGCAAGGAAGATCTTAGACCGCGCACTGCCCCAGGTCAGACACGCTCAAGGACTTTGCCTCCCCATGCGTATTGACTCCATTAGGCTTTGATTACGTCCGTTCACCTATGACTCCGCGTACCCGTCTGAGCTATCAAATGAACCGTTCGAGCCATCAAGCGAGCCACTAAGTGTGCTGCCCGCATCGCTGACCAGTAACATAAGGACGTCATCGCCCATACTACTCCCTCCGACTGCCTACCGCGTCGCAATGATGACAACTGTGACCGCCGCCATGATGATAGTGTGGAAAGCTCGAGGGCCGGGCAATTTCATACATGCCGACCAGATAACGCCATACGCCACCGACTAAACGTTATGTCTAAAGCTAAGTCATGCTTTAATATTTTTCTAAATATTCCCCAACCTTCATATATCTCCATGATGTTTCTCCAAGCTGTTTTCTCCAAGTTTGTTCACCAAACTATTTTCTTTCATGTATACCATCTTAAAGAGGACATACAACTAAGTCTAAGGCAAATCCCTGAATAGTCATGTTGATGCTCGGATGTCCCTAGAGATGAACCTGTCTCTGGCTTGTCCCTACACGTGCACGAGCGTCTGCCCTGTGCGTTATGGGCAGTCGGCAGTGGCTCCATGGCGATGCTTTGTTCTTCCTATACACACACAGGCCCCATGCTCCGTGTTATGGTTAACAGGCTAGCTAGGGCTAGAGACTCAGCTACACACTAACTGGTTGGATGGTTTATATTAAATATAAATACATCTTCACAATAATATTAAGTGTTCATACCAATTGATCACCGAGCTGCATACATTATTTTGTCACCATTGCTGATTCTTCTCCAGAGTTCATATATTTTATTTTACATCATGTACTACCCATTTTATATATTTGTATTGCAGGATCATCGTCCAGGTGGTTGGACCACCTGGTGCTCGGACTTCTCCGCCGATCAACTGGTCGGACCGCTAGGTTTATGGACTTCATCATCGACCAGTTGATCGAACTGTTCGCCGGTCACTTCTACTCAATGCTCACTTCGCCGCTGACCAATTGGCCAGACTATTTGTTGCTTGTGCTTCATCATCAGCTACGCTGGGGGCTTACCAGCTAAGCTAGGAACTCCTCGGCGTTTGGAGAAATCAATATCCTACTCGGTGCTCGCTCCTGCTCGGTGCTCACTTCACCGCCAACTAGTTAGCAGGGTTGTTCGTCGCTCGTGCTTCATCGTCAGCTACGCTGGGGGCTCACCAGCTACACTGGGGACTCCTCGGTGCTCGAACTCTTTGTGCAAGCGTCACCAGCTAAGCCGAGGACTCCTTGGTGCTTAGATTCTTTGTGCAAGCATCACCAGCTAAGCTGGGGACTCCTCGGTGTTTGGATTCTTCATGCAAGCATCGCCAGCTAAACTGGGGACTCCCTTGGTAGTCGAATCTTGCTACGTCTCATCGGTGTGCTATCAAGTTGCTCCATGCTGTTCGGATCAGGGTGCTGATCTTGGGAAGCAAGTCTGGGGTCTTGATACGCGCATGTCAGATGACGTCGGCAAGCTTCCAGACTTCTTTTCTTTGACGCTGCTACAAGATTAATTCTTCATCTTCCAGCAGGCTTGGGGACTAAGTGGCTACACTGCACCTGGCAGTGAATGTAGTACTTATTTCTTAATTTATCCTCCTTATTGATGGAGTCTAAGTGGCTACACTTCTCCTAAGTGGAATAATTTTCAAATTTTATCTTGAGCCCCTTACATCCTTCTAGCAATCCTTACTTGGCTAAGTCTGAGGTCTCCTAACTAGTTAAACTGGTCGGCATTGACTTTCACCACCTAGGTCACTAGTTAAACTAGTTGGCTTTGATTTTTATCGCCCAGGTCGCCAGTTAAACTGGTCAGTTTCAACTTCCACTGCTCGGATCACCAGTTAAACTGATCGGCTTCACGTCAAACTGCTGGGACTTGTTCAAGACAGTGTTGCTCAAAGGATACAAGGCACTTAGGGACTAGCTATGGGGGTATGGCCCCTAGTATCCATAAGACAAGACATGGGCCGTGCCCCAAAGGTGGCCCAGCCCATAAGATCAAGGCGTGCATCGCAAGACGACATGAAGATGTGATTTATTGTATAATACCAAATAGGATATTTTCCTTGTAACCCTACCCCTCTAGAGTATATAAGGAGAGGCAGTGGTCTCCAAGACGATATATCGAATCTGATACATAATCAATATAAAATAACAGAGCACAGGATGTAGGATGTTACGTCAAGCTGACGGCCTGAACCTGTATAAATCTTGTGTCTTGTGTCTATGTTACCATCTGGTTCATATCATGCACACCTCCACTGATTCATCTACTACCATGGGTATACCCCACGGTAGACTACCAACCAGATTTCATCGACAGGAAAGGTCACTATCATCATGAATTTGTCAACACAACAGAAACTACTCATGCAGCCATTTAGTTGAATTATAAAGCAATAATTAACTAGCTGCCTAAAACCAATTAATTCCAAGCACAACTACTAATACCAACACATCATATGCCTCACAAGCACCATAGAAAACATCATGGTTAAGCCCAAGTAATTTATGCATATTCATTTATGAATTTCCTTATATAATAGGGTGATTTAAAGGATAATTATTTCTAGTGCTAAAAAATCTCTAAGAAAATTACAGTAGCTTAAACATGACCCCAATAGTCTATTGTATAAATTTCATTCCATTTGGATAAGTATAGCCACCTCTACAAAAAATGATAGGTTGCACAGGCTTATAATAGCAAAAATAGTTTAGCCTAGTGAAAAGTGTCAAACAACAGATTCCATATTTTTCCTACTTTCATCCTGGTACAAGAACACTATGTAGAAATTTGCATGATCATAAGTTGGGTATTTTTACCCCATTTAGTTTCACTTGAAACTAGCAATTACTTAAGATTAAATAGGAAGACCATATTCCAAGTGTGCCTATTGTAGGTTTAGTATCTTTCCTAGCTAGAGCATGTCAACAAAAGACGAACAAAATTGGAATCACATTTTTATCACTTCCCTAGCTCGAGTTATGCATTTTATAAGATAGAAACTATCTTAAAAGCACTTAACTAGCCTAATTTATTCGCCCAAAAAAATATAGCAAACTGTAGGTTTCATATTTTTATCAAATAGTATACTTCATGATGAATCCAACAAAATTTGTATGACCCCATTTGGACACTCCTATCATGAGTTACAAATTTCACAAATTGGTATTGAAATCTAGAAAGAATAAAGAAAAACAAACAAAACCCTAAATGCCAAGTACACCCGACCCAGGGCACCCAGAGGCTGACAACGGGGCCCCGAGTCAACCCGGTCCCACGCGTCAGTCAGCCGATGCAGAGGCAGCGGTTTGACCGGTGAGAACTCGCCATCGGCGAGGTCACCGGCGACGAGGTCTTCACCGACGTGTTCCCCACCCCCACGCGCACTCACTGGCACCGTTGGTTAGCCCGGCGGATCATCGGAACTGCCTCGTCAGCGAGCATGGTGGCACGGCGACGGCGTGCGGTCGCTGACTTGCCATTTCCAGCGATGGCACGGCCAAGCGAGCGTGGCTACAGCATCAGGAGGTCCTAGCAGAGCTCTAGGGTTGGGCCACGGCCATGGTAGAGCGGCAGTGACCTCCAGCCACATGCATGGTGGCACGGCGGCGCACAACGCACACGGCGACGCTTGCCGTTCCGATGAGATGGCGGTTCGTGATGGATCTCCATATTCTGTGATGGTGCTAGGGTTTATGGAGATGTGGAAACACGCGCTAGAGGGGGACGATGGGACCTGGTCAGTGCTGGCAGCAGTGAGCTTGAGCTCATGGCCATGGTAGGTGCGCGTAGTGAGGTCGCCTGTTCCTGCGCGGCGGCGGCGGTAGCGGTTAAAATGACCATGACATGAGCTATTGGGACCTAAGATGACGACGGACCAGGGGAGAAAGAGGTAGGAGGAGTGGTGGATAAGGCTAGCATGGAGAGCTCGGAACTCGGTGGCGCTCCGTGCTAATGGCAACGATGGCGACGTGAAATGCCACTTTACCTTGGCTTGAACAGTGGCAGTGGTGAGCCAGGGAGGTAGAGGAGATGATGGTGGAGCTATGAGCACGATGGATCAGATGGAGGTGCAGCGGTGGTGGCACGCGAGCATGGCGGTGGTGCGGCAGTGGCGACGGTGACATGGCTCAGCAATGGCGAGGGCAAGAGCGAGAGAGGCAAGGCGAGAGATTGGGAATGGGAGAGAGCAGCAACTGCGCCTCCCTTTTCTCCCTCTGCTGGCCAGATCGGCCGGGCCAACGCCGACGAGCGGCCACCATGTGGTGCACGCGGCCTAGCAGCGGTCGGCCACAACGCGCTCGGCCGACCGATTCAAATCGGTCGTCAGGCCGACTGACATTCCAACTTCGTACCATTGTTACTCCTAATCCGTGCAGAATTAACAAAAACTGTATTAGTGAAAGTTGTAGAGCTATGTGAGATCTCCAACTTTGCTATAGGAATCATCATCTAATCCTCAATGGTTGGCAAGCTACAAGCTCCTAAGTGTGCTACTTTGAAACTAAAAATCAGTTTTGACTTAGCAAAATTTTCCATGTTTGAAAACAATATTTCTTTGCTACTTGTGGGCCCTATTTGACCCTGTTAGGCATTGAATTAGCTGATGACCCTTAAACAAAGTTTGTTACCCATGTCAAGAACTACAACTTTTATTAAGGGTGCACTTTCATGCAAACACTCTATGCTATAGTTCAACCTTAGTCAAAGTAGGATCATGAAAAATGACATTTTGAGTAAACTAGGACTTAGAAGCAAAATTTGTTCATCTCATGAATACAAACATTGTTCCATTTACCATCCTAGATATGTCTAAGGTGTTTTTGTGACCCTACAACCATCTCTTACATTGGTCACACATGATCACAAGCATATGCATGTATATAAGCAACATCACATGTGATAAAGATAGAGTGAATGAGATGAAACTTCATATGCTAATGCTCATGAATGCTTGGATGATGCTTGTGCTCATGAAATGCAAGTGCTAATTGTATGCTTAACACCAGGGTGTTACACCCATTGTTTTAGATATCTCGGACACTTATCCATTTTTTCTCAACTTTTTTTCTTTATCTTCCCTTTTTTATAAATAACTTTTGCATAGCCCCATGCCTCTTTTCTGCAACAAAACTTTAGAGAGATAGCAACAAGAACTTGGAGCATTTATTTGGTGGATGGAAAACCTATCAAGCATATTTTTGTGTTCACTCCTAGTGTAGGAGTAAAACATTTTTGGGTGGATCTAGATGGAAGGCATGTTTTTGCGCCTACCCCCAGTGTAGGTGTAGGGCATATGTGGGTGGTCTATAAGTGATCTTGATTTTAAGAGCATGACAAACCTCTCATAAGGGTCAACAAAGCTTGAGAAAACTCAATGCAAAAGCAAGCAGCATATATGTGGAAGTTTTCCTAGCCTAAATAACATGTATGGCTCTGCTAGGAATTCAAGCTTTGTCATACAGGAACTCATCATGTAGTATTTTTATATTTTTCAAAGATAAATCTCTAGAACTTTAGTTTCACTTGGAACAAAATAAACATCAGCTCAGACCTTCTCATATCATATCCGTCAATTACCTAGACTTAGATCAAGCATATGCTACCCACGAGTTTCAAGTTCAGAGTAAACCCTTATGTTAAAACAATCTTATCCAAAACTCGGGAGAATTCGAGGCTTGAAAGCTAGGTACTTGAAAGGAATTACAACAGAGCAACTATTCATTATTTCCATTTAAGAGATCATTCTGAGTCCTCTTTATTTGCTAATCAACTCTTAAAAACAAAAATTAAAGCAAACTAGACACACACCTTTCACATATTATTACTGTAACTATATATTTATTATGAGGATAACTTTTTATTTTGTTTTCATTCATCAATTTTTTAACTATATAAAAAACTAAAAAGTAAAAACTAAAACAAAAGGAGAAAGAATACTTACCTGGATACATGGGAGTGCTTTTCCCCGAAGCTAGCTCTTTCGGCGAGGGTTCGGTGTCTTAAGTCCTTTGAACCGGACTTCTCCTTGTGAAGTTCATTGATCAAGTACCTTGGTTTGCTCTGAAGATGAGGATTCTTGTGATGATGCTCTTAATGGTGATGTCACCTTCTTCCACCAAACCTGTCTTGGTTTTGAGTTTTGATTTTGGTTTGATAGGTTTAGGACTTTCACTTGTAGAAGTTTGGGGAATCAACTGTCTTCCCCCACACTTTACTTGAAGTGTGTCCTGCTCATAAAACAAGGTAGAGATCAAGTGCATGGGCTCTATTTCGTGGGAAAACACCAATAGAACCAAAACTTTACTTATTCTTCTCTTACCTTAGGCACATTGAACAAGATGAAGTTGAGGTTGTGTGTTTTGTTCAATTATGTCATGGGTGATAAGATCAAAAGATTAAGCATGAGTGTAGCATTTAAGTACATTTGACAAAAGGGTTGAGTTTCTTAACCTTGGAAGGATTGTCTATCTATAAATCTTTACATGATTATGACTATATTCTTCCAGGGATAAGATGTGCAAAGTTTTAAATCATTTGGTTAAGGCTATGAGATCAAGAAAATGGTGCTAGGAATAAGCTCAAAGAACTAAACATGTTGAGTTAGTCAAATTGGATCGAGTAAGTTGTGACTCAAACATGTTTGTTTATTATTTATGTGCCTACCAGAATCAAGGGAAAACTTTTTTAAATAATGGGCAGTTACCTTTGGATGTTACCTTTGTCATTGGGTCATGGTAGCACCATATGATGAAGGGTAGATGACTTGTGATGGTCCTTTCCTTTTTGCTTGAGGTTTTCCATGTTCCGCTAGCCTCGCAGCTTGAGCTATTCGTGAGCTTCTTGTCTCCTAGGTTGCACTCCTTCTTTGTTATCCTTTTGTCATGCCATCTTTTTGCTTTTCAATCTTTTGACACCCTGTTAGACCTTCCACCTCACTCATTGTTTTATGGCTGCAAAGGATTAGTGGACAACACATACTCAAAGGAATATACAATTTTGAAACATGGGTTGTTTGTCTAGAATTTTGTAGTTTTCATCTTTGCTAATGAAAAGATGGTTTAAGGATTACTTTAGCATAGATTTTGTTTATCATGTTCTATACAAGCATGGCTCAAGGCAAAGGTAACTTGCAACCGAAGACAAAATGAATGAATTTTGATACTTATAGTTCTTCCGTCCATGATGAATGAACTGTGTCTTCTTTGCGCAATGTTATTGGAGTTTGTCATGTGCCTTGCTTCATCTCCAATTTGAATTCATCTCGTGACTTACCCAAATTGAATTGAGAGTTTTCTACAGGGGTTAGTCCAACAAAATATCCAGTATCTGCTAAGGCAATTTTTAGTTCAATAACCAAACTAGACTCCATGTCTAATTTGATTAAGGAAGGCATTTTAACCTAAGCTCCTCGCTTAATTTAAAATGCCTTTGGAAGTATGTTGAGTACTTCCAAACCAAAACTTACTATGGCAGACAAAGGTAACATGAAAGCACTATAGAGATTTACTCAAATGGAGATGAAAGAACATGATTGTTATTTAGCAAATTGAGCATGATAATTGGTTGGACATACCTTGAGTCATCATCCTTCTTTCTTTTCGCTTCAAACATGAAATGGTTAGTGACAAAAATGCCCAAAGGAATATTTTCACAACTTTGTTTCTATGCTTATTTCACAAGGGTATCATAGCAGAAGGTGAAAGCTCATATTATCTTCTGAAAGTGCTTGCTTTTGGACAAAAGCTCATCCTCAGGAAACCTTCTAATTGTGCTTCTAATTGGTGAAATGGTTTCCACTCCAACACCAATCTTCGTGTACCTATCTCAAGATTCACACAACGAGATCTATAATATTTATGATAAACATATGCATCTACAACCACCCTTTCAAAGTCTTTATGAATAGGAAGCACAAGGGGGTTGAAGATCTCGTGTGTGGCAATGTTGGAGAGACTAAATAATTTAGGAGATTTCTCATGTGAGTATGGATTTGATGAGGTTTTCATGAAATAACTTCCATGCTCATCAATGTCATCTTACTTTTCAAGCTCCAACGGTGTTTCTTCATGAATGTCTATAGGAAGAAACATTGTCTCCATCATTCCATGCCTATAACATTCATTGGATGTTTTATTGTCCAAGATTTCCCTTGGATTGGTGGCTCTCGGGTTGATCTCTTCTAAGGCCTCCTCCAAACTTGGATGAGTCATGTTTGTAAAAGGGATTGATTTAAGCTCACTATTTGAATCTAGACCAAGTTTGGATTCTACCCATAAGGCTTCGCCCTTGTCCATCCATTCTTTAGCAATGGCACATGAATTCTTAATACATTCCAGCCATTGTTGTTGCTCTTCTTGGTCATCCTTGTGGCCTTCATGACTCCTATACTCTGGTTGTCTTAATGGATTTCTAGGTTCATCATGAAACTTAAGACAAAAAGCATAAGAGGGATCATCGGGATCAAGGATGGGTTGAGAGATGGGTTCAGATGAAACATCTAATGTGGGTATAGAAGGGGAGAAGATAGGAATGGCTTCCAAATGACTTGGCCCTCCTTCTATGGGTTCACTAGACATGCCATCCTTGAATTCTTCCCAATATCCTATATGGGAATAAGGACGCTTTCTAAGAGGTCTCTTCTTGAGAGGATTTGAATTATATTCACTCGTAGGTCTCTTATGAAGGTGAGAATTTAAGGTTTTCCCAAAATTAGCATAAAAAAGATCATCCTTAATTTCAATAGGGATTCCTAAAGGTGGAATTCCTTCTTCTCTAAGAGGATTTTTGGGTATTGATGGTTTGGAATTGATAGCTAAACCTTGGGATTAGAGTGGTTGTGATTTGGCTATTAAAACTTTCTCTTCTTATTCGGGAGATGATTCCTTATCTTCCTTGGGGATTTTATTAGGAATGCTAGTGCAGGGAGTCCTTCCACTAATTCTATCAAGCATAGACCTTGCTTCACTTGTAGACAGATGAAGGAAAGCTCCTCTAGAGGCTGCATCAAGGGATTCCATAGAATCCTTGCTAAGACCCATGTACAAATGTTGAAGAAGTATAGGGTCTTGAATGGTAAGGTTCGAGCCAATGATGATGAGTTCATTAAAATGATCCCATGATGTACCAAGAGATTCTTCTTCAAGTTGTCTAAAATTTAGAACCTCTTTTTAAAGGCTAACCACTTTAGAGATGGGAAAAAACGTAAACAAAATTTAGAGCATAGCATTTCCCAATCTCCTTACATACTTCCTACGGTTAGACTATACCATTGTTTAGCTCTTCCCATCAAAGAGAACGAAAACCACTTCCATCTAAAGGTCTCGTCAGACATGCCAGTGATATGCAAGCATGCGTAGGTCTGTTCAAACTCTTGTAGGTGTGAGTATGGGTTTTCATTGCCTTCTCCCGAGAAGGATTTATCCCGAATCAATTTTATTAAACACAGGCATAGCTCAAAACCAAGTGTTATGATAGGCTCTGAAGATTATGGTGGCTTTAGGCTTACGCTTATGGGTTTAGCATATTGATGGATAGGAGTGGAATCCATGCTAAAAGAAAAAGTAAAACAAAAGAAAGAATAAAAGATAAAAGGTTAAGCTAGGCTTGTAGTTAATTAAACAACAATTTCCCCGGCAACGGCGCCAGAAATTTTGTTGGTATATTTTAACGCACACAGATAAATCTGCAAGCACACGGATACCGCTATAGCTTTCACCCAGAAGTATTCCAAGTATCGTATCCACAGGGAAACATGTGAGACTAACTACAGTCTAACTTAACTAAGGGTAGCAACAAGGTTAGGATAAATAGGAGCGTAGAGAGGATAACTAAGGCTTTCTAGTTCTGATTTGGGTAAGCTATGTCTTCTACTATTTAGCTAGGGACATTCTTAGGTAAAGACACCAGCAAAGGATGCTTTCCTTTGTAATAGCGTCCTATGAGCCCTTACAAACGAGAGGTGGACTATAGAGGATTCAACGAGGCTATAAGAGTCACCCTCATGAGCTACCACCGATCCAGGATGCAGGATGCATCTACGATTAACAAGTCTAAGCACCATGCTTACACTTATGATTAATACTTTACTCCCCCTAGAAAGAGAATAAAGCACTCAAAAGAGTCACAGACCTAATGAACAATATAAACAAGATGCTTACTTAGATCAGAAGTTGATTACCAGAGAAATCCTAGAGGCAAGCTCAAATAGAACTTGGATCCACCAAGGTACAAGCCGTAGAGAGAGCACCGATAGGCCAACACCTCCTCCAAATTCTTCCCTCACTCTCTATCTCACTATTACTTACAAGACTAGATCCTAAAGAGGACTAATCTTCTCTTGATAGCTATCTCTGATCCTAACAAGGAGAATATGAATTAGGTTTTCAGGATGGCTTTAGGGAGGGTGGCAGGGGCTGGTATATATAGGCCGGAGCATCAATTCTGGACCCTCGGATCAAACCAACTTGAAAGAACGGCGTAGATGCAATCTAGGAGGCGGTGGGAAACCGACGTACGAAGGAGGGGTTGACTGGTGGGACCCATAGGCCAGCCGGCCTACAGGTGGGGCCAGCTGGCCCCCATGTCAGCCTCTCACGATCATCTTTAGTGGAGAGTCTCTTGGAGTCTTCTAGAGTCTTGCCACGCTATTTAGGCGGTGGAATTCCGTGATTTCCTTAGACGAATAAGTCCTCCTTGGTGGTTTTTGATTAAATCCTGCTGAAAACATGGATTCACCAAAACTCATGGAATTTATTAGTTTAAACCCTTAGACCTATGTTGGTGATCCTTTTTATGTATTTTAACGACAGTCAACATAGATGATGAACATGATAACTAGGAACATGAATAATATTAAGAACAATGTCGAATCAATTGTAGCAAACATATGAATAATGAAAGATATAAAAGAGGATACAAGGGGCTATACCAAGCCACACTGTTGACAAGATCTGGAATCCAAGCAAAGCTTGCCTTCCCCCAGACCTAGCCTAGCTAGCTATGCCCTAAAATATGGTGGAGCTCTGAGGATGATTAGGGTTTCTGTCTTCTTGACTGAATGACTTATGCCTGAGGGAGGGGGTAGGGGCTGGTTTATATAGGCCATAGCATCAATTCTAAGCCCTCGAATCAAACCATCTTGAAAGGATGGCATAGATGCAAACTGTAAGGCAGTGGAGAATTGATGTTTGTTGGAGGAGGCTGATAGTGGGGTCCACAGGCCACACCTGGCAGTGGCTCACGGTCTTCTTCGGTGTGTTGCCCTATAGTGTCATCTGGAACCTTCTAGAGTTGTTTTCGCCGTGGATAGGAGTGATTACTTCTGACATCTAGGTCCACCTTGACGGTTTTCTAGATAAACCCTGCTGAAAACACAGATTCATCAAAGCTTGTGGAATTTATTAGTTTAAACCCCTAAGTCTATGTTGGTGATTACTTTCATGCCCTTATTGAAGTTCTACTAATGGTTTATAATGTTTATTAACTCCCATCAACAAACTCCCCCAAGCTTAACCTTTGCTCATCCCTGAGCAAAGCTAAACTTAGCAAATGGATCAGGAGCTGCATCAATGTTTTCACTTCTCAAAAGTACACATGCGTTCAAACAAAAAATCTCCTCTAGATTAGAATAAACTGATCTAACTTTCAAATTTACTCATATTACCTTTAACCATTGAGCTTCTTAGCCTTTACTTGGGCCTTGAGCAATTAAAAGACAGAACGATCAAGTCAAGCACTATGTCTCAAGTTCTTTGTTCGACCATTATTCCGGAGTGTTTATAAGTTTTCAAAGTAAATCTCAGAGCTTCCTTTGTATGACACTCTCAAGTCTCTCAATATATGTGGTATTTGTGGATCCTCACCAAGGCAATAGTGATGTTATGCCTTTCTTTCTTCCTACAACTAAGGCTTATGTGGAGCTTATAGGAGTGGAAAAAGCATGAAAGAGCATACTTGTAATACATATATTGTAAAGTTAAACCTTAGATCCAAAGAGAGTTGAGTCATACAATCAAATCAAGATGTGCATGCGTGTGGATGTATGGTGGATATATATGGTGGCTAACCTAATTCTACTATGCTCCTCGAAAACATATCTCTATTTTGAAACTGAGAAACAACTTTGCAAGAAAACATGGGCTATCTTATTCATCTCTTTCTTTTTTTTCTTTTCTTCTTTTTTTAGGCGGGCATCTAAGTACCCATTGTTTTAGATATCTCGGACACTTGTCCATTTTTTTTCTCAATTCTTATTTTTTTCATGAATAACTTTTGCATAGCCCAAGCTTCTTTTTTGCAGCAAAACTTTTTGAGAGATGGAAACAAGAACTTGGAGCATTTATTTGGTGGATATCTTATCAAGCATATTTTTAGTGTTTACCCCTAGTGTAGGAGTAAAACATTTTTGGGTGGATCTAAATGTAACGACATGTTTTTGTGCCTACCCCCAGTGTAGGAGTAGTGCATATGTGAGTGGTGTGTACATGATCTTGATTTTAAGAGCATGACAAACCTCTCATAACAGTCAAAAAAGCTTGACTAAACTCAATGCAAAACAAGCAGCATATATGAGTGGAAGTTTTTCTAGTCTAAATATCATATTTGGCTCTAGTAGGAATTCAAGCTTTGTCATACAAGAGCTCATCATGTAGAATTTTTATGTTTTTCAAAAGATAAATCTCTAGAACTTTAGTAAAACTTGGAACAAGAAAAACAGCAGCTCAGACCATCTCATATCATATCCGTCAATTACCTAGACACAGATCAAGCATATGCTACCAACGAGTTTCAAGTTCAGAGTAAATTCTCGTATCAAAATAGTCTTATCCAAAACTCGGGAGAATTCAAGGCCAAAAACTAGGTACTTGAAAGGAATTTCAACAGAGCAACTATTCATCATTTCCATTCAAGAGATTACCTCAGAGTCCTTTTATTTATTCAGCTCTTAAAAATTAAACTTAAAGAAATCTAGACACACTGTTTATTTTGTTTTTAAATCACACCATACTAATATATAGTTATCACAAAGACGACATTTTTATTTTGCTTTTAGCTTATGCATCTTTTTATGACTTATAAATGGTAGAACAAAAGGGAAAGAAATACTTATCTAGATACACGGGGATGCTCTTCCCCCAAACTGGTTGTTATCGTGGTCGAATGTTGAAGTGGAGTGATCCTTCTCAGAGTTGTTTTACCAGTGAATGTCCTTCTCATTCATGAGGTGAAGAGAGATGGATATGATTGGGTAAACTTGCTCTTGATCATGTATATCATCCTGCAAAGTACTAGCAACAACACCAAAACTCATGGAATGGATTAGGATAAAAGGGTTAGCGGTCTACCATACGGAGATTAGTTGTTCTTGGAATTGGAAATATTTTTGATATGGCAAAATTCTAGCGGGATGTCAATCTAATATTTTTTTAAGTTTTTGATATAATTGAATGCATGGTATTTTTATTTTTATGCCACCACAGTAAATATTCTTGCGGGTTTTTACACACCGTAGGATTATTCACATGGGGCTTAAGATTTTATAATGCAACAATGAATTTTTTTTATTTTCTAAGTGCAATGCAAATGCAGAAAAGTAGACATGCTAAAGTGAAAATAATTCATGCAATGCAAAAGACTAGATATGGATAACTACCAATTTTACCTCCTGGTGAGGTGTAACGACCTAGGTTTTCCAAGAACCCTAAAACCGAAACTTAAAAAATTTTCTAACTAAACCCATGTATGGTGAGTGTGCATACTAGGGAACCACCTTTGTAGTTACACAAGTAGAACCCAAGGTAGAGTGATTGAGCATATGCATTTAATTAACAACATGAGTTGCTTCTTTTTGGATTTATGCTTGTTAATAAAATTGTGACCAACTTCTTTTAATTCAACTTGATGTGTGTGTGTTGGCAACCCCTTTTGCTTGAACCCTAATACCCTAGATGACCCCAAGTGGACCCCATAAGGATGTATATATGCTAGGCAACACATGTATACATGCATAGGGACTCAAGGTGTAGAATAGAAATTAGAAATGGAATTAGATTTTGGAAAGGGCCAAAGGCAGGAAAGTAGCCCAGCACAGCAGCCGCCCTAGCTTCACCGCGTGGCCCAGCAGCGCCATAGCGCCGCTACAACATGGCCTAGCCTCGCCTGCATAGCCGAGGAGCACCACAACCCGCATCGCGCCCAAGGAGAAAATGGCCGCGCCCTGTTCATTTTCTCTACTGGCTTCACTGACATGTGGACCCCATTGGACCTACCTATCATCCCCCACCCTTGGATCCCTCCTCTGCTTTTGCAAAATAGAACAGGTGCCAGCACGGAATCTTTGGGCGTCACTCGCCCTGAGCCATCCACCTCTAAGACGTTGGACACACGCCCATGGATGGACACCACGTCCACGATCTGTTGCTCGCCAACTCGCCCCAGCTAGCGTCGCACCGTGCTGATGTCGCCGCTGTGGCCCTGGCCCGCGGACGCTACCCCGTCCTCCTTTTTGACCATCGACATCTAGAAATGGAGAGCGTGAAAGCCTCCCGTGCTCCTCACCAAACCCTAGACCCTAGCCTTGAGGCCCTATCCATGTTACACGGGCCCCTCCACCTTCATTCATCATCCACCATGCTCGCCATAGCAGAGCGTGGCTATATAAGTTGCCCCCGATGCCCTAACGCCTCTCCCATACCCCGCTGCCACTCCATGACACCCCTAACCACCCACGCCTGAATCCTAGAAGGAGGAGAAGGAGGAAGGAGGGGAGCCGAGGCTACTGAGAGTGCCTGTGGCCGTGGGAGTACCACCCATGAACGCCAAAGTTGAGGACGATGCTCGCTCGTCTTTGTCACTGTCGTGGTTCTGCCTACACTGCCTCAACTCACCATGGCCTCAACCTGCCACTACGCTGCTAGCCGATCGCCCTCAACACCACGGTGAGCCATCCCCGATACCCCCTTGCCTACCATCGCAACCACGCCATGAACGCCGCCGCATTCCCCCCACTTGGGAGAGCCCAAGGCCGAGCCTTTAGGGCTCTACACCACATCGCACACACCACTGCACAAGCACATCCAAGATCTAGCCTTGCCGAGCCCTTGGCACTCGGAAACACCGGCATCTTAAGCACGTACCCGCACAGTCATCATGGCTAGAGCCACCCATGGTGCCACCCCGTTCTGGCCACCTTAGACCGGTAGATGTTCCAAAGCCTCCACTGCTAGGTTTGCCTAGGTGAGTAGTATGCGAAGCCCCCACCTTTATAGCCGTAGAGAGCCTAGACGCCGAAGTTGGCGTTCACCTCACTGGCATGGCCGTCCATGGAGCGCCGCTATGCCGTCGATGTTCCTATCATTCCCAACCACCTCATGATGCGAGGAGAGGTCGATGATGTCCGCTGTCACCCTGCGAGCATAGCCATGAAGATGGATGAGCCTAGGACCTACCCTACCCCTAGGTTCCCCGGAGCTGAGAGCTCGGTAGACCACCGCCATGTCCACCACCTCATAGCGGACCCTACCATGGCATAGGCCTATTCCGATCACCTCAAGCCAGTAGAGGTAGAGAAACCACCACGGTGAGCTTTGCCTCACTGAGGGACGTGCTGTGCGCTAGATGGATGAAGGGGGAGAGTCCTAGGAACCATTGGCCATGTTCTGCCTCATCGAAGCCATGCACCTCCCATGCTGCCGCCATGCCATAGATGTTCCCATTGAATTGGGCCACCTCATGAGACAAGGAGGGGCCAATGATGTTCGTTGTGTCTTCGCGAACCAAGCCACCTAGATGATAGACTCAATAGTCGCCCTCAGACCCCTAGTCACCATCATCAAGGCCTCGCCAGAGTTCCACCATGCGTCCTATCACCGAGCGGACTCCACCGTGAAAAAAGGTCGACGACACCACCCTTGTTAGCCATCTCGTGACCCAGAACACGTAGTAAAGACTGGCCCTGAGCTCTAGAAGGCTGTTGTGCCAGAGCCACCATGGCCTCCATCACCGCCGCTGTCCCAGCTAGTGCAGTTGAACCACAAGCCACCGCCTTGCCCTCGACAACCCTCACCTGAGTGCCAAGAATGCTGTGGAGGCTAAAATTGCCTCTCCGAGCAACTGGTTGCACGATCCTCATGCCACCGCAGAGCCACCGTGTCATCGAGCAGCGCTGCTGGCCTTGCCATGAGCCAAGAGGCCACCTTTAAAGCCCCCTATGTCCACATAGGTGTAGGAGGACCTAGGAGTGCCATAGGAGACCCACCGAGTAGCCGCGGAGCATCGCCCGGTAGCCTTGCCATCGGCAAGCCACATAGTCCATGTGCCTAGCGTGGAGACGCCCGGTGCTCCTAGTGCACCGTGAGCCGAGGCAGAAGAGAAAAGGGTGGACGCGTACCACCATGAACCTAGGAAGTGGTCTATGGACCCTTGTCGTGATGTCCACCACGAGCCGCGCCCATAGACCCTGGCCTAGTAGAAGCCCAAGTGCGCCACATGGCCAGCCCACCGATCTACATGTGTCCGAGCTGGCCTGGCCTAGACCAGCCCAACCCGACCCAATAACCGGCCTGCCTGCCCTAGTCCGAGCCCGGTCAAACATTGACTATTTATAAAGACCGTTGACCATCCACCAGGTCCCAACTATCAACCACTGTCGAGCCGCGAGCCAATCAAGAAGCGCCACATGTCATCACCAAATTAATTCACCACTTTTTCTTTTTCAAAAAATGTGTTAAACTTCGAAAATTCATCGTAAATTCATCCGACCTCAGAAAAATATTAAAGCAGAGTCCAATTTTTTCTAAAATTGAGCACTACATCATAGGCTTGTGTTTGAGTGCAATTGGATCTTTTGAATTTTTGTTGCTTCTTTGTGATCCTCTATAGGAGTCGGTTGTTGCGGCTATATGTCTCATTTTATAGCTTTGGAGTAGCATAATCCTGAACAGGACGACTATGACAACATAGAGGAGTTGGGAGGCAACTTTCCTGTAGGTGCCACGTCCCACCCTACCTCATAGAATCATACTAGACATGTGATAATGTAGTTGCTAGTGCTCTATTTTTATGCAATTGAACTGTGATAGGTTGCATGGTAGAATTGCTTGAAGCCTTTACCTTGACACAACCTCTACCCTTCCACACCCGCTATTAGGCTAGATGCTCGCTTACTACTTACTACTTGCTTCTACTATGCATTATATCTGTGATGTGATTCCTAGTGGAGGATTGTTTGTGAGTGGCTAAGGCACTTGGTGCCGATAATATAGAAATAATGTGATAACAACTTGGGGAGATCTTGGCATGCGCCTTGGGTGTGTGGTGAGGGTTGAGTCGACCGAGCAAGATTCTACGATGAGTTGTTGAGCGAGTCTTTCTAGAGTGTGACCTGAGCACTCCTTGAGAGTTTACCTATGGTGGTACCGGTTGAGATTCCAGGGAGGAGTGTTATTCGTGGGACAAATCCCCAGAGTAGAGGTGCTATTTAAGCACGGGGTGTTAGAAACCCCCTTTGTGAAGATGTCTTATTTTGTCACCCTAAGGTCTTATATGTTCTGAGAACCGGTTCATAGGAATCCTTGCACCACCATCCGCTCCTCTTTAGGGAGGAGACGGTTGTGGACTAATCTAGGCGATGCCATTACTGCTAGGTTGTAAGTTGACAGTGTGGGGGGTGAGGATGTTGGATTCTAGAACCCCTCTAGGTGTGTATTACCATTTGTGGGGCCCGGTATTTACATTTCACAGTATTAGTGTGCCGAAGAAATCTGGGGTGCCTCAGGGCTGAGTGGCAGGATGGTATTGTTTTAGACTAGAAAGCAGCTGGAATTAGCCTAGACAATGACGGTCATCGATGACGGAAGATCTGGTGGTAGTGTAGACCTCTGTAGAGTGTATGGTTGATCGATCGATACATATGTCGTCTTTTTGGCTATGGACCTTTCCTATGTTACTACTTCACTTGACTAGAGAGAGGTGTCCTTTCTTCTTCTCCCTATGGGTCTATTGGACTTTGGCTATTGGCCGTTAAGGCAAGGTATGAGAGGGAGTCGTTCTTGCCACTTAGAGAGAGTGTGGTGAGATGTGTGTGATGGGTGGGAAAACGTGTGTGGATGATATGGGTTAAAACTTGATGAATTATTATAAAATTTGACTACACTTGCATAGGAAAACTATAGCCTAAATTAGGTCTTTTGCTCTACCCTTGCATTCCACTACCACAAAGCGAACACAAAGCATAGGGTAGGAGCCAGTGGCTAGTACAAATCATACTGATAATTGTTTGGTAGGTCCCGAGTCTGAGTATGACTTCTAGGGAGACGATTGGGATGATTAGAGGTCTTGTTCTTTGCTCAAGTTTGGTTTGGAAGATGAAGTCCGCGCCCGCTGCCGTTCTACATGATGTTGTTCTAGATGCTACATGGTCTGTGTGATTCCACCAAGTGGCGATGTAATAATGAGTAAATCTTGCTATTTGTACTCTCTGTAAGATAGGTATTCGATGTATGACTGTGATATCGACTATTATTCGATAATGTGATGGAATGATCATGTGGGACTATCATGTTATGGTTCGGATCTGTGGGTTTGCCTTTGTGGAAATCGGGATCGTTTTAGTTGGTATCAGAGCCATACTTGACCCTAGGATGAGACCCTTAGGATTGAATGATAGAATTAGGAGTGAAAACTTGTCTTTTCGATTATATGTATCGACCTGGCATCTTTATATGCATGGCTTACCTCTATTGCTAACCTGCTCATCCTATTTTATGGATTAGTTTGCAGATGGCACCAGTAGTTGAGCTTCTCATTGATGGCCAGAGCTACAGAGGTTTCGCTCAGATGCTCCGAAACGTCCTTGAGGAGCTTGGTGTCCCCACCGAGCGGATCAGATACGTCTGCGATGGTGAAATGGGACCCGATGGACTTCAGGGGCACACCGTAATTCACCTCAGGGTTCCTAGAAGTGAGACCGTGCCAGGGCTGCATGCCTTCACTAAGCTCAAGGTGGAGACTTCCATTGAGGCTTATGTACAGTCGGTGTCACATTCGGCTCTTCGCCATGTGATGTGTGATGCTTATGAGCACCTCAAGAGGGGACCATACCGCTTGCTTTCCCAAGCTTTGGACCTCACCCAGAGCACTAGGAAGCAAGTGGTAACTGCTAATTAGACTGCCTACACTAAAGAGGACCTTTACCTGCAAGTGTTTGGACAATACATCCTCGACCAGGACTGGTACATCATGGAGGTGAAGGCACAGAACCTCCGCTACCTAGACATGCTACTTTGAGTCGATGAGGCCTTCTTGGTTGAGGAGCGGGAGAAGAACATGCTGTGGGATGCCATGTGTGTTGACCTCCACTCCTATAGGTGCAGCGAGGCCATCCACAAAGATCATGAGGAGAGGTTACGAAGAGAAATTATAGATCTAAAGGCCCAACTAAACAAGGACCGGAAGTATGAGCACATAAACGAAAGGCTAGGGAGGCACTATCAAGCATGAGATATGGAGCTAAAAGAGATGAGGGCCAAAAAAGTATCCAACAAAGTTCACCTTATCGAAGAGAGTATGGAAGGCTTGGAGGAGTTCAAGGCGTATCAGGAAATACAGACTAAGCTTCCCCATGTCTCTTGGAAGGAGCCTCGAGTGGAGGAGTTCCTGCTAGCACCTAGCAAACTCAACCTATCTACGTGCTCATCCGATACACTTATCATGCCTGAGAAGACCCAGGAGTATGAGGAGGCTTTGAGTATGTTGCTAGGATGCATCGCTCCAACACCGAGCTTCAGGAGATGGACTGTATGTGGGGGTATAACCCCGGATACCCATAGGGCTGCACATGGGCCGAGCCACTAGAGGAGGCCCAGCCCATGATACTATGCCAGGCCGAGGATGGCACAGGTCGGTGTGCCTCGCAAGGCTACATGAAGATCCTTGGTGTTCAAGGAAAATCTGTTCGGATATGCTGGATCCCATAATCTTTGTAATTCCTATTATGAAACCGATAAGGATTAGACTCAACTGACCTGTAACCCTACCCCCCATGCTATAGAAGGCGGGTAGGGCCCCCCTCGTTTTCATATCATCATATAATACAATCCACCAAAGACATAGGACGTAGGGTATTATGTCAAGCTGATGGCCTAAACTTGTCTAAATCGTTGTCTCTACGTTCTGTTTCACCATCTAGTTCGTATGTCGCGCACCTCCACCGATTCATCTACTACCATGGGCATATCCCTCGATAGACTGCCGATCAGATTTTGTCGACAGTGGCAAGCTAGATGGTCTGCTTCCTGAGCTGCACGATCCTTCCTGAGCCAGGTCAGACCTTCATGGCCGGATCTATGACTTGGGTCATCGGCACCAATGGCGTCGAGGAAATCATGGAGGCGGTGCACACTCACCCTACGCCGAGGGTGCCAACATCTACAATGACATCTCTGGTCTCAGTGCATCGCCGCTGGGTTAGGAGATCCATCGACAACGACGATCTGATCGCATCTATCGATTGGGTCACAAATCGCTTAGCGGAATGTCAGCTCCTCATGGACTCAGTCTCAAATCGGTCTACTGTGAGCAATGAATTCCCAGCGCCCCAAGATCACCTAGCCACTATGACCGAGTGATCTATTTAGCCACGATGTTTGGGGTGGCAAGATTCAGATCTGGTGATCACTGCTACTCCAGAAGGGTGTATGGTGAAATGCCGACCACTCCCAGCTACCGGCCTATGCTTGGCCGACCATGAGACCCTGATGGAGAACATGCCGAGGCCCTATCCCATTGGGCTAGTGGGCACGGGATCTACGTATCAAGACACCGTCCACCACCTCTTCGTCAACCATGCTGAGCGGGGCCACATCGATGACCTCTACATGATCGATCTGCCCGATGTAGGTCAACCCACTCCCGTGGTCAACATGGTGTCTATTAGCCAGCTTTCAGATGACTCCCTCCACAACATCCTAGAGGAGAGCCCTAATGAATATTCCTAGGGTTCAACCAAAACCATCTCCACCTACCCTACTTTTCCACTGGGATTTGGGGGCGGGATCTACCACATCAGCCATGATAGTGTCACCAGAGATGGCAAAACCTCTGACCAGCACGATGCTCGCCTGGCATGGAACACTAATTGTCAACATCGCTGAGATGAAGAAGCCACCCACAGGGCTGACAGGGATCCTAACGCTATGCACCATGCACACCATGATCTGGAGGATGAGTTCGACATGGTGGGCAACTAGCCGATGCAGAAGATGCCAAGTGCCAATCTCGTTGTCGTTTTCAATGAGTTGGAGAAGCTCCCATCGACTCTAGAAACTGAGAAGATCCAGGCGCATATCAAAGCGGCTCAAGTTAAAGTCAATGAGATCCACCATCCTGCTCCATCTTACTCAACCATGTTGGCTCACAGCCGTCGCTCCTGCCATGATAGAGGAAGTCAACATTAGGGCTTCGAGCGCCCTCGACCCCAAGCTGGTAGCCCCTACCTTTATAAAGGATCTAGGGGCAACTACGAAGCATATCCAAAACAAGGCCGATGCCCTCCTCATCCACCATGTGGCCGAGGTGGCAATCGTAGAGCCAACCAGGAGGTGAATCAACCCCTGCCGTATGACATCCATGAACACATCAACGCCAACATCAACACCCGTGATTGCATCAAAAATAGTAGGGTCGCATGCTACGATGCGGAGATTCAACACCGTCAATGCTCCTCGCGCTAAGCGCACCTACGACGCCAACTATGCCAAGCTCCTGGATGGCCCATGTCCTATTCACAAAGGCACCAAGCATACCATGGGAGAGTGCAAGGGCCTAAATAGGGCTTTCCGTGCAGAAGACACAAAGAGGCCGTGGCGCGATGATGATGAAACCAAAGATTGCCAAGGCGGAGGACGGGAGAAGAACATAGGCCCTATCTACCAAGACCCCACCAAGACCGTCACATCCATCTTCAGGGAGAGAGCTACCTCTGAGGATAAACGGAAGCAAAAGCTTGTCGCCTGTCACGTCATGTCAGTCGCTACCTACAATGAACCCATCGTTGGCCCCAAGTACCTGTACTAGTTAGAGTACCCGATCACCTTCTCTAGGGCCAACCAGTGGGCAGACATCCTATACCCAGGGTGATTTCTGCTCATCTTGGATCCCATCATCAAGAGTGTGCACTTCTATAGGTCCTTATCGATGGTGGGAGTGCCCTCAACATCCTCTTCACCTCATCCCTAGATGAGCTAGGGCTCAAGAAGGAAGACCTCACACCCATGGACTCCTTGTTCTAGGGAATCATTCCTAGGAAGGTGTCCCAACCCCTAGGGCAGATCACCCTACCCGTGCACTTCAGCACCGCCAAGCACTTCTCATCGACTATGTCAACTTCTTGGTCACTAACTTCAACACAATGTACCACGCCATCCTTGGCCGACCAACACTTATCAAGTTCATGGCCATACTGCACTACACATACCTGGTGTTGAAGATGCTAATAGAGCAGGGGATCCTCTCCCTACATGCCAACCTCGACATCGCCTACGCCTGCGAGAAGGAAAGCTCTATGCTTGCTGAGGCTATTGACATCTCCATCCACATGCAGGACTACATCGCCACCTTGCATCAGGTACCACCGTAGGAGCTAGAGATCCCTACAATGGAGGCCAACCGAGCATCAACCAAGTCCAAGGTGGTGAAGGAAGTGGTCCTTGTCCCTAGTGACCAGTCTAAGACTGCTTGGATTGGGGCCGACCTCGATCCTAAATAGGAAGACGAGCTCGTCAGCTTCCTAAGGGAGCACATCGACATGTTACATGGAAACCTACAGACATGATCGGTGTACCTTGGGAGCTGATCGAGCACTCCTTGAACATCTCGGTGACCGCTAAGCCAATCAAGCAGAAGCTTCGATGATTTGCGCAGGACAAAAAGGAGTCTATTAGGGTAGAAATAACCTAGCTCTTAGCTACCGACTTTATTATAGAAGTGTATCATCTAGAGTGGTTAGCTAGCCCAGTTCTTGTAAGAAAGAAGAATAAAGAATGGAGAATGTGCGTTGATTCCTTTGGCTTACCTCGCATTGACAAGGTCATAGATTCCATAGCCGATTGTGAACTCATGTGCTTTTTAGACTGGTACTCTGGTTATCACCAGATCGCTCTCAAAGAAGAAGATCAGATGAAGACATCATTCATCACTCTGTTGGGTGCCTACTACTACATGACCATGTCCTTTGAGCTCAAGAATGCGGGTGCTACTTATCAAAGAGCCATCCAACGTTGCCTTAAGGACTAGATCAGGAAGAACATTGAGACCTACATCGATGATGTGGTGGTTAAGTCTAAGACCACCGATACCCTCATCCCCGACCTCACCGAAACCTTCAAAGCCTTGAAGATGTATTGATGGAGGCTGAATCCCACTAAGTGTATTTTTAGCGTCCCATCTGGTATCCTATTAGGCAATATCGTTAGCCAACGTGGCATAAAATCCAATCTAGAGAAGATAGAGGCGGTGACCAAGATGAAACCACTAACCTATGTTAAGGATGTCCAGAAGCTAACCGGGTGCATGGCGGCTTTGAGTTGTTTCATATCCCGTCTGGGCAAAAAGGGACTCCCCTTCTTCAAGCTACTCAAGGCTCAAGAAAAGTTCATCGGGTCAGAGGACGCTGACAAGACTTTTGCCGAGCTCAAGCGTTTTCTCACCTCACCTCTAATCATTACCGCGCCCCAAACCAGTGAATCCCTGCTTGTCTACATCGCGACAACTAACTGGGTGGTTAGCACAGCAATCATCATCGAACAGGAAGAGGCCGGACATTCCTATAAAGTCCAGCGCCTAGTATATTTCATCAGTGAAGTCCTGAACGAGTCTAAGACTCGCTATCCTTAGGCCCAGAAGCTATTGTACGCTATCCTGATCACATCCTAGAAGCTCTACCATTACTTCAAGACTTATCCAATAGCAGTGGTTACTGAGTACCCACTCGACGACATCTTCCACAACAAGGAAGCCAATGGCCGCATCATTAAATGGGCGGTCAAGCTCGGCACCGACTCCATCGAGTTTAGGTCACGCTAGATGGCCAAGTCGCAAGCCCTCGCCGATTTCATCGCTGAGTGGATGGATATGTAGACTCCTGTCCTAGTTGATCATCCCGAGCACTGGACCATGTACTTTGATGGATCCCTCAATCTCGATGGCAATGGGGTAGGTGTATACTTCATCTCTCCATCAAGGCACAAACTCCATTATGTTATTCGCATCCACTTCTAGGCATCGAATAATGCCACAGAATACGAGGCGGCACTACACGGTCTCCGTATAGCCATAGAGCTCGGTGTTAAATGCCTCATGGTATACGATGACTCTGCCCTCATCATCAACCAACTCAACAAAGATTGGAGCTATACCAATGACAAGATGGACGCTTACTGTGTGGCAATAAGGAAACTCAAAGACAAGTTCTATGGAATCAAATACCATCATGTGGTTTGGGCTGACAATCAAGTAGCCGATGAGCTGTCGAAGTTAGGGTCAACCCAAGCAGAAGTTCTAGCCAAAGTGTTCATCTAGGACCTTGTGACTCCTTCCATCAAGCAGGGGCAAGAAAGTGTTAAAGAAAAGCCACCCTCCGAATAGATAGTTGCAGTGGTTCCTGGGCCGAGCAGTGATTGGAGGGTCCCCTTCATCAAATACCTCACCACTACAGACGTCCTAGCTGACAACATTGAAAGAGAGCACCTTACCTACCACAGCAAGCATTACATCCTAGTTTATGGAAAGCTAATGCGCAAGAACTCCAAGGAGGAGCTACTCTAGAAGTGCATCTCCAAGGAGGAAGGAGAGAAGACACTCAAGGAAATCCACGTCGACACCTATGGCAACCACACAACCTCTAGAACACTAGTCGACAAATCCTTCCAAGCTAGTTTCTACTGGCCTTTAGCTGTTGCCGACGTTGAAGCACTCGTTCACCGGTGTGAGAATTGTCAGTTCTTTGCTAAGCAAATCCACGTCCCGGCTTAGGCCCTGCAAACTATTCCTGCATCTTGGCCCTTCGCATGCTGGGGACTAGATATGATCGGGCCCTTCAAGCCCACACCAACAGGATTTTGTTGGGTCAACATCTGCATCGACAAGTTCTCTAAGTGGATCGAGTATAGACACCTTGTTCAAGCCAAAACAAAGAAGGCAACCAAGCTGCTTGATCACATCAACGCGTCCACATTTAGCGACAGTGACTTCTAGGATTTCTATGACGAAAGATGCATCTTGGTCAAGTACATTTCAGTGGCTCACCCTAGGGCTAATGGCTAGGTTGAACGTGCCAATGGCATGATCCTAGATGCATTGAAGAAGAGGCTCTACGAGATGGAGTAGAAGCACCCAGGCAAATGGCTAAAAGAATTGCCGGCTGTGGTCTAGGGACTAAGGACCCAACCCAGTCGTAACACTGGTGTCTCCCCATACTTCATGGTCTTCGGCTCTAAGGCCATTCTACCCGCTGACGTCGCCTTTCGAGCACCTAGGGTGGAGCACTACAACGAGGAGAAGTCCGACCATGCTCGGGCCGATGATATCAATCGCTTAGAAGAAGAGCGCCTGGTCACATGTGCTCGGACAGTGAAGTACCTCGATGGCTTGTGAAGATGTTACAATCACAACGTCAACAATAGATTATTCATGGTCGGAGACCTAGTACTCCATAGGAAATAGAAAATAGAAGGCATGCATAAGCTCTCATCACCCTGGGAGGGCCCCTTCATCGTCAAGGCGGTCACCCAACAATTGTCTTACAGACTATGCGACATGAACAAAGTTGACATCGCTAACTCCTTGAAATGTTCCATACAAAGTTTTCAATAATGTTTTTGTTCTGATTTTTCTTCATGTTGTTTTCTCCATGTTTACTCGTTAACCGACATCTCTTCATGTATAACATCTTAATGATGACATGCTACTATGCCTAAGGCAAATCCCTAAATAGTCACGTTGATGCTCGGATGTCTCCAGAGACAGCCATGTCGTTGGCTTCTCCCTACATGTGCACGAGCGTCCGCCCTCTGCGTTACTAGTAGTCAGTAGTGGCTCCCTAGTGATGCTTGGTTCTTCCTACACGCACATGGGCTCCGTGCTTCACGTTACGATTAATGGGCTAGCTAGGGCTGGAGGCTTAGCTATAGACTAACTGGCCAAACAGTTTATATTAAATATAAACACATGTACCAAAATGACACTAAGTGTTCATCAAAAGTCATTAAGTACTTCTACACAATATTTTGACAAAGGTTTTATCCTAATCTACTAGACATTGCCTTGTCCCTAGATGAACATGTCGATGTCCCCGGCAAGCCTCACCACTGCTTCCTTGCACTCATCTTCCAGCTTGGCGGTCTTTTGTGCGTCCATCCCACGGGCGAATCCAGTCATTATCACTTTGGGCTTTATCGAAGGATAGTGCGACCGCAACACTGTGAGTGCATGGACGATAGCCCCATGGGCAGCACTATGCATAAACTCCTTGAAGTACGACCATGCTATCTAACACTAGTCCACGATTGTCCGAGGCGGTGGGTCACTAGGTAGCTGTGTTGCCCCCTTGGGCGGTTCAAAACCAATGCAGTCTAGCACGGGCTTGATCCCTGCTAACATCGCTGCTAGCTTCTCGTCACGGGCCCTGACTTGGTCCCCAAATACATTGAAATGCGGGTGCGCCTGGTAGCGGTACTCTACAACACAGTAACAATAGTATGCTAAGCATACTCCTAACGCTGTAAGAAAGGATTTAACAACAGATGCACTTATGCTCAAGATCTATGGTGGCCTTCTTAGCTTTCTCCTCTGCCTCCTCCTTTCCCTTAAGGAGCTAGCCGATGGCTTCGTGGGAAAGGCCAAGCTCCATCTCTAGGGCTGCACATCATAGGCAGATGTCTCACAACCCTAATTATCAATAGAGCAAGGTCCAAAGACATACCTTTCTGATGGTCAGTGCTATGGCTACGCTGCTCGGCCAACGATTGGTTTTCCGCCTCCAGCACCTGGCGATCCTTCTCTAATGCCAGGACCTTTACTTCCAAGTCCTCCCTACAGCGGTGCTCTAAGGTAGGACACACCTAGTGGTCGGTCACTGACGCCTACAGGTTCTTGTTCTGCTCCAGCACCGGTGCCATTTCTTCCAACTGCCGCCAACGCTGCTTGAATATCTTTATTACGTTCTACAGCAACACATGTTCACAAACCACACTCGGCAATAGACACAACATAAAATTACTTCAGGCTCACCTCGATTTGGCTGATCATCGCCGATAGGTTGGCTCTCAGCCTCTTTGTTTCCATGGTCACCTCCCCCTCCTCCAGCATGTCAAATTCATCACCACACCAGATGACCGTGCGGAGGACCTGAGGAGGCTGAGCGGGCTCCTAAATAATCTCTTCAACTTCTACAGCAGCTGCCCTCAAGAGGCCCTCCTTGGTTGCTGCTGTGCTCAGACATGTAGCTCGAACAGGACGTTCGAGCCCTGTCTCAGCCACTGCCACCGCCGTAGGGGTTGCTTGCTCTATAGCCACGGGCAAACCCTCCACGCTTCTTTGCCACCCAATGTGTCGGCAAGGTCACCCTCATCATGCGCCCCACCGCCGGGAGAGGTTGGCTCGGTAGCTGGCGCCTCCTCCGTCGCAGGGGTAACCGACTGTGCAACGGGTGTCGCCTCCATAGTCGGGGCGACTAGATCCACCCCTGCTCATCCCTGCTCAATGCCAGGAGCCTCTAGCTCCACTACACTACAATCAAGAAACAACTCATCAAGCAATATTCTTGTATTTGCATAAATACAAAGGATGAAGGCAACTTACAACTGTGATTCATGCCGGGTCATCCTAAATTGACAAACCCTTCCTAAGCCACCCTACCCCATGGTAGGGCCACCTGGCACCTCCACCATCTTCGTGCCTATCATCCCAACTACTGTGGGTGTTGGCACTCGAGTAGGCTTGGGGACTAGAGCCGGGGCCACCCGTGTGGACTCGGGAACTCGTCCGCTAGTCCCAGCCGGTGCTGTCATGGTCCCCCGAGCACTCCCGGGGACTGTTGCCATGGCCTCCCGTGCTCGCCACTACTCCCATGTCTCCTCCCCTACTAGGACAGCCGGTGGAGGCATCTCGGTGCTCGGAGGAGGAGGCACCGCCGGCTCATCGTCATCAGACATGTCCAACAGCACCATCTACCATCTCTAGGGCTGGGCAAAACCACCAATGCTAACCGGCCCCTCTTAACCTCAAGAGGGCCTTGCCATTTTTCTCCTCTTTGTGGATGGCTCCTCGTCAACTGACCGCTTTCCACGAAGCTTTTCACGAACATATTCCATCCATGCGCCATCACCTCTGGCTCCATGGCTATCCAAACCCTCGCCATCAACATCCGTGCTCAGACCATGCTGGGGACTGCTCGGTCATGCATCTACAGCTCTCGGCCAGTCCTCTGACAGGATCACCAAGAAGTACACCACGCGGTCCTGCCCATGAATCTTCAACAACACGAATGAATACATCGCACAACAAGAATGATCAAGTGAACACTACAAAGGACACTTACTGCTGGAGGGAGGTTCCCAATGCTGAAGGCCTGCTGCTGGTCCCTGATGGATAGCCGACCTACAAGATTAAAGAGCATTGAGATCTGGTGCTTGACCTCATCCTAGTCAGTCTCCTCGGGCACCTCCTGGGTCCCATCGGTGTCTCCTCAGAACTCAAAACTAGGGTGCGCCCTCTCCTTGCAGGGCTAAACCGACCAGAAGGTGAAGTTCATCACCACAATGACTCCGTCCAGCCCCTTGCGATTGATCAACCTCAGGAGCTCCCTCACCTACTCCATCCCATAGGAGCCTAGCCTCTCCGACCACTTGGAGTTGCTCGCGGGGATCTGGTCTACATCACACGCCACATATGGCTCCATGTACCTGATGTAAAACCACTTTGACACCCAGTACTTCACATTTGTGTTGAGCAGGATAACAGTGTACTGACTTGCCATCCCATCCTAAAGCTACAAATATGTGTCACCGACAACCCTAGATTCGGATCCCCCCAGATTTTAAGGAAGAAGAAATGACGAAAGAGGTCAAAATGGGGAAGGATTCCTAGATACGCCTAGCAAAATTTGATGAAGACGACAACACGAAGGATAGAATTCGGGCTGAGATTGCAGAGACTGATCTTATAGTAATTGATCAGCCCGCGAAGAAAGGGGAGGGTGGGGACATGAAATCCCTAGTAGAAGTAATCTTCGAAGACAACTAATTCACCGGTGCGGGGTGTGGGGAAGTCCTCACCGAAAGCGTGCGCCTGGTAATGGGACTCTGCAACATAGTAACAACAGTATGCTAAGCATACTCCTAACGCTACAAGAAAGGATTTGACAATAGATGCACTTACGCTCAAGATCTATGGTGGCCTTCCTGGCTTTCTCCTCTGCCTCCTCCTTTCCCTTAAGGAGCTGGCCGATGGCTTCGCAGGAAAGGCCGAACTCCATCTCCAGGGCTACACATGGCAGGCAGACGTCTCACAACACTGATTATGAATAGAGTAAGGTCCAAAGACATACCTTTCTGTTGGTTAGTGCTGCAGCTACACTGCTTGGCCAGCAATTGGTTTTCCGCCTCCAGCAGCTGGTGATCCTTCTCCAACGCTAGGACCTTTACTTTCAGCTCCTCCCTATGGTGGCACTCTCGGGTAAGACGTGCCTAGAGGTTGGTCACCGACACATGTAGGTTCTTGTTCTCCTATAGCACCGGTGCCATTTCTTCCAACTACCATCAGCGCTGCTCAGATATCTTCATTATGTTCTGTAGCAACATATGTTCACAAACCGCATTTAGCAACAGACACAATATAAAATTACTTCGGGCTCACCCCAATTCAGCCAATCATCACCAACAGGTTGGCTCTCAGCCTCTTCATTTCCATGCTCACCTCCCCATCCTCTAGCATGCCAAATTCATCGCCATGCCGGATGACCGTGCGGAGGACCTCATGAGGCTGAGCGAGCTCCCAAACAATCTCTTCAACTTCTATAGCAGCTGCCCTCGGAGGGGCCCTCCTCGGTTGCTGCTATGCTCAGACAGGACGTCCGAGCCCTATCTCGACCACTGCCGTCGCCATAGGGGTTGCTTGCTCTGTAGCCATGGGCGGACCTTCCACCGTGCTATTTGGCACATCCCTGGAGGCCTCCGTCCCCACTCCAGCAGGATCACCCGATGACCCCACTGCGGTCCATGCTTCTTTGCCGCCCAACGCGTCAGCAGTGTGATAGAATCACCCAATTTATACAAGATCAAGTACGGCTGTCCCCATTTAACATGGTGACGCAAGCATACTTTCACTTATATAAACCCGGTAGTTTGCCGAGTGTCACGAAGGACCTCGGTAAATCAACATCATAACCAAGATCGCATGATTAAGCAAATACACATCACATATGTAGACTTGCAGCGAAAATAATATTACAAATGGGTTCACAAATAATAGTACAAGTTTGGGTTTCAAAACCGGTTAAAGGAAAACAACATAGCTTTCAAATGATTACATTAATATAAGTTCCAAATACATTGCTAGCATAAGTGACCTCCTCTGACAAAAGCATATAGATAAGAACACTATATGGAGTCGTCGAGCCCACCGGTGGTTAGCCACCATCTTTAGCAGGCCGAGAACCTCACCTGCAATATGGTGGGATAAACCCAGAGTACTCGAATGTACTCAGCTTGATTTACTCGTCATAAACCAAAAATAAAATGACACCAAGGATCATGCAAGGCTTTATAGGTGGAGCTAGTTTGACAACATTTTGCATAAAAAGCACTAATTTAGCTATACATTTTATAATTTGGTCCTCAAGTTAATTATAGCTACTCATCTCTGGATTAGCAACTAACCTGTGCCAAACATGTGGTATATCATTTAGTAGCATAACAATAGTAACCATAGCCTGCGTAAAAGTTCCAAGTTCACCATAACCATCATTCCATAATCTAGTTACTACGATGTTGGAGCTAGCCAAGTTTCTCATTGTCTAGGAGAGACGGCAATTCGAATTGATTTCAACTAGCTGGGAATTTATTCCTAACACAAACCCAGACATACCTACGCCAAGGTAGTCTTAGGTCACCTTTGGTACAACTTAGGTCCACATTTCGTAGGTTCGATCAGTGTCGCACAATCAAGGACAACCAGCTGCCAGGACGATCCAGACTACCCTACCCTTGGGCTAATGTCTAGCTCCCCGCACATCCTTACTACCATCCAGAGTGAGCACTTTCATAGAATGAGGCCCGGCCTGAGTTGAGCTACTCGGCTTCACGGTCAGAACGAGTTATCCGGCCAACTAAGTGAGAGGCATGCGTTCAATCTCAACAGAAGTTCCAACAATGGTACGGTCCTTAATCAGCACAGATGGAATCACATGAGCCAACCTATGCATAGACTCTGTCCGACCTCCAGTTACATTACCCCATGGTTATTTTCCACGATAGCAAATATAGCCAACCATGCTCCGGTATCCACCTATATCTCGCAGGTGACAGGAAATCACCCGACTTCTACCGGTCTAAGCATGGCTAAGCATATATTCGATCCTAGACCTACACAGGGTTAAAGGTATATTTATCTGGACAAGGTGGTGCTATGCATCAAGTGTTTCCAATCAACTCTTATAACCTAATGCATCAAACATAAAGGACTTAAATGATATTTTGTAAAACATGGGAGGCTTAAAATGCTCCGGGGCTTGCCTGAGATCCAACACCAGGTTAGTGTTTAATAGACGACACTCGCTTGGCGATCATCTCCCATCTTAGCACTTGCTTAGTCCTTTCATCTTCTAGATGGATTCACCAAACTCCATCTTTGGGTTTGGCTCCAACATCATGTCCTTCACATGGTTCTTCTAGTGTACCTAAATGAGGTGCAACAATGCATATGTATGAATGCATGGAAGTGCAACACGCAAAGCTTTCATAAAAGTACACCAAACTAATATAAGCACTTAGAGCTATTTAAGTTAATCATCACTCAAGCATAACATAGGAGATGGCAAGCACATCAAGCATGGAACCCAAATTACTTGAGTGTAGCGATGGCAAGTATTCATCAATCGATGTCCACTTAACCTATTTAACCAACCAGGGCAAGCTAAAGCAATCAACCTACACATGCAGTTCCTGAACAGCAGCACAACAGTCACTTGTTTTAGTTATAAACAGAGATCCCAACATCCAATAAAGGTGATCCTAGACTTTCTAGAAATATAATGATATTATCTAAAACTTTGTTATTAATACCAAAAGCTGATTCAACAACTAACAATGTCAAAATACATCATGAAGCAGAGCTTATACAATTAAGGGCAGAAAGCTGATAGTAACTTCAGAAATGCATTTCTTGAGTTCTATTCATCCAACAAGCATGATCCTTAACTTTATAGAAAGATTATTAAGCTATCTACAACTTTATTATTATCATCTTAAGATGATTCTACATATAACAAGGCTAAACAACATCAAGAAGGCATCTCTGTCCAGATTTGGACAGAACCTATCATTCCACTTTGAACAGCAATAACTAGAGTTCTAAACAACCAAAAACAGTGATCTTAGACATTTTAGAAATATTAGGAAAATCACTACAACTCTCCTATTATCACCAATACATGATTATATGTTTAAATAATCCAAACAATACAATCATTCAGATCTGTTCAGAGCACATGCAAAAGCTGATAGCAAACTTATAAAATCTATAACTCCTAAACCATCAGGTATAAAATCATGAAATTTAAGGACAATAAATATAAGGAATTTATCTACAACTTTGGAATTCAACACATTCACATAAAACATCATTATCAGCACTAAATTAATTGCTTAACCAAAACTATACATGCAGCCCAAACAACAGAGGCATACTGCATTCAACTACCATTTAGTTGCTACCAACTAACATATTCTTGACATATATGCTACCCCAAACATCTTGGAATCATATTCAAACAATCATAGCATGTAGGAATAGCTACTAGAAGCATCACATGACAATAAATACATGTATATGCTCACAACATTCATCCTCTACTTTAATAATGCAACATATGTATTATTTTTAGTACTATATGAGAACAACTAGTTTGGGGCTGAGATTTTTATGAGTGGTATATGTTATCAAAACATGGCTACTGCACAAATTTCACATGCTCAGGTTTCATAATTTAATTACTATGAAAAAGACAAATTGCTATTGCAAGAAAACATGTAAAAGCAAGATAAATATAAAGATTATCATTTTCTATAAACATATAGCCATATTATGGTTCCTCAGGTCACAATATCAGCATTCAAGGGCAAAGGAACCACCTTTCACATTTTTGCATATATAAATTATTTATAAACCATCTAAAACCATTTATCAAGCATTAACCAAGTTAAATCAATAACTCAATCATACTAAATCCAATGACCATGAAATTTTTACCACAGCACACAAATAGCATCAGTAGCCTACCATAAAAATTTCACCTCATTTAGAACACCACAACTTTAGATATGAATTTATCCCTAAAAACCCCTAATTAAACTAGATAAATAAAAACAGCAAAAACCATATACTAACACATATCATAAGATGACTCTACTATGTATATCTAGTCATAGGGATTCCAAAAAGTCCTCATTTGCTATTTTACAATTTTTCTACGATTTATTATGATTTTCCCATGTTTTAGCCATAAAAGAAAAACAAACTTGCATTGAGGACCCCGAACTTCCACGAAAATAAATTCTAGTGAAACAGTCCTTCTAGCCACTATTCACATGAGTCATGACTCTACAGAAAACCCCTTCCCTTCAAATTTGAGCACGACGTCCTTCACGCGAATGGAATAGGGGAGGCGCGGCTGCTCGCCAGTTAAGGCCGAAGAAGGCCATGTCGGCGGGCGGGGAGTGGCGGTGGAGCATCAGGGGACCGGCACACACCCGTGGGTGGCCTCGGCTCGGTCAAAGACGGCCCTAGGTGGCACAGCCACATCCACCGGCGACGGTGATGGAAGCGGCTCCGACGACAGCAAGCTACAGCTGGCTGCGTAGCCGAGAAAGTGGTGTAGAGGAGGTAGCGTGGAGAAGGGAGGTTGAGGGTGAGACCGGCTAGGATGGAGGAGGCTCAGGGAATGAGCAAGGACGGTGGCCGTGGAGCTCGGCCGGCGGCCATGGCGGTGTCCGTGCTCTGCGCGCACGGCACCGAGGGCGAGGGAGAGCGAGGTAGAAGGCGAGAATGAGCGAGATGGAGAGAGCAGAGGGCGTTGGCTTCCCTTTTTCTTGAGCACAGGGAGAGGTGTCGAGCGTGGGGGCAAGGAGAGAGGCATGCGGTGCTTGGCTCCAACCTATGGTCGGCCACAATAAATTTCTAGCTCTAATCAGTTAGATTCAAAAGTCCGCAAAAATACATCTGAAACTCCAAACTTCACCCTCCATAACTCCTAATCCGTTTAGTTTTGGCACAAGCTGTAGTAACCAAAGTTGTAGAGCTACATGAGTACTCCAACTTTGATTAAAGGAGTTTGGTCCAAATCAAAATGGTTTGCGAGATATAAATTCCCAAAGAGGGCTACTTGAAAACTAAAAACAGAATTCAGATATTCAGTCCAAGTTTCCCCAAATTCAGCGAAACTAGCAGTTTTGGGAATTGATTTTGAAGGTCCAAATGTATGTGCCCCAAACGTGATGAGACTTGTTTCATTGTTTCCTTCACAATGTGTACTTCAACTCATATTAAGGAATCCAATCGAGTTATCATATGAATTTGGAAGATAAAAATGTCACAACATGTCAACTTCCAGCTGTTAATCAGGGACAAATATTCCAGAGGGGCCAAAACAGCACTGCATTCAAACTTGAGACCACTGTTTGAGCCACTTAGGAGTTGAAATAGGTCTTGGTCCAAAAAATAAAGTTTGTTGTACTCCACTCAAACTTCAACTTTTATTTAATGTCCAACTCCATGCAAGCACTCTAGATAGTTGGTCAACACAGGTCAAAACCATACCATGAAAAAGACAATTTTAGCCATTCCCACACTTAGAAGCATTTTCTTCACATTTTCTCAACACGAACCCTTCATGATTTTTGTTCATGAGTTTAAGTAGAGTTGTTTGAGAAAGGTTGCAAGGTTTGGTCTACATCTCATGTTCCCATTCACCTGATGAAGCAATTCAAGAAAGGTTATAACTCATCATTTCCTATGACTTCTTGGCTCCAAACTTCATGAAACTTTTCCAATGATGGAGATAGATAGATGTTAAGGTGATGCACATGAAAGATCCATTTTTAACACTACTCAAGCATACATTTGAAAAGGGTCAACATGTAAGCAATGGTGTGTTGTCCAAATTTAAGTTGGGCTCATTTTCATAGATTTGACCTCAACACCTTCATCACCATTTCAGAGATAAGGAACTAAAGCTCCTGATTACCTCTAGATCTGTCATGTTTGAGCTCAAACCCACTGCCTAGCAAGTGGCTAACACCTAGGATTTTATAGGCAGGGTCACCCTCATCATGCGCCCCACTGCTGGGAGAGGTCGGCCCGGTGGTTGGCTCCTCCTCCATCACAGGGGCGACCGGCTTCGCAACGAGTGTCTCCTCCATGGTGGGGGCGATCGAATCTGCCCCTGTTCATCCCAGCTCAGTGCCAATAGCCTCTGGCTCCACTACGCATTGCCCATCATCAAGCAACATTCTTGTATTTATAGAAATACAAAGGATGAAGGCAACTTACAACTGTGATTTACATCGGGTCATCCTAAATCGGCGTCAGCATCCTGAGCCGCCTTGCCCCCCGGTAGAGCCACCTGGCACCTCCGTCGTCTTTGGGCCGGTCATCCCCACTGTCGTGGGCATTGCCACTCGAGTAGGATCAGGGACTAGAGGCCACCTGTGTTGGCTCGGGAACTCGCCCACTGGTCCCGGGCGCCACTATCATGGTCCCCAGAGCACTCCTAGGGACTGCTACCATGGCCTCCCATGCTAGCCGCTGCTCCAATTATCCTGCCCTACTAGGACAGCCAGTGGAGGCATCTCGATGTTTAGAGGGGGAGGCACCGCCAGCTCATCGTCATCAGACGTGTCTGTAAGCACCATCTACCATCTCTGGCGCTGGGCGGAACCACCCATGCTAACCGGCCCTCCTTCACCTCGAGAGGGCCTTGCTGTTTTTCTCCTATTTGTGAATGGCTCCTCAACAGCCGACTGCTTTCCACGAAGCTTTTCATGAACATATTTCGTCCGCGCGTCATCACCTCCGGCTCCATGGCTATCCGACCCCTTGTCGTCAGCATCTATGCTCGGACGACGCTGGGGACTGCTCGGTCATGCATCTATAGCTGTCGGCTAGTCCTCTGATGGGATCACCAAGAAGTACACCCCGCGGTCCTGCCCATGAATCTTCAACAACATGAATGAATACATCGTGCAACAAGAATGATTAGGTGAACATTGTAAAGGACACTAACCGCTGGAGGGAGGTTCCCAACGTTGAAGGCCCACTGCTGGTCCCTGATGGATAGCCGACCATTGAGATTAAAGAGCACTGAGATCTAGCACTTGACCTCCTCTCGGTCAATCTCCTTGGGCACCTCCTGAGTCCTATCGGTGTCTCCTCATAACTCAAAATTGGGGTGCGCCCTCTCCTTGTTGGGCTAAACCCACTAGAAGGTGAAGTTCATTGCCACAATGACTCCATCTTGCCCCTTGCGATTGATAAACCTCATGAGCTCCCTCACCTGCTCCATCCCATCGGAGCCCAACCTCTCTGACCACTTGGAGTTGCTCGCCGGAATCTGGTCTACATCACACACCACATATGGCTCCACTTGCCTAATGTAAAACCACTTTGATGCCTAGTACTTCACATTTGTGTTGAGCTGGACGGCGGTGTATTGACTCGCCATCCTGTCCCAAAGCTGCAAATATGCACCGCCAACAACCCTAGATTCGGACCCCCCAGAATTTTGAGGCAGAAGAAATGACGAAAGAGGTCAAAATAGGAATGGATTCCCATATACGCCTCGCAAAAATTGATGAAGACGGCAACACAAAGGATGGAATTTGGGCTGAGATTAGAGAGATTGATCTTATAGTAATCGATCAGCTCACGAATAAAGGGGTGAATGGGAAACTAAATCCCCAGTAGAAGTAATCTTTGAAGACAACTAATTCATCAGTGCAGGGTGTGGGCAACTCCTCACCAAAAGCAGGGCAGCATCCCGACATTGTCCTATCCGGCAGCACACCGTCCACCACCAAGGCGTTATGCGCCACCTCATCGCTGATGGACTGGACCCACTCCTCATCATGGTTCACCCCTCGTGCCACCATCCTCGAGCTCCCATGGCTCCTCTTCAGTGCCATCAAGCAGATCTGAGGAGAAGCGGCGGTTATTTGTGTTTGGAACAGTCCTAATGGCAGAGTGGTTGCACGGTGTAGAGGCGAAATGTGCGAGGAAGAAGATGATGTGACGGAAAAATGGTGGGGAGTGTGTGCATGGTCTGTGGCGCTTTTATAATGGTTTGACTCCAACTTTTCGGCTTCTAGGGTTTTTGGGAAACCATGCCCGCCACGCTGTTCCCACTTCAGAAACCTCTACACCCTACTGGGCCGCTAACTGGGCCTAGCAGATATACAAGTGAAACCGCATCGTACACGGGCCACCAAGCAGACTTAAGTGCTATGCATTGTTTCATCTATTTACTTGGAAACTTCAGAGCAAGATTTTTTCTTCTCAATCTCCTAGCAGGCTCGGGGATTACATGTGTACAAGTCATCTTGCACTGACTATACTATTTTCTACATTACTTTATCTCAGCTAAGCTGAGGACTGGTGTCCAACTAAGCTAGGGACTGGGTTAGCACCTGAGGACTACTTTTCTAGACCCTGGCACCACGTGAATGCTTCACCCACTGTCCGGCTCAGGGACTAAGTGGGCACACTTCACCTTGCGGTGAATGTGCTTATTTTTAGGACCTGACACACTTTGACACGACTAAGTCATGAATGACGATTGTCGCTGCCCTCTGTTTGGCTCTAAGAGTCAATTCTGCCTAAGGCATGGATGCTAAGCATCTATCTTTGCTTTTGAGGGACTAAGTTCCTCCACGCTGACTAAGTCAGGGACGCTAAGTGTCCAACTTCGCTGCCCGGAAGCTAAGTGGGCACACTTCACCTAAGGTGGAGACTTCAAAAAAAATTACTTGAGCTCCTTACATCCTTCTGGCAACTTCAAGTGAGTTCGAGTTCAGCAACCAGTTGAACTATTTGGACATCTGCTTCAACATCTCGGACGACATGTTCAGCAGCTCGGATGACGTGTTCAACAGCTCGAACGCTTGTTTTGACTGCTTGTCCTCCAGTTAAACTGGTCGAACACCTGCTCTTGTTGATTAGTAACAAGATGGATAGCTTGGACAAGCTCGACATGGTGTTGCTCAGAGGATACAAGGCGCACAGGGATTAGCTGTGGGGGTATAACCCTGGATACACATAGGGCTACACATGGGCCGAGCCACCAGGGGAGGCCCAACCCATGATACTATGCTAGGCAGAGCATGACATAGGTTGAAGTGCCTCACAAGGCTATGTGAAGATCCTTGGTGATCAAGGAAAATCTGTTTGGATATGTTAGATCCCGTAATCTTTGTAATTCCTATCGTGAAACCGATCAGGATTAGAGTCAACCAACCTATAACCCTACCCCCGTGCAATATAAGGTGGGTAGGGACCCCCTCATTTTCATCTCATCACATAATACAATCCACCAAAGACACAGGACGTAGGGTATTACATCAAGCTGATGGCCTGAACCTATCTAAATCACTATCTCTGCGTTCTATGTCACCATCTAGTTCGTATCTTATGCACCTTCACCAATTCATTTACTACTGTGGGCATATCCCTCGGTAGACTGCCGACCAGATTTCGTCGACACCGTAGCACCTCGTCAGGGTTAGATTCCCGGAGATGATCCAATAATGTAGAAGTTGTAGTGCTGATGATGAGCCCTGCGTGACAATGTGACATGACTCACTTTCTGAAGTAGAGTAGATTGTCCCTCTTTTGGATCCTACCTACGTGTAGTGCATGCTGCGTGAGTCTTCTAGTGTAGCTGCTGGAGATGTCGCTATGTAATAAACTAATGTAATGAATGTTTGGTTCTTAATGCTTCTTATGGTTGTTCATGCTTCTTTGTTTGAGTGTATGGCTAGACTAAAATGTTTCAAATTGCTCAACATTTAATAACACAAGCCCGTAACTTAAATAACATTTACAGCAAGATGTCGTGCCACCGAACTGAGCGCCTGCTCCACCATTCCCCTTCCCCCGCACCGGCTATCCATGACCGAGGCCGAGGCCGTGGCCATGGCTGTCGAAGAGATGTTAACCCCTTCCCCTTCAACCTTGAGGAGGATGCAATGCCCGTAGGAGAGCACCTTGTAGGAGTCCCACCTATCTAGGAGGCACCGGGTGCCACTCAGCTTGGCGAGGAGAACCCACCACCACCACCCCCACTCCTGATGGAGGTGATGGACTACCAAACACATCTCATGGAGACACTAGTCGAGGGTTTACTGCATCACAATGGAGGTTCGCCCAATGACTTCCAGAGGAAGCTAGAGGATTTCCTAAAGATGAGGCCTCCAACCTTCGACAGCTCTGACGACGACCCATCGCCGCCGAGGATTGGCAGCGTGAGATGGAGAAGAAGCTGGACCTAACCACTTGCTCTAATGAGGAGGGTGTTGGTGTCACCACCCACCAGCTCACCGATAGCGCACGTGCATGGTGGGACAGCTACAATGACACCCACCCTAACCCTGCACACATCTCATGGGAGGAGTTCACCGAAGCCTTCCATGAGCATCACGTACCTGAGGGCATGATGGATGCCAAGGTGGAGGAGTTCCACAACATCATACAGGGATCCTAGAAGATCTAGGAGTACGCCAACCGTTTCACCAGAATGATGCAGTACACCCCAAGCTAGACAAAATCTGAGAAGATGAAGATGCACTTCTTCAAGAAGGGTCTGAACACCCACATCAAGGTGGCCATCTTGGGTCACACCTACTACACCATGCAGGAGATGATCAACAAGGCCTTGGAGATGGAGAGGGACCGTCTAGAGGCTGACTGTCGCACCCAAATTTTGCATAGTACAATCAAGTGCTCATATATGTGTGCCCAGGATGTCCAAACACACATATAATCTCAAATTGCAATAATATCAAAGTAAAGTACTTATTACATCGCATACTTCATCACAAAGTTATCACAAGTCTTGCTTATTAGTAACTTTATTACATAGAGTGGAAGACTAAGCCCAAACGCCATAGGGACTCCAACTAGGGGACATCTTCCTAGTAGTCCTGGACATCCTCTGGAAACTCTTCATATGTATTATCTGTTACCCATCCAGGATTTTCATTGAATGTAAAACAAGTGTAAGCTCACCATGCTTAGCAAGTATATCAAAGGGATCTATGAGGCTCAAAGGCTAGACACGGTTTGACTACGGTTCGCAATTTTAGTTGGTCAAGTTTTAGCATCCTGAATCACTACTTTAGTGAATAAACCCAACCAAAGTGTTAATAATGAATAATCAAGATTATATCAAGTCCCAACCATCCACAGTAACCACTAATCATGAAGGATCTAGATCGCTCATATCCGTGAGCACGGCTGTTATAACAGGTTAAATATTTCTGAAGAAATTGTACAACTTTACCCACTGAGCCGTGATTCCCACTGCCAGGGTTTGCAAAGCCCACATCACCTCTACCTAGGAAGTGTGGTAGGGTTTCACTATGTAACCCTTCACTAGTCACACTAACAAGTCATAGCTGCTAAGGTTTCAGCCATCTAGCCATATGTGGCCCTCCTCTAGCAGTGGAACTCGTGGTCGTGGCACAGTACACACCCTAGCAAGAAAAGAAACATACCAACTAGTGCCCCCTCTTGCCCTTATGGAAAGCTACAGATGAGCTAGTAAAATCTAGTTAATAGGTTAAAGTCAGAGCCATATGACACTCGGGGTTGTACGAAACCTCTTCGGTGGCCGCTTCAGGATTAAGTCCTTATGGAGAGGCACTAGAGCACTCAACCCTGTACTCTAGCCCTCTAATTGTTGCTAAAAAGCTCCATTTTAACACATTGCATAATACCTTTAGTCATGATTAACAATTATTTTATGCTGAGCGCTGCGGCATCTATCCAAAATGCATCCCAAACCATAGGTATCAATGATATGAGGTACAATAGTAATCTAGGTAAAGTCCTTAAGGGTACTTCAAATTTAAACACATGCATGTATATGAATTGTAGAGTTCATAGGTACAAGGGGCCTTTACTACACTTGTCTGCCTCAAAGTTTTCCTCCTGGTACTGCTGGTCTCCCTGCTGATCCTCAGTAACCTCGAACTGATCACCCTTTAAACGTGTTTCGATTCACCAATCAAGCATCCAATCTAATCATCACATGCATACAAATAGTCTTCTGTTAGAACAGTAAAAGTTATGCTTAAAACAAGATTCAATGGCATTTTTGTAAATAAACCAAACTCATTTTTGAATTAAAACAATTAAAAACTAAATTCTAACGCTGGTTGGACGGCGCACACTATTTTCCAAAAGTATAGGGGCTAAAATAGAAGAAAATAGGACTAAAAAGTAATATGTTTTGAACTAATATGTACCGTGGGTTGATTCCATGAAAACCGAGGGGCTAAATAAAAAAAGTGCATGGCTGACTGCAGGTTGATCCGCGTGGCCGCTGACTGGTATGACCCCAAAGGGGTATGTTTTAATCTCGGCCGTCCGAGTAGATCCGACGGCGAGGAACGAAAGGGAGAAGCGGGCCACCGGGGAAGACAGCCCCCACGGCCGACACCATGGCCGACGGCGAGCCGAGCTCACCGGCGATCGCCGGGAAGGCGTTTCCGATGGCCAATCACTATGCGGTCTGCACCTAGATGTTGCGTGCGGCATTGCAAACTCAATATGGCACAAAACGAGGGCAACGAGGGCGGGGAGCATGTCGGGATGACGTTCCGCGGTGGCGCCATGGCCGGCGGCTGTAGGAGCTCGCCGATACGGCGCTTCGGTGCAGCAATAGCGACAAGAGAAGGATGGGTAAGTAGCATGGCTCACCACGAGTCTGATGGAGGTGGCCGTGGTGTCCGAGGAGCTCTAGAGGTGCCGGCAATGCGCGGTGGTGGCTGTGGAGGGAGAATGGCGCTGGTGAGTTCAAATCCATAGAAACCATGATCAATCCAAGGGAAAGAAGGCACCTACGTCCGCGGTGAGGTGGCACGGAGCTCTAGGACACGACTACGAAGGCCGGTGAGCTCTAGAGTGGCGATTTGCAGTGGCAAAGGTGAGCTAGCGTGGATGGGGACAAAACAAGAGGGAGAGAGTGCTCGACGTGGATTTTATAGACGAGCAGGACACGGTAGAAGGAAGGGAGCGTGATGAGGGTGGATTTGGATGCCTTCCTTGCCTAGCCCACTGGCCTGGCGGGTGCGGCTGCCTTCGATGGCAAGCACACCATCACCGGCGAGGCAAGGAAGGAAGGGGGGAAGAAACGGATGACGCACGGGCCCCGCGAGTCAGTGAGGGAGAAAGGGGAAAAAGGGTGTGGCGTCGAGTGGGCAGGCCGCTGCTGCCTGGGCCGAGGCGCGTGCGTGAGGGGGGGGGAAGGAAGAGCGGGCTGTCAATGGCCCAAGGCTGGATCTAGGAGTGGGAAGGGGAAGGGGCTGGGCCGGCTGTAGTCCTGGCCTAAATTGAGGTGCAGGTGAAAAATAGAAAATGAGACCTTTTTCAATTTTTTGTTTTCAAATCCAAGCCAAAATTCAAATAAGTTTGAATTTTTAACTCCAACAACTTAGCCCTACACTCAACCAAAATCATGTAATTCAGCATGAATGCAATCAATCATGTTTCTAAGCCTTATAGTTAATTTTAATTAGCCAAAAATTATTACTTTTCCTTGGTTATAATGCATCAAAAATTAAGTAAATGCTCAAATTTAATATCTAGATTATAAATGAATTTTTAGGGTGTTACAAACCTATCCCCCTTAAGATGAATCTCGTCCTTGAGATTCGGATGATTTGAAAAGATTAGGATAGTCAGATTTCATATCATCCTCTCTTTCCCAGGTTGCCTCATCAATAGAGTGCCTGTTCCACTAAACCTTACACATTCTTATAATCCTGCTCCTTGTGATTCTCTTAGCTATTTTGAAAATTCTCCCTAGATATTCTTTGTATGAAACATCCTCCTGGATATCCAGTTCATTCAAAGGTAACTATTCCTCAGGTACTCTTAAACATTTCTTAAGAAGACATCATGAACACCTGAGAGTTGTTCCGATAATTCCAGCTGGTAAGTAACTTCTCCTCTCCTGTTGATGATCTTGAAGGGTCCCACATACCTAGGTGACAACTTTACCTTGGTATGAACCCTCTTAACTCCTCTCATAGGTGAAACTTTAAGATAAACAAAATCACCAATCTCAAACTCCAAATCCCTTCTTCTCGTGTCAGCATAGCTTTTCTGTCGAGACTGTGCGACCTTCAAGTTTTGCCTTATTGTTTGTACCTGTTTCTCCACCTGTTGCAAAACTTCTGGTCCGAAGACTTGACATTCCCCCGTTTGATTCCAAAACAGTGGTGTCCTGCACTTTCTACCATATGGCGCTTCGAATGGTGCCATCTTAAGACTTTTTCGGTAGCTATTATTATAAGAGAATTCAGCATAGGGCAAACTCTTATCCCAACTTGTTCCATACTGTAGAGCACAAGCTCTCAACATATCCTCTAAAATCTGATCGGTTCTCTCGGTCTGTCCATCTGTCTAAGGGTGATATGCTGAGCTAAAGTTCAACTTCGTGTCCATGGACTCTTGCAACTTCTGCCAAAAATGAGATGTGAACTGTGTACCCTATCTGAAACAATCTTCTTCGATACTCCATGTAAACATACAATCCTTTCCTTGTATGGCTCTGCCAACTTCACACCAGAATAAGTTGTCTTCATAGGAATAAAATGTGCTACTTTTGTCCGACGGTCTACAATTACCCAGATAGAGTAATATCCCCTCTGTGTACGGGGTAATCCCACTATGAAATCCATTCCAACTTCTTCCCATTTCCACTCGGGTATCTTCATAGGTTGAAGTAAACCTGCTAGCCTCCGATGCTCTGCCTTTACCCTCTAGCACGTATCACATATGGCCACATGCTAAGCTACATCTCTTTTTAATCCATACCACCAATATCTCTCTTTAAGATCAAGATACATTTTAGTACTCCCCAGGTGTATAGAATAGGTTGAGTCATGAGCTTCCCTCAAAATAGACTCTCTAATAGACTTCACTTCTGGCACACAAATCCTTTTACCAAACAATATTGTTCCTTGATCATCCATGTGGAAACCTAGGGCTTTACCAATCACTATACATTCAACAATATCTTTGATCTTCTCATCATTCAACTGTCCCTTATGAATCTCTCGTTCTAAAGTAGGTTCCACCTCTAGCTCCATAGTGTTAGCCACAATACCCAAATTCAGGTGTTCGAACTCCTCACACAACTCCTTAGGTAATTGAGTTGCATAGGCCATATTCACATAACTCCTACTCAAGACATCTGCTACAATGTTAGCTTTTCCCAGATGATAGTGTATTTCCAAATCATAATCCTTGATTAACTCTAGCCATCTACGCTGCCTCAAATTCAGATCTGACTAAGTGAATATATACTTCAAACTCTTATGATCGGTATAAATCTCACACTTATGACCAATCAGGTAATGCCTCCAAATCTTGAGAGCATGTACCACAGTTGCTAACTCCAGATCATGAGTTAGATAATTTAACTCATGTTTTCTAGTTGTCTGGATGCTTAGGCAACAACTCTACCCTCTTGCATAAGAACATAGCCTAGACCTTGCCGTGAGGCATCACAATAGATAGAGAAGCTTTTTGGTAAGATCAGGTAAGACAAGCACTGGGGTAGAAGTCAGTCTCTTCTTCAACTCCTCAAAACTATCCTGGCATTACTTAGACCATACAAATTTGGCATTCTTCTCTAACAGAGCAGTCATAGGTTTTGCTAACTTAGAGAATCCCTCGATGAATCTCCTATAGTACCCAGCCATACCAAGGAAACTCCGAATCTCACTGACATCCTGAGGTGGCTTCCAACTCAACACATCTCTAACCTTCTTGGGATCTACTACTACTCCTCCATTAGAGATTATGTGACCAAGGAAAGATACTTCTTTTAGCCAGAACTCACATTTGCTGAACTTAGCATAGAGCTGATGTTCTCTAAGCTTTTGCAATACTAGCCTCAAATGTTCCTCATGCTCTTCTTCATTCTTAGAGTAGACTAATATATCATCAATAAACACAACGACAAACTTGTCAAGGTACTCCATGAATACTTTGTTCATCAAATACATGAAGTAAGCAGGTGCATTTGTCAGACCAAAAGACATGACTGTGAACTCATATAATCCATATCGGGTTACAAAAGCAGTTTTGGGAATGTTAGAACGTCTTATTCTCTACTGATGGTATCCAGATCGGAGGTCGATCTTGGAAAATACACAACCTCCTTTCAACTGGTCATACAGGTCATCGATTCTAGGTAGTGGATACTTGTTCTTAATTGTGACCTCATTAAGTGATCTATAATCTATGCACATTCTTTGTGTACCATCTTTCTTCTCTACAAACAATACTGGTGCACCCCAAGGTGAAGAACTAGGTTGGACATAACCCTTATCTAGCAGTTCCCTTATTTGTTTCTTAAGTTCTGCTAATTCATTCACTCCCATTCTATAAGGTCACTTAGCTATGGGTGCAGTTCTAGGTAAAAGTTCAATTATAAACTCAATATCTTGTTCAGGTGGCATACCTAGTAACTCCTCAGGGAAGACATTTGGATACTCATTTACTATCCGTATATCCTCTAGGGTTGTGCCCTCCAATTGATTAACCCGACAGATTTCCGAGGTTGACTGTGTTGCCACATTCTCAACTTTCTCTCCAGATAGAGTGGTTAGATTCAATGAACTGTTCCCACAATTTATAACTGCCTTCCAGGATCTCAACCAATCCATACCCAAGATAACATCAATTCTAGATGAGTCTATGACTACAAGGTTGGCTTGAAATTCTACCCCCTGATGATGAGACTAGAAGCTAAGCATATCCAATTTGCTTTCATTTCCCCTCTAGGTGAGTTTACTAACATGGGTTTCTTCATAACACATATGGGAATACCATGCTTCTTTATGAAAGTATATGCTATGAAGGAATGCGAAGCACCAGAATAAAAAAAATTGTAGCTGAGTTTGAGTTGATCGGAAACATACCGATCACCACATTAGGTGCCTCTTGAGCTGTCTCTACAGTCACATGATTGACCTTTCCCTGGACATAGTTCTGCTACATATTAGCCGTCTTCTTGGGGCATCTGTTGGAGTAATGTCCTGGTGCTCCACAATTGAAGCATCTATTGTCATTGACTGCATTTGGCGCCTTTGGTGCACCATTCTTCTGTGGAGCATTGGGGACATTGCTCTTCATAGGAACATTGTTAGTTTGCTGCTGGTGCTAGACTGGTGCCTTATACTGTTGTTGCTACTGCTGCTGTGCACGCTGTGGTTACTAGTTGTGGTTGATCAGACTAGACTAACCCTGATAGCGCTACAGTGGGTAAGCTTGCTGAGGAGTAGTGCGAACACAAGTGTTACTCGCGGGCTGTTGCCCCTGGAATTTCCTCTTCTTGTCTTCCATTTGACGGTGCTTGTTCTCTATAACCAAGGCCTTGTCCACTAGCTACTGGAAGCTAGCAAAGGTATGGGACAACAGTTGATACTGGAGACCATCATTCAGACCTTCCATGAATAGCTCCTGCCTCTTCTCATCATCTTCCACTTCTGTAGGTGAGTACCATGACAATTGTATGAACTTATCATGATACTCCACAACAGACATGCTCCCCTGCTTGAGAGCCAAGAATTGCTTCTTCTTCAGCTTCATCAACCCGGTAGGCACATGATGAGAGCAGAAGGCACTGCAAAACTCTTGCCAAGTGATGGGATTAGCTTCAGTACGACCAAAGCGGAAAGAGTCCCACCAGTCAAGTGCAGCCCCTTGCAGCTGTCTAGAAGCATACAAAACCTTCTCTTTGTCATCACACTGTGCAATTTCAAGTTGCCTCTCAAGTTGTTCCTCCTGGTGTTCACCATCTGTAGATACATCATATAAGTCTCATATGTCCAAAACGTATAACCTTTAAGAGATAATGGCCTAATGAGAGTAGGTATCCCAAGATCAAGACAAGAGATATATAGAGGATATACAAGAAGATAATTGTTTTGAACTTTTCCGGCGAGTTGGACAAACAGAAGTGCAGTAACATGAGCATATCTCACTCTATGTTTATCATCTGATTGCGAAATTTACTTTTCTGGAAATTTTATGAAATTCTCTACAACTTTCATTTAGAACACATTCTCAGATTCTGACGTTTAATCAGGAAAAAAACAGACAATAAGAAGTACTGCTCCAGAATTCTGACAGCACACAAACATCAATTTACAACAGCTGTATCTCACAATTCGTAATAGATATTGAGGTGATTCTAGGGCCAAAAGAAAGATGTAGAAGTCTACTTATCTCCATAAAATTTTCATGACCATTGAACATCTAAAAAATGAGATATGAACTGATAAAGGTGGACTGCTCAGAATGATACAGAACGGACAACAAGATAAAAAGAAACCCAACTATTTATTCATTTCATCCTTAAGCCTTAATCTTAAACTAAATGACTGTGGTCATGCCCACAAACCATCACAATCATGACAAAAATCCAAATCAAATATTGTTTATCATGACAATCATCCAACCACTCAAGTAACAATTGTTCAACCATTGAAAAGAAAAGAAACTAAACACTCTCTCGCACATCTATGTGTGTTTATTACATATTTTGGGAAATCCTCCTATGGGTCGATGTTGGTGCTGGTGTTGGGGTCTCCAAATCCTCCTCTGTTCCTTGGGGGCGATTCAGTAGGAATACGTGGTGTCTCCACATCAGGACCTCCTTGCTGCTGCTTCAACGTAGCATTCTCATAGGCAAGCTGCAGGTATGCCTTCCCCATGACATCTAGCTCATCCAAGGCTTGATCCAAGTCGGTGTTGGTCTGGGCCAAGCTCATCAGGGTAGGCCTAAGCCTATGGTTCTCCTCCCCAAGTGGTGCGGCGATGTTGCAGGTGGATTGACCACTCCGACGGCAGGGAAGATAACCATCCTCCTCCCATTTGATGTCGTTGAAGTGGCGGTCGCAATTAACCACCAACGCCTATCAAGCAGCATCCCAGATGGTGGCTGCATGTGTGAGCCGTGCAGTGATAGCACAGTTGATGTAGCACACCTAACTCCCTTCGCGGATGTACACCTCTGTCTCCCAGAAGCCAATGTAGTCGGGGTGGGTCCAATGCTCCGTTCTGTACTGCACGGTGCACCTGGTGTGGTAGCGATGTACAAGCGAGAGAAGCTTGGGGTGGCAGTAGGTGTGACAGAACTGCCCAATTTATATAAGATAAAGTACGGATGTCCCCGTTTAGCACATTGACGCGCACATACTTTCACTTATATAAACCCGGTAGTCCGCCGAGTGTCACGAAGGACCTCGGTAAATCAACATCACAACCAAGATCGTATGATTAAGCAAATACACCACATATGCAGAGTTGCAGCGGAAATAATATTACAAATCAGTCCACAAATAATAGTACAAGTTTGGGTTTCAAAACCGACATAGCTTCCAAATTATTACATTAGTATAAGTTCCAAATACATTGCTAGCATAAGTGACATCCTCTGATAAAAGCATATAGATGCGAAGTAAATATAGAGTCACCGAGCCCACTGGCGGTTAGCCACCATCTTCAGCAGGCCATGAACTTCACCTGCAACATGGTGGGATAAACCCTAAGTACTCGAATGTACTCAGCTAGACTTACCCGTCATAAACCAGAAATAAAGTGACACCAAGCATATGCAAGGCTTTATAAGTGGGGCTAGCTTGAAAACGTTTTGCATAAAAGCCAAGAGTTGAGCTATACATTTTACAATTCAGTAACCAAGTTAATTACATCTATTCATCTCTAGATTAGCAACTAACATATGCCAAACATGTGGGATATCATTTAGTAACAGGCAATAGTAACCATAGCTGGTATAATGTTGTAACATCATCATCATCATTATAACCATCAAGTTCAATTAAGTGTATCTACGTTGCTGCTGCTCAGCCAAGTTCTCACTATCCGGGAGAGACAGCGATTCGAATCGATTCCTACCTAGCTGGGGAATTATTCCTAACACAAACCCCATCAACCTGATCAGTGGTTGCCTCGGGTCACCTTTGGTATAACCCAGGAACAAATTTGCGGGTTCGCCCAGTACTGCACTCTCAGGGAGTCCACTCTGCCAGGTGGTCAATCTCACCTTTGGACTTACGCCAATAGCTCCCCGCACATACTTACTATCGCCAGAGTGCGCACTTTCACTTTTCAGCTTCTGGCCTGAGTTGAGCTACTCGGCTCCTGGCATCGAATTAGACTTTGCCCCAAAAATAAAAGTTGTTGATCTATTCAAGTACTACAACTTTGCTTAAGGGTGCACTACCATGAAAATTCTCTAGAGTATAGTTCAAACTAAGTCAAAGTAGCATCACGGTAAAGCTTAAATTAGAGTTTTAGACCGATTGCGACATTTTCTTGACTTCTGCTCAACACAAACCCTTCATGACTTTTGTTGTAGATTTCAATTAGTGTCATTTGGGCAAGGTAGCAAGGTTTGTTTGATGACCTATAATTCCATTCACTTAATAGCACAATTCAAGCCAGAATGTAACTCATCATTTCATGCGACTTCTTGATTCCGAACTTCATGAAACTTTTCCACTGGTCAAGATGGACGCATGTTGATGTAATGTATGTGAAATAAGCATGTTTAACATTACTCTAGCATAATCTTAACAAGGGTCCACATGTAAGTAGGGTGTGTTGTCCAAGTTAAAGTTGGAGCTCACTCTTGTAGATTTCATCTTTCACCTTCATCACCACTTAACATGTCATATTTGAGTTCAAACCCATTACTTAACTGGTGACAAACACCTAGGGTATTACAGCCTTCCCCCTTACGAGAATCTCGCCCCGAGTTTGGTGCGAAAGACTTTTAAGGGAGGAGAAGCAAGGCATCCATTTTCCAACATTAGTGATAGCCTTAGGCTACTTAACTTCGGACTATCAGAGAGGCTAATTTGGTCAAGACACTTTCTGATACTTGCTCTTCGTAGTAAGTTTTGTCTGAAGAATTTCCTTCATTGGCATCCATGAAGCATTGTTACTTTGGCAGGAATCCAAGATAGCACAATACTTCTTTCTCGGGATACGGAGAGTACTACGGAGTATAAACTAATTACCCAGAATATCTATTTCCCTAGTGAATATAGCATGGACCATGTGAATTTGCATTAGACTGCAAGCTTCTAAAAGCTACTCATTACAATGGTTCCATGTTCATTCACAAAATTTGAAAAGTAGTCCTCTACCAAAGTAGCTTGAGTACAACCTTTCATCAGGGATGAGGTCACAGATGGGGTAAGCATCCTCTGAGGTTGTGAGAAACCGAGTAACCAACAGACAATATCTATGCCGGTCATAACCATTCAATCACTCAGATGCCAACCGATGGAAAACTACATAATGTTCCATATGTGTAGTTCTCTTTCTCTAATGATAACACTATATTGTCTGAGTCCGTTGAGTGAGAGGTGAATGTGATAGCTGACTCTGTGGACCCATCATTTTCGACGATCATTATTTGAGGGAATCCTCATATCCAAGCGGCACAGTTATCTGAGTTGAATCTGAGGCAACCACGTGGGTAAAAACACATGGAAGGTACCAAAGGACAAGTCCGCCTTGGGAAACATTGCTGAAGAAGGATGACAGCGAGGTCTGAAGGTCAACGAAAGTTGCAAGTATACACCGACTAGAAAAAAATAGTACACTACTAAGCAGGTTGAGCACAATTTGCCTTCATGGTGCAATGGCGCAGTAAGTTGGGTTGACTTGCACTGTCGCAAAATTAACCTGGTTGGACTACTTTTGACATTGAGGCTTCCTTTCTAATGTCAATTAACAACTCAAAATCAAAGTCTAAAATCTGTTGTTTGACACTTTTCAAATTGTTTTCGACTCGTAATGGCACAAATTGACTTGTAGAACACCTTGACTGCACCAGCATTGTTGATATGAGAGGGCAAAAGCAAAGCACAAAGGGGTGCAAGGAGTCTTCTCTAGGGCATCTAAAGTATTAACAATCCTCACATTGCCAACATGACCTGAACTACAACACAACCTACTAATATGAGGGATGCTAGTAGTCAGCAGAGAAATCACAGATTCTATACCCCTCGGTAATCAGTTCATATCCTGCAAACTACTGCTCCGTTGTGCACAAATTTTGGTACGCATTTAGATCCAAGAGTCCTTTAACTACTAACCAAAATTCACCTCAAATGGACACCGTTTGTCTATCCAAACAAATCATCTACCAAAACTGCTTTGTTCTGAAATTTTGGGACTGAACTATCAAACATCTCTCAAATCCGATGCTTTACTCAACCAATCCTCAAACCAACTTAAGACATCGAAGTACCTTAAGCGAGGAATGAGATTGTCAAGTGTTGTGGCAACCCAACCATGTTTGAGCCTCTAATCACTAATTTAAAGATAACCGGCTTAGTGCCATGAAATCTCGACAGATTTCCCGCTCTTCTTTTCTTTGCTTCATGCGTTGTGGAGTGTGTTCTGCACTCTCTAACTCTCTTTATAACCGTGGTAGGTTTCTCGCTGAGGATGGAGGCTAGGTTTTCCTTACATGCCTCTTAGGAAACAACCTCAACTGTTGATTTAGACACCAACTCAACTATGCACAAGCATTGAACTAGTGGGATGTTCTTGTAGGGCACAATGCATACTTCATGTGGAGTGACAGTCCTACAAAGATAAGGGAACATCTCTGATTATGCTTCTATGCTTCATCCAATAGAATCCAGAACAATCCTTTGATAGCACCATATACATAATGATGCTGACCGAGACTAGGGATGTGCTTTCTCTAGCTCTTTACTTAGCTGATACAGCATCCTGCACTATCTGTGTGATTGTCCAAGATGGAATTGACTTGACAACACCGGGCTTGGAGAAGAAAGCAGTACTGACATTGCTGACTGGCTTTGCTGTTTCTTTGCTTAACATTGTTCTATGAGATCTGGCCTTCATAGTTACCAAAGAGTCGTTACCTAGCTACAGATTAACCTTCCTACTAGTAACTAATTAGTCATCTCTCAACATTAAAGTTTCAAATCTTCACTTTTAATAGCCATAATTGCGGTTGATGCATAATGGATGGTCGCCATTAAAGTCAGCAGAAAGGGGTCACACCGAAGAAGGTCAGTTGATCATCTTGCACATAAAGGTCAAGACTTAGATAGAAAGCTCATAAGCACCAGGTGACCTATTATAGCACATAATATCCTGGTCCATTTATCATCTGACTGATAACTTGTTCAACCTTAAGTGTGGTGCACCTTTTTGATCCAACAGGGATGACATAAGTTGCTCACTAGATGAAAAACATCATTACAGGGATAGCCAAGTAGAGTCACTTGTCTACCATCACTTGCAGTCTATTTATGTTCATGTTAGTGACCTATTCTTCAAAGGTTATCCTTTGGACGACTCTAGAAGGAAGTCTTATTGTATCTGGTTCAATGTATAGATCTTCTGACAAGATAAGGAGAGATAACCAAGGAAGAGCTTACGTGAAAATAACATATCGGTGCAGTTCTGCAATGGATCATGAATAGGAACCTCGATATCAGCACGTGCCGAGCAGCACAACCTTGTGTGCGCGCCCACAGGAGGCTCTTGGTTTCATCACGGCACCGTAGATCGCTAATCGTGGCACCATTACTGAACATACAACCCACAAGAATTTTCACGTGGTACAAATTTGGTTGCATAGAAGCAAGCACTATGCAAAGGAGGGATAGCAAACAAAGGTAGTCACAAGGTTAGGATTCAACAAGGAGGCGATTCGAAGATCAAAATATAGCTCAAGAGAACATAGCCTAATTGCCAAAGACAACTGAGCAGGGGACTCTTGCTGAATTTCCATAAACGCCTTGTGTCCACCAAGGTGATTACCAGGTAAAAATTAACATGAGATTTGGTCTTGCCGAGCAGCAACATGAGATCAAGACTGATAAACATCCAGAGACTTGATAGGGTTGGAGGCAAAATAAATGAGATTTGAGGGACAGAGCCAATGCACTGACTAGGGATTCAGTTGATAAGGTAATGACATGATCTACGAGGAAAAGGTTCCAAAGCAGGGTAGATAGCGATTTGCATTGCACCAGATCATATGTAGAAGAAGGAGCAATGAGATATAACAAGGATTTTTGAGCAGTGTCCTCCCACACAGGAGTGGGACAACCACGAAACATGCAAGTATTCAAGGGAGCTAAGCTTGAACCTAAGGATAAGCAAAGGCATGGATAAAGGTATTTGTAGCACAACGTTCAAGGGCTTGCAACCACGTGTATAGGCTTAGGCTCCTAAAAGAGAACTTAATTGGAGATGACAACCATGAGATTATCAAAACTTGGACACTGTTCCAGGATAGCACTCATCAACATTCATAGGCTTACCGAGGAAAAAAGGGTGACAACTACGGCACTACCTAGATAACGAGCATCCACACCTACATCATGGTCTTAAGCAAGCAATTCGAAACGCTCAATCCAATTAGCTTAAGCGACTATTACTAAGCACAAAACTCACACACAACAAGCAGTCACCTATAGCAACACCACTACACATAAACATGTGAAACATGGTGGTAAGGTACTATTATCTTTTATTTCCTTTTTACTGAGTAGGTGGATATCTCTACAAAACAAGTTTTACTTACATTTAGCAAATTAGTTTTTGAAGGGATGAAGTTTTTGCTAACTACTAACCTGTCATCTATTTCCTTTGGAAGCAAACATACAAGGCGAGCTAAACACACACTGACTTCGAGCACAGCTATTCAAGCGGCATGGAAGAAGGCATTTTGTGTAGCTTCACACAGGGAAGATAGTAACACCACATTGATCACAAGTGACATAGTATTAGAACAAAGTAAGGAAAGCATATTTATGCACAAGCACAATCATGATGCATGCTCGTCCTATTCGTCCTCACGAAATTGCCAGCCTAAGGTGGCAATCACGTTCTAGGTCGGTGGCATAACACGTACTCTCTCAATATATAGCTAGTCATCAGCTACATTCAATCGACGCATTTGTGGTTAGCGTACATGTAGGCAAATTCATTGCAGCCCATCCCCACAAGAGATAAATAAGCACACAATGAAAGCAGTAAACTAAGATACTCTCTATATATACATCCCCAGATATATATACTTCGATATCCATAGCTACCCAACAGATATACCCACAATTAAGTACCTTCATATATACATGTGTGTAACATGTAAATATTCCAGTAACCACAGCTAACTCTCCCCTAGACCGATAGTTGGACGGTCATACTCTCACAACTCACACTTACCTGGGCATAGAGGCAATTGATCCATACATTACCATTCAAGTGAACGGCATCCATACAATAACACGCCGTATGGACGATGAAAGCAAAAATTGCAATAAAGTACATCCCCCATAGTTGGTACTTAGATAGCCACGTAATAGTCCTTAACTGGGCATAAAGGAGGATGTCGCTAGCATAGTTTTGCAAATTAGTTTTAACAAATTTGCCTGTAGCTAAAGTTTTAGTTAAAATAGGCTTTTTAAAACCAAAACTTTGTTTTTAAAACTATGTACATGACAGTATTATGCTTAATCTTGCTTTGATACTAGCTGTGATAAAACCGCCCAATTTATACAAGATCAAGTACGGCTGTCCCCATTTAGCATGTTGACGCGCACATACTTTCACTTACATAAACCCGGTAGTCTGCCAAGTGTCACGAAGGACCTAGGCAAATCAACATTACAACCAAGATTGTATGATTAAGCGAATACACATCACATACGCAGAGTTGCAACAGAAATAATATTACAAATGGGTTCACAAATAATAGTACAAGTTTGGGTTTCAAAACCGATTAGTAAAAACAACATAGCTTTCAAATGATTACATTAATATAAGTTCCAAATACATTGCTAGCATAAGTGACATCCTCTGATAAAAGCATATAGATGAGAAGTAAATATAGAGTCACCGAGCCCACCGGCGGTTAGCCACCATCTTCAGCAGGCCAAGAACTTCACCTGCAACATGGTGGGATAAACCCTGAGTACTCGAATGTACTTAGCTAGACTTACCCGTCATAAACCACAAATAAAGTGACACAAAGGAATATGCAAGGCTTTATAAGTGGGGCTAGCTTGACAACGTTTTGCATAAAAGCCAAGAGTTGAGCTATACATTTTACAATTCAGTAACCAAGTTAATTATAGCTATTCATCTCTAGATTAGCAACTAACCTATGCCAAACATGTGGGATATCATTTAGTAACAGGCAATAGTAACCATAGCAGGTATAATGTTGTATCATCATCATCATTATAGCCATCAAGTTCAATTAAGTGTATCTACGTTGCTGCTGCTCAGCCAAGTTCTCACTATGTGGGAGAGACGGCGATTCGAATCGATTCCTACCCAGCTGGGGAATTATTTCTAACACAAACCCAATCAACCTGATCAGTGGTTGCCTCGAGTCACCTTTGGTACAACTCAGGAATAAATTCGTGGGTCCGCCGAGTGCTGCACTCTCAGGGAGTCCACTCTGCTAGGTGGTCAATCTCACCTTTGGACTTACGCCAATAGCTCCCTGCACATACTTACTACCGCTAGAGTGCGCACTTTCACTTTTTGGCTCCTGGCCTGAGTTGAGCTACTCAGCTTTGTGGTCGGAACGAGTTATCCGGCCAACTAAGTGATAGACATGCGTTCAACATGACATGAGGATGTACAGCGCATCGGTTCTTAAATGACACTGACGGGGATAGATCCACACCCAAGACCTCCATGTCTTGTTGCTTCTCTATCGACATCCCACCCGGTCTCCATTTATTATTAACACATGGTTATTTCCATAATAGTAAATATAGCCAACCGTGCTTTGGTATCCACTTATATCTCGCAGGTGATAGGAAATCACCTGACTTCTATCGGTCTAAGCATTGCTAAGCATACATTCGATCCTAGACCTACATAGGGTTCAATGTATATTTCTGGACAAGGTAGTTCTATGCATCAAGTGGTTCCAATCAACTCTTATAACCAAATGCATCAAACATAAAGAACTTAAGTGATATTTATAAAAATGTAGGAGGCTTAGAATGCTCCGGGGCTTGCCTGGGATCCAACACTAGGTTAGTGTTTGTTAGATGACACTCGCTTGGCGAGTATCTCTCATCCTAGCACTTGTCCAGTCCTTCCATCTTCGGGATAGGTCCACCATACACCGTCTTCGGGTTTGGCTCCAATATCACGTCCATCACGTGGTTCATCTAGCGTACCTAGATGAGATGCACGATGCAAGTGCATGAATTTGAAGAATGATAATATGAGATGCATCACATGACAGCATTCAAGGCAAACATAAGATCATGCAAGACATAGACACCTAGAATTATTTAACTAAACATCACACACCTATTAGAAAGGGATAACAAGCATATTAGGTATGGCACACAAGTTAACTTAAGTTCAGATATTGCACCCATGCATTGATCAAGAACTAACCAACATGTTTAGCCAAAACAAGAGCAAGCTAAAGCAATCACCTAACACATGTATAGAAATCTGGACAGCAGCACAGCAGTCACTTGTTGTATCCATAACTGGAGATTCAAACATCCAAAGAAGGTGATCCTGGACTTTATGGAAAGCTAATGAAATTTCCTACAACATTGTTATTATTACAAAAAGCTTATTCCAAAGATAACTAGGTCAAACATGCTAATATTTCAGATCTGCATAGAACTAGGATAGAAAAGTAGTAGTAGTTTCAAAAAGGCATAACTGGAGTTACAGATATCAAACAAGCATGACCCTTAACTTTATAGAAAGCTTATTAAATTATCTAAAACATGTTTATTATCATCACAAGGTGATTCCACAATTAACAAGGTCAATCAAGCACAATTGAGCACCACTGTCCAGACTTGGATAGATTCTTCCATGCAATTTCACAAGCTCGTAACTGAAGATTTAGACCACCAAAAGGAGTGATTTTTAATAATTTGGAAATCGCATGAAAATCACTATACTTCTATTATCTCCAAGGCATGATTCATAGTTTAGTTGGGTCAAACAACACAGTCATTCAGATCTGTACAGAGAGCATGCAAAACCTAACAAGGAAATTATAAAATCTATAGATCCTAAATTATCAGGCCTATGGTCATGGAAATTTAACACAAGCTAGATTATGAAGTTAGCTACAACTTTGGTATTCACTACAACCACAACAAACATCACTTATATCACGAAAATAATTGCACAAGCAGTCCAAATAGCAGTGGTACAGAAAACTAATAGGAACTTCAGAGAAGCATAACTGGAGTTCTAGACCTCCAACAAACATGAATCATAACTTTTTTAAAAGCTTAGGAAGTTACCTACAACTTTCTTATTCTCATCTTAAGATGATTATACAGTTAACAAGGTCAATTAATTCAATAATTGCATCTCTATCTAAAACATGAACAGAATCTGACATATCATTTTAAACAGCTATAACTAGAGTTCTACATGTACAATAAATGTGGTTCTAGAATTTTTAGAAAGCTTAGAAAATTCTAAACAACTTTTTTATAAATACCTAGAGCTAATTCTACTATTAAAAAGGTCCCACAGTACCAATAAGGCAACACTGTCTGGATCTGAGCAGAAACAACCACAGAAATTTAAGCAACAATAACTAAAAATCTACTTAACCAAAAATTATGCTATTTAGCTTTTTGAAAAGCTTAAGAAAAGTAATACAACTCCTCTATTGTCACCAAGGCATGCTTAATAACTTAACTAAGCCAATTAATTAAAAAATGCAGGCCTATCCAGAATAGGAGCAAAGCAACACAGGCCATTTGTTATTTTTATATCTCTTAAACTATCAAGAGTAAACTCCTAAAATTTTTACCAGACAACAACCATCACCTGGGTAGCACTTCAAAAAAATTTCACATTTATTTGAGCAAAACAACTGCAGTTATAAAAAAGACAAGACACAACTAGTATTAAAAACCTAACTGCATAAATTGATTTTTACAGCAAAAACTTTAAACTAAATAATGCCATATTATAGATCTAATGCATATATAATTTCACAAGGATTCCAAAAAGTCCTTATTTGCTATTTTTGGATTTTTCTACAGTTTGCTACAATTTTCCAAAATGCAGCTGATTATATGCATATAATGAAAAAGAAAAGGAAAACTCTTTTGCAATGCGGTTCCTGCAAAAAACATAAATTAAACGTCAGCGAATCGACCCTTCTCGACATTATTCACCTGAGTCATGGCTTCTCACTTAGACCCTCCGACTTCTTCTAATTATTGCCCGTGGACCTTCGCCTTCTCTTCAACACGGGAAAGGAGCAGAGCACAACATGGGCTGGCCGGGCTCGGCCGCGAGAGCCGGCAGCGGCGGGGAGGGATCCGCAGGGCTTGGTCGCGGCCGCTTAGTCATGAGAAGAACGCTCCTCCAGAGTAGAACACCGGCAACAGCAGGGAAGGAGATCACCACTGCAGCGCCAGAGTTGTACAAGTAACAGGAGAATAGAATCACCTTGGACTTGGAGGTCTCTTTTGGGCCATCTACTAGGAAGAAGCGAATGAGGGCAGTGCAGTGGAAGCCGTGTCAGGCGTCAGGCGACTCCACATGGTTTCCAGTCCCTACCGACACCGATTCCAAGCGGAACGGTGGTGAGGCGGCACCGTAGGGATGGGCACCTGAAGCGACGGCCGCTTCGGAGAATGGGAGCGAGTGAGGGAATGGAGGGCGCTCGGCTCGGTTTTCATGCACAAGGGGCGAGGTGGCAAGCGAGGGTAGCACAGAGGAGCCACGCAGCCTATGGCGTCCGAAGTCGGTCGGCCACGTCCTGTTCCACACTGAATGAATGGATCAAAAACCACCTCAAAAATACAAGCCGAAACTCTATTTTCTCCCCTTCACATATCTGAATCCGTTTAGTTTTGGCACAAGCGGTAGTAACAAATGTTGTAGAGCTATATGAGGTCTCCAACTTTGCTTTAGGGGTTTAGATCTAAATCCGAATGGTTCACAAGTTACATCATCCCAAAGTGCAGCACTTGAAACTGTAACACGATCTCAGACTTAGAAAAATTTTCACACTCAAAAACAGTAATGCTTTTTCTACTTGTGGACTATTTTTGAGCATGCTATGCACCGAATTAGACTTTGCCCCAAAAATAAAAGTTGTTGATCTAGTCAAGTACGACAACTTTTCTTAAGGGTGCACTACCATGCAAATTTTCTAGTATATAGTTCAAACTAAGTCAAAGTAGCATCACAGTAAAGCTTAAATTAGAGTTTTAGACCAATTGCGGCATTTTCTTGACTTCTGCTCAACACGAACCCTTCATGACTTTTATTGTAGAGTTCAATTAGAGTCATTTGGGCAAGGTAGCAAGGTTTGGTTGATGACCTATAATTCCATTCACTTAATAGCACAATTCAAGCCAGAATGTAACTCATCATTTCATGCGACTTCTTGATTCCGAACTTCATGAAACTTTTCCACTGGTCAAGATGGACGCATGTTGATGTAATGTACGTGAAATAATCATGTTTAACATTACTCTAGCATAATCTTAACAAGGGTCCACATGTAAGTAGGGTGTGTTGTCCAAGTTTAAGTTGGAGCTCACTCTTGTAGATTTCATCTTTCACCTTCGTCACCACTTAACATGTCATGTTTAAGTTCAAACCCATTACTTAACTGGTGACAAACACCTGGGGTGTTATAGTAGGCATCTCCTTGCAAATCATAGTGGATCTCCGCGGTCCACCCCTTAGCCAGCAGTGCAGCATGGTAGTCATCACCATCATCTCCACCGTCTCCTCCATCTCCATCACCATCACCACCATTGTCGGTATAGAAAGTGACCAACTAGTAAATATTTATAGTTTTGCTATACGTTGTGATCAAAGATGGCCTAGCACTCAATGACACAGGGTTTATACTGGTTCAGGCAACGTGCCCTACATCCAGTTTGAGTCGGTCAGTGACTTTATTCCTGAGCCCAGGTGCTCAAAGTTTGTAGTGGGGTTACAAACGAGAAGGAGAAAGATGGGGTGTACAAGAGGTCCGGTCGGCTCTGGTTGGAAGGGCCAAGAGCGATAGGAGCTACATTATGAGCTAAGTGTTCAAGCGTGTGCTTGAGGTCCGAACCCGACGGTTCTATGGTTGTGAGCTAGTGAACTTGATCGATGTTGATTAACTAAAAAGAGCCCCCTTACCTTGGAGGGAGCGCATCACCTTTTATAGACAAAGGGGATGGCTTTACAAGTGAGAGGGTGAGGGTAACGTATGCTACTGAGCTTTGTCGCCCATGCCGATGGGTACAAGATAATGGTAGGCGCCCATAACACTATTGACGTCACTGTAGAATGTTAGATGCATGTGGGAGGTTGTGTTGCCTTCTTTAGGAATGGCAGATGTTGGTACCTGCAAATATTGTTGATGCCTAGAGGTATGTGAGGAATTTCACCATGTTCACCTGGTACGGTAAATCCCGGCGCCCACAACACTATCAATGCCCAGAGGCATGTGGGGGGCCTTACCGTATGGGAGTCAATGGCGCCCACAATACTGTAGAGGGAAATGTCGGCGCCTACAACACTATTTGTGTCAAGGCGGTTGTAGAGCACTGTTCCTATAGGTGTACAGGGAACGGTACCTGGTATCGTGGTTTGACTTGTGCGCTTTGCCTTGCTTTTCTCCGCACGTTTCCTGGTCCCTACCGAGCTGGCATCCCCAGTCGGATGGTCCCAGTCGGCTCTGATCGCGCCCGTCGGAGAAGAGCGGTGAGCAGGGGCTGGGCGTATCCCTGGTCGGAGAGTGCGGGGTCAGAAGCGGTGCTTTTGGCCAGGCCTTTCGGTCGGAGAGGCCGTCCTAAGGTGGGCTAGAGACCGAAGCGAGTGCTCCAGTCAGAGATGCGGGCCGGAGTCGGAAATTGGCGTTGTTCCTCCTTGATTGGGCCTTCTGGTCAGAGATTGGATCACTCCATTGACCTGTCGCTCAGGTATTTGGGCTGGCCCATAAGTTGTGTGCTATTTGCTTGGGCCGAGCCTTTGCAGGAAGCCGGTCCATGAGGGACCCTAGGTTTATGAACCCGACAGGAGCCCCCGAGCCCCCGGGCGATTCGGGGGGAATTGTCTGGGGGATTTTTGTCTTGACGGTGGGTGCGCGCAAGGGCACCCGCGAGTGTAGCCCCCGAGCCCCCGGGTGGTTCGGGCAGAATCGTCTGGGGGGGTTTCGTATTGCCAGCGGGGGAGGTTTTTGTTTTTGTCGGCATGTGCGCGTGAGCGCACCCGCGGGTTTATCCCCTGAGCCCTCGGGCGGTTAGTTCAGAACCAGCTGGGGGGTGTTTGCAGCGGGCGTGTTTGTGCGTGTTTTTTAGTCAAGATGGATTTTGTCAACCAAGGCATCATTGTGGAGCTGAGGCGGTTAGTTGTTGGGGATCGGATGAGGCGGAGCTCGTGGATCTTGGAGTCGGTGCGCACCGTGGGATCGGGTGAGGCTATTAGTTCATTAGTCTAGGGATCAGGTGAGGCGACAAGGCGGTGCTCGCGGATCCTGGCCTCGGTGCAACCTACGTAGCCGAGGCAGTTAGTTTGTTAGTTTAGGGATCAGGCGAGGCGACAAGGTGGTGCTCGCGGATCCTGATGGGGCGAGTTCAGGGTCGCAGACCTAGGTGTTTTGGAGCACAGTCGAAACGTAGCCGGATGGGGCAAGATCGGGGTCGTAGAACCAGGTGTTTGGAGTGCAGTCGGAGCATAGCCGGATGGGGCAAGATCGGGGTCACAGACCTAGGTGTTTGGAGCATAGCCGAAGCGTAGCCGGATGGGGCGAGATTGGGGTCGCAGACCCACGCATTTGGAGCGCAGTCGGAGCGTAGCCGGATGGGGTGAGATTAGGGTCGCAGACCCAGGCGTTTTGTATCTTGAGCCCCCGAGCCTTGCTAGGCTTGAGTAGGGGTCGGTGTGAGTTGTGTGCGTTACCTCATCCTCGGTTCCTCACAACTGGAGGGGCTGAGTTTTGTCGCTTGTCCCGATCGCTTGGGCTCAAGTGACGCGCTCGGTGAGTTCGCTAACGGGTATGATCGAGCGGAATCCGGGTCCGTCGTTCATGACGGGGTCGGTATAGCCCTCTTATGACATTCCACTGCTCCTTTACCTGCAACCTGGCAGATGCCTAGGTCATTCCAGAGACCGACCCAGGTGGCCTAACGGCCTCCCCTCGATGGAGATTCTGTGGGCTTGGCGAGAGGTTCAGGATCGAACGAGAAGGTTGAGATGACCCGATCTGCCAGACTGGGTGAGGGCTACATGGGGCTCATCTACGTTTTCTCCCCTGGCTTTGTTGTTGCTCATGTCGAATGAGGCAACTACCGTTTTGTGAAGCAACACAGAGCGTTGTGGTGCATTTCGCTGCACGTGCGATGCTTAGTTCCCGAGCCCCCGGGCGGTTTAGGGCCCAAATTATCCGGGAGGCATGGGCGTATGGAATGAATGCGCGTATGGATGTATGAAATGATTATAAAGAAATAGAGGGGGTTGGTAGTGTTCACCTTGATGACTTGAGTGATAGGGTTTGGAGAGCTTCAGTCAGAAACGTTCGACCGGGACTCGTGCTCGTTGTTTGTGACGGAGTCGGCATGGCCTATATGGGGCGTCCCTTTGCTCCTTACCTGTCTCTCGGTGTTTATCCTGAGCGATTCGATCAACTCAGGAGGCCCGATGGTCTCTCTCAGGGGAATCCTGTTTTTGGGTTTTTCCAAGTCTGGCCTGGGGAAGCGGAGAGCCACCTACGTGTGGTGGTGCTTTGGTTCTTGTGCTCGTTGTGCGGTAGTGGTGGGCCAAGCCCAGGCCATGTTCCATCTGATGAGGAGCCGTTTTGTCAGGCATGGCACGTCTCATCGGTCACGGCGCATCTCATTTGCATTAAATGGGAAAGAGAGAGTTTTTCGCTCCGCCATTTCGCCTTCCCCAATCAGCGTGCCCTCCCCTAACTGTTGTACCCTTTTCCTTAAGTAGGAGAAGGGATAAAGTTTTTGCCCTATTCTTTCGCCTATTCCTCATCTGCCACCTTCTTTCCTTTTCCTTCTTGCCGAGAGCGTTCTTGAGAGCCATGGTGGTTTCTAGGAAAGAAAAGGGAGAGGGCGAGGGAGAGGAGAAAAACTCACAAATCCTTTTGTGATACCGGAGCACAATGTCGGACTGGAGGTCATCCACTATGAGGGAGTCGGTGTTGAAGGCCTTCGTTGAGAAGGGGTTTCTGCCGCCGAAGGAGGTGGCGCACTGGAGGGCTCCCGGGAGGGAGGAGTTCCCGCAACCTCGGGCTGACGAGGTGGTTTCCTTCCTCACCTTCCATGAGCGCAGGTTATGATACCCTGCGCACTGTTCCTACGTGAGCTCCTCAATGAGTGGGGTCTGGAGCTATAGCACCTTAATCCGATGGGGGTGCTGCACATCGCCGGCTTTGTCACCGTCTGCGAGGCCTTCCTCGGGATGGAGCCGTACGTGGATTTCTTCCGGCGGCTGTTCTTCGAGAGGGCCTTGATGGCGAGGAACCCGGCCGAGATTGCACCGGTGGGGGGTTTCGCCCTACAAAGGAAATTGAGCATGAGAGGCTCATATCCCACGTACCTCCCCTGTGACTCCAACCGGGGGTGGCATGGGGAGTGGTTTTACATCAGGAAACTGGCGGCGGCGCCATTCCCGGCGTTCACCAGTGGGAGGCCAGAGAAGTAGGATAGTTGGTCATGGGATTGTGCCCATAAGGAGAAGCATAAGGTGGGGGTCATCGAGGAGGAGCTCCGGAAGCTTGTAAAGCATGGCCTTGATAGGTGAGGGTGTTTCACACCCTCTACCGTCACCGGGTTGCGCCATTGGCGGAGAGGACGCGACCAATGTGGTTGTATAGCGGCCCATTGGACCCGGACTGTGCGTCGCTCGAGGATCTATCGGACGACGAGGTCTGGAGTCGCCTTGGCTGGGTGCTGTAGCTGAAGCCTAAAGAGAGGGTCGAAGGGAAGCCTACGCCTTTCAACTCCTCGATCGTGTCCAGACTAGTATGCTCCCTTCTCTTTAGTCCACACTTCTTCCTCTGCTTTTCCTACTTTTTGTGATTTGGAGCCACACATTCCGCAGGGGCTTGGGGTTTACAAGTTCTGGCTGCACCTTCCCAAGGGTCCAGAGGGCGTGGCCCGATAGGCCGCTCAGAAGGAGACGGCAGATGCCAAGAAGAAGAAGAAGGCCGAGGTGGCTCACCGGAAGTACAAGAAGGAGAAGGAGGTTGCCCGGCGCGTGAAGGCCGGAGAGAGAAAGAGCGACGTTGAGTCCAAGCTCGAGTCGGAGGATCCCACGAATGTGGATGACATGGTTTTCTCCGAGGAGGAGGAAAGTCGGGACGTCGTTGTGACCTCGGTGGAGCGTCGTGACCGTGAGGCGACGTCCTCTGGTGATGAGCAAGAGGCTGCGCGACGCATGGTAGTTCCCACGCCGAGGAAGCATGGGGTGAGTGTGGTCGCCATCAGCGAATGGGAGGCAAAGCGGACGCGGTCACCGCGGCCTTAGTGGCGTCGTCGGTCCTATCGCCGCCTGTGGCGGATGCGGCCGGGCAAGCCGGGCAGTCCGAGGAGCAGACCGGCACTTGTGCATTGCCGGGACTAGGGCCAACATGTGACTCACAACCAGGGGAGGCCCCGCCTGCCGTGCATGCGGTTGAGCAAGCCGGGCGGTCCGAGGAGCAGATTGGCTCCCGTGCATCGCGCGACTTGTAGCCGGAGGACGCCCCGCCCACTGCTCCTGGTTGGGGAGTCCCGAGCCAAGGGTCGTGGCGACCCATAGGCCGGGCAGGAACTGGTTGCGATGACTCCACCCCCGGCTGAAGTGAGGGGGCGCGGGTTGCAGCCTGGGAGCGGTCCTTGCCCTACAGGCCCGTCAACGTCGGGTTTTGCCTTCAGAGTCGTGCCGCTCACCTCCCGGTACGCCTTTCTTTGTTTCTTTTCAATCTTTTACTGTTGAGTCTTTCTGGAGTGTGACTTACCTGCACCCTCTGTCAGTGGCCGGGCGATGATGGGGTTGAGCATCACCCCAACTCTTGTGCAGGAGGCATGGAGGCCCACCCTGCAACGTGTCACGGCGAGCGATGGGGGGAACAGGGTGGCGGCGGCGAGCCCTTCCCTTCTGGGAGCAGTTGCCGCTACAGTGACAGCAGCGGTGTCGGCATTGGCGGTGATTATGGTTCTGATGGTGGAGGTCGCATCGGAGGTAACCCTTGCGGCCCCTCCTCCATCAGCTATGGCGGAAGAGGAGAGGGAGACCGAGCTCCCTACCTCGCCGGGTGGAGGGCTGCACGGCTGGCCCTCGTGGTCAGAGCGGAAGGCACCGGGGGGAGACGTGGCTGGGGTGGAGTCGGAACACCCAGCGGCGGCCCGCACAACCGAGGTGGTGGACATCTCATCTAACGATGAGGCTAACAACATGGTGGAGCTATCGGTGTCGTCGCGGGAGCTGGCAGTGGTTCCATCGGAGGCTGGGCCCTCCGACGGGCTGCCGGAGGGCGACTTGGAGTGGACCTACCCCGAGGAACCGGTGAAGGGTGCGGTTCATTCTCTTGGATTCGCAGGAGCGTCAGCTCTAGGACATCCTTGGGGAGCAAGGACATGCCGCGGTGTCCAAACTCGCCAACCTGTCCGCGAAGCTCGGAGACGCCTAGGAGCAGGTTAAGTCCGCCCAGCAGTTTCCCTACTTGTCCTTGACCTCTGCATCTTTTGTTGGTTGCCTTAGCATGCTTGTTTTTCGTAATGTCTGAAGGGATGTCATCCCACAAGTCCTGCTTCCTCCGAATGGAGCACACCCGGGTGGCTGAGCTTGAGCATCAGCTAGAGTGCGCTCGCCACGAGTCTCAGGACCGGGAGGTCGAGGCGACCGCGGCGCGGGCGGAGGGGCAGCGTGCAACAAAGCGAGCGACCACCGCCAAGCGAGGGCTCGAGGCAGCAAAGTCCTATCAGGTGGAGAACGAGGTGGGGTTGTGGACGTCCCTGGCGGAGACCGAGGTGGCGCTCTAGAAATCCCTGGAGACCCTTGAGTCAGAGCGGAGCGTCTTGGCTTCAAAGCGGACCACCCTGATGTCGGCACGAAAGGCCCTGGAGGTGGAGCAGAGGGCCCTGGAGGTGGAGCGGAAGGCCCAGTCGGAGGCAAACTGGGAAGTGCTCGCGCTTCGGGACCGGGTGATGGGGACGGAGGACGCGAGCGCCCGGCTACGCGAGCAGGTGGCTCGACAGGCAAAGGATCTCTCCACCCTTGAGAACTTCCGCATTGGTACATACCTTTTCTATTTTTCGTCATGTTGGTTTTTCCTTTAGCCTATTTCTGAGCTTGTCGCCCTTCTTTCAGAGTTGGGTGGAAAGGTGAAGACGTTGGAGCGGGACCTAGAGACGATCAAGGTGACCTTCAGCCGGAATGCAGAGGAGCTAGCCAAGTCCCTTGAAGAGCGATGTGCTCTCGAGGGGGATCTTGACTAGATCCACAATGTTGCCCAGCTCGTAGTCTCAGAAGTCTTCAGGTCGGCGCCAAGCACTAGCACGCCCGCCGTCCAGCTGGCGGAGGTCCTGGATGCGGTCCAAGACCTTATCAGGAGTGGGATGTTCTACAGAGCATCGGGGGTGTTGACTTCGGTGGCGATGCACCACCCAAACCTGGACTTTGCTACTATCTGCAGTGGGTATGCTGAAGGCTTGAGTATGGAGGACATCCAATCGATCAGGGAGAGCTTGCTGCCGCACGCAAGGTCGGTGGCAGAGCAAGTCTCTGCTCAGTGGGTGATCGACGTCCATCATGAATACATGGCCAGAAGCATGTGTAGGGAGGGTGCTGCCCAGTCTGCAGATGGCGCGAAGCCTGGGTCGGAGGTGAATGCCCCGGCTTCTACCGAGCCGAATGTCGTGCCACCGAGGAGTGAGCAGCCCACGCCTTCGTCGGTCGCACCGACAGCTGATGCCGTCGGGCCAGTCCAATAGCTTGTAAAATATAAGTAGTTTAGTGAATGTAAAAAGTTTAAGTTCGTCGGGGAGCCCCCGTGTAAACGTTCCTGTGTGTTTAATGACTACAGTTGGTTTTGTTTTTTGTGATGGATTCACTCCGTTCGGGGAAGTTTGTTCCCTTTTGTTCCTTAGTTTTCCCTTAGCATAATTTTGTTTTTTATTCTTTCTTTCTCGTACCTAGCCGTTTGTCCCGTAGGCTACAACCTTGGCAAAGGTGGGGTGTGATCGGTCGGAATGTTTTAAAGCAAAGCTACATAAGGGAAATTAAAGGAACGAACTCCCCTTTTGATCGGGTAGGAAGGAATTTCACCATATGATTGTAAACAAAACAGAGAGGTAGTAGTGCCCCCTAGTGGAGCCCCCGAGCACCCTAGGCCGAGAAGTGTTTGGGTCGAGGTGCTTTTCAAAGGAGCATACGTTAAGTAAACAATGGTAAGACTGAAACTTAGGGGAAAACGACATAGCTATTCCAAGCGTTCAGGGAGAATGTCATCGTTGTTGTCCTTCAGTCAGTAGGCGTCCGGTCAGATCACTTCAACCTTCAGTCATCCAAATCCTTGCCTGCTACACCCCTTTTCTCGGTCGCTGCATCTTCGCCTTTTTCTTCTTTTGGCCTGCCAGCCTACCGCAGAAGGCGCTTGAGGAGCTAGCAGTCCCTATAGAGGTGTTTGACGGGGTAGTCGTGGTTGGTGCATGGGCTTTTCATGAGCTCATGGAAGTGGCCTGGAGGGTTCTGCTGGGGCTGCGTGCCCACGTGATCAGCCGTGGCGACCAACGTAGAGTTGGCCGGTCGGCAGTGATCCTTTCTATTCTTTTTCCCCTCTACATGGAGGGGCCCTTGTCCTGATCCTGGCGCTTGGCCTTGCCTTTGCCCTGGCCTCTGTTGGAGCGCGGTGTGAGCGGCGCTTGCTGGAGGTGTTGGACAAAGGTCCATGGTCTCGGGCCATTAGGGCTGGGACTCCGGTCACTGGCGCATGTGTCTCGGTTCGGTCCGAGCCACGCATATATACAGCGGTCGGTGCGGAGCGGTCGTCAAGTTAAGACGGGGTGCCAATACAGCCTCTTGTGCTGCGCTCGGCGATTGTAGCGGCGATCGGGTGGAGCGACCCATCTGCTGCATCCCACTCCCCTGATGGGGAGCGAGGCCACGAGTCGGCGTCACGATATGGAGCACTCTGCTTATTGAACGGCGGTGGTCTCCACTAGTGCCTAGAGGTTCTGGTGGATCACCTGTTCATGAGGGTCGTTCGGCTCGGACAGGCCGTGTAGAAGCATTGCCGCGGCGGCGATGTTCTGATTGGCTCGAGCGAACTATGGGGGTTCATTCCCCCTATCCATGGTGTTGTGCCGGACTACACGCACGGGGCGCAGTGTGGTGCGCCGAGCGTGCTGGCGTAGTCGGTGGTTGATGCAGCCACTGTTGTCGTAGTTCCTTCCCGTGCTCACGTGTGAGTCTGCAAGGACTCTGTTACCCCTGGTGGCTGTCCCGGGGCATCCGCCATAGTGCACTCCTGGGACAGTCGGTGGCTAGGTGCCACATCGTCGATGCTGGAGCCATCACTCCCGACGTCGTCATCCATGAGGTCGAGGAAATAGGTGGGAGCGTAGCTCGCCATTCCCACAAATTCAGATGTGAGAGGGGGCGGCACTGGCATCTTTTGGAGCCCCCGGGCGTATGCGTCCGTGGGAGACACGAGGTCGTAGGGGAACCGGTCGTATGGCGGCTGCGATGGGGACAACGGCATCCCTCTGGGTAATTGGCGGAAGATAGAAAATAGCAAGTAAATAACAGGATGTACATTACTCATAGCGGGGTTTGAGCAGAGAGTTTGCTCAGAATGAAGCGCAGATGCCGCGTTGTCAAAGTCGTGCGTCCCGGAGTCGATGGAGGGCACCCCTCCGATGGGTGCCAGGACGTGAGCCTCCTTGCGGAGGTGTAGTACGCTGAGCCGGTCAGTGATGAAGTCCAGGCTTCCGAAGAGGAAGGCCTGGGATGGCTCGAAGATGGGTGGAACACGCATCCCAATCGATAAGGGAGCGGGAAACTCGAGCGAGCCGAAGCGAATCATATCGCCTGAGCCCGCCACAGTGAGGGTGGCGGAAAAGTGGGCCATCCGATGACCAAAAAGTGTTGAACGTACAACGTCTTCCCCACAGACGGCGCCAACTATTGGTATAGAAAGTGACCAACTAGTAAATATTTGTAGTTTTGCCATACGTTGTGATCGGAGGTGGCCTAGCACTCAATGACACAGGGTTTATACTGGTTTAGGCAACGTGCCCTACGTCCAGTTTGAGTCGGTTAGTGACTTTATTCCTGAGCCCAGGTGCTCGAAGTTTGTAGTGGGGTTACAAACGAGAAGGAGAAAGATGGGGTGTACAAGAGGTTCGGTCGGCTCTGGTCGGAAGGGTCGAGAGCAACAGGAGCTACGTTATGAGCTAAGTGTTCAAGCGTGTGCTTGAGGTCCGAACCCAGTGGTTGTGAGCTAGTGAACTTGATCGATGTTGATTAACTAAAAAGAGCCCCCCTTACCTTGGAGGGAGCACATCCCCTTTCATAGATAAAGGGGATGGCTTTACAAGTGAGAGGGTGAGGGTAACATATGCTACTGAGCTTTGTCGCCCATGCTGGTGGGTACAAGATAATGGTAGGCTCCCACAACACTATTGACGTCACTGTAGAATGTCAGATGCATGTGGGAGGTTGCGTTGCCTTCTTCAGGAATGGCAAATGTCGGTACCTGTAAATATTGTTGATTCCTAGAGGTATGTGAGGAGTTTCACCACGTTCACCCAGTACGGTAAATCCTGACGCCCACAACACTATTGATGCCCAGAGGCATGTGGGGGGCCTTACCGTATGGGAGTCAATGGCGCCCACAATACTATAGAGGGAAATGTTGGTGCCTACAATACTGTTTGTGTCAAGGCGATTGTAGAGCACTGTTCCTACAGGTGTATAGGGTACGGTCCCTAGTATCATTGTTTGACTTGTGTGCTACTTTTCTTTGCACATTTCCTAGTCCCTGCCGAGCGGGCGTCCCTAGTTGGATGGTCCCAATTGGCTCTGATCACGCCCATCGAAGAAGAGCGGTGAGCAGGGGCTGGGCGTATCCCCGTTCGAAGTGTGCGGGGTCAGAAGCAGTGCTTTTGGCCAGGCCTTCCGATCAGAGAGGCTGTCCTGAGGTGGGTTGGAGACCGAAGTGAGCGCTCCGGTCGAAGAGGCGGGCTGGAGTCGGAAGTTGGTGTTGTTCCTCCTTGGCCGGGCCTTCCGGTCGGAGATTGGATCACTCCGTCGGCCTGTCGCTCAGGTATTTGGGCCGGCCCATGAGTTGCATGCTGTCTGCTTGGGCCGAGCCTTTGCGGGGAAGCCGGTCCGCGGGGGACCCCGGGTTTATGAACCCGACAACCATCATCTCCACTATCATCTCCACCATCACCACCATCTCCATCACCACCATCATTACCCCCATCATCAGAATCAAAGTTGTCAGAATCATCACCATCATCAGGGTCACCAGCTCCATCCTGACCCCCCCTATTTAGCTTCCTCCATGGGATCCTCAGATTCTTCTATCTCTATAGGCTCCTCATACATGGGCCCCTCTTCAGTCTCCTCATCCATAGGTTCATCCTCCATTATGTCCTCTAGAGGTTCCTCCATGGGTACCTCCACAGGCGGTTCCTCCTCCATGCTCCTCAAAGCCTCAACTAGGTGTGCAGGAACATGCTTGCCAAGCGTGAACCTCGTCCTCCTTGTTGGCATCACAATGGTATGCTTGCGGGCAGTCAGCTTGGTGCGGGCCATCTATAGGATTGAAAAAGTTGAGTATTAGAATAAGATAATTTTTGTAGTAGATAAAAGATAGAATATAAGCAAAAAATTTTATAGTAAATTAAAGGTAGCAAAATAAAGATAATGTGATCCTAAAAACATCCATTTATAACTAGGTTGATTGTCCTACAGTCAGTTATAGCTTTGATACGAATTTGTCTCACCCAAATTTGGCTGAGGCCGTGGCCATGGTTGTGGAAGAGATGTTAACCCCTTCCCCTTCAACCTTGAGGAGGATGCAATGCCCGTAGGAGAGCACCTTGTAGGAGTCCCACCTATCTAGGAGGCACCAGGTGCCGCTCAGCTTGGCGAGGAAAACCCACCACCACCACCACCACCCCCACTCCTGATGGAGGTGATGGACTACCAAACACATCTCATGGAGACACTAGTCGAGGGTCTACTGCATCATAATGCAGGTCCGCCCAACGACTTCCAGAGGAAGATGGAGGATTTCCTAAAGATGAGGCCTCCGACCTTCGACAGCTCTGACGATGACCCATCGCCACTGAGGATTGGCTGCGTGAGATGGAGAAGAAGCTGGACCTAACCACTTGCTCTAATGAGGAGGGTGTTGGTGTCACCACCCACCAGCTCACCGACAGCGCATGTGCATGGTGGGATAGCTACAATGACACCCACCCTAACCCTACACACAGCTCATGGGAGGAGCTCACTAAAGCCTTCCATGAGCATCATGTACCTGAGGGCGTGATGGATGCCAAGGTGGAGGAGTTCCACAACATCATACAGGGATCCCAGAAGATCTAGGAGTACGCTAACCATTTCACCAGAATGATGCTGTACACCCCAAGCTAGATAAAATCTGAGAAGATGAAGATGTACTTCTTCAAGAAGGGTCTGAACACCCACATCAAGGTGACCATCTTGGGTCACACCTGCTACACCATGCAGGAGATGATCAACAGGGCCTTGGAGATGGAGAGGGACCGCCTAGAGGCTGACTGTCACACCCAAATTTTGCATACAAAATCAAGTGCTCATATATGTGTGCCCAGGATGTCCAAACACACATATAATCTCAAATTGCAATAATATCAAAGTAAAGTAATTATTACATCGCATACTTCATCACAAAGTTATCACAAGTCTTGCTTATCAGTAACTTTATTGCATAGAGTGGAAGACTAAGCCCAAACGCCATAGGGACTCCAACTAGGGGACATCTTCCTAGTAGTCCTGGATATCCTCTGGAAACTCTTCATATGTATTATCTATTATCCATCTAGGATTTTCATTGAATGTAAAACAAGTGTAAGCTCACCATGCTTATCAAGTATATCAAAGGGATCTATGAGGCTCAAAGGCTAGACATGGTTTGACTGTGGTTCGCAATTTTAGTTGGTCAAGTTTTAGCATCCTGAATCACTACTTTAGTGAATAAACCCAAACCAAGTGTTAATAATGAATAATCAAGATTATATCAAGTCCCAACCATCCACAATAACCACTAATCATGAAATATCCAGATCGCTCGTATCCATGAGCACGACTGTTATAATAGGTTAAATATTTTTGCAAAAATTGTACAGCTTTACCCACCGAGCCATGATTTCTAATGCTAGGGTTTGCAAAGCCCACATCACCTCTACCTAGGAAGTGTGGTAGGGTTTCACTATGTAACCCTTCGCTAGTCGCACTAACAAGTCATAGCTGCTAAGGTTTCAGCCATCTAGCCATATGTGGCCCTCCTCTAGGAGTGGCACTCGTGGTCGTGGCACGGTACACACCCTAGCAGGAAAAGAAACATACCAACTAGTGCCACCCTCTTGCCCTTACGAAAAGCTATAGACAAGCTAGTATAATCTAGTTAATAGGTTAAAGTTAGAGCCATATGACACTCGAGGTTGTATGAAACCTTCTGGGTGGCCGCTTCAGGATTAAGTCCTTATAGAGAGGTACTAGAGCACACAACCCCACACTCTAGGCCCCTAATTATTGCTAAAAAGCTCCATTTTAACACATTTCATAATACCTTTAGTCATGATTAACAATTATTTTATGTTGAGCTCTGCAGCATGTATCCAAAATACATCCCAAACCATAGGTATCAAGGATATGTGGTACAATAGTAATCTAGGTAAAGTCCTTAAGGGTACTTCAAATTTAAACACATGCATGGATATGAATTGTAGAGTTCATAGGTACAAGGGGCCTTTGCTACACTTGCCTTCCTCAAAGTTTTCCTCCTAGTACTACTGGTCTCCCTACTGGTCCTCAATAACCTCGAACTGATCACCCTCTAAACGTGTTCCAATTCACCAATCAAGCATCCAATCCAATCATCACATGCATACAAATAGACTTCTATTAGAACAGTACACCAAACAGTAGAAACATAGACTGAAAAGCTCATAAAACTAATATATGTACTGCTACAAACACATGAGCGAAAGAATCACTCTAATTGGACTTAAAACACAAAAGTTATGCTTAAAACCAGATTCAATGGCACTTTTGTAAATAAACCAAACTCATTTCTGAATTAAAACAATTAAAAACTAAATTCTAACGCTGGTTGGATGGCGCACACTATTTTCCAAAAGTACATGAGCTAAAACAGAAGAAAATAGGACTAAAAAGTAATACGTTTTGAACTGATATGTACCGCGGGTTGATTCCATGAAAACCGAGGGGCTAAATCAAAAAATTGCGTGACTGACTGTAGGTTGACCGTGTGGCCACTGATTGGGCGCCACATGGCGCGCGTAACTGGTGTTGTGCACCACGTGTACGTGGATTCGCTAATGTGGGCGCTGTGGATCGAGTCCACTGTAACACCCTAGGTGTTTAGGCTTCCACTAAATTGCATGTCATTTCATAAACATGTGCATTATCCATGTCATCATGCCATTATCATTGAAACATACATACGCAACATTTTAAATTGTATGTGTTTCATGCTTGATTGCTTAGAGTGGTAGTAGTGCAACATGTGAATGTAACATGAAACTCTCATACTTTGAAACATGGCAATATGGTAGTAATGTGGCAATTATAAAATGACAACAAGGTCTTGAAACATGTGAAACATTGCATTGCAACATATGAGTGAATTACTTGTTTTAGTTGCTTTATCACATGTGATCATTAAAGGTTGGTCTAACAATTTGGTAAAGTGGTTGATCATGGTCTATTACACCTTAACTATACTTAGGTTACTTGTTGGGACATTGTTCATGTAGATCAAAATGACCAAAATGCCCTTAAGTGGAGGTTTGACTTGAATTGACTCTAGAGTCTCACAGTTTGACTGATTCAAAAGACCAACTTAGAAATCTTGCATGGCTATACACTCTTTACAAAAGTTGTAGCTAATTTATTAAGGAACAAAAGTTGTTTTATGACCAACTCATGAAAATGTGTGGAACATGCTCAAACATGGCCCACAAGTCAGAAGTTCATGCTGATTTCACTGAAAAATTTGTCTAAGTCTTAAAGTGCATTTTTAGTTGCATCAAGCTCACTTTGGCTTCATGTAACTGCTGATCCATGGCGAGTCAGGGAATGGTCCTTGAAGAGAAATTGTAGATGGATGGTAGGCCTACAATTTTCATGTACACTGTTTTTGCAAACGAGCAATGGATTAGTCAGGATCGACAGGTTCAAATCGACTGAATGGCATGCTACAGTGTTCGACAGGTTCAGATTGTCACCGCCGCGTGGCGCCACCCATTGCCGATCGCCTAAGCGCGCAGGCCACACGCTGCGGGTGCCCTGGCAAGACCAGCCGCGTCATGGAGCACCCCAGCGCCTGCCTGACCGAGTCGCTCGCTCCATTCTCATCTCTTGCCTTCCACAGCGCGTAGCACCGAAGTCGTCCGCCATTGCCAGCCGGACCTTTGCCCTCACCTAGCTCCCGCGTCCTAGCAAAAACGCGTTGCCTAGCTCACCCAGAGCCTCGCCGTGTTTCCCTCTACCTCCTCCACCCCACCGTCGTGCCAATTTCACCTTGGTAAGGAGGAAATCGCCGTTTTCCCCACCACCGCCTTGTCGGACCTTCGCCGGAGTTAGCGCTCCACGCGGCCAGCTCTCCTCGCGCCATTGTCGTCCCTCCTCTGCCTTGCGCTAGGTCTAAGGAGCACTGAGGAAGCTCGTAGGGTCACCGTTAGGGGCCGTGACGCCGTAGTTTCGTTAGAGCCGGTCAAGCCGCGGCCGAGCACCGCCGTGGCCATCGCCACCCCCTCTAGCTGTGTCATTTGCTGCAATAGATGGTTCCCCTATGTCCATTTGGGTGAGGCGAAACTGTTGGCACCGTTGCCTTCGCCGGAAGAGCCATCGGCAGCGAGTTGCGCTGTCGTCTTCCTCCGCTCCCCTGTCTGTCTCGCTAACACGCGGGCCCCTCCCGTCAGTCGCCGCGGCTATGGCGGGAGCCCAGCGTGGGCCGCGCCGTGTCTTGGGCCGCGCCAGTGCGCTTCGCGGGCCGCCATTCCTTCGGGCCGGCCCAACAGTGGCTGTGATTTGTTTTCTTATTTGTTTTGTTTTTATTATTTCACAGATTAGTGTATAGATTCAAAAATGTGTATCTCCTAGTTGTTAGATCCAAATGCTATGGTTCTAATTTTGTTGAGTTCATGATAATGTCTAGTATTTAATAAAAATATTATATGGGCACATGTTTTAGAAATTCTGGATGAATTAAATAGGACTTTGAAATGTGTTTTTGGATACATGCAAACTTGTTTGAATTTTATCTTGAGTTTCTGTGGTCCAAAAATTATGAAATTTTGTGGGTAATCTATTATTGATTAGTAGAAGCTCTGGTTAAAATTTCAGAGCTAGTGCATGTGTAGTATTTGAGTTATAGAATTTTCTTTTATCAATGGATGGATCTTGTGTGAATTTTCATAATTTTTCTATAGATCTAGTGTAGGTAAAATTTGGTGAGTAAGGTTATTATGCTAGAATGATGCTAGAAAAAATGTGAAATCTGTTGCTTGACACTTTTCATTAGGGTCTCCTAATTATGCTAAAAATAGGCATGCCACCTGTTATTTTGGATACAGCAAGTTCTGCTTGCTCAATGGCTTTGAAATTTTTATGGTAGTCTATGTGAAGCATGAGATAGCTACTGTAATTTTTGTAGATTTTTATGAACAGTTTTACTATATGTTGCTTTAATCACCTAATTAACTAAATAAATTAGAAAAGGACATTAAATGATTTATTTAGAAGTTGGCATTATACTTTCTAGTGTTCCTCTGGTATGTGTAACAAGTTGGTAAACTTGGTTTGGTCAAATTAGGCTTTTGCATCATCATTAAATAATTAAGTTAGTAACCCTGTCATTGCGGGACAAATTCTAGGTTTACTGGAATTTGATTTGGTTAACTTAAGAATCATACTTCGATGTTTACAAATGAATTGTAGAGAATTTCATAAGCTTTCCAGAATGTCCTCTTGCAAGTCATTTGGATTTGTAGAACTCTGGTTGTGATTGAATTAAGGGACTATTTGTGTGCATATGAAACTTTAAATGTTGATTTATGTATGCCTTTACTATTTCTAAGTTTGTGGTAATGTTCCTAGGTGTTAGGCCTTTAACTGAAGATGAGCATCTTTATCTTAGGTTATGCAAGTTAGGTAAGTTGATCTTGTTCTTCAAGTTAAGTTAGATACCTGTTTTAAAGTGATTTGAATAGAGCTATTCTTAATCGGTAAACGAGTGTCCAGTAATGTTTTCGTTAAACACTTACTGTGATTCATTCATCATGAGCATCATGTCATTCCTTATGCATCCATGATATTTATCTCGTGCATCGGCATGCAATAGGTGTACCGGAAGGAGTGACCCAGCTGGAATTCGAGGAACCGAAAGCGGCAAAGAAGGCCGACACCGGAGGTTCGGAGGTGCGATCTTGAAAAGAAGTGCCGACGAGGTCGCCGTTGAGTGCCCGGATCACCGTCCGTGCAACTTTGTGAAAGGCAAGCCCGGAGCATATTAAGCCTCCTAATTTCCGAAATGCGATTCTGAGATATTATTATTATATATCTATATATATATTGTTGCATTAAGTTTAGGTGTTGGATGCAAACAATTGCTTTGCATTGGTTACCCAATCCTTGTCCGGATATTGTTACCACAAATCCTATGTAGCTCAGGGCTCGTGTAGTGCTTAGCCCCTCGCTTAAACACGGTAGAAGTCGGGTGATTTCAGGTCACCGCCATGAGATATAGGAAGATACTTATGGCACGGTTGACTATATTTGCTATCGTGGAAAAGAACCGGTCTTAATTTGAAATGAAGACCCAAGCGGAGCCTTGCTTTGGTTTTGATGACTCCGTCAGTCGCTTAAGGACCGATTCTTGGAGCCTTTCCTGTTCATGTTGAACGATGCCTCTCTCTTAGTTGGCCGTGTCCAAAGACCGACCGCGAAGCCGAGTAGCTCACCTTAGGCCAGGAGTCGATAAGTATAAAGTGCGCCTCGGAAGGGAGCCGTAGGCATGAGTCCAAGGGCAGGTGATTTAAAAGTCCTGATCGTCCTGGCAGAAGGGTAATCCCTGAGAGTGCTGGCGCTGATCGAACCCGCGAATTTGGTTCCTTAGTTGTTCCAAAGGTGACCCACGGCTACCCTTGCAAAGTATGCCAGGGTGAGAGTTAGGAATACCCCCTCAGCTGAGTTGTAATTCGATTCGAGTCGCCGTCTCTCCCGGTTAGTGAGAACTTGACGGGCTTATCTCCAATGTAGATGCACTAAATAACATAAGGGTTCAGAAATGATGATATGATGATGACAGCCATATTATACCTGCTATGGTTAATATTGTTTGCTCCTAATAAGTGAGTGCTCTAGTACAGGTGCTAATCTAGTGGACAGGTAAATAATGATAAGCTTGATGCTAAGTTTAAATTGGCTACTATAATCATAAGCTCTTTATGCAACTGTGTCAAGCTAGCCCACCTCATAAGCCTTGCATGATCCTTGGTGTCTTTTATTTCTGGTTTTTGGCGGGTAAGTCTAGCTGAGTACCTTCTCGTACTCAGGGTTTATCTCCACACCGCTGCGATGACCAGTTCTACTTTGGTTGTCGCAAGTCACGCCTTCTCCTAGTCGGGGATGAAGACTAGGCCGTTATGCGCATGGTCTCTACTAGTTCTCGTGCTGATAATGCTTTTGTGGGACATGACTCGAGATCTAGCAATGTATTTGAAACTATGAAGTTATGTACTAAACTATGTTGCTTCAGCATTTTAAACTTGGTTTGTAATATTTTATTTGAACTCTGATGGATGTAATCCGAATGCTACTTATGAAATGTTGTAACGGATGATGTGTTGTGTTGAATCACTACGATCTTGGTTTGTATGTCGAGAGTTGGTTGAAATCCTTTGTGATTTCCGGACTACCGGGATTATGGGAGCTTAAGTACAGGAATTTGATCGCTTCGGTGATTGTTTTTGTACTTACGTTCTTATGATTTGGTCGGTTCTGTTACAGCTGGCATCAGAGCAAGATTCGACACTAAACATGTCATTTGTGTATTTAAAACAAAAGTATTTGTGAAAATCCTAAATTAAATACTAAGTATTGCCAGTGGTCATATCCCATATGCCCAAATAAGGACTCTTAGGTGGCTTATTAAGTACTAACTTGGGGGTTACTGTTTGTTTCTGTTTCGTCGTCCATACGGCGTGCTATTGTATGGATGTCATCCGCTTGGGTGGTAATGTATAGATCAAAATACCTCTACGCTCTGGTAAGTGGGAGTTGTGAGAGCATGACCGTCCAACCGTCGGTCTAGGGGAGAGTAGTTGTGGTTGCTCGCATACTTACATGTTCAATCATGTATATATGAGAGTACTTAAATGTGGGTATCTCTGACGGGTAGCTGTGATACTAGAGTATATGCATCAGGGGATGTATGTATGAAAGTATTTAGTTTACTGCTTGCTTTTATGCATTTTGGGAAATTACTGGGCTGAAATGAAATTTTCTGCAGGTACACTAACAATGTATCGTTGTAGATCGACTAGCTACCGTATACGAGAGAACGTATGTATGCCACTGTATATTCGCTAGCCTTTAAATTTTTCTAGGTTTGTGAGGACGTACGGATCGTGCATGCATCATGTTCAAGCATACATGACATTTCTAGCATTACTCCCTCCTTTAAAATATGATTGTCCCGACTAATTAAATTTCGTATCCCTTAAATGATTCTCCCCTTACGTTGTAACTTTTTGCTACAGATGGCGCGCACGAAACTCACTGCTCACAAGTCCACTGGAGGCAGGGCGCCTCGTCACTGTTTAGCTCCTCGTGAGCCCCGTCCTGAGCCTACTGAGGCGGAAAGGCTGAGGACAGAGCTAGCTCGGGTGACTGCTGAGAGGAATGCGGCTCAGCACCGCTTGGAGCAAGTAACATAGGAAAGGGACCAAGAGACCCTTGAGGTTCAGAGGTTGATAGTTGCTCACCGCAACTGTGAACGCATGTTGATTCACGTGATGAACCAAAGGAATGAAGCCTGGCACGAAGAGAATGTGTTGAGAGCGCGACAGGTGGAGCTAGAGCAGCAAGTGGCAGTTGCTGAAGAGTACAATGACCATCTCCATGAGGAGGTTCACCTGTTACACAATCAACTTCACCCTCTCCTGCCACCTTATGATGAGGACGAGATGGGCTCTGGTGTCATCATGGCTGAAGGTGATGATGACATGGAGGTCAATGGACCTGAGGACATTCCACCTGATGAGGAAGATGAGGAGTTAGAGCCTGCTAGTGATGAAGATGGAGGAGAGATCTTCGACACTGACTCCGAGGACAATGTGTAGTTTAGCTTACTACTTAGCTAATGCGCTAGAGCTAGTCTTTTGTTTATCCTCATGCATGAACGAGTAGCTTTGTAATAAGTTAATCGTTGGGATGTAATATCGAACCATAAGTTATCTTTGGATGTAAGTTTGGAACCACTATGGCTTGGATGTAACCTATCGAACATATTATGCTCCACGTATGTGAGCCTTTGTTAAATGTCGTCTTTGCGATCTATGGATCCCGTTGTTGGTTCAGTTCATCGCATTTATGTGTCAATCGATGCGCTTGATGAGTTGTGTGGTTGTGATGAATGATTGTGCCTCTGTTGATTATATAAATGCATTCCCTCCAATGGACTCAGTTTGGCATAATTATACGATTCATCTACAAAAAAAATTCCACATCGTCAGTGCTCATTGGCTATACATTTTGCAGATGGCTCATAACCTTCGTCGCGGTCATGGCATGGGAAATGAGGAACAACCACCTCCGCCACCGCCCACACCAGCTGAGCTAATGCAGACAGTTGTGGAAAGTCAGCGCATGCTAGCTGAGGCTATGCGCTAGATGGCTAACCGTGAGGATCGGCATGTGTAACACCTCGAGTGTTTAAAATACTAAAACCTGACATGTCATCATATGCATTGCAAAGCATTTGGCATTTGGTGAAAACTTTGAGATGCATACACTAAAACAAGTTTATATTCATGTGGTATGTGTTGAATTGTATTGGTTGACTCTAGTTCAAAGTTTGTTTGGATTTTGAATTTTTCGAGAAAACCCCGCTTTTCAGCATTTAAATCCTACCCTGAAAATCCATTTCAAAATCTAGACCGAATTAGGAGATGGTTATAGAAGCAAAGTTGTAGAACTTTCGATTTTGAACAACTTTTGTTTTTGGAGATTTTTGAGTTGTTATGAAAATTTGAGAGTAATTTGTGAATTTTGGCGTATGGCAATTTTGTAATTTCTGTGAACAGTGTTCACCGCCTAAGCTACATTGCCGTCGGACCTTCTTCGGCGTTCCAGGCGCGTCGTGGCCGTCCTTGATGTCATGCTGGCACAGAAACGGCTCCGTCGTGGCTTCCTTGAGCTTCTGCGCCGCGCTATAAGTACCAAGACGTCGTCATCGTCGTTTTTCTTCTTCCTTTGTTTTCACCACCGCCGTTGTCATCGCTCCAACAAGCTCACATCGTCTCCCCAACGCTGTTGCCATCTCGGTAAAGGCCGTCCTAGTTCCGTCTTTTCCTTGCGAATCCTGCCAGCTAACATTGGTCGCCTGAAATTGCCGAGAACTTGCTGTCCACGTTTTTCTTCCTCGAGGTCAGCAACTTCACCGCTGCGGGCGTGTCATCGTGGCCAGAGCCCTTCGGTGAGCCGTTGTCTGTAATCAGTGTACTTACGTCTTCGTTTCGATGCTGTAGTCCTTAGTCAGTTGTTGTTTACTCATTTTGATCACTGCGGTCGCCGGTTCTCCCTCACCGACGATCTTTGCTCCGCATAGTTCACCGTAGTGGTCGGATAGTTCACCGTAGTGGTCGGATAGTTCACCGTAGTGGTCGGATAGTTCACCGTAGTGGTCGGATAGTTCACCGTAGTGGTCGGATAGTTTACCATAGTGGTCGGATAGTTCACCATAGTGGTCGGAGAGTTCACCAAAGTGATCGGTGCTGGTGTGGTCACATCAGTTACGAATATGGTTTGGTTAGTTGGGTTTGTAACTGTACTGCGAAGGAAAATTGTATCCAATTTATTAATTTTTGCATCCATCATCGAGCATCATGTTTCATATTCCGCATCATGTTAAACATGGCAATGTTACTACGTGTAGTAAACGAAGGTGAACACGTGGTAGTTAATCAAGTTGCGGAGGAGGTTGATCTGTCTGCTGAGGTCGGATTGAAGACTTGTGAAACGTCGCAGAGCTGGACTTTTCCGTCAACGAAGGCAAGCCCTTGATGCATACAACCCTACCTTGTGTTTTACAAATTAATTTCGCTTTTGCTTTCCGTTATCGCATTAAGTGATTAAGAGTTAAGTAAGAGCCTAATTGGTGCATTACCACCCTTGTTATTCCATATTTACCATATTACCAGTTTTGAACTCAGATATGCCTAGTTTTGCTTAGCTATCGTGAAACGATGAAGTCGGTGACTACCGCCACCGCAAGTTTTAAATGGAACATTGGTTAATTATGTTAGCATGTGATATGGGAATATGGAGTAATAAATCTAGACCGGCGGACTTTGTGTGTGTGAGCCACAAGACATGGAGGTCTTGTGAGTGGGGATCTTTCCTCTTTGTGTCGATTAAGGCACGTCCGTTGTTGAATTGCATGAGGTGAGAATTTGTAGTACTAACCACATACTCCGTAAGCTTCGAACTTGGCAATTCTATTACGAGAATGGCTACTCACGACTTTGGGAGTGGAGAGATGGCGGAATAGCATGTACCCACGTGGCAATGGGTGGATTGGTGGAGTATCAGTATTCTCGGGTGGAGCGGACCCGTTCTTGTTTTAGAGGATCCGAGAATAGGTTGGTATATGTAGGTTAGGGACCTGCATATGTCGTGTGGTCTGGAATCCCCAGCTGGGTTTATAATCGGTTTGAATCGTCGTTGCACCTCGGTTATGGAGACTCGACTCACTGTTCATCATCGTAGTAATTAATAACTGGAACTTGAGAATGGTTGATGAAGGTGTTGGATATGAAGTTTCATGATCTCATTACGGATCGTGTCATCTTTGTATATGATTTTATGAAGTTTAAACTGTTGAAACAAAGAATTTTGTCAAAGAGCTTTTACGCAAAATAACTTTGATTATTGCTAAAACCATACCTTGAATCCCTGAGCCTGCATTCCTGAGTTATCAGTTCTTATTTCGGTTAAGTCTTGTTGAGTACCTTTGTACTCAGGGTTCGTTGACCCTTGTTGCAGGTGAGCCTCATGAGCAGATCTGTTTTGGATCGTGCTGCATGACAGTTGTACCTTGTGATGGCGTTGAGAAGTAATTGTGTGGCCCTTGGGTAGGGCAGCCTCATTGTGTGTTTTGTATTATATTATAATGCCGCTCCACTACTTTGGTTTGTATTAATATCGAACTTAGTTGTATGGTTTGAAACAAATGGTTTGTAAACTATGTTATTGTAAGTCTTCCGCTATTTTTACTCTGATGTATTTATTTGAATAAACTGTTGTAATACTGCAATGACTCTGTAATGTGATCCTACTCGGAAATCGTGGATGATTCGGGGTTCCCCGAGGACACCCGACAGACTTCTTAAGTTACCAGAAACATATGCATTGTTGTCAAAGGTCTTTGGACAGTGACAATTGTATGTGGGTCCTATAATTTAGGAGGTTCTGCCACAGAATGGTATCAGAGCGATCGTTACAAAGTTTTTGTGGTATTGGTTTACGAAAACTTCAAAATGATTTGGGATGACTAATTTTAACTTGATTAATTTGGTCCAAATTGCTTCTAACTTGTCTTATTTCTTTCTCACCATTCCTTATTTGATTAAAAGGGTCTTGTGTGGTGGAGTAGTAATTTTACTATGCCCTATATAAAAAAAATAAATGTTGTTTATGTGCATTATAAACTTTGATGTTTTTGTTCGTAAGAACGATTCATGCATCATGAATAATTCACTCGTTACTTCCTTCACCTCTTAGTCTGGAGTTGAGTAGTGAATCTGGTTTGAGGAATGTAATCCATCATAGCTGCTCTTTAGACTTTGATCAAGTGGTCTTACTTGGATTAAATTGGTTTCCTACAGTATGGCTCGTGCCAAGATGACGCCCCGTAAGTCCACTAGACCCAAAGGAGTTCCTCATCACCAACTTGCCCCTAGAAACGATGGTGCTAGCAGTAGCAGTTCTAGGCCTGATCCCCAAGCAGAGATACAAAGAATTTCTATAGAATTAGCACAAGCTACTAGAGATAGGGCTTTGGATGCTATACAGGTAGGAGAATTACAGGATCAATTGAGGCGTCTCACCACCGCACATAGGAACTGCGAAAGTATATTAGTTCGTACGGTGGAGGGACGAAATGAGGCTTGGCAGAGGGAAAATGTAGCTAGAGCTAGAACTCATGAGCTAGAGTTCTATGTAGAAGATTTAGAAGAACATAATACCTATCTACATGAGGAAGTGCATAGGCTTAGCAATCTACTAAACCCGAATCATGAGCCTCCTCAAGTCGATGCCATGGACCCAGGTGTCATCCTTGCCAATGATAGCGAATCGGAAGAGGAAGAAGAAGAAGATCCTGAAGAATTAGTAATGATCAATGAAAGTGATGATGAAGGCGGTAATAATTCCGGAATGGATACCGAGCCTGAAGTTTGAAGTAATCACAGAAAAGAGTAGAGTTGTATAATAGTTAATTATGGTTAGGCCATGTATCTTGTTTTGGTACTTATAGGGTCTGGTGTTTATAGTAGTAAACCCTATGTAAGGTGTCTGGAGTAAGCTTTTGTGCGATCCAATAAAGGCTTGTGAATAAAGTTTGGTTTGTTATGAGCAGATGCGTCGTACGCGGGGATCGCATATTCCTGGTACTTCACAAGATGATGATGATATCCCCAATCCGCCACCAATGCCGACCAATCTGGCTGATGCTATTGCTGCATTAGTTAATGTGACTGTGGAAAATTCTCGTTTGCTTCATGAGATGGCTCAAAGTAATCAAAATCAGATGCATGGAAACCGTGGCCGCAATCATAACAGGCATGAGGCTACCTATGTGGATTTCACGGATACAAAACCCCCGGTGTTTACCAAGGCAGATGAACCACTGGAGGCTGATGACTGGCTTAGGACCATGGAGCAGAAATTTGATCTTATTCACTGCACAGAGTTTTAGAAACTGGTGTTTGCTGCCCAGCAACTTAGAGGTGCAGCTGGTGCTTGGTATGCAAATCTGATGGCCATGCAACCCGCAGGCGTTCCGTTAACTTGGACAGAATTTCGCACTGCTTTCAGAGCCCATTATATCCCGGAAGGAGTGATGGCTATGAAGCTGGATGAATTCCTTGCTTTGAGGCAAGGGGATCAAACGGTTATGCAGTATGTGGGAAGATTCAATCATCTGTCGCAGTATGCATCTGAACATGTCAATACGGATGCCAAGAAAAAGAAATGGTTCATGAGAGGTCTGAATACCAAACTGCAGACAATGATGACAGCCTGTACCAATATCACTTATCATGAGGCAGTAAATATTGCAATTGCTTCAGAGGCAAAGTATCGGCAGCATAAGGAGCTCAAGAAGAAAAAGAATGTGCCGTCTGGACCTTTTGGTGGAAACCAAAAGAGGCAGAGAGTGATTTATCATCCAGTAAACCATTATCGTCCTCCTTATCGTCCGCCACAGTCTCAAGCCGGGCAACAGTCAAATGTCCGTCCTGCTATAACCTATCCGAACTCACAGTCAACCAATGCTCCTGGTGGCAATGCTCCAACGTCACAGGGTCACAACTATCCGTGTTACAATTGTGGAAGGACTGGTCATTTCTCCAGGGAATGTCCATACCCTAGGCAGGCTAATCAAAATTATCAGAAGGCCCCTGCCAATCAACAACAGGGTCAGGCACCAAACAAGAACCACAATCAGAATGCTCAGAAGGGCAAAGATGAGAGGAAGACAGGACGGGTGTTCTATATTCAAGCTGGAGAAATTCCGGAGGGGGAGCCAGTGATGATGGGTATGTTTCCTGTTGCCAATCACCCTGCAGTTATACTTTTTGATTCTGGCGCATCGCATTCATTCATCAATAGAACATTTGTCGTGAAGCATGAAATTTCAATTGGGGCAACAAAGGAAAGTTTCTTTATACAGTCGCCCGGGGGACGTCTGTGTACTAAGGAAATGGTATACCAGGTACCCGTAAACCTGGGTGGGCATATTTTTCCCACTACCATGATTATCCTTAAGGATCAGGATATAGATGTAATCTTGGGAATGAATTGGATGTATCAGCATAAGGCTATTATAGATGCTTTGAATAGGACTTTAAGAGTAAGTTTGCCTGATAGTAATTCTCAACTTCTCATCCAACTTCCAACCTTAAGAAGATCAGTGGGCCGAGTTTGTGCAACTGCCGTCAAAGAGATTAGAGATATCCCGGTAGTACGTGAATTTCCTGATGTGTTTCCTGAAGATTTACCCGGTCTACCACCTGATAGGGATGTACAGTTTAACATAGAGTTACAACCTGGAACAGCTCCGATTTCTCGGAGAGCCTATAGAATGCCACCTAAGGAATTGGCCGAGTTGAAGGCTCAGTTACAAGAATTAATTGAGAAGGGGTTTATCCAACCTAGTTCCTCACCTTGGGGATGTCCGGCAATTTTTGTGAAAAAGAAAGATGAGACCTTGAGGTTATGTGTTGACTATCATCCGTTGAATGAAGTGACCATCAAGAATAAGTATCCATTACCTCGGATAGATTTGCTTTTTGATCAGTTGGCCGGAGCCAAAGTTTTCTCCAAGATAGATTTGAGATCAGGGTATCATCAAATCAAGATAAAGCCTGAAGATATTCCCAAAACGGCATTTACCACGAGATACGGATTATATGAATACTTGGTGATGTCTTTTGGTTTGACCAATGCTCCAGCTCATTTCATGTATTTGATGAACTCAGTATTCATGCCTGAGCTAGACAAGTTTGTAGTGGTATTTATAGATGATATACTAGTATATTCCAAGAATAAGAAAGAACATGTGGAACACCTCAGAATTGTTCTGACTCGTTTGAGAGAACATCAATTGTATGCTAGGTTCAACAAGTGTGATTTTTGGCTTAAGGAAGTGCAATTTCTTGGACATGTCTTGTCAGCTGAAGGAGTTGCAGTTGATCCCAGCAAAGTGAGGGATGTGCTTGATTGGAAATCGCCAACCACAGTTCAACAAGTTCGGAGTTTTCTGGGATTGGGAGGGTATTACCGTCGGTTTATTCCAGATTTCTCTAAAGTATCAAAGTCCATAACTGAATTGTTGAAGAACCAAGTCAAGTTTGTCTGGTCATCAGAGTGTGAAGAGGCTTTCCAGACTTTAAAAAGGCTGTTGACTACTGCACCAGTGTTAGCTCAACCTGATATCGAGAAGCCATTTGATGTTTATTGTGATGCTTCAGGTATTGGTATTGGATGTGTGTTGATGCAAGAAGGCCGAGTCATTGCCTATGCGCCTAGGCAACTTAAGCAACATGAAGAACACTATCCTACTCATGATTTGGAGTTAGCAGCTGTGGTTCATGCTCTAAAGATTTGGCGGCATTACCTGCTTGGTAATACGTGCCATATGTATACAGACCACAAGAGCTTAAAGTATATCTTTACTCAGTCAGAGTTGAACATGCGACAAAGAAGATGGTTAGAACTGATTAAGGATTATGATTTGGAAGTACATTATCACCCTGGTAAAGCAAATGTAGTTGCAGATGCTCTCAGTCGCAAAAGTTATTGTAATTGTCTGGCAGTGAAAACAATGGGTTTGACTTTATGTCAAGAAATGGAAAAGTTGAATATAGAAGTAATTCAACAAGGAAGTTTGACCAACATAATTGTAGAAGCCACTATTCGAGATCAAGTTATTGCTGCTCAGAAGGAAAACAAGGGTATAGCCCATATCAAGGAAAGAGTCGAGAATGGAAAAGTAGAATGCTTCAGCATAGATGATAAAGATGTGTTGTGGTTCAAGGATCGCCTGGTGGTACCAAAGGTTCCTGAGTTGCGACAATCAATTCTAGAGGAGGCACATGCTACTAGGTTATCTATCCATCTGGGAAGTAACAAGATGTACCATGACTTGAAGCAAAGATTCTGGTGGACTAAAATGAAAATAGAGATTGCTAGATATATAGCAAAGTGTGATACTTGTCAAAAGGTGAAAGCTATACATTTGAAGTCTGCTGGTGAATTACAACCATTGCCTATTCCATCTTGGAAGTGGGAGGACATAAGTATGGATTTTATTGTTGGTCTACCCAAGACATCAAAGGGATTTGACTCAGTATGGGTTATTGTAGATCGACTCACTAAGTCAGCACATTTTCTTCCAGTCAAGACAATATATCCTACGATCCAATATGCCAAAATGTACTTAGCAAGAATCATGAGTTTGCATGGAGTACCCAAGACTATAGTGTCCGATCGGGGTACACAGTTTGTCTCCAGTTTTTGGAAACACTTACATGCTTCATTGGGTACTAAACTTCTGTATAGTATAGCTTATCATCCGCAGACTGATGGACAGACTGAAAGAGTCAATCAAGTGCTTGAAGATATGTTAAGGTGTTGTGTCCTTAATTATTCCAACAAGTGGGACGAATGCTTACCTTTGGCCGAGTTCTCATATAACAATAGTTATCAGGAAAGCATTAGAATGGCTCCATTTGAAGCACTCTATGGCCGTAGGTGCAGAACATCACTGAGTTGGTCGGAGCCCAGAGAAAGAAGATTCTTTGGAGTTGACCTTGTGAAAGAAACGGAAGACAAGGTTAGGCAAATACAAAGTAATTTGAAAATAGCTCAGTCCCGCCAAAAGAGTTATGCGGATAGACGACGGAGACCATTGGTATTCAACAAAGGAGATTTTGTATATCTGAAAGTATCACCAATGAAGGGAGTTAACCGTTTTGGTGTTAAAGGAAAGTTGGCACCCCGATACATTGGACCATATCAAATTTTGGAGAGGTTTGGAAAAGTGGCATATCGCTTGAAGTTACCAGAACATTTATTAGCTGTACATGATGTGTTCCATGTGTCTCAGTTAAAGAAGTGTCTCCAAGTGCCTGAGCGGAATGTTGAAGTTGAAGGAGTGGAACTTGAACCAGATCTGACTTATTCAGAATATCCTATCCGAGTGTTGGATCAGAAAGATCGTGTTACTCGGAGGAGAACAATAAAGTTCTACAAGATACAATGGAATCAACATTCGAAGAGGAAGCTACTTGGGAATCGGAAGATTACTTGTTAGAAAAGTTTCCGAGTTTCTAGCGTCAATATAGAATAGAATAATGTTAGTTGAGCTCGGTTGCTACAAATTGTGTTTTGTAAAAGAACCTCAGTTGTTTTATGGAAAAGTTCTGGATGTTTTTGGATTGACACATTTCCTTTTCCATTACTTACTCTATGGCTTTGAATCTCGGGGCGAGATTTCTTTTAGGGGGAAGGATTGTAACACCTCGAGTGTTTAAAATACTAAAACCTGACATGTCATCATATGCATTGCAAAGCATTTGGCATTTGGTGAAAACTTTGAGATGCATACACTAAAACAAGTTTATATTCATGTGGTATGTGTTGAATTGTATTGGTTGACTCTAGTTCAAAGTTTGTTTGGATTTTGAATTTTTCGAAAAACCCCGCTTTTCAAAGATTTAAATCCTACCCTCGAAAATCCATTTCAAAATCTAGACCGAATTAGGAGATGGTTATAGAAGCAAAGTTGTAGAACTTTCGATTTTGAACAACTTTTGTTTTTGGAGATTTTTGAGTTGTTATGAAAATTTGAGAGTAATTTGTGAATTTTGGAGTATGACAATTTTGTAATTTCTATGAACAGTGTTCACCGCCTAAGCTACATTGCCGTCAGACCTTCTTCGGCGTTCCAGGCGCGTCGTGGCCGTCCTTGATGTCGTGCTGGCACAGAAACGGCTCCATCGTGGCTTCCTTGAGCTTCTGCGCCGCGCTATAAGTACCAAGACGTCGCATCATCGTGCTTTTTTCTTCTTCCTTTGTTTTCACCACCGCCGTTGTCATCGCTCCAACAAGCTCGCATCGCCTCCCCAGTATTGCTGCCATCTCTCGGTAAAGGCCGTCCTAGTTCCATCTTTTCCTTACGAATCCTGCCAGCTAACATTGGTCGCCTGAAATTGCCGAGAACTTGCTGTCCACGTTTTTCTTCCTCGAGGTCAGCAACTTCACCGCTGCGGGCGTGTCATCGTGGCCAGAGCCCTTCGGTGAGCCGTTGTCTATAATCAGTGTACTTACGTCTTCGTTTTGATGCTGTAGTCCTTAGTTAGTTGTTGTTTACTCATTTTGATCACTGCAGTCGCCGGTTCTCCCTCACCGACGATCTTTGCTCCGCATAGTTCACCATAGTGGTCGGATAGTTCACCATAGTGGTCGGATAGTTCACCGTAGTGGTCGGATAGTTCACCGTAGTGGTCGGATAGTTCACCGTAGTGGTCGGATAGTTCACCGTAGTGGTCGGATAGTTTACCATAGTGGTCGGATAGTTCACCATAGTGGTCGGAGAGTTCACCAAAGTGATCGGTGCTGGTGTGGTCACATCAGTTACGAATATGGTTTGGTTAGTTGGGTTTGTAACTGTACTGCGAAGGAAAATTGTATCCAATTTATTAATTTTTGCATCCATCATCGAGCATCATGTTTCATATTCCGCATCATGTTAAACATGGCAATGTTACTACATGTAGTAAACGAAGGTGAACACGTGGTAGTTAATCAAGTTGCGGAGGAGGTTGATCTGTCTGTTGAGGTCGGATCGAAGACTTGTGAAACATCGCAGGAGCCGGACTTTTCTGTCAACGAAGGCAAGCCCCGGATGCATACAACCCTACCTTGTGTTTTACAAATTAATTTCGCTTTTGCTTTCCGTTACTGCATTAAGTGATTAAGAGTTAAGTAAGAGCCTAATTGGTGCATTACCACCCTTGTTATTCCATATCTGCCATATTACCAGTTTTGAACTCGTATATGCCTAGTTTTGCTTAGCTATGCGTAGAACGATGAAGTCGGTGACTACCTGCCACCTGCAAGTTTTAAATGGAACATTGGTTAATTATGTTAGCATGTGATATGGGAATGTGGAGTAATAAATCCAGACCGGGTGGACTCGGTGTGTGTGAGCCACAAGACATGGAGGTCTTGTGAGTGGGATCTTTCCGCCTATGTCGATTAAGGCACGTCCGTTGTTGAATTGCATGAGGTGAGAATTTGTAGTACTAACCACATACTCCGGTAAGCCTGAACTTGGCAATTCTATTACGAGAATGGCTACTCACAAGACCGGGAGTGGAGAGATGGTGGAATAGCGTGTACCCACGTGGCAATGGGCTGGATTGGTGGAGTACTGTATTCTCGGGTGGCGCGGACCCGTTCTTGTTTTAGAGGATCCGAGAATAGGTTGGTATATGTAGGTCAGGGACCTGCATATGTTGTGTGGTCTGGAATCCCCAGCTGGGTTTATAATCGGTTCGAATCGTCGTTGCTCCTCGGTTATGGAGACTCAACTCACTGTTCATCATCGTAGTAATTAATAACTAGAACTTGAGAATGGTTGATGAAGGTGTTGGATATGAAGTTTCATGATCTCATTACGGATCGTGTCATCTTTGTATATGATTTTACGAAGTTTAAACTGTTGAAACAAAGAATTTTGTCAAAGAGCTTTTATGCAAAATAACTTTGATTATTGCTAAAACCATACCTTGAATCCCTAAGCCTGCATTCCTGAGTTATCAGTTCTTATTTCGGTTAAGTCTTGTTGAGTACCTTTGTACTCAGGGTTCGTTGACCCTTGTTGCAGGTGAGCCTCATGAGCAGATCTGTTTTGGATCGTCTTTGCATGATGACAGCTTGTACCTTGTGATGGCGTTGAGAAGTAATTGTGTGGCCCTTAGGCGAGGCACCTCATTGTGTGTTTTGTATTATATTATAATGCCGCTCCACTACTTTGGTTTGTATTAATATCGAACTTAGTTGTATGGTTTGAAACAAATGGTTTGTAAACTATGTTATTGTAAGTCTTCCGCTATTTTTACTCTGATGTATTTATTTGAATAAACTGTTGTAATACTGCAATGACTCTGTAATGTGATCCTGCTCGGAAATCGTGGATGATTTGGGGTTCCCCAAGGACACCCGACAGACTTCTTAAGTTACCAGGAACATATGCATTGTTGTCAAAGGTCTTTGGACAGTGACAATTGTATGTGGGTCCTATAATTTAGGAGGTTCTGCCACAGCATGTCCGCCAGGGACCCGAGCCGAACCAGTACAGCAGCTTTAAGGACTTCATGGACACAAAGCCTCCTATCTTTCATGAGGCAGAAGAACCATTACAAGCTGATGAATGGTTAAGCATGATAGAGCAAAGGTTTGGATTGCTCCATTGGACTAAAGGTATGAAGGCCACATATGCAGGACACCAGCTCCAAGGTCCTGCAGGCATCTGGTGGACCCATCACAGGACCACCTTCCCTGCTAACGTTGAGATAGTTTGGAACTAGTTCCAGGCAGCTTTCTGGGACACTTTATCCCTCCTGGTCTCATAGCCATTAAGCATACCGAGTTTATGAAGCTAACCCAAGGCAACAAGAGTCTTAATGAATACCTCCAGGCATTCAACAACCTGGCGAGGTATGCTCCTGAGTTCGTTGATACTGATGCCAAGAGAATAGCTAGCTTCAAGAGGGGACTTTCCCCAAAACTGATGAAGTCTATGGGCAACTGCAAGTGTGTCACCTTCAATGAGTTTATCAGTGACACCCTGACTCAGGAGAACAATGATAAGATATATGCCGCTTCCAAGAACCGCAAAAGAAACTTTGAGGTAGGTGCTTCTCAGTCTAAGGCACCAATGGTATCCAAGACCCAGTACCATCCACCCAATGCTAATGTCTAGTACCGCCCACCTTAGAAGAAGAATCAAGCTAAAACTGGTTTTCGCAAGGGGTACACAATTTCCTTGCCAAAGAATACCTCTGGGCAGGGCAGCTCCAATGTCCCACCAGCTAACAGGCCATGTTGGAACTGTAACCAGCCTGGTCATTGGGCAAATAAGTGTCCCTATCCTTCCAAGCAGAATGCTCAAGGAAACGTCCGTCAGGGGCGTGTTCACTACACTACTATGGAGGAAATTCCTGCTGGTGAAGTGGTCACCACTGGTAAGTTTCTTGTTAATGATCACCCTGCAGTTGTGCTCTTTGATTCGGGTGCTTTACATTCCTTTGTGAGTTCTACTTTTGCATCTAAGCATAAGATGAATGTGATTACAATTGTCAAGGGTGGTTATTGTATTAGTGCTGCTGGGAATAATATCATGACTAACCAAGTAGTAAAAGATGTAAAGCTTGAGATTGGGGATCGAGAGTTCCTTGCGGATCTTGTAGTTCTACCGGGGGTAGGAATTGATATAATCCTAGGAATGAAGTGGATGAGTGGGAATGGAGTGTTGATCGATACGTCAACCCGTGTGGTAATGTTGAGGGATCCTGTGGATAAGAAGGGTTTTCTAGTGTAGTTATCTCGTGATATCTCTATCCACAATACCACCAATGCTACCCTAGCCAAAGCCATTGAGGATCTACCAGTTGTCTATGAGTTTCCAGATGTCTTCCCTGATGACTTGCCTAGATTACCTCCGGACCGTGATGTAGAATTCAAGATAGAACTCATTCCGGGTACGGCTCCTATTTCTCGAAGGCCCTATAGAATGCCGCCTAATGAGTTGGCTGAGCTGAAGAGTCAGTTGAATGAGCTATTGAAGAAAGGTTTGATTCGGCCTAGTTCTTCTCCTTGGGGTTGTCCGGCTATCTTTGTGAAGAAGAAGGACGAATCTTTGCGCATGTGCGTAGATTATCGACCCCTAAATGTTGTTACCATCAAGAACAAATATCCTCTTCCTTGCATCGATATTCTGTTTGATCAGCTCTCCAAGGCTAAGGTATTCTCCAAGATCGATTTGAGGTCTGGTTACCATCAGATCAAAATTCATCCTGAAGATATACCTAAGACAGCTTTCTCTACTCGTTATGGCTTGTTCGAGTACCTTGTCATGTCCTTTGGGTTGACAAATGCTCTGGCACACTTTATGTACCTGATGAATTCTGTATTCATGCCAGAATTGGACAAGTTTGTCGTCGTGTTCATTGATGATATCCTGGTATATTCTTAGAATGAAGAAGAGCATGCTGAACATCTGAGAATTGTCTTAACTTGGTTGCGTGACAACCAGCTTTATGCTAAGTTCAGCAAGTGTGAATTTTGGTTGAACAAGATACCTTTTCTAGGTCATGTGTTATCTGGGGATGGAATTTTGGTTGACCCTACGAAGGTGCAAGAAGTCCTTGAGTGGAAGGCACCTACTACGGTCATAGAAGTTCAAAGTTTCCTGAGATTGGCTGGCTATTATCGTCGCTTTATCCCGGATTTCTCTAAAATCGCCAAGCCCATGACTCGACTACTTCAAAAAGATGAGAAGTTTGTCTAGACTCCGAAGTGTGAAGAGGCTTTCCAGACTTTGCGAACCTTGCTAACCTCTGCTCCTGTATTGGCACAACCTGACATCGAAAAGCCTTTTGATGTCTATTGTGATGCATGTGGCACCGGTTTGGGGTGTGTTCTTATGCAGGAAGGCCGAGTAATTGCTTATGCTTCACGCCAGCTTCAAAAACATGAAGTCAATTATCCTACCCATGACTTAGAGCTAGCCGCAGTTGTTCATGCCCTGAAAATTTGGAGACATTACTTGCTGGGTAATGTGTGCAACATCTATACTGACCATAAAAGCCTCAAGTACATCTTTACTCAACCCGAGTTGAACATGCGTCAACGACGATGGTTAGAATTAATCAAAGACTACAACCTTCAACTGCACTACCATCCTGGTAAGGCAAATGTGGTTGCTGATGCCTTAAGCAGAAAGGCCCATTGCAATTCCTTAGTTAGTGAAGATTTTCATCTGGCACACCTCCTTCATCCTATAGTACTCCACAATATCACTGTGGATTGCTCTCTTAGAAGTTGAATTATCGAACTCCAGAAGACTGATGTGGGTGTGTTTCACATCAAGCGGAAGATGAAAGAGAAAGAGACCAAGCACTTTAGGGTCGACGACAAAGGAATTCTCTGGTTTAATGATAGGCTTGTGGTACCCAAAGATAAAGAACTTAGAAATCAAATTATGGCTGAAGCCCATTCTTCTAAATTGTCCATCCATCCTGGTAGCAGTAAAATGTATCAAGATCTCAAGCTATATTATTGGTGGACCACGATGAAGAAAGAGATCACAGCTTACGTGGCAAAGTGTGATAACTGTTGCAGAGTCAAGGCTATTCACATGAGGCCTGGATTATTGCAGCCACTCTTTATTCCTGGCTAGAAGTGGGAAGAAATTAGTATGGATTTTATTATTGGATTACCCACTACCAAAAAGGGTTGTGATTCCATCTGGGTTATCGTAGATCGTCAAACTAAATCCGCTCACTTTATTCCGGTCAAGTCTACCTATCACCCTCACAATTATGCTGAGATTTACTTCCAACAAGTGGTACGTCTCCATGGTATACCCAAATCCATTGTTTCTGATAGAGGACCGCAATTCACGGCTCACTTTTGGGAGTGCTTACATCAGAATCTTGGCACTCATCTAATCCACAGTTCTGCCTATCATCCGCAAACATCAGGACAGACTGAGTGTGTTAATCAAATTCTTGAAGACATCCTTAGAGCTTGTCTTGTCTCTTGCAAAGGCTCTTGGGAAGATTGGTTGCCTCTCGCTGAATTCTCTTATAACAACAGTTATCAAGAGAGTATCAAAATGGCTCCTTTTGAAGCTCTTTATGGCCGCAAGTGTAGAACTCCTTTGAACTGGGTGGAACCCGGAGAAAGAAGATTCTATGGTATTGATTTTGTAAAAGAAGCCGAACAGCAAGTTTGAACTATACAGAAGAATATGACTGCCGCACAGGCTAGACAAAAGAGCTACGCTGATAAGAGAAGAAAACCTATTGAGTTTGAAGTAGGTGATAATGTTTATCTGAAGGTATCCCCTATGAAAGGAGTCAAGCATTTTGGAATTAAAAGGAAGCTTGAGCCTCGATATGTTGGACCTTACCGCATTATCGAGAAAAGTGGAAGAGTAGCCTATAAAATCGATCTACCACGTGAGATGGGAGCTATATTCCCGGTATTCCATGTGTCTCAGCTGAAGAAGTGTCTCCGTATTCCCGAGGAAAGAATAGCAACAAGAAAAGTCAACTTGAAATCTGATCTTTCTTATGAGGAGAAGCCCGTGCAAGTCCTAGATACTCAAGAAAGAGTGACTCGTACACGAGTGGTTAAGTTATACAAGGTAGTTTGGAGTAATCATAGTGAACGGGATGCAACCTGGGAGCGGGAAGATTATTTAAAGGAAAACTATCTAGCTTTCTATACTGATTGGTACAATTTCCAAATCTCAGGATGAGATTTTTCTAAGGGGGAGGGCTGTAACACCCTAGGTGTTTAGGCTTCCACTAAATTGCATGTCATTTCATAAACATGTGCATTATCCATGTCATCATGCCATTATCATTGAAACATACATATGCAACATTTTAAATTGTATGTGTTTCATGCTTGATTGCTTAGAGTGGTAGTAGTGCAACATGTGAATGTAACATGAAACTCTCATACTTTGAAACATGGCAATATGGTAGTAATGTGGCAATTATAAAATGACAACAAGGTCTTGAAACATGTGAAACATTGCATTGCAACATATGAGTGAATTACTTGTTTTAGTTGCTTTATCACATGTGATCTTTAAAGGTTGGTCTAACAATTTGGTAAAGTGGTTGATCATGGTCTATTACACCTTAACTATACTTAGGTTACTTGTTGGGACATTGTTCATGTAGATCAAAATGACCAAAATGCCCTTAAGTGGAGGTTTGACTTGAATTGACTCCAGAGTCTCACAGTTTGACTGATTCAAAAGACCAACTTAGAAATCTTGCATGGCTGTACACTCTTTACAAAAGTTGTAGCTAATTTATTAAGGAACAAAAGTTGTTTTATGACCAACTCATGAAAATGTGTGAAACATGCTCAAACATGGCCCACAAGTCAGAAGTTCATGCTGATTTCACTGAAAAATTTGTCTAAGTCTTAAACTGCATTTTCAGTTGCATCAAGCTCACTTTGGCTTCATGTAACTGCTGATCCATGGTGAGTTAGGGAATAGTCCTTGAAGAGAAATTGTAGATGGATGGTAGGCCTACAATTTTCATGTACACTGTTTTTGCAAACGAGCAACGGATTGGTCAGGATAATGCGTTGAAGTCGCGCTGTCAGGCTGATCAAATCGACTGAATGGCGTGCTACAGTGTTCGATAGGTTCAGATTGTCACCGCCGCGTGGTGCCACCCGTCGCCGATCGCCTGAGCGCGCAGGCCACGCATCGCGGGGGCCCTGGCAAGACCAGCCGCGTCATGGAGCACCCCAGCACCTGCCCGACCGAGTCGCCCGCTCCATTCTCATCTCTCGCCTTCCACAGCGCGCAGCACCGAAGCCGTCTGCCATTGCCAGCCGGACCTTCGCCCTCACCTAGCTCCCGTGTCCTGGCAAAAACACGTTGCCCAGCTCACCCAGAGCCTCGCCGTGTTTCCCTCTACCTCCTCCACCCCACCGTCGTGCCAATTTCACCTTGGTAAGGATGAAATCACCATTTTTCCCCACCACCGCCTTGTCGGACCTTCATCGGAGTTAGCGCTCCACGCGGCCAGCTCTCCTCGCGCCATTGCCGTCCCTCCTCTGCCTTGCGCTAGGTCTAAGGAGCACTGAGGAAGCTTGTAGGGTCACCGTTAGGGGCCGCGACGCCGTAGTTTCATCGAAGCCGGTCAAGCCACAGCCGAGCGCCGCCATGGCCATTGCCACCCCCTCTAGCTGTGTCATTTGCTGCAATAGATGGTTCCCCTATGTCCGTTTGGGTGAGGCGAAACTGTTGGCACCGTTGCCTTCGCCGGAAGAGCCACCGGCGGCGAGTTGCGCCGTCGTCTTCCTCCACTCCCCTGTCTGTCTCGCTGACACACGGGCCCCTGTCTGTCTCGCTGACAGCCGAAACTTGGTTTGGTCAAATTAGGCTTTTGCATCATCATTAAATAATTAAGTTAGTAACCCTGTCATTGCGGGACAGATTCTAGGTTTACTGGAATTTGATTTGGTTAACTTAAGAATCATACTTCGATGTTTACAAATGAATTGTAGAGAATTTCATAAGCTTTCCAGAATGTCCTCTTGCAAGTCATTTGGATTTGTAGAACTCTGGTTGTGATTGAATTAAGGGACTATTTGTGTGCATATGAAACTTTAAATGTTGATTTATGTATGCCTTTACTATTTCTAAGTTTGTGGTAATGTTCCTAGGTGTTAGGCCTTTAACTGAAGATGAGCATCTTTATCTTAGGTTATGCAAGTTAGGTAAGTTGATCTTGTTCTTCAAGTTAAGTTAGATACCTGTTTTAAAGTGATTTGAATAGAGCTATTCTTAATCGGTAAACGAGTGTCCAGTAATGTTTTCGTTAAACACTTACAGTGATTCATTCATCATGAGCATCATGTCATTCCTTATGCATCCATGATATTTATCTCGTGCATCAGCATGCAATAGGTGTACCGGAAGGAGTGACCCTGTTGGAATTCGAGGAACCGAGCGAGCAGCAGCAGCCGACACCGGAGGTTCAGGAGGTGCAGCCTTCAGAAGAAGTGCCAGACGAGGTCGCCGTTGAGTGCTCGGATCACCGTCCGTGCAACTTTGTGAAAGGCAAGCCCCAGAGCATATTAAGCCTCCTAATTTCTGAAATGCAGTTACAGTATTATTATTATATATCTATATATATATTGTTGCATTAAGTTTAGGTGTTGGATGCAAACAATTGCTGCATTGGTTACCCAATCCTTGTCCAGATATTGTTACCCTGAATCCTATGTAGCTCAGGCTCATGTAGTGCTTAGCCCTGCTTAAACGCGGTAGAAGTCGGGTGATTTCCTGTCACCTGTGAGATATAGGAAGATACTTATGGCACGGTTGGCTATATTTGCTATCGTGGAAAAGAACCAGTCTTAATTTGAAATGAAGACCGGGCGGAGCCTTGCCGGTTTGCAGTGACTCCGTCTGTGTCGCTTAAGGACTGATTCTTGGAGCCTTTCCTGTTCATGTTGAACGCATGCCTCTCTCTTAGTTGGCCGTGTCCGAAGACCGACCGTGAAGCTGAGTAGCTCACCTCAGGCCAGGAGTCGATAAGTATAAAGTGCGCCTCGGAAGGGAGCCATAGGCGTGAGTCCAAGGGCAGGTGATTTAAAAGTCCTGATCGTCCTGGCAGAAGGGTAATCCCTGAGAGTGCTGGTGCTAATCGAACCCGCGAATTTGGTTCCTTAGTTGTTCCAAAGGTGACCCACGGCTACCCTTGCAAAGTATGCCAGGGTGAGAGTTAGGAATACCCCCTCAGCTGAGTTGTAATTCGATTCGAGTCGCCGTCTCTCCCGGTTAGTGAGAACTTGACGGGCTTATCTCCAATGTAGATGCACTAAATAACATAAGGGTTCAGAAATGATGATATGATGATGACAGCCATATTATACCTGCTATGGTTAATATTGTTTGCTCCTAATAAGTGAGTGCTCTAGTACAGGTGCTAATCTAGTGGACAGGTAAATAATGATAAGCTTGATGCTAAGTTTAAATTGGCTACTATAATCATAAGCTCTTTATGCAACTGTGTCAAGCTAGCCCACCTCATAAGCCTTGCATGATCCTTGGTGTCTTTTATTTCTGGTTTTTGGCGGGTAAGTCTAGCTGAGTACCTTCTCGTACTCAGGGTTTATCTCCCACCTGTTGCAGATGACCAGTTCTACTTTGGTTGCTGCAAGTACTGCCTTCTCCTAGCTGGGGATGAAGACTAGGCCGTTGGGCGCGGTCTCTACTAGTTCTCGTACCTGATAATGCTTTTGTGGGACATGACTCAGATCTAGCAATGTATTTGAAACTATGAAGTTATGTACTAAACTATGTTGCTTCCGCGCATTTAAACTTGGTTTGTAATATTTTATTTGAACTCTGATGGATGTAATCCGAATGCTACTTATGAAATGTTGTAACGGATGATGTGTTGTGTTGAATCACTACGATCTTGGTTTGTATGTCGAGAGTTGGTTGAAATCCTTTGTGATTTCCGGACTACCGGGATTATGGGAGCTTAAGTACAGGAATTTGATCGCTTCGGTGATTGTTTTTGTACTTACGTTCTTATGATTTGGTCGGTTCTGTTACAGCTGGCATCAGAGCAAGATTCGACAACAGGACGCATCGATTGGTGACAAAATCAAGACCCAACATCGACTGGACCGAGCACAACGCCGGTCATGGCGGACGCGAATGCACGGCGGCGCTACGCCGGCGAGAACAGGCCGGTAGCAGTTAAACAAAAGGTCTAGGAAGCATCAGTAGCTTACCCCGAACGGTTTGGAGTCAATTACCGAGCCTAAGTAGCAACAGCAAGGTGGTTCGACGATCAGCGCAAGCATGGCGGAGCAAAACGTCGTCGGCGATGGTGTACCAGCGACGAAGTGGTCAAAATGAGCAACCAACTATGGATTAAGTACCACAGCATCAAGACGAAACGGAATCAACCAAAACCAAGGACGGAGATGCACCGTGGAGCTCTGGCCGCGACGAATCATGCCCGGCGGAGGTGTTGCCGGCCGCGAGGAAGAAGACGATGGAACTCAAGTTCCCGGCTAAGAAAAGCTGAATTGGTGGGTCGGCTGGACGCGCAAGGAGTAAGCAAAGCTGAAACTAGCTTAGCAGCGATGGGGGAGCACAACAACGACGGCGCGGGCTCGCCGGAGATGAGCAAGGCGTCGGGAAAAACAGAGCAAGGAGAAAGGGCAAAGACGATGGCGGCTCAGGCTATAAAAGGGGGCCAAGAAGCTCGAGGAAGCTGCGTTGTGGCCTTCACCGCGCCAGCGCGATGCCAAAATGGCCATGACTGTGCCTAGAACGCCGAAGAAGGAAACGCCGGTAATGTAGCTTCGGCGGTGGACACTGTTCACAAAAATTACAGATATGCCATTTGCCAAAATTCCCAAATTACTCCCAAATTTTCATAACAACTCAAAAATCTCCAAAAACAAAAGTTGTTCAAAATTTAAAGTTCTACAACTTTGCTTTTATAACCAACCCCTCATTCGGTCTACATTTTGAAATGAACTTTTGAATTCGAAAAGGGGACATTTAAGGAATTTCGCCTTTTCAATTAACTTCAAATTTTACTAAACAACTTGAAAAACTTCAAAAACAAACTTTGTATATCTTGACAAGATCTACACTTTTGCTTTAAGGCTCAACCCCAAAATGTGCTTCAATTTTGAAATAGGTTTTTAGGGTAGGACTTAATTATTGAAAATCAGGGTTTTCGAAATTTCAAATCAATACAAAGATTTCGAACTTGATTCAAACAATACCAAGCAATACTTATAACATAAAGATAAACTTGTTTTACTAAATGCATATCAAAGTTTGCAATATGACCAATGCCTTGCAATGCATATGATCATATGTCCGGTTTTTAATATTTAAACACCCGGGGTGTTACAGAAACCATGATCAATCCTTAGGGAAGAAGGCACCTACGGCTACGGTGAGGTGGCGTGGAGCTCTGGGACGTGACTGCAAAGTTTGGCGAGCTCTAGAGCGGCGGTTTGGAGTGGCAACAGTGAGCTAGCGTGGATGGGGACAAAACAAGAGGGAGAGAGCGCACGGCGTGGATTTTATAGGCGACCGAGACACGGTAGAAGGAAGGGAGCATGATGAGGGTGGATTTGGATGCCTTCCTTGCCTGGCCCGGTGGCCCGGAGGGTGCGTCTGCCTCCGATGGCAAGCGTGCCATCACCGGCGAGGCGAAGAAGGAAGCAGGGAAGAAACTGCTGACACGCAGGCCCCCATGAGTCTATGGGGGAGAAAGGGGAAAAGGGCGCAGCATCGAGCGGGCAGGCCACTGCTGCCTGGGCCGAACGGCGCCCTCCTGGGCCGAGGCGCGTGCATGAGTGGGGGGTGGGAGGCAGAGCGGGCCGCCAACGGCCCAAGGCCGGATCCAGGTGTGGGAAGGGTAAGGGGCTAGGCCAGCTACAGTCCTAGGCCGAATTGAGGTGCAGGTGAAAAATAGAAAATGAGACCTTTTTCGATTTTTGTTTTCAAATCCAAGCCAAAATTCAAATAAGTTTGAATTTTTAACTCCAACAACTTAGCCCTACACTCAACCAAAATCATGTGCTTCAGCATGAATGCAATCAATCATGTTTCTAAGCCTTATAGTTAATTTTAATTAGCCAAAAATTATTACTTTACCTAGGTTATAATGCATCAAAAATTAAGTAAATGCTCAAATTTAATATGTAGGTTATAAATGAATTTTAGGGTGTTACAAAGACGCCCTCTACAAGGAGAAGAAGCATCGGTCCAAGAGCACGTCTCGCACCACGGCACCTCAGAGGCCACGTGCTCATGTGCCCTCGCTTCCTCACCCTCGTGCTTGTTGGTGATACTTAAACTCGTAATCCTACTACCAACATATAAACAAAATGAACAAATGTAAACACCAAAACTTAGAATTAGAGATTTTAAGTTACACTTTCCACAAGTTTTGGTACAAGCTTGTTTTGTAGGTCACAAACATAAATGCATGGAGAATTCACTGAAAGGCGCTTTTTGACGCTGAATTGCGCAAAGGAACAACAAAGGTGCCCATCAACTCAACTCAACCGGGGCAAAGCACCACCGGGGAGCGATCCAAGTCCAGCCCAAAGCCTACCAGGCAAAGGCGGTGGCCAATGGTGGTAGTCAAGGGGCGGCCAACCCTAGGGGGCTAGGCAATCCCTGTGGGTGCCTCCCTACCTCTCCTCGCTCTAGCGGTGTCATGCCTCCATGCTGAGGAGGTGCAGCCCTGACCTCATGCCAAGAATAGCTTGAAGCACTGCCATCCTCCCTGTATAAATAAAGGGGTAGAGCTCCCCTCTACAACACACATCAAGAGAGAAAAGAAGAGAGGGAGAGCTTCATTTTTACTTAGCTTCTGCTAGAATAAGAGTGGGAGTGAGTGAGGGAAGAGTTGGAGAAGTGCTAGGGCTGTCGAAAACCTCCCTTAGTGTACTTGCTACACTTAGTGGAAGCATGTCGGAGCTAGCTACTCCTCCGCTTGTACCTCTACGAGCGTCTTACTACTTGGAGTAAGAAAAGTTCATGTTTAACTTTGGCATTGATATCTTAAGAAAGTTGTTCTCATTCACTATAAACTTGTGGGTTTGTCATCCATCCTTGTGGTGGGTACTCTAGTAGAAGGGCCCTGATAGACATGGATAACCGTTGCATGCATGTTATAGTAATAGTTGATAGCGTAGACGTGGTGTCTAGGCTAGAAGCTATCTTGGTTTGCCTCGTTCCCCACAGTTGAGGGGTAGGCGCTAGTTGGTGATAGCCCTATCCGTCCTTTGTAATCCCCCATGTCCAGGTTTGACATAGAGCTATAGGCCAGCAACGCTTGGTAGACTAGGTGTTCTCCGATGCCTGAAGTAAGTTCATAGTGTCTAGATTATCTTTACTTAAGGTGACTATCCTTAGAAAAACCTGACTATCCAAGCTACCATTCTCTTGTTTTCTTTAGGTGAACTAGCTAAGAGACTTACACATTCGTTCCTTTGGAAAAATACGATACCCTGTATACTTCCGGGTGAAGTGCTACAACGGTGTATCCGTGCGCTTGTGGATTCCTCTACTTTCGCTAAGAAACACCAACAAGCATTTCTAGCACCGTTGCCGAGGAACGGTTGTCGTTTTAGCCTCCGAACCTAGTTCACCTATGTATCTTTTATTTTACCTTTCTTTTCTTTTATTCTTTTTCCAAATGGAGCAACCAACTATCCAAAACCTTTCTGCTCCTAAGGGCGAGTTTGTTGAACCACCAAAATCATTGAAGCCAATCATAGCTTCTAGTTACGAACTCCACCCTGGCTTCATAGCCATGGTTCAAGAACAGACCTTCTCAGGGTTTGATTATGAAAACCCCTACCATCACCTAAGGGAGTTCGAGCAGCTCTGTGCCTGCCTAACCATTTTAGGCATGTCACAAGACACACTTCGGTGGAAGTTGTTTCCTTTCTCACTTCATGAGAGCATGAAACAATGGTATGCCCATAACGTTGGGAAGGTAGCTGATGAATGGGAAGAACTAAGGAATAGATTCTATCTTGTGTTCTTCCCTATATCCTGAATTGCTGCCCTACGACAAGAGATCCTCAATTTCCAACAAAAAGAGAAGGAAACCATAGGTGCAGTCTGGGACTGATTTTCAATCCTAACACGTTTTGGCCCAGACTTGTCTATACCCAAACATGTGTTATGACAACATTTTTGGTTAGGGCTTAGCAAGGAGTCTGCCCTACAACTTGACATAATTGTTGGAGGTTCATTCACCCACAATACCACTTAGGAAGGAGAAGTCCTTCAAGACCGGATTCTAGAGAACACTCCTCCCATAGAACCGCTCTGTGTAGAACCTATGGAAAGTCATGAGGAAGTCTCTTAGGCCAAGTCCGAACCTACGCTTTCCATTCAAGAGCCCTCACCCGAACCAGAAGATCCGAAGGAAGGTCTCCAACCTTTGGACCTTCCACCTTTCGAGGATGATCTTTTTGAAGATTTCAGAAATACCTTGAAATATTCATGCTAGAAAAGACCACTTGTTCCTGTCACTCCATTAGACCCTCTAGACAAGGAAATCCTTAGGTAGACCATCAAGGAGTTGATGGCCATCATAAGCACCGAATGGGTAGAAGAAGCGGAACTTTCTTGTGTAGAAATTCAAATCCACATGCCTTCCTCAATTATCTAATGCCAAATCAGTAGAACCATGATGAACATCCTATATAATCCAATTGTCAGAGTAAACCTCATGTCCGCATCTTTTGCATCCACCTACCTAGGTGATGAGCCTCTTACTCCAACCAACAAAACCTTTAGGATTGCTCCTCGTTCTAGATTGGAAGGATTAGGGATTCTTCATAACATTTCCCTATACCATAATAATGTTGAAGTCATCCTAGACTTTCATGTTTTTGACATTCAAGATTTTGACATCATGATAGGGCATCCCCTAGAAAAACTTTTTATTGAACCACCTAAAACAGGGGAACTAGACGTAAAGATGGGGAGAGACACTTTTCCATTCCTATCACTCGAGCTAAAAACTCAGTGGCAGACACTCTTCCTTGCCATAAATTGCCCAAGGAAGTCATATCGGCCTCACCATTCGAATCCCCTGAGTTGTCATTAGAAAAAGATGCTAAACTCTTTATAGAAGAAGAGGATGACCTAGGTAAAACCATTGACCTTCCTCAAGAGGAAGTACCAACACGACCTCCCATTGAACTTAAACCCCTTCTCGCTGGCTTACGTTACGCTTTCTTGAATGGCGACAAAGAAGCTCCTATGATCAGAAGCGACAAGCTTACTGATAAGGAGACGTCCAAACTTATCACTATCTTAGAAAAACATAGGTTAGTTTTTGGATATTCACTCCATGATCTTAAGGGGATAAGTCCAACACTTTGTACCCATCATATCCCTATTGACCCTGCAAGCACACCATCACGTGAACCCCAACGCAGGCTCAATAACACGATGCGGGAAGTCATGAAGAAGGAAGTCCTAAAACTTCTTCATGCCAGGATTATCTATCACGTACCACATAGCGACTAGGTGAGCCCTATCCAAGTGGTGCCCAAGAAAGGGGACATGACGGTCATAGAAAACAATAATAACGAATTAATCCCACAACAAACCATCACGGGGTGGAGGATGTGTATAGACTATCGAAAACTCAACACGGCCACAAAGAAAGATCACTTCCCACTGCCCTTCATTGATGAAATGTTAGAGCGGTTGGTGAACCACTCTTTCTTTTGTTTTCTTGATGGGCATTCGGGGTATCATCAAATTCCTATCCACCCCGACGATCAAAGCAAGACTACTTTCACATGCCCATACGGAACATATGCATATAGATGAATGTCTATTGGGCTATGTAATGCACCCGCCTCTTTCCAAAGGTGCATGATGTCAATTTTCTCAGACATGATAGAAGAAATTATGGAAGTTTTTATGGATGATTTTTTAGTCTATAGAAAATCCTTTGACCTTTGTCTAGAGAATTTAAACAAAGTCTTGCAACGATGTCAGGAAAAAGATTTAGTACTAAATTGGGAAAAATGCCATTTCATGGTTAGAGAGGGCATCGTTCTTGGACACTTAATGTCTGAGAGGGGGATTGAGGTTGACAAAGCTAAGATTGAAGCCATAGAACGACTCCCACCCCCTGTGAACGTAAAAGGAATCCACAGCTTTTTAGGACATGCAGGTTTTTATAGATGTTTCATTAAAGACTTTTCACAAATCTCTAGACCATTGATGAACCTGCTAGCTAAGGATGTACCCTTTGAGTTCACTGATGAGTGTTTAAATGCTTTCCATACACTCAAGAAAGCACTCATCTCAGCACCAATCATCCAATTGGTCCCTGCCATTTGAAATAATGTGTGATGCTAGTGATTATGCCATTGGTGCGGTCCTTGGACAAACCAAAGATAAAAGGCATCATGCAATTGCCTATGCTAGCAAAACACTGATAGGAGCACAACTTAATTATGCTACCACTGAAAAAGAGCTTCTTGTAGTTGTTTTTGCTATTGATAAATTCAGATCTTACTTAGTGGGAGCAAAAATAATTGTTTACACCGATCATGCTGCACTTAAATACCTGCTCACTAAGAAAGATGCAAAACCACAACTCATAAGTTTGATTCTTTTGCTCCAAGAATTTGATCTAGAAATAAAAGATAAAAAGGGAGTAGAGAATACTGTTGTAGATCATTTGTCGTGTATGCTAGTCACTGATAGGCAGGAACTTCCAATTAATGACTTCCTATGCGATGACATGCTGCCAGGGGTGATGGATTCAAACCCATGGTACACGAACATTGTGAATTTCATGGTTTCAGGGTATGTACCACCGGGCGAGAACAAGAAGAAGCTACAAGCTGAAAGTAGACATCACCTTTGGGACAACCTATACCTCTATAGGATATGTTCCGATGGCTTGCTAATAAGGTGCGTGCCCATGGCAGAGTGTATACAAATCATCAAAAAGTGCCATGCAGCTCCATATGGAGGCCACTAAATAGCACTCCGCACTCAAGCCAAAATTTGGCAGTGCAGATTCTTCTGGCCAACGATGTATGAAGACTCCAAAGAATTCATCTGAATGTGTCGGAAATGCTAGCTGCAAGGTGGCATCACTTCTCGCAATGCAATGCCCCTCCAGTACAACCTTCAAATAGAAATATTTGATGTGTGGGGCATTGATGTGGAAGAACCGCCCGATTTAACCTAATCTCAAGTATACTTGTCAGCCATTTGACACTAAGTACACAAGAGATCAAGTTAAACCCATTAGTCTGTCGAGTACACCCAACGGGAGTACTCGAAAATCCATGTTTTCATCAGGACCATAAACAAGTGAATAAAGTTTATGTCATTTATTAACCATTTTATACATCACAACATTACATAAAATTAGAGTTAAAATAGACTTCATAAAAGCAGCGGGAAAAAGATCATTTTACAAAAGCAGCGGAAGTTCACAATTTTGAATATTGAAGCAAAAGTAGAGATGGAAGAGTAAAATTTCTACAATCATGGTGACAAGGAAGCCTCACTGAGCCCACTAGGAGGTATCCACACACAACATTCACCTCCAGCAGCCACCTGTTACCTGCAACAGGGGGAAATAAAACCCTAAGTACACGATGTACTCCGCAAGACTTACCCGACTAGGTGGGAGTAGTCTCCCGACTCTCAAGGATATGCGGGGCTATTTGGCTAGCTATTTTGTTGTTTTGTAGAGAAGCGTTACTAATAGTGCATCCTTATATTCAAAGTTTTAGTAGTCACATCAAGTTTATTACTTAGCCATTCTAGGTAAGCGCCTGAACTGCTTTCAAGCATGTGGTAAGCAACCAAAGCATATTTCATGATCCAGCAATAACCTTATCATCATCTCTAGGTTCCAGTTGCATTAACTATGATGGTAGTGATATGACAAGTGGTATCCATATCCGAGGAGGGCGGTGATTGCAATCGATGTACATCCAGCTGGGCAATACCAAACACATGCCCGTACTTCTCGAAGGAGCAAGTACAAGGCTACCATTCCCATAGTATAACCAAGGCCCAAAATGACCTAACCACCCCCGGGGAACCCACCATATGACACCCGCTCTATGAATCAGCGATGGTTTTCCCCCTCATAAGTTTTACCATGGACATTCCCCGTCCCAAAAACAGCCGCTAGAATGGCTAGAGAAACACTTCGGTGAACGTTTTGCGCACCTTAGTTGTAAGATAGTACTTAGCTTAATGGTCAACTATAACTCAAGCCCCTATTATGTGTTTCATACATTCAAACTTGCCACAACGCTACCAACGGTGTGGTCCTTAATCGACACAGGCAGGACTAATGGAACCAGACCCTCGCTCTATTGCTATAACTAACCACATCCAAACCAAAGTCCGTAGTCCTACCCAGTCTCCAATTATTATCCGGCACCTCAAGTCCATGTGATAGTAGTAGCAAAATAGCCATGACTTATCTCTCACGAGTGACAGTCCATCACCCGACTTCTACCATAGGCCCTATAGCATGGCATACTACATGATTCATGTCATACTAGTAGGACTCATAGGATAGAACATTTATGCAGGTGGGTTCCAAGCGACTCCTGCAACTTAATGCACAAACAACAGAATAATAAGTGCTCAGAAAATAGGGGTTATGCACCAGGGCTTGCCTGGGTAAATTGTATTATACTACGTTAATATTCCTCCATCTTTGGGACATGATCCGACCATCTCCATCTCCTGGACTCGGTTGCCAATACACCATCTTTCCGCTTGACATCACATCCTTCAGTTGATTCATCGGTTTGCCGTCATTCCTAAATGATATGCAATAATGCAATGCATGCTTAAGTCAAACAAGCATAACAAAGACATTTACAAACACTACAAGACAAGAAACACGTCATCACGGTGAAGGGTAACTAAACGTTGGAGGTTCGACTCTCATCCTCTCCTAGCAACTTACTTGTGAGTTACTATTATCACACAAGCAAGCAAAACAACCATTTGCATTTTAAACATACAAGTGAAAGCTTATCATAACATGCCAAGCACACTTCTACTTACTAAACACAGTTTGCCTATGCATCATGTAAAACAAGTAGTATAGACAAACGTATATTAACCCTTGTTGACAGAATATCACCGGTAGTCCTCCGAGGGGTATCCCATGAAGGTAGATTGATCGGTGGGGGTGCGCGTAATCAGGAACCGAATGGTGACACAAGGCGCATAGATAGCGATTTAGATAGGTTTGGGCCGTTTGATCGACGTAATACCCTACGTCCTGTGTCTTTGGTGTATTGTATTGAATACATGATGTGTAGATCTATATGTATCTTGTCCACTAAGGGACCCCTGCCTCTCCTTATATACTCTGGAGGGGCAGGGTTACAAGTAAAGTATCCTATTTGGTACTATACAATAGCTTGTAGTGCACGCCGAGCAGCGCCGTGCACGCCTTGATCTTGTGGGCCGAGCCACCTCTGATGGTGCGCCCATGTCTTGTCTTGTGGATACTGGGGGCCGTATAGCTAGTCCCCGAGCCTAACAGTAGGTGACGTAGTCACGTGGTGTTAGGGTCAGAAAGTAGAAGACCAGCCGAGCAGGTAGCTGCACATTCACCGCAAGGTGAAGTGTGCCCACTTAGTCCCCGAGCCTGCTGGAAGATGAAGAATAAATCTTGTAGCAGGGTCAAAGAAAAAGAAGTCTGAAAGCTTGCCGACGTCGTCTGACATGCGTGTATCAAGACCCTAGACGTGTTGCCCAAGATCAGTACCCTGATCCAAACAACATGGAGCAGCTTGATAGCACACCGACGAGACGTAGCAAGATCCGAGCAGCAAGGGAGTCCCTCGCATCGCTGGCAATGACCGAGCACCGAGGAGACCTAGGCGAAGCTGGCGATGCTCGAGCAACGAGGAGCGAGGAGTCCCTAGTGTAGGCGGTGATGTCTGAGCACCGAGGAGCGAGGAGTCCCCGGCGTTGCTGGCGATGACCGAGCACCGAGGAGCGAGGAGTCCCCGACGTCGCTGGCGATGACCAAGCACCGAGGAGAAAGGAGTCCCCGGCGTAGGTGGCGATGTCCAAGCACCATGGAGCGAGGAGTCCCTGGCGTTGCTGGCGATGACTGTCGCAGAACTGACAAATTTATAAGAGTACAAGTATAATGGCGGCCCGCAAGTGGTCGCACTATCATACTTGAACCCATATAAACCCGGTAGTCCGTCGAGTACCACGACGGGTCTCGATAAACGATTTACAACAACCAAGATCATACATGATTCAACCTACATGTCACATATTACATAAAGTTCACAGATACATTTTCATCATCAGAGTATGAAACCAGTTATTACAAACCGAGTTTGACAGATAAAAGCGGAAGCAAATTAAGTTTGAAAGTAAAGTTTCCAACATAGTTTAGTATAGTGCCAAAATACGATCACGGTCCACAAAAGCATGTAGAAAGATTAATAAGAAGCCTGCCCAAGGCTTACTCCTCATCCACAGTGGGATAGAAGCAACTCTTGCAATAACCATGATACACAGTTCCATCTGCAACAATTGGAAATAAAACCCTGAGTACGAGAAAGTACTCAGCTAGACTTACCCGTCATAAACCAGAAATAAAATGACTCCAAGGATTATGCAAGGCTGTATAAGTAGGGATAGCTTGACAACATTTTGCATAAAAAGCGATTAACTCAGTTATACAATTATGGTTCCAATATCAGGTTAATTATAACTATCCATCTCTAGATTAGCAACTATCCTGTGCCAAACATGTGGTATATCCATTTAAAAGCATACAATAGTAACCATAGCAGGTATTGTAATTCCATGTTTATCCGAACCATCATATTTCATAGTACAATTACTACGATGTTGGAGCTAGCCAAGTTTCTCACTAACCGGGAGAGATGGCAATTCGAATCGATTTCAACCAGCTGGGAATTTATTCCTAACACAAACCCACACTTCCCCGTCGAGGTCGCGTCGGGTCACCTTTGGTACAACTTAGGTACCCATTTCGCGGGTCCGTACCGCGCCGCACAATCTGGGACACCAGATGCTAGGACGTTCAGGCCTAGCCTGCCCTTGGGCTCAGTCTGATCGCCCCCCGCAAGGAGCGCACAACAGAACGGGTCCCGACCTGAGTTGAGCTACTCGGCTTCATAGTCGGAACGAGTTATTCGGCCAGCTAAGTGATAGGCAGGCGTTCAATCTTGTCAAAAGTGCCAACAACGATATGGTCCTTAATCGACACAGACGCCCAAGACCTCCATGCCTTGTTGCTTCTCTATCGACATCCCGCTTGGTCTCCATTTACATTACCCCATGGTTCTTTTCCACGATAGCAAATATAGCCAACCGTGCTTCGGTATCCACCTATATCTCGCAGGCGACAGAAAATCACCCGACTTCTACTGGTCTAAGTAGGGCTAAGCATATATTCGATCCTGGACCTATACAGGGTGAAAGGTGTATATATCTAGACAAGGTAGTTCCATGCATCAAGTGTTTCCAGACAACTCCTATAACCTAATGCATCAATCATAAGTACTTAAGTAGTCATTTGTAAAATATTAGGAGACTTATAATGCTCCGGGGCTTGCCTCTTAGAAAGGAAGTAGGGCGGTGATCAGGGCACTCTAGAAGCTCTTCTGGGGTCTGCTCCTCGCCTTCGGGAGCTGTGGCTTGAGGATTCTCCTGCTGGTCCCCTTCCTCTACTTCGTCGAATTCCAGCAACGTTATTTCCTCTGTCGATCCTATATGCATGAATATGGCATAAGGTATTGCGAATGCATACATGCGTACAAGTATAAAATGATGACACATGATGAATGCATTCATATAAGTATTCTTAACAGCATGGTGTTAACAAATGCATCATATTTTACCGAGTAGGTGCATATCTCTTCTTGATTACTTAATCAAACACATTTACAATTCATTCACTACACACAAAACAGCAGCTGCTTGTTTTACTTATAACTAAAGTTCTAATTATCCAAATGCTGTGATCTTAGAATTTCTGGAAAGCTTATAAAATTGTATACAACTCTTATTTAATCACCAAAAGCTAGTTCACACTTTATCTTATCCAAAACAGACAATCAATCCAGCGCTGTCCAGAAATTCCAGAGAGAAGCATTTCGGAATACTAACTTTAAACAGCTATAAATCCTAAACTGTTTGACCTATGGTCCTGAAATTTTAACACAAGACATATGATGAAGTTATCTACAACTTTGTTATTAACCATTTTTACAGAAAACAACATTTTTATCATGCAACTTATCAAACTACAGAATCTGTCCGGAATCCTTCCAATTCACATCACAAAGTAACAATACTTCTACTTCATGTAATCATTCAAAGTTTGACAACACAAAGTCTACCAACAGTTTAAGCATACCAAATACACTCAAGAAAACATAGTGGCCATGCCCAAACTATTTATTTAAATGCCTTTATCAATTTACTAAGATACTTAGGTTAAATAATAAACATATACCAAATGTGCATCATAAATTCTCAGAAAATTACAGTGGCTTACTAGTGCTACCAATAGACTACTGTAAGAGTTTCATGCCATTTTACCAAGTAAAACATTCTATACAAAAATGACAAGGCACAAAGGCTCAAAATAGCAAAAATAGAAAACCCTAGTGAAAAGTGTCAAGCAACAGATTTTATATTTTTCTTAGCATCCATATGGTACTAGGACAACCTCTAACAAATTTCATGAATATTGGATTCATAAATAATTTATAAAAATTCATACAAGGATTACCAAATTATAAAAGGAAAAATCTATAACTATAGATCTATACATGCACTGATCCTCAAATTTTTACCAGAGCTCAAACATGTCAAGAATAGCTTACCACAAAAATTTCATAATTTCTGGAGCACAGAAACTCTAGATATAAAATAAACAAGTTTACATACATTTAAAAACACCTTTTTAGTTTCATTTTAAATATTCCAGAAATTCTACTACAAATGCTAGTATCATATTTTTCATAAATACTACACTCCCTAAGGAACACTATGAAATTTAGTTCACAAATTTATGATCTACACAGCTCCACTTATAAATTTTCAAAGTTGCACATAACACAGGAAACAAATGCACTATCTTTCTGCCCTATAGTCACCGGCAACTGGGGTCCACCGGCCAGTTGACCCCACGCGTCAGTGACACGAAACAGAGCAGGCGGCGCTGCTCAACATTGCGCGGCCACGGCTCATCGACGGCGAGCTTCACCGGCGATGGCATCTACACATCATGACCCCCACTACCTCCCGGACCTATTGACCTACTTGACCGAGCCTATCGTCGGAGCTAAGCACGGTGGCGGCATTCATGGCGGCACGACGGAGCCGGACAATGGCGCTACGCCGGTGGAGACCACGGCGAAGCAATATAAAGCACGGATGAGCTTCCACGGACTCAGGCGAACCTAGCACACAAGGTTGCACGACCGATGGTGGAGGGAGGTGCTCCAGCAACGGTGACGGGCGCGGCGGGGATGCTCCGGTGAGCTTGCGCGCGGTGCTGGAGCTTACCGAGCATAGTCAGCGGGCACGGGTGGAGGAGGCGAGTCACGGGGGAGCTGGTGGAGCAGCTGTGGTGGTGGAGAAGCGGCGAGGGCAAGCTGGTGTCAATAATGGCGATGGCGGCACTGCTGCGGGCGAGGAAGGAAGCCGAGGAAATGAAAATTGCGAGTGCGCTCAGCGCGGGCGGGTGCTAGGAGTGAAGTAGCGCGTGTTGGCCTGTCTTTGCCGCTGCTGGGCAGGGCGCCGGCGACGCGCGGCCAGCCGCTGGCTCCACGTGGCGGCTCTGTCCTGATACCGATCGGCCACTGAACGCTGATTTAGTTCGTCAGTCACTGCGATGTTAAGCCTGACAGCGTGTTTTGCAGCGAAGAATTCTCCAAATCCGTGGACTATTAGCTAAAACTTCCTAAACCAATGTTAAAGCCCGAAGTACCAGCTCCAATTGTTGTTTAGAACTCATGCCTTGAATCTCAACCAATCTCAAGTTCTATCATCCCAAAGTCGACGCGACCAAACTGTCAGTGCACATGACTTAGACAAATTTTGCTAAGTGTTGAAAACAGGGAATTGATGATTCTTGTGAGCCTAATTCAAGCATGTTAGGAGCTAAACCAGTCTATGACCCAAAAATAAAAGTTGTTCCTCTTGACAAATACTACAACTTTGCTTTAGTGACCACCTACATGCAAAGTCTCTAGCATATGATTCAAACTTGGTCAAACATGCTTCCTTAAAAAGATGACTCATACATGAACTATGACTTAGTGACTCATTTAGCCCTAGCCATGAATACCAAAGTTGTTCATAATGATACTCTATACATGTTTAAGCTATTTGCAAGGTCACATACTCATTTCATGCATTGGTCACACATAGGGCTATCCAGGTCAACACATAACATCACTTAAGTGCTTGATCATGAAAGGTGACCTTCATGAACAATGTTCCATTTGCTAACCTAAGTGTTGCTAATATGTTTTAGTGACTCACATCAACTACTTACACCTATTCACTCATGATCATAAGCATACACAAAGAAAACATGAAATAACAAGGCATGTTTTGTATGTTTCATTCATATGTTTCAAATGTAAAAGCGTAAACATGAATGCTTGATGCTCATGCTCATGCAATGCTAGTCAATTTATGCAAGGTTAACACCTAGGGTGTTACAGCCCCTCCCCCTTATAAAAATCTTGTCCCGAGATTTGCAAGGCCTACCATTCTTGGAAAAAGGCGGGATAAACCTCTCGTAAATAATCCTCTCGTTCCCACGTAGCATCTTGTTCACTGTGATTGTTCCACACCACCTTATAGAACTTAACAATCTTACTCCATGTTACTCTTTCCATCTCCTCTAATACTCTAATTGGCTTTTCCTCATAGGTCAAATCCGATTGAAGCTGCACGTTGGTGGGTGCAATAGCTTCTTCAGGTACTCGAAGACATTTCTTCAACTGAGAAACATGGAAAACATCAAATATTGCACTCATCTCTGGTGGAAGTTGTAACTTATAAGCAACATTCCCCTTTCGTTCTAGAATCTTGTATGGCCCTACATATCTAGGTGAAAGCTTCTTTTTCATCCCAAATCTCTTCACACCTTTCATGGGTGATACTTTCAAGTATACATAGTCACCTACTTCAAAAGTCAGGGGTCTTCTTCTTCTATCAGCATAACTCTTTTGTCTTGATTGAGCTGCCTTCATATGTTGTTAGATCACACGTACTTGCTCTTCAGCTTCATTGACAAAGTCAATACCAAAGTATCTCCTTTCACCGGGCTCAATCCAATTCAACGGAGTTCTACATTTTTGGCCATACAAGGCTTCAAACGGAGCCATCTTGATGCTTGCTTGATAACTGTTGTTGTAGGAGAATTCAGCTAAAGGTAACGATTTCTCCCATGAACCCTTTGAAGATATAACACAAGCTCTTAGCAAATCTTCTAAGATTTGGTTCACTCGCTCTGTCTGTCCTGAAGTTTGCGGATGGTATGCCGAACTTCTGATCAGTTTAGTCCCCAAGGCCTGGTGTAAGTGTTCCCAGAAATGAGCTATGAACTGTGGTCCTTGGTCTGAGATTATGGTCCTAGGCACTCCATGTAGTTTCACAATCTGAGAAACATATAGCTCAGCGTACTTCACCACATGATACCTTATGTTTACTGGTATAAAATGTGCTGACTTGGTGAGATGATCTACAATAACCCATATTGAATCGTGACCTTGCTGTGTCATTGGAAGGCCGGTAATAAAGTCCATACTAATTTCTTCCCATTTCCAACCTGGAATAGGCAATGGCTGAAGTAATCCGGCAGATTTCATATGAACAGTTTTTACTCTACTGCAGTTATCGCACCTAGCGACATAGGCTGCAATCTCTTTCTTCATCTTAGTCCACCAAAAATGGGTTTTCAAATCTTGATACATCTTGCTACTACCCGGATGGATAGACAACTTGGATGAATGAGCCTCATCTAAAATTTGGTTTCTAAGCTCACGGTCTTTTGGTACCACCAGTTGGTTCTCAAACCGTAACACACCTCTTTCGTCCAATCTAAAATGCTTGGTCTCTTGCTCTTGCATTTTTCTCTTGATGTGACTTATTCCTACATCTATCTGCTGCAACTCTATGATTTTGCTCTCAAGTGAACAACTGATCGTGATATTGTGTAGTATAGCAAGATGTAACAAGTTGAATCCATCTTCCAATAATGCTTCCATAGTGTTGCACTGAGACTTTCGACTGAGTGCATCAGCTACTACATTAGCTTTTCCCAATGCACTTATAAATTGTAGTCCTTAATTAGCTCTAACCATCTTCGTTGTCTCATGTTCAGCTCTGGTTGGGTAAAGATATACTTGAGACTTTTGTGGTCAGTATATATATGGCATACATTGCCCAACAAATAATGTCTCCATATCTTTAATGCGTGAACCACTGCTGCAAGTTCTAAATCATGAGTGGGGTAGTTGACTTCATGCTTTCTCAACTGCTGAGAAGCATATGCAATTACTCTTCCCTCTTGCATAAGCACACACCCCAAGCCTATTCCCGATGCATCACAAAATACATCAAAAGGCTTTTCAATGTTTGGTTGTGCTAGCATAGGTGCAGTAGTTAACAGAGTTATGAGGGTGTAAAAAACTGCTTCACATTCTGGTGTCCATTTGTACTTCTCATCTTTCTGAAGTAGTCTGGTCATGGGTTTAGCTATCTTTGAGAAATCTGGAATGAAACGGCGATAATATCCTGCTAACCCTAGAAAACTCCGAACTTCATGCACCGAAGTTGGGGCTTTCCAATCCATGACCTCTTGTACTTTTGATGGGTCTCAGAGATTCCATCCCTTGATAAGATGTGACCTAAGAAAGGTACCTTGCTCAACCAAAATTCACACTTACTAAACTTTGCGTATAGCTTATGCTCCCTCAATCTTGATAGAACAATCCTTAGATGCTCTTTATGATCCGTCTCATTTTCTGAATATATCAATATATCATCGATAAACACGACCCCGAACTTGTCAAGCTCGGGCATGAATACCGAATTCATTAGGTACATAAAGTAGGCAGGAGCATTTGTTAGTCCGAAAGACAACCAAATACTCATATAAGCCGTACCTAGTGGAAAAAGCAGTTTTGGGTATATCCTTTGGCCTGATCTTTATCTGATGATAGCCTGATCTCAAGTCAATTTTTGAGAACACCTTTGCTTTAGCCAACTGATCAAACAAGATGTCGATGCGAGGCAACAGGTACTTGTTCTTGATGGTCACAACATTGAGTGGTCTATAATCTACACACATCCTTAGTGACTTGTCCTTCTTTTTCACAAACAATGCTGGACAGCCCCATGGAGAGGAACTAGGTTGAATAAGACCCTTGTCCAACAGATCTTGTAATTGTACCTTAAGTTCTGCTAACTCATTGGGTGGCATTCTATAGGGCCTTCTTGATATGGGTGACGTACCTGGCACTAACTGAATCTTAAATTCCACATCCCTATCAGGTGGTAAGCCTAGTAACTCCTCTGGAAATACATCCAGAAACTCGCAAACCACGGGGATATCACAAAGTGTGGTGGTTTGGATAGCACAAGCTAAATGTTGGAGTTCAAAATTGCGAGAGAGTGGTACTAGAAAAGCATTCCCTCCCGTGGGTTCTCTCAACATAATAGTACGGGTGCTGGTGTCAATGAGAACACCATGATCCTTCATCCAATTCATGCCTAAGATTACACTTATCGATAACCCAGGCAATATTATCAAATCCGTTGTATACTCCCTCCCTTGTATAGAGATGAGCACATTTTTGACTATCTTATTTGTAGCAATAGTTGCCCCTACAAAATTTATACTATAACCCCCTTTGCTTACTTCAATTATTTCTTGATCATGCCTAGATGCGAATGCTTAACTCATAAAGGAATGAGAAGCTCCCGAATCAAATAAAACAACAGCGGGATGCTTGTTGACGAGAAACATACCAGCCATGACAACTTCTCCAGCGGGCACTTCCTCCACAGCGGTATAATGCATGTATCCAGGACGTGCTCTTGAGTTTACCTGCCTCTGATTGTTCTGATTCGGATTGCCATTCTTCTTGGGGTGGGGGCATTCCTTGGCCCAATGACCCACTTGATTGCAGTTGAAACATGGTTGATTATTCCAGGGTCCAGTGGAGCTCCCCTGACTGCCAGTTCCTTTTGGTAAGGCAATACTGAATGCCTTACGGAATGGTTTCTGAGGTCTGCTGTTCTGAGCTTTAGGTGGTGGAGGCCTAAATTTGGGTGCAGGTGGACGGAATTGTGGCCTAGCTGTGATAGGCACTCTTGACTGTGAAGATCTGGAGGCACCTGCCTCATATGCCCTCTTGCGACCCTTAGCAGCTGCATGCATATTATTATGGTTTTCCTGGGTCAGAGCATCACTAATAAACTTGTTGTAAGTAGTGCACTTGGAGTTTGCCATGGTCTTCATCAGTTTGGTGCCCAGACCCCGCTTGAAGCTCTCTATCTTCTTCTCCTCAGTATCCACAAAACCTAGAGCATACCTAGACAGGTTGTTGAATGCGTGCATATATTCTGTGAGGGTCTTTGTCCCTTGAGTGAGCCTCATGAATTCAGCTGCTTTCATGCGCATTAGGCCCGGGGGAATGTGATGTCCCCTAAAAGCCATCTTGAACTGCTCCCATGTCACTCGTGCATTAGCAGGTAGAGATGACAAGAAATGTGCCCACCAGATCCCTGCTGGTCCTTGCAGCTGATGAGAAGCATACTCAGCTTTCAGATGCTCGGTGACTCTTAGCAGGCGAAACTTCTGCTCAATGGTATTGAGCCACTCGTTAGCCTGTAGTGGTTCCTCAGCCACCTTGAAGATAGGAGGCTTTGTATCCAGAAATTCCTTGAATGTACTGTGCTAATTGGGCTCGGCCCCTTGTTGCTGTGGGTGGCCACGAGCGGTGTTCTGCGCAATGAGGCGCAGAGCTTCTTCCATTGTCCTTTGGCTCCCCAAGAACTGAGCAAAGAACTCCTGAGCAGACGGTGGCGGCGGTGGTGGTAAGTCATCACCATTGCCATCATGACTGCTACCAGCTCCTGCACGAGTGCGCTTCATCTGTGAAGTTGCAACAATAAGTGATTATTGGTTGATGTCACAAGATTGCAGATAAATTTATAATCATGCCAAACTGAAATTACTGGAGAAAATTCTCAAATTCACAATAAAAACAGAGGCATAACAATTCATTCTCATAACATGACACCACCAACTTTATCACTTATTGGACTCGCACCGTGTTAACATACTAGTCACTAGGTGACTCTAATCTTCATTAAGATCGCTGTCGAGGTCAGAGATAGGATCATCCTCATTCTCTGGCTCCACTTCTTTCTCGTCCCAGCCGTCATCTTCTACTAACATTTCTGGATCTTCGTCTTCCTTACTAAGGATCGGGTGCAGTTGGTTGTTCAAATTATGCACCTCATGCTGAAAATCCATCACTACATGCTGGGCCCATGCAAGCTGCTGGCTCAAGTCCCTTTATTCCAGTGATAGAGGGGTGGTTCATGGTACCCCGCAAAGTGCAAAACTCTCCACAGCAGAGTAGGAGTTCCGAAAACCATCAGGAACTTATCACATCAAACTGGTGCTGCCATCGGTACTATCATCATGTACACTTTGTGAGACAAGGCCATAATGGATAAGAGTTACATAACCGAGTAAGAAATTTATAAGGGGAGGAACAATGTATTTATGTGAATGATAATTATCATGATGCATGCTCGTTCCGTACGTCCTCACAAACATAGGAAAAATTTGTTTCTAGCGGTAGACACGGTGGCATACATACGTTCTCTCATAAATAGCGTAACTAGTCGAGCTACATGTTTCGTTGTTAGTGTACCTGCATAAGAATTTCATTTCAGCCCAAACCCATAAAGAAATATGCAGAATATAAATTTAAATACTTCCATATATGTATACCCATACATATACTTCCGTATCAAACTACCTGATAACAATTTAAACCCACAATTAAATACGCACCATATACACATGCAAGCATGCATACATAGCCATACCAAAACTAACTCTTCCCGACCGCACTCTCACATCTTGCGGTCATGTCACTCATCATCTTACCTTGGCATAGAGGCATTTGATCCATACATTACCACTCAAGTGAATGGCATCCATACAATAGCACGCCGTATGGACGATGAAGTAAAAACCCCCATGCTAGTACTTAAATAGCCACCTAATAGTCCTTAATTTGGGTATAAGGAAAGTGATCATTGGCACACTTTAGATTTCAAATACCTATTATATAGCTATTAGTTGCTAGAGAAGGGTTTTTGGAAAATAAAAACTTTTGTTTTAAATACACATGTGACAATTAACGTTGAATCTTGCTCTGATGCCAGTTGTCATAGAACCGACCAATTTATAAGAGTACAAGTACAATGGCGGCCCGCAAGCGGTCGCACTGTCATACTTGAACCCATATAAACCCGGTAGTCTCCGCAGAGTACCACGACGGGTCTCGATAAACGATTTACAACAACCAAGATCGTACATGATTCAACCTACATGTCACATATTACATAAAGTTCACAGATACATTTTCATCATCAGAGTATGAAACCAGTTATTACAAACCGAGTTTGATAGATAAAAGCGGAAGCAAATTAAGTTTGAAAGTAAAGTTTCCAACATAGTTTAGTACAGTGCCGAAATACGATCACGGTCCACAAAAGCATGTAGAAAGATTAATAAGAAGCCTGCCCAAGGCTTACTCCTCATCCACAGTGGGATAGAAGCAACTCTTGCAATAACCATGATACACAGTTCCATCTACAATAATTGGAAATAAAACCCTGAGTACGAGAAAGTACTCAGCTAGACTTACCCGTCATAAACCAAAAATAAAATGACTCCAAGGATTATGCAAGGCTGTATAAGTGGGGATAGCTTGACAACATTTTGCATAAAAAGCGATTAACTCAGTTATACAATTATGGTTCCAATATCAGGTTAATTATAACTATCCATCTCTAGATTAGCAACTATCCTGTGCCAAACAAGTGGTATATCCATTTAAAAGCACACAATAGTAACCATAGCAGGTATTGTAATTCCATGTTTATCCGAACCATCATATTTCATAGTACAATTACTACGATGTTGGGGCTAGCCAAGTTTCTCACTAACCGGAGAGATGGTGATTCGAATCGATTTCAACCAGCTGAGAATTTATTCCTAACACAAACCCACACTTCCCCCGTCGGGGCCGCGTCGGGTCACCTTTGGTACAACTCAGGTACCCATTTCACGGGTCCATACCACGTCGCACAATCTGGGACACCAGATGCCAGGATGTTCAGGCCTAGCCTGCCCTTGGGCTTAGTCTGATCGCCCCCCGCAAGGAGCGCACAATAGAACGGGTCCCGGCCTGAGTTGAGCTACTCGGCTTCATAGTCGGAACGAGTTATCCGGCCAGCTAAGTGATAGGCATGCATTCAATCTTGTCAAAAGTGCCAACAACGGTACGGTCCTTAATCGACACAGACGGGGATAGATCCACACCCAAGACCTCCATGCCTTGTTGCTTCTCTATCGACATCCCGCCCGGTCTCCATTTACATTACCCCATGGTTCTTTTCCATGATAGCAAATATAGCCAACTGTGCTTCGGTATCCACCTATATCTCGTAGGTGACAGGAAATCACCCGACTTCTATTGGTCTAAGCAGGGCTAAGCATATATTCGATCCTGGACCTATACAGGGTGAAAGGTGTATATATCTAGACAAGGTAGTTCCATGCATCAAGTGTTTCCAGACAACTCCTATAACCTAATGCATCAATCATAAGTACTTAAGTAGTCATTTATAAAATATTAGGAGACTTATAATGCTCCGGGGCTTGCCTCTCAGAAAGGAAGTAGGGCAGTGATCAGGGCACTCCGGAAGCTCTTCTGGGGTCTGCTCCTCACCTTCGGGAGCTGCGGCTTGAGGATTCTCCTGCTGGTCCCCTTCCTCTACTTTGTCGAATTCCAGCAACGTTATTTCCTCTGTCGATCCTATATGCATGAATATGGCATAAGGTATTGCGAATGCATACATGCGTACAAGTATAAAATGATGACACATGATGAATGCATTCATATAAGTATTCTTAACAGCATGGTGTTAACAAATGCATCATATTTTACCGAGTAGGTGCATATCTCTTCTTGATTACTTAATCAAACACATTTACAATTCATTCACTACACACAAAACAGCAGCTGCTTGTTTTACTTATAACTGAAGTTCTACTTATTCAAATGCTATGATCTTAGACTTTCTGGAAAGCTTATAAAATTGTCTACAACTCTTATTTAATCACAAAAAGCTAGTTCACACTTTATCTTAACCAAAACAGACAATCAATCCAGCGTTGTCCAGAAATTCTAGAGAGAAGCATTTCGGAATACTAACTTTAAACAGCTATAAATCCTAAACCGTTTGACCTATGGTCCTGAAATTTTAACACAAGACATATGATGAAGTTATCTACAACTTTGTTATTAACCATTTTTACAGAAAACAACATTTTTATCATGCAACTTATCAAACTACAGAATCTGTCCAGAATCCTTCCAATTCGCATCACAAAGTAACAATACTTCTACTTCATGTAATCATTCAAAGTTTGACAACACAAAGTCTACCAACAGTTTAAGCATACCAAATACACTCAAGAAAACATAATGGCCATGCCCAAACTATTTATTTAAATGCCTTTATCAATTTACTAAGATACTTAGGTTAAATAATAAACATATACCAAATGTGCATCATAAATTCTCAGAAAATTACAGTGGCTTACTAGTGCTACCAATAGACTACTATAAGAGTTTCATGCCATTTTACCAAGTAAAACATTCTATACAAAAATGACAAGGCACAAAGGCTCAAAATAGCAAAAATAGAAAACCCTAGTGAAAAGTGTCAAGCAACAAATTTTATATTTTTCTTAGCATCCATATGGTACTAGGACAACCTCTAACAAATTTCATGAATATTGGATTCATAAATAATTTATAAAAATTCATACAAGGATTACCAAATTATAAAAGGAAAAATCTATAACTACAGATCTATACATGCACTGACCCTCAAATTTTTACCAGAGCTCAAACATGTCAAGAATAGCTTACCACAAAAATTTCATAATTTCTAGAGCACAGGAACTCTAGATATAAAATAAACAAGTTTACATACATTTAAAACACCTTTTCATTTTCATTTTAAATCTTCTAGAAATTCTACTACAAATGCTAGTATCAAATTTTTCATAAATACTACACTCCCTAAGGAACACTACGAAATTTAGTTCACAAATTTATGATCTACACAGCTCCACTTATAAATTTTCAAAGTTGCACATAACACAGGAAACAAATGCACTATCTTTCTGCCCTATAGTCACTAGCAACTGGGGTCCACCGGTCAGTTGACCCCACGCGTCAGTGACACGAAACAGAGCAGGCGGCGCTGCTCGACATTGCGCGGCCACGACTCGTCGATGGCGAGCTTCACAGGCGATGGCATCTACACATCATGACCCCCACTACCTCCCGGACCTATTGACCTACTTGACCGAGCCTATCGTCGGAGCTAAGCACGGTGGCGGCATTCATGGCGGCACTGCAGAGCTGGACAACGGCGCTACGCCGGTGGAGACCATGGCGAAGCAATATAAAGCATGGACGAGCTTCCACGGACTCAGGCGAACCTAGCACACAAGGTTGCACGCCCGATGGTGGAGGGAGGTGCTCCAGCCACGGTGACGGCGCGGCAGGGATGCTCCGGCGAGCTCACTTGCGGTGCTAGAGCTTATCGAGCAAAGTCAGCGGGCACGGGTGGAGGAGGCGAGTCATGGAGGTGCTGGTGGAGCAGCTGTAGTGGTGGAGAAGCGGCGAGGGCAAGCTGGCATCGGTAATGGCGATGACGGCGCTCGGTGCGGAGGCAGCGACTACTGAGGGCGAGGAAGGAAGCCGAGGAAATGGAAATGGCGAGTGCGCTCAGCACGGGTGGGTGTTGGGAGTGAAGTAGCGCACGCTGGCCTATCTTTGCCATGCTGGGCAGGGCGCCGGCGACACGCAGCCAGCCGCTGGCTCCACGCGGCGGCTCTGTCCTGATACCGATCGGCCACTGAACGCTGATTTAGTTCGTCAGTCACTGCGGTGTTAAGCCTGACAGCGTGTTTTGCAGCGAAGAATTCTCCAAATCTGTGGACTATTAGCTAAAACTTCCTAAACCAATGTTAAAGCCCGAAGTACCAGCTCCAATTGTTGTTTAGAACTCATGCCTTGAATCTCAACCAATCTCAAGTTCTATCATCCCAAAGTCGACGCGACCAAACTGTCAGTGCACATGACTTAGACAAATTTTGCTAAGTGTTGAAAACAGGGAATTGATGATTCTTGTGAGCCTAATTCAAGCATGTTAGGAGCTAAACCAGTGTATGACCCAAAAATAAAAGTTGTTCCTCTTGACAAATACTACAACTTTGCTTTAGTGACCACCTACATGCAAAGTCTCTAGGATATGATTCAAACTTGGTCAAACATGCTTCCTTAAAAAGATGACTCATACATGAACTATGACTTAGTGACTCATTTAGCCCTAGCCATGAATACCAAAGTTGTTCATAATGATACTCTATACATGTTTAAGCTATTTGCAAGGTCACATACTCATTTCATGCATTGGTCACACATAGGGCTATCTAGGTCAACACATATAACACCACTTAAGTGCTTGATCACGAAAGGTGACCTTCATGAACAATGTTCCATTTGCTAACCTAAGTGTTGCTAATATGTTTTAGTGACTCACATCAACTACTTACACATATTCACTCATGATCATAAGCATACACAAAGAAAACATGAAATAACAAGGCATGTTTCGTATGTTTCATTCATATGTTTCAAATGTAAAAGCGTAAATATGAATGCTTGATGCTCATGCTCATGCAATGCAAGTCAATTTATGCAAGGCTAACACCTAGGGTGTTACAATGACCGAGCACCGAGGAGCGAGGAGTCCCCGGCGTCGCTGGCGATGATCGAGCACCGAGGAGCGAGGAGTCCCCAGCGTTGCTGGCGATGATGGAGCACCGAGGAGCAAGGAGTCCCCGGCGTCGCTAGCGATGTCTGAGCACCGTGGAGCGAGGAGTCCCCGGCATAGGCGGCGATGTCCGAGCACCGAGGAGTCCTCGGCGTAGGCGGCGAGGTTCGAGCACCGACGTAGCTGACGACGTCCATGCGGTGAAGTGTGCCCACTTAGTCCTCGAGCATGAAGAATCCGAGCGCTGAGGAGTAACCGACGTAGCTGGCGATGAAGCACGAGCGGCGAACAGTCTGGTCAATTGGTCGACGGTGAAGTGAACATTGAGTAGAAACGACCGGTGAACAGTCCGATCAACTGGTCGGCGACGGAGTGCATGAACCAAGCGGTCCGACCAGTTGATCGGTGGAGAAGTCCGAGCACCAGGTGATCCGATCACCTGGACGATGATCCTGCAATACAAACATGTAGAACGGGTAGTACATGATGTAAAAATAGATGAACTCTGGAGAAAAATCAGCAATGGTGATGAAACGGCGTATGCAGTTTGGCGATCAGTTGGCGTGAAAATATATTTATATTTAATATAAACCGCCTAAATAGTTAGTGTGTAGCTGAGTCTCCAGCCCTAGCTAGCCCGTTAACCATAACGCAGAGCGTGGAGCTCGTGCACGTGTAGGAGGAACAGGCGTGACTAAGGAGCTGCTGCCGACCACCCATAACGCAGAGCGCGAAGCCCGTAGCACGTGTAGGGAGGAGCCGGAGACAGGGCCGTCTCTAGAGGCGTCCGAGCATCAACAAGACTGTTTGAGGGTTTGGAAAATCGTTTGGAGAGCAAATATGGAGAAAACAGTTCGGGGCAACATTATGGCGATATACGAAGATTCGAGAATATTTAGAAAAATATTAAAGCGTGACTTAGCTTTAGATGGAGCGTCTGGTCGGCGATGTATGGCGTTATCTGGTCGGCGTTGACGAAGTTGCCCAGCACTCGAGCTTTCCGAACTATCGTCACGGTGGTGGTCACGGTTGTCATGATGACGTTCTTCACGGCGATCATCATTGCGACGTGGCAGATGGTCGAAGCGAGTAATCCGGGCGACGTCGTCCTTATACTAGTGATCGGCTTTAGGAGATTCGGTGAGATCATTGATTGGTCGGAGAAACGATGTTGTACAATGAAGTAGATGGGGCATGGCCGAAGCATGCTTGATGCCATATGTGCGTGTGCACATGCAAGTGCCGCAGCGATCTGTAGTTGACCTGCATGTAGATGTACACGTACTTCTTCCTTATTTGCTTGCATGCATGCAGATTTGCTTCCATGGAGATCTCTGCTGCATGTTGTGCTCGATTTGAATTGGAGTAGAACTCCCGTGCGGATGCGGCCCGGAGTACAAACACCACGTAGTTGCGTCGCCGAGTCCTCGGCGGGTCAGTGAACTCGGAGAAGACGCCGATGATGAGGTTGCATTTATGCGGCTGTAGGCCGTATGTCTTGATTGGATCTCGGCGACTGGATGATGATCTAGCTTGCTAAAACTATTCATGAGAACGTCGAGCGTAGATGCATGTATACACAGAAGTATCTGCGGCTTACATGATGATCTAGCTTGCTTGTTTGTCATTGGCTTGCATGTAAATCGGTTCTTCCAATAGATTGCTTGCTTACATCATCAAGCATGCATGATGTTTTTGATGGCATGGCATGTCTCAGACACAGCCTTCTTGTCATGGTACTACATGTGCTCGCGCACCACCGCCGTTGCCGGGTCCTTCTCCATATAATCCGGTGTAGCGCTGAGCATGTCGATCGGCGCCGAGTAGCGATCCGTCGACGCGATTGCGGAGGTACTGATGTCATTTGGCGGCGTACTTACCGCCGAGTTGTTGACTGCACGGCACAGAAGAAATTGCAAGTAGATTGATCTTGACTCGATCGTAGGTGGAGATCTCGAGCATGGTTCGGCATGCAAACGTGGTGGAGCTTATGAATGACGTCTCAGATCGGATCAAGAGGCGAGCTTGCCGTGTTGTTGCACCTCGCTAGCGGCAACCCATACTAGTTGGACGCACGAACTGTCGCCGAGAAGATGCTGTTGATCTTAAGGTACGCCATCTGGTTCACCATGGATTAGCACGCACACCCCTACCTGGCGTGCCAACTGTCAATAGAATATCGTCGGTAGTCCTCCGAGGGGTATCCCACGAAGGTAGATTGATCGGTGGGGGTGTGCGTAATCAGGAACCGGATGGTGACACAAGGCGCAGAGACAGTGATTTAGACAGGTTCGGGCCGTCTGATCGACATAATACCCTACGTCCTGTGTCTTTGGTGTATTGAATTGAATACATGATGTGTAGATCTGTATGTATCTTGTCCACTAAGGGACCCCTGCCTCTCCTTATATACTCTGGAGGGGCAGGGTTACAAGTAAAGTATCCTATTTGGTACTATACTATAGCTTGCGGTGCACGCCGAGCAACGCCGTGCACGCCTTGATCTTGTGGGCCGGGCCACCTCTGATGGTGCGGCCCATGTCTTGTCTTGTGGATACCGGGGGTTGTACCCCCACAACCCTAATATAAACACCAAACATATATAAAAGCTTAAATAATTATAACCAAGGAATAAAAAGGTGGCGCACCAAACATCTCTTTTTGGACATGAAAAATTTATGGGTGATACATCTTAACTAAACATGACTAGTGCATGAATTTCATAATTTCTGGATAAGCATATTATTTACTAACAGTTAATTAAGATTTAATGGCAATAAAAGCATATGACACATGATAATTCAATGACTCAGTAAATAAACATCCATTGAACATGAAATTTTTACCACAACACAAACATGCAACAATTAACCTACCGTAAAAATTTCACAGTAATTGAATACATACAATAGCAGATATGAATTTAACATTAAAAAGCATAGGCAAATATCTATAGCAAAACTTTTGTACTAAAACATGTCTTATTATGTATCTACTGCATAGATCTTGTTGTGTGGAGTGTAACAAAACTAGTTTGGCATTTTTATGATTTTTCTATGATTTATGATGAATTTTAAAAGTTTTAGCCAATTTAAACATAAAACAAAAGGGAAAACCATAAAAGACAAACACTTTGCACCGAGGCCCCTGAGCTTTTCCTAAATCAACCCGTAGTCTAGAAGTACTATTCATGTGAGTCACGAGATTTACATTGGTAACCTTGTAAAAGCTTCTATTTAAGCGCGAAGTCCTTCCCTTCTTCTTCCACGTCTTCACCAAGGAGAGGAGGTACTCGGGGCACGGCCGAGTTCATGCGGTGGGCCACCGGTGAGGGCGAGGTGGTGTGCAGGGGTAGTAGCGACCACGCCCACATGTGTTGGCAGCAGCAGCTTGGCCTGGCATAGCCGGTGGTGGCCCGGCCACACGCACGGTGGCCGCAGCAGGTGGCTGCACGGCTGCGGCGTTGCTGTGAGGCCACGGCGGCCGACGAGGACAGACTATGTGGCATCGGGCAAACATGGCACACCCACAGCTGGCACCACCCATGCCATGGTAGGGTGCAGCATCCTAAACGCGTGCGTGCTGCGCTACTGTGGCCCGAGCAGGGGCCGCGGTGGCTCCCGACGATGTGGGTTCCAGCGAGCATGAGTGGGGAACAAAGGGGAGCGAGGAGGAGGCAGTGGTGCCAACAGTCGAGCACAAAGAGGGGTAGAGTGGTGGAAGCAGCGGTGGCAGAGGGAGCTCGGAGCTAGCCATGGTGGGCATGCTCGCGTTCCTATGGTAGGGAGTGAGGGAGAGAGCCGAGAGAGGGAGGGAGATGGACCGCGAGGACGAGCACGGTGACCTCGGCCTATAGAAGAAGGGAGGGAGAGGGAGCAGTGCAGCGTGGGTGGCCATGGCATGCACTGTGCACGGCCAGAGAAAAGGGTGGTAGAGCAGGGCATGGGCGACGACAGTGCCATGTGCATGACTTTGAACCCCCAGATCGGCATATTCTGAAAAGATTCTGAGCCAATGCCTATAAGGAAATATCTTCTCTGCTGATCACTCTCTAACTTTGATTAAGGGACTAAGGTCATTAGCACAATGGATTAGCAGGCAATTAGGGCCAAAGTTAGTAGTGTCAGTGAAAACACTAAGAAACTTTCTAAGTCTCCTAGGAAACAATATTTTATTCAAACTTTGAAGCACTAATTAACCTATCAAACATGAACACTGAGCACCAACAAGTACTCCACCACAAAGTTCATAACTTGTACTATGTTTTTCACATGGGCATATTTTAGAGTTTATTAATAAATTATTTATTTATTCAGCCTTCAACAAGCTATCAAGCTATTAACACCAATTAGGGTTTTTGGCATTTTTACACATTTTCTCCATTTTTTTCCAACATGAATCCTAAACAACTTTTGTTCACAAACTCATTTAGAGATGTTTAAGCACAAAAATAAAGTTGGTTGACATCACATATGTTGACCATGTATTAATAAAAGGTGATTCAAACAAAGAAAGCCTTGTCATTTTGTGCTCTTTTGATTTCAAACATTATGCAAATAGCACATACGATCAAAATACACTTAGGTTCATGCAAAGCACTTAAGCAACACTATTCATGCACATTTTTATTACTGACAAAAGATTTGTCTTCCCTCGCTTTAACCTATTGCTAATTAGGTATTTAACACCAGGGGTGTTACAATTGACTTCATGGGGCCATGCCAAATGTCCCAAGATTGTGAGTACATCCTCATCGCCATTGACTATGTGTCAAAGTGGGTGGAAGCATTGTCGTGCAGAGTAGCTGACTCCAAGCACGCCCGAAGGATGTTCCATGAAGTGACCTTCCCTCGCTTTGGAACACCAAGAATGATTATAAGCGATGGGGGATCTGACTTCATCAACAAAACCTTCAGAGCCTTCCTAAGGGAGCTTGGGGCCAAGCACAACATCGCCACCCTGTACCATCCGCAAACCAGTGGCCAAGCGGAGACTTCGAACAAGCAAATAAAAAATATCCTGCAAAAGATGGTTAACGAAATGGGGAAGGGGTGGAAGAACAAGGTTCCTAATGCACTCTGGGCATACAGAATATCTTACAAAACCCCCATTGGCATGTCGCTGTTCCAACTCATCTATGGAAAAAGCTGCCACTTACTAGTTGAGCTTGAGCACCGAGCTCTCTGGACAATCAAGAACTGGAACATGGAGAAAAAACTAGCTGGCAAGAACCAACAGAAATAAATCTCTGAGCTAGAAGAATGGCATGAGAAAGCTTACCATAGTGCCAGACTTTACAAAGAAAGGACCAAGAGATGGCAAGACCACCGAATCCAACAAAAAGAATTCAAGGAGGGAGACAAGGTCTTGCTATTCAACTCCTGAGTCAAGCTCTTCAGTAAAGGTAAGCTACATAGCAAATGGGAAGGACCATTCACCATCATCAACTCATGGCGCGATCACGATCTAGGACAATGACGGTAACACTTTTAAAGTTAATGGTCAGAGATTGAAAATTTTCCTAGAACCTTCTCTTGATATTAATCAAGAAATTGATGAAATAGACTTAATATCTTTTAACGAATTCATTGCAAATCTATGAAAATTTAAATATTTCTAACATGCTCTTGCATTTAAATAACGTTACTCACATATATTTATCATTCACAATCATACGCTATGTGAAAATAATACTTTGCTCATGTCTTATTTAAGTAAATAACACATAAAATTGACAAACCTATTTTAAAATGTGAAGACAAAAATAGAACACCATGGGGTTTAGATATTATTGTGTGGGAGAGCATCTAGAAGGAAGCCCAGTCAGGACAGCGATCCTCACGGGGCGGGCGACCCTAGGGATCGGCCGCCCTTCTCCTAGCTCCTCTTATGTCCTGTCTGCTGGGATAACCTCGTATGACCGAGTGTATCATGATCATCTAGGGTTTTGCACCAAAATATCCTTCCCTCGTCTAGTTGCTCAGCCTTTATAAAAGCACCATGAACCTTCCTTCATCCCACACCAAAGCACTCCTCCCCCTCTCATAACATTAGTCCGAAGCCATCCTAGTTGAGCCATGGCCAACCAAGCACTTGGTTTGTACACCGGCTCCAACTCCACCTTTAACTTAGAAGAGATTCCGCAACTCGTCAACCCGACACCCAAAAACACCTATGTGAGAGAAGAAGCGTGTGTGGTTACGATGGCTCCGCTTGCTGTCATGCCTCCACTCCTCAGCAGGGCAAGTGGAGGCATGAGTGTGCGGTCCACATCTAGAACCAAGGCGCCACAAGCTGACACCCAGCCTAGGCGGGCGCCCCCATCAAGGTCGGCCTCAGGGGCCGACAACCTCAAGCGCAAAACTCTAGAAAGTGCTACAAAAAGCGTCCATGTAACACCTTTGGGCAACACTATTTATAGCTGAAGCTACGCTATAGTGGGGGTTCAAAAACCCAATGGCGGGTGCCAAAAGGGGCTGATACACAAACCAAGGAGAGGCAAAGGGCCAGCAACCCCCGTCCAGAAATCTATCTCGAAAGAGATAGCCGCTTCATCATCTAAGCCCCTTAGATTTAAGAGGACCAACAAGCCTTCGATCTTAAAATCATGCGCTATCTTTGAGGAGGACGAAGAGCCTGCACCTCTTAAAAACCCCCAAATCACCTCGTGAAAAAACAAGATCAAAAACCTATGCGAGGATGTTCAATTCCTCAGGGGGCAGTTGGACGATAGCAAGATTAAGGTCAAAGGCCTAGAGCACCAATTAGACATCTGCATCTTTAGCTTTGGGCATAGACTGGCCAAGGTGGCAAGAGCTGTAGGGGTGGAGCATGCTCTTGATTAGGTGCATGTTTTATTTTTCCTTAGGCACATGTTCTATTTTTGTTCTTTCAATCCAATCATTTTTAAATTTCGATCATGTAATGCGCCTCTCATTTGAAGATTGAATAAAAATTTCCTTTAGAATTGTTTGTCTACACTTGTCTTTTGGACTCTTTTTGTCTAATATAAAATAAAGACAGGTACAAGTGTGGGGGAGGCACCATAGTCACCTCCAATTTGCACAGATAAATAGCGCACGTAAAAATTACGGTCTTTGCAATTCTCTCTCGCTCTATTTTTAATAATAAGAATTCTATGAACTAAACTCAAACATAATAAAGTGATGCTCCATCTCCATATCTTCCTGTGATTAAGGGTTTGTATACTTTTTATTCCCTACTAATATTTCTAAAAACTTGTGAACACTTATCATAGGGAACCCATTTTATCTAAGTAATTGACGAATGAGATATAGTAGGATGACATGACACTTACTCATCCCTAAAAAGCACTTGGGATTTTATTTTACAAAACAATTTCAAAATAGTTTGTTCCTTGAAAGACATACAAATAACTACCAAGGCCATATGTGTTCATACATGACAAAAACCTTCCACATATGCCTCTTACTTTGTGTTGAGTTCAGTCAAATTTTGTGACCCCTGTTGAGGGATGTTTCATGCTCCCAAGATCAAAACTCATGTTCACGCCACAAATAAATAGTTATTCCTACACTAGGAATACGCTAAAACATGTTTCCATTACCTGTAAATAAATACTCCATGCTCTAAAAATATGATCTCCCTAGCATACTTTCAGAAAGAGACATGAAGGCTATGCAAAAAAATATAGGGACACATGAACATCCCAAAAAGCATTCAAAAAAATGATGAGCACATGAAGGCTCATAGAAAAATATATATATATGCTAGCCACGTCTCCAAATAAAAAGCTAGAAAAGGGGATCATATCAAATAGAGGAGTGTAGTCCTACCAAAAATTCCACACACTTGCACTGTTTTGATCTAAGAGTATGATGCTTCCCTCCGGTGAGATCCAGGATTTGACTTTACAACATATGCAAGGTAAGTGTGCCTCATAATATTCATTCCTACCTAAAGCTCCATATAAACTTTTTAGAAGTAGGATGATCAAAAGAGAAGGCAAAAATTGCCTTGGTAAGGAACCACTACAAAAGTGAGTGACCTGAGCGAATCATTCAAAGAATAAAAGCTACTTTTATGTTTTCAAAATCATACAAAAACCCAAGTTTCTAAGCATGAATAGAGTAAGGAGATTTGAATCCAAGCTATTCCATTTTTCGATTATCCAAGATCTTTTGGTAGATACTTGGAAGTTCGCAAGTTATGGTGAAGTTTGGAATAACCTGTATACATACATCAAAGTCCAAGGGATGAACCCACTTAGTCCTTAAATTTTAGTCGAGGATGAGTAAAAGCTAAGTGTGGGGGAGCTTGTTGGCGATGCTTAAACTCGTAATCCTACCACCAACATATAAACAAAATGAACAAATGTAAACACCAAAACTTAGAATTAGGGATTTTAACTTACACTTTCCACAAGTTTTTGTACAAGCATGTTTTGTAGGGGCTATCGGCAACCTCCCTTAGTGTACTTGCTACACTTAGCAAAAGCATGTCGGAGGTAGCTACTCCATTTGTATCTCTACGAGCATCTTACTACTTGGAGTAAGAAAAGTTCATGTTTAACTTTGGCATTGATATCTTAAGAAAGTTGTTCTCATTCACTATAAACTTGTGGGTTCGTCATCCGTCCTTATGGCCGGTACTCTAGTAGAACATCCCTGATAGAGACGCATAATCCTTGCATGCATGCTAGAGTAATAGTTGATAGCATAGACGTGGTGTCTAGGCTAGAAGCTATCTTCATTTGCCTCGTTCCCCATGGTTGAGGGGTAGCGGGCAGATGGTGACAGCCTTGTCCGTCCTTTATAATCCCCCACATCTGAGTTCAATGTAGAGCTATAGGCCGGCAATGCTTGGTAGACTAGGTGTGCTTCGGTGCCTGAATTGTAAGTTAATAGTGTCTAGATTATCTTTACTAAAGGTGACTATCCTTAGAAAAACCTCACTACCCAAGCTACCTTTCTCTTGTTTTCTTTAGGTGAACTAGCTAAGAGACTTACACATCTATTCATTTGGGAAAATATGATACCCTGAATACTTTTGGGTGAAGTGCTACAACGGTGTATCCGTGCGGTTGCGGATTCCTCTGCTTTTGCTAAGAAACACCAACAGTGCTACCTAGGGAGCCGCACCCGCTCCGAGCCGTGGAGGTGGTACCTACACCGCTAACTACCGCCGCCCCACTCAGAGCTACCCTTCTCAGAACCCTGACATGGGGAAGACTGCTGCGCCCACCTCTATAGGTAGCATGCTCTGCACTTGCTATAGTTGTGGCCAGCCGGGCCACAAGATCGCTGACTGCCCCACGAGGAACGCCGTGCCGCCTACTCAAACTCCTGCAAGATAGGCTCCTGTTTAGGGTATGCCAAACAAGAATGTTGCTAGAGCCACCCGCGGCTACCTCAACCACCTGACCACAAAGGAGGCACAGAACGCCCTCGACTTGGTGTACGGTATGTTCATAGTGCTTGGAGCTAAAGCTTCGGTATTGTTTGATTCTGGTGCCACCTGTTCATGCATATCCACCAAATCACATGAGAACATAGTCTACCAGCAACTCCACGAAAGGTACGTCAGACCTTAAATCTCAGGATGAGATTCCTGTGAGGGGGAGGGCTATAACGACCCAGGTTTTCCAAGAACCCAAAAACCAAAACTTAAAAAATTTTCTAACTAAACCCATGTATGGTGAGTGTGCATACTAGGGAACAACCTTCATAATTACACAAGTAGAACCTAAGGTGGAGTGATTGAGCATATGCATTTAATTAACAACATGAGTTGCTTCTTTTTGGATTTATGCTTGTTAATAAAATTGTGACCAAATTCGTTTAATTCAACTTGATGTGTGTGTGTTGCCAACCTCATTTGCTTGAACCCAAATACCCTAGATGACCCCCAGTGGACCTCATAAGGATGTATATATGCTTGGCAACACATGTATACATGCCTAGGGACTCAAGGTGTAGAATAGAAATTAGAAAAGGAATTAGATTTTGGAAAAGGTACCAATGGGACGAAAGCAGCCCAGCGCAGCAGCCAGCCTAGCTTCACCGTGCGGCCCAGCCTCGCCCATGCCGCCCAGCAGCACTGTGGCCCTATCCATTTTCTCTCTCGCCCTCGCTAACATGTGGACCCCGTGGGACCTACCTATCATCCCCCACCCCTGGCTTCGTCCTCTGCTTTTGCAAAATAGAGCAGGCGCCCACAGGGAATCTCCAGGCGCCGCTCACTCTGAGCCATCTGCCTCTGAGCCATTGGGTGCACACCCATTGATGGATGCCACATCCATGATCCGTGGCTCGCCAACCTACCCCTGCTAGCGCCACGTCGCACCATGCTGATGTCGCCACCAAAGCCCTGGACCGCTGATGCCACCTCGTCCTCCTTTTTGACCACCGGTGTCTAGAATTGGAGAGCGCCAAAGCCTCCTGTGCTCCCCACCGAACCCTAGACCCTAGCCTTGAGGCCCTATCCACCCTACACGTGCCCTCCACCGTCATTTGTCGTCCGCCATGCTCGCCATAGCAGAGCGTGGCTATATAAGCCGCCTCGTTGCCCTAGCGCCTCTCCCATACCCCACCACCACTCTGTGGCACCCCTAACCACCCAAACCTAAATCCTAGAAGGAGAAGGAGGAAGGAGAGGAGTCGAGGCCGCCAGAGTACCGCCCGTGGCTGCTAGAGTTGAGGACGACCCCGCTCATCTTCATCACCATCGTGGTTCTGCCTACACTACCTCGACTCTCCATTGTAACACCCTAGGTGTTAGGCTTGCATAATTGCACTTGCATTGCATGAGCATAAGCAAAATTCATTCATGCATGAGCATTTTCATATGAAACAAGTGAAACATACTATTGTTATTCTATGTTTCATTGTATGTATGCTTTATGATCATGTGTGGCTAATGCAAGTGGTGATGTTTGGTCACTAAAACACCTTAGCTGCACTTAGGATGCCTAATGGAACAATATTCATGTGGATCACCTTACCTAATTAAGCTCCTAAGTGATGACACGCTTAGTTTGACCTAGGAAGTACTTATGTGTGACTAATGTACGAAATGCTTGTGGGACCTTATGGGTACCTTAAACATGTTTAGAATGTCATATGGAACAACTTTGGTATTCATGACTTGGACCAATTTGGCCTCTAAGTCATGGTTATAGTGTAATTTACCATTTTCATGTTGTATGTTTGACCTAAGTGGAACTATAGCATAAATTGTTTGCATGGTAGTACACCCTTAAGCAAAGTTGTAGTACTTGACTAGAGTAACAACTTTTATTTTTGGGTCAAGAGTTAATTCAGTGACTAACATAGTCCAATAGGGCTCACACGAATCAACAAAAATACTTTTTTAAGACAAAAATTGCTAAGTCAAACTGATTTCACAGTTTTGTTGTATCTGACTTTGAGATGATGTAACTTCCAAACCATTGCAAATTAGAAGATGATTTCTAAAGCAACCTTGTAGCCCTTACATAGCTCTACAATGTTTGTTTAAACATCTTGCACCAATTCACCATGGATTAAGCGCAAAATCACCCTCAAGTCATGCTGTCAGGCACCCCATTAGGCTCCAATGGCCGTGGACGCCGCACCGTCGATGACTGACCGCGTCAGGCCGAAGCCATCGCGTGGCGACCATACACCAGCGACGGCTCGGCCATTTAGGCCATGATGGGCACAAAGGCACCCCGCGCCCGCAGTTTCACACCCACGCCCTCACTCACTCTCTACTTTCTGCTCTGCATCGCTGAGGCGTAGATCTGAGCTCGCCGTACCACCGTATCGCTCCGCTGTAGCTGCTCATCATCGACGTAGCTTCACTCATCAATCTGTCTTGGCCAAATCTGCTCTATCTCCACTACCACCTCCCTGACCCCTTGGTTCACCATATTGTGCCTAGGTAAGGCCGCATTTTGTTTTCCGCCACCATGAGACCTCACCGGAGCGCTGTCGCACGCTTGGCTTACCATGACCCGGCCATTCCACCGCACCCCTGCTTTTCTCTTCCCCGGTCCAGCACCGCAATAGGTTGTAGAAGCTTAGGTCAAGTCTAGGTTACATGCTACTGAGCAAGCGCATGGGAACACACCATCACTCCCGCCGCGGCCGCCATGGCCGCTGTGACAGGCAAGCTCGCCGCTGCCGAATTGACCCATCACCTCCATCTTCTCTCACGTGCCTTAGGTTGTGTAACCATAGACCTAGTAGGTGGCATGATAGAGACTCGCCTCTCACCATTGTCTAGCCGGAACGTCGAGAGCGTCACCATGCTCTGTGCGCCGCCGCAGCGGCATGCACGCGGTCAGAGCTCACCGTCGCATCGCCAGATCCCAAACCACCCTAACTAGCTTCGTTGAAGCACCATGGAGCCATAGAGCTCATCACCAGGGCAAATGGTGGCCGGAGACTATCGGCGTACCGCCGCGCACCCTCTGTCATCTGCCATTGCCACGGGTGAGCATGCTCCGGTGGACCACCGACCAAACCAAGGGTACCCCTAGGCGCGGGAAGTCATGGGGAGTGCAATGGTGGTGACCTCGCCGCTGGAGTCTTCCTCGTCGATGAGCAATGGCTGGTCAACCACCATGCCTTGCCTCTGTTGACCTCTAGGTCGCACGCGTCAGCGGCTGTAGCTTTAGGGTTTTGTTTTATTCTTTTCCAAAATTTTGGGCTAACTTTGGAAAATCATATCTAGAGCTATAGGTGTCCAAATTGAGTGAACCAAATTTTGTTGGATTCCTCATGAAGTGTAGTATTTCATAAAAATATGAAATGCACTTTTTCTAGTATTTTTCTAGGAGAATAAAATGTAGCTAGATAAATGCTTTTTAAATGTTTTCAATCTTGTAAAATGCATAACTTGAGCTAGGAAAGTGATAAAAATGTGATTCCAATTTTGTTGGTCTTCTCTTGTCATGTACTACCTAGGAAAAATATTGGTTGCACAATGATCTTGCTAGAAATAGGAGTTTGCTATTTATCTTGAATAAATGCTAGATTCTTGTGCTATTTTTCATGGTAAAAACATGTATCCAATGAGCATGAAATATATTGCACAATGTTCTTGTGCTATGATGAAGCAAAGAAAAATATGAATTCTGTTGTTTGACACTTTTCAATAGGATTTCCTATTTATGCTACTTTAAGCCTTGCTGGCTTGTCATTTTTGTGTGGGATGATGTACTTGTTCAAATGCCATGAAATTTATACAGTAGCCTACTGGGGGCATTTATAAGCTACTGTAATTTTATTAGAATTTATGGTGCACCTTTGATATATTTTCCTTATTTCACCTTAATGCCAAAAAAATTAATAAATGCATTTAAATAATTTACTTGGGCTTGACCATCATGTTTTCTAGAGTGTATATGATACCTATGAACTATTGGTACCATTGGTTGTGCCCAAATTTGATTGCTTGTATGCAGTGAAATAATAATTGCTTTATAATTCAATTTTAGTGACTGTTTGGACAGTTTTGGTTGTGAAGTAAATTGCATGAGTAAAACGATGTTTGCTGTGAATATTGTCAATAAAAAAGTTGTAGATAACTTACTTATCTTGCTGATTTCAAATTTTCATGGCAATAGGATAAATGGTTTGAGAGTTATAGCTATTAGAATTTGGTCTCCAGAAATGCTTATTCTCTGGAAATTCTGGATAAACCTAGGAAGTTTACCTATTTTGACTAGGATAATAGTTGAATCACCTTTTGGTGATTAAATGAAAGTTGTAGTAAGTTTTATAAGATTTTTAGAAAGTCCAAGATCATAGTATTTGGTTGAGTAGAAATCCAGATATAACCAAATTACTTAGCTATTGTTTACAGCAGGAAATGACTAAGTCAAGTATAGTTGTTTGTCTTATGTGATGCTTGTGTAGATGCTTAGGCTAATCAAGATTAGTTGTTAGCTGCAGGTTCTAGGCATCTTACTAATGATGAACAACTTTACCTTAGGTAGCTAGAACTTGGTGAGTGTATGTTTCTTGTATTATAGGAATGATATGCACCTACTCGGTAAAAATCAACTAAAAGAAAGTTATGCATCTAACTGGTCAACGAGTGTTATACTTATCATACACCTTGTGGATAACCATGCTCATGCATACACAATTTATCATATCATCTCATCTCTTATGCATTCATGGTGCTCATTTGTGCATATGCATGCAATAGGTTCCCCGGAAGGAGTGACGCTTCTCGAGTTTGAACCCGAGCATCAGGGGGAGCAGCAGGCAGCCTAGGAATAGGAAGTCTAGGTGGAAGGAGGAGTCAATGTAGAAGATCTCCCTGAGTGTTTTGACCACCAACCCTCCTTGTTCTTGAAAGGCAAGCCCCAGAGCATTATAAGCCTCATATGTTTTTACAAATATCACTTGTGTCCTTTATGTTTGATGCATTAGGTTATAAGAGTTGATTGGAACCACTTGCTACATATATTATCCTTGTCTAGATAAATATATCTTTAATCCTTGGTGGGTCTAGGATCGAATATATGCTTAGCCTTGCTTAGTCTGGTAGAAGTTAGGTGATTTCCTGTCACCTGAACATATAGGTAGATAACTGATCACGGTTGGCTATATTTGCTATCGTGGAAATAACCATGTGTTGATGAATAAAAAGGAGACCGGGCAGAATTGTGATAGAGAAGCACAAGGCATGGAGGTCTTGGTGCCTATCTATCCCTGTCTATGTCGGTTAAGGACCAATTCGCTGTACGTCCTCATGTCATGTTGAACACATGCCTAGCAATTAGTTGGCCAGATAAGTCGTTCCGACCGTGAAGCCGAGTAGCTCAATTCAGGTCGGGCCCTGGTAAGTGAAAGTGCACACACTAGAGGCAGTAAGGATGTGTGGAGAGCCAATGGCGTAAGTCCAAGGGCGAGTTCAAGTCCTGATCCTCCTGACAGATTGGTACAATCTCTGAGGGTGCGGCGCTGATTGGACCTGCGAAGTTGGTTCCTGAGTTATACCAAAGGTGACCCGATGCGACCCCGACAGGGGAAGTATTGGTTTGTGTTAGGAATAATTCCCTAATTGTGTAGGAATTGATTTGAATCACCATCTCTCTTGGATAGTGAGAACTTGACTAAGCAGTGGCAACGTAGAGTAACTTAATGGATACTGGATGGTTATGATGATGCAAAAATTATTCTTATAATCGGATATGGTTACTAATGCTTGTTAGCTTAATCAAGTGATTGCTCTAGTATAGGTGCTAATCTAGAGATGCTTAATTGAACAAGTATCCAAATTGATGCTAGAGATATTAAATTTCCAAGTTATGTTACTTAAGCTTTTATGCAAAATGTTGTCAAGCTAACTCCACCAATAAAGCCTTGCATACTCCTTGGTGTCATATTATTTATGGTTTATGATGGGTAAGTCTAGCTGAGTACATTCTCGTACTCAGGGTTCATTCCCTCTTGTTGTAGATGACATGATGTACTATGGGAACTGTAAGAACTGCCTTCATCCTACCGTGGATGAGGACTAAACCATGGGGCATGGTACTCCCGAGTTATCCCTTCTATTCTACTTTTGCTGGAATGACTATAGCATTGGCTTGTACTTGAACTAAGTGTGATGTTGATGTTAAACTACTTTGCTTCCGCAATTTGAACTTCGTTTGTAATAACTATGCGAACTTCGATGTATGTGAGAAAAAGGTGAACTATTTGTGAACTTTGATGTAACATGAGACTGGTTATGTTGAATCATGTACGATCTTGGTTTGTATGTTGGTTTGTTTGAGATCCCCCTTGATTTCACCGGACTACCGGGTTTATATGGGCTCAAGTATGATGGTTTGATCGCTTCAGTGATTGCTATTGTACTTGTGCTCTTATAAATTGGACGGTTCTGTTACAGCTGGCATAAGAGCAAGATTGAACACTAAATTGGTCATATGGGTTTTTAAAACAAAGGTTTTGTTTATAAAACTAGTTTGACAACTTATAGCTATATATAGGTGTGGTAAAAATTTGAATTTTGAAATTTAGAGTATGCCAGTTGTCATATCCTTTATTCCCAGTTAAGGACTATTAGGTGGCTAATTAAGTACTAACATGGGGGTTTTTACTTTCATCATCCATACAGCGTGCTATTGTATGGATGCCATTCACTTGAGTGGTAATGTATGGATCGAATGCCTCTACGCCAAGGTAAGAAGGTAAGTTGATAAGTGGCATGACCACAAGATGTGAGCGTGGGGTCAGGTAGAGCTAGCTTTGATACGGCTGTATATGCATGCTTGCATGTGTGTATTTAATTGTGGGTACTAAATTATCATCGGGTAGCTTTGATATGGAAGTATATGTATGGGTATACATATATGAAAGTATTTAGTTGCAATCTAGAGCCTAGATTTACATTTTTGCATATATAAATGTTGGGTTGGGCTGAAATGAAATTCTTGTTGAGGTACACTAAGAGCGAAACATGTAGCCCGATTAGTTACGTATATTGAGAAAGTGTATGTATGCCACCGTGTATGTCGCTAGAATTTTAAATTTTTCCTAAGATTCGTGAGGACGTACAGAACGTGCATGCATCATGTTCACTCATGCATTTACATTGTTGCATCCCTCCCTTAATTATAATTGCTTACCCCATTCATTGAATTTCTTCTCATGTATGATATCCTCTCACAAGAGTTGCACACTTTGCTATAGATGGTAGCACCAGGAGCCCCACCTCACAGTGACACATTCCTAGCTTTGTTTGGCACAACTACCTTGTTTTGGAGGGTGCTAAACTTAGTTGGGTATGCTGAGCCACCCCACTACTTCTGGAGGGAAGTGGCAGCCGTGGTATGATGTGTAGATGACCATTCTGGCCCATGTAGACAATCCACAGTGGCAGGGTTGGAGTATTGAGTCAGCTGGGCAGTCTCCTTGGGAAGGTACCCAAGTGGTAGCTTTGGAGGCACTGAGTGAGATCTATTAGGAGTTTGGTGATGAGCTTGTCAATAGTCCAGCCAGAACCTTTCCCCGGGTGGATCCATCGGTGATCGCTTGGATGCAGCCGGGCGGCAATGCATTGGTAAGAGACCGTGATGAGCGAGTAGAGAGCTCTAGTGCTGCTATGAGCGCTATGTTTGCCGTCCTAAAGACGTTCTACTCCCGCCAGGACAGCTACGTTAGTTGCATCTACGTCAGTTGCATGCTAGAGCTCCAGTGAGCACAGGGCGCACAACGCAAGATGCGAGAACATGTGCGCAGGCACAAAAGGGCAGTTAGAGCAGCTCAGAATGAGATTGGTAATTATATGACAGCTTTGGAAGCTCGTCGGGGGCAGTTTGTCCATGCTATTGCTAAGGGAGATGCAACAAGGGTTGAGTTATAGGACGTCCATGCAGAGAGAGACGAGGCTATTCGTCTTGCTGAAACTAGGGAGGCAGCTAGAATCTAAACTGTGTTTTAGGCTGCTAGGTAGGCAACAGAGTTTAATCATAGAGAGCAGGAACTCATACGCCAGATTGAGGAGTTACAGCTAGATGTTCATCGTCTCAACAACATGGTAAACCCAATTCTTTCTCCAGCTTCAGCGGTGGAAGAAGATCCCAATGTGTTGATTGCTGAGGACGATGGCATGGAGGTGGACACTGACGATGAGCCTGAAGATGAGGAGATCAAGCCTTTTGAGGATGACCACGGTGATGGTGTGTTCGACATCGACAGCGACCACCCCGAGGAGTAGCTTAGCTATAGTATCTAGCTAGATGCGTTAGCCCTCTATCTTCGATCATTTATGTAATGAACTCATAATTTAGTTTGATATCATGATGTACCCTTTGATGTACTTTTGAAACCTTTCATGTAACTCATGTTGTGGTTGCACTTTTAATGAATGCCCTTTGTGTTGGCAAGCAATTTGGCATATATGGAATGCACTGTGAATAGCGTTAAGTAATATAATTGGTGAGGTATGGTTGTGGAGATGAATTATTGTACCTCTATTTTATTGTATGAATATATATTCTCTCTAGTAAATTCAGTTTGGCATAATTATATAATTCCTCTACAATTTTTTTGGCATCATCAATAATTACTTGTGGTTGCAAATCTACAAATGACTCGCACTCGTAGGGGAGCTGGTGGAGATGATGCAGGTGGTAGTGGTGCCCTTGGCAATGGCAATGAGGTCCTCCCACCACCACTTCATCCTACGCCAGCGAAGATGATAGCCCAACTCATGGAGACCCAACGTCCCATGGGAGAAGTGCTGCGCGGTCTCACGTGGAATGCTGGCCATGGACAAGGAAGGGACCAACACCAAGGACCTGAACCTAACCAGTTCAGCACTTTTAAGGACTTTCTTGACACCAAGCCTCCTATTTTAAAGGAAGCAGAAGAGCCATTGCAGGCAGATGAATGGCTGAATACAATTGAACATAAGTTCCATCTCTTAAGGCTCACCAAGCACCTAAAGATAGAATACGCGTCGCACCAGCTGTAGGGGCCTATAGGCATTTGGTGGAGTCATCATCGATGCACTTTTCCTGAGTATGCTCAAATTACCTAGAACCAGTTTAAGGCTGCATTTAGGGGACATTATATTCCCCCAGGTCTTATGAGTATGAAACATACAAAAATCATGAGGCTAACACAGGGTACCAAGAGTCTAACTAAGTATTTGCATGCCTTTAACAATTTGTCAAGGTATGCCATAGAGTTTGTGGATACTGATGCAAAGAAGATTGCTAGTTTCAAGAGGGGGCTTAGTCTGAAGCTGATGAAGACACTAGCTAACAGCAAATGTGCTACTTTCAATGAGTTTATTAGTGATTCTTTAACTCAAGAGAATCAGAACAACATCTATTCAGCATCTAAGAGTCGCAATAGAGCTTATGAAGCAGGTGCATCTCAACCAAAAGCTCCTACTACTGCAAGACCTCAGTTTCGCCTAGCCGCTCCAAAGTATAGACCACCTCAGAAGAAGGTACAGACTAGTCAGAATCAAAAGTGTATTGCAAGGCCTTTTCTGTTGCCCTACCAAAGGGTAGCACAAGACAAGGAAGCTCCAACATTCCACCTAGCAGTATGCCATGCTGGAACTGCAACAAGACTAGCCATTGGTCAAGGAATTGCCCCTATCCCAAGAAGAACAACAACAAGAAGCAGGGTAATCCAAATGGACATCAGGGACACATGCACTATACCACCCTAGAAGAGATCCCTTCAGGTGAACTTGTTACTACGGGTACGTTTCTTGTGAACCAACACCCCGTAGTTGTTTTATTTGATTCTAGAGCTTCACATTCATTTATGAGTCAAATATTTGCATCCAAGCATGATCAAAGGGTAGTTACTGTAGATAAAGGTGGTTATTGCATAAGTGCAGCAAGAAATAATATCTCTACCAACTAGATAGTCAGAGATGTGCGCATCTCAATAAGCAACCGAGAGTATACCTCAGATCTTGTACTATTGCTAGGATTGGGGATAGATGTAATCTTGGGTATAAAATGGATGAGTGGCCATGGAGTTCTCATTGACACTTCGACTAGACCATCTTGTTGAGAGAACCCCAGAGTAACGATGCTTTCTTAGTGCCACTTCCTAGAAATCTTGATCTCCAAAACTTCACCGGTGCTATTCAGACCACAACCCTCCTTGATATTCTAGTGGTATGTGATTTTCTAGATGTGTTTCCAGATGAATTGCCCGGGTTGCCACCCAACAGGGATGTAGAGTTTAATATTGAGTTATTGCCGGGTACAACACCCATCTCTCAGAGGCTGTATAGAATGCCACCGAATGAGCTAGCTGAGCTTAAGGTTCAATTGCAAGGGCTTTTAGAGAAAGGTCTCATTCGACCTAGCTCATCTCTGTGGGGTTGTCCCACCTATTTGTGAAGAAGAAAGACAAATCCTTGCGGATGTGTGTGGACTACCGACCACTTAGTACCGTAACAGTCAAGAACAAGTATCCTTTGCCTCGAATTGATATCTTGTTCGATCAATTGTCAAGGGATAAGGTGTTCTCCAAGATCGATTTGAGATCTGGTTACCATCAGATTAAAATCAGATCAGAAAACATACCTAAAACTGATTTTTCCACTAGGTATGGCCTGTATGAGTATTTGGTCATGTCCTTTGGGCTCACAAATGCTCCTGCATACTTTATGTATCTAATGAATTCAGTGTTCATGCTCGAACTAGATAAGTTCATGGTTGTGTTCATTGATGACATTCTGATCTATTCAGAAAACGAGGAGGATCACATAGAACACATGAGTATTGTGCTAACTAGACTAAGAGAACATAAGTTGTATGTTAAGTTTAGCAAGTGTGAGTTTTGGCTTCGAAAGGTACCTTTTCTAGGACACATGCTGTCAAAAAATGGGATTTCCATAGACCCCTCTAAGGTGCAAGAAGTCATGGATTGGAAAGCCCCGACTTCAGTTCACGAAGTTCAAAGCTTTCTTGGTTTAGCAGGTTACTACCGTCGGTTCATTCCGGACTTCTCCAAAATTGCCAAGGCAATGACAAGATTGCTTCAAAAAGATGAGAAGTTTGTATGGACTTCAGAGTGTGAAGCTGCTTTTCACACTTTACAGACTTTGTTGACTTCAGCTCCTGTTTTGGCACAACCTGATATCGAGAAACCTTTTGATGTGTTTTGTGATGCATCAGGTACCGGTTTGGGATGTGTTTTTATGTAGGAAGGCCGAGTCATTGCTTATGCCTCACGTCAGCTGAAGAAGCATGAAGTCAATTACCCAACTCATGACTTGGAATTAGCAGCAGTTGTCCATGCATTGAAGATTTGGAGACACTATTTGCTTGGCAATGTGTGTCATATCTACACCAATCATAAGAGTCTTAAGTATATCTTCACTCAACCCAAACTGAATATGAGATAGAGAAGATGGCTAGAACTGATCAAAGATTATAATTTAGAAGTACATTATCATCCTGTCAAAGCGAATGTTGTTGCAGACACTTTGAGCAGAAAGCCTCATTGCAGTTCCCTGTTAGAAGATGGCTTCAATTTGTTACATCCTGCTGTGCTGCACAATATTATGATCAGTTGTTATCTCAAGAGCAAGATCATCGAGCTTCAGAAGACCAATCCAGGTGTGTTCCACATCAAAAGAAAGATGAAAGAGCAAGAGACTAAGCATTTCAGGATAGATGAGAACGTTGTTCTATGGTTTAAAGATAGACTACTAGTGCCGAAGGATAAGGAACTTAGAAACCAGATCTTAGGAGAGGCTCACTCTTCTAAACTATCCATTCATCCGGGTAGTAGCAAAATGTATTAAGACTTGAAAAACCGTTTTTGGTGGATGAAAATGAAGAAGGACATTGCAACTTATGTTGCTAAATGTGATAATTGTTGCCAAGTTAAGGCTGTTCATTTGAAACCTGCTAGATTACTTCAACCACTGTCCGTTCTAGGTTGGAAGTGGGAAGAAGTTAGCATAGATTTTATTATTGGACTTCCACCTACTCATAAGAATTATGATTCCATATGGGTGATTGTAGATCGCCTAACCAAGTCTACATATTTTATTCTAGTCAGAACCAACTATCGACCGCATCAGTATGTTGAGTTGTATATATCCCACATAGTACGTCTACATGGCATGCCAAGAACCATTGTGTCTAACAGAGGTCCTTAGTTCACTGCTCGTTTTTGGGAACATTTGCACAAGATGTTAGGCACCAACTTAGTCAGAAGTTCTGCCTATCACCCTCAGACCTTCGGGCAAACTGAACGTGTAAATCAAATATTGGAAGACATGTTGAGAGCTTGTGTCATTTCTTCAAAAGGTTCATGGAAAAAATGGTTACCTTTAGCTGAGTTTTCCTACAACAATAGTTATCAAGAGAGTATTACGATGGCTCTTTTGAAGCTTTGTATGGCCGTAAATGTAGAACTCCATTCAATTGGGTTGAACCTAGAGAAAGGAGATACTATGGTATTGATTTTTTCAAAGAGGCTGAAGAGCAGGTACATATAATTCAACAACATATAGAAGCCACTCAATCAAGGCAGAAGAGTTATGCAGACAAGAGAAGAAGATCCATTGAGTTTGAAGTAGGTGATTATGTATACCTAAAAGTGTCACCAATGAAAAGGGACAACGGTTTGGGGTAAAAAGAAAGCTTGCACCCAGATATGTAGGTCCATATCCAATCATTGAGAAAAGTGGAAGAGTAGCCTACAAGATCCAGTTACCTCCAAAAATGAGGGCTATCTTCAACGTTTTCCATGTATCCCAATTAAAGAAATGTTTACGTGTTCCAGAAGAAAGAGTGGAGATCAGTGATATCAAGTTAGAACTGGATCTAGCCTATTAAGAAAAGCCGGTGCAAATTATACATAGCAAGGATAGGGTAACTCAAAACCGTGTGATCAAGTTTCACAAAGTGATGTGGAATAATCATAGTGAGCAAGATATTATGTGGGAAAGGGAAGATTATTTACGTGAAGTTTATCCCTCCTTTTACGAAAAATGGTAGGTCTTTCAAATCTCAGGGTGAGATTTCTATAAGGGGGAGGGGCTGTAACACCCTAGGTGTTAGGCTTGCATAATTGCACTTGCATTGCATGAGCATAAGCATCATTCATTCATGCATGAGCATTTTCATATGAACCATTGCTATGAAACATGTGAAACATACTATTGTTATTCTATGTTTCATTGTATGTGTGCTTTATGATCATGTGTGGATAATGCAAGTGGTGATGTTTGGTCACTAAAACACCTTAGCTACACTTAGGATGCCTAATGGAACAATGTTCATGTGGATCACCTTACCTAATTAATCTCCTAAGTGATGACACGCTTAGTTTGACCTAGGAAGTACTTATGTGTGACCAATGTATGAAATGCTTGTGGGACCTTAGGGGTACCTTAAACATGTTTAGAATGTCGTATGGAACAACTTTGGTATTCATGACTTGGACCAATTTGGCCTCTAAGTCATGGTTATAGTGTAATTTACCATTTTCAAGTTGTATGTTTGACCTAAGTTGAACTATAACATAAATGTTTACATGGCAGTGCACCCTTAAGCAAAGTTGTAGTACTTGACTAGAGTAACAACTTTTATTTTTGGGTCAAGAGATAATTCAGTTCCTAACATGGTCAAATAGGGCTCACAAGAATCAACAAAAATACTTGATTTCACAGTTTCGTTGTATCCGACTTTGAGATGATGTAACTTCCAAACCATTACGAATTAGAAGATGATTTCTAAAGCAATCTTGTAGCCCTTACATAGCTCTACAAAGTTTGATTAAACATCTTGCACCAATTCACCGTGGATTAAGCGCAAAATCACCATCAAGTCATGATGTCAGGCACCCCATCAGGCTCTGATGGCCACGGACGCCGCACCGTCGGTGGCCGACCGCGTCTGGCTGAAGCCACCGTGTGGCGGACATACACCAGTGATGGCCTGGCCGTTTAGGCCACGATGGGCATAAAGGCACCCCACGCTCGCTGTTTCACACCCATTCCATCACTCGCTCTCTGCTTTCCACTCTGCATCGCCAAGGCGCAGCTTTGAGCTCGCCGCGCCACTGCCCCGCTCCGCCGCAGCCGCTCATCGTTGACGTAGCTTCACTCGTCAATCTATCTTGGCCACATCTGCTCTATCTCCACAACCACCTCCCCAACCCCTTGCTTCACCATATTGCGCCTGGGCAAGGCCACATTTTGTTTTCCGCCGCCATGAGACCTCACCGGAGCGCCGCCGCGCGCTTGGCTTACCATGACCCAGCCATTCCACCACACCCCCTACTTTTCTCTTCCCCAGTCCAGCACCGCACTAGGTCATAGAAGCTTAGGCCAAGTCTAGGTTAGATGCCATCGAGCAAGCGCACAGGAACACACCGCCGCTCCCACCGCGGCCGGCATGGTCGCCGTGATAGGCAAGCTCGCCGCTGCCAAACTGACCCATTGCCTTCATCCTCTCTCACACGCCTTAGATTGTGCAACCATAGACCTAGTAGGTGGCATGATGGAGACCCACCTCTCACCACCATCTAGCTAGAACACCGAGAGTGCCACCGTGCTCTGTGCGCCGCCACAGCGGCATGCACACGGTTAGAGCTCACTGTCGCATCGCGGGATCCCTAACCACCCTAACTAGCTTCGTTGAAGCACTACGGAGCCATAGAGCTCATCACTAGGGCAAATAGTGCATTTAGACCGCCGGCATACCGCCGCGCACCCTCCACCGTCCGCCATTCCCGCCGGCGAGCATGCTCCGGTGGACCCCCGACCAAACCGAGGGTACCCCTAGGCACGGGAAGTCACGGGGAGTGCAACGGTGGTGACCTCACCGTAGGTGGCTTCCCCATCAACGAGCAGTGGCCAGTCAACTACCATTCCTTGCCTCTGTTTGACTAACAAATGGGGCCCATTGACCTCTAGGTCCCACGCGTCAATGGCTATAGCTTTAGGGTTTTGTTTTATTCTTTTCTAGAATTTTGTGCTAAATTTGGAAAATCATATCTGGAGCTATAGGTGTCCAAATTGAGTGAACCAAATTTTGTTGGATTCCTCACGAAGTGTAGTATTTGATAAAAATATGAAATGCACTGTTTCTAGTATTTTTCTGGGAGAATAAAATTGTCGGTGCATAAAGTGACCAACAAGTAAACATTTGTAGTTTTGCCGTACATTGTGATCGGAGGTGGCCTAGCACTCAATGACACAAGGTTTATACTGGTTCAGGCAACATGACCTACGTCTAGTTTGAGTCGGTCGGTGACCTTAGTCCTGAGCCTAGGTGCTCGAAGTTTGTAGTGGGTTACAAACAAAAAGGAGAAAGATAGGGGTACAAGAGGTCCGGCCGGGCTTCGGTCGGAAGGGCCAAGAGCGACAGGAGCTCCGCTGTGAGCTAAGTGTTCAAGCATGTGCTTGAGGTTCGAACCTGGCGGTTTTGTGGTTGTGAACTAGTGAACTTGGTTGATCTAATGAATCTGGATTAACTTAAATGTTGGGAGAGAGCACATCCCCTTTTATAGATGAAGGGGATGGTCTTACAAGTGAGAGGGAGAGAGTACATATGCTTCTAAGTCTTGTTGCCCACGCCGGTGGGTACAGGATGATGGTAGGCGCCCATAACATTGTTGGATGTCGGATGCACGTGGGAGGCTACGTCGTTTTGTTTGGGTATGGCAGATGTCGGTACCTGCTATACTATTTATGCCTAGAGGCATGTGAGGAGTTTCACCATGTTTACTCGGTATGGTAAATGCCGGTGCCTACAACACTATCGATGCCTAGTGGCATGTGGGGGGGCCTTACTGTATGGGAGTTAATGGCACCCACAATACTGTAGAGGAAAATGTCGGCGCCTACAACACTGTGTCAGGGAGGTTGCAGAGTACTATTTCTATAGGCGTATAGGGTATGGTCCCTGGTATCATGGTTTGACTTGTGCACCCTGCCTTGCTTTCTCCGTTTGTTCCCTGGTCCTTTCTGAGCGAGCGTCCCCGGTCGGTTGGTCCCAGTCGGCTCTGATTATGCCAGCCGGAGAGGAAGAGTGAGCAAGGTTTTTGTGTACCCCAGTCGGAGACATGGGGTCGGTGTCAGAAGTGGTGCTTTGGCCAGGCCTTCTAGTTGAAGAGGCCGTCCGGAGGCGGCTAGAGGCCAAAGTGAGCGCTTCGGTCGGAGAGGTGGGCCGGAGTCAGAAAACGGGCGCTGCTCCTCGTTGGCAGACCTTCCGATCGGTGATTGCATCGCCCTTCTGGCCTATTGTTTAAATTCTTGGGCCGGCCCATGAGTTGCGCGCTGTCTGCTTGGGCCAAGCCTTTGCAGAGAAGCCGGTCCACGAGGTACCCTAGGTTTATGAACCCAACAAAAATGTAGCTAAATAAATGCTTTTTAAATGTTTTCAATCTTGTAAAATACATAACTTGAGCTAGGAAAGTGATAAAAATGTGATTACAATTTTGTTGGTCTTGCCTTGTGATGTACTACCTGGGAAAAATATTGGTTGCACATTGATCTTGCTGGAAATAGGAGTTTGCTATTTATCTTGAATAAATGCTAGATTCTTGTGCTATTTTTCATGGTAAAAACATGTTTCCAATGAGCATGAAATTTATTGCACAGTGTTCTTGTGCTATGATGAAGCTAAGAAAAATATGAATTCTATTGTTTGACACTTTTCAATAGGATTTCATATTTATGCTACTTTAAGCCCTACTGGCTTGTCATTTTTGTGTAGGATGATGTACATGTTCAAATACTATCAAATTTATACAATGGTGTACTTGGGGCATGTATAAGCTACTGTAATTTTATCAAAATTTATGGAGCACATTTGATATATTTTCCTTATTTCACCTAAATGCCCAAATAAATTAATAAATGCATTTAAATAATTTACTTGGGCTTGACCATCATGTTTTCTAGAGTGTATATGATTCCTATGAACTGTTGGTACCATTGGTTGTGCCCAAATTTGATTGCTTATATGCAGTGAAATATTAATTGCTTTATAATTAAATTTTAGTGACTGTTTGGACAGTTTCAGTTGTGAAGTAAATTGCATGAGTAAAACAATGTTTTCTGTGAATATTGTCAATAACAAAGATGTAGATAACTTACTTATCTTGCTCGTGTCAAATTTTCATGGCATAGGCTAAATAATTTGAGAGTTATAGCTGTTAGAATTTAGTCTCCAGAAATGCTTATTCTCTGAAAATTCTGGATAGACCTAGGAAGTTTACCTATTTTGACTAGGATAATAGTTGAATCACCTTTTGGTGATTAAATGAAAGTTGTAGTAAGTTTTATAAAATTTCTAGAAAGTCTAGGATCATAGTATTTGGTTGAGTAGAACTCTAGATATAACCAAATTATGTAGCTGTTGTTTACAGCAGGAAATGACTAAGTCAAGTATAGTTGTTTGTCTTATGTGATGCTTTTGTAGATGCTTAGGCTAACCGAGATTAGTTGTTAGCTGCAGGTTCTAGGCTACTTACTGATGATGAACAACTTTACCTTAGGTTGCTAGAACTTGGTGAGTGTATGTTTCTTGTATTGTAGGAGAGATATGCACCTACTCAGTCAAAATCAACTAAATGAAAGTTATACATCTACATGGTCAACGAGTGTTAAACTTATCATACATCTTGTGGATAACCATGCTCATGCATACACAATTTATCAAATCATCTCATCTCTTATGCATTCATGGTGCTCATTTGTGCATATGCATGCAATAGGTTCCCCGGAAGGAGTGACGCTTCTGGAGTTCAAACCCGAGCATCACGAGGAGCAGCTGGCAGCCTAGGAACAGGAAGTCTAGGCGGAAGGAGGAGTCAACATAAAAGATCTCCCTAAGTGTCCTAACCACCATCCTTCCTTGTTCTTGATAGGCAAGCCCCGGAGGATTATTAGTCTCCTATGTTTTTACAAATATCACTTGCATCCTTTATGTTTGATGCATTAGGTTATCAGAGTTGATTGGAACCACTTGCTGCATATATTATCCTTGTCTAGATAAATATATCTTGAATCCTTGGTATGTCTAGGATTGAATATATGCTTAGCCTTGCTTAGTCCGGTAGAAGTTAGGTGATTTCCTATCACCTAAACATATAGGTAGATAACTAATCACGGTTGGCTATATTTACTATAATTGAAATAACCATGTGTTGATGAAAAGCACAAGATTGTGATAGAGAAGCACAAGGCATGGAGGTCTTGGTGCCTGTCTATCCCCATCTGTGTCGGTTAAGGACCGATTCGCTGTACGCCCTCATGTCATGTTGAACGCATGCCTAGCACTTAGTTGGCCGGATAAGTCGTTCTGACCGTGAAGCCGAGTAGCTCAATTCAGGCCAGGCCCCGATAATTGAAATTATGCACACTGGAGGCAGTAAGGATGTGTGGAGAGCTAATGACGTAAGTCCAAGGGTGGGTTCGAGTCCTGATCTTCCTGGTACATTGGTAGAATCTCTGAGGGTGCGGTGCTGATCGGACCCACAAAGTTGGTTCCTGAGTTGTACCAAAGGTGACTTGATGTGACCTCGATGGGGGAAGTATGGGTTTGTGTTAGGAATAATTCCCCAGCTGGGTAGGAATTGATTCGAATCGCCGTCTCTCCTGGATAGTGAGAACTTGACTGAGCAGTGGCAACGTAGAATAACTTAATGGATACTGGATGGTTATGATGATGCTCAAATTATTCTTATAACCAGATATGGTTACTAATGCTTGTTACCTTAATCAAGTGATTGCTCTAGTACAGGTGCTAATCTAGAGATGCTTAATTGAATAGGTATCCAAATTGATGCTAGAGATATTAAATTTCCAAGTTATGTTACTTAAGCTTTTATGCAAAATGTTGTCAAGCTAACTCCATCGATAAAGCCTTGCATACTCCTTGGTGTCATATTATTTCTAGTTTATGACGGGTAAGTCCAGCTGAGTACATTCTCGTCCTTAGGGTTTATTCCCTCTTATTACAGATGACATGATGTACCATGGGTACTGTAAGAACTGCCTTCATCCTGCCGTGGATGAGGACTAAACCATGGGGCATGGTACTCCTAAGTTATCCCCTCTGTTTTGCTTTTGCTAGAATGAACGTAGCACTGGCTTGTACTTGAACTAAGTGTGACATTGATGTTAAACTACTTTGCTTCCGCTATTTAAACTTGGTTTGTAATAACTATGTGAACTCTGAAGTATGTGAGAAAATGGTGAACTATTTGTGAACTATGATGTAACATGTGACTGGTTTGAATCATGTACGATCTTGGTTTGTATGTTGGTTTGTTTGAGATCCCTCATGATTTCATCGGACTACCGGGTTTATATGAGCTCAAGTATGATGGTTTGATCGCTTTGGCGATTGCTATTGTACTTGTGCTCTTATAAATTGGATGGTTCTGTTACAGCCATGGCCTCAACCCACCATAGTGCCGCTAGCCGATCGTCCTCAACACCATGGTGAGCCATCCCTAGTACCCCCTTGACTGCTGTCACAACCCCGCCATGAATGCCACTGCATTCTCCCCACTTGGGAGAGCCCAGGGCTGAGCCTTTAGGGCCCTACACCACAACGCACGCACCACTGCACAAGCACGGCCAAGATCTAGCCTTATCGAGCCCTTGGCGCTCGGGAACACCAACATCTTTAGCATGTACCGTCATGGTCGCCATGGCCAGATCCACCCATGGCACTGCCCTATTCCAACCACCTCAGGCTAGTAGAGGTTCTAAAGCCTCCACCGCTAGGTTCGCCTTGCCGAGTAGTATGCGAAGCCCCCACCTTTACAGCCATAGATAGCCTAGACACTGAAGTTGGGGTTCGCCTCCCCAGCGCGGCTATTCGTGGAGCACCACCATTCTATCGATGTTCCTGTCTGATTTTTGGCCCACTGTCTGATTCGGCCTGGAAGCGACCCAAATTGGCTCCCCACGCCGCCCTCACCGATGCCCGCCACGTGCTCGGGGAATTGCCCGAACGGCGACACGTGCTGTGGACGTGGCCGCCATGCGCCCCTGCTCACTGCCGCGTGGTCTGCCTCCACTGCCATGCCCTGAGCCTGCTCGTCAATGTTGGAGCATCAGAGTGCTCGCCAAGCTTCTCTCCAGTCACAATCTCTCCCTCTCTCGCGCTATGATGTCACGCGCAGCCACATCCACCATGGCCAGCCGGCCGAGCTCTGCCGCCACCACGTTCTTCCGCTCCACCCTTCCTCGGCCAAAGCCATGAGCCTCAGCGCCCTCGCCTTCACCTGCCATGCACGTCGAACCCCTTAGCCACCTCCCTCCCTCGCCGTGCTGCTCGTCCTCGGAGCCGCTGCCGTCGCCGCCGCTGGCTGCCATGGCCTCACCACCACAAGCCGCCTTGGTCTGAGCTGGGCAGCCCTATGGGTGCACACGGGACCCCTGGTCCTCCCCGCCACTCCACCGCCGCCGTCGACGCCCATAGCCGGCCAGAGCCGCGAGCCGGCCGCTCCCCTGCTCCACCGTCGTGAGGAAGGAGAAGGTGGACCACGCGCGGAAATAGAAGCTTCTCCAGAGGGTTAAGTGAAGAACTAGTGACTCATGTGAATAGTACTCATAAGGACCTCTTCGCTAACGTTTGATTTATATTTTCCGCAGGGTCCCCGATGTAAGATTTAGATCTCTTTTTCTTGGATTTAGACAGAATTGAATGATCCACTTTGAAAATTCATAGTAATTCATAGGAAATTCGTAAAATAGAAAATGAGTACTTTTTGGAATCCTTGTGAAATTATCTATGCCCTAGATCTATAATATGGCACGATTTAGTTTAAAGTTTGTGCTGTAAAAATCAATTTATGCAGTTAGGTTTGTAATACTAGTTGTGTCTTGTCTTTTTTTTATAACTGAAGTTACTTTGCTCAAATAAATGGGAAATTTTTATGAGATTCTCATCAGATGATTGTTGTTGTCTGGTAAAAATTTCATGAGTTTAGGATTTATATTTTAAGAGTTATAAAAATAACAAATGCCCTGTAATGCTTTGCTCCTACTCTGAATAGTTCTGCATGTTTGAATTAATTGGCTCAGTTAAGTTATGAATCATGACTTGATGAAAATACATGAGTTGTAGAGATTTTATTAAGATTTCCAAAAAGTTAAATATCATGATTTTTGGCTAATTAGATCTTGAGTTATACTTGCTTAAATCTCTGTGGCTGTTTCTGCGCAAACCCAGAGAGGGTTTCCTTGTTCTTCCTGTGGGGCCTTCTTAATAGTAGAATTAGCTTGGGGTGTTTACAACAAAGTTGTTTATAATTTGATAAAATTTCGAAAAAGTCTAGAACCACATTTATTGGACATGTATAACTCCATTTATAGCTGTTTAAAGTGGCATGTCAGTTTCTATCTATGTTTTGGACAGAGATATAATTATTGGATTAATTGACCCTTCTAACTGTAGAATCGTCTTAATATGAGAATAAGAAAGTTGTAGGTAACTTCCTAAGATTTTCAAAAAGTTATGGTTCATGTTTGTCGGAGGTCTAGAACTCCAGTTATGCTTCTCTGAAGTTCCTATCAGTTTTCTGTACCACTGCTGTTGGGTTGCATTTGCAGTTTTGCTTGTGCAATTATTTTCGTGGTGTAAATGATGTTTTCTATGGTTGTAGTGAATACAAAATTTGTATCAAATTTCATGATCTTGCTTGTGTTCAAATTGTAAGGCTATAGGCCTGATAGTGTAGGAGTTACATGACTTTTAAGTCTTCTGTCAGGTTTTGATTGTATTCTGAGCAGATCTGAAAGATGCTAGTGTTTGATCTAGTTAGGATTTGAATGAGCTTTTGGTGATAATAACAAAGTTGTAGATAATTCATGTATCTAGCTTTTGTTAAAATTTGGTGTTATTTGGCCTTGTGGTTTGTGAGTGATGCCTGTTTAAAGTTGGGTTTCAGAAATGTCTGCTTTCTGTCAATTGTGGACCAGTTTCTGTAAATGGGTATATTTGACTTAGTTAACTTGAGAATCATGCTAAGATGATTAAATATGAATTGTAGAAAATTTCATAAGCTTTCCAGATTGTCTTGTTGCATGTCTTTTGGATTAGTACAACTCCTGTTATGAGTAAAATTAGCTGCTGCTGTTTGCAGCCTTGACTCTATGATTGCCGTGAATAACTGGTTTGTCTTGAATGCTTATGTGATGCATCTTGTGTTACCATTCATCACATTCATACACATGCATCTTGCATCTCATCTAGGTGTGCTAGATGAACCATGTGAAGGACGTGATGTTGGAGCCGAACCCGAAGACGGTGTATGGAGGATCTATCCCGAAGATGGAAGGACTAAGCGAGTGCTAGGACCTGAGACGTCACCAGGACGGTGCAAGCTAACTGAACTGACTTGTGTCGGATCCTAGGCAAGCCCCGGAGCATTCTAAGTCTCCTAATTTACAAAAGCAATTCTTTCTATATATATGAGTTTATATATTGTTGCATTAAGTTGTAGGAGTTGATTGAAACCATTGATGCATTTATTACTATCCTTGCCTACCTTAGTACCTTTTACCCTGTTAGGCCAGGATCGAATAACTGCTTAGCCTTGCTTAGACCGGTAGCGGTCGGTGATATCCGGTCACCTACATTATAGGTGGTTACTAGAAGAATTTAGCTATAGAAAGAATGATATCCTAGAATTAACCATGTGTGATGGATAATTGGAGACCGGACGGAAAAAGTTGGAGGCAACCAGACAGGGTTCTGGGATGCTGTTAGTTTCCGTCTATGTCGATTAAGGACCGATTGTTGCTTGTCCCTCTTGTCATGTTGAACGCATGCCTCGCATTTAGCTGGCCGAATAAAGTACCTTTCGACCGCGAAGCTAGTGACACTATTTCGAGCCAGGATAAACTCAGATTGGCAAACTGGTGCTGAAGAGGGTATGACGGGGACACGAAGAGTGAGCCCAAGGTGCATCCTGGCAGTCGGGCGGTCCCTGGGTAGTGCGGTCCATGACTATTATCCCGTGGCTACTTGGAAAGTGTCATTGGTGATCTAAGCGACCCTGACGGGGGAAGCGTGGTTTGTTTGAGGAATAAATCACCAGCTGGTTAGGAATCGATTTGAATCGCCATCAGTCCTGGATAGTGAGCACTTGACTCAAGCTACGGCATTGTAGTAATTATTATGGAACAATGATGGTTATCTAGATGGTATGGGATATGCTAAATCTAAATTGGTAACTGGATGTTATTGGTTAATCAAGTGATTGCTATAGTACAGGTGCTTACCTAGATGGATAGGTTATAATAAAGATGATGCAAAGTACTTAAAATGGTTTATTCATGATAGCTTATGCTTTTCACAAACAAGTCAGCTAGCCCACTAAAGAAAGCCTTGCATAATCCTTGGTGTCGTTTTATTTCTGGTTTATGACGGGTAAGTCTAGCTGAGTACATTCAAGTACTCAGGGTTTATCCCACCATGTTGTAGGTGAAGTTCTTGGCCTGCGGAAGATGGTGGCTAACCGCCGGTGGGCTCGGTGACTCTATACTTACTTCTCACCTATATGCTTTTGTCTGAGGATGTCACTTATGCTAGCAATGTATTTGGAACTTATATTAATGTAATCATTTGAAAGCTATGTTGTTTTCTCTAATCGGTTTTAAAACCCAAACTTGTACTATTATTTGTGAACCCATTTGTAATATTATTTCTGCTGCAACTTTGCGTATGTGATGTGTATTTGCTTAATCATATGATCTTGGTTGTGATGTTGATTTACCGAGGTCTTTTGGGACACTCGGCGGACTACCGGGTTTATATAAGTGAAAGTATGTGTGTGTCAATGTGTTAGCGGGGACAACCGTACTTGATCTTGTATAAATTGGGCGGTTCTATCACAGCTGGTATCAGAGCCAGGTTAAGCATAATACTATCATGTACATAGTTTTAAAAACAAAGTTTTGGTTTTAAAACTCCTATTTTGACTAAAACTTTAGCTACAGGTAAATTTGTCAAAACTTATTTGCAAAACTATGCTAGCGACATCCTCCTTTATGCCCAGTTAAGGACTATTAGGTGGCTATCTAAGTACTAACTTTGGGGGATGTACTTTATTGAAATTTTTACTTTCGTCGTCCATACGACGTGCTATTGTATGGATGTCGTTCACTTGAATGGTAATGTATGGATCAATTGCCTCTACGCCCAGGTAAGTGTGAGTTGTGAGAGCATGACCGTTCAACTATCGGTCTAGGGGAGAGTTAGCTATGGTTACTGGAATATTTACATGTTACCCACATGTATATATGAAGGTACTTAATTGTGGGTATATCAGTTGGGTAGCTATGGATACCAAAGTATATATATCTGGGGATGTATATATGGAGAGTATCTTAGTTTACTGCTTTCATTATGTGCTTAATTATCTCTTATGGGGATGGGCTACAATGAATTTGCCTACAGGTACGCTAACCACGAATGCGTAGCTTGAATGTAGCTGACGACTAGTTATATGTCAAGAGAGTAGGTGTTATGCCACCGACATAGAACGTGATTGCCACCTTAGGCTGGCAATTTCGTGAGGATGAATAGGACGAGCATGCATCATGATTGTGCTTGTGCATAAATATGCTTCCCTTCCTTTGTTCTAGTACTAAGTAACTTGTGATCGATGTGTTGCACTATCTTCCTTGTGTGGAGTTAAACAAGAATGCCTTGTTCCATGTTGCTTGAATAGGAAGTGCTTGAGAAAAGTGTGTGCTTAGCCTTGCTAGAAATAATTGTGGTTACATGCTTAAACCTATAATGTCCTCTAGTTTAGCCAAGTGGTGGGTATGTATGCTTGTTATCTAATTAGTGCCATAGTTATCACCCCTTTTGTCCTCGGTAAGCATACGAGTGTTGAAGAGCACTATCCTAGAACCACATCCAAGTTTTGGTAATCTCATGGTTGTCATTTTCAATTAAGTTCTCTTTTAGGAGCCTAAGCCTGTACATGTGGTTGCTAGCCCTTGAACGTTGCGCTACGAAGACCTTTATCCATGCCTTTGCTTGACCTTCGGACCCAAGCTTAGCCCCCTTCTTTGCTCGCATGTTTTGTGGTTGTCCCGCTCCTATGTGGGAGGACCTTGCTCAAAAATCCTTCTTAGATCTCATTGCTCCTTCTTCTACTGATGATCTGGTGCAACGCTAATCGCTATCTACCCTGCTTTGGAACCTTTTCCTCGCAGATCATGTCATTGCCTTATCAACTGAATCCTTAGTCAGTGCCTTGGCTCTATCCCTTGAATCTTGTTTATTTTGTCTCTAACTCTCTCAAGTCTCTGGACAATTATCAGTCTTGATCTCATGTTGCTGCTCGATAAGACCAAATTGCATGTTAGTCTTGACCTGGTAATCACTTGGTGGACACAAGACGTATATGGAAATTCGGCAAGAAGTCCCCAGCTCAGTTGTCTTTGGCAATTAAGCTATGCTCTCTTGCGTTGTGTTTTGATCTTCAGATCCCCTGTTTGTTGACTGCTAACCTTGTGACTACCTTTGTTGCTATCCCTCCTTCTCATAGTGCTTGCTCCTATGCAACCCAATTTGTGCCATGTGAGATTTCTTGTGGGTTGTATGTTCAGTAATGGTGCCACGTTTAGTGATCTACGGTGCCGCGACGAAACCAAGAGCCTCCTGTGGGTGCACACACAAGGCTGTGCTGCTCGGCACGTGCTGGTATCGAGGTTTCTAGTCATGATCCATTACAGAACTACACCGATATGTTATTCTCACGTGAGCTCTTCCTTGGTTATCCCTCATTATCATGGTAGAAGATCTGTATGTTGAATCAGATGCAATAAGACTTCCTTCTGGGGAGTCATCCAACGGTTAACCTTTGAAGAACAAGTCACTAACAGGAACATAAACAGACTGCAAGAGGTGGTAGACAAGTGACTCTACTTGATGATCCCTATAATGATGTCAGTCATCTAGTGAGCAACTTATGTCATTCTCATTGGATCAGAAAGGTACCCAACACTTAATGTTGGACAAGTTATCAATCTAATGATAATGGATGGCGATATCATGTGGTGTAATAGGTCACCGGGTGCTCATGAACCTCTCATTCAAGTTCTTGATCTGTAGGTGCATGATGGTCATACAGTTGAAATCAACCATCTCTAGCATGATTCCTTATCTGTAGACTTCGATGGCGACTGTCTGTTTGTGCCTCGATTGCAATTATTGTTGTGGTCAAGAGTAAGAATTTGGAACCTTGAGTGTTGAGAGACACCTGATTAGTTACCCATAGTAAGGTTAATCTCCAGCTAGGTAGCGACTTATTGGTACCTATGAAGACTATGTCTCACAGAACGATGTTAAGCAAAGAAACAGCAAGGTGTGTCCTGGCAGTCGGGCGGTCCCTGGGTAGTGCGGTTCATGACTGTTATTCCGTGGCTACTTGGAAAGTGTCATTGGTGATCTAAGCGACTCTGATGGGGGAAGCATGGTTTGTGTGAGGAATAAATCACCAGCTAGTTAGGAATCGATTCGAATCGCCATCGCTCCTGGATAGTGAGCACTTGACTCGAGCTACGGCATCGTAGTAATTAATATGGAACAATGATGGTTATCTGGATGGTATGGGATATGCTAAATCTAAATTGGTAACTGGATGTTATTGGTTAATCAAGTGATTGCTATAGTACAAGTGCTTACCTAGATGGATAGGTTATAATAAAGATGATGCAAAGTACTTAAAATGGTTTATTCATGATAGCTTATGCTTTTCGCAAACAAGTCAGCTAGCCCACTAAAGAAAGCCTTGCATAATCCTTGGTGTCGTTTTATTTCTGGTTTATGACGGGTAAGTCTAGCTAAGTACATTCGAGTACTCAGGGTTTATCCCACCATGTTGCAGGTGAAGTTCTTGGCCTACGGAAGATGGTGGCTAACCACCGGTGGGCTCGGTGACTCTATACTTACTTCTCACCTATATGCTTTTGTCTGAGGATGTCACTTATGCTAGCAATGTATTTGGAACTTATATTAATGTAATCATTTGAAAGCTATGTTGTTTTCTCTAATCGGTTTTAAAACCCAAACTTGTACTATTATTTGTGAACCCATTTGTAATATTATTTCTGCTGCAACTCTGCGTATGTGATGTGTATTTGCTTAATCATATGATCTTGGTTGTGATGTTGATTTACCGAGGTCTTTTGGGACACTCGGCGGACTACCGGGTTTATATAAGTGAAAGTATGTGTGTGTCAATGTGTTAGCGGGGACAACCGTACTTGATCTTGTATAAATTGGGCGGTTCTATCACAGCTGGTATCAGAGCCAGGTTAAGCATAATACTATCATGTACATAGTTTTAAAAACAAAGTTTTGGTTTTAAAACTCCTATTTTGACTAAAACTTTAGCTACAGGCAAATTTGTCAAAACTTATTTGCAAAACTATGCTAGCGACATCCTCCTTTATGCCCAGTTAAGGACTATTAGGTGGCTATCTAAGTACTAACTTTGGGGGATGTACTTTATTGAAATTTTTACTTTCGTCGTCCATACGACGTGCTATTGTATGGATGTCGTTCACTTGAATGGTAATGTATGGATCAATTGCCTCTACGCCCAGGTAAGTGTGAGTTGTGAGAGCATGACCGTTCAACTATCGGTCTAGGGGAGAGTTAGCTATGGTTACTGGAATATTTACATGTTACCCACATGTATATATGAAGGTACTTAATTGTGGGTATATCTGTTGGGTAGCTATGGATACCAAAGTATATATATCTGGGGATGTATATATGGAGAGTATCTTAGTTTACTGCTTTCATTATGTGCTTAATTATCTCTTATGGGGATGGGCTACAATGAATTTGCCTACAGGTACGCTAACCACGAATGCGTAGCTTGAATGTAGCTGACGACTAGTTATATGTCAAGAGAGTAGGTGTTATGCCACCGACATAGAACGTGATTGCCACCTTAGGCTGGCAATTTCGTGAGGATGAATAGGACGAGCATGCATCATGATTGTGCTTGTGCATAAATATGCTTCCCTTCCTTTGTTCTAGTACTAAGTAACTTGTGATCGATGTGTTGCACTATCTTCCTTGTGTGGAGTTAAACAAGAATGCCTTGTTCCATGTTGCTTGAATAGGAAGTGCTTGAGAAAAGTGTGTGCTTAGCCTTGCTAGAAATAATTGTGGTTACATGCTTAAACCTATAATGTCCTCTAGTTTAGCCAAGTGGTGGGTATGTATGCTTGTTATCTAATTAGTGCCATAGTTATCACCCCTTTTGTCCTCGGTAAGCATACGAGTGTTGAAGAGCACTATCCTAGAACCACATCCAAGTTTTGGTAATCTCATGGTTGTCATTTTCAATTAAGTTCTCTTTTAGGAGCCTAAGCCTGTACATGTGGTTGCTAGCCCTTGAACGTTGCGCTACGAAGACCTTTATCCATGCCTTTGCTTGACCTTCGACCCAAGCTTAGCCCCCTTCTTTGCTCGCATGTTTTGTGGTTGTCCCGCTCCTATGTGGGAGGACCTTGCTCAAAAATCCTTCTTAGATCTCATTGCTCCTTCTTCTACTGATGATCTGGTGCAACGCTAATCGCTATCTACCCTGCTTTGGAACCTTTTCCTCGCAGATCATGTCATTGCCTTATCAACTGAATCCTTAGTCAGTGCCTTGGCTCTATCCCTTGAATCTTGTTTATTTTGTCTCTAACTCTCTCAAGTCTCTGGACAATTATCAGTCTTGATCTCATGTTGCTGCTCGACAAGACCAAATTGCATGTTAGTCTTGACCTGGTAATCACTTGGTGGACACAAGACGTATATGGAAATTCAGCAAGAAGTCCCCAGCTCAGTTGTCTTTGGCAATTAAGCTATGCTCTCTTGCGTTGTGTTTTGATCTTCAGATCCCCTGTTTGTTGACTGCTAACCTTGTGACTACCTTTGTTGCTATCCCTCCTTCTCATAGTGCTTGCTCCTATGCAACCCAATTTGTGCCATGTGAGATTTCTTGTGGGTTGTATGTTCAGTAATGGTGCCACGTTTAGTGATCTACGGTGCCGCGACGAAACCAAGAGCCTCCTGTGGGTGCACACACAAGGCTGTGCTGCTCGGCACGTGCTGGTATCGAGGTTTCTAGTCATGATCCATTACAGAACTACACCGATATGTTATTCTCACGTGAGCTCTTCCTTGGTTATCCCTCATTATCATGGTAGAAGATCTGTATGTTGAATCAGATGCAATAAGACTTCCTTCTGGAGTCATCCAACGGTTAACCTTTGAAGAACAAGTCACTAACAGGAACATAAACAGACTGCAAGAGGTGGTAGACAAGTGACTCTACTTGATGATCCCTATAATGATGTCAGTCATCTAGTGAGCAACTTATGTCATTCTCATTGGATCAGAAAGGTACCCAACACTTAATGTTGGACAAGTTATCAATCTAATGATAATGGATGGCGATATCATGTGGTGTAATAGGTCACCGGGTGCTCATGAACCTCTCATTCAAGTTCTTGATCTGTAGGTGCATGATGGTCATACAGTTGAAATCAACCATCTCTAGCATGATTCCTTATCTGTAGACTTCGATGGCGACTGTCTGTTTGTGCCTCGATTGCAATTATTGTTGTGGTCAAGAGTAAGAATTTGGAACCTTGAGTGTTGAGAGACACCTGATTAGTTACCCATAGTAAGGTTAATCTCCAGCTAGGTAGCGACTTATTGGTACCTATGAAGACTATGTCTCACAGAACGATGTTAAGCAAAGAAACAGCAAGGTGTGTCCTGGCAGTCGGGCGGTCCCTGGGTAGTGCGGTTCATGACTGTTATTCCGTGGCTACTTGGAAAGTGTCATTGGTGATCTAAGCGACTCTGATGGGGGAAGCATGGTTTGTGTGAGGAATAAATCACCAGCTAGTTAGGAATCGATTCGAATCGCCATCGCTCCTGGATAGTGAGCACTTGACTCGAGCTACAGCATCGTAGTAATTATTATGGAACAATGATGGTTATCTGGATGGTATGGGATATGCTAAATCTAAATTGGTAACTGGATGTTATTGGTTAATCAAGTGATTGCTATAGTACAGGCGCTTACCTAGATGGATAGGTTATAATAAAGATGATGCAAAGTACTTAAAATGGTTTCCTCATGATAGCTTATGCTTTTTGCAAACAAGTTAGCTAGCCCACTAAAGAAAGCCTTGCATAATCCTTGGTGTCGCTTTATTTTGGTTTAAGACGGGTAAGTCTAGCTGAGTACCTTCTCGTACTCAGGGCGTTGTTCCCATTGTTGTTGCAGATGGTCAAATGTACTACGGCTATTGCATTAACTGCCTGTACCCGGCGATGGGTGACAACTAGGACCAAGGGCAATGGTCACTCCATATCTCTCATCTGATGCTTTTGTTGGAGATGACTACCTACTGGCATTGTATCTGAACTAAAAGTGTGTGTGTGGCTTTAAAACTATTTGCTTCCGCTATTTCAGTTTGAACTTGGTTTGTAATAACTTTATATTCTAAACTCTGATGTATCTAACTGTCATTGCGAACTTTATGTAGCATGTGACGGTGACTGCTAAACTTGTACGATCTTGGTTTGTATGTCAATTGGTTTGAAATCCTTCATGGTTTCATGGACTACCGGGTTATATGGGCTTAAGTTTGCGAAATTATCTGCTTCAGCAGAAGATTTCCTTACTTAATCTCGTATAATCGGTCGGTTCTGTTACATAAGTCTATGTTGGTGATTACTTTCATGCCCTTATTCAAGTTCTATTGACGGTTTATAATCTTTGTTAACTACCGTCAACAGAAAACTTTCACTTATATGCTGCTTGTTTTGCATTGAGTTTTGTCAAGCTTTGTTGACCCTTATGAGAGATTTGTCATGCTCTTAAAATCAAGACCACGTACACACCACCCAAATATGCACTACTCCTACACTAGGGGTAGGTGCAAAAATAAGCTTTCCATTTAGATCCACCCAAAAATGTTCTACTCTTACACTAAGAGTGAACACAAAAACATGCTTGATAGGTTTTCCATCCACCAAATAAATGCTCTAAGTTCTTGTAGCTTTCTCTCAAAAGTTGTGTTGTGGAAAAGAGGCATGGGCTATGCAAAATAAAAAAAAGAGAAAAAATGGACACAATAGTGTCTGAGATATTGAAAACAATGGGTACTTAGATGCCCACCTGAAAAAAAGAGATGAAAAAAAGATAGCCCCTATTCTCTCGCAAAAATATTTCCAAGTTTCAAGAGAGAGATATGTTTTCAGGGAGCATAATAGAATTAGGATTCCACCATATATCCACCACACATATATTCACACACATCCACATCTTGATTTGATTATATGACTCATCTTTCTTTAGATCAGAGGTTTGACTTTACAATATATGCATTCCATGTATTAGCTAGCTTTCTCCCTACCTATGAACTCCACATAAAGCCTTAGTGGTAGAAAGAGAAAAGGCACAACATTATTTTTATGCCTTGGTGAGGATCCATAAATACCACATATATTGAGAGACTTGAGAGTGTCATACAATGGAATATCTGAGTTTTATTTTGAAAACTTATAAAAAAACTCTAGAACAATGGGAGAACAAAGAACTTGAGATATAGTGCTTGACTTGATCGTTCTATCTTTCAATTGCTCAAGATCCAAGTGAAGGCTAAGAAGCCCCATTGTTGAAGGTAATATGGGTAAGTTTGAAAACTTAGATCAATTTATTCTAATCTGGAGGAGAATTCTTGTTTGAATGCATGTGTACTTTTGAGGTGTGAAAGCATTGTAGCAACTCCTAATCCATTGCTGAGTTTAGCTTTGCTCAGGGATGAGCAAAGGTTAAGCTTGGGGGAATTGTTGATGGTTCTTAAGATCAATTATAAACCATCAATATGACCTGCATATATACTTAAATCCATCACCAAACATAGGTCTAGGGATTTAAACTAATAAATTCCATGAGTTTTGGTGAATTTGTGTTTTCAGCAGGGTATATCCAGAAAACCATCAAGGGGGACCTAAATGTCAGAATTAATCATACTTATCCGCGATGAAACCAGCACTAGAATGTTCTAGAAGACACTAGAGGGCAACCCACTATGGCAGATGCTAAGGGGCTACCAGGTGGGGTCGACCGGCCTGTGGGCCCCCTGGTCAGCCTCCCCTTCAAATGTCGGTTCTCCACCGCCTCCAAGATTGTATCTACGCCATCCTATTAAGTCGGTTTGATTCGAGGGTCTAGAATTGATGCTACCCCCTATATATACAGCCATGTACCCCCATCTAGCAGAGCCATCCTAAAACCCTAATTCATATCCTCCTCATCGAGATCGGAGCCAGCAATCAAGAGAAGATTAGTCCTCCATAGGATCTTCTCTTATAAATAATAATGAGATAGAGTGTGAGGGAAGAGTTTGCAGGAAGTGCTGGCCTGTCGGTGCTCTCTCTACGACTTGTACCTCGGCAGAATCAAGTTCTATTTGAGCTTGCTTCTGAGACTTCTCAGGTAATCAACTTCTAATTCAAGTAAGCATCTTGTTTATATTGTTCATCAGGATCACGACTCTTTTAAGTGCTTTATTCTCTTCCTCGGGGGAATAAAGTATTAATCATAAGTGTAAGTGTGGTGCTTAGACTTGGGTTAATCATGGATGCACCCTGCATTCTGGATCGGTGGTAGCTAGTGAGGGTGACTCTTATAGCCTCATTGAATCCTTTGTAGTCCACCTCCCGTTTGTAGGCCAAGTAGGACCCGGTTACAAAGGAAAGCATCCTCTACTGGTGTCTTTTCGTTAGTAATGTCCTAGTTGAATAGTAGAAGACATAGCTTACCAAAGTCAGAACTAGAGAACCTTAGTTATCCTCTCTATGCTCCTATTTATCCTTAGCCTTGTTGCTACCCCTGGTTAAGTTAAATTATAGTTAATCTCACATATTTCCCTATGGATACGATACTTGGAATACTTCTAGGTGAAAGCTACAGCGGTATCCGTGCGCTTGTGGATTTATCTATGTGTGTTAATAAATACCAACAATGACTCCTCTCTTGGATGCTTGCCACGATCCATCTCGATGGGCGAAGAAGAAACTACAAGCGTGCAAGAACAAGAACGAGGAAGTGGCAGAGTAGGTGACCTGAAGTGAATGCCTCCCTAGCCACACCACTCTAGTGTATTTATAGCCATGTTGGACACCTCAGGCGCATGCGCACTCACCTACATTTATTAATCGTCTAAGAAATCTTGCAGCACAGGTGAAGCGATCGGAGGGAAGGTAGAGCGATGGTTGCCCACGTGGTGGTGTGAACCAAGTAAGCCTTACACATTCCAATCTTTTCTATATCATTTTGATGTACGTGCCCATGTTCTGCGGCGCACGAATGCTCACGAGTGGGTGCCATTAAGCCACGATGTGACTGGGGACGCCAACTGCCCCTGAATCCATGCGTAGAATGACCCACCGCATCCACGACCCCACGTTGTGCTTAGGAAACCTCTATATAGTCGGCCCTTCAAAGGGTGCCAGGCCACAAAAGGGATAGGGGCAGGGTGAGATGGGCCCCCGCGACTCTTATCGTTGGTGTGGAGCCACACAACCATCTCTCCCTATGTTCAAGTCACCCGCTTCGAAGTCGCCCAGGTTGACACCCTCTAGGGGGAGGCATCTTGCCCTCTGGCTGCTGCGGAGGTGATCGAGGACCGACAGGTTTGATGGCCGATAATTTATGGGACATCTCGCGATGAGGCACAGTCGAACTTCATGTCGATTGTGGAGAATATCGGGTCCCACTCGAACTACCCATTGACCACGATGAGGCGCACTGCTTTGACTATGTGGTTATGGTGGACAAGCCTCTCCCTGTGTGGGGTGAAACTGAAACCTACATGTAACAAGGTGACATGACCTCCCAAGGTTGACAAAGACATCGAGAAAAAATGAAGCTAGGTCCCCATGACCTTAATGAAGGATGAGGCCAAGACTCGACCATGCTTGTCCTGGCATCTCCAGTCCATGACCTAAAGCCATGTCAAAGCCTCATATTTCAGTAGAGGTCAATAGCCTCACCCGAAGAGGTCATTTGGACGCACGGTGTCACGGCGCCAAAACCGCGGCAAGCATGTTGTTTGAGTTGGTGTGAGAGTATAGGTCTCCAATGGCTTGGGTGGACTCAGGAACACAAGAATCACACAGGGGAGACATAATAGTCTATCCTAGTTTGGGCCAATTTGGTCCTTACATCTAGTAGTTGATGATCCTTATACTCAAGAGCACCCAAAATTAGGGGGTTACAACAGAGTGTAAAGGAAGAAGATTTGGTAGGGGGTTAGCTCGGTGCTAATCCTAAGGTTGCTTCACCGCTGGTGGAGCCTTCCCTCTCATCAAAGAGGAGGAAGATGATGGGATGCGGTGGAGGAGAGGCTCTTGGTGCCCCTCTCCGGGTTGCCTTGCCCTCTGTGTAGAGTGGTGGCGGATGGAATGGAGTGTCTGGTGATCGAAAATTGGATCCTCTTCCCTCTAGGTCCGACATTATCCCTTATATAACGAGATAGGTCAGGTACATGGTGGTTTGGGGTTTAGTCTATGGTCTACATGCGCCGAAGTCTAGGAGGGTCTTGCAACGTTGCACCATGGACCATGGTGGTGTCTTGGAGCCGAAGAAGCCATAGGCATCGTCTGGCTGCTCTATTTTGACACTCTGCGTGTCAGGCGTTGTCAGCTTGGACTGGCCTCCCCCGGGTGAGACCTTCTAGAGTCTTCTTGGTGGTGGAGGAGGTCGGCTTTAGGGGCTGACGCATGGGCCCAGAAGCCCATGAGCCCTCAGAGGCCATGGGAAGCTTTGTCTTCTTGTGTCACACCAAGGACATGACCCTATCGGAGGAGCAGTTGGCAGGACCGTGCATAGGGAATGGCATTGAGGAGCCCCCAAGCATCAGTAGCTCGAGACCTGTCTTCTTGTGCCCAGGCCTTTGCTGGCGTCATGAGCCAGGCAGGAGCTAAGGACTGGGCTTGGTCCTACCATTGATCGAGAGCCCAAGGCTTGAGGAAGCCCCCAAGCCCCAGTCGGAGGCAGCAATTGAGTCAGGATCGGTCGGATGTCTTTGCCAGAGGGTGCGCATGAGCGTGCCTGATGGGCATAGCCCCCATGCCCCTAGGCAATCCTAAAGGTGTTAGTCGGGGGTCTTCTTTGTTTGGGAACCATTGGACCCGAGGCTTAGCATACCTGTATGTTAGGATCTCATCTGGAGCCCCCGAGCCCTTCGTGGCCTCACCTGGCATGATGGCAACTAAGGGCTGAATTTGATCATCTGGTGACTAAACCCTCCTTGGTGGGACATCTTCCACTGGCGAGAGCGCTATGCCTTGCTTGGGGCCTTCTTCTCCAATGTGATGGGTGTTGCTCAGCTATCGGAGCTAAGCGAAGATGGTGTTGATCCTTTTGTGAGCCTATGTCATAGGGTCTTCGACTCGAATGAGAGCTCAACAAACTTCTCTGGGAGTTGCCAACTATAGGCCCAGGGGGGCCCTCCTTTTTGATCGGAGCATGTCATGGGCCGGGTGATCAAGAGTGCTGGGCTTTGGCTCGGAGCTGTTTGATCATCCAGAGCATCATGCCCTTCTGGGGGCTGCGGTAATAGGTCCCGATCTTCTCGAGACAACCTTCTAGGGCTGACCCTCTACGGCCATAGGTCAGGGAGATGGGAGCATGCCAAGTCTTGGACGGAGGCCCTCATTGGGCCCACTACGCAGCGGCTCCCAACCAAACTCCGATGAGTTGGTTGGTTTTTTGGGGGATGTGCCACCCTAGCGCCTATCGATCGGAGGGTCAGACTACTCTGTCTAGGGAGCCAGCACCACCCCTAAGGCCATTGTGGGGCCTCCTTGCTAGCGGAAGGGGTGGCTTCTAGGCATGTCCCATCCGCTGACGCCTTGCGTAGGTGGTTAATGGTGTCTAGGCCATCGTGCCTGGTGGAGGAGTTATGGCGCAGCCCCCGCGCTGTCTTGCCTAGTCTGGGAGATTGGACATCGGGGCCATGTGGAGTAGATCTGGTGGAGGAGGAGCCATGGCACTTGTTGCGTGTAGATCCAAGCTATTGATGATAGCCGGTGGGCCCGAGGGGAGCCAGATCCCCCCAAGTCCCATGAGGAGGCATGCGTGGAGTGGGCAACACACATGGTGGAAAGTGGAGTGGGGACTTGACTCATCATTAGTGGTTCCCTAACTCGGCCTTTACTGCACAGCCGTCATTACGTAACCGCCTAGAGGCGTGCTGTGGGGATTGAAGGGACGCCTAGCCTGTTCCCCGTGGCCCTTTCTAACCGTTGATGGCCAATCGGATGAGCTAGGGCCGCTCACAGCACATCATCCAGGCTATAAAGGGGAGCCCCCGGGGACGCTGTGTCTTCAATCCCTTCCCCTGACCCCCTCTCTTCTTCCTCAGATCCATCTTCTTCGGTGGCGATGGCGGTGGCGATAAAGTGCGACGCTTCCCTCCAAGTGAGCTTGGTGTTGTCCGTTGGGCGACTGCTTCTTCGAGGGTGGAAGGACTCCAATGAGGAGAAGGCCATGGCGGTGCTCGGAGGGTGTTGAGGGTCGGTACAAAGGGACACTATCCTTTCCTCATGTGTTGCCTCCCTTGGCACTTCCCCATCCACGCGTGTCACCATGCCTCTTCCCTGTTGTCTTCTTCTAGAGTGTCGAAGAGCCCTAGCAATGTAGATCGCTAGGGCTCCCCTCTTTTATCAGTGGAAGAGCACCTTGTCCATCATGGGGGAGGCAGCTCGATGCATAGCTGGGGCCCAAAGAGGGAGAGGACACGACCATGGCTTAGCTCTCCTCCTCTGACCCTTTCTTCATCGTCGTTGCTACTATGGAGGTGTTCCTGACTTCTAGGTCAGGAGAGTGGTGCCCGGGCTTCTCCACACTTGTCTTTGAACTACATGGCACCAACTGAGATCTAGTCCAAGGTTGGGGCAGTGGTGTAGGTGGTTTTGGTGTAGCGGTTCTTACCACCGTATATTGTAATCGGGTCGTTCCCAATTGATGAAATGAAATTACTTTCATTTGTAATCCCATTTTGCTCTTGAGTCATGCTCAAAGACTTAATCCTTCATTGGGTTGGGCTATTACGATGATGGCCTCATTGGCCAAGATCGCCGTGCCCATGCTGCTAATGGGTAAGTCCATGAGAACCCTGGGTTTATGGTCATTCCGTGCCCCGGTCATGTCCCCCAGAGGGGAGATCTGGTATGAACCCGCTAGGGTGAATCCCGATCTTTCGATGAGAGAAGGTGGATAACTCAATTTGGGGATGGAGATGATGTTCACGGCCCGACTACAACCATCCAATCATGCTGCACCTTAGCAACCAATACAGCACCTCCAATGGTCGTCGCGATCTTGTGGAGCATGATCAACCAAACCACTAGGGTAATTCCTGCTAGCAATCGAGAACAAGGAAGAACAAGTAGAACAAGCAACTCAATTGCAAATATGGAGATAAAAAACCAATCTAAACTCACAAAGTTATGGTTCTGAATCAAGTAGAACGGATAGTCTAGTCAACACACGCGTCTACAAGAAAGTAGCAATGGTTAAACTTTCAACAAAACAAAACCCAACTGTTCTTGGTGGTGGCTAAGGGGTATATGAAGGTGGAAGAATGACCACCAGGGAGTTGGGGTCATTCTCCAACCCTAGGACACATACCTAATGGATCCGACTTGATACATGGCCCATCGAGACAAAATAAGGCGACATAGCACCTTTGACAGAAAAACCTCTTGGTAGTAATTTGATCATTGCAGATGCCTCAGGCAAGATATGGACATGAGTCCAAATCCATATGAAAACAGACTTCGTAAGGATTCCATGGAGTACTCGAACACCCAAAACGGAGTCCGGATGAGGTCGTGGCGGCCGTCGCAAGTTGGTACAGTGTTGAAGTCCGAATCCAGCCCCAAAACATGTTGGATTTGATCTCTTTCTTTCCTTAGGCCAAAAGTGATGTGGTGTCCTAGTGGAGGATGTCGGGAATACTTGTACTTGGCCCCCAATCAACTTCTTCGGTCCTCCATGCCTTCCATGTGTCTTTAACACTCTTTTTTATCCATGTATGTATTTCTGAAAATGACAATGAACACACAACATGGTGCAGCATCAATTCATCAAATGTATCAAGTACAATCTTGGTAAAGTATTGTTTCAACTATGAATCAAAAGTTGCTAATGTGGTTGTATCCAGGCATGTGATGTCCTCATCATTCTACCCTTCTTGGCTGCAAGTCATCCTCGACTTGCTCCAATGGCATTCAAAAGTGCTTGCTTTGATGTTGGAACACAGAGCGATGACTATGCTGCACGGCCACAACCAGCAATGCTCCCTTTCTTTAGGATTACCCTGTTGCATATGGGAAAAACTAGAAAAACTTTATAAGACATTATTAGTGTTAGTGCAGCCCCCTATTCGTTCAAGGTATTGTAGCCCATAAGGATATTTTAGATTAGAGCAAATATAAACTTTATGCACCAAATATTTTCCTTTGCTGCTGTATTTGCCAATTGCATGAAGTGAACATTGCTTAAAACTTGGCAAACCAGAATCAAATTTAAATTTCTCTTTTAGACAATTTAGATGACATAGAAGATCAAATTCAATATAACCTAAAGTATTTAAAGAGGACAACAAATTCAGTTCATCTTATGCACAAGTAATAGGATGGAAAATCTTTTCTTCAGCACATTTGTATGGTTCCAAGCCAAAAGTATCACACTTATTCGCTACTTGTGGCATAGGAGTAAAAGAATCATCAGCACACAAGTCCTCTTTATCACAAGGAACAACAAGTAATTTATTTTGTTACAAAGGAAAATCAGCAGTGGGTTCCACTATTTGTTGCTCTTCATTAGCATGCAGAGTGGACAAATTTTGGACATTATGGGTCACATCATTCTTGCAACTATTCACAGATAATAGACTCTCCTTTTCAGCATTGAGAGCAAGACAAAACAATTGACCAATATGTTTGTATGATTTACTAATTAACAAGGTTTGAATTTCAGAATTGAGCCCTCTCATGAACTTGCTCATAACATCTTCCATGCATTCATCTAATCCACCAAACATGATGCAAATCTTAAAATCATGGTAGTATTCTTTTATAGTCCTACTCTCTTGCTTCAAGTTGTCTAATTTTGCAAGCAAATATTCAGCATAATATGCAGGATCGAATGCATCTCTAAAAAGAAATTTGAAGTCTTCCCAAGATTCTGGAACTTTGTTGTGCCTACAAATGTGTTTCCATTCTAGCAAAGCATATTCAATCAAAACATTAGAGGCAATACAAATCTTTTCTTTCTCGGATAGGTCATGCTCATCAAATTCATTATCTACTTTTAGCTTCCAATCAATGTAAGCTTGAGGATCAAACTTACCATCATATAACGGCAACTGTTGAATCACATCCTGAATATGAGGGTCTAGTTTCAACAGCTCAAAAATCTCCGTATCACCTGCCATGATTAGTAGAAAACAAGAAACACAAAAATAATATGTATCCTCCTATCAACTACTAGGATGTGTCGGTTGTAATTCTCTCAAACTCAACTTGTTAAAACAAGCCCTTACAAGTTCTTATCAAGCCAAACAGGAGGTGTCGGCAACCAACAAGTCTGCAACCGTGGAATAAAGTGTATCGGTGCCGCAACAACAACACCTGTCAAGCTGTCGTCAAAATATGTGGAGCTATAGGTGGGCTAAAGCAAGGAAGTACTAGCACCATGTTAGTCACAAAAGCAAGCTGAATAATCGTTCAACGACGGCACTATGCTGGCCCTATTCTAAACCATGCTAGAGACATGAGCCTAGGCACAAAGGTAGTCACTAAAAAAGAGCAACCAGCACAGCACGAAGAAAATAACAGATTTAGCCCCTTCTTTCTTCTCCTTCTCTTGTCTTCTTGTTTCTTTTTTTGCAGAGCCCTAAATATTTTTTTGGTACTATGAAAACCCAAACAATAAGGCTGTTGCACACAGCCCCTTTGAATTCAGATTTAACAACTCTTGTTATTATAGCAGATGCGGAAATCTCTAGGAAGATTGTGGAGCACTCAGAACGAATTTTTCTTAAAGGTCAGATGCATTAGAAAGAAAACAACTTTATCTTTCCAGATTGTATTTAAACTCTCAAATCGGACATCATATGGATCCGTGGTGGCAAAAACGAAGCAAAGATGTATATGGTGATGGTGGATCTCGTGGTGACCAAAACATGATAGAACTCAAAACTCTAAAGGAATAGACAATAAGACGAGCAACTCGACACAACCGATGCAACCAAAAACTCAAAAAGCCCTAACTAAGCAGTGCTAGCAAAGGCTCAAAGGGTTTATAGAATTGTGGGTAAACTAATCTACTTTTTTTGGCTTTTCTGGACTATAGGAAAATTAAAAACACCGAAGGATTCGAAGTCTCTCACTAATAAACCTTGCCCTGATTACCAACTGGTATGAACCCGCTAGGATGAATCCCGATCTTTCGATGAGAGAAGGTGGATAACTCGATTTGGGGATGGAGATGACGTTCACGGCCCGACTACAACCATCCAAGGATGCTGCACCTTTGCAACCGATACACCACCTCCAATGGCCGTCGCGATCTTGTGGAGCACGATCAACCAAACCACTAGGGTAATTCCTGCTAGCAATCGAGGAACAAGCAAGAACAAGTAGAACAAGCAACTCAATTACAAATGTGGAGATGAAAAACCAATCTAAACTCATAAAGTTGGGGTTCTAAATCAAGTAGAACGGATGGTCTAATCAACACACGCTTCTACAAGGAAGTAGCAATGGTTAAACTTTCAACAAAACAAAACCCAACTATTCTTGGTGGTGGCTAAGGGGTATATGAAGGTGGAAGGACGACAACCAGGGTGTTGGGGTTGTGCTCCAACCCTAGGACACGTCCCTAATGGACCCGACTTGATACACGGCCCATCGGGACAAAACAAGGCGACACAGCACCTTTGACAGAGAAACCTCTCGGTAGTAATTTGATCATTGCGGATGCCTCAGGCAAGATATAGACATGATTCTGAATCCATTTGAAAATAGGCTTCATAAGGATTCCATGGAGTACTTGAACGTCCAAAACAGAGTCGGGATGAGGTCGGCAGCAGCCATCGCAAGTTGGTATAGTGTTGCAGTCCGAATCCAGCCCCAAAACGTGTTGGATTTGATCTCTTTCTTTTCTTGGGCCAAAAGTGACGTGGTGTCCTGGTGGAGGACGTTGGGAATACTTGTACTTTGCCCCCAATCAACTTCTTTGGTCCTCCATGCCTTCCATATGTCTTTAACACTCTTTTTGATCCATGTATGTATTTCTAAAAATGACAATGAACACACATCATGGTGCAGCATCAATTCATCAAATGTATCAAATACAATCATGGTAAAGGATTGTTTCACCTGTGAATCAAAAGTTGCTAATGTGGTTGTATCCAGGCATGTGATGTCCTCATCATTCTCCCCTTCTTGGCTGCAAGTCGTCCTCGACTTGCTCCAATGGCATTCAAAAGTGCTTGCTTTGATGTTGGAACACAGAGCGATGACTATCTTTGCACCACCACAACCAAAGAATGCTCCCTTTCTTCGTGATTACCCTGTTGCATATGGGAAAAACTAGGAAAACTTTACAATACATTATTAGTGTTAGTGCAGCCCCCTATTCGCTCATGGTATTGTAGCCCATAAGGATATTTCATATTAGAGCAAATATAAACTTTATGCACCAAATATTCTCCTTTGCTGCCGTATTTGCCAATTGCATGAAGTGAACATTGATTAAAACTTGGCAAACCAGAATCAAATTTAAGTTTCTCTTTTGGACAATTTAGATTACATAGAGTATCAAATTCATTATAACCTAAAGTATTTAAAGAGGACAACAAATTCAGTTCATCTTGTGCACAAGTAATAGGATGGAAAATCTTTTCTTCAGCACATTTGTATGGTTCCAAGCCAAAAGTATCACACTTATTCGCTACTTGTGGCATAGGAGTAAAAGAATCATCAGCACACAAGTCCTCTTTATCACAAGGAACAACAAGTAATTTATTTTGTGACAAAGGAAAATCAGCAGTGGGTTCCACTATTTGTTGCTCTTCATTAGCATGCAGAGTGGACAAATTTTGGACATTATGGGTCACATCATTCTTGCAAGTATTCATAGATAATAGACTCTCCTTTTCAGCATTGAGAGCAAGACAAAACAATTGACCAATATGTTTGTATGATTTACTAATTAACAAGGTTCGAATTTCAGAATTGAGCCCTCTCATGAACTTACTCATAACATCTTCCATGCATTCATCTAATCCACCAAACATGATGCAAATCTTAAAATCATGGTAGTATTCTTTTATAGTCCTACTCTCTTGCTTCAAGTTGTCTAATTTTGCAAGCAAATATTCAGCATAATATGCAGGATCGAATGCATCTCTAAAAAGAAATTTGAAGTCTTCCCAAGATTCTGGAACTTTGTTGTGCCTACAAATGTGTTTCCATTCTAGCAAAGCATATTCAATCAAAACATTAGAGGCAATACAAATCTTTTCTTTCTCGGATAGGTCATGCTCATCAAATTCATTATCTACTTTTAGCTCCCAATCAATGTAAGCTTGAGGATCAAACTTACCATCATATAACGGCAAGTGTTGAATCACATCCTGAATATGAGGGTCTAGTTTCAACAGCTCAAAAATCTCCGTATCACCTGCCATGATTAGTAGAAAACAAGAAACACAAAAATAATATGTATCCTCCTATCAACTACTAGGATGTGTCGGTTGTAATTCTCTCAAACTCAACTTGTTAAAACAAGCCCTTACAAGTTCTTATCAAGCCAAACAGGAGGTGACGGCAACCAACAAGTCTACAACCGTGGAATAAAGTGTATCGGTGCCGCAACAACAACATCTGTCAAGCTGTAGTCAAAATATGTGGAGCTATAGGTGGGCTAAAGCAAGGAAGTACTAGCACCATGTTAGTCACAAAAGCAAGCTGAATAATCGGTCAACGACGGTACTACGCTGGTCCTAGGCTAAACCATGCTAGAGACGTGAGCCTAGGCACAAATGTAGTCACTAAAAAAGAGCAACCAGCACAGCACGAAGAAAATAATAGATTTAGCCCCTTCTTTCTTCTCCTTCTCTTGTCTTCTTGTTTCTTTTTTTGCAGAGCCCTAAATATTTTTTTGGTACTATGACAACCCAAACAATAAGGCTGTTGCACACAGCCCCTTTGAATTCAGATTTAACAACTCTTGTTATTATAGCAGATGCGGAAATCTCTAGGAAGATTGTGGAGCACTCAGAACGAATTTTTCTTAAAGGTCAGATGCATTGGAAAGAAAACAACTTTATCTTTCCAGATTGTATTTAAACTCTCAAATCGGACATCATATGGATCCGTGGTGGCAAAAACGAAGCAAAGATGTATATGGTGATGGTGGATCTCGTGGTGACCAAAACATGATAGAACTCAAAACTCTAAAGGAATAGACAATAAGACGAGCAACTCGACACAACCGATGCAACCAAAAACTCAAAAAGCCCTAACTAAGCAGTGCTAGCAAAGGCTCAAAGGGTTTATAGAATTGTGGGTAAACTAATCTACTTTTTTTGGCTTTTCTGGACTATAGGAAAATTAAAAACACCGAAGGATTCGAAGTCTCTCACTAATAAACCTTGCCCTGATTACCAACTGGTATGAACCCGCTAGGATGAATCCCGATCTTTCGATGAGAGAAGGTGGATAACTCGATTTGGGGATGGAGATGACGTTCACGGCCCGACTACAACCATCCAAGGATGCTGCACCTTTGCAACCGATACACCACCTCCAATGGCCGTCGCGATCTTGTGGAGCACGATCAACCAAACCACTAGGGTAATTCCTGCTAGCAATCGAGGAACAAGCAAGAACAAGTAGAACAAGCAACTCAATTACAAATGTGGAGATGAAAAACCAATCTAAACTCATAAAGTTGGGGTTCTAAATCAAGTAGAACGGATGGTCTAATCAACACACGCGTCTACAAGGAAGTAGCAATGGTTAAACTTTCAACAAAACAAAACCCAACTATTCTTGGTGGTGGCTAAGGGGTATATGAAGGTGGAAGGACGACAACCAGGGTGTTGGGGTTGTGCTCCAACCCTAGGACACGTCCCTAATGGACCCGACTTGATACACGGCCCATCGGGACAAAACAAGGCGACACAGCACCTTTGACAGAGAAACCTCTCGGTAGTAATTTGATCATTGCGGATGCCTCAGGCAAGATATAGACATGATTCTGAATCCATTTGAAAATAGGCTTCATAAGGATTCCATGGAGTACTTGAACGTCCAAAACAGAGTCGGGATGAGGTCGTGGCAGCCATCGCAAGTTGGTATAGTGTTGCAGTCCGAATCCAGCCCCAAAACGTGTTGGATTTGATCTCTTTCTTTTCTTGGGCCAAAAGTGACGTGGTGTCCTGGTGGAGGACGTTGGGAATACTTGTACTTTGCCCCCAATCAACTTCTTTGGTCCTCCATGCCTTCCATATGTCTTTAACACTCTTTTTGATCCATGTATGTATTTCTAAAAATGACAATGAACACACATCATGGTGCAGCATCAATTCATCAAATGTATCAAATACAATCATGGTAAAGGATTGTTTCACCTGTGAATCAAAAGTTGCTAATGTGGTTGTATCCAGGCATGTGATGTCCTCATCATTCTCCCCTTCTTGGCTGCAAGTCGTCCTCGACTTGCTCCAATGGCATTCAAAAGTGCTTGCTTTGATGTTGGAACACAGAGCGATGACTATGCTGCACGGCCACAACCAGCAATGCTCCCTTTCTTCAGGATTACCCTGTTGCATATGGGAAAAACTAGGAAAACTTTACAATACATTATTAGTGTTAGTGCAGCCCCCTATTCGCTCATGGTATTGTAGCCCATAAGGATATTTCATATTAGAGCAAATATAAACTTTATGCACCAAATATTCTCCTTTGCTGCCGTATTTGCCAATTGCATGAAGTGAACATTGATTAAAACTTGGCAAACCAGAATCAAATTTAAGTTTCTCTTTTGGACAATTTAGATTACATAGAGTATCAAATTCATTATAACCTAAAGTATTTAAAGAGGACAACAAATTCAGTTCATCTTGTGCACAAGTAATAGGATGGAAAATCTTTTCTTCAGCACATTTGTATGGTTCCAAGCCAAAAGTATCACACTTATTCGCTACTTGTGGCATAGGAGTAAAAGAATCATCAGCACACAAGTCCTCTTTATCACAAGGAACAACAAGTAATTTATTTTGTGACAAAGGAAAATCAGCAGTGGGTTCCACTATTTGTTGCTCTTCATTAGCATGCAGAGTGGACAAATTTTGGACATTATGGGTCACATCATTCTTGCAAGTATTCATAGATAATAGACTCTCCTTTTCAGCATTGAGAGCAAGACAAAATAATTGACCAATATGTTTGTATGATTTACTAATTAACAAGGTTCAATTTCAGAATTGAGCCCTCTCATGAACTTACTCATAACATCTTCCATGCATTCATCTAATCCACCAAACATGATGCAAATCTTAAAATCATGGTAGTATTCTTTTATAGTCCTACTCTCTTGCTTCAAGTTGTCTAATTTTGCAAGCAAATATTCAGCATAATATGCAGGATCGAATGCATCTCTAAAAAGAAATTTGAAGTCTTCCCAAGATTCTGGAACTTTGTTGTGCCTACAAATGTGTTTCCATTCTAGCAAAGCATATTCAATCAAAACATTAGAGGCAATACAAATCTTTTCTTTCTCGGATAGGTCATGCTCATCAAATTCATTATCTACTTTTAGCTCCCAATCAATGTAAGCTTGAGGATCAAACTTACCATCATATAACGGCAAGTGTTGAATCACATCCTGAATATGAGGGTCTAGTTTCAACAGCTCAAAAATCTCCGTATCACCTGCCATGATTAGTAGAAAACAAGAAACACAAAAATAATATGTATCCTCCTATCAACTACTAGGATGTGTCGGTTATAATTCTCTCAAACTCAACTTGTTAAAACAAGCCCTTACAAGTTCTTATCAAGCCAAACAGGAGGTGACGGCAACCAACAAGTCTACAACTGTGGAATAAAGTGTATCGGTGCCGCAACAACAACACCTGTCAAGCTATAGTCAAAATATGTGGAGCTATAGGTGGGCTAAAGCAAGGAAGTACTAGCACCATGTTAGTCACAAAAGCAAGCTGAATAATCATTCAACGACGGTACTACGCTGGTCCTAGGCTAAACCATGCTAGAGACGTGAGCCTAGGCACAAATGTAGTCACTAAAAAAGAGCAACCAGCACAGCACGAAGAAAATAACAGATTTAGCCCCTTCTTTCTTCTCCTTCTCTTGTCTTCTTGTTTCTTTTTTTGCAGAGCCCTAAATATTTTTTTGGTACTATGACAACCCAAACAATAAGGCTGTTGCACACAACCCCTTTGAATTCAGATTTAACAACTCTTGTTATTATAGCAGATGCGGAAATCTCTAGGAAGATTGTGGAGCACTCAGAACGAATTTTTCTTAAAGGTCAGATGCATTGGAAAGAAAACAACTTTATCTTTCCAGATTGTATTTAAACTCTCAAATCGGACATCATATGGATCCGTGGTGGCAAAAACGAAGCAAAGATGTATATGGTGATGGTGGATCTCGTGGTGACCAAAACATGATAGAACTCAAAACTCTAAAGGAATAGACAATAAGACGAGCAACTCGACACAACCGATGCAACCAAAAACTCAAAAGCCCTAACTAAGCAAAGGCTAGCAAAGGCTCAAAGGGTTTATAGAATTGTGGGTAAACTAATCTACTTTTTTTTGGCTTTTCTAGACTATAGGAAAATTAAAAACACCAAGGATTCAAGTCTCTCACTAATAAACCTTGCCCTGATTACCAACTGGTATGAACCCGCTAGGATGAATCCCGATCTTTCGATGAGAGAAGGTGGATAACTCGATTTGGGGATGGAGATGACGTTCACGGCCCGACTACAACCATCCAAGGATGCTGCACCTTTGCAACCGATACACCACCTCCAATGGCCGTCGCGATCTTGTGGAGCACGATCAACCAAACCACTAGGGTAATTCCTGCTAGCAATCGAGGAACAAGCAAGAACAAGTAGAACAAGCAACTCAATTACAAATGTGGAGATGAAAAACCAATCTAAACTCATAAAGTTGGGGTTCTAAATCAAGTAGAACGGATGGTCTAATCAACACACGCGTCTACAAGGAAGTAGCAATGGTTAAACTTTCAACAAAACAAAACCCAACTATTCTCGGTGGTGGCTAAGGGGTATATGAAGGTGGAAGGATGACAACCAGGGTGTTGGGGTTGTGCTCCAACCCTAGGACACGTCCCTAATGGACCCGACTTGATACACGGCCCATCGGGACAAAACAAGGCGACACAGCACCTTTGACAGAGAAACCTCTCGGTAGTAATTTGATCATTGCGGATGCCTCAGGCAAGATATAGACATGATTCTGAATCCATTTGAAAATAGACTTCATAAGGATTCCATGGAGTACTTGAACGTCCAAAACAGAGTCGGGATGAGGTCGTGGCAGCCATCGCAAGTTGGTATAGTGTTGCAGTCCGAATCCAGCCCCAAAACGTGTTGGATTTGATCTCTTTCTTTTCTTGGGCCAAAAGTGACGTGGTGTCCTGGTGGAGGACGTTGGGAATACTTGTACTTTGCCCCCAATCAACTTCTTTGGTCCTCCATGCCTTCCATATGTCTTTAACACTCTTTTTGATCCATGTATGTATTTCTAAAAATGACAATGAACACACATCATGGTGCAAAGATCAATTCATCAAATGTATCAAATACAATCATGGTAAAGGATTGTTTTACCTGTGAATCAAAAGTTGCTAATGTGGTTGTATCCAGGCATGTGATGTCCTCATCATTCTCCCCTTCTTGGCTGCAAGTCGTCCTCGACTTGCTCCAATGGCATTCAAAAGTGTTTGCTTTGATGTTGGAACACAGAGCGATGACTATGCTGCACGGCCACAACCAGCAATGCTCCCTTTCTTCAGGATTACCCTGTTGCATATGGGAAAAACTAGGAAAACTTTACAATACATTATTAGTGTTAGTGCAGCCCCCTATTCGCTCATGGTATTGTAGCCCATAAGGATATTTCATATTAGAGCAAATATAAACTTTATGCACCAAATATTCTCCTTTCTTTGCCAGATTTGCCAATTGCATGAAGTGAACATTGATTAAAACTTGGCAAACCAGAATCAAATTTAAGTTTCTCTTTTGGACAATTTAGATTACATAGAGTATCAAATTCATTATAACCTAAAGTATTTAAAGAGGACAACAAATTCAGTTCATCTTGTGCACAAGTAATAGGATGGAAAATCTTTTCTTCAGCACATTTGTATGGTTCCAAGCCAAAAGTATCACACTTATTCGCTACTTGTGGCATAGGAGTAAAAGAATCATCAGCACACAAGTCCTCTTTATCACAAGGAACAACAAGTAATTTATTTTGTGACAAAGGAAAATCAGCATGGGTTCCACTATTTGTTGCTCTTCATTAGCATGCAGAGTGGACAAATTTTGGACATTATGGGTCACATCATTCTTGCAAGTATTCATAGATAATAGACTCTCCTTTTCAGCATTGAGAGCAAGACAAAACAATTGACCAATATGTTTGTATGATTTACTAATTAACAAGGTTCAATTTCAGAATTGAGCCCTCTCATGAACTTACTCATAACATCTTCCATGCATTCATCTAATCCACCAAACATGATGCAAATCTTAAAATCATGGTAGTATTCTTTTATAGTCCTACTCTCTTGCTTCAAGTTGTCTAATTTTGCAAGCAAATATTCAGCATAATATGCAGGATCGAATGCATCTCTAAAAAGAAATTTGAAGTCTTCCCAAGATTCTGGAACTTTGTTGTGCCTACAAATGTGTTTCCATTCTAGCAAAGCATATTCAATCAAAACATTAGAGGCAATACAAATCTTTTCTTTCTCGGATAGGTCATGCTCATCAAATTCATTATCTACTTTTAGCTCCCAATCAATGTAAGCTTGAGGATCAAACTTACCATCATATAACGGCAAGTGTTGAATCACATCCTGAATATGAGGGTCTAGTTTCAACAGCTCAAAAATCTCCGTATCACCTGCCATGATTAGTAGAAAACAAGAAACACAAAAATAATATGTATCCTCCTATCAACTACTAGGATGTGTCGGTTGTAATTCTCTCAAACTCAACTTGTTAAAACAAGCCCTTACAAGTTCTTATCAAGCCAAACAGGAGGTGACGGCAACCAACAAGTCTACAACCGTGGAATAAAGTGTATCGGTGCCGCAACAACAACACCTGTCAAGCTGTAGTCAAAATATGTGGAGCTATAGGTGGGCTAAAGCAAGGAAGTACTAGCACCATGTTAGTCACAAAAGCAAGCTGAATAATCGTTCAACGACGGTACTACGCTGGTCCTAGGCTAAACCATGCTAGAGACGTGAGCCTAGGCACAAATGTAGTCACTAAAAAAGAGCAACCAGCACAGCACGAAGAAAATAACAGATTTAGCCCCTTCTTTCTTCTCCTTCTCTTGTCTTCTTGTTTCTTTTTTTGCAGAGCCCTAAATATTTTTTTGGTACTATGACAACCCAAACAATAAGGCTGTTGCACACAGCCCCTTTGAATTCAGATTTAACAACTCTTGTTATTATAGCAGATGCGGAAATCTCTAGGAAGATTGTGGAGCACTCAGAACGAATTTTTCTTAAAGGTCAGATGCATTGGAAAGAAAACAACTTTATCTTTCCAGATTGTATTTAAACTCTCAAATCGGACATCATATGGATCCGTGGTGGCAAAAACGAAGCAAAGATGTATATGGTGATGGTGGATCTCGTGGTGACCAAAACATGATAGAACTCAAAACTCTAAAGGAATAGACAATAAGACGAGCAACTCGACACAACCGATGCAACCAAAAACTCAAAAAGCCCTAACTAAGCAGTGCTAGCAAAGGCTCAAAGGGTTTATAGAATTGTGGGTAAACTAATCTACTTTTTTTGGCTTTTCTGGACTATAGGAAAATTAAAAACACCGAAGGATTCGAAGTCTCTCACTAATAAACCTTGCCCTGATTACCAATTGGTATGAACCCGCTAGGATGAATCCCGATCTTTCGATGAGAGAAGGTGGATAACTCGATTTGGGGATGGAGATGACGTTCACGGCCCGACTACAACCATCCAAGGATGCTGCACCTTTGCAACCGATACACCACCTCCAATGGCCGTCGCGATCTTGTGGAGCACGATCAACCAAACCACTAGGGTAATTCCTGCTAGCAATCGAGGAACAAGCAAGAACAAGTAGAACAAGCAACTCAATTACAAATGTGGAGATGAAAAACCAATCTAAACTCATAAAGTTGGGGTTCTAAATCAAGTAGAACGGATGGTCTAATCAACACACGCTTCTACAAGGAAGTAGCAATGGTTAAACTTTCAACAAAACAAAACCCAACTATTCTTGGTGGTGGCTAAGGGGTATATGAAGGTGGAAGGACGACAACCAGGGTGTTGGGGTTGTGCTCCAACCCTAGGACACGTCCCTAATGGACCCGACTTGATACACGGCCCATCGGGACAAAACAAGGCGACACAGCACCTTTGACAGAGAAACCTCTCGGTAGTAATTTGATCATTGCGGATGCCTCAGGCAAGATATAGACATGATTCTGAATCCATTTTAAAATAGACTTCATAAGGATTCCATGGAGTACTTGAACGTCCAAAACAGAGTCGGGATGAGGTCGTGGCAGCCATCGCAAGTTGGTATAGTGTTGCAGTCCGAATCCAGCCCCAAAACGTGTTGGATTTGATCTCTTTCTTTTCTTGGGCCAAAAGTGACGTGGTGTCCTGGTGGAGGACGTTGGGAATACTTGTACTTTGCCCCCAATCAACTTCTTTGGTCCTCCATGCCTTCCATATGTCTTTAACACTCTTTTTGATCCATGTATGTATTTCTAAAAATGACAATGAACACACATCATGGTGCAGCATCAATTCATCAAATGTATCAAATACAATCATGGTAAAGGATTGTTTTACCTGTGAATCAAAAGTTGCTAATGTGGTTGTATCCAGGCATGTGATGTCCTCATCATTCTCCCCTTCTTGGCTGCAAGTCGTCCTCGACTTGCTCCAATGGCATTCAAAAGTGCTTGCTTTGATGTTGGAACACAGAGCGATGACTATGCTGCACGGCCACAACCAGCAATGCTCCCTTTCTTCAGGATTACCCTGTTGCATATGGGAAAAACTAGGAAAACTTTACAATACATTATTAGTGTTAGTGCAGCCCCCTATTCGCTCATGGTATTGTAGCCCATAAGGATATTTCATATTAGAGCAAATATAAACTTTATGCACCAAATATTCTCCTTTGCTGCCGTATTTGCCAATTGCATGAAGTGAACATTGATTAAAACTTGGCAAACCAGAATCAAATTTAAGTTTCTCTTTTGGACAATTTAGATTACATAGAGTATCAAATTCATTATAACCTAAAGTATTTAAAGAGGACAACAAATTCAGTTCATCTTGTGCACAAGTAATAGGATGGAAAATCTTTTCTTCAGCACATTTGTATGGTTCCAAGCCAAAAGTATCACACTTATTCGCTACTTGTGGCATAGGAGTAAAAGAATCATCAGCACACAAGTCCTCTTTATCACAAGGAACAACAAGTAATTTATTTTGTGACAAAGGAAAATCAGCAGTGGGTTCCACTATTTGTTGCTCTTCATTAGCATGCAGAGTGGACAAATTTTGGACATTATGGGTCACATCATTCTTGCAAGTATTCATAGATAATAGACTCTCCTTTTCAGCATTGAGAGCAAGACAAAACAATTGACCAATATGTTTGTATGATTTACTAATTAACAAGGTTCAATTTCAGAATTGAGCCCTCTCATGAACTTACTCATAACATCTTCCATGCATTCATCTAATCCACCAAACATGATGCAAATCTTAAAATCATGGTAGTATTCTTTTATAGTCCTACTCTCTTGCTTCAAGTTGTCTAATTTTGCAAGCAAATATTCAGCATAATATGCAGGATCGAATGCATCTCTAAAAAGAAATTTGAAGTCTTCCCAAGATTCTGGAACTTTGTTGTGCCTACAAATGTGTTTCCATTCTAGCAAAGCATATTCAATCAAAACATTAGAGGCAATACAAATCTTTTCTTTCTCGGATAGGTCATGCTCATCAAATTCATTATCTACTTTTAGCTCCCAATCAATGTAAGCTTGAGGATCAAACTTACCATCATATAACGGCAAGTGTTGAATCACATCCTGAATATGAGGGTCTAGTTTCAACAGCTCAAAAATCACCGTATCACCTGCCATGATTAGTAGAAAACAAGAAACACAAAAATAATATGTATCCTCCTATCAACTACTAGGATGTGTCGGTTGTAATTCTCTCAAACTCAACTTGTTAAAACAAGCCCTTACAAATTCTTATCAAGCCAAACAGGAGGTGACGGCAACCAACAAGTCTACAACCGTGGAATAAAGTGTATCAGTGCCGCAACAACAACACCTGTCAAGCTGTAGTCAAAATATGTGGAGCTATAGGTGGGCTAAAGCAAGGAAGTACTAGCACCATGTTAGTCACAAAAGCAAGCTGAATAATCGTTCAACGACGGCACTATGCTGGCCCTAGGCTAAACCATGCTAGAGACATGAGCCTAGGCACAAAGGTAGTCACTAAAAAAGAGCAACCAGCACAGCACGAAGAAAATAACAGATTTAGCCCCTTCTTTCTTCTCCTTCTCTTGTCTTCTTGTTTCTTTTTTTGCAGAGCCCTAAATATTTTGTTTGGTACTATGACAACCCAAACAATAAGGCTATCGCACACAGCATCTTTGAATTCAGATTTAACAACTCTTGTTATTATAGCAGATGCGGTAATCTCTAGGAAGATTGTGGTGCACTCAGAACGAATTTTTCTTAAAGGTCAGATGCATTGGAAAGAAAACAACTTTATCTTTCCAGATTGTATTTAAACTCTCAAATCGGACATCATATGGATCCGTGGTGGCAAAAACGAAGCAAAGATGTATATGGTGATGGTGGATCTCGTGGTGACCAAAACATGATAGAACTCAAAACTCTAAAGGAATAGACAATAAGACGAGCAACTCGACACAACCGATGCAACCAAAAACTCAAAAAGCCCTAACTAAGCAGTGCTAGCAAAGGCTCAAAGGGTTTATAGAATTGTGGGTAAACTAATCTACTTTTTTTGGCTTTTCTGGACTATAGGAAAATTAAAAACACCGAAGGATTCGAAGTCTCTCACTAATAAACCTTGCCCTGATTACCAACTGGTATGAACCCGCTAGGATGAATCCCGATCTTTCGATGAGAGAAGGTGGATAACTCGATTTGGGGATGGAGATGACGTTCACGGCCCGACTACAACCATCCAAGGATGCTGCACCTTTGCAACCGATACACCACCTCCAATGGCCGTCGCGATCTTGTGGAGCACGATCAACCAAACCACTAGGGTAATTCCTGCTAGCAATCGAGGAACAAGCAAGAACAAGTAGAACAAGCAACTCAATTACAAATGTGGAGATGAAAAACCAATCTAAACTCATAAAGTTGGGGTTCTAAATCAAGTAGAACGGATGGTCTAATCAACACACGCGCGCTACAAGGAAGTAGCAATGGTTAAACTTTCAACAAAACAAAACCCAACTATTCTTGGTGGTGGCTAAGGGGTATATGAAGGTGGAAGGACGAAAACCAGGGTGTTGGGGTTGTGCTCCAACCCTAGGACACGTCCCTAATGGACCCGACTTGATACACGGCCCATCGGGACAAAACAAGGCGACACAGCACCTTTGACAGAGAAACCTCTCGGTAGTAATTTGATCATTGCGGATGCCTCAGGCAAGATATAGACATGATTCTGAATCCATTTGAAAATAGACTTCATAAGGATTCCATGGAGTACTTGAACGTCCAAAACAGAGTCGGGATGAGGTCGTGGCAGCCATTGCAAGTTGGTATAGTGTTGCAGTCCGAATCCAGCCCCAAAACGTGTTGGATTTGATCTCTTTCTTTTCTTGGGCCAAAAGTGACGTGGTGTCCTGGTGGAGGACGTTGGAAATACTTGTACTTTGCCCCCAATCAACTTCTTTGGTCCTCCATGCCTTCCATATGTCTTTAACACTCTTTTTGATCCATGTATGTATTTCTAAAACTGACAATGAACACACATCATGGTGCAGCATCAATTCATCAAATGTATCAAATACAATCATGGTAAAGGATTGTTTCACCTGTGAATCAAAAGTTGCTAATGTGGTTGTATCCAGGCATGTGATGTCCTCATCATTCTCCCCTTCTTGGCTGCAAGTCGTCCTCGACTTGCTCCAATGGCATTCAAAAGTGCTTGCTTTGATATTGGAACACAGAGCGATGACTATGCTGCACGGCCACAACCAGCAATGCTCCCTTTCTTCAGGATTACCCTGTTGCATATGGGAAAAACTAGGAAAACTTTACAATACATTATTAGTGTTAGTGCAGCCCCCTATTCGCTCATGGTATTGTAGCCCATAAGGATATTTCATATTAGAGCAAATATAATCTTTATGCACCAAATATTCTCCTTTGCTGCCGTATTTGCCAATTGCATGAAGTGAACATTGATTAAAACTTGGCAAACCAGAATCAAATTTAAGTTTCTCTTTTGGACAATTTAGATTACATAGAGTATCAAATTCATTATAACCTAAAGTATTTAAAGAGGACAACAAATTCAGTTCATCTTGTGCACAAGTAATAGGATGGAAAATCTTTTCTTCAAAGACATTTGTATGGTTCCAAGCCAAAAGTATCACACTTATTCGCTACTTGTGGCATAGGAGTAAAAGAATCATCAGCACACAAGTCCTCTTTATCACAAGGAACAACAAGTAATTTATTTTGTGACAAAGGAAAATCAGCAGTGGGTTCCACTATTTGTTGCTCTTCATTAGCATGCAGAGTGGACAAATTTTGGACATTATGGGTCACATCATTCTTGCAAGTATTCATAGATAATAGACTCTCCTTTTCAGCATTGAGAGCAAGACAAAACAATTGACCAATATGTTTGTATGATTTACTAATTAACAAGGTTCAATTTCAGAATTGAACCCTCTCATGAACTTACTCATAACATCTTCCATGCATTCATCTAATCCACCAAACATGATGCAAATCTTAAAATCATGGTAGTATTCTTTTATAGTCCTACTCTCTTGCTTCAAGTTGTCTAATTTTGCAAGCAAATATTCAGCATAATATGCAGGATCGAATGCATCTCTAAAAAGAAATTTGAAGTCTTCCCAAGATTCTGGAACTTTGTTGTGCCTACAAATGTGTTTCCATTCTAGCAAAGCATATTCAATCAAAACATTAGAGGCAATACAAATCTTTTCTTTCTCGGATAGGTCATGCTCATCAAATTCATTATCTACTTTTAGCTCCCAATCAATGTAAGCTTGAGGATCAAACTTACCATCATATAACGGCAAGTGTTGAATCACATCCCGAATATGAGGGTCTAGTTTCAACAGCTCAAAAATCTCCGTATCACCCGCCATGATTAGTAGAAAACAAGAAACACAAAAATAATATGTATCCTCCTATCAACTACTAGGATGTGTCGGTTGTAATTCTCTCAAACTCAACTTGTTAAAACAAGCCCTTACAAGTTCTTATCAAGCCAAACAGGAGGTGACGGCAACCAACAAGTCTACAACCGTGGAATAAAGTGTATCGGTGCCGCAACAACAACACCTGTCAAGCTGTAGTCAAAATATGTGGAGCTATAGGTGGGCTAAAGCAAGGAAGTACTAGCACCATGTTAGTCACAAAAGCAAGCTGAATAATCGTTCAACGACGGTACTACGCTGGTCCTAGGCTAAACCATGCTAGAGACGTGAGCCTAGGCACAAATGTAGTCACTAAAAAAGAGCAACCAGCACAGCACGAAGAAAATAACAGATTTAGCCCCTTCTTTCTTCTCCTTCTCTTGTCTTCTTGTTTCTTTTTTTGCAGAGCCCTAAATATTTTTTTGGTACTATGACAACCCAAACAATAAGGCTGTTGCACACAACCCCTTTGAATTCAGATTTAACAACTCTTGTTATTATAGCAGATGCGGAAATCTCTAGGAAGATTGTGGAGCACTCAGAACGAATTTTTCTTAAAGGTCAGATGCATTGGAAAGAAAACAACTTTATCTTTCCAGATTGTATTTAAACTCTCAAATCGGACATCATATGGATCCGTGGTGGCAAAAACGAAGCAAAGATGTATATGGTGATGGTGGATCTCGTGGTGACCAAAACATGATAGAACTCAAAACTCTAAAGGAATAGACAATAAGACGAGCAACTCGACACAACCGATGCAACCAAAAACTCAAAAAGCCCTAACTAAGCAGTGCTAGCAAAGGCTCAAAGGGTTTATAGAATTGTGGGTAAACTAATCTACTTTTTTCGGCTTTTCTGGACTATAGGAAAATTAAAAACACCGAAGGATTCGAAGTCTCTCACTAATAAACCTTGCCCTGATTACCAATTGGTATGAACCCGCTAGGATGAATCCCGATCTTTCGATGAGAGAAGGTGGATAACTCGATTTGGGGATGGAGATGACGTTCACGGCCCGACTACAACCATCCAAGGATGCTGCACCTTTGCAACCGATACACCACCTCCAATGGCCGTCGCGATCTTGTGGAGCACGATCAACCAAACCACTAGGGTAATTCCTGCTAGCAATCGAGGAACAAGCAAGAACAAGTAGAACAAGCAACTCAATTACAAATGTGGAGATGAAAAACCAATCTAAACTCATAAAGTTGGGGTTCTAAATCAAGTAGAACGGATGGTCTAATCAACACACGCGTCTACAAGGAAGTAGCAATGGTTAAACTTTCAACAAAACAAAACCCAACTATTCTTGGTGGTGGCTAAGGGGTATATGAAGGTGGAAGGACGAAAACCAGGGTGTTGGGGTTGTGCTCCAACCCTAGGACACGTCCCTAATGGACCCGACTTGATACACGGCCCATCGGGACAAAACAAGGCGACACAGCACCTTTGACAGAGAAACCTCTCGGTAGTAATTTGATCATTGCGGATGCCTCAGGCAAGATATAGACATGATTCTGAATCCATTTGAAAATAGACTTCATAAGGATTCCATGGAGTACTTGAACGTCCAAAACAGAGTCGGGATGAGGTCGTGGCAGCCATCGCAAGTTGGTATAGTGTTGCAGTCCGAATCCAGCCCCAAAACGTGTTGGATTTGATCTCTTTCTTTTCTTGGGCCAAAAGTGACGTGGTGTCCTGGTGGAGGACGTTGGGAATACTTGTACTTTGCCCCCAATCAACTTCTTTGGTCCTCCATGCCTTCCATATGTCTTTAACACTCTTTTTGATCCATGTATGTATTTCTAAAAATGACAATGAACACACATCATGGTGCAGCATCAATTCATCAAATGTATCAAATACAATCATGATAAAGGATTGTTTCACCTGTGAATCAAAAGTTGCTAATGTGGTTGTATCCAGGCATGTGATGTCCTCATCATTCTCCCCTTCTTGGCTGCAAGTCGTCCTCGACTTGCTCCAATGGCATTCAAAAGTGCTTGCTTTGATGTTGGAACACAGAGCGATGACTATGCTGCACGGCCACAACCAGCAATGCTCCCTTTCTTCAGGATTACCCTGTTGCATATGGGAAAAACTAGGAAAACTTTACAATACATTATTAGTGTTAGTGCAGCCCCCTATTCGCTCATGGTATTGTAGCCCATAAGGATATTTCAGATTAGAGCAAATATAAACTTTATGCACCAAATATTCTCCTTTGCTGTCGTATTTGCCAATTGCATGAAGTGAACATTGATTAAAACTTGGCAAACCAGAATCAAATTTAAGTTTCTCTTTTGGACAATTTAGATTACATAGAGTATCAAATTCATTATAACCTAAAGTATTTAAAGAGGACAACAAATTCAGTTCATCTTGTGCACAAGTAATAGGATGGAAAATCTTTTCTTCAGCACATTTGTATGGTTCCAAGCCAAAAGTATCACACTTATTCGCTACTTGTGGCATAGGAGTAAAAGAATCATCAGCACACAAGTCCTCTTTATCACAAGGAACAACAAGTAATTTATTTTGTGACAAAGGAAAATCAGCAGTGGGTTCCACTATTTGTTGCTCTTCATTAGCATGCAGAGTGGACAAATTTTGGACATTATGGGTCACATCATTCTTGCAAGTATTCATAGATAATAGACTCTCCTTTTCAGCATTGAGAGCAAGACAAAACAATTGATCAATATCTTTGTATGATTTACTAATTAACAAGGTTCGAATTTCAGAATTGAGCCCTCTCATGAACTTACTCATAACATCTTCCATGCATTCATCTAATCCACCAAACATGATGCAAATCTTAAAATCATGGTAGTATTCTTTTATAGTCCTACTCTCTTGCTTCAATTTGTCTAATTTTGCAAGCAAATATTCAGCATAATATGCAGGAACGAATGCATCTGTAAAAAGAAATTTGAAGTCTTTCCAAGATTCTGGAACTTTGTTGTGTCTACAAATGTGTTTCCATTCTAGCAAAGCATATTCAATCAAAACATTAGAGGCAATACAAATCTTTTGTTTCTCGGATAGGTCATGCTCATCAAATTCATTATCTACTTTTAGCTCCCAATCAATGTAAGCTTGAGGATCAAACTTACCATCATATAACGGCAAGTGTTGAATGATATCCTGAATATGTGGGTCTCATGGTGACCAAAACATGATAGAACTCAAAACTCTAAAGGAATATACAATATGACCAGCAACTCCTCACAACCGATGCAACCAAAAACTCAACAAGGCCTAACTAAGCAGTGCAAGCAAAGGCTCAAAGGGTTTATAGGATTGTGGGTAAACTAATCTACTTTTTTTTGGCTTTTTTGGACTTTAGGAAAAAATAAAAACACCGAAGGATTCGAAGTCTCTCACCGATAAACCTTGCTCTGATTACCAACTGGTATGAACCCGCTAGGGTGAATCCTGATCTTTCGATGAGAGAAGGTGGATAACTCAATTTGGGGATGGAGATGACATTCACGACCCGACTACAACCATCCAAGGATGCTGCGCCTTTGCAACCGATACACCACCTCCAATGGCCGTCGCGATCTTGTGGAGCACGATCAACCAAACCACTAGGGTAATTCCTGCTAGCAATCGAGGAACAAGCAAGAACAAGTAGAACAAGCAACTCAATTACAAATGTGGAGATGAAAAACCAATCTAAACTCATAAAGTTGGGGTTCTAAATCAAGTAGAACGGATGGTCTAATCAACACACGCGTCTACAAGGAAGTAGCAATGGTTAAACTTTCAACAAAACAAAACCCAACTATTCTTGGTGGTGGCTAAGGGGTATATGAAGGTGGAAGGACGACAACCAGGGTGTTGGGGTTGTGCTCCAACCCTAGGACACGTCCCTAATGGACCCGACTTGATACACGGCCCATCGGGACAAAAAACAAGCGACACAAAGACCTTTGACAGAGAAACCTCTCGGTAGTAATTTGATCATTGCGGATGCCTCAGGCAAGATATAGACATGATTCTGAATCCATTTTAAAATAGACTTCATAAGGATTCCATGGAGTACTTGAACGTCCAAAACAGAGTCGGGATGAGGTCGTGGCAGCCATCGCAAGTTGGTATAGTGTTGCAGTCCGAATCCAGCCCCAAAACGTGTTGGATTTGATCTCTTTCTTTTCTTGGGCCAAAAGTGACGTGGTGTCCTGGTGGAGGACGTTGGGAATACTTGTACTTTGCCCCCAATCAACTTCTTTGGTCCTCCATGCCTTCCATATGTCTTTAACACTCTTTTTGATCCATGTATGTATTTCTAAAAATGACAATGAACACACATCATGGTGCAGCATCAATTCATCAAATGTATCAAATACAATCATGATAAAGGATTGTTTCACCTGTGAATCAAAAGTTGCTAATGTGGTTGTATCCAGGCATGTGATGTCCTCATCATTCTCCCCTTCTTGGCTGCAAGTCGTCCTCGACTTGCTCCAATGGCATTCAAAAGTGCTTGCTTTGATGTTGGAACACAGAGCGATGACTATGCTGCACGGCCACAACCAGCAATGCTCCCTTTCTTCAGGATTACCCTGTTGCATATGGGAAAAACTAGGAAAACTTTACAATACATTATTAGTGTTAGTGCAGCCCCCTATTCGCTCATGGTATTGTAGCCCATAAGGATATTTCATATTAGAGCAAATATAAACTTTATGCACCAAATATTCTCCTTTGCTGTCGTATTTGCCAATTGCATGAAGTGAACATTGATTAAAACTTGGCAAACCAGAATCAAATTTAAGTTTCTCTTTTGGACAATTTAGATTACATAGAGTATCAAATTCATTATAACCTAAAGTATTTAAAGAGGACAACAAATTCAGTTCATCTTGTGCACAAGTAATAGGATGGAAAATCTTTTCTTCAACACATTTGTATGGTTCCAAGCCAAAAGTATCACACTTATTCGCTACTTGTGGCATAGGAGTAAAAGAATCATCAGCACACAAGTCCTCTTTATCACAAGGAACAACAAGTAATTTATTTTGTGACAAAGGAAAATCAGCAGTGGGTTCCACTATTTGTTGCTCTTCATTAGCATGCAGAGTGGACAAATTTTGGACATTATGGGTCACATCATTCTTGCAAGTATTCATAGATAATAGACTCTCCTTTTCAGCATTGAGAGCAAGACAAAACAATTGATCAATATCTTTGTATGATTTACTAATTAACAAGGTTCGAATTTCAGAATTGAGCCCTCTCATGAACTTACTCATAACATCTTCCATGCATTCATCTAATCCACCAAACATGATGCAAATCTTAAAATCATGGTAGTATTCTTTTATAGTCCTACTCTCTTGCTTCAATTTGTCTAATTTTGCAAGCAAATATTCAGCATAATATGCAGGAACGAATGCATCTGTAAAAAGAAATTTGAAGTCTTTCCAAGATTCTGGAACTTTGTTGTGTCTACAAATGTGTTTCCATTCTAGCAAAGCATATTCAATCAAAACATTAGAGGCAATACAAATCTTTTGTTTCTCGGATAGGTCATGCTCATCAAATTCATTATCTACTTTTAGCTCCCAATCAATGTAAGCTTGAGGATCAAACTTACCATCATATAACGGCAAGTGTTGAATGATATCCTGAATATGTGGGTCTCATGGTGACCAAAACATGATAGAACTCAAAACTCTAAAGGAATATACAATATGACCAGCAACTCCTCACAACCGATGCAACCAAAAACTCAACAAGGCCTAACTAAGCAGTGCAAGCAAAGGCTCAAAGGGTTTATAGGATTGTGGGTAAACTAATCTACTTTTTTTTGGCTTTTTTGGACTTTAGGAAAAAATAAAAACACCGAAGGATTCGAAGTCTCTCACCGATAAACCTTGCTCTGATTACCAACTGGTATGAACCCGCTAGGGTGAATCCTGATCTTTCGATGAGAGAAGGTGGATAACTCAATTTGGGGATGGAGATGACATTCACGACCCAACTACAACCATCCAAGGATGCTGCGCCTTTGCAACCGATACACCACCTCCAATGGCCGTCGCGATCTTGTGGAGCACGATCAACCAAACCACTAGGGTAATTCCTGCTAGCAACCGAGGACCAAGCAAGAACAAGTAGAACAAGCAACTCAATTGCAAATATGGAGATGAAAAACCAATCTAAACTCACAAAGTTGGGGTTCTGAATCAAGTAGAACGGATGGTCTAGTCAACACACGCGTCTACAAGGAAGTAGCAATGGTTAAATTTTCAACAAAACAAAACCCAACTGTTCTTGGTGGTGGCTAAGGGGTATTTGAAGGTGGAAGGACGACCACTAGGGTGTTGGGGTCATGCTCCAACCCTAGTACACGTCCCTAATGGACCCGACTTGATACATGGCCCATCGGGACAAAATAAGGCGACGCAGCACCTTTGATAGAAAAACCTCTCGGTAGAAATTTGATCATTTCGGATGCCTCGGGCAAGATATAGACATGAGTCTGAATCCATATGAAAATAGACTTCATAAGGATTCCATGGAGTACTTGAACGTCCAAAACAGAGTCCGGATGAGGTCGTGGCAGCCATCACAAGTTGGTATAGTGTTGCAGTCCGAATCTAGCCCCAAAACGTGTTGGATTTGATCTCTTTCTTTCCTTGGGCCAAAAGTGATTTGGTGTCCTGGTGGAGGACGTTGGGAATACTTGTACTTTGCCCCCAATCAACTTCTTTGGTCCTCCATGCCTTCCATGTGTCTTTAACACTCTTTTTGATCCATGTATGTATTTCTGAAAATTACAATGAACACACATCATGGTGCAGCATCAATTCATCAAATACAATCATGGTAAAGGATTGTTTCACCTATGAATCAAAAGTTGCTAATGCGGTTGTATCTAGGCATGTGATGTCCTCATCAAGACCTCACCTTCCCCACCGAGCCACTCGTATAGTTCCTGAGCCCATCTATCGGTACTTGGGGGCTCACTACCTCCCTCATTGGGTCACCATGAGCAACTCTAGGTCAGTACGTGGACATCGCTCATCCAGATGGTCGGGGTGCTGCTAGGTGCCCTAGCTATAGCCATGTGGGCTCATCTCTCGAGCGTCCCTCGCACTTTTTGTTGCTTCAGGTGACCTTGAAGCCCAGTGGGCTAGCCTTGAACCCTCGGCGATGCCCCTTCTAGGGCCCTTGGACCAACATGTGGTGGGGTGGAACGATCCGATGAAGGATCAAGAGATAGGCAGATACCTACAAGGAAAATAGAATGGACAGAAGAGAGGGGAAAGAGGACATAGCTGGTAACACGATGGCCGGGGCCGGTTTGTTAGCTCCTTGCTGATCTTTCGCCTGCTCCTCCTACTCTGTCTGCCCATCCTTGCCTCGCTCGAGGCCTTTTGTAGCGGTTCTCCTTCAAAAAGGTTAGCAGATGGTTAGTTTAGTCGATCTTGTTGTGCAACCGAGCTTCCGCTAGGGCCGCTCAGGTTAAAGGAGACAATGACTGAAGCAAGCGAAGTAGGAGGGTTGGGAGGATGGAACTTATCTTGGTTTTTGTTGTTGTAGAGGTAGGCCGACGAAGGAGGTCGGCAGGCGGGCCTTGGCTCGGGAGGCATCACTTTTGGGCAGATGGCTCAGCGATGGCCTTCCCTCATGGGGAAAGGTCGAAACTCACCTTGATCGGGTGAGCCCCTTCTGGGGGACCGAGCACCTAAATGGAGGGGCCAGCCAAGCCACCGCTACCGCCAGAAGCCTTGGGTACCATGCCGATGCTCGGTCGGTCGAGCACCGCCGCTGCCTTGCTTGCTTCCTCTACCTGTGCCCCTTCTGTGTCGCAGCCTGAGCCATCAGGAGCACAAGGGGTGATAAGTGTGGCTGCTTGGGCGACGCAGTATTGCTCGCAGTAGTAGGCTTGCTTGAACTACCCTCGACAGTGATGACCCCTGTCAAGCTAGCATCTTGATCTTCAGGTAGGTGTAGTTGGGGACAGCCATGAACTTGTGAAGCATAGTCGACCGAGGAGGGTGTGGTAGATGCTGGGGAAGTCGATGATCTCAAAGGTGAGCGGCTCCTTGCGGAAGTTGTTTGGCTGGCCGAAGGTGACATTGAGCCGGATGTGCCCAAGGGGCATGGCTTCCTTCCCTGGCATGATCCTATAGAATGGCACCTTGCCAGGGCATAGGCTGCTCCGAGGGATGCCCATCTTGTTGAGGGTGCTGGCATAGAGTATGTTGAGGCCGCTCCCCCATCCATCAGCACCTTGGAGAGGCACGTGGTACCCACGATCGGGCTAACCATGAGCGGGTAGCATCCCCGATGAGGGACATAGTCAGGGTGATCTTCTTGGTCAAAGGTGTTCGCCATCTAGGACCATCAGGGCCGCATTGGGGTTGCAAGGGTGTGTACGGCGTTTACCTCCTTTTCGGTGATGCGGCGCTGTCGGCATGACTAATACACTTGGGAGCCCCAAAGATCATGAGGCAGCGCTCAACCTCAGTGAACTCATTGTCTTCCTCGTGGGCACCATCTGTCGGGTCACCGGCCTTTAGGGCAGGCTTTTGGGCCTTCCCGTATTGGCTGACGGTGCTACGGATGCAGCCCTTCATGGTAGCATAGTCCTTGAGGAGGTACCTAGCTTGCCCCCCATGGAATGAGTAGGGGGACTCAAGTTCCTTCTCCAAGTGTTCTAGGCATGCGCCGCGCCCGTGGGGCTAAGCTCTGGTGGCGCAGTCAGCTGCGGCCACCATCTCCTCCCCACGATGCTTTCGGTCCTTGTTCCGCTTGTCGCGGCATCGCTGGGAGGAGACAGGATCATCGCAGCCATCGCCACCACTGAGGTGGCCGGTAGCCTTGACTTTCCCGCTGAAGTTGGCATACTGGGTGGCAACATCCAGGAGCTCCCGCATCATGTGTGGGGTCTCACGGTCGAGCGTGTGGATGAGGGCCTCGCAGGTCATGCCACAGATGAAGGCGTTGATGACATCGGTGTTGGTGATGTTGGGGATCTCATTGCACTTCTTGGAGAAGCACTGAATGTACTCCCAGAGGGTCTCGTCGGCCCTCAGCCTACAGTTGCGGAGATCCCAGGAGTTCCCTAGGTGGGTGTAGTTACCCTAGAAGTGGCCGATGAAGACCGAATGGAGATCGCCCCAGCAACAGATGCTGCCAGGCTTGAGCTACTTGAGCCAAGCTCTGGTCGAGCTCGATAGAAGCAGAGGAAGGTACTAGACAGCGAAGTCATCATCTGACCCCCTAGCCTTCATGGTGAGGAGGTAGTCTTCTAGCTAATGGTCTGGATTGGTTTTGTCATCATACATGGAGATGTGCGTCGGCGACTAGAAACACATGGGGTAGGGGGCCACCTAGATGACTACCCTGAATGCTAGGGTGCCGAAGTGATCTAGGGTGAGGCCTCTGTGCCGTTGCTCTGGGGTATGGGACTATGCCTGAGCGTGGCGCATGGACTCGATGGTGTCACGGACGTTACGGTCATCACCAATCCGGTGGCGTCCGAGGACGCCAAGGAGAAAGATCATGCCTTCACTCCTACTGAGGCTTGGCGCCCTGAGTCCCCAACTGGTCAGAGCTATTGCTAGAGGTGTCGCCACTGCTTCCCCCCAACGGTGGGGCATGAGTGTCGGAGTGGTCCCCATTGGTGGTGGTCATCATCTGGGACGCCCGAGAGAACACGACGTGGCATCAGGAGCTGCTTTGCCTTGTTTAGCCGCTCCTTGGTCTTTGGGTCCGGTGTGTTGGAGATGTCTTCCAGGTGATAGGCGGCGGCCGCCATATTGTACGCTGCATGGGGGAAGTAGAGGCTACTAGGAGCCCCCGTGCGGGTGTCATCGTCGTTGCCGAGAGGGTGCATGACTTGCTGCCGTGCAAGCTCCTGCCTTTGGAGCTTGAGCTCTGCCTCGGTGGCCTCCAAGTCCACCTACCGAGCTCGCAAGTGGTCCGCCTTCTCCTGAAGGTAGGCCGCACGGTTGCAGGGACTCTGGTTTAGTGGCGTGAGCCCAGGCACCTCCTTAGGTAGAACCTCACCATCGATGTGGTAGCACATGCATGTAGGGTCATTGTAGTCAATGTCGTAGGAGTCATAGTCCGGGCCGTTCCCCGAGTGGATCTCGAGGAAGGTATGGAGCGAGGGGACGTCAGTCCCCGCCATGCCAGAAAGGATGGTGCTCTAGCTCTAGCTAGAAGGATGCCACCGCATTCTGTATCCCAAAAGGCAGGTCCGGGAATTAATACCAGAAGCTGTCAGGTGGTGGGAGCACCTTACTAGTAGCGATCTGGTGGTGGATGTTGGCTAGCATGTAGAACATCTGGCGATGGTCCAACATGGTAGGGTTCGGGCCTAGGCCACAACGGATCTGGTGGGCCAGAACCTCGAGATCTGCTCCTAAGAGTCCTAGCGGAGGAGGCGGCACCAGGGACTCGTTGCCTGCTGGCATAGCCCCACGGAGTGGACGAAGCTCACCATAGCGGTCGGCGACGTAAGCCAGGGTCCCGAAGTTGAGGACTTGGCCCATAGCGAAGGCACCGACCATGATGGAGAGCTCACCGGGGAAGCGAACACCACCGTCTGGGTTGGTACCGCCTGCTTCGGCGATGAGGCGGGTGGCTCCGGCCATCGTAGAGCTAGAATCACTCTTGACGCTGCCCCCTACCTGGCTCACCAGCTGTCGTGGGGTCGAAACCACAGCAAGCATGTTGTTCGAGTCGGTGTCAGAGTACGGGTCTCTGGTGGGTCGGGTGGACTGAGGAACACAAGAATCACGTAGGAGAGACGCAACGGTTTATCCTGGTTTGGGCCAATTCTACAGCAGAACCGACCAATTTATAAGAGCACAAGTACAATGGTAGCCTGCAAGCGGTCGCACTGTCATACTTGAGCCCATATAAACCCGGTAGTCCATCGAGTACCACGACGGGTCTCGATTAACCATCAACATACAACCAAAGATCATACATGATTCAACATACATGTCATATGTTATATAAGGTTCACAAATACAGTTCATTCATCAGAGTACGAATTAAGGTTATTACAAACCAAGTTCATTAAATAGTAGCGGAAGTAAATTAAAGTTTGAAACTATCATCTACCATTATAGTTCAAATACAGTGCCAACTCATGATCACACTCCCACAAAAGCATATAAGAAGGATTAGTAAGAGATGCCTGCCCAGGGCTCACTCCTTGTCCATGGTGGGACAGAAGCAGTTCTTGCAATAGCTGTGATAAACAGTACCATCTGCAACAATGGGAATAAAACCCTGAGTACAAGAAGGTACTCAGCTAGACTTATCCGTCATAAATCAAAATAAAGTGACTCCAAGGATTATGCAAGGCTTTATAAGTGGAGGTAGCTTGACAACATTTTGCATAAAATGTGACTAATTTAGTTGTACAATTATAATTTGGTCATCAAATTAATTATAGCTATTCATCTCTAGATTAGCAACTAACCTACGCCAAACATGTGGTATATTATTTAGTAGCATATAATAGTAACCATAGCAGGTATGGTAATTCCATGTTCATCAGAACCATCACATTCCATAACATAGTTACTACGATGTTGGGACTAGCTAAGTTTCTAACTATCCGGGAGAGACGGCGATTCGAATGGATTTCAATCAGCTGGGAATTTATTCCTAACACAAACCTAGGTCTACCAGCCATGGTAGCCTTAGGTCACCTTTGGTATAACTCAGGTACACAATTTGTGGGTTTGACTAGCACCACACAATCAGGGACGACCAGCTGCCAGGACGATCAGGACTACCCTGCCCTTGGGCTCACATCGGGCTCCCCACACGTCTTCCTTCTTGCATGAGCACACACCCCAAACCTATACCCGATGCATCACAGAACACATTGAAAGGCTTTTCAATGTCGGGTTGTGCTAAAACATGAGTTGTAGTTAACAAGGTCCTTAGGGTGTGAAAAGTGGCTTCACACTCTGGCGTCCAACTGAACTTTTCATCCTTCTAAAGTAGTCTAGTCATTGGCTTAGCTATCTTGGAGAAATCAGTAGTGAAACGACGATAGTAGCCTACTAGTCCTAGAAAACTCCGAACTTCATGAACCAACGTTGGGGCCTTCCAATCCATGACCTCTTGTACTTTAGATGGGTCTACAAAAATTCCATCTCTAGATAAGATGTGACCCAAGAAAGGTACTTTGCTCAACTAGAATTCACACTTGATGAATTTGGCATATAACTTATGTTCCCTTAATCTGGAGAAAACAATTTTTAGACGCTTTGCATGGTCTGCCTCCTTCTCCAAATAAATCAAGATATCATCGATAAACACAACCACGAACTTGTCGAGCTCGGGCATAAATACCAAATTCATCAAGTACATGAAGTAGGCAGGAGCATTCGCTAGTCCAAAAGACATGACCAAATACTCGTACAAGTCGTACCTAGTGGAGAAAGCTTTTTTAGGTATATCCTCTGGCCTGATCTTAATCTGATGATAGCTTGACCTCAAGTCAATCTTAGAGAATACCTTTGCTTTAACCAACTGATCGAACAAGATATCGATATGAGGTAAAGGATACTTGTTCTTAATGGTCACAGCATTAAGTGGCCTATAATCCACACACATTCTCAAGGACTTGTCCTTCTTCTTCACAAATAAAGCTAGACATCCCCATGAGGATGAACTAGGTTGAATGAGACCTTTGTCCAACATTTCTTGTAACTGAATTTTAAGTTCAGCTAACACATTTGGTGGCATCCTATAGGGTCTTCTTGAGATAGGTGTCGTACCTAGCACTAACTCAATCTTAAATTCCATATCCCTATCATGTGGTAAACCTGGCAACTCATCTAGAAATACATCAGGAAACTCACAAACCACTAGAATGTCACAAAGGGTAGTGGCTTGGATAGCACAAGACAAGTTTTGGAGATCAAAACTTCGGGGAAGTGGTACTAGAAAAGCATTACCTCCCTTTGGTGCTCTCAACATAATTGTCCTAGTGTTAGTGTCAATGAGAACTCCATGATCGCTCATCCATTTCATGCCTAAGGTCACATCTATGGCTAATCTGGGCAATACTATTAGATCCATCATATACTCCCTCTCTTGTATCGAGATGAGCACATCCCTTACTATCTGATTTGTAGAGATAGTAGCCCCAGCTGAACTTATACTATAACCACCCTTGTTTACCTCAATTAATTTCTGATCATACTTAGATGCAAATGCTTGGCTCATAAATGAATGAGAACCTCTAGAATCAAATAAAACAATGGCGGGATGTTTGTTAACAAGAAACATACCAGCGATGACAACCTCTCCCGTAGGAACTTCTTCAATAGTGGTATAATGCACGTATGCAGGACGTGCTTTAGAATTTGCTTGTCTCTAATTGCCCTGGTTTTGATTGCTGCTCTTCTTTGGATGGGGGCACTCCTTGGACCAATGGCCCAACTAATTATAGTTGAAGCATGGCTGAGTGCTCCTAGGTCCTACTGAGCTTCCTTGCCCTCCCTTTCCCTTGGGTAGGGCAATGGCGAATGCCTTACAAAACACCTTCTAAGTTCGGCTGGCTTGGGATTTTGGTGGAGGAGGCCTGAACTTGGGCGCGGGTGGACGAAACTATGACCTAGCCACCACTGGAGCTCTGGACTAGGAAGATCCTAAGGCGCCTGCCTTAGCTACTCTTTTGCGGCCCTTGGCCACTGCATGCAGATTGTTGGGTTCCCATAAGTCAAGGCATCACTGATGAACTCATTGTATGTGGTGCACCTCGATTTGGCCATTGTTTTCATTAGCTTAGTGCTAAGGCCTCTCTTGAAGCTTTCAATCTTCTTTTCCTCTGTATCGACGAACCTTGGGGCATAATGGGACAAATTGTTGAAAGCATGCATGTACTCTGTAAGGGTCTTGGTGCCTTGTGTGAGTCGCATGAACTCGGCTGCCTTCATGCGCATTAGCCCCAGGGGAATGTGATGTCCCTTAAAGGCTAACTTAAATTGCTCCCATGTGACCTGAGAGTTGGTAGGTAGAGATGACAGGAAATGGGTCCACCATATTCCGGCCGGTCCCTGTAGCTGATGGGACACATATTCTGCCTTTTGATGTTCCATAACCCTCAATAGATGGAACTTGGAACTTTTGCTCAATCATGTTTAGCCATTCATCCACCTGAAGCGGTTCTTCGGCCACCTTGAAGATAGGAGGCTTGGTGTCTAGAAAATCCTTGAGAGAACTATATTGATTTGGCTCAGGCCCTTGTTGTTGCTGATGGGCATGAGCAGTGTTCTACGCAATGAGGCACAGTGTTTCCTCCATTGTTCTCTGACTACCCAAGAACTATGCAAAGAATTCATTCGCAGACGGTGGTGGCAGTGGTGGTAAGTCACTATTGTTGCCACCTTGGCCGTTGCCGGCTCCAGTGCGAGTGCGAGTCATCTGCAAAGTTGTAACAATAAGTGATTATTGGATGATGTCAAGAAATTGCAGATGAATTGTATAATCATGCCAAACTAGAATTACTGGAGAGAATCTTAAATTCATACAATAAACAGAGGCATAATAATTCATTCTCGCAACTTGACATCACCAATTTGATCACTTATCGTGCTCACAGCCCGTTAACATGCATGTCATAACCCACCAGTAGAACAAAATTAGAATTTCATTAAAGTTCAACCCATAGTGAAACAACATGCAAAGTGCCCATATTACACGGAAGTCAAATCACGTATACCGAACTTCAAGCTACAAGTCCATTACATAAATAACAAGGATACATCTAGCGCTTTAACTAGTCACTAGGTGACCCTAATCTTCCATGTGCTCACTGTCGAGGTCGGAGATAGGATCGTCCTCATCCTCTACCTCTACTTCTTCTTCCTCCCAACCATCATCCTCGATCAACATCTCTGGATCTTCTTCCTCCTCATTAAGGATCAGGTGCAGTTGGTTGTTCAAGAAATGCACCTCATGCTAAAGATCAACCACCATGTTCTGGTTCTATGCAAGCTGCTAGCGCAAGTCCCTCTAGACATGGTCCTATTGCATGTTCAAGGCTTGAGTCCTATTTCGTTCTGCTTCTGCCATAGCTGCATGGTTGTTTGCTAGGATCCGCTGGCGTGTAGCTATGAACGCCTCAGCACGGGTGGCCTCTAGTTGCTCCCATAGACCTGCTAGCACTGCCTGATCATCTGCTCTTGCCTCATGGGAAGCAGCTCTCTACTGATCAACTTGCTCCATTTAGCTGTGGAGATTTTCCAAAGCTACATAAGCTTAATCAGTTTCCCATTGAGCCTCACTTGCTGCCTTTTTGTGCTTCCGCCATGCTTCTTTAGCTTACGATGTGCAGCTTCGGCTCTCATGAGCTTATCCATGCAAGTGGTATAGGACTCCTGCCAAAAGTCCCTGGTGTCCTAACGAGTATAGAACATCTTCATCACTGCAAACATTGCGCTCATAGCAGGACTAGAACTGTCTGCCCGCTCATCCCAATCTCAAATCAACGCATTGTTGTTGTGCTATGCCCATAATGTTATGGATGGGTCCACTCAAGGAAAAGTACCAGCGGCACTACCGGTAAGATCATCCCCGTGCTGCTGACAAATCTAACTCAGCACCTCAAAAGCCACTACTTGGGCAGCCTCCCAAGGAGTTCTTCATTCAGAATCTGCCTTACATTCCTGCCAGAGGGGCGCTTGGTTGTGAGCTGGTATGGTCGGTTGTACTTCATACCATGGTTGTCCCTCCAGGTATACTTCATTCCAGTAATAGAGGGGCGGTTCGTAATACCCCGCATAATGCAAGACTCTCCAAAGTAGGGCAGGAGTACCAAACATCAATAGGAAATTCTCACTTCCAGCCGGTGTTGCCATCTGTACCAACAACATGGTGCAACTCTCGTGAGACAAAGTCATAATGGATAAGAGTTACATAACCGAGTAAGAGATTTATATGGGGAGGAACAATGCAAGTATGAAATAATGATTTATCATGATGCATGCACGTTCCGTATGTCCTCACAAACTTAGGAAAAATTAAAACTTCTAACGGCATACATGGTGGCATACATACGTTCTCTCATATATAACGTAATTAATCGGGCTACACGTTTCGCTGTTAGTGTACCTGCACAAGAATTTCATTTTAGCCCAACCCCACAATTATATATGCAGAATGTAAATCTGGGTTGTAGGTTGCAATCTAAATACCTCCATATATATATATATATTATGGGGTGTATGACCCTGGATACCCACGGCAGACCATATGGGATGCGCCCTCAGGGGCGGCCCAGCCCATAGGATGAAGCCTTATAGGGCATGACTTCGCTCAGCGCCTCTTGCAAGACATATGGAAGATATCCTAAAGATACTACGAGATCTGTTAGGATATGATGATCCCAAGATTCCTGTAATCAGTTATTACTTTACGGTTATCTCTCAGATCTAACCGACTTGTAACCCTGCTCCCCGGACTATATAAGGCGGGCAGGGACCCCCTCCAAACACACGCAATATCATATGATAGCCAATACAAACCAACATACCACAGGAGTAGGGTATTACATCATACTGATGGCCTGAACCTATCTAACTCGTGTGTCTTTGTTGCCTTCTTGTTCTTGATCACGCGCTCCTCTGTCGATCAATCTAACTTCATGGGATACCCCTCGGAGGACTACCGATGATATTCTATCAACGGTTGGCATGCTAGGTAGATGATTGTGTGCTGTTTACTTGTCGAACAAGATGGCTTTTTCTACGGGCTCTTCGTCCCTCCCGCAACCCGGCCAGATCTTCACGGTCGGAGCGATCTCGTGGATCATCAACGCTGACGGAGTTAGAGAGCTCCTTGAGCCGGTGCAGATCGATTCTGCGCCGATCACCCCCGCACCTACGATAGCAGATCCAATCTTGGAACTGCCTCCGAGGTCGCCTTCATCAACGACTCACCGCTCGCTTCCTCGCTACTAGAGGAGATAGATTAACAATGATGATCTGATCGCATCTATCGATCGGGTTGGTTTGAAGCTCGCCGATTGCCTCTCCATCACCGAATCAGCTCTAGACACTCTGGTCCAGCGCCGACCACCCACCGATCTAGATCTACCGAAGGCTGCTCGGAAGACTCTAGGAGTTGCAGCTCTACCCTTCGGGCTCGCCAACGCCACCGCCACCTTCCAAGACGCCCTAAAGGGCAAATTCACCGACCAGGTGGGAGATGTCCATCCTCTCTCCGACCAGATTACCAACCAGCCTCCACCGGTCGTCAACATGCTCCATGTCGGCCGACGCTCTGGAGCATCCCTCCAGACCATCCTGGAGGAGAATCCAGACTCTGAGTCCCAAGGCTCTATGGAGACCCTCGCTGAAACCTTCACCGAGCAACTTCCTCTCCCCCTTTCTAGGGTGGCACGATCTTCAATGTCAGCGTTGATAGCCCCCCTCAGAACGGCGAGACCGAGGAGGAACATGCTGCTCGTGAGAACCGGAACGTCAACCGTGCACAACACCGAGCAAACGAGGTTACCCTTGCGATGGCCGAGCAGCAGCTTGACTCACAAGGAAGTCCATTCCAGCGCAACTTCGATGACAAGTTTCTCTGTGTTGACGGCCACAACGTCTACAAGACTCCAAGCACCAACCTGGTCATGGCCGCCAATGAGTTCGCCGACTCCCGCTGACACCGAAGGTCACCAAGGTCTCTGCAATGCTTAAAGCAGCGCATTGTCAGGTCAATGAGATCCGCTAGGAACAGAGACCTTCATACTCGACAACTTTGATTCGCCGATCAGTCGCCACAAGATCTGATCGCCGCCCAAGTCGCTTCACCGACCAGCGCCGCGAGGACAGGCAACTCCTCTAGGGCGGAGCTAGGGGCAACCGTATTGAATATCACCGCCAACACGACCAGGAGGTCGACCAGGACATCCGAGTGCACCTCAACAATCTTCGAGATGCACGACGACGCATCGACGAATGCCGCTTCAGTCACCATGAAGATGAAGTACGCCGCCGCCAGGAGTACAAGCAAGAGTATAGTAACCCGGACTCAGCTCTTGACCCTCTTGCCAATGGCAACACTGTAGACAACGACGTTGACAACCCCGAGGGGCCCCCAGCATTCACAAGGGTGCTTCGAACACTTCAGTGGCCTCATGGTTTAAAAATCACTTGGGTCGAGCCCTATGAAGGAAGGATGAACCCGACAAAGTGGCTACAGGCTTACGCCACTGCTATCCGTGCCGCCGGAGGAGACAGCAGTGTCATGGCAAACTATCTCCCCGTCATGCTCACACTAGCTACCATGAGCTGGTTTACAAGCCTTGCCCCGGACTCCATCAGATCCTAGGAAGAGCTGAAAAAAGTCTTCACTGATAATTACATGGCTACGCGTACTTGGCCAGGCACCAAGCATGATCTGAACCACATCAACCAAAAGCCATCTGAGCTCCTCCGTAGCTACATCCGATGCTTTTCCAAGATGAGGAATTATATTCCAAACATCACGGAAGCCGAGGTCATCACCACCTTCATCCGAGGACTCCATCACCACGAGCTTCGCTCCAAGTTCAACCACAATACACCCACTAGGATTGGCAAGATGATCACAACCGCCAACCAGTACGCCGATGCCGAGGAAGCTGAGGTGTGCTTCAATGAGGATGCGGGCACTCATCGCCCAACATGCCGCTACGATGACCGCTCCGACGACCAACGCCACAACGACCACCGCTTCGACAACCGTAGTTACCATCGTGACAGCAGTCGTGATCGGCCAGAAGGGCCCAAGTTTGATCAAAATCACCGCCGACGGCCAGACCACATCGTCGCTACCGTCAATGAACCTCATCCCAAGCGCAACTATGACGAGCAGTACAAGAAGATCCTTGATGGCCCATGCCCTCTCCATAAGAACGCCAAGCACAAGATGAAGAACTGCCTTGGTTTGGCTAAGGAGTTCTAGGACAAAAAGCTAGATAATGACACCAACGACGGAGCCAGAGGTCGCCGACCACCTAGGGGCAATAACAATGCCTTCCAGGACCATGAAAAGGTGGTCGCCACCATCTTCGGGGGCCTCGCCTCCACCAAGAGCAGAAGAGAATGGAAGCTCACCGCACGGTGGGTGCTCGCCGTCACTACAGAAGACACCACCGCTAACCCCAGCTATCGCCCAAGGTCTGAGGTCCCCATCACATTCAGCAAGGCCGACCAGTGGGCAGACATTCCCTACATAGGGCATTTCCCCCTTGTCCTCGATGCAACCATCCAGAAGGTACTTTTTAGAAAAGTGCTCATCGATAGTGGGAGCGCTCTGAATCTCCTTTTCACCGGAGCCCTAAAGGAGCTGGGCCTCAGGTTAGCAGATCTCACACCCTCTAACTCCTCCTTTTGGGGTGTGGTACCTGGCAGGGCCTCCAAACCGTTGGGAGAGATCACCCTACCAGTACAGTTCGGCATGGCAAGCAACTACCGCGTCGAGCACATCAACTTCTACGTCGCTGACTTCAACACCGCCTACCACGCCATACTTGGCCGACCAGCTCTGGCCAAGTTCATTTCTATACCGCACTATGTGTATCTGGTGCTGAAGATGCCTTCGCCTGTAGGAGTTCTAGCCCTGCGGGCCAACCTCTCCATTGCCTACGCCTGCGAGACAAAGAGTCTTGCCCTCAACGAAGCCATCGACCTCTCCATCTAGATGGCCAGCGTGGTCACCGAAGCCAAGACGTTGCCCACCAACGACATGGAGATCCTAGAGCTAGAGCCTCCCCACGCCTCCGCCAAGTCCAAGGAAATAAAGGAGGTCGGCCTCGGCCTCGACGACCCCTCCAAGACCGTGAAGATTGGGGCTCACCTTGACCCCAAATAGGAAAGCGCGCTCATCTCCTTCCTACATGCCAATGCCGACGTGTTTGCTTGGAAACCTATAGACATGCCGGGGGTACCACGGGAGAAGATCGAGCACTCCTTGAATGTCTCGCCGACCGCCAAACCAATCAAGCAGAAACTCCGCCGATTCACGCCAGACAAGAAAGAGGCTATTAGGGTAGAAATAAAATGGCTCTGAGCTACCGGATTTATAAGGAAGTGTATCATCCTGAGTGGTTAGCAAACCCTATTCTCGTTCAAAAAAAGAATAAAGAATGGAGAATGTGTGTTGATTACACTGATCTTAACAAACACTGCCCTAAAGACCCCTTTGGTTTGCCTCGGATAGACGAGGTTGTAGACACCACCACCGGCTGTGAACTACTCTCCTTCCATGACTATTACTCCAGCTATCACCAGATCTCCCTCAAGGAAGAAGACCAGATCAAGACGTCGTTCATCATGCCCTTCGGTGCGTATTGCTACACCACCATGTCCTTCGGACTCAAGAACACCGATGTGACTTATCAAAGGGCTATCTAGATGTGCCTCAATCAATAGATTGGCCGCAACATCGAAGCTTACATCAATGATGTGGTCATCAAGTCCAAGACCGCCGATGATCTTATCGCCAACCTCGAAGAAACGTTCGATCAACCTAAAAAGGTACTAATGGAAGCTGAACCCTTCAAAGTGCATCTTTGGAGTTCCATCTGGTATACTCCTAGGCTACATTATCAGCGCATGAGGCATCGAGCCTAATCCCGACAAGGTCTCCGCCATCACCAACATGAAATGGCCAACATGCGTCAAGGATATACAGAAGCTTATAGGCTGCATGGCTGCATTAAGCCGCTTCATATCACACCTCAGCGAAAAAGGGCTACCTTTCTTCAAACTCCTCAAGGCCTCTGAGCGCTTTTCCTGGTCGGAGGAGGCAGACACAGCTTTTGAGCAACTCAAGGTGTTCCTAACAAAGCCTCCGATCATGATGGCACCACGGCCAGACGAAACCCTCCTGATCTACATCACCACTACTTCTCGTGTCGTCAGCACAGCCATTGTGGTCGAACGCGAGGAGGCTAGGCACGCCTATAAGGTGCAACATCCGGTATATTTCATTAGTCAGGTTCTTAATGAGCCCAAGACTCGTTATCCTTAGGTCCAGAAGCTGTTGTACGCCGTCCTGATCATGTCGTGCAAGCTCCGTCACTACTTTGAGTATTACAAGATCGTCGTGGTCACCGAGTTCCCTCTGGGTGACATCCTCCACAATAAAGAGGCCAATGGCCGTATCATCAAGTGGGCTATCGAGCTCAGCACTTACTCCATTGAATTTAGAAGCAGGCCTACCATCAAGCCTTAGGCGCTTGCTGATTTCATCACTAAGTGGACCGAGATCCAAGAGCCCATCGCCGCCACCTACCCCTAGCACTGGGTGATGTACTTCGATGGCGCCCTCAACATCAACGGTGCTGGTGCGGGCATTCTGTTCATTACACCGACCAAGGATAAACTCCGATACGTTCTCCAAATACACTTTTAGGCCTCCAACAATGCTGCCGAATACAAAGCATGTCTCCATGGACTTTGTATAGCTGTTGAGCTCGGCGTCAAACACCTCATGGTAAATGGGGACTCCACGCTGGTCATCAGCCAGCTCAATAAAGACTGGTCTTGCTCCAGCGAGAAGATGGATGCATATTGCGCCAAAATTAGGAAGCTTGAAGAGAAGTTCTACGATATCGAGTACCACCACGTGGTACACGATCAAAATCAGTTCGTCGATCACTATCCAAGTTAGGCTCCTCTCGCACCACGATTCTGCTAGGGGTCTTCATTCAAGATCTTCTGGCGCCATCCATTAAGGAAGAAAAGAAAATTCAGGAAGTTCCCCCCGCCGAGCAGCTGGTACTTATGGTACTTTTGCTGGCCACCGATTGGAGGGAACAGTTCATCAAGTACCTCTCCAGCGAAGAAGTACCCGCCGATAAGACTAAAACCGAATGCATAATCCGTTGAAGCAAGCATTACGTGCTAGTGGATGGCAACTTTATGAGGAAAAGTGCCAAGGAAGGGATTCTGCAAAAATGCATCACCCAAGAAGATGGAGTGAAGCTACTTCTTGAAATTCACCCTGGTTCCTGTGGCAACCATGCGGCCTCGAGAACATTGGTCAGCAAAGCTTTTTGAGCTGGTTTTTACTAGCCCACGGCCATCTCCGATGCAGAAGACCTCGTCCGATGTTGTGAAGGATGCCAATTTTTCGCCAAGTAGATACACGTGCCGGCATAAGAGCTATAGACCATCCCAGTTTCCTGGCCCTTCACATGCTGGGGATTGGATATGATTGGGCCTTTCAAGCCAGCGCTAGGTGGTTTCCAGTACGTATACATCGCCATCGGCAAGTTCTCCAAGTGGATCGAGTATAAACCACTCATCTCGGCTACTGCAAAGAAAGCAGTCGAGCTCTTTGAAGATATCATCCACAAATTCGGTCTCCCGAACAGCATCATCACCGACCTCAGAACAACGTTTACTGGCCATCACTTTTGGGACTTCTACGAAGACTTGTGCATCTCAGTCAAATACGTCTCTGTTGCCCATCCTAGAGCCAACGGCTAGGTCGAATGGGGGAACGGCATGATCCTTGATGCCCTCAAAAAGAGGCTATAACAGAAAGAAGAAAAGCATTCGGGCAGATAGCTCAAGGAGCTACTAGCTGTAGTCTAGGGACTGCGCACTCAAGCTAGTCATAGCACCGGTGTGTCTCCATACTTGGTCTATGGCTCAGAAGCCATACTACCAGTAGATATTGCCTTCCGAGCACCTAGGGTGGTGAATTATGATGAAGAGCAAGCCATAGCTATTCAAATAGAGGACGTCGACAGGGCCGAGGAAGAATGCCTAATCACTTGTGTCCACACAGCCAAGTATCTAGAAAGCTTGCGAAGGTACTACAACCACAACATCAAAGGTCGTTCATTTGCTATCGACGACCTCGTTCTCCATAGGAAACAAAAAACCGAAGGGATGCACAAGCTCTCCTCCCCCTGGGAAGGGCCTTACGTCGTCAAAGAGGTCACCTGACTAGGGTCTTATCGCCTATGTGACTTAGACGGAATCGATGTTCCCAACTCTTGGCACATCGAGCACCACATACGTTTCTATCCTTAAAACGCTCTAGATATGTACTCTCCACTTTATGATGAATAAAGTTTTGGTCTCCATAATTTGTCTCCATGTTTTCTCCATTACGGTTTAAATCTCCACTTACGGTCGCCGAGCTCTACGCTACTCCATGACGAACTCCAATACGAAATTGCCATAACTGCGCTGACCATGTTTCCCCAAATCTCCAACGTTTTCGCCGAAAGAGTTTCTCCAAATCGCCGAACACGTTTTCTCCAAATCGCCGAACGCGTTTTCTCCAAATCGACGAACACATTTTCTCCAAATCGCCGAATACATTTTCTCCAAATCACCAAACATGTTTTCTCCAAATCGCCAACATATTTTGCCACGTGTTTCTCCAAATCGCCGAAGATTTTTCTCCAAATCTCCAAGATATTTCGCCGATCAGCGAGCAGCATATGTTATGTTCTGTTTTCTATGGAGAAGACCCAGTCTTCGATCTCTCCCTACATGTGCTACGGGCTCCACGCTCCGCATTATGGGTGGTCGGCTATGGTTCCTTGGTCATGCCTATTCCTTCCTACACGTGCACGGGCTCTGCGCTCGACTTTATGGACTATGGGCTAGCCAAGGCCGAGAGCTCAGTAAAGAACTAACTGCTCGGATGCCACTTATACTACGTTTATCTTCAAGTTATTTCACCAACCATCGAGCAGCACACGTTCCGCTCTGCGCTCTATGGAGAAGACCCAGTCTCCGATCTCTCCCTACACATGCCACAGGCTCCGCGCTCTGCGTTATGGGCAGTCGGATGTGGTTCCTTGGTCACGCCTGTTCCTCCTACATGTCCACGGGCTCCGTGCTCGACGTTATGGACTATGGGCTAGCCGAGGCCATAGGGCTTAGTAACGAACTAACTGCTCGGATGCTACTTATACTACGTATAATTGCATTAGTGCTATTACTACAATGATTTTTCACCACAAATACAGTCAAGCTACATCACATGCACTTTATAACATTTATACAAATACATAAATGTTTTATGCGCTCACGCGCATCCTAACTACCCTCTAAAGATGTTACAGACAATATCCTCCGAGCAGATCACTGTGCTCTGCCATCATCGTTCGTCTCGCCGAACAGGTCTATATCACCGGCCAGCTTCTTCGCTGCGTCCTCCACCTCAGCCTCCAGCTGCTGGGTCTCCGCCTCGCTCAACCCTTCGGCGAAGCCGCCCCCTATCGCCTGAAGGTCGATGGCTGGGTAGTGGGATCGAACCACCGCTAGGGTGTGAGTAGCGACGGTCACAATGGCATCCTGGTTGAAGCTCTTGAAGTTCTCCCATGCTGCCTTGCACCTCTAGATGATGGTGTCCGAACGTTGCCACCTACCGTCAGGCTGAGGAGACGGTTCCAGGTCGACACAGTTGAGCACCGATTTAATTGAAGTGACTACAATGTCAAAGTTATCCCTTTGGGTCCTGGCCTCTTGCACCAGCACATCAAACTGTGCCTTGGCTTTATGATGGTAGCCTGGAAGCGTTACAATTTTCCATCATACAAGGAAACTACTTCAACAGTAACTCCGACCAGGAAATATTCACCTTTTAGCTCCTTGGCCAGTTTGTCTGCTCTCTCTGACTCCTTTGCCTTCTCCTGTCGGAGTTGTTCGATGGCCTGGCGCAGTTGGCTGAGCTCCACGTCTTGCTCTAGAAGCACAACAGTTATCACCAAAAATATGGTTGTTCAGCAATACAAAGTACATTCGCCGATATACTGTACCTACCTTCTGCTCGGATACACTTCTGAGCTGCTCAGATTTCTGTTCCAACTGCTCGGAGGCACCCCTCAGTTGTTTGGAGATAGTGGTCAGCTGCTCGAACTTGCTCCACAACTGCTGAGACGTAGCCGCCAACTACTCGGATAGGACCCCCCTCTGATATTCCAGGTCCCGCACGTTGGACTCTGCAAGGTCTCGCTCACGCCGGGCCCTCTAGATGTTTCTCTCTGAGAGGTTCATCTCCTCCTTGAATTTTTTGTTCTCCTTGGCGAGGGGCTCCATCCTCTTTATCATCTGGTGCTGCTGCTCGGTAGTCCGAGTCATCCCCTATAAATGCACAATAATAATGACGAACTCCGATCTCCAACATTATAGTCGAGCATTCCAGATGCAGTACTGACCTCAATTTGTTTCATTACTTCGGCGACGGCAGATTTCAGTCTCCTCATCTCCCTGGTGGTGTCTTCCTCCTCGATAACCACCACCTCGTCACCACTCTTGCGGAGGATTCGGACGGTTTGGAGTCGAGGCTTAGCACGCTCGATCTCTTCCACCTCATCCTCTTCCGCCATAGCTCGAGGCACCACTACGGGGCTCTGTGGTCGGACAGTGGGTCTGACCATCCCCAGTGATGCCTCAGGGGGCACCGTTTGCTCCTTGGCCACCACTAGCTTCGCCACCCTAGACTCCGGCACATCGCCGACAACTCCGGCTTCTGCTCCCAAAGACCCGACGGTTCCCGCCATTGGCTTGGGCATTGTCGCCGACTTGTCTGCTGCTGGCGCTAATTGTTCACTGCCGCCAAGTCCGCCAGCGGTGACGGTTGACTCCTCCTCCTGCTGTCGAGCACTCGGGGACTCTAGGACGGGAGCCGCCGGCGTTGCCTCCACCCCAGGTTTAGCCCTCGGCTATTCGACAGTCTGGACTGGCGGGGTCAAATCCTCTGTACGCTTTACACTGCATCAGATCGGCTTATCAGTCACCAGAAAAGTTAAGAAACTACAGCAAAGTAACTCCAAGACAAGGGTACTTACAGTTTGATCTGCCGATTCAATTTCTTGAACCGGCGGTGCCTGCTCGAGCCCCCAAGTGTAGCTATGGGGTCGACTCCCGTGCTCTGGTGGGGAGGTCCTGCCTCCTCCATAGTCGACCTCTCCGCCTACCACTCTGGGACCCTCTCCGCCTGCCGCTCCAGGTTTACCTCCGCCTGTTTCTCGGGGACTCCCGTCGCTTGCCCCACGGGGAATTCCCTCGTCTGCTGCTCGAGGACTTCTTCGCCTCCCCTTGATTGATCCTCTACGCGCGTGCTGTGCAGAGGCTCCTTCATGCTCGGTGGAGGAGCCATCGAAACTTTGTTGTCATCAGACCACTCGAACACCGCGGTCCTTCGCATTCGAGTGGTCTGATCATCGCCAAGCGAGATGCCGCCTGGTTTGAGGGGAGTAGCAACTACCATCTTCCTCTTCTTCTGGAACGGCTCATCTACCGCTGCCCTCTTCCCCTAGGTTTTCTCCAACACCGGGGGAGAACTCTCCGTCTGACCAGCGTCCGTAGCTCCGGACTCCGACGAGACGCCGACAGCACTTTCTTCAGGTTGAGCCGATGGTTGTGCATCCACCGCTGGTGGCCAATCAGCCCTCGGCACACCTAAAAAGTACACCGCCCTATCCTACGAGTGGATCTTTGCATAAGTGAATCAGTCCACTACTCGGCAATGACAAAGGATAAAAAGAAGCAAGAATACACAATTGAGATATTTACCTGAGGAGGTAGAATTTTGCAGTTAAAGGGCTTCGTATACCCTGACATGTTGAATGAGGCAAACGGAGCGAATAGCTCTACAGCCCACTCTTCAACAACGTCCCTCTACAACATCTCTGGCCTCTCCCGGGTACCGTTGGTCTCCCCTTGAACTCGAAGGCTGGGTGCGCCCTCTCCTTACAGGGTTGAACGCGGCGTACTATAAAGCTCGCCACTACCAATCCGCTGTTGGTCCTCACGCCCTTTATTAAGGCAAGGAGCTCCCTCACTTGCTCCATATCAGCACTGCTCGGTGTCTCTGACCAGCTCCTCTGGCTCTACGAGATGTGGTTGGCATCGCAGCGGATGGTTGGGTGGCTCTGTTTCATGTAGAACCACCTGACGTTCCACCCCTTCACTGATGTGTTCAGGGGCATAGTAAGGTACTCGCCCACCATCCCATCACGTAGCTGAAGGTACACCCCGCCGACCACCTTGGAACCACCGCCACCTCTCTTCTTCAGCCAGAACAGGTGACGGAAGAGGTTGAAGTGGGGGAGGATTCCAAGATATGCCTCATAGAAATGGATAAAGATTGAGATGTGCAAAATGGTATTGGGATGGAGATTGCACAGACTAACCACCCAAAGCTCCAATAGATCCCTCAGGAATGGATGAACAGGAAATTCCAACCTGCGCCAAAAATAATCCTCGAATACCACCACTTCATCGATATGAGGCGTTGGGAAGGACTCAACGAGGGCCGGCCACCATCCGGCCGTAGCACGGTCAGGAAGAACGCCAGCTTCCACCAATCTATTGAGTTCCGCCTCTCCCATTCGTGATGGCACCCACTATTCATCATGCCAGGCTCCGACGCCTGCCTTCTTGGGGCTTGTCTTCTTCGATTTTGCAGCTCCCTCCTTCGGCACCATCTCCCAGATCTGATTAGGGTTTGACAGCGAAAGCAAATATGGATGCCAATCTGGAAACGCGAGGGCTGAGGAGGAAAATGAAATGGCAAAGTGGCAAAGGTCAAAACGCGGGATGCGGCGACGCAGTTATAAAGCACTTTCCCCACCCTATCGCATTCGAGGGTTTTTGGGAAACCATTCCCACAATTTACGCCTCTACGAATTCTCTGCAACAGCAAGGTGGGCCGTAACCTGGGCTTTCATGCAACCGCAGCCCATGTCGCTCATTTATCACCGCCGTTGGTTGTCACTCGCCAAATAATCGCCGACTTCTCCGCCATTTATTGAGGCTCAGTAACCGTTACTGTACATCCATTACTCTGATTTTTTCTCTAGGATTGGATTTCTCTGATATCTCCACTTGCGGCTCAGGGACTGACTGCCTGCTTGGCTGGTCTTTTACTATTCTTCTACTTTGGACCCTAGCACCACATGACTACATCATCTATTGTTAGGCTCGGGGACTAAGTGGGCACACTTCACCTAGCGGTGAATGTGCTTGTTTTATTCTGGAAGACTTCACGCCTCTTGAAGTTGAAGAAGGTTATCTCCTTTTCTCATGGTCGGACTCTAAGTGGGCACACTTGGTCTACTACAAAGAAATTTTCGATTATGAACTTGAGATCCTTACACCCTTATGGCAAGCCGTATTTGGTTCACACTGCTCGGTGATAGTTCATGCTGCTCGGCAACTGCTCGAAACAGCTCGGCAACTCATCACGGTGGTCGGACCATTAGTTTGATTGCTCGGCCATGTTCGCACCTGCTTAGACAAGCTCAAAACGGTGTTGCACAATGGGTACAAGGCGCTTGGGGACTAGCTGTGGGGGGTACAACCCCAGATACCCACAAAAGACCACATGGGCTACGCCCTCAGGGGTGGCCCACAGGACGAAGCCATGTGGGGCATGACTCTGCTCGGCACCTCCCACAAGACATCTGGAAGATATCCTGAAGATACTACGAGATCTGTTAGGATATGTATGATCCCAAGATTCCTGTAATCAGTTATTACTCTCCGGTTATCTCTCAGATCTAACCGACTTGTAACCCTGCTCCCCGGGCTATATAAGGTGAGCAGGGACCCCCATCCAAACTCACGCAATATCATACGATAGCCAATACAAACCAACAGACCACAGGAGTATGGTATTACATCATACTAATGGCCTGAACCTGTCTAACTCGTGTGTCTCTATTGCCTTCTTGTTCTTGATCATGCGCTCCTCTGCCGATCAATCTACCTTTGTGGGATACCCCTCGGAGGACTGCCGATGATATTCTGTCGACATATACACATATATATATATATACTTCCATATCAAGGCTACCCAAAAGTAAATACGCCCTATGTATATATAGCAGTATCAAAGCTAACCCACAATTAAATACTTCCGTATATATATGAGGCATATATACACTTCAGTACCAAAGCTAACTCTCTCCCCATAGACCGCACACTCACATCTTACGGTCATGCCACTATGATGATGACTAGCATCTTACCTTGGGCGTAGTGGCATTTGATCCATACATTACCACTCAAGTGAATGGCATCCATACAATAGCACGCCGTATGGACGACAAAAATAAAAACCCCCAAGTTATTACTTAATTAGCCACCTGAAGTCCTTAACTGGGCATAAAGGAAGTGATCACTGGCATATTTTAGATTCAAACTCTAGGTTTTTCAACACCTATATATATAGCTATTAGTTGCTAAAAACTGGTTTTGGAAAACAAAACCTTTGTTTTAAATACGCATGTGGCAATTAATGTTGAACCTTCCTTTGATACTAGTTGTAGCAAAACCGACCAATTTATAAGAGCACAAGTACAATGGTAGCCTGCAAGTAATCACACTGTCATACTTGAGCCCATATAAACCCAATAGTCCATCGAGTACCACAACGGGTCTCGATTAACCATCAACATACAACCAAGATCGTATATGATTCAACATACATGTCACATGTTACATAAGGTTTACAAATACAGTTCATTCATCAGAGTACAAATTAAGGTTATTACAAACCAAGTTCAGTAAATAGTAGCAGAAGCAAATTAAAATTTGAAACTATCATCTACCATTATAGTTCAAATCTAGTGCCAACTCATGATCACACTCCCACAAAGGCATATAAGAAGGATTAATAAGAGATGCCTGCCCACGACTCACTCCTCGTTCATGGTGGGATAGAAGCAATTCTTGCAATAGCCGTGATAAACTATACCATCTACAACAATGGGAATAAAACCTTGAGTACGAGAAGGTACTCAGCTAGACTTACCCATAAAAAACCAAAATAAAGTGACTCCAAGGATTATGCAAGGCTTTATAAGTGGAGGTAGCTTGACAATATTTTGCATAAAAAGCGACTAATTCAGTTGTATAATTATAATTCGGTCATCAAATTAATTATAGCTATTCATCTCTAGATTGGCAACTAACCTATGCCAAACATGTGGTATATTATTTAGTAGCATACAATAGTAACCATAGCAGGTGTGGTAATTCCATGTTCATCAGAACCATCACATTCCATAACATAGTTACTACGATGTTGGGACTAGCCTAGTTTCTCACTGTCTAGGAGAGACAGTGATTCAAATCGATTTCAACCAGCTAGGAATTTATTTCTAACACAAACCTAGCTCTAAAAGCCATGGTAGCCTTAGGTCACCTTTGGTACAACTTAGGTACACATTTCGCAGGTTCGACCAGCGCTGTACAATCAGGGACGACCAGCTGCCAGGATGATCAGGACTACCCTACCCTTGGGCTCATGTTTGGCTCCTCCCACATCCTTACTGCCATCTAGAGTGCGCACTTTTACAGAACAGGGCCCGGCCTGAGTTGAGCTACTTGGCTTCATGATCAGAATGAGTTATCCGGCCAGCTAAGTGAGAGGCATGCGTTCAATCTTGTCAGAAGCGCCAACAATGGTACGGTCCTTAACCGGCATAGACGGAGTCACAAAGTCAACTTACACAAAGACTCCACCTAGCCTCCATTTACATTACCCCATGGTTCTTTTCCACGATAGCAAATATAGCCAACCATGCTTCGGTATCCACCTATATCTCAGGTGACAGGAAATCACCCAACTTTTACCGGTCTTAGCATGGCTAAGCATATATTCAATCCTAGACCTACACAAGGTTAAAGATATATGTAACTAGACAAGGTAGTTTTATGCATCAAGTGTTTTCAATCAACTCTTATAACCTAATGCATCAAACATAAAGGACTCAAGTAATATTTTGTAAAACATGGGAGACTTAGAATGCTCCGGGGCTTGCCTTTGAGGAATGAGGTTGGCTGGTGATCCGGGCACTCAGGGAGATCTTTGAGAGTTTGCTCCTCTTCTTCTGGAGCTACGGCCTGAGGCGTCTCCTACTTATCCTCCTCCTCTTCTTCGTTGAACTCTAGGAGAGTTATCTCTTCGGACGATCCTATATGCATGAGCATGAAATAAGATATCATGAATGCATATATGATGACATGTATAATATGATATGATGTGATGAATGCATCCTCTCAAGTGTTTTCAACAGCTTTGCATTAAAGTACTAATAAGTTGCATCGTATTTTACTGAGTAGGTGCTTATCTCTTCTCTAGTAACTTAAGCAAACACTTATGTAAATCATTTTCTGGACTACAAGACAGCAACCACTTGTTTTGACCATAACTGGAGTTATACACATCAAAATAATATGGTTGTGGACATTCTAGAAATCTTATGAAATTTACTACAACTTTCTTTTAATCATCTTAATGTGATTCAGTAGCTATCTAGGTGAAACAAATTAATCCTTAAGATCTGTCCAGAGAGCAAGCATTCCTGACAGCAGACTTCTAACAGGCATAATTCTTAAACCATAAGGCCTATGACTATGAAAATTTAATGAAAGGTAGATCAGTAAGCTATCTACAACTTTGTTATTAACCATCTTTACAGAAAAGATCATTATCATCATGAAATCATCACAACAAAAACTATACATGCAGCCATCTAGTTGAATTATAAAGCGATAATTAACTAGTTGCATACAACCAATTACTTCTATGCTTAACTAATAACATCAACAGACCATATGCATCACAAGAACCACAAAAAACATTATGGCTAAACATAACTAATTTATTTATATCCATTTATTAATTTCCTTAGATAATAAGGTGGTTTAAAGGATAAATATTTCTAGTGCTTAATAAAATCTAATAAAATTACAGTAGCCTAAAAATGTCCCTAATAGTCTACTGTATAAATTTCATGCCATTTTGATAAGTATAACTACCTCTACAAAAATGACAAATTACATAGGCTTATTTTGGCAAAAATAGTTTAGCATAGTGAAAAGTGTCAAGCAACAGATTTAATATTTTTCTTACGTTCCTCCAAGCATAATAATACTATGTAAAAATTTGCATGATCATATGTTACGTATTTTTACCCCAATTAATTTCACTAGAAACTAGCAATTAATTAGGATTAAATAGGAAGACCATATCCAAAGTATGACCACTACAAGTTTAGTATTTTTCCTAGCTAGATAATGTCAACAGAAGACCAGCAAAATTGGAATCACAAATTTATCACCATCCTAGCTCAAGTTATGCAATTTACAAGATAGAAACCATTTAAAAAGCATTTATATAGCTACATTTTATCCTCCTAGGAAAATACTAGAAACAGTACATCTCATATTTTTATCAAATACTACACTTCATGTAGAATCCAACAAAATTTGGTTCACCAAAATTAGACACTCCTAGATTGAGATATGAATTTTTGAAACACGCATTCAAATCTGTGAAATAAATCTAGAAAATCAAATCATATCCGACTGACAGTTGGGGCCCACGGTCAACGGGGACCCACCCGTCAGTGAGAACTGCGCTGACCGGTGAGAACTGGCAAGGTCTCCGGTGGTAGCGTCTTCACCACTACACATCTCACCCACGTGCATCGACTGGTAGACTTAGTTGGCTCGGTGGCTCACCGGAGCAAGCTCGATGGCGGCCATGGCGGACGGTGGAGGTCTGGCAGCGGTACACTGGCCATCTCCAGCTATGGCACACTCATGCAAGGATGGCTACTCCATCCTGGTGACCTAGAGAAGCTACATGGTGCATGTGAGGGTTTGAGGTGGCGTCGGTGAGCTTGGCCGCTTGCATGGCCGTGCGGCGGCGCACGGAGCACGGCGGTGCTCACACTATTCTGGCTACCAAGGTCTAGGGTTATTTGACCTAAGGCATGAGAGAAAGGAGGGAGACAGTGAACCAACTCGACAGCGGTGAACTCGACTGCCACGGTGGCCATGGCAGACGCGGGTGGAGTGGCGACTCATTCCAGCGCCATCAGGTGGTGTCATCACCCCTAGATCTGGCCTAAGCATCTAGACTCTAGCACGGTGCTAGACCAGAGGAGATGGAGGCATGTAGTGTGGTGAAACGGTGGGGCCATGGTGAGCCGTGAGCGCGGTGGCGCTCTGGTGACAACGGCGGCTGCGGCGAGGCGAAATGCTACTCTACCTGTGGTCGGTAGGTGGTGCTGGTGGCTTGAGGAGGTGGAGGTGATGGCCAAGCAGCTGTGGCCAAGATGAGTTAGCTGGCGAGGCTGCATCGATGGTGAGCAGCTGTAGTGGAGTGGCGGTAGTGCTGCGGCGAGCTCAGCATGGCGCTACGGAGAGGCAGAGCGAGAGGGAGGAGGTGAAAATAGGCGAGTGAAGTGAGCAGCAGGGGCACGGCGTTTATGCGCCCGCGCTGGCCTGACCAGCTAGGCCAATGCCGGCATGCTGCCACCACGTGGCGGCCATGGCCTGTGGCCGGTCGGCCATGACGCCGCGCGCGTCCACGTGGTTCAATCCGCTGAAACCGACTGATAGTGCATCTTAGTGACTCAATAACTCCTAATCTGTGGTGAATTGGCAAAAACTTCCTTAATAACTATTGTAGAGCTACGTGAGATCTCTAACTTTTATTTAATAACCATCATCTAATTATCACTGGTTAATAAACTACACTACTCCAAAGTGAGGTACTTTGAAACTAAAAATCGTTTTAACACAGAAAATTTTGCAAGTCTCAAAACAGCATTTTGTTTATACTTGTGAGCTATTTTTGAACATGCTATGCACTGAATTAGACCTTGACCCAAAAATAAAAGTTGTAACCCTAGTCAAGTACTACAACTCTTATTTAGGTCACATAGCCATGCAAACAATTTAAGCTACTGTTCAACTTTAGTCAAACTAGTATCATGAAAATGGCATTTCAAATGAAACCAACACTTAAAAGCAAAATTGACCTAGGTCATGAATAGAAACAGTGTTCCATTGATCATCCTAGATGTGTATAAGGTGTTTCCATGACCTCCCAACCATCTCATACATTGGTCATACATGATTGCAAGCATAAACACATATAAATCAACATTTCATGTGACAATGTATAAGAATGAGATGAAATTTCATATGCTCATCTTCATGAATGCTTGGATGATGCTTGTGCTCATGAAATGCAGGTGTCAAATGTAATGCTTAACACTAGGGTGTTACAAATTTGGTCCCTACATCCAACAGCTGATGATCCTTATACTCAAGAGCACCCAAATTCAGGGGGTTACAACAAAGTGTAAAGGAAGAAGATTTGGTAGGCGGGTTAGCTCAGTGCTAACCCAAAGGTTGCCTCACCACCGGTGGTGCCTTCCACTCGTTGGAGAGGAGGAAGATGATGGGATGCGGTGGAGGAGAGTCTCTTAGTGACCCTCTTAGGGTTGCCTTGATCTCTGTGTAGAGCGGAGGCGGATGGAATGGAGTGTCTGGTGATAAAAAATTGGATCCTCTCCCGTCTAGGTCCGACCTTATCCCTTATATAATGAGATAGGTTAGGTATATGGAAGTTTGGGGGTTTAGTCTATGGTCTACGTGCGCTGGAGTCCAGGAGGATCTTGTTGTGATGCGCCGTGGACCGTGGTGATGTCTTGGAGCCAAAGAAGCCTTGGGCATTGTCTAGCTGCTCTGTTCTGACACTCTGCATGTCAGGCGGTGTTAGCTTGGACCAGTCTACCCCAAGTTCAACCTTATAGAGTCTTCTTGGGGGCAGAGGAGGTTGGCTCCAGGGGCTAACACATGGGCTCAGAAGCCCATGAGCCCCTGGAGGCCGTGGGAATGGAGTGTCTGGTGATCGAAAATTAGATCCTCTCCCGTCTAAGTCCGACCTTATCCCTTATATAATGAGATAGGTTAGGTATGTGGCAGTTTGGGGGTTTAGTCTATGGTCTACATGCGCCGGAGTCTAGGAGGGTCTTGTAGTGATGCGCCGTGGACCGTGGCGGTGTCTTGGAGCCAAAGAAGCCTTGGGCGTTGTCTAGCTGCTCTGTTCTGACACTCTGCATGTCAGGCGGTGTCAGCTTGGACTAGTCTACCCCAAGTTCGACATTCTAGAGTCTTCTTGGGGGTGGAGGAGGTCGGCTCCAGGGGCTGACACATGGGCTCGAAAGCCCGTGAGCCCCTAGAGGTCGTGGGAAGCTTGGTCTTCTTGTGTCATACCTCGGATGTGACCCTGTTGGAGGAGCAGTTGGCAGGACTGCACCTGGGGAGTGGTGCTATGTAACGTCCCACCTCTCCGAGGCTGGGCCCGCTTACATCTGATAGCTTTCCTAGGACAGACTGCCCTCACAGACCAACACTAGTCTTTTCTGTGTACTTTGTCCTCACTCATGCGCCCCCGGGAAGAACTTCCCGGTCGGTCACCCATTGCTCCAGGCCAAGCACGCTTAACCTTGGAGTTCTTAAGAGATGGGCTTCTAGAAAAGAAGTTGCAACTTGTTGGTACGAGTATCCTATTAATCCTATTAAAACTTGAGCCGGGGTGTTACATGCTAAGGAGCCCCTGAGCATCGGTAGCTCAGGGCCTGTCTTCTTATGCTCAGGCCTTGGCTGGCATCGTGAGCCGGGCAGGAGCCAAGGACTGGGCTTGGTCATGCCATAGATCGAGAGCCCAAGGCTCGGGGAAGCCCTCGAGCCCCAAGCGGAGGCTGTGGTCAAGTCAGGCTCAGTTAGATCTCTTTGCCAGAGCGTATGCGCAAGCGTGTGTGAGGTCGATATGGCGACTAGAGGGGGGTGAATAGTCATTTCTAAATTTAATCGCACTGGCTAACCGAAATAATTGTGGAATTTAAACAATCGGTCTAGCCAAGACTACACCCCTCTATTGAAGTTCATAAATACCTTATAAAGATCCTAATTATGCAACAAAGGTGTTGGGCTAGCTAGAGCTCACCTATCCAATTCAAGAAGCAAGGTCACACAAACCTATGCCACTAGTATTTCAAGCAACGAGGGAGCTCGTACACATGCTAGTAAGCAAAAGCACAAAGCCACCTAAGCTCACTAGCAATACTCAATAACAAGGCAACCAATGCCAAATTGGAGAGCACAAATACTTAGCTACATAAACTAAGTAATGTGACTAACAAGGTTATACAAACCAAATTAGCCAGGCAAGGGAACTACTTCTATGCTACACAAGCAAGAAGGCAACTAGTGAGCTACACAAGCTAACTAATTACAAGAGCAACTACACAAGCACAATGTATATGAAAGTAATCACAAGCTTGTGTAAGGGGATTGCAAACCAACGGGAAGAACAATGTTGACACGGTGAATTTTCTCCCGAGGTTCACATGCTTGCCAACACGCTATGTCCCTGTTGTGTCGACCGCTCACTTGGTGGTTCGGTGGCTAATTGGCATCACCCGCCAAGCCCGCACGTCGGGCACCGCAAGAACCTACCCTAAAAGTGAGGGTAGCTCAATGACATGCTCAACTAGAGTTGCTCTTCGTGGCTCTCGCAAGGCGAGCACAATGCCCCTCACAAGGCTCTTCTCTAGAGCACCGCACAAGCTTCTTGTGGGCTTCGATGGAGACCACCACCAAGCTGTCTAGGAGGTGGCAACCTCCAAGAGTAACAAGCACCACCGGCTTGCAAGATGACCACCTAGTGCCACTCGATGCAATCGCACTAGAATCGCTCACTCACTCAATTGGATGAACACTATCAAGTTAGAGTGAGTTAGAGGGCTCCCAAGCACTACCACATAAGCCACCAAGGCTCTAGTGTGCTCAGCTCTACCAAGCTCATGGCCAAAGGCTGACCACCACTTCTATTTATAGCCCCACGGGCTAAAATAGCCGTTACCCCTTCACTGGGCATTTTTTGGGTTGACCGGACGTGTCGGTCAGATCGACTGGACGCACCCTGCCAGCGTTCGGTCAACGGATGGCTACCACATCATCCTTGCCTTCAAATACTGAGAGCCCGATCTCAATGGTTAAGTTGCGACCGGACACAGCACAGTGCCAAGACCGAACACACCTCTGTCGAGTTCGGTCGTTTCCAGAGAGGTTCCATTCATGACCAGACGCGTTAGTTTGAGCACGACCGGACATAGGACTCCAGCGTCCAGACACTTCTAGTAAGGTTCTAGAGACGCTCAACTATGACCGGACGCGTCCGGTCGATCACGATCGAACACAGCATCAGTGTCTGGTCCTTCTCCTCTTCTCTGTTCTACCACATCAGCAGGACCGGACGCACCCACCCAACGTTCGGTCACGAAGTGACCTATCGTCTAGTCGAAGACCGACGCCTGTGCCTTCACTGCTGCCACTGACCGGATGTAGGACCCCAGCGTGCGATCATTGCATGACTAGCATCCAGTGCACTTTATGAAACCCTGTCTTTTCTGTATAGGGCGCCGATTGCACCGTCGGACTATCCGCACTCTACGGGCGGACACTCTGTCGGTGAAGTTTCGAACCCTTCTCGCCTCCATTTAATCGCTGAGTTGATCCACATCAACTCCAACATCATCTCCTTTGTAAATGTGCCAACATCACCAAGTGTACACCATCATGTGTATGTGTGTTAGCATTTTCACAATCATTTTCCAAAGGATTAGCCACTCAACTTGCCATGCCACTCGATCCTAGCGACGATGCAAAGTTAGATCACTCAAGTGGCACTAGATGACCGATATGCGAATAAGTTTGCCTCTCTTGATAGTACGGCCATCTATCCTAAACCTAGTCATCAACTTCTCTACACACTTATGACCGGTGAAATGAAATGCCCTAGGTTATACCTTTGCCTTGCGCATTCCATTTCATCTCCTCCAATGTCGATGCAACACATGCACCAACATGATCAACAATTAATTGATCCACTTCATATCATCACATGATCATATTAGTTCATCAATCTTGACTTCACTTGCTTTTCACCGTTGCCTTCGTCCATCGGTGCCAAGTCTTGCTCAAGCTTCACCGCCACACGGTCTATCGCTCCAAAGCCTACGACTTGCCCTTCACTCTTGCAACCGGTCCATCAACCCAAGTCATGTCTTGATCTTCTCCACCTTGATCACATGACTCAATGTCATCTCTCATGTGCAATGAGCTCCTTCATCATCACATGTGTGAGCTTTGCAACATCTCTGAGCCATTTTCACCTTCATGGCATATGTTGCTCACACACATGTACTTGTGGACTAATCACCTGTGTATCTCACATAAACACAATTAGTCCACCTAGGTTGTCACTCAATTACCAAAATCACACAAGGACCTTTTAGCATGCCCAATAGGCATAGCCCCCGAGCCCTCGGGAGATCCTGAAGGGGTCAGTCGGGGGTCTTCTTCGTTTTGGAACAATTGGACCTAAGGCTTAACATACCTATATGTTAGGATCGCGTCACACGGCAAGGGGTTCATAAGGATGTCCTCCTTGTGAACCGATATCTTACCCCGAATAAAGATAGAAACCACGACCCAATCGTGCACGGACTAGGCTCTCTTAAAACCTGAGCAGAAACTTTTGGTCAAAAGAGAACACTCCACTATCGCGCTATCGCCTGAGAGCGAGGTCGCAACCCAAAAACGAGCGGGGAGGCTCTAGTCCAACAAAGACAGGGTGTGAACATGCAAAGGGCATTCAAGCTAAGGGCGGCCTCCCCATCCTGCATGATAGGAGGTCGACAGCTCGCATGAACTCCACAACCTTGGGTGGAAAACATCCTAATTGGGCTCGGTGGCCTGAGGATCTGACATGACCTCATAAAGAGCACAACGTTTGAAACCATGGTCCCATGATCATGGGCGTAATGTGCGAGGCCAAGACACATAAAGAAGAAAGCCCAATGTCATCGCAAGGACAGCATCACCAGGGGTCCAAACTACAAGCACAGCGGACAAGGTAGAAAAGTACACCATGTAGGCTTCCTTGTAGCATCACGACCCCTGGAACAAAATGATGCAGGGGACAAGAGATGGAAGGATGGTCACTGGTGCACAAACATCTCGCCGTATCATCAAAACGGCATGGCGAGGCACAATGGCACTTGACGCCTTGGATCTGTCGCATGGCGTTCGGAGGGTGACAGGCGGTTTCTCAAAGGAACCGACTCGCACTCTGCACGCACTGATGGATCATGGTAGATAGGCGAACCTCTCCTTGACTGATAGCCACCACGGGAGCCCAAGCCACTTAGGCATGGGCAAAACCGTGGCTGCACAGTCATGGAGCCAACTTCCATGACATATCATCTTCCCCTACTCACAAGTCGCCTTCTAGAATAAGCTGTTGGAAGGGCAGCACCAGCTTCTAGCCACCACAGGTGACCCCTAGCAAGTCGCGTGCTTGAAACCTCACTGTCCCCTTAGGACCTCTCTCTATCTCGCTTAGCCTCCCAAAATGTCCAAGGGCAATATTGTAGAAGTAGCTGCAAGTGGTTTAAACGAAAGGAATGCCCCTACTTATAGGCCCAAGGGTGGACTGAGCAATCTAATACCCCCACGCTGTGTGATGAATTACGGGAGGTCACAGCCAATGTCAGATGCCCGCATGAGGTCAGGGAAATCGAGATCCTCCCGAAGGTAGAGCTGGTACAACGTCGATGAGACCACTTGGCCCCACCTAGATCATGTGCCCCAATACATAGCACACTGACACGGCCAGGCTTAGTAGTCACATACCACACCATCAGGGTGCCCTAGCGGCATGGCACATAGTAGCCAGCTACCGCATTGAACGCACCTGCCAGCAAGGGGTCGAGTGACGAAGCTTAGACAGCCATGACTACAAACCTGCACCCAACACACGCGAATATCAGTGCACTTTCACGATCACTATGTGATTGCAAAAACGCACGGGGGCTACTATCGGGGTTATGATATCCCAGGTATCTCACACTACTAGAAACATCCACTTCTATGATGAAAATGTTAATGAAAAATCTAAAACTGTCATAGAAGAGCACTTTTTATGATGAATATTTCTATTTTGTCATAGATCGGTGGTGACGATCCTGCAACCCTCCCTTTCTATGATGAAATCAGCCATCATCACAAAAACATCAAAGAAGAGCACAGGGTTTTGTCACAGATCACTCGCGCAACTCATCTGTGATGGTCTCCTTTAAACCTATGATGAACAGGGCTTCATCATTGAACTAATTACACATCTGTGATGAACAATATTCGATCTGTAACGAATGGCTTCGCCATAGATCTTCACACGGTACTTTCTCCATCCGATGTTTACCTCTGGGACCTACAGTTACTCATCTGTGACACTTGCAATTCATCATAAAAGTCTCTGCTCGATCATATCTCCATGCGACATGTACCTATGGGACCCTTCTCCATTTGACGTGTACCTATGGGACGTATAGTTACTCATCCATGACACTTGCAATTCATCATAAAAGTCTCTACTTGTTCCTTTCTCTGCCCAACATGTACATGCAGACCCTTCAGCATCTGACCTATGGGACCCAATGGCTTACGTGTCACATGTACCTGTGGGACCGTTTTCCATCTCCATCCAACCTATGGGACCCGATGGCCCATCTCCATCCGACCTGTGGGACCTGACGGCTTGCGTGTCACTTGATGCTTGCAATTCATCATAAAAGTCTCTGCTCAGTCCTTCTACATCTGACCAGTGGGACTCGACAACTTACATGTCACATGTACCTGTGGGACCTTTCTCCATCTCCATCTGACCTGTGGGACCCGACGGTTTGCATGTCACTTGTACCATGTGTGCCATCGGGGTTTAATTTCTCAAAAGAAAGGTCTGATACCTAGGAGTCGAACACGGGATCTGGACCAAGGATTAGAGCGTCTTTACCATTGCGCTAGATGCTTGTGATCTTGAACATTGTATCCTTTGTTCTAATGCTAGTGTTGCCATTGTCTACCCAATGGCCGAAACTCTAACGGACTTTGCATACTTTTGCTGTAACAGATGGATAGATCCTGGATTCCTATTGGGAGACCATTCTTGCCGACATTCATCATAGGAGATAAAGAGTTCATATGGTTAAACAAAAATACCCAGAGCAAAACATCCCTTGCCCGTGTACATATTGTCTTAACCAGGTGGTTAAAACTTGGCAGGAGGTGAAGGATGACTTACTTATAAACAGAATGTCACCCACATACACCACATAGATTCATTATGGGGAAGAGGGAGGAGGTACTAACATTATAGAGCCATCAAATGTGCATCGATCTCATCTTGATGGTTGGATTGTGGAGGGGAGGAGCAGGAGGACCGCGATGATAACATATTACCATATTTTGATGATTTAGTTCAAAACCTATTGACATCTGAAGAGCGGGCTGGAAGAGTCCCAAAGTTTGAAAGAGTGTTGGATGAGTTGAAGCAATCAGTTTCTTCGAGATCTACCTTCTCAAGAGTCTCCTTCCTTGTCAGGTTGGTCTATATCCAGTCCCACTATTGAGTTAGCAACAGCTATTTTGATGCACTATTGGTGTTGCTGTCAGATGCATTCCCTAGTAGCAACATACCAAAGTCATGTGAGGAGGCCCGCAAATATATTCAAGAATTGGGACAAGGTTATGAAAGTATCCATGTGTGCAAGAACAACTGTGTGTTGTTTTGGGTGATCGTGAGGAATTGCATGCGTGCCCAAAATGCAAAGAGTCTAGATGGGAGGATACAAATGGCAGCAGGCAGGTTCCTCATAAGGTTTTGAGGCATTTTCCTCTAATATCGAGGTTGCAGAGGATTTTTGCTCCTCGAGGAATAGCAGCGGACGCCGAATGGCATGAGACTAAGCAAGAGAAGAATACCGGTGAAATAAACCATCCAGCAGACGGGGAGGCATGACAGGACTTTAATAGAAAACACCCAACTTTTGTAGATGATTCAAGGAACTTGAGGCTTGTTGTCACCACAGATGGTTTCAATCCATTTGGCAACTTTAGCTCGACATATAGTATGTGGCAAGTTCTTGTAATGCCTCTAAACCTGCCACCATGGGAATGTGTGAACCCATCGAATTGCTTTATGTCTATATTGATCCTAGGCCCAACATCTCTAGGAAAGGACTTTGATGTATTCTTGGAGTCTCTTATAGAAGAACTGAAAGAACTATGGAAGGGGTAACACTTTTCATGTACTACATCATGATAATAAGAAAGGCTTCACTCTGCGCGCAGCCGTGCTTTGGTGCATACATGATTTTCTAGTATTGAGCACCTTGTCAGGCCAAACTACAAAAGGTTATTATGCATGTATTTATTACGACAAAAATCCATTGTCAAGGAGCCTAAGAAAGAAGCTAGGCTACCTTGGACACCGTCGTTACCTTCCTAGGGATCACCCTTGGAGGAATAGCTTAGATTTTGATGGAAAAATTGAGGATTGAGATGTGCCGGAAAAGTGCACCTTACAACAGGTCCTTGAGGAACTCGAGAAGGTGAAAGATGTCTGCCCAGGTAAGCACAGTGGAAAAAAGGAAACAAAAGCATGGAGAAGAGCCAGTGATTTATAATCGAAAATCTGCTTGGTGGGGGCTGCCATATGGGAAGGACCTGTTGCTACCACACAATCTTGATGTCATGCACATTGAGAAGAACATATGTGAAAACATTCTTTGGCCATTGCTGAAAGTGGAGGGCAAGACAAAGGACACAACGAACACTAGGCTAGATTTGAATGATATGAAGATAAGGCCTCAATATCACGGCGTGCAGCAAGGCACCTCGCTTAAATTCCTGGAAGCTCACTATGTCATGACGGAAAAACACATAGTAGAATTTTGCAAGTTCCTTAAAGGTGTCAAGTTTCCAGATGGTTATGCATCCAACCTAGCAAAATCCACAAGTGTAGATGGTACCAAGGTAGTCGGCAAGATGAAAACTCATACTTGCCATGTCCTTCTCTAGAAGATCATACATGTAGGCTTAAGAGGTTTTGTTCCCAAAGATGTATACGAAGCTATTTTAGAACTTAGGAACTTCTTCAGGCAACTATGCAGTAGAACTCTGAGGAAAGAAGTTGTGGAAAAGCTAAAATGGGACATTCCACTAGCCTTTTTCGATGTTATGGTGCACTTGGCTGTCCATCAACCTGACGAGGCACTTCTTAGAGGGTCTGTACAGTATGGATGGATGTACCCAATAGAACGGCGATTGGGCACATTGCAGAATTTATTAAGGAATAGGGCCATGCCTGAAGGATCAATTGTGGAGGCTTACTTAGAAAGTGAGATGTTGGCATTTTGGGAGAAGTTCATGGACGATGTTAAAACAATATATAACCAGGACAATAATATGTCACATGATGGTCCAGCACCTGGTGAGACCTCTGTTTTTATGCATGGTGTCAAGCCCATTGGCCAGATTAGGGTAAAGGACATCAAGGATAAATCCAAAATCAATAAGCTCGCTTGGTATGTGCTTAATAACTGCGATGAGGTTGGACCATATGTGTAGTAAGTATGATTTTTATATACTAATTTGTTGTTTCCTATATTACGTACGAAATATTACCAATAATAATGCTTATATGTGCTACAGAATATACATACAAATTTTAGAGGAACAAGGGGCAAGTGATGATGTTGATAGTAGGCTACCAGTAGAGTTTCCAGCGTGGTTTAAATCTCATGTACGTGATTAGCATATTTTAGTTCTGTTAGGCCAATCATTGGTAGAATTATACAACAACTTAGTAGTGACAGTGGTTTCATGTTTGTGTGCAGATCAAGGAGCTGCATAGAGACAAACCAACAGAGGTCAGTGAAGGTTTGTATGCACTATCATGTGGTCCTGATACCCAAGTCTGGGTCTGTGCAGCTTTTAGTATTAATCGAGTCAGGTAGAGCACTATTGACCGCAAGAAATCCCTGTGTACATAGAACAGTGGTGTCATGACCACCGTCACAAATGAAGAACAATTAGTGAAATTTTATGGTGTCCTTAGAGAAGTTATTCAGTTGATGTATAACTCCAGCGTACAAAGCCATAGGACGGTGGTTGTTTTGCGCTGTGACTGGTACAATCTAGATGGCACTATGAAGTCTACAGGCATTGATGATGATGGACATTACAGATCCATCAACATGAAATCATTTTGGTACAAGGATGACCCTTTCATTTTCGTGACACAGGCAAGGAAGATTTTGTATCTATAGGATACCTCCTTAGGCAAAGATTGATGGGTCATGTAGAAGTTTGAACATAGGGATATGTATGATGTGAATGAAATAGAGCCTGTAGTGCACCAAGATGATCACTATTCTAACAACGAGCATGAAGTCTTGCTAGGTGATGGTGATCAGGTTATGCACGAAGCTAGTCATGGTGGAGAGGGCACCGTCATTCAAGCCAATTTAGAAGACCTTCTAAGAGATAAGAGGGAAGCAGAGCAGTTGGCATACTTGAAGGCAGCGAGGATGAAGATGATACTAGAAACCAATATTGCAGTGATGACAGTAACTATGGTGGCAGAGATCACATGTCTGGAGATGACGATGACTTGTAGGAGATTTCATGTATAATCTTTGGGAGAACATGTATTCTAAAACTACACTTTGTTTTGGATTTCTGGCTTTATATTCTAAACATGTTCGGTATGCTTAGTTGTTATAAACTTGAGCTTCAGCGGACACATAGGCTTTGTCCGCCGAGGTCAGTATAGCACTATGTGGACTGTCTGTTGTGTACATGACTATTCCATTCAACTACAACTAGTACTTGTTATAGGTTCATATACACTGCATAAGGCATTGACATAAAGCATTCCTTTCACATAGCATGCTTCAACCACTACAATGAGATCATTAATTAGTTCAACCAATATGCCAAGTGCATATACTGATACGTGTCTGGTTTACCAAACTGAGGCACAAAGCAACCCTTGTGCGGTTGCCAATAGTGAATTGGATGCAGGATGAAAGCCTCTGCAATTATTTCACTCCAAAAACATAGTCACAACAGTCAAGGGGTAGACTGAAGAGTGAAGAGGAGTTGCTTTCATAAGCAATTTCTCTTGGTTGGTTTTGCTGGGGCATGCAGCAACTAGCTAGAGATGACTACACTTTTTATTATCCGACAAGAGATCAAATGGACAGCGGCGCACTTTCTGGCGTGTGCAGTAAAAAATGCAACAGCTATGCCTCCTCCATTGTGCATTAAATCAAGGCGACACTTGTTCAAATGAACTCCTCGCTGCATGGTTCTTGCAAATAGACTAGAAAATGCAATAGCTATGCCTCCTCCGTTGTGCACTAGTTAGCCATGGCTAAAAAAAGCGATCTAATTGTAGGGTTCTATAGATAAGAACTAGTTGTTAGCCCCAAATAGTTGGGTTCTATGGACTAGTTGGATAGCCCCTGATAGTTGCCAGCACTATTTTTTGTTGTTCATCGACTCGCAGTGATCCAGAGTGTCTATATTTCATAGGGTTGGACTGTCTTAGGGTCCTGATAATCTCAACAGCTATACACCCACGTCCTCCGATCAGAAAGGGTGAACTTTGATGGTTGCGATGCCCATGGCGATGCGATGGACATGGCCCAATCTCAATTCAACCACACTGATGCAGCAGTTACTGATCATCCTCCATCCAGTGTTTGGAACTGCCTCAACACATTCCCGTACTTAAGTGAAAAAGTTAGTAGTGCACAACTTCTTTCACCACCCACTTTGTTGTGACATCCATCCATACGACTGTTGCCACTTCCTATGGCCTCCAACGAGCCCACCAGTGGCAACATCCAGCATATGGCACTAGCAGAGCACAACACTAGCGCTATACCTGGTTCCACGGTTGTCGATGCTGATGGCACAGCGGTTGCCGATGCTGGTGGCACCACGGTTGTCGATGCTGACGACACCACCGTTGCTGACGAGGATGCCATGCCCATTACTACCGTCGATTACAAACAACCCATGCCATTTGTCTCTAGGGGACTGGCATCATGGTCTGGCCATTCCGCTCCACTGGGCGTGCATCGAGCATCGCCCTATCCGACGGCGCCGATGACAACCGTTGTGAACAACTTAGTGGTTCACCGGATAATTGAATGCATGGGCTATAGTGCTGGCCATGGCCTCAAACTGCACCACCAAGGGATGCCAACCTCATCCAGGAGTGACTATGCCACAGGTACTCAGGTCTCGACATCAACTGTGCCGATGCCTCCTACATCGTCCCTGCAGCCAATAATCCCTCCAATCATTCAACCACATCTGATGACAAGGGCGCAAGCAATTTGAGTCCTCATGATGATGACGTCATGCAACCACCAAGCCTGTAGGAGAGCAACACCAAGGTCATCTTGGATACGGTTATCAGTGAGTTCATGAAGTTGTTGACTAAGTATCTCTCCTATTACAAGGAGATGTCCCTACCAGACATAGCATGCAAGATGTTGGTCCTTGTCATGCAGGAGACGTTCAAGCAGTTGACATCGTATGATCCACTGGAGCAGCCGAACAAGAAGATGGAGGCGGTGAGGAAGCTCAAGTACATACTCTTACACAATGGGTCTACCTCCTCGTCGTATGTCGGGCTGCTCATTGAACTAGTGGTGGACCCCATTATGAATTGGTTGAAGGAGACGTGGACTCCCACTAGGTTCCCATAGCAGGAACAACTGGTATAGTTCTTGCACAACCTACCACCAGAGTTCCCTCATGCTAGGGAATTCCTGCATGATGTAGTGTTGCTCGGACTGTCCGGCGCTACCGATAGGTACGATGCTTCCTAGGAGATTGTTCTAGTTAACGTATTTTTGCATTCGTGGATGTCAACCATTGACTAGGACTTGCTACAGCCGATGCTCACCAAGGTGCTGACCGCAGTCTAGAAGTTCCTGTTGAAGTGTACTGGTGAAAACACGCACAAAAATTATGACATTGTGCTGCCATGGAAGCAAGCGGCTTGGCCTAACGTTTGGAGTGGGTTTGTCGATGGTGTCATCATTCCTTACCTGAAGCACGGACTTGGAAATGTCCGCAACAAGCCACCGCTAGGAGGAATGGCAGCTACAGATGCGCGGGTTGATGACCTAATGAGGTGGGCGTCAGAGATTTCACCCCAAAAAATGCTTGACCTCCTACAGGGTGAGTTCCCTAGAAAAGTTTGGTAGGGTGCTCTATGTAGGTGGTTCTTCATGGTAGATTGCGACGATAAGATGGTGCTGTAGTATGAGCTCGCTTTCGGTGGGACCAATTGGTGGACGCCATCGTCGACAAGCTTGTTGTACCACGCTTGGCATCCCAATTCATTGCCATTAGTGTCATCCTGCCAAATCAAGGGTACGATGTGTTTGACATGCTCCTCACCTAGGTGGAAGCTGGTCGTGTTGCCGGAGTTGATGATGAAGGTCCTAAAGCGCTTCATGGAGAAATGGACCGACAGGCTATGTCGCTGGTTGTTCGATGCACAACCCACAAAGGAGGAGGCTATGGCTTGGTGCTAGGAGTGGATCCGGCTCCTGACATCGGATCTGCTTACCATCAATAGTGAAATGCACAATGGCCTCCAACTGATCCACAAAACATATGAAATTCTGTTGGTAACTTAGTAACTTATTAGTGTATTTCTATTCTAAATGATTGCACCTATGTCAGGCAATGTAAATGTTAATTGTTGGCACAATGTGTATTACTCTTTTCTGAATGCACAAGTGAGAAAGTCTGACGCTATGCAATTGTAACGCGTCGAACAATGACTGAATGCTTTCACCTACGTCAGGCATTGTATATTAAATGTTAATCGTTGGCACAATGTGTACTACTCTTTTCTGAATGCAAACACGAGAAAGTCTGATACTATGTGATTGTAATGTATCGAACAATGACTGAATGCTTTCACCTGCGTCAGGCATTGTATAAATGTTAATCATTGGCATAATGTGTACTACTCTTTTCTAAAAGCACATGCGAGAAAGTCTGATACTATGTGATTGTAACATGCAAGACAATATCTATTACTCTTTTTTTGACTGCACCCGCTACAACCTGTTGCTTGGAAATCCATAGTAATTAAATCTATATTAAATTTGCACAAAACCCGGAGAGCCCAGTGTTCCTGGTTTAGCCATAAATCTATGAGAGAGGAAAGAGTGAGGCAACCGCTCTTCTCTGTCTTCCTACGATACTAATTCGCCTTTTCTCCAGCCTCGAGCGAGTCACGTCTTCGGTCGGAGCGATGGACCATGGGAAATGCTCGATGGGGAACCCTCCAAAGGGGAGCAGGCCTCCGCCGCATCTTCGATCCCATTTGCGGTGCCTTGGGTAAGGCGGTCTTGTTTTTAGTTGCTAGAGTCGTTCTGTTCTAATCTCCTTAATCTTTTTAGGGCCATTTCTCATGCCACGATGCTAGGGGTTGGGAGGTTATCTGGAGCTTCCCGCTCTTTGGATGTGCGCCAAGTGGAACCAGATGAATCTCCTCCCCTTGGACACCAACAAGTCCACAAGCCCCTCTGTAATCCGGATGTGGCTCGTGACCCACACTCTGACCCCAGGGGCAAGGTTAGTTAGCTCGCGCTCTGCCTCGACGCCGTCTAGACTGCCCTTGCTGCCTCATAGCAGGAGACTACCGATGCCTGGGTGGTAGCTGCCAATGCTAGGCCAAGACAATCGGTAAGGTTTCCTTCATCGACAAGCTCTGTCCAAATGTCCATGGCCTTATTTTGACGGTTTTAGTGTTGTCAGCCTTGGAGGAGGAGTTAGCTGCTCTTCAAGAGGCAGCCCTCATCATGGTCAATGATGTGAACACAGGGGGTGTCCTGCTTGAGGACTATCTACGGGCCATGCCAGCTTAGGTTAGGACGGTGGCCCTTTGTGGGGCACACCATGGGGCTGCCTTAGCCCTAGCTGCGGCGCAACTTCATTCCGGCCATGATCTCTGCCTGCTTGAACCTGGCTTTCCAATTCACACCAATGTGAAGGAGAAGTAGGAGCTCACTAGCGACTTTACCACTGCCATGGAGGCCATCATGGCAGCCACGCATGTGGGAGATGTCATCCTCGCTGCCTTCTTTGAGCCACAGATTGTATCTAGGGTAATTCCAATCTTAATGAAAGTCTAGTTTGTTACTTTAAATCGAAGAGCAACTTATGTGCGTCGCTTTGTCTTTCATGGTGTTTGCTTCTTGTGCTTGGATGCAAAAGGCTTGTGCGGACAACAAGCTTGGATGAGGTAATTAGGTGGTCATGGGCTAGATCCTGCCTCCCCTCTTCAAAGGGAGTTAGGTTTTAGGGAAGCTTCCTTCCCTCTTATGAAACACCATAGTTAACTTAGTAACTTCGCATATTTCTGTTCTGAATGCTTCCACCTGCATCAGGCATTGTAAATGTTAATCATCAACACAATGTGCATTACTCTTTTCTGAATGCACACACAAGAAAGTCCGATGCTATGCGATTGTAACGCGCTGGACAATATCGATTACTCTTTTTTAAATGCGCACGCAAGATTTGATTGTGCACGAAAGAAAGTCCCCTACTCTATGATTCTAACGCTTTGGACAATAGATTTCATGTCCGGGTGACTCCTCGACTTGTAATGGGGTTGTTTGACCCTGTAGTTCTCTCTTAAGAGGAACGGCTCGAGTTGCAACGAGGTAGTCAGACTAGATAGATGTCGCTCATATCGCACTTAGATGTTAGGTTTAATTTACAGTGGCAACATAGTGATAAAAATGGTTCAAGATGCACAACTTATTACAGAACCGTAAAATAGACATTATGTCGTAAGCAAGACTTCAATTATTACATCAAGAATCGTTCTAAATCCAAATTTTGATGCCTCCATTCCCTCACCTTCTACTGCATCCCTCCAATCCACTGTCGAACTATCACCAATCTCTTGTATGTCCCTTCCTCGGTAGGGAATCAAGGTGACTACGCATCCAAAGGATGTGGTGATGATGATGAAGCAGGCATCGAAGTCATGACGGTGTTGTCAAGGTCTAACTCGCATGGTGAGTGCATCTCGCCTGGTGAGTACGCAAAAATCTCATCGTCCAAATCCAATGTCTCATCATGCTTAGTGAAGTGGTTACCTAGACGAATGGTGGACTCTCCGGTCTGCTGAACTAAAGTAGTAGTGTCAGACCCTAGGGTTGACTCAGCTCTATTAATGGTAGGATTAGTAGGTCGGTGGTCACATTAGGCTTTGCGATTGTTGGGGAAGCCCTAGGAGGCTCTGTATGTGCCCCTATGGCATCGCACATAGTATCTGGCCCGTTGACCTGATTGGGCAGAGAAGGTCGATCAGCTGCCTCATGAGCTAAAGCTAAACTCTACTTATGTTCGACTATAGTAATACTAGTATTAGTAGGTTCAGGCATCTCGTTCATTGGAGAAGCCCTGAGAGGCTCTGTATGTGTCCCCAAGGCAGCTTCACCTTGACCTAAGGGGGCGAAGAAGGTGGATCACCTGCCTCATCAGAACCTAAAGCTGGCTCAGGTATCTCGGGCATTGGAGAAGCCCTGAGAGGCTTTGTATGTGCCTTCGTGGTGACTTGCACCTTGACCTAAGGGGGTGAAGAAGGTGGATCACCGGCCTAATCAGGACCTGAAGCTGAACTCTGCTTATGTAGCATCGTCGCAATGGGTAACTCTGTGTGGGCAGTTGTATTATTAGGACCAGTCAGATAACCAACAATGGGGTTGACCTAACTACCACATTGCAATTGAAGCATATGAAAGTCAGGGGCATTAACCCCTATGGCACTGTATAGTTTGAAAGCATCTGGGCCCCTAGTTGGGTTTTGGTGATTAATGACAATACGAGATTACTATGACTAACATGTGTTTTGCAGAGGCAATTAAGTTAGGTCATGGTAATGGCAATTGATTGGGCAATCATGGTGTCATGCCCCTGATGATGGAAATCATTTCAGTTTTCAAAGGATGGACAACAAGGTTAAGGATGGACTAGTTCTAAGTGTCGTTTGGTGTTGAAGAGACACTTAGAGTAGTTTAGGACTTTGTTTTTCCTTTGGTCATACTATTAAGGGGGGTATGGACTAGTAGCTTGACCTAGGTGAGTCTAGTGGGTTAGGTGTGGTCCACACTTGTCAAATCTAGGACTAGGTAGCTCCAGAGTAGCCCTAAGATCAATTGGAGCAAACTTCATTCACATATGATTTCATGTTGAAAGTGAATGGAGGGTCAAATGATTGATCGGATGCTGGTTTGGTTATGATCGGACACTGAAGGGTGAGTCCAGTCAGTTCATTTGATCAACTGGAGCCGTCTGGTTGCGATCGGACACTGAGTGAAAAGTGACCAGACGCTGGGTGCCTGCGTCCGGTCAACTCCAGAGAGGGAGATTCCTGATCGGACGTGTCCGGTCAGTGCTGACCGGATGCTGGTCAGGATCCGGTAACTGATCGAATGCTGAACAGCGAAGTGACCGGACTCTAGGTGCCAGCATCCGGTCAACATCAGTAAGGTTCCATAGAGCGTTTTTCATGACCGAACACGTCCGGTCAGTGATGACCAGATGCAGGTCAGAGTCCGGTCAGAACTTAATGGATCTTTCTAACACAGTGGTGGGGATAACTAACCGGAGCATCCAGTCACCCCACAGAGTGATGACTCAGCCTCCAAATGTTATGTTTTGAATGAGGGGGTATAAATACTTACTCCACTCTCTAAGGGAGGTCTCTTGCCCATTTGTTCAGCTGAGAAACACCCTTGAGAGTGCAAAGGAGAGCAAGAGCCTAGTGAGGTGATTGAGATTTAAGAATCCAAGATTAAGGCCTCATTAGTGCAAGGAGAGTAGCAAGTGTGCATCCACCCTTCTCATTAGGCTTGTCGTGGTCAAGTGAGAGTTTCTGCTTGTTACTCTTGGTGATCGCCATAACCTAGATGGCTTGCTGGTGATCGGGAGTTTGGTGATCATCCGGCGGAGCTTGTGGATGACCCAACACAAGTTGTGAGCAGTTGTGGGCGATTCACGGCGACGGAGTATCAAAGAATCAGCCCGTAGAGAGCACTTGATCCTTGCGCCGATCAAGGGGGAGCTACACCCTTGCGCGGGTGCTCCAACGAGGACTAGTGGGGAGTGGTGACTCTCCAATACCTCGGCAAAACATCGCCGCATTCTTTTCCCTCTCTTTACTTTAAGCATTTACATTTGAGCAATTCATTTCTTGTCTTTACATTCCTAGAATTGCCATGCTAGAGTAGGATTGGAACTTAGGTTGCAAAACTTTTGTGTGGTAGAATAATAGAAACACATTCTAGGCATAAGGGGTGAAGTGGGATAAGTGTAGGGTTTAATTATTGAAAAGAATTTTAGAATTAGCCCAATTCACCCCTCTTGGGCATCTTGATCCTTTCAATTAGTATCAGAGCCTCGTGCTCGATAAATTAGGCTTAACCACCTAGAGAAAGATATCCCACGGGAATGGACCTCCTCCTATCTTTGAAGGAGAAAATCCACATGGAGGCTTATTTAGAAGCCTTAGATGTTGGAATTCTTAGAGCCGCCTCACAAGGCTTCCCAAAACCTAAGGATCCCACCAACCTTCAAGGTGATGAAGTCAATTATGAAAAATGGAATGCAAAGGCTAGAAACACCATCTTTAGAGGCCTTTGCAAAGATGTTTTCAACTGTGTGTGGAACCATAAGGACGTCCATGCACTATGGTTGGACATTTGTGCGCTCCATGAGGGAACAAAGAGTGAGCGTGAGGAACACTATCATCTTGTTATGAAAAAGCTTAATTCATTTGAGATGCTTCCTAAAGAAAGTGCTAATGAAATGTACTCACGCTTAAATGTTCTTGTAGAGGAAGTCAATGGGTTAGGACTTACACAAATACAACCCTCCGATGTTGTAAGAAAAATCTTGAGTGTCCTCCCCATTGACAAATATGGGCATATTGTGGCTGTGCTTCATCAAGGTGATCTTTCCACCGCTACACCAACTCAAATATTGGAAAAGATCAAAGCACATGAGATGTACATGCACATCACACCGCAAGATGGCTCTTCTTCCACCAAGAAGAAAGACTTGGCATTCAAGGCTAGCCAAGAAAACAAGGGCAAAGCAAGAGTTGAACATGAGAGCTCAAGTGATGATGAAATTAATGATGCAAGTCTTGCTCTCATGGTGAGAAGAACCACCAAGATGCTTAAGAAGCTCAACAAGAACGGTGTCAAGTTTGATGGAAAGAAGAAGAAGTTCTTCACTAGTAATAGAAGGAAGCCAATCTCTGAGATGGATTGCTATAATTGTGGAGAACTTGGTCATCTTGCTCATCAATGCCCCAAGCCCAAGAAAGACAAGTACAAGAAGAAGTACAAGGGCAAGAAAGATGACTCAAGTGATGAAGATAATGATAAGAAGAAGAAAAACAAGCCATACAAGAAGAAGGATGGCAAGAAGAAGGATTTCCACAAGAAGAAGAAGAATGGCAAGGCATACATCATTGGTGATTGGCTCACGGATATTGATTCATCAAGTTGCTCATCCGATGATGATAGTGAGAACGAGAAGGTGGTCGCTATTGTGATTGACTCTTGACTATCTTCACCGACACCACCACCGTCATCCTCTACACACCTATGCCTTATGGCCAAGGGTGAATGAAAGGTACAAAATGATGATGATAGTAGCGGTGATGATCATGCTAGCAATGATGATAGTGATAGTGATGATGAATTTGAATCACCTTCTTATGATGATCTTGTCAAGTTTCTAAACCAATATACTAAAATCATTTGAAAGACGAGCAAAAAATGAAAAGCTAGAACTTAAGAATGACTCACTTTTAGATAAATGTGACAAAGCGGAAAAAGCTAGTGTTGAGCTTAGAGAAGAAAATGAAGCTATGTCATCCAAACTCAAGGAGCTCAAATCTTCTAAAAAGGAGCTTAAACAAAAACATGATAAACTTGAGGGGATACATAATGAGCTCATCACTAGCTACAATATGTTAAAAGAAGAATATATAAATCTCAAGATCAACTATGATAATCTTGTTGTTTCTCATGAGCTATTCTCCAATGAGCCACATGATGCTACTAACCATGTTGTTAAGATTGATATAGCTACATCATGTGATGATTTGATCATTGAGAGCATTGAGCAACGTTCTAGTAGCAAAGGCAAGCAAGTGGTTGAGTCCAACAACTATGATGAGTATGTCAAGATCAAGAATGAGAATGAGAAGCTCAAGAAAGATCTTGAAAAGCTATCAACCACCAACACCATCGTGATAGAGAACCTTGACCATGATTGTGATCTAGCTCTTGAGAATGAGAAGCTTAAAGAACAGAACAAGAAACTCAAGATGGAGAAAAATCATGATGAACTCAAAGAAGAGAACAAGAAGCTCAAGTTAGAAAAAAAAACATCTCAAGACTGGCTTGAGCAAGTTCATAAGAGGTTAACATCTTCAAAGTGAGCTACTCATGAATACCATAATGAAGATGGATAGAAGTGGCATTGGATACTTGGCACATCAAGAGAAGAAGGCTCAAGCTCAACACCAACAACAACACAAGTCAAAGTCAAAGCCAAAGCCAAAGCCAAAGAGGTGTTTTGAGTGTGGACAAGAAGGTCACTTTGCCCATGAGTGTCAAACTCCACCACCACAACCCTTGCCCAAGCATGCTAGACCCTTTGCTTTCAATGCTCATTACATGCTTAGAAAGGATTCTAGTGGAAAATGAAAGTCATGTTCTTAGGACCTCCCAACAAGAATATGCCTAAGAAAATTTGGGTTGCAAAGTCACTTGTTGAGAAAGTCAAGGGCCCTCAACAAGTTTGGGTCCCTAAACAAGCTTGATCTCTTGTGTGTAGGTAAACTACAAGACCGGTGGAAGTCATTGGGTAATTGATAGTGGTTGCACTCAACATATGACCGGTGATCCTCGTATGTTCACCTCACTAGATGAAGAAGTAGATGGCCAAGAAAGGATAACATTTGGTGATAATTCAAAGGGCAAAGTTAAAGTATTGGGCAAAGTGGCAATATCAAATGATCATTCAATTTCAAATGTGCTATATGTCACTTCATTGAGTTTCAACTTGCTATCTGTTGGTCAATTGTGTGACCTTGGTTGTCAATGCTTATTCACCGAGAAGGAAGTGGTTGTATCTAAGAAAGATGATGATCAAGTTATATTCAAGGGATTTAGATACAACAACCTATATCTAGTGGATTTCACCTCCAAAGATGCTAACTTGAAGACATGCCTATTCACCAAAACATCACTTGGGTGGCTATGGCATAGAAGACATGCTCATGTTGGGATGAGCTCACTCAAGAAGCTTATGAAGAATGAATTGGTGAGAGGGTTGAAGGATGTGAAATTTGAGAAGGACAAGCTTTGTAGTGCATGTCAAGCCGGCAAGCAAGCTGCAAACACTCATTCTACAAAAGCTTACATGTCAATAACAAGAGTGCTAGAGTTCCTTCACATGGATCTATTTGGACCAACAACCTACAAGAGCTTGGGAGGAAATCTCTATTGTCTTGTGATTGTTGATGACTACTCTAGATATACATGGGTATTCTTCCTTCATGACAAGACTGAAGCTGTCGTAGAACCGACCAATTTATAAGAATACAAGTACAATGGCAATCCGCAAGCGGTCGCACTGTCATACTTGAACCCATATAAACCCGGTAGTCCGTCGAGTACCACGACGGGTCTCGATAAACGATTTACAACAACCAAGATCGTACAGGATTCAACATACATGCCACATATTACATAAAGTTCACAGATACTTTTCATCATCAGAGTACGAATAAAAGTTATTACAAACCGAGTTTGATAAATAAAGCGGAAGCAAATAAGTTCGAAGATAAAGTTTCCAACATAGTTTGATACAGTGCCAAGCTAGATCACGGTCCACAAAAGCAAGGATAGGATTTACTAAAGAAGCCTGCCCAAGGCTTACTCCTCATCCACAGCGGGATAGAAGCAACTCTTGCAATAACCATGATACACAGTGCCATCTGCAACAATGGGAAAATAAACCCTGAGTACGAGAAGGTACTCAGCTAGACTTACCCGTCATGAACCAGAAATAAAATGACTCCAAGGAGTATGCAAGGCTGTATAAGTGGACGTAACTTGACAACATTTTGCGAAAGAGGCAATTGATCCGTTGTACAATTATGATTCCTTTACCAAGTTAATTATAACTATCCATTTCTAGATTAGCAACTATCCTGTGCCAAACACGTGGTATCATTTAGAAGCATACAATAGTAACCATAGCAGGTATTGAAATTCCATTTTCATCCGAACCATCATGTTCCATAATACAGTTACTACGATGTTGGAGCTAGCCAAGTTTCTCACTATCCGGGAGAGACGGCGATTCGAATCGATTTCAACCAGCTGGGAATTTATTCCTAACACAAACCCAGGCAGACCAGATCAACGGTCACCTTAGGTCACCTTTGGTACAACTCCGGTACACATTTCGCGGGTCCGTACTGCGCCGCACAATCTGGAACACCAGATGCCAGGATGCTCAGGCCAAGCCTGCCCTTGGGCTCAGTCTGATCGTTCCCCGGAAGGGGCGCACAACAGAACGATTCCCGGCCTGAGTTGAATTACTCGGCTTCGCGGTCGGAACGAATTATCCGGCCAACTAAGTGAGAGGCATGCGTTCAATCTTGTCAGAAGTTCCAACAACGGTACGGTCCTTGATCGACACAGACGGGGATAGATCCACACCCAAGACCTCCATGCCTTGTTGCTTTTCTTTCGACATCCCGCCCGGTCTCCATTTACATTAACCATGGTTCTTTTCCATGATAGTAATTATAACCAACCGTGCTCCGGTACCCACCTATATCTCGCAGGTGACAGGAAATCACCCGACTTCTACCGATCTAAGCATGGCTAAGCATATATTCGATCCTGGACCTATACCGGTTAAAGGTGTAATATCTGGACAAGGAATGTACATGCATCAAGTGGTTTCATTCAACTCTTATAACCTAATGCAGCAATCATAAGTACTTAAATAAACATTTATAAATTACTGGGAGACTTATAATGCTCCGGGGCTTGCCTAGCAGAAAGGAAGTAGGGCGATGGTCAGGGCACTCCGGAAGCTCTTCAGGGTTCTGCTCCACGCCTTCGGGAGCTGCGGCTTGCGGATCCTCCTGCGGGTTCCCTTCCTCTGCTTCTTCGAATTCCAGCAACGTGATCTCTTCCTCCGATCCTAGATGCATGAGTATGGTATAAGTATTACGAATGCATATATGTTAACAAGTGCATCACGTTGTTTGAGTAGGTGCATATCTCTTCTCGATTATTACTTAACTACTTCTATAATGCATCGACTATGCCACAAACTGTAGCTACTTGTTTCACTCATAACCGGAGTTCTACAATTCCAAATCTAGTGATCTAGGACTTTCTGGAAAGCTTATCCAATTCTCTACAACTTTGTTATTAACCATTTTACAGTACACATCAGTTTCAACATGCAAATCCTCACATTCTAGAATCAGTCCGGAAATGACTTGACATGCAACATAAAGTAAGAATACTTCTACTTCAGGTAATCATTCAAAATTTGACAACCTAGAACCTACCAATAGTTTAAGCATACCAAATACAGTTAAGATGATATAATGGTAAAGCCCAAACTATTTATTAAATTGCCTTTATTATTTTATTTAGATATCTAGGTTAAATAATAAATATATATCAGATGTGCTTAATAAATTCTCAAAATTTACAGAGCTTTACTAATGCTATCAAGAGACTACTATAAAAATTTCATGTCATTTTACCAAGTAGAACATTCTATACAAAATGACAAGGCAGCAAGGCTTGAAATAGCATAAATGGAAAATCCTATTGAAAAGTGTCAAGCAACAGATTTCATATTTTTCTTAGCATCCATATGGTACTAGGATTACCTCCAACAAATTTCATTAATTTTGTACTCATACTTAATTTATGAAAATTCATGCAAGGATTAACTAGTCATAAAAGAAAAATCTATAACTTTAAATCTACCCATGCACTGGTCCTCAAATTTTTACCAGAGTTCACACATGCTAAGATTAGTTCACCACAAAACTTTCATAATTTTTGGAGCATAGGAACTCTAGATATAAAATAAACAAATTTGAATGTATTCAAAAGCACATTTCAAATCCCTATTTAAATCTCCAGAAAATTCTACTGTTGAACCCAAGAACATATTTTTCTTAAAAACTACATTTCCTAAGGAACACAACCATATTTATTTCACAATTTTTGGAGCTACCAAACTGAAGATACAAATTTCACAAAACAAATCAAAAACTGGATTCAAAATGAGTTAGCCTACACTAGTTACATCGTTGCGACAGTGGGACCCGCTGGTCGGGGGACCCCACGTCAGTGACACGGAGCAGGCAGCAGGCGCTGCTGCAGCAGTGCTTGCGCTGCCGAGAGCTTCACCGACGGCGAACTCGCCGATGGTGACATCATCACACGATGATCTACTCGACTTCGCGCATCGATTGAGCTACTTGGGTGGCTTTCTCTCTCGAAGCTAGCGGCTCTGGCGGGCGGCCATGGCGGGGTGGAGGTGCGGGTCGACGGTGAAACGCCGGTGTGGGCTACGGTGGTTCAAATCAACGCGTGGACAAGCATCTATGAACGCTGGGGACCTAGCGCGCTAGCTACCGAGCGGGAGGAGTATTATGGCGGCGGCGTGGCCACGACGACGGGCTCACGGCGGAACTCCGGCGAGCCTACACGCTGCTGCGGTGGCTTACCGGGCTTTGTCAGCGGGCACGGGGAGAAACAATGGGGTGCTGGGGAGACGGTGGAGCTATCACGGTGGTGCGGGAGTGGCCAGGCACGAGCTGCGCGCTGCTATGGCGACGGCGGAGCGGTGGGCGCTCGGCGGTCATTCTTCTTGAGAAGAAGAAGGCGCCGGGCGCGAAATGGGAGCGCGGATGGCTCGGCGGGCGGCGGCGGCGTTAAAGCGCTTTCGGGCGCGGCGTAGCCTCTTGTGCGTCGAGGCGCGGCGACGCGCGCCGTCGCCGGGGGACACGCGTGCGCTGTGTGAACTCTCTGCCGTCGGTCGGCCATCGAACGCGTCGTTCGGTTTAAATCGAAACACGATGGCCGAGCTCGACAAATAGCGTTTTCAACTTGATTTACCGGCTAATCGGTGGCTCCTTCGTGCAAACTTCTTGAATAGAATTTGTAGACCCATGTATCAGCTTCAAATGTTGTTCAAGGATCGCATTCTAATTCTCACCCGAACTCAAGTTATAATGCCCTCAAGGTCAGCTTGTCAGTCATGTCGTGGTTTTTCATGACTTAGCAAATTTCGTTAAGTGTTGAAATCAGATTTTGATGATTCTTGTGATCCAATTTCAAACATGTTAGGAGCTGAACCATGTGATGACCCAAAATAAAAAGTTGTTCCTTATGTCAAACACTACAACTTTGCTTTAGTGAACTCCCCCATGCAAGGTCTCTAACACCTAGTTCAACTTTAGTCAAACATGTCACTTTGAAATCATGATACATACACAAACCATGGCTAAATGACCAAACTAGCCTTAGCACTAAATACCAAAGTTGTTCCTAATGATATCCTAAGCATGTTTAAACAATTTGCAAGGTCATTTAAGCATTTCATGTAGTAGTCACTCATATAGCTATTCAGGTCAACACACGAAATATCACTTAAGTGCTTGATCATGAAATGTGGCCTTCATGAACAATGTTTCTTTTGTTAACCTAAGTGTAGCTAAAGTGTTATAGTGACCAACATTACACACTAGCATTTATTTGCACATGATCATATGCATATGTTCCAAGAAATACGAGATAACAAGCAATGTTTCATATGTTTCGATCGAATGTTTCAATTGTAAATGATGATTTATGAATGCTTGATGCTCATGCTTATGTTATGCAAGTCAAGTTATGCAAGGCTAACACCCGAGGTGTTACAGCCCCTCCCCCTTATAAAAATCTCGTCCCGAGATTTGCAAGACCTACCATTCTTGGAAAAAGGCGGGATAAACTTCTCGTAGATAATCTTCTCTTTCCCACGTAGCATCTTGTTCACTATGATTGTTCCACACCACCTTATAGAACTTGATAATCTTACTCCTTGTCACTCTCTCCATCTCTTCTAATACCCGAATTGGTTTTTCTTCATAGGTCAAATCCGATTGAAGCTGCGTTGGTGGGTGCAATAGCTTCTTCCGGTACTCAAGACATTTCTTTAGCTGAGAAACATGGAACACATCAAAGATTGCACTCATCTCTGGAGGAAGTTGTAACTTATATGCAACCTTCCCTTTTCGTTCCAAAATTTTGTATGGCCCTACATATCTTGGTGAAAGCTTCTTTTTCATCCCAAATCTTTTCACGCCTTTCATGGGTGATACTCTCAAGTATACATAATCACCCACTTCAAAAGTTAGTGGTCTTCTTCTTCTGTCGGCATAACTTTTCTGTCTTGATTGAGCTGCCTTCATGTGGTGTTGGATGATACGTACTTGCTCTTCGGCTTCATTTACAAAATCAATACCAAAGTATCTCCTTTCACCGGGCTCAATCCAGTTCAAAGGAGTTCTGCACTTTCTGCCATACAAGGCTTCAAATGGAGCCATTTTGATACTCGCTTGATAACTGTTGTTATAGGAGAATTCAGCTAAAGGTAACCATTTTTCCCATGAACCTTTTGAAGATATAACACAAGCTCTAAGTAAATCTTCTAGGATTTGGTTCACTCGCTCTGTCTGTCCTGAAGTTTGCGGATGATAAGCTGAACTTCTGATTAGCTTGGTTCCCAAAGCCTGGTGTAAGTGCTCCCAGAAACGAGCTATGAACTGTGGTCCTCGATCTGAGATTATAGTCCGGGGTATTCCATGCAATCTCACGATCTGGGAAACATATAACTCAGAGTATTTCCCCACGTGATATGTGGTGTGAACTGGTACAAAATGTGCTGATTTGGTGAGACGATCAATAATAACCCATATTGAATCATGACCTTGTGGTGTCGTTGGAAGGCCTGTGATAAAGTCCATGCTGATTTCCTCCCATTTCCATCCTGGAATAGGCAATGGCTGAAGTAATCCAGCAGTTTTCATATGGACAGCTTTTACTCTACTGCAGTTATCACACCTAGCAACGTAGGCTGCGATCTCTTTCTTCATCTTAGTCCACCAAAAACGGGTTCTTAAATCTTGATACATTTTACTACTACCCGGATGGATAGACAATTTGGACGAGTGAGCTTCTTCTAAAATTTGAGTCCTTAGCTCACGGTCTTTTGGCACCACTAGTCGGTCCTCGAACCATAATACACCTCTTTCGTCCAATCTAAAATGTTTGGTTTCTTGCTCTTGCATTTTTCTCTTGATGTGACTTATTCCCATATCTGTCTGCTGTAGCTCTATGATTTTGCCCTCAAGTGAACAACTGATTGTGATATTGTGTAGTACAGCAGGATGTAACAAGTTGAATCCATCTTCCAGCAATGCTTCTACAGTGTTGCAATGGGATTTCCGACTAAGTGCATCGGCTACTACATTTGCTTTACCCGGATGGTAATGCACTTCTAAATTGTAGTCCTTAATCAATTCTAACCATCTTCGTTGTCTCATGTTCAGCTCTGGCTGGGTAAAGATATACTTGAGACTTTTGTGGTCAGTAAAGATATGACATACATTGCCCAACAAGTAATGTCTCCATATCTTTAGTGCATGGACAACGGCTGCAAGTTCCAAATCATGTGTAGGGTAGTTGACTTCATGTTTTCTCAATTGCCGTGAGGCATATGCAATTACTCTCCCTTCTTGCATAAGCACACATCCCAAACCTATTCCTGATGCATCACAAAATACATCAAAAGGCTTTTCAATGTTTGGTTGTGCTAACACAAGTCTTTGTAGTCAACAAAGTTACGAGGGTGTGAAAAGTCGTTTCACATTCTCGTGTCCATTTGTACTTCTCATCTTTCTCGAGTAGTCTGGTCATAGGCTTAGCTATCTTTGAAAAATCTGGAATAAACCGACGATAGTATCCTGCTAACCCTAGAAAACTCCGAACTTCATGAACCGAAGTTGGGGCTTTCCAATTCATGACCTCTTGTACTTTGGATGGGTCTCTTGAGATTCCATCTCTTGATAAAATGTGACCTAAGAAAGGTACTTTGCTCATCCAAAATTCACATTTGCTAAACTTGGCATATAGCTTATGCTCCCTCGGTCTGGATAGGACAATCCTCAAATGCTCTTCGTGATCGACTCACTTTACGAATAAATCAATATGTCATTGATAAACACGACCACGAACTTGTCAAGTTCGGGCATAAATACCGAGTTCATCGTGTACATGAAATAGGTTTGGAGCATTTGTTAGTCCGAAAGACATAACCAAATACTCGTATAAGCCGTACCTCGTAGAAAGCGCTTTTAGGTATATCCTCCGGTCTAATCTTTATCCGATGATAACCTGATCTCAAATCAATTTTGGAGAATACCTTTTGCCTTCGCTAACCGATCGAACAAGATGTCGATGCGGGGCAATGGATATTTGTTTTGATGGTCACTGACATTGAGTGGTCTCATAATCTACACACATTCTCGTTGACTTATCCTTCTTTTTTCACAAACAAGGCTGGACATCCCCACGGAGATGAGCTAGGTTGGATAAGACCCTTGTCCAATAGATCTTGCAATTGAACCTTGAGTTACGCTAACTCATTGGGTGGCATTCTATAGGGCCTTCGGATATGGGTCCAATGACACGCACTAATTCAATCTTAAATTCCACGTCCCTATCCGGTGGTAGACCTGGTAATTCCTCCGAAATACATCCGAAAACTCACAAACCACTGGGATATCACATATTGTGGTGGTTTGGATAGCACAGGCTAAATGTTGGGGTTTGAAATCGTGGGAGAGTGGGACTAGAAAAGCATTCCCTCCCGTGGGTTCTCTCAACATAATAGTGCGGGTGCTAGTGTCAATAAGAGCACCATGATACTTCATCCAATTCATGCCTAAGATTACACTTATTGACAACCCCGCAATATTATCAAATCCGTGGTGTACTCCTCCCTTGTATCACGATGAGTACATTTTGACTATCTTTTGGTAATAACAGTACCCTTCTTGAACTTATGTTAAAACCCCTTTGTTTACTTCAATTATTTCTTGACCATGTCTAGATGCAAATGCTTGACTCATAAATGAATGAGAAGCTCTGAATCAAATAAAACAACAATGGGATGCTTGTTGACAAGAAACATACCAGCCGTGACAACTTCTCCCATGGGCACTTCCTCCACAATGGTGTAATGCACTTGTCCTTGACGTGCCACAGCATTCACCTGCCTCGATTGTTCTGATTTGAGTTGCCATTCCTCTTGGGGTGGGGGCATTCCTTGGACCAATGACCCGGTTGGTTGCAGTTGAAACATGGTTGATTACTTCAATCTGTGGAGCTGTCCTGATTACCATTTCCTTTTGGTAAGGCAATAGTGAACGCATATACGGAACGGTTTCGTGGCTGTTATTACGAGCTTTTGGTGGTGGAGGCCTGAACTTGGGTGCAGGTGGGCGGAATTGTGGCCTAGCTGCGATAGGCGCTTTTGATGGAAAGATCCGGATGATGCACCGCCTCATAGGCCCTCTTATGCGACCTTTTAGCAACTGCATGCATGTTGTTGTGGTTTTCTTGGGTCAAGGCATCACTAATAAACTCATTGTCGTGGTACATCGAGAATTTGCCATAGTCTTCATCGGTTTGGTACCCAACCCTCGCTTGAAACTCTCTATCTTTTTCTCTTGAAGATCCACAAAACCGGGAGCATATCTTGACAAGTTGTTGAATGCGTGCATATACTTTGTGAGTGACTTTGTTCCTGAGTGAGCCTCATAAATTGGCCGCTTTCATACGCATCGGGCCCGGGGAATATGATGTCCCTAAAAGCCAGCTTGAATTGATCCCAGTCACTCTCGCATTAGCGACGCAGAGAGACGACGAAAGTGCGTCCACCAGATTCCTGCTTTGGTCCTTGCAATTGATGGGAAGCATACTCGCTTTCGGATGCTCCGTGACCCTCAACAGACGGAATTTCGCTCAATGGTATTCAGCCACTCATCGGCTCATGCGGTGGTTCCTCACCACCTTGAAGATTGGAGGCTTCGTGTCCGAGAAACTCCTTGAATGTACTATGCTGATTTGGCTCGGCCCCGGTTGTTGTGGGTGGCCACGAGCGGTGTTTTTCTTGCGATTAGGTGCAAAGCTTCTTCCATTGTCCTTTGGCTTCCCAAGAATGAGCAAAAGAACTCCTGAAAGCGGACGGCGGCGGTGGTGGTGGTAAGTCATCACCATTGCCATCGTGGATCTGCTACTCACCTCCAAAGAGACGGGGCGCGCGTCATCTCTGAAGTTGCAACAATAAGCGATTATTGGTTGATGTCAAGAGATTGCGGATGAATCATAATCATGCCGACTGAAATTACTTGGAGAAATTCTCAAATTCACAATAAAAAACAGAGGCATAACAATTCATTCTCGCAACATGGCATCCCCAATTTGACCACTTATCGCGCTCATAATGTATGCAAAGTTAAATCGTGATCACCAACAAGGAACGGAATTGCATTGACGTTCATCCAAACATGCGATTGACATTACATGATAGTCTGGTTACTAAGGCCAAATTCGAGCTACAGGTCCATTACATGAATACAGGTGATACATTAGTCCTTCCACTAAATGCTAAGCGATCTAATCCTCATCATGATCACTATCAAGGTCAGACGCAAGATCATCTCCTTCCTCAGGTTCTACTTCTTCTTCAGGCTCCACTTCTTCTTCTTCCTCGTACCCTTCTAGATCCATTTCTGCGGCTCCAGGTGGAACATAAGGGTGGAGCTGATTGTTCAGAAGATGAACCTCTTCATGTAGATTATCGTTGTACTCTTCCGCATTAGCCAACTGCTTTGTCCTAGCTCAAACTGTCGAGCTCTTAGGACATTTTCCCTTGTCCAAGCTGCATTTCGCTGATGAGTTAACCGAGTCATCTCTTGATGAGCCTTTCAATCTCGTCGTGCTCCCTCTAAAGTCGACGCCGGTCCTCATGTGGCATGACCAAGAGCACCGGACACGCGTCTGAGGCTACCTTCAACTCCATCCAACACTCTCATTATTGCAAACATGGCGCTCATGGAAGGGTTATCACTTTGTTTTGCCTTTCTCTGCTGCACCAATCTCCAAAGATTTTCCTCTTGCTCTTTGCCATGAGTCGATGGAGGGTTACCTCTTGGAAAGACTCCAACCAAAGCGGCTGCCAGCTCTGAGGAAAAGCGATCCATGATGTCCCTCGGGATCCCAAAGGCTACCCCGCCACCGCTTCTTCATGAGTCCCGCCAGTTGACTCATAACACCAGCTGTCCACTCGAATCGTCACCTCGGGGACGAACAACAGCCTCCACAAGAATTAAGAGACCTTCCCCCAACTGCTCATTCGCCCGAAGTAGCGAGGTTCCATTCCATCGGGATAGCCTACATAATCGAGCACTCTCCACAAGAGTGTAGGCATCCCAAACTCTCCAAGGAACGTGTGGCGTTGGCGGGTGCGTGGAGCAAGCCGACGGCGGGGAGCTCGCCTCCGGTGGACTTGCGAAGCGGTCTGCTTTGTCGCGTGCCATCTGCACCATTAACATGTACCCCTTGGTGAGACCATGCCATAATGGATAAGAGTTACATAACCGAGTAAGAATTTTATAAGGGGAGGAACAATGTAATTATGTGAATGGTAATTATCATGATGCATGCTCGTTCCGTACGTCCTCACAAACTTAGGAAAAATTTGTTTCTAGCGGTGAACACGGTGGCATACATACGTTTTCTCATAAATAGCGTAACTAGTCGAGCTACACGTTTATTTGTTAGTGCACCCGCATAAGATCTCATTTCAGCCCCAAACCCATAATGAATATGCAGAATGTAATCGTAAATACTTCCATATATGTATACCCATACATATACTTCCGTACCAATCTACCCGACAATAATTTAACCCACAATTAAATACGTACCATATACACATGCAAGCATGCATACATAGCCGTACCAAAGCTACTCTTCCCGAACCGCATGCTCACATCTTGCGGTCCTACACTCATCTTACCTTGGCGTGAGGCATTTGATCCATACATTACCATTCAAGTGAATGGCATCCATACAATAACACGCCAGTATGGACGACGAAGTAAAAACCCCATGTTAGTACTTAAATAGCCACCTAATAGTCCTTAATTTGGGCGTAAGGAAAGTGATCATTGGCACACTTTAGATTTCAAATACCTACTATATAACTATTAGTTGCTAGAGAAGGGTTTTTTCGGAAAACAAAAACTTTTGTTTTAAATACACTTGTGACAATTAACGTTGAATCTTGCTCGATGCCATACATGTCGAGAACCGACCAATTTATAAGAATACAAGTACAATGGCAATCCATAGCGGTCGCCCGCTTTGTCATACTTGAACCCATATAAACCCGGTAGTCCGTCGAGTACCACGACGGGTCTCGATAAATGATTTACAACAACCAAGATCGTACAGGATTCAACATACATGCCACATATTACATAAAGTTCACGAGATACTTTTCATCATCGAGTCTGACGAATAAAAGTTATTACAAACCGAGTTTGATAAATAAAGCGGAAGCAAATAAGTTCAAGATAAAGTTTCCAACATAGTTTGATACAATTGCCAAGCTAGATCACGGTCCACAAAAGCAAGGATAGGAATTACTAAAGAAGTTCGCCCAAGGCTTACTCCTCATCCACAATGGGATAGAAGCAACTCTTGCAATAACCATGAAACACAAAGTGCCATCTCGCAACAATGGGAAAATAAACCACGAGTACGAGAAGGTACTCACTAGACTTACCCGTCATGAACCAGAAATAAAATGACTCCAAGGAGTATGCAAGGTTTGTATAAGTGGACGTAACTTGACAACATTTTGCGAAAGAGGCAATTGATCCGTTGTACAATTATGATTCCTTTACCAAGTTAATTATAACTATCCATTTCTAGATTAGCAACTATCCTGTGCCAAACATGTGGTATCATTTAGAAGCATACAATAGTAACCATAGCGGTATTGAAATTCCATTTTCATCCGAACCATCATGTTCCATAATACGATTACTACGATGTTGGAGCTAGCCAAGTTTCTCACTATCCGGAGAGACGGCGATTCAATCGATTTCAACCAGTGGGAATTTATTCCTAACACAAACCCAGCGAGACCGGATCAACGGTCACCTTAGGTCACCTTTGGTACAACTCCGGTACACATTTCATGGGTCCGTCTTGCGCCGCTGTCTGGAACACCGGATGCCGGGATGCTCGAGCCAAGCCTGCCCTTGGGCTCGGTCGATCGTTCCCGGAAGGCGCTATGAAACGATTCCCGGCCGAGTTGAATTACTCGGCTTCAGCGGTCGGAACGAATTATCCGCCAGCTAAGTGAGAGGCATGCGTTCAATCTTGTCGAAGTTCCAACAACGAGTGCGATCCTTGATCGACACAGACGAGGATAGATCCACACCCAAGACCTCCATGCCTTGTTGCTTTTCTTTCGGACATCCCGCCCGGTCTCCATTTACATTAACCATGGTTCTTTTCCACGATAGTAATTATAACCAACCATGCTCCGGTACCCACCTATATCTCGCAGGTGATAGGAAATCACCCGACTTCTACCGGTCTAAGCATGGCTAAGCATATATTCGATCCTGGACCTATACCGGTTAAAGGTGTAATATCTGGACAAGGAATGTACATGCATCAAGTGGTTTCATTCAACTCTTATAACCTAATGCAGCAATCATAAGTACTTAAATAAACATTTATAAATTACTGGGAGACTTATAATGCTTCGGGGCTTGCCTCGCAGAAAGGAAGTAGGGCGATGGTCAGGGCACTCCGGAAGCTCTTCAGGGTTCTGCTCCACGCCTTCGGGAGCTGCGGCTTGCGGATCCTCCTGCGGGTTCCCTTCCTCTGCTTCTTCGAATTCCAGCAACGTGATCTCTTCCTCCGATCCTAGATGCATGAGTATGGTATAAGTATTACGAATGCATATATGTTAACAAGTGCATCACGTTGTTTGAGTAGGTGCATATCTCTTCTCGATTATTACTTAACTACTTCTATAATGCATCGACTATGCCACAAACTGTAGCTACTTGTTTCACTCATAACCGGAGTTCTACAATTCCAAATCTAGTGATCTAGGACTTTCTGGAAAGCTTATCCAATTCTCTACAACTTTGTTATTAACCATTTTTACAGTACACATCAGTTTCAACATGCAAATCCTCACATTCTAGAATCAGTCCGGAAATGACTTGACATGCAACATAAAGTAAGAATACTTCTACTTCAGGTAATCATTCAAAATTTGACAACCTAGAACCTACCAATAGTTTAAGCATACCAAATACAGTTAAGATGATATAATGGTAAAGCCCAAACTATTTATTAAATTGCCTTTATTATTTTATTTAGATATCTAGGTTAAATAATAAATATATATCAGATGTGCTTAATAAATTCTCAAAATTTTACAGAGCTTTACTAATGCTATCAAGAGACTACTGTAAAAATTTCATGTCATTTTACCAAGTAGAACATTCTATACAAAATGACAAGGCAGCAAGGCTTGAAATAGCATAAATGGAAAATCCTATTGAAAAGTGTCAAGCAACAGATTTCATATTTTTCTTAGCATCCATATGGTACTAGGATTACCTCCAACAAATTTCATTAATTTTGGACTCATACTTAATTTATGAAAATTCATGCAAGGATTAACTAGTCATAAAAGAAAAATCTATAACTTTAAATCTACCCATGCACTGGTCCTCAAATTTTTACCAGAGTTCACACATGCTAAGATTAGTTCACCACAAAAATTTCATAATTTTTGGAGCAAAGGAACTCTAGATATAAAATAAACAAATTTGAATGTATTCAAAAGCACATTTCAAATCCCTATTTAAATCTCCAAAAAATTCTACTGTTGAACCCAAGAACATATTTTTCTTAAAAACTACATTTCCTAAGGAACACAACCATATTTATTTCACAATTTTTGAAGCTACCAAACTGAAGATACAAATTTCACAAAACAAATCAAAAAGCTGGATTCAAAATGAGTTAGCCTACACTACTTACATCACACGACAGTGGGACCCGCTGGTCGGGGGACCCCACGCGTCGATGACACACGGAGCAGGGCAGCGGCGCTGCTGCTGTGCTGGCGCGGCGAGAGCTTCGCCGACGGCGAACTCAACTTCTCAGCGGTGACATCATCACACGATGATCTACTCGACTTGCGCATCGATTGAGCTACTTGGGTGGCTTTCTCGCCGGAGCTAGCGGCTCTGGCGGCGCGCCATGGCGGGGGTGGAGGTGCGGGTCGACGGTGAAACGCCGGTGTGGGCTACGGTGGTTCAAATCAACGCGTGGACAAGCATCTATGAACGCTGGGGACCTAGCGCTTAGCTACCGGGCGGGAGGAGTATCGTGGGCGGCGTGGCCCACGACGGCCAGGGGGCTCACTGCGGAACTCCCATGAGCCTACACGCTCTGCCGGTGGCTTACCGGGCTTTGTCGGCGAGCACGGGAGAAACAATGGGGTGCTGGGGAGACGGTGGAGCTATCACGGTGGTGCGGGGTGGCGAGCACGAGCTGCGTCTTTGCTATGGCGGCGGCGGAGCGGTGGGCGCTTCGGCGGCTCTTCTTGTGAGAAGAAAGGCGCCGGAGCGAAATGGGAGCGCGGATGGCTCGGCGGCGCTGGCGGCGACGTTAAGCGCTTCGGTAGCGGCGTGGCCTGCTCTGTGATCAGGGCGCTGGCGGCGACGCGCCGTCGCCGGGACACGCGGCGCTTGCGAACTCTGCCGTCGGTCGGCCATCGAACGCGCGTCGTTCGGTTTAAATCGAAAACACGATGGCCGAGCTGACAGTAGCGTTTTCAACTTGATTTACCGCTAATCGGTGGCTCCTTCGTGCAAACTTACTGAATAGAATTTGTAGACCCATGTATCAGCTTCAAATGTTGTTCAAGGATCGCATTCTAATTCTCACCCGAACTCAAGTTATAATGCCCTGAAGGTCAGCTTGTCAGGCTGTCAGGGTTTCACGACTTAGCAAATTTCGTTAAGTGTTGAAATCAGGATTTTGATGATTCTTGTGATCCAATTTCAAACATGTTAGGAGCTGAACCATGTGATGACCCAAAAATAAAAGTTGTTCCTTATGTCAAACACTACAACTTTGCTTTAGTGAACTTCCCCATGCAAGGTCTCTAACACCTAGTTCAACTTCAGTCAAACATGTCACTTTGAAATCATGATACATACACAAACCATGGCTAAATGACCAAACTAGCCTTAGCACTAAATACCAAAGTTGTTCCTAATGATATCCTAAGCATGTTTAAACAATTTGCAAGGTCATTTAAGCATTTCATGTAGTAGTCACTCATATAGCTATTCAGGTCAACACACGAAATATCACTTAAGTGCTTGATCATGAAATGTGGCCTTCATGAACAATGTTTCTTTTGTTAACCTAAGTGTAGCTAAAGTGTTATAGTGACCAACATTACACACTAGCATTTATTTGCACATGATCATATGCATATGTTCCAAGAAATACGAGATAACAAGCAATGTTTCATATGTTTCGATCGAATGTTTCAATTGTAAATGATGATTTATGAATGCTTGATGCTCATGCTTATGTTATGCAAGTCAAGTTATGCAAGGCTAACACCCGAGGTGTTACAGAAGTTGCATCATGTTTCAAGAAGTTTGCCAAGAGAGCACAAAATGAGTTTGAAGTGAACCTCAAGAAGATAAAAAGTGATAATGGAAAAGAGTTTGACAACACAAACATTGAAGCTTATTGTGATGAAGTTGGAATCAAGCATGAGGTCTCCGCAACATATACTCTCAACAAAATGGTGTAGTTGAGAGAAAGAACCGGACACTTATTACACTTGCAAGAACAATGCTTGATGAGTACAATAGACCCGAAGCTCTATGGGCGGAAGCTATCAACACCGCATGTGATGCATCCAACCGCCTATTCCTTCAAAGGTTTCTTGGCAAGACACCTTATGAGTTGCTCAATCAGAAGAAGCCGGACGTCTCATTCTTCTAGGTGTTTGGTTGCAAATGCTACATCTACAAGAAGCGGCAACACCTAGGGAAGTTTCAAAGACATTGTGATATTGGCTTTCTTGTTGGTTACTCATCAAAGTCCAAAGCATATCGAGTATTTAATCATGCCACCAGCTTGGTTGAAGAAACATATGATGTAGAATTTGATGAATCTAATGGCTCCCAAGGAGCACATGAGAATTTTGATGATGTAGGTGATGAACCATTGAGGGAGGCTATGAACAACATTTTGGTTGGAGACATCAAGCCTAAAGATGATGAAGATGATGTACATGTGATTGATCCACCTTCTTTATCAAATGTGCCACAAGATGGTGATAAAGATGGGAGAGTAGAAAATGAAGACACTCATGTCTCTCATGATCAAATGGTGGCACAAGCTCAAGATGTTGATGCTCCACAACCTCCTCCTCAAGTGGTTGATAGAAGAAATTCACCTCTATTACAAGCTCATCCACAAGATCTCATCATAGGGAGTCCTTCAAAGGGTGTAATGACTCGCTCTCAAAATCTTGCTTCATTTATTGAACATCACTCTTTTGTCTCTTGTGTTGAACCTAAGAATGTAGAAGAAGCTCTTCAAGATTCGGATTGGATAAATGCCATGCATGAAGAGTTGAACAACTTCACTCGCAATGAAGTTTGGACTCTTGAAGAGCGACCACAAGGTGCAAGAGTCATTGGAACAAAGTGGGTGTTCCGCAACAAGCAAGATGATCAAGGCATTGTAGTGAGGAACAAGGCAAAACTAGTTGCAAAGGGATTCTCTCAAGTTGAAGGGTTGGATTTTGGAGAGACCTTTGCACCGGTTGTAAGACTTGAAGCCATTCATATCCTCCTTGCATATGCATCGGAATGAAATTATATCAAATGGATGTTAAAAGTACATTTTTAAATGGCTTCATTAATGAACTAGTCTATGTTGATCAACCTCCCAGGTTTGAAGACCCTACATATCCTAATCATGTTTATAGGTTGTCCAAGGCGCTATATGGGCTTAAGCAAGCCCCAAGAGCTTGGTATGAACGCCTTCGGGATTTTCTCATTGAGAAGGGCTTCACCATTGGGAAGGCTGACACCACACTATTCACTAAGAAGCTTGATGGAGAAATCTTCATTTGTCAAGTGTATATTGATAATATCATATTTGGATCATTGAATGAAGATTATTGCAAAGAGTTTGGTGAATTGATGTCAAAAGAGTTTGAGATGTCAATTATTGGAGAGCTTACATTCTTTCTTGGTTTTCAAGTCAAGCAAATGAGAGAAGGGATTTTCATCTCTCAAAAAAAGTATACCAAGGACCTTCTAAAGAGGTTCAATATGGATGAATGTAAGCCAATCAAGACACCAATGCCATCTAATGGACATCTCGACCTAGATGAGGGAGGTAAAACTATTGATCATACTCTCTACCGCTCTATGATTGGTAGCTTGTTATATTTGACTGTATCTAGGCCCAACATCATATTTAGTGTGTGTATGTGTGCTAGATTTCAAGCTAATCCGAAGGAAACTCATTTGGTTGCCGTTAAAAGAATCCTTAGGTACCTTAAGCACACATCAAGCATTGGTCTTTGGTATCCCAAAGGAGCTAGATTTCAACTAGTTGGCTATTCTAATTCGGATTATGCTGGTTGCAAAATTGATAGGAAAAGCACATCCGGAGGGTGCCATTTGATTGGTAGATCACTAGTGTCTTGGTCCTCCAAGAAGAAAAATAGTGTGGCTTTGTCCACCACCGAAGCGGAATACATTGCCGTGGGTGCTTGTTGTGCACAAATACTTTACATGAAGCAAACTTTGCTAGACTATGGTGTAGTTCTAGAAAAGGTGCCTCTTTTGTGCGACAATGAGAGTGCGGTAAAACTTGCTAATAATCTAGTTCAACACTCTCTCACCAAGCACATAGATATCCACCATCACTTTCTTAGAGATCATGTTGCTAAAAATGATATATCACTAGAAGGTGTAAGGACCGAGGATCAATTAGCGGATATCTTCACTAAACCGCTAGATGAGGTGACATTTTGTCGGTTGAGGAATGAGCTCAATGTGCTTGATTTTAGTAACTTCACTAGAAAATGAGCTTGTGTTGTCCCTTGCATTGCATTGTAATTTACAACATGTTTAATTTTTGGTAATGCATTTAGGGCTTGTCTAACAAGGTTAAGATAACCTTCGAAAAGCGTGTGAAGAAGCTTAACCTTGGATCAAACTTGACAAGTAACTAGAATTACTTTCAAGTATTGCATTGCATATGCATGTGTGTTGCTTTGTCGTTTCCTTTCGATTACCCTTTTATTGCCTATTTTCTTAAAAAGAATTATAGCCTAAGGCAAAATATTTTGAAAAAAATCGAGGGTTTGAAAGAGAACACTCACATCAGTCACAATTGATGTTTATTTGGGTCTTATTGAAGTTAGGACTTGATTGGGATCAGGCAGCACAAAGGAACATTGAAGATTTGCTAAAAAAGGGTGACCGGACGCTGCATCGGACTCTGGATTCCAGCATCTGGCCAGTTCACAAGAGGTGAACAGAAGCGCACAGGAGTGACCGGACACTGAAACAGTGAACATCCTACGTCCGGTGTGAAGGCATCCCCACGTTCAGTCAATCGAAGAAGACATTGTTAGGACCGACCAGACTCTGGCTGCATCCGGTCAAGGGTAACCGGACGCGTTTGGTCATGACTTGAGAGGTTTTGGACCTCTCTATTATCGACCGGACTCCAGGTGGAAGCATTCGGTCGTTGCCACCGGTGTGTCCGGTTAGTAGAAGTCGTGTGGATCTAATACTCCTTTCCTTTTCTTATCTGACACGGGCGGGCCACCATATAATCTCCATACGCCTTGGTGCCCCCTAACCCTAATCGTGCCTCCACCGTCGCACCAAGTCATCGAGCCCGCGCCTGCCATCACCACGCCCATGACGCCATCGCCCCACCGTCACGCAGCCATGCATCCGCCGCTCCTATCGCCTGCACCTCCCTTGCCTCATCCGCGCCACACTGCTCCACCATAGCCGTACACCCGTGCCCTAGCGCCACTGACGCTCGCACCTCAGCAGCGCCATCATGCCCTCGCCTCCCTTGCCGCATCAGCTCACCAGCACCAACGCCTGAGGCTCCATTACTGTTGTCACCTATCCAGCGCCATCCATTGCCTCACCATGCCCTAGCCGTGCCGATTTGACCTATCCACTGCCTCTGCGTCTGTTTACGCCAAAAATTGGAGAAGAACGCGAGAACTCAAAGCTTCCAGAATTGTGTCAATCAAGGACTTGATTGCATGAAGGATCGATATCAGCTGATTCAGAGGAGGCACTGGAATCGGCTCTCTTTGAATGACGTCCGCAGATAATGATGATGGGCTACGGTTGGCGTTGAGAAATACAAATCGGACTCTACAAAAAGGGAAAGATTAGGGTCCAAGTTATCTTAAGTTAGGAATGTTCTTTTTTATACCAAATATTGTAATGAGTCATACCTGAGTAGGATTCATGTTTAAGCTCCGGGTATAAATATTGGACCCCGGCTATTGTAAAAGACACAATCAATCAAATACAAGTTACTTACTTTTTCGGCTCCGGCCACCCCTTAGGAGTAGGAGTAGAGTAGATCTCAGTGAGTTCTTCAGCGAGCAGGGCTACATCGGTCCAGCAAACCTCTGGCTTGTCTGTAAGTACCATCATGGCTTATACTTTTGTTCGTACGGCTGCACTGATCCAGTCGACCTCCACTGTGACTCTGGTATAAGCTAGTTATCGACTCTTGTCTAGTTCAAGTACGGCTGCATCGATCCAGTCGACCTCCACTGCTCGAACTAGATTAAGGTCAAGTTATCAGCTCTATCTAACGGTGGCATCCTTCAGGTAGATTCATTAAGTTACCGATCTTGCTGATGTTTTTCATTGTTATTAGTTTACAGCAACATCAATCTGCCCGGTCGAGATCGAATTAGATCAGCCTTATATCCTTTCAGTCCATTGTTTGCTTTACTACAACACGGTGTTTTCTTACTCTGAGCAATGGATTATGCTTCATTGGCTATTTTTACTTCGATCTTGATCGTGCATAGTATGTGGTTAAGGTGTGAATAATCTTGAAGAGGTTTGTTGGCTAGTTGAATCTGGTTTATAGTTCACCATTATGGCTATAATGATCCGGTCGATCCCCACTGATCGCACTATAGATTGGAGGATGCTACTTAGTAGATTTGTTCCTGGTTGGGCGTGATCTTAACTGTTTGCTATGCCTGCATTGGCTAAATAGCCGATCGCCTGTGCGTTAACACCTACGGTGTGCGTCCATGACTCTATTAATCGTAGATAGATCTGTGTGCTTTAAAGGTTTGATTTGTTGTCTTTATCATGGCTGCATCGATTCGATCGAACCCCACTATTAGAGATAACAGGTTGAGTCTGAGGAGTCCATAGGTTTCTTCATGTGAAATAGTCGATTGTTCACACGCTGTAGTCCTTTTCACCTGAATCGGCTATTTTATCCGATTCATCCGAGCCTTCACGTATGGCATGTATTTCGGAAAGCCTGTCGAAGTATGGACGTGTTTGCGGATTCTTCAGTTTTAGTTTGTTACTATCATCACAGCTGCCATTGATCCAGTCGAACCTTACTGTTGGTGGTAACATATTAGATTCAGAGCATTTGTAGATCCATTCATATCAGATAGTCGATTCGTTCGTATGCTATATCTTTTCCTGATTAGATTCATCAGCTCAATGCTTTACACTAGCAACATCTATCTTGCTGATGATTTTATTTACATCTACGAGTACTGTACCTATCAATATGAAATTAATCACTACCCACGAGCTTTACAGTCCATAACAGCCGATTTCTGTGCGGATCGGCTATTCAGTCGCTTTTCATGTATGGCTGCCCCCAAAGCGGCACTCTTGGAACTGTTTGGGCATAGACCGGCATGTTCCACCTTAAATTACTGATAAACTTTCTCTCCTTGTCAATTGTAGGGTCAAATTGACTAGCACGTCTCAGGAGGAGTACGTAGGATCGATCATCCCTACGTTGAAGCCAGGCAGATCTCTAGCTCCATCGAGCAGACCCTTTCGGCTTGCTCGTGTGCCCGGCACGATTGACATATTTTTGTGCCGACACACATTCTGGCACGCCCGGTGGGACCCCCACAATCGTCATGGTGGCTTACAACAACAACGACATCCTTATGGTGCCTTATGAAGACTTACCTGATGGAGCTAAAGATGTCATCAGCAAAGCTATAGAAGAATTTTAGAACAAGTGTTTATTGCCCTACACCATGACACGTGACAATGCAATTGTTTAGAAATATCCACTACCAAGAGTTCTGTTGCATGGGCAGACAGATGCAGATGAAGCTGAAGACAGACATTTCTTTGTGGAAGCTATGAGCAAATCTGTTCATGATGCCATATCGCACCATAATGAAATCTTCTTGAACACATTCCACAACACCATGAAAGAGGTGTTTCACGGGTTTCCAGTTGATCAGGTTGGTCCAGCTTATTACAACATTCCACATCCATCGACTCAGAGGACTAATCAAGCCGGTACTAGCCACCAAGAAGCAACACTAGCTGGTAATGATGATGTCCAAGTAGTTCAGAGTTCATCTGAGCAAGTTCAAGGTGCTACTATGAATCAGATATAGTATAATCCTGGATTGTCAGTGCAGCATGTGCAACAGCCAGCGGGGCAAGGTCAGAACCAGATGATTAATTTTGGCACATCAAGCCACATACCGTCATTGGCTCAAAAAATAGCACCATCAATTCAGAGGATCCATAGAGATATAGATCCTAACGTCTATAATCAGAGACTTCAAGCAGCAAACCAGTAAAGAACCCAGCAGATAGAGATTTTACAAGGGTGTCATTATGGCACAGATTACAATACCCTTCATATGATTTCGAATCCAGGGTACCAAGGTACCTAGAATTTTAATCCACAAACGGGTCAGCAGGTGCAGAGAAATCCAAATTCAAATGTGGATGAGTTGTTGCTGAGAGTAACCGAGATGATGAATAATTAGTTCGGTTTGAAGCCAAAAGGGCAAACCTTCTCATATAAATGCACATATCTAGAATGGTATGATTTGGTCGCTCTTCCTATAAATTACAGGCTCCCAGAGTTTGCTAAGTTCACTGACCAAGACAGCACAAGCACAATAGAACATGTCAGTCGTTATCTTACACAATTGGGCGAAGCATCTGTTGAAGAGGCCCATCGAGTTCATTTCTTCTCCTTGTCACTGTCAGGGCCAGCCTTCACTTGGTTTTCATCACTGCCAGTTAATTCCATTACCAATTGGGCTAACCTAGAGAAGAAGTTTCATACATATTTTTATACTAGGACAGGAGAAAAGAAGATTACCGATTTGACAACTACAAGACAGAGAACTAATAAATCGGGCACCGAGTTTCTTTAGAGATTCCGAGAGACCAGAAATTTGTGCTTCTCACTGAACTTAACTAATGATCAGCTAGCTGCTTTGGCTGTTCAAGAAATGTTGCCAACATGGAGAGAGAAGCTGCTAGGATAAGAGTTTGATAACTTGGGTCAATTGGCTCAACGAGTGGTAGCGCTCAATAGCCAATTCCAGAGTATGCGCAGAGATACCTGATTCCAGAAAAGTACCACAATGGCCGAAGCCTATAATCCATATTCAGTCGATGTATGAGGACGATGAAGAAGAAGAGGTTGCTGCGGCCGAATGGAATTGGGGTAAAAAGACAGTAATGGTGTCAAATCCTTGGGGAAGAGGAGTCAAAGAGAGCTATGACTTTGATGTCACAAAATTAGATAAGCTCTTCGATTTCTTCCTTGAGAAAGAATAGATCAAGTTGCCCGATAATCATGTTATGTTACCCCTGATCAGTTGAAGAATAAGAAGTTCTACAAGTTTCATAATGCTACATCCCATTCTACTAATGAATGCAGAGTTTTCCGGTAGCATATATAGAGGGCTATTCAGCAAGGAAGGCTTAAATTCGATACACCTCGAAAGATGAAGGTTGACGATAATCCTTTCCTAGGAGATCAAAACATGGTCGATGCCAGGCTGCTCAAGGGGAAGACTAAAGTCCTAACATCAGTTAGATCAAGAGAAACTGGAACAGTCAATCCTAAAATTCAAATATCGGCTGATGAATATAGAAAGATCAGAAGGCGTCGTGATGAGCAAAAGAGCTGATATGAGCAGGGAGAAACATTAAAGGATGGGGCGACCAAGCCACATGTTACATCTCGAATTTTGTTGAATAAATGGCAGCGGCAAAAGGAAAAGGATTATCAGCACTGATTAGAAGAGCAAGAATACCAGTGTCAATAGGAGAAAGAGAGGTATGAAAGAAAACAAGCCAAATCACATTGGAATTGTCCTTTCTTCAGACATTGCTGGAATGAAGGTTTGAAATTGCCTACCAGAAATAATTGTCCAGAATGCTGTGAGCAATATTGGGAGTTCAGGCAATATCAAGCCAACCGCCGGTCTATCCATACTCAAGATGCGTATCATCATAATAACATGGATCGGCGCTTAAAAAATAGAGGTGTTCATGATCGGCGTGGAAAACGAGTTGTTGATCAAAACTGGGCTGATTATGAAGAAGAAAGTAATGAGGGAGAATATGTTTGGCAGGAAGGCCAATGGTGTCCAAGAGGTCTGACAAGAAGCCAGAAACAAAGAGTGCAACGCCTAAGGAACAGAGACCTAGAACAGGCTCAGCTATCTGGTAAACCTCAAGTATGGCGTGCTAAGCAAACTGCCGATAGAAAGCAACCATCGGCTAATATTCAAATGGCTTTTCTATTGCCGTCAGAATTTAGAGCTCCGGTGGATCAAGAAGTTTACTCAGATTTTGATGAATCGGAGTATGAGAAAATAGTTGCCAAGTTGACAGTTATACAACAGGCTATATTTGATAAGCCAATCAAGCATTGGCACTTAAAGGCTTTATATGTAAAAGGTTTTGTTGACAGGAAGCCGATGAACAAGATGTTGGTGGATGGAGGTGCTTCTGTCAATCTTATGCCTTACACCACTATTTGTAAACTTGGTAAGGGACCAGGATATCTGATTGAGACTGACATGGTGCTTAAGGACTTTGGGGGTAATGCGTCTAAGACCCGGGGGGCAATGAACGTCGAACTAACAATTGGGAGTAAGACTCTGCTCACCACGTTCTTCGTCATCGATGGAAAAGGTCATACAGTTTACTCCTTGGTCATGATTGAATTCATGCCAACTGTTGTGTGCCATCAAACTATGCATCAGTGTTTGATTCAATGGCATGGAGATGATGTCGAGCTGGTTCACACTGATGAGTCCATGAGTATCGCAATAGCCAATCCAGTGTATTGGGAGCTAGAAGACTTCGAGTGTTTTTCTAGCAAGCTGTGGGAAGGATGCTTCATTAAGATCAGTAATGAAGGCCAACAGCCGATCTAGGCAATCAGCTTTAAGAGTTTGTTTTAGTGAATAGTCATGGCTTCGCGTCGGCCGTTGATTAAGGAAAAATAAGCATTGGTCCTAGAGATAGGCTTAGGCCGACATATGTGAGAGCTAAGTTGAATCCTAAGTGCAATGCAGAGTTGATAGATCTATTAAAGGAAGTTTTGTTTCTCTTAATAAGATGCTTGGCCTAGATCAATCGATCATTTAAAATTTGGTCTGAAAAGTTCTGGTGCAACCTATCAATAGCGATCGATGAAAAATATTTGAAGGAATATTATCCTAGCGTTTGATCAACACTTGACAGCCAATTTGCTTAGTCATCGGCTCTAATAGCCGGTACTAGAAAGGTATCGCCTTCAGATCAAAATAAACCTGAAGATGTAAAAGCCGATACGATATGTATCGCCTATAGAGCAAAAGCAAAAATGAAGACAATTGTGACATATATAAGGGCATTGAACTGAAACACGATAATGGAAGAGCAAGAGATTTTTGTTCATTAGCTCGCCCTAAATACAAACTAATCAAAGACCTTGTTCACCACATCCTGAGAAGATGTGATGTCCACAATGGACTCAACCACGTCAATGAATTCTTCGATCAGATCTTCATGCTCCTCGGGGCCATCGCCCATCGGGAAATCAGTCTCTAGGGCGTGGAGTTTATACGTGGTTTGGACTTGTGTCATGACCGACGCCACCAATACGCCATGATGGACATCGTGGAGAGCGATCTCCTGGACACAGGCCGGGACATCATGGAGACAGGCGTTGATGAGGGGACCCCGAGCATTAACGGTATCCACGGCCGTGTTCGCCGCCAGTTGAAGGGACTCCAACTGCACCATCAGGGCTGGCGATCATAGAAACAGGAAAGCTATCAAAATAAAGGCAATGGAATTCAGAATAAAGGTGTTCCTAGAATTCTTCTTACTCGCCACCATGGCGTCGGACTCGGCCAGCCGTGCCCGGACAACATTGGCCTCTTCTTCGGCGGCGTGGAGGGCGGCTTGGGAGACCCCAAGGTGGATCTCAAGCTGACCGTTTTCCTGAGTCACCTTGAAATAATAGTCTTGGGCCATCTTCCACTCTCGGAGGAAGCGCCGGGCATCATCGCCATTGTACGAGTCGGAAGAATCCGACGATGAGGCCAGCACAGAAGATGCAGCATCAGAGGGCTCGCCAGCCCTAGGGAGAGGACAAAGACTGTCATTCACAATGAACCTATAGATGAGTCAGAACAGTCCATCATCATGAACAGAAGATGTTGATCTCACCTCATGCGTCGGAGGCATTGGTACACTGGCATATTCTCCCTCGGAATCTCCTCCGCTGCACGCTTGTCGCGGTTGTCCTCGCCAGCCTTGAAGTTGATTGGATCTACAAGAAGGGAGGAAGGCTGCTACAGAGTTTTGCGAGGGCAGAGAGGTGCAAAGGAACTAGAGCGGTTGCAAGTGTAGATGTATTCGAGGCCGGAGCCCTCGGCTCGTATTTGAAGCCACGGAGCGAAGAGGTGGATGCCTCAAGACATGCAAAAGGCAACCATAATTAATAAAAGGCGAAGCGCCACCTCACTAATACCGAAGAGAATACCGCGCTGGGTGACTAAGGACAGAAGATCGAGGGGTTCTCTTAATAAAGGTCATGTTTTCAAACATAATTGGATTAAGATTGGAAGTCTAGAATCAGCTCTTTAGCCGAAAACAAGAAGTACAATTAGGCGACAGAAAGTATGGTTACCATTGATCCTACACAAGACATATGATACACGAATTATAAGTCTAGAACATCCTGGATTGCTTTCAACACTTCTAGCTGGATAGCATCAACTCTGTGATTTGTTGCTTATCTTCTTTAGCTGATCTAGGAATATTCTCGAGGCTACTTTGGATGGCTCTGCCTTCTCTGACTTTGGCTAGCAGTTCCTATTTCTTTTGTTTAATGGCATCGAGTATTTGAGCCAGGGTGGACTTTTGATGATCAATGGCAGCCTTCATGTTTTCTAGCTCCTTCTCAAGTTCTGCACGCCTGACTTTCAGTTGAGACAACTCTGGGTTGATACTGAGGGAGGAGTTCTTCAAATGATCAATCAACTGTGTCAGCTCTTTGGCCTCTTGCCTATTGGAGTTCCCCTTGGCCAATAAAGTTTCACGGTCGAATAGAATCCTCTGAGCCTTTTTCACCTTTAGGGCCTGATCTTCAAAAATAGATAAAGGTGACAAGACTCTAGAGAGAACTGGGGATGGATTACCCTTAATAGCTAAGACTCTCTGCATTGAATCAGTGTCTTGGACCAAATCGGCTATATTCTTCTCAAGCATTGACAATGTCTCTTAGCTGATTTCTGGTCTCTTCTGACAAAACTTTCTTAGAGGAGGTGGCTGACGAGCTGATTTCATCTTCATCAAGATACTCCTCAAGATTGAAAGAGTAGCTCAGGGCTGGTAGATTGAGCGCTTGTGTATAAGGAAATCTTGGTTAGAAGGTTTGAATTAGTTTATAACAAAATGGATGGTGAAGAGGACACAGTACCTTTTCTATAGCAGGCTCTGTCTAAAGAGGAGGAACAGCTGATGATGCACCAGTAATATCTGGTTGAATCGGCTCTAAACTCTCAACATTGACATCTGCAAACATCAGAGAAAAATTTTAGTTCATGTTTGTTGCAGAGAAATAAATTGAGCATGTGACTTTCCTACCATCAGTTATGTGCTGGATTGGGGAATTGACAGTTTGAATATCAGTGATAGCAGGATCATTTTCAATGAGGAGACTGTCAGATTCCTGCTCTTGCGTTGGTGTTTCCTCAGGAAGTATCTGGCATGGTAAGAAGTTAGATGAAGAATAAAAGTTGAATAGAATCAAGAATTTTTGAGGAAATACTTCGTCAGCATCAAGGATAAGATTGGAGGACTCACATCTTCTGCCGTTTTTGAAGCATCTGTTGTTTCAACCAAAATCAGCTCTTCTTGGGGATCAGTTGATGAAGGTCTAGTTGATGTTGAATCGAACGCCTGGGACAACAGCTCCGCACCCAAAACCGATTGTGATGCAATGGTTGATAACTGTGAAGAAAGGGGATCAGCAGTTGAATGTCATTTTGAGAAGGAAATGAATTGTTTACCTGAGCAGCTGATGGTCTTGTTCTGTGGAGTCTCTTCCTACTAGTGGTTTTCTGGGTTGTCCCTTGAGCTGCCTTGTGCTTTGAAGATTGATATGTTACGATGGTGGAGGCAACATGAGTTTTCATCAATTTCTTTGGTGAAGGCACAGTCGATCCTATTCTTGAAGCTGGGCATGGTGGCTGGTAATCTATTGGACGCCCCTTCCTATCCAAGCTCGGAGGATCAAATTTAGTATCCCAAAAAGGTCAGTTAGAATAGTTGGTAGAGGAATTCATCGAGCAGTTTTCTTGAAAAGAAATGGCAAGTTACCTCTCTGTCAGAAGCAAATTCCCCATCCAGAGCTATACACAAAGGGTGGACCAACCCACAGAAAAGATGAGAGTGCCATTCTTGCCCTCAGGAGTCAAAGAGAGTGGAAGAGAAGCTGACTCTAATCCAGTCATGCAAGCAAAGGGAAGGAAGATCTGATCCTAGTTGGAAAACTCTAGAGACTTCCAGTACTTCACTAATATCTTCTCTTGGCCTCAGTATATCCTTGAAGAAAAGTTGAGGAGGCAATTGACCAAGACCAAACTGATGAGCCACAAAAGAGGGGTTGTAAAACTCATAGGTTGGAAGGTTGCCTGGGAGGAAGGAGCCTATAGCCATTTTGCCATGACCATGATGAAATTCGGCTGGAAGGACGCAGGGCTTGATAAAAGAATTGAAGATTGCAGTCGCCGTCTCATCCGAACAACCTGATTCAAATCAAAATTTGAATGGGAAGATCAACTCATTGTTTTCATCCTCATCGTATGGCAGCCAAGTCAGGATGTCTGCATCAAACCTTCTATAAAACTTTTTGAAGAGATGGCCTATGTCGATATCAATTATTATGGTCAATGCAGCCTCACCATAGCTCATGCACTGACGGGTTCTTCCTTCTTCGCCTCTATATTCCTCATCAAAGTTGGAGGAAGGGAAACTCAGATTTCTGAGATTAGGTCTTACAATCTTGTGCATATACAGGTTAAGCCACAGTTGTATCAACCACGAAGGGCCACTGATAGTATGCACTGGTTCATTCTTTAGTAATTGGGCAACTACCTGGTACATCAGATGATAAGTAGCTCCTAGCAGATCCTTTCCAAGAGGGATATCCTTGCCTAGTGCTATATGCTCGGCCATGAGTTTATGATTGTAAGTCGGACCACAAGATGACTCACAGAACATGAATCTCTCCAACCACGTGTTCATAAAGGCTACATATTCCCTTTCACTGACATTTGATTCATCTCCAATATGGTTCAGAATATAACTGGCCCATCCTGTGCAGTCTGATATCTTGGCTAATTTCTTGGATCTAGCACTTAAGAAGTCATAAGGTTGCATCAATCCTGTTATCCTAAGGCCGATCAGCATATAAACATCGGCCAAAGTGATAGTCATTGGGCCATGACCAAAAACAAAGGCATTTAGGGTGTTGGACCAGAAATAAGATGCAGAAATCAAGAGTGGATCATTCCTCTCCATTCCAGACAACGAGAGTGTCAAGCATTGGCTCAAATCATAAAGCTTCCAATCTCCACCCTTTTTCTCAGATACACTACAAAACCAATTTCTCCATCCCTTAGGCATTTTGGGCCAGTTTCTGAAGAGAGTTTTTGTGTTCCAAGAGGACGGATCCACTGTAGACTTTTTGAAGGGGATTTGGTTGGTTTCTTGATGGATAAAATTAGATGGATCTGAGTCACCCATAGGCCCAAGAAAATAAACGTTGAAAGCAACAGCTGATGGAATCAAGATTTCGTTCCTCATCTCCTAGAAATCGGATGAAATAAATTTGAGAACAGAGGAGCTGCAGGGTAGCAACCGATGCTTTGAGAATGGGAACTTGAAAACATACCTCAGGAACATGGTCATTGGTCACCATTGCAGCCGAAGTAGATTTGAATCTGAGGAGAACTGCTTGAATAAAATTCGATAGGGCCAAAAGCTTGCTAGGGTTAAGACTTTGGCGATGGCGGTGGCGGCTGTTAAGATTTGCTTAAAAAAGAAGGGGAAAGCAAGACAGCCAAGTGAGTTGGAAAAGATACTATTGGGATATTATATAAGACTCGGGCCGGGAAGTCAGGAATCACATGTATATCTCAGAACAAAATGGTTGCGGCATGATAAATGGATAGATAAGAATTTTGGAATAAAATTATTTTTATCCCAAAATTGGGGGCATGTGTTTACACCAAAAATTGGAGAAGAACATGGGATCTCAAAGCTACCAGAATTGTGTCGATCAAGGACTCGATTGCATGAAGGATCGATATCAGCTGATTCAGAGGAGGCACTGGAATTGGCTCTCTTTGAATGACGTCAGCAGATAACGATGATGGGCTACAGTTGGCGTTAGGAAATACATATCGGACTCTAGAAAAAGGGAAAGATTAGGGTCCAAGTTATCTTAAGTTAGGAATGTTCTCTTTTATACCAAAGATTGTAATGAGTCGTATCTGAGTAGGATTCATGTTTAAGCTCTGGGTATAAATATTGGACCCTGGCTATTGTAAAGGACACAATCAATCAAATACAAGTTACTTACTTTTTTAGCTCCGGCCACCCCTTAGGAGTAGCAGTAGAGTAGATCTCAGCGAGTTCTTCAGCGAGCAGGGCTACATCGGTCCGGCCGACCTCCGGCTTGTCTATAAGTACCATCATGGCTTATACTTCTGTTCGTATGGCTGCATCGATCCGGTCGACCTCCACTGTGACTCTGGTATAAGCTAGTTATTGACTCTTATCTAGTTCAAGTACGGCTACATCGATTTGGTCGAACTCCACTGCTCGAACTAGATTAAGGTCAAGTTATCGGCTCTATCTAAGGGTGGCATCCTTCGGGTAGATTCATTAAGTTACCGATCTTGCTGATGTTTTTCATTGTTATTAGTTTATAGCAACATCAATCTGCCTGGTCGAGATCGAATTAGATCGGCCTTATATCCTTTCAGTCCGTCGTTCGCTTTACTACAACACGATGTTTTCTTACTCTGAGCGATGGATTATGCTTCATTGGCTATTTTTACTTCGATCTTGATCGTGCATAGTATGCGATTAAGGTGTGAATAATCTTGAAGAGGTTTGCTAGCTAGTTGAATCTGGTTTATAGTTCACCATTGTGGCTGTAACGATCCGATCAATCCCCTCTGATGGCACTGGAGATTGGAGGATGCTAGTTACTAGATTTGTTCCTGGTTAGGCGTGACCTTAACTGTTTGCTATGCCTGCATCGGTTAAATAGACGATCACCTATGCGTTAACGCCTACGGTGTGCGTCCATGATTCTGTTAATCATGGATAGATCTGTGTGCTTTAATGGTTTGATTTGTTGTCTTTATCATGGCTGCATCGATCCAGTCGAACCCCACTGTTAGAGATAGCAGGTTTAGTTTGAGGAGTCCAAAGGTTTGTTCATGTGAAATAGTCGATTGTTCACACGCTGTAGTCCTTTTCACCTGAATCAGCTATTTTATCCGATTCATCCGAGCCTTCACGTATAGCATGTCTTTCGGAAAGCCTGTCGAAGTACGGATGTGTTTGCGGATTCTTTGGTTTTAGTTTGTTACTATCATCATAGCTGTCATCGATTCGGTCGAGCCTCACTATTGGTGGTAACAGATTTGATTCAGAGCGTTTGTAGATTCGTTCGTATTAGATAGTCGATTCGTTCGTATGCTATATCTTTTCCTAATTAGATTCATCGGCTCAATGCTTTACACTGGCAACATCTATCTAGCTCATGATTTTATTTACATCTACGAGTATTGTACCTGTCAATATGAAATTAATCGCTACCCATGAGCTTTATAGTCCGTAACAGTCGATTTCTGTGTGGATCGGCAATTCAGTCGCTTTTCACGTATGGCTGCTCCTGAAGCGGCACTCTTGGAACTATCTGGGCACAGACCGGCATGTTCCACCTTAAATTACTAATAAACTTTCTCTCCTTATCAATTGCAGGGTCCAATTGACTGGCACGTCTTGGGAGGAGTACGCAGGATCGATCATCCCTGCGTTGAAGCTAGGTGGATCTCCAGCTCCATCGAGGAGACCCTTCCGGCTTGCTCGTGTGCCCGGCACGATTGACACGTTTTTGTGCCAACAGCGTCTTCTCGGCCGCCACATCGCAAACCCTAACCCTAGACTTTGTCGATCTCGGTGGTGCCTCGTGCTTCGTTCCTCTGCTGATTGGTTGTCGGTTCGCCGGTTCATCAGGTAGCAAGCCATCGCCTCTAATTTTGTATATACTGCCTTCTTTTTAGGGTTTTGCATCTCTAGATATATATTGTGATTATTTATATATCATATCTACTCCATCGTGCAGCGAGTTGTTGTTCTTGAGATTGTTTTGGCAGTGGTCAGTTAACTCGGGGCCAAGCCTACCAGTATGGATCGAGGCCAAGCCTCGCGAGTGTCAGTTGGCAGTTGATTCTTGTCCATGGCAGTAGTTCTCTTCTGCTTCAGCAATGGCATGAGTCAAGAATGCCAGAGGTGGTCCTGGTGATGAGGATCCAAGGCCTCCTCCTCGCCTGACTGCTCAAGAAAAGGGGAAGGCAAAAAAGACCACAACAAAGAAGTGGAAGCTCGTTGATGTGGAGGCTGAGAGAGCAGTAGCAGTTGTAGCCGCCACTGAGCGAGCAGAGAGAGGTGGAGCTAAGAGTGGTGTCTATATTGTAGATCAGCTATCACCAGCTCAGAGGGCCACCATCGAGAGGGTTGAGGGTCATCATGGTAGTCCAGCTAGGACTATCATGCTTGGAGGACGGCGTGTCGCTTTAGGGGAGAGTTAGCCTTAGGGGGACACACAGTCAGTAGGGCAGTCAGAGGATACTCAGCAGGCAGAGCAGGTTTAGGAGATAGAGCAGGCAGCACAGCCATAGCTACATCGCTCTGGTCGCACACATACTCAGGTGTCATCAAGGTCTAAGACATAGAGGAGGGGTTCTCGTCCACCTCCCAGACCATAGGGTCCGCCTCCAGTTACTCACCTTGACCTAAGGGCAACAACCAAACAGGTGCAGCAGCTCCACTTTGTGTAGTTTGAGGACTGGTTTCTGTCGAAGCGGGATGAGCATGCTTCAGAGCATTTCTATACAGTACTGCAGGAGGATTCCTATCACGCATATCTTAACAGTGGAGTTCCCTTTAGATCTCAGAGAGTTTGCTCCAATGAGTCACTTGTTGTAGCAGCAGGCGAGCAAATTCGTCCTCATCTCTCATATCTGTCATGGTTGACAGACCCTCTTGAATGGACTAGTCGCTATGTTCCATCATGGGTCCGTGGGTTCTACTCTTCACTTTGGATTGACCCAAAACACAGATTCATACACTTTGCATTCAGAGGGTGTGACTATAGGTGATAGAGCTCGAGGGTTAGAGAGATTCCTAGGATCCTAGAGTCACCCATTCGCCTTCACGTGGTTTGCTATGGTCAGACAGAGCCTCTGAGATGCCCTCATGGCAGACTTGTGCCACCCACAGATCTGATTCGACCATGCTTCACAGAGCCATTCAGCGAGCGATCGAGCAGGACACCACATGACCTTACTCCTATATCTCGGCTACTTGATGCTATCATGAGCAGGACTCTACTCCCGAGGATGGGTTACCACGAGGGTTTGACTCGCATTCAGTTATGGTTAGTGAATTCTCTGGTGCAGTAGACCGTATTTGACATTTGGGATGTCATACTATCATAGATGGAGGACACACTTGCAGAGGGGTTCAGAGGTCACCAACAACTGCCTTATGCTCACTGGATCACCTTCTTGATTCGAAAGGCAGTTACACAGAAGTCCCCAGAGATGATGGCTGAGTACATAGGTGCTACTATAGAGTTCCCTCCATATAACATGACTTAGATGCTCTGTCACAGTAGTGCGAGGACACCTCACCAGTTGAGTCATCGCCCAAAGGTCATAGAGATAGCAGCCCAGTAGGATGAGATCATCAGGGGCACTGCAGTGACAGAGGAGGAGGAGTTAGATGCTCAGCAGGAGGGTGTGGTCGAGAGCGGCCCCAGTGACAGTTCTGATGATGACTATCAGCATATTCCTCATATGCCTCCTCGACCACATGATAGAGAGGCCAGTGGCTCCAGCTCTCGCACCACCATAGCCACCGTAGATAGATCCCGCACTTCTTGCAGTACTTGAGCAGATGATGCAGGACGAGGCACTCTAGGCCTAAAAGACCGCAGCTGCACTAGCACAGGTTTAGGCTCGACAGGATGAGTTCTAGAGACAGCAGCAGGCCATATAGCAGCAGCAGCAGGCCATGCAGTAGCAGCAGCTCATGATCCAGTAGCAGTTACTTGGCTTTATGCAGCATGTCATCGCTGCTATTGGGGCCGCTCCTCCACAGACTACACCTCAGATAGGCCAGCCTACCACCACTTCAGTGACTCTAGCTATATATCCTAGTGGGCTTTAGAGTTAGGGATAGCCAGCTACTCAGTTTGCTTCACCTACAGAGCAGGTGCCCTAGTGGTTTGCTTCGCTAGTGACAGCCTAGGGTCCTCACTTCACTCCTATTGTTACGGGCTTCACTCTACCTTAGAGCTCCTCAATGCTAGTGACCGACACCATAGTTTCCAAGAGTCTCAGTGCGACATTCACTGAGCTTACAGGGCAGCCTACACCACCAAAGTTGTGAGTCCTAGTTCCTACCATACCTGCTCCCATTACCAGGACTATAGAGATGCTCCCATCGTCTGTTGCATCGTCCGAGCCAGTTACTTTAGTTGTTTCAGCAACAGCGGCAGATGTGGCTCCACTTCCTATGATCATACTTCCAAAGTCACAGACGGTGCTAGTTATTGAGCAGACCTAGACTGCTTCACCTTCACTTCTAGTGACAGAGGGTCAGACTGCTCAGAGTTTAGGGTCCAAGGATGATGCTACTCAGTTCTAGATCGCTCACCGTACCTCAGCGCCTGACTCGATTGTTCCTGCCCCGCCGTCCGACCCTTAGGTTTTGGTGCTTAACGCCAAAGCAGGAGAGGGATCAAGTATGTTAGATCTAGGGGGAGCGATACTTCTAGGGGGAGCTAATGATTCATTTCTATTGGCTTTTTATGTGTGAAACATTATGCATTCATGTTTACCTTTATGCATTGCATTACATACTTGTGGTGGTGATACTTATGTGACATGTGTACTCTCTACTTTGATTTATATATATGTCATGTCACTTGGTTATGCTCATTTGCTTTGCTTCCGCGTTTTACTCTGATTCAAATGAGCTTTATTTCTTGTACTCATGCTTATTTCATATCTTTTGAGTACACCATGTTGGCTTGGGTCATATAAGCATGTCTAACTCCTTTGCTCTTATTGTCAAAAGCTTCTATGAACCAAGAATGTTGAAAACCTCATCTCTTTTACATACTCGAGGTTGTATTGTCATCAATCACCAAAAAGGGGGAGATTGAAAGCATCTAGGCCCCTAGTTGGGTTTCGGTGATTAATGACAATATGAGATTACTATGACTAACATGTGTTTTGCAGAGGTAATTAAGTTAGGTCATGGTAATGGCAATTGATTGGGCAATCATGGTGTCATGCCCCTAATGATGGAAATCATTTTGGTTTTCAAAGGATGGACGACAAGGTTAATGATGGACTAGTTCTTAGTGTCGTTTGGTGTTGAAGAGACACTTAGAGTAGTTTAGGACTTTGTTTTTCCTTTGGCCATACTATTAAGGGGGGTATGGACTAGTAGCTTGACCTAGGTGAGTCTAGTGGGTTAGGTGTGGTGCACACTTGTCAAATCTAGCACTAGGTAGCTTCGGAGTAGCCCTAAGATCAATTGGAGCAAACTTCATTCACATATGATTTCATGTAGAAAGTGAATGGAGGGTCAAATGACTGAATGGACGCTGGTTTGGTTGTGACCGGATGCTGAAGGGTGAGTCCAGTCATTTCATTTGATCAACTGGAGCCATCTAGTTGTGACCGGACGCTAAGTGAAAAGTGACCGGACGTTGGGTGCCTGCGTCTGGTCAACTCTAGAGAGGTTCCAGAGATGGAGATTCCTGATTGAACGCATCCGGTCAGTGCTGACCGGATCGCTGGTCAGGATCTGGTAACTGACCAGATGCTAAATAATGAAGTGACCGAACTATGGGTGTCAGTGTCCGGTCAACATCAATAAGGTTCCAGAGAGCGTTTTTTGTGACCGGACACATCCGGTCTATGATTACTAGACATAGGTCAGAGTCCGGTTAGAACTTAACAGCTCTTTCTTACACAGTGGTGGGGATAACTGACCGGAGTGTCCGGTCACCCTGACCGGAGCGTCCAATCACCCTGCAGAGTGATGACTCAGCCTCCAAACATTATGTTTTGAATGAGGGGGTATAAATACTTACTCCACTAATCCAAGGGAGGTCTCTTGCCCATTTGTTTAGCTGAGAAACACCCTTGAGAGTGCAAAGGAGATCAAGAGCCTAGTGAGGTGATTGAGATTTGAGAATCCAAGATTAAGTCCTCATTAGTGCAAGGAGAGTAGCAAGTGTGCAACCACCCTTCTCACTAGGCTTGTCATGGTCAAGTGAGAGTTTGTGCTTGTTACTCTTGGTGATCACCATCACCTAGATGGTTTGGTGGTGATTGGGAGTTTGGTGATCATCCGGCGGAGCTTGTGGATGATCCAACTCAAGTTGTGAGCAGTTGTGGGCGATTTACCATGGCAGAGTGTCGAAGAATCAGCCCATAGAGAGCACTTGATCCTTGTGCAGATCAAGGGGGAGCTACACCCTTGCGCCGGTGCTCCAACGAGGACTAGTGGGGAGTGGTGACTCTTGAATACCTCGGTAAAACATTGCCGCGTTCCTTTCCCTCTCTTTACTTTAAGCATTTACATTTGAGCAATTCATTTCTTGTCTTTACATTCCTAGAATTGCCTTGCTAGAGTAGGATTGGAACTTAGGTTGTAAAACTTTTGTGCGGTAGAACAATAGAAACACATTCTAGGCACAAGGAGTGAAGTGGGCTAAGTGTAGGGTTTAATTATTGCAAAGAATTTTAGAATTAGCCCAATTCACCCGCCCCCCCCCCCCTCTTGGGCATCTTGATCCTTTCATAGTTGATTAAAGTAACTGGTGAACACATTGCACATCAGGTCAATTTTTTGGCCTTGTTGGTTGATGGCCTCACAAAAAGCAGATGATTGTTGGATCATCTGCACTTTGAGAAGGACAACACACTCTGCTTGCTTATCAATACTTGCTTTCAAACACCTCTCTTGTCATTCCATACACTTCTGGTTTTCTTCCTGGTTGACAACTAGCCTAGCAAGTATCTGCCCAAGCTCCGACGGTTGCTAAACAAACACTAGAGGTGGTGCCTGCTTGGCTAACATCTCTATAGTAGGTGGAACATCATCCAGCTCTTTGTCGGCCACACCACCGGAGGATGACCCTCCCTCATTGTGGTCGTCTGACGTAGGCTCACGATAGTTGCTGTCATCGAAGTCTAAATCTTGCATTCGTACATTCAAGATTCCTCTAATCCCAAACTGGTGCTCTGCCTCCTCTAGGGCTGCATCCACCATTTCATGTCTTTCTCTGTCCTATATGGGTAACAGCTCTTGAACGGACCTAAGGGCATGCTGTCCACGATGATGATTGTCCAGACTTGCTACCATGTAGGTCATAACCTCATAGGTCAACTCGTTGTACAGCGGCCCATTCTTTTTAGAGTCAATTGTGCGTAGCGGATAACTGATGATGTGAGGGTACACGTGCTGTAGTCTAGTACTGAGAGCGTTAGCTATCAGATCCTTGATCTCAAACAGGAAAAAGTGTAAGAAGTCAAACTGCTCGCCTCTCCATATTGATAGTAGTAGCCACTACTGCAAGCTGGTCAATGACTCCCTGTTGCCACCATGAGGCAGGACTTTCTTCCTTAGAGCCATGTGTAGAACGTAAGCCTCTGGACATAGTCTGTCCGATGTACGCAAGGAGCCATCGGCGAAGGGCTCCATGAAGAGCGGCTGAATCTCCTGGTCTATAGGAAAAGTACCTCTAGCCCAGCTACGACGTGGAGGAAGAGCATCTCTGTAGACTATCTGGTGGAGCTTCCTGTCTAAAGTGTCAACCCCAAGGAGTTGTTGCAGGAGGTTATAGGACATTCGCTCTGGCTGACCATCGAGCATAAAAGCAACGAAGTCATGCTCCAAATGAATCCACACGGTTGCATAGAACTAATGCACCCAGCTTATCACAATTCGATCAACCTCACTGAAAAAGTGAACAAAGCCCGGGAACCGCTCAAAGAGGGGCCGGATGGGTATACCAGCTGCTCTCTCAAGCTCATCCCAACCAAGTATCCTTTGGTCTACTAGTGCCATCCCTCTAGCATGGTAGCTCCTGAAGAAACTCTCCTGAGTCATAGTCCAGAACTGTGATTTTGTGACAGGCTCTTTGAGGAGTGGAAACCAGAACTCAATATCATAGAACCTGATGCTCCGTATCTTCTTTGAGATATAATACTGAAAGTCATAGAATTGAACCACCTCTTTCTTTCTCTCAATATTACTGCTCCTCATAGCACCATTGGCAAACACCAAACCTCCTTGACTGCTCCTCGTACTACCATTGGTAGACATCAAATTACCTCCTCGGCTGCTCCTCGTACCACCAATTGTGGCACACATCAAATTACCTCCTCGACTGCACCTCGTACCACCAATTGTGGCACACATCAAACCTCCATGAGTGTGAGCACCTGTGCCCCCATGAGTAGCTGTAGATTTGATCCAGGAAGGTGCAAAGCGACTGGTCTAGTTTTTGGAGTGAAACTCGATCATTTGTTGTAGTTGTTCCTCAGTGAGCTCCTCGTCCCTGAGTTCCATTTCAGCACTCTCCTCATGCTGCTACTGTTGGCGGGCCATTTGAGTCTGCCTACGAGAATTTTGGGACTCTAGGGCTAGCATAGCTTTGGTTGCTTCTTCCTCTACCTCTCGGATACTATCCACCTTTCTCTGCCACTTCCTGGGCTATGGTGGTGCTTGTTCCTCTGCTTTTGGGACACTACGAGCCTTCCTCTGGCTCTTTCTGGGCTGTGGTGGTGCCTATTCCTCTGCTTCTCAAAGAATGGTTGCATGCCTCTAGCTCTTTCTGCGATGTGGTAGTTCTACCCGCTTTGATTTAACTTGGGCCATCTACAACAATCATAAAAAATTACACATGCATTTCATCAAACACCATGCTGAGGCGAGAAGGAGATCTCGACTGGCTTGCTCGCTGGAGGAGTGGAGCGCTGACAGACGGTGGCGCGGTAGATCGCCACAGCATAGTAGATCCCCGAGGCGTGAAAGGATCTAGGCAAGAGGCTTTGGTGTGCGGGGAAGAGGGGGGTGGGTGGAGGGGGGAGGTGGCGCAGGGTGGGTGGCGCTAGAGGGCGCGAACGATGACGGAAATGACACGCAAAAGAGGAAAAGATGGGTACTGATCAGAGAATGCCTTTAGTAGCGGACTGTCCCACGTGTCGCATAATTGCACCACGGACACATAAACGCTGTCAAGAGTCACCATCCACCAAAACATGGGGGGTCCACCAAAACTTAGGGGATTAATGTTGGTGATCCGATGTTTAATACACATTAGTGTATCACTCCATATATATCATCACCATTCGTCACATCAAATTCGGTCTCTGCTCACAAGACGCCAAACAGGGCGGTGATCTGCCCGCACAAAAATTTGATTTTCGGCGAAAATGAAATGCTCGCGCCCAGCAATGACGCCAACACGAACCGAAAATTAGATCTTTCTCTTTTGCCTTCCTCACAGAAAATTGGTTTATCACGCCATCGATTTTAGACAAGGGTATTTACGGTATTGTGATGGCCACATAAAAGTGCAAGGTGTTGTCATCTCCGCCTCCATCTCCATTCTCCAGCCGGACCAATCGGACCGTCTCTCCTTCCGCTCTAAAGCCTAGCCCCCTCAGCCACCCCGGTCCAAACCCTAGGTAGGCGCATCGGCACAGTAGCTTGACTCCCTCTTTGCTCTCCAGCCACACCCTCTCTCATACCTTTCTGAACCCTAGCCAAAGTCAGAGCCAGATCTGGATCCGATCCCCTTCATCGACAGTGGGTCCGCTGATGGCGGAAGGACCGCTATCAACGGAGGTACACGTAGGATCTGGACCCCCTACATCGGCACCTATCATGACCAAGCCCCAGCATCATCGTTGATGACCGCCACACCGGATCTGCTACCCCTTCGTCGACACCGGCCGCACCACTTCCATGACCAGGATGACAAGAGGGTGGTGCCGACAATGCAGCGTAGCCAGGAATAGGAAGAGGTACCCAAATTCCTTTTATGATGCATGTTGTATTCTAGTGGTTGAACCTGGGACATGTAGATATATAGTGATGGGGTTACATGTTTCTTAGTTGATTGTAGTTCACATGTGCTTTATTCAAGTATAATAGCTTCCGTATAAGTTGTAGTTCACATGTGCTTTATTCAAGTAATGGCTTCCGTAAAAGCTATAGTTTAGGCACCTAATTTGTATGCTCCTGCTCTATTTTGTTGACATTCGGTACAAGGTTAACTCAATAAATGCCTTTGTGATCTACATGTTGATATCTGGAATATCTCCTTAAAGCAGGGGAGCGTGTTCAGGGATATGGTGATACAGATACAGATTTAGAAGAGCGAGTACCCCTTGCAATTGAGGTGCTTGTTCTATCTTATCATGTTGGGATGGGTGGGGGTTGGTTTAGGTAGCAGTGTAATTCAATTCTTTGCTGTGTGGATAGCAATGCAATTTTTACATGCTTGCCACTTAAGTTTGTTTCTCCAATTTTAGGCTGTGGGTTGAACAAGCCGTAGAGAAGTCCCTACCAGTAGGGCAAAAGGCAGCACCAATATGGGTCCTAGGGGATGGCAATCCAAGAGAGTGAAGCCAACTAGTCCAGCAGAGTTGCAGCATCTTGCAGTTCCAACTAGGTCCAAAAGTCAGCACGCACAAGGCGAACAAAGCCCTATGAGGGACTGGTCACGTGAAGATGACCTTAGCCATGCTGAAGAGGAGACTCCACCTCCCCACCAGCAGAATGACCAAATTTGCGAAGGTTGGTACTACCTTAGACATATCTATAAATCAAGCCACACTATTTGATGTGATAGAACCGCCTAATTTATACAAGATCAAGTACGGCTGTCCCCGTTTAACACGCTGACGCGCACATACTTTCACTTATATAAACCTGGTAGTTCACCGAGTGTCACGAAGGAGCTCATTAAATCCACATCACAACAAAGACCATAATAGATTAAGCAAATACACATCACATACACGGAGTTGCAGCGGAAATAATGTTTACAATTGAGTTCGCAAATAATAATATGTTGCCAAGTTTACAAATATGATAGCTAAAACAACATAGCTTTAAAATGGTTACATTAACATAAGTTTCAAATACACTGCAAGCATAAGTGACATCCTCCAACAATAGCATATAGATGAGAAATAAGTATAGAGTCGCCGAGCCCACCAGCGGTTAGCTACCATCTTCCGCAGGCTGAGAACTTCACCTGCAACATGGTGGGATAAGCCCTGAGTACTCGAATGTACTCAGCTAGACTTACCCATCAGGAGAGAAATAAAAAGACTCTCAAGGATATGCAAGGCTTATTTAATGGAGCTGGTTGGATAGCATAACTTTGCAAAAAGAGCATTACTATCATGAGTCCTTACTTTCAATATTTTAATCAATATTTGAGCATCAAGTTTAGTGAAGCTTATTATGGCTAACTTCACACCTATTCTAGAGCAATCACTTGATTAATAAGCATCACAATAGTAACCATATTTGGCTTATCATATAATTATCATAACCATCATGTTCCATCTAGTGTTACTACGAATGAAGGAAGCCTGGTCAAGTTTCTCACTATCCGAGAGAGACGGCGATTCTAATCGATTGCAACCAACTAGGCAAAAATCCTAACACAAACCCACACTTCCCCCATTAGGGTCCTGTCGGGTCACCTTTGCTACAACTCAGGACTCAACATCGCGGGTTCGATCAGCGTCGCACACTTAGGGACCAACCAGCTACCAGGACGCTCAGGCCTTGCCTACTGTTGGTCTCATATCCGTGTCCCCACACATCCTTACTGCTTCTAGTGTGCACCCTTGGACAGAATGACTCCTAGTATGAGTTGAGTTACTTAGCTTCATGGTCGGAATGAGTTATCCGGCAAGCTAAGTGAGAGGTTGTGTTCAAAATGACCGAGGACCAATGCGGTCCTTAACTGACACAGACAGGATAAAACATACACCCAAGACCCCCATGTCTTGCTACCTCTCAATCACCATATCCCGTCCGGTCTCCATTTATTTATCATCACATGGTTATTTTCCACGATAGCAAATATAGCCAACCGTGACCAGGTATCCACCTATATTGCAGGTGACAGGAAATCACCCACTTCTATCAGTCTAAGCATGGCTAAGCATAGAACATCCTACTCATACTAGTAAGGGTTTAGGTATTTATATATAGTGGACAAGGTAGGAAGGATGCACCAACGGTTTCATTCAATTCCTATCACCTAATGCAGCATACAAAAGTTATACTTATGTGCATTTGTAAAAAGAGAGGGTAGGAGACTTAGGATGCTCTAGGGCCTACCTGGGATCCAACACTAGTTCAGTGTTTGTTAGATGACACTCGCTTTGTGAGCATCTCCAGTTCAAGCATGAACTCTCGGGGTCCTTCCATCTTCTGGATACGTCCACCAACACACCATCTTCGGGACTTATCCACCAACACCGTCTTCTAGTTTGACTCCAACATCATGTCATTACACCCTTCACATGGTTCATCTAGCGTACCTAAATGAGATTCACAAGGCAGAGATATGAATGCAAAGAATGGCCACAAGGGATGCATCACATAAAAGTATTCAAAACAAACTCAAGGTTACACAAGAAGGCATAGCACCTAGAGTTGTTTAACTAAACATCACACAATCTATTATAGAAAGATAGAAAGCACATCAAGCATGGCACACAAGTTAACTTAAGTTTAGCTATTACAAGCATTCATCAATCAAGAATTAACTAAACATGTTTAGCCAAAACAAGAGCAAGCTAAAGCAATTAGCTTAGCACATGCCCAGAATCTGGACAGCAACACAGAAGGCCATTGTTTCAACCATAACTAGATTTATAGGCATCAAACAAATGTGATCTTAGACTTTCTAAAAAGCTTAGGAAGTTGTCTACAACTTTTTTATTTACACCTAGAGCTGATTCAAAGGTTAACAAGGTTGAAAAACACTAACAAGCAGATCTGCACAAACTAGGATAGAAAACTGACATAAACTTTAGAAAAGTATATCTGAAGTTCTAGACATTCAGCAAACATGATTCTTAACTTTCTAAAAATCTTATTAAGTTATCTATAACTTTAGTATAATCATCTTAAGATGATTCTATAGCTAACAAGGTTAAACAACACAATAAAGACATCTCTTTCTAGATTTGGATAGAACCTACCATTCCACTTTGAACAGCTATAACCGGAGTTCTAGGGCAGAAAAAGTGTTGCTCTTAGACATTTTGGAAAGATTAACAAAATCACTACAACTCTTCTATTATCACCAATACATGATTCCATATTTAAATAAGCCAAACAATACAATCATTCAGATCTATTCAGAGGACATACTAACTCCTAAACCAGCAGACCTAAAATCATTAACTTTTAGGACAAGCAATATAAGAAAATTATATACAACTTTTTTATTCCACATATCTACAGCAAACATCATTTCGGCCACGAAATCATCACCACACTGCTAACTGCTCTAGCAGCCACAACAGTTGAGATACAACTATGTGCATTTATCATTTATGTTGTTAACAACTAACATTTTGTTGCTATATATGCAGCTCCATGCAACTCCTAATCATAACCAAGCAATCACATTGCTTAGCACCTATTATTAGAAGTATTAAATGGAATAAACACATGCATCTATTAACAAACTTTCATACTCTACTTATATAATGCAACATATATATTATTTTTAGTGCTATACAAGAACAACTTGTTTGGGGCTGAGACTTTTATGAGTGGTAGATGTTATCCAAACATGGCTACTGCACAGATTTCACATGCTCAGGTTTTATAATCTAATTACTATGAAAAAGACAAATCTTAATTATCAATAAACACGTAAGAACAAGATAAATATGAAATTCAATATTTTCTACAAACGTATGGTCATATTATATGTTATTATGGTATCACAACATCATACAAAGGTAGAGGAACAAAATTTTCCATTTTTACACCTTCATAAAAATTATGACTTATTTAAAACCATTTATCAAGCACTAAAAAAGTTAACTCAATAAATAAAACATACTACATCCAATATACCTGAAATTTTAACCATAGCACACATATAGCATTAGTAGACCACCATAAAAATTTCATAGCAATTGGACCACCACAACTCCAGATATGAATTTATTCCAAGAAAACCCTAAAACATAGATGTAATTCTACAACAAAAACTTTCTAATAAAACATGTAATATTTTGACTCTATTCCATAGATCTACTCACAAGGATTCTAAAACATCTTCATTTGCTATTTTACGATTTTTCTATGATTTACTATGTATTTTCAAAATTTTAGCTGATTAAATGCTTAGAGAAAAAGATAAAGAAAAACGTATTTGCACTGAGGACCCTAACTTTCCACTAAAATAGATTCCAACAAAAAAGTCCTTCTAGGCACTATTCACATGAGCCATAGCCTTTGCAACTAGACCCAACAAAAAGCTTCTATTTCTATTTCCTTCCCTTCTCTTCTTCTTCCACGGACGCAAAGCAGAGGAGCCATCTAGGGAGGCTGGATTTCGGCCGGCGAAGGTGGTCACCGGCGGCGGCGAGCGGTGGAAGAGCACCTAGGGGCCTAAGCACACCCGCGGGGCTGCCCGGCTTAGCCCGCGGCACCAGAGGCGGACGCGCCTGTGGCTGCGGATGGCGGCGATGCAACGGAGAAAGCGGCCGCCAGACGCATGCTGCGGATGTGGGGCTGCTGGGGCATGCTTCCACTCGGATGGAGGCGAGCGCGAGCGGTCAAACGCGGCGCTGTAGAGCTCAACTTGGACGGCCATGGCCGTGGTGAGCACAAGGGAGAGAAAGAGAGACCGATGGAGAGAGGAAACATAGGGTGTCGGGTTTTCCTTTTTTCTCGAGCACGAGGCAAGGTGGCGTACATGTAGGTGAGCGCGCAAGGCACGTGGCACGTTCGCCCCTATTGGTAGCTTCAGGCACCATTACCCGACTGAAACCTCCAATTTCTCCCCTCTCTATCTCCTAATCCAAGCAAGATCAGCTCAAGGCACTGTGGTAAAATTGGTAGAGCTACATGAGATGAACAACTTTACTTAAGAGCTCGAGGCCAGATTCTGCAAGGTTGAAGAGATCCGGCGCTCCAAAGATTAGTACTTGAACCTAAAATCACGATTCAGACATTCAGGTTAAATCCACGAAGTTTAGAGAAACTAGCAGTTTTGGGAACTAATTTTAACCGTCCAAACATGCTCCAAAAGTGATGAAACTTGTTTTGTTGTTTCCTTCACAAAGGTTACTTGAACTCATATTAAGAAATCCAATTGAGCTGCCACATGAATTTGGAAGATAAAATGTCGCAAACATGTTGACTTGCTACTGCCGATTGGGGACTTAGAAGATTTCCCAGAGATGAAAAAGAGCATAGGATTCAAACTTGTGGCTACTGTTTGACTAGGCTAAAAGCTGAATTAGGTCTGGGCACTTAAACAGAGTTTGTAGCACACAAACTAAACTATAACTTTTATTAAAGGTAAAACCTTAGAACTAGTACAGAAACTAAAGTTCCATTTTGGTCAAAGTAGCATCATGATAAAGCTTGAATTATCCTTTCTGGTCCATTGAAGCATTTTCTTGACATTTGCTCAACATGGACCTTTCATAACTTTTGTTCATGAGTTGAGTTAGGACTGTTTGAGCAAGGCTGCAAGGTTTGGTCGACATCCCATGTTTCCATTTACCCCATGAAGCAATTTAAGAAAGGTTACAACTTATCCTTCCATGTGACTTCTTGGTTCCAAACTTCATGATAATATTCCAATGTTGTGAACCAAGTTCATGATCATCATTTGACATTCCTACTTGAGTCCAAATTCGCTGCTTAACTCGTGATTAACACCTGGGGTGTTACATTTGATATACATGTTACTTTTCTAATAATCTGAATGTATGAAAACCATGTAGTACCATTATAGAGAAGAGTGAGGAAGTCGAGGCAAGCATCTAAGGGGGTTGGGCTTCACAAAACCACCCAATCAATTGAAACAAGGATGCCCATCTCTGTTGTCAAGAGGAACAGAAGGTCACATGATCTATTGCAAGCTGCCAAGTTTGCCTCAGAGACAGGTGTAGTAGTCAGGTCTCAAGTACCAATTTTCCCACACTGGATACATTACAAGCAATGGATCGAACTTCTCAATGGATTTGTGGTCAAGCTATCTGTAAGTATGTATATCCTTCGTTGACATTCAACTCTGCCTTAAGCAACTTAGTCATGGATTTAATTTGCATTCACGCTTCTACAGTTGAGGCTGGCCATTGATAACAATGATGAAGCAACAAAAGAAGCATGCACGAGTGTATTATAGTTGTTGTACGGTAATACACGGTATAGGTTCAAGCAATCTTGCTTCAACGGCGTCCCCGCTAATGAAATCAGAAAGACCTCTCCTGTGTCTAGCATGAATGACACACAGTGGTGTGCACTTGTCCACATGTGGTTAAGTTTCGAGAACAAGGTGTGCGTGTGTGTGTGAACTCATTTATTTCTTGTCTAGTCTTTATGTGGTCTATTTGAGCTGCAGTCTAACACAATTATGGTTATAGGCAGTATTAGAGCAGAACAAGCGAAACCGTACAAAAGTCAAGTGCCACCAAGTTACAGGATCTCGCTCCTATATTGCCCACCTGCAAGCATATGTAAGTGATGGTTGTGTTACTGTTTTTATATCAAATACGCAATGCCTTTTGTGTCAATAGAAAGGCATGTGCAGTTTTAACAAAAGGACAAAAACAGGAAGGGCACAGGACACGATCAAGAAGTGCTCGTTGAAGAACATGATCGACCTCATGAAGATGTTGATGCAGTGGGAATCTTCAACAACTTCCATACTAGTAGCAACATGGGACTGAGCAATGCTGCAAGAGAATCAGTGGTAAGTACCTTCATTTGCTTTCCTTGAAATATGTTGAAGCCATTGGCATAAAAGAAGGAAAAGCAGGAGGAGCCTAAAGTGGCATCATCATTTTGAAGTTGTAATATTACAACAGTTAATATGTTACCTTTGCATTATGCTTATGAATCTCTGTCGGCAGTAGGCTGAGGAAGACCTATACATTACTTGTACTAAAATAATCTCTTGGTTCTGTAATTTAAGTCCTCTCCCTAATGTTTACTCCTTGGTTTTCATAGGAAGCAATAGAAACTATACAAGCAGAACCTGTTGTTGATGTTGTTTCCAAGGTCCTCTCCCAGGCCAGCTGCAACACCTTTTCTTTGAAGAATGCTGTTATCAGGACAAGCTGCTCTAGACTTTAGGAACGGCTTGCTGCTCATCAGGAAAGTTCAGCTGTCCTCACCGAACAAGTGGATCAACTGAAGAAGAAGGCAGAAAACACTAATATGGAGTTTGAGAAGTTCAAGAAATAGCAACAGGAGGAGTACAATAAGCTCCATGAGCATATCATACTCTTAAGCGCTGGTAACTCAGTCTTGTTGATGCAGTGAACATGTGGTTTGTTTGTTGTTTTGATGTGAAATTTTGGTGGCTTGATATGTGAACTCTGTTAGTGGTTTGCTGCTGAACTGAACTGCTGTTATTTGATTCAGGTTTAATATAATTATGCATGTAGTCATTTTGTGCAGTAGTGTAGATCTAAAATCATTTTCTCTAATGTAATGATTGGTGTGCACGTGGTAGATTCGGTACAGGCACGTTGTTAAATAAGAATCTAACACATGGACGAACTAGTGAATGACACGTGTAATAGCCACGACGGGGCACATGGGCCAATACAAACAAAATACGTGGTACAAATCCATCCTACCACGTGGTCGAATCAGAAAAAGAAATATGGGTAGCTCAGGGCACAACACGTGGCCCAATAAAATACTGACACATGGATGTACAGCATCGAGACACGTGGTCGAGTAAAAGAAAGACAAGCAGGGTATTGTGGTTATGCCATGTGGACCAATAAAAATACAACACTTGGTCCAATGAAGAAGTGACACGTGACCCAACTATAACACAACACGTGTGCCAATAGAAAACTGACATGTGGAACAACAGGGTCCCGACACGTAGTCCAGAAAGAACCTGAAACATGCAAGAACCAGAGATGGCCATGTTGTGCAATAAGAAGGTGACATGTACCCGAACTATCTTCAATGCAACCGGCTATAGCATGTTGTTGGTATTTATTAACGCACACAGATAAATCCGCAAGCGCATGGATACCGCTATAGCTTTCACCTGGAAGTATTCCAAGTATCGTATCCACAGGGAAACATGTGAGACTAACTATGGTCTAACTTAACAAGGGGTAGCAACAAGGTTAGGATAAACAGGAGCGTAGAGAGGATAACTGAGGTTCTCTAATTCTAACTTGGGTAAGCTATGTCTTCTACTATTCAACTGGGAACATTACTAGCGAAATACACTAGCAGAGGATGCTTTCCTTCATAATTGGGTCCTACTTGGCCTACAAACAGGAGGTGGACTACAAAGGATCAAGGATGCTATATAGTACTCAACGAGGCTATATAGTATTGATGTCACACACGCGATCTACCACCGATCTGGAATGCAGGGTGCATCCATGATTAACCTAAGTCTAAGCACCACGCTTACACTCATGATTAATACTTTACTCCCTCTAGAGCAGAAATAAAGCACTCAAAAGAGTCCTGAACCTGAAGAACAATATAAACAAGATGCTTACTTGAATAAGAAGTTGATTACCAGAGCAGTCTTAGAGGCAAGCTCAAATAGAACTTAGATCTACCAAGGTACAAGCCGTAGAGAGAGCATCGACAGGCTGACACCTCCTCCAAACTCTTCCCTCACTCTCCATCTCACTATTTCTATTTATAAGACTAGATCCTACGGAGGACTAATCTTCTCTTGATAGTTGGCTAGATCCTGAAGATATGAATTAGGGTTTTAGGGATCTACTGAGGAAGGAGGTAGGGGCTAATATATAGGTCGAAGCATCAACCTTGAGCCCTTGGATCAAACCGACTTGAATAAACGGCGAAGATTGGATCTCAATGGCGGTGGAGAACTGACTTTTGAAGCGGAGGCTGACTGGTGGGTCCCACAGGCCGGAGGTGGGGTCGGCCGGCCCCACATGGCAGCCCCTCGGGATCTGCTTCGGTGGAGAGCCTCCTGGAGTCTTCTAGAATCTTCCCACACTGTTTACGTGGTGGAATTCCATAATTTCCTTTGACGAATAGGTCCCGCTTGATGGTTTTCTGGAAAAACCCTACTGAAAACACAGGTTCACCAAAACTCATTGAATTTATTAGTTTAAACCCCTATACCTATGTTTGGTGATGGAATTAAGTATAAATGCAGGTTATGTTGATGGTTTATAATTGTTGTTAGTGATCGTAAACACATGTACACGTGGAAAGCATCTCTAACGAAAGCATCCACTAGCGTGGCTACCCCCTACAATGCATGCCAAAGCAGTTCTATGACGATCAATTTTTGTCATAGATCTATCCAATTCTATGATGATTTTCTAGAATCGTCATAGAATTGCTAGAATGACGCGACTTCTATGACGAACTGTTTTTTGTTATAAATTCGTCATAAAACTAAAATTATGACGAATTTGGCTCCTTTAGTGACGAAAGTCGATCGTCATAGAAGTGGATATTTCTAGTAGTGTCAAGACACCGATTAGTTAGCCGCTTGGGTGGCCCACAAGACGCTAGCTAGTATGAGCCCAAACGATTGAGGCCCAGCTAAGCTATGTGGACTTGGGCCAAACACTAAGGCAGGGGTTGGCCATGACCTCTTCCCTCAGCCCTCGCCACGCGCCATATAGCTCCTCATGACCTCTCCTCTGTCCTGACCCCTAGGAGGAATAGGGAGAGATCGAGCCACGCCAAGCATGCCTACTCTGACAAGAGTAGGCACACGACATTGACCCCGCAAGGACCGAGGGGACAGTAGTCCCTCAGCCCAGTCAGACACCATCCCTGCGCCATGCAGTGTAGACAAGACAACAACGCTAAGTGGTGGCGGCCAGTACGGTGGCCCACCGTCCAAATATGGCCCTACAAGATAGGTGTACGACTCCACCTAGTATGGGATGGGGGCCACGACGGCGCCCTTGACTTTGGAGGCCATCTAAGCTAATGAAGGCCATGACCCCAGAGCTCGGGATCATGGCCACTGGCTCCACAAGCAGCAAGACAACCAATGACCTAGGGGCAGCTACCAACTCCTGTACGACGCTCCTAGGAGATCAGGAGGAGATGACAAAGGCCACAGCGAGACCACATCACGTAGGATGGCTGGCGAAACATCCTCGTGCCCACAGTGCTGCCACAACCAGCATAGTAGCACCACGCCACACCATGCCATGACATGGGCACAAGACCATGATGACAACCACTCCTGGATATGCGCAACAAGGCGGCATTACTTGCAAGCAAAGTTAGCTAGGTTTCCTCCCTTAGGCTCATGACCCTTCAGTTGGGAGAACCTCCTTCTTTGTATGTGACTTGGCCCTAGACTCTATATAAGGGCGGCCAGGTAACCCTTCCAGGATCATCATCAGACTCTTGAAGCTCTCATTTGGGCAGTCCGTCTCCTAGCTCTAGCTCTCCTATCTCTTCCACCATTATTGCACTCGACCATCTCTGAGACTGGACGTAGGGCTCCGGCCTGAACCTCAGTATAACTCCTCGTGTCTTTTGGATGCTACCATCGTCTTTCTAGAGCAGCGCGACATTCGTATGAATTCACTAGTCGGTCTACAAAACACCGACACTTTCACTTCTAGAACAGCCTCATCTTGGGATCTGAGAACCGTAAGGAGCTGCCCTAGATTCTCGACGGATTCTTCTACTGTAGCTGGAAAGGCAAATGCTACATCACCAGCGTCAATGGTGAATACCCCTCCTTATCCTTCTTGTCCTTCCCCATTTAGGATGTCGTGATCTCAGATTGCTCTCGGGGCCTCATCCTCTACTGGTACTTTGGGTTTTGCTATGTTGTCTGCAATCCGGTGGCTAAGAAATAGTTGCTACTGCTGGGTAGCAACCATTCTTGTGGTTCAGCTCGCTTGAGGTTCGATCCGACAGTCTCCTCGCACTTCCATGTGTTTGAATATGGGATCAACGATGATGACTCCTTAGGTGTCAACATCTACTCATCTAAAACTGGAGCATGGATCTTTAAAGAATCTGAATGGGGCAAGGGTATTGTAGTATCCACATATGGGAAAGGTGTGTTTATTAATGGCTTTATGCACATGCTGGAGTTCACCCAGATAGCTGCTGTTGATATGGAGGGAAAGACATGGAGAAAAAATCGTAGGCCAACTGGTGATGCAATTTCCATCCATGAAGCTCAGGGTCAGTTGTGTTTATGTACTGCTGATACTTTGAATAGGTATGAGCTTTCAATTAGGATCCTTGAAGACTATGGTACTAGTAAATGGACATTGAAGCATAAGGTGACCACACTAGAGCTATTTGGATAGAAGAATATTGAAATTGGTATCAAGGTTTGCGATGCGGCCTACAGGGTGATTGTAGTTCATCCAGAATGGAAATTGATTTTCCTTGTTGGGGAGGATAAAACACTGCTTGCATATGACATGAACCGCAGTAAAGTTCATGTCCTCCCTACCCAGGCCATCGGCTATCCTAGAAGTATCTGGAAACTATTATGTATGAACGGCGAACCTTACTATCTTTCTTATGTTTCCTTGTTCATGGAGTCATTAGCAGAGTAGTAAAGGTGCATATGCTGTATTTTGTTGTTACGTCGTGCCTTTGTTCAGGTAGGTAGTTGTTTTCATTATATATATAGGTCAATTTGGGCTTGGTAACTAAAGGAATGGTGTGTTGAATATCATTAATTCTGCTACTTTATGCAGCAGGAGTCTAAGTGGTTTTGAACAATTTTCCTGCATTGGCTAAGGGAGGAAGAAGAGGGGTTCCATGATGCATTGCCTACCAATCCGAAGGAAGCTTTGCCTTGCAAGCAGGAGTGCTAATCTAAAGGAGCAAAGCATATCTACCTTGTTTTCGTTACGTAAGTTTGTAGGGAGCAGAACCTTTATTCTGCTATCTATGTACCGCTTGTGTTTATTCATCAGTTGACACAGTTGTTATGTTAGTGTCGATTGTTATTATAAAAAGTACTCTTCGTTTTGGACATAATGAATAGTGTGTAATGATTATATCTGTATGGGTGTGTGTTCAGTAAGTTATTAAGGACCAGCTGAATTAGTATAGAAATTGTGAAAACTGGATGTCATCATCGTCGCTATTCGTCTGATGCGGCGGGGGTCAATAGTGTATCACCACCGAATCGTTTAGTAACCCGACACCGATAAAAGGATCATCACAGGTGGATCGTACTGCAACCCGACGGTGACCATGCCCTATGACTAGACGGTTCATACGCTGAAGCGACGGTGATGTTCGCCTCGACACAGGCAGGTCGTGCTCTAATACGACAGAAACAAGGACCTGATCACGGACGGATCATAAGCCAATAAGGTGGTGTTAGTGTATACCCACACAAGCGGGTTGGTCCCTAATGCGACGAAAATAAGGATCTGATCACGGACGGATCATAAGCCAATGTGGTAGTGTTAGTGTACACCACAGTCGGTCTCAGATGCCGATGGTAAAGGTTATGGCCATCACTGTCGACAGCTTACTGTCGAGGCCGAAATTGGACTGCAACTGGGGTTACGACGTGGCTGTGAAAGGTCTGAATGTAGTAGGTGCAGGTTTACCAAGTGCAGCTATGGATTTGGGATTAAACCAAAAACATGAGAAAATAGAGAATAAATCTTGAGATTGAGATTGAGTACTTAGCTCTCTTGGGAGCTTCCATAACCACTAACTTGAAGATCCAATCTCTTAGATCCATGTTCACAACTCCAAAAGATGAATTGGTTACTCATGAGCTTCCTCTTGCAAACATTCCAAAAAGATGAATCAAAAGGAAATCCAACGGATGCATGGGTGATTGATCTAGGTGAAGATCTCTTGAACTTACTCTACATATGATGGAACCACCAACAGTAAGAAATCTTCAATCTTGCACCAAAAATTACAAATTAGGTCTTTGGAGAAAAATCCAAGAAATAAGAGAACTCTTGAGTTAACCATAGATGAAGTTGAAGATGTCCTTGAGATGGTGCTGGTGCTTCTCTTCTTCTTCCTTTCCTTCTCCGATCCATTCTCCAATCCTTTCTCTCTCTAGTTCTAGGGTTCATCCTTGTTCCTGAGTGTAAAGAGAGAGAGGGGGTGAAGAAAATAAATGAGTGAGTGGGAGTGGGGGTGAAGTGAAGTGGCTTCAGCTGATGAAGAGCTCTAGCTAGTGCTGACATGTGGGTCCCAGCAATGCAAATGGAAAATACCTCATTTTCCACTTTCCTTCACTGTTCTGTAATTTACCGGATGGTCCGATAAAGCTGGCGGACTCTCCGGTGATCCTCTGTCTTTGCTGAATTGATTGAACAATTGGGAGGCTTGGTATTGAGGACCAAGGCATTATATCCAAGGGTGATTTCTGGCCTTGAGAAGGTGTTGATGATGTCAATTAGTTGCCGTCTGATCTGAGTAAGAGTTTCATTCCTTTGATCATTGACCTGATCATGTCCCTTCTGGGTGGCTTCGCGAGGTTGATTGGTGAATTCATGACAGTTACACGTGTCCAAGGCACCAGGGCTCCACAGGGATCTCCACAGGTGAACAAGTATCTAGGCTGAAAGCTTCTAGTAGCTATTTCGTAGAGCTAGGGTAGAGGTTCAAATTGGAACAACATTTCAGGTCGTTACGAACACAATGGTGAAGTATATTCATACGTTTGAGGAAGTTTGGGAAGTCAGCTTTCATCAAGCCCGTGTTTCTTTTGATGTTTTGCTGCGCCAATTGACCTCTGACTTGTCCATGACGTCTGTAACTTGTTGGTGGTGCCCAAAATCACCTTAAGACATTTTTGAGTGTTAACAATTCTCTAGATACATTATTTTTACTGTATCTATATCTAAATGTATAGCAAAACTATAGAAAACCCAATACGTCTTACATTTTGAACAGAGGGAGTATCATTTATGAGAGACATGACACTTGAGCAATCGACTTCATCACAGAAACGACAATAGCATTCCAAATGTATACACAAAGCAGGCGGCAAAACAGTAGACTGATAGATAATAGGCACCCTCTTGGGCCTGCCTAGCATAACCCCTGAGCATTACAGCATATGTCAAACCAAGGAACGGCAAACAAAGCTTGGGAGAAGCCAAATCCAAGTAGTACCATCTATATTTAGCGTCAACACGACAGTTACAACTTCTAGGTTTTGAGTGCCACTTCCCTCACCATGAAGATCTAGTTGCTAAGCTAAGCATTGGATGAGATTGCTAATGAGCAAGGGAGGGTTCGAAACTGGACACAGACAAGTATATACTAAGTAAATCAGGCTGTTGAGGTTCACAGGGTCTTCTATGAACACAGACAAGCATATACTAAGTAAACCAGACAAGCATAACAGTCGGTGTCTTAGAAACATGAGATGGAAGCCAAAGTGCGATGGAACCTGCAAGGTACCAAAAACAGTGGTTTCAGTATACGACTTCAAATGCAAGGGCATGTCACCCTTTGTGTTTCTTAAAAGTTTGCTTTTGGTTCCAGATTGTTCTACCAACATGTAGATACGATGGTCATGCTTAGAACTCAAATACTAGCATCGCAAAGAAATGAATTTCTCAAATATAGCATTTAAGCAAGGGCCATAAAAGTAAACTAGAATCTATGAATTTGAAACAATCACATTAACAAATATTGAGGAACATGAACAGAAAAATTAAACTGAATCCATTTTATATATCTATGTCCAACCTGCAGAAATCCTAGGATGAGCAAGCAATAAGAACATCACAATGTAAATTTGTGCCTTCAAACTAAAACAAGCCATGCCCAACAATTCAAAACATGTGTGGCATGAACAAATCATGAGATACAACCTATACTTTATGTGTTGCATGTGTATTCATTCCACAGATGAAGATCTATTATTGTATTTACACATATGGAGATAATTTATACAACTAGTTTGCAGGTACAAAGTACAGGATAATACAGATAAAGAATAAATGTTATGAAACACTAAACAACTTATGCACCTGAGTTTCTGCCGAGATGTCAACACCATGCTGAAGATACAACCAATACTCTGTTCTTCCATCCAAGGTAAAGGACACCATCTCTCTCCTCAAGCCTGTAGTAGCTGTTGTAACTATGCAATAGTGTGTTGATGGTGTTGTTCAACACTGAACTTAGTGGGTAGGGCCTAAATCCAGCCATTGCAAATCTTGACTTCCATTTTCCATACAGCTCATGCCTCTCAACCCTTTCAGCACCCTCGCATGCGATTAAATTAACGATATCCCTTGCAACACAATGTTGTTCTGTGTTCATCCGCCTCCTATCATCCCTTGGGAGAGCAACATCTATTGACTCAAACATGGCTGTATAGTAGTTGAGAGTTTCCATGTATCTTGGGAAGAATGGAGCTGTGTTTGTATTTGACTCCTGCTCAACGAGAGTAACAACCCTAGGACTGATGCTCTTGATCATTCTTATAATCCTATCCCGATGATTTTCCGTACTTACACTTTCATCAGGAACATGATGCAGCTGATAGGCAAAATTCACAGCAATAATCTCCCCAGGTCTTATAGCAAGATGCTGAAGCTCAACCTCATGGCTAGCAGCTGGAACGGCATTGAACTCAAAAGGAAGACCACACGACTTAGCAACATTACACAACATCCTCCCAACTATATCAAGCCCGCCTCCTCTGGCATAAGCAGAATTTGAGTCATCTATACCAGTGATTCTGATGTATGGTGGACCACCAGGCCTTGCAGCAAGGGCCTGTACCAGAGTAACCCACTGGCTCCCCTGAGCAATTTGGAAATCAATGATGTGAACAAAGTTCTCACCCTTAATAGCCTCAGCAATGGCACCATTAGCTGACATGTAACCAAACTTGTAGAATGGGCAGATCTCGTAAAGGAGATGCATATATGACATGAGTTCAGAGCTTGTAGGTTCTTTACATTTCAAAGATTTATATAGCATACTGCCAGAGGAAGAAAGTCTAGCAACAATTCCTTCCAGCATATAGGCTCCAAGTCGTTGCATTGGATCTCCAGATACAGATACCACCTGACCAAGCTCAGATATAAGCAGCTCTGTTGCAAAGACGTCGTTCTCGGCAACAGCCTTACCACATGCTATGAGTACTTGCTTCAAGTCTCCTGCATCAATTCCCAGAAGTTGTCTCCAGTTGTCTGGTCTCAATTGAACATTGGCTTGTAACAAGCTCTCAGGGCTGTCAGAAATAATGTCCAAGTCCAATCCAGGTACAAGAATGGCATTCTCTAACTCTTTTAGTTTAGTCTGGAGATCTGCAACCTCAGTTAAACAGGAAGCAGTTGGGGGAGAACTATATGCGTGGTCTGAGTGGCTATCATGCTGAGACAGGGGGCTCCCACTTAAAGGGGAGATGCTGTGAGAAGATGTGGAGCTTTGTGCAGGATAAACACCATTTGCTGAGGATGATTCCAGAGTGCAGTATTGTGCCTCAAATACTTGAGGGTTGGAATTGTTGATCCTTTGTGACCCAGTATCAGGAGAGTAGTAGTGATTTCCTAGATTATTTTGCATCACATGAATCCTACCATTTTCTCCTAAAGGAGCCGAGTTGTTGTAATATGGCATTTGAGAATCATCTGAACATTTATATGAATGGTTAGAATCCCTAGCTGACATGCTTCCCTTTGCAACCTTGTAGGACAAAACTCAGCAGGGAGCTAATCCTGCCACCTTTATCACAATTGTATTTAGTGTGCTCACGTCATCCACTGAAAATGTAAAAGATTACGAAATTCACGTAAGACAGGAATATATAAGCATATCTAAATTATTTTTCAATACCTAGAGAAGAAAATTAGCCTTGAATGTTATATCTGAACTCATATAAATTTTACATGGATATATGGTTGTTGAACTATATTGTATTGTCAAAAGCATAAAACAAGATTCAACTATTATCACTTCTAGAACCAACAAATGAGAACCCTAAACCCGTAAATCCATGGTTTTACATAGCTCATTTTGGATAGGCAACTATCTGGATTCTCATTTAATTTTTTAACATAAAAATAAACAAATGAGAATCCAGACAGTTGCCAATCCAAAATGAGCTATGTAAAACCATGGATTTACAGATAGCTACATTTCATAGTAAGCTAACACCAACAAGAAGGGATAGTGTACTGTGGATTATCAACAAGCTCTAATAAGCTTAAAAGTTGAAATAAAGACAGGCCCATAACCATAACGCATGATCAACCATCACTGCAAACAATACCTAAACATAACCCACAATATCCAGTAAATCATTCCTTGCATGAAGATACAATAAAGTCCATGTTTGGTAGAGCTTTTCCAATGGCTCCAGCTCTGACTGAAGCTGTACCAAACGCCGAAGAAAGAAACAGCTTCGGTGGAGCCGCAGCTGGTTTTCTACGGGTCAGCCAGAGTTGCAAAAACATGGCTTTGCATTGTCATTCATTATATGAAATACCATACTTTTTTATTTCACATTGTCATTTGTTTGCTAATTTTTTTCTCAAAATCTTCATCGAGACCTCAAATCCCAAATCGGAGCCATAGGCCATGGATTGGAGTTGGGTGGGTCTCTGCTAAAGGATGCTGCAGGTAGGCTCATGGCTATGCCTGCAGAGGAGTGATAGCAACGTTCTAGCTCACCTTGGAATCTCATGTGGCAGCGGCGCTTTTGCATTCGTGTCTTTGTGGTGGCGGTGGCAGCGGCAGGTTCTGAGGAATAGCAGTCTGCTACAACCAAAGTAGAATGTGATCGTGTTCGCGAGCGAGGATAATGACAAGTCCGATTCGATGGCCGCCTGCACCCCGACCGTGTCGCACTCTTCCCCGCGGGGTACGAGTGTAAATGGTATGGATATTTTCTGACTGACCGTCTAACCTAAGGGCTACACATACTAAATAGATAATCCATATCCGAATCTGAACATTCAACATCCATACACTATTCGTATCTGGATACTCACAGTCGAATATGTATGACATTGATATCCATTCATATCTTATCCAACATAGCTGACACTATTCATACCCAATACAAATCCAAAAAAATAACCATATGTATTTGTATCTGTAGGTATCCAATCTGTTTACGCGCAGGCCTTCCCGGTATGTGGCTGCATCCCGCACTCGGCTGCCAAGCCGCACGGACACACCGCGCCCTTGCCCACACCCGCCTCACAGCAGCTACCCTAGATAGCACACGCCTCCAGCCAAGGCCACCGACCTAGATCTGGTCCGCTCCTCACAGCAGATGGCCTAGAGCCACTTGCTCTCGTGTCACCGCCACTCACGGATCCTGCCACCGCTAGGGCAGATAGGGACTGTTGCAGCCAAGCATGTCAAGGCAGGCCCTCTGGTTAGGATTTGATGGGTGGGAAGAGAAGATAAGAGGATAAAGGGTACTTTGGTCCTTTCTCATGTGTTTTTATTTTTTTATGCCATTTAATACGTTCAGATGCACTTAAGGGTCATTCAAAGTAAGGGCGAATACATTCAATTTCAAAACACGAGGGCAAAATCACAAAGTTGTAAAAGAAGGGTAAAATCACCATTAGCCTCTACAGTAAGGGCAAGAATACTAATCTCCCTAGATATTTAAGTATACAACTGAAGAACTATATACTTAAAAGTTTGCAAGTCTAGAACACTAAAAAGTATTATTTGACTCCACTTTGTATAAGAATATATAAACAATCAAATGTGTATGAGCTAAAGCCTCACAAGAACAGGGTGACAAAGGAATTTTCTACCTAGGCTATCGAGCTCACAGATCTGTAACGTTGTTATAGCAAACTTGACTATAGAATGAATCAACAAAAAATATTGCTCTAAGGTTTTCAACTAGCTGCTTTTTACAAAGAAAAAAAAAACACAATCTGCATCCATCTGTTTTACCATGGAAAAGATACATAATTGCTAAGAGTTCAAACATATAGAATCTCACAAACCCATCGTTCATGTAAGAAACCTTTTAAGTTGTATTCTCCTCTCTGATCCACATTTGACCATTATGAATATATTCGACGTGTTGGGACTGTGAGATATGGAAGGAAGGTAACTCAAGAATTTTTCATTGTGCTTCCAGACATGAACAATTGGTGAAAGTGATTAAAGACAAAGGAAGTTAATGGCTTTGAGATATCAATTCCTGTTAGTTTGTCTTGTTGTTTTAATATCTGTACAACTCCTCTCTGAACTTTCTTACTGATTGTGTAAGCTGTTAAATCATCCTACAAGTGTTGTGAGAGACATTCATTGAGGATTAGATTGTCAATTGTGGGCTGGACGTTTGTTTACTCATCTATACATATGACTGAAAAATGGATAACGTGTCAGCAATTGAAGTCTTGTTTCCAGAATAAATGATGCATTTTCGTTCCGAACTATTGGTAAGACCGACAACATTCAACATACCTGGAGAAAATAGAAAGTATGGAACAGGCCCAGCGATGAAACTGCACCTTACAATTAAATCCCAAGGAAACCATCAATGCCAATAAATAAACTTCAAAGTGGTGATCCTATATGTTTTCACAAGCTAAGTTGGATGAATTATATTCCAAATGTTTAACTATGTCATGTAATTGAATTTTGTTTCCAATCGATTCCACACTGGCCACCACTGACATTCCGGTAACAATTGACAAATAAAATGCTTACAATACTGTGTACGCGAAGAACAGAGTAAATACCCTAAGCTTTACTCAATAGCAGTAGGCCAAGTATGATCATTTTAAAGAACATGAAACTGTGCTCAACAGTGGTAGCTAAGCTATCTTTATTTCACGGTCTGGAGGCCTTTTTTTAGTGTGATTTTCAAGATCCTAGGTAAAGGAAAAATTGAAAATGAATTCAGCAAATTAGCAACCACGGAGCAAATTAACATCCAGGGAAGACACGATACACATCCCTGAACCAAATTGAAGACCAACCCAAGTCTATCACCGCAAAGCTTCAGGCATAATACACAAAATCAAGATACAAGCTTACCCAGGTCTAAACAAGCTACTGCGGAAAAGGCATACCATCAAGATACAGGCGTCCCCAGGCGATTCTTGAATCTCCTTGACCCTCATGTGGAGCAAAAAAAAAAACAATTCGCGGATCGGACCTCAGCTGAAAGGAGGCAGTAAAGAAGAGAGAGACCAGCCCAAGGGTAGAGGAAGAGGGAGAGGCAGAAGAGAGAGAAAAGAGAGAGGGATAGGGAAGACGACGACTGCTCAGTGATGGGGAATGAAGGTTGGACTGGTGTGGCGTGGAACAAAAGAAGCCCTTTTCATATATCGAAGAAAAGCTAGGGAAAATACGAGCCGCAAGAGGGAGAAACAGACATGACGGCGCACCACGACTCCGCTGCCCCCGTTTGGTCTTTTTCTACCACCGTATCTTCCTTTTCTTTAGCCTTTGTTAGCAATCGCGCAAGAGCGACTAGAATAGAACGGAATCTGATTCAGGGTGACTCGTTGCCAGCGTCTCTTGCGCACAAATGGCAAAAATAGTACTCCTGGCCCAATATAAACGCTTATTACACTCTCGAGAAGTCGAGCTCTTTCAAATTTAATTAATTATATAAAATCAGCTCAAAAATAGTTATATAAAAAATATTATTAATATTTATATCTTTAAATAAGTTTATCATAAACTATATTCCACACTTAGGGTTTGTTTAAGACTGCTTCACTCCACTTTTTTTAGACACACGTGCAGCTCCACACACTTAGGCCCCATTCGCTGGTCTGAAACTTGGCTGAAACTGGCTGGTTGTGCGAGAGAAAAACACTATTTGGTTGGTTTGGTGAACAGTAAAATGTGAGGGAAAGCAGCCGGCTGGTCTGGAACTTCCAGACCAGCGAACGGCCCCTTAGAAAAAAAGGTGAAGTTATCAAAACACCTAAAGCGATGCTCTAAAAACTCTAATTTTTTATGGAGCTGCTCCACGGTGAAGTTTATGGAGTAGATTTTGTGGAACAGTTCCGAACATTCCATGACACTATATATTTGGTTAAACTTAACTAAAGTTTTAGCGATGAGGTGGATGGGGCTTAGAGCATCTCCAAGAGTTTTTAAAAACCCCTCCCAATCTTGATTTTTTTGTAAGATTGAAAAAACACATTTGTCCAACAATTTCTTATCTCACCTTTCAAACTTTCCAAACTTGGGAAGATCTATCCAATCGCGCAAAAATATACAAGTGCTTATCCAATCGGCTCATCCGAAGGTGGAGGGACGTGGGGATAGGGTTCACAATGTAAATGTATTAGAGGGAAAGAAAGTATAAAAGTGGCTGAAGTGATTTGAAAATAGTTTAGGATTCCTGATGTAAAATTGTCTTCTAGCTTTTAGGAGTGAGATATAGAAAATAGTTGAAAAAAGTCAACAAATGTGCTCCCTACTTTATACTTCTGATGTTTTTAGAGATTTGAAAAACTCATTGTTTTACCAATTATTTTAGAAACGACAATATTGAAGATAGTCTTAAGCCCCTACAGCCTTTGCGAACCTTTCAAGTTTCTTCTCATCATTTCTAGCCATATGTCATACATCATTGCATATCATGTACTCTAGTTCATATCATTGTACTCATTTCATATCATGCAAGCAATAGGTGATGAAGCTCCCAAAGAAGTCCCAACCGACGAGAACCCTACCTTGGAAGTTGTCGATGAGCCACTACCTGAACCTTTGCAAGGCAGGCACCCAAGCATCCCTAACTCGACTTTTGCAGTTTGCATAATGTGCCTAAAGGTTAAGTATATGCATTTCTATGTTACTATATGACTAGAATTCTGGAGAAAGAATCATTGCCATGGAGTAATCATGATTATCCTACTTCCACACACATGCACTCCTTGATCTGAGTGTATGAATTTTTTCTCCATGGATCCATTGTTTGACTTAGCAATATGTGCAATGCAAGTGTGCTTTACTCTTATCCTACCCAAACTCCACATAAGCTTGTTAGAAGTAGGAAGTAAGGCAAAACACCAATGCCTTGGTGAGGATACATACACCATTGAGCGATTTGAGAGTACCATTTGAGGAGAAGTATGGGCTATGTTTTTATTGCATAAGTTATAAAAACTCCAAGTATGCTTCATAGGGGGTAGTGATGACTTGGTGTCAAAGCCATTCTACTTTTCAACCGCTCAAAGCGACATGGTAGCCACTTCAAAATCCACACGGTATGAGGAATGACTCGAAATATATTTTATGCTAGCATCATATCTTTTGAAGTCTTGATTCATATCTAGTTGGACCTCAATTTTTGTTCTCCCGCTTTACTCAGGACGAATAAAGGTTTAGTATGGGGGAGCTTGTTGATGGTCCTTAAACATCAACTTTGACAATCAACATTGCATAAAATTGGAAGGAAATCAACACTATAGTAGTGATTTATGTTTACATTTTACCTATTTCCACTTGTACTTAGAGAATTATGCTTGCAAGGTCAAATTAGAAAAAATAAAGCAAAAGGAGGCCTTTTAGAAGCATCCCACGTGGCCAGGAGGGCCAGGGCCCACCAGGTGGGGTCGGTCGACCCCACAAGGCATCGCTCGATGCCACCTGAGCCCATGCCACATCACTAATCCGTGGGATGGTGCTCCAAAGCATTATGACACGTTGATTCAAGGTATGTTTCAACCGATAGAAAAGATTGAGTTCACAAAGGATCAAAGGCCCACTTGTCATCACCTCCAAGCAAGGAACCAACTTACAACTGATGCAATCAATCGACCTTTGTCCAAATAACCACCCCTGGGGCCACAACACCGAAGGAGGAGGGCCCTCTTGTTAGTGGGGGGCCAATCTCCCGATGCCAAGGGGCGCCGCCTGATGGCCCACTTCACCAAATGGAGCAATCCTATGCATTGATTTGAGGCGGTTTCATTGGCGGTTTGATACAAGGGTTGTGAGAGGTTCTCCCATGGATTGATGACATGGCATTGGAGTAGCTCCTACTCTACCTCAATCTATAAATATAGGACCCTCACTCCTCACTTGTAACACACACCACAAGAGAAACTCTCTCTGCTCTCAAGATGTAGTCTTAGGGTGAGCTTTAGTGGGAGTTAGACTGAAGAGGAGTTCTTCCTAGAGCCTAGAGCCATCTTTAGGAGTCTGGTATAGTGTATATCTCATGTAATACTTTTCTTATTTCAATATATACTTTCTATGCAAGTACTATTCATGTCTTGTTACTTTCATTACTAGTCTCGCCCTCTAGCTATGCTTTAGTGATACTTATAACTACCTTGTTTAGTGTGGTTACATCCTATGCGAGAACACTATCCGGTTAAGATGCTTTGATCTTATTTCATCGGGATTTGGATCAGAGTAGTGAGTCTATAGATTAAGCATGGTGCTTAGGCTATAGCTTGCCTATGTTTATGGCTAGGCCTCTAGATAGATTGTGGTAGGCAGTAGGCGGTGATAGCCCTGTCCATCCTCTGTATTCCACCATGTTGGGTCTAGTTATTAAAACATAGGGCTTGTGGCATTGTTATTCCTAATCAACCCTTTGGGTGAGTTTAGGGTACATGCATCCCGAAGTGCATGTGAATCCCTCTATTTCTTAGTTTATCTGTATCACTATAGTTCATGGCTAGAGTTGTGTCTGTTTAGAAGTAACATAGAATTCTTGTGCTCTCTCTCTCTCTCACTCGTTGCTCTCCCTCTTAGCTACACTTTCACTTACCTTCCCATGAGCAGAACTTCTTGTGTGTCATCCTATCTTATTGTATATGACCCCCACTTAGTCTAGTCGGTATACTAGTTAGTACATACATGATGGTTAACTATGAACTTCTTTATCCACTGCTTCCCATCACTTAACCCCACTTTAGTCTAGTAAGTATACTAGTTAGTACATATGTGATGGTTAACTATCAACTTCTTTAGCCATTGCTTCCATGTGGATAAATACGATATCCTGGAATACTCCTGGGTGAAATGCTAAAATGATATTTTGTGCGCTTGTTGAATATTCTACATGAGCATAAGAAATATCAACAGTGATGGGATAGTATTGGAAGTTGGAAATTCAACACTCACGCTGAATTTACCGTCGGTAGACCAAAACGGTCTTGTAGGGCCGGCAGCCATAACGAGTATCTCAGTCGGCTCGACGTTGCATACGACGGAGGAATGCAACCCCACTAGAACCACCGCATCTATCATTCAACCATCGGTGCTACAAGTTTCATCCGCCGGTTCGATTCCTTTACAGGCCCTGTTATCGATCCAGCCAGCGGTGACATCACCGTCGCTTATGTAATATACGACGATGATAATACCGACGGTGATCGCTCAATCTATAGTAGTTCAAATGCATTCCTTGCTAATAAGCCAAATTTATAATCCTTGTAATTATGTAGATAAGTTTTGTTGAGTACATTTTAGTACTCACCCTATTATTTATTTAAGCCTTGCACTGCTCCATCCTATGGTTTCTTCTACATGCTTGAGTCCTTCAAGGACCAGGGGTGGTAGAAGATGCAGTGTTTGGTAGAAGCATAGAAAGTGGCACACCCATACATTGTATCAAAAACTTAGGTTGTTTTAGTTAAAAAACTTCCGCTCGTGACTTTGTGATCTTGGTGTAATGACTAAGTATGGAACAACTTTGATGTAAACTTAATGTACTTCTTTTAATGTGATGCGTACATGTTGTATGTTGTAATGATCTTTTCCATCCGCGTGATCCTAGATGTAGGTTGGTTTAGACTATATGAGTAGTGTACCGAGATGACCGATTAAGTTTATTATCTAATTAATAATGGTAGTGTCGTAGGGTCAGAACTGCGACAAGCATTGTTGTTCGAGTCGGTGTTAGAGTACATGTCTCCAGTGTCTCGGGTGGACTCAAGAACACAAAAATCATAGAGGGGACACAATGGTTTATCCTAGTTCAGGCTGATCGATACCCTATGTCAAGCAGCTAATGATCCTTATACTCAAGAGCACCCAAAATCGGGGGGTTACAACAGAGTGTAGAGAGAGATTTGGTATGGGGTTAGCTTGATGCTAATCCTAAGGTTGCCTCGCCGCCGGTGGAGCCTTCCCCTCATCGGAGAGGAGGAAGACGATGGGTGTGGTGGAGGAGCTCTTGGTGCCCCTGTCTGGGTTACCCTGCTCTCGGTGCTAAGCAAGAGCGGATAGAATCAGGAATGGAATGATTTGTCTGGGACCCTCCTCCCCCCTAAGGTTTGACCTTATCCCTTATATACCGAGATAGGTCGAGTACATGGCGGTTTGGGGGATGTGTCAATGGTCTACATGCGTCGGAGTCTTGGAGGGTCTTACAGCGGCGCTCTGTGGACCATGGTGGTGTCATAGAGCCAAAGAAGCCTTGGGCATTGTCCGGCTGCTCTGTTTTGACACTCTACTGTTAGGCTGTGTCGGCTTGGACCGACCTCCCCCAGGTGGACCTTCTGGAGTCTTCTTGGTGGTGAAGGAGGTCGGCTCCAAGGGCTAACGTGTGGGCCAGCCCCTAGAGGCTGAGGAAACTTGTCTTCTTGTGTCACGCCCCATGCGTGACCCTGTCGTGGGAGCGACCGGCAAGGCCGTGCCCAAAGTGCAGCGTTTGGGAGCCCCCAAGCCTTGATGGCTCAGGGCTTGTCTTCTTGCGCCTGGTCCTTGGCTGGCGTCATAGGCCGGGCTAGAGCCAAGGGCCGAGCTCGGGCATGTTGTCGATCGGGAGCCTAAGGCTCAGGCGAGCCCCCCAGCCCTGAACAGGAGCTGCAACGTGCTTAGGCTCGATCAGGTGTCTTCGTCGAAGGGTGCGCGCGAGCGTACCTGATAGGTATAGCCCCTGAGCCCCCAGATGATCCTAGAGGGGTCGGTCGAGGGGTCTCTTCGGTCGGGAACCATTGATCCCGAGGCTAGAAATACCCATATGTTAGGATCTCGTCATGTAGCTAATGGAAGACTATTTAGTTAAGTAATCTACTTAAGAAGGAGACAATCCTAACACCAATGTAAAATTGCCTTCTACCTTTTAGGAGAAAGATATTAGAAATGGTTGGAGAAAGCTAACAAATAGCTCTATTTTTTAGGGATTTGAAAAACTTATTGATTTATCAATTTATTTATTTTTTTGAACTATGAGAAATGCTCTAATTTAAAGTAAATGTGGGCCATCGTGATTATGGACTGTGGGGATAGCCTATGCCCCTAAGCATTCGCATTAAGGTAGAGAACTCCTCACCTAGTCTGAGAAAACCCCCAAACCTTGTACCCCGCCCACACATAGGGACCCGTTACCCTGTGAGTGGGCCAGTGCCATAAACATGTGCTTTTGGTAGTAATGCGGGGTAAATGAGAGTTTTTTTTATCTCCGACAGTACAATTCGCCCCCGTAGAGGATTGAACTCAGACCGAAGGGTGCCACCCGGAGTGCTTGACCAGCCAATCTAGCATCTGTTACGTCATGATTAACCTTTTAAATTAAAGCTCCTAAAAGACGGTTATTTTTTGGAATAAATGACAACGTTGCCAGTTAAAGTGGTCCCTACACTACCAGAAACAGTAGCTTTGCCATGTGCCAAACACTCGGCAAAGGATTTGCCGAGTGTAACACTCGGCATATAGCACACGGCATCTACAGTGCCGGCAAACGTCTCTTTGCCAAGTGTTTTTTATACTTTGCCGAGAGCTAAAACCGACGCTCGGCAAAAAAAAAGTAATGTGACGGCGTAGAGATGGTCATGACGCGTTTGCCGAGTGTCCGAGATTTGACACTCAGCAAAGCAGTAATGGTTGCCGAGTGCCCATGCCCTGACACTCGGTAAATATGCCCTGGTTTGCCGAGTGTCCAGGCACTGACACTTGGCAAACATGGCTGATTTGCTGAGTGTCAAATCCCGGACACTCGGCAAACATGGCTGCTTTGCCGAGTGTCAAATCCCATACACTCGACAAAGACTGGCCCAGAATATACAGATTTTGGCCACATGTCCTCGTTGCCGAGTGTTTTTACCTTGGCACTCGTCAAAAGGCCTCTTTGTCGAGTGTAACACTCGGCAAAGTGACCATATATTTCTAGTTTTTATGGTTCGGTCACGTATAATGTACCCCACTCAAATAAACATTACAGGCATCACACATAGTTCACAATAAGCATCACAGGCAGTTCATATAGATATATCAACAACACATAAATGCAAATAAACTTTAGAATCACAAGTAGATTCATTCACAACCACAAATGCAAATAAAATTCACTGAGTGCAATGGTGTCCACTGAGTAATCACTAAGTAGTCACAAGTAATCCACAAATGCAAATGCAAATAAAATCACAAGTAGTCACTGAGGAGGCCACAGTGTCCACTGTGACCACACTGGGTCATGAGGCTCATTCAATGCCGCTGATTGATTCTGCACAAAGGAAAAGAGATAAATCATTCTAGTTTCTAGTTTATTTCTAGTTTATAAACTATAAATCATTCTAGTTTCTAGTTTCTAGTTTCTAATTTATTTCTAGTTTCTAGTTTATTTCTAGTTTCTAGTGTCTGTGCATCTTTGTAAGATTGATTCTGCATAAACTAGAAACGGTGACTATAAGGTTGTGAAGTGACTCACAGTGCCTGAAATAGTATTTGGAGCAGGTTGAGGAGGAGAGACTAGCATCGGTGGCGGAGGTTGACCGATTGCAGCGTAAACACCCATCATATATTCAAACATCTGCAGCCACTCTGCCTCCATCCTCTGCCGCTCTGCCTCCATCTTCGCCTCTAGCTCCTCCCGATGCCTCATTTCTTGTTCCAACTAAGCCTATAATATTTCATCCCAATGTTACAATGCAATGCAAAAGTATGTAAAAATCAATGAACGATGAATAAAATAGAAATAACCTGGAGTGCGTTCATTTGGAACCATGTAGAGTCCAGCCGTGGGCGTATCGCCGGGCTAGATCTCATGCTCCGTGCTCGAATCTAGGAGAGAGTGGGAGTACTGGCCGTGTCGATTGTGCCGTCGCCAATCCAGAACCGGCCATGCTTCTTGCCTCCTCCTACCCTCATGACCACTTCTCCATCAAGGTCATGGGCGCTCGGATCGTACTTTGGGCCATGGACCGCCGTTGCCATCGATGTGTATCCATCGAGGCGGCTGTGGACAGACTCATTGTTGTACGCCGAGGACGGGTCCTCTAGGTTGTAGGCAACGTCGGCCGTCGCCTTGCCCTTGTGGGCCAAAGCATAAGCCATGAACTGGGAGCAAGGCTCACCACCATGTGCCACCGACTGCAAAAAATGCAATATAATTAGAAATTATGCAGAATTGAGTGTTAGAATAAAGAAATGAATTCGCGTACCCATTTAGCCGCGTATTCTGAGAGGTTGACGTTGCCTTGATGGTGTGGTGCAACCGACATCAGCAAACGCCGCTCCCGGCAAGCGTTGTGATTCTCCTCCCATGTGGGGTCGCACCACCTATCCACCATCCGGGCCCAACACTGCAGATCGTAGGCGCACCACCACGGAGACACCTATGTCATCAAGTATATGACATATAAGAAGATGAAATTAAGCATAATTAATCTCAGAAAAAATAAGTATTAATGTTCTATATTTACCTTCAAGTATTGTTCCGGGGTCAGCCTCATGGTTCTTGCCGCACTTTTAGGGAGCCTCACTCTAAGAATTTCCGCGTGGTATTGGATCACGGCCTGGATGCGCGCCTCGTAGTGCATGTCCTTGATGAGTTTCTTGGTAGTTTTGTTAGCCACAACATCTGCCTTGGCCTCGTATCCCTCCTCGCATCTAAGAAATCCTACATATAGACACGATGTATCCAGTCATTATTTTAAGAATGTCCAATCATTGCGATGTATTGAGCAATGTAGTGCGAGAAAGACTTACCCAAAGCTCAGCCTTGACACGCTATGCCTTGTCGGTGAATACCCTGCCATCCCGATCAGGGGCGTCGGGGACGGTGGCATAGTGGGCCCACGTGTAGGCCGGCTTGATAGTTCCGCCGAACTACACCAAGCCAGGGAACTTTTCCTTGATCAAAAGACCAAGGATGCCATTCACATGGCGTGCATGATCACCCCCACCGACCTTCCTCCAACCCCTGCCCAAGTGATTAAATTAAATTATTAGTTTCTATTGTAATTTTGAACATATCAAACAAAGAATTAGTGATAACATCTAAAGTTACTTACTTGTCTCCATCGGGTCGAATCAGCAACGTCTCTCAAGAGGTATCGGTCGCCTCGGGAGGGTCGAGGGACCTCGCAACCACACATGCGATGAAGTAGAGGAAGAGGTACCTCTGTCTCCTCCTCCACCCCTGCCTCCTCCTCCACCTATATCTTCTCCTCCTCAGAGGATGAGTGAGCGGAAGGTAACTCAGACAACAACGAAGGTACAGGTGACAGTGGCCTCGTCTTGCCTCCACCCTTCCCTCGACCCTTGGGTCTACCCCAAGGTCTCTTCCTAGACCCCTTGCATACTGGGCATGAGAACTTCCCGTGAACACACCAGTCGCAGAATATCCCATACACCAGAAAGTCATGCAGGGAGTACTGGTACCAAACATATATTTTGAAGTTTGTCTTTATAGCTCAGTCGTATGTCCATACCCCTTCCTCCCAAGCACGAACCAAATCATCAATCAGAGGCTCTATGTACACACTCATATTATTTCCCGGGTGTTCAAGAATTATCAATGACAAGAATATGTTCTATCATTGAAAGAGGACGCCAGGGGGGAGATTGAGAGGGATAACGAACATGGGCCAACAAGTGTATGAGGCAGCCGCCATTCCATAAGGACTGAACCCATCTATTGCCAGCGCAACACGTACATTATGTCCTCTAGATCTTTCTCACGATGAATCATATCAAACCTTGTCCATGCTTCACCATCGAATGGATGCACCAGCTTCTCAGGATTGTATCGACGTCCGTATTTGGGCTATGTCATCTGTTTCGTGGATTCCTCAGTCATATAAAGTCGTTGGATCCTCGGTATGAATGAAAGGTACCGTAGGATCTTCACAGGGACAGCAAACTGCCTCTTCTGACCATCACCAGAGTCTACCTCCAGGAACCTAGAGGATTTACACTTCACAAAGTACTTTGCTTCCGCATGTTCTTTCCTAAATAAGATGCATCCCTTTGGACAAGCATGTATCTGCTCATATGGCATCTTAACTGCACGAAGGAGTTTCTGTGCCTCATACATGCTCTTTGTCAAGATGTGACTGAAAGGATCAAGATGCCCAAGAGGGGGGGGGTGAATTGGGCTAATTCTAAATTTTCTTGCAATAATCAAATCCTACGGATAGCCCAATTAACCCCTTGTGCCTAGACAAAGTGTTTCTATCAAATCAACGCACAAAAGACTTGCAACCCATGTTCCAAACTTACTCTAGCATAGCAATTCTATGAATGTAAAGACGAGTATTGAATTGCTCAAAGTAAATACTTAAAGTAAATGCTCAAAGTAAATGGAGAGAGGAACACGGCGATGTTTTGCCGAGGTATCGGAGAGTCGCCACTCTCCACTAGTCCTCGTTGGAGCACCCACGCAAGGGTGTAGCTCCCCCTTGATCCGTGCAAGGATCAAGTGCTCTCTACGGGTTGATTCTTCGACACTCCGTCGCGGCGAATCACCCAAAACCGCTCACAACTTGAGTTGGGTCACCCACAAGCTCCGCTGGGTGATCACCCAGCTCCCAATCACCACCAAGCCGTCTAGGTGATGGCGATCACCAAGAGTAACAAGCACGAACTCTCACTTGACCACACGAAGCCTAATGAGAAGATGGATGCACACTTGTCTACTCTTGATTCACTAATGAGGTTTCACTCTTGGATTCTCAAATCACAAACACCTCACTAGGACCTTGCTCTTCTTGGCACTCACAAACGTGTTTCTCAGCTGTTGGAATGAGCAAAAGTAACTCCACACTCGAGTGGAGCTTCTATTTATAAGGCAGCCTAAAAAACGAACCGTTATGAGCTTCTGCGGGATGACCGGACGCTCCGATCATATTGACCAGAAGCCCCGGTCAGTTCAACCCGCGCAACAGTTTCCAAGTGATGACCGGACGCTGACAGGGTCCGGTCAGCACTGACCGGACGCGTCCGGTCGCTCTTGGATGCTTACTGTAATCGACCGGATGCTGGATACTCAGGGTCCGGTCACGACTGACCAGACGCGTCCGGTCACACTTTCTCAAGTCTGGACCCATACTGGAGTCGACCGGACGCTGGCCCCCAGCGTCCGGTCACACGACCTTCCAGCGTCCGATCACTCCAGACATGTTCTCCTCAGTCAAATGAACTGACCGGACCCTGCGGCCAGCGTCCAGTCGCACTGGAGCCAGCGTCCGGTCAGTATTTGACCCTCCATTCACTTCCAACTCTCGATCATAAGAGAATGAAGTTTGCTCCAAAGGATCTTAGGCATTCATAGGAGCTACCTAGAGCTAGTTTTAACAAGTGTGCACCACACCTAACTCACTAGACTCAACTAGGTCAAGCTACCCGTTCATACCCCCCTTCATAGTACGGCCAAAGGAAAAACAAAGTACTAAATTACTCTAAGTGTCTCTCCAACTTCAATTGACACTTAGAACTAGTTATCCTTAACCTTGTCGTCCATCCTTTGAAAACTGAAATGATTTCCATCGTGGGGGCATGACAACCTCAATTGCCCAATCGATCTCCATTACCATGACCTAACTTAATTGCCTCTGCAAAACACACGTTAGTCATAGTAATCTTGTATTGACATTAATCACCAAAATCCACTTAGGGGCCTAGATGCTTTCAATCCCCCCTTTTTGGTGATTGATGACAATACCACCTCGAGTATGTTATGGAATGAGGTTTTTGACGGGCTTGGTTCATATAAGCTTTTGTCGTTAAGAACAAAAGAGTTAGGCAAGTTTATATGACCCAAGCCAACACAATGTACTCAAAGGATATGAATTAAGCATGAGTACAAGTAACAAAGCTCATTTGCTTCGAAGTATAAACGCGGAAGCAAAAGCAAATGAGCATAACACAAGTGATATGACATATAGATAATGCAAAGTAGAAATCACACATGTCAAATATCACAATCACGTAGATAGCACTATTACATATATGTAATAGTATGCAGGAAAGTAAACACACGAATGCACACACGAATGCATAAGTAATAGTGTATCACACAAATAGAACTCCAAATGTATATAATAGGCTAATACTAGATAACTAGCTTCCCCTAAATGTAGCTCCCCCTGAGACTACATACTCGAACACCCTCTCCCCCTTTGGCGTCAAACACCAAAACCTAGGGGTCGGACGGCGAGGCTGCAGCGGACGAGCCAGGCGCTGAAGAACATGGGGCAAGCTGGAATCAGGCACCATCATCATCTGACCCTAAGCTCTGAACTGACTGACCCTCTGTGGTAGGAAGTGTCGCTGAAGCAGTCTGGGTCTAAGCTGGAGCTGGTGCTGCCTGTGAAGCTGCTAGTATGTCTGTCGTAGGATCTGACGAGGTGACAGACGAGGGGAGCCTCTGAGTAGTCACAGCGACTGGGTCTACTGTAGACGGACCGGCAGAATGCATATGAGGCGGAGTAGGCATGCCGGTCAACTCGCTGAAGGATGCTCCAAGACTCTGAGACCGACGTGTCGAGCACACGAATAGCGAGGAGGACTGCTCTGGTGTGAAGCCCGTCTAAAGTGGAGTGAATCAGGGGCTACCACGGGTGAGGCCAACCACCGGGACACACTGTACAAGAGGTGAAGCAAATTGAGCCGAGGCTGTCCCTCGACCACAAGCCCATTGGGCTAAATAGTTGGAGTCATCGTGGTGGAAGCAGACTGAGCAAGCTGGGGCAAAGTCTGTGGCTGTGGGGCCCTAAGAGCTGTCACTACATGCATGAAACCCATAAGCCGCCTTTGCAAGAGTATCTCTTTGTTGATGCATCTGCTGCTACTTCTTCTTCTTTGCATTCTTCTTCTTGCCTCTGGAACTCGTCCTGTCGAGTCTGGCCCAGGCAAAAAGTAGCAGTGTCTCTCAGCTCGCTATCTATCCTGTATGTCTGCTGCATCCGCTCAAGAATAGCAATGAGGCGGGGTCTATCTGCGAGCAGTGGGAGCAGAAATGGAGCTACCACTGCTCTCTGCATCATGTCTGCGTGGAGGCATCTGAGGAATAGGCGAGATAGTCATTGTCGAGATGTCACTGTGCTTTCTCCACCTCCTCTGCCAGTGCCTCTAGCTCCTCCTCCTCGGTGGCTACAATCCCTCCGATGATCTCATCCTGCTGAGGCTGCGGACTCGCACACGCCGGGACGACGGCTAGCTAGGCTGTCTAGGTGCTGAGGCGTGGTATGTCTCGATCCTCTGTGACAGGTTGTAAGTGGGAATTTCAGTGGTGGCACCAGTATACTCATCCATCATACTAGGGGGCTTATCAAGCACTATTCTACTGGATAAGAAACATGATCCAGTGAGCATAGGGAAGCTGCCTGCGACCCTTGAATCCCTCAGCTATAGTATCCTCCATCTCTGAAAGAAGGAGGTCCCAGATATCAAATACTGTCTGCTGCATCATAGCATTAAGAAGCCAGAGCTGTAAGCGAGTCAGACCCTCTCTATATCCCAACCTGGGAAGCAGTGTCCTCCTGATAATGGCCTCTAGCACTCTCGCTGTAGGAGTCAAGTCACTGGGGTTCCTGCTCGACCCCTCTCCAAAAGGCTCCTTGAAGCAATGTCGCACTAAATCTGTAGGAGGCACCAACCCTCCATGTGGACGCCTGGGAGGCTCCTGCTGTCCATAACAGACCTCATGTATCTTGACAGGCTGCTCCTGTAGCCTCAGTATCTCTCTGACCCTGCCACTCGTCACTCTGTAGTCTTTGCCTCTGAAAGCAAAGTGAATAAACATGTGATGTGGATCGATGAAGAGTGAAGCATAAAACTGACGAACCCAAGATGGTACATATATCCCCGTCCGTCCAATCAAATCTGTCAGTCCTGGCAAATATGACAAGTATGGCCGAATGCTCTCTCCGGCTGCTGCCACAATGGACTCTATCTGACAAACTCTCTGAGATCTGAACACTGCCCCACTGTTGAGATAAGCATTGTAGAAATCCTCCTGCAGTGGCGTGTAGAAACCCTCAGCTGCTCTCTCATCCCTCCTTGGAGGAAACCAAACCTCAAACTCAACAAAACGCAGCTGCTGAACCTGCCTGGCGGTAGCGGCCCTCAAGTCGAGGTGTACCACTAGAGGTGGACCCTGTGGTCTAGGTGGAGGACGTGATCCCCTCCGCTGTGTTGGCGGCCTCGTCGAGACTGGTACACGGGTCCGTCCAGAGCGGCAAAGCTGGGGTGTCGGCTCTGTCTCCTCGGCCTCCTAGGTCTGCTGAGGCTCTGCTTGTGGGGGCTGCTGCTGTGCTGACGGACCCTCCTCAATGGCAACCCGTCGTCCTGCAAACGTGACAGTCCCAGCTGGACTACCGTGACGACGCTCAACCTCCTCAATCGCAGCTCTGAATGCTGGTGAAACTGGCTGATCTACAATGACAACTCCGCTGCGGGCACCACCTCTCTCGGCACGCTCTGCGGCCTCTGCAACAGCTGCTGCTCTTGCTGTCTCTGCATCAGGATACTTCCGCTTCTTGGATGTCACCTGCTTAGTTGACTTGCCCTTAGATCCGGCTGGCTGGCGAGGCGGGGGCCTCCGATCATCATCACCTGGGCCACCACCAACGTTCTTGGTGCGAGCCATCTGAACTGACAAGATGGTGAACTGCCGCTGATGAAGATCAACTGTCAAACTACTGCTTTCGAGGCTTGGCCTCGATCCTTACTCATGAGCTTGGCTCCGAGTTGACTGCCAACTGCCACAAGAACCACAACGGAACCGACTCGTTGCATGATAGAATAGATGGATATACAAATAAATACCATATTGCTAATAGATGCGAAACCCTAACGAGAAAGCAATGTAGATGCGAAATTGAATCGAATGACTTTCTACGACGATCGATGATCCGTGAAAAGATGAGATGTCACGCGGGGGAACCTCGGAACCGGCTAGGGTTACACGGAGCAATGATGAACTGGTGGCCCTAGTATTTGTGAGATCAGTGCATTGTATTGCAAATTGATCTACGTAATTTGAAATTGAAACAAGGGGCTAGCCTTACCGAGAGGAGATGAGGCTAGGGCACATGGCAAGAGGCAGAGCAGAGGTGTGGACAGGGCGACTCCGGCGAGCTACGGCGCGATGATGCGCTGGTGGCCTGGCGTGAGCTGCGATGGCGCGTCTTTGTCTTGGTGGGCGCGGTGGTCTTGGAAGCCTCGAAGCCGCGATGGCGTGGCGAGGCTGGAGCACGGCGGCGTGGGCGCGAGGTGGCCGGCGTAGGGTCACGGTGGCATGGCGAGGCAAGGGCACGGCGGCGCGCGGCTGGCGACCAGAGGAGGCGCAAGAGGCGGCGGCGCTGGCTAGGGCAAGGCGGGATGAGGGCGAACAAATGTACGGCTTGCGGTTAAATAGTTCCCCACACGCGACAGAAAAGGAATCGGAGAAAAGAGACCTGAAGCCGCGCGAGATCCACTGACCGGACGCTCCGGTGGTAGCGACCGGACGCTACCACCCAGCGTCCGGTCGATTCCAGAGAGGTCCAAATCCTCTGGAATCGGGACCGGACGCGTCCGGTGGTCCATGACCGGACGCAGGTAGGGTCCGGTTAATGCAACTTGGTCTACCTTCGATCGACCGGACGCTGAACCCTTCCTGACCGGACGCACAGATGCAGCGTCCGGTCACTCCTTCACCAGCAGTTCACCTCCTGTGAACTGATCGGACGCTAGACAACAGCGTTCGGTGCAGCGTCCGGTGCACCTTTTCCAGCAAATCTTCAAACATCCATCTCGCTGCCTGTTCCCAATCAAGTCCCAACTTGAATAAGATCCAAATAAACACCAATTGGGACTAATGTGAGTGACCTCTCTCAAACCCTCATATATATATTTTTTGAAATATTTTGCCTTAGGCTATAATTCTTTTTAAGAAAATAGGCTACAAGAGGACAAACGGAACAAAACGACAAAACAACATTCATGCATATGCAATACTTGAGTAAATCTAGTTGCTTGTCAAGTTTGATCCAAGGTTAAGCTTCTTCACACGCTTTTCGGCGGTTATCTTAACCATGTTAGACAAGCGCTATATGCATTGCCACGAATTTAAACATGTCGTATATTACAATGAATGCACGAGACAACACAAGCTTAATTTTTAGTGAAGTTACTAAAATCAAGTACATTGAGCTCATTCCGCAATCTACAAAATGTAGCCTCATCTAGCGGTTTAGTGAAGATATCCGCTAATTGATCTTCGGATCTTACACCTTCTAGTGATATATCATTTTTAGCCACATGATCTCTTAGAAAGTGATGGCGGATATCTATATGCTTGGTGCGAGAGTGTTGAACCGGATTATTTGCAAGTTTTACTGCACTTTCATTGTCGCACAAAAGAGGTACTTTCTCTAGAACTACTCCATAGTCTAGCAAAGTTTGTTTCATGTATAATATTTGTGCACAACAAGCACCATGCAATGTATTCCGCTTCAAGTGGACAAAGCCACACTATTTTGTTTCTTGGAGGACCAAGACACAAGTGATCTTCCAAGCAAATGGCACCCTCCGGATGTGCTCTTTCTATCAACTTTGCATCCGGCGTAATCCGAATCGGAATAGCCAATTAATTCAAATAAAGCTCCTTTGGGATACCAAAGACCAATGCTTGGTGTGTGCTTAAGATACCTAAGGATTCTTTTTACGGCAATTAAATGAGTTTCCTTAGGACTAGCTTGAAATCTAGCACACATACACACACTAAACATGATGTCGGGCCTAGATGCGGTTAAATATAACAAGCTACCAATCATAGAACGGTAGAGAGTTTGATCAACCGGGTTACCTCCCTCATCTAGATCGAGATGTCCATTTGTAGGCATTGGTGTCTTGATTGGCTTACATTCATCCATCTTGAATCTCTTGAGAAGATCTTTTGTGTATTTCTCTTGAGAGATGAAGATGCCTTCTTTCATTTGCTTGACTTGAAAACCAAGAAAGAATGTAAGCTCACCAATCATTGACATCTCGAACTCCTTCGACATCAATTCACCAAATTCTTTGCATGAGTCTTCATTTGATGATCCAAAGATGATATCATCAACATATACTTGACAAATGAAGATATGCCCATCAAGCTTCTTGGTGAATAGTGTGGTGTCGACCTTCCCAATGGTGAAGCCCTTCTCAATGAGGAAGTCCCGAAGGCGCTCATACCAAGCTCTTGGGGCTTGCTTAAGCCCATATAGTGCCTTGGACAACCTATAAACATGATTAGGATATCTAGGGTCTTCAAACCGGGGAGGTTGATCAACATAGACTAGTTCATTTATAAAGCCATTTAAAAAAACACTTTTCACATCCATTTGATATAGTTTCATTTTATGATGTGATGCATATGCAAGAAGGATACGGATGGCTTCTAATCTTGCAACCGGTGCAAAGGTCTCTCCAAAATCCAAACCTTCAACTTGAGAGAACCCCTTTGCAACTAGTCTTGCCTTGTTCCTCACAACAACACCTTGATCATCTTGCTTGTTGTGGAACACCCACTTCGTTCCAATAACTCTTGCACCTTTTGGTCGTTCTTTAAGAGTCCAAACTTCATTGCGAGTGAAGTTGTTCAACTCTTCATGCATGGCATTGATCCAATCCGGATCTTTAAGAGCTTCTTCTACCTTGGTAGGCTCATAGCAAGAGACAAAAGAATGGTGAGCAATAAATAAAGTAAGTTTTTGAGATCGAGTCATCACACCCTTTGATGGACTCCCTATGATGAGATCTTGTGGATGATCTTGTAGGAGAGGTGTGTTTCTTCTATTGACCACTTGAGGAGGAGGTTGTGGAGCATCAACATCTTGTGCTTGTACCACCATTTGCTCATGGGAGATATGAGTATCTTCATTTTCTACTCTCCCATCTTTTTCACCATCATGTGGTACATTTGATGAAGATGGTTGGTCAATGACTTGTACATCATTTTCATCATCTTTTGGCTTGATGTCTCTCACCAGGATATTCTTCATAGCCTCCCTCAATGGTTCATCACCTACATCATCAAGATTCTCATGTGCTCCTTGGGAGCCGTTAGATTCATCAAATTCCACATCATATGTTTCTTCAACCAAGCCGGTGGCATGATTAAATACTCTATATGCTTTGGACTTCAATGAGTAACCAACAAGAAAACCTATATCACAACGTCTTTGAAACTTCCCTAGGTGTTGCCGCTTCTTGTAGATGTAGCACTTGCAACCAAACACCCTAAAGAAGGAGACGTCCGGCTTCTTCCCATTGAGCAACTCATACGGTGTCTTGACAAGAAATTTTTGAAGAAATAGGCGGTTGGATGCATAACATGCGGTGTTGATTGCTTCCGCCCATAGAGCTTCGGGGGTGTTGTACTCATCTAGCATTGTCCTTGCAAGGGTGATCAAAGTCCGATTCTTCCTCTCAACTACACCATTTTCTTGAGGAGTATAGGTTGCGGAGACTTCATGTTTGATTCCAACTTCATCACAATAGGATTCAATATTTGTGTTGTCAAACTCTTTGCCATTGTCACTTCTTATCTTCTTGAGCTTCACTTCAAATTCATTTTGAGTTCTCTTGGCGAACTTCTTGAAACAAGATGCAACTTCGGATTTGTCATGAAGGAAGAACACCCATGTATACCTTGAATAGTCATCCACAATCACAAGACAATAGAGATTTCCTCCCAAACTCTTATATGTTGTTGGTCCAAATAAATCCATGTGTAAGAGTTCTAGCACTCTTGTGGTTGACATGAAAGCTTTGGTTGGATGAGTGTTTGCAACTTGCTTGTCGGCTTAACATGCACTACAAAGCTTGTCCTTCTCAAACTTCACATCCTTCAACCCTCTCACCAAATCATTCTTCATAAGCTTCTTGAGTGAGCTCATCCCAACATGAGCAAGTCTTCTATGCCATAGCCACCCAAGTGTTGTTTTGGTGAATAGGCAAGTCTTCAAGTTTGTATCTTCGGAGGTGAAGTCAACTAGATATAAGTTGTTGTATCTAAATCCATTGAATATCACTTGCTTGTCATCTACTTTGGATACAACAACCTCCTTCTCGGTGAATAAGCATTGGAAACCAAGATCACACAATTGCCCGACGGATAGCAAGTTGAAACTCAATGAGGCAACATAGAGCACATTGGAGATGGAATGATCATTTGATATTGCCACTTTGCCCAATCCTTTAACCTTGTCCTTTGAATTATCTCCAAATGTTATTTTCTCTTGTCCATCTACCTCTTCATCTAGTGAGGTGAACATACGAGGATCACCGGTCATATGTTGAGTACAACCACTATCAATAACCCAATGACTTCCACCGGTCTTGTAGTTCACCTACACACAAGAGATTCAAGCTTTAGGGATCCAAACTTGTTGAGGGCCCTTCACCTTTTCAACAAGTGACTTAGCCACCCAAATCTTCTTAGGCCTACTCTTGTTGGGGGGTCCTAAGAACATGACTTTCATCTTTCCACTAGAATCTTTTCTAAGCATGTAGTGAGCATTGAAAGCAAAGGGTCTAGCATGCTTGGGCAAGGGTTGTGGTGGTGGAGTTTGACACTCATGAGCAAAGTGGCCTTCTTGTCCACACTCAAAACATCTCTTGGGCTTTAGCTTTGGCTTTGATTGTTGGTGTTGAGCTTGAGCCTTCTTCTTCTCTACACTTGCCATATATCCAATGCCACTTCTATCCATCTTCATGACGGTATTCATGATTAGCTCACTTTGGAGATGCTTGCCTCTAGCAAACTTGCTCAATCCCACCTTGAGATGCTCTTTCTCCATCTTGAGCTTCTTGTTCTCTTCCTTGAGAATATCATTGTTCTTCTCTTCCTTGAGTTTCTTGTTTTCTTTTTTTAGCTTCTCATTCTCAAGGATCAAATCTTTGTCATGATCAAGAGTTTCTATCACAATGGTGTTGTGACTTTTCATCTCTTCAAGATCTTTCATGAGCTTCTCATTGTCACTCTTGAGCTTGACATACTCATCATAGTCATTGCACTCAACCACTTGCTTGCCTTTGCTACTAGATCCATGCTCAATGCTCTCATCAATTAAATCATCACATGAGGTAGCTATATCAATCTTAACAACATGGTTAGTAGCAACATGTGGCTCATTTGATAAGAATTCTTGTGCAATAACAAGGGTATCATAATTGATCTTTAGAGTTGTATATTCATCTTTTAGCTTGTTGTGACTAGTGATAAGCTCATTGTGCACCCACTCAAGTTTATCATGTTTATCTTTAAGCTCTTTCTTAGAAGATTTGAGCTCCTTGAGTTTGGATGATATAGAATCATTTGTTTCTTTGAGCTCATCATTAGTCTTTTCTAATGTATCACACTTAGCTAAGAGTGAATCATTTTTAGCATCAAGTTTTTCATTTGTAGCTCTACTCTTTCTAATGATCTTAGTGTATTTTCTTAATATTTTGACAAGATCATCATATGTGGGTGAATCATCATCGCTATCGCTATCATCATCACTAGCTTGCTCATCATCACTACTATCATCACTTTTAGTTACCTTGCGTTCACCCTTGGCCATAAGGCATAGGTGTGTAGAGGATGATAGCGATGGTGGCAGTGAGGATGCAAGATCAATAGTAATGGCGGCCACCTTCTCATTGTCACTCTCATCATCGGATGATCCACTTGATGAATCAATGTCCGTGAGCCAATCACCGACAATATAGGCCTTGCCACTCTTCTTCTTCTTGTAGAAGTCTCTCTTTTTGCCATCTCTCTTCTTGTATGGCTTGTTCTTTTTCTTTTCATCTTCATCACTTGAATCATCTTTCTTGCCCTTGTTCTTGAACTTGTCTTTCTTGGGCTTTGTGCATTGATGAGCTAGGTGGCCAAGTTCGCCACAATTGTAGCAATCCATCTCGGAGATTGGCTTTCTTCTTGAGCTAGTGAAGAACTTCTTTTTCTTGCCGTCAAACTTGATGCCACTCTTGTTTAGCTTTTTTAGCATCTTGGCGGTCTTCTTCACCATGAGAGCAAGACTTTCTTCATCATCTTCATCACTTGAGCTCTCATACTCAAGTCTTGCCTTGCCCTTATCTTGGCTAGCTTTGAATGCTAAGTCCTTCTCTTTCTTCTTTGTAGAGGATGAGCCATCTTGTGGCGTGATGTGCATGTACATCTCATGAGCATTGATCTTCCCCAAGATTTGTGTCGGTGTAGCGGCGGAAAGATCACCTTGATGTAGCACGGTCACAATGTGCCCATATTTGTCAATGGGGAGGACACTCAAGATCTTTCTCACAACGTCGGATGGTGACATTTGAGTAAGTCCAAGCCCATTGACTTTCTCTACAAGAACATTTAAACGAGAATATATTTCATTAGCACTTTCTTTGGGAAGCATCTCAAAAGAATTTAGCTTTTTAATCACAAGATGATAGCGTTCCTCACGCTCACTCTTGGTTCCCTCATGGAGCGCACAAACGTCCAACCATAGAGCATGGGCGTCTTTGTGGTTCCTTACACGATTGAACACATCTTTGCAAAGGCCTCTAAAGATGGTGTTACGAGCCTTTGCATTCCATTTTTCATAGTTTACTTCATCGCCTTGGAGTTGTGCGGCATTCTTAGGTGTTGGGAACACTTGAGAGGCGGCTCTAAGAATTCCAACATCTAGAGCTTCTAGGTAAGCCTCCATGCGAATTTTCCAATATGGAAAATCATCCCCCTCGAAGATAGGAGGAGGTTCATCCCTGTGAGACATCTTGCTCTAAGCGGTTAGGCTTAAAAACGTGAGCACGAGGCTTTGATACCAATTGAAAGGATCAAGATGCCCAAGAGGGAGGGTGAATTGGGCTAATTCTAAATTTTCTTGCAATAATCAAATCCTACGGATAGCCCAATTAACCCCTTGTGCCTAGACAAAGTGTTTCTATCAAATCAACGCACAAAAGACTTGCAACCCATGTTCCAAACTTACTCTAGCATAGCAATTCTATGAATGTAAAGACGAGTATTGAATTGCTCAAAGTAAATACTTAAAGTAAATGCTCAAAGTAAATGGAGAGAGGAACGCGGCGATGTTTTGCTGAGGTATCAGAGAGTCGCCACTCTCCACTAGTCCTTGTTGGAGCACCCGCGCAAGGGTGTAGCTCCCCCTTGATCCGCGCAAGGATCAAGTGCTCTCTACGGGTTGATTCTTCGACACTCCGTCGCGGCGAATCACCCAAAACCGCTCACAACTTGAGTTGGGTCACCCACAAGCTCTGCCGGGTGATCACCAAGCTCCCAATCACCACCAAGCCATCTAGGTGATGGCGATCACCAAGAGTAACAAGCACGAACTCTCACTTGACCACGCGAAGCCTAATGAGAAGATGGATGCACACTTGTCTACTCTTGATTCACTAATGAGGTTTCACTCTTGGATTCTCAAATCACAAACACCTCACTAGGACCTTGCTCTTCTTGGCACTCACAAACGTGTTTCTCAGGTTGTTGAATGAGCAAAAGTAACTCCACACTCGAGTGGAGCTTCTATTTATAAGGCGACCTGAAAAAGCGAACCGTTATGAGCTTCTGGGGATGACCGGACGCTCGATCATATTGACCGGACGCTCCGGTCCAGTTCAACCCACGCAATTTTTCAAGTGATGACCGGACGACGAGGTCCGGTCGGCCTTAACGGACGCGTCCGGTCGCTCTTGATGCTTATCAGAATCGACCGGACGCTAGATACTCAAGGTCCGGTCACCACTTCGACCGGACGCGTCCGGTCACACTTTCTCAAGTCTGGACCCTTCTTTGGAGTCGATCGGACGCCGGCCCCCCCGTCCGGTCCTACTGACCTTCCAGTCCCGGTCCTCCAGACATGTTCTCCTCAGTCAAATGAACTGATCGGACCCTGCGGCCAGCGTCCGTCGCACCGGAGCCAGCGTCCGGTCAGTATTTGACCCTCCATTTACTTCCAACTCTCGATCATAAGAGAATGAAGTTTGCTCCAAAGGATCTTAGACATTCATAGGAGCTACCTAGAGCTAGTTTTAACAAGTGTGCACCACACCTAACTCACTAGACTCAACTAGGTCAAGCTACCCGTTCATACCCCCCTTCATAGTACGGCCAAAGGAAAAACAAAGTCCAAAACTACTCTAAGTGTCTCTCCAACTTCAATTGACACTTAGAACTAGTTATCCTTAACCTTGTCGTCCATCCTTTGAAAACCGAAACGATTTCCATCGTGGGGGCATGACAACCTCAATTGCCCAATCGATCTCCATTACCATGACCTAACTTAATTGCCTCTGCAAAACACGCGTTAGTCATAGTAATCTTGTATTGACATTAATCACCAAAATCCACTTAGGGGCCTAGATGCTTTCAGTGACCATCCAGGAGCAGGCTACCAAAAACTGTCTGCATAACATCGAAGGCTTCTCGACTCAAGCTAAATTAGGACTTTACGGCCATTAGGCGTGCAATGGCATCCAGTTGAGAAACTTTGGAATGCCCATGAAGGGGTTGCTATGCCGCAGACAACATATAGTAATTTGCCTTTGCGGTTGCCTCTGGCTCCTCCCTACGTCCTTCATCGAAATGTGCTTCATGACAGTCATTTAACATGTCTCCTACCCTAGCATCGTCATCATAATCCTCGATGCATTGTCTCACGACCTCGTCTCTCACACGATCAGATTCACCATGGTAGATCCACCGGGTATAGTCCATCGTAAATCCATTCTTACAAAGATGTTTACCCATGACCACATTTGTTTGTCGATGCATGTTTGCACAAATGCTATAGGGACACCAAGTGGCACGCGCACCTTTAACCCTTGCAAATGCTAGTTCCAAGAAAACATCGGTCTTCTCAATCCATTCATCGGTGAACGAACCCTGACTAGAGCGGCCCGTGTACATCCACTCACGGTCATCCATCCTCTAACATATCAACAAGTAATATAAAAATCAATTGCATCTACAGGTTCCTACGTTGTGGTCTAATAGGTGAAGATAGGTCCTAATCCCACCCGAGGATATGTAGATGGGGTTAGTTTCCATGCTCTACTCCTATCCGAAATAGAATTTTGGCAGCACCTCCCATTGTTCTCCAAATACACGTCCTGGCAGGGAGATTGTGTATCTAGAGAACAACAGGGAGATGCTGCCGAAACTCTGTCTTGGATCGGAGTAGAGCATGAAAACTAACCCCATCTACACATCCTTGGGCTATCCAAAAAACATGGACAATTCGAAACAGACACGGTTATAAATATGCAAAGATCTACATATTTCTAACAGTGTCTCTTTCGAACGGGAGACGCCTAGCTAGGTTACGTGATATACGAACATCATACGGAAAGAGGGGTGTATGATGCCTCACCTTGCTGTCCTACAAAGTGACAAGTCGAGGACGATGGGGAATGATCTTTGCAATAGTCTCTCCTGCAACAAACGAACATAATAGTATCAATTGTAAATTTCAGCAGCACCTCCCCTGCACGGTGAGGTAACCAAAACCTACAACAAACCAACGACACGATGGTCGACATCCATATACACAGTAATATAACATTCATCAGACCATCAGATCAAACTAAGAATAAAATCTAATTGAAACTCTAGCAATAGCAGGTACTATCCAGATTCAGATACGAAAGTACACAAGAGTTTATTCTGCTTCCAATCCCAGTAGACAAAATCATGTTAGCATTTGCTATGTAGCTTCATCCTCATTTGACACATCATATGCTTCAAAACATGTAACTTTTTCACGTGAAAACAGATGGAACCGTGCTAAATAAATGATGCTCACACAACGATATCAAATTCCAGTGCATTCAATTAGCTGCAAAGTGCGAAAGTAGTGCCTTAAGAGCAATAACATCTTTATGTTTCCATCAACTATTATGGGGTACTAACATTGGCACATTGCTATGTTAGTGTTACCAGATAAGGTAATGTTGCTAAACAGGGTGCTTACAAAATAATGTTGCAATGACTAGTCATTCTAGAATCCTAGGGTGCTTACCTGATCGAGGCGCAGGAGGTGGCGGGGCTGGGGCCAGCGGCCGTAGGGCAGGGCGCCGGGGGGAGGGCACATGGGGCTGTGATGGGGTGGCGCAGGGGGGTAGCGCATGGGGCGGCGCAGGGGGGCGGCCAGGGCATGGGGCGTCGCAGGGTTGCAGGAGGTGTCGCCGACGCAGGGGCACGATGCGGCTGAGGGAGAGGTGGGTGCGGCTGAGGTAGTGCGTGTGTGTGTGAGGGTGCGTGTGAGTGCCAGTGCTTGTTGCCAAATTAAGATGCTTTGCTGAGTGCCCGTGATCTGTCACTCAGCAAAGCTGGCGTTTGCCGAGTGCCAGATGTGGGACACTCGACAAACCCCCTCACCTGGCCCCACACACGCACAGTAGTTTAGGGTTTGAAAATGAAAAAAAACAAAATGTGTTTGCTGAGTGCTCGTGATCTAGCACTCGGCAAAGCCTAGACTACTGTGCGTGTGTGGGGCCAGGTGAGGGGGTTTGCCGAGTGTCCCACGTTTGGCACTCGTCAAACGCCAGATTTGCCGAGTGCCAGATAATGGGCACTCGGCAAACCTATTTTTTTTTTCATTTTCCTTCTTTTTCAGGACGTGTTTTTCTTAATTTGTTCCGATGTACTTTGAAAATATCGTGTCAAATTGACTTAACAATATATATTTGATTTTTCTAGGAATATTATTCCATTATTTTATGCAGTTACAACTTAAATTTAATTTATATCAATTAAAATTGTATAACCGCACTTAATAAACTAAAATTATCAAACGGATCAAAAAAAATTACTAAAATTTCACATGAAACAATCTATGTTCTCTATTACCTATACAAAAAGTTTTGAAACCAAACCCCAATTCAATCGTCACTTTGACTCCAAATCTTACCGAATCCTTCTCAACGCTATAATTCTTCTTCTACGTTGCTTCGGTTTGTAAACATCGTACGTGACAAAATTATACGAAACCTTCTCAAATTTTTACCACAATCTCCACGTATGATATCATCACATCATAACAAATTTCATGATTTTCAGACTTCGTGTGCTTTTTTTAGAATTTAAAAACCATTCGACCACACATTCATGGTCGTGTTTTCTGAACAAGATGTTCGAAATTTCTTTTCATTTCCCGAATAAGACCCCACAATGGACTTAATAACATGAATATCATTTTTCTACTCATTTTGTTCTATTATTTGAATCACTTGCCGTTCAAATTTGACTTATACCAAAAAATTCCTTGAAATTCAATAAATAATTAAATATAGCAAACATGTCAAAAAATATACCAAATCTTAACATAGAGTACCACATGTTGTATGTGGAGAGCAGAAAAGTTTTAAGGTCAAAAGAGAAAAAAAACTTGTTTCTTCACCGAGTGCCAAACAAATACACTCGGCAAGCATATTTCTTTGCCGGGTGCCAAATATTTACACTCGGCAAATATATTTTTTTGCCGAGTGTATTTGTTTGCCAAGTGTTTCCACTAACGGACACTCGGCAAACGTACTGACGGACGGCACACAGACCAACGGTTGTCCACGTGGCGGTTCTTTGCCGAGTGCATAGCTTTTGCCGAGTGTTTTTTTTCTAGTTTGCCGAGTGTCAAACTTTGCCGAATATTTTTTGCCTTTTTTGCCAAGTGCAATTATTTTGCCGAGTGTTTTTTTAAAAACACTCGATAAAAATCTTTGCTGAGTACCCGATATAATGCACTCGGCAAGCATTCTTACACTCGGCAAACACCCAGTTTCCGGTAGTGCTCCGATGGTTCTAAGCTATACTAGAGGAATTGGTGTGAGCGATTTATATTTAGTAATAAATTAATTCCAGCTATATGACCATACATGCATGCAGCTGGATATAAATCAGCCCGTGGTTCATGTGGATAATCATTCGTGACTAAAATAGATTGTGTAATGCGATTCGAAATGTGGGCTGTCCTGATTATATATACTGTAAAAAAAGGTTAAAAAGCGGATACGGATCTGGATTATTACTTACACAAATTAAGGAGTATCCATGCTCCTTTTCCGTTGCATTCGATGAGCAAAGGGGGAAAATCCATTATAACATCATACTTGGCCTAAATTTTGACACCATAGTATACTGTGCTAGAAGAGACAACCGATCCGATTCCGATCCGAGAGAATCGGCCAAGCCTGGCTAGTGGCACCGCAACCGGTCGCCAGTAGTCGCGCTCCTCCCGCGGCGCGCCCCACGTGGACGCCGCGCGCAGCTATATATAATGGCCTACCCTTGGAACCTGTTGGATCCCTGCATATCGTTGAGCGATTCTCGAGAGTGAGGCGGCGACTGCTGCGTTCCGTTGGTGTTTGCGTGAGAGAGAGAGAGAGAGAGACCAACCAAGATCGCGAGGAGATCGGAGGATGTTCGTGGAGAGCTTCCGGGTGGAGAGCCCACGGGTGCAGTACGGCGACGGCGAGATCCAGTCGGAGTACCGCTACGACACCACCGAGGTCGTCCCGCCGGAGAATGGCGGCGGCGCGGGGTGGGTGGTGCGCCCAAAGTCCGTCACCTACAACTTCAAGACCAGCACCAACGTCCCAAAGCTCGGGTGCGTCGCGTAAACCCCAGCGAACGAACCAATTGTCCATGCATGTATAGATAGATCGGTCGGTCGATCGATCGACCGGTAGCGCGCGGCCTCTCCCGTTCTGGTTCAGACTTCAGAGAGTGATCGACGATTGCGATGTTCTATCTGTTCGGTTTAATTTGGTTCCCCCCCCTTCTTTAACTACTTCATTTCTTTTGTTGTTGGCTTGCATTGTTGCTTCAGACTTGGGTCGAGAGATCTTTAAGAACCGCCTTGTTCTCGATTAGCTAGTCATGTCAGCAGCAGATCATCAGTTCATATTATTAATTGTATCGTTTCAAATGATGGATGCAGGGTGATGCTCGTCGGATGGGGCGGCAACAACGGGACGACGCTCACGGCCGGGGTGATCGCCAACAGGGAGTAAGTTCCAGTAGCTGCATGCCACTTCCATGCTTGTTCCAACGCACATTTCTCTCGCCTTGTTCCAACGCATGCAGTTAGTTGGGTGAGAGGACTCGACAGCTCCATCAGCTGATGACGAACTGCGATTTCGATAAATAAATAAATAAACTCCTCCGTATTCCATTGTTTCACGTTTCAGATGGTGTTTCTTGCAGAGGAATTTCGTGGGAGACAAAGGAGAAGGTTCACAAGGCCAACTACTTCGGCTCTCTGACCCAGGCTTCCACCATCAGGGTCGGCAGCCACAACGGGGAGGAGGTCTACGCGCCTTTCAAGAGCCTCGTGCCTATGGTGTGATCCTCTCCCTCTACACTTCCTCATCACTCGCTGCATCACAATTATTGATACTAATTCCAGTTACATGCACAATCCATGAATGCACTAGTACAAAGTTTATACAGTGCTCTATTTATTAATTTCTAGTGCATGGATGGTACTAGTTAACTATCGAAGCAAATCAGGATCCTAATTAATTACCCAAGCAAATGAGAATCTGAATTAGCTATGTGTTATTTTCCTCGATCTGTTATTTTTTTGTGCTGCTACACTATGATATTGATACCCATTCCTTTCTTCAATGTTTCTAAGTTCAAAAAATGAGAAATTTTACAATAATTGGAAAAAATATGGACCATCCATTGGACAAGATCGAACAGTGAAAAAATAGGACATACACAACTGAAAGTACCAGAAGGTACCAAATAGGTAGGGATAGTACCAAATTAGATGGGACCAGTACCAAAATATGTGGGCAATATTTATTTTTCATTTTATATTTTATTTTTTAATAAAGGTAAATCAGTCATTTCAGTAAAGGGCAAAACTGAGATCTTCTATGTCATCTCTATCTGAATCTAAAGTTCTAAACCAATGCTGTGTCCGCTGGCTCCCATCCCAGCGCCGCAGTGCGGCACCCACAAGCCCCGCAGCCACCGTTGCCGTCCCCCCGCAGAGGCCTACTGCGACTTCGCCGAGTTCGCCGGCCTGCGCCGTGAGACAAGGTGCTCTAGAGGCCACCTCCCGGGCCCCGTAGACGGAGCAGCAGCCGTAGCACCCCGGCGGGCTCATAGGTTCCGACGCACCGCAGACCGAGCTAGCGTCCGTGCCGGCAGTCTCTGCAACACCCTGACATAGGAGACGCCGCCTATCGAGCCGGGACAGAGACCCTAGAGTTCACGGAATTGTTGCGCGGAGACAACTATTTGGTACGCTTGCGTGCTGCCCTGCTCCATCGTTTCATGATTCATGGACGACGACGACTGCAAGCTAGAATACTTGTTCTTGCTCTTCTCCCCTTGTACTCTTTTATCTGTTCTTGTTTTCTTTTTCCCTTTCCTTCGCGTGGACATATAGGACGATGTAGCTGGTATTTTGCTGTGTATTAATGCATGTAAATTACTACAGAGGCACGATTGGTACGCTTGCTCCAGTCTACTCTGAAAACCTCGATCAGACACCTAATGGATACGCTTGTTTTAGAAAGGCACAACCTCAATTACTAATATACCCTCTATAATATATTTCTCAATTAATTACTTAGAAAATAGAAAAAAAATGAAAGTACGAGGTATCACGATACTTTTGCAACCATTGTAAACGACATGGTAGTTAATTACCAAAGCAAATCAGGATCCAAATTAATTACCTAAGCATATGAGGATCCATACATAATTATGTGTAATTTTCCTCAACAAAAAGTATCAGTTTTGTTGTGACACTAATACCCATTTCTTTCTTCAATAGTGATAATGTATTGCTTGAATCATGCAGGTTAACCCTAACTCTATCGTCTTTGGTGGATGGGACATCAGCAATCTGAACATGGCCGACGCCATGGCCAGGGCCAAGGTCCTAGACATTCACCTTCAAAAGCAGCTCAGGCCCTACATGGAATCCATGCTGCCACTCGCCGGCATTTTCAACCCAGACTTCGTTGCCGCAAACCAAGGTGCCCGTGCTAACAATATCATCAAGGGCACCAAGAAAGAGCAGGTGGAGCAGATCAAGAAGGACATCAGGTACTTAAATCCTTAAACTCAAAACATAGAATACTGTCACAAGATAGAAACCGAAACCCACAATGGTGAATTCGTTGTCTCAAGAAAAATATTAGTACTCCTCTTTTTCCGAATGAGGATTGTTATGAACTTAATCATGGGGCCGGTTCATGAACTATGTAGGGAGTTCAAGGAAAAAACCAAGGTCGACAAGATAGTTGTGCTATGGACAGCAAACACCGAGAGGTATAGCAATGTAGTTGCTGGGCTTAACGACACCGTGGACAACCTCTTGGCTTCGTTGGACAAGAATGAAGCAGAGATCTCACCATCCACCTTGTACGCAATAGCCTGTGTTTTTGAGGGTGTTCCATTTGTCAATGGAAGCCCTCAGAACACATTCGTGCCTGGTGCGTAGCGCTGCTCTACAAAATTCTACATGTGTATCCAGTGTTGCATTCCTCGTTCCATGCTTGTAGTAATGTTCTGTTCATGCACAGGGCTGATGGAGCTTGCCATAAAAAAAAATTCGTTGATAGGAGGCGACGACTTCAAGAGTGGGCAGACCAAGATGAAGTCCGTATTGGTCGATTTCCTCGTTGGTGCTGGGATTAAGGTACCATCATATATACTCCTTGTCTATTGCTGGAATGCTGGGAGCCTGGGATTAAGATGAATTGTCTTTGACATTCAAGAATAATCGATCTTTATTGGCATATCGGATAATAAGGTGGATTTTTTTTTGTTTGTTTGTTTGTGCTGTTGTAGCCCACCTCAATTGCTAGCTACAACCACCTAGGAAACAATGACGGCATGAATCTCTCTGCCCCACAAGTCTTCCGGTCTAAAGAGATCTCCAAGAGCAGCGTGGTGGACGACATGGTTGCTAGCAATCCCATCCTCTACAAACTCGATGAACATCCTGATCACGTAATTGTGATCAAGGTTCGTTCACTAGTTGTTTGTGTGACTGAGTCTATCCATGCTACTTTATGTTTGGTTGTTACTCAAAGTTGATCCCTCCTTTGCAGTACATCCCCTATGTGGGTGATAGCAAGAGAGCTATGGACGAATATACCTCCGAGATCTTCATGGGTGGCAAGAACACCATCGTGCTGCACAACACCTGCGAGGATTCGCTTCTCGCTGCGCCGATAATCCTTGACTTGGTGCTCCTAGCTGAGCTCAGCACTCGGATTCAGCTCAAGGCCGAAGGGCAGGTAATAGATGACGGACCAGATTAATCTATGCTTCACTGCATAGCGTAAATGCTGCACTAACTAATGTGTGAATGAAAATTATTGACATCGTTCTCCCTTTGCTCTTTGTGCAGGATAAGTTCCACTCCTTCCATCCCGTCGCCACAATTTTGAGCTATCTCAGCAAGGCTCCTCTTGTAAGCTTTTCATTTTGTTTGCAATTGATACAATTTTTTGTCATCATGTTTATATTGGCCTCTAAAAATGGAGTATCAAAGAATTTAGAATCAAAGCATCATGATTGTTTTTGTTGTCTATTAATGCATGTTATCAAATGGTTTATATTAGGAACAGAGAAAGTTGGTAAGGCAATAGTAAATATGAGAATGTATGTTCGGAAGTAAGCCTAGCTCAACCGGTTGGGTAGAAGGTGTGGTCGTGCACCCAACCACCTAGGTTTAAGTCCTCTCTCAGTTTCAATTTGGGGTCTATTTTCTCTTATTAATGAAAAACGCCTAGTCCCTTCTAGGTTAGATCTAATTTTGAGAATGTAGGTTGTTCATAACTACAGAATTACAGTTAGGATTGTCCTGCAGTTTAGTTGCTCAGAAAGATTTATAATGTATTCTCAATTCAATATGTGTTCATGAAATTGATAGTAAATTGGTTTCTTAAACAGGTACCCCCTGGCACACCAGTGGTGAATGCTCTAGCCAAGCAGAGGGCCATGCTGGAGAACATCTTGCGGGCCTGCATCGGCCTTGCCCCTGAGAACAACATGATGCTTGAGCACAAGTGAAGAGTTTCACATCCCCTAATGACCACAAGATAGGATGGATGCAAAGGAGGGATCAAGCGAAGGTGTGGGAATAATCCGCCTCCTCTGAGCCCAATGAAGAAATAACAGGAGGCCACAGGAAGGAAAAGTGTAAGGAGGAAGATCAAGCATGGATGATGCCACATAGATTCTCTTGGACGGCTCTCTGTTCTTTATTTTTTAGATTTAGATTTGACTCATTTTTGGTACTCATGAGCTAGATTGTGTACATGCTATATATCCACTGTATGCAGCATGAAACCTTTATTTATTTGTTGTGTGATAGAGCTTATAGAAGTATCAAGCCTAATTAGTTGATTAATATTTTTAATTGATGGTTGACGAACACATTTGATATGTAGTAGATGATAGAGATATCAATGGGGCTTGATTCCTAACCGAGAATTCCCAATGGAGGCAGGGCCAACTTTTCGCCATGGGTATTCAAACACATGGATGGTTCACTATCCTCGGTCCTAAATCCCCAGTGTCTCCGTCCCATTTTTCATATACGCATTATGGTGTGTTTGTTGTGTAGTATACTAGTCTGTATATTTGTGTTGTGTGTCAAATCATCAATTACACCTTATGCTGAAAAACTAAAACTTACTTTTATATCAAATTCAAATTGTCATCTATATTCTGTGATGTATCGATGAGGACGAGAATCCTACAGGAATTATTTTCGGTGTTGGAATATGGATGGGGACGACATCTCTACTGCAAATTTCAGTGGGAACAGAGACATTGATTTTTTTCTTCCTGCTTGGACAGAGACGGGAGCCATTCCCCCAACATTGAAGAATTCCCTATTGGCATCGTCTCTTAGAAGTTAGAACCTTCCTCCCAGAACCAAAGAAAGGCTCGCTGTCAAAAATTGTACCAGAAAAATATGTCAGACAGAGAGCCAGCCGCGTACAGAACAGGCAAAAGTATGGAACTTCGGAAGAAAGTGCAGATCTGTATCTATTGTAGGGTCAGCATGGCAGCATCCGTACCAGACATGGCTCACGAGTTCGCCTACAATTACAGGCCATGCCCTTGGTCAGTTGTTGATCCACCTTTGCTTATAAGCTCGCAGGGCAAACTGATACGAATGCTGAATGCAGAAGGGGATGGTAAATACAGTTGCCAAAACTACGGTATATTAACTTTTTTACTTTAACTTTGCAAGTTACAATCAGTATTGCTTATGAATGTTCAGTTCCTATCGACAGGTTCTTGCATACATGACATTGGTACACTGGCAAGGGCAACATCTAAATGCCCTATATTTTCATAGCGAAACCAAAAATAAAAATGCTGCGCCGGTACACTGGCAAGGGCAACAGGGAGGAGCTTCGCTACAATGCTGTTGTCCATTGGCTATTGGCCCGCCTATTGATGATCGAGCACGGTGTATGATGCTCATGCATAGGCCCCTGAACGTTCCAGAAATCACCACATAGCTGCACTTCTAGCAGTATAGGATACTGATGGGGCAACCCTCTTGGTGTTGAGCTTCCACAAAACATGAGCTTCTTCTCTGCATGCAGTCATCTTATCTTATCTTATCTTATACTATAACTTAAATTTCATATGTCTTATACTATAACTTAAATTTCATATGTCCGGACAATTGATACAACAACGGCTATGTCATCAAGTTTGCCCCCACTGAAGCCAAGGTACCCAAACGACAGAGCAGCATCTGAAAATGGGCTTCTCCCAGCTCCAGACCTCCCTACTTCCTGGGCCTTCGCAGCCAAGTGTTCTGCAATCTCCTGCAAGTAGAACAACCATTGCAATTGAGTCATTTTGTTTTGCATTGGACATTTTTATTTACGAAGATAGTTGATTCTGACCGCTGGTTTTAGATCTGCCTGTAACGACTTGGAGATAATTCCAGCTATTTCATGCTCGTATACATTATCAAAAAGGCCATCGGTTGCCGTCACAATTGCATCACCTTCCTTTAGATCAATAGTATAATTCTGAAACAAGAATGAAATAATAGCCCAAACGTTAATATTTAACCATTCATGTGGTTAAATACAATTACCACGGTTGGTCATTGTTTGCACCTGTACAAGCTTTAAGGGGTCATCTCCCTTCTCAATTTGTAGTGGGAAATTGAAACCATAAACCATAGGTTTAGACTTTTTGAACACTTCTCCATTTCTTATCACCAGAAACCCAGAGTCCCCAATATTTGATGCTTGAAGGACCTGTAACATTGACAAGTGCAGTGAGCACCATGAAAAAGGTCAATAAAGAAAATGGGAAAGTGTTCATCGAAAAAAACAGACCTGGCCATCAAAGTGAGCAACTAATACAGTGGAAGAACCAGGTGAACATGCTTCATCTGCTGCTTTGGAAAGAATTTGCTCCGGCCTAAGATCTGGAGCCCCTTGATTCTCAGTAATAAACTTTTTACAACCATCCATTAGTTCTCTTGCATAAAGCCCTGCGTTGATTCCTGAGCACAGAACTTACATCAGCACTCGCTGTGGTTTCCAACTTTGAAATTTTGACGAATAAATTATGGTTGGAGCCTTAACCCTTGACATTTTAGAATTTCATTCTCCTAGAGTATGATGCTAAAAGCAGCCTTCAAATCCTTAATTGATTCTATAGCAAGCAAGTTAGGATCTTTTAGTGTAATACAGTAGTTTTTTTGTGGGAGGAAGTAAAGTGTGTAGTAGTAGATACACTGAAATCTCGAACCTCTTGAAGGCTAAAGCTTTAGAATTGTTTAATTAAATGGGTAAAAGCAAATGTGATTATCGCAGCTTCATGGTCATTTTCTAAGCCTTGACATTTCTGGTCTTGTCATTAATCCTGTATTTGATGGCAATTGATTCAAATCACTTTGCATTGAACTGGCTGAAACTATTATAAACTAAATGCAATGAAGCTTAAAATGATTTTCACTAAGCACTTGCATATAATTTACATTAAAACAAAGAATTTAAATTCTCTCGAATTTTGACCCTTAGGGTTTGTTTGGATGTAGATATACAGGGACATGGAATTGTAATGGGTTCAATACCAAATCAGCCTTGGTATTGAATTTGGCCATGATTCAAATTTTGTTTGGATGACTATTAAATTGGTTTTTAGAATCATAGAAAGAGGCGATGTTCGTATGGAAAAGGACAAGGACCACCGACCACGGGGAAGAACAGAGGGGCTCGCCGACCTTAGGCCACGGACACGAAGAGAAGGGCCCACCGGCCGCTGGCCATGGGGAAGAAGGGAAAGGCACGCCAGCCACCGGCCATGGGGAAGAGGGCGGAGGTGCATCGGGGGCGGCACATCAGAGTTGGTGGCGCGATTGGCAGCGCATCGTGGGCGGCTTGTCAGGGCTGAAGTCGTGTTGGGATTCCAATTCTGAATTCTTAACCATCCAAACAGCTGCATTATGAGGTACTCAATACCAATTCAAAGTTCTGAGGCTGAATATCTACATCCAAATGGGGTATTACAGATTTCCTAGCGGGATACAAAAAAAAAGGCAAGACCCAAAGTATGTTCAAGCCCTGTTTAGAACACGTTGCTTCAGAGTATATCCTATAATCCAGGTTGCTTCATAGTATGTAAGAACTTGGAATTTTCTTTCTTGTTGTATGTCAATGTAATGTCAGATTATTAGTTTAAGATTTCTCCACAGTCTATACATCGTTTACCCCTCCATCTCGTATCCACAGAACATTCAGTACCAAGTACTAATGAACATTCTGCTCAGCATCCTACTATTAGTTCTCCAATTAACATGGTCCACTCTCAGAAAATTTTGTTCCACACCTATTTGTTTTCTCTAAAGAATAAGAATCTCTATTAGTCTGACAGATAATGAATAGTTTCCTTGAAATGAACTGCTCTATCAACATAGAACTGCAGTGAGGAAACTTGGTACCCATAAGTCTGAGCATAGTTCATAAGGTTGAACTAACAATCAAAGCATGAAAAAAATGATGAGGTCTACCTTCAAGTGACCACTGGCCAACTCCATCTGCTACACCAAACCAGCCATTGGCTGCAATGAAAGATGCATCTTCTCCACCTGTTGCTACCTGGAAATGGGTATACAAATATCATAAGTTCATAACTCAAGCATCAGGAAAGTAAGGGTTAGGTTGGTCTTTTGATGATTTTTTTTTTCATCCTAAGGGAGTATTTCATAGAAAAGATTAGCATGTGAACTTTACATAACAAAGCAAGATAGGAATTGAGATCTCACAAGTAAAATTTCTTCTTGTCAATTAGTGAGAAGTAATAAATTGATTAAATATTTCACAAAATGACAAAAGCAGAATATGAAGACAGTTTTTACCTTTGAAGGATGAGGCAATATTGCAGCACCTGATGATAACACATGTGCCGAGTGAGCTACTGGAATCATCCTAGATGCGAATTGAAACATTAGAAAATGATATTTTTTAAGTTCTGAAATACAAGCATAGAGCTCAGGAAACCCTGTAAAATAGGTGTGAGATAATTAAATGAAGGAAAACCTGTGTCACATATAAAAACAGTAGAAGCCATTACAGAATAATTTATTACTGACAACTACATGGTTTGGAACACTTAAAATCAAAGTAAGACAGAGATTACCTATCAGAACTCTTGGCCTCTGAAGTGTCATTTTTCCAATCCGCCTTGTTGCTAACTTGTTCCTATAGGATGACATCAAGCACGTTAGTCCCAGACATGTAAAAATTCAAGTCCAATCCAATACTCCCAACAGATGTCCATACAATGACATAAATGCACAAGGTTTCTGCCCACAAGCCGCATAATGTTCACCATGATTTTGCCATTTTGTACACAAAGTCCACAGGCCACAGTATTTAAATAAAGGATACATATGTGTCACCTGATGTCGTTTAGTTGAAGGTGTGGTCCCTTGCAAGCTACAAGATATGGTCACAATGTGATGAACGAACCAAACAAAAATATCACGACAGCGATACATGATATAAAACATGATCTAGAATGTGAACAGAAGGGGAAAGAGACAGTATAACAGCTCATTCTTCCAAAAGTAAAATAAAGATATGGCTGTCAGTGAGCTTAAGAAATATGGAAGGAAAAAGGGGACTTTGCGACAAAAGCTTGATGTTTGTGTTCACAATTTTAGCAAGCATAGATGTTCTACTCAACAGCATCTTACAAGTTTCAATAGTTCTAAGTTTGCACTTCATCACAAGCATGAATCAAGTAGAACTCCACACTTAATTGAATGAACTCAATACCAGAAATTTACCATTATTTCAGTAAGAAATAACAAATTTTTTGGCAGTTGTTTAATTTTTTTTCCAGAATATCATCACTTCAGTTTAGTTATGGGAATGCATTTATGAAACAGAGTAGAAATTCATGATAAGTACAACAAACTACGCATCTAAGTTCAGAAGATTAGAGCACTTCATACCGGTGGTGGTAAGGAGACGCCGAACTCGGCTCTCTGCTCGTCGCTGCTGGACTCCGTCTCAACGTAGGTGTCGAAATCCTGCGCGGTGGAGCCTTCCGACGCGGCCTCGGAGTCCTCCAAACCGGCCGTCCCCGTCGCCTCATACAAGCCACCACTCACATCAACGGCAGCATTGGAACCCGCCTCCTGCTCCGGTGCCTCCTCGAGCGCGGCGGAAGTGGCACCGGTTTCCGAGCCCGCGTCAGGAGGTAGAGGTGTCGGCCAGGCCTCGGCTGCGGCATTCGGGCTCGGCGCCTCAACTCCAGCCGTGGCGCCCACTCGCGCGCCGTCTACTCCATGTTCAGAGTCAGGCTCTGGCTCCGTCTGACTGCCGGGCACAGCGCCCGAGGCATGGGCGACTCTAGAGTCAGGGCCGGTCTCTGCGGTCACTCCTAAATCTCGGCTCGCCGGCTCCGGCTCCAGCACCTCGGACTCGGACTTAGGATGTCCGAAGCGGAAGACGATGCTCCCGTCCGCCAGCTCTGCGCGCGGCGACAGCACATCCAAATCAGCGATCGAGACGAAGGGGAAGGGAGTGGAAAGCAATTAAGCAAATAACACTTACCGGTAGTGGAGTGGAGTTCGGGGACCGCACGGCGCCGGGACGGGGCCGTCGTAGCCGTGGCGGTTGCGTGCGTGCCGCGGCGCGCGGGGAGTGGCAGAGCCGCCGGCGGCGGCGGCTTCGGGGAGAGCTTGCAGTTGCGAAGGCCCATCAGCCCCGCCGCCAGCGGCAACTCCGCCATGGTTTGCCTCCTCTGTGTGTGTGAGAGAGAGAGATTTGAATGACAGGAGGCCTTCAGGTGTGGAATCGAATGGATTTACACGAGGCAACAAGAGAACAAATCAGTTGGGTGCTCGAGAGTTCTTGAATGGACGGTGCGGGTCGCTGGTCGGTGGGCCAGACGTGCAATGAAAGGTAATTTTAGAACCTGATTGGGGCCGAAAATGGGGTTCCTAGGTTCTCGCCCCTACTTTAAAGTGAAATTATGATTTTACCCTAATTTTTCTAACTTTATGATTTTATCCTTCGCTACGAGCAAGTCAACGTAATTTTGTCCATAGCCAACGGTCAAAATAGGGGCAAATTCATAAAGATCAAAGGTAAAATCGCGTTGACTTGCAATTAGTAAAAGGCAAAATTACAAAGTTAGAAAAATAAGAACAAAATTACAATTGCACTTCAAAGTGATGGGCAATAACACAAAAAAACCCAAAATGATACTGAATTAAGGGTTAATTTGGACCATGACATTATTTTGCTGCCGTTCAGTCGTATAATATGTTGATGGACATTACCAAAAATGAAATATATCTAGTACCATTAAGAAACCATGTCCATTTGCTCGAACAAACCATACCGATTATTTAATTCATTTTCAAATGAAATATATCTAGAGATCTCATATATCTAGTACCGTTAGAAAACCATGTCTACTTGCTCAAACAAATCGTATCGATTATTTAATTTATTTTTAAATTTTAAGAGAGATGGTTAGAGAAATATCCAAAGTACCCTTCTTCGACCTCCTGCTCTTCGATAATATTTGCCCTAACACATCACCGTCTCCGATCCATCACTGTCCTCCTTCGACCACTTGTGCGCCCAGTCGAGGGCCCCTGTGACCACCGTCGCCGTATTTGCCCGTGACTTATCGGCCCCTGTGACCCGGCCCCGGCGGCACTGGCCCCAGCGGCGCGGCCCCTGCGCCTTGGCCCCGGCGGACGCGGCTTCTCCTGTAGGGCAACCGAGCTCCGTCTTCTCTTCTCGGTGTGGTGCCCTGCATTGTCGGGTGAGGCAGCGCCGTTGAAGCTGAGGATGGAGTCGAGGCCGTCAGGGGCCGGAGGGGTGAAGCACGATCTGGGGAGATGGTTCTGGCTAAAGCAAGAGGCCACTGTGCCGCACGCCCGCGTCATGCGGGAGGGCATCAAGTCCTACTGCAATGGGGAGCACAGGCACCGGCGACAGAGAGTCACGGGCACAAGCAACGGCAACAGTAACGTCTAGAGGTTGAAGACAAGTGAAAAGGGTTATTTTATCCCTCTTTTATCTTTCTCCAAAACTGGGAAATGACAATTATAATCGGCCTGTTCGTTAGGTTGGTTTCTGGACCGATAAGTCTGACCGGTGCTGGTTTGTTGTGAGAGAAAAACACTATTGGTTGGCTGATAAGCTCTAGCTGAAACTAATAAGCAAACGGGCTGAATTTAACACCAACGGCATATATGTGAATCATGTTTTTAGTGGCCGATAAAAGATTTAGGTTTATGCCAAATAGTGCGTAAGAATTTTTTTCAAAAATCTACCAGTTTTATTCTTTACTTGACTTCGCTCACTAGTTGGTTGCTGGAGATACACCTGGTATGCATGAGTTCTCTATTGTTGGGGTTCATCTAAAGCCGGAAACCTACGTGTTTTTTCTAATGAAAAGGTGACAAGATTATCGTCTCAGAAGTGATTATATTAGATAGGTTGGTCTAAAGATCGTTTGTAGAATCGCAGTCTGAAAATGCGACCCAATTCTTGTCAATATTGATGAACAAAATGAAGGCGTGCCAAGTGGCTGAAAGATACCTCAGCGATAGCAACGGATTCAATCAGTAACCGGGATAATACTATTAGAGCCAACCGTCAGAGTCGATAACAATGGAGTTTCGAAACTGCAGTATTATTTTTTCAATGGAATATCAACTTTATCGCACCGGTTCAATGTTACCATGCTACTCCGAAAAACCGAAATATATTAATATATTAATTCTGACATTTCCTGCTGGCTGCTACAACTACACTTTATATATTGTTGTAAAAAACAAACTGTACACTTTATATATTAGGCTTATATGTATGTGATACAGATAGAAGTCAAACAATAATAATTGCAATTGGGGATCAATTTATTTTCAAGATGAATATTCCATGCATTCCAAATTATAAGTCGTTTTGACTTTTTTTTACATCTATTTTGCTATACACCTAGATATAATAATATATCTAGATATATAGCAAAATAGATGAACAAAAAAACCAAAGCCACTTATAATTTAGAACTGAGTGAGTAGGTCTTAATTGCATGACTGTTTTATTTCTTGTCAAACTCAAGAACACATGCAGCGGAGCTACAAGTTTTTTTGTTGTCCATAACAAGTCAATTCAAAGAAACTTACCTACTTCCCACGCAAGCTTTTATTCTTATCCATGTGAGGTTCTTTGGAAAGCTATAACTCGCCTAGTGAAGTTACAGCTCACCTTCACAAGACTACAAGACATTATTGAGATTTTTATTGCCATTACATTACATGGGCCATGTGCATGGATACATATCCATAAATCCCTAGAAGCCAATGCTGCAGTGCACTAATCTCTGGATCTACTACTACTACTCGTCAAGTAGTTGCAGTTAGATCTACTACTATGTTCTTTTTTAGTACTTGTAATGGAGTAATGCAGTAAATACTTTATCTGCAATACATGTAGTATGTGACTTTTTAGTACCTTTCCGTGAAAACATTTCAAGAATCACATTCACAATAAATATATTTTTCTATAATATATGTAGTAAAGTGTAGACATGTAGATGTATTAGGGTCTCTCCGTCAATATCTCACGATTTCTTGAGACATCTGAAAACCCGTTCCCAGCATGCAAATTACGTGTTATACTCCGTACTTTACAGAGAGACGTCCCAATGCATCGATGGACCATAGAAACAGTCATTTTTAGTCCGATCCGAGCCAGGACGACTCAGGATATATAATCAGTAGCAGCGTCAGCAATGGTATAAGAGAAAGAGTGGCCTAGTACACTCTGAATGAGATTTTTTTTATCTGTAAATCGGATTTAACTATGCGAGTCTGTTGTTTGGATCTTTATTTGTGGCTTACCCAGGTTACCTGGTAACAATAACATGAATTGTCCACTTGTATTCTATCTGTCTGCGCCCCAACTAACATGACGATTGCCCCAACCAACATAATTTAATAACGGAAAAGCTAAGGACAACCGAGTGTTTTGGCAGCTGATGACACATGAAATTTTCTGCCCGCTGGATCGCCATGGAGCATGCTATTTTTCTGGCCTCTCTCCCTCTTCTTCCCTAACTCTGTCAGGCTTAGAAGGGGTTCGGGGGAGGCATGCTGGCTAAGCGGTAGGGCCGACGGGAGGCCGACAGTTAGGGTTCCAACGGCGCAGGGCGTGGGCGCATGGCTATATGACGGCGGTGGGGGAGGGGAAGAGAGAGAAGGAGACCGCCGAGGGCGCGGTAGGGTCTCATCGGACCTCCGCGGCCGCGGTGGAGAAGCTGCCGCGGTGGAGAAGCTCCGGTGAGACCCTACCGTGTCGTGTCGGGAGGAGGAAGAAGACGTGATGAACAAAAATTAAGTGTTCTTGGGCCTCAGAACACTCTGAGTGTTCTATAGACAGACCATTTAATAATAAAACTAGCAATTGGGGTATGTATGTTGACACATGGATTTCTGAATTCCTTGGCAGTACTACTTCAAGAACTGCAAGGTTTGTCGTGTAAATAAAGAACTGCACGGTTTTTGCACACATTCACGGCAAAATTCTTGTGCACCGGCCATAAGTGCCAAAATTTGGATCTAAAAATATATATGTGTGTGCTGTGCCATCCTAGTATGCTCCTGTACCACATATACATAGCTTTCCTTTCCCCAGCTAGTACGAAAAGTGGGAAGGCAAGCAACATTTGTCCTAGGGAAGAGGGCATGCTAACATGTGAGTGAGCATTTACATGTGCACTTTTTGCTGTCTGTGGCCAAGTGGGGGAGATGGCGATCTGGCTTGGAAAGTTGGATAATTAAAAGGTGTTGAAGTGGATCTCAGATCATGGATCTCATCTGTACCATGGAAAGTCGGATAATGGCTCTACTAATTAGACTAATAGTACTTTTGATTGACTGAAGAAGGGTTTTTGCATGCCCACGGAATTCCTAACATGTACACAGTGACGATGCCATACTCCCATAAATCCCGACTACCGGATATGCTGGCTACCGAATCCGTACCGAAGAAGACACGAAGGCTCACGACTCAATCGTTCAGGGAAGGATATCTCAAGATTACGCCAAGACTCTGACTATGGCACGACTACGTAGCTTGTAGGGCAAGTAGGCCTTCGATATAAATAGCTAGTCATACCCCATGTTGTAATCATCAAAACTTTCATAGGCATAGCCATCTTGTAATCGCCATCTCGCTATTCGACGAGATCGTAATACAAACAAGTAGCAACTGGACGTAAGGCTTTTACTCGCTTCCCGGGAGCCCGAACCAGTATAAAACTCGTGTCTCGACTGTGATTGCTCTTTGCACCAAGCGAGTTCCTCCAAGAACCGAATATCTGCTGGTAAAAAACACCGACAGAGGTGCGCCAGGTAGGGGGATTTCGCGTAAAGACTGATCTTGCCGATCTTCAACAACACTTGCGTTCAAGATCTGATTGCTTTTGACGCAACCATCTGGCCAAGCTCCATCAGATCTAAGGCAACAGGAGAAATCCTCTTGTTCCCTCGACCTTGGTCAATGTCCCGCTACGTGCCACTGTGCCACCGTCTATCTGCTTTGGGAGTTTGGTATTCGAGCACCAGGAAAACATCGACCATTCACTCATCAAGGCACAAGGGCCCGATCCAATCTATATGGAAACCGTCCCGATTGGCTCGTCCTTGGATCAAATTTCAATTGAACAGGATGGTGGGTACAGTTTCGATTTCTATATCTCGAAGGATGAGGTCCACCTTGTGCAGGATTGTCACATCTGTGCAACATCTCGGCATCGGGAGGTTACTCACACCAAGCGATCAGGAATTTGCACATCTCTACGTTCCGATGAGAGGTCGAAAACCGTATACTTCGTCGAGATAGCCCAACCAGGACTCTATATGAAGCCATGTTCGAGGGTCTGGATAGACGATTCTATGCCTATCAAGAAAGGAGATCTAGGCCGCCCCATCGTTTCTATAGCGATTGGGCAGCATCAGTTCGACGAAGCTATCTGCAACATCGGCTCCCGCGTGTATTATACCTAAGGTAATCTATGATAATGTTCTACAATTCGGGCCTCTACTGCACACAAACATACGTCTAAGGTTTGTAGATCGGTCGACCTGTAAAGTAGAAGGAATCGTAGATAACGTCTGTGTACGTGTTGGACATTCATATGTGCCAGCAGATTTCATAGTACTGGACATGGGTCAGAACCCAAAGGCCCCCATTATTTTGGGTCATCCTTTTCTGCATACTGCCAATGCCACCATCTATGCTGGAACAGCCGAGGTCTGTTTTTACCTCAAAGAAAGGATTGAGCAATTCCCCTTTCATCATCCCGTTAACGCATCCATACGGCGAGTGCGAGCTTGGAGGACAAGGAGAAGGGCTCCGAGGTCTGTTGGCCTCAACCACGCAGAGCGTTACTGAGACAGCCCGAGTAGGGCTCTGTAGGCTCTATCAACACCTTTTCTCTGGGATTGACAATTCCTTAGTAAAGGCAAGTTGAAAGCCTCATGGACAACTTCTGGCTCGAAGGAGACCATCACAAAACAAACGACTCAACTCCCCTAACAGGGGTCAATTGAGCGTCTATTCGGGTTGAATAAATTGGCTTTTTTCAAATTGCCATTCTTAGGAGCTAGTAGCGTGACAAAAGACCGAGCACTCATGCATGAAACAGTCAACCAACTGTCAGACCGATCTCATACAAAGAAGTGCCTCCCTTTTTGTAAAATGCCGATCCCAAGGGAAACTCTGCAACCAGAAGACAGGTGACCCGGCTCAAAGGAAACAGTAATGGTGTAGATTCAACCTCTAGCTGCAAATCGCTACATGTTCAAGGTCTCCCTTTAGAAGATCAACAAAGTAGCATATGCAACAACTACGAGGATTAGGCTACAATTGTAATTTCCTTCGGTGTACACTTTTGAATAATAAAAATGTCTTCTGGCTCTAAATTAATTTCTTGCGCATTATCAATTTGTGTTCAAGGTTGTGTTAGCCAAAATTTTTTTTGATACACTACTATGATATTGTCAAAACAGTAAGTTGAAATATATTTCGTTCAATCGAAACGTTCGGCAAAAATCGCGTAAGGAAACAAGCAAAAAAAAAACGCGACCAACACGTCCTGATGTTCTACTTCGGGAAAAGTTACTCTAACAAATATCGACAAGAACAAGAGGTGCGAGGTGTTTCCGAGCCTAGACGACAACTCCTAAAGGACGCCGTCACATCTAGAGCATCCATCAGCCTAGGTCACAAGGGTCAAGGAACACAACTCAAAGACCACCTCTCGTTCAATTCTGAAGATTACCAATTCTATGTCAAATGATGGCTAGATCTTTCTATACACTATACCTTTACGAATACCTTAGTGTTGTGTAAAGAACAATACGCTCCGACATATGCTTGTTTTTTTCCCTATGATTTAAAGTACCTGCATAATATGTAAAACTTTGTTGACAACAACGACCTATGCCATAACCCCATAGTGTACAAATCACATCATTATAATTCTAGTGTCCTACGTATGGGAACAACGGTCAAACCAACAAAGCAAAGGGAAATCTAAGTCAAGGTGAAAAGACAACAACTTTTAGAACTACTTAAAAGTACTTTTGTGACTTACATTCTAGCCCTATAGTACTTGATCGTAAGAGAGCACCATGTGCTTGACAAAAACACTCGATCTCGAACGAGCCCAAAGTACAGTTCGAAGCACATAGTTGTTGGTATTTCTTAACACATACAGAAATAATCCGCAAGCGCACGAAATTATCATTGTAGCATTTCACCCGAAAGTATTCAGGGTATCGTATTTCCATGAGGAACCGAGGTGTAAGAGTCTCTTAAGCTAGTTCACCTAATGGTAACCAGAAGAAGGATAGCTCGGATAGTGAGGTTTTCTAAGGATGGAGATTCTAAGTTAAGATCACATCACCACTATAGACTTGCTTCATGCATCGAAGATCACCTGGTCTGCCAAGCGATGCCAGCCTACGGCTCTATGCCGTACCTAGACGTGGGGGATTACAAGGGACGAATAGGGCTATCACTATCTACTGCCTACCCCTCAACCGTGGAGTACGAGGCAAACGAAGGTAGCCTCGAGCCTAGACACCATGTTTACGCTATTGACTACTACTCGAGCATCGATCAGGGTTATCCATCTTTATTAGGGCCCTTTACTAGAGTATTCATCACAAGGACGAACGATGAACCCGCAAGTAAATAATGAACAAGACTAACTTAAAGTAGAACTCACCACCGAAGATAAACACGAGCCTTATACTGCAAGTAGTATTCGGATCATAGAGGTACAAGTGGAGATGAGCCAATGATTCCTGGCATTCCTTCCACTAAGTGTACAAGGTGAAATCCCTAGTTTGGTTTTGGTTAATTGATGAAACCTATTTGGACTAACCCTATGCTCTAAGTGTAGATTTGAGATAGGTTGGTCCAACCCAAGTGAAGGAGCTAGGTGACATTCATGGATGGAGATGGCCACATGAAATGAAGATCATGGTGATGGTGTGAACACTCGTGATGATCAAGCTCCAAGATTTGTAAAAGAAGAAAGAAAAAACAAAATGGGCTCAAAGCAAAGGTGATATCCATAGGACCATTTTGTTTTCGGTGATCGAGACACTATAGAGAGTGTGATCACATTTAGGATAGATGGTCGTACTATTAAGAGGGGAGCTCTTATCAGACAACTCGATCATCTAGTGCCACTAGGTGTTGGAAAACTTGCATATGCATTTTAGGCCTAGTGCACAATCGGTGAGAAAGTGATTAACCTATGAAAAATGATTGTGAAAATGCTAACACACTTGCACGTGATGGTGAAACACTTGGAGTGTTAGCACATTTGTAAAGGTGGAGAAAATGGTGAAGAAAAGGAGGCGAAACTTGGCTCGGGGTGCTGCCCAGGGGGCACCGCCACCCCATGTCCAGTGCACCGCCACCCTTGTGGCGGTGACCGACTAAGCCAGGCCGAGAGGGAGGTGTTTGGGTGGTGACCGCCATCTTGTCCGATGGCACCGCCACCCCTAGGGCGGTGCCCACCTGACCCCAGCTGAGCAGCAACACAATGAGCGCGGGCACTGGTGCATCCGGTGTACACCACCGCGGTGAGGGCGGTACACCGCTGTTGGTGCTTCTTAGCGTAAGCAGAAAAGTCAGCAAGTGCACGGTAGTACCGTTGTAGCACTTCACCCAGAAGTATTCAGGGTATCGTATTTTCCCAAAGGAATGGTAGTGTAAGTAGTCTCTTGGCTAGTTTACCTAGGTGAACAAGATGAAGGATAACTCAGGTAGTGAGGTTCTTCTAAGGGTATACACATTAAGTGAAGATAACTTTGCTACTATGGACTCACTTCGGGCACTGGCTTATACTTGGCCTGCCAAGTACCTTCGGCCTGTAGCTCTACGCCATATCCGAATGTGGGGGATTACGAAGTACGGACATGGCTATCACCACCTACCGCCTACCCCTCAACCGTGGGATACGAGGCAAACGAAGGTAACGTGTAGCTTAGACACCACGTCTACGCTAATCGCTACTACTCTAGCGTTGGCCAGGAACTTCCGTCTTTATCAGGAGTCCTCTACTAGAGCACCCGCCACGAAGACGGACGATGAACCCGTAAGTAAGTAGCAACAATGATAACTTTTACTTAAGAAATCAAACAAAAAGATGAACACAAACGTCTTACTCCAAGTCACACGACGTTTGTAGAGGTACAAGTGTAGAGGGGGCCGACAAGTCCGACTCGTCCACCCGAGGTACAAGGCTCGCCGAGTATAAGAGGTAGAGCGCACCGCTACTCCGCTATTCCTCTAACTCTTTCCCTCTCTCACTCCCTAACTAGTCTAGCAAGAAGCTAATGGAATTAGTGTAGCCCTTCTTCTTCTTCTCCAAAATGTGTATGATTATTGATATGTGGAGAGGGGATCTTCTTATATAGGCTTGGAGGAGGCCGATTTGCCCATATTTTAGGAAAGTACCCCATGCAACCGCCTCCCCGTGCATTTAATGCATCGCCAGAGAAAGGTGGGGCCAGGCCGAGCTAGGGGCGGTGTAGCCGCACCCACCTTGGGCTACATGCCTGGCCACCGCCTTTGGCATGTGGGCTTCATGGTGGACCTGGACCCCTGTCATGATGGTATTCTGGCCCAAGCCTGAAGTTTGGATGCGCTTTGCTTCTATTTTGCTTGATTACGCCTTCTGGTTTGCGTAGTTTGGTCAATTTCTGCACTTGTTCCTGCAAAACATGTATATACCAAAACTCATGGAGAATGTGAGTTGCAAACCCTAATTCTACGGTTTGGTATTTATATTTGTTTTCTTTTGTTTAAATGTTGGCTGTAGAAATATGAGTTTAAGAACCTCCAACAAGCTCCCCCACACTTAGTCCTTTGCTCGTCCTCGAGTAAAGTTCTAAGGACTAAGTGGGTTTATCTCCTAGATTTGAAAATCTGCATACAGGTTATTCAAAGCTTCACCTGAACCTGTGAACTTCTGAGTGTCTACCAAAGTATCTTGGGCAATTGAAAAATGGAATAGGCTGGATTTAAATCTTCTTACTACAGTCATGCTCAGAAACTTGGGTTTTTGTATGATTTTGAAAACATAAAGATAGCTTTTATTCCTTGAATGATTCTCTCGAGTCACTTAAATTTTGTATGTGGTTCCTCACCAAGGCATATTTGAATTTTGCCTCCTCTTTTGATCATCCTACTTCTAATAAGTTTATATGGAGCTTTGGGTAGGGATGAAAAATTGTGAGGCACACTTACCTTGCATATGTTGTAAAGTCAAATTCCGGACCTCACTAGAGGGAAGCATCATACACTTAAATCAAAATAGTGCAAGTGTGTGGAATTTTTGGTGGAATTATACTCCTCTATTTGATATGATCTCTTACTCTAGCTTTTGTTTTGAGACATAGCTATCTTATTCTTTTTATGAGCCTTCATGTGCTCATCATTTTTTTAAATGCTTTTGGGACCTTCATGTGTCCCTCTCTCTTTTTTTCTATACTTTGGGACCTTCATGTGTCCCATTCTTTTTCAATCTTTTTGCATAGCCTTGCTGTCTCTTTCAAATATGCTAGAGATAATATTTTAGAGCATGGAGTATTTATTTGCTGGTGATGGAAAACATGTTGCAGCGTATTTCCAGTGTAGGAATAGCTGTTTATTGGTGGCGTGTACATGAGTTTTGATCTTGGGAGCATGAATCATCTCTCAATAGGGGTCACAAAACTTGACCAAACTCAACACAAAGTAAGAGGCATATGTGGAAGGTTTTATCATGTAAAATCATATATGGCCTTGATAGGTATTTGAATGTCATTCAGGGAACATGCTATTTTAATTTTGTTTTGTAAAAATAAATCCCAAGTACTTTGCAAGAACGAGCAAGTGTCATGTCATCCTACTATATCTCATTCATCAATTACTTAGATAAAATGGGTTCCCTATAATAAGTGTTCACAAGTTTGTAGGAATATTAGCAAGGAATAAAAAGTATGGATACTTTTTAATCATAGGAAGACATGGAGATGGAGCATAGTCATTTTGATTCATTTATTCAATTTTAAAGCTTCTTTATTAAAGTATGGAATGAGAGGTGAGTGTGGTTCCTCCCCCACACTTGTTTTTGTTACTATTTTTATTATCATAACAAAAAGAACAAGAAAACAAGTGCAACAAAATATTTCTAATAAAACTTTATTCAATTATAAAATGGTAGGTGCATTTCAAGATGATATTCAAATATGATAAGAATGAAAATTTGAAAAGATAAAGATGCGCTTAATTTATTCTTGTAGCGGGAGTGGCCTAAAGAGGTTGGTTTAGAGCATGCTCTACTCCCACTGCTTTTGCCACCCTAGCAACTTTTTCTCCAAAGCTGCGACGAAGCTCATTGATCTCATCGCTAAGTTATTTGATTTTCAGAACACTCTCGGCGATACGATCATTGGCTTTTCTAATACTTTTGCGTAGGCTTCTATTGCTAGTGCTAAGTGAGGTGAGCGTAGGACCCTTGGACGGCTGCTCATCCTCACTTTCATTGAAAAATCCAGTGGGCTGCTCTCTAATTTGAGGCTTAATCATCCTCTTGATCCTAAGGGGCACTCCTGAGGATTCTGACTCCTTGCTTGATGGAGCCAGTTTGCTCACTGGCTTCTTAGCCGGCTTGCACATGAGAGCCTTCCCATACCCTCCTTCGGGTTTTTGCATGCCTACTATGGTGTAGGAAAGGCTAGGCCTAGCGGTATGAAAGGATAAACTAGCGCGGGAGGCCATGTTGCCCGAAGGCGTTACAACAGAGCGCTTGCTAGGTCCGCTAACGTCGGAAGCCTTCTGCTTGAGGCCGATGGCAATGGTGGTAGGTCATGTGGGCACCGTCTTCTTCTCATTGGTGCCACCTTGAGGCGCCTTAGAACGCACCGTGGTCTTGAGGCTTGGCTCATGGTGTAGCTTGGAGGCGCCATGATAGCAAGCAGTTCTTTGGTGATGATCCTTGTTTCTTCTCTCACATATGAGCTCTCGGGCACTAAGTCAATGGACAGCATCACTCCTTTGAGGTCATAGGTGGAGCTGGAGGCTTGTACAAAGCAAGGGTGTGGCTGGCTATCTTAGGCTTGAGAGTGCTTAGAATGCTATATGAGGGAGAGAGAGATGTTTGGTGTGAGGGGAGCAGAGGCTATGGGGGGCTTATATAGGAGCTCAGGCCTCTACCACAATGGAGACGAACGAAGCACCGCCATGGCTGTGATACACCGAGGATCAAGAAGATGCACGCAAAGATTTGGGGCCAGTGGAGCCAGGCACAGTGTGGCCGCACCATGGGTGCGCCCACACCCCCAGCTCCTCCCCTTGGTTCGAGATTTCATCCTAGTTCATTTGCATGCATGGAGCTCCTAGTGATGCTGGTGTCGGATTTTTATTCAGCAGGATCACAACATGATAGAGCAAAGATGCACTTGATCATGTTGAATCAAGAATATTCAAATTTCAAATTTCACATGATCTTGTAATTAAGAGTGGAATATCATGTGGTCAACATGTATCAAGCAAGATTGAGCAAGAATCATGGTTTGTTTAGTGAGGGCATAAAGGTCATTTTACCATGATGACTTGCTTAAGGAGAATAAGCAAATTTTTATATTTCAAGTAAATGAAAGAATATGTTAGTATAATTAATTTTTAAATTTTCATAAGTTTTTAATAAATTTATTGAAAGATATTAAATCTATTCTATCTATTTCTTGGTTAAAGTCAATGTTATGAGAAGGCTCAAGAAAATTTTTCAAGCGTTGACCATTGACTTTAAATATGTTACCGTCATCATTTTGGATGGTGATTGCGTTATGTGGCAAAGTGTTGATGATGGTGTACGGTCCTTGCCATTTACTTCACAATTTTCCTTCACCGAATAGCTTGACCTTTGAATTGAAGAGCAAGACCTTGTCTCCTTGCTTGAATTCTTTGAGCTTGATTCGGTGATCATGCCATCTTTTGGTTCTTTCCTTATAAAGCCTGGCACTATGGTACGCCTTCTCTCTCCATTCTTCTAGCTCAGCTATTTGTTCTTGTCTATTTCTGCCGGCTAGCTTCACATCCATATTCCAGCTTTTGATTGCCTAGTGAGCTCGATGTTCAAGCTCAATAGGCAAGTAACAACTTTTCCATAGACCAGCTAGTATGGTGACATGCCGATGGGGGTTTTGTAAGTTGTCCTGTATGCCTAGAGTGCATCAGGAAGCTTGTTCTTCTATCCCTTTATCATCTCATTGACCATTTTCTGTAAGATGTTTTTGATTTGTTTATTTGAGGTCTCGGCTTGGCCACTGGTCCGAGGAAGGTATGGAGTGGCAATATTGTGCTTGGCTCCTAGCTCTCTCAGGAATGCTCTAAATGTCTAGTCTATGAGGTGGGATCCCCCATCGCTTATCACCATCCTTGGTGTTCCAAAGCGGGGAAAGATCACTTCATGAAACATCTTCCTAGCATGCTTGGCGTCAGCAGCTCAGCAGGGAAGTGCTTCCACCCATTTCGACACGTAGTCAACAGCGACGAGGATGTACTCACAATCTTGGGACTTTTGGAATGGCCCCATGAAGTTAATGCCCCACACATCAAATATTTCTATTTGAAGGTTGTAGTGTAGGGGCATTGCACTGCGAGAGTTGATGCTTCCTTGGAATTGGCACTTTCGACACCTTCGGATGAACTCCTTGGTGTCCTTGTACATCATTGGCTAAAAGAACCCGCACTGCTAGATTTTAGCTTTTGTGTGGAATACTCCGTAATGGCCTCCGTACGGTGTTGCATGGCATCTTTCAATGATTTGTAATCCCTCCGCTGTTGGCACGCATCTCCTTAGCAGGCCATCCGAACAGACCCAGTACATATATGGATCATCCCAAAGGTGATGTCGGCTTTCGACTTGTAATTTTCTCCTATTTTTGCCCGGTGGTACATAGCCTGAAACCATGTAATTTATGATGTTTGCATACCATGGGTTGGAGTTCGTCACCTTGAGTAGCATGTCGTCACGTAGAAAGTCATTAATTGGTAGTTCCTGCATGTTAGTGACTTGCGTACGTGACAAATGATCTGCAACAGTATTCTCTACTCCATTTTTATCTTTTATTTTGAGGTCAAATTCTTGGAGTAATAGAATCCATCTTATTAATCTAGGTTTAGCGTCTTTCTTAGTGAGTAAATATTTTAGTGCAGCATGATAAGTATAAATGATAACTTTTGCACCCACTAAGTAAGACCTAAACTTGTCGATAGCAAAAACAACTACTAAGAGCTCTTTTTCTATGGTAGAGTAGTTAAGCTGTGCTCCTGTCAGTGTTTTGCTAGCGTATGCGATTGCGTGATGCTTCTTATCTTTGGTTTGGCCAAGGACCGTACCAACAACATAGTCACTAGCATCACACATGATCTCGAATGGCAGCGACCAATCTGGTGGTTGGATGATTGGCGCTGAGATGAATGCTTCCTTGAGAGTGTGAAAATCAGTTAAGCACTCATTTGTGAACTCAAAAGGTGCATCCTTAGCTAGTAGGTTTGTGAGGGGTCTAGCGATTTATGAAAAATCTTTGATAAACCGCCTATTGAACCCTGCATGACCTAGGAAGCTATGGATCCCTTTTACATTCACAGGGGGTGGTAGCTGCTCAATGACCTCTATCTTGGCTTTGTCTACCTCAATCACCCTCTCGGACACAAGGTGTCCAAGTATGATGCCTTCTCGAACCATAAAGTGGCACTTTTCCTAGTTAAGTACCAGGTCCTTCTCTTGGCATCTCTACAAGACTTTGTCTAGATTCTCCAGACAGTGATCAAAGGTTTTTCCATAGACTGAAAAGTTGTCCATGAATACCTCCATGATTTCTTCTGTCATATCTGAGAAAATAGACATCATGCACCATTGGAATGACGCGGGTGCATTACACAACCCGAACGACATTCTGCGATAAGCGTATGTTCCATATGGGCATGTGAACGTTGTCTTTCTCTGATCATTGGGGTGGATGGGAATTTGATGATATCTCAAATACCCATCGAGGAAACAGAAGAAAGAATGCTTCACCAACCTCTCTAACATTTCATCAATGAAAGGTAGTGGGAAGTGGTCTTTCTTTGTTGCTGCGATGAGTTTCTGATAATCAATGCACATTCTCCACCCCATGACAGTACGTTGTGGAATTGACTCATTTTTATTATTTTCAACAACCGTCATGCCTTCTTTCTTTGGAACCACTTGGATGGGACTAACCCAGTCGCTATGTGGTACGGTATAAATAATCCCGGCGTGAAGAAGTTTGAGGACTTCCTTCTTCATGACTTCCTGCATTGCATTGTTGAGCCTACGCTGAGGCTCTTGAGATGGTGTACTCAAAGGATCAATCAGAATGCGATGGGTACAGAGAGTTGGTCTAATCCCCTTGAGATCTTGCAAAGAATACGTGAAGACCGACCTATGTTTCTCTAAAATGGCGATGAGTTTGGACGTCTCCTCATCAGAAAGCTTATCGCTAATGATTACAGGAGTGTTTTTATCACCATTTAGGAAAGCATAGTGTAGTCTAGCGGGCAGGGGTTTTAGCTCAATTGGAGATTGTGCCGGTACTTCCTATGTGGGAAGATCAATGGTTTCTCCTAAATCGTCCTCTTCTTCTATGAAGAGTTTTGCATCCTTTTCTATGGACGACTCAGGGGAATCAAAGGGTAAAATCGACATAACTTCCTTGGGCAAGTTAAGATGGGGGAGGAGAGATTCTGTCACCGAGTTTCTAGCTCGAGTGATAGGAATGGTAAAGGTGTCTCTCCCCAACTTTATGTCCATATCCCCTATTTTTGGTGGGTCTAGGAAGAGTTTTTCTAGGGGATGCCCTATCAAGATGTCAAAATCTGTTATGTCAAAGACATGGAAGTCAAGAGCCATTTCGACATTATTGTGATATACAGACATGTTGTGCAAAACTCCACATCCCTTTAAGTTGATCCGTGGAGCAATCCTGAGGCATTTATTTGTTGGAGCAATTGGTTCATTACCAAAATAGGAAGACGCAAAGGATGCTGACATAATGTTTGCTCCAATAGTTGGATTGTAAAGCACATCCACCCTATCATCCCGAATATTGCATTGAATGTGTTGGGGGTAGGCCTCAACCTTGGGCACCCTACATGGCTCGAACACCACTCTACGATCTCGCATGGATGAAACGGTGGCAAAAAGGGGCACGACGGTAAAAAGGGGGGCACTTGGGAGTCGTCATCTCGCTTTAGCGAACTGAGAGAACCTGGGTACTAATCCCGCCTGTGAGGGGTAGGCACCATGACCCTCATCTCGCCATGGTGAAATGAGGGTACCTTGCGTCATCTGTTGTTTGCCCGTCTATTCGCTATGGCAAAAGGGGCGGCGCCGACTTAGGAAAAGGCTCAGGTAAGCTGAGCTATTCACTCAGGCAATAATTACTAACGCTGTGGCTATCGATTTCCTTATAGGTTTCGCCATTTGGGGGAGCCAACTGCCCAAGCATGACCGATAGTTTCTATCGGCCAGGGACCCACCATGTCAGATAAAAGGGTGACAACGCACCCAGGGCCGGCCGGATCGGCTCAGGCGGGTGTAAACCAAGGCAGGTGGGAGCTCCGAATGGTAGGTATACCCCCAGTGGCAGGGAATATTCCTAGAATACGGGGTAGTTGCAAGGGTGTTTCCATCCCATGAAAAGCCAATAGGCATGTGTAAATAGCCCCCAATGAGGGATTGTAAGGGATGGGTGGAGCATAAGCAATCTACATATTTTGCTTGAGTCTCGTATTCGTCGTCTTTTGTGCTTGATTTCGCTCGCACAACATCTGGTGTTCGAAGGCCTTTGGCCTTGAACAACATTAGCGCCCACCGTGGTTGTTGCTCGAGCTTATCATGGCACCAAAGAAGTAGAAGGTGGATAAAGCAGGAACATCCGTGGTCACAACCGTCGCAGCGACTATGGATGTAGCTGCGCTAGATGATGCAGCAGAAGTAGCCACGGAGCTAGATGTACCGTAGTTGCAGACGGACAACACCACAGTGCCCAGAGGGTGAGAGCAAATGCCAGAAGGCGATGTCAAAGAAATTGAAATCGACCAAAATGGTGATGAGGTAGAAGAAGATGAAGACATCGAGATCACTGAGCAAGCTAGAAACCTAAAGACGCTGAATCAGTACCAGCAAGACATCCTTAGACTCTAGAATGAGAAGGAGCAACTGCTCAGGTAGGCCATTTCCTGTAACAAAGCCGAACATATGTAGAGGGCAATTAGAGAAGCCGAAATCCGGAGGGATAGATTAACAAGAGAAATTCAAGGACTACAAGGAGCAGGCGCCGGAGGCGCTATCCGCGCTGATAGAAATGTCATAATACTAGACGGTGACCCTTACAACAAAGGCGGAGGCACGTATGACCCAACTTCACTGCTGTCGAAAGAGCTTCAACTGTATCCATGGCCAGCCAGCTACAAGCCTTGCATTCGGGTATTCAACGGAAAAACAAATCTAAGAAAGTTTGTGGCGAGCTATGAAACAACAATAGTGTCAGTAGGAGGAGACACCCAGGTTCTCTCAAAGTCGCTCATCATGGTGGTCGAGGATATTGCCCATGATTGGTACACCTCACTCAAACCTCTGTCTATCAAGTCTTGGGGCCAAATTAGAGCAGAACTTCTGTCCACTTTCCAAGGGTACCACCTAGGGACAAAAAGAACAAGAGATTTGCTGATTGCATTCAAAGAGATGGCGAATCCTTGTCTAAGTTTCTAGAGAGATTCATTCAGACCAAAGCACAAGTTCCAAACACACCAGAAGAAACAGTTATAGTAGCAGCCGTGGAAGGATTGGCCATCAGCCAATGCGTAGCTCATTTCGCCAAAAATTACCCAACATCCGTAAGAGAGCTATTCGAGGTAATGAGGCAGTACGTGAGATCCGACGACGACTTGAAAAGCATAAGGCGACATGAAATTTGTGGAGGCAAGCAAGCCGAGCACCTCGCCCACCTCCAATTCCAACATAGGGAAACATCAAGGCTTTCCGTGCAATTAACATCTTGTAAGACCAACCAAAAGGTTCTTCGGCAGAACAGAGTTTCCCAGGACCTCGCCCAAACCAGCATTATAGAAGTTTTGACCAAGGCCAACGCGGTGGCCAAGGAGGCCACGATGGCAGAGGAAGGGGCAGGGCTTAGGGGACACCTTATTGCGTAGTATGTAGTGAAAATGCAGGGCACTTCACAAAAGATTGCAAGTACAACAAAATGGCAAGAGACCTAAAAGAGAAAGACGAAGCCGCAGAAAGCAGCGAAACGTCTAATCATGTATTTCACAATGCTAATCATGAAATGGTAAGTAGCCAAGGTTTCAGTGGTGCATACATGACCCCGAGCAGTTATGGTCCTTAGTACCCCAGCTTCTCGCATGGGTATAACCAACACCCATATGCCTAGCAGCAACCAATTTTCCCAACCTATCAGCAATTCACTCTGCACCTGGGACATTCAGCAGCCGCGACTTCACCAGTTCAGCAAGAGCAGCAGCAATCAAGCCAACCTCAGTCAGCAAAGCAAGAAACCGCCTAGGAGCACCAAGTTGTAAACAACATCTTACCATCCCAAGGCCACATTTTCACAATCATAGGAGGTTCAAATCAAGAGCACGAGAACAAAAGAGCGAGAAAGGAGTTTGAAAGAAGAGTGCACACTATCTTGCCAAGGTTAGTGCTCAACAGGCCGGCGTGGTCCATGGTCTTGATTCCTTTCGATGAGGATGAGTTTCAGGTGTGAGATTTCCTGCACACGGACGCCTTTGTTGCAACAACGAACATAGCTGGTATCACCGTGCACAACATCCTTATCAAAAATGGAAGCTTCACTGACATTGTGTTTATCAAACCTTTCAAGCAGATGAGACTTGACAAACTAACGCTGGAACCAGCTAGGAACTCATTATTTGGTTTCGGTGGGAAAAAGATAGACGTTTTGGGAAAAAATCAATCCTAGTTTCTTTCGCTGAAGGTGAAAAGGTCCGCACAGAAACGGTAACTTTCGATATAGTCAACATGGACTACCTGTATACTGCCATTTTCAGCAGAGAAGTTTTGAACAAGTTCGAAATCATGTTAAAGCAAAGCTATCTGTGCATGAAAATGGCATCCCCTTTCAGCATAATTGCAATACACGGGGATCAAACCGCATCCAGGCAAATAGAGGGTAGGCCAATACCAGGGTATAGCCTCATAAATAAAGTCACCAAGAAGCCACCTATCGAGGAACCAGACGGCTAAAAGATAGTCGAAGCCAGGGCACAATCCGTGGAAGATACCATGAAACCCCCACTATCAAACCTGGTGCCAGAAAAGTGTGTGCACATTGGGTCAGACCTCACCAAAGATGAAAAGGGAGGCTTGATATCATTCCTTCATGAAAACCAAGATGTATTCACCTGGCCAGCAAAAGATTTGCAAGGCGTTAGTCGAGATCTCGCCCAGCACAACCTAAATGTAACAAAAGGGGTGAAACTGAGAAAGCAGAAGTTAAGGAAAATGTCCATAGAAAGGGTAGAAGCAGCGAAAGCCAAAGTGCAAAGACTGATCAATGTCGGGGTTATTAGGATGGTACACTACCCTGAGTGGTTAGCTAATGTGGTAATGGTCAGAAAGTAACACGGGAAGTGGAGAATGTGTGTAGATTTCACTGACTTGAACAAGTGTTGCCCGAAAGATCCATATCCGCTGCCAAGAATTGATAAGTTAGTCGACATCGCCGCTGGATGCGAGGTGATGAGCTTACTAGATTGTTTTTTAGGATATCATCAAATCTGGTTGAACCCAGATGACAAAGAGAAAACAAGTTTTATCACTCCTGGAGGGACTTATTGTTATAAGCGAATGCCGGAGGGGCTACGAAATGCAGGCCCCACCTTTTTGAGAATGACTGATGGTGTGCTCGATAAGCAAAAAGGCAAGAACTTGGTAGCATAGGTCGATGACATCATAGTCAAGAGCGATAAGAAGGACACTCATAATCAAGATCTTCAAGAAACATTCAAAAACCTGAGAAAGAGCGACCTCAAGTTGAATCCTGACAAATGCATTTTCAGCATCAAAAAATTAAAACTGTTCGGTTGCCTAGTGTCTGCGAGAGGCAAACCCCTAAAAGATAGCAGCAATAGTAAACATGAAGCCGTCAGCAAGCCGAAAGCAGGTTTAGATGCTCACCAGTAGGCTAGCAGCACTTAACAGGTTCATTTCGAGATCAGCCGAAAGGGGTTTGCCATTTTTCAGAACACTACAAAACTTCGACAACTTTGAATGGGGCCCAGAGCAGTAGCAAGCTTTCGATGACTTAAAGGCATATCTAACCAGGCTAACAATGTTATCCAGGCCTTCACCATCGGCAACATTATTACTATATATAGCAACTTCACCCACAATGGTCAGCGCAATATTTGTCAAAGAAAAAGAACACGAAAACAAGATAAAGCAATTCCCAATATATTTCGTATCAAAGGCTTTATCAGGAGCGAAACTCAACTACTCCGAATTAGATAAAATCGCCTACACAGTGGTCATGGCATCAAGGAAATTAAAGCACTATTTTCAAGCTCATCGCATCAAAGTCCTTCAGCATAACCATTAGAAGCGCTATTTCGCAATAGCGAAGCCATCAGAAGAATCAGGAAGTGGGCCATAGAGTTGAACAAATTCGTAGTAGATTTCGAGCATAGGTCCACCATCAAATCTCAAGTACTCACAGATTTTATCGCAGATTGGACACTAACAACCTACAATACCATAGTGCAATTTAAAGAGCCCCTTTGGACCGTACATTGCGACGGAGCATGGGGCATGAATGGTGCAGGAATAGCAGCGATCCTAACACCATCGAAAGGTCCAAGGCTGCGCTATGCAGCCAGGTTGGAGTTTCTCACAACCAACAACATAGCCGAATACGAGGCAGTACTCTTGGGGTTGCGAAAACTCAGAGCGTTAGGGGTTAGAAGATGCACAGTCAAGTCAGACTCATAGATAATAGTAGGGCATGTCAAGAAGGAATTCACCGCCAAAGAGCTCAAATTGATCAAATACCTAGCAGCAGTAAGAAGGATGGAAAAGCATTTCACCGGTTTCACACTTCGCCACATTCCAAGAAGCGAAAACACTAAAGCCGACGAACTAGTGAAAGCAGCCGTGCAAAAAGCCCCACTGCCTACAGACATTTTTTTTATCAAGAGCTAACAGTCAAGGTAATACGAGAAGAAGAGGAGCGACCCAACGTCGTACATGTTATCACAAGTAAGGACTAGAGATCACCAATCTTTGCCTACCTAAACAGGACATATGAACCTCAAAGCAAGCACGAGACAGATAGAATGAATTCTAGGACAAAGCAATACTCCATCATAGCAGGGGAGTTGTACAAAAGCGGAATAGTCACACCAATGCTGAAATGTATAAGTAGGGACCAAGGAATCGAATTGCTAATTGAGATGCATGCCGAAATGTGTGGAGCTCATAGAGGACCTCACGAAATCACCCATAGAGCGATGAGGCAAGGGTTTTACTGGCCAACTATAGCAGAAGACACCAAGGAACTAGTTTGCAGCTGTGAAAATTGTCAGATGTTCACCAAGAAGCAGAGAGCCCCAGCCAACCTGACCAAATAAATCATCCCAACATGGCCCTTGCAGAGATGGGGGGGTCGATATAGTCGGGCCACTGCCAACAGCACTCGGGAACCTATGTTTTGCCGCAGTAACCTTAGAGTACTTCACGAAATGGATAGAGGCCAAAGCATTAGCAAAGATCACTTTGGGTGCCCTGATCAGTTTCGTCTGGCAAAGAATCATCTACCATTTTGGAGTCCCATCCTACATCACAGTGGATAACGGAAAACAATTTGACTACACGGATTTTAGAAATTTCTGTAGCAAATTGGGGATAAAACTAGCATTCACATCCGTGAATCACCCAGAGAGCAACGGGGCAGTCGAAAGGGCAAATGGTTTGATTTTCAGTGTGGTGTCAAAAGCACTGTTCGACATGCCAAAAGGAAAATGGGCACAAGAGCTAGTCACATCAGTTTGGGGTCACAACATCTCATGCACTAGGACCATAGGGTTCACTCCATTTCATCTCTTGTATGGCGAAGAAGCCATAACACCGGAAGAGCTCAAACTAGGATCTTTTCATACAAAAATTGCACCAATGACTCCAATACAGCGATACGTGGAGCTCAAAGCAACAGAGAATGCCAGGTTACAAGCCGCATCTAACCTGGACAGTTACCATCTAGAAATGAAGGCCTGGAGAGACAAGAAAGTGCTATGAAAGAACGTCAACCTAGGTGACATGGTGCTAATCCGACATCCCGACAAGCAGGGCAAACTGCAGTCGCAGTGGTACGTGCCTTTTGTAGTAGCGAATACGGTCAAGCCAGGGGTCTTCAAGCTACTGAACGAAGAAGGAATTGAAACAAGTCACACATGGAACGTAGACAATCTATGGTGCTTCTACCCATGACATCTTCGCCCTCTAAGGGTTGTAATTTTTTCTTCTTTTTTTGATCATGTAAAACATTAAACAAGGGTTCACGCTCTTTTTCCTCATAGGGGGAGCCTTTGTGAAAAGGCGTGAGGTTTTTTAATGAGGCAATCCTATGTACCATTTCTAAAATTAAATCGAACCTTCCCCCACACAAAGTCTAAGAACTAGGCGTCAAAACAAAACCTGACCTCAGCATGATATGAATATCGACGAAGGCAGCCCCATTATCGGTTGCACCATTCCACGCTCGTGTGAAACGTCATGACTAGAAACTATGCAAACATAAGCAAGCGTATAGGCTGCAACAACCTCTCACCTCACCAAAAAGGAGTGAGTGGAAGGAAAAATGCCGATAAGCCTATAAAATGCTACGCCACACCAAAAAGGAGTGTGGGCGGAAGCAAAAGCCAAATAGGCTATAAAATGCTACGCCACACCAAAAAGGAGTGGTGGCGGAAAGGAAAGGCTCAAAAGCCATAGAATGGCGTATAGCGCAAATCGGACCCCGAAACGAGTTCCAACAACCCACTATACAAGAAAGGACAGAAGTATTAACCAGCAATAGCTTAATAAGCAACCTACTGCACCAATCAAAATTTAAGACCCCGCTAGGCAATCGGCACTATATAAACAACCAGGGGCCGCCCACTTGAGCCATAAGCCAGTGGGCAAGATAGGAAGCATAGACACTCCAACTCAAAAATAAGAGAGTAGGGCACTAGAGAGGAGAGCCTTTGCGCATTTCGCACGAAGGCGAAGCCCTGCAGCCGTGTGAGAGCATTAGGCAGCTAGGTATTCGCCGGACTAAAAAAAAGCATAAAGAGAGAGGTTTCAAAGTCAAAAGGGCCAACACCCTAGGAATAAGAAGCATCAGGATTTCACAGCACGCCAGAGCAACAGGCTGGGTCTCAGTCTAGAGATGGCTAGCTACACAAGCCAACAATGGGGATATTGACTACTTTTCGGGGTGCAGTCAATCTAAGAGCGAATGTGTTAAAAACACTTTAGCTTCTTAGAATCACCATCTTCCATAGTCCTCGATGGCCGTCGCCCCATTGTTTGCAACTTTCTAGCCCTGAATGGTGAGAGTATACATTCAGCCTTCGGTCATCAGCGGGGCGAGACCACGTTGATCAGAACAACTTTGCTGATTTGCCCCATTGCTTCCAACTTTCAAGTGTCGCGATGAAAGCAAACATCCTGACGAAAGGAAAGGCTATGCAAACAAGTGCAACCAAGAAAACACATGAAAACACCAATTACCAATGTAATCTTGGTGAATGAAGCCTCGTCCAGTGCCACCATTAGCAGTAAAATGAAAAATTGACAAGTAAAGCATGTCGCGCATGAATCATTCCAAAGTGGCATTTCTTTATTTTCGCCTATGCCACATGCCAAGGGGCTAGTAAAGCAGTAGCTCGGGCGTCTCCACTCTATCCTACCCTCTCTCCTTAAAAGGTTTGGGGGGACGACATTTCTATATTTTGCCTATGCGACATGCTGAGGGGCTAGCAAAGCAGCCGCTCAGGCGTCTCCGCTCTATCCTATCCCCTCGCCCTAAAAAGTTGGGAGGACGACATTTCTATATTTCACCTATATGACATGCCGAGGGGCTAGCAAAGCAGTCGCTCAGGCATCTTTGCTCTATCCTATCCCCTCACCTTAAAAGGTTGGGGGGACAACATTTCTATATTTCGCCTATGCGACATGCCGAGGGGCTAGCAAAGCAGCCGCTCGGGCGTCTCTGCTCTATCATATCCCCTCTCCTTAAAAGGTTGGGGGGACGACATTTCTAAATTTTGCTCAACCGTCGCATCGGTTCATTTTTTGAGAAATAGTAGCCAAGGCACAGAGCCCAAAAAAAGATGAGAATAAAAAACCAAAAATCAAAAATCAACAAACACACAAGTCAATCAGCATTGGCACATCGCACACCCAAGACATCCACCCTGCGCATGGGATGGCATTCGAGCCCCGTGGGGCATGAAGCCCATAGTTCTGCAAGGTGCAAAGATTTGATCGAAAGCATCATCGCGTGGCACCAAGGGGCTAATGCTGGGGGTAGGCCCCACCCTTGGGCACCCTATGCACCTCGGACATCGCTCTATGATCTCGCATGGACAAAAAGTGTCACGACAGTAAAAGGGGGGCATTTGGGAGCCGTCATCTCGCTTTAGCAAAATGGGAGAACCTGGGTGCTGATCTCACCCGTGAGGGGCAGGCACCATGACTCTCATCTCGCCATGGCGAAACGAGGGTAGCATGTGTCGTCTGTTGTATGCCCGTCTATTCACTATGGCAAAAGGGGCGGCGCCAACTCAGGAAAAGGCATAGTTAAGCCGAGCTATTTGCTCTGGCAATAATTGCTAACGCTGCGGCTATCAGTTTCCTTGCAGGTTTCACCATTTGGGGAAGCCAACCGACCAAGCACGGCCGATAGTTTCTGTCACTCGGGGACCTACCATGTTGGATAAAAGGGCGACACCGCACCTGGGGCTGGCCAGGCAGGAGCTCCGAATGGCGGGTGTACCCCCAGTGGTAGGGAATATTCCTAGAATATGGGGTAGATGTAAGGGTGTTTTCGTCCCATGAAAAGCCTATGAGCATGTATAAAAAGCTCCCAATGAGGGAGTGTAAGGGACAGGTGAAGCATAAGCAATCTACATATTTCGCTTGAGTCTCATATTCACCATTTTTTGTGCTTGATTTCGCTCGCACGGCATCTGGTGTTCGAAGGCCTTTGGCCTAGAACAAAAGAATGGTCGAAGAAGATACACGAATCTGAATTTCTTTAGAAGAATGTTCCACTTCCTCAGTCCATTCGTTGCTCAGAATTGTGGTCAACTCCTTGATGGAATCCCTGAGAAATTCTTCGTCTAAGGGTTCAGGAGGAGTGACTTGAACTAGTGGCCTCTTTTGGCATGCGTACTTCGAGGTATTTCTAAAATCTTCGAAAATTCATCCTCGAAATACGGAAGATCCGAAGGTTGGGAACCTTCCTCCGGGTCTTCTGGTTTATGCGAGGGTATCTCTAAGGATATTATGGGTTTGGCCTTGGCCGAATAGACTTCCTCATGGTTTAGCTTGGGTTCTATATGGAGGGGTTCTAGCGGGGGAGTGTTCTCTAGAATGCGGTCTAAAAGGGCTTGTCCTTCCACTGTGGTTTTATGGGTAAACGAACCTCCGGTAGCTATATCAAGCTGTAGGGCAGATTCCCTGCTAAGCCCTAACCAGAAATGCTATAGAAGCACATGGTTGGGTATAGACAAGTCTAGGGCAGATCTCGTTAAAATTGAGAATCTATCCCAGGCTGCACCTATGAATTCCTTCTCTTTTTGTTGGAAGTTGAGTATCTCTTGTCGTAGGGAAGCAATTTGGGATATGGGGAAGAATGCTAGGCAGAATCTATTCCTTAATTCTTCCCATTCACCAGCTACCTTCCCTATGTTGTGGGCATACCATTGTTTCGCTCTCTCATCAAGTGAAAAAGGAAACAACTTCCACTGAAGAGTTTCTTGGGACATGCCTGAAATGGTCAAGCAAGCACAGAGTTGCTCAAACTCCCTTAAGTGATGGTAGGGGTTTTCATAGTCCAACCCCAAGAAGGCTTGTTCCCGAACCATGGCTATAAAGCCAGGGTGGAGTTCATAACTAGAAGTTGTGATTAGCTTCGAGGATTGTGGAGGTTCGATGAACTTGCCCTTGGGAGCAGAGAGGTTTTGAATGGTAAGCTACTCCATTGAAAAGGAATAAAAAAGAAAAGAAAGGTAAAAACAAAGGATACACGGGCAAACTAGGTTTGGAGACTAAAGTGACAACCGTTCCCCGGCAACAGTGCCAGAAATGCTTGTTGGTGCTTCTTAGCATAAGCAGAAAAGTCCACAAGCACATGGAAGTACTGTTGTAGCACTTCACCTGGAAGTATTCAGGGTATCATATTTTCCCAAAGGAACGGTAGTGTAAGTAGTCTCTTGGCTAGTTTACCTAGGTGAACAAGATGAAGGATAACTTGGGTAGTGAGGTTCCTATAAGGGTAGACACCTTAAGTGAAGATAACTTTGCTACTACGGACTCACTTTGGGCACCATCTTATACTTGGTCTATGAAGTACCTCTGCCCTATAGCTCTACGCCATATCCGAACGTGGGGGATTACGAAGGACGGATAGGGCTATCACCACCTACCGCCTACCCTTCAATCTTGGGATACGAGGCAAACGAAGGTAACGTGTAGCTTAGACACCACGTCTACGCTAACTGCTACTACTCTAGCATTGGCCAGGAACTTCTGTCTTTATTAGGAGTCCTCTACTAGAGCACCCGCCATGAGGACGGACAACGAAGCCGCAAGTAGCAACAATGATAACTTTTACTTAAGAAATCAAGCCAAAAGATGAACACAAATGTCTTACTCCAAGTAGCACAACGCTTGTAGAGGTACAAGTGTAGAGGGGGCCGACAAGTCTGGCACTCCGTCCACCCGAGGTACAAGGCTCGCCGAGTACAAGAGGTAGAGGGCACCTCTACTCCGCTATTCCTCTAACTCTTTCCCTCTCTCACTCGATAACAAGTCTAGCTAGAAGCTAATGGAATGAGTGTAGCCCTTCTTCTTCTTCTCCAAAATGTGTGTGATGATTGATATGTGGAGAGGGGGTCTTCTTATATAGGCTTGGAGGAGGTCGGTTTGCCCATATTTTAGGAAAGTACCGCATGCAAGCGCCTCACCGTGCATTTAATGCACTGCCAAAGAAAGGTGGGGCCAGGCCGAGCTGGGGGTGGTGTGACCGCACCCAGGGTGCGACCACACCCTGGGCTGCGTGGCTGGCCACTGCCTTTGGTGTGTGGGCTTCTTGGTGGACCTGGACCCCTATCATGATGGTATTTTGTCCCAAGTCTGAAGTTTGTATGCGCTTTGCTTCTATTTTGCTTGATTACGCCTTCTGGTTTGCGCATTTTGGTGACTTTCCACATTTGTGCCTGCAAAACATGTATATACCAAAACTCATGGAGAATGTGAGTTGGAAACCCAAATTCTACGGTTTGGTATTCATATTTGTTTTCTTTTGTTTAAATGTTGGTGGTAGAAATATGAGTTTAAGAACTACCAACAAACCGCCACTAGTAGGTCGGTGCCACCGCCATAATTATCTAGAGAGTGTGATAAACCGGGTTGGTCACCGCCACAGTCACTGCCGCTGGGAGGGCGGTGCACCACCATAATTTTCTAGAGACTGGTGTTTTTGAGGGGCTGGCTAGGTGGTCGCTGCCACCCCTAGGGCGGTGCCACCGCCACCTTGTCCGATGGCCCAATGGCTATAAAACTAGCCATTGGATGATCGTTGGAAGGGCATTGCCACCCCTGTCCGGTGACCGCACCGTTGTGTCTGGTGCCATCGCTGAAAGTGGCTCGAAGGGTAACAGCTCTATTTGCTTATGGGCTTATAAATAGAGGTGGTGGCTGGCCTTGGCCACCCTCTTGGCACTTCCCACACCTGCATACACCCTTTGGGAGCTGAGCACACACTCCACTCACTTGCATACTTGATTTCATCATCTTCAGTGAGATTGGAGAGCCTCTAGCACATTGCTTAGTGATCTAGCATCTTGTGGCACTAGTTGGGTGATTTGGGCAGGTGGAGATCTTGTCACTCTTGGTGTTTGCCGACACCTAGATCACCCGGTGATTGGTGGATCATTGAGTGGAGGAAGGTGATTGTCTCCGGTTCCGATCATTGTGATTATGAGGGGTTCTTGTGCCTTCCCCGAAAGAGCGCCAAAGGCAACTCTAGTGGATTGCGCGTGGCTTGTGGATCCTCATCTTGTGTTGGTTGTGCGGCACCCGGTTGTGGGTTAGGCGTGTCATGCCTATTAGCGTGTGAACCTCCAAGTGAGGGAATTGCCACAACGGGGACTAGCTTGCTGACAAGCAAGTGAACCTTGGGGAAAAAATTGATTGTGTCATCATTGCCTCCTTGGTATTCTTTGGTATTCATTGATTGATCATTTGCCATGGCGGTATATCACTTCTACCACTCTCTTGCTTTACTTTGTGTATTTACCTTGTGTAGTGCTTGTGGTAGTTGTTGCTAGTGTAGCTCTTTAGTTGTAGCTAGCTTGTTCACCTAGGTGTAAATTAGTGACATAGCTCTTGTGTGATATACTAGGGATCATAGAGATTAGATTTGGGTAGGTGGCTTGCAACACAAGTGTAGTGCTAGCGCAAAATCCGCTTCGCCATCTTATTCACTAACCATTCACTCTAGCCATTAGGACCTTTCACAAGGGGCCCTGAGTACACAAGTGGAGGTAGCCGACTACTCCGGTACTTCTCCACTCTTACTCACTCACTCCCTACACTAGGATTAGCTAGAGAGCTAAGATATGAATGGAGCTCTTCTCTTCTTGTCACACTGTGTTTCCGTTGTGTGGTTGATGATCAAATGAGGAGGAGGGAGACTCCTTTTATAGGTGGAGAGGAGGGGGTTCTTTGGAATATTCCCCATTTGGGCTTGGGTGGTGCGGCCGCATCGCGAGTGAGCCCAAACTAGCCCATCTTTGGTGGGTCGACTCCTTTAGACCTCTTGAGTGGGTCTATGTGGGTGTTCTATGAAGATGAGGTAATTTGATTTGGGTTTATCCTTGTTCTCTCATTTGGGCCCTGTTTTGCCTAGTTGTGGGCCTCTCTCCTTTGGGCTTAGGAATGGTATTTGTACTTTGTTCTCTTGTATATTTTTGGCCCTTTTATGTGTATTTCCACAAATGCCCTCCTGCAAATGAATAAACACCAGAACTCATGGAATTCGTTAGATATAAACCCTATCACTAAGTTTAGTATTCATTTGAGTGGATTTTATGCGAGTGTTGGCAGTTGGAAATTGGAGTTAAGGAACACCAACAAACTCCGCCATAGTTAGCCCTTTGCTCATCCTCGAGAAAAGTTAGAGATAAAAGTAATTATGAGCAGAACATCCTAAGATATATGGCTTCCATGAAAGTTATTCCAACACATTCTTTACACAAGTGGGATTTGTGGCATTAGCTAACATGTTTCCTTGGGTTGTTTGAAAAGCGGAACAGTTCTCAAAACAAAGTCATCTTCCCAATTTCACATCTTAGCAACTTGGAGTTTTTGAAAGTTTTTCTCAAGCAAAAGCATAATTCACTTTATACTCCTTAAATGGCACTCTCAAATCACTCAGGGGTGTATAAATCCTTACCAAGGCATAGCATGTTTTTGCCTTCTTTTGTTTTCTCCTACTTTTAAAAAGGTTTATGTGGAGCTTTGGGTAGGGATAAACAAAATAGCATACTTGTATTGCATATGTTGTAAAGTCAAATCGAGGATCCAAGGAGATAACTGCTATACTCTTAAAGCAAGATGTGTATGTGTGTGGAAAAAGGTAAACTAAAACTATACTCCTTTTGTAGATGTGATCTCTCTCTGTAACTTATTATTTTGAAACATGGCTATCTTTTTTTTCTCTACATGAGCCTTCATGTGCTCATCTCTTTTTTTTCTTTTTATACTTAGACCTTCATGTGTCCATATTTTTTTATAAACTTTTTGCATAGACCATGTCTCTTCTTCTAAACCACATATGTAGAGAGAGATCATTATCTTTTTAGAACATGGAGTATTTCCTAACAAACATATTTTTGTCTACTCCCAGTGTAGGAGCAGAATTTTTGGTTAATGGAAGCATGTTTTTGTGTACTCCTAGTGTAGGAGTAGCATGTATATGTGGAGTGTACGTGATCTTGATTTTGGGAGCATGATAAATCTCTCAACAAGGGTCAACATGACTTGACCAAACTCAACACAATAACAAGCAGCGTTTGTGGAAGGCTTAAAATTTGCAAGATGTCGTATTTGGCTTTGGTAGGAATTGCTCACCAAATGAGGAGTATGTGATACTATGGCTTTACAACATTTTTATCAAAACAAATTCTCCGAGCACTTTGAATAGAAATGGTAGGATTTCTAAGCCAGAACTATATCACACCTCGCAACAACTTTGTCAACTTGATTGTCCTATTAGAATATTTTCCCACAAGCATAAGTGTATATATATGGAACAAACTTTATGCAAACTTCTATCTTAAAGATGTTATGAACATGTCACTTTTCAAAATTCTATCAAAGTGTGGATTGCACGGGGGCATTGTTGGTTCATTGAGTTTATTTTTAGTGATCAGAATTATGTTTGGTTTAAACTCAAAGTTTTGTAGGGAGTTGAGGGTAGTGTTGCACAAACCATCTTTTGAAGAAGGAGTTGAGGAGAATCAGAGATGGCTTTCCAAAACTGGAGGTTCAACCAATTCTCTCTAGAGCCATCTGTCCTATCCTTCTGCATGTTGTATTGTCCGATGTTTTGTGCAATGTGTTGGTGGGAGATCTCGAATGTATTTTCACTATGCATGAGAGATCTCCGCCACACTTATTCTTGTACCTATTTATTTAATAAAGAAAAACAAAAAGGAAACAAACAAGGGCTCTACCAGCTGCAACACTGGGTAGCCTAAATTTTATTATTATTATTATTATATTTATAATTATTTATTGTTATTATTATTATAGCAAATTTTTTATTGTTCACCCATCTTTTATCTTTTTAGCATAACTCAAACATGGCTAAAGTAAAGTTTGCAAAATAATCCTAGCCTTGATTTATCTCCATAATAGATTACTTTCATTGTTTGTGAAAATAATACTCTAAAGTTCATTAACCAAATTTCAATACCATGTCAAATTTTGATTAAAGAAGACCGTTTTGACCTAAGCACCATGCTTAATTCAAAAGGCCTATGGGTATATCTATATAGAATACACCCAAACTAGAGCATATGACATAAACAAGGAAAGCATGAACTTGTATGAGCAAGTTAATTATTATGGAGGCAAAAATGAGTAATGGAGTTGGTCAATATTTTATTTACCTTTGCATACCTTAGTGTTCTTACCAGTGGCATCTATGGATGGAAGCTTTGAAGTTGCTGCAGCAGTGGATTGATTGTATATGGTCCATCTCAGGTTAGCACCAAGGCTAGGCCGCATACACAACTAGTGTGTATGGACCATGGACCTCAGTGGTAGTAGCAAAGGCTTAGCGGAGAGCCCTTCTTGTTTTATGCAAGCAAATCTGGCTGGAGTTAGGCGACACATTGGTGTTTATGTTGGCCATTAGGGCCATGCTGCTCCTTCGCTCTTCTCGTCTCTCTCTTTTTATCATATATATATTTTTCTTTTTTATCATATATATTGTCTTTTTTACATCTCTATTTTTTTCAATTCTCCCCTTTTCTAGCTTTCTCTCTTTTTTTCTTCTTCTTTTATTAGCAAGATAGAGCTATCATCATTTTTTTATCCAGGACAGCCTTTGGTATGGATGGAGGTTTTAGTGAGGCTCTCACCATCCTCCACCACACTTGGATTTTTGTATGAAAGTCAAGTGTGCAGTGTCAGGGTCTCCTCTTGAGTGTGTTCCATCACCAAAAGGGCATCATGGCATTTAGTTGATGCAGCTCTCATGTTCTCTAGCATCATATGTCCCTTGTTCTTCTTAATCTCAACCTAAAATGGTTAGCGACCAAGAATACCCAAAGGTGCATACTATCTTGACAACATGTTCTTGCTTTTATTGAAAAGGAAAGTTTTTATAATTATTATCACATAATTTTTTATGATAATCTGAGGTATCTCCCAGCAGTGCTTTGTTTATGGTCATAAGCTTGACCTTGGGAACTCATCCTCTAGCTATCAACAACGGTGTAGTTCCTAGCTTCACTCACCACTAAGTATTTTGCATCAATGTTCAAGCTATAGGGTTAGTGCCACAGTACTACTATAGGATGTGCAAAGTTTATGGTAAACGAAAGCATCCACAACCATCCTCCTAAAAAGTTTATGAACGAGGATTAAGAGGAGGTTGGGATCCTCGTAGGAGCATGTGGTACTAAGCAAGGTGTCCATGGCACACGAGTTTTTGTTCTCAAGAGATATATCGTGTGGGATCAACGTTGAATCTCAATCACTATCGAGAATAATGTTTTTATGTCTAGAGGGACACAGCTTTGGTTCGAGTAACTTAGGTGAAAATGAACGGGGATATGAATTTCACCTCCTCGAACGGGTCATTGTTGGGATGATGCATCGCCATTGGATTTTTTAGGTGAGAGATTGATGTGGCGAAAGCAGTTTTCCCAAACTCTATATTAAGGCTCCCATAGGATGGTTTTTTTGAAAAAGTTTTTTTAAAGGGGAAGCCTATGAGAAGATCAAAATTGAGGCTAGCAAGGATATGGAAGTCAGAATGAATCTCGGTTTTGTCTATTGATTCAAGGTATTTCTAGGATCATTGAAAAGTTCGTCCTCAAAAAAATGGAAAGTCCAAAGGTTGGAAACCTTCCTTCAGAGTTTTCGGTTTGGGTGAGGGTCTCAGGATAGGAGGTAAAGTTTTGGACTTAGCTGATGAGACCTCCTCATGTTCCTGAACCATGGCTATAAAGCCAGGATGGAGTTCATAGCCAGAAGCTGTGATTAGCTTTGAAGATGGTGATGGCTCTAAGTACTCATCCTTAGGAGTAGAAAGATTTTGAATTGAATGGCTTCATGGTTGAAAATAGTAGAAGGAATAACTTTTTTATTTTTGAAAAGAAAGATAAAACACAAGTATACATGGGTGAACTAGGTTTGGAGATAATACAACAACAGCTCCCCGGCAACGGCGCTAGAAATGCTTATTGGTATTTCTTAACGCATACAGAAATAATCCACAAGCGCACGGAACTATCGTTATAGCATTTCACTCGGAAGTATTCAGGGTATTGTATTTCCATGAGGAATGGAGGTGTAAGAGTCTCTTAAGCTAGTGCACCTAATGGTAACAAGAAGAAGGATAGCTCGGGTAGTAAGGTTTTCTGAGGATAGAGATTCTAAGTTAGGATAGCTTTGGGCACCGGAGGTCACCTGGTCTGCCAAGCGATGTCGGCCTACGGATCTATGCTGTACCCGGACATAGGGGATTACAAGGGATGGACAGGGCTATCACCACCTGCCACCTACCCCTCAACCATGGAGTATGAGGCAAACAAAGGTAGCCTCTAGCCTAAACACCATGTCTACGCTATTGACTATTACTCTAGCATGGATTAGGGTTATCCATCTTTATCAGGGCCCTTTACTAGAGTATTCGTCACAAGGATGAACAACAAACCCACAAGTAAATAATGAACAATATTAGCTTAAAGTAGAACACACCACCAAAGATAAACACGAGCCTTATACTCCAAGTAGTATTTGGATCGTAGAGGTACAAGTGGAGAGGAGCCGATGATTCCCGGCATTCCTTCCGCTAAGTGCACAAGGGGCCCTGAGTACACAAGTGGAGGTAGCCATCAACTTTGGTACTTCTCCACTCTTACTCACTCCCTACACTAGGATTAGCTAAAGAGCTAAGATATGAATGGAGCTCTTCTCTTCTTGTCACATTGTGTTTCCCTTATGTGGTTGATGATCAAATAAGGAGAAGGGAGCCTCCTTTTATAGGTGGAGAGGTGGGGGTTCTTCGAAGTATTCCCCATTCCCATATGGAAGGATCAAACCGCCATCTTGCGCATTGATGTTACCGCCATCCCCACCTGAACCGACCCTGGGAAGGTGGTAAGACTTGGCCTGCCAAAAATGGGGCGATTTGGGCCTGGTAGCGGTGCGGCCGCACCACCACTGGTGTGGCCACACCAAGTGTGAGACCAAACTAGCCCGTCTTTGGTGGGTCAACTCCTTTGGACCTCTTGAGTGGGTCTATGTGGGTGTTCTGCGAAGATGAGGTAATTTGATTTGGGCTTATCCTTGTTCTCCTCTCGTTTGGGCCCTGTTTTGCCTGGTTGTGGGCCTCTCTCCTTTAGGCTTGTGCATAATGGTATTTGTACTTTGTTCTCTTGCATATTTTTGGCCCTTTTATGTGTATTTCCACAAATGCCCTCCTGCAAATGAATAAACACCAGAACTCATGGAATTCGTTAGATATAAACCCTATCACTAAGTTTAGTATTCATTTGAGTGGATTTTATGCGAGTGTTGGCAGTTGGAAATTGGAGTTAAGGAACACCAACAAACTCCGCCATAGTTAGCCCTTTGCTCATCCTCGAGAAAAGTTAGAGATAAAAGTAATTATGAGCAGAACATCCTAAGATATATGGCTTCCATGAAAGTTATTCCAACACATTCTTTACACAAGTGGGATTTGTGGCATTAGCTAACATGTTTCCTTGGGTTGTTTGAAAAGCGGAACAGTTCTCAAAACAAAGTCATCTTCCCAATTTCACATCTTAGCAACTTGGAGTTTTTGAAAGTTTTTCTCAAGCAAAAGCATAATTCACTTTATACTCCTTAAATGGCACTCTCAAATCACTCAGGGGTGTATAAATCCTTACCAAGGCATAGCATGTTTTTGCCTTCTTTTGTTTTCTCCTACTTTTAAAAAGGTTTATGTGGAGCTTTGGGTAGGGATAAACAAAATAGCATACTTGTATTGCATATGTTGTAAAGTCAAATCGAGGATCCAAGGAGATAACTGCTATACTCTTAAAGCAAGATGTGTATGTGTGTGGAAAAAGGTAAACTAAAACTATACTCCTTTTGTAGATGTGATCTCTCTCTGTAACTTATTATTTTGAAACATGGCTATCTTTTTTTTCTCTACATGAGCCTTCATGTGCTCATCTCTTTTTTTTCTTTTTATACTTAGACCTTCATGTGTCCATATTTTTTTATAAACTTTTTGCATAGACCATGTCTCTTCTTCTAAACCACATATGTAGAGAGAGATCATTATCTTTTTAGAACATGGAGTATTTCCTAACAAACATATTTTTGTCTACTCCCAGTGTAGGAGCAGAATTTTTGGTTAATGGAAGCATGTTTTTGTGTACTCCTAGTGTAGGAGTAGCATGTATATGTGGAGTGTACGTGATCTTGATTTTGGGAGCATGATAAATCTCTCAACAAGGGTCAACATGACTTGACCAAACTCAACACAATAACAAGCAGCGTTTGTGGAAGGCTTAAAATTTGCAAGATGTCGTATTTGGCTTTGGTAGGAATTGCTCACCAAATGAGGAGTATGTGATACTATGGCTTTACAACATTTTTATCAAAACAAACTCTCCGAGCACTTTGAATAGAAATGGTAGGATTTCTAAGCCAGAACTATATCACACCTCGCAACAACTTTGTCAACTTGATTGTCCTATTAGAATATTTTCCCACAAGCATAAGTGTATATATATGGAACAAACTTTATGCAAACTTCTATCTTAAAGATGTTATGAACATGTCACTTTTCAAAATTCTATCAAAGTGTGGATTGCACGGGGGCATTGTTGGTTCATTGAGTTTATTTTTAGTGATCAGAATTATGTTTGGTTTAAACTCAAAGTTTTGTAGGGAGTTGAGGGTAGTGTTGCACAAACCATCTTTTGAAGAAGGAGTTGAGGAGAATCAGAGATGGCTTTCCAAAACTGGAGGTTCAACCAATTCTCTCTAGAGCCATCTGTCCTATCCTTCTGCATGTTGTATTGTCCGATGTTTTGTGCAATGTGTTGGTGGGAGATCTCGAATGTATTTTCACTATGCATGAGAGATCTCCGCCACACTTATTCTTGTACCTATTTATTTAATAAAGAAAAACAAAAAGGAAACAAACAAGGGCTCTACCAGCTGCAACACTGGGTAGCCTAAATTTTATTATTATTATTATTATATTTATAATTATTTATTGTTATTATTATTATAGCAAATTTTTTATTGTTCACCCATCTTTTATCTTTTTAGCATAACTCAAACATGGCTAAAGTAAAGTTTGCAAAATAATCCTAGCCTTGATTTATCTCCATAATAGATTACTTTCATTGTTTGTGAAAATAATACTCTAAAGTTCATTAACCAAATTTCAATACCATGTCAAATTTTGATTAAAGAAGACCGTTTTGACCTAAGCACCATGCTTAATTCAAAAGGCCTATGGGTATATCTATATAGAATACACCCAAACTAGAGCATATGACATAAACAAGGAAAGCATGAACTTGTATGAGCAAGTTAATTATTATGGAGGCAAAAATGAGTAATGGAGTTGGTCAATATTTTATTTACCTTTGCATACCTTAGTGTTCTTACCAGTGGCATCTATGGATGGAAGCTTTGAAGTTGCTGCAGCAGTGGATTGATTGTATATGGTCCATCTCAGGTTAGCACCAAGGCTAGGCCGCATACACAACTAGTGTGTATGGACCATGGACCTCAGTGGTAGTAGCAAAGGCTTAGCGGAGAGCCCTTCTTGTTTTATGCAAGCAAATCTGGCTGGAGTTAGGCGACACATTGGTGTTTATGTTGGCCATTAGGGCCATGCTGCTCCTTCGCTCTTCTCGTCTCTCTCTTTTTATCATATATATATTTTTCTTTTTTATCATATATATTGTCTTTTTTACATCTCTATTTTTTTCAATTCTCCCCTTTTCTAGCTTTCTCTCTTTTTTTCTTCTTCTTTTATTAGCAAGATAGAGCTATCATCATTTTTTTATCCAGGACAGCCTTTGGTATGGATGGAGGTTTTAGTGAGGCTCTCACCATCCTCCACCACACTTGGATTTTTGTATGAAAGTCAAGTGTGCAGTGTCAGGGTCTCCTCTTGAGTGTGTTCCATCACCAAAAGGGCATCATGGCATTTAGTTGATGCAGCTCTCATGTTCTCTAGCATCATATGTCCCTTGTTCTTCTTAATCTCAACCTAAAATGGTTAGCGACCAAGAATACCCAAAGGTGCATACTATCTTGACAACATGTTCTTGCTTTTATTGAAAAGGAAAGTTTTTATAATTATTATCACATAATTTTTTATGATAATCTGAGGTATCTCCCAGCAGTGCTTTGTTTATGGTCATAAGCTTGACCTTGGGAACTCATCCTCTAGCTATCAACAACGGTGTAGTTCCTAGCTTCACTCACCACTAAGTATTTTGCATCAATGTTCAAGCTATAGGGTTAGTGCCACGTACTACTATAGGATGTGCAAAGTTTATGGTAAATGAAAGCATCCACAACCATCCTCCTAAAAAGTTTATGAACGAGGATTAAGAGGAGGTTGGGATCCTCGTAGGAGCATGTGGTACTAAGCAAGGTGTCCATGGCACACGAGTTTTTGTTCTCAAGAGATATATCGTGTGGGATCAACGTTGAATCTCAATCACTATCGAGAATAATGTTTTTATGTCTAGAGGGACACAGCTTTGGTTCGAGTAACTTAGGTGAAAATGAACGGGGATATGAATTTCACCTCCTCGAACGGGTCATTGTTGGGATGATGCATCGCCATTGGATTTTTTAGGTGAGAGATTGATGTGGCGAAAGCAGTTTTCCCAAACTCTATATTAAGGCTCCCATAGGATGGTTTTTTTGAAAAAGTTTTTTTAAAGGGGAAGCCTATGAGAAGATCAAAATTGAGGCTAGCAAGGATATGGAAGTCAGAATGAATCTCGGTTTTGTCTATTGATTCAAGGTATTTCTAGGATCATTGAAAAGTTTGTCCTCAAAAAAATGGAAAGTCCAAAGGTTGGAAACCTTCCTTCAGAGTTTTCGGTTTGGGTGAGGGTCTCAGGATAGGAGGTAAAGTTTTGGACTTAGCTGATGAGACCTCCTCATGTTCCTGAACCATGGCTATAAAGCCAGGATGGAGTTCATAGCCAGAAGCTGTGATTAGCTTTGAAGATGGTGATGGCTCTAAGTACTCATCCTTAGGAGTAGAAAGATTTTGAATTGAATGGCTTCATGGTTGAAAATAGTAGAAGGAATAACTTTTTTATTTTTGAAAAGAAAGATAAAACACAAGTATACATGGGTGAACTAGGTTCGGAGATAATACAACAACAGCTCCCCGGCAACGGCGCTAGAAATGCTTATTGGTATTTCTTAACGCATACAGAAATAATCCACAAGTGCACGGAACTATCGTTATAGCATTTCACTCGGAAGTATTCAGGGTATTGTATTTCCATGAGGAATGGAGGTGTAAGAGTCTCTTAAGCTAGTGCACCTAATGGTAACAAGAAGAAGGATAGCTCGGGTAGTAAGGTTTTCTGAGGATAGAGATTCTAAGTTAGGATAGCTTTGGGCACCGGAGGTCACCTGGTCTGCCAAGCGATGTCGGCCTACGGATCTATGCTGTACCCGGACATAGGGGATTACAAGGGATGGACAGGGCTATCACCACCTGCCACCTACCCCTCAACCATGGAGTACGAGGCAAACAAAGGTAGCCTCTAGCCTAAACACCATGTCTACGCTATTGACTATTACTCTAGCATGGATTAGGGTTATCCATCTTTATCAGGGCCCTTTACTAGAGTATTCGTCACAAGGATGAACAATAAACCCACAAGTAAATAATGAACAATATTAGCTTAAAGTAGAACACACCACCAAAGATAAACACGAGCCTTATACTCCAAGTAGTATTTGGATCGTAGAGGTACAAGTGGAGAGGAGCCGATGATTCCCGGCATTCCTTCCGCTAAGTGCACAAGGGGCCCTGAGTACACAAGTGGAGGTAGCCATCAACTTTGGTACTTCTCCACTCTTACTCACTCCCTACACTAGGATTAGCTAAAGAGCTAAGATATGAATGGAGCTCTTCTCTTCTTGTCACATTGTGTTTCCCTTATGTGGTTGATGATCAAATAAGGAGAAGGGAGCCTCCTTTTATAGGTGGAGAGGTGGGGGTTCTTCGAAGTATTCCCCATTCCCATATGGAAGGATCAAACCGCCATCTTGCGCATTGATGTTACCGCCATCCCCACCTGAACCGACCCTGGGAAGGTGGTAAGACTTGGCCTGCCAAAAATGGGGCGATTTGGGCCTGGTAGCGGTGCGGCCGCACCACCACTGGTGTGGCCACACCAAGTGTGAGACCAAACTAGCCCGTCTTTGGTGGGTCAACTCCTTTGGACCTCTTGAGTGGGTCTATGTGGGTGTTCTGCGAAGATGAGGTAATTTGATTTGGGCTTATCCTTGTTCTCCTCTCGTTTGGGCCCTGTTTTGCCTGGTTGTGGGCCTCTCTCCTTTAGGCTTGTGCATAATGGTATTTGTACTTTGTTCTCTTGCATATTTTTGGCCCTTTTATGTGTATTTCCACAAATGCCCTCCTGCAAATGAATAAACACCAGAACTCATGGAATTCGTTAGATATAAACCCTATCACTAAGTTTGGTATTCATTTGAGTGGATTTTATGCGAGTGTTGGCGGTTGGAAATAGGAGTTAAGGAACGCCAACAACAGTCATGCGAGGGTCCAAAGGCTCGACGGAGTTCTTAACCTCAAAATGATCAAAGTGCTCATTAACACCGAAGTACATATCGTGTGAGGGCCCATTGTGCTCGATGGAGCGCTCGACCTCAAATAACCAAAGTACTCGTCAAAATTCAAAGTGCCATCACGCGAGAGTACAAAGGCTTGACGGAGTTCCTGACCTCAAGTGATCAAAGTACTCATTTATATCGAAGTCCAGTTATGAGAGGGACCATTGTGCTCGACGGAGTACTCGACCTCAAGTAACCAGGGTACTCGTTAACTTTTCCCAAATGAACGACCACAAGAGACTCATTACATTTGATAGAGTGCCCAATCTCTAGTGGTCAAAATATGTCGCAAAAGTACTCTACTTGTTTTCAAAACTACACTGTCGTCTATGGGTAGGGGCCTTTTGTTTGGGCTTCATATCCTTCTCCTTGACTAATACATGCTCAGGGGCTGGAGCCTACCGATACCTTCACATGAGCCCTTTCAGAATGCTCGGGGGCTATCTTGTTCAACTAAAATGACAGTTGTTCAAATAGCTAATTGTTCTTTATCTGGAACGTTGATCAATTGTTCACATAAAGAGTAGTGAGGCTATCATTTGTTCTACTAAGTCTTTACTCTTCATTTGAATAAATTCTTTTTATTCAAATAAAGAGTCGGGGGCTACCATACACATATTCTCTAATCTCAAAATTTCTGATCATGCAAAGCTAGAATGCCCAAACACATGATCGCTAGGTGAAATGGTACGACAGACCACCCGAGTCTCAGCTACTCTAATCCTATGACCAATGTGTAAACGGCACATTGCAACATGGCAAAGGAAATCACTCACAAACTACACTGCTTAAATGACAAAAAACGGTAATGTGTTCAACATTATTACAAAATTGTCTCAAAAGCAGGGCTAATGTTTAAACAGTTTCCGTTACATCATGACTAGTGCATGATATAAATTTACTTACCATCATCATCATCATCATCATCATCATCATCATCATCATCATCATCATCATCATCATCATCATCATCATCATCATCATCAACGGGGAAACGAGCTTGTCAATGAAGGCTCTAGCCGTGGGTTGGATCTCCTCGAGCAACTTCTGAACATCGTCCGCCTTATTACAGTTGTAACCCTATAGTTGTTGGCATTTCTTAGCACAATCACCAGGTATGGAGATGGAATCCATTCCTGGCAATGGCACTAGAAATGCCTGTTGGTATTTCTTAGCACCATCACCAAGATTTGGATAAATCTTAGTGATGCCGCCAAGGAACACCAACACGATAGTTCTTAACGATTACAGAAAATATCCGCAAGCGCATGGATCTATTGTTGTAGCATTTCACCCAAAAGTATTCAAGGTATCGTTATTTATGAACAAGATTACATACTTGCATAGTGAACCATAAGTCTATGACAGGGGTAAAAATGGTATTTTAAGGATAGTGGATACACATCTATGGCCAAGCTCAAGGATAAAAGGAAAACAAAGAATAAAACAATGTTCCTAGGTGGAGCAGGCATGTTCTAATATAGCCGTGCAAAGAACAGTTGATGATCATACAAATTACATGGTTAGAGCTAGACCTAAGTGTAAGATGGATGGGGAAATCTCTGAGCACTGGTCTGCCAGCAAGCGTGAGAGACTTTAAGACTCCTACATAATACCTGAATGTGGGGGATTACAAGGGATGGATAGGGCTATCACCACCTGCCGTCTACCCCCCAACCGGGGAGTACCATCATATTCGAAGGTTTTCGTGCACCCGGGCACCACGCCCATGTACAAAGAAACTACCCATAGAAGTTGGTATGCTCAACGCGGTAGTTGCTTGCCGTGCTGAACTGTACTATAGGGTGATCTCTCCAAGTGGTCTAGATGCCCTTCCAGGTACCACACCCCAGAAGGAGGAGTCCAAGGGTGTGAGATTTGTTATCGCGAGGCCCAACTCCCTTAGGGCCCTGACGAAGAGTAGGTTCAAAGCACTGCCACCATCGACGAGGACTTTTCTGAAGAGCACCTTCTAGATGGTTGCGTCGAGGATGAGGGGGAAGCGCCCTATGTAGGGTATGTCCGCCCACTGGTTGGCCCTACTGAAGGTGATGGGGACCTTGGACCATGGGTGATAGCTAGGGTTGGCGGTGGTTTCCTCTGAAGTGACGGTGAGCACTCGTCGGGCGGTGAGCTTCCATTCTCTTCTGCTCTCGGTGGAGGTGAGGCCCCCAAAGATGGTGGCGACCACCTTGTCATGGTCCTAGAAGGCATTGTTATTACCCCTAGGTGGTCGGCGGCCTCCATTCCCGCCGTTGGCGTCGTCGTCCAACTTTTTGTCCTAGAACTCCTTGGCCAAACCGAGGCAGTCTTTCATCTTGTGTTTGGCGTTCTTGTGGAGGGGGCACGGGCCGTCGAGGATCTTCTTGTACTGCTCGTCGTAGTTGCGCTTGGCGCGTGGCTCATTGATGGCAGCGACAAAGTGGTCTAGCCGGTGGTGGCGATTCTGACCGGGCCTGGATCCTTCTGGCCGATCATGACCATTGTCCCGGTGGAAACTACGGTTGTCATAGCGGCGGTCATTGTGGCGTCGGTTGTCAGGGCAGTCATCATAGCGTTGAGGCGGGCGATTTGTGCCAGTATCTTCATTGAAACGCACCTCGTCTTCCTCCGCGTCAGCGTACTGGTTGGCGGTCGTGATCATCTCGCCGATGCCTGTAGGTGGCTTGCGGTTGAACTTGGAATGGAGCTCGCTGTGGTGAAGTCCTCGGATGAAGGCGGTGATGACCTCAGCTTCCGTGATGTTGGGAATATAATTCTTCATCTCGGAAAAGCGTCTGATGTAGCTGCGGAGGAGCTCGAATGGCTTTTGGGTGATGCGGTTGAGATCATGCTTGGTGCTCGGCCACATACATGTGGCCATGTAGTTGTCAGTGAAGACTTTCTTCAGCTCTTCCCAAGATCCGATGGAGTCTGGGGCAAGGCTTGTGAACCAGCTCATGGCGGCTGGCGTGAGCATGACGGGGAGGTAGTTTGCCATGATGTTGGTGTCTCCTCCAGCGACGCGGACAGCAGTGGCATAAGCCTGCAGCCACTGAGTTGTGTTCATCCTTCCTTCATAGGGCTCGACCCTGGTGATTTTAAAACCATGGGGCCACTGGAGTGTTCGGAGCGCCCTGGTGAAAGCTAGGGGCCCTTCCGGGTTGTCAGCACCGTTGTCCGCTGCGTTGCCGGCGGCGATCGGCTCTAGAGCTGAGTTCGGATTACCGTACTCTTGCTCGTACTCCTAGCGGTGGCGTACTTCTTCTTCATGGCGACCGAAGCGACATTGCTCGATACGCCATCGTGCATCCCGAAGGTTACTGAGGTGCACTCGAGCATCTTGTTCAACCTCCTGGTCGTGCTGGCGATGATGCTCGGCGCGGTGGCCTCTGGCTCCCCCCTAGAGAGGTAGTGACTGGTCAGCGAACCAGCTTTGACTGGGACAGTGATTGGATCTAGGCACAGCTGATCAGCGGATCGTGCTCGTGGAGCACGAAGGTCTCTGATCCTCTTGGATCTCATTGACTTGACAGTGTGCCACTTTAAGCATAGCGGCGACCTTGGTGAGCTTGGGCGTCTGCGGGAGGCGGGCGAGCTCGTTGGCAGCCACTGCCAGATTGGCGCTTGGAGTCTTGAAGACGTTGTGGTCGTCAACGTGGAGAAACTCTTCGCCGAGGTTGCAATGGAGTGGCCTTCCTTGCGAGTCGAATTGGTTGTCACGAGCAGCCTCGGCCATCGCAAGGGCACGCTCATTTTCATGGCATTGCGCGTGGTTGACGTTCCTGTTTTCACGGGCGGCACGTTCCTCATTAGTTTTGCCGTTTCGAGGGGGCTGTCGATGCTGACGTTGAAGATCGTGTCACCCCAGAAAAGCGGGAGAGGGGGTTGCTCGGTGAAGGTTTTGGTGAGGGTCTCTATGGAGCCCTAGGATTTGGAGTCTGGATTTTCTTCCAGGATGGTTTGGAGGGATGCTCCGGGACCTCGGCTGGCGTGCAGCATGTTGACCATCAACGGGAGCTGATCGGTGATCTGGTCGGTGAGAGGATGGGCATCCCCCACCTGATCGGCGAATTTGCCCCTCAGGGCGTCTTGATATGTAGTGGCCATGCTGGCGAGCCCGAAGGGCAGGGCCGTAACCCCCAGAGTTTGCCGAGCAGCTTCCGATAGATCCGGATCGGAGGGTGGTCGGCGCTGAACGAAAGTGTCCAGAGCCGACTCGGTGATGGGGCTTCAAACCGACCCGATCGATGGATTCGATCAGATCGTCATTGTTGATGTGCCTCCTCTGGTAATGAGGAAGCGAGCGGTGAGTCATTGATGAAGGCGACCTCGGAAGTGGTTCCAAGATCGGATCTATAGTTGTAAGTGTGGGAGTGGTCAGCGCAGATCCGATCTGCACCGGCTCGAGGAGCTCTCCGACTCCGTCAGCGTTGATGACCCACGAGATGGATCTGACCGTGAAGATCTAGCCGGGCTACAGGAGGGACAAAGAGCCTATGGAAAAAGCCATCTTGTTCGACAAGGAAACATCACGCACACCCCTACCTGGCGCACCAACTATCGATAGAATATCATCGGCAGTCCTCCGAGGGGTATCCCACGAAGGTAGATTGATTGGCAGAGGAGCGTGTGATCAAGAATAAGAAGGCAACAGAGACACACGAGTTAGATAGGTTCAGGCCATCAGTATGACATAATACCTTACTCCTGTGGTCTGTTGGTTTGTATTAGCTATCGTATGATATGCCGTGATTTTGGAGGGGGTCCCTGCCCGCCTTATATAGTCTGGGGAGCAGGGTTACAAGTCGGTTAGATCTGAGAGATAACCAGAAAGTAATAACTAATTATAGGAATATTGAGATCATACATATCCTAACAGATCTCGTAGTATCTTCAGGATATCTTCCAAATGCCTCGTAGAAGGCGCCGACCAGAGTCGTGCCCCGCAAGGCTTTGTCTTGTGGGCTAGGCCACCCCTGAGGGCGTAGCCCATGTGGTCTACCATGGGTATCCGGGGTCATACCCCCCACAGGTGGTGACCCACTCATAGACCTACAGGTCTGGTAACACTCCTTTATCCCTCAGCTTCTTTAGGTTCTACACCTTCGTGGTCGATGCCTTCTAGTACTGATTAGGCCCCATGACCTTGAATGGCTAGGAAGATTGGTACTTCTCAGCGCTTGTTTGGCTCGAAGCACTCATAGAACCTTTGGATTGCTAGTGGTTGGAGGCCATGGTGGTGCAAGGAAGACGAAGGACTCAAGGGCAGAAAGAAAGTAGTGGCTGGATGCAAAAATGCAAAAAGGTGCAATAGTGGCAGTCACCGAAGCAGGGCGCGGGTTAAATGGCCGCATGGCCCGAACGATCCCCGAAAAACCGCTTGGCAGCTGCAATGCGCGCCTTGATTCTCACACCCAGCATTATCTTTCAGTTAGTTTCTATTTATATTTCATTAAAAAGATTTCCTTACTCAGCGAGGAAAATTCAGTTGAATATTTCCGCATAATTGGTTAACAAATGAGCAATTGCTAAGGGCCCGATCAGCTCGAGATGTGCAGAACGACTCATTGAAACACCAAGTCATCAAAATAAAAAGAGAGTAATCAGACTATTTCTATGCACACTATATGTCAAACGCTCAACTATAAAAATAGACTGATTATGATTCTTCCATTGATAACTTTGCTAAAACACGGATTTACAGAGAAAAATTCTAAACCCTAACTACTTCTAGACTGATCACCAGATTGAGCTTGACCACTACAAGTCCTGATCCACAAGGATGATGAGCTCGTTGCAGACCAAGGGACGGTGGGCCCGATCTAGGTGACCGCCACCACACCGATTAGGCGCTTGGTGTCGGACTTGGAGCCACGATGGCTTGCTCCGGTGGCCCATCCACCACGGCGCCCTCCTCCTCCTTGTCTCCTAGGGCGGCGTCCTCCTCTACTTTGCCAATGTCAAGCTTCCCCTAGTCTTCTTCATCACTGACGAGGTCTATCAAGGCCCCATCACTAGGGATGCCGAAGGCCTCCCGATTCGGCCCGACGAAGAGCTTCTGGGCCAGTTCTAAGTCGTCGCTCGTATATGGTATGGCGGCGACCGGAGGAATGGATGGGCTAGGGTCCGAGGGACTAGTACTGGCGGCACTAGCAATGGAGGCCATCAAACCCTCTGACTCATCGTCAGAGAGCTCTACTACTTCTGTTGGTGGCGCATTGGGCCCTAACGCCTCTAGGGCCCTAGCGGCAACCTCCTCGCTGCTCACCAAGGCCTCCGACTAATCCTTGTTCATGATCACGGCCACCCCCTAATGAAGCGCTGGACCAAGGGCGGAGCTAAAGCAGGCATAGCAAGTGATGCCGGGGTCAGGGACGACAGCGTCGAGGGACATGATGGAGGCGAGGCTGCAGCGAACTGCCTGGGTGAATCCCCGAGTAGCTAGCGAGGGATCTTGCGGCGGCGAGTGGGGGGTTTCGACCTCATAATAAAAAATGTGAAGACGCTAAGTGGATGTAAACCTAGTACTCAGATGCCTACTTATAAATGCCAAGGCTGGGGTGGGTGGGAGCAAGCCAATCATCACCCACGAACCAAAGCGACGCATTAATCTCAACCCACACATAAATCTCAGAAGTTAAGCCAGCGCGGCCACTTGAGTGCCTGGCGACCGCTGCCTGACTTGCGCAGAGACCATGTTGACAAGATAAGATGACTCTAGAGTATGGCATTTTTTATTTAATAGCTCATCACCCAACTATGAGACTCTTCAACTTCAACCTGACCAACTTCCCGATCATGGGTGCTAGTGCGGGCTCTCAACAAACCCTGATTCTGAACACCTATGGAAGGCCCAAGTACAAGAAAGTTGTTGAGTCTCGATTGGCAGACAAGCTCGGGGGCTACTGATAATGCCATACTCCCAGAAATCCTGACTACCGGGTATAACCCCAGGTACCCACGACAATGGACACGGGCCGCACCGCCATGGGAGGTCTAGCCCATAAGATCAAGGCCTATGGTGCCCAGTTTTGGTCGGTGTGCACCGCAAGGCAATCAGAAGACATCTTGGCGGTGAAGGAAGATCTGTTCGGATATGCTAGATATCGTATTCCTTGTAAATACTTACCATATAGCCGAATAGATCTTGGCCTAAATCGACTTGTAACCCTATCTCCTAGACTATATAAGGCGGGTAGGGACCATGTAACACCCTGGGTGTTAGTCACAAGTTAAGCAGTGGAAATTGGACTTAAGTAGGATATGTCAAGCAATGATTATGATCTCTAGTTCATAATCTGGAAGTAATAATGAAGGTGTTGAGGTCCAATCTATGAAATGAACCCCAACTTAGACTCGAACGATACACCTTTGTTTATATGTGGACCCTTATTAAGATTTTGCAAGAGTAATGTTAAACATGCTTGTTTCATGTACATTACATCAACATGCATCCATCTTGGCCAGTGGAAAAGTTTCATGAAGTTTGGAATCAACAAGTCACATGAAATGATAAGTTACAATCTTTCTTGAATTGCTTCATCAGGTGAATAGGAACATGGGATGTTGACCAAACCTTGCTACCTTACCCAAATGACTCTAATTGAAATCTACAACAAAAGTCATGAAGGGTTCGTGTTGAGCAAATGTCAAGAAAATGCCTCAATTGGTCGAAAACCCTAATTCCAGGGTTTAACGAGGTGCTGCTTTGACCAAGATGAAGCAATGATTTCTGTACAAGATATGAAGTTTGACCTTTAATAAAAGTTTAAGTTTGAGTGGAGTACAACAAACTTTATTTTTGGACCAAGACTTGGTTCAACTTCTAAGTGTCTCATATAGTGGTCTCAAGTTTGAATGCAGTCCTCGATCAGTAGCAGCATGATGGCAAGTTTGTGACATTTTATCTTCCAAATTTATATGACAGCTCAAGTGTGTTCCTTACTATGAGTTGAAGTAACCTTTGTGTAGGAAACAACTAAGCAAGTCTGATCACTTTTGGAGCTCGTTTGGATGTTCAAATTGAATTTCAAAAACAGAACCTTGCACTGTTTTGTCCCTGTTTGGACTAAATGTCTGAACCCTGAATTTTAGTTTTGGGTACTCCACTTTGGATCCTTGTATCTCTCTAACCAAGCTGAATCAGACATGGACACTTTAAGAAAAGTTGGAGATCTCGCATAGCTCTACAACTTTGGTTACTACAGCTTGTGCCAAAACTAAACGGATTATGAATTACGAAGGCAGGAAGATTGATGTTTTAATTGTATTTTTGCGGTGGTTTTAGTTAGTTCCTTCAGAGTTTGAAATAGAGCATGCCATCGTCTGACCGTGTGCAGGCGCCGTAGGTCCCGTGGCTACCTTGCGCCCTCGCATGCTCGCCACCTCGCCAACGCTCGCGCCGCGTGGAGACGGGAAAAGCCCGAGCGCTCGCCTCCCTCTCTCCATTCTGCTATCCCTTCCTCCCTCTCGCTCTGTTTGCTCACCATGCCTAAGCAGTGGAGCTCCATGGCCACCGCCATTTCCTAGCCTCCGAGCTCCCTCGCGTCCCACCGCGTGCACCACCTTCTTCGCCTCAGCATACTCCATCTCGCGTGTACGCTTGCCCAAGCCAAACGTCACCAGAGCGCTCTACCGCTGTGCCTAAGGATGCAGGTGCATGTGGCTGGGCAGCCTTGGGCCATCTTTGGCTGAGCCAGGCAGCCCCGTGGGTGCGCTTAGACCCCTAGGTGCTCCCCACCGCTGTCGGCCCCTGCTGGCCAAGGCCGGTCGACCCTGAGCCCGTCCTCGCCAGTCGTCAGGCCGCTGCTGCCATGGCCACGCCACCTAGGGCTGTCTTGGGCCAAGCCAAGCTATCCCATGGATGCGCATGGACCTCCTGGTGCTCCCCCACCGTTTTCCCGACGCCGGCGACGACCTCACTGGTCGGAAATCGGCTGGCCGACGATCCTCCTCCACCTCCTATGCTCTGATCCACGAGATGGATCTCGCACAACAATTGGAACAAGTGCAGGGTGCTAACTGCAAAGTCTATGACTCAGTTGAATAGTGCCTAAAAGGACCTGTTCGCTGGAATATATTTTCGTGGAAGTTCGGGGTCCTCGGTGCATGTTTGTTTTTCTTTTATGGCTGAAACTTTGGAAAATCATAATAAGCTGTAGAAAAATCATAAAATAGATAATGAGGACTTTTTGGAGTTTTTGAGAGTAGATCTATGCAGTAGAGTCATAATATAATATGTGTTAGTAGAAAGTTTTTGCTGTTTTTATTTATTATTGCAAAGTGCTTTTAAAAATCTTTTTAAGTTGTCGGATGCATAACTTGAGTTATAGAAGTCCAAAAATGGTAATTCTAGTTGTGTTAATCTTGTGATGACATGCTCTAGCTAATAAAAATATTAAACATGATAGTTGTGTACTATTTTTATAATGTTTTGATTTAATCTTGTTAAATAGGCAATTTTAGCTTTTTTTCTTGTTATTCTCATATCTCAAGTTGTGGTGATCCAATTGCTGTGAAATTTTTATGGTAGGCTACTGATGCTATATGTGTGCTATGGTAAAAATTTCATGTTCATTAGTTGCAATATGTTTGAGTTATTGATTTAACTTGATTAATGCTTGATAAATAGTTTTGAATGGTTTATAAATAATTTATATATGCAAAAATGTGAAATGTGGTTCCTTTGCCCTTGCATGGTGATATTGTGACCTGATAAAACATAATATGGCTATATGTTTATAGAAAATAGTGACCTTTAGATTTTTCTTGCTTTTACATGTTTTCTTGCAATAGCAATTTGTCTTTTTCATAGTAATTAAATTATAAAACCTGAGCATTTGAAATTTGTGCAGTAGCCATGTTTTGATAACATCTACTACTTATAAAAATCTCAGCCCAAACTAGTTGTTCTCACACATCACTAAAATTTATATATATGTTTATTAGAAGAAAGGAGTAATAAAAGCATAATTTTAAATAAAGCTTGTAATTGTATTTGGTGATGCTTTGAGTGATTGGTGTTCAATAAAGTGTTTGTAAGTATGTTAGTGGTAGTTGAAGTTCTTGATTGGCTCATGTGTGTATGCTCTTTGTTAGCAAACAAGTGAAACATTAAATTGCTATATTCTGAAATGGCTGCATGTGCATTTTCTGTTGTGATGATAACTTCGTGATGCAAATTATATTTTCTGTACATATGTTCAATACAAAAGTTATAGATAATTTCCTTATATTTCTTTTCCTAAAATTTTATAATTTTAGGCCTGATGGTTTAGGAGTTATAGAGTTTACAAGTTTGCTGTCAGGTTTTGCATGTCCTTTGGACAGATCTGAATGATTGTATTGTTTGGCTTATTTAAACATGGAATCATGTATTAGTGATAATAGGAGAGTTGTAGTTCTTTTCCTAATATTTCTAAAATGTCTAAGATCACTACTTTTGGTGGTCTAGAACTCCAGTTATAGTTGTTCAAAGTGGAATGGCAGATTTCTGTCCAAATCTAGATAGAGATGCCTTCTTGGTGTTGTTCGACCTTGTTAGCTGTAGAATCATCTTAAAATGATAATGAGAAAGTTATATATAGCTTAATAAGATTTCCATAAAGTTAAGTATAATGTTTGCTGAATGTCTAGAACTCTAGTTATGCATCTCTGAAGTTACTGTCAGTTTTCTGTCCTTGTCTGTGCAGACCTAAAATATTGGCATAATTGATCATGTTAACCTATGAATTAGCTTTTGGTATGAATAACAAAGTTGTAGACAATTTCCTAAGGTTTCCAAAAAGTCTAGGATCACCCTTATTGGAGGCTTATAACTCTAGTTATGGTTAAATTAAATGGCTGCTATATTGCTGTCCAGATTTTATGCATATACTTGAAGTTGATTGCTTATGCTTGATCTTGATTGTGTGATGGCTAGGATTAGCTGGTGCTAGATGATTTCTTAAAGTAGCTAACTTGAGTGCCTCATTGGTGAAAGCTTGGTGTTATTTTCTTCTAACTTACCATGATAGGTTTGTTCACTAATTAATTAAATGACTTGCTTTCTAAGTGCTTCTATCTTGAGGTGTAGCCCGATTTTCGTCTTGAATGCTTTTATATGATACATCTCATGCTACCATTCCTCATATTCATGCACTTGCATCTTGCATCTCATCTAGGTACGCTAGATGAACCACGTGAAGGACATGATGATGGAGTCGAACCTAAAGACGGTGTTGGTGGACCTATCTCGAAGATGGAAGGACCCCTGGAGTACATGCCTAAACAGGAGATGCTAGCCAAGCGAGTGTCGTCTAACAAACATTAACCTAGTGTTGGGTCCTAGGTAAGCCCTAAAGCATTCTAAGCCTCCTATGTTTTTACAAATATTACTTGAGTCCTTTATGTTTGATGCATTAGGTTATAAGAGTTGATTGGAACCACTTGATGCATAGAACTACCTTGTCCAGAAATATACCTTAAACCGTATGTAGGTCCAAGATCGAATGTATGCTTAGCAATGCTTAGACCTGTAGAAGTCGGGTGATTTCATGTCACCTGCGAGATATAGGTGGATACCAAAGCACGGTTGGCTATATTTGCTATCGTGGAAATAACCATGTGTTGATAAATAAAAGGAGACCAGACGGGATTGTGATAGAGAAGCAACAAGACATGGAGGTCTTGGTGCCTATTTATCCCCGTCTGTGTCGGTTAAGGACCGATTCGCTGTACGTCCTCATGTCATGTTAAATGCATGCCTAGCACTTAGTTGGCCGGATAAGTCGTTTTGACTGTGAAGCCGAGTAGCTCAACTCAGTCGAGACTTGGTAAGTGAAAGTGCGCACACTGGAGGAAGTAAGGATGTGCGGGGAGCCAATGGCGTGAGTCCAAGGGCTGGCTGGGCCTGAACTTCCTAGCAGACTGGTAGTATCCCTGAGGGTGTGATGCTGCTCGGACCCACAACTGTACCTGAGTTGTACCAAAGGTGACCTAAGACTACCTAGACGCAGGTATGTCTGGGTTTGTGTTAGGAATAACTCCCTAGCTGGTTGGAATCGATTCGAGTTACCGTCTCTCCTAGATAGTGAGAACTTGACTGAGCAGTGTCAACGTAGCATTAATTGATGGAATTTGATGGTTATGATAAATATGGAAATGTTACACCGGTTATGGTTACTATTGCATGTTACTAAATGATATTCCACATGTTTGGTACATGTTAGTTGATAATCTAGAAATGAATAGCTATAATTAATTTGGTTACCGAATTATAAAATGTTTAGCTCAACTAGTGGGTTTTATGCAAAATTTTGTCAAGCTAGCTCCACCTATAAAGCCTTGCATGATCCTTGGAGTCACTTTATTTTGAGTTTATGACGTGTAAGTCTAACTGAGTACATTTGAGTACTCAGGGTTTATCCCACCATATTGCAGGTGAAGTTCTTGGCCTACTAAAGATGGTGGCTAACCGTCGATGGGCTCGGTGATTCTATATTTATTTCTCATCTATATGCTTTTATCAGAGGATGTCATTTATGCTAGCAATGTATTTGGAACTTATATTAATGTAATCATTTGAAAGCTATGTTGTTTTCCTTTAACCGGTTTTGAAACCCAAACTTGTACTATTATTTGTGAACCCATTTGTAATATTATTTCCGCTGCAACTCTGTGTATGTGATGTATATTTGCTTAATCATGCGATCTTGGTTATGATGTTGATTTATCGAGGTCCTTCGTGACACTCGGCAGACTACCGAGTTTATATAAGTGAAAGTATGCGCGCGTCAACGTGTTAAACGGGGACAGCCATACTTGATCTTGTATAAATTGGGCGGTTCTATCACAGCACCCTTGAAATCATCTCATATATAATACAATACACCAAAGACATAGGACGTAGTGTATTACGTTGATCAGATGGCCCAAACCTATCTAAATCATTGTTTCTGCGCTTGTGTCACCATTTGGTTCCTATTACACGCACCTCTACCGATTCATCTACTACCGTAGGCATACCCCTCGGTAGACTGTCGACCATATTTCGTCGACATACCCCTCGGTAGATTGCCAACAAATTTCATCGACAGTGGCGCGCCAGGTCAGGGGTGTGCGTGCTGATTCAACGTGTTAAACGGGGACAGCCGTACTTGATCTTTTTATAAATTGGGTGGTTCTGTCCAAGACCCCCACAAAATCATCTCATATACAATACAATACACCAAAGATACATGATGTAGTGTATTACGTTAATCAAACAGCTTGAACCTATCTAAATCGCTGTCTCTACGCTTGTGTCACCATCCGGTTCCTATTACGCGCACCTCTACCGATTCATCTACTACCGTGGGCATACCCCTCGGTAGTCTGCCAACCATATTTTGTTGATAGTGGCGCGCCAGGTCGAGTGTGTGTGTTTTGATTCCATGGCGAGCCAAATGGTCCGCTTCCTAAGCTCCATGATCCATCCCGAGCTAGGTTAGACCTTCACGGTTGGATCTACGACTTGGGTCATCGGCGCCGACGGCATCGAGGAAATTATGGAGGCGGTGCAGAATCACCCTACGCCGATCTTGCCAACATCGACAATGACATCTCCGATCTCGGTGCCTCGCCGCTGGGTTAGGAGATCCATCAACAATAATGATCTAATCGCATCCATCGATCGGGTCACAGACCGTTTAGCGGATTGCCAGCTCCTCGTGGATTCAATCTTAGATCAATCTAGAGCGAGCGATGAAGTTCCTGCACTCCAAGGTCACCATGCCACTAATGCTGAGCACCCTACTCATGCACATCATCCAAGGTGGCAGGATGAAGATTTGGTGATCATGGAAACTCTGGAAGGGCGTACCGTTCAACGCCGACCAGTCCCCGCCCCGACGGAGAACATACCAAAGCCCTATTCTTTTGGGTTGGTGGGTGTAGGTCTGATCTGTCAGGACACCATGCACCATCTTTTCGCCAACCACGCCAACAACCTCTATCAGATTGACTTCCCTGAGGCCGACCAGCCTGCGCCAATGGTAAACATGGTGCAAATCTGAACAGATCTTTCGGATGACATGCTCCATACAATCCTAGAGGAAATCCTCGAGCCATACCTCAAGGGTTCTACCAGCAGCTGTCCACCTTTCCCTCCTAGCTTTGGGAGAGAGCTTTTCATGAGAGTGTTGCTATCGATGGAGAGACTAGTGTTTAGCGCCAAACGTGAAGCCAGGAACGCCGATCACCAACGATGTCATAATGAAGAAGCAGAAAACGCTGACCAAGTTGCCAGCGGTGACCCACTGCCTCTCGCTCGTAATCTCCAACAAGAGTTCCTCATGGTGGACAACCAGCAAGGGGAGCAGACGCCGAGCGCCAATCTGGCTGTGGCCACCCATGAGTTGGCTAGACTCCCACCAACGTCGAAGGTACTCTCAAGATCCAAGCACTGCTTAAAGCAGCTTAGGTCCAGGTCAATGACATCCAAAACCTAGCTCTATCCTTTTCGACAGCGTCCACACGTAGTCGTAACCCCCGTGGTTCTCGCCATAATGGGGGGAGTCATTACCACAGTGGACAGATCATCCAAGGGGGGGGCCAGGGGCAATGTGGCCATCAATCTTGGATAACAAGGGCCACGAAATCAACGTGACCGACCGGCTCATAACGCCAACTAGGAGGTTCATCAACCCCTACGTGGTGACGCCTGCAACTGTATCAACACCAATCTTGATGCTCGCAATCGCATCGAGAACAGTCGTGCCCAGCGACATCAGGCAGAGCTCCAACATCGGTAGGAGTATGACGACCAACATGGCCACCCCATCAGCCACCGACCACTCCAAGCTATCGAGCCGATGGGACCCTACCCCTTCGCAGCAAGGCTGTGAGCTATACAGTGGCCCACAGGCTTCAAGATCTTTGGGTTCGATCCCTACGACAGCAAGGCTAACCCCGAGCAGTGGATGCAGCTCTATGAGATCACCGATGTGATGGCGAACTATTTGCCTGCCATGCTCTCCCAATCAGCCAACAATTGGCTTATGGGCCTAAGAGAGGACTCCATGGAATCTTGGGATGATCTCAAGAACATCTTCCTCGAAAATTATATGGCAACGTGCCAGCAGCCTGGCATGAAATATGATATGGAAAACTCCACTAGACCTCTGGGGAACCTCTGCGAAGCTACATCAAGCGTTTCTCGGAAATAAGGAACACCATCCCCAACATTGGGGACAGCGAGGCCATCTCTGCTTTCATAAGAGGACTCCATCACCATCAGGAGCTGCGCTCCAAACTTTACTGCAAGAGGCCCTAGACCATCAGTGAACTCCTCAAGGTTACAAACTCATATGCAGATTTCGAAGAACCTGATCGGTAGTTCAAGGACGACGTTGCTTGTGCTTCCAGCTCGAATCGCCACCCACGTCGTGATGATGATCGCTACAAAGAACGGCATTATGAAGATTGCGACAGGCGCTATGACGATCACGAACGCCGTCATAATGTTTGGCTAGAGGGATCAAGGGTTGCACAACCACATCGCCGCCGACCGAAAAACTTTGTCAACAATGTAGAGCAGCCGCGCACAAAGCACAATTTCAATGCTGCCTATGAAAAGCTCCTCGACAGTCCATGCCCAATTCACAAGAACAGCAAGCACACCATGCAGCAATGCTATGGCATGGCCAAAGCTTTCCGTGATGAGGAACAGAAACGACAGACATGCAAGGATGATGAGTCAGATGACAGCAAGGGGAAGGAGCGTCCTAAGATGCATGACCTATTTTCCAAGATGCCAACAAGACCGTTGCCACAATCTTCGGAGGGTACGCCACCTCCAAGAGCAAACGCTAGTAGAAGCTCACCGCTTGGCAGGTCATGTCGATCACCAAGTATGACACGATCGCCGATCCCAAATATCTGGACTGGTAGGAGCATCCTATCACATTCAGTAGGGCTAACCAGTGTTCAGATATCCCATACCTAGGGCATTTCCCACTCGTGTTGGATCCAATCATCAGCAACGTGTGGTTTAAGAAGGTCCTCATTGACAGCGGGAGTGCCCTCAACATCCTCTTCGCTAGAGCCCTAACTGAGTTAGGACTCATGAAGGACGATCTCGTTCCTGTTGATTCTCCATTCTAGGGTATTGTACCTGGCAAAGCGTCCCAACCTTTGGGGCAGATCACCTTGCCAGTCCAGTTTGGCACCACCAATCACTTCCGTAATGAGTATGTGAACTTCTTTGTGGTAGACTTTGACACCGCCTACCACACCAAGTTCATGGCCGTGCCCCATTATGTCTATCTAGTGTTGAAGATTCCAACAGAGCAGGGAGTCCTCACCCTACGCGCTAACGTCTCCACTGCCTGCGACTACAAAAGAGAAGGACTCGCCATCGCCGAAGCAATGCACATCTCAGCCAGAATGGAGGCTTGCATCGCCGACTCCAAGAAGGTCCATACATCATCAAGGCTATGACCCGACCAGGGTTATATAGGCTCTCTGATCAAGACATCGTTGACATCCCTAGTAACTGGCACATCGAACACCTTAGGCGGTTAATCCTTGAGACTTTCTACAAAAGATATGTACCTTTATATATATATATGCATTTCAATAATGATTTTATCCGTGATGTTTTCTCCATTTGTTTTCCATAATTTTTCTCCAAACGACTTTCTCCATGCTTAACATCTTTAAGATGACGCATACTATCGCCATTCAAATCAGATTGTGCCCTCGCCTCAGTTGGACACACTCAAGGGCTTCGCCTCCCCACACGAATTGACTCCGTCAGGCTCCGATTACGCCTGTTTGCCTATGACTCCGCATAGCCACTCAAGCCGCTCGAGCCATCGAGCCACTAAGCCGCCTAAGCCATCGAGCCACCGAGCCGCCTGAGCCACCCGAGCTGCCAAGCAAGCTGCCGTCCGAGCTGCCCGTGCCGCCCAAGCCACCAAGCAAGCTGCTAAGCAAGCCACCTAAGTCATAAGCAAGCCGTGCCGCGCCATGATGATGACCGCCGAAGGACAGCATTGTGACAACAGCGACCGCCATCATGATGATAGGCCAGAAAAGCTCGAGGGTTGGGCAATTTCATTGGCGCCGACCAATTACGTTCTCATTCACGTTACCCAAAAGCAGCTCTATCCTCGATTTAGCACCCAAGTATGCATGAGCAATAGCGCTCTGCGCCACGGGCGATCGGCAGTGGCTCCTCGGTGATGTATATATTGCTAAAAGTGCACAAACATCTCAGGATAGAATGCCCCCACGTCTCGTCGGTAGAGTGCAAAGCACTCTCCAATCTCGCCACTGTATAGTGCTAAGCACTCTCCATATTCTCCAAATTTCTCCATGTTCTCCAAAATTTACCATGTTCTCCAATGTTCGCCACGGTATATTGCTAAGCACTCTCCATGTTCTCCAAATCTTTCCATGCTCTCCAAATTTCTCTATGTTCTCCAAATTTTGCCATGTTCACCAATGTTTGCCACGGTATAGTGCTAAGCACTCTCCATGTTCTCCAAATTTCGCCATGTTTGCCACGGTATAGTGCTAAGCACTCTCCATGTTCTCCAAATTTCTCCATATTCTCCAAATCTCTCTATGTTGTCCAATTTCACCATGGTATAGTGCTAAGCACTCTCCAAAATTCGCCACGGTTAATTGCTAAGTACTCTCTCCATTTTTAAGTGCTCAGCGCTCTCCAAATTTTGCTCCTATGTCTAGTGCTAAGCACGGAGATTTTGTCCTTTATACAAATATGAATAAACTCCAAATAAACATAAATTGCTCTGCAGGATATAAAAATCCTGATAAACTCCGCTCTGTTTTCTTCATCACCGAGTTCCTATATTTTATTTTTAAATCATGTACTATGCCTCCTACATATTTATATTGCAGGATCATCGTCTGGGTGGTCGTACCATTTGGCCTTCAAATTTCTCCACCGATCAACTAGTCGGACCACTAGGTTCATGACTTCATCACTGACCAGTTGGTCGGACCATTAGGCATTCACTTCTACTCGGCGCTCACTTCACCGCCGATCAGTTTGTTGGGCTACTCGGTACTTGATTCTTTGCCAACCAACTGGTTGGATTGTCTGTCGCTTCATCGTCAGTTACGCTGGTGGCTCGCTTGCTAAGCTGGGGACTTCATCTGCCGATTCGCTTGTTGGCTTACTATGTTTTGCTGATGCTGTGTAACGCCCCAGAGTCCAAACGGCTCTGATCCACTCTGCACGCTGAGCAAACCACACATACCACCATCCCACTTACGCTTTTGTCCTCGATTCGCGTAAAAGGATTAACCCGTGGATGATGGGATGGACTCTAGAAGCCTTATATGTTGGTCTATCCCACCTTTAACAACCAAGGTGGGACTAAACTTTCCACAATATCTCATTAACATGCACATAGGCCCCTATGGGCCAAATTCCAAACTAGGCCGGATGTCACATACACCACCCTCAAAGGAACCGACGTCCTCGTCGGCCTAACACACCCACAATGGGGCAAACGATGACTAGGAACGTTCCCTCTTAGCACACACGACCGTACGTCCAGTGCCGACACATGTGCCATGCCATGCACCCCGCAGGGCCGACAAGCGCAATGAACCCCATGTCCGCACACCTGACCCGCACGCGCCCGTGGCCGCGAAGGTCGGCTTCGATACCATTTGTAACGCCCCATAGTCCAAACGGCTTAGATCCACTCTGCACGCTGAGCAAACCACACCTACCACCATCCCACTTACGCTTTCGTCCTCGCTTCGCATAAAAGGATTAACCCGGGGATGATGGGATGGACTCTAGAAGCCTTATATGTTGGTCTATCCCACCTTTAACAACCAAGGTGGAACTAAACTTTCCATAATATCTCATTAACATGCACAAGGGCCTCTATGGGCCAAATTCCAAACTGTAACCCAGGGATGATGGGATGGACTCTATAAGCCTTATATGCTGGTCTATCCCACCTTTAACAACCAAGGTGGGACTAAACTTTCCACAATATCTCATTAACATCCACATGGGCCTCTATGGGCCAAATTTCAAACTAGGCCGGATGTCACATACACCCCCCTCAAAGGAACCGACATCCTCGTTGGCCCAACACAACCACAACGGGGCAAACGATGACCAGGAACATTCCCTCTTAGCACACGCGACCGTACGTCCAGTGCCGGCACATGTGCCATGCCATGCACCCCGTAGGGCCTACACACGCAATGAACCCCATGTCCGCACACCTGACCCGCACGCGCCCGTGGCCGTGAAGGTCGGCTTCGATACCATTTGTAACGCCCCATAGTCCAAACGGCTTAGATCCACTCTGCACGCTGAGCAAACCACACCTACCACCATCCCACTTAAGCTTTCGTCCTCGCTTCGCGTAAAAGGATTAACCCGGGGATGATGGGATGGACTCTATAAGCCTTATATGTTGGTCTATCCCACCTTTAACAACCAAGGTGGAACTAAACTTTCCACAATATCTCATTAACATGCACAAGGGCCTCTATGGGCCAAATTCCAAACTGTAACCCAGGGATGATGGGATGGACTCTATAAGCCTTATATGCTGGTCTATCCCACCTTTAACAACCAAGGTGGGACTAAACTTTCCACAATATCTCATTAACATCCACATGGGCCTCTATGGGCCAAATTCCAAACTAGGCCGGATGTCACATACACCCCCCTCAAAGGAACCGACATCCTCGTCGGCCCAACACAACCACAACGGGGCAAACGATGACCAGGAACGTTCCCTCTTAGCACACGCGACCGTACGTCCAGTGCCGGCACATGTGCCATGCCATGCACCCACAGGGCCTACACTAGCAATGAACCCCATGTTCGTACACCTGTCCTGCACGTGCCCGTAGCCGTGAAGGTAGGCTCCGATACCATTTGTAATGCCCCAGAGTCCAAACGGCTCAGATCCACTCTGCATGCTGAGCAAACCACACCTACCACCATCCCACTTACGCTTTTGTCCTCGCTTTGAGTAAAAGGATTAACCCGGGGATGATAGGATGGACTCTAGAAGCCTTATATGTTGGTCTATCCTACCTTTAACAACCAAGGTGGAACTAAACTTTTCACAATATCTCATTAACATGCACATGGGCCTCTATGGGCCAAATTCCAAACTGTAACCCGGGGATGATGGGATGGACTCTAGAAGCCTTATATTCTGGTCTATCCCACCTTTAGCAACCAAGGTGGGACTAAACTTTCCACAATATCTCATTAACATGCACATGGGCCTCTATGGACCAAATTCCAAACTGGGCCGAATGTCTCATGAACCCCCCCTCAAAGGAACTGACGTCCTCGTCGGCCCAACACACCCACAATGGGGCAAACGATGACCAGGAACGTTCCCTCTTAGCACACGCGACCGTACGTACAGTGCCGACACATGTGGCATGTTGTGCACCCCGTAGGACCTACACGCGCAATGAACCCCATGTCTGCACACCTGACCCGCACGCGCCCATGGCCACGAAGGTCAGCTCCGATACCATTTGTAACGCCCTAGAGTCCAAACGGCTCAGATCCACTCTGCACACTGAGCAAACCACACCTACCACCATCCCACTTACGCTTTTGTCCTCGCTTCGTGTAAAAGGATTAACCTAGGGATAATGGGATGGACTCTAGAAGCCTTATATGTTGGTCTATCCCACCTTTAACAACCAAGGTGGGACTAAACTTTCCACAATATCTCATTAACATGCACATGGGCCTCTCTGGGCCAAATTCCAAACTGTGTCGGATGTCACATGCTACATGTCATGTGTGATATCAAGGTTTTCCATGCTGTCCAGATCAGGGTGCTGATCTTGGGCGGCACGTCAGGGGCTTTGATAAGTATATCTATCGCAGCAATCCAGTGCTAAGCACTTTCCATTTTCTCCACATTTTACTGCTCGATATTATCAAGTTTTACTCCAGATGTCCAGTGCTAAGTGCGGGGACTTCGTCCTTTACACTTAATTCTTTGATCCTGCTACAAGATGTTTTCTATCTTATAGCAGGCTCAGGGACTAAGTGTGTACACTTCACCTTGCAGTGAATGTACTATTTTTCTTCTTACTGGTTTTTCAGCTAAGCTGGGGACTAGCTGTGTGCTTGGCTAGGCTGTGTGGGGGGTACGACCCCGGATACCCATGGCAGACTACATGGGCTGCGCCCTCAGGGGCGGCCCAGCCCACAAGACGAAGCCTTGTGGGACACGATTCTGCTCGGTGCCTCCCGTAAGACATAAGGAAGATATCCTGAAGATATTACGAGATCTGTTAGGATACGTATTCTTGTAATATGTTATTACTTTCCGGTTAATTCTCAGATCTATATAAGTGTAACCCTACCCCCCAGACTATATAAGGCGGGCAGGGACCCCCTCCAAAATCACGGCATATCATACGATAGCTAATACAAACCAACAGACCACATGAGTAGGGTATTACGTCATATTGACGGCCTGAACCTATCTAACTCATGTGTCTCTGTTGCCTTCTTGTTCTTGATCTCGCGCTCCTCTACCGATCAATCTACCTTCGTGGGATACCCCTCGGAGGACTGCCAATGATATTCTGTCGATAGTTGGTGCGCCAGGTAGGGTGCGTGCTGTTTCCTTGTCAAACAAGATGGCTTTTTCCGCAGGCTCTTCGTCCCTCCCGCAACCCGGCCAGATCTTCACGGTTGGATCCATCTCGTGGGTCATCAATGCTGACAGAGTCGGAGAGCTCCTCGAACCAGTGTAGATCTGTTTTGCGCCAACCACTACACCTGCAACTGCAGATCCAATCTTGGAACTACTTCTGAGGTCGTCTTCATCAACGACTCACCGTTCGCTTCCTTGTTACCCGAGGAGGCTCATCGTCAATGATGATCTGATCGAGTCCATCGATCGGGTCGGTCTGAAGCTTGCCGATTGTCTCTCCATCGCCAAGTCGGCTCTAGACACCCTCATTCAGTGCCAACCACCCTCCGATCCGATCCTGTCGGAGGCTGCTCGGCAAACTGCGGGGGTTATGGCCCTACGCTTTGGGCTCGCCAACATCGCCGCTACATACCAAGATGCCCTGAGGGGCAAATTTGCTGACCAGGTGGGGGATATCCATCCTCTCGCCAACCAGATCATCGACCAGCTCCCGCCGACGGTCAACATGCTGCACGCCAACCGATGCCCCGGAGCATCCCTCCAAACCATCTAGGAGGAAAGTCCGGACTCCGAATCTCAGGGCTCCACGAAGACCCTCGCCGAGACCTTCACTGAGCAACCCCGTCTCCCGCCTTTTCGGGGTGGCGCAATCTTCAACGTCAGCATCGACAGCCCCCCCTCAGAACGGTGAAACCAATGAGGAACGTGCCGCTCACAAAAACAGGAAAGTCAACCGCGCGCAGTGCCTGAAAATGAGCGCACCGTTGCGATGGCTGAGGACGCTCGCGACAACCAGTTTGACTCGCAAGGGAGGCCGCTCCATTGCAACCTTGATGAAGATTTTCTCCGTGTCAACGGTCACGATGTCTACAAAACTCCAAGTGCTAACTTGGCTGTAGCTACCAACGAGCTCGCCTGACTCCCGCAAACTCCTGAGGTCGCCAAGGTCACCGCCATGCTCAAAGCGGTGCATTGCTAGGTCAACGAGATCCGTCGGGGTCAAAGACCTTCGTGCTCGACAAGCATGATTCATCGATCAGCTACGCCAAGATCCCATCGCCGCCCCAGCCAAAGCCGTTTTGCCAACCAGTCACTGCCCCTCCATGGTGGGGTTGAGGGCCACCGCGCCTAGCACCATCGCCAGCACGACCAGGAGGTCGAACAGGACGCTCGAGTGCACCTCAGTAATCTCCGGGATGCACGACGGCGTATCGAGCAACGTCACTTCGGTCGCCATGAAGATGAAGTACGCCGCCGCCAGGAGTACGAGCGAGAGTACGGTAACCCAGACTCAGCTCTAGAGCCGATCGCCGCTGGCAACGTTGCAGATGATGAAGCCGACAATCCTGATGGGCCTCCGGCATTCACCAGGGCTCTCCGAACACTCCAGTGGCCACGTGGTTTCAAAATCACTAGTGATGAGTACAGGCCCGATCTTCCGAGAGGTAACCGGTAAGTTCGATTTGTGGAGATCTCAACATTGGTGATCCGACTTCAAATCAGACGCGATTCGAACCCTACAACCGTTACACCACTGCTCCGTTGGTTATCAACCAAGCACAACTTGATTGACCTCGCCAAGAAGGCTTTTCCTGCAAGCGAATCGAAGAGCACAAGCAAGAAGGTAAAACACGCAATCTGATATTGCAAATATGAATGACGCGAATATCAATAGAGGGTTCTAGAACTCGGTTCCAAAGGACTAATCGACACAGTGGAGGAGATCAAGAACGGGGGCCCTGGATCACTGTAAAAGGATTTGTCACCACAGTTACAATGAACAATTCAGTTTCTCGATGGAAAACTAAACTCTAAACAAAACCCAATTGTGTAGCAGTGGCGATGGCTGTGTTTATAGTCTAAGACTCAACCTAGGGTTGGGGACGGCCAGGGGTTGGGCGCCCATAACTTGGGCTTAAGGCCCGACACGATACATGGCCAAGTTGGCCCAAATAGGTGACGCAGCACCTTGCCGTGGTCACACAGAATGATCCACGGACCTTCTGGAGCTGGGACCATATCCAAAACGACGGCGTCGTCGTCTCCTTTCCAACGCATCCAAGAACGGCCCGTTTCGATGTCGTATGAGAAAGTTATGACCGAAACAGTGACGACGTGTCTGCTGAATCCGAGGGCGACGTGGCAGCTGAGTTGAAAACGAATTGCAACTTGGGGAAGACCATGGCCTCGGTGTGTCCAGCATGGCGATGTCCTCATCATCCTGCCCTTCTCGAATTGGAGTCATCCTAGACTCCATCCCATCATCAGCGAACTCCTGCAAAAGGTTAGTGACAGCAGGCAATGCACCAGACATAAAAGGTTGACAAAACATAGTATAACATGGTGCATCAGGATTATCACATAACTCAGCAGTAGCAGAAGTTGTAGCAAGAAAAGCACCTCCTTTTAACTTAATCCCATTATTTTTAGCAATGTCTGTTGGAGGTTTATTTTTAATCTCATTAGCATGTTTAATAATATCCGTAGGAGACAAAGGCAGCAATGTAATTTTCTTGTCCTTATGTATGATAGTGTATATATTAGTTCTACCATGGTGTAAAGCATCATTATCAAATTCCCATAGTCGACCTAACAAAATGGAACAAGCTTGCATAGGGACAACATCAAAATCAGCAGTATCATGATAAGAGCCTGTGAAAAAGCTAATGCGTGCTGATTTAGTTACCTTAGTCTTACCACTATTATTGAACCATTGAAGTTTATATGGATACGAATGTTGTCGTGTGGTCAAGCCAAGCTTGTCAACCAAATCTGAACTCACCAAGTTGTTGCAACTCCCGCTATCAATGATAGTGAGAACATGACAACCCTACACAATGAGATACATGTGGAACAAATTGTGGCATTGGATCTTCATCTCTTCTTCATGTCCCACACGTGTACTCAACACACACCGCACAAGAAGACTAGGGTAGTCCATGGCAGCAGCTCACGGAGTCAATGGTGATGGCCTCCTTGTCTTGATCGCCCTTGGTGGGATCTCGCATCAATGTTAGCAAAGAGGGCTAAATCATCTTCAACATCACTAGCACTTACATATCCATCCTCGGTAGCAATGAAAGCGCCGACGACCGGACACTCCTTCATGACATGTCCCATGCCTTTGCATCGGTGGCAAATGATTTTAGAGCTGGACGAGGAGGAGCTAGTAGAAGCACCCGGAGTGGCACCTTTCTTCAGTTGTGGAAACTGCACATTAGACAATTTACTTACCCCGGAAGAAAATGGAGGTGTAGATGGCTGTGGTGCAACAGGAAGCTTGGGCGTCTCCGGCTCGGAATGTTGCTGAAAATTCCTCCCATTATTAGACCTGAAAGGCTGGTGTTGTTTAAATCCCCAGCTTCTCGTTCTGCGCCTTAATAGCAAGATGATACAATTGGAAAAAATTGCGCCATTTTTTGTAATCAAGTATGTTCTGTATATCATGGTTTAAACCACCAAAAAATCTAGCACTAGCATCATTATCATCTTCATTTATACTACAACGTGCTAAACCAATAAGCAATTCTTGATAGTATGCTTCTACTCCTTTATCACCTTGTTTTAAAGTTTGTAGTTTCAAACGTAAATCACGTTGGTAATAAGGAGGAACAAAACGAGATTTCATACGTTGCTTTAAAACATTCCAAGTTTGAGGCACAAAGCAGCAAAGATTATTGGCATTGCAAAGATCACTCCACCGAACAAAGCAAAATTAGTAAACTCACTAGTAGCAAGTCTAACTCTATGCTCAAGGGAAACATTATGAGAATCAAATTTTTGTTGAACAGCAAGCTCCTAATCTAAATATCTCTCTGGATCAACATTACCAGCAAAAGGAGGTAGACTAAATTTAATTTTAGCAAAAGGATCATTATTACCATGATTATTACCTTCCATACCGCGACGATTGAAGTTGAGACAGCGACGGGCACCACCGTCAGCATATGCATCTTCATCACCAAAAGCATCCGCATCTTCATCATCAGCACGATAAGGTGGAGGGCGTTGCTCAAAATTGTTCAATGCGGGTGACCAGATTGTTCACGCTATTGCGTCACTTCGGTCATAAGATTGTGTTGTTCAGTCATGAACGTTGTAAGCTCGCCCTTGGACACGCACTCATTGAAGTCCGTTGGAGTTCCTGCCATGGTTAGAAGATAGAAAAAGACAACACCAAAGTATTATCCCTATCAACTAAAAGGAAACAAGTGGTGGTGGTGGTGGTGATGGTTGTGAAAGTGGAATGCAAAATCACAAGTGGCTTACCACCGTCTTGCCTGTATTCTTACCAACGCCAAACAGGAGCAAAACCAAAGTGGCGAAGCAATCTATTGTTGAGCGTGGGTAACAGTTGCAAGATGAACCTGTGCTGACAGAAGAATGTGTGGAGCTATGGGTAGGCACACAATATGACAGCAAGGATTAGCAATTAACGAGTGCAGATTAACGATTGTTCAATCCGGATCCAAAGGACAAATCATAGGTGCTGACTAAGACGTGTCGAGACGTAGCGCAACAAGGTGAAAACAAAGGATGATCGAAAGAACTCACAGAACAAGCAAATAGCCAGGATTTCTCCTTTTTTCCTGAATTTTTTCCCTGATTTTTCCAAAAGGCACTAGTAGGAAACAAACTTTTTTTTTACTATTTTTTATATACTTTTCTCTCAACAAGGATCACAAAAGATGCAACCACAAAAATTGGCACCTACAACTGAGGTGGGATGTGGTCTATAGAAATTCAGCACGTTCTCTGAAAAGCGTGCAAAAACTTTGACAATTTTTTTCTATATTTTCCCGAATTTTTTTGGCAATTCTGATGAAACCAAACAGGGCAATTCTGATGAAACCAAACAGGGCAATTCTGATGAAACCAAACAGGGCTCCAAATGGTGTCAAGAAGCTGCTGAAAAAATTTTGGATAAACGAGCGAAAAGTTATGCCTGTTTTACCGAAGGTATCTCAAGGTATGTTTTCCGGGAGGCACAACACGGCGGCGGCAGTTAGGGCAAAGCGTCCCGAAACTCTAACACCGATCATCAGATCGCCACTTTGTGACTAACAAAGCAGTAGGTATTCACCGATGATGTAAGGAGGGCTGCGATGTAGGCAAAATAAGAGCGGTAACAACCTTGTCTAGGGTTTGTCTTGGCGAAGTGACACAAAGGCGGCTAAGCGGGGCAAGTCGAGTAATGTGGTGGCTTCGACTTGTTGTTTAGGAACGGTGGATGGGATAGCGGCGGAAAACAAAAATCACAGCAACGGGCGATTGAACTACGACCACGAACACAATCCTAAACTAGCAACAAGACTCGACCACGGACACAAACTCAACAACACGAATCTGAAACAAAATTGCAAAGGCACAAAGGGCGATAGGACAGCGGAAATTGAAATATTTTTGGGCTTTTTGTAGACTCTAGGTAATGAACAAATACGAATCTAAGGCAAACGAGATTATACCTCGCGGTAAACCTGAAATATCTGATACCAATTGATGAGTATAGGCCCGATCTTCTAGAGAGGTAGCCGGTAAGTTCGATTTGTGGAGATCTCGACGTTGGCGATCCGGCTTCAAATCGACGTGATTCGAACCACGCAAACTGCTACACACCATTGCTCCGTTGGTTATCAACCAAGCACAACTTGATTGACCCCGCCAAGAAGGCTTTTCCTGCAAGCGAATCGAAGAGCACAAGCAAGAAGGTAAAACACGCAATCTGATATTGCAAATAAGAATGACGCGAATATCAATAGAGGGTTCTAGAACTCGGGTTCCAAAGGACTAATCGACACGATGGAGGAGATCAAGAACAGGGCCCGGATCACTGTAAAAGGATTTGTCACCACAGTTACAATGAACGATTTAGTTTCTCGATGGAAAACTAAACTCTAAACAAAACCCAATTGTGTAGCAGCGGTGATGGCTGTGTTTATAGTCTAAGACTCGACCTAGGGTTGGGGACAGCTAGGGGTTGGGCGCCCACAACTTGGGCTTAAGGCCCGACACAATACATGGCCAAGTTGGCCCAAATAGGTGACGCAGCACCTTGCCGTGGTCACACAGAATGATCCACGGACCTTCTGGAGCTAGGACCATATCCAAAACGACGGCGTCGTCGTCCCCTTTCCAACGCATCCAAGAACGGCCCGTTTCGATGTCGTATGAGAAAGTTATGACCGAAATAGTGACGACGTGTCTGCTGAATCCGAGGGCGACGTGGTAGCTGAGTTGGAAACGAATTGCAACTTGGGGAAGACCATGGCGTCGGTGTGTCCAGCATGGCGATGTCCTCATCAACTAGGGTCGAGCCCTATGAAGGGAGGATGAACCCAACCCAATGGCTGCAGGCTTACGCCACTGCCGTTCGTGCCACCGGAGGTGACACCAACATCATGGCGAATTACCTCCCTATCATGTTCACGCCAGCCGCCATGAGTTGGTTCACAAGCCTCACCCCGGACTCCATCGGATCTTGGGAAGAGCTGAAGAAAGTTTTCACCGACAACTACATGGCTACATGTACGCGTCCGGGCACCAAGCATGATCTCAACCGTATCACCCAAAAGCCGTCCGAGCTCCTCCGCAGCTATATCAAACGCTTCTCCGAGATGAGGAACTCTATTCCCAACATCACAGAAGCTAAGGTCATCACCACCTTTGTCCGAGGGCTTCACCACCGCGAGCTCTGGTCCAAATTCAACCGTAAGCCGCCTATGGGCATCGGTGAGATGATCACGACCGCCAACCAGTACGCCGACGCCGAGGAAGCGGAGGTGCATTTCAACGAAGATGCGGGCGCAAATCGCCCGCCTCACCGCTACGATGACCGCCCCGATACCCGATGCCACAACGACCGCCGCCACGACGACCGTGGTTTCAACCGGGATAACGGCCGTGATCGGCTAGAAGGGTTCAAGCCCGGTCAAAATCGTCGCCGCCGACCAGACCACTTCATTGCTACTGTCAATGAGCCTCGCGCCAAGCGGAACTATGACGAGTAGTATAAGAAGATCCTCGATGGTCCTTGCCCTCTCCACAAGAACGCAAAGCATAAGATGAAAGACTGCCTTGGCTTGGCCAAGGAGTTCCAGGACAAGAAGCTGGATGACGACGCCAACAGGAACGGAGGCCACCGACCACCTGGGGGCAATAACAATGCCTTTCAAGATCATGACAAGGTGGTGCCACCATCTTCAGAGCCCTTGCCTCCAACGAGAGCAAAAGAGAACGGAAGCTTACCGCCCGACGAGTGCTCGCTATCGCTTCAGAGGAAACCACCACCAACCCCAGCTACCGCCCATGGTCCGAGGTCCCCATCACCTTCAGCAGGGCCAACCAGTGGGCGGACATACCCTACACAGGGCATTTTCCCCTCGTCCTCGACGCGACTGTCCAGAAGGTACTCTTCAGAAAAGTCCTCGTCGAAGGTGGGAGCGCTTTAAATCTACTCGTCGCTGGGGCCCTAAGGGAGTTGGGGGTCTCGGGACAACAGATCTCACGCCCTTAGATTCATCCTTCTGGGGCGTGGTACCTAGCAGGGCATCCAGACCACATGGCGAGATTACCCTACCAGTACAGTTTGGCACGGCAAGCAACTACCGCGTCGAGCATATCAACTTCTACGTCATCGACTTCGACACCGCCTACCACGCCATACTTGGTCGGCTGGCTCTGGCCAAGTTCATGGCCGTACCGCAATATGCGTATTTGGTGTTGAAGATGCCTTCGCCTGCAGGAGTCCTGTCTCTACGGGCCAACCTCTCCGTCGCCTACGCTTGCGAGACAGAGAGTCTCGCCCTCGCCGAAGCCACTGACCTCTCCATCCAGATGGCTAGTGTTGTCACCGAAGCCAAGATGGCGCCCACCGATGACATGGAGATCCCAGAGCTAGAGCTTCCTCGCGCCTCTGCCAAGTCCAAGGAAGCCAAGGAAGTCGGCCTCGGCCTTGATGACCCCTCCAAGACTGTGAAGATCGGGACTCACCTTGACCCCAAATAGGAAAGCGCGCTCCTCTCCTTCCTACGCGCCAACGCCGACGTGTTTGCTTGGAAATCTGCAGACATGACGGGGGTACCAAGGGAGAAGGTCGAGCACTCCTTGAATGTCTCGCCGGCCGCCAAACCGATCAAGCAGAAACTCCGCCGATTCACGCCAGACAAGAAGGAGGCTATTAGGGTAGAAATAAAACGCCTCTTAGCTACTGGATTTATAAAAGAAGTGTATCATCCAGATTGGTTAGCTAATCATGTTCTCGTTCGAAAAAAGAATAAAGAATGGAGAATGTGTGTTGATTATACTGATATTAACAAACACTGCCCTAAAGACCCCTTTGGCCTGCCTCGGATAGACGAGGTTGTAGACTCCACCGCCGGCTATGAACTGCTCTCCTTTCTCGACTGTTACTCTGGCTATCATCAGATCTCCCTCAAGGAAGAAGACCAGATCAAGACGTCGTTCATCATGCCTTTCGGTGCTTACTGCTACACCACTATGTCCTTCAGACTCAAGAACGCTGGGGCGACCTATCAAAGGGCTATCCATATGTGCCTCGACCAACAGATCGGCCGCAATGTCGAAGCCTACATCGACGACGTGGTTGTCAAGACCAAAACCGCCGACAATCTTATCGCCGACCTTGAAGAAACCTTCTCCAACCCGAACAAATACCAATGGAAGCTGTACCCTTCAAAGTGCATCTTTGGAGTTCCATCTGGTATACTGCTGGGCTACATTGTCAGCACTTGAGGCATCGAACCAAACCCTGACAAGGTCTTCGCCATCACCAACATGAAACGGCCGACATGCATCAAGGATATACAGAAGCTTACAGGCTGCATGGCTACGTTAAGTCACTTCATCTCGCGCCTCGGCGAAAAAGGGCGACCTTTCTTCAAGCTCCTCAAGGCCTCCGAGCATTTTTCTAGGTCGGAGGAGGTAGACACAGCTTTCGAGCAGCTCAAGTTGTTCTTAACAAAACCTCGAATCATGACAGCGCCACGACTAGATGAAACTCTGCTAATCTACATCACCGCCACTTCTTGCATCATTAGCACAGCTATTGTCATCGAGCGCGATGAATCTGGGCATGCATACAAGGTGCAACGTCCAGTATACTTCATCAGCGAGGTGCTCAACGAGCCCAAAACTCATTATCCTTAGGTATAGAAGCTGTTATATGCAATTCTGATTACGTCGTGAAAGCTCCGACACTACTTCGAGTATTACAAGATCGCCGTGGTTACTGAGTTCCCTCTGGGGGACATTATCCGCAACAAAGAGGCCAACGGCCGCATCATTAAGTGGGCTGTTGAGCTCGGCACTTACTCCATTGAATTCGGAAGCAGACCTACCATTAAGTCACAGGCGCTTGCTGATTTCATTGCTGAGTGGACCAAGATCCAGGAACCCATTGTCGCCACTTGTCCCGAGCACTGGGTGATGTATTTTGACGGCGCCCTTAACATCAGCGGTGCCGACGTAGGGATTCTGTTCATTACGCCGACCAAAGATAAGCTCCGCTATGTCCTCCGGATACACTTTCCGGCCTCCAACAACATCGCGGAATACGAAGCATGTCTCCATGGTCTACGAATAGCCGTTGAGCTCGGCGTCAAACGACTTATGGTGTACGGGGACTCCGCGCTGGTTATCAACCAGCTCAACAAAGACTGGTCCTATTCCAGTGAGAAGATGGACACATACTGTGTTGAAATCAGGAAGCTTGAAGGGAAGTTCTACGGTATCGAGTACCACCACGTGGTACGAGATCAAAATCAACCAACCGACCAGCTCTCTAAGATAGGTTCGTCTCGTGCCACGGTTCCGCCGGGGGTCTTCATGCAAGATCTCCTAGTGCCATCAATTAAAGAAGGGAAGGAAGTCAAAGAGGTCCCTCCTGCCGAGCAGTTGGTACTTATGGTACCTTCGCCGGTCGCCGATTGGAGGGAGCAGTTCATCAAATACCTCACCAGCGCCGATGTACCCGCCGACAAGACCGAAACCGAATGCCTAATTCGCCGAAGTAAGCATTACGTGCTGGTAGACGGTAGCCTGATGAGGAAAAGTGCCAAGGAAGGGATACTGCAGAAATGCATCATCCAAGACGACGGTGTGAAGCTACTTTCCGAAATTCACTCTGGTTCCTATGGCAATCACGCGGCTTTGAGAACCCTGGTCGGCAAAGCTTTCTGAGCTGGATTTTATTGGCCCACGGCCATCTCTGACGCAGAAGACCTCGTCAGGCGCTGTGAAAGATGTTAGTTTTTTGCCAAGCAAATACACGTACCGGCACATGAACTACAGACCATCCCAGCTTCCTAGCCTTTCGCATGCTGGGGACTAGACATGATTGGGCCTTTTAAGCCAGCTCCAGGAGGCTTCCGGTATGTATACGTCGCCATTGATAAGTTCTCCAAGTGGATCAAGTACAAACCGCTCATTTCAGCTACTGCAAAGAAAGCAGACAAGCTATTTGAAGATGTCATACATAGGTTCGATCTCCCGAACAGCATCATCACCGACCTCGGAACCACGTTTACCAGCTATCATTTTTGGGACTTCTGCGAAGACTGGTGCATCTCCATTAAATACGTTTCCGTTGCTCATCCTAGAGCTAATGACCAGGTCTAGCAGGCTAATGGTATGATCCTTGACGCCCTCAAAAAGAGGCTATATCAGAAAGAAGAAAAGCATCCGGGCAGATGGCTCAAAGGGCTACCAGCTGTGGTCTGGGGACTGCGCACTCAAGCTAGTCGCAGTACAGGTGTGTCTCCATATTTTTTGGTCTATGGCTCAGAGGCCATACTTCCAGCAGATGTTGCCTTCCGAGCACCTAGGGTGGAAAACTATGACGAAGAACAAGCTACTGCTATTTGGACAGAGGACGTTGACCAGCCGAGGAAGAATGTCTGATCACCTGTGTCCGCACAACCAAATATCTAGAAGGTCTGCGGAGGTACTATAACCGCAATGTAAAAGGTCGTTCATTCACCGTCGGTGACCTCGTTCTCCACAGAAAACAAAAGACTGAAGGGTTGCACAAGCTCTCTTCCCCTTGGGAAGGGCCCTACGTCATCAAAGTGGTCACCCGACCAGGATCTTATCACCTTTGTGACTTAGATGGGATTGATGTTCCAAACTCATGGCACATCGAGCACCTTATACGTTTCTATCCTTGAAACGCTCCAGATATGTACTCTCCATTTTATGATGAATAAAGTTTTGGTCTCCATAATTTGTCTCCATTTTTTCTCCATTAACTTTCGATCTCCGAGTACGGTCACCGAACATTACGATACTCCATCATGATCTCCAAAATTGCCAAACGGTTTTCTCCAAAGTCGCCGAACGATTTCTCCAAATCGTCGACCACGATTTCGCCGAATAAAGTTCTCCAAATCTCCAAAATCTCTGAACGGTTTTCTCCAAAAGCGCCGAACGTTTCTTCCAAAACGCCGACACAATTTTCACCAAAAATCACTGAATAATCTTTCTCCAAACACGTCTCTTCCAAAATTGCCAACGTGTCTCGCCATATGTTTTCTCCAAACCACCGAACAATTTGCTGTAAACCTCCAAGATATTTCGCTGATCAGCGAGCAGCCTATTTTCTTCTCTTTTCTCTTCGGAGAAGACCCAGTTTCTAATCTCTCCCTACACGTGCCATGGGCTCCGCGCTCTGCATTATGGGTGGTCGGCTGTGGTTCCTTGGTCACGCCTATTTTTCCTACACGTGCACGGGCTCTGCGCTCGACGTTATGGATTATGGGCTGTCTAAGGCTGAGAGCTCAGAGCAGAATTTATGGCCTGGTCGCCGCTTGTGCCATCTACATCTCCAAGTCTTTTCAATAACTGTCGAGTAGCACACGTTTCGCTCTTTTCTCTTTGGGAGAAGACCCAGTTTCTGATCTCTCCCTATACGTGCTACGGGCCTCGCGCTCTGCGTTATGGGTGGTCGGCTACGGTTCCTTGGTCACGCCTGTTCGCCTACACGTGCTCGGGCTCTGCGCTCGATGTCATGGACTATGGGCTAGCTGAGGCCATGGGGGTTAGTAGCAAACTAACTTCTCGGATTCTACTTATACTCCGTATAAATACCTTATGGTCATAACTACGAAGATTTTTTCACCGAAATACAATCTAACTGCATACACATGCACTTTATAACATTTATCGTATACATAAGTGTTCTGGCGCTTTCACGCTTTCTAACTACATTGCACAGGAATTTCAGTTGATCTCCACCAAGCAGGTCATTGAGCTTCGCCACCGCCGTCCATTTCACCGAACAAGTCTATATCACCTGCCAACTTCTTCGTAGCGTCCTCCACCTCATCCTCCAGCTGCTGGGTCTCCGCGTCGCTCAGTCCTTCGGCATATCCGCCCCTTATCGACTGAAGGTCAGCGATTGGATAGTGGGACCATACCACTGCAAGAACGTGGGTAGCGGCGGAGGCAACGGCGTCGCGGTTGAAGCCCTTAAAGCTTTCCCACGCCATCTTGCATCTTTCGACGATGACATCTGGGCGTGTTGGCCTGCCGTCGGGCTGAGGAGCTGTTTCTGGCTCAATGCAGTCGAGCATTGGTTTGATTCAGGCAAATATGGCGTCAAGTCTATCTCTCTGCGTCCGGCGTCCTGCTCCAGCACGTCGAATTGCGCCTTAACCCTCAAGCGGTAGTCTGCAAGTATTACAGAGCTCCATTAAGCAAGAAAATTACTTTATAAGGTAACCCCCATCAGGGAGTACTCACCGTCTAGGTCCTCGGCCAGTTTTTTTGCTCGACCTGTTTCTTTCTCCTTCTCCTCCCAGAGTTGTTCAAGGGCCTGGCGCAGCTGTCCAAGCTCCACATCTTGCTCTATGAGTACAACAATTGACGTCAAAAGTAAGCGCATCCAACTATGCAAAGCACTTTTGCCAAGCAAACATACCTTTCTTCTGTTTGGAGATTTTCTGCAGCTGGTCCAACCGTTCGGAAGCATCCTTCAGTTGTGTGGAGGCAGTGGCCAGCTGCTCGAATTTGCTCTGCAGTTGCTCTTTCACAGCCGCCAGCTGCTCGGATAGGACCCCTTTCTGATGCTCTAGGTCTAGTGCGTTGGATTCAGCAAGGCCCCGCTCGCGCTGGGACCTTTGGGCATTTTTCTCCAAGAGCTTCATTGCCTCCTTATGTTTCCGATTCTCTTCGGCGAGGGGTTCCATCCTCTTTTTTAATTGGTGACGGTGCTCGGCAGTTCGATTCATCCCCTGAAAATTAACCGCGTCAATGATGGAGTTCGATCTCAGACTCCAAAGAAGAATACTCATGATTCAACACTAACCTCGATCTGTTTTACAACTCTGGCAAGGGCGAATTTTAGCCGCCTCATCTCCTTGGGGTGTCTTCTTCCTCGACAACTACCACCTCGTCGTCGTGCTTGCGGAAGATTCGGACGAATTGGGTCTGAGGTTCAGCACGGAGGATCTCCTCCACCACGTCCTCCTCTTCCACAGTAGCTGGCGGCACCACCGGGGGACTCTTTGGCCGGATTGCGGGTCCAACCATGCCCGGCGCCGCTTCAGGAGGAGTCGTTGGCTCCTCACGTGCCTCTGCTTCGGTCGACCTATTCTCTGGTGCAGTGCTGGCAGCTCTAGTTTTAGATCCCAAGGGTCTGGCAGTACTCGCCGTTGCTTCACGTGTTGTCGCCGACCTGTCTTTCACCGACGCCAATTGCTCGCCGTCTCCAAGTCCGCCCGCAGCGGTCATTGACTCCTCCGCCGGCTGCCGAGCACCCGGGGACCCCGCCATGGGGCCCGCCGGCGTTACCTCCCGTCAGGATCAATCCGAGGCCGCTCGTCTGTCTAGGCGGACGGGTCCAAACCCTCCGTATGCCTTGCGCTGCATCAGGTCACTCGGTTGAGCACCAAAAACACTAAGATGAGATAGCAAAGTAACTCCAACGTGAGGGTACTCACTATTTGGTCTACCGGTGCACCTTTTGGAATCGGCGATGCCTGCCTGAGCCCCCAGGCGCGGCAGGGTGGTCGACCCCTATGCTCAGGGGTGGTGGTCTCCTATCCTCTAAAGTCGGCCCCTGCTACTCCCCCTGCTGCTCAGGGGTTTCCTCCGCTCGTCGCTCCAGATTTATCTCCGTCTACTGCTTGGGGACTTCTTCGTCCTCCCTTTGTTGCTCCTCCACGTGCGTGATGCATGAAGGCGTCTGCACGCTCAGAGGAGGAGCAACTAGATTTTCATCGTCATCAGACCACTCGATCACTGCGGACCTCCATGTTCGAGTGGTCTGGTCGCCACCAAGCGAAATGACACCCGGTCTGCGGGGGGCGGCAGCCGCTGTCCTCCTCTTCTTCTGGGCTGACTCGTCTATCACTGCCCATTTCCCCCGAGATTTCTCCGACACTGGGGGGGGGGACTCACTGTGCGATCAACATCCGTGTCTCTGGACTCCGATGAGATATCGAAGGAACTTTCTTCAGGTCGTACTATTGATCGGGCGTCCACCGTTGGCGGCCAATCGGCTCTCGGCACGCCCAAAAAGTACACCGCCCTGTCTTGTGAATGGATCTTTGCATAAGTAAGTCAGTTTCCTGCTTGCCAATTGACATTTGAGCAGAAGAAATTAATATGATTACCTGGGGAGGCGGGTTAGTACAGTTGAAGGCTTTCGTATCCTTTGGCCAGCTGAATGAGACATTGGAGGGGAATAGCTCCCTGGCTCGGTCTGTTACCTCTTTCTTCGTCAGCCGTTCTGTACTCTCTAGGGTCCCGTCGTCATCACCTCTGAAGTCAAAGCCTGGGTGGGCTCTCTCTTTACAAGGCTAGATACGGCGCACTATGAAACTTGTTGCAACCAGTTCTCCTCTAAGCTCCAAGTCCTTCATCAAGTTGAGAAGCTCCACCACTTGCTCCATGTTAGTGTTGTTGGGTCTCTCCGACCAGCTATTATGGCTCTCCGGGATGTGGTGGACGTCGCATCGAATTGTCGGGTGGCTCTGTTTGATGTAAAACCACCTGGCGTTCCATCCTTTCAGAGACATATTCAGTGGTACATTGATGTACTCACTGGCCATCCCATCCCTGAGCTGCAGGTACACGCCGCCGACCACTTTGGAACTGATGCTGCCCTTTTTCTTCAGACAGAACAAGTGCCTGAAGAGGTTGAAGTGTGGAAGAATACCCAGAAATGCCTCACAGCAATGGATAAAGATCGCGACGTGCAGTATGGTGTTGGGGTGCAGGTTGCAGAGGCTAATCGCCCAAAACTCTAGCAGATCTCTAAGAAAAGGGTGAATAGGGAACCCCAACCCTCGCCAAAAGTAATCTTCAAATACCACAGCTTCATCAGTATGGGGTGTCGGATAGGGCTCACCGCGGGCTGGTCGCCATCCGGCCGTGACGCGATCTGGAAGAATGCCTGCTGATACCATCCTATTGAGCTCCGCCTCCCCCATCTTCGATGGCACCCATTCCTCGTCACGGCTGGCTCCGGTAGCCGCTTTCTTCGATTTCGCAATTCCTTTCTTCGGCGCCATCTCTCAGATTTGGTTAGGTTTTGGCGGCAAAGGCAAATGTGGTTGTGGATTCGGGGATGCGGGAGTCGAGGAGGAAGATGAAGTAAAAAAGGTGGGAACGGGGTATGTGGCGGCACTGTTATAAAGTGCTTTCCCCACATCTCTGCATTCAAGGGTTTTTGGGGAACCGTTCCCGCGATCTGCGCCTCTCCGATTTCTCCGATGCGGTATATGGGCCGTTTCTTGGGCTTCTATGCAATCTCAGCCCATGTCGCCCATTTATTGCTGCCGTTAGTTGCTATTCGCCAAATAATTGCCGATTTCTCCGACATTTGTTGAGGCTCAGTAACCGTTACTGTACAGCCGTTACTCCGATTTTTTCGCCACGGTTTGATTGCTTCGGTATCTTCGCTTGCAGCTCGAGGACTGGCTGCTTGCTTGGCTGCTTTTTCATTACTCCTTTCTTTCTGACCCTGGCACCACATGACTATGTCATCTACTGTAAGGCTCGGGGACTAAGTGGGCACACTTCACCTTGCGGTGAATGTGTGCTTTTCTCATCTCGAGGCTTCGCCCAGGGACTGGATGCCTACTCGGCTAGTTTTCTACTTTCTGACCCTGGCACCACATGACTAAGTCATCTACTGTCAGGCTCAGGGACTAAGTGGGCACACTTCACCTTGCGGTGAATGTGTGCTTTTCTGATCTCGAGGCTTTGCCCGGGGACTGGATGCCTGCTCAGCTGGTTTTCTACTTTCTGACCCTGGCACCACATGACTATGTCATCTACTGTCAGACTCGGGCAATAAGTGGGCACACTTCACCTTACGGTGAATGTGTTTGTTTTTTCTGGAAGACTCCGTGCATCTTGAAGCCGAAGAAGTTTATCTCGTTTTCTCGAGTTTGGATTCAAAGTGGGCACACTTGGTCCGCTGTGAACAAATTTTCAGTTCTGGACTTGAGCTCCTTACACCCTTATGGCAAGCTATACTTGGGATACGTTGCTCGGCAGCGGTTCGTAGTGCTCAGCGATGGTGCGCACTTCTCGGCGATGGTGCACACTGCTCGGCAACTGCTCACAACTGCTCGGTGACTCATTACGGTGGTCGGACCATGAGTTGATCTGCTCGACTTTGGTTCGCACCTGCTCGGACAAGCTCAAGACAGTGTTGCACAATGGGTATAAGGTGCTCGGGGACTAGCTGTGGAGGGTACGACCCCGGATACCCATGGCAGACTACATGGGCTGCGCCCTCAGGGGCGGCCTAGCCCATAAGACGAAGCCTTGCGGGACACGATTCTGCTCGGCGCCTCCCGCAAGACATAAGGAAGATATTCTGAAGATATTACGAGATCTGTTAGGATACGTACGATCCCATGATTCTTGTAATCTGTTATTACTTTCCGGTTAATTCTTAGATCTAACCGACTTGTAACCCTGCCCTCCAGACTATATAAGGCGGGCAGGGACCCCCTCCAAAATCACGACATATCATACGATAGCTAATACAAACCAACAGACCACGGGAGTAGGGTATTACGTCATATTGACGGCCTGAACCTGTCTAACTCGTGTGTCTCTGTTGCCTTCTTGTTCTTGATCTCACGCTCCTCTACCGATCAATCTACCTTCGTGGGATACCCCTCGGAGGACTGCCGACGATATTCTGTCGACAAGCTGGGAATTGGTTGTTTTAACTAAGTGGTGGTTGAAATTCTTTGATCCTGACACCAGGTGTCTTTTTCACCTACTGTTAGGCTCTGGGACTACAATGTATATATTGCACCTTGCGGCGCATATATCAGTACTAATATCCTCCTTGCATAAGTCATGGAGATGATCATCTGACTTCGTCAACGAAGCCTAAGTGTGTACACTTCACCTAAGGTAGAGAATTTTTAAATTTTAAACTTGAGCTCCTTACATCCTTTTGGCAAGCCTTACTTGGCTAAGTCTGAGATCAGGTCACCTGATAAATTGGCTGGCTTCAATTTTCACCGATCAGATTACCAATTAAACTGGTTGGCACTTCGTTCCGTTGATTGGATTACCAATTAAACTGGTCGGATTACCAGTTAAACTAGTCGGCACTTTGTTTTGTTGATTGGATTACCAGTTAAACTGGTTAGATTGCCAGATTTGCTAGCTCACTCCAAGTTAAACTGCTCGGACTTGCTCAAGACGGCGTTGCTCAGCGGATACAGGGCGTTCGGGGACTAGCTGTGGGGGGTATAGCCCTAGGTACCCATGGCAATGGACATGTGCCGCACTGCTAGGGGAGATCTAGCCCATAAGATCAAGGCCTACGGTGCCCAGTTCTGGTCGACGTGCACCGCAAGGCAATTAGAAGACATCTTGGCGATGAAGGAAGATTTGTTCGGATATGCTAGATATCGTATTCCTTGTAAATACTTACCATATAGCCGAATACATCTAGGCCTAAACCGACTTGTAACCCTACCTCCCAGACTATATAAGGCGGGTAGGGACCCCCCTCGAAATCATCTCATATACAATACAATACACCAAAGACATAGGACGTAGGGTATCACGTCGATCAGACGGCCCGAATCTGTCTAAATCGCTATCTCTGCGCTTGTGTCACCATTCGGTTCCTATTATGTGCACCTCTACTGATTCATCTACTACTGTGGGCATACTCCTCGGTAGACTGCCGACCATATTTCGTCGACATGAATCCATACCGAAGAAGAACCAAAGGCTCACGACTCAATCGTTCAGGGGAGGATATCTCAAGATCAGACAGGACTCCGACTATGGCAGGACTACGTAGCTTGTAGGGTAAGTAGGCCTCGCATATAAATAGCTAGCCATACCCCTGTTGTAATCATCGAAACTCTCATAGGCATATCCATCTTGTAATTGCCATCTCGCTATTCGACGAGATCGTAATACAAACAAGTAGTAACTGGACATAAGGCTTTTACTCGCTTCCCGGGGGCCCGAACCAGTATAAATCTCGTGTCTCGACTATGATTGCTCTTTGCACCGAGCGAGTTCGTGCAAAAACCGAATATCTGCCGATAAAAAACACCGACACATAGCTTTTGTTATGTATGTAGACATAACTTAGTATTTGAAAAGCCAAAACAATTTATAATTTGGAAAAAAAAGGGTGTAGTATTTATCTTCATGTGAGTGGTGGGCGCATGAATCATGATGTATGCTGGTCCACTAGATAAAAGCAGTTTGGGCAAAACTGGCCGGAGACGGCAGAGGATGCTACTGGAATACGATTCAAAGTAAGAGGCACCACCATCCCACTAGAGAAGTAGACCTCCACTAGTTCTCACAAGATTTTTGTAAAAATAAGGTTAACATCAATCATTTTGGACTCGATAAATAAGTAGCACAACATGTGTGGATAACACTAAGATATTTTCAGCCTATTCATTAATACATTATGGATGGCACATCGATCAATGGAGAGATGAACATGTTTTTTTTATGGTAAGAGATGAACATGCTTGATGTTGACAGAACGTTGAGTTGAAAGGTTATACCTTTTATATTTAAAAAGGCATCTTTGCAAAAGGCATGCTTGCTACTGACAATCATTCTCCCACTGGAGGCTGACAAAATCGCTCTCAACATTGTATGCATAATAGAGAAAAGGTTTGTCGTGGTTACAGACATCTTACATAATAACATATATATGGATATGTCCATGTGTGTGCATTTCGAAAAAGTTGGAAAATCAATGGCAAACAAATATCGACTTCTTCAAATTAAGTCAGTGCCCTTATTATATTAACTTACCCAGTTAAGGCTTGCAGTAAATCATTAGCTTCCTTTATTTGTGAATTACACAGTACTCCGTCTATTTCTTTCACTTGTCATTTTTAGACAAGAGAATCCAGATGGTCACAAGTAACATCTGGAGATCATGTGCAATAAACATTACTGTTAAAGAAAAAAGTTCAAATTACTCCCTCCTTGTTTGGCATATATATGTCCGGATAAACCCTTAAACTATTTTTTTATCGTTTTATCCTACAACTATATTGGTGGGTCCAATTTACCTTTTAATGAGATACGCATTTCTTTGTTTCTCCAAGTACAATGTTGAGTTTTAAGTTAAAATTTAAGAGTGATAGCGGATATATATCAAAAATTTTATTCAAAAATAGAGTATCAAGAATTTTTTCATCAGTAACTGTTGTGTTGTCTGTATGGATGTTAGTGCCACTGCAGGCTAGAGAAAATTCATTTTTTTAGATAAAGGATAAAATATCCGGCTTCATCTATCAAGGATAGAATCAGGCTAATTATTATAAACTCCAGACGCGTTCACAAAGTACGGTTGCAGGCAAAACCACCGGTCTCGCAACTAACAGAAGAAGTAAAAAGTTCTTGACTAAACAAAACCAGCATATCTTTGTGAAAGCCATCCATTAGAACCAAAGAATTCTAGAGCCGACTTCTCAAGGTGTCGAGCCACAGAGATCATTTGATCTTTCACATCTTCATGCCGCTGCAAGTTGGCCCATTGACGTAGCCAGTGTGTCCCTCGGAATAGTACCTGCAAAAGAGATTTGAGTTTGCAATTGTCAAAAACTACCTCATTCCTTGTTAGCCATATTGCCCACAGTAGTGCTGCAGTTGCTGTTAATAACAATGTGTTATACTTTTTGTTACCCAATTTAGACCAATTAACAAACAGATCATCTATGTTCGTGGGAGGTCAAATTCCAAAAAGAATATGTATAGAGCGCCACAAAAATTTGGCATAAAAGCAATAAAAAAAGAGATGGTGAATTGACTCTGAGAAATAGCAGAAACAACACGACTTGTCTGCAGCCCAATTTCTCCTAAGTTATCTTTGGTTAGAATCACTCCTCTTTTTAAATACCACATGAAAACTTTTAGTTTCATGGGGAGCTTCGTTTGCCAAATATCTTGTGATACTCTCACCCCATTGTTAATTAATGCAGCATACATAGACTTGACTGTAAAAAATCCAGAAGCCTTGAAGCCCCATACAAACACATTCCTTTCCTGCAGTAAGTTAATTTGTTGTAAAGAAGCAGCTATTCTATTCCAGTTTCATAAGTTCACACCCACCAAATTTGTGCGAAAAGAGATATTTAGTTCGGGGGAACTAAAACTGTAGCAATAGTGTCCTGTTTTCTTCTTACAATATTAAACAACGCCGGAAATTTATCCTTGAGAGGTTTATTGCCCAGCCAAGTATCAACCCAAAACCTAGTGTGTGACCCATCTTTGACATTAAAATGTCCTAACTTCAAGAAAGTATCTTTAATATTCATGAGGCTTTTCCAGAAATGCGAGTCCCTTGGTTTCTTTTCACAACTTTCTAGTGTCTTATTCTTAATATACTTATTTCTTAATAACTCTTGCCATAATCCGTCCTCATTTAATAACTTAAACAGCCACTTACTAAGCAAACATTTGTTTTGGACCTCTAAATTTTGTATCCCAAGACCTCCCTGGTCCTTAGGCTGACACATAATTTCCCATTTGACTAATCTATACTTCCTTTTATGATGGTCATTTTGCCAATAGAAACGAGACCTGAAACAATCAATTTTTTCTAATACTCCTTTCGGTAATTCGAAAAAAGACATCATAAACATCGGTAAGATAGACAGCACCGAATTTATAAGGACTAATTGACCACCGACCGTTAGCAGTTTACCTTTCCACCCACTAAGTCTTTTCTCAATTCTCTCTTCGATGCTCTTCTAGTCTTTATTATATAATTTCCTAAAATGCATAGGTAGCCCCAGGTAGCGAAATGGGTATTTACCAATGGCACATCCGAACAGCTGCGAATAAAACTCTTTGTGATTTTTAGCTTTTCCAAAACAAAAGATTTCGCTTTTGTGGAAGTTTATCTTTAAGCCAGATAGTTGTTCAAATGTACTTAGCAACAATTTCATATTAACTGCCTTTTCAACATCGTGGCTCATGAAGATCACTGTGTCATCCACATACTGAAGGATGGACAAACCATCTTGAATAAGATAGGGGATAACCCCTTCTATCTGTCCTGTCTCCTTTGCTCTGGCAATTAGTATGGCCAACATATCAACCACTATATTGAATAGTATGGGTGACATGGGATCACCTTGCCTAAGTCCTTTTTTAGTCTGAAAGTACGGCCCTAGTTGGTCGTTAACTTTAATATTTACATTGCCTCCTTGTGTAAAATTATGTACCCATTCACACCACTTTTGTGAAAAACCCTTCATCCTTAATGTTTGTTGTAAAAAGATCCAATTTACTTTATCATAAGCTTTTTCGAAATCTATTTTAAAAATCACACCGTCTTGTTTTTTAGTGTGTAGTTCATGTAACGTTTCATGTAGTATCACTTCACCCTCCATAATATTTCTTCCTGGTAAGAAAGCTGTCTGAGTCGGTCTTATTAATTTCTGGGCAATAGTAGTTAGTCTATTTGTTGCAACTTTTGTGAAGATTTTGAAAGAGATATTCAACAAACAGATGGGTCTGTATTGTTGAACAACTCTTGCATCTTTCTTTTTGGGCAACAATATAGTGTTTCCAAAATTAAGACGATTAAGAGGTATTGTTCCATGATGAAAATCAGCGAACAAAGCCATCAAATCATCTTTCATTAAGCCCCAGAAAACTTGATAAAACTCTGGTGGAAAACCATCCGGTCCGGGCGCCTTATTGTGTTCCATTTGGAAAATTGCCGCTCTGACTTCCTCTTGTGTGAAAGGCTCTATCAAGAACTCATTTTTCAGATCAGAAACTTGAGGTATGTCCTCCGTCCGAGATTCATCTAGAGATATTAGAGAATCATCAGATGGGCTGAACAGGTTTCTGTAATAACTAGTAATATGCTCTTTAAGTTGAGCATCACCGGTTATAATACTATCACCATCCTCAAGCTGGAAAATACGAGTTTTTCTATGTCTACTATTGGCTAGCAAATGATAATACTTTGTGTTCGCGTCACCTTCAAGAAGGTGTTTCACTTTAGCCCTTTGGTACCACTTGAGTTCCTCTTCTCTTAGTAACTCTGCAAGCCTTTCACTTAACACGTGCTTTAGATCTCGCTCTGAGTCATTGAGCATGGTATGTTCTGCTTTCTTATCTAGATCATCTAGTTTGTTTAAAAGTGTTGTTTTTTCTTTCTTATACTCGCCACTCACATGCTTCGCCCATCCTCTAAGATGCTGACGAAGTCTTCTGATTTTCATTTGCCATCTCTCGATGGGTGAGCCTGAAACTAGAGTGTTCTGCCAAACCTCTGAAACCATCTCACAAAATCCATCCCTTAACAACCAGCCTAATTCAAATTTGAACTGAGGTTGATAAGTTGAGGACGAGTCATTTGTAGAAAAAAGCAGAGGTGTATGATCAGAAATTTCTCTGGTTAGGCTATGTACAGTTGAATAAGAGTATTTTGACTCAAAATCTGTACATACTAACACCCTGTCTAATTTTTCAAAGGTTTGGTTACGCAAATTGTTAGCCCAGGTAAACTTTCTACCTGACAACTCAATTTTTCTAAGATTTAAGGCATCAATTACTGCGTTGAACATAAAAGGCCACCTATCACTTGAGCCTTAAGGTTAGAGTAAAAAATTCCACTCCCAAATCCTCAAAACTAATCATGACTTTGTTTTCATAGCTGGGCAATTTCCTGTTCAGTATCTGCCAAGAACAAATACGCAGGCAAGGCTTCCAATGATTGGTTGACACACCTCTTCGTCCTTTTGAGGTGTTCATGGCCTGAGCACTAAAAGCAAAGCGGCAGGTTATGCGCACGTAATGTGTTTGGAAGGCCTCACTTACACACACGCTTGTCACCCTCATTGAGGAAGCAGCGAGTGAAATGGATCATGGATGTCATCTAGGACAGGGACAGATCACCTCGGTGCTGGAGTTGTACCGCACGAATGACCATCACAGAAAGATCCAAACGTTGTTAAGCAAGAAAGACGAAGAAACAAGGATCAAAATTATAGTTAAGCATGGTGCATGAATGGGAGGTATCATGATTTCTTTCAATTCGATGGAAAAGCATCGCTTGGATCTTCGTGTTGATCCTTTTGATACATGATGCAAACGTTGCTTGCAAGAAAGACGAAGAAACAGGGTCCCTTTGTGGAAGCAGCTCAGATCTTGGCACATTTGCCAACCGCTGGGTACAACTGAGGTGTATGGGTGACCACTTGGCAGTTGGCAGCACTATATCATGGCATACCTCGCACTTGTCATGATCTTCGACAGTGATCTCAATCATTTTTTCCCATTTCTTTGTGATACAAGTATGAGGTCAGTTTTGGGGATTTCAGATCTCTCCAGGCTAGCAAGGTTACAAGCATTAACAGTCAATTAGCAGAACATGGATTGTTATAGTATAAATAGGATATTTCAAGTTCATAAAGAAACTGTAGCTCCAAATAACGCTACTACTGCTACAGCATGACGCTAATAGAATTCATCTGAATTATGACCTAGCAGAGCAACCCAAACACAAGTTCCTTGTAGTTGATCGAGTGCCCCAATTCCAAATTACAGTAGATGATAGTAGTTCCAAATTACAGTAGATGATAGTACCTACACTTTCATACAGTAGTAACACACAGCCTCATGCTTCAGACAAGGCACACTAGCACAACACCCTTTTTTTTTCATCGTACATGCTTCATAGGGAAAACTACTCGAACTGCGACAGTAAGTAAACTGTCTTAGTTTTCTGTCCCTGTTATGATACTGTCATAGATCATGTCCTTCAGACTCCAATGACGGTCCGGATTGTTGTAGGTCCAGTAAGCCCACCCAAACGAGGCCTGACTATAGACATCCATCTGTGCATGTGCAAACTTCCTGTATGGCTCATCCGTTGCATCCTTCACTGACCATTGAGCGGTCCATTCCCCTGCACACGCACAAGAAATGGATAATTTCTCCATCAAGTAGTTCATGAAAAGAACATATATTATGAAATGAATGAATGATTCTTCAACTTTTTTGACGGTAAATTATTCCAATTTGGCTTCATAGGATATTTGACATTGGATAGATGTATCCTCTGAAAGTCTAGTCCCAAAAACACCAATGTATCAGTATCCATGGGTTACTAAGAAATTATTAAGCAGCTTCACACCACTACTATGATCGTGACAAGAGAATGACTAAGAAGATCCTGAGAAGATAATGAATGAGTAATACCTGGTCTTGTTTGCTAATGGAGTACATATTAAACAAACAAAAATCCCATCAAATAAAAAACAACACAACTAGATTCAATTACGACTCTTTTTTGAAAGAACTGGAGGGGCCGAGGCCCCTACAGGAAGGCTTTATTATTAAAAAAAGAAAGCAACACAGCGGTTGCGAAGTTTACAGCAAGAAAACTGAAACAGGAAGCTAACAGAGAAAACAAGACTAGCAGAGCTCAGAGAAAAAGCTCAGGAGACAAGGAGGAGAAAAAGAAAATAAACAGAGACAGGACATCAGCTATCAGAGCAGAGTTGCAGTCCATTGTTCAAACAAAAGATTTAAACTGGCCTTTACTCTATGGCTAACCATAAGCAGCTCTTTGTTGAGAAAATTCTGCAGTCTTGTGAACTCCATTGCAGCCCTTCAAAAATCAGCTTATTCCTAGCAGTCGAGATAGTGCAGCTTAGAAGTATCACTGCCACCATGAAAAACTCTGAATTTAACTGGTCTTTAAGGATAGAAACCACTGATGGGAAGCTTGAATTATCAGGAATATCTAGTCCAATAATCCCCCAGCACTGTCTGGCGAATGGACAGTCAAGAAATAAATGGTCTGAGCTTTCTTCAACTGCCAGACAACAAAGTTGACAATTGTAGGATTCAAGTTCCATATTTCTTCTTGTCAGCAAATTCCTGGTGCTTAGTCTATCCTTAATTAGAAGCCAGAAAAACACTTTATGCTTTGGTTGATAGTAGCTTTTCCAAAGCCACGAGAAAGCAGAATCTATCTCAGAGTGGCCAGCCAAGAATTTGTAGACTCTAAATGAGGTGAAATGAGACCCCCACCTGTAATTCCAAATATCATCCTCAGTGACAAGAGGATTCTACATAAACATTTGCTCTAAGGCCTGCATTTGCTGGAAGGCTTCTTGAGAGAGTGGGAGGCTGAAAAGCTGAGGCAGATCAATCTGAGAGTAAGCCTTCTCAACTGAAATTAACTTGTTTCTAGCAAAGGAAACAGTTCCGGCATATCTTGGCTTAGGGGCTGATCATTCCATTTGCCCAACCAGAGAAAGTAGCTTTTCCCATTCCTGACTTGGACATGTCCTATTTCCTAAAATATTTTTTTTGTCGGCAAAAGACTGTGGGGGAGATCCCCACAGTTAGATTTTAATATTAATTTAAAGGAGAGAACGTACTTCCTAAAATATTGACAAAAGCTTTAGGGGGTGTTTGGTTTGGCTTTTGGCTGTAGCTTTTGCTCCCAAAAGCCCAAAAGCCAACCAAAGGCCCTATGTTAGATCTACCGCTTTTGCAAAAGCCAGCTTTCACATAGTTCATTTTCTAAAGCAGGGGTAGAGCTGCTTCCACCGGCTGTGGGGGTGAAAAATTACCCGCAATGCCATCCATTATGTGTGTACCGGTTCGATTTGCTCGCGACTCGTCTTCTTCCGCGTGAAAGAAAGAGCGCCGCTCGTCCGCAAAGCAGGCTCGGGCCGGCGGCGCATCTCCCCTCCAGCAGCCCTCTCCCCTCCGGTGGTGCCCCTCTCCTCCGCAAGCAGGCTCGGCCAGCGGTGCATCTCTCTCTCCCACTTGCTCGCTCTCACTCTCCCTCTCTGCCATCTCCCAGGCGCGCACGCCATTGCCTCCCGCACGAGCTCCGCCGGCCAAATTCGCCACCACCAAATTGCCTCCGTCCGATTCGCCGCGCACACAGGTCCGCCTTGACTACCTCCTTCCTCCCCAGCGAGTTTGTGCCATCGCTCGTCTAGGGTTGAGGCCCCTCGGGCCGGTTTTCGCCGCTGTACCACCATTGCCGCTCGAGCTCAAGCTCAAGCTCAGCGCGGCCAGGCCATCTCCGGCCGTTTCTCTCCCTCCTAGTGCTTGGATCTGGGCGCGACCCCATCCCTGGCATCGGCGGACGTGGGCACGGCTCCGTCCCGTCCGTAGCTGTGGCGGCGCAGGCGCGGCCCCCTCCTCGGCACCAGCGGACGCGAGCTGCGGCCCCATCCCAGGCTCTGCGGGCTCGCGGGAGCACCGCCCCTCACTGGCCCCCTGTTCTCCGTGCTCATGGACATAAGAAGACGTGTATAGAAAAAAACATGAGAAAATGTGTTGGATGACTGACAAGTGGGGTCGGTTGAGACATGGGACCTGCTACAGCTGCTTTTCCAAAAAGCTACAGCCGCTCAACCAGACGGCTTTTGGCTTTGTCCACAGCTCACATCTCACAGCTGCTTTTCCAACAGCTACAGCTCACATGTAACATTCCTGATGTTATAAAGTGCTTAAGAAGGTGATCATGTCATCATTATGCATAATCATCATGCATCAACTCAGGAATGCATTTCATGTTTATATTATAGTATGCAAATGTTATTTTATGGAGTGTTTTATATATTACCTGGGATAATGTTAATAATGATGATTATGAAACTTTGTGAATTTTGATGTGGGAATCTATTAAACAATTCAAATTCTTCCTTAATAAAAGTTATTTTTGTGCTTATATGTGTTGGATTGTATGGAATGAATCAAGTTCAAAGCTCTGTATTGATTTGGATTTCCGAAAACCCGAATTTCCAGCATTTAAGTTTACCCTGGAAAACCCATTTCAAAATCTAAGCACATTTGGGGGTTGAGGTTAAAAGCAAAAGTGTAGAGCTTGTCGAGATGTACAAAGTTGGTTTTTGGAGTTTTCAAAGTTGTTTAGAAAAATTTGAAGTAATTTGAAAAGGCGTAATTCTTTAAATGTCCCATTTTTGAATTTAAATTTGCATTTCAAAATGTAGACTGAATTAGGGGGTGGTTATACAAGCAAAGTTGTAGAAATTTTGATTTTGAACAACTTTTATTTTTGGAGATTTTTGAGTTGTTACACAAATTTGGGAGTAATTTGGCTTTGAAAACGAATGACAATTCTGTAATTACTATGAACAGTGTTCACCGCCTAAGCTACATGGCCGGCGACCTTCTTCGGCGTTCCGGGCGCGTCGTGGCCGTCTGTAGCGTCACGCTGGCGTGGGAAAAGGCTCCGTCGTGGCTTCCTCCGGCTTCCTTGGCGGCTCTATAAAGCTCAGACGATGTCGCCGACCTTCCTTTCGTTGCTCTGTTTCTCCCGTCGCCCTTGCTCATCTTCGGCGAGCTCGTACCGTCGCTGTAATGCTCCACCGTCGCAGCTAAGCCAGTTCCAACTCCGTCTCTTTCTTGCGCATCCATCCAGCCAGCTTTGGTAGCCTGATTTCGCCGAGAATCCACGGTGCGAACCCTTCTTCTTCGCGGCCGGCAACCTCACCGTCGCAAGCGCATCTCCGTGGCCAACGCCCTCCGGTGAGCCGTTGCCCTTGATTGGTGTACCTTTGGCTTCGTCTCGATGCCGTGGTGCTTAATCCCTTGTTGCTTGGTGGTTTGGCCCACTGCAATCGCCGGAACACCGTCACCGACGATCTTTGCTCCGCCATGATCACCGTGGACGTCGTCACGCGTCACCGTTGCTTCTCCGGTCTCGCTCTTTGCTCCAACGTGTTCGTGGTGAGCTGTTGAACCTTTTCGTGCCTTTTGTTTACACTCTACTGGTCTCCTGTCACCGGCGTAGCACTGCCGTGCTGTCGCATCCGCCATGGCCGGCGTCAGCCTTGTTTCGTGCCGTAATTAGTCTTCGTAGTGTCACAAATCGATGCGCTAGTCTTGGTGAATGTTTTGGTACCTTGGCCGTCGCTGTTGGACTCACCGTCGGCGAGTTTTCGCCGGTCAGCGCGCGTGTCGCCGGAGTCAAAGCTGGAGGTTAAAGATGACATGTGGGGTCACCCTGTCAGTGACTCAGCGTTCAAAATGAATTTTCTGTTTTTTCATATTTGAATGAATAGTGATAGTTTTTGTTATTTTTGTGTAGAATTATTTAGGGTTCCAAAAATTATGAAAATTTTTGTGTGACCTCTCTGTGATGTATATTATTTAAGAAAAATATGAAATGTTGTTTCTCGGTATTTTTTGAATGTGATAAAAATTGCTCAATTAATTAATAAATGAGTTTCCATGATTCTTCTAGGCTTATTTATGTATCCAAAAATTATGAAAATTGTTTTGCCACTTCGTTAGCATGTGATGAACATTTACAAAAATTTTGAGGTCAATTGGAACAAGTTGATTTATTTCATAATTCATAATTAATTAATTAATTCATAAAAGCAAATAGTAACCTTTAGTGATTTAGGTTTTTTTTTAAATTTTTGATTGAGTGATGTCCTTGGGTCATTAGTTGATAATGATCCTTGGCAATTGAATTAGGTGTTATGAAAAGGTTTAGTTAGTTTGACTTATAATTGTACCGTGAAGGAAAGTTGTATTCAAGTTGTTAACTTTTGCATCCATCATCGAGCATCATATTTTGTATCTCGCATCATGTTAAACATGGCATTGTTACTATGTGTAGTGAACGAAGGTGAGCACGTGGTAGTTAATCAAGTAGTCGAGGAGGTTGATCCGTCTGTGGAGGTTGGTGTTGGTATCGGTGGAACGACGTCGGACCTAGATTTTTCCGTCAATGAAGGCAAGCCCCGGATGCATTTAACCCTACCATGTGTTTTACCAATTGATTTCGCTTTTGATTTTCTGTACTGCATTAAGTGATTAGGAGTTAAGTGAAAACCTAATTGGTGCATTTCCAACCTTGTTCTTCCATATCTACCCAGTTATTAGTTTTAATTCGTATATGCCTAGTTTTGCTTAGCTATGCTTAGAACGATGAAAGTCGGGTGATTACCTGTCATCTGCAAGTATTAAATGGAACTTTGGTTACTTATGTTATTATGTGATATGAGCATGTGGAGTAATAATTCTAGACCGGGCGGACTCAGTGTGTGTGAGCCACAAGACATGGAGGTCTTGTGAGCAGGTTCTTTCCGTCTGTGTTGGTTAAGGTCTGTACCGTTGTTGAACTGTGTGCGGTGAGACTTTGTAGTACTAACCACATACTCCGGTAAGCCTTAACTTGGTTATTCTATTACGAGAATGGCTACTCACAAGACCGGGAGTGGAGAGATGGCGGAATAGCGTGTACCCACGTGGCAATGGGGTCGGATTGGTGGAGTATCTCAGTATTCTCGGGTGGCGCGGACCCGTTCTTGTTTAGAGGATCCGAGGGTAGGTTGGTATATGTAGGTCGGGGACCTGCATATGTCGTGTGGTCTGGAATCCCTAGCTGGGTTTAATCGGTTCGGAATCGTCATTGCTCCTCGGTTATAGAGACTCAACTCACTGTTCATCATCGTAGTGTTAATAACTAGAACTAGAATAAGGTTTGTGAAGGAGTTGGATATGAAGTTTCATGTTCTCAATGCGGATCGTGTCGGCTTTGTATATAATCTTATGAAGTTTTTAATGTTGACATAAAGAATTTTATAAAGAGCTTTTACATAAAAGAACTTTGATTATTGCTAAAGCCATACCTTGAATCCCTGAGCCTGCATTCATAAGTTCTATCCGTTTTTACTTTCGGTTAAGTCTTGTTGAGTACTTTTGTACTCAGGGTTCGTTGACCCTTGCTGCAGGTGGGGCTCATGAGCAGATCTGTTTTTGATCATGCTGCATGACTGTTGTTCAGTGCGATGACGATAAGTAAATGCATGGTCCTTGGGCAGGACAACTTATCTGTGTGCTCTGTAATATGTTATAATGCCACTCCACTACTACGTTTTGTTTTATTAACCAAACTTAGTTGTATGGTTTGAAACAAATGGTTTGTAAACTATGTTATTGTAAGTCTTCTGCAAATTTTTACTCTGATGTATCTATTTGAATAAACTGTTGTAATACTGCAATGACCCTGTAATGTGATCCTGCTCGGAAATCATGGATGATTCGGGGTTCCCCGAGGACACCCGATAGTCTTCTTAAGTTATCGGGAAAATATGCATGGATGTCAAAGGTCGTCGGACAGTGACAGGTGCATGTGGGCCCTATAATTTAGGAGGTTCTGCCACAGAATGGTATCAGAGCGATCGTTACAAAGTCTTTGTTGTATTGTTTTACAAAAACTTCAAAATGATTTGGGACAAATAAGTATAACTTGTTAATTTGGTCCAAATTGCTTCCGATTTATCTTATTCGTTCTCCCCATTCCTTATTTGATTAAAAAGACTGTGTGGTGGAGTAGTAATATTATTATGCCCTATATAATAAAAACAAAAACTTTTGTTTATTTACAATAGGAGCTTTGATGTTTAAGTTTTGTAAGGACGATTCATGCATCATGTCATTAATGAAACACTGCATATATTCTGGTTATAATCATTCATATAAAGTTGAAATATAATGATGTTTAAAACTTCCTCCTTCCATTCAGAGAATGGCTATTACTAGTTATAGCTATTTTTGTCCCAATGAATCTTGTCATCTACCAAGCTTTGCTAGTAAACCACTCTTTGATTGTATTTGCTCATAAGTTCCACATCTTTGGGAATTTCTTGATGCACTTTAATTTTCCCCTATCTACTCAATGTTGAAACTTGAGACTAATCCTTGAATTCTCAAACCTATGCATGTGTCATGTCTTGGTCTCTTCTAATGCAACACATGCTAGTTCCTTGATCTTGCTAGCTTGACAAGTGTCCTTGTGAGTTATTTTAGTTGTGCCCTATGGTGGTGCCATGATCCATAATTTACAGTGCCACGTCGAAACCTGGGGTCTCCTATGGACTGCAGCCATAAGGAAATATTGCTGGGCGCTCGCTGGTATCGAGGTCTGCGGTCATGATCCACTATAGCTTCGCAATTAATGTGATTCACTCATCTTGGAACTCTCAATTGGAATTCATGTTCCTTCATTCCATTGAAGTTACTAAATCCTTTGTCCCTGACAACTGTCTTTTGATCTCGTTTACAATTTCAAGTTAACTCTTGTTGTTTTATGAACAACTTGAAAGTTAATGTGTTTGACACATTTTCTTTTCCACTACTCAACCCAACACTTTTCGCACTTTGTAATCTCGGGACGAGATTTCTTTAAGGGGGAAGGATTGTAACATCCCTGATGTTATAAAGTACTTAAGAAGGTGATCATGTCATCATTATGCATCAACTCAGGAATGCATTTCATGTTTATATTATAGTATGCAAAGTTATTTTATGGAGTGTTTTATATATTACCTAGAATAATGTTAATAATGATGATTATGAAACTTTGTGAATTTTGATGTGGGAATCTTTTAAACAATTCAAATTCTTCCTTAATAAAAGTTATTTTTGTGCTTATATGTGTTGGATTGTATGGAATGAATCAAGTTCAAAGCTTTGTATTGATTTGGATTTCCCAAAACCCGAATTTCCAGCATTTAAGTTTACCCTGGAAAACCCATTTCAAAATCTAAGCACATTTGGGGGTTGAGCTTAAAAGCAAAAGTGTAGAGCTTGTCGAGATGTACAAAGTTGGTTTTTGGAGTTTTCAAAGTTGTTTAGAAAAATTTGAAGTAATTTGAAAAGGCGTAAATCTTTAAATGTCCCATTTTTTCATTCAAATTTGAATTTCAAAATGTAGACCGAATTAGGGGGTGGTTATAAAAGCAAAGTTGTAGAACTTTTGATTTTGAACAACTTTTATTTTTGGAGATTTTTGAGTTGTTACACAAATTTGGGAGTAATTTGGCTTTGAAAATGAATGGCAATTCTGTAATTACTATGAACAGTGTTCACCGTCTAAGCTACATGGCCGGCGACCTTCTTCGGCGTTCCGGGCGCATCGTGGCCGTCTGTGGCATCGCGCTGGCGTGGGAAATGGCTCCGTCGTGGCTTCCTCTGGCTTCCTTGGCGGCTCTATAAAGCTTAGACGCTGTCGCCGACCTTCCTTTCGCTGCTCTGTTTTTCCCGTCGCCCTTGCTCATCTCCGGCGAGCTCGTACCGTCGCTGTAGTGCTCCACCATCGCAGCTAAGCCAGTTCGAACTCCGTCTCCTTCTTGCGCATCCATCCAGCCAGCTTTGGTAGCCTGATTTCGCCGGGAATCCACGGTGCGAACCCTTCTTCTTCGCGGCCGGTAACCTCACCGTCGCAAGCGCATCTCCATTGCCAGCGCCCTCTGGTGAGCCGTTGCCCTTGATTGGTGTACCTTTGGCTTCGTCTCGATGCCGTGGTGCTTAATCCCTTGTTGCTTGGTCGTTTTGCCGACTGCAATCGCTGGAACACCGTCACCGATGATCTTTGCTCCGCCGTGATCACCGTGGACGTCGTCACGCGTCACCGTTGCTTCTCCGGTCTCGCTCTTTGCTCCAACGTGTTCGTGGTGAGCTGTTGAACCTTTTCGTGCCTTTTGTTTACACTCTACTGGTCTCCTGTCGCCGGCGTAGCACTGCCGTGCTGTCGCATCTGCCATGGCCGGCGTCAGCCTTGTTTCGTGCCGTAATTAGTCTTCGTAGTGTCACAAATCGATGCGCTAGTCTTGGTGAATGTTTTGGTACCTTGGCCGTCGCTGTTGGACTCACCGTCGGCGAGTTTTCGCCGGTCAGCGCGCGTGTCGCCGGAGTCAAAGCTGGAGGTTAAAGATGACATGTGGGGTCACCCTGTCAGTGACTCAGCGTTCAAAATGAATTTTCTGTTTTTTCATATTTGAATGAATAGTGATAGTTTTTGTTATTTTTGTGTAGAATTATTTAGGGTTCCAAAAATTATGAAAATTTTTGTGTGACCTCTCTGTGATGTATATTATTTAAGAAAAATATGAAATGTTGTTTCTCGGTATTTTTTGAATGTGATAAAAATTGCTCAATTAATTAATAAATGAGTTTCCATGATTCTTCTAGGCTTATTTATGTATCCAAAAATTATGAAAATTGTTTTGCCACTTCGTTAGCATGTGATGAACATTTACAAAAATTTTGAGGTCAATTGGAACAAGTTGATTTATTTCATAATTCATAATTAATTAATTAATTCATAAAAGCAAATAGTAACCTTTAGTGATTTAGGTTTTTTTTAAATTTTTGATTGAGTGATGTCCTTGGGTCATTAGTTGATAATGATCCTTGGCAATTGAATTAGGTGTTATGAAAAGGTTTAGTTAGTTTGACTTATAATTGTACCGTGAAGGAAAGTTGTATTCAAGTTGTTAACTTTTGCATCCATCATCGAGCATCATATTTTGTATCTCGCATCATGTTAAACATGGCATTGTTACTATGTGTAGTGAACGAAGGTGAGCACGTGGTAGTTAATCAAGTAGTCGAGGAGGTTGATCCGTCTGTGGAGGTTGGTGTTGGTATCGGTGGAACGACGTCGGACCTAGATTTTTCCGTCAATGAAGGCAAGCCCCGGATGCATTTAACCCTACCATGTGTTTTACCAATTGATTTCGCTTTTGATTTTCTGTACTGCATTAAGTGATTAGGAGTTAAGTGAAAACCTAATTGGTGCATTTCCAACCTTGTTCTTCCATATCTACCCAGTTATTAGTTTTAATTCGTATATGCCTAGTTTTGCTTAGCTATGCTTAGAACGATGAAAGTCGGGTGATTACCTGTCATCTGCAAGTATTAAATGGAACTTTGGTTACTTATGTTATTATGTGATATGAGCATGTGGAGTAATAATTCTAGACCGGGCGGACTCAGTGTGTGTGAGCCACAAGACATGGAGGTCTTGTGAGCAGGTTCTTTCCGCCTGTGTTGGTTAAGGTCTGTACCGTTGTTGAACTGTGTGCGGTGAGACTTTGTAGTACTAACCACATACTCCGGTAAGCCTTAACTTGGTTATTCTATTACGAGAATGGCTACTCGCGCACTGGGAGTGGAGAGATGGCGGGAATAGCGTGTACCCACGTGGCAATGGGCTGGATTGGTGGAGTACTGTATTCTCGGGTGGCGCGGACCCGTTCTTGTTTAGAGGATCCGAGGGTAGGTTGGTATATGTAGGTCGGGGACCTGCATATGTCGTGTGGTCTGGAATCCCTAGCTGGGTTTAATCGGTTCGAATCGTCATTGCTCCTCGGTTATGGAGACTCAACTCACTGTTCATCATCGTAGTGTTAATAACTAGAACTAGAATAAGGTTTGTGAAGGAGTTGGATATGAAGTTTCATGTTCTCAATGCGGATCGTGTCGGCTTTGTATATAATCTTATGAAGTTTTTAATGTTGACATAAAGAATTTTATAAAGAGCTTTTACGTAAAAGAACTTTGATTATTGCTAAAGCCATACCTTGAATCCCTGAGCCTGCATTCATAAGTTCTATCCGTTTTTACTTTCGGTTAAGTCTTGTTGAGTACTTTTGTACTCAGGGTTCGTTGACCCTTGCTGCAGGTGGGGCTCATGAGCAGATCTGTTTTTGATCATGCTGCATGACTGTTGTTCAGTGCGATGACGATAAGTAAATGCATGGTCCTTGGGCAGGACAACTTATCTGTGTGCTCTGTAATATGTTATAATGCCACTCCACTACTACGTTTTGTTTTATTAACCAAACTTAGTTGTATGGTTTGAAACAAATGGTTTGTAAACTATGTTATTGTAAGTCTTCTGCAAATTTTTACTCTGATGTATCTATTTGAATAAACTGTTGTAATACTGCAATGACCCTGTAATGTGATCCTGCTCGGAAATCATGGATGATTCGGGGTTCCCCGAGGACACCCGATAGTCTTCTTAAGTTATCGGGAAAATATGCATGGATGTCAAAGGTCGTCGGACAGTGACAGGTGCATGTGGGCCCTATAATTTAGGAGGTTCTGCCACAGAATGGTATCAGAGCGATCGTTACAAAGTCTTTGTTGTATTGTTTTACAAAAAACTTCAAAATGATTTGGGACAAATAAGTATAACTTGTTAATTTGGTCCAAATTGCTTCCGATTTATCTTATTCATTCTCCCCATTCCTTATTTGATTAAAAAGACTGTGTGGTGGAGTAGTAATATTATTATGCCCTATATAATAAAAACAAAAACTTTTGTTTATTTACAATAGGAGCTTTGATGTTTAAGTTTTGTAAGGACGATTCATGCATCATGTCATTAATGAAACACTGCATATATTCTGGTTATAATCATTCATATAAAGTTGAAATATAATGATGTTTAAAACTTCCTCCTTCCATTCAGAGAATGGCTATTACTAGTTATAGCTATTTTTGTCCCAATGAATCTTGTCATCTACCAAGCTTTGCTAGTAAACCACTCTTTGATTGTATTTGCTCATAAGTTCCACATCTTTGGGAATTTCTTGATGCACTTTAATTTTCCCCTATCTACTCAATGTTGAAACTTGAGACTAATCCTTGAATTCTCAAACCTATGCATGTGTCATGTCTTGGTCTCTTCTAATGCAACACATGCTAGTTCCTTGATCTTGCTAGCTTGACAAGTGTCCTTGTGAGTTATTTTAGTTGTGCCCTATGGTGGTGCCATGATCCATAATTTACAGTGCCACGTCGAAACCTGGGGTCTCCTATGGACTGCAGCCATAAGGAAATATTGCTGGGCGCTCGCTGGTATCGAGGTCTGCGGTCATGATCCACTATAGCTTCGCAATTAATGTGATTCACTCATCTTGGAACTCTCAATTGGAATTCATGTTCCTTCATTCCATTGAAGTTACTAAATCCTTTGTCCCTGACAACTGTCTTTTGATCTCGTTTACAATTTCAAGTTAACTCTTGTTGTTTTATGAACAACTTGAAAGTTAATGTGTTTGACACATTTTCTTTTTCCACTACTCAACCCAACACTTTTCGCACTTTGTAATCTCGGGACGAGATTTCTTTAAGGGGGAAGGATTGTAACATCCCTGATGTTATAAAGTACTTAAGAAGGTGATCATGTCATCATTATGCATCAACTCAGGAATGCATTTCATGTTTATATTATAGTATGCAAAGTTATTTTATGGAGTGTTTTATATATTACCTAGAATAATGTTAATAATGATGATTATGAAACTTTGTGAATTTTGATGTGGGAATCTTTTAAACAATTCAAATTCTTCCTTAATAAAAGTTATTTTTGTGCTTATATGTGTTGGATTGTATGGAATGAATCAAGTTCAAAGCTTTGTATTGATTTGGATTTCCCAAAACCCGAATTTCCAGCATTTAAGTTTACCCTGGAAAACCCATTTCAAAATCTAAGCACATTTGGGGGTTGAGCTTAAAAGCAAAAGTGTAGAGCTTGTCGAGATGTACAAAGTTGGTTTTTGGAGTTTTCAAAGTTGTTTAGAAAAATTTGAAGTAATTTGAAAAGGCGTAAATCTTTAAATGTCCCATTTTTTCATTCAAATTTGAATTTCAAAATGTAGACCGAATTAGGGGGTGGTTATAAAAGCAAAGTTGTAGAACTTTTGATTTTGAACAACTTTTATTTTTGGAGATTTTTGAGTTGTTACACAAATTTGGGAGTAATTTGGCTTTGAAAATGAATGGCAATTCTGTAATTACTATGAACAGTGTTCACCGTCTAAGCTACATGGCCGGCGACCTTCTTCGGCGTTCCGGGCGCATCGTGGCCGTCTGTGGCATCGCGCTGGCGTGGGAAATGGCTCCGTCGTGGCTTCCTCTGGCTTCCTTGGCGGCTCTATAAAGCTTAGACGCTGTCGCCGACCTTCCTTTCGCTGCTCTGTTTTTCCCGTCGCCCTTGCTCATCTCCGGCGAGCTCGTACCGTCGCTGTAGTGCTCCACCATCGCAGCTAAGCCAGTTCGAACTCCGTCTCCTTCTTGCGCATCCATCCAGCCAGCTTTGGTAGCCTGATTTCGCCGGGAATCCACGGTGCGAACCCTTCTTCTTCGCGGCCGGTAACCTCACCGTCGCAAGCGCATCTCCATTGCCAGCGCCCTCTGGTGAGCCGTTGCCCTTGATTGGTGTACCTTTGGCTTCGTCTCGATGCCGTGGTGCTTAATCCCTTGTTGCTTGGTCGTTTTGCCGACTGCAATCGCTGGAACACCGTCACCGATGATCTTTGCTCCGCCGTGATCACCGTGGATGTCGTCACGCGTCACCGTTGCTTCTCCGGTCTCGCTCTTTGCTCCAACGTGTTCGTGGTGAGCTGTTGAACCTTTCCGTGCCTTTTGTTTACACTCTACCGGTCTCCTGTCGCCGGCGTAGCGCTGCCGTGCTATCGCATCCGCCATGGCCAGCGTCAGCCTTGTTTCATGCCGTAATTAGTCTTTGTAGTGCCACAAATCGATGCGCCTAGTTTTGGAGAATGTTTTGGTACCTTGGCCGTCGCTGTTGGACTCACCGTCGGCGAGTTTTTGCTGGTCAGCGCGCGTGTCGCCAGAGTCAAAGCCGGAGGTTGAAGATGACATGTGGGGTCACCCTGTCAGTGACTCAGCGTTCAAAATGAATTTTCTGTTTTTCAGATTTGAATGAATAGTGATAGTTTTTGTTATTTTTGTGTAGAATTATTTAGGGTTCCAAAAATTATGAAAATTTTTGTGTGACCTCACTACGATGTATATTATTTAATAAAAATATGAAATGTTGTTTCTCAGTACTTTTTGACTGTGATAAAAATTGCTCAATTAATTAATAAATAAGTTTCCATGATTCTTCTAGGCTTATTTATGTATCCCAAAATTATGAAAATTGTTTTTCCACTTAGTTAGCATGTGATGAACATTTACAAAAAATTTGAGATCAATTGGAACAAGTTGATTTATTTCATAATTCTTAATTAATTAATTAATTCATAAAAGCAAATAGTAACCTTTAGTGATTTAGGTTTTGTTTGAATTTTTGATTGAGTGATGTCCTTGGGTCATTAGTTGATAATGATCCTTGTTAATAAATTAGATGTTACGAAAAGGTTTAGTTAGTTTGACTTGTAAGTGTACCACGAAGGAAAGTTGTATTCAAGTTGTTAACTTTTGCATCCATCATCGAGCATCATATTTTGTTTCTCGTATCATGTTAAACTTGGCATTGTTACTACGTGTAGTGAACGAAGGTGAGCACGTGGTAGTTAATCAAGTAGTCGAGGAGGTTGATCCGTCTGTGGAGGTTGGTGTTGGTATCGGTGGAACGACTCCGGACCTAGATTTTTCCGTCAACGAAGGCAAGCCCCGGATGCATTTAACCATACCTTATGTTTTACCAATTGATTTTGCTTTTGCTTTTCTGTACTGCATTAAGTGATTAGGAGTTAAGTGAAAACCTAATTGGTGCATTTCCAACCTTGTTCTTCCATATCTACCCAGTTATTAGTTTTAATTCGTATATGCCTAGTTTTGCTTAGCTATGCTTAGAACGATGAAAGTTGGGTGATTACCTGTCATCTGCAAGTATTAAATGGAACTTTGGTTACCTATGTTATCATGTGATATGAGCATGTAGAGTAATAAATCTAGAGCGGGCGGACTTAGTGTGTGTGAGCCACAAGACATGGAGGTCTTATGAGCAGGTTCTTTCCGCCTATGTCGGTTAAGGTCTGTACCGTTGTTGAACTATGTGTGGTGAGACTTTGTAGTACTAACCACATACTCCGGTAAGCCTTAACTTGGTTATTCTATTACAAGAATGGCTACTCGCGCACTGGGAGTGGAGAGATGGCGAGAATAGCGTGTACCCACATGGCAATGGGCTGGATTGGTGGAGTACTGTATTCTCGGGTAGCGCAGACCCGTTCTTGTTTAGAGGATCCGAGGGTAGGTTGGTATATGTAGGTCGGGGACCTGCATATGTCGTGTGGTCTGGAATCCCTAGCTGGGTTTAATCGGTTCGAATCGTCATTGCTCCTCGGTTATAGAGACTCAACTCACTGTTCATCATCGTAGTGTTAATAACTAGAACTAGAATAAGGTTTGTGAAGGAGTTGGATATGAAGTTTCATGTTCTCAATGCGGATCGTGTCGGCTTTGTATATAATCTTATGAAGTTTTTAATGTTGACATAAAGAATTTTATAAAGAGCTTTTACGTAAAAGAACTTTGATTATTGCTAAAGCCATACCTTGAATCCCTGAGCCTGCATTCATAAGTTCTATCCGTTTTTACTTTCGGTTAAGTCTTGTTGAGTACTTTTGTACTCAGGGTTCGTTGACCCTTGCTGCAGGTGGGGCTCATGAGCAGATCTGTTTTTGATCATGCTGCATGACTGTTGTTCAGTGCGATGACGATAAGTAAATGCATGGTCCTTGGGCAGGACAACTTATCTGTGTGCTCTGTAATATGTTATAATGCCACTCCACTACTACGTTTTGTTTTATTAACCAAACTTAGTTGTATGGTTTGAAACAAATGGTTTGTAAACTATGTTATTGTAAGTCTTCTGCAAATTTTTACTCTGATGTATCTATTTGAATAAACTGTTGTAATACTGCAATGACCCTGTAATGTGATCCTGCTCGGAAATCATGGATGATTCGGGGTTCCCCGAGGACACCCGATAGTCTTCTTAAGTTATCGGGAAAATATGCATGGATGTCAAAGGTCGTCGGACAGTGACAGGTGCATGTGGGCCCTATAATTTAGGAGGTTCTGCCACAGAATGGTATCAGAGCGATCGTTACAAAGTCTTTGTTGTATTGTTTTACAAAAACTTCAAAATGATTTGGGACAAATAAGTATAACTTGTTAATTTGGTCCAAATTGCTTCCGATTTATCTTATTCGTTCTCCCCATTCCTTATTTGATTAAAAAGACTGTGTGGTGGAGTAGTAATATTATTATGCCCTATATAATAAAAACAAAAACTTTTGTTTATTTACAATAGGAGCTTTGATGTTTAAGTTTTGTAAGGACGATTCATGCATCATGTCATTAATGAAACACTGCATATATTCTGGTTATAATCATTCATATAAAGTTGAAATATAATGATGTTTAAAACTTCCTCCTTCCATTCAGAGAATGGCTATTACTAGTTATAGCTATTTTTGTCCCAATGAATCTTGTCATCTACCAAGCTTTGCTAGTAAACCACTCTTTGATTGTATTTGCTCATAAGTTCCACATCTTTGGGAATTTCTTGATGCACTTTAATTTTCCCCTATCTACTCAATGTTGAAACTTGAGACTAATCCTTGAATTCTCAAACCTATGCATGTGTCATGTCTTGGTCTCTTCTAATGCAACACATGCTAGTTCCTTGATCTTGCTAGCTTGACAAGTGTCCTTGTGAGTTATTTTAGTTGTGCCCTATGGTGGTGCCATGATCCATAATTTACAGTGCCACGTCGAAACCTGGGGTCTCCTATGGACTGCAGCCATAAGGAAATATTGCTGGGCGCTCGCTGGTATCGAGGTCTGCGGTCATGATCCACTATAGCTTCGCAATTAATGTGATTCACTCATCTTGGAACTCTCAATTGGAATTCATGTTCCTTCATTCCATTGAAGTTACTAAATCCTTTGTCCCTGACAACTGTCTTTTGATCTCGTTTACAATTTCAAGTTAACTCTTGTTGTTTTATGAACAACTTGAAAGTTAATGTGTTTGACACATTTTCTTTTCCACTACTCAACCCAACACTTTTCGCACTTTGTAATCTCGGGACGAGATTTCTTTAAGGGGGAAGGATTGTAACATCCCTGATGTTATAAAGTACTTAAGAAGGTGATCATGTCATCATTATGCATCAACTCAGGAATGCATTTCATGTTTATATTATAGTATGCAAAGTTATTTTATGGAGTGTTTTATATATTACCTAGAATAATGTTAATAATGATGATTATGAAACTTTGTGAATTTTGATGTGGGAATCTTTTAAACAATTCAAATTCTTCCTTAATAAAAGTTATTTTTGTGCTTATATGTGTTGGATTGTATGGAATGAATCAAGTTCAAAGCTTTGTATTGATTTGGATTTCCCAAAACCCGAATTTCCAGCATTTAAGTTTACCCTGGAAAACCCATTTCAAAATCTAAGCACATTTGGGGGTTGAGCTTAAAAGCAAAAGTGTAGAGCTTGTCGAGATGTACAAAGTTGGTTTTTGGAGTTTTCAAAGTTGTTTAGAAAAATTTGAAGTAATTTGAAAAGGCGTAAATCTTTAAATGTCCCATTTTTTCATTCAAATTTGAATTTCAAAATGTAGACCGAATTAGGGGGTGGTTATAAAAGCAAAGTTGTAGAACTTTTGATTTTGAACAACTTTTATTTTTGGAGATTTTTGAGTTGTTACACAAATTTGGGAGTAATTTGGCTTTGAAAATGAATGGCAATTCTGTAATTACTATGAACAGTGTTCACCGTCTAAGCTACATGGCCGGCGACCTTCTTCGGCGTTCCGGGCGCATCGTGGCCGTCTGTGGCATCGCGCTGGCGTGGGAAATGGCTCCGTCGTGGCTTCCTCTGGCTTCCTTGGCGGCTCTATAAAGCTTAGACGCTGTCACGCCGACCTTCCTTTCGCTTGCTCTGTTTTTCCCGTCGCCCTGCTCATCTCCGTGAGCTCGTCACCGTCGCTGTAGTGCTCCACCATCGCAGCTAAGCCAGTTCGAACTCCGTCTCCTTCTTGCGCATCCATCCAGCCACTTTGGTAGCCTGATTTCGCGGGAATCCACGGTGCGAACCCTTCTTCTTCGCGGCCGGTAACCTCACCGTCGCAAGCGCATCTCCATTGCCGCGCCCTCTGGTGAGCCGTTGCCCTTGATTGGTGTACCTTTGGCTTCGTCTCGATGCCGTGGTGCTTAATCCCTTGTTGCTTGGTCGCTTTTTGCCGACTGCAATCGCTGGAACACCGTCACCGATGATCTTTGCTCCGCCGTGATCACCGTGGATGTCGATCACGCGTCACCGTTGCTTCTCCGGTCTCGCTCTTTGCTCCAACGTGTTCGTGGTGAGCTGTTGAACCTTTCCGTGCCTTTTGTTTACACTCTACCGGTCTCCTGTCGCCGGCGTAGCGCTGCCGTGCTATCGCATCCGCCATGGCCAGCGTCAGCCTTGTTTCATGCCGTAATTAGTCTTTGTAGTGCCACAAATCGATGCGCCTAGTTTTGGAGAATGTTTTGGTACCTTGGCCGTCGCTGTTGGACTCACCGTCGGCGAGTTTTTGCTGGTCAGCGCGCGTGTCGCCAGAGTCAAAGCCGGAGGTTGAAGATGACATGTGGGGTCACCCTGTCAGTGACTCAGCGTTCAAAATGAATTTTCTGTTTTTCAGATTTGAATGAATAGTGATAGTTTTTGTTATTTTTGTGTAGAATTATTTAGGGTTCCAAAAATTATGAAAATTTTTGTGTGACCTCACTACGATGTATATTATTTAATAAAAATATGAAATGTTGTTTCTCAGTACTTTTTGACTGTGATAAAAATTGCTCAATTAATTAATAAATAAGTTTCCATGATTCTTCTAGGCTTATTTATGTATCCAAAAATTATGAAAATTGTTTTTCCACTTAGTTAGCATGTGATGAACATTTACAAAAAATTTGAGATCAATTGGAACAAGTTGATTTATTTCATAATTCTTAATTAATTAATTAATTCATAAAAGCAAATAGTAACCTTTAGTGATTTAGGTTTTGTTTGAATTTTTGATTGAGTGATGTCCTTGGGTCATTAGTTGATAATGATCCTTGTTAATAAATTAGATGTTACGAAAAGGTTTAGTTAGTTTGACTTGTAAGTGTACCACGAAGGAAACTTGTATTCAAGTTGTTAACTTTTGCATCCATCATCGAGCATCATATTTTGTTTCTCGTATCATGTTAAACTTGGCATTGTTACTACGTGTAGTGAACGAAGGTGAGCACGTGGTAGTTAATCAAGTAGTCGAGGAGGTTGATCCGTCTGTGGAGGTTGGTGTTGGTATCGGTGGAACGACTCCGGACCTAGATTTTTCCGTCAACGAAGGCAAGCCCCGGATGCATTTAACCATACCTTATGTTTTACCAATTGATTTTGCTTTTGCTTTTCTGTACTGCATTAAGTGATTAGGAGTTAAGTGAAAACCTAATTGGTGCATTACCAACCTTGTTCTTCCATATCTACCTTGTTATTAGTTTTAATTCGTATATGCCTAGTTTTGCTTAGCTATGCTTAGAACGATGAAAGTTGGGTGATTACCTGTCATCTGCAAGTATTAAATGGAACTTTGGTTACCTATGTTATCATGTGATATGAGCATGTAGAGTAATAAATCTAGAGCGGGCGGACTTAGTGTGTGAGAGCCACAAGACATAGAGGTCTTATGAGCAGGTTCTTTCCGCCTATGTCGGTTAAGGTCTGTACCGTTGTTGAACTATGTGTGGTGAGACTTTGTAGTACTAACCACATACTCCGGTAAGCCTTAACTTGGTTATTCTATTACGAGAATGGCTACTCGCGCACTGGGAGTGGAGAGATGGCGAGAATAGCGTGTACCCACATGGCAATGGGCTGGATTGGTGGAGTACTGTATTCTCGGGTGGCGCGGACCTGATCTTGTTTAGAGGATCCGAGGGTAGGTTGGTATATGTAGGTTGGGGACCTACATATGTCGTGTGGTCTGGAATCCCCAACTGGGTTTAATCGGTTCGAATCGTCGTTGCTCCTCAGTTATGGAGACTCAACTCACTGTTCATCATCGTAGTGTTAATAACTAGAACTCGAATAAGGTTTGTGAAGGAGTTGGATATGAAGTTTCATGATCTCAATGCGGATCGTGTCAGCTTTGTAAATAATCTTATGAAGTTTTTAATGTTGACATAAAGAATTTTGTAAAGAGCTTTTACGCAAAAGAACTTTGATTATTGCTAAAGCCATACCTTGAATCCTTGAGCCTGCATTCATAAGTTCTATCAGTTTTTACTTTTGGTTAAGTCTTGTTGAGTACTTTTGTACTCAGGGTTCATTGACCCTTGTTGCGGGTGGGGCTCATGAGCAGATCTGTTTTGGATCGTGCTGCATGACTGTTGTTCAGTGCGATGACGATAAGTAAATGCGTGGTCCTTGGGCAGGACAACTTATTTGTGTGCTCTGTAATATGTTATAATGCCACTCCACTACTATGTTTGTTTTATTAACCAAACTTAGTTGTATGGTTTGAAACAAATGGTTTGTAAACTATGTTATTGTAAGTCTTCCGCTAATTTTTACTCTAATGTATCTATTTGAATAAACTATTGTAATACTGCAATGACTCTATAATGTGATCCTGCTCTAAAATTGTGGATGATTCGGGGTTCCCCGAGGACACCCGACAGTCTTCTTAAGTTACCGGGAAAATATGCATGGATGTCAAAGGTCATTGGACAGTGACAGGTGCATGTGGGCCCTATAATTTAGGAGGTTCTGCCACATCACAGCAGCTTTTCTAAAAGGTACAGCTCAACCAAATAGGCCCTTAATACATATCCGATCTCTCCACCAGAAGGACCCTTTCTTAGTATGGCAGGGCAACTTTCCATTCTTGTAATGCTTCTGCCAAATCAATTGGTCCTAAGGGATGTCCATCCTGTTTAAAAACTTGTGAAAATTCTTTAAGAGGAAAGCCTCATTCTGCTTGTGAATATCAATGACACCTAGGCCTCCTTCCTCCTAGGGTACACACACCATCTTCCAAGCAGCTTTAGGGGGATTTCTTGCATTAATGTCTGAACCTCTCCTGAGGCATTGCTTCTAAACTTATCAATTAGCTTAATGACTGCTTTGGGAAGAGCCAAAGTACACATGAAGAAAGTGGGGAGAGAGGTGAGCACTGCATTGGTAATTTGCAATCTTCTAGCTTGGGAGAGAAACATGGAAGTACCAGCCAGTCTTCTCTCACACTTGTTGACTAAAGGCAGAAAGTCTTGGACCGAAGGTTTAGTTAATCCAAGAGGCAGTCAATAGTAAGTGAAGGGAAGGGAACACTTAGAGCATCCAAAGGTCCTTGCTAACAGATCCAGCTTTTCATCAATCACATTGATAGGAAACATCATGGATTTGCTGAAATTTATTAGTTGACAAGGAGAAGTTACTGAGAACAGTCTTCACAAAAAAGAGTTGCCTTGCATCTCCTTCATCAATTATCAAAGTGTCATCAACATAATGGATGATAGGGAAATCTTGAGTGGAGTTGGTGGGAATTGACAGATTCAGCAGCCCCATATCTTTACCTTTATTGATCATTCTGCAAGGACAAATAATAATGAGAAAAAAGGATCCCTTGCCTAACCCCTCTCCTACAATTAAAAGTCTTACCAAGTACCCCATTCAGCAAAACAGCAGATGTTCCTGTGGAGAAATTTTTGTCATCCAGGAAATCCATTTCTAGCCAAACCCTTTGGTTTCCATTAATTTCAGCATACCTGATGCTCTATTTTGTCAAATGCCTTTTCAACTGATAGAATTGATAGAAACTGGCTTAGTACTTTGCATTCATTGATCAGTAGTTTATATAAGGGATTACATGACTCCTCATACGACGGGACTCTTCATTCTAGACTTATGACATTCTAGGCTATTCGCATTCTAATACCCTCCCATAGTGTCGACCGGGGGAGGAGCGAGCGTTGAGAATGGATCGAAAGTTGATGAAGACGGCGGATGGCAGCCCCTTAGTGAATATGTTGTCATATTGAAGGGATGTCGGAACATGGAGAACTCGCACAGCTCCAAGGGCCACTCGCTCCCAAACAAAATGGAGATCGATCTCCACATGCTTGGTTCGTTGGTGATGAATTGGATTTGTGGATAAATACACGACACTGATGTTGTCACAATAAATAAGAGTAGCCTGAGTTAGAGGATGACGAAGCTCGCCCAAGAGTTGATGAATCCATCATGCCTCAGTCACGGCATTAGCAACACCCCTGTATTCGGCTTCAGCACTAGAGCGTGACATGGTGTGTTGGCGCTTGGAGGACCATGATATAAGGTTATCTCCAAGAAACATACAGTATCCAAAAGTGGAGCGATGGGTGTCTGGGCAGCTAGCCAGCATCCGAGTAAATGTTGGTATATTTTAGATGTACATAGATAAAACCGCAAGCGCACGGATACTGATGTAGCTTTCACCCGGAAGTATTCCAGATATTGTATCCATAGGAAAATATGTGAGATTGACTATGGTATAACTTAACTAGGGGTAGCAACAAGGTTAAGGATAAACAGGAGCGTAGAGAGGACTACTAAGGTTTTCTAATCCTGACTTGGGTAAGCTATGTTTTCTACTATTCAACTGGGGACATTACTAAGGAAAGACACCACCAAAGGATGCTTTTCTTCACAACCGTGTCCTACTTGGTCTACAAATGGGAGGTGGACTACAAAGGACTCAACGAGGCTATATAGTCACCCTCGCGATCTACCACCGGTCCAGAATGCAGGGTGCATCCACAAGTAACCAGAGTCTAAGCACCATGCTTATACCACAATTACTACTTTACTCTTCCTAGATAAAGAATGAAGCACTCAAACGAGTTGTGAACCTGATGAACAATATAAATATGATACTTACTTGAATTAGAAGTTGATTACCAGAGAAATCTCAGAAGCAAGCCCAAGTAGAACTTGATTCCACCAAGGTACAAGCCATAGAGAAAGCACCAACAGGCCAGCACTTCCTCCAAACTCTTCCCTCACTCTCTATCTCACTACTTCTATTTACAAAGGCTAGATCCTAACATGGAGGACTAATCTTCTCTTGATTGCTGATGTTTGATCCTGAGATGAGGATGTGAATTATGATTTCAGGATGCCCTGCTGGAGGAGGTATAGGGGGTATATATAAGGGGCAACATCAAATCTGGACCCTCGGATCAAACCGACTATCGCGGGGTCAGAACCACGGCAAGCATTGTTGTTTGAGTTGGTGTCAGAGTACATGTCTCCAGTGGCTCGGGTGGACTCAAGAACACAAGAATCACAGAGAGGATGCAACAATTTATCCGAGTTTAGGCCAATCGATGCCATGTGTCCAGCAGTTGATGATCCTTATACTAAAAAGCATCCAAAATTGGGGGGTTACAACAGGGTTGTAGAGAGATTTGGTAGGGGGCTAGCTCAGTGCTAATCCAAAGGTTGCCTCACCGCTGGTGGAGTCTTCCCCTCGTTAGGGAGGGGAAAGATGATGGGATGCGATGGAGGAGCTCTTTGTGCCCCTCTCTAGGTTGCCTTGCTTTCAGTGCGAAGCGAAGGCCAAAGGATGGAATTGAATGGAATGATCTGTCTTCTGATGATCGTCCCCCCTCTAGGTCCGACCTTATCCCTTATATAATGAGATAGGTTAGGTACATGGTGGTTTGGGGGAACTAGTCTATGGTCTACATGTGCCAAAGTCTAGGAGGGCCTTGCAGCGACGCACTGTGGACCATGGTGGTGTCGTGGAGCCGAAGAAGCCTTGGGCGTCGTCTGGCTGCTCTATTCTAACACTTTGCATGTCAGGCTGTGTCAGCTTGGGCTAGCCTCCCCCAGGTGGACCTTCTAGAGTCTTCTTGGCAGTGAAGGAGGTTAGATCTAGGGGCTAACACGTGGGCCTAGGGGACTCCAAGCCCCTAGAAGCAATGGGGAAGCTTTGTCATCTTATGTCACGTCCCATGCGTGACCTTGTCGTAGAAGTGGCCGCCAATGCCATGCCCAAGGGGCAGCGCCGTGGAGCCCTCGATCCTCGGCAGCTCGGGGCGTGTCTTCTTACGCTCTGGCCTTAGCTAGCGTCATTGGTGGGGCAAGAGCCAAGGGTCGGGCCAAAGTGTTGTCGTAGATTGGGAGCCTTAGGGCTTGGGCAAGCCCCTGAGTCCCAAGCAGAGGTTGTGGTGGAGTCAGGCTCGGCAGGGTTTCTTCTCAGAGGGTGGGTGCGAGCATACTTGATGGGTACAACCCTCGAGCCCCCAGGCCATCCTAGAGGGGTCAATCGGGGGTTCTTCATCATTCGGGAACCATTGGACCTGAGGCTTAACATACCCATATGTTAGGATCTTGTTAGGAGCCCCTGAGCCCTTCATGGCCTCACTCAGCATGATGGTGATAAAGGGTTGAATTTGATCTTCTTGTGACTGAACCCTCCTTGGCAGGGATGGCTTCTGCTGACAAGGGTGCTATGCCCTGCTTGGGGCCATCCTCTTCAATGTGATGGACGCTACTCGGCTATCGGGGCTGAGCGATGATGGTGCTAATCCCTCCGTGAGAGTATGTCGCATAGGTCTTTGACTCGAGCGAAGGCTCAGTGAACTCATCTGGGAGTTGCTGATCTTGAGCCTGGAGGCACCCTCCATTTTGATCAGAGCCTACTATGGGTCGGGTGATCAAGAGCGTCTAGGCTCTGGCTCGAGGCCATCTGATCATCCAGAGCGCCACAACCTTCTGAGGGCTGCGATAGCAGGTCGGATCCTCTCGAGCCAGCCTTCTGGGGCTGACCTTCAGTGACCATAGATCAAGGTGCGGGGAGCACGCCAAGCCTTGGACGGGGGCCCTCATTTGACCAGGGAGTTGGGTGGTTTTGGGGGTGCGTCACATGAGCGCCCGTCGATCGAGGGGTCAGGTTGCTCTGTCTGGGGTGCTGGCGTAGCCCCCGAGGCCATTGTGGGGCCTCCCTATCAGTGGGAGTGGTGGCTCCTGAGCACGTCCCTTATGCTAACATCTTGCGTAGGCGGTTGATGGCATCTAGACCGTCATGCCTAGAGGAGGAGTTATGGCATGCACCCCTACGTTGTCCTACTTTATCTAGGAGATGGGACGTCGGGGCCACATGGAGCAGATCTGGAGGAGGAGGAGACGTGGCACTTAGTGCATGCAGATCCAGGCCATTGATGATAGCCGGTGGGCCTAAGGGGAGTCGGATCACCTCAAGTGCCGTGAGGTGGCTTGCGTGGAGTGGGTGGCACGTGTGGTGGAAAGTGGAGCGGGGACTTGACTCATTGTTAGTGTTCCCTGACTCCACCTTTATTGCGTGGACGTCATCACGCAACTGCCCGAAGGCATGCTGCGGGGATTGAAGAGGTGCCTGGCCGGTTGCCTAGGGCCCCTGTCGGCTGTTGATGGATGATCAGAGGGCCTAGAGCTGCTCACAGCGGATCATCTAGGCTATAAAGGGGGAGCCCTAGGGGACACGGTGTCTTCAATCCCTTCCTCTGTCCCCTTCTCTTCTTCTTCTCAGATCCATCTTCGGCGGCAATGGCAACGATGAAGTGCGACGCTTCCCTCTAGGTGAGCCTATCTTGGTGCACCGGACAGTTGCTTCTCCAAGGGTGGAAGGACTCCGCGAGGCAGCCACCACAACTACATGTGGTGGCGGGAGATACTCTATGACGCTGCGTGGATTCTGCTTCATGTAGTGTGGGTGGCTGCCGACCTTTCTGGCCTTCATCCGCGGCGAGGTCGGCCAAACCCCTGGGGGCTCTCGGCCTAGGCACCTAGTGGCATGAGCCCCGTTGAGGGGGTTGGGGCAGGATCTCGCCGTCTTCCCCTTCACGGACCTTCCTGCGCTTGCACCTAAAGATCTAGGGAGGTCGGCCCTTTGTGACCCGACGTGTTGCCCTGCACTGTAGGCACTCCCCTCCCTCTCTGAGGAGGAGAGGAGATCATCATGGTGTCGGGGTGCCGACCCTATGCCATATGAAAGCGGGTTTTGCCACCGTATATTGTAATCGAGTCGTTCCCAATTAATGAAATGAAATTACTTTCGTTTGTAATCCCATTGCTCTTGATTCATGCTCAAAGACTTAGTCCCTCATTGGGATGGGCTATTATGATGATGGCCTCATTGGCCAAGATCGCCGTGCCCCATGCTACTAGCGGTAAGTCTATGAGAACCCTGGGTTTATGGTTGTTCCATGCCCCGATCATGTCCCCTAGAGGGGAGATCCTCAGGTTCTTGATCGAGCCACTCATATAGTTCCCGAGCTTGTCTTTCGATACTCGGGGGCTTGCAGCCTCCCTCGATGGGTCACCACAAGTGGCTCAGAATAGATACTAGGACATCGCTCGTCTAGACAGTTGGGACGCTTCTGGGCATCCCGGCTATAGCCATGTGGGCTCATCTCTCGAGCATCCCTCGCACTTTAGGTGCTTTGGGTGGCCTTGAAGCCTAGTGGGCTGACCTTAGAACACTCTGCAATGCCCCTTCTAGGGGGCCCCCAGACCATCGTGTGGTGGGGTGACATGATCCAATGAAGGATCAGGAGATAGGTAGGTACCTGCAAAGAAAACGGAATGGACACAAGAGAAGGGGAAGATGACATAGCTGGTAACAAGGCGGTCGGGGCCATTCCGTTAGCGCCTTACCGATCCTTCGCCCAGTCCTCTTGCTCCATCTGTCCTGTCCTCGCCTCACTCAAGCGGACCTCTGTAGTAGTCCTCCTTTAGAAGGGCCAGGAGATTGTTAACTCGGTCGATCCTCTGGTGCAGTTGGGCTACCACTTGGGTGGCTTGGGTTAAAGGAGACGATTATAGAGACAAGCGAAGCAAGAGGGTCGGGAGGATGGGACTTATCTTGGTTTTTGTTATTGGAGAGGTAGGCCGGTGAAGGAGGTCGGCAGGTGGGCCATGGCTCAGGAGACGACGCTTCTGGGTGGATGGCTCGGTGTTTGGCTGTAGTAGAACCGACCAATTTATAAGAGCACAAGTACAATGGCAGCCCGCATGTGGTCGCACTATCATACTTGAGCCCATATAAACCCAGTAGTCCATCAAGTACCACGAAGGGTCTTAATTAACCATCAATATACAACCAAGATCGTACATGATTCAACATATATGTCACACATTACATAAAGTTCACAAATACAGTTCATCCATCAGAGTGTGAATTAAGGTTATTACAAACTGAGTTTAAGTAAAAGAGTAGCGGAAGCAAATTAAAAGTTTGAAAACCAACATCTGCAACATTGTTTAAACATAGTGCCAGCCCACGATCACACTTCCATAAAAGCATATAAGAAGGATTAATAAGAGATGCCTGCCTAGGTTTCACTCCTCGTCCACGGTGGGATAGAAAGTAGTTCTTGCAACAGCCATGATAAACTATACCATCTGCAGCAATGGAAATAAAACCCTGAGTACGAGAAGGTACTCAGCTAGACTTACCCATCATAAACCAAAAACAAAGTGACTCCAAGGATTATGCAAGGCTTTATAAGTGGAGCTAGCTTGACAACATTTTGCATAAAAAGCTTACCAATTCAAGTATATAGTTACAATTCGGTCATCAAGTTAATTATAGCTATTCATCTCTAGATTAGCAACTAGCCTGTGCCAAACATGTGGTATATCCTTTAGTAGCATACAATAATAACCATAGCCGGTATAAATATTACATGTTCATCATAACCATCATTCCGTAATACAATTAGTACGATGTTGGGACTAGCGAAGTTTCTCACTATCCGGGAGAGACGGTGATTCGAATCGATTTCAACTAGCTGGGAATTTATTCCTAACACAAACCCTTGCAGATCAGATGAACGGTCACCTTTGGTACAACTTAGGTCCACATTTCGTGGGTTCACCCAGCGCCGCACAATCAGGGACGACCAGCTGCTAGGATGTTCAGGCCTTGCCTGCCCTTGGGCTCACATCTGGCTCCCTGCACATCCTTACTACCATCCAGAGTGCGCACTTTTATAGAACAGGGCCCGGCCTAAGTTGACCTACTCGGCTTCGCTATCGAAACGAGTTATCCGACCAGCTAAGTGAGCGGCATGCGTTCAATCTTATCAGAAGCGCCAACAACGGTATGGTCCTTAATCGGCACCGACGGAATCACATGAGTCAACCTACACATAGACTCTACCTAGCCTCCATTTACATTACCCCATGGTTCTTTTCCACGATAGCAAATATAGCCAACCGTGCTTCGGTATTGACCTATATCTCGCAGGTGATAGGAAATCACCCAACTTCTACTAGTCTAAGAATGGCTAAGTATATATTCGATCCTAGACCTACATAGGGTTAAAGGTATAACAGGACAAGGTAGTTCTATGCATCAAGTGTTTCCAATCAACTCTTATAACCTAATGCATCAAACGTAAAGGACTCAAGTGAAGTTTTGTAAAACATAGGAGACTTAGAATGCTCCGGGGCTTGCATTTGAGGAAAGAGGTTGGCTAGTGATCCAAGCACTCAGGGAGGTCCTCAAGAGTTTGCTCCTCTTCTCCTAGAGCTGCGGCCTGAGGAATCTCTTGCCGATCCTCCTCTTTTTCTTCGTTGAACTCCAAAAGGGTTATCCCTTCGGACGATCCTATATGCATGAGCATGAAATAAGATATCACAAATGCATATATAATGACATGTATAATATGATATGATGTGATGAATGCATAATCATAAGTGTTTTCAACAGCCTTGTATTAATATGATAACAAGTTACATTTACTTTTACTGAGTAGGTTCATATCTCTTCTCTAATAACTTAAACAAACACTTATGTATATCATTTTCAGGACTACAAGACAGCAGCCACTTGTTTTGACCATAACTAGAGTTATACACATCAAAATAATATCGTTGTGGACATTCTGGAAAGATTACAAAATTGGCTACAACTTTCTTTTAATCATCTTAATGTGATTCAGCAGTTATCTAAATCAAACAATTCAATCATTCAGATCTATCTAGAGAGCAAGCATTTCTAAGAGCAGACTTCTAATAGCCATAATTCTTAAACCATAAGTCCTATGACTATGAAAATTTAACACAAGGTAGATCAGTAAGTTATATACAACTTTGTTATTAACTATCTTTACAGAAAAGATAATTATCATCATGAAATCATCACCACAACAGAAACTATACATGCAGCCATCTAGTTGAATTATAAAGCGATAATTAACTAGTTGCATATAACCAATTACTTCTAAGCTTAACTAATAACATAACCAGATCATATGCATCACAAGCACCATAGAAAACATCATGGTTAAACATAACTAATTTATTTATATTTATTTATTAATTTCCTTAGATAATAAGGTGATTTAAAGGATAAATATTTCCTGTGCTTAATAAATTCTGAAACAATTACAATAGACTACAAATGACCTTAATATTGTACTATACAAAGTTCATGCCATTTGGATAAGTATAGCTACTTGTACAAAAATGACAAGTTACATAGGCTTATTTTAGCAAAAATAGTTTAGCATAGTGAAAAGTGTCAAACAATAGATTTAATATTTTTCTTACTTTCCTCCTAGCATAAAAATGCTATGTAAAAATTTGTATGCTCATATGTTATATATTTTTACCCCAATTAATTTCACTAGAAACTAGCAATTAATTAGGATTAAATATGAAGACTATATTACAGGTATGCTTACTGTAGGTTTAATATTTTTCCTAGCTAGAGCATGTCAACATAAGACCATCAAAGTTGGAATCACAATTTTATCAACTTCCTAGCTCAAGTTATGTATTTTACAAGATATAAACTACTTTAAAAGCACTTATCTTGCTCAATTTAATTCTCCTAGAAAAAATACCTAAACAATATATTTCATATTTTTATAAAATATTACACTTTAAGATGAAACCAACAAAATTTGTTTCACCCAATTTGGAGACTCGTAGCTCTATATATGTATTTTTGAAGTTTGCATGTAAATCTAGAAAAATAAATCAAGAATATCACATTTCAATTTGACTTCATGGCTAAGTGCACCCGGTCCATGCACCGAGAGATGCTGACAACTGGACCCCGCGGTCAGCTTGGCCCGACATATCAGTCACACAGAACAGAGCACAACGGTTGACCGGCCATAGCTCGTCGTTGGTGAGGTCACCGACGGTGATGCCACCACCGACGGCTTCGCCTCGATGTCCCACATCGATGGGTGCGCTTGGTTGGTCCAGAGACTCGCCGAAGTAGGCTCAACGGTGGCCATGGCAGACAGCAGAGCTGCGCAGCGGTGCTCTAATGGGCTTTGGCGACGGCGAGCTCAGATGAGACTCGCTACATCTACGCAGTGACCTAGCGAAGCTACAAGGCGCAGGTTAGGGTTCGAGGTGGCGCCAGCGAGCTTGACTGCGTGCATGGTGCCAGGGCAGCGAGAGCATAGCGGTGGAAGGCCACGTTCCACTCCATCCTACATTGGCCTTAAGGTCCTACCATGAGCTAGACCTAACTTCATCCTAACCCTAACATGTGAAAGGAGAAAGGGAGAGCGAACGACCACGGCCATGGCGAGCTCGAACCTACGGTGGCATTGGTGGCCGCGCACGGCGCGCATGCACGTTTCGGTAGGGACACGGCGGTAGAGGTTAAATGGGTCGTGGCTTGAGCATCTATGGCCTACAGGGAGGGTGAAACCAGAGAGAGATGGGAGGGGCTCTGGTTGAGGCCGGCCATAGTGAGCTCAAAGCTCGGCGGTGCTCCGGCGATGGCCGCTGCGGTGGAAATGAATCGTAGGCCTTTACCTTGACTCGAATGAAGGCGTGAGTAGGTCAGGGAGGTGGGGAAGGTGATGGCAAAGTTGCTGGCAAGAGATATGGGACAGTGGTGCTACAGTGGTGGTGAGCTTGCATGGCGGTAGTGCGGTTGTGGCGACGGCGGCGCGGCTCTACTCGGCAAGTAGCGAGAGCAAGTGAGGTAGGGCGAGAGGGAGCGAATGGAGGCGAGCAGCAGAGGCGCACGCCTTTTCTCCCTACGCTGGCCTGACCGGCCGGGCTGACGCTAGTGTATGGCCACCACGTGGCGGCCGTGGCCTATGGCCAGTTAGCCACGACGCCACGCGCGTCCATGCGATTAGTGTCGCGAACGAAGCTTTGACAGTGCTGCTCGTGGTGATATTACTCCAAATCCGTTCGTCCGTTGCAAAAACTTTATTAACCAAAGTTGTAGAACTACATGTAATCTACAAATTTTCTTTAGGAAGGATCCCCTAATTTGCAATGGTTAGCCAGTTACAATGCTCCCAAATGAGGTACAGTGAAACTATAAACAGCATTATGACTTAGAAAATTTTGCAAGTCTCAAAACAACATTTCCTTGCTACTTTGGAGCTATTTTTGAACATGTTAGGCACTAAATTAGGTTTTAACCCAAAAATAAAAGTTGTTACCCTAGTCAAGTACTACAACTTTTATTTAGGTCATATAGCCATGCAAACACTCTAAGCTACTATTCAACTTTGGTCAAACTGGTATCATGAAATGGCATTTCAAATGAAACCAACGCTTAGAAGCAAAATTGGTCTATGTTATGAATACAAACATTGTTCCATTGATCATCCTAGATGTGTCTAAGATGTTTTCATGACCTCCCAACCATCTCATACATTGGTCATACATGATTGCAAGCATAGCATATATATAAAATTAGCATTTCATGTGATAATGTATAAGAATGAGAAGAAATTTCATATGCTCATGTTCATGAATGCTTGGATGATGCTTGTGCTCATGAAATATAGATGCCAAATGCAATACTTAACAATAGGGTGTTACAGCCCCTCCCCCTTATAGGAATCTCGCCCTGAGATTTGAAAGACCTACCATTCCTCATAAAAGGCAGGATAAACCTCACGTAAATAATTCTCCCATTCCCACGTGGCATCTTGTTCACTGTGGTTATTCCACACCACCTTGTAGAACTTAATGACCTTACTCCGTGTTACTCTTTCCATTTCTTCTAGCACTCGGATTAGTTTCTCTTCATAAGTTAAATCCGATTAGAGTTTAATGTTGGTGGGTGCAATGGCTTCCTCAGGTATGCGAAGACATCTTTTCAACTGAGAAACATGGAAGACATCGAATATCGTACTCATCTCTGGAGGAAGTTGTAACTTGTAGTCGACATTTCCTTTCTGTTTAATAATCTTGTATGGCCCTACATATCTAGGTGCAAGCTTTCTTTTTACTCCAAATCTCTGCACTCCTTTCATGGACGACACTTTTAAGTATACATAATCTCCCACTTCAAAAGTTAGTGGTCTTCTTCTTTCATCAGCATAACTCTTTTGTCTTGACTGAGCTACTTTCATATGCTATTGGATAATGTGTACCTGCTCTTCAGCTTCAGTGACAAAGTCAATGCCAAAATATCTTTTTTCTCCGGGCTGAATCCAATTCAAGGGAGTTCTACATTTTTTACCGTACAAGGCTTCAAAAGGAGCCATCTTGATGCTTGCTTGATAACTGTTGTTGTAGGAGAACTCGGCTAAAGGTAGCCACTTTTCCCATGAACCCTTGGAAGATATAACACAGGCTCTCAACATATCTTCTAAGATCTGGTTCACTCGCTCGGTCTGTCCCAAAGTTTGTGGATGATATGTTGAACTTCTGATTAGTTTAGTTCCCAAAGCCTGGTGCAAGTGTTCCCAAAAATGAGCTATAAACTATGGTCCCTGATCTGAGATTATGGTCCTTGGTACTCCATATAGTCTCATGATCTGAGAAACGTATAGCTCAGCGTACTTCCCAACTAGATACCTTGTGTTAACCAGTATAAAATGTGCTGACTTGGTGAGGCGATCTACAATGACCCATATAGAATCATGACCTTGTTGTGTCAGCAGGAGGTCTGTAATAAAGTCCATACTTATTTCCTCCTATTTCCAGCCTGAAATAGGCAACGACTGAAGTAATCCAGCAAATTTCAAATGAATGGCCTTGACTCTATGCAATTATCGCACCTAGCGACATAGGCAGTGATCTCTTTCTTCATCTTGGTCCACCAAAAATGGGTTTTCAAATCTTGATACATTTTGCTACTACTCGAATGGATAGACAACTTGGATGAATGAGCTTCATCTAAAATTTACTTTCTAAGCTCATGGTCTTTTGGTACCACAAGTCGGTCCTCAAACCATAGCACACCTCTTTCATCCTACCTAAAATGCTTGGTTTCTTGTTCTTTCATCTTTTGCTTGATGTGAAATACACCTACATCTGTCTTCTGCAGTTCTATGATTTGGCTCTCTAGTGAGCAACTAACAGTGATATTGTGCAGCACAATAGGATGTAACAAATTAAATCCATCTTCCAACAAGGCTTCCAAAGTGTTGTAATGAGATTTTCGACTAAGTGCATCTGCTACAACATTGGCTTTTCTTGGATGGTAGTGCACTTCCAAATTATAGTCCTTAATCAGCTCTAACCACCTTCGTTGCCTCATGTTCAGCTCAGGTTGAGTGAAGATATATTTCAGACTTTTGTGGTCAGTATATATGTGATATATGTTTCCCAACAAGTAATGTCTCCATATCTTCAATGCATGAACAACTACTGCAAGCTCTAAATCATGCGTAGGATAATTGACTTCATGCTCTCTCAACTGCCGAGAAGCATTGGCAATAACTCGACCTTCTTGCATGAGCACACACCCCAAACCTATACCCAATGCATCATAGAACACTTCAAAAGGCTTTTCAATGTTGGGTTGTGCTAAAATTGGAGTTGTAGTTAACAAGGTCCTTATCGTGTGAAAAGCGGCTTCACACTATGGCGTCCAACTGAACTTTTCATCCTTCTAAAGTAGTCTGGTCATGGGCTTAGCTATCTTGGAGAAATCAGGAATGAAACAACGATAGTAGCCTACTAACCCTAGAAAACTCCAAACTTCATGAACCGAAGTCGGGGCCTTCCAATCCATGACCTCTTGTACTTTAGATGGGTCTACAGAAATTCCATCTTTAGATAAGATGTGACCCAAGAAAGGTACTTTGCTCAACCAGAATTCACACTTGCTGAACTTGGCATATAACTTATGTTCCCTCAATCTAGATAGAACAACTCTTAGATGCTCTACATGGTCTGCCTCATTCTCTGAATAAATCAAGATATCATTGATAAACACAACCACAAACTTATCGAGCTCGGGCATGAATACTAAATTCATCAAGAACATGAAGTAGGTAGGAGCATTTGTCAGTCCAAAAGACATGACCAAATACTTGTACAAGCCATACCTAGTGGAGAAAGTTGTTTTAGGTATATTCTCTAGTCTGATCTTAATTTGATGATAGCCTGACCTCAAGTCAATCTTAGAGAATACCTTTGCTTTGACAACTGATCAAACAAGATATCGATACGTGACAAGGCATACTTGTTCTTAATGGTCACAACATTAAGCAGCCTATAATCCACACACATTCTGAAGGACTTGTCCTTCTTCTTTACAAATAAAGCTGGACATCCCCATGGAGACGAACTAGGTTGAATGGGACCTTTGTCCAATAGTTCTTGTAACTAAATTTTAAGTTCAGTTAACTCATTTGGTGGCATCCTATAGGGTCTTCTTGAGATAGGTGCCGTATCTGGCACTAACTCAATCTTAAACTCCACATCCCTATCAGGCGATAAACCCAACAACTCATGTGGAATACATCAAGAAACTCACAAACCACTTGAATATCATAAAGGGTAGTGTCTTGGATAGCACAAGACAAGTTTTGGAGATCAAAACTTTGGGGAAGTGGTACTAGAAAAGCATTACCTCCCTTTGGTTCTCTCAACATAATTGTCCTAGTACTAGTGTCAATAGAACTCCATGGTCACTCAACCATTTCATGCCTAAGATCAAATCTATGGCTAATCCGAGCAATAATATCAGATCCACTGTGTACTCTCTCTCTTGTATAGAGATGAGCACATCTCTGGCTATCTGATTTGTAGAGATAGTAGCCCTAGCCGAACTTATACTATAACCACCCTTGTTTACCTCAATTATTTTCTGATCATACTTGGATGCAAATGCTTGGCTCATAAATGAATGAGAAGCTCTAGAATCAAATAAAACAATGGTGGGATGTTTGTTAACAAAAAACATACCGGCGGTGACAACCTCTCCTGTAGGAACTTCTTCAACAGTTGTGTAATGCACATATCCAGGACGTGCTTTAGGATTTGACTGTTTCTGATTACCCTAGTTTTGATTGCTATTCTTCTAGGGATGGGGGCACTCCTTGGCCCAATGGCCCAATTGGTTACAGTTGAAGCATGGCCGATTGCTCCTTGGTCCTGAGCTTCCTTGCCCTCCGTTTCCCTTTGGTAGGGCAATGGTGAACGCCCCATAAAATGTCTTCTAGGGACAATTGGCTTGAGCTTTTGGCGGAGGAGGCCTAAACTTAGGTTCTGGTGGATGAAACTATGGCCTAGCCACCACTGGAGCTCTGGACTAGGAAGATCCTAAGGCACCTGCCTCAGCTGCTCTTTTGTGGCCCTTCGCTACTGTGTGCAAATTGTTCGGGTTCTCCTGGGTCAAGGCATCGCTGATGAACTCATTGTATGTGGTACACCTCAAGTTGGCCATGGTCTTCATCAGCTTGGTACCAAGGCCTCTCTTAAAGCTTTCTATCTTCTTTTCCTCTGTATCAATGAACCCTAGGGCATAACAGGACAAATTATTGAAGGCATGCATGTAATCCATAAGGGTCTTGGTCCCTTATGTGAGTCACATGAACTCAGCTGCTTTCATGCGCATTAGCCCTAGGGGAATGTGATGTCCCCTAAAAGCTAACTTGAACTGCTCCCATGTGACTTGTGAGTTGGCAGGTAGAGAGGACAGGAAATGGGTCCACCATATCTTGGTCGGTCCCTATAGTTGATGGGACACATATTATGCCTTCTGATGCTTAGTAACCCTAAAAGATAGAACTTTTGCAAGATTGTGTTTAGCCATTCATCCGCCTAGAGCGTTTCTTTGACCACCTTGAAGATAGGAGGCTTGGTGTCTTAGAAATCCTTGAAAGAGCTATATTGATTTGGCTTAGGCCCTTGATGTTGCTGACGAGTGTGAGCAGTGTTCTACGCAATGAGGCGCAATGTTTCCTCCATTGTTCTCTGACTACCCAAGAACTGTGTGAAGAATTCATTCACAGACGGTGACGGCGGTGGTGGTAAGTCATCGTCGTTGCCACCTTGGCTAGTGCCTGCTCCAACGCGAGTGCGAGTCATCTACAAAGTTGCAACAATAAGTGATTATTGGATGATGTTAGGAGATTGCAGATGTATTGTGTAATCATGCGAAACTGAAATTACTAGAGAGAACCTTAAATTCATACAATAAAACAGAGGCATAATAATTCATTCTCGCAATATGACATCACCAATTTGATCACTTATCATGCTCGCAGCGCGTTAACATGCATGTCATAATCCACCAGTAAAATGAAACTGGAATTTCATTAAAGTTCAACCCATAGTGAAACGACATGCAAAGTGTCAATACTACACTAAAGTCAAATCACGAATACCAAATTTCAAGGTACAAGTCCATTACATGAATAATAGGAATACATCTAGTGCTTTAACTAGTCACTAGGTGATTCTAATCTTCCGCATGCTCGCTGTCGAGGTCAGAGATAGCCTCGTCCTCATCCTCTAGCTCCACTCTTCTTCCTCCCAACTATCATCTTTGACCAACATCTCTAGATCTTCCTCTTCCTATGTCGTGGCCAGGGCCATCAGGAGCATAGGGGGTGATGAGTGCAGCCGCTTGGGCGATGCAGTCTTCCTCGTAGTAGTAGGCTTGCTTGAAGCAACCCTCGATGGTGATGACCCCCTTTGAGCTAGGCATCTTGAGCTTTAGGTAGGTGTAGTTGGCGATGGCCATGAACTTGGCCTAGCATGGTCGACCGAGGAGGGTGTGGTAGATGCTGGGGAAGTCAACCACCTCAAAGGTGAGTGGCTCCTTGCGGAAGTTGTCCAGCTGGCCGAAGGTGACATTGAGCCAGATGCACCCGAGGGGCATGGCTTCCTTCCTTGGCATGATCCCATAGAACGGTGCCTTGCTAGGGCATAGGTTGCTGTGGGGGATGCCCATCTTGTTGAGGGTGCTAGCGTAGAGTATGTTGAGGCTACTGCCCCCATCCATCAGCACCTTAGTGAGGCATGTGGTGCCCACGATCGGGCTGACCCCGAGCGGGTAGCGCCTCTGATGAGGGACATGATCGGGATGGTCTTCCTGGTCAAAGGTGATGGCTGTCTGGGACCATCGAAGCCACGTTAGAGTGGCGAGGGTGTGAATAGTGTTCACCTCTTGTTCGGTGACGCAGTGCTGCCAGTGGGATTCGTAGGCGTGGGAGCCCCCGAAGATCATGAGGCAGCACTCGTCCTCGTGGAACTCAATGTCTTCCTCCTGGACATCTCTTGTCGGGTCACCAACCTTCAGGGCAGGCTTCTAGGCCTTGCCCTCTTGGTCAAGGGTGCCATGGATGTAGCCCTTCATGGTGGTGTAGTCCTTGAGGAGGTGCTTTGCCTACCCCCCATGGAATGGGCAGGGGGCCTCAAGTGCCTTTTAGAAGTGTTCTGGGCGTGCACCTCGCCCATAAGGTTGAGGTCTAGCAGGGCAGTCGGCCATGTCCACCATCTCCTCCCCATGGTGCTTCTAGTCCTTGTTCCTCTTGTCATGATGTCGCTGAGATGAGGCAGGGTCATCGCCACCATCGCCTCCACTAAGGTGACCGACAGCCTTGGCTTCGCCACTAAAGTTGGCCTGGACCGCCTCCTCACCGGTGGTGTACTGGGTGGTAACATCTAGGAGCTCACACATCATGCGTAGGGTCTCACGGCCAAGTGCATGGATGAGCGCGTCGCAGGTCGTGCCATAGATGAAGGTATTGATGACGTCGACGTCGGTGATGTTGGGGAGCTCATTGAGCTTCTTGGAGAAACGCTGGATGTACTCCTAGAGGGTCTCGTTGGACCTTTGCCTATAGTTGCGGAGGTCCCATGAGTTCCCAGGCTGAGTGTACGTACCTTGGAAGTGGCCGATGAAGACCGAACAGAGATTACCCCAGCAGCGGAGGCTGCCATGCTCGAGCTACTTGAGCCAAGCTCTGGTCGAGCTTGATAGAAGCAGGGGTAGGTACTAGATGTCAAAGTCGTCGTCGGACCCCCTAGCCTTCATGACAAGGCGGTAGTCCTCTAACCAATGATCTGGGTTGGTCTCACCATCGTACTTAGAGATGTGCGTCGATGGCCAGAAATGCTAGGGGTAGGGAGCTGCTCGGATCGCTACCCTAAACGCTAGGGGGCTGAAGTGATCTAGGGTGACGCCCCCATCCCATTCCTCAGGGGTATGGGACTGCGCCTAAGCATGGTGCCTGGTTTTGATGGTGTCATCACATCGCGATCGTCGTTGATCCAGTGACGCGTGGGGACGCCGAGGAGAAAGGTCATGCCTTCGCTCCTACTGAGGCTTGGCGCCCCGAGTCCATAGCCGGTCGGAGAAGTTGCTGAAGGTGCCACCGTCGCTCCCCTCTACCTATGGGGTGTGTGCATCGGAGTGATACCCGTTGGGAGTGGCCATCATCTGGAATGGCCAGGAGAGCGTGGCATGGCACCGGGATGGCGAGCTCTCGGCCTGCTGCTCGAGGTCGATGCGGAGGAGCCGCCTCGCCTCATTCAGCCGCTCGTTGGTCTTTGGGTGTGGCGTGTCGAAGATGTCTTCCAAGCAGTGGGCGGCCGCCATGTTGTACATCGCACGGGGAAAGTAGAGGCCGTTGGGAGCCCCCGTGCGGGCATCATCATCATCACCGAGAGGGTACGTGGCTCATTGCCATGCAAGGTCCTACCTTTGGCGCTCGAACTGTACCTCAGCGGCCTCCAGGTCCACCTGCCGAGCCCGCTAGCAATCCTCCTCCTTTTGGAGGTAGGCCGCATGGCTGCAGGGACTCTGGTCTAGCGGTGTGAGCTCGGGTGCCTCCTCGGCAAGAACCTTGCTGTCGATGTGGTAGCACATGCGGGGCACTGCATAGCAGTCAATGTCGTCGGAGTTGTACTCCGAGTCATTTCCTAAAAGGATCTCGAGGAAGGTGCACAGCGATGGGACATCGGTCCCTGGTGCACCGGAGAGGATGGCACTCCGTGGGCGCCTCATGACTGATGAGGTGCTCCAGCTCCATCTGGAAGGATGCCACCATGTTCTAGATCCCAAAAGGCAGGCCTGGGAGGTAGTACCAGAAGTGGTCAGGTGGTTGGAGCACCTCACCGGTGGTGATCTGGTGGTGGACATTGGCCAGCATGTAGAACATCTAGCAGAGGTCTGACACGGTGGGGTTTGGGCCCAAACCATGCTGGATCTATCAGGCCAGGACCTCGAGATCTGCTTGAAGAAGTCCTGGTGGAGGGGCGATGCTGGGCGCTCGTTGCCCACTGGCGTAGCCCCATGGAGTGGATGAAGCTCACCATAGCAGTCGGCGACATAGGCTAGGCTCCCAAAGTTGAGGACCTGGTCTAGAGCAAATGCGCCGGCCATGATGGAGAACTCGCTAGGAAAGTAGACATCGCCATCTAGGGCAGTGACACTTGCTCCGGTGATGAGATGGGTGGCTCCAAGCACTGTAGAGCCTGAATCACACTTGACGCTGCCCCCTACGTGGTGCGCCAGCTGTCGTGGGGTCAGAACCACAACAAGCATTATTGTTCGAGTTGGTGTCAGAGTACGTGTCTCCGGTGGCTCAGGTGGACTGAAGAACACAAGAATCATAGAGAGGATGCAATGGTTTATCATGGTTCAGGCCAATCAATGCCCTACATCTAGCAGTTGAAGATCCTTATACTTAAAAGCACCCAAAATCAGGGGTTACAATAGGGTTGCAAAGAGATTTGGTAGGGGATTAGCTCAGCGCTAATTCTAAGGTTTCCTCACCACCGGTGGTGTCTTCCCCTCATCAAAGAGGGGGAAGATGATAGGATGCAGTGGAGGAGCTCTTGGTTCCCCTCTCTGGGTTGCCTTGCTCTCAGTGAGGAGTGGAGGCCAAAGTATGGTATGGAATGGAATGGAATGATCTATCTTGTGATGATCGTCCACCCCTCTAGGTCCGACCTTATCCATTCCATTCCATTCCATTCTTGGTGGACCTTCTAGAGTCTTCTTGGTGGTGAAAGAGGTCGACTCCAGGGGCTGACGTGTGGGCCTAGGGGTCTCCAAGCCCCTGGAGGCCATGGGAAAGCTTTGTCTTCTTGTGTCATGCCCCGTGCTTGACCTTATCGAGAAAGTGGCTGACAATGCCGTGCCCAAGGGACAGCGCTAGGGAGCCCCCGAGCCTTGACAGTTCAGGGCATGTCTTCTTGTGCCTGGGCCTTAGCTAGCATCGTTGGCAGGGTAAGAGCCAAGGGGCGAGCAGAAGTGTCATCGTAGATTGGGAGCCTCAGGGCTTAGGCAAGCCGCCGAGCCCCAAGCGGAGGTCGTGGCGGAGTCAGGCTCGGCCAGGTTTCTTGTTAGAGGATGCGCGTGAGCATACCCAATGGGTATAGCCCTTAAGTCCCCAGACAATCCTGGAGGGGTGGGTCGGGGGATCTTCATCGCTTGGGAACCATTGGACCCGAGGCTTATCATGCCCATATGTTAGGATCTCATCACCGACCTTGAGCAACGGCCTAGATTTTATCTTTAAGGTGGTGGAGAACCAACATTCGAAGGAGGGACTGCCAGGTGGGTCCCATAGGCTGGCTGCCCTGTAGGTGGGGCCAGTTGGCCCCACATGTCAGCCTCTTAGGCTGAGTCTTGGTGGTTTTGCTTCTGTAGTGTTTTGGAGTCTTCCTAAGTCAGTTTCATCACGGATAAGCGTGATTTCCTTTAACGAATAGGTCCTCCTTGATGGTTTTACGATTAAATCCTCCTGCAAACATGAAATCACTAAAATTCATGGAACTCATTAGTTTAAACCCCTATACCTATGTTTGGTGATGGGATTAAGTATATATGCGGGATATGATGACGGTTTATGATTGATGTTAATGACCGTCAACAAGCTCCGCCAAGCTTAACCTTTGCTTGTCCCTGAGCAAAGCTAAACTCCACAAAGGATCAAGAGTTGCTACAATGTTTTCATGCATCAAAAGTACACATGAGTTCAATAAAAAATTCTCCTCCAGATTAGAATAAGCTAATATGACTTTCAAACTCACCCATATTACCTTCAACCATGGGGCTTCTTAGCCTTCACTTGGGTCTTGAGCAATTAAAAGACAAAACGATCAAGTCAAGCCCTATGTCTCAAGTTCATTGTTCCACCATTGTTCTAGAGTTTTTATAAGTTTTCAAAATAAAACTCAGAGATTCTATTGTATGACACTCTCAAGTCTCTCAATATATGTAGTATTTATGGGTCCTCACCAAGGCAATAAAGATGTTGTGCCTTTTTCTCTTCCTACTACTAAGGCTTATGTGGAGTTCATAGGTAGGAAGAAAGCTAGAGCATACTAGCAATGCATATATTGTAAAGTCAAACCTCGGATAAAAAGAGAAATGAGTCATACAATCAAATCAAGATGTGCATGTGTGTGGATATATGTGGTGAATATATATGGTGGCTAACCTAATTCTACTTTGCTCCTTGAAAACATATCTCGCATCTGAAACTTGGAAATATTTTTACAAGAGAACAGGGGCTATCTTTATTCATCTTTCTTTCTCTTTTTTTTAGGTGGGCATCTAAGTACCCATTGTTTTCAATATCTTAAACCCTTTTGTGTCTTTTTTTCTCTTTTTTTCTTTTCTCTTCTTTTTTTTGAATAACTTTTGCATAGCTTAAGTCAATCTTAGACCCATGCCTCTTTTCTGCAATAAAACTTTAGAGAGATAGCAATAAGAACTTGGAGCATTTATTTGTATGGAATCCTAACAAGCATGATTTTGTGTTCATCCCCAGTGTAGGAGTAGAATATTTTTTGGTGGATCTGTTTACACCAAAATTTGGGAAGAAGAACGCAGGAACACGAAGCTTCTAAGATTGTGTCATCAAGGAATCAATTGCATAAGGATCGATATCAGCTGATTCAGGTGCGGCACTAGAATCAGCTCTCTTTGAATGACATTAGCAGATAATGACAATGTGCTACGGTTGGTGTCGGGAAATACATGTCGCACTCTACAAAAAGGGAAAGATTAGGGTCCAAGTTATCTTAAGTTAGGATGTTTTCTTTTATACCAAAGATTGTAGTGAGTCGTACTTGAGTAGGATTTATGCTTAGGTTCTGGGTATAAATATTGGATCCCAGCTATTGTAAGGAGGACATTCAAGCAATCAATACAAATTACTTTTTCGGCTTTACGCCAACCCTTAGGAGTAGGAGTAGTGTAGATTTTGATGAGTTCTTCAACAAGTAGGGCTACATCGGTCCGGCCGACCTCTAGCTTGTCTATAAGTACCGTCACGGCTAATACTTCCATTTGTAAGGCTACATCGGTTAAGTTTGACCTCCACTACGAACTCTAATATAAGCTAGTTATCGATTCTTATCTAGTTCAAGTACGGCTGCATCGGTTAAGTTCGACCTCCACTGCTCGAATTAGATTAAGGTCAAGTTATCGGCTCTACATAAGAGTGACATCCTTTAGGTAGATTCATTAAGTTACCGATCTTGCTGATGTTCTTATTGCCATTAGTTTTAGCAACATCAACCTGCCCGGTCGAGATCAATCTAGATCGGTTTCATATCCTTTTAGTCCATCATTTGCTTTGTTACAATACAATGTTTCTTACTTTGAGTGATGGGTCACGTTTCATCAGCTATTCTACTTCGATCTTGATCATGCATACTACGCGGTTAAGGCATGTATGATCTTGAGGAGGTTTGTTGGCTAGTTAAATCTGGTCTATAGTTCGCTATTATGGTTGTAACGATCTGGTCGATCCCCACTGATCGCACTTTAGATCAGAGGATGCTAGTTGGTAGATTTGTTTTCGATCAGGCGTGACCTTGACTGTTTGCTTTGCCTTCATCGGCTAAATAGCCGATCGCCTATACTTTAACGCCTACAGTGTGTCTCCATGATTCTGTTAAATGTGAATAGATCTGTTTACTTTAAAGGTTTGATTTGTTGTCTGTATCACGGATGCCATCGATCTGGTCAAACCCCACTGTTAGGGATAACAGGTTAGCTCTGATGAGTTCATAGATTTGTCCATGTTAAATAATCGATTGTTCACATGCTGTAGTCCCTTTTCCACCTGAATCGGCTATTTTAGCCGATTCGCTTGAGTTTTCACACATATAGCATGTCTTTTAGAAAACCTGTCACTGTATAGATGGTTTTACGGATTCTTTGATTTTAGTTTGTTATTATCATCATAGCTGCCATCGATCCGGTCGAACCTCACTATTGATGGTAACAGATTAGATTCAGAGCGTTTATAGATCCATTTGTACTAGACAGTCGATTTGTTCGCATGTTATATACTTTCTCGTTAGATTCATTGGCTCAATGATTTATATTGGTAATACCAACCTAGCTGATGATTTTACTTATATCTACGTGCATTGTACTTATCAACATAAAATCAATCACGACCCATGAGCTTTACAGTCCGTAATAGTCGATTTCTTCGTGTATTGGCAATTTAGTCGATTTTCCTGTCTGGCTGCTCCAGAAGCAACACACTTGGAACTGTCTGGGCAAAACCGGCATGTTCCACCTTAAATTACTGATAAACTTTCTCTCCTTGTCAATTGTAGGTCAAATTGACTGGCACGCCTCGGGAGGAATTCACAGGGTCGACGGGTCCTACGATTGAAGCCAAGCGGAACTCCGTGATCATCCTAAGCAGATCCTTCCGGCTTGTTGTGTGCTAGGCGCATTGACACGTTTTTGCGCCGACACACGTTCTGGCATGGTGAGTGGGACCCGAACCCACAATCGTCATGGTGACCTACAACAACAGTGACATTCTTATGGTGCCTTATGAAGACCTACCTGATGAGGATAAAGATGTCATCAACAAAGCTATAGAAGAATTTTAGAACAAGTGTTTGTTGTCCTACACCAAGACACGTGACAATAAAGTTATTTAGAAATATCCACTACCAAGAGTTTTGATGCATGTGCAGACAGATGAAATCGAAGCTGAGGGTAGGCATTTCTTCATAGAGGCTGTAAACAAATCTGTTCATGATGCCATATTGAACCATAATACAGTTTTCTTGAACACATTCCACAACACCATGAAGGAGGTGTTTCATGGATATCCAATTGATCAGGTTGGACCGGTTTACTATGATATTCCACATCCATCGACTTAGGGGACTAATCAAGCTGGTACTAGCCATCAGGAAGCAGCACCAGCTGGTAATGATAATGTCTAGGCGGTTCAGAGCTCATCTGAGCAAGCTCAGGGTGCTACTACTAATCAGATGCAGTATAATCCTAGATTGTCAGTGCAGCATATGCAACAGCCGACGGGGCAAGTTCAGAATCAAATGGTCAATTTTGGCACATCAGGCCAAATACCATCGTCGACTCAAAAAATAGCGCCATCAGTATAAAGGATTCATAGAGATACAGATCGCAGCATCTACAACCAGAGACTTCAAGCAGCAAACCAGTAAAGGACCCAGCAGATAGAGATTCCACAAGGATATCATTATGGAACAGATTACAATACCCTTCACATGATTCCAAATTCAGGGTATCAAGGTACCCGAAATTTTAATCCACAGATGAGTCAGTAATTGCAGAGAAATCCAAATTCAAATACTGATGAGTTGTTGCTTAGAGTGACCGAGATGATGAAGAATCAGTTAAGTTTGAAGCCAAAAGGGCAGACCTTCTCGTACAAACGCCCATATCCAGAGTGGTATGATTTGGTAGCTCTTCCTATAAATTATAGGCTCCTTGTGTTTGCTAAGTTCACTTGCTAAGATAGCACAAGCATAGTAGAACATGTTAGTCGGTATCTTACACAGTTAGACGAAGCATCCATTGAAGAGGCCCATCGAGTTCATTTTTTCTCCTTATCCCTGTCAGGACCAGCCTTCACTTGGTTTTCATTGCTGCCAGTTAACTCCATTGCCAATTGGGCTGACCTAGAAAAGAAGTTTCATACATATTTTTACACTGGGACAGGAGAAAAGAAAATTACCGATTTGGCGACTATAAGGCAGAGGACTAATGAATTGGGCACCGAATTTCTTCAGAGGTTCTGAGAGACCCAAAATTTGTGCTTCTCATTGAACTTGACTGATGATCAGCTAGCCACTTTGGCTATTCAAGGAATATTGCCAATGTGGAGAGAGAAGATGCTGAGGCAAGAGTTTGACAACTTGGGTCAATTGGCTCAACAAGTGGCAGCGCTCAATAGCCAATTTCAGAATATGCGCAGAGATACCCAATTCCAAAAAAGTGTCACAATTGCTGAAGCCTATAATCCATATTCAGTGATGACGGCTATGAGGATGATGAAGAAGAAGAGATTGCTACGGCCGAATGGAATTAGGGTAAGAAGACAGTAATGGTACCAAATCATTGGGGAAAAGGAGTTGAAGAAAGCTATGATTTCGACGTCACAAAATCAGACAAGCTCTTCGATTTCTTGCTTGAGAAGGGACAGATCAAGTTGCCCGACAATCATGTTATGTTGCCTCCTAATCAGTTGAAGGATAAGAAGTTCTGTAAATTTCACAATGCTACTTCTCATTCTACTAATGAGTGCAGAGTTTTCTAGCAACATATACAGAGGGCTATTCAGCAAGGGAGGCTTAAATTTGATACACCTCGAAAGATGAAAGTTGATGATAATCCTTTCCCAAGAGATCAGAACATGGTTGACGCTAGGTTGCGCAAAGGGAAGACTAAAGTCCTAACATCAACTAGGGCCAAAGAAGCCGGAACCATCGACCCAAAGATGCAAATATCGGCTGATGAATATAGAGAGATCAAAAGGCATTGTGATGAACATAAGAGCAGATATGAGCAGGGAGAGACATCAGGGGATGGGGCAAAAAGGATTATCAGTGTTGGTTATAAGAGAAAGAATACCAGCGTCAAAAAGAGAAAGAGAGGTATGAAAGAAAGCAAGCTGAATCACATTGAAATTGTCCTTCCTTCAGACATTGTTGGAATGAAGGTTTGAAATTGCCTACTAGAAATAATTGCCTGGAGTACAGTGAGCAATATTGTGAGTTTAGGCAATCTCAAGCCAATTGCCGGTCTATTAATGCTCGAGATGAGTATCATCATAATAATATGGATCGGTGCTTAAAAAATAAAAGTGTTCATGATCAGCTTAGGAAGCGAGTCGTTGATCAAAACTGGGTTGATTATGAAGAAGAAAGTAACGAGGAAGAGTATGTTTGGTAGGAAGGCCAATGGTGTCTAGGAGGTTTGACAAGAAGCCAAAAAAGAAGAGTGCAATACCTAAGGAATAGAGAGCTAGAACAGGCTCAGACATCTGATAGACCTTAGGTGTGGCGTGCTAAACAAACAACCGATAGGGGTCAACCATCGGCTAATATTCAAATGGCTTTTCTATTGCCGTCAGAATTTAGAGCTCTAGCAGACCAAGAAGTTTATACAGATTTTGATGAATCAGAGTATGAGAAAATAGTTGCTAAGTTGACAGTTGTACATCAAGCTATATTCGATAAGCCAGCCAAGCATCGGCACTTGAAGGTTTTATATGTGAAAGGTTTTGTCGATGGGAAGTCGATGAGCAAAATGTTGATGGATGGAGGTGCTTTTGTCAATCTTATGCCTTATACTACTTTTCGCAAGCTTGGCAAGGGGCTAGGACATTTTGATTGAAATTGACATGATGCTTAAGGATTTTGGGGGTAATGCATCTAAGACCAGGGGGCAATGAGCGTCGAATTGACAATCAAAAGAAAAACTTTGCTCACCACATTCTTTGTCATTGATGGAAAAGGGTCATACAGTTTACTCCTTGGTCGTGATTGGATTCATGCAAACTATTGTGTACCATCGACCATGCATCAATGCTTGATTCAGTGGCATGGAGACGATGTTGAGCTGGTTCATGCTAATGATTCTGTATGTATCACAACAGCTGATCCAATGTATTGAGAACTAGAGGACTTTGAGTGTTTTTCTAGCAAGCTATGGGAAGGAGGCTTCATTAAGATCAATGATGAAAGCCAACAGCCGATCCAAGCAAACAGCTCTGAGAGTTTATTTTAATGGATGATCCAATAGGTGGCACGAGTGGTAAGCCAGGGCATGGCTTCATGTCGGTCGGTGGATTAAAGGAGATAAACATTGGTCCTAGAGATAGGCCTAGGCCAACGTATGTGAGTGCTAAATTGGATCCTGAGTACTAGCCAGGGTTGATAGATTTATTAAAGGAAATTTAAAGATTGTTTTGCTTAATGAGATGCTTGGCCTAGATCGGTCAATTATTTAACCTTTGGTCTGAAGAGTTCTAGTGCAACCTATCAAGAAGCGATCGATGAAAAATGTTATCCTAGCGGTCAGATCAACACTTGACCGCCAATTTGTTCAGTCATCAGCTCGAATAACCGGTACCAGGAGGGTATCGCCTTTAGCTCAAAATTAACCCAAAAAAGGGGAAAAGCCGATACGAGATGTATCGCCTATAGAGCAAAAACAAACACAGAAACAATCATGATGTATACAAAGACATTGCAGAAGTACGCTGAGATACGATCATGGACAAAACAGAGACTCTATTGATTAGTTTGCCCTAAATACAAACTAATCAAAAACATTGTTTATCACATCCTAAGCGGATATGATGTCCACAATGGCCTCTGTTGCATCGATGAACTCCTCAATCAACTCCTCGTGCTCCTCGGGGCCGTCGCCCATCGGGAAACTGGTCTCCATGGTATCGAGCTAGTACCTGATCTGGACCTACACCGCGGCCAGCGCCACCGATGCGCCATGACGAATGCCATGAAGGGCAATCTCCTGGACGTTGGCTGGGATGTTGTGGAGGTAGGCATTGATGAGGGGGCCCCAGGCATTGATGGTCGCCGTAGTCACGTTCGCCGCTAGTTGGAGGGACTCCAACTGCACCGTCAGGACTGGCGATCGTAGAAACAAAAGAACTATCAAGATAAAGACAGTAGAAATCAAAGTAAAGATGTTCTTGGAGGCCATCTTACCCACCATCATGGCGTCGGATTCGGCCAGCCACGCCCGAGTGGCGCTGGCCTCTTCCTCGACGACATGAAGGGCTGCTTGAGAGACCCCGAGGTGGATCTCAAGCTAACCGTTTTCCAGAGTTGCCTCGAAATAATGGTCCTGAGCTGCCCTCCACTCTCAGAGGAAACACCGGGCGTCGTCGCTGTTGTAGGAATCAGAGGAGTTCGATGACGAGTTTGGTGCGGAGGCAGCATCAGATATGGCATTGGAGGGCTCGCCGGCCCTAGGGGGAAGAGGACGAAGGCTTTCATTCAAGACAAACCTGTAAACACGTTAGAAAAAGTTCATTGCCATGAGCAGAAGATATCGATCTCACCTCATATGACGAAGGCGTTGGCTCACCAATAGGTCCTCCTCCAAAACCTCCTTCGTCGTGCGCTTGCCTCGGTTGTCCTTGCCGGCCATGGGATTGATTGGATCTACAAAAGAAGGAAGGAAACTGCTATAGGGTTTGCGAAGGCAGAGAAGAGCAAAGGAACAGGAGCGGTTGCAAGTACAGATGTGTTCGAGGCCAGAGACCTCGGCTGGTATTTGTAGCCATGAAGCGAAATGGTGGATGTCTTGGGACGTGCAAAAGGCAACCGCAATTAATAGAAGGCGAAGCGCCACTGCACTAATGTCAAAGAGAATGCGGCATTGATAACTAAGGATAGAAGATTGAGGGATTTTCTTAATAAAGGCCATGTTTTTAGACTTAATCGGATTAAGGTTAGAAGCTTGGGATCGGCTATTTTGAAATCGGCTCTTTAGCCAAGACAAAAATACAAGAAGGCGACAGAAAATATAGTTATCACTAGTTCTACACAAATACATGTTGATATGCAGATTACAAGTTTAGGACATCCTGTATTGCTTTCAATGCTTTTAGCCAGATGGCATTGACTTCTGTGATTTGTTGCTTGTCTTCTTCGGTTGATCTAGGAATATCCTCAAGACTGCTGCAGATGGCCCTGCCTTCTCTGACCTTGGTTAACAGTTCTTGTTTCTTCTGCTTAATGGCATTGGGTATTTAGGCTAGATTGGACTTGTGGCGATCAATGGTAGCCTTCATGTTCTCCAACTCCTTCTCAAGTTCTGCTCGCTTGATCTCTAATTGGTTCAGCTCTGGTTCGATCCTAAGGGGGGAGTTCTTCAAATTGTCGATCAGCTATGCTAGCTCTTTGACCTCTTGTCTGTTAGAGTTCTTCTTGGCCAATAATGCTTCACGATTAGACAAGTTCCTCTGAGCCTTTTTCACCTTTGGGGCTTGATCTTCAATGATGGATAAAGGTGACAAGATTCTGATAAGATTTGGAGATAAAATATCCTTAATGGCTAAGAAGACCCTTTGCATTGAATCTACATCTTGGACCAAATTGGCTAAATTCTTCTCAAGCATTGGCAATATATCCTTTAGCCAATTTCTGTTCTCTTCTGATAAAGCTTCTTTAGAAGAGGTGGTTGATGAGTTAATTTTGTCTTCATCTAGATACTTTTCAAGGTTGAAAGAGTAGCTCAGAGCTAGAAGATTAAGTACCTATATATAAGGAAATCTTATTAGGAGGATTGAATTAGTTGATAATAAGATAAATGATGAAGTAAATATAGTACCTTTTCTAAGATAGCTTCTATCTGAGAAGAAAAAATGGCTGATGATGCACTAATGGTATCTGGTTGGATCGGCTCTAAACTTTCAACATTGTTATCTACAAACATCAAGGAAGATTATTCAATTCATATTCGTTGCAAGAGGGTAAGATAGATATATAATGTTCCTACCATCAATTGTTTGCTGAACTAGAGATTCAACAGTCTGGACGATGACGCCAACAGGATCATTTTCAATAAGTAGACTATCAGACTCCTGCTCCAGCATGGGTGTTTCCTCAGAGAGTATCTAATGTGATAAATAGTCAGGTGAAGGGTGAAATTGAATAAGAATTAAGAACTTTAAGGAGATACCTTGGCAACATCAGGGATTGAAGTTGAAGGGTTCTCATCTTCTGTAGTCTTAGAAGCATCGGTTGGTTCAGCCAAAATCGGCTTCTCTTGGGGATCGACCGATGAAGGTTTAGTTGATGCTGAATTAAATGCTTGGGACAATAGTTCCACACCCAGTGCCAATTGAGATGCAATGGTTGATAACTATGAAGAAAGAGGATTAGAAGTTGAATATCATTTTGAGGAAAAGATGAATTGTTTACCTGGGTAGCTGATGGTCTCATTCTGTGAAGTCTTTTCCCAGTAATAGTTTTTTGGGTTGTCCCTTGGGCTGCCTTGCTCTTTGAGGATTGATACGTTACAATGGTAGAGGCAGCTTGAGTTTTCATCAGTTTCTTCAGTGTGGGTGCAGTCGATCCCATTCTTGAGGCTAGACATGGTGGATGATACTCTATAAGACAAAAACTTGGGGGATCAAATTCGGTGTCCTAAAAATGTCTGTTAGAACAGTTGGTAGGAAAATTCATCGAATAAATTTTTCTAAAAAAAATGGTAAGTTACCTCTCTGTCAGAAGCAAACTCTCCATCTAGAGCTATGCATCTAGGATGGACCAACCCACAAAAGAGATGGGAGTGCCATTCTTGCCACCAGGAGTCAAAAAGGTTGGAAGAGAAGTTGACTCTTGTCCAGTCATGTAAGCAAAAAGAAGGAATATCTGATCCTAGTTGGAAGACTCTGGAGGCTTCCATTACTTCACTGATACCTTCCCTTGGCTTCAATGTGTTCTTGAAGAACAGTTGATGATGAAGTTGACCAAGACCAAACTGACGAGCTACGAAAGAGGGGTTGTAAAACTCATAGGTTGGAAGGTTGCCTAGAAGGAAGGAACCTATAGACATTTTGCCATTACCATGACGAAATTCGGCTCTAAGAACACATGGTTTGATGAAGGAATTGAAGATTGCAGCCGCCGTTTCGTCTGAGCAGCCTGATTCAAATCAAAATTTGAATGGGAAGACCAACTCATTGTTCTCATCCTCATCATAAGGTAGCCAAGTTAGGATGTCTGTATCAAACCCTATATAAAACTTCTTGAAGAGATGGCCAACATCGACAGCAATTGTTATGGCCGATGCAGCTTCACCATAGTTCATACACAGACGAGTTCTTCCTTCCTTGCCTTTGTATTCCTCATCAAAGTTGGAGGAGGGAAAGCTCAAATTCTGAAGATTTGGCCTTACAATCTTATGCATATACAAGTTTAACCACATTTGTATTAGCCACCAGGGGCCGCTGATGGTGTGCACTGCTTCATTCTTTAGCAGCTAAGCGGCCACCTGATGCATCAAATGGTAGGCTGATCCCAACAGATATTTGCCAAGGGGAATCTCAACGCCTTCTGCCAGATGCTCTGTCATGAGTTTATGATTATAAGTTGGACCACAAGATGGCCCACAGAAGATGAATCTTTCTAGCCACATATTCAGAAAAGCCACATATTCTCTTTTGCTAACAGTTGATCCATCTCCAATATGGTTCAGAATGTAGCTTCCCATCCTGTGTAGTCTGATATTTTGGCTAATTTCTTGGAACCAACACTTAAGTAATCATAAGGCTGCATTGATCTAGTTATTCTAAGGCCGGTCAGCATATAAACATCGGCCAAAATGATGGTCATTGGGCCGTGACCAAAAACGAAAGCATTCGGGGTGTTAGACCAAAAATAAGATGCAGAAATCAGGAGTGAATCATTCCTCTCCATTCCAAATAATGAGAGTGTCATGCATTGATTCAAATCATAAATCTCCCAATCTCTAGCTTTTTCTCCGGATAACCTACAAAACCAGTCTCTCCATCCCTTAGGCATTTTGGACCAGTTTCTGAAGGGAGTTTTGGTGTTCTAGGAGGACAAATCCACTATAGATTGTTTGAAGTGGATTTGGTTGGTTTCTTGATGGATAAAATCAGATGGATCAGGGTCACCCATAGGCCCAAGAAAATAGACATTGGGAGCAACAGCAGATGGAATCAAGATTTCATTCCTCATTTCCTAGAAATCAGATAAAATAAATTTGAGAAGAAAGGAAATGCAGGGTAGCGGCCGGTACTTGGAGAAAGGAAACTTGAAAGCATACCTCAGGGACGTGGTCGCTGGTCGCCATTACAGCCAAAATAGATTTGAATCTGAGGAAGATCGCTTGAATAAAAGCTTGATAGGGCAGAGGATTTGCTAGGGTTGAGGCTTTGGCGATGGCGGCATCGGTGTTAAGATTTGCTCGAGAAAGAAGGGGAAAGCAAATGGGCTGAGTGAGTTGGAAAAGATACTGTTGGGATATTATATAAGACTCAGACGAGAAGTCAGGAGTCACGTGTATATCTCGGAATAAAATGGTTGCGACGTGGTAAACAGGTAAATAGGAATTTTGGAATAAAATCATTTTTATCCCAAAATTTGGGGGGCATGTGTTTACACCAAAATTTGGGAAGAAGAACGCGGGAACTCGAAGCTTCTAAGATTGTGTCATCAAGGAATCGATTGCATAAGGATCGATATCAACTGATTCAGATGCGGCACTGGAATCAGCTCTCTTCAAATGACATCAGCAGATAACGACAATGAGCTACGGTTTGCATCGGGACATACATGTCGGACTCTACAAATAGCGAAAGATTAGGGTCCAAGTTATCTTAAGTTAGGAATGTTTTCTTTTATACCAAAGATTGTAATGAGTCGTACTTGAGTAGGATTCATGCTTAGGTTTTGGGTATAAATATTGGACCCCGGCTATTGTAAGGAGGACATCCAATCAATCAATACAAATTACTTTTTTCGGCTTTACGCCAACCCTTAGGAGTAGGAGTAGTGTAGATTTCGGCAAGTTCTTCAACAAGCAGGGCTGCATCGTTCTGGCCGACCTCCGGCTGGTCTATAAGCACCGTCATGGCTTATACTTCATTTGTAAGGCTGCATCGGTTAAGTTTGACCTCCACTGCGAACTCAAGTATAAGCTAGTTATCGATTCTTATCTAGTTCAAGTATGGCTACATCGGTTAAGTTCAATCTCCACTGCTCGAATTAGATTAAGGTCAAGTTATCAGCTCTACCTAGGAGTGACATCCTTTGGGTAGATTCATTAAGTTACTGATCTTGCTGATGTTCTTATTGCCATTAGTTTCAGCAACATCAACCTACCCGGTCGAGATCGATCTAGATCGGCTTCATATCCTTTTAGTCCATTGTTTGCTTTGTTACAATACGATGTTTCTTACTTTGATCGACGGGTCACGTTTCATCAGCTATTCGACTTTGATCTTGATCATGCATAGTACGCGGTTAAGGCATGTATGATCTTGAGGAGGTTTGCTGGCTAGTTAAATCTGGTCTATAGTTCGCTATTATGGTTGTAACGATCTGGTCGATCCCCACTGATCGCACTTTAGATCAGAGGATGCTAGTTGGTAGATTTGTTTTCGATCAGGCGTGACCTTGACTGTTTGCTTTGCCTTCATCGGCTAAATAGCCGATCGCCTATACTTTAACGCCTACAATGTGTCTTCATGATTCTGTTAAATGTGAATAGATCTGTTTACTTTAAAGGTTTGATTTGTTGTCTGTATCACGGATGCCATCGATCTGGTCAAACCCCACTGTTAGGGATAACAGGTTAGCTCTGATGAGTTCATAGATTTGTCCATGATAAATAATCGATTGTTCACATGCTGTAGTCCCTTTTCCATCTGAATCGGCTATTTTAGCCGATTCGCTTGAGTTTTCACACATATAGCATGTCTTTTAGAAAACCTATCACTGTATAGATGGTTTTACGGATTCTTTGATTTTAGTTTGTTATTATCATCATAGCTGCCATCGATCCGGTCGAACCTCACTATTGATGGTAACAGATTAGATTCAGAGCATTTATAGATCCATTTGTACTAGACAGTCGATTTGTTCGCATGTTATATACTTTCTCGTTAGATTCATTGGCTCAATGATTTATATTGGTAATACCAACCTAGCTGATGATTTTACTTATATCTGCGTGCATTGTACTTATCAACATAAAATCAATCACGACCCATGAGCTTTACAGTCCGTAATAGTCGATTTCTTCGTGTATTGGCAATTTAGTCGATTTTCCTGTCTGGCTGCTCCAGAAGCAGCACACTTGGAACTGTCTGGGCAAAACCGGCATGTTCCACCTTAAATTACTGATAAACTTTCTCTCCTTGTCAATTGTAGGTCAAATTGACTGGCACGCCTCGGGAGGAATTCGCAGGGTCGACGGGTCCTACGATTGAAGCCAAGCGGAACTCCGGGATCATCCTAAGCAGATCCTTCCGGCTTGTTGTGTGCTAGGCGCATTGACACGTTTTTGCGCCGACACACGTTCTGGCATGGTGAGTGGGACCCGAACCCACAATCGTCATGGCTGTAATGATCTGGTCGATCCCCACTGATGGCATTTTAGATCGAAGGATGCTAGTTGGTAGATTTGTTTTCGATCAGGCGTGACCTTGACTGTTTGCTATGCCTACATCGGCTAAATAGCCGATCGTCTATGCTTTAATGCCTACAGTGTGTCTCCATGATTCTGTTAAATGTGAATAGATCTGTCTACTTTAAAGGTTTGATTTGTTGTCTTTTATCACGGCTGCCATCGATCCGATCGAACCCCACTATTAGGGATAACAGGTTAGGTCTAATGAGTTCAAAGATTTGTCCATGTTAATAAGTCAATTGTTCACATGTTGTAGTCCCTTTTCCACCTAAATCGGCTATTTCAGCCGATTTGCTTGAGCTTTCACACATATAGCATATCTTTCAGAAAACTTGTCACTGTATAGATGGTTTTACGAATTCTTCAGTTTTAGTTTGTCATTATCATCATAGCTGCCATTGATCCGATCAAACCTCACTGTTGATGGTAACAAATTAGATTCAGAGCATTTGTAGATCCATTTGTACCAGGTAGTCGATTTGTTTGCATGTTATATACTTTCTCGTTAGATTCATCAGCTCAATGCTTTACATTTGTAATACCCACCTAGCTGATGATTTTACTTATATCTATGTGCATTGTACTTATCAACATAAAATCAATCGCGACCCACGAGCTTTACAGTCCATAACAGCCGATTTCTTCGTGTATCGGCTATTTAGTCGATTTTCCCGTCTGGCTACTCCCGAAGCGACACAATTAGAACTGTCTAGGCAAAACCGGCATGTTCCACCTTAAATTACTGATAAACTTTCTCTCCTTATCAATTGTAGGTCAAATTGACTGGCACGCCTTGGGAGGAATTCGCATGGTCGACGGGTCCTGTGATTGAAGCCAAGCGGATCTTTGGGCTCATCCTAAGCAGATCCTTTAGGCTTGTTGTGTGCCAGGCGCATTGACACATTTTTGCGCTGACAGGATCTAAGTGGAAAGCATGTTTTTGTGCCTACTCCCAGTGTAGGAGTAGGCATATTTGGGTGATGTTTATGTGATCTTGATTTTAAGAGCATGACAAATCTCTCGTAAGGGTCGACAAAGCTTAACAAAACTCAATGCAAAAGCAAGCAACATATATGTGGAAGTTTTCCTAACCTAAATAACATGTATGGCTCTAGTAGGAACTCAAGCTTTGTCATACAGGAACTCATCATGTAGCATTTTTGTGTTTTATAAAAGAGTAAATCTCTAGAACTTTAGTATCACTTGGAATAAGATAAACAACAGCTCAGACCTTCTGATAACATATTCGTCAATTACCTAGACTTAGATCAAGCATATGCTATCCACGAGTTTCAAGTTCAGAGTAAATCTTTATATCAAAACAATTTTATCCATTTAAGAGTAAATCTTTATATCATGGCTGAAAACTAGGTACCTAAAAGGAATTACAACAGAGCAACTATTTATCATTTCCATTTAAGAGATCATCTAGAGAGTTCCTTTTATTTATTCAGCTCTTAAAAACTTAAACCAAACTAGATACACACTCTTTTTATTTTACTACTACAGGGATAACTATTTATTTTGTTTTCATTCATCATTTTTAACTAATTAAAAGAAACTAAAAACTAAAATAACAAAAAAGAATACTTACCTAGATACACGGGGATGCTTCTCCCCAAGCTGGCTTTTGGCCAGGGTTCGGTGTTTTAAGTCCTTCGGACGAGACTTCTCCTCGTGAAGTTCATTGATCGAATACCTCGGTTCGCTCTGAATACGAGGATTACTGTGGTGGCGCGTCAAATGGTGATGCCACCTTCTTCCGCCAAACCCGTCTTGGTTTTGAGGTTGATTTTGGTTTGACAGATTCAGAACTTTCACTTGTAAAAAATTGGGGAATTGACATCTCCCCCACACTTTGCTTGAAGTTTGTCCTGCTAATAAATACAAGGTAGAGATCAAGTGCATGAGCTCTATTGGTGGGAAAGCACCAATAGAACCAAAACTTTACTTATTCTTCTCTAACCTTAGGCACATTGAACAAGATGCAGTTGATGTTATGTGCTTTGTTCAATTATAACATGGGTGATAAGATCCGAAGATTGAGCATGAATGTACCATTTGAGTACATTTGCAAAAAGGGTTGAGTTTAACCTATGGAAGGATTATCCATAATGTATCAATCTTTACATGATTATTACTATCATCTTTCCAGAGATAAGGTGTGCAACTTTTTAGCTTATTTAGTTAAGACTATGTGCTCAAGAAAAGTGGTTGCTAAGAACAAGCTTAAAGAACAAGACATGTTGAGTTAGTCAGGTTTGATCGAGTAAGTTGTTACTCAAACATGCTTGTTTCTTATTTATGTGCATACCAGAAGCAAGGAAAAGCTTTTTAAATAATGACCATTTACCTTAGGATGTTACCATGTGGCGAAGAGTAGATGAATCATGATGGTCCTTCCTTTTTGCTTGAAGTTTTCCTTGTTCTATTAGCCTTGCATCTTGAGCTATTCATGAGCTTCTTTCCTCCTAGATTGCACCCTTTCTTTCTCATCCTTTCGTCATGTCATCTTTTTGCTCTTCGATCTTCACATCTTGTTGGACCTTCCACCTCACTCATTGTTTTATGCCTTTATTTGTTTCCACAAATTATCTCATGTTGGTGAAGTCTTACTAGGTCCATTGATCAGGACCTCTCCTTGCATTTAGCTTTTCTTTGCATCATCTGATCTAGGAGATGAGGATAGTTACTTGTCCTCCTCCATCAACCTTTCTTGATTTTTGTTGATTCATGGTTGACGAGGTGATGTTCATTGGAGCTGCAGACTCGAGTTCCTCCATGATGGTTTTTGTCTTCAAGTGGCATGGTGGAGAGTAGTTCTTAGCAATATGCCAGCTATCTTGATGGTCGAGGGAGGAACCTTCATTGGTTCTTGCGTGAAAGCTTCATCTCCAATGAACTTGGGATGTCATTTTGTGACCATGGTCTTTCACAACCTCATGCAACACCATTGGCAAGCCTCTATCCACTTCCTATGAGTGAGTGCTTTTATTATAGATCTTGTTTTATAGCACTCGTCTTCTTCCTCTTTGTTCCATAGCTGCAGTGGTGGTTGGGCTTGCATATTCATGCCAAACCATGAACATGCATGGCATATATTCATTCATCCAATTCTTTCATCCATGATGAATGAGCTATGCCTTCTTTGTGCAAAGTTATTGGAGTTCATTATGTGCTTTACTTCAACTCTGATTTGAATTCATCTCGTGGCTTACCCAAAATTGAATTGAGTGTTTCCTGCATGGGTTAGTCCATAGATACAACCAATCCTATACAAGCATGTTTTGATCCAATCATCATATTCAATTAATACTCCAAATTAAAACATACTAGTGTATAAAGGTAGCATGAGTGAATAAAGAGATTCATTCAAAAAAAAGTAAGAACATGTGTGACAAATCGAAGGATCATGATTCAATTATTAAGTTTTCATGATTATGTTTTTTAGCAAGTGGAGCACAACCTCAAGGTAGAGATAGCCAAGATGACTAGTGACATGGCATAAGATTTTTTAGAGAAGTCCATCCCCCACACTTGAATTTTTGCAACACAAAATCAAGTTTGAATGATAGAATTCTCCCATGAATGTGATTCAATGTTTTCATCCTTTTGCTTCCAACCTAAAATGATTAGTGACAAAAAATACCCGAAGGAATGATTTCACAATTATATCTTTATGCTCATTTTACAAAGGCATTACAACAAAAAGGTGAAAGCTCAGGTTATCTCCCAGAAGAGCTTGTTTTAGGACAAAAGCTCATCCTTGGGAAACCTTCAGATTGCTCCTCATGTTGATGAAGTGGTTTCCCCTCCAACACCAATCTTCGTGTACCTATCTCAAGATTCATGCCAACAACACAATGAGATTTGCAATATTTATGATATACAAACACATCTACAACCACCCTTTCAAAAATTTTATGAATAGGAAGTATGAGGGGGTCGAAGATCTCATGTGTGGCAATGTTGGAGAGACCAATTGATTCAGGATATTTCTCATGTGAGCATGGATTTGATGAGGTGTTCAATAAGCAGCTCCCATGCTCATTGATGTTATCTTTTGTTTCAAGCTCCAAGGGTGATTCTTTATGGATGTCCAAAATTTCCCTTGGACTAGTGAATCTCGGGTTGATCTTGTTCACGGCCTCCTCCAAACTTGGATAAGTTATTTTTATTATAGAGATTGACTTAAGCTCACCCTTTGGATCTAAATCTAGTTTGGGTTCTACCCTTAACGATTTAGCCTCGTCCATCCATTCTTTACTGGCAATGGCATATGAGTCCTGAATATCCTCTAGCCATTATCGTTGCTCTTCTAGGTCATCCTTGTGGCCTTCATGACTCCTATGCTTTGGGTGTCTTAGTGGATTTTTAGGATCATCATGAGACTAGGAGAAAGTGCATAAGAGGGATCATCAAGGTCAAGGATGGGTTTGAATAAAACATCTAATGTGGGTATAGAAGGGGAGAAGATAGGATTGGCTTTTGAATGACTCGGCTCTCCTTCTATGACATCACTTGTTATTCCATACTTAGTTTTTCTAGATGTTCCCCATAGGAATTTGATTTATGACATTTTCTAAGAGATCCCTTCTTGAGAGGATTTGAAGTATGTTCCCTTGAATGTCTCTTTTGTAGATGAGAATTTAAGCTTTTCCCAAAATCAGCATTAAAAAGATCATCCTTAATTTCAAAAGAGATTTCCAAAGGTTGAATTTCTTCTTGCTTTGGAGGATTTAGATTTTGGGGTATTGATGGTTAAGGATTGATAGCTAAATCTTGGAGTTAGAGTGGTTGAGATTTGGCTATCAAAACTTCCTCTTCTTGAATGGAAAATGACTTCTTCTCTTCCTCGGGGAGTTCATCATGAATGCTAGTGCTGGGAGTGATTCCAATAATTTTATCAAGGATAGTCTTTGCTTCACTAACAGTCAAACAAAGGAAAGCTCCTCTAGAGGCTATATCAAGGGATTGCACAGAATCCTTGCTAAGACCCATATAAAAATGTTGAAGAAGCATTGGGTCTAAAATAGCAAGGTCTGGGCCAGTGGTAATAAGGCTATTAATACGTTCCCACGATGTGCCAAGAGATTCTTTTTCTAGTTGTCTAAAATTTAGAACCTATTTTCGAACGCTAACCACTCTAGAGATGGGAAAGAAAGATAAACAAAATTTAGAGCATAATGCTTCTCAATCTCCTTTCATACTTCCTACGGTTTGATTGTACCAATGTTTAGCTCTTCCCATCAAAGAAACGGAAATAACTTCCATCTTAAGGTCTCGTCAGACATGATAGTGATATGCAAGCATGCACATGTCTGTTCGAACTCTCGTAGTTGTGAGTATGGGTTTTCATTACCTTTTCCCAAGAAGGATTGTTCCCGAATCAATTTAATTAAACACGGGTGCAGCTCATAACCAGGTGTTAGGATAGGCTCTGCAGATTTTGGTGGCTCTAGGCATGCGCTCATAGGTTAAGCATATTGATATATAGGTGTGTTATCCATGCTATACAAAATTAAAACAAAAGATACAAAGTTAATCTAGGTTCGTAGTTAACTCAGCAACCGTTTCCCCGGTAATGATGCTAGAAAGCTTGTTGGTATATTTTAGACGCACACAGATAAATCTGTAAGTGCACAGATACCGCTATAGCTTTCACCTAGAAGTATTCCAAGTATCGTATCTATAGGGAAACATGTGAGATTGACTATGGTCTAACTTAATTAGGGGTAGAAACAAGGTTAAGGATAAACAGGAGCGTAGAGAGGACTACTAAGGTTTTCTAATCCTGACATGGGTAAGCTATGTCTTCTACTATTCAACTAGGGATATTACTAAGGAAATACACCAACAGAGGATACTTTCCTTTGCAACTGTGTCCTACTTGGTCTACAAACAGGAGGTTGACTACAAAGGACTCAACGAGGCTATATAGTCACCCTCATGATCTACCACCGGCCCAGAATGTAGGGTGCATCCATAAGTAACTAGAGTCTAAGCACCACGCTTACACCACAATTACTACTTTACTCTTCCCGAATAAAGAATAAAGCACTCAAACGAGTTGTGAACTTAATGAACAATATAAACACGATACTTACTTGAATCAGAAGTTGGTTACCAGACAAATCTTAGAAGCAAGCCCAAGTAGAACTTGATTCCACCAAGGTACAAGCCGTAGAGAGAGCACTAATAGGCCGACACTTCCTCCAAACTCTTCCCTCACTCTCTATCTCACTATTTCTATTTACAAAGGCTAGATCCTAACTTGGAGGACTATTCTTCTCTTGGTTGCTGATGTTTGATCCTGAGATGAGGATGTGAATTATGATTTTAGGATGCCCTACTGGAGGAGGTATAGGGGGGTATATATAAGGGGCAATGTCAAATCTAGACCCTTGGATCAAACCAACCTTGAGCAACGGCGTAGATTTGATCATTAAGGCGGTGGAGAACCAACATTCAAAGGAGGGACTGCTAGGTGGGCCCCATAGGCCGACCAGCCTGCAAGTGGGGCTGATCGGCCCCATATGTCAGCCTCTTAGGCTGAGTCACAATGGTTTGGCTTCTGGAGTGTTCTGGAGTGTTCCTAAGTCAATTTCATTGCGGACAACCATGATTTCCTTTGACGAATAGGTCCTCCTTGACGGTTTTCTGATTAAATCCTCCTACAAACATGAAATCACCAAAACTTGTGGAACTCATTAGTTTAAACCCATATACCTATGTTTGGTGATGGAATTAAGTATATATGCAGGATATGTTGATGGTTTATGATTGATGTTAATGACTATCAACGGTAAACAACCAACTCATGTGGCTGGCTGTGAGAAAGAGCAAGACCATACTCCATAGTGCCTTTAATATACCACAAAATGCGTTTGACGAGAGCAAAGTGAGACTCTTGGAGGCCATGCATATTCAAGCAAACTTGTTGAACGGCATGAGCAATATCAGGCCATGTGAGAGTCAAGTATTGTAAAGCACCAGCAAGACTGTGATATAGTGTAGGATCGACTATTGTTGGTCCTTCTTGGGCGGATAGTTTAGAATGAACCTCAAGCGGAGTTTGGCAAGGATTGCATGATGACATGTTTGCCTTGGACAAAATTTTAGCAGTATATTTAGCTTGAGAAAGAAAAAGACCTGTGGATGACCATTGAGCAGAAACTCCCAAGGAGTAATGAAGATTACCAAGATCAGTCATGGCAAATTCCTGCTATAGGGAGCCAATAATATGTTGAAGAAGATGTTGTGATGAAGCCGTCAATATGATGTCATCCACATACAATAGAGGGTAGGCCACATCCGCCCCATGAGTGTAGATGAACAGCGAGTTGTCACATTGAAAAGCCCGAAAACCAACTAAGGTGATGAATGCTTAGAAGCGGCTGTACCAAGCCCACGGGGCCTGTTTGAGGCCATAGAGAGCATTGTTGAGCTTGCACACATAATTAGGATGTGTTGGGTCAACAAACCCAGGAGGTTATTGGAAGTAGATAGTTTCATTGAGAGTGCCATGTAAAAATGCATTTTTAACATCCAACTGATGAATAGGCCAATCACGGGAGATGGCGAGAGACAATACCGTATGAATAGTTGTGGGCTTGACTACCAGACTAAAGGTTTCATCATAGTCAATACTATGCTGCTGAGAAAATCCACGGATGACCCAACGAGCCTTGTACCGGGCTAAAGATCCATCAGCATTGTGCTTGTGGCGATAAACCCAATTGCCTGGAACAATATTAGCATGTGGTGGTGGCGGTACAAGGTCCTAGGTTTGATTTGCATGAAGAGCACCATATTCTTCCTCTATAACATGCTTCCAAGTTTGATCTAAGAGTGCACCTTGATATGTTTTTGGGAGTGGGCTGATATCTATTGAAGCTGTGGACAAAACCACAGACAAGTTGAAAATTTGTCACGGTTGACCGATGCTGGACCTGCCCCTAGTTTGCATGGCATGCTGATTAGTAATGGGAGGAACAAGAACAATGGGTGCTTGAGAGGAGCGTAGAGCAGCCGGTATGATAGTCAAGGTGGAGCTAGATGGTGCTGCCGCTGCTGAGGGAGCTGCAACTGCATGGGCGCTGGAGCTGCTGCTGCTGTGGATCCAAAGGGTGTCATTGGTGTAGCAATCGGTTGGTGACATCGCATGTACACTTGTGTAACCGGTGGCTGATATGGAGCACCGGTCATAGAGGGCAGCGCCTGAGTGCTACCAGGGTGCCCAAACCATAGTCCTACGCCTGGTCTAGGGTGGCGTCCCATACTAGCTATAGGAGCATGCACCTTGCCATGGTGCGGATCAACTCCAGTGGATGCCGCACCCAGCTCCGGCAATTGTCGAGGTTTAGTGCCAGTGGTGGACGTTGCTATCGGTGCCATAGGATGAGTAGCCGTGCCGCTAGGAGATGTAGCAGTACTGGCACCCAGCATGGTCGTTGAAAGGCTAGTGGAACCTAATGCCGAGGCTATTTAATGGCACAACATGGCTTCCATATTGAAGATATTCATATGCCGAAGGCAAAGATGATAACCACTTGTTTTTTTGATGCAAGGACAACCCTTCGCGGCATGGCTTCCACACTGAAGACAAAGATTCGGCTGCCCTCATTCCTCGAGGCCTAGTCGCTTCAGGTTATAGCTAGTTCTAAATGGGCTTAGCCATGCCGTGCCCTTCAGGTTATCATCAAGTTGGACGTTGATATTAGAACTGGTTATCATCATGTTGTCATGTCGATATCAGAAATGGTTATCATCATGTTGTCATGCCACTAAATGGGCTAAGCTTGGTGATGTAGGGACAACCCTTCATGGCATGGCTTCCATACTAAAGACAAAGACTCCGCTGCCCTCATTCCTAGAGGCCCAGTCGCTTCTTGCCCTAGAAGAGTCTGAGCTCCCGGCGTCCTCTTCGGTTGCTGCCTTCACTGCACCCAGGAGTGCCCCTATGCCTTCTCATGCTACTATGTCAGTGCCTGCGGTGTTCACTTCAACCCCAGCACCACCGGTGTAACACCCTAGGTGTTAAGCATGGATTTGCCATTGGCATTGCATGAGCACAAGCATCATTGATCATTCATGAGCATAAGCATCTTAATTTCTATCTCTATGTTTGCTTATATCACATGTGTTATCACTAAATGCTTTACATATGATAGGGTTTACATGTAACCAATGTATAAAATGTTTATGGGACCTTAGGATTACCTTAAACATGCAAATAATGTCTACAAGTTCTACTTATAAAGCCTTCATACTCCTTGGTGTCTTAGCATTTTAGTTGAAGACAGGTAAGTCTAGCTGAGTACCTTCTTGTACTCAAAGTTTTATTCTCATTGTTACAGATAATATTATGTACCACGGTTACTGCAAGCATGGCCTTGCTCCTACAGTGGATGAGGAATAGGACCATGGGCAATGGTCACTCTTTTATATCATCTCACCCTTGTGCTTTTGTTGGAGATGACTGTGGAAACTGGCTATGTATCTAAATTACTATTGATGCCATTCTGAACTATGTTGCTTCCGCTACTGTTAAACTAATGTTGTAATAACTATGTTGGAACTCCGATGTATGACAAACTATTTGTGAACTCATTGTAACATGTGGCTTGTATGTTGAATCATGTACGATATTGGCTTGTATGTTGGTTGATTCGAGATCCTTTGTGATACTCGATGGACTACCAGATTTATATGGGCTCAAGTGTGATGGTTTGACTACCTTGGTGGTTGCTATTGTACTTGTGCTCTTATAAATTAGACGGTTCTGTTACAGCTAGTATTAGAGCAGGATTCAACACTAAACTTGTCACATGTGTAATTAAAACAAAGGTTTTTGTTTTATAAATGTAATTTCTACAACTATAGTAACAAGTTTAGAGTGTTGAAGATTGAACTTAAAACTATAGTGTGCCAGTGCTCATCTCCATTATGCCTAGTTAAGGACTATTAGGTGGCTATTTAAGTACTAACATGGGGGGTTTTACTTTCATCGTCCATACGGCGTGCTATTGTATGGGTGCCACTCACTTGAGTGGTAATGTATGGATCAATTGCCTCTACGCCAGGTAAGAAGGTAAGTTGATGAGTGGCATGACCGCAAGAAGTGAGCATGCAGTCGGGGAGAGCTAGCTGTGATACGATTGTATACGCATGCTTGCATGTGTGTATGGTGCGTATTTAATTGTGGGTAGTGTATTAATCATCGGGTAGCTTTGATACAGAAGTATATATATGGGATATATATATATATGGAAGTATTTAGTTTACTGCTTTCATATATATCTTGCTATCCTTGATATTCAACTTAGAGCCTAGATTTGCCTTTCTGTACATATAACTGTTGGGTTGGGCTGAAATGAATCTTTTGCAGGTACACTAACAACAAAACGTGTACCTCGTTTAGTTACGATTATATCAAGAGAACGTATGTATGCCACCGCGTATGTCATTAGGATTTATTTTTCTAAGTTTGTGAGGACGTACGGAACGAGCATACATCATGATACATCATTCATTCATATCATTGCATTGTTCCTCCCCTTGCAAGATCTTATTGTTAAGTAACTCTTTTCTATAATCGTGTGTCTCACTTAATTGTAACATTTTGCTATAGATGGCAGCCTGAGGAGCCCCTGTTGCAAGCGACACCTTTTTGGCACTGTTTGGGACTCCCACCTTACTTTGGAGGGTACTACACTCTGTCGGGTATGCTGAACTGCCTCGCTATTTTTGGAACGAAGTGGTAACTGAGGGACAACGGTGGTACGACATGTGGGTTACTATCGCCGCCCATGAAGTCAGATGGACAGACCCCTTGGTAGCGTGCCCAAGTGGCCACTTTCGAAGTTCTTAGCGAAATCTGTCAGGAATTCGGTGATGAGCTTGTCAATGGGCCCATTGGATCTTTCCCTCGATTGGATGCATCACAGACTGCTTGGACCCAGCCAGGCGGTAATGCTTTGGTAAGAGACTGGGATGAAAGAGCAGGAAGAAGTAATGCTGCTATGAGTGCCATGTATGCTGCTTTGAAGATCTTTTACTCTCGCCATGATAGCTATATCAGCTATATGTAAGAGCTCCAAAGAGCACAGGCTGCACAGCGCAGGATACGAGGATGTGTGCGCAGGCACTGAAGGGCAGTTAGAGCAGCTCAAAATGAGATAGGTAATTATATGACAGCCTTGGAAGCCCGTCGGGGGCAGTTTGTCCATGCTGTTGCTGAAAGAGATGCAGCTAGGGCTAAGTTGTAGGACGTCCATGCTGAGAGGGATGAGGTCATTTGCCTTGCTGAAACTAGGGAGGCAGCTAGGATTAGGACTATGTTTTAGGCTGCTAGGCAGGCAACGGAGTTTGATCACAGAGAGTAGGAACTCATATGCTAGATTGAGGAGCTTCAGCTAGATGTTCATCGTCTCAACAACATGGTGAACCCAATTCTTCCTCCAGCTCCAGCGGTGGAAGAAGATCCCAATGTGTTGATTGCTGAGCATGATAGCATGGAGGTGGATGCCGAGGAGGAGCCCAAAGATGAAGAGGTTGAGTCTTTTGAGGACGATCATGGTGATGGTGTGTCCGACATCGACAACGACCACCCTGAGGAGTAGCTTAGCTATAATATCTAGCTAGATGCGTTAGCTCTTTATCTTCGATCCCTGTGTAATGAACTCGTAATGTAGGTCTCGATTTCGTGATGTACCCCTTTTCGATGTTATTGGAACCATGCATGTAATACATGTGGTGATGATGATCTCCCACCACCACCGCACCCCAAGCCAGCAGAAATGAAGGCACAACTCCTGGAGACCCAACGGTCTGTGGGCAAAGTACTACGCGGGCTTGCGTAGAACACCGGTCATGGATGGGGACGGGACCAACACCAGGGACACGAACCAAATCAGTACAGTGAGTTCAAGGACTCTTTAGACACTAAACCTCCTATCTTTAAGGAAGCAGAGGAGCCATTGCAAGCCGATGAATGGCTCAATACCATTGAGTAGAAGTTTCGTCTCTTGAGAGTTACAGAGCATATGAAGGCTGTGTATGCCTCACATCAGTTGCATGGTCCAGCAGGTATTTGGTGGATTCATTACCTATCTACCCTCCCTGCTAATGCTCAGGTTACATTGAATGAGTTCAAGGCTGCTTTCAGGGGGCATCATATTCCCCTAGGTCTTGTGAGCATGAAACATATAGAGTTTATGAGGCTTACTTAGGCCACCAAAAGTCTCACTGAGTACTTGCATGCCTTCAACAACCTCTCTAGGTATGCACCTAAGTTTGTGAATACCAATGGTAAGAAGATTGCAAGCTGCAAGAGAGGACTAGGTCCAAAGTTGATGAAGACTCTAGCAAATAACGAGAGTGAGACTTACAACGAATTCATGAGTGATGCGCTCACACAAGAGAATCATAATAGTATTTATGATGCATCCAAGAGCTGCAAGAGGGCCTTTGAAGCCGGTGCGTCTCAGCAGAGAGCTCCAGTGGTGGCATCACCCAATACCGCCCACCTGCTCCAAAATACCAGCCACCTCAGAAGAAGGCCTAGCCAAGCCAAGCAAATAAAGGGTATCATCGGGCATACTCTATTGCTCTACCATCTAAGGGTGGTGTAGGACAAGGAAACTCAAAGGAACCACCTAACAATCAACCCTGCTTCAATTGCAACAAGACTAGTCATTGGGCGAGGGAGTGCCCTTACCCTAAGAAGAACAATCAGAGGCCAGCAGCTGCAAATGCACGCTCGGGGTATGTGCATTACACCACCATGGAAGAGATTCCCTCTGGCGAGGTTGTCATAGCTGGTATGTTTCTTGTGAACAATCACCCTGCAGTCGTTCTATTTGATTCGGGAGCTTCGTATTCATTCATGAGTCCCACATTTGCCTCTCAGTATGATCAGAAGGTAGTTACTATAGAAAAAGGGGGCTATTGTATAAGTGCGGCTAGGAGCCAAATCTCCACCAATCAAATAGTTAGAGAAGTACGTATCTTGATAAGTAATAGGGAGTACACTGTCGATCTAGTGGTATTGCCGGGCTTGGGGATAGATGTAATTTTGGGATTGAAGTGGATGAGTGGTCATGGAGTTCTTATTGATACCTCCACTAGAGTAATTGTGTTGAGAGAACCCAAGACTAACGAGGCATTTCTGGTGCCCCTTCCCAGAGAGATTGACCTTCATAATACAGCTAATGCCATCCAGCTTTCGACAATTACTGATATTCCTGTAGTATGTGAGTTTTTGGATGTCTTTCCTGATGAGCTGCCAAGGTTACTACCTGATAGAGATAGAGTTTAAGATAGAGTTGCTACCTAGTACAGCGCCCATCTCCCGAAGACCTTACAGAATGCCACCAAATGAGTTGGCAGAACTGAAGATACAACTACAAGAACTATTAGAGACGGGTCTCATTCGCCCTAGTTCATCACCATGGGGTTGTCTAGCCATATTTGTGAAAAAGAAGGACAAGTCTTTGCGGATGTGTGTGGATTATCGACCACTCAATTCTGTGACTATCAATAACAAATACCCCTTGCCTAGTATTGATATCTTATTTGATTAATTGGCAAAGGCAAAGGTTTTCTCTAAAATTGATTTGAGATCAGGGTATCACCAAATCAAGATTAGACCGGAAGACATACCTAAGATGGTTTTTTCCACTAGGTATGATCTGTATGAGTATTTAGTCATGTCCTTTTGATTGACCAATGCTCCTGCCTATTTCATGTATTTGATGAACTTGGTGTTCATGCCCAAACTTGATAAGTTCATGGTTGTATTTATCGATGATATCTTGATTTATTCAGAGATCGCCGAAGAGCATGAGGAGCACTTGAGAGTGGTGTTGTCGAGACTAAGAGAGCATAAGTTGTATGCAAAGTTTAGTAAATGTGAGTTTTGGTTGAAAAAGGTACCTTTCCTAGGTCACGTATTATCTGAAGATGGAATTTCTATGGATCCATACAAAGTGCAAGAAGTGTTGGATTGGAAAGCTCCCACCTCCGTTCATGAGGTTTGGAGTTTCCTAGGCTTAGCAGGATATTATCGTCGGTTTATCCTAGATTTCTCCAAGATAGCCAAGCCTATGATGAGGCTACTTCAAAAGGATGAAAAGTTTGTATGGACACCGGAGTGTGAAGCAGCTTTTCACATTTTGCGGACTTTGCTAACTACAGCTCCTGTTTTAGCACAACCTGACATTGAGAAACCGTTTGATGTATTTTGTGATACATCAGGTACCGGTTTATGGTGTGTTCTAATGGAGGAAGGCTGAGTCATTGCTTATGCCTTGCGTCAATTGAGAAAGCATGTAGTCAATTATCCAACTCATGATTTAGAGCTAGCAGCAGTTGTCCACGCTCTAAAAATTTGGAGACATTACCTGCGTGGTAATGTTTGCAATATCTACACTGATCACAAAAGCCTTAAGTACATTTTCACTCAACCTGAGTTGAACATGAGGTAGCGTAGATGGTTGGAATTGATCAAGGATTATAACTTGGAAGTGCATTATCATCTGGGAAAGGCCAATGTGGTTGCCGATGCCTTAATCTAGAAGTATCATTGTAATTCTTTGTTGGAAGATGGTTTCAACTTATTACATTTGGCAGTCTTACACAATATAACTATTAGTTGCTCTCTTGAGGCAAAAATCATTGAGCTCCAAAAGACTGATGTTGGTATATTCCACCTAAAGAAGAAGATGAAAGAAGAAGAAAGTAAGAATTTTTGATTGGATGAGAATGGTGTTCTATGGTTTAAAGATCGGCTGGTAGTGTTGAAAGATAGAGAGCTTAGGAACTAGATCTTGGATGAAGCTCATTCTTCCAAGCTATCCATTCACCCGGGTAGCAGCAAGATGTACCAAGACTTGAAAACTCGATTTTGGTGGACAAAAATGAAGAAAGAAATTGCGGCATACGTTGCTAGATGTGATAAATGTTGCTGAGCTAAGGCCATTCATATGAAACCAGCAGGGTTACTTCAGCCACTGTCTATCCCAAGTTGGAAATGGGAGGACATTAGTATGGATTTTATCGTCAGACTTCCAAACACTCAAAAGGGTCATGATTGTATATGGGTAATTGTTGACCGTCTTACCAAGTCTACACATTTTATTCATGTCAATGTCAAGTGTCGACCTCATCAATATGCAAAGGTATACATTGATCAAATTGTAAGGTTGCATGGAGTACCTAAGAGTATTGTATCAGATCGAGGGTCCTAGTTTGTTAATCATTTTTTGGAACACCTGCACAAGTACTTACGTACCACATTGATTCACAGCTCTGCTTATCACCCCTAGGCAGCAGGTCAAACTGAGCGTGTGAATCTGATCTTGGAAGATATGTTGAGAGCAAGTGTGATTTCTTCCAAGGGTTCATGGGATGATTGGTTACCTTTGGCTGAATTCCCCTACAATAATAGCTATCAAGATGGCTCCATTTGAAGCTTTATATGGTCGCAAGTGTAGGACCCCTCTTAATTGGGTTGAGCCTGGTGAAAGGAGATATTATGGTATTGACTTTGTCAAAGAAGCTGAAGAATGAGTTCAAATCATTCAACAACATATAGAAGCTGCTCAATCAAGACAAAAGAGTCATGCAAATAAAAGGAGAAGTCCTATTGTGTTCCAAATTGGAGATTATGTGTATCTAAAGGTGTCCCCAATGAAGAAGGTACAAAGGTTTGGAGTGAGACGAAAACTTGCTCCTAGGTATATCAGTTCATATCAGTTCATTGCAGAAAAAGGACTAGTAGCCTACAAACTCTAGTTACCTTTAGAAATGAGAGCTATATTCAATGTTTTCCATGTCTCCCAACTCAAGAGATATCTTCGTGTGCCCGAAGAAGCTATTGAACCCGCTAGTGTCAAGATCCAGTCAGATTTGACCTATGAAGAAAGACCTATTCGAGTGCTTGAAGAAAAGGAAAGAGTGACCTGTAGGAAAGTCATTAAATTCTACAAGGTGGTATAGAATAACCATAGTGAGCAAGACGCTATGTGGGAGCGAGAGGATTATCTTCATGATTTCTATCTGGGTTTCTACGAGAGATGGTTGGTAGTACAAATCTCGGGACAAGATTTCTTTAAGGGGGAAGGGTTGTAACACCCTAGGTGTTAAGCATGCATTTGGCATTGGCATTGCATGAGCACAAGCATCATTGATCATTCATGAGCATAAGCATCTTAATTTCTATCTCTATGTTTTCTTATATCACATGTGTTGTCACTAAATGCTTTACATATGATAGGGTTTACATGTAACAAATGTATAAAATGTTAGTTGAACCTTAGGAGTACCTTAAACGTGCTTAGAATGTCATTTGGAACAACTTTGGTATTCATGACTTGGACCCATTTGGCCTCTAAGTCATTGTTATAGTGTAGGCTTTCATTTTTAAGTTGCATGTTTCACCTAAGTTGAACTATAGCATAGATTGTTTGCATGGCAGTGTACCTTTAAGCAAAGTTGTAGTACTTGACTAGTGTAACAACTTTTATTTTTTGGTTAAGACCTAATTCGGTGCATATCATGCTCAAAATGAGCTTACAAGTAGCAAGAAATGTTGTTTTGGACTTGCTAAAATTTTTCTAAGTCTTTATGCTGCTTACAGTTTCGATGTACCTCACTTGGGAGCATTGTAACTGGCTAACCATTGAGAATTTGGGGATGCTTCTTAAAGCAAGTTGGTAGATTACATGTAACTCTACAGTTTCTATTTAGGGAATTTTTGCTAACTCTAACTGGTTTGGGAGTTAAAGTGGGTCAAAGTTGCTCGGTCAGTTGGCTTCATCATTGGACTGAATCGGCTGAGGGCTCCTTTAGTGGCCGACCAAGGGCAGGCCAGGCGCACTGTGTGGTGGTCGTACGCCGGCGCTGGCCTGGCCGATCAGGCCAGCATGGAAAGATAAGCCGCGCGCCTCTGCTGCTCGCTCCATTTCACTCTCACGCCTCGCCCTTCTCTCTACCGTGCCTGAGCAAAGCGCAGCAACGCACCACCGCACCATCATTGTCTCTCTGCCATGCCTGCTCGCTGCCATCGCTGCACCATTCCCCAATCAATCGTGCCAATAGTTCCGCCATTGTCACCTCTTCCACCCTGACCCGCTTGCCCCTCTTGCCGAGCCAGGGTAAGAGCGCATTTTGCTTCGCCGCCACCGTGCCATCACCAGAGCGCTACCACGCTCATGGCTCACCATGGCCTGGCCATTCCATTGCCCCATAGGAATCCATCTCCTTTGGTCTAGCACCCTGCTAGTGTCTAGTATCTTAGGCCGAATCAAGGGCTGACGCTACTACGTGTCAGTGCCGGAACGGTTCGCCGCTCCGCGTGCAACCTCCATTGCCGCCATGGAACCTGAGCTCGCCGTGTTGAGCTGGCCCATCGCCTCCCTCCTCTTTCACGAGCCATAGGTTAGGTAAGCCTTGACCTAGCATATGGCATGATGGAGACCCACCTCTCACCGCCATCTTGCCAGAACGGTAGGAGCACCGCCGTGCTCCGTGCGCCGTCGCGCGGGCATGCACGTGGTTAGATCTCACCACCGCCTCATCGGAACCCTAACCACACTAGATAGCTTCGCTAGGAGTCCATGAAGCCATAGTGTACCTCAATAGAGCACGAGGTGGCCGGAGAACACCGGTGTACCGACGCGCTGCCTCCGTCGTCCGCCATCGCCGCGGTGAGGGTGCTCCAGTGCACCACCGGTCCAACGAAAGGTACTACTGGGTGCTGGGGATCACGGTTCATTGCGGGTTGGTTATTTGTCAGTATGGGTTGTAACACCTCGGGTGTTAGCCTTGCATAACTTGACTTGCATAACATGAGCATGAGCATCAAGCATTCATAAATCATCATTTACACTAGAAACCTGAATTGAAACATAGGCAACGTTGCTTGTTATTGCATGTTTCTTTGTACTTATGCAAATAATCATGAATGAAAACATGTACTTGGTAGATTTGAGTCACCAAAATATTTTGGCAATGCTTAGGTTCACAAATGGAACATGGATCATGAATGTCATTTTCCATGGTCAAGTCTTTAAGGCATATTTCATGTGATTACTTTAAATAGCTCTATGAGTGACTACTACATGAAATGCTTAAATGACCTTGCAAATTGCTTAAACATGCTTAGAGTATCATCATGAACAACTTTGGTATTTAGGGCTAGGGCTAGTTTGGTCATTAAGCCATGCTTTGATGTGTTTCATCATTTAAAAGTGGCATGTTTGACTAAAGTGGAACTAGGTGCTAGAGACCTTGCATGGAGGAGTTCACTAAAGCAATGTTGTAGTGTTTGACATAAGGAACAATTTTGATTTTTGGGTCTTTGACTGAATCAGCTCCTAACATGTGTGAAATTGGATCACAAAAATCAGGAAAAATAACAAGTTCAACACTTAGCAAATTTTTGCTAAGTCATGAACCTTGACTGACTGACAGCCGACCTTTGGTACGATGTAACTCGGTGTTGATGGTGAATTAGCATGAGGTTATTGAACGATAGTTGGAGCTGGTACTTTGGGCTACAAAAATCATGTAGATCGTTTTCGCTTAGGAGCTACGGATTTGCAGTTAAACGATCGTGAAAACTCATCGTCAGGCCGGCTTCGCTTAACTGATTGAGCTGAATCGGCCGATCGATTCAGTCGTTAGTGGCCGACCGGCTTCAGACACCGCGCGCCGCGTGGAGGTCGCCATGGCCGCGCGTCGCCAGCGCCCTGACCGCGCCGGCCACGACACGTCTGAGCGCGGCATTATCACGCCAGCACCCGCCCGCTCCCGTCCGTGCCCTCAGTTTCACTTTCCCGCTCCTCCTTCGCCGTTCGCAGCACCCGCAAGCGCAGCCGCCGGGCTCCCACAGCGCCACCGTCGTCGTTGATGGCCCAAGCCACGCCTAACCTTTTCTCCATCACCGCAACTGCATCACCGTCTTCCCAGCAACTCCCTGCACCAGCCAGTGCCCGCTGTTCAAGCTCAGTGAGCTCTAGCCCCGCACACCGCCTCACTGGAGCTCCGCCGCCACCTCCGTCGTTGTGGTCCCACCTAACCAGACCACCCCAGGCCACGAGAGCGCGCGCACTAGCTTCCTTGTAGTCCGTAGATGCTCAGCGTAGCGTTTGTTTGAGCCACCATAGCTTTCACCGGTGTCCCGCCGTAGTCTAGCCCCGCCGCTCTGCCATAGCCGCCGCCGTCATCTCTAGAGTCGACAATAGGGCCGGCCAAGTGGCTCATTAGATGCGCTAGGTCGAGTAGAAAGTCTGGTGAAGATGTCATCGCCGGCGAACTCGCCGCCGTCGAGTTCTGGCCGCGTCCGTAGAGCAGCGCCGCCAGCTCTGTTTTGGTCTCGCTGACCGGTGGGTCCAACTGACGCGTGGGTCCCTGCTGTCAGCGACTCTAGGTTTTAAAGGTAGTTCAAAAATTCTAGATTCAAGTGTGTTTTGTTATTTTTGTATCTTCAGTTTGATAGCTCCTAAAATTTTGAAATAAATTTGTGAGTGTTCCTTAGGAAGTGTAGTATTTAGGAAAAATATGTTCTTGACTTGTACAGTAGAAATTTTTGGAGATTTAAATAGGGATTTGAAATGTGCTTTTGAATGCATTCAAATTTGTTTATTTTATATCTAGAGTTCCTTTGCTCCAAAAATTATGAAATTTTTGTGGTAAGCTAGACTTTACATATATGAACTCTGGTAAAAATTTGAGGACCAGTGCATGGGTAGATTTATAGTTATAGATATTTCTTTTATGACTAGTTAATCCTTGCATGAATTTTCATAAATTAATTATGAGTCCAAAATTCATGAAATTTGTTGGAGGTAATCCTAGTACCATATGGATGCTAAGAAAAATAGGAAATCTGTTGCTTGACACTTTTCAATAGGGTTTTCCATTTATGCTATTTCAAGCCTTGCTGCCTTGTCATTTTTGCATAGGATGTTCTACTTGGTAAAATGACATGAAATTTTTATAGTAGTCCTTTGATAGCATTAGTAAGGCACTGTAAAATTTTGAGAATTTATTAAGTACTTCTGATATATATTTATTATTTAACCTAGATATATAAATAAAATAATAAAGGCAATTAAATAAATAGTTTGGGCTTCACCATTATATGATCCTAAATGTAATTGGTATGCTTAAACTGTTGGTGGATTCTATGTTGTCAAATTTTGAATGATTACATGAAGTAGAAGTATCGTTACTTTATGTTGCATGTTGAATAGTTTCCGGATAGATTCTATAGTTTGGTGAGTTGCATGTGGAAAATGATGTGTACTGTAAAAATGGTTAATAACAAAGTTGTAGAGAATTTGATAAGCTTTCCAGAAAGTCTAGGATCATTGTATTTGGAGTAGTGGAACTCCAGTTATGAGTGAAACAAGTAGCTACTGTTTGTGGCATGGTCGATGTATTGTAGGAGTAATTAAGTAATAATCGAGAAGAGATATGCACCTACTCAATAAATATGATGCACTTGTTAACATTTATGCATTCGTAATACTTATGCCATACTCATGCATCTAGGATCGGAGGAAGAGATCATGTTGCTGGAATTCGAAGAAGCAGAGGAAGGGAACCAGCTAGGAGGATCCGCAAGCCAGCAGCCTCGGCGTGGAGCGTAACCACAAGAGCTTCCGGAGTGCCCTGACCACCGCCCTACTTCCTTTCTATGAGGCAAGCCCCGGAGCATTATAAGTCTCCCAGTAATTTACAAATGTTTACCTACGTACTTATGATTGATGCATTAGGTTATAAGAGTTGAATGAAACCACTTGATGCATGTACATTCCTTGTCCGGATATTACACCTTTAACCGTATAGGTCCGAGGATCGAATATATGCTTAGCCATGCTTAGACCGGTAGAAGTCGGGTGATTTCACATCACTGCGAGATATAGGTGGATACCGAGCACGGTTGGTTATAATTGCTATCGTGGAAAAGAACCATGGTTAATGTAAATGGAGACCGGGCGGATGATGTCGATAGAGAAGCAACAAGACATGGAGGTCTTGGGTGTGGATCTATCCCCGTCATGTCGATCAAGGACCGCATCTGCTGTTGGAACTTCGACAAGATTGAACGCATGCCTCTCACTTAGCTGGCGGTTTACTCATTCCGACCGCTGGCCGAGTAATTCAACTCGGTGGGGAATCGCTCATTGTGCGCTCCTTCGGGAACGATCGAGTGAGCCCAAGGGCGGGCTTGGCTTTGAGCATCCCGGCATCTAGTGTTCCAGTTAGCGGCACAAGACGGACCCGCGAAATGTGTACCGGAGTTGTACCAAAGGTGACCTAAGGCTATCGTGGGTGGTAGACTGGGTTTGTGTTAGGAATAAATTCCCAAATTGGTTGAAATCGATTCAATCGTCGTCTCTCCCGGATAGTGAGAAACTTGGCTAGCTCCAACATCGTAGTAACTGTGTTATGGAACATGATGGTTCGGATGAAAATGGAATTACAATACCTGCTATGGTTACTATTGTATGCTTCTAAATGATATACCACATGTTTGGCACAAGATAGTTGCTAACCTAGAAATGGATAGTTATAAATAATCTGATAAAAGAACTTGTAACTGTACCATGATTCAATTGCTTTTACGCAAAAATGTTGTCAAGTTACGTCCACTTATACAGCCTTGCATAATCCTTGGAGACATTTTATTTCTGGTTCATGACGGGTAAGTCTAGCTGAGTACCTTGTCGTACTCAGGGTTTATTTTCCCATTGTTGCAGATGGCACTGTGTATCATGGTTATTGCAAGAGTTGCTTCTATCCCGCTATGGATGAGGAGTAAGCCTTGGGCAGGCTTCTTTAGTAATTCCTATCCTTGCTTTTATGGACCGTGATCTAGCTTGGCACTGTATCAAACTATGTTGGAAACTTTATCTTCGAACTTATTTGCTTCCGCTTTATTTATCAAACTCGGTTTGTAATAACTTTTATTCGTACTCTGATGATGAAAAGTATCTGTGAACTTTATGTAATATGTGGCATGTATGTTGAATCATGTACGATCTTGGTTGTTGTAAATCGTTTATCGAGACCCGTCGTGGTACTCGACGGACTACCGGGTTTATATGGGTTCAAGTATGACAGTGCGACCGCTTGCGGATTGCCATTGTACTTGTATTCTTATAAATTGGTCGGTTCTGCGACACGGATTTAGCTTATGACGTGTTTGGAAGTCCTCGACCAAACGAGTATTTCACGGAAAGCCGACAAGGAATTCCATTAATAACCGACCGTTTTAATTCTTTAGAACAACTAGATGAATTTAGTAGATCCTTTTAGGAGGCCCCCAATGACCATAGATCGAACCTATCCTATTTTTACAGTGCGATGGCTGGCTGTTCACGGATTAGCTGTACCCACGGTTTTTTTCTTGGGATCAATATCAGCAATGCAGTTCATCCAACGATAAACCAAATTCCAACTATAGAACTATGACACAATCAAACCCGAATGAACAAAATGTTGAATTGAATCGTACCAGTCTATACTGGGGTTTATTACTCATTTTTGTACTTGCTGTTTTATTTTCCACGTAGGTGTCATCGTCGTCACCGGTGATCTCGCCGCCGATGAGATATAGCTGGCCGGAGCACCTCCCCTGCTCTAGAGTTGCTGATGTCTGGGTCCCACTAACCAGCGGGCCCCATCTGTCAGTCTGTGTAGTAGTTGATTTTCTGAATTATTTTCATAGATTTGAATGCTTGTTTCAAAAATTCATATCTCAAGTTTCGAGTGTCCAATTTTGGTGAAATAAATTTTGTTGGATTCCTCATGAAGTGTAGTATTTTATAAAAATATGAAATGCACTATTTATGGTATTTTTCAATGTGAATATAATGTAGCTAGATAAATACTTTTTAAATGGTTGCTATCTTGAAAAATGCATAACTTGAGCTTGGTATGTGCAGAAATTGTGATTACAATTTTGTTGAGTTTGTATTGACATGATCTAGGAAGGAAAAATACTAAACTGGCAGTAAACTTAATTAGAGTAGGGTCCTTCTATTTATCTTTTAATAAAGGTGTTTTCTGAGGAAATTCATAAGGATAAAAATAAGTAACATATTACCATGCAAATTTTTGTACAATGCTATGGTACTAGTATGAAGCTAAAAAAATATAAAATCTATTGTCTGACATTTTTCAATAGGGTTAACTATTGTCACTAAAATAAACCTTGCTAGCTTGTCATTTTTGTAGAGGATGCTATACATGTTTAAATGGTATGAAATTTATACAGTAGTCTATTGGGAGCACTCGGAAGCTACTGTAATTTTCTAAGAATTTATTGAGCACACTTGGTATATGTTTGTTATTTCACCTAATTATCTAATTAAATTAATAAAGGCATTTAAATAAATAAATTGGGCTTGACCATTATGTTTTCTAGAGTGTATTTGATATTCCTGAACTGTTGGTACCAATGGTGTTGTTCAATTTGAGATGTTTATATGCCGTGAAAATATTATTGCTCTATAATTCAATTTAGAGGTGTTTTTGGATAGATTCTGTTGTTGGGTATTTTGCATAGTCAAAATGAAGTTTACTATAAAAATGGTTAATAACAAAGTTGTAGGGAACTTCTTCATCTATCTTGTGTCAAAAATTTAGGGCTATAGGACAAATGGTTAAGGAGTTATAGCTGTTTGAAGTTGGTCTCCTAAAATGCTTGTTCTCTAGAATTTCTAGACAGAGCTGGAAATATTGCCTATTTTGGTTAGGATAGGGTTTGAATTAGCTTTTGGTGATCAAATAATAGTTGTAGGAAATTTTATAAGATTTTCAAAAAGTCCAAGATCATAGTATTTGGATAGGTATAACTACAGTTATGATTTAAACTTGTAGCTGTTGTGTGTAGATTAGAAATTGTCTTATGATGAATATTAGAAATGGATAGAGAAGAGTTATACACCTACCCAGTAAACAAGAAATTAATGCTATTATCATTTAAGTAACTTAACTTCATTATCACAGTATCATGTACATTCCCATGTCACATCATCCATTCATGGAACTTACTTATGCATATGCATACAATAGGTGCAGCCGAGGAGATCACGTTGGTGGAACTCGAAGCCGATCCACAAGAGGAGAGCCAAGAGGTGCAGCACCAGGAGATTGCCGGAGAAGGAGAGCCTGAAGTTGATCATCTTCCTGAGTGCCCAAATCACCAACCTACCACATTCGTGAAAAGGCAAGCTGTAACACCCTTGGTGTTAGTCTTGCCTAATTGCACTTGCATTTCATGATCATGAGCATCATTCATCCATTCATGAGCATATATCACTTGAAACATGTGAAACATGACTATGAAACAAAAGTATCATTTCAATTGATTTTCATCGTTTCAATACCTTTAGTGCTTGATTATTGTATGACCAATGTGTGGTATGGCTAAATATATTGTTAAACATCTTAGCTATGCTTAGAAAGTCATTAGGAAAAATGTTCATGTTGATCATTTTGCCTAATTAAGTTTCCAAGTCCTGGGTTGACTTGTTTTGCCCCTAGGACTCTTTGGTTTGACTGTTTAAAAAGTACCACTTAGAATGTTTGCATGTCTGAGCAACCTAAAACAAAGTTGTAGCAAATTATATAAGGAACAAAAGTTATTTGGTGACCAAGTCATAAAAATGTGCACAACATGCTCAAAATGGCCCCACAAGTCAGAAATTGGGTTGGGTTCAACACTTAGAAATTTCTAAGTATAAACTCCATTTTTTCAGTTTCTTGAACACGACTTTGGCATGATTTTACTCTCTGTCCTTTGCGAATTAGACATTGATCTCTAAATAAGTTTGGTAGCTAGCATGTAGGTGTACAACTTTTGTTTTGAATTCTTTCGCTAACGATCAACGGATTAGGAGATAGAGCACCATCATTTAGCGCTGTCAGTCAGTCTTTGTTCTCTGAATCGAGCTACAGTGTTCCGGCTTCAGGCAGTTCATGGCCGACCGAGGTCAGATGGTGGCCGCCGTGTGTCCGCCACGCGCTCGGCTCGCCCTGACCACGCAGCGCGCTGGCTGGCTTGAAGAGGAGCGCGCCCTGCTGCCCTCCGCACGCGCTCTGCCCTCATTCACCCTTCCGTGCCTTCCCCTTTCACAGCCGCAGCGCACCGCCGATGCCACCAGCTCCGCCGAGCTCGCTCGAGCTCGCCGCGGCGCCACAGCCAGCACCATCCAAACCGTAGCTCCGCCATCGCCTCACGGACCTCGTCAGCGCCCTCTCGGGGCCAGCCGAGCTGTAGGTAAGCAACATTGCCGAACCGTGCACCACCGCGGCATAGCCGCCATGGTCGCCGCCGGTGATCTCACGCGGTCCCGCCTGACCGTTTCACTGTAGCCGCTAGCTGTAGCATAGGAAGGTCCGCCTTGTCTACCAAGAGCTTACGCGCGCCTTGTATGGCCACCAACCGTCGAGGTTCGCCGGAGCACCACCGTGCGCCATGGCCGAGCCGCCGTGGGCCATGGCCGGCATCCCTGGAGTCAACTAGAGTCTAGTTTTAGGGGTGCTAAGGATGCGGGAGGCCGAGGTGAGCACGCCGATGCCGTCGGGTTCACCGAAGAACTCGCCGTCGGCGAATTCCGCAGCTGCCGCGCCATCGTCCCTCTCCGTCCCCTGTTTTCTCTCGCTGACGCTTGGGCCCCTTTTGTCAGTCGCCGCTGCTGCGAGGGAACCGGAGCTGGGCTGCGCCGTTCTGGGCCATGTGCGCGCACAGTCGTGGGCCGCCTAAGCCGTTCGGGCTGGCCCAGTAGCGTTTGAATAAATGGTTTTAATTTATTCTTTATTATTTGAAATTTGAAATGGTTTGAAAAATGTTTGGGTACTCAAAGTTGTTCCAAATTTGTTGAAATAAATTTGTCTAGGTTCATTATCATCAGATCTACTTGGGAAAAATTGTGCATATCATTTTTGAGATACTTTGCTGTAGAATTTTATTTAATCATGAATATTGCTGATAACTTGAAAAATAAGTAGAAAAATCTATAGGCTTCAGAAAAATATAATTTTAAGTTTGTTAATCTCCTTATGTCATGTATTTCCTAGGAAAAATATGTTTCATACATGTGCTGTGGGAAAATTTTGAGGTGTAGTTCAAGTACCTTTAATAGCTGATTTTTGTTATTTTTGCTAGAGAGCAAACTTTGTACAAAGCATGCATGTGATAATTTTTGTACAGTCATTGTATGCTATGAAGAACCTAGGAAAAATACTAACTCTGTTGTTTGACACTTTTCACAGTTCAAAGTATTTTTATGTTCATAATCCTGCCATGCCTTGTCATTTTTGTGTAGACTATTTTACTTATCCAAACGCCATGAAATGGTAGTCTACTTAGAGTAGTACTATGCTACTGTAATTTTCTTAGATTTTTATAAGCACCAGAAATATAGGTTGCTGTTGTAGCCCTAGTTTAAAATGAAATAAAATAATCCTCTTTAATGCAAGTTAGTTAATAATGTTAGCTTTGGTGTATCTTTAAAGCATTTAATAAGATGTGTTGGCTTAACATATTAGTAGTAGAAGAGAATGCAGTAGATGACATGTGCTTGTAGTATATTTTCTTGGATGAGGTTGACTACCTTGCATTCAAACATATCCATTGTATTCATCTCATCCGATGCACCGATTGCATAAGCACTTACACGCATTGCATCATACAAGATCGCAAACCGAGAACCCAGTCGTCATACCCGAGGAGCCTGAGGAGCAGTTCGAGGTGTAGCCGCAGGAAGTGCCAGAAGCTGACGAGGAGGACGTTGAGGAACTTCCGGAGTGCCCCGATCACCGTCCGAGCTCCTTCGAGAGAGGCAAGCCCCGGAGCATTTTTCTCCCGGTTTGCAATGATTTAATTAAATGCTTTACTTTAATTGATGCATTACGTTTAGGAGTTGTTTGCAACCGTTGCTGCATTATACCTTGTTTACCTTTGTTATACTATATCCTTGTTACCCTGGTATCCGCAGTCGAGTCAATGCTTAGCTGGCTTAGATCGGTAGAAGTCGAGTGATTTTCTGTCACCTGCGAGCTATAGGTGGTTACCTGGATCTGCTTGGATGACTATGAAGTCATGGTATAACTAAGTGTTAAATGAAGTTGAGACTGGACGGAGACTTGTAGAGTTTTGGACTGTAGTGTTTCCGTCTATGTCGATTAAGGACCGACCGTTGTTGGGCCTCGAGTCATGTTGAACGCATGCCTTACATTTAGCTGGCCGGATAAAGTACCTTCCGACCGTGAAGCTGGGAGATTTTTTGGGCCGAGTAGATTGCCCGCAGCGCACTGTGCTGGAGCAGGTGTGGTAGGACACGGGGGCCGGATGATAAGACCAAAGTGCAGTTGGTCGGCCCCCGGGTACATGTGGTTCCTGGCAAACTCGAGATACCTGAAAAGTTGACTCGGTGATCAATATCTTACTTTAGCGGGTGAGTGAGGTTTGTGTAAGGAATAAATCATCAGCTGGTTAGGAATCGATTCGAATCACCATCACTCTTGGATAGTGAGCACTTGACTTGAGTGACTTCATCGTAGTAAATGTTTATGGAACACTTGGATAGTTATAATGAATATGACAGTATGGAAGTTGTTTAATGATCATTGGTTATCATTATCTGCTTAATCACATGTTTACTCTAGTATAGGTGCAAATCTAGTCGACAGGTTCATAATAATTAACTTGGCAATAATGCTGTTAGAAAGGTTCTTGAAATGCTAAAAATGCTTCTTTTTCAAATAAGTCAGCTACCCTACTATAAAGCCCTTCATAATCCTTGGTGTCATTTATTTTCGGTTATGTCAGGTAAGTCTAGCTGAGTACCTTCTCGTACTCAGGGTTTTATTCCCACTTGTTGCAGATGGGCAGATGTATACGGCTACTGTATCAACTGCCTGTATCCTGCGATGGGTGATGCTTAGGACCATGGGCATGGTCATTCCTTACGTCTCGTCTAATGCTTTTGTTGGAGATGATCATTCGCTGGCACTATATTTGAACTCCGCGTGAGTGTGTGTGTGGTTTGAACAAATGGCTTCCGCTACTTTTATTCAAACTAGTTTTGTAATAACTATGTTTAAACTCTGATGTATCTGAGATTGCGAACTTTTATGTAATATGTGATGGTGACCGCTAAACTTATTACGATCTTGGCTGGAATGGAAGTTGGTTTGAAATCCCTCGTGATTTCACGGACTACCGGGTTATACGGGCTTAAGTTTGCTAAATCGTCTGCTCTGGCGGATGATTTTCTTACTTAATTTCGTATAATTGGTCGGTTCTGTTATAGCTGGCATCAGAGCATGGTTTAGCGTGTTACTGTTCACAAGTGTATTTAAAACGAAAAGGCATTTGGAAAATGTGATTTTAAAAATATAAAGTGTGCCAGTGATCATATCCTTTATGCCCAGTTAAGGACTTTAGGTGGCTTAATTAAGTACTGACTGGGGTTCTTGCATCATATTTCTCTTTCGTCGCTCATACGGCGTGCTATTGTATGAGTGCCACTTGTTTGAGTGGTAATGAATGGATCATTTGCCTCTACGCCTCGGTAAGTGTGAGTTGTGAGAGCATGATCGGATACACCGCCGATCTAGGGTGAATGCTTATATGATGCTAGAGTAATTACATGTTCTACGCATGTTTTACAAAGGTATCTCATGTATGGGTCTTCCGTCTATTGAGGCGATGCCGTAAATAGCATGATGGTTCGGGTAGTTACTACTGGTGTACACGTATCTGGGGATTCATGTAGAGCGTGTAGATAAAACTTTACTGCTTTTATGCATTCATTGGGAATTGGGCTGAAATGAATCTTCTGCAGGTACATAACAACGCTATCGTGTAGAACGTATTAGCTACGTATTGAGAGATCGTTTGTATGCCACCGAATTCGTCGTTAGAAATTATTTATTTCCTAAGTTTGTGAGAACGTACGACACGTACATACATCATGTTACTTGTGCATTTCATTCATATCATGCGTTCCTCCCCTTATAAATTGATTATCTCATTTTGATAAAAGTTGTATCACCTAAAATATGTTTCCCCGAGGTAATAAGAGAACTTTTGCTACAGATGGCCCGCACGAAGCAGACCGCCCTTAAGTCCACCGGAGGAAGAGCACCTCGACGTCCATTGGCCCTAAGGGAGCACCGCACCACGGACACCTTCTTGAGCGAGTTTGGCATGCCAACTTTGCTTTGGAGAGTGCTCCATGATGTGGGGTACCCAGAGGGTCAAGAGCCGGTGTACTCTTGGAATGAGAGCCAGTTAGCAGAGGATGGACTAGCAGTGGTGGAGATCACGGTTCCTGCTCTCGGTGATGCTCCAGATTAGGATGGTTGGCATTTGGAGTTTGAGGGTCGCACTCTAGCTGAGGGTGTAGAGGGAGCAGCCTTCCGTGTCATCAGGGACACTATGAGCAGATTTCCCAGTGAGCTTGCAGCAGCTCTAGCTAGTACTTTTCCTAGGGATGATCCTCGTGATGCCATTTGGGTTCAGCCTCAGGGAAGTGCATTGGTCAGAGGTCCAGCTGAAGGACAGGCTAGCGACAACCAGGCAATGAGTGCTATGTTCGCAGCCATCAGAGCGTATGAGGGTCTCGAGAGCACCTACTGGACTTTGACTGGCTTGCGTAGTGAGGATAAGCTCAAGGGTAGAAAGCAGAAGAAGAGACAGGCACATGCTATAGCTAGCTTGCAGGAGCAGTTGGGTGATATGAACTTACAGCGAGATCAGGCGGTTGAGAGAGGCGATAGAGCTATGCAGCGAGTGCATACGTTGACTCAAGCCAACAACAATGCAGACCGCATGATTGGACAGTTGGTTCAGGAAAGGAATGAAGCCTGGAACGCAAGAAACCTTCTGCTGCAGAGAGTTGATGAGCTAGAGGAATACAATGGCAACCTGCACGAGGAGTTTCATGTGCTCTACAACGGGGTTGGCCCATATGCTCCACCAGACACCGCTGGCATGGACATCAACGACGACAACCAGGACGAGCCTGTAGTTTCACCTGGGGGCGATGGTGACGTCTCCGATCCCGACGATGGCCCTGAGGAGTAGGCTAGTTGCCTTACGCTAGTATCTAGGTCCTGTCGCGACGACCTTTCTTTTGTTGGCATGTATCCTATTGTATGTTGCTTCGAACGTATGAGACTTGGCATGTGGTTGGAACTTGATTTTCGAATGCGATATCTGAACGCATAAAAAGTCCAGTGTATGTATGCTGGCAATTTGATTGTATGGACGTGATGTTTGCCGTTGAAGTAATTTGATTAAGTGCTGTTGTTTTAATTGGGATGCGATTGTTGTGCCTCTGTTTTATTGTATGAATTTATTCTCTCTAGTAAATTCAGTACGGCATAATTTTTCTTCACCCACAATTATTACAGCTTCACTCAATCCTTACTTGTTGCTGAAATATGCAGATGACAAACACTCGCCGAACCACGTATGAGGCCGCTGAGACTGGTGCTAACGGTGCGGGAACTGGTGGTGGTGGTGAAAACCACGGCAACAACAATGAACCTCCCCATGAACCGCATTTGCCACCTCCTCCCCCGTTTACCCCCGAAATGTTCCTCGCACAGCTGCTCGGGAGTCAGCGCAATGCGGAACAATCCCAAAAGAACATGGAGGATTTTCTGCGAACCATCGCCAACAACGTTCAACGTGGTAACAATCAAGGTGGTGGCATGGGAGTGAACCAATATAGTAGCTTCAAAGATTTCATGGACACCAGGCCGCTAGTATTCAAGGAAGCAACAGAGCCGCTCGATGCTGAGGAATGGATCAACACGATGGAAGATAAATTCCGTGTGTTGAGGATGACTGAGGTTCTGAAAATGGAGTATGCTGCACTTCAATTGCAGGGACCGGCGGGAATGTGGTGGAAGCACCATCGCACCACCTTCCCTCCAAATGCCCAGATTTCTTGGAGAGAGTTTGCTGAGGCCTTCCGTGGAGTCTATATTCCACCCGGGCTGACCGAGATGAAGTTGGGAGAGTTTCTGGCATTGAACCAGGGCACCAAAACCGTGACGCAATACCTGCATGCCTTCAACAACTTGTGTCGCTATGCTCCCGACATGGTTGACACAGATGCTAAAAGAATAGCCAGTTTCAAGAGGGGACTCAATCCAAAAATGATGAAGCATGTTGGTACCAACAACCGCGTCAGATTCAATGACTTCATCAGCGACTGTCTGAAGCAGGAGAAGAATAACAACGCCAGCACTGCAGCCAAGACATGCAAGAGAGCCTTTGAAGGTGGTCCGTCCCAAGCTAGAGCACCTATGGGAGGTCGTCCTCCATATCGCCCATCGGCACCTGGTGCTAGGTTCAGGCCACCTCAGCCAAGAAGTCAGAATTTCTGTGGACCTCAAAAGCCGTACAAGATGGCAGTACAGCCCAACAAAGCAGCCGCAACTGCGGTACAAGGCAGTTCCAAGGGAGCTGTGGGATCTGCTGGGACAGTGAGAGGACCCTGCTATAACTGTGATCAACCTGACCATTTCTCGAGGTTTTGTCCGTATCCGCCCAAGAAGAAGCAGTAGACTTATAATGCTAGAGTGCATAGTACAATAGTGGATGAAATTCCTGAGGGAGAGCCCGTCACTGCTGGTAAGTTTCCTGTCAACGAAAACCCTGCAGTTGTTCTATTTGATTCTGGATCATCGCATTCTTTTATGAGTCAAGCATTTGCACAGAAACATGGACAACTATGGATAGAATTGGGTTATGGGTACCGTATAAGTTCAGCAGGGGCTGATGTTTTGACCAACCGGATGGTTCGAGGGGCAACCCTTGAATTAGGTAGCAGGAAGTTCCGGGTGAACTTAATAGTTATGCCTGGATTAGTGTTGGATGTCATTATAGGGATGAATTGGATGAAGGATTGGGGAGCAGTCATAGATACTGGAAGTTGAGTACTTACCCTTAAGGATCCCCTAGGTGAGGGTACTTTCCAAGTACCATTGCCTCGGAGAACAGACCTTATAAGTGTTACATGTGCTACGGCAGTCATTCCTATTCATCAGATTCCGGTAGTGTGTGAATTTTCAGATGAGTTACCTGGTCTTCCGCCGGATAGGGAGATTGAGTTTGGAATTGAGTTAGTCCCCGGAACAGCTCCGATTTCAAGGAGACCATATTGGATGCCTCCAGATGAACTAGCTGAGCTGAAGAAGCAGTTAGAAGATTTGTCAAAAAAGGGGTTTGTTCGACCAAGTAAGTCTGAATGGGGATGTCCCGCCTTGTTTGTGAAGAAAAAGAAAGAGGGCACATTGAGAATGTGCGTAGATTACAGGCCACTCAACGCCATGACCATCAAGAATAAGTATCCCTTGCCTCATATTGATGTTCTGTTTGACCAATTATCCAAGGCCAAGGTGTTCTCAAAAATAGATTTGAGATCCGGTTATCATCAGATCAAGATAAGGCCACAGGATATACCGAAAACTGCATTTTCCACCAGATACGGGTTGTATGAGTATCTTGTCATGTCCTTTGGCTTGACAAATGCTCCTGCATACTTTATGTTTTTGATGAATACAGTTTTCATGCCAAAATTGGATAAGTTTGTGGTAGTGTTCATCGATGACATTCTGGTGTACTCCGAGAATGAGAAAGATCATGAAGAGCATCTGAGAACTGTCTTGACCAGACTTAGGGATCATCAACTGTATGCTAAGTTTAGCAAATGCAAATTTTGGTTGAAGGAAGTTCCTTTCCTTGGTCACATTCTGTCAGAGAATGGGGTTTCAGTCGATCCAAGTAAGGTGCAAGAAGTTATGAATTGGAAAGCACCGACCACAGTTCCTGAGATTAGAAGTTTCTTAGGACTAGCGGGTTATTACTGTCGCTTTATACTAGACTTTTCGAAGATTGCCAAACCGATGACAAGTCTCCTACAGAAGGATCACAAGTTTGTGTGGACAGAAGAGTGTGAAACAGCTTTCCACACTTTGCGGAAACTGTTGACCACTGCTCCTGTTCTAGCACAACCAGATATCGAGAAACCATTTGATGTGTTTTGCGACGCATCGAAGACTGGATTAGGATGTGTTCTTATGCAAGAAAGGAGAGTCATTGCTTATGCATCACGTCAATTGAGAAAGCACGAGGTCAACTATCCAACACATGATCTTGAACTTGCTGCAGTTGTGCACGCCCTAAAAATTTGGAGACATTATCTACTAGGTAATGTGTGCAACATTTTCACAGATCATAAGAGTCTTAAGTACATCTTTACCCAACCAGAGCTAAACATGAGACAGCGCAGATGGTTGGAATTGATCAAGGATTACAACTTGAATGTGCAATATCATCCTGGAAAAGCCAATGTAGTGGCAGATGCTTTGAGCAGAAAGTCACATTACTTGAATGTGCAGCCATTACTTGAAGATGGGTTCGATCTAATGCATCCTGCTGTGTTACATAGTATTCAGATTAGTTGCTCTTTGGAGAGTAAGATAATAGAAGACCAGAAAACCGACAAGGGGATATTTCACATCAAAGAGAAAATAAAAGAAAAGCCGTCTCAACACTTTAAAGTGGATGAACAGGGCGTGTTGTGGTTTGACGACCGTCTTGTGGTTCCCAAGGATCGAGAGCTTAGGAATAAACTCATGGATGAAGCTCACCTTTCTAAGCTATCTATCCATCCCGGAAGTAGTAAGATGTATCAAGAACTAAGATCTCGTTATTGGTGGACCAAAATGAAGAAAGAAATTACAGCATATGTTGTCAGATGTGACACATGTTGTCGAGTGAAAGCAATTCACATGAAACCTGCCGGTATGTTGCAGCCCTTATCAGTCCCTAGTTGGAAGTGGGACAATATAAGTATGGATTTTATCATAGGTTTGCCCACTACTCCAAAAGGACATGATTCGATTTGGGTAATTGTGGATCATCTTACCAAGACCGCTCATTTCCTACCTGTCAAAACAACATATCGACCACCTCAATATGCCGAGAAGTACATCGCAGAAATTGTGAGGTTGCATGGTATACCAAAGACCATAGTATCTGATAGAGGCTCACAGTTCACGGCTCACTTTTGGGAACATTTACACAAAGGCTTAGGAACTAGTTTGATTCGCAGTACCGCTTATCATCCTCAGACAGATGGTCAGACTGAACGAGTGAATGCTATTTTGGAGGATATGTTAAGAGCCTGTGTATTGTCTTCTAAGGGATCATGGGAGTCATGGTTACCGTTAGCTGAGTTTTCTTATAATAATAGTTATCAAGAAAGCATCAAGATGGCCCCATTTGAAGCTTTATATGGCAGAAAATGTAGAACACCATTAAATTGGGTCGAGCCTGGTGATAGAAGGTATTATGGCATTGACTTTGTAGAAGAAGCCGAGAAGAAAGTTCATATTATTCAGCAGAATATGAAAGCTGCCCAATCACGTCAGAAAAGCTATGCAGACAAAAGAAGGAGACCCCTTGCGTTTGAAGTTGGTGACTATGTTTATCTAAAAGTCACGCCAATGAAGAAGAAAATGTTTGGAATCCGAAGAAAGCTTGCCGCGAGATTCGTAGGACCATACAAGATCTTGGAACAAAGAGGTTCGGTAGCCTACAAGTTAGAGTTACCTGAAACAATGAGTACCGTTTTCCCAGTTTTCCATGTATCACATCTCAAGAAATGTTTGCGTGTTTCGGAGGAAAGAATAGAACCTCGAGGTATCCAACTCAAATCAGATTTGGTGTATCATGAGCAACCAGTCCGGGTGTTAGACACTAAGGAACGTGCTACTCAGAATAGTGTGGTGAAAACATACAAGATACAGTGGGATCATCATGATGAGGGAGATGCAACTTGGGAAACAGGAGAGTATCTGCAAAAAGCTTATGAAGATTTTTATAACAAATGGTTCGTAACCCAAATCTCGGGACGAGATTTTTATAAGGGGGGAGGGCTGTAACACCCCTGGTGTTAGTCTTGCCTAATTGCACTTGCATTTCATGATCATGAGCATCATTCATCCATTCATGAGCATATATCACTTGAAACATGTGAAACATGACTATGAAACAAAAGTATCATTTCAATTGATTTTCATCGTTTCAGTACCTTTAGTGCTTGATTATTGTATGACCAATGTGTGGTATGGCTAAATATATTGTTAAACATCTTAGCTATGCTTAGAAAGTCATTAGGAAAAATGTTCATGTTGATCATTTTGCCTAATTAAGTTTCCAAGTCCTGGGTTGACTTGTTTTGACCCTAGGACTCTTTGGTTAGACTGTTTAAAAAGTACCACTTAGAATGTTTGCATGTCTGAGCAACCTAAAACAAAGTTGTAGCAAATTATATAAGGAACAAAAGTTATTTGGTGACCAAGTCATAAAAATGTGCACAACATGCTCAAAATGGCCCCACAAGTCAGAAATTGGGTTGGGTTCAACACTTAGAAATTTCTAAGTATAAACTCCATTTTTTCAGTTTCTTGAACACGACTTTGGCATGATTTTACTCTCTGTCCTTTGCCAATTAGACATTGATCTCTAAATAAGTTTGGTAGCTGGCATGTAGGTGTACAACTTTTGTTTTGAATTCTTTCGCCAACGATCAACGGATTAGGAGATAGAGCACCATCATTTAGCGCTGTCAGTCAGTCTTTGTTCTCTGAATCGAGCTACAGTGTTCCGGCTTCAGGCAGTTCATGGCCGACCGAGGTCAGATGGTGGCCGCCGCGTGTCCGCCACGCGCTTGGCTCGCCCTGACCACGCAGCGCGCTGGCTGGCTTGAAGAGGAGCGCGCCCTGCTGCCCTCCGCACGCGCTCTGCCCTCATTCACCCTTCCGTGCCTTCCCCTTTCACAGCCACAGCGCACCGCCGATGCCACCAGCTCCGCCGAGCTCGCTCGAGCTCGCCGCGGCGCCACAGCCAGCACCATCCAAACCGTAGCTCCGCCATCGCCTCACGGACCTCGTCAGCGCCCTCTCGGGGCCAGCCGAGCTGTAGGTAAGCGACATTGCCGAACCGTGCACCACCGCGGCATGGCCGCCATGGTCGCCGCCGGTGATCTCACATGGTCCCGCCTGACCATTTCACCGTAGCCGCTAGCTGTAGCATAGGAAGGTCCGCCTTGTCTACCAAGAGCTTACGCGCGCCTTGTATGGCCACCAACTGTCGGGGTTCGCCGGAGCACCACCGTGCGCCATGGCCGAGCCGCCGTGGGCCATGGCTGGTGTCCCTAGAGTCCACTAGAGTCTAGTTTTAGGGGTGCTAAGGATGCGGGAGGCCGAGGTGAGCACGCCGGTGCCGTCGGGTTCACCGGAGAACTCGCCGTCGGCGAATTCCGCAGTTGCCGCGCTGTCGTCCCTCTCCGTCCCCTGTTTTCTCTCGCTGACGCGCGGGCCCCTTTTGTCAGCCGCCGCTGCTGCGAGGGAACCGGAGCTGGGCTGCGCCGTTCTGGGCCGTGTGCGCGCACAGTCGTGGGCCGCCTAAGCCGTTCGGGCTGGCCCAGTTGCGTTTGAATAAATGGTTTCAATTTATTCTTTATTATTTGAAATTTGAAATGGTTTGAAAAATGTTTGGGTACTCAAAGTTGTTCCAAATCTATTGAAATAAATTTGTCTAGGTTCATTATCATCAGATCTACTTGGGAAAAATTGTGCATATCATTTTTGAGATACTTTGCTGTAGAATTTTATTTAATCATGAATATTGCTGATAACTTGAAAAATATGTAGAAAAATCTATAGGCTTCAGAAAAATATGATTTCAAGTTTGTTAATCTTATTATGTCATGTATTTCCTAGGAAAAATATGTTTCATGCATGTGCTGTGGGAAAATTTTGAGGTGTAGTTCAAGTACCTTTAATAGCTGATTTTTGTTATTTTTGCTAGAGAGCAAACTTTGTACAAAGCATGCATGTGATAATTTTTGTACAGTCATTGTATGCTATGAAGAACCTAGGAAAAATACTAACTCTGTTGTTTGACACTTTTCACAGTTCAAAGTATTTTTATGTTCATAATCTTGCCATGCCTTGTCATTTTTGTGTAGACTATTTTACTTATCCAAACGCCATGAAAATTTTATGGTAGTCTACTTAGAGTAGTACTATGCTACTATAATTTTCTTAGATTTTTATAAGCACCAGAAATATAGGTTGCTGTTGTAGCCCTAGTTTAAAATGAAATAAAATAATCCTCTTTAATGCAAGTTAGTTAATAATGTTAGCTTTGGTGTATCTTTGAAGCATTTAATAAGATGTGTTGGCTTAACATATTAGTAGTAGAAGAGAATGCAGTAGATGACATGTGCTTGTAGTATATTTTCTTGGATGATGTTGACTACCTTGCATTCAAACATATCCATTGTATTCATCTCATCCTATGCACCGATTGCATAAGCACTTACGCACATTGCATCATACAGGATCGCAAACCGAGAACCCAGTCGTCATACCCGAGGAGCCCGAGGAGCAGTTCGAGGTGCAGCCGCAGGAAGTGCCAGAAGCCGACGAGGAGGACGTTGAGGAACTTCCGGAGTGCCCCGATCACCGTCCGAGCTCCTTCGAGAGAGGCAAGCCCCGGAGCATTTTTCTCCCGGTTTGCAATGATTTAATTAAATGCTTTACTTTAATTGATGCATTACGTTCAGGAGTTGTTTGCAACCGTTGCTGCATTATACCTTGTTTACCTTTGTTATACTATATCCTTGTTACCCTGGTATCCGCAGTCGAGTCAATGCTTAGCTGGCTTAGACCGGTAGAAGTCGGGTGATTTCCTGTCACCTGCGAGCTATAGGTGGTTACCTGGATCTGCTTGGATGACTATGAAGTCATGGTATAACTAAGTGTTAAATGAAGTTGAGACCGGACGGAGACTTGCAGAGTTTTGGACTGTAGTGTTTCCGTCTGTGTCGATTAAGGACCGACCGTTGTTGGGCCTCGAGTCATGTTGAACGCATGCCTTACATTTAGCTGGCCGGATAAAGTACCTTCCGACCGCGAAGCTGGGAGATTTTTCGGGCCGAGTAGATTGCCCGCAGCGCACTGTGCCGGAGCAGGTGTGGTAGGACACGGGGGCGAGATGATAAGACCAAAGTGCAGTCGGTCGGCCCCCGGGTACATGTGGTTCCTGGCAAACTCGAGATACCTGGAAAGTTGACTCGGTGATCAATATCTCACTTTAGCGGGTGAGTGAGGTTTGTGTAAGGAATAAATCACCAGCTGGTTAGGAATCGATTCGAATCGCCATCGCTCCTGGATAGTGAGCACTTGACTTGAGTGACTTCATCGTAGTAAATGTTTATGGAACACTTGGATAGTTATAATGAATATGACAGTATGGAAGTTGTTTAATGATCATTGGTTATCATTATCTGCTTAATCACATGTTTACTCTAGTATAGGTGCAAATCTAGTCGATAGGTTCATAATAATTAACTTGGCAATAATGCTGTTAGAAAGGTTCTTGAAATGCTAAAAATGCTTCTTTTGCAAATAAGTCAGCTACCCTACTATAAAGCCCTTCATAATCCTTGGTGTCATTTATTTTCGATTATGTCGGGTAAGTCTAGCTGAGTACCTTCTCGTACTCAGGGTTTTATTCCCACTTGTTGCAGATGGGCAGATGTATTACGGCTACTGTATCAACTGCCTATATCCTACGATGGGTGATGCTTAGGACCATGGGCATGGTCATTCCTTACGTCTCGTCTAATGCTTTTGTTGGAGATGATCATTCGCTGGCACTATATTTGAACTCCGCGTGAGTGTGTGTGTGGTTTGAACAAATGGCTTCCGCTACTTTTATTCGAACTAGTTTTGTAATAACTATGTTTAAACTCTGATGTATCTGAGATTGCGAACTTTTATGTAATATGTGATGGTGACCGCTAAACTTATTACGATCTTGGCTGGAATGGAAGTTGGTTTGAAATCCCTCGTGATTTCACGGACTACCGGGTTATACGGGCTTAAGTTTGCTAAATTGTCTGCTCTGGCGGATGATTTTCTTACTTAATTTCGTATAATTGGTCGGTTCTGTTACACAAGCCTTGGAGCATTATAAGTCTCCCTATTTTATTAATGTCACCTAAGTTACTCGTGTTAATGCATTACGTGATAGGAGTTGTTTGGGAACACTTATTGCATATTACCTTTCCTTGTCTAAAAATATCTACCCTGAATCCTATTTAAGTCCAGGAACGCTCCTTATGCTTAGCTATGCTTAGACCAGTAGAAGTCGAGTGATTTCCTGTCACCTATGAGCTATAGGCGATAACTTGATCACGGTTGGCTATATTGTGCTATCGTGGCTTGGTGTTGTTGATCAATTGAAGACCGGGTGGAGTCTTATGTTGGTGGTGATCATAGTGATTCTGTCTTTGTCGTTTAAGGACTGGTCGCTAGAGGTCATCATGTCATGTTGAACGCATGCCTCTCACATAGTTGGCCAGATAAGTCGTTCCGACCGCGAAGCCGAGTAGCTCAATTTAGACCGGGACCCGATAAGTGAAAGTTCGCACTCTGGAGGCAGTAAGGATGTGCGGGGAGCCAATGGCGTGAGCCCAAGGGTGGGTTAGAGTCCCGAGCTTCCTAGCATATTGGTAGTATCTCTGAGGATGCGACGCTGATTGGACCCATGATTTGGACCTAAATTGTACCAAAGGTAACCCGAGATGGCCCCTGATCAGGTTGCCTGGGTGTGTGTTAGGAATATTTCCCCAGCTGGGTAGGAATCGATTCAAATCACCGTCTCTCACGGATAGTGAGAACTTTACAGGAGTACGCTTCATCGTAGTAATTGATTGAAGTGTTGGTTATGAGATTATGAAAGAGCTCAACTTAATATGGTTATTATTGTATTGACTTAATGGTACCAACATGTTTGGCATAGGATAGTTGCTAATCTAGTATGAGATAGGATTAATAACGGGTGATTCACAGTTTAAAAGATATTGGATAACTAATGCTTTTTATGCAAATAGTGTCTACCAGCTCTACTTATAAAGCCTTGTGTACTCCTTGGTGTCTTAGCATTTTAGTTGATGACGGGTAAGTCTAGCTGAGTACCTTCTTATACTCAGGGTTTTATTCCCATTGTTGCAGATAATATTATGTACCACGGCTACTGCAAGCACTGCCTTGCTCTTGTAGTGGATGAGGAATAGGACCATGGGCAATGGTCACTCTTTTATATCATCTCACCCTTGTGCTTTTGTTGGAGATGACTGTGGAAACTGGCTATGTATCTAAAATACTGTTGATGTCGTTCTGAACTATGTTGCTTCCGCTACTATTAAACTGATGTTGTAATAACTATGTTAGAACTCCGATGTATAACAAACTATTTGTGAACTCGTTGTAACATGTGGCTTGTATGTTGAATCATGTAGGATCTTGGCTTGTATGTTGGTTGATTCGAGATCCTTCGTGATACTAGACGAACTACCAAATTTATATGGGCTCAAGTGTGATGGTTTGACTACCTTGGTGATTGCTATTGTACTTGTGCTCTTATAAATTGGACGGTTCTATTACAGCCGGCACCGCATCCTCCATTGTGTCCTTGGGGGCGTGGCAAGGGCAAAGGAAGGGGCTACAACAACAACTGGCGTGCTCCCCACCCATGGTCCAACCCGTGGAGTGGCCAATTCCATATGTGACCTATGCCTGGCCAAGGAATTTTGGGCGCTAGGCCGGGCTCTAGGACGTTCCTGCAACAATTGCGTCCACCGCCGGCCCAGGCTTGTATTGCTGCTCCTCCCTAGCCTGGCTACCCCTACGACACCTAACCTGAAGGGCACGGCATGATAATCATTTCCGCTACCCTCGTTGCTCAACATCCAACATGAGACAAAAGACAAAGACTCCAACATTTAGAATTGGTTATCATCATGTTGTCCCTGCATCACCTAGCTTAGCCCATTTAATGGCACCTCTTTGCTTCCAATATATCCTTTGTTGCTCCAAAAGTTCTAGGTGTTCTTTAAGGATGTTCTTGAAATTCCACTCTGCTAGGATCAAATTCCTATACTCCCCAAGAAGCTCAAGAAAGTGCATAATTAGCTTGACATTTGCAATTACATCTGTGAGACTTGACCACCTAGCCTGCCAGGTTTTGAGATCATTTCTTAGAAACTTGAACTTTGCTGTTAAGATTTTAGCATATCGGAGTAAAATAGTTGGATAGCTAGGACTACAACTATGACCATTTGCTCTCATCAGAATCCTCCGATGATTCGCATAGATTGTCCTCACATAGTTCATATTCTGGTCCACACTTATGGTTTGGTACTTAGATTCATACAGGTTGTAGCAGTGAACATCAATTACACATTTCTTGAACACACTGACGAATTCAATAATCTCAGTAGAACCATTCTTAGTTAGCCTTCCTGACATGAAAACAAAAACATCATCGCGTTGTACCTGCCTGTCGACTGCATTATAACCAGCTTCGTAGTACTTCTTTGGAGCATCTAACTGGACTTCTCCTAATGGCTCATTGAGAAGCTCAATAGCAAGAAGGCTTTTTCTTGAAGCATACTGACTATACAGTTTGAGCTAAGTTTGATTATGCTTCCTCACAAAAGATGCTAGAACATTTTTTTTTCAAAAACGCTGGAGAGCTACGCTTCTTTGCATTATAGAGAGAGAAAAAAGATCCCCATACATCAACCCCACTCATACGGGGATCATGTATGTGGTGGGGGGGGGGTCATCACACTAGCACTAGTCTAATGAAAGGATAAAACAACATGACCAGCCAAGACCAAAGCTAACTCAGATTGTGACGCTAAGACCTAGGTTCTGCAACATCTTGGCCCCAGCGAAGCACTCGTCATTTAACTCACGCAAGATTGAGTTAACTGAAGGAGAAGCACCATCGAACACACACACATTCCTATGCTTCCAAATAACCCAAGCACCCAACATGATCAGAGAATTCACTCCTTTTTTGTGCTCTTTCAATACTCTTCTAATTGTTTTACACCACCAATCAGCGAACTGCGCTCATGTTGTCGAGGGACTATCTCAACAAGGTTCAGGGGGGTGAGCACTCTGAACGATACTTGTCTAGCCATCACACAAGATGTTAGAAGGTGCTGAATTGTCTCATCTTCTTGATCACAAAGCGGGCACTTATCCGGATGAGGTAGTCCTCTCTTAGCAAGTCTGTCCGATGTCCAACATCTATTTCTGATAGCTAACCAAAGAAAAAATTTGCATTTGGCTGGGGCCCAAGATTTCCATAGTCTTGGCCAAGGTTCAAAGGTCACTAATCCATTGAAATAGGCTGTCTTGGAGGAGTAACACCCGCTTGCATCAAATCTCCATATATGTCGATCCTCCTGATCATTTCCAAGATGTCGTTCCAAGACAAGCCACCCTAAATATCCGTTACCCATCTATCATTCACAAATGCCTCAGCCACTATTCGTGTTTTATGGTTTCTGGGAGCCACACATGCAAAAATCGAAGGTGCAAGATCTTCTATTCTGCAGCCATGTAACCAACGATCAGTCTAAAATAAAGTGTTGTGTCCATTTCCAACCTCTGTGCTGATCGCGATGACAAACATAGCTAATGAGGTGGGGCTTGAGGGAAGTTCCAGATTGATCCATGGGCGCTTAGCTCTAGTTTTTTTGAACCATTGTCATCTCATTTGCCGGGCATACGCCATGACCTATAAGTTGGTAATTCCTAAACCACCAAGATCCAATGGCCGCATAACCTTTTCCCAAGCTACTAAACAACATCCCCCATTAGTTTGCTCTCTCCCTTTCCAAAGAAATCCTCTTCTGATCTTGTCAACTGCTTTAATGAACCATTTAGGAACATTGATTGCGATTAATAAATAAATAGGAATAGCAGAGAGCACAAATCGAACGAAGGTGGCATGACTAGCCGTATTCATGAGAGCAGCCTTCCAACCCGGGAGTTTGTCTGCTATTCTTTCAATCCAAGGCATAAGATCTGACTTCCGTAGCTTTTTGTTTGACAGAGGCAGCCCCAAGTAAGTACAAGGGAACTCAGCAATAGTGAAAGGTAGTGTATCATGGATTGTTGTTAAAGAATTGTCATCACATCGAATAGGAATATTACTGCTCTTTTGCAGGTTAGTCTGAAAACCAGAGGCATTACCAAAGATGTGGAGGATATCCTTTGTGATCTACAACTCCTCTTCAACTAGCCTGATAAATAGTGCAACATCATCTGCATACAACGACAGCCTTTGACTAGGGACACGTCCTGATAAAGGTTGCAGCAACCCCTCATTTCCTGCTTTCACAACCAAGCTATTGAACACATCCATGACAATTATAAATAGCATCGGGGATAAAGGATCCCCCTGGCAAAGCCCTTGATGATGCTGAATAATTTCCCCAGGCTCACCATTCAAAGGATTCGGGTGGAGGAAGTGGATAGCAAATTAGATACTAGATTACACCAGATATGTCAAACCCCAAATGCACCAAAACCTACAACAAAAATGACTTAAGACACTGAGTCAAAAGCTTTAGAGATGTCCGGCTTGAGGAAGAGACTAGGCACCTTTTGTCGATGAAGAGTTCTCACTGTCTGCAGAACCAAAATAAAGTTGTCATGAATACACCTTCCTCTAATAAATGCGCTCTAATTTGAAGCTATCATGGAGTCCAGGAAAGGAGTCAAATAGTTTGCAAGGATCTTGGTTATCAATTTTGCAAAGCTATGTACCAAACTGATAGGACGAAAATCCTTGGCCATCACTACATCAGCCTTTTTCGGAACAGGTAGCGTGCCTGTGCGTTGCTACGGGATAGCTAACAATTTATACTAAAAACACATGGATCGCACGATAAGATAACAATACTATAAAAATTAAATATCAACGTTAAAGTTACAGTTAATCCAAAAAGTAAAGTTTGTGAAATTAACAGTCACGGAGGGCGCGGCGTCACATGCTTATAAACTCTACTTTATAGACCTTTCCGTGATGCGCTAAAGATAATGTTTTATATCTGTAGGAAGAAATCTCCGATATCAATTTCTTTCAGGTGACAATAAATCCACGAATAAGTTCCACCGTATCTCCATACCATCCTGTACACAGGCTCGAGTATATATGTCAATATTAGTGCCTGTCGCATGGGTAATACTGCGTCTCTCAAAAAATCTTCCACAAAAACTTAAAACAAAGTGTTATATTCACTGTATAAATATGTGTGGCTTTTGGTCTATTCCACATAGACATACTGTAGAATAAGTCGCTCAGCTAGCAGCACCTATGATTGACTAAATAAAAAAATAACTATGATGGTGAGGACAGCGGCGATCTCCACTTGGAGATTCATGGACGTACCTTTAGCAATGCTTGAAGATTTTTTGTTCAGCAATAGTATCATGTGTTTATAATTTTATTTCAGGCTATTCAATTAACTTGAAGTGATGCATACAAGCAAAGATAGGAAGCAATACCTGAACTTCGAATGCTTGATGAGCTGAATATCAAGATACCCGTGTAAACAAAATTAGTTAACTAACCCTTAGCACTGCCTATTCTCCCCTGCGACATCACCACCCCGCCCAGCCTTGCCTCGTCTCTGCCCGCGACATCGCCTGGCCTTCTCTCTCCCTGTTCGTCCTCACCTCGCCTGAATTGCTGCTACTGCTTCGTTATAGTTTCATAAATCCATGATGAATCATTCGAAGACCAAATAAATAAATGGGAATGCAGGGAAGGTAAATAGGCGAGGTAGCTGACTAACCTGGAACCAAGTAAACCACTGAATCATGTTCTTGTGCTCACTTTTTCTGAAGAGGAATGAAACAAGATAAAGCTCATATTAAATATGAGGTTAAAAGCATCTTTACAGATGATTGGCATTGAGATACAGTTTATTACTTTTGTTGATCACTTGTTACTTGCTATATCATTTGCAAATCGAAACCCTTGATCAACAAATAGCAGGGCACTATTCTACCTGTAGCAAAGTAAAGGACCATAAAATCACTGAACTGATGAGCTGTGAACCAAGTTCTAATTTGATAACGAGAATACTAAGAACGCCGATAAATTTTGCTAAAGTAGCACTGGCCATGTCATCTCTATCCTACAACATATTCATTATGCCCAAATTTGATGGTGTCCTATTTGAGCATCAGTTGACTCCAAAAACACAAACCAAACAAGCATAAGTATGTGTGATTTGAGAATAAAGAGTGGCCCTGCCCTCACTAACCTCATTAGCTTTTGATTGATTTAGGGATCTATATTCTCTCACATGCCCTCTCCCCATCCTCTTGAGCCATCTTAAGTTGATGTGTTTTGTATCATGAAAAGTCAAATGTGCTTTACAACATATCTCTGCAAGAATAAATTGATTTTAGATCTACATGATGTCTGGGCAATAAGGGGGAAATCACTTGAGTAAGGTAACTGTCACTTGAATAAATGTGTACCAGATGCGGAACCTCGCTGTCGCTATGCCGCCGCTGTGGCAAGCGAGAAGAGGGGGGCCGTCCCCAAGAACCCCGCTGCTCGGCGTCCGTGGGAGGGGATCTGCACGTAGGACCTGCTAGACTCCCCTGTGGGCTCACGGAGGGCGAAAAGGGCGCGTCAGTGATGGTGGTCAGGGTTCCCAGTGAGGGGGCGACCAAGTTCTTGGTGGAGAAGGCTGTGGCCGGCGATGTGGCGTCAATGGACGTAAATCAGCCGAGGATCGACAGCGGCCGAGGAGCGACGACGTGGAACGATGCCGCTAGGAGATATGAGACGATGCGAGGACAAGCCATGTCTCGGGGAGAAGCGAGAGCAGGGACTGGGGATGGGATTGGTACGGAGATATTGCCTTCCTTTTTTACAGAGCCCAGGCCGAGGCATCCTGCTGCGGTGTTGTGTCGAAGCGAGGATGCAGGAACGCAGTAGGTAGGATGATAGACCCACGTTCTCAATGTCGCACCAAAAAGTGTTCACGCTTTGTTGTTTTTAGTTGTAGGAGATTAAAGTAATAAAAGCCGCATTAAGAAGACCAAGCCCCCTTGCATTGCCTCGCTGCTTGAAATCCGCCTTAATCACTGGCCAACAAGCTTTGTAGAACCTACCCGTGTATCCATCCGGACCTTGAGCTCTATCCATAGGCCGGGCTTTTATCGTTTCCCAAACTTCCTCCTCTGTTATCAGATTATCGAGTGCTGATAAATCCATCCCGGCCCTGTGGAAGTACTGTAGGTCCAAGGACATGTATCCAACAGAAGTTGTGCCTAGCAGACTTTCATAAAATTCATATAATACCTCCTTTTCTTCCTGAGATGTGACCACTGGGTCCCCATCAACCAATTTAAGAATGACATTCTTCCATGTACGATATGCGGCCTGCTTATGAAAATAGGTTGTGTTTGCATCCGCGTCTCTAAGGTGCCTCTAAGGTGCCTGACCCATGAGCGTAGTCTCGCTATTGTTCTCTCCAGGGAGGCAAGCCTGAGACAATACCGCTTTAATTCCCTTCTCAACCAATCCTCATCCGGTGTTAGAAGTCTCATATCTTGGGCCATCTCAAGTCTGTGTAACACTTCCTGGGCTAGTGCTAGTTGTGTTTTTATATGCCCCACACTTTTGGAATTCCAGGATTGCAAAGCATGAGTTAAACATTGGAGAGCTTGGCTCCTTGGAAGAAAGGAATCTTGGTATGAATAACATGAAGAGTTCTTCCATAGTTTGGCTCTCATTTTATCAATATAGTTGTGCTAATGAACTAGAGTATAGTTTTCATGTTATGCTCTTGACATATGAACTAGCATATGGTTTCTATGTTATGAACTTAACTTTTATAACTTTATGCTTAATCATTCATATTACTTATATGACTAGAATTAGAGCTAAGTTGAGGTTACGGTTCGTCGTTCTTTTGGGTTTGCCCATGTCCTATGCTTGTCGATCCATAGGGTCAGAGTCCTGGGGATATGTGTAGTTTCTTTGTACATGGGCGTGGTGTCCGGGTGCATGGAAACCTTCGGATGTGACGGTGCTCCATGGTTGAGGGGTAGGCGACAGGTGGTGATAGCTGTAACCGTCCCTTGTAATCTCCCATGTTCAGGTATTCGTATAGGAGTTCGTAAAGTCTCCCTGGCTTGCTGGCAGACCAGTGTCCGGAGATCTCCCCGTCCATCTTACACTTAGGTCTAGCTCTAACCATGTAACTTATATGATTATCAACTATTCTTTGCATGGCTATATTAGATCAAGCCTACTCCACTTAGGTACATTCTTTTATTCTTTGTTTCTCTTTTATCCTTGAGGTTGGCCCAAGTGTGTGTCCACTATCCTGAATATACCATGTTTACCCCTGTTATAGACCTTGGTTCAATTTTCAAGCATGTAATCTTGTTTATATCCATACTAGAATCTTTACACCATGCCTTCCTTTGGGAAAAATATAAATAACGATACACTGAATACTTCCAACTGAAATGCTACAACGATAGATCCATGAGTTTGCGGATATTTTCTGTAATCGTTGAGAACTATCATGTTGGTGTTTCTTGGTGGCATCACTAAGGTTTACTAAATCTTAGTGACGGTGCTAAGAAATACCAACAGGCATTTCTAGCGCCATTACCGAGGATGAATTCTATTTCCACACTTGGTGATTGCGCTAAGAAATACCAACAAGCATTTCTGACGCCGTTACCGGGGAAGGCATTGGTTAAAAAAGAATCTTGTAGGACATGACCATGATCATATGCATGAATGGTATTCATTATTTATGCAGGCTAACTCTGCTTGTTTTCTCCCGTTGTGGATGAAAATAGGATAGTGTATGACCGGTTTTGTCTTGCTAGAAAATTACACCAAGAATCCAGAGCCACTCCTAAGGAAGAACATGTCTCATACCACTTCTTCTTCTGCCACTTGTTGAGTATCGGTATTAGGGATACCTGAAGAAGGGATCTGAGGACCGCAGATGACAACTCGCCTAGATAATCAACGACATATTTCAGTCTCGACCGACCCCGAGGGTACGGGAGCCATCTCGCCCGACCCTGAGGGCGAGGGCCCCATGTTGCCCAACCCCGAGGGCACGGGCCCCATGTCATCCGACCCTAAGGGTACGGGAGCGCGTTGAGCTGGAGCAAGAGATCGAGCGTCGTGGAGACAGTGGGCGTGCGTGCACCATGGCCCGCGATGTGAACCAGAGCATCATCGAAGAACAACGATGTCCTAGTGGCCTTGCTCCAAGGGCTCCCGAAGCCCACGACACCCGAGGATTGTTGGGCCCATCGCGAGATCTGCACGCTGCTCAAGCGCGCAGCGGTGCAGCAGGCGGAGAGCTCGCTATGTCAGCGACGCAAGCTTGATGCCAATCAGCACGTGCCCTCAGGATGACATGTTAGGGATGTGTCTGTCCACCAGGTGCCATGCACTGGCGGGGAGCGTGCCACGGCCCTAGTGCATGAGCGTCTCGGCCTCCACCGTGATGCACGTAACACCCTGGATGCCCATAGGCGTGGACAAAGCGGCAAGAGAGAGGAAGCCAACCACGGCTACCAAACTCGTCACGGCGAACGCTACGACAGTGGCGAGGACCGTAGCCTGAGCCCCAACCTACCAGGACCTCAGGCCTTCAGCCGACACATCCTCAACGCCACCTTCCCACCATGGTACCGACCGCCGAGCAACATCCCAAAATACTCTAGGGAGACAAACCCTAGACTGTGGCTCGAGGATTACCAGCTTGCTTGCCAACCCGATGGGGCGGATAGTGACAGTTTCATTATCCACAACCTTCCATTATTCCTGGCCGATTCGGCACGAACATGGTTGGAGCACCTTCTGCCCAACCAGATTAAAAGCTAGGCGGACCTAAAGGAGATTTTCGTGGGAAACTTGTGGGGCACCTACGCCGTGCATAGACCAAGTAGTTGACTCGACCTCAGGGTGCAAAACCCTTTGCTTCCTTGATGCGTACTCTAGGTACCATCAAATTGCGATGAAAGAGTACGACAAGCTCGCGACATCTTTCATCACCTTGTTTGGGTCGTTCTGCTACATCACAATGCCGTTCGGTCTAAAAAACGCAAGGGCTACATATCAGCATTGTATGCTCAAGTGTTTTGGGGACCTCATCGGGCAAACTATTGAGGCCTACGTGGATGACATCGTGGTCAAATCCAAACGAGCTGACAAGCTCATTGCTGACTTAGAGCAGACCTTCGCGAAACTCCGAGCAGACAGCATCAAACTCAACCCAGAGAAATGCGTTTTGGGGTCCCAAGGGGTATGCTGCTAGGTTTTATCATCTCCAAGCGCGGCATCAAAGCCAACCCAGAGAAGATCTCAACCATCACGAGGATGGGTCTGATTTAGAACATAAAGGGGGGTACAACGAGTTACAGGGTGCCTCACTGCGCTCAGTCGCTTTATCTCGCGCCTCGGCGAATGAGGTCTCCCCCTCTATCGGCTTCTGTAGAAAGCCGACCATTTCGAATGGACACCTGAGGCCTAGGAGGCACTTGACAAGGTCAAGCAGCTCCTGACAAAGGCCTCGATCCTGGTCCCCCCGACCGATGCGGAACCGTCCTACTCTACATTGTGGCCACCATGCAAGTGGTCAGCGCCACCCTAGTGGTAGAGTAGAAAGAAGAGGGACACACCATCAAAGTACAACATCCCATGTACTTCGTTAGTGTGGTCTTGTCCGATTCCAAGACTCGCTACTCCCAAATCCAGAAACTCCTATACGCCGTCCTGATCGCCAAGAGGAAGCTGCGTCACTACTTTGAGTCACACCCCGTGATGGTTGTGACGTCCTTCCCTCTCAGCGAGGTTGTCCAAAACTAGGATGCCACAGGAAGAATCACAAAGTGGGACTCAAGCTGATGAGTCAGGGCATTTTGTATGCCCCTCGGACGGCCATCAAGTCCCAAGTGCTGGCCGATTTCGTTGCAGAATGGACCGAGATCCAAATGCTGCCAGCAGCCGTCGATCAAGAGTATTGGACGATGTACTTTGATGGATCACTGATGTAGAAAGGCATCGGCATGGGGTAGGTATTTGTTTCGCCCCTCGGAGTATGCATGAGGTACATGGTTTGCATCCATTTCCCTACATCCAACAATGTGGCCGAGTATGAGGCACTCATCAACGGCCTACGCATCACTGTTGAGCTGGGCATCCGACGGCTTGATGTTCGGGGCGACTCCTAGCTAGTCATCGACCAAGTCTTGAAGGAGTCAAGCTGTCGCAGTGCTAAGATGGTTGTGTATTGCCAAGAAGTCTGCCAGCTGGAGGACAAGTTCAATGGCCTTGAACTCAACCACATCCCAAGACGGCTCAACAAGGCGGCCAACATGCTGGCGAAAATGGTGTCTGGCCAAGAGCCGGTGCTGACGGGCATCTTTGCCAGTGATCAGTACAAGCCCTCGGTCCACTATGAGGAGCCGAAATAGACCGGGGATGGGTTGCCTACCTCGAGCTCGGGGCCTAACCAACCATCGGCTCTTTTCGACCTCAAAGTCATAGAGCTTGATGAAGATCCAGTGGCATAGCCTGACCCTCTAGCCGACTGGAGGATGCCTTACCTCGACTACCTCCTCCATGAGGCGCTACCGACGAACAAAATGGAGGCTCAACAGCTTGCGCGTCGTGCCAAGTCCTTTGTCATCATTGAGGGCAAGTTCTATAAGTGAAGTCACACCGGGATCCTAGAACACTGTATCCCCATCGAACAAGGGAAGTAGCTGCTGAGAGATATCCATGGTGGGGTCTACGAGCACCATGCCACACCTAGGACCCTAATCAGAAATGCATTCCGATAGGGCTTCTACTGGCCGACTACAGTAGCCGACATTGAATAGATTGTGCGCACCTACGAAGGGTGTCAATACTATGCTCGGCAGACCCACCTGTCGGCCCAAGCACTCCAAACGATCCCCATCACATGGCCATTCGCGGTGTGGGGGTTTGATTTGGTCGGACCTCTCAAGAGAGCATTCGGGGGCTATACACACTTGCTTGTCGCCATAGACAAGTTTACAAAGTGGAGAGAGGCTCGACCGATCTCTGTGATCAAGTTCGAGCAAGCCTTGCTATTCTTCCTTGATATTGTCCATCACTTTGGAGTCCAAAACTCCATTATCACGAACAATGGCACGCAGTTCACTGGGAAAAGTTCCTCTGATTCTGTGATGAATACCACATCCACATCGATTGTGCTGCCGTGGCGCACCCCCGCATGAACGGGTAGGTCGAGCGCGTGAACGGCATGGTCCTACAATGCCTCAAACCTAGGATCTTCAACCGGTTGAACAAGTTTGGTAGACGATGGGTTGTAGAGCTCCTTGTGGTGCTCTAGAGCTTGAGGACGACCCCCAGCTAGGCCACCGGCTACACACCCTTCTTCATGGTCTACGATTTCAAGGCTATCCTCTAGACCGACCTCGACTATGGAGCGCCAAGGGTCAGGGCGTAAGATGAGCAGGGAGCCGAGGCATCCCTCGAGGACACCATGGATCAGCTCGATGAAGCATGTGATGTTGCCCTCCTCCACTCGGCCAAGTACCAGCAAGTGTTGCGCCGATACCATAGCCGTTTGGTCCAAGGTCAGGCCTTCAACATCGGGGACCTGGTGCTCTGCCTCGTCTAGAGCAACAATAACCGCCACAAGCTCTCTCCACCATGGGAGGGACCGTATGTCATCGCGGAGGTGCTCTGACTGGGCACCTACAAGGTCAAGACCTTCGACAGCGAGGTCTTCGTCAATGCCTAGAACATCGAGCAGCTATGTCACTTTTTCCCCTAATCTATGCACGTACTTATGAAAATTAAGAATGATGTTTCTAAAATGAAAAACACTTTCTCTTATCGATTTCGCTATCGTTTCCTCGATCTTTAGTGACACCCGACCCCAGCAACGGCAAGGGTTAGGCCTTACTCAAGGGTTGATAAGAGTATATCTAGAGACCCTCTCCTATGTTAAGATCTAGAAGCAAGGGTTCTGGAAACAAACGCTGAGTAAAACTGGTCGGACTGCAAGAAACCTATGCCCTAGCAGCTATGATTTGTTTTGTTCACTAGCATGATCAGAGTTTTTTTGCTCGCACCTCGAGCTCTTCAGCCTTAACAACGGAAAGGGTCAGAATGTATTAACCTTTTTATACAAAAAAGGGAGAAGAGCCAAAAGTCTATTCAGCCATAACAAAAGTTAAGAGCTTGTCCACTTATTACAAGTTCGCCGCCTGGCCTATCTAACTAACTAATTCTTTGGGGGGATGATCTCATCCTCTATCTTGGTAGATAAGTCCTGCACCAGAGGGGCCACTTCCTTCTCGATGTCCTCCAACTTAGCGTTGGAGTAGACGGGCGTGAAGCCCTGGCTCATCGTCGCTAGATCGATGTTCTTGTAATGAGAATGGGCGATCGCAAACGATCGGTGAACACCGAAGTGAAGCCCATCCCTCACGATCTCATGCGCTCGATCCATAATCTGGATGGCACAAACCATGTATGAGCTCATCTCCTGCTCTGGGGCCAGTTCGAGGTTGTCAAAGACTAGCTGGACGGCGACACGCAGGGAATCATGCTCGTCACTCTCCTTTAGGATGGAGGCCTTCACCTCATCGAGCTCCTTCTCCAGGCCATGGATCTTCATCACCTCTGCGCCAAGCTTGTCGCCGAGACATGTCCAAGCCACATATCGACTGTGTTAAAAGGCCTACCATGGATTCTAGGGAGAAAGACAACAAGGGAAACCGGAGGCTTATCGTCCACATCCGCCCGAAGCCTGCGCACCTCATCGCGCCGCTGGGTCACTTTGACCACCAGGTGCCGAACCTCTTCCTAACGCAGCTCGTGCTACCGTGTCACCTCGGCCTCTAGGCGGCAGACCTCTTCCTGGCGCTGGCTGACCTTCATGGCGAGCCTGGCGGACACGCCCTCGACCGCAACCTTCAGGTCCCTCTCCCTCTCAAGCTCATCCTCGAAGAGGTCGATCCACTACTGGGCATCAGCGCGCTCCTGACGAGCCAAGTCAAACTCCACGTGGAGCCTTTCTATGGCCCGAAGCAAATCGCCCCGCTCCTTCCGTAGCCGCTCAGCCTCCATGGCGTCCGTACATTCCCTCTCGATTAGGGCCATGAGCTTCTTCTCGGCCTCGCAGGCATCATCGTGAGCATCCTTCTCCCGGACTCAGAGGTCGGCCAACTCTCGGACGGCGGGGGCAAACTCAGCCACCTCCTAACGGGCGACAGCGAGCTGTGTAGCCAGCCCCTCACTCTGATGTGCCTCTTCGGTAAGGAATTGGGACTTCTCCTAGCTACGGACCATAAGGGACTATGGAGAGGACAAGACTTAGAGGCGTGGAAAGGGAAAATGTGGGTTAGAAGTACGGTCATATCATACCTGGCCAACTGGGGCGACAATGTTGCGCAACGAGCTCAGCACGGTGGCCAGGGCATGAACCACGATCCCAACCTCCATGTGGACGCTCCCCCATTCCCTCTCCTCCACTGCATAGTCAAGGGTAACCACCCAGACCAGAGACTGAGATGGCTCCATGCCGATCCCAAGTGGTGTCGACCCCTCTTGCGATAGCAAATCCTCTGGGGCGGACCCTCTAGTGGTAGAGGGGGAGGGTGATGTGGATGCAGAGGCCTACCAAATCACCACATCCGCTAAGGACACCTTAGGTGTCCCATCTTCTGTCTACCCCGCCACAGGCGCAACCACCCGCACGGATGATGGCTTCAGCTGCGCCGCTTTCGCCTATGATGTCATGGCCACACCCGGCCACGCCATGCCCGCCATGGGCGCCTCGGACATGCCCTCCTCCATCTTCTCCCCATGGATGTATCCATTGGCTATGCCTCCCCGATCGACGCCATGGCTGCCCTAGCACCACTCCCGCTCACCTCCGGCGTGGCGCCAGCTGGCTCCTAGCACATCTACCGGAAGAGCCTCTACTTCGATGCAAGCCTCAGGAGAGTCCCACATCCTCTGATGCTGCAAAGGACATGACGGTCAGTTTATGGCAAAAACTCTTGACTCACCTCGGTGCCATCGGATGATGATGTTTTGGGGCCGGCCCACCCGACCCTGGCTGCTCCTCGTTGGCACGTTGCCGCTTCGAGTCCTCCACCTGCTCGGAGGGTTCAGATGGAGCAGAGCGACTAGTTTTCGCTAGCTTCGTGGGCGCATCCTCCCCCTCCTGCCCCAGGGCATGCCACAGGAAAGGCCCCGCCTATGGCAGAGATGGATCCTCATCCCCACCGCCCAGCTCATCCCACTGAATGGGCAACACGAAACTGTCACCGCCGCCCATCTTGTCCCATTGGACGGGCGACCGGGAACCATCGCCTTCTTCTTCTTCTTCTTCTTCTTCTTCTTCTTCGTCTCCTTCTTCCTCTTCTTCTTCTTCCTATTACTCCGCCTAACCCTACCGCTGCTTTCCTTGGTTCAGCCTCGCCCACTGCTTCGCCCGCTGCCTCGCCTCCTTGTCATCCTTATCCTTCTTCCTCCGTTCATCTACGACATGGTTCATCGCCTTCATGGCCGCGTGCTCCAACAGCGGTGCGACGGAGGCCCAAAAGCCCAAATCCGTCGGCAGCTCAATAAAGCCCGGCTCCAGCCACATCACGGGATGTCCTGGGATTAAGAACATGGCGTCGGACTTGTCTATCGCCTCATTGATGGGCTACGCGACCTCGCTGTCATGGAGCGGCCCCTGGGCGAGTGTTGTCCCATCGAGTTGTGTGTTGGGCATCATCCCATATAGTGAGAGGGCGCGCGCCATCAGCGGCGCCACCCTTCTCGCGTGATATTCCCTGATGACACTGGCCCCACGAAGGCCACGGCTCCTCAGGGATGTGAAAGCCTTGAGGATGTCACGCATCCTCTTCTTTTCCTTGATGGGTGGCCCCCACGGCCACATCGGTGGTGCCTCTTCGATCAGGCGTCCGGTGAAGGCCGGCAAGGGGGCAGCAGGATCGTTCTTCAAGTAGAACCATTGCGCGTGCCACCCCTTATTGGATCTGGACATCTGGTAGGGCATGTACTTGGCTGCCCGCTACCCTCGGAGGTGGTTGCCCACGCAAACAATTGGCATCGAGATCTCCTTGCCTCTATCCTTCTTCTTAAGCAAGGAGACAGAGAAGAAGTACCTCCCTGTTTGAAGTGGGGTTCGATCCCCAGGTACCCCTCACACAGTGCGATGAAGGCCTTGATGTGCTAGATCCTGTTGGGGTTCAGATGCTATAGCTCAATCTAGTAGTGGTGCAGCAGTCCCCGAAAGAACGGATGGGGAGGAATCATGAGTCTGCACTCATGGAAGGGCGCAAAGGACACGACGTAGCCATCGGGCGGCGCCAGTGCATCCTCATGACTGGGCACGAGCCACTCCACCACGTTGGTCCTCCCATAGAGAAGATTGTGCTTGACGAGGCCCTCCATGCATGCGTGAGTGATGTCAGAGCGGTACCAGGACTCCATGGAAAAGCGAAGACAGAGGAGCAAGGACTTTTTGGTGGCGGAGGAGAAGTGAAGGGTATGGATCTAGGGCACTAGTAGCGGATTAGCAAGGTCAGTAGATCCGAATGATGGTGGCAGAAAGGTGGAGAAGGCAAGGTTGCAGTTCAGTGTGCCAAAACATGAAGGGGGAGGCCGCTATTTATAAGGCAGGGTGAAGCGAGAGGCGAACTGTTCGCCTAGTTCTACGCGCCCGCCGTGCCACGTCAGATTGCCTCTCTGAGAAACATGCACATGCCACCTCTGGTAGCTCCCTCGAAGGATGCACCGGATGACAGTTCATCCCATTCGATGGGCCAGGAACCACCACAAGTAAGAAGGGATACGGAGCTAAAAATGGTCCCACGGCCCATTTAGGCCAGGGAGTTCAAAGGTTGGTCCACTGATGGGTTCACAACCGCTCCAGGGCGCCTTTAGAGTGAGGGTGGAAAGGGATGGGCCCGCTAGCGGACAGTACCCAGGTGCATGAGATCCTCGAGAATCCCGACCCATGTTCGAGTCTTGGCCGGTTCATAATCCATGGTTTTTCCTTGGAGAAAGGCAGCAAGCCCTTGAGACCGATCAAACAGACCCAAGAACTATATGGATTGGCCCCTAAGAATCTTGAGTCAGTCACCAGCTGATCCATGCTAGACCCCCATGAACAGAAAGTTGGGGCCCCACTCGGACTAGCCCGTTAACAGCTCACCGAGCACCATGATTTGTCCATCAAGGAAAACATGGCATGGCTTAGCCCCTCCGTTTTATCGAAAAAATGTTTGAGGGAGGACGATCACAAGATGAGCTGACCCCTTGACTACACACCTACTACGCGTAGGGGCTCGAGGGAAGTTGGACTCGCAAGGAGACCAAATATGCTGTCACATGACAATGGCAGATCGATTGGATCCTAGGGAGGGATTAGAATCAAGAGAAATATTTTCTAGCCCCCCGAATCCCACAGCTACATGTTCCTAAGGAGTCCGATCATGATAGAAGGGAATCAGAACCCACCAAGGCATCCCGCAGGCAGCAGAAGATCGAAGCCCTCGAAGTCCCTCCATTTGAAAAAGCCTATGAAGGAGTATCCTACTCCTCCGCAGGCTTAGGGGCTACTATCGGGTATCTGTATTAGGGATACCTGAAGAAGGGATCTGAGGACCACGGATGACAACTCGCCTAGATAATCAAGGAAGTATTTCAGTCTTCATCGACCCTAAGGGTACGGGAGCCATCTCTCTTGACCCTGAGGGCGCGGGCCCTGTGTCACCTGATCCTAAGGGCACGGGCCCCATGTCGCCTGACCACGAGGGCACAGGCTCCATCTCGCCCAACCCGGAGGGCACGGGCCCCATGTCGCCCAACCCCAAGGGTATGGGAGTCATCTTGCCTGACCTTGAGGGCACGGGCTCTGTCTTGCCCGACCCCTAGGGCGTAGGCTCCATCTCGCTCGATGGGCACCCATACCACCTCCATCCACTATGGGTCAGGAGGTACGACCTTGGGGTCCAACTCCTAACATCGGGTGGGAAGCAGGCATGTCTCGATGTGACCCATGGCCACGTCAGGCCACACCTGGGGGTTCACATCACCAACAGTGATAGGTGCATGGTCGCTGTGCTGCCTACTCCCCATATGGCCACTGATGGGCACGTCGGTTCACCATGCCGTCCGCCGAGATGGGATGGGATGCCATGACCAGCTGATGACGTCGAGGCATGGCACCAGTGGTAAACAGGAGCCCAAAGCAGAGCCATCCCCGTCACCATCTACACCATCGATGGGACTCATGTGAAGGAGAAGAAGGACGCGGTGGCCCTGGAGGTAGAAGCACATGGCTAGGGGAGAGGGCTAACGAGCACACAACCGACGAGCTCAACAAGGCTCAACTCCATCCTATCTTTTCACTAGAGACTTGGGACCTTCTCCCTCTCTGGCCCATTTGTAACCCCTACTACAAACCAGTGCCAGTAACACGAGCAGCAGCAGACTAGACATAGGGACATTCTGCCCAAACCAGTATAAATCCTTGTGTCCTTTGAGCACACCATCTGAGCTAGATGCGCAGATACAAATTTACTAGCTGATGATCCAAAACACCGACACCACTCCTCCAACAAATGAACCATTCGCCCAGCACCATCCACTACTCTAGCTATGGCCAACTCACTACACGACTACTCTGTCCCTACTATTACCAACATGCCAGTCGGGCCCGCTGTCAACATGGGCACCTGAAACTTTGAGCTCTAGACTGGCCTAATCATGATAGCGTAGGCAAACTCATTTTGTGGTTTGCCTAGCAAGGACGCAAACGCCCACCTTTAGCACTTCCTTGAGTTGTGAGACACCATTGTTATCAAGGATGTCACACCTAACGTCATCAGGCTCCGTCTGTTTCCCTTATCCCTTGTGGGAAAGGCAAAGCAGTGGTTCTACAAGGACAAGGAAGCTGTCAGCACATGGAACAAGTGTTCCATGACGTTCCTCATGAAGTTCTTCCCCATGGGCAAAACCAATGCCCTGAGAGGAAGAATTTCAAATTTCTAGCAAAACGCCATGGAGTTCATTCCTGAGGCATTGGAGAGGTTGCAAGAATACATCCAAGCCTGCCCACACCACGGGATTGAGAATTGTCTTGTGCCCCAAAACTTTTATGATGGGCTAACGTCCATGTCGAAGGGGCGTATTGATGATGCTGCTAGAGGAGCTTTCCTCTCCCTCACATCGATGGAGCTACGACTCTCATTGAAAAGATGGTGTCACATCAGAGCTGGGGGAGGAAAGGGCAAATAAACAACAAAAAAGCATGCATACCATGAAGAAGGCGGATATGCTTGCCACAAAAATGGATTTACTATTGAAAAGACTAGACGAACAGACCCATGAGAAGGAGGCCATGAAAAGTACCATCCAGGCTATGGACTCACATATGACATGTGAGGTCTATGGAGAAGTCAGACATTCGGGGAATGACTGCCATGAAACCCGTGAAGACTCCGCTTACATGAACAATGGGTTCCGACAGCAAAACAATAATGGGTGGAACAATCAGTCGCACCTGTAAGGAGGTAATTCTAATTTTAACTCTAATTTCAATTCGAATCAACCTTCCTTGAAAGACCTGGTCTTAGGCCAGGCTAAAATCAATGAAGATATTACTAAAAAGTTAATGTATAATGATAAAATGCTTGAAAATATAAACTCTAAAATTGAAGGTTTGTCCTCCATAAAGAATCAATTGAGCTTTAATAAAATGATTGAAACTCAAATAGCTCAAATAGTTGTCGCTATTCCGGTCAACCATTTGGGGAAAATCCCGGGGCAACCCGAGAAATCACCTGAATTTATTCATGCAGCTGCAGATCAATAAAGGAGGAGAAGTCTTACCCGACAGACTATAAATGTCAAGCCCTTGCCGAAGGTAAATCGGTAGTTATCTTGCATTTAATTGTTCAAGTTTAAAAATTCAAAAAAAATTAAAACTTTATAATTATATAAAAATTCTTGAAAAATTATTAAAAAAAATCATTTCCTAAATAAGAATAATTTATTATTACAAGTTATCATTTTTGCAATAATTATAAAAATTAAAAATTTAATAATTTTGTTGGAAAATCAATTTTGAGCAGACTGTTGGGGATCTGAGCTGACCCCAATGGTCATGAGTTTGAAATGGCTGTTGGCCATTACCTGTCAAGGGGGCCTGCAGCGGGCCCACCAGGACTATGGGCGCACCAGTGGTGCGGCCGCACCAGGCCTGGCACCACGCGTGCACTGCCACCTCTAATGGCTCCTAGCCATTGAGGCCATGCCCCCTAGGTCGGTGCTCGACTGGCTATAAATAGAGAAGCCAGGGTTGAGGCCCTACTCACCCTCACTCTCTCCATTTTTCACTCTCACTCACTCTCTTGCTCCCAAATTTCTTTCAAGCATTTTCTAACAAAGTTCTACTGTAAAAAACCCATGCAAAAGTTTTAGCTCAAGCTAGTCAAGCAAGTTCTCGGGTGCAAAGATTTTATTCTTGCTAACTTTTTCGCACCTAAGAAATTGTTTGTTGTTCATGTTATTTTTGTTTCTACCATGGGTAGGCTCGAGATGAAGGTCATCGGTGCCCTCAAGAAGATCATGGGATCGAGCTCAAGTTGCTCCCGTGGAAGCTCAAGCGCGCACTTCACCGAGCCCAAAGAGAGCTCATTGCATGAAGACGAAGAAACCACGCCGACAGAAGAGCAAGAGTAGCCGATGGAGGAGGATGATGATGCACCCCACCTCGACTTGGAAGGACATTAGGAGACGCAAGGGTACAACCTCATCAAGAATCTCAAGTTCGTCCACACGCCTGTGTATGACCCCGATCTTCTCCAAAAGATCGGTATGGATGTCGAATTACCACCATTTGGAAAGCTGTTGGATGTGAGGATGTTGCTCCCGTTTGGGAGGAAGGTTGTCACCTCCTGACTATCCAATTTTTATGGTCCTTGCAAGAAGTTGAGAACAGGATTACTTACCATATTTTTGAGCAAGAATATTTTCTTACAAGGAGAGATCTTAGTTCTCACTTAGGATTTAACAGAAAATACTCAATTGACTTAGATCATGCTCTTAGAGGTTTTAATCGCCATGAATTTTGGAGAGTAATTTCTGGTCAAAATGTAATCGGCAAGTTTAAACCTCGTAATATGAACATACAACATCCTACTTTGAGGTTCATGCATCGTTGGATTGCCATGTCTTTGTTTCCTAGACAGGACATATGATTCATTCATCATGCTAAAATGCAATTGCTCTATGCCATGACTAAGAAAAGTAAAGTTGCTTGTGTGAAAGAAATGTTCAAACATTGGTTAGATTTATTCAAGGCTTCCACAAGTATATCATCCACATCCCTTGTAACACGTATTGCCACTAATATTGAGGCGTTGGAGGGACAAAATGTGACATATTTCTACCTCACGCATCATTATTAATGAGCAATACTTGATGCAAGGGCACCACCTGAAAAATAATGTTGTAGGAAACCTTGTATATTTCTTCTCGAGGTATACAAATGAAATTTCGTTACCTAACCCAGAACTTCATTTGTATAAGTCTCCAGAGCTAACTTTCTCTCTTGTTCCACAAGAGGAAGCATGCAGGAGTTTTGTTTCTAACCGGATTACAAGGAGCAGGGCTAGGAATGAAGTAGGCAGCTCACAGCAGCCACAACCGACGTCTACACCAGCTGTGCCATAGGCATACCATGCAGAGTGGTTCCCGATTGGCCAAGTACCTGGGTTTACACCCATGTACCACCCTGGTTGGGACCATACTACGTAACCACACGAGGCAAGAGGATCAAGACAGTAGGTGGCTTACAACGCAGCATGGGTGAGACTAGCTCACTCCTCCGACTTTGAGGGGCTACCACCACCAATTCATCCACGACAGTCTGTTTCGGACCGTCATGGATGGGAAGATGTCAACACCCAACTCGGAGGACTGGAGATCCACACAGGTGAGATACAAAATACGCTTAACACTCACGTGTAGAATACAACCCAATGGCAGCTTCAGCAGTAGCAATAGATGGAGCAAATGAACGCGTTGCTGAAGCAACAACACGATAAGCAGGTGGCCTATTGACGGTCCATGGGATCCAATCCCAAACCATAGGACTCGAGCTAGCTTGGGGGAGAACCCCTGCAAAGGTACCTTGTATCTTTTTATTTCTTGCATTTTTATTTTTCTACATTTATTTAATTATTAGCATTTTAAAAAAAACTAAAAATTAAAAATACCAAAAAATTAAAATATGAACAAAAATACAAATTCCACTCCTCATATGTGTTTTAATAATGTTTAGTTCCTCTAAAGTTAAAATGATGAATAGTTGCTCTATCTATAATTCATCTGTGCCTAGGCTGTAACTTAGTATTCCCCAAAATTTAAGTTTATTAGCTAAAAATGTCTCATCCTAAAAACTTAAAAACTTGTGGGTAGCAAAAGCATGCTCCTTTTCTAAGTTGTTGCGAGTTATGATATGGTACAAATAGAATTTGCTATGATTTTGTTCTAAGAGAAATTTGACATCCAGAGTTTTCAATTTCAAAAATGCTAAAATTCAAAGTTGCTCAATGATTATGAATACCTACCAAGGCCATATGATAAAATACACATACAAAACCTTAGTCATATGCTAATTGTTTTTGCATTGAGATTTGTCAAATTGTTTGTCACCCTTGTTGAGATTCTTGTCATGCACCCATGATCAAGATTCACGTATACCCATAAATAAAAATGCTGACTCTTACAAAGAGAGTTACATAAAAACATGTTTTTCCGTCCACCAAATAATTACTCCATTAATTTATCATGAGTCACTCTCTCTAAAGCTTTCATGTGCAAAAAGTAAGTATGGACTATGCTCATAAAAGAAAAAAGAAGAAGAAGACATCCTTGCTAAAGAGCATGAGAGAAAAAAATGCATGCCAAAGAGCATAAAAAAAAAAAAAGAAAAGAAAAGAAGAAAGAAAGAAAGATAGCCCATACTTTCAAATAAAAGGCATTTGTTCAAAAGAGAGAGTCATGATCAAAGGAGTACAAAATTATTTTAGAATTAGGAAGATATAAAAATCAAACAAACTTACACGTCTTGATCAAAGTGTATGACTTGCATCTCCCTAGATCCGGTTTTTGACTTAGCAAAATATGTGATGCAAGTATGCCTCAGTTTCATACCTACACAAAACTCCACCAAAAAGCCTTTAGTGGTAGGATGAAAAGAAGGTAAAAACATCAAAATGCCTTGGTGAGGTTTTATACACATTGAGTAATTGAGGAATCATTTGAGGAACTTACATTTCTTTGTAAAAACTCATAATACCTCTAGATAAAAGGTTGATCAAGGAATGAATGATTGGTAATTCTGTTATAACCGTTCTATCTTGCAACTATCCATGAACTTGGAAAAGCTATAAGCCCAACAGGGATCAAGGTAAAGGGTGGATAAAAATGCCAACTTATTTAAATTGCGGAAGAATACTTTGTTATAGACATGACACTTATGAATTATATTCGGCATAGTAGCAACTCCTGATCAACAACCAATAACTTAGCTATTTGAGGTTAAGCTTGGGGGATTTTGTAGGTGGTCCTTAACGATCAAATCCGACCACCAACTAAGATCCAAAACAAGAGAAATAAACAATTGTATAGCACATGCATTTATTATTGATATAGTTCCACTTGTATTGGAACAATCATGTTTTGTAGGACATATATTTGAATACAAGTGGAAAACAAGACAAAAGGCGCAACTCTGAACGCGTAAAGCAGATATTACGCAAAGGAATCAAGAGAAAGCCCAATCAACTATCAAATCTAGGCCAAGCACCGACATGGAAACGATCTAGGCCCAGTCAACAGCCCATAGCGCAAAGGTGGTGCCGAGGTGGGCTGGCCCTGGTGCGGCCACACTAGGGGTGCGAGTGCACCGCCCCCACCACCTCCAAGCCCCACCTTGCATAGGAAGTGCATTGATGACGCCTAGGGTTGGTTTAGGCTACTTTCCTAATTTATCTCCCGCAAAAGCGACCTCTAGCTAGTATAAAAGGAAGGGTAGAGCTCCCCTAACACACACACCTCATTTGGAGCCTCTACCCCTCACACCACTCTTGTACTCTTTTAGAATTTAAGTAGTATTTGGAGCTAGCAAGAGCTACCTTGGAGAGCTTGGTCTCATTTTATCAATATAGTCTTGCTCTTCCATAGTCTTGCTCTCATTTTATCAATATAGTTGTGCTAATAAACTAGAGTATTGTTGGCATTTCTTAACGTCGCTACTAAAAACAAGGTTTCGAATTCAATCTCTAGCAACGACGCCAGAAATGCTTATTGGTATTTACTTATGACTTGAAAGAATAAATGTATGAATGAAAAGGATCTCCAAGTGCACAAATAATATACCATTGTATCATTTCACCCAAAAGTATTTCAGGTATCGTTATTTATATTTTTACCACAGGAAAGGATGGGCAGTTGGAATATATTGATAACTTATATGCAAGATGGAGAGATTAACCATAACCAACTTCTACTCACAATAGGGGTAAGTCAAGAGATAAATGTATATGATAAGTAATGATAAATGATAATTAATCACTTAGAGTACTCCTTTCTATGGCATTAGCATGGCTAAGTAGAATATTAGAGGAATAATTTCTAAGTCATTCATAATTACAAGTCAAAGCATACGTTGATTAGTGCAATTACACTTAGTAATCATGGTTAAGATCAACTTCATATCTACACATAAGGGATATGACTAAGGAAGATTAAGAACAAAGCTTGTCTTCCTTCGTAACTAGATCCTACTTGTTCTATATTCGGGGAGTGGACTACAAAGGACTCAACGGGAGTGTCACATCCACGATCTATCACATGGCCCAGAATATAGGGTGCATTCGTAGGTAAACAACGTAAAAGCACCATGCTTACATAATGTCTACCACTCACCCCTTGTACTTTGGAGCGAGTGCTATATGAACTTATACTTAAACATAACGCTAATCTGACTATACTAAGCATACAATCAAAGTAGATGATGAACATTATAACTAGAAATATGATTAATATGAGAATCAATGTCATAACAATTGTAGCAAACATATAAAAGTAATGAAAGATATAAAAGAGAGGGGGTACAAAAGCTATACCAAGCCACGCTCTTAATAAGATCGGGAATCCAAGTGAAGCTTGCCTCCCTCTAGACCTAGCCTAGCTAGCTATCCCTAGAATATGGTGGAGCTCTGAGGATGATTAGGGTTTCTGTCTTCTCAACTGACTTGATCAGGGTTTGATGCCTTAGGGGAGTAGCAGGGGCAGGTATATATAGGCCAAAGCATCAATTCTGAGCCCTCGGAGCAAACCAACTTGAATGGATGGCGTAGATGCAAACTAAGAGGGCATGGAAAACCAACGTAGCAAGGCGGAGGCTGATAGGTGGCCCCATAGGCCGGTCGGTCTGTAGGTGGGACTGGTCGGTCCCACCTGGTGGCCTCTCACCCTCCAATGCAGTGTGGTGTCCTCTAGAACCTTCTAGAGTTGTTTATGCCTCAATTAAGCACAATTATATCTAACATCTAGGTCCACCTTGATAGTTTTCTAGATAAACCCTGCAGAAAGCATAGATTCACCAAAACTTGTGGGATTTGTTAGTTTAAACCCCTAAACCTTTGTTGGTGATTACTTTCATACCCTTATACATGTTATATTGATGGTTTATAATGTTTGTAATATACTGTCAACAAACTCCCCCAAGCTTAACCTTTTCTCGTCCCTAAGCAAAGCTAAACTTAGCAAATGGATCAGGAGTTGCTTCAATGTTTTACTCCTCAAAAGTACACATGCGTTCAAGCAAGAATTCACCTCTGGATTAGAATAATTTGATCTGACTTTCAAACTTACCCATATTACCTCCTAACATGTGGCTTCTTAGCCTTCACTTGGGTATTGAGCAATTGAAAGACAGAATGATCAAGTAAAGAACTATGTCTCGAGTTCTTTGCTCAACCATTATTCTAGAGTTTTTATAGATTTTCAAAATAAAACTCAGAGCTTCTATTGTATGACACTCTCAAGTCTCTAAATATATGTGGTATTTGTGGATCCTCACCAAGGCAATGATGATATTATGCCTTTCTCTTCCTACAACTAAGGCTTATGTGGATCTCATAGGAGTGGAGAAAGCATGAAAGAGCATACTTGTAAAGTAAAACCTCGGATCCAAAGAGAGTTGAGTCATACAATCAAATCAAGATGTGCATCTGTGTGGATTATATGGTGGATATATGGTGGCTAACCTAATTCTACTATGCTCCTTGAAAACATATCTCTCTTTTTGAACCGAGAAACAACTTTGCAAGAAATCATGGGCTATCTTATTCATCTCTCTTTTTTTCTTTTCTCTTTTTTTAGGCAGGCATCTGAGTACCCAATGTTTTCAATATCTCGAACACTTGTCCATTTTTTCAACTCTTTTTTTCTTTCTTTCTCTTTTTTTATGAATAACTTTTGCATAGCCCATGCCTCTTTTCTGCAACAAACTTTTGAGAGATAGCAACAAGAACTTAGAGCATTTATTTGGTGAATATCTTATGAAAAATATTTTAGTGTTTTCTCCCATTGTAGGTGTAAAACATTTTTGGGTGGATCTAAATGGAATGGCATGTTTTTGCGCCTACCCTATGACGAAACCACCCAATTTATACAAGATCAAGTATGGCTGTCCCCGCTAACACGTTGACACGCGCATACTTTCACTTATATAAACCCGGTTGTCCGTCGAGTGTCACGAAGGACCTCGGTAAATCAACATCACAACCAAGATCGCGTGATTAAGAAAATACACATCACATACGCAAAGTTGCAGCGGAAATAATATTACAAATGGGTTCACAAATAATAGTACAAGTTTGGGTTTCAAAACCGATTAGTGAAAACAACATAGCTTTCAAATGATTACATTAATATAAGTTCCAAATACATTGCTAGCATAGGTGACATCCTCAGATAAAAGCATATAGATGAGAAATAAATATAGAGTCACCAAGCCCACCGACGGTTAGCCATCATCTTCAGCAGGCCGAGAACTTCACCTGCAACATGGTGGGATAAACCCTGAGTACTCGAATGTACTCAGCTAGACTTACCCATCATAAACTAGAAATAAAGTGACTCCAAGGATTATGTAAGGCTTTATAAGTGGAGCTAGATTGACAACAATTTGCATAAAAAGCCACTAATTCAGCTATACATTATATAATTCTATCATCAAGTTAATTATAGCTATTCATCTCTAGATTAGCGACTAACCTGTGCCAAACATATGGTATATCATTTAGTAGCATAACAATAGTAACCATAGCCGGTGTAGTAATTCCATGTTTATCCGAACCATCACATTCCATAATACAATTACTACGATGTTGGGGCTAGCCAAGTTTCTCACTATCCGGGAGAGATGGCGATTCGAATCGATTTCAACCAGCTGGGAATTTATTCCTAACACAAACCTAGGTCTACCAGCCATGGTAGCCTTAGGTCACCTTTGGTACAACTTAGGTCCACATTTCATGGGTTCGTCCAGCGCCGCACAATCAGGGACAACCAGCTACCAGGACATTCAGGCCCAGCCTACCCTTGGGCTCACGTCTGGCTCCTTGCACATCCTTACTACCATCTAGAGTGCGCACTCTAACAGAGCGGGGCCCGACCTGAGTTGAGCTACTCGGCTTCGCGGTCAGAATGAGCTATCCGACCAGCTAAGTGAGAGGCATGCATTCAATCTTGTCAGAAGTGCCAACAACGGTACGGTCCTTAATTGGCACAGACAGAATCACATGAGTCCACCTACACATAGACTCCGCCCGGCCTCCATTTACATTACCCCATGGTTCTTTTCTACGATAGCAAATATAGCCAACCGTGCTTCGGTATCCACCTATATCTCGCAGGTGATAGGAAATCACCCGACTTCTACCGGTCTAAGCATGGCTAAGCATATATTCGATCCTAGACCTACACAGGGTTAAAGGTATATTTCTAGACAAGGAAATTATATGCATCAAGTGGTTCCAATCCACTCTTACAACCTAATGCATCAAACATAAAGGACTCAAGTGATATTTGTAAAAACATTGGAGGCTTAGAATGCTCCGGAGCTTGCCTGTGATCCAACACTAGCTCAGTGTTTGTTAGAAGACACTCACTTGGTGAGCATCTCCTATTCAGGCATGTACTCCAGGGGTCCTTCCATCTTTGGGATAGGTCCACCATACACCGTCTTCGGGTTCGGTTCCAACATCACGTCCTTCACGTGGTTCATCTAGCGTACCTAGATGAGATGCAAGATGCAAGTGCATGAATTTGAAGAATGGTAATATAAGATGCATCACATAATAGCATTCAAGGCAACATAAGATCATGCAAGACATAGGCACCTAGAGTTATTTAACTAAACATCACACAACCTATTATAGAGGGATAGCAAGCATATTAGGCATGGCACACAAGTGAACTTAAGTTCATATATAGCACACATGCATCGATCAAGAACTAACCAACATGTTTAGTCAAAACAAGAGTAAGCTAAAGCAATCACCTAACACATGTATAGAAATCTGGACAGCAACACAACAGTCATTTGTTTTAACCATAACTGGAGATATAAGCATCCAACAAGGGTGACCCTAGACTTTCTGGAACGCTAATGAAATTTCCTACAACATTGCTATTATCACCAAAAGCTTATTCCAAAGCTAACCAGGTCAAACATGCCAGTGTTTTAGATCTATACAGAACTAGGACAGAAAAGTAGTAGTACTTTGAAAAATGTATAACTGGAGTTACCGACATCAAACAAGCATGAACCTTAACTTTATAGAAATCCTATTAAATTATCTAAAACATGTTTATTATCATCACAAGGTGATTCCATAAATAACAAGGTCAATCGAGCACAATTGGGTACCTCTGTCCAGACTTGGACAGATTCTGCCATGCAACTTCACAAGCTTATAACTGGAGATTTAGACCACCAAAAGGTGTGATCTTTAACAATTTGGAAAGCTCATGAAAATCACTACACTTCTTATATTATCTCCAAGACATGATTCAAATCTTAGCTAAGTCAAAGAACACAATCATTTAGATCTGTACAGAGAGCATGCAAAACCTGACAATGAACTTGTAAACTCTATAGCTCCTAAATTATCAAGCCTATGGTCATGAAAATTTAACACAAGCTATATTACGAAATTAGATACAACTTTGGTTTTCATTACAACCATAGAAAACATTATTTACACTATGAAAATAATTGCACAAGCAAAACTGCATATGCAGCCAAACAGCAGTGGTACCAAAAACTGATAGTAACTTCAGAGAAGCATAACTGGAGTTCTAGACCTCCAACAAACATGAATCATAACTTTTTGAAAAGCATATGAAGTTACCTACAACTTTCTTATTATTATCTTAAGATAATTCTACAGATAACAAGGTCAATTAATCCAATGAATGCATTTCTATCCAACACATGGACAGAATCTGACATGCTACTTTAAACAGCTATAACTAGAGTTCCACATGTCCAATAAATGTGGTTCTAGACTTTTTAGAAATCTTAGCAAATTCTAAACAACTTTTTGATAAACACATAGTGCTAATTCTACTACTAAAAAGTCCCCACAGTACCAACAATGCAACCCTGTCTAGGTTTGGGCAAAAACAGCCACAGAATTTTAAGCAACTATAACTAAAAATCTACTTAACCAAAAATTATGCTATTTATCTTTTTGAAAAGCTTAAGAAACGTACTACAATTCATTTATTGTCATCAAGGCATGATTCCTAACTTAACTAAGCCAATGAATTCAAACATGCAGGCCTATTCAGAATAGGAGAAAAGCAACATAGGGCATTTGTTATTTTTATAGCTCTTAAACTATCAATCCTAAAATCCTAAATTTTTTACCAGACATCAACCATCACCTAAGTAGCACTCCATAAAAATTTCACATTTATTTGAACAAAACAACTGCAGTTATATAAAAGACAAGACACAACTAGTATTAAAAACCTAACTGCATAAATTGATTTTTACAGCAAAAACTTTAAATTAAAGCATGCCATATTATAGATCTACTTCATAGATAATTTCACAAGGATTCCAAAAAGTCCTCATTTGCTATTTTTTGGATTTTTCTACAATTTACTACGATTTTCCAAAGTTGATCATCCAAATCTTCAAAAAACAAAGAAAAGGGATGTAGATCTTGCATCGGGGACCCTGCAATTTCCATAAATTAAACTTGAACAAACAGATCCATTAAGGCACTATTCATATGAGTCACGGATTCTTCACTTAACCCCCTCCCTTCTTCGTTATTTGAGCGCGAGGCCCCTGCTCGCAAACTGGAGCAGAGGAGGCTGGAGCTCAGCCCGATTTCCGGTGGTCCGGCGCCGGTGACAGCAAGGGCGGGGCTGTGAGGTCGCCCTGGGACCTGCGCGCACCAGTGGGTGGTCACGTCCTGACCCGCGGTGGCCCAAGGGTGGCTAGCTCTGAGCGCCAGTGGTCAGAAGGCCATGGAGCTCGGCGGTGACGAACTGTGCAGGCGAGGGCGAGCACGCTGGGCTTGGCCAGCGGGCTGCGAAGGAGGGCCATGGCCGCGTCGGGGCATCGGCAAGCAGTGGTGCTCTGACCGACGGACATGGAGAGGGAGTAGGGGAACGGGGCAGCCATGGTGCTCAGCTCGGCACCAATGGTGGTGCTCGACATCCGTGCGCGGCACAGAGCAACAGGGCGAGGCGGGGAGCGACAGAGCGAGTGAGGGAGAGAGGGAAACTCGATGTCCACTTCAGGAGGGCACAGGGACGCGACAGTGAGGCAAGCCATGCGGCAGTGGCACGCGGCAATGGTGGGAGCGCACTCTTGTGCATGGACGACGCGTCGGCCTTTCACCGAACATGTGGCGTGCAGCGAGGTGGGCAAGGTGGGAGCCAAATTGGGCCAGATCTGGGCCGAATCAGACATTGGGCCCAAAACAAAGTTTGATCTACATGGACTGCTCTATAATCTTGATTTAGGGACCATGGTCATTAGGGCAGTAGATTAGCGGATAATGACACTCCAAGACGACATTGTCAATGCATTAACGGTGATTAACAAACTCCAAAATTGATGGTCAAAATGAAGTCAACTAAGTGTCATCTTTATACATGCTCTTCTCCATCATGTATACTCCAACTTTTATTTTGGGAAAGGATCATGTTGCTTAACAAAATCACGAGAACGCGAGATGCCAAGGTCGATGACGATGAATTCCAGACTTAGCAAAATTTTAAGTACTGAAAACAGCTACAGATTTAAAGTTTGAGCCTCGGTTTGACTAGCTTACAAGCTGATCTAGCTCTTGGTCAAAAAACAAAGTTTGTTCTACTCTGCTCAAACTTCAACTTTGATTTAAGGTGCAACTCCATGCAAGAAATGTAAGCGATTGGTCAACATAGGTCAAAATAGCATCACGGTAAAGCTTAAATTAGAGTTTTTGACCGATTGAGGCATTTTCTTGACCTTAGCTCAACACGAACCCTTCATGACTTTTGTTGTAGAGTTCATTTAGAGTCATTTGGGCAAGGTAGAAAGGTTTGGTTGACATCTCATATTCCCATTTACTTAATAAAGCAATCCAAGAAAGATTATAACTTATCATTTCATGTGACTTCTTGATTCCAAACTCCATGAAACTTTTCCACTGGTCAAGATGGATGCATGTTGATGTAATGTACATGAAATAAGCATGTTTAACATTACTCTTGCATAATCTTAACAAGGGTCCACATGTAAGTAAGGGTGTGTTGTCCAAGTTTAAGTTGGAGCTCACTCTTGTAGATTTGATGTTGACACCTTCATCACCACTTAACATGTCATGTTTGAGCTCAAACCCATTGCTTAACTAGTGACAAACACCTAGGGTGTTACAGCCCTCCCCCCTTATGGGAATCTTGCCCCGAGATTCGGTGCAAAAGACTTTTAAGGGAAGAGAAGCATGTCATCCATTTTCCAACATCAGTGATATCCTTAGGCTACTTAACTTTGGAGTATCAGAGAGGCTAATTTGGTCAAGACACTTTCTGATACTTTCTCTTCATAGTGAGTTTTGTTTGAAGAATTTCCTTCATTGGCTTCCATGAAGCATTGTTACTTTGGGAGGGATCCAAGACAGCACAACACTTCATTCTTGGGATACGGAGAGTACTACCAAGCATAAACTAACTACCCATAGTATCTATTTCCCTTGTGAATATAGCATGGACCATGTGAACTTTGCACTAGACTGCAAGCATTCTGAAAGCTACTTATTACAATGGTTCCATGTTCGTTCACAAAGTTCGAAAAACAGTCCTTTACCAAAGTAGCTTGAGTACAACCCTTCATAAGAGATGAGATCACAGACGGGGTAAACATCCTCTGAGGTTGTGAGAAACCAAGTAACCAACAGACAATATCTATGCTGGTCGTAACCATTGAATCACTCAGATGCCAACCGATGGAAAACTACATAATGTTCCATGGGTGTAGTTCTCTTTCTCTAATGATAACACTGTATTATCTGAGTTCGTTGAGTGAGCAGTGAATGTGATAGCTGACTCTGTTGACTCAGTATTTTCGACGATCATTATTTGAGGGAATCCTTGTATCCAAGCGGTAGCAGTTATCTTGGTTGAACCTGAGGCAACCTCTTGGGTAAAAACACATAAAATGTACCTAGGACAAGTCCGCCTTGGAAAACATTACTGAACAAGGATGACAGCGAGTTCTAGAGGTCAACGAAAGTTGCAAGCATACACCGATTGGAAAAATAGTACACTACTAAGCAGGTTGAGCACAATTTGCCTTCATGGTGCAGTGGCGTAGTAAGTTGGGTTGACTTGCACTGTCGCAAAATTAACCTGGTTGGACTACTTTTGACATTGAGGCTTCCTTTCTAATGTCAATCAACAACTCATAAGCAAAATCTAAAATCTATTGTTTGACACTTTTCAAATTGTTTGACTCGCAAAGGCACAAATTGACTTGTAGAACACCTTGACTGCTCAAGCATTGTTGATATGAGAGGGAAAAAGCAAGGCACAAAGGGGTGCTAGGAGTCTTCTTTAGGAAATCTGAAGTATTAACAATCATCACATTGCCAACATGACCTGAGCTACAAACACAACCTTATAATATGAGGGATGATAGTAGTCAGCAGAGATATCATAGATTCTGTACCTCTCGGTAATTAGTTCATATCCTACAAACTACTGCTCCATGGTGCACAAATTTTGGTAGACCTTTAGATTCAAGAGCCCTTTGACTACTGTCCAAAATTCAGCTCAAACGAACACCGTTTGACTATCCAAACAAATCATCTACCAAAATTGCTTTGTTCTAAAATTTTGGGACCGAACTATCAAAACACCTCTCAAATCCGCTGATTTATTCAACCAATCCTTAAACCAACTTAAGACATCGAAGTACCTTAAGTGAGGAATTAGATTGTCAAGTGTTGTGGCAACCTAGCCATGTTTGATCCTCTAATCACCGGCTTAAAGATAATCGGTTGAGTGCTATGAAATCTCGACAGATTTCCCGCTCTTCTTTTCCTAGGATTTACACATTGGGAAGTGTGTTCTGCACTCTCTAACTCTTTTTATGATAGCGGTAACTTTCTCACTGAGGATGGAGGCTAGGGTTTTCCTCATATGCTTCCTAGGGAACAACTTCATAGTTGATTTAGGCACCAGCTCAACGATACACAAGCATTGGACTGGTGGGCTATTTTTGCAGGGCGCAATGCATACTTCACGTGGAGGGGTAGTCCTACAAGATAAGGGACCATTTCCAACTACCGTTCTATACTTCCTCCAATAGGGTCCTGAACAAATCCTTTGATAGCACAATATACATAATGATGCTGACCGAGACTAGGGACATGCTTTCTCTAGCTCTTTACTTAGCTGATGCAACATCTTGCACTACCCATATGATTGTCCAAGATGGACTTGACTTGACGACACAGGGATTGGAGAAGAAAGCAGTACTGGCATCGCTGACTGGCTTTGTTGTTTCTTTGCTTAGCATTGTCCTGTGAGACATAGCCTTCGGAGTTACCAAAGAGTCATTACCTAGCTAGAGACTAACTTTCCTATTGGTAACTAAGTAGTTGTCTCTCAACATATAAAAGTTTCAAAACTTCTTTTTGATGGCAACAACTATAGTTGATGTGTAAACAAACAGTCGCCATGGAAGTTAGCAAAAAAGGGTTATACTGAAGAAGGTCGGTTGATCATCTTGCACATAAAGGTCAAGGCTAAGATAGATAGCTCATAAGCACCAGGTGACCTATTATAGGACATAATATCCTGGTCCATTTATCATCCGATTGATAACTTGCCCAACTTTTAAATATTGTGTAGCCTCCTGATCTAATGGGACGACATAAGTTGCTCACTAGATGACCGATGTCATTACAAGGACAGTCAAGTAGAGTCACTTGTCTACCATCTCTTGCAGTCTGTTTATGTTCATGTCAGTGACCTATTCTTTAAGGTTATCCTTTGGACGACTTCAGAAGGAAGTCCTATTGCATATGATTCGACCTATAGATCTTCTGACAAGATAAGGAGAGATAACCAAGGAAGTGCTCAGGTGAAAATAACACATCGGTGTAGTTCTGCAATGGATCATGACTAAGAACTTCGATACCAGCACGTGCCGAGCAGCACAACCTTGTGGCTGCAGTCCACAGGATGCCCTCGGTTTCATCACGACACCATAGTTGCTACTCATAACACCATTACTGATCACACACCCAAGTGAAATTTCAAGTTGCACAGATTGGGTCGGATGACCAAGCACTATGCAAAGGAGGGATAGCAAGCAAAGGTAGTCACAAGGTTAGGAGTCAACAAGCAGGTGATCCAAAGATCAAAACATAGTGTAAGGGAACATAGCCTAATTTCCATATACTCCTTGTGTCCACCAAAGTGATTACCAGATAATGATTAACATGAGATTCGGTCTTGCCGAGCAGCAACATGAGATCAGGACTGATAAATTTCTAGAAACTTGAAAGGATTGGAGACAAAACAAATGAGGTTCAAGGGACAGAGCCAATGCACTAATTTGGGATTCAGTTGATAAAACAACGATGTGATCTGCGAGGAAAAGGTTCCAAAGCCAGGGTAGATAGCGATTAGCGTTGCACCAGATCATCTGTAGGAGAAGGAGCAATGAGGCCCGACAAGGATTTTTGAACAGGGTCCTCCCACATAGGAGTGGGACAACCATGACACATGGAAGCATTCAAGGGAACTAAGCTTGGGCTTAAGGTAAAGCAAAGGCATGGATAAAGGTCTTCGTAGCGCACGTTCAAGGGCTAGCAACCACGTGCTTAGGCTCAGGCTCCTAAGAGAGAACTTAATTGGAGACGACAACCATTAGATTATCAACACTTTGAAGCTGTTCTAGGATTAGGCCCTTCAACACTTGTATGCTCACCGTGGACAAAAGAGTGACTGCTACGGCACTACCTAGATAACGAGCATTCACACATACATCATGGTCTTAAGTAAGCATTTCAAAACACTCAATCCAATTAGCTAAAGTGACTATTACTAAGCACAAAGCTCGCACATAACAAGTAGTTACCTACAGCAACACCACTACACATAAACATGCGAAACATGGTGGTAAGGTAATGTTATCTTTTATTTCCTTTTTACTGAGTAGGTGGATATCTCTACAAAACAAGTTTTACTTACATTTCGCAATTTAGTTTTCAAAGGGGTGAACTTTTTGCTAACTATTAACTTGTCATCTATTTCCTTTGGAAGCAACATACAAGGTGAAGCTAATCACACACTATCTTCAAGCATAGCTATTCAAGCGGCATGGAACAAGGCATTTTGTCTAGCTTCACACAGGGAAGATAGTAACCTCACATGGATCACAAGTTACTTAGTTTTAGAACAAAGTGAGGGAAGCATACTTATGCACAAGCACAATCATGACGCATGACCGTCCTATTCGTCCTCACAAAATTGCCAGCCTAAGGTGGCAATCACGTTCTATGTGGTGGCATAACATGTATTCTCTCGATATATATAGCTAGTCGTCAGCTACATTCAATCTACACATTCATGGTTAGCATACCTGCAGAAGGATTTCATTTCAGCCCAACCCCACAATTATATATGCAGAAATGAAATACCCCTAGTGTAGGAGTAGTGCATATGTGGGTGGTGTATACATGATCTTGATTTTAAGAGCATGCCAAACCTCTCATAAGGGTAAACAAAGCTTGACTAAACTCAATGTAAAACAAGCAACATATATGAGTGGAAGTTTACCTAGTCTAAATATCATATTTGGCTCTGGTAGGAATTCAAGCTTTATCATATAGGAACTCATCATATAGTATTTTTATGTTTTTCAAAAGATAAATCTCCAGAACTTTAGTATCACTTGGAACAAGATAAACAGCAGCTCGGACTTTCTCATATCATATTTGTCAATTACCAAGACTTAGATCAAGCATGTGCTACCCACGAGTTTCAAGTTCAGAGTAAATTCTTATATCAAAACAGTCTTATCCAAAACTCGGGAGAATTCAAGGCTGAACACTAGGTACTTGAAAGGAATTACAATAGAGCATCTATTCATCATTTCCATTCAAGAGATTACCTTCAGAGTCCATTTATTTATTTAGTTCTTAAAAATCAAATTAGACACAAACTTTTTATTTGTTTTTATATATTTTTTTAAGATCACACCTTACCAATATATAACACAAAGATAATTTTTTATTTTGTTTTTAGCTTATGCATTTTTTTAATATATATAGCAAACTTATTAGTAGTAAAGGGGGAAAAAATACTTATCTAGATACATGGGGGATGCCCTTCCCCCAAGCTGGATGTTGTCGTGGTCGAATGTTGAAGTTTAGTGATCCTTTTCAAAGCAGATTTGCCAGCAGATGTCCTTCTTGTCCAGGAGTGGAGTGAGATGATGTCAAACAGGTGAAATTGCTCTTGATCTTTGTGTATCATCCTACAAAATACAAACAAGAACACCAAAACTCGTGGAACGGATTAGGATAAAGGTTTAGCGGTCAGCCATTCGGAGATTAGTTATTCTTGAGGTTTAGAAATATTTTTGAATTGGCAGACTTTTAGCAAGATGTCTGTCTAATATATTTTTTGATTTTCTTATATAATTGTATGTATGGTATTTTTATTTATTTTTATGCCATCACGGTGAATGTTTCTTACGGGTTTTTATACTCCGAGGAATCATTCACATGGGGCTTAGGATTTTATAATGCAATAATGAAATTTTTATTTTATTTTCTAAATGCAAAACAAATGCAAAAAAGTAAATATGCTAAAGTAGAAATAATTTATGCAATGCGGAAAAGTAAATATGGATAACTACCAATTTTACCTCCTAGCGAGGGTTCGGATTTTTAAATCCTCGGGATAGGACTTCTCTCCTATCTTGTTTATTCCTTGGGTGCATCTGTCAGTCTCGGAGATGGAGACCTTGATCGTTGCACCTTTTGTGATGGTTATTCTGATGACGACGCCACCTTTTCCTTCCACACCTGTTTGGTTTGTGGACTTAACTTAGGCGGAGTAGATTTATCTTTCAAAACTTCTTCATCTTCCTCCCATTCATTCTTTGGGGATTGATTCTTTCGGCATTGGGATGATCAACGTCTCCTCATGGAGCAGGACTTTTTGGGCTACTCATAAGTGGTATAACTATTAAAATAGCAACGTACCTTTTCTCTAGGGAATTGGAAGTGGACTTGTCCAGATCCATCGTAGATGATTGCATTGGTAGTGTTGAAGAACAGTCTTCCAAGGATGATAGGTACGTCTTCATTTTTTTCTCCAATGTCTAGAACCATGAATTCGGCAGGGGCAAAATGATCTTGTATTCTTACCATGATATCTTTCGCTATTCCCTCTGGAAATTGGATTGATTGATCCACCATCTACAATTGCATATATGTAGGGAACAAAGGTTCATCACCAAATAAATATTCATACGTTACCTTAAACATTATGTTAACACCTGACCCAATGTCGCAAAAGGTCTTGTGAAAGATTCTTTGTCCAATGGTACACTCAATCTTCAGCACACCAGGGTCATCCTTCTTGGTAAGGTATGGTGAAGCGAGGAGGTGGTCATACTCTGATCGAATTGTGTTGATCATGTTGACTGATTCTTCTTGTGGATGCCTGACCTTGTTCTTCCTTCTTCTTCAGATGTTCTTCTTCTTTGTTTACTGTTGTCTCTTTGGGCAAGTACGACGTTTGTGGATGACCAGGAGATTGCAAGATACGATTCTTGAAAGAAAACTTTTCCTTTTTATCTTTGATTGTGAAGCATATCTTGGCACTGTCCACATAGATGATGGCTTTTGCAGTGCTTAGGAAAGGTCGACACAAGATAATGGGTGCCCTTACATTTCCACCTGTTTCTAAAACCACAAAGTCTACGGGAACATAGGATTGTCCCACTCAAACAATGGCATCTTCAAGAACTCCCTTGGGGTAGCAGAGTGACTAATCTACAGGCTGCAAACGCATATTTGTGTACAACAAAATATCTCCATTAATTTTATCATAAATTACCTTAGGCATGATGTTGACACTTGCGCCAAAGTCACAGACAGCTTCTTGGAAAATATGATGTCTAATGGCGATGGGGATGATAGGTCTTCCTGGATCACCTTTCTTTTCAGACAAGGAATAATCTATCCATCCTCCCCGTCGATGGTTGTATGCAATAGTATGTTGCATTGTGAATATCGATAAGATTTGCAGTTTCTAGATCTTCTGGTTGCCCCAAAATCTTACCTTTGTCGGTTGGAGCAACAACAGCCACCGACTGAGCTATTTGTGATTCTATCATTTTAGTAAAGCTATGCTAGTTCTTAATGGCAGAGGCGAAGCTATCCATTCTATTATTTATATTTTCTAAGGTTCTATCATTGGAGGCTAGTTTTCTAGATAAGCCCTCCATTATTTTAGCTTGGCCAAAAATTAATTCTCTCAAGGGTGGTTGGTTATTGAAATTATTATTACCTTGATAGTTACCTTGGTAATTACCGTGGTAGTTTGGCCTTTGTTTCTGATTCCATCCTTGATTCTGTTGAGGACGAAAGTAGTTGTTGTTGACGAAGTTTACATCCTCATGAATTTTGGGGCAGTTGTTCCCTGAATGCCCAGTGTTTCCACACTCTTCACATGTCATGCGAGAATCATGAATGTGCATTACTTCTTGCTTCTCATTGGCTCGGTCTTCAAGATTCTTCATGAGCAGATCCTTCTTGGTAGACAGCATGTCTACCTCCTTGAGTTGATGCATTCCTCCACCTCTCTTGCGGGTTTGAAGATGTTCTTCATTCTAACCTTGGTTGGAGGCCATCTTCTCTACAAGAGCTGTTGCACCTAGGATTGTGAGTGACAATAAAGCACCTCCAGCAGCAGCATCATGTTCTCAAGGGTACTATTGGTCAACCTGTGGTACAATGTCTGCATGAGTAGCCAATTCTCCATCCCATGATGAGGACATTCTGCTATGTAATCTTGAAAGCATTCCCATGCCTTAGGGACAGATTCATCATATTGCTGCTAAAAACTTGAAATTCTCCCACGCAGAGCATTGGTCTTGCCTGTGGGAAAGACCTTCGCTAGGAAGGCACTAGAGCAGTTATCCCATGTAGTGTTTCTATATTTGTTGGTGTAGAACCATTGCTTCACCTTCCCCAAGAGTGAGAATGGGAAGAGGCGAAGTAGTATGGTGTCTCTAGATACTCCCTTGATGGTGAAAGTGCTACAGATCTCTAGGAAGTGTTGGAGATGAGCACTCGCATCTTCATGTGCCTTTCCACAAAACTGGCTAACTTGCACCATGTTTATGAGAGCTGGCTTGAGCTCAAATCCGTTGTCTCCAACATTTATTGTTGGTCCTGTACAGATGTTGGCAGTAGTTGGAGCAGAGAATTCACAGAGGGTCTCATCAACCATGGCTTCAAAATCTAGTGTTAAGCTACGTCTTGTCTGGTTGTCTTCCGATTCTAAAGCTAAGACTTTCTTGAGTTTAGCTCTAGTTCTCCTGATTAATGCTTCTAGATCTTCAACGTAGTTTGTCGGAAGGTCAAAATGGGTCATACATTACCCTACATAAGATATAAAAAGTAGACAGAACAAGGGTAAGCCTATTTGAGCAGGAGTATATGGTTATCTTGATCACATCAATAAGTATAAGTTTATCAATATTTCCTTTGCCTAGCTACCTTCCCCGACAACGGCGCTAGAAATGCTTGTTGGCATTTCCTAATGTCGCTACTAAGAACAAGGTTTTCAATTTAATCTCTAGCAATGACGCCAGAAATGCTTATTGGTATTTACTTGTGACTTGAAGGAATAAATGTATGAATGAAAATGATCTACAAGCGCACAGATAATATACCATTGTAGCATTTCACCCAGGAGTATTCTAGGTATCGTTATTTATATTTTTATCACAGGAAAGGACGGGCAGTTGGAATATATTGATAACTTATATGCAAGATGGAGAGATTAACCATAACCAACTTCTACTCACAACAGGGGTAAGTCAAGAGATAAATGTATATGATAAGTAATGATAAATAATAATTAATCACTTAGAGTACTCCTTTCTATGGCATTAGCATGGCTAAGTAGAATATTAGAGGAATAATTTCTAAGTCATTCATAATTACAAGTCAAAGCATACATTGATTAGTGCAATTACACTTAGTAATCATGGTTAAGACAACTTCATATCTACACATAAGGGATACTACTAAGGAAGATTAAGAACAGAGCTTGTCTTCCTTCGTAACTAGATCCTACTTGTCCTATATTCGGCGCGTGGACTACAAAGGACCCAATGGGAGTGTCACATCCATGATATACCACATGGCCCGAAATATAGGGTGCATCCACAGGTAAACAACGTATAAGCACCACGCTTACATAATGTCGACCACTCACCCCTTGTACTTTGGAGCGAGCGCTATACGAACTTATACTTAAACATAATGCTTATCTAACTATACTAAGCATATAATCAAAGTAGACGATGAACATTATAACTAGGAATATGATTAATATGAGAATCAATGTCATAACAATTGTTCCAAACATATAAAAGTAATGAGAGAGACAAAAGAGAGGGGGTACAAAAGCTATATCAAGCCACACTCTTGACAAGATTAGGAATCCAAGCGAAGCTTGCCTCCCTCTAGACCTAGCCTAGCTAGCTATGCCCTAGAATATGGTGGAGCTCTGAGGATGATTTGGGTTTCTATCTTCTCAACTGACTTGATCAGGGTTTGATGCCTTAGGGCGATGGCAGGGGCAGGTATATATAGGCTAGAGCTTCAATTCTGAGCCCTTGGATCAAACCGACTTGAATGGATGGCGTAGATGCAACCTAAGAGGTGGTGGAGAACCGACGTAGCAAGGCGATGGCTGACAAGTGGCCCCACAGGATGGCCAGTCTGTAGGTGGGATAGGGCGGTCCCACCTAGTGGCTTCTCGCTCTCTGCCATGGTGTGGTGTCCTCAGGAACCTTCTAGAGTTGTTTATGCTGCAATTAAGCATGATTATATCTGACATCTAGGTCCACCTTGATGGTTTTCTGCATAAACCCTGCAGAAAGCATAGATTCACTAAAACTTGTAGAATTTATTAGTTTAAACCCCTAAACCTTTGTTGGTGATTACTTTCATACCCTTATACATGTTAAATTGATGGTTTATAATGTTTGTTATCTACCGTCAACAAGTATAGTTTTCATGTTATGCTCTTGACATACAAACTAGCATATGGTTTCTATGTTATGAACTTAACATGTAGAACTTTATGCTTAATCATTCATATAACTTATATGACTAGAATTAGAGCTAAGTTGAGGTGGTGGTTCATCATTCCTTCGGGTTTGCCCATGTCCTATGCTTGTCGATCCATAGGGTCGGAGTCCCGGAGGGATATGTGTAGTTTCTTTGTACACGGGCATGGTGCCCAGGTGCACGGAAACCTTCGGATGTGATGGTGCTCCATAGTTGAGGGGTAGGCGACAGGTGGTGATAGCCCTATCTATCCCTTGTAATCCCCCACATTAGGGTATTCATATAGGAGTTCATAAAGTCTCCCTGGCTTGCTGGCAGACCAGTGCCCAGAGATCTCCCCATCCATCTTACACTTAGGTCTAGCTTTAACCATGTAATTTGTATGATTATCAACTATTCTTTGCATGGCTATATTAGATCAAGCCTACTCCACTTAGGGATATTCTTTTATTCTCTGTTTCCCTTTTATTCTCTGCAAGATGCTAATATCAATTGGAGGCCTCCATACCGATTTTTAAAATGTATTTGCTAAATGTTATTTATTTTCATTCCTATAGATTCGCTTCATAGGTTTTCTTTGCATAGACTATAAGTCAGTGCATGCTGTGTGAGTCTGTCATTTTTAAAAAATAAGGAGTTTCAATTATTTTCTAAAAATGATTAAAACCTCACTAAATCTTTAGAAAAGTTCATACTAATTCATTATAGCTCAAAAAATTAAAAAACATGTATATAACTTTTTCTAAAGATGTGCCCTACCTCTAGGTAGTGAAGCTATGCTTCACGCATATGGATCTCCTGATTTTTATTGGGATTTGAAGTTTGATCAAATCTTATATTTTCCTTCCTCACACATCACAACTATAAATACTTGCGTGACCACCAGTTTGCATAAACTTTTATGGCTGCCAATGACAAGTACACAAGTATACACTAGTGGTAAATAACTTTCCTCTAGAGTGAGATTAGGGGTTTGAAACCTGGTTACAATTCTTTTTTTCTTATATTTTTGCAAAGCATTGTGCTCCAGAACCTTAGTGGTTGCAACGATTTATTTTTTCGTTGCTATACGTGCAACTTTTTTGCAACCACTACAAGGTTTTACCCCTGATGCAACGGCCTAAAAGTGTTGCAATATACCAAAAATGGTTGCGATAGACAAAATTGCAACACTTTTTTTTCGTTGGCAGGCGTTGCCATAGTAACCGTGGCAGAAGGTTTGCCCAACGACTCATTTTGGTGTTGCAATAGGTTTTCCCCTATTGCAACACCAAGGAGTGTTGTTGCAATGCCATGTAGTGTTGCAACCCATAGTATAGGCAACCATGGTGGGTGTTGCAATAGTTACTATTGCAACACACCCGGTGTTGCTAGAAATACCTATTGCCACGTACCCAAAGCGTGGCAATAGGTGCACTAGCAACGATATTGGGTGTTGCAATAGACCATATTGCCACGCATCAATAGCATTGCAATAGATGGACCCTCTATTGCCATGCTATCTCGGTGGTTGCTATAGGTGGAACCATCTATTGCCACGATAAATATTTGGTTGCTAGAGGTAGCCGCTCTATTGCAACGATCAATACTGGTTGCTATAGGTGAAACCGTCTACTGCCACGATAAATATTTGGTTACTAGTGGTAGCCTCTCTATTGCAACACTAAACATTGTGGTTGCTATAGGTGCCTCCGTCTATTGCCACGGTAAATGTTTGGTTGCTAGAGGTTGCCTCTCTATTGCAACGATCAATACTGGTTGCTATTGTTGGACCCTCTATTGCCATGCTAACTATTGTGTTGCTATAGTTTGGAGACTCTATTGCAACGCCCACTATTCCGTTGGTATGATGTTTTTTGCAACACCGTTTATTTGTTGCTATATGATATATTGCAACGCCAAATTATTTTGTCGATAGTCCATATTGCAACACTCTGTTTGCTTCAAACAATAATTGCATGCCGAACAATATATGATGAAAGAAGCATTTAGACATCCATTAATCCAAAATATGCTTTGTTTGTACAACTCATTAATGAAACCACATCCAATGTCAAACTTAGTTGATAGCACATGCACAACAACTGAAACACAAAAGGTATCTAACGCACAGTAGCTACTTTGAACAGTTCAAAATGTACTAAGCTATGTGTAGCACTGTAGCAAAGGTTGGCTTGGCATTGACCGTCCATAAGTTGTGCGCTCCACTCAAACTCTATCTTGCTCCTGAAACAATCATTAACATTGGTATATTTAGCAAACAGAAACTTAGTATTCAGCTGAGTATCATTTCACTTTATAGTAACAGGAACTAGGCAACTGAATCTGATTCAGAAATATTAACAGGTAGTGGAGTCAAAAATGACCTGTGCTTTGCCAGCTTGTTGATTCCTTTCGGATAATGCTCGTTTCTTAGCCGCAGCATCCCTCAGTGTTTTAGTAGTAGTAAAACTAACTATCGTATCCCCTCCTTTGTTTTCGCAAGTTTGAGTCTTATTCACAGCACTATTTCTAGTTGTGCGACCATTACTTGTACCTGCCACTGTTGTAGCTTCGAGTTGTGTTTGTGGTGGGATGCTATCTTGGTTTTCCTGTAAATCAATAGATGGAGGGAAAATTATGCCTGATACTAAGGACTATCACATGATAACATTAAACACTCTTCAGTTCTCAAACTACATGCTGATGTGATATTTCTTCACTTTCTGTATTTACATTTTCTTCATCCATGTTTGTTGTAGCAGCAACCTCTGCATTTTGTCCCCCATCTTTGTTAGCCTGCATTTCAATTTTGGTCAGAAAAATCATGAGTGGAGTTTGAAACTACGAAAATGATGCATGGTGTGTAGCCGACTATTACCTATTGTATTGGTGCTTGTACATGTGTTGCTTGCATCATTGCCATAAACTCTTGCCTAAGAGCTTCTCTATCGGCCTCCCTTGCCTACATCATTTGTTCCATCTGAGGCCTATGTTCTTCCCTTTTGGCTTCCCTTTTAGCCTCTTGAGATTCTAATCTCTCTTGTAGCTTTGAAAATGCTTCGGCTAGTGTCGATTCCTGACGCACTTGGTACTAGTAATCCTCAGATAGTAGTTGCCTTCTTGTTGGGTATTTTGCCAAGTATCCATTAGCATAGATCTTGGTTGATTTGTAGTTTCTTGTTTCCTAGTAGGCTGACTGGAAAATCTGATTTTGCTCCACGTCTGAGATGATGAGTGCTTCTCCATCTGTTTCCCTCTTCAAAATTTTGCTGTATGCATTATCCTAACAAAGGAGGACAGTTGAAGTAGTTAATTGAAAATGATTTTGTAGGCGGTCACTTTGCATCAGTTAATAAGGTTTGTACAAACTATTATGTACTCACATAAACATCCCTAGATTCTTGGCTTGTCCATTGCCCATTCTTACTGTGCATGATCATGAAAAGCTCCAAATCATTTGGCTCATCACCAGTTATTGGGTCCCTCTAATTGGGCAAGAATGTAAGAAATTAGCGATATTTCAAAAGGTAAGGAAGCGTGGTCATGTGCTTCTGAAGTTATTACCTTCTCAAAGCCACACTGAGAAAAAGTTTTTGATGCTGCCCGATGGTGTACCTTTACATTCTGCCGATTCTGAGAATTCTTGCAACTAACCCTCTGCACAAGGAGTTGATTATAAAAAAATATTGCAATGTAAAAAACATAGCCTTTATTTCATCAAGTGCAAATGGCAAGAATATAGTAAAGGTCATCAAACCTGAAAACTTGTCTTGCCAAAATACAAAACTAGATAGTGCCATTCAACAATGTCCAACTCTTCTGGCTTATGTCTCATTCTCTCCTTCTTAGTCGCAGCATCCCTCAGTGCTTTAGTAGTAGTAAAACTAACTATCATATCCCCTCCTTTGTTTTGGCCAGTTTGAGTCTTATTCGCAGCACTATTTCTAGTTGTGCGACCATTACTTGTACCTACCGCTGTTGTAGCTTCGAGTTGTGTTTGTGGTGGGATGCTATCTTGGTTTTCCTGCAAATTAATAGATGGAGGGAAAATTATGCCTGATACTAAGGACTATCACATGACAACATTAAACACTCTTCAGTTCTCAAACTACATGCTGATGTGATATTTCTTCACTTTCTGTATTTACATTTTCATCATCCATGTTTGTTGTAGCAGCAACCTCTGCATTTTGTCCCCCATCTTTGTTAGCCTGCATTTCAATCTTGGTCAGAAAAATCATGAGTGGAGTTTGAAACTACGAAAATGATGCATGGTTTGTAGCCGACTATTACCTATTGTATTGATGCTTGTACATGTGTTGCTTGCATCATTGCCATAAACTCTTGCCAAAGAGCTTCTCTATCGGCCTCCCTTGCCTTCATCATTTGTTCCATTTGATGCCTTTGTTCTTCCCTTTTGGCTTCCCATTCAGCCTCTTGAGATTCTAATCTCTCTTGTTGCTTTGAAAATGCTTCGGCTAGTGTCGATTCCTGACGCACTTGGTACTGGTAAGCCTCAGACAGTAGTTGCCTTCTAGGTGGGTATTTTGCCAAGTATCCATTAGCATAGATCTTGGTTGATTTGTAGTTTCTTGTTTCCTAGTAGGCCGACTGGAAATCTGATTTTGCTCCACGTCTGAGATGATGAGTGCTTCTCCATCTGTTTCCCTCTTCGAAATTTTGCTGCATGCATTATCCTAACAAAGGAGGACAGTTGAAGTAGTTAATTGAAAATGATTTTGTAGGCGGTCACTTTGCATTAGTTAATAAGGTTTGTACAAACTGTTATATACTCACATAAACATCCCTAGATTCTTGCCTTGTCCATTGCCCATTCTTACTGTGCATGATCATGAAAAGCTCCAAATCATTTGGCTCATCACCAGTTATTGGGTCCCTCTAATTAGGCAAGAATGTAAGAAATTAGCGATATTTCAAAAGGTAAGGAAGCATGGTCATGTGCTTCTGAAGTTATTACCTTCTCAAAGCCACACTGAGAAAAAGTCTTTGATCCTGCCCGATGGTGTACCTTTACATTCTGCCGATTCTGAGAATTCTTGCAACTAACCCTCTGCACAAGGAGTTGATTATAAAAAAATATTGCAATGTACCAAAACATAGCCTTTATTTGATAAAGTGCAAATGTCAAGAATAAAGTAAAGGTCATCAAACCTAAAAACTTGTCTTGCCAAATTACAAAACTAGATAGTGCCATTCAACAATGTCCAACTCTTCTGGCTTATGTCTCATTCTCTCCACATAGGTGGTGTACGCCCTGTACGTAGCACTTAATGTTGCTCACCATCCTTTGTAACACTCATTAGCGATGGTCCATATTTTTTTCCTGTTTTCTTTGTTATTCTCATTGTCCCACTTATGCTGTTCAACATATAAAACATAAATTCTAGGTCACCTCTTAACTAATTTGGTAACAAAACTGTGTATGCTAGCTAAAACAAATCAGAAACTTACCATCATATCATATAGTATTGAATATTTGACATCTTGGTGGATATCCTTCCATGTTCTCACCCCAATGAGTGGTGCTTTTTTCCTTATGTACACTACTATTTCATCAGTAAATGTGTGTACGTTCTCACCTACACCTCCTCCACGTGTACAGAATTGGAGTTTAAGCTTCTGACTACCCTGCTTCGATCTCTTGTGGCTGGCTACCAATCCTTTCATAGTACCTCGTGCCTTCCTCTTTTGGGAGTCTTGTCCATCGAAATAATATACAGTGCAAGAGATTAAACAAAATCATTTACATAGGGAAAACTGAACTGAACATCAAAATAAAATCACAATAAGCATCACTTACTATCTCCCTGTGTTTTCTCACGCCGAGCATGTGATGGCTGGTTCAGAGGTGGTGTTGGATTGTTATCTTGACTTGAATTTAGTAAATCTATCTGATTTGTAGGGTTGTCATATGCACCTGCAGACAATAGGTCACAAGTGTAAACTATAAATGTATTGCGAAGGACTAATAATAAGTTGGTTTACATTTTGGGAAAAGAAGGTATATATTACTAATTTGATCTAGTTGTCCTTGCACCTTAACCATTCTTTATAAGTCTTGACTATGTCATCCCTGTATATATCTTCAAAATCTACGAAAGCCATGCTGCTATTAGTGATCTGGCCATTGTAATATAATATAATATAACAATTCATAATAGGGCAAGCAACATAACTTACCCATGCCTTGGCCCTGTCTATGCATATTTTTATGCCACACCTTGTAATCATCAAGTGACTCATCTATGGAATGTTCACTATTTGATGCCATAGTTCTTGGCAATTTAATGGGTGTTATGTCCACACTTCGCTCTATTATTTGATCCCTTGACAATACTAATCTGACCTCCCCCTCCTCTGCATTACTTGATATCATTGCATTTGCATCGACATCATATTCGATCTCGTTTAGTGTTGCTACAGAGTTACCACTTCTCCTCTTGTAGTACAAGTAGTCCCTGGTACCATACCCCAAATTTGATTTCATTGTTATTAAGTTACCAAATGTGAGGTCGTCCCTGGCTATTGTATACTAAGCAAATTGTTGTCCCCCTGGTGCCCCCTTGCAAGTGAAAGAAACAGTCCATGTTTGTTCCGAGCTGTCACAGAATGTAATGAGAAACATAAGCACACCCTAAACAATATTTAAAGAAGGAACAACTTGAGGATGGCAAACAATAATGTGTCCTTCATATTATTGAAGCATCTCACTACCGTTTATTGAAGGATCTCACTATTATTGAAGTATTTTGTTGAATTCTAAATCATTGCAGTAGCATCTAGATAGACATTGTGCCATTACCTATCATCGTCCTGAGTGGAACTCCGGAGGTTTTCTTGTGATTGGATGCATCACCTCCATCTTCATCGAAAGGAGTTGTCGCCGTCCTGGACGAAGGTGTTTGAAAAAGTGACATCGTCGCCCTGGGTCGGGTGCATGGTGTTCATCTTTTTTATTTTGATTCATTGTAAAAACGTTAAACGTGTTTAGATTTCGCATTTGCTGTCCAAATTAGGTGATTCTTTTTTCCAATTTCTCGGAAAACTTTTTCCTTTCACGTGGTTTTATTTGCATTGTGTTACTCGACCCCTTGTATTAACATTTTGTCATTTGCTTTACTATTTACGTACTCTACAATGAACAGACCTTTTTCGAATGTGTCCAAGGTACCAGGGGCTTATGAATAGGCAAGTTGGAATCTTGTTTGATCAAATGTGTATCATATAGGTGTATCATATATATGGCATATCATATAGGTGTATCATGTTCAATGTCACCTTCTTTGCCTTGAGGTGATTTCATGTGGGAGCTAAGACAATGTTTCAGTGCAAATTGGTAATCGATGTCCTCAAGGATAGGATTTATCGCACAAACCATCTTTTTGCAGCATGACATCTTTCCTAGGTTTGGGTTCATGACACCAAGACACACTTATCTTTGTATTTGTATTTGTGATAAACCAAGCTAGTGATATGCACTTACCTTTGTATTTGAGATAGCATCCACTCTCTCATGCACATTGTGTTAGGACTTAAGAAAATATATATTGGAATTGTATAAACCTACATTGGCAAAAAATTAGGACTAAAAAACTTGTAAATTAAAAATGAAGGAATATAAATTGAAAGAAAATGCAAAAAAAATGTGTTAGGTGTATCATATATATGGCATATCATATAGGTGTATCATGTTCAATGTCACCTTCTTTTCCTTGAGGTGATTTCATGTGGGAGCTAAGACAATGTTTCAGTGCAAATTGGTAATCGATGTCCTCAAGGATAGGATTTATCGCACAAACCATCTTTTTGCAGCGTGACATCTTTACCTAGGTTTGGGTTCATGACACCAAGATACACTTATCTTTGTATTTGTATTTGTGATAAACCAAGCTAGTGATATACACTTACCTTTGTATTTGCGATAGCATCCACTCCCTCATGCACATAGTGTTAGGACTTAAGAAAATATATATTGGAATTGTATAAACCTAAATTGGCAAAAAATAGGACTAAAAAACTTGTAAATTAAAAATGAAGGAATATAAATTGAAAGAAAATGCAAAAAAAATGTGTTGCATCCCTGAATCGAACCGAAGCCTACAAGTTCCAGAGCAGCGGACAAACCATTGAGCTATCACCTGATTTTGGTAAGTTTGAAGGAATTTATTCCTTTGAGTGATTATCTGTCCCTGCTTTGCGCGTAGGCCCTTCAACTCCCTGGCCATGTTGGTCACGCGGTTCCCATGAAGAGCTGCCATTTTACCCGGTCCTTGGACTGGTTGCGGCCCTTCAGTTCCCCATGAAGAGACGCCGTGTTTACCTAGGAGTCCATCGGCTGCTCGCGCCAGTTCCCAACACAGGCGCGCTTTGTCTTCCGAGGGGTGCGAGTTATTGCACCGTCAGTTCCACCCACCAACACGCCTATATAAGCCTGGCCCCCATGCACAGTCGGCCGCCATTGCACCACCGTGCGTCAAGAAAGCGAAGCACCCTTCCCACGCACACCTCGCCTCGGCCCTCAACCCGCCGCCACAATGCCTCGCCGCTTGAAGACAACATGGGTGATGCTGAATCTGTCGTCCTCATGTTGCCCCCCGACGCCTCCGCCGACACCGTTGTCCGAGTCGGACCTCGAGGTGAACCTCGAGGACGATCCGGACCATGAGACCACATCGAAGGAGGAACCAGAACCTCTTTCGGTGGAGGAGGTCGTTTTCAACTCATTGGAGATGGCTTGGAAAGAGGAGGAGGACCGGCGCCTCCGCGCCATCACGTAGAAGGAGACCAACGACTACATCCTGAAGCGCGTCATCAAGATCTCCAAGGAGGAGGAGCACCGCTGCCAGGAGGAGGAGCGCCGCCGCGAGGAGGAGGAGCGCCGCCGCAAGGAGGAGACCGAGCGGCATCTCGTGATGGACACGGAATGACGCCGGCGTAGGGCTGAGCGGAGGAAGCACGAAGAGGAGCACCAGCAACAGGGTTGAAAAACCATGATTAATCTATGTCTTAGGTCGATGTAATAATTTACTGGTGCTTAAAAAAACCGTGTCGTCGAATCCTTTGTTTGATCATCGTCACCTTGGGTTGATACTTGCATTGCATGACCTCGTTTTATTTGCTTACATATTGGATGTTGCATTGTATGACCTCGTTTTGCTTACATCGTCCCTTGGATTGGTACTATATGTGGTGATGCATCTTGGTCGTTGACTCGTTGTCACGAAGACCATAGTATATGATATGCTATGTACCGGAGATCAAGGGGCCAACAGGACTGTTGCTCTTCTAGATAATACCGTGTTGCAGCATGTCAGTCACTTGACGCTCAATCTCTCAATTTCAGTTTTCAATATTGGAGCATAGCGATACGGCCTTATGAAGACTGGGTTGGCACCTTCAATAAGTGGAATAGAGTGATCACATGAGCGAGGAGGAGGCAACTCAGTGGGCTCCTGAAATATAACATCAAACTCGTTGTCCTTCATAATATGGCATGCGAAAGCTATCTTCATAATTAAGGCTGATCTATCATGTCCATCATCTACCATCTCGGGGCGTGTCATGTTTTGCTACATCACCAGCCGTGTCCACCATCTACCCCTTTGAATGCATGTACATGTATGCCTATGTCAACGTGTTACACATACATCTCCCCATCTCCTCCGCTTGTTCTTCGGTAGTTCCCAAGGCACTGGTAGCGGGGAATTAAGACTGATCTGTCATGTCCACCATCTACCCCTTTGAATGCATGTGCACATATGCCTATGAATGCATGTACACATACATCTCCCCATCTCCTCGTCTCCTCCGCTTATTCTTCGGTAGTTCCCAAGGCACCGGGCGCGCTATGTTGCTTTGGATTTGTGGAAGTGGGCGAGATTTCATCGTGTCATGCATGTGTTAGCTCCTGGGTAACCTACAAATGTGTGTGTTGGTGCAGGTTTTTGTCACGTCTTCGTCAGCTCCTACATTACAAACCCTTGGTCATTGAGTTAAATTATGAACAGTCCTAAAGATTGACGATGGCGGAGGTGAGGAGTAGCATGGGTGATGCTCCATCCTTCATAAAGGCTATGAGACGCCAGGCCAGGTGATCTTTTTTTTAACGCCTGTTGCCAACTAAAATTTACCCAACAAAAATTGGGCTTCGGATCACAAATTCTCGTACATAGCGCGCCTGTGCCAGAGGGGCCATCCACAAGAGCAACATGGGCCCTACAAGCAGCGTAGCACATGGATGCAATTTTTTATGTGTGACACAGAGTTCTCCTATTCTAGTTCGGTTGAAACCCTTGCATCATCGACGCTATCTCCTCTCGCGATGTTTGGTGCCGAGCATCGTCGTCGATCCAGTGCCCATCCGACTCCTCCACCCGTTCGACTACTCCACCCATCTACCGCGGTTGGTGCATCTCATCATTGCAGAATAATGTCAGGTGATGGTAGGAGTTGGATGCGCTTGCCTCGTTCTTTAATTGAGTGGCAGGAGAATCTCTAAAATTTTCTGGACATCACATTTGGTGGCACATCGAGAGGTGGAACTGCTGCATATCCATGTCCTAGATGTGTATGCATGGCATACAGACCGCGGCCTCTAGTTTAGCTTCATTTGCTTCATAGAGGGTTTGATGAAAGCTTTATCAGGGAAGGGGAAGGTTCAGATGTGGGATTGCACAACGAAGACGCACCAGCAGCCGATGTAGAAGTACACAATGACGCACCACCACTAGCTGATGTAGAAGTAGACAACGAATCCGCACCACATGAAGTTGGAGTAGACAACGAAGAAGGCGCACTGAGTGATTACTACCGTGGTGTCACTAATTTGGTTAGATCCCTAATCAGATGTGCTATACATGCAGAGATCAGAGATACTGATGACAATGAACAGCCAAATGAACATGCGAAGATATTCTTCAAATTATTATAGGAGGCAGAAAAGAAATTGTATCCAGGTTGCGAGGATGCTACTAAGGTCTCTTTTATTGTGGAACTTTTTTAGGTTAAGTGCTTGTACGGTATTAGTAACAGAGCATTGGAGGGGGTACTTAATCTGTTCACAAGGTTTTTTCCTAAAGGCCACTGTGTCCCGGACACAATGGAGAAAGTGCAAAGGGTGGTTCGAGTTCTAGGCTTGGACTATGTAAAGATACACGCCTGTGAGAAGGATTGTGTGTTATTTTGGAAGGAAAACGCAAATCTGGATACATGTCCCAAATGTGGTGAGTCTAGGTGGAAAACGACCGACGACGGTGCTCACAAGGACACTGCAGATGGTGATGCTGATAAAACAAACAAGAAGCGTGTCCCACGTAAAATCCTATGGTACTTTCCTCTTACTCCTTGGCTACGAAGATTATATATGATAGAGAGCACATCATCACAAATACGATGGCATAAAGAAGAATTGGTCGATGATGGCAAAATGTGTCACCCTGCTAACTCGAAGGCATGGAAGCATGTGGATAACAAGTATGGTTGGTTTGCAAAGGAAGCTCGTAATATTAGGCTGGGTCTTGCTTCTGATGGCTTCAACCCCTTTGGCATGCAAAATGTTACATACACCACATGGCCTGTTATCCTCATCCCTTACAATTTGCCTCCTTGGTTGTTTGAGAAACAGCCTTATTGGATTATGTCGATGTTGATTCCTGGTCCAAAATCTCCTGGAATGAATATTGATGTCTATTTGAGGCCCCTCATTGATGAGCTGAAGGATCTTTGGGAAAAGGGAATTGATACATGGGATGACAAGGTAAAGAAGAATTTTAAACTACATGCTATTCAGCTTTGGACAATTAATGACTTTCTTGCATATGCGATGCTTTCTGGTTGGAGAACAAAAGGCAAATTTGCATGTCCATACTGCCACAAGGATACAGATTATTTGTGGTTGAGATTTGGAAAAAAGCACTGCTACATGGGACATCGTTGTTTTTTGCCGTCGGACCATCCTTGGCGCATGAACAAGATGAGCTTCAATAACGAGGTGGAAACCAGGGAGGCTCCAGTACCACTGTCTGGTCAATAGGTATTGGACCAGTATGAAACTTTTGATCAAGTGATATTTGGAAAGGCGACATCAAAAAAGAGGAAGCGTGACGAAGATAAAAGATGGCACAATTGGAGGAAGAAGAGTATTTTTGTTGAGCTCCCTTACTGGTCTTCTTTGCTCATAAAGCATAATTTGGACGTGATGCACATTGAGAAAAACATATGTGAGATCATATTGGGTACTTTGCTTGAAATTGAAGGTAAATGTAAGGACAACGAGAAGACCCGACTTGACATGGAACAGCTAGGGATAAGGCAAGATCAGCACCCTATCATTGACAATGATAATTATACCTTGCCTCCAGCCTTGTACTTTTTAGATAAGGCTGACAAGAAAAGTTTATGCCAATTTCTACATGGAGCGAAGATGCCTAATGGGTTTAGCTCCAATATAAGGAGATGTGTTGACGCAAATGCATGTAAGGTGTCTAGACTGAAAACACATGACTACCATATTATTCTACAGAAATTGTTACCCTTAGTCATCAGAAAGATTTTGCCCGAAGAAGTTGTCATGCCATTGATTTAGCTTAGTAGGTTCTTCAGTGCACTTTGTTCGAAGGAGTTGGTGGAAGATCTTGACAAACTTAGCAGTTCAATTAAAGAGACTCTTGCCGGCTTGAGATGGTATTCCCACCTACATTTTTTGATATCATGATTCATTTGCTAGTTCATCTAGCTAAAGAGCCTAAACTTGGAGGGCCCATGTGTTATAGATGGATGTATCCAGTTGAGAGGTATCTACGTACTGTTAAAGGATACATGAGAAACAAGGCGCACCCAGAAGGTTCAATAGCCGAGGGATACATAGCTAAGGAGTGCCTTACATTTTGCTCTACATTCTTGGACGTCGACACCAAGCTGAATCACACTGATCGTCATGAAAGTACAATAGTGAATGAGCCACCATCTAGTCTAAGCGTATTTGGAGAAATGGATTACAAGAGGAGAGGACAGACTACCGAGATATTTGGTGCAGATGAGGTTCAGAAGATGAGGCACTACATAATTAGTAACTGCGATGAAGCCAGACCATGGGTCGAGTAAGTTGCAATATACCATCATTAATTAATCTACTTTTTGTTTCTGGCATCAACTAATTAATTAATTGGCTATTTGAATGCAGCGAGCACATGGAAGAACTAAAAAAATAGTATAAGGAATCTTAATAAACGACACGAGGAGCACTTTGTAAGGTGGTTCGAGGGCAAGGTTAGTTCTATTTTTTAATTTTTTTATTCCATCTGATGGTTAGAACGATGTACTTATTAACTGGCATTTGTTTTCAAACTGTGTTTGCAGATCACCAAACTATACGAGAAAGGTGAAGCAAGTGAACTTATGTATGCCCTTTCTCAAGGACTGGACCATCGAGTTCGTGTGTTCAATAGATGCTACATCAATAACTGGCTATTTCGAACGACTACCATTGAGAGAAACCTCGTCACACAAAACAATGGTGTGCTTATGAGGGGTGATGGTACTACTGGCAACATGACCTGGTATGGAGTGATTAGAAGAATGATCTCACTCGAGTTCCCTGCACAAAAAGAAGTTTTATTGTTTTAGTGTGATTGGTATGATGTGTCGGCTGCCAGTACTAGCAGAAGTAGAGGATATAGTAGGGATAAATATGGTGTTATCGATATCGATACTTCCAGGTTCAGATATTCAAATGGACCTTACATTCTGGCAACACAGGCCAAACCGGTGTTTTTTGTCAACCTCGTGAACAAGCCAAGATGGTCTAGTGTTGTTGCGGTGAGACCAAGAGATTTGTTTGCCATGCCCGAAGCAGAAAATGAGGGTGACATGGAAGTCGATCTACTTGATGTGGGAATCCAAGACATGAATCTATTAGGCCCAAATGAGGATTTGTCAAATTGGACAAGATCAGACAAGGAAAGCACAACTGGTGATGCCTCTGTTATTAATCAGGTGCATGGCAAAGCAGTTCTCAAACCAGACGATGCAGTCTTACTTGATGAGGATGATGACGACGAAGATGACACCTACATTGACGATGGAGTTGCTGCACCAGTTGCGGTAGAAAGCATAGAAGATGATTTCTTTGTTTAAATACTTATCCTTTGTACATCAGTGATGTTTTTTCTGGATTTTTTTAAAACAATCTCATTGTCCGGGATAATGAATAGCTACAGTTGGATCTTAAAACTGTTATACTCATGTTTGTTTTCTATCATAAGCACAAATATCAGCAAGCTGGACAATTTTTTTGTTTTCTGAAATTGTCATGGAAGATGCGGATGGTTATCATCCTTGTTGACAAATGAAGTGAATTAGCCATCTTCATCATGTAAACAAGTAATATAAAGGTAGCTTAATGTCGAACACACCTTAGTAGCCCAGTGGTAGATGAGTGTTTGCTTGTACTTTAGTTCCTGGGATCAAATCCTCTGTGGAACATTTTTTTGTCAATAGAATACATTATTCAGAAATGCGTGGAGCATTTTATCTATTGCAACCATTTTTAGTATATTGCAACACTTTTAGGCCGTTGCATCAGGGGTAGTCTAATGCGTAGAGCATTTTGTATATTGCAACACTTTTAGGACGCTGCATCAGCGGTAGCCTATAGCAACACAAAAAAACCGTGGCAATATTAACATGATATTGCGACCATTTAGGATTGTAGTTGCAATAAGTACTTAACAATTGCAACGCCACAAAAATTATTACAACCCCAGAAAACCGTGGCAATAGGAACATGCTATTGCATCCATTCGGAAATCTTGTTGCAATAACCACCCTAGCAATTGCAACACCATGGAACATTATTGCAACCCATAATAACCGTGGCAATAGTTACAAGCAAAAGCAACCAAATCCAATATAGTTGCAATAACACCAAGTAATTGCAATGAAAACCAATACTATTGCAACTCAAAAATGCCATTACAATAATGCCAACTAATTGCAACACAATTCTTAAATGGTTGCAGTAGCACAAGCCTGTTGCAACGACAAACCACACATATTGCAACAAATTTAGTCCATTGCATTATAGGCACATATTGCAACCATTTTTTGAAAAGGTTGCAATACGACCCACCTATGGCAACCAAATTAGTGGTGTTGCAATCATGTGGCGTGGCATTAGAGGTAGAACCTTGTAGTGAACACCAGCAACTATTACATACAATAAAACATATTCGTTGCAACATAGATGCTATCGCAACCATCAACTAAAGAGTTGCAATATCATCTTAGTATTGCAATGCCAATAAAACTGCTCGCAACGCAAATCAAAGCGTGGCAATAGTGATCACTTATTGCAACCGTTCTACAATTGGTTGTGATAACACTTACTTTTAGCAACGATCTCCAAATTTATGGCCACAAAACAATTTGAGTGGCAAAAATCCCATCTATCGCAACCGAAAGTGCAAATGTTTGCGATAACACACCTTGTTGCAACTAAATCCTGTCGTTACGACAAAAAAGCGTGGCATAAGGGTTGGAAGTTAGTAGGGGCCACTATACTGAATATACCATGTTTACCCCTGTCATAGACCTTGGTTCACTTTTCAAGCATGTAATCTTGTTCATATCTATACTAGAATCTTTACACCATGCCTTCCTTTGGGAAAATATAAATAACGGTACCCTGAATACTTCCGGGTGAAATGCTACAACGATAGATTTGTGCGCTTGCAGATATTTTCTGTAATCGTTGAGAACTATCATGTTGGTGTTTCTTGGTGGCGTCGCTAAGGTTTACTAAATCTTAGTGATGGTGCTAAGAAATACCAACAGGCATTTCTAGTGCTGTTACTAGGGATGGATTCTATCTCCATACTTGGTGATTGCACTAAGAAATGCCAACATCGGTAGTCTTCCCCAACGTGTACCTTGACGAACACCTGCTCTGTACCTCGATGAATTCTTCCGCTAAGTGAGTGTATGTGATTCTTATAGTAGAAAGTCTCTTGATTAGTTAAGTCTTACTCTTATTTGCTTGCGGGTTCGTCGTCCGTTTTCGTAGCAGATACTCTAGAAGAGATAACCATGTACGATGCTAAAGTAGTAGTCGACAGCATAGATGTGGTATCTAGGCTAGAGGCTACCTTTATTTGCCTCATTCCCCATGGTTGAGGGGTAGGCGGCAGGTGGTGATAGCCATGTCCGTCTCTTGTAATCCCCCACGTTCGGGTTTGGCGTAGAGCTACAGGCTGGGATCGCTTGGCAGACCAGGTGTGTTCTGGTGCCCAAAGTAAGCAAGTAAAAGTAGAGTTTATCTTTCCATAGACCCTAAAGCCATAGAAATCCATCTCTACCCTTTTGAACTTTATACTTGTGTTGCCCTTAGACAAACTAGCTAGGAGAGTACACACGTTCCCTGTGGATTCGATACCCTTGAATACTCTTGGTTGAAAGTTACAATGGTATCCGTATACTTGCGGATCTATTCGTGACATAAGAAATACCAACAAGCTTTCTAGCGCCGTTACCGAAGAACGGTTGTTGTATTATCTTCGAACCTAGTTCATCCTCGTATATTGTATCTTTTCTTTTCAAAAAAATACCATGAAGACAACTCCTACTCAAAACCTTTCCACTTCAAAGGGTGAGTTCTCTGAGCCACCACCTTCAAAACCAATCCTTTCATCTGGCTGTGAACTCCACCCTGGCTTAATAGCCATGGTTCGAGCACAATCCTTCTCTGGGCTTGATAACAAAAACCCATGTCATCACCTATGAGAGTTTGAGGAAATGTGTTTTTGCCTGAGCATTTCTAGCATGACACAAGAAACTCTAAAGTGATAATTGTTTCCCTTCTCTCTCACAGAGAGGGCGAAGCAATGGTATGCTCATGCCGTAGGAAGTACGAATGGAGATTGGGATTAATTTAAGGATAAGTTTTATCTTACGTTCTTCCCTATGTCCCGTAACATCTCTCTACCAAAGGAGATTCTCTTCTTTGAGTAGTACGAGAAGGAGTCTATAGCAGCCTGGGCCAGGTTCTTATTTTTAATACACTCTAGCCCAAACTTGTCTTTACCTGATAGCGTGCTGTTGCAACTCTTTTGCTGGGGTCTTGACATAGAGGCTGACCTATACCTTGACATGACCACCGGAGGACGTTTTACACACAAAACTATGATGGAACAAGTGAAATTTCTTGAACACTTCCTAGAAAAATACACTTCCTCCATCTAAAACCAAACCCCTCCATGAGAAAGTCATGACAAGCTTTGAGAAGCCCTCATCAGCCAAATCCAAATCCGTACCTACCTTTTTCCTAGATTCAACTCATGAGCCCTCACCCGAACCACGAACACCGAAGCAAGGAGTAATTCATCCTTCGGAGTTCCCTATCAAATTTGAGGATTAAGGTAATACCTCGAATCATTTTTGGCACAAGAAGCCTATGACACTTCCTCTCTCTCACCCTTTCGATCTTCCTGAGGAAGATTCCCCCAAAATGGAACCATCAAAGGAATGGTTAATGGAAATGAAATGCTCTAACGAAGCAATTCAGATTCTTTCACCTTCCACGATCATGCCGTCCTCATTAAGGGGAACTGTTGCTCATTAAGGGGAACTATTGTAGAAGCCCTTCACAACCCCACTATGGAGACTAATATCATGTCAGACTTCCTTGCGGAAAATCTCTTGGGCAATATGCCGCTAGTTCCGACCAACAAACTCTTCAAAAGTCCTTTGGGACTCAAAGTGTTGTGGGATTGCCAGGGCCGTGCCAATTGAAATAGACAAAACCGAGGTTCGCTTGGACTTCCACATCTTTGCCATCCTCAATTTTGATCTTCTCGTAGGCTACTCTTTGGAAAAGTTTTTTCAAGAAAAACCATCCCATGGGAGCCTTAATGAAAAGTTTGGGAAAACTGCTTTTGCCACTCCTATCTCACGCTGAAAAATCCCAATGGCAAAGCATCATCCCAACCATGTCCCGATTGAGGAGGTGAAGTTCGTATCCCTGTTTGTTTCACCTAAGCTTTCTTCTCATCCTTATGAAACAGAACATCCATCATCACCCTCACTCAAACTTAATCCATGTCCCTCTGGCCATCAAAATATTATTCTCGATAGTGGTCGAGAATAAACTTTGATCCTACACAATATATCTCTTGAGAAAGAAAACTTTTGTGCTATGGACATTCTTGAAGCACTGACTCTAGAGTCCAAGGGCAAGGATTCCATAGACAAGCATGAAGACCTCTATTTCAAAACACCTCAAGATTCATGCTCACTTTTGCAATGTCCAGAGTTCATCTATCTTAGTACCGCGTGCTCTTATAAGGATCACAACCATCTCTCTCAGTTCTCGTTTACAAACTTTTTTTTAAGGATGGTTGTGGATGCTTTTTTATCATAAATATTGGAAATCTCATAGTTGCACTATGGCACTAACCTTGCAGCTTGAATGATAATGCTAAATGCTTGGTGGTGAAGCTGGGAACTACACCACCATTGATAGCTGCAAGATGAAGGTCCCATGGTTGAGCTTGTGACCATAATCAAAGCACTACCAGAGATAGCCCAGATTATCATAAATTAACTTTCTTATCAATAAAAGCAAGAACATGATATCAAGATAGTATGCACCTTTGGGTATTCATGATTGCTAACCCTTTCAAGTTAAAGATCAAGAAGAACAGGGGACATACGATGCTAGAGAGCATGAAGCTGCATCAACTATACACCTTGATATTCTTTGGTGATGGAACACACTCAAAAGGAGACCCCAATAGTTGCACACTTGACTTTCACACAAAAGTCTAAGTGCAGGGGAGAATGGTGAGAGTCTCACTACAAGTTCTATACACACCAAAGGCTATCCCGGTTAAAAAAAAGGGTGACGTCAGCTCTGCCTTGCTAAAAAGGAGAAAAGAATAAAAAAGAGAGAAACTGAGAAGAAGAGAGAGAAGGAGCCGGTTAGCCCCACATGGCCACCATAAAATGCCAATGTGCTGCCTGACTCCACCCGGTATTACTATTGCACGCATGTAGGTCTTAGCATAATTTTCACCCGCTACCAGCCTTGCATAGTTTTGCACTAAGAAAATCCTGCGCACATACAAGCAAGAAAGGGTTCTCCTCTTCTAAGCCTTTGCTACTACCACCAAGGCCCATGGTCCCTACACACTTGTTGTGTGTGTGGCCTTGCCTTGTTGCTAGCCTGAGTCGGTATGGTGTGCCTTCCTCTACTTCAGCCCAAAAGAGTCAATGGCAACCATATGTGATCATGCAACCGCTATAGCAACTTCATAGCTTCCATCTACATACACTGTCGGTGAGTATAGTCAGGCATGCAAAGGTAACTCAATGTTCACCAACCCCTTTACTCATTTTTGTCTCCATAAGAAAAAAACTTGCTCATACAAGTTCACGCTTCCCTTGTTTATGTCGTATGCTCTGATTTGGGTGTATTCAGACATAGTACATCCATAGGCTTTTTAAATTAAGCATGGTGCTTTGGTTAAAATATCCTTCTTTAATCAAAATTTGACATGGTGTTGAATTTTGGTTAATGAACTTTTGAGTTACTAGTTTCATAAACAGTGGAGGTAATCTATGATGGAGATACACCAAGGCCAAGATTATACTCCAACTTTACCTTAAGCCTTCCTTGAGTTATGCGAAAAGATAAAAAGTTGGGTGAACAAATTTCAAAATAATAATAATAATAATAACAATAATAATAAAAATAAATAAATAAAATCAATCAAGCACCTCAAACACCGTTGTGCCTTGAATTAATAAAATTTAGGCTCCCTAGTGTTTTAGCTGGTAGAGCCCTTTCTTGTTACCATTTTTGTTTTCTGTTGAATAAACAGGTACAAGAATAAGTGTGGGGAGATCTCTCAAGCATAACAAACATACATTCGAGATCTCCCACCAACATGTTGCACAATATCGGATGATCCAGCATGCAGAAGAACAGGACAGACGGGCTGCAGGGAGGGTCAGTTGAACTTCTAGTTCAGCCAAACACCTCTGACTCCCCTCAGCTCCTTCTTCCTCTTCAACCATGGTTTGTGCAATAGTACCCTCAACTCCCAAAAATTTGGAGTTTAAACAAACATAAATCTTGATCTCTAAAATTAAACTCAATTATCCCTGCTATCTCCTCATGATGAACATGCGTTTCTATGGTTGGCTCACATATTCATTATTCCTCGCTTATATTCCTATCACTCATGAACAATCTATCATTGGGATCGAAAGCATGCTATCTAGGTAGTTGATGAATGAGATATGGTGTAATGAAAGTAACCTTGCTTTCTTTTTGCAAAGTACTTGGGAATTTTATCTTAAAAAATTCAAAATCAATAGCTTGTCTCCTCAGTGATGTTGAAAATTCCTACCCAGGCCATATGTTAGTCTCATGAAAAACTTACACATATGCTACATGCTTTTGCATTGAGCTTTGTCAAACTGTTGTGACCCTTGTGAGAAACTCTTCATGCTTTCATGATCAAGATCATGTACACTCCACCCTTATATGCCAACTTCTACACTGAAAGTTGCGCAAAAACATGCCATCCATCCATCCACCAAATAAGAACTCCATGGGAATTTTGACCTCAATCCCCAATTATCTGTGAGGAAGAGGCATGGCAATGGGAAAAAAGGGGGGTTGGAGACGTGAAGGTCCAAGAAAGAAAGAAAATATTTGGGCACATGAAGTCCCAAGCAGAAAATTGGCATGCCCTCTAAAGTTTATTAAGGAGGAGAGATCATGAATAAAATAGGAGTTATCTTAATTCACATATCCATACACTTGCACTTCTTGATTAGATTGTATGACTTGCTTCTCCTCGGATCCGGTTTTGACTTAGCAACATATGCAATGCAAGTATGCCTCCTTTTCATTCTCTACACCAAGCTCCACAAAAGCCTTATTAGAAGTAGGATGAAAAGAGGCAAAACAATGCCTTGGTGAGGAATCATACACATTGAGCGATCTAAGAGAATCATTTGAGGAGCAAGACTATGTTTTAATTTGAAAATCTTTCAAAAACTCAAGTTGTCTGATCAAGAGAAGTAAAGATAACTGGATTTTGATCTGTTCCATTTCTCAACCACCCAAGAGGGTGTGTTAGACACTTCAAAGTTCACATGTATAGGTGAGGCTTGCAATAATTTATATGCAGGCATCATACCTTTTGAGGAGATGTTCCACCTTAGTCCTTGAACTTTACTCGAGGAGACAAGGACGAGCAAAGGGCTAAGTGTGGGGGAGCTTGTTGGCGGTCCTTAACTCCTATTTTTAACTGCCAACTCTCAAATAAAATCCATTTATTTGAAACACCAAACTTAGCATTAGGGTTTATAACTATCAAATTCCACAAGTTTTGGTGCTTATGTGTTTTGTAGGACACATGTTTGAATAATAAGGAAAACACATTCAAAATGCGCAAAGGGACAAAGCGTAATGCCATCCTACGCAAAGCAAAAGAGGGAAAGGCCCACCTACTTGAGGAATTTGGGCCCCAAGCACATAGGGACATGTCCTAGACGCAACCAGAGGCCCACCAGATGAAGGTGGTGCTAGGGTGGCTCAACAAGGGGGCGGCCGCACCCAGGGGGCACCCGACCCCTTAACTGCACCGCCTCCAGCGAGCCTACACGTGGGCCCTCCACTTCAATGCCCTAAGGTGGTTATGGATGATTCCCTCGAATATTCCCCTTAGAACTGTCCTTGGGAGACTATAAAGGGAGGAGGAGACCCCAGTCACACAACACACAAGAAGAGAATAGCAAGAAGACCACTCCAAGGGCTTAGGCTATAGCTAGCTAGAGTTGATAGGGAGAGTACGGGGAAATAATAGGATTGTCAGTAGTCTTCCCTAGCATGTACCCTGATGAACACCTAGTCTGTACCACGACGGATTCTTTCGCTAAGTGAGTGTTCATGACTCTTATGGTAGCAAGTCTCTTGATTAGTTAAGCTTTACTCTTATTTGCTTTTGGGTTCATCGTCTGTTCTCGTAGCGGATACTCTAGTAGAGGGCTCCTGATAAAGACTGATAACCACGTATGACGCTAGAGTTGTAGTCGATAGCGTAGACATGGTGTCTATGATAGAGGCTACCTTTGTTTGTCTCGTTCCACATGGTTAAGGTGTAGGCGGCAGGTGGCGATATCCCTGTCTATCCCTTTTAAGCCCCCACGTTTAGGTTCGGCATAGAGTTACAGGCCTGGATTGCTTGGCCGACCAGGTGTGATCCGGTGCCCGAAGTAAGCAAGAAAAAGTAGAGTTTATCTTTCCATAGACCCTAAAGCTATAGGAATCCATCTCTACCATTTCGAACTTTATCCTTGTGTTGTCCTTGAAAAAACTAGCTAGAAGAGTACACACGTTCCCTATGGATTTGATATCCTTGAATACTCTCGGATGAAAGCTACAACGGTATCTGTACGCTTGTAGATCTATTCATGATGTAAGAAATACCAACAAAGCCTCTAAAGAAGAAGAAGACGAACAACAGTGACTCATCCCATCCACTCGATAAGGACACTTGTTGTAGGTGCGGGAAGACAGGTCATTAGGCCCGAGATTTGCAAGAATTCCAAGAAGAAGGCACTAGTAGACTGGAGCTCAGCACTGGCGGTTCCAGAGGCATTTCTACTGGCATCTGAACCCACCGCCAGTGTGAAAGGCCAGTGGAAAACTAAAATATTACAGGCGGTTAGTTAAGATCCGCCAGTGTTAACACATTTGTACTGGCGGTTCCTCTAAGGCAACTGCTAGTGATAATAATATTTACACAGGCGGTTGATGTAAATAAACCGCTAGTGTTAAAGTATTTGCACCAGCGGTTTGTTTAAGTTAGCCGATAGTGTAACTATTTTAGCACAGGCGGTTGACCTAAATCTGTAGCTTGTGGAATAATTTTTCTAGAGGCGGTTTATTAGCAAAACCGCTAATGAATTGTTTTTAAAAATTCAAAATTAGGCGTCATATATTTCCCACCAGTGAATTGTTTTTATTTCCCGCCATATATTTCCCACCAGGGAATTATTGTATACAAATTGAAACGAATCCAAATAGAAATCACAGAAAATTATATTTGCATGCATGAAAAAACAATATTTGTTGTGGTCTACCAAGGTCATCACACGCTAATAATGTATACATAAAACAAAGTTTCTTCCACTCATAGCTAGCTCGGTCCCATGACATCCTCCTCTAATAATAATCATCGTTGTTTAGCTCTAGCCTGGCAATATCTACAAGATCTCTGTACTGTGGTCGAGCTATTTCCGACTCTGGATCAAAATATTTCCCATCAAAGTGAATTATTTCTTTCATGATGAACCGTTTAAAGTCCTCGTAAATGTTCATGAGCTCTTTATTCTGGAGGCACCTACTCGTGGGATCACACTTGTATACCTGCAAAATATAATAAGTCATCATACATTTACAACTAACAAATACGGAGAAGGCATTAGTAGTGACAAAACATGACATATGACTATTACTTACTTTGCTAGAGTTGTTGGTGTATCTCCTGTTTTCTCTGAGAAACTCACACACATAGTACCCACAGTGCAACGATCCTGGTGGTTGCTTGTGGCACTATATAAGAATTGGCAAGCGGTTACATAGTTGCTACATATACATATATACAAGACAAATATGTATGTCTATTTAAATTTACCTTAAAGTTAGTCCGCACATGTAGCGGTTTTCTGGCTTTTTTAAATCGTACCGTCCACCCTTGAACTTATAGAACTTGTATGCCCAATGAATTCAACATGTCATATTCAAACTCTCATAGATAGTATACAAATATGAAAAAGCACGCATGCAAATCTTGACTTACTGTTGTAAAATATCGATGATTTTTTTATAACCGCTCTGTGGGTAATCTGCGGAGTCAAGGACTAAAATCCGTGCATCGTAGAGCCAAATGTATATATAGACCCAATGGTCCTGCACGGATTCAATGAAGCCATGTGTTAAGACAGTAAGAACTTTGTAAATAAAAATTATTAAGGGAGTTTACGACCAACACATACTTGAACATGTATGGTGCAAATATAATTCTCCTGTCTTGGTATCGAAGAAACGCGTTTCCTATGTAGGTGGCCACCGCAACTTCCTGCCTATCTTACTCCTGCACTCTAATTTTTGCTATTTTAGCCTTGGTCTTGCCCAAAAACAAGTCGTGATCAGGACCCATAACCACTGTGTGCTCGTTCTCGCTTATTCTGGCCGGGTCGAGATACCCAACCTTTTTCCCCTGGTGAACAAATGGATCCTCAGTAAACCGCATGTCCTGGTCGGCTTGTTGCATTCTGTAAAGCGTCTGACTTTGTCAGGTGATACTTCATATGCCCTAACATTATATCAGTAATAAAACATAATTATGTACGAGCGACACTCACAGGCACCACACGCTCACGAGCTGGACGTTGAGTTTGCTGAGGTCAAACATCAACCAAATGTCCTCGAAGTCAACCATAACCTTGCTAGGGCCACCCATAAAAGTTAGTGGTGGTACAACCGCGCTGAAGTCATTGATCCCAACCGAAGATGGCTCGGCTGAACAGTGCTGGTGGGGGGAGGAAGAAGCAGCATTTATAGGAGATGTCTTATAGGCTGTTGACAAAAAAAAGCGCCACTGTAAATGATAATCACTGGCGGTTTACATAATGGAACCGTCAGTGTAAATGTTCATTTACACCGGCCATTTACGTAAGCAAGCCACCAGTCTAAATGTCCTTTACACTGGCAGTTGGGTAATGCAAACCGCCAGTGTAAATAGACCATTAACACTGGCGATTTTATTACAGGAACAGCCAGTGTAAATGCTTTTACACAGGCGGTCCTTTTGTACTGGCCCACACATTTCTCTTTACTGGCGCCACCTCTTTCCCATCCACTAGTGAATAAAGCATGGCGCCAAGAGAAATCTCCAATGTACTAGTGAGGAGTGCACGCATCTCGCAGCTCAGGCAAAGGACGAAGAGCCGACGCTACTCATGGCGCAAGTGTGCGCGCTCAACGATGTCATAGAGTAGGGCTTGGCACTTGAGAGGAAGTAGGGGATCCTCCTCGACATGTCGCGCACGCAAGTCAACCTCAGTTGCAAGGGCAGCGGTGATGGAGAGAGACGCTGGTAATGGATACAGGCGCCAGCAACCACATGGCCGACGAGCGAGACGCCTTCGCTGAGCTCAACTATGGCATGGTTGGAACCATGAATTTTGGTGATGGATCCACGGTGGACTTACGGGGTGCAACACAGTGTTGTTCAAGTGCCAAAATAGTGAACGCTGTGCACTAATGGACGTCTACTTCATCTTGTGGCTCCAGTCAAACATTGTCAGCATCGGCCAACTTGACGAGTGAGGATGCCAAGTCCTCGTTGACAATGGCGTGCTTCGGATCCATGGCCGACAGTGACACCTCCTCGCCAAGGTGAAGCTATCAAGCAATCAACTGCACATCCTCAATCATCGCATTGTACAGCCGATGTGCCTCGCGACGGAGGTGGACTAGGAGCCGTGGTTGTGGCATGCCCGTTTCAGGCATCTAAGCTTCGACGCGTTTGGGAGGATGGTGAGGGTTGACAGGTGCATGGGCTCCCTGCTCATCAAGCACACTATCGAACTATGTGACAACTACCTGGCAGGAAAGCAGAGGAGGCTACCGTTCCCGAAGACGTGAACTACCGTGCTGGTGAGCTCCTTGAGCTCGTGCACGGTGATCTCTGCAGGCCTATGACTCCTCGGTGATGCATGGAGGGCACCGCTACTTCCTGCAACTGGTGGACAACTATAGCTGTTTCATGTGGTACAGTTGCTGGCGAGCAAGGATGAGTTGGCGGCTGTGATCAAGCACTTCAAGGCACGGGTGGAGGCGGAATCCGGCAAGAGGTTACACATGCTAAGGACATATCGAGGTGGGGAGTTCACCTCGGTGGAGTTTGGCCAATATTGCGCCGACCACGACATTGGTGTGACACCTCTCCGTGCCATACTCGCCATTGCAGAACGACATGGTGGAACAGCAGAACCAGATGGTCGACGGCTTGTCAAGGAGCATGATGAAGGCCAAGAAGATGCCAGCAGAGTTCTGGGGCAAAAACTCAAAAGTGGCTCACCTTGGGCGATGTCCGAGTTGCAACTCAAACGAAGTCTTGTTCAAGAAAGCTTGAAGAAAAATGCAGTTTGACACATAGCAAGCTGTGTTGATCGCTTTGGCCCAATACTACTAGGAGTCATATGCTCATTGAGCATAATCCTAGCCATCTCAACAATGGTCGGATTCTTGTGTTCAACAACAAAATTCTGTCGAGGCACATATGGAGAAAACTGATGCTCGACTCCAAAGAGAAGCGCAAAAGGTCTCAAATTGAGTATTCTTGAATTCTGTGCCATTGCCATTGCGAATCGCTCTCATGGCAAGTTTTGGAAACTCATTTTGCAACCGAAGAATCAAATCTCGAGCATGCGAAAATCCTCATCATTGCTTTCCATGAAAAACACCCAAAAGTAGCGAGAAAAGCCATCAACTACAACAAGCATATAAATTTATTTGAGTATTCTCAGGCCGCCCCGTAGAAGACGACTTTCCTCTTTGAGTTGCTCCCCCCATTACATCTACTTGTGCCACTGCCCATTAAGTACATATATACCATACATCAAACGGAAACCACTCGAGACATGTACGTAATTTATTTTCCCATTACGACTTTCGTCTTTGTGTTGCTATGTATTTAGTTTACCTATTGTTGGTGTGTATATCACTAGGTTTTGAGTGAGATGTATCCATTTTGGATCATCCACTGCATACTCCAATGGTTATTGACATTCTTGAGCGTCCAATAAGCCCATCCAAAAGTAGCTCGCCCGTAAACATCTTGCTGCACTTGCGCAAACCTCTGGTAGTCCGTCTTATTCGCACCTTGCACGTCCCACTCGGCTACCCACTCCCCTGTAAATAGTAGCAAATTACGTACATCAAACAAAAAACCACACGAGACGTATGTGTGCCACTGCAAAGAAGTGTGCCACCAAAGAGGTCGTTATTACATACGTACCCACGAACGTGAGAGGGCGCCCATTCTGGTTGGTGACGGCGGCGAGGTCGGAGGAGCGGTTGTTCCTCACGAAGTCGATGTTCTGCTCCACCGTGAGGCTGTTGAACACGCTGCTAAACAGGTTGTAGTAGTGCACGTCGAGGACGGCGCCGGAGAAGCCTCCGGCGAACTGGAGGAGCTCCGTCGCGTCTGCGGATAGCCTGTTGGACATGATCACATACGCCGCGGATGTGTGCCGCCGCACGGCGTTGTAGCCGTCCTGGTAGTACTTGGTCAGGCTGGACAGGGTCGCGCCCGGCGCCAACGGCTCGTTCAGTAGCTCGATCGCCAGGAGGCTAGGGCTGCTCGCGTACCTGTACATCAAATTAAATGATCGATAGTAACCAACAAAACGGCAAGTAAAAATGGGTTATTTTGCTAGTACGTACTAGCTAGATTTTATTTTATGATGAAATCCGATAAACGTACGACCTTGCCGCGAGGAAATCGATGACTTGCACGGTTTGAGCGATGTTTGCATCGGTGGTGCCCCACTCCTGCGACCCGTCTCTGGTTGCGCTGTGCTCATACGGGTTCTGTGACCCCGGTGCAGCGTGCAAGTCCACAATAACACCCAACTTGTACTTCCTGTGCATGCATGCATTGTTCAATTGATTGAATTCTAGAGAGACACGAATGAATGGAATGATGATATACATCTCAACATGTAGTTAAAGATGGCAACGGGGACCCGCAACCCGATACCCGATGGGTATTTACTCCATTAGGGTTTAAATATAGACTAAACACACTACCCACGGGTACGTAAATGGACCAAACCCTTCACCCATCGGGTACGCGGGTATGGGTATGTTCCAGCAGTCCCCGTACCCGTTTACCCATTGGTGAAAAATACCCAGCCAAAAAGTGAAGAAGCCCACTAGCTCATGTAAAACCCTAGGTTTGCCAACCCTATCCCAATTGCCATTTCCCACGGTCCCACCCGCGTGACCTGCCTGGTCGACCGAACTCTGGAGCCGACGACGCCTGGCCTCCCGCTGCCGAAAAGGAATCTTAATTTGCTGAAGATATTATTATATGCTACTATTTGTCTAATTTTATGTGCTCTGGTTAGTGGTGGTTGCTGTTGAATTGTTGATTTTCATATGCGTGAATAAATTATTGGCGGGTACGGGTGACCCGACGGGTATGATTTACCCGGCCGGGTATGGGTCTGGGGAAAATTCCCCACCCATGACGGGTATGGGTATTCTGGCGATACCAAATTTTTATGGTGGGGATGGATCTGGGGTGGCCATATCCGATGGGGATTTACCCATTGCCATCCTTACATGTAGTATATATACTTACTCTGCCCAGCTGAATGCGTTATCCAAGGCCTGCAGAGATCCTCCAACGAAAGGAAGTGGAGGGTAGGGGTCACTGGCAATCCACCATCCAACTGGGATTCTCACCGCGTTCAGTCCGCTTGATGCGATGAAGCTAAAGTCGCTCTCATTTATGTATGTGCTCCAGTGATTCTGGAATAACAAACAAACAAGAAGAGTCAAATAAACTGATGACCTGGAAGCAAGGCGCACACGATTATTCGCTACTGCTGAGAATCGATAAAAAAAAAAGTTTCTAAAGGTTCAATTCAATCGGACTCCACACATGCCAATCAGATTAATATATAAGCTATGTATACATATATACCGCAAGCGCAGGTGCCGGCTCCCTGCCAGCGGTTCCTTAAAATCATTGCACAATTCGACCATGCATGCCAACGAAGTCTGTCGTTGTCCTTCGCTGTCCAGTATGCATGGTCGACATTATATCGAATGAACAAGTCAAACAAAACAAGGCCTTAACTTCCCGTTTGCATCGGAGTAGCTATAGTTTTGAGATTTAGATTGGATCTCTAGTTTGTAAACTAAATTAAACTAGTACAAACATTTATATTTAATCAATATAGTAGAAACAATTAATATAATTCATGCAAATGTTCTCACACCTGCAAACTACCCCACCTGTCATTCTCAGCAATGAACTAACTAACATAGGTTGGGTAAATGATGCACGACTATTCTGCATTGTTTTCTACTGAACTATTCTTCATTCAGCATATCGTAAAAATACTAGTCCTTCCATTCTAAATTATAAGATGTTTTAACTTTTCTAATTTTTGCTATATGTACTGAAATAGCAAAAATAATATATTTGGAAAAGCCACGACGTGTTATAATTTGGAACGGAAGAAGTACAGCAGCTAACTGGTGGAAACTGATGTACGACGACGAACCGCGCCGATTAATTTGTTTCTTACCCTGAGCACTTGTGTCGCCTTTGTTATGCCATAGCCATTGCATATCTGGTACTCCCCTTGTAAGCCGCCCACATTATTTGTCAGAAAAACTGATGGGTCATCGTCACCCCAGTCTGTGTCCTTGTTGTGGTCTGCTGTCACCGATTCCATGGTCTTGGCCTACATATATTGGAATTTTGAGAAAAAAAAAACTGAAATACAACTAGAAAAATTTAAATGAACATGACAGCGATAATATATACTATTGGCTTTGAACATTATATATTGGCTTCTTTGAATATTAGACAAAGTATAGTAATTCTGACTTTGGTCCTCATTAATTATCAGCAGGGCAGTAGTACGCCACTACGGCACTACTGGCCCACTTGTTTGAATCGAATTGGATCTTACGTACTTAGACTAACAGAGAGTTATTTTTTGTGCTAACTAGGTTACTATACTCGCCTTCCATTCCAATAAGGTGTGGTCTTTCTTATCACTGTCTCCGGAACTAGAATTTGATACTTAATTTCACCTATGCGATATTCTTTTGTTGAAAACAAACTTCTAATAACACTATGAATTGTTTCTAATAAATGTCAATCCAACAACTATATAACTTGTGTGAAATAAAATTTATACCAAATTAAACGTGATGCGACCAATTGTTGTTTACAGATTTGGTTTGGATTTTGAAATATGTGGGCGTCTTAATATTTTGAAATAGACCAAAGTACGTCCCTAATGAAAAGTTAGGTTGAGATCATGTTTATGAAGATATAATTTGTACCGTAAGCTAATTTAAGCGTGCTCACACCACTAACAAGTCGCTCGCAGATTGTTAGACTCCAGTTCTGACCTCCATGGGCCGGCACAAATCGCCGTCAACGCACGAATCCAAAATGCATACAGGCAGCATACATGCGACTTCGCGGAAGGTAGCTAGCCATGCGCGCCACTATAGGCTGGCCATATGTCCGCGTGCAGGCAACTTGGTGTCCTTGCACATGCCAATGGAATGCCAAATCCTAGTGGCAGCAGCTGTGCTTACCTGCAAGAAGAGGCCATTGGGCGCCCTGATGCGCACCCGGCTCTTGTCGCTGTCCCAGCGCACGAGCTGGAACGTCTCCGAGGGCCCCGGCGTGGTGGCCGTCGCCACGACTCCGCCGGTGCTGTTGACGCCCACGAACTGGTTGCCGAACACGCGCAAGTTGAACGTCGTCTCGTTAATCCTCCACAGCTGCAGCATGCGTACGTCGTTTGGTTAAATCCTCCACAGCTGCATATGCACATTTCTGACCAATCACCAACTAATTAATAGGTAACAACCTTGAAGGTCTCCCAGCCGGACGCCTGGACCCGGTCGGCGAGGATGGCCGCGCCGCCGCCCTGGTCAGCGACGAGGTACCTGTTCTGTGTTACGGACTTGAACTGGAGCTGGGTGCCATCCTGTACAATTTATTTGAAGGCGGACGTTATTACGTTAGTTGCAGGATTCAGCAAGAGTAGGAGTAGTAGTTAACATCGTCGTCTATGCAGTGCCAGTGGACTTTGGTAGGGCGGCGATCTCGATCGAGCTTCGCGCCTTCGCCATGAGATTCACGATTGGAAGCGTTTACAGAAAGAAAGGTACTGTACCAACCAGTAGGTCTTTGTTGGGGATGTCATCGAAGAGGGATGGCAATATCCAGCCCTCCGTCAGGAGCCAGCCGCCGAGGTTCACAGCCCGGATGGGCAGCCCCTGCGCCGCCAGCATCCTCCTGGCATCGGACTGGGGGAGGAGCCACCAAGAGCAAACGAGGAGGAGGAGAAGAGGGAATCGCACGCGGCAGAGGATATGGGTTTCCGCGCTCGTCATGGTGCAGATGACCACTAAACTAACCAAGACCCTCGCCTATATAGATGCAGCGGGCTGCGGCTGCCCCTGCCCTGCCCACCGTTGCGTCGCCGCGCGCGCGACGTACGTTGTGGTGTGATTTGTGAACGGCACAACAGATCGAGACATATGTTAGTGAGTTTCTTCAAGAAGCGGTAGGTCCATTGATTGACCAACACGTTTCGACGATTCTAATTCTATGCCAATTCCAGGTCAAACATTTGAAGGCTTTAATGACGTGCATGCTTAATCGTCCAGAACCGGCCACAAGTTAGGCCGATCCGGTCTCTGGTATGTACTCGGCCATCTGTTTGGAGGTCGTGGGTCTTTGAATGCCCGGTCTACCTTTTTGTTTTGTCTGTCCAACTTATATCTCAAGCATGTTATCCACTTGATATGTGTTGCTTAGTTCAGGCCATGCTCATCCGATTTCACTCTCATGTCCTGCTCTATTCCAATCAGATATTCCAGTAGAATTTCTTCTATCTTCTTTATCAATGGAATACTCTGTTGTATCCTCTCTTTTTTTCGATAAGGCAAGCTTTATTATATTTAAGTTCATTATATCAAGTTGATACAAGGATCTTGAAACATTTTCAGCCATTTGCATAACTAAGATGCACACACTACTACAGAACTGGACCCATCACTACCGGTTGCTCTCAAATAGGCAGTGATAACCCTTCACTGACAGTTCATAACTTGAAAACCCAAAAATAATTCGGGGCCCTAAGGAACCGACAGTGAAGACCCCTATCACTGTCAGCTTAAGCCACAAACCGGCAGTGTCGCGGCCAGGCCCAACTGACATAGCACCCGTCGCGACTCAGGATCTTTCTAACAGTCGAGTGACACAAAACACCCCAAGTGACAAACCAACGCATATAACGCCCAACATCATGTCCAACTATCAAAATCATTACATTTACAGAAAAATACATGATACACGGAGTATACACAATTTTTGTTTCTCCCTCTAGGTTTAATTCTTTGGCAAATCACTCGAAATACTTATCGGAGTTAACTTGTAGCTCATCTTGGATTCGCCCAATCCATGGTCTACCATGCAGCGGTGAATAGAGCATTACCTCAAGTCCACCAAGGCAACAACACCTGCAAAACAACTTAACGGAAGCACCGTGTGTATATTTCGTACTTGCAGAACTTAATTCCAACATATAAATATTTGGTGGATGCAAGGCTATTATCAGGCATTTGTACATTTAAAGAAAAACAATGGCGTCTCTTAAATGTCATGCTCATGATCTCATTATTAAAGGTATTAACATTAATGAGTTACGATATCCAAAAGAGTGATCAACATTTGTAAACCATTTCATATCACGTCTCATCATTACACTACCATGGGTATAGAAAGTAGGAATAACCAAAGGGTTCCGTCCCGAGGGACTTTAGACTTTCGAAACTCTACAGAGGTGTACAAATTATACCCATACGGAAATACGGGACTAACCACCATAGTCTGGATCCAGGAATAAGGGTTGCCTCACGATTTTTAACCTTTCCCTAAATCGGCCCAAATAACACATGAAATGGTCGGCTGGTGCCAGGTTAGTGCTACCACCAGCTAACCGGCACCACCTTCTTGCCAGTCTCACGGATAGATTGGTCACAATTAGTTACTAGGCTTGTCGCCCCCATATGCGACATGTGGTCTGTACCGGCGGTTACTCGGACTCACGTATCCCAATGCTCAGTCCTTAATTGCTCCACGAGCTACATCACTTGAGATCCCACACTCACAGTGACCTACCCCTCGCCTGAGCAAGATATTACCAAATTGATCATCAAGTTCACACATCAAGATTATGTTGAGTCCTTAGTCAAGATTAGGGAAGATAGATAAGTTGTAACCCTCATTCCTTTTAGTAGTTAATTATCCTGGTGTAGCTTCCTACACGCGCCAGCATGAGTTCCCTTCTCATACTTGACTTCTACCATTACTAAGCAAGTAAGCATTTAAATGTTACCAAGCCATTGATCAAACGAAGGCTCTAATTAAAAGGTGAGTAGTTCTAACTTAGTGAAACATCATTAAGTTGATTAGCTAATCTACATAAAATGCATAACTCGTAATGAAACACAATAAGTATCCAAAATAGGGTTCATAGTAGTGGGGTGCCTGCCTGGTTTGCCGCTCGAACGAATTCGAGGTTGTAGACGATAACTCAAACACGTCCTCACGCTACTCTGTTCCTAAAAGAAGAAGAAGATCGGGATTAAGGATAACCGACGGGGACTTGAAGGCAAAGGCTTGCTTTGGAACTTGGGAAGAGACATCTAACTGTGGCTCTACTATTGCACTATTTGCAACTAAGCCTAACCTAGTATTGTTGACCTCTTGGGTAAGCTATATAGACAACTTCATCCTTGCTGCTAACTTGATGGACGCTCGGACCCAGGTGGCGGACACTCCATCAGGTTGGGCATCGAGGAGACTTAGGTCTGGTTTGACTCTGGTTTGGTTGACAGACACTCCCTCGGAGGTGACGGACAATCTGGTAGGAACTAGGTGGTCTTGGGTTTTCTGGGTTGCTGAGTTTATAAATCAATAGACACTCCGTGAGAGGTCACGGACTCTCCGCTAAGAACTTGGTGCTCTCGGGTTCTTTGGTTAGACACTCTTATAAATCAATGGACACTCCGGTGGAGCCGCAGACACTCCGTTGACTCAGGTTGACAGCAGATAATACTTTGATGGGTGTCTTTCTGGGGTTGGCAGACACTCTGTCAGATTGACAGATGCTCCGTCAGGCTGTCGACATAACCTATTTTCTTGGATGATCTTGGGGTTCAAGCTTACATGTGATGGGCTGTGCTTTGTGCATGTGCAAGACCCTTCTAGGGTAACTTAGGTGGCTCACTAGGCTCAAGATAGCTAGATTTATACCTCAGTTTGCTAAGTGTAGCTATAGGTTTAGGATCAAACTTAGAGATATGAGGATATCAAGATGCAACCTAGAGATAGAGATGAAATCCTTAGCTCTAAGATTTGAGAGCTTTTGTAGCCAAAACATGAAGATCCAAGCTTTCCTCACTCTTGCTTCTTCATCCATAAGATTGGTCACTTATGAGCTTCTCTACATATGATGGAACAACGACCAGCAAGAAATCCTTCAATCCTTCACCTAAACCAAAACTTAAGCATTTGGTGGAAAATCCAAGAAAGGAGAGCTACTCTTCTTGAGCTCACCATGAATAAGATTAAAGATGTTGATGGTGTTCATGGAGTGGTGTTGGTGCTTCCTTCCTCTTCCTCCTCTTCTTCTTCAATCTTCCCTCCAATCCTTTCTCTCTCTAGTTCTAGGGTTCATCCTTGTTCTTGGGGTGTAGAGAGAGAGGGAGAGTGGTAAATGAATGGGTGTGTGAGATATTGGGTGAGAGGGTGTTGCTTTAGCTAATGAAATATCCTAACTTATGATGACATGAGGGTCCAACTCACTTAAGTGGCAAACAACTCATTTCCCACTTTCTGCTGCTGATCTGAATTCCATCGGATGGTTCGGTAATGCTGGCGGACTGTCCGGTACTTCACTGTCTTTGCTAAATTGATTCTATCATCGAGTGGCTTGGTTTTGGGAACTAAGTTGTCATATCTTAATGTGTTCCCTGAAGTTGAGTTGGTGCTGCTGATGTCAATAGGATGTCTCCTCAATCCAATCGTGGTTTCCTCCAACACTTCGGGTGTGAGCATGATAATTGCTATCCGGGTGCATTCCACGGGGTGATTTGATAGATTTCTCAATGGTTGACTTAGCTCAAGGCATCAGGGATCTGTACGAGAGCTCAAATGGTCGCTCACTCGGATGGTAAAAAATGACTGCCTATGATGCAACGAACTCGGGTCGTTACAAAACCTCACCTCCTTAAAATAGAGCTTGTCCTCGAGCTCGTCCGAGGGTACTTGGGGAACTTTTCGATGATTGGGAGTCTTGTGATGGCTCTTCCAGTAGCATTGAAACTCGGTGATTTTTCCTCTCCAGGATTTCCAAGTATCATCTCATCTCTTACTTTATTCTAACAATTGATCGGTGTAGCTCAGGTTTTCATCACTAGTACTTAGTCATAATCCTAACAATCTTTCAATGTTGAGGCCTTGGGTTTAGGGGAACGATGTCTCTGGGTGTCTTTTGTCTATTGACGGACGGTCCAATACTCCCATCGGACAGTCCGATAACTTTGAAGGGTTGACAGCTAACTTAGGGTTTCATTCATCCATCTTGGCGGATGGTCCGTTTCAACTGTCAGACTCTCCGGTAGTTCACGACCTATAAATAGGCCCACAGTGACTGATTAGGTCATCTCATTTCCATTTTTAGCAACTACCGCTGCTGTCGTCCTCTATGCCGCCATCATCACACTACACATGCTTCGAGTGATTCCGCTCATGGTTCAGGGCTTCCACGTGCTTCTTCATCATGCCTAGAAGGTACATTTGATTCCTTTTTCCCCTCCTTTTACTTGATTCCCCTCCCCCTTTTGTTTGCACTTAGGGTTGCTCCTATCTATGATTTGGTTAGAGTTTGGAGTAAACCATCTTGGGGACTAGTAGAGCATCTCTAGTAGTACCTCTGTACGTGATTTGGTGAAGTAGAACGGCTTGTTTGCAAAGATCTGAGGATTCCAAGTTTTCTCTGCAGTTACTATTCTCATTGTGCTGGCTTCGATAGTGACAGACAGTCCGGTTAATCGGCGGAAGGTTCCACTGAGTCTGTATCTACTCTATAGAAATCTGCTCCTACTGGTACGATTTGTGGTTCTAGCGGATAGTCCTCAAGATGCAGTGGGTGCTCCACAAAATTGTTTTGCATGCTAGTACTGTCTCTGTACAACTATTTGTATTGGTGGAACGTTCTGGTTGCTCTGGCAGAATGTTCCGGTAGGTGTACGTTGTTCTTTGTATGTCTGAGTGATGTCGGTCTATAATTCATCGGACAGTCCGCAGGTTTGGCAGATACTCCGTCAATGCTTGTCACTTGCTGTTTGTACCCATTTGACTTCCAGCTAGTATCCAACTTTCTAGGGTTTACTTAGACAACTCATGTAACTTGCATGCCTGCTGTACTTTACTACTTTTCATCACATAGGTTGTAGAACCTGTGCTTTACTTGCATATCCAACAGTTGTTGACCTTTTGTCATCCTTGTGGTGTTTGCAGGTCTGGTGTGGGTCCTAGTCGCTGGCTAGAGAAGGCTGTGCTGGTATCTTCTTTAGATAAGGATGATGGCGATGATGTTCTTCCAATGGACATGTCAGCTATCCCTAAGGAGCGTTTTTGTTGTGTTTCGGCCGAATTTAGCAAGGTTGCCCTGTGCAGGCACTTCGAACAAGCTAGGTATTATCCATCTCCCTTCTTCCTAACGAAGAGCCAGTACATGCTGTACCGAGGGGGTATTGACATATGGCCGATGTTTGTAGAACAACAGTGGCTGAGTTGGTCTCAATTGGAGTCCTTCATGTATATGAGCAACTTAGTTGATTTCCTTGGAGTCTTGGGCTGGAGGAGGATCCTCGAGTTCAAGCAAGATTGGAATGAGTCTGTGATCTAGCAGTTCTTCACCACTTTGGAAGTTTGAGCTGAGAAGGAAAGCTGATCTAGATGACTGGTACACGCAGGTTCAAGGCTAAGTTCAAGGGCTTTGCAGCTACTATGAAGTTGAGCTACTATGGCATGAAGCGGGGCAAGTTGGTTGTTGATTTTCCAATGTTAGGAATGGATGAGGTATACGGCTTCCGTTATCAGGAGACATCTGCTTATGGTCTACAGGGAGGCTTGAGAAGGCTTCCGAAGGTGATCTTCGAGATTCTGAGGCGCACTATGGTTCCTTTGGCTCGAGGTGATGACAATACTATTGGGTGGCCCTTCTTCGAGATCATCAATGATGTGCTGTCCGGTGATCCGATTAACTTGCTAGACTGGTTGGTGTATCAGATGTTGGAGTGTAAGCAGAATGTGAATGCTCCTTTGATTTTGCAGACATACAACATGGCTCTGGTGCTTCGCGCTATGAAGGACTTCCGTGGCACTTGTGAGCTCATCCGTCAAGTTTATTGACCATTCATTGATAATGAGGCCTATCTTGCACAGGAGTCATCCCAATGGCTTGTAGGATTCCGAGGCCAAACTCCCCAGGTACGTTCCAACAAGTTTTTCTTCTCATAATGCCTTTAGCTTGGAACCTTATCTTACTTGTTATGGAGCCCTCAAGTTTCTTAGTCGATCATTGTCAGTATTTCGTAAACCAGACTAGTGAATTTATACGATTCCCATGCTACTCTAGGAAGACGATGGTAGCATCCAAAAGATACAAGGATTTATACTGGCTTTGGCTAGAGCCCTACGTCTAGTCTCAGAGAAGATTGAGTGCGTGTTCCTCGCTTGAATGCTTTGAAGTTCTTACAATGGGGGGTGCAAGAATGGTGGAAGTGGTAGAAGAGCTAGAGCTAGGAGATGGACTGCCTACAGAGAAGCTCTAGGAGCCCTGCTATGATGGAGATGAATGAAATGGTTGGGGATTTAGAATCATGTCGAGATGGGTGCCCTGTCTACCCTTATATAGAGTTCGGGGCCAGGGCATATACAAAGCAATAGGTTCTCCCAACCGAAGGGTCGTGAGCCTGAGGGAGGGCCTAGCAAACTTGGCTTGCAAGCTATGCCATCTTGTGGGGTCTGTCTAGGCGTGGCTGTCGTCATGGTCTTGTGGCCATATCATGGCATGGTGTGGCATGGTGCTACTATGCCAGCCATCCTGTGCGACATGGTTTCTGCTGTGGTCTTCATCATCATCTCCTGGTTTCCTGGGGCATGGTACATGAGTCGGTGGCTGCCCCTGGGTCATTGATTGCCTTGTTGTCTTGAGGAGCAAGGGCCACGATCCCTATCATTGGGATTGTGGTTCCCGTCAGCCTAGATGGCCTCTGAGTCAAGGCCCTCGTCGTGGATGCCATCCCTTAGTGGGCAGGATCATACTCTTGTCTCATCAGACCGTATCTGGCCAGTGGTCATCGTACCTATTGTCACCGCTTTGGGCGGTATTGTCTTATCTGTGCAGTGTGGCACGGGAATGGCATCTGACTGAACTGAGGTGACTATTTTCCCCTCGGTCCTTACAGGGTTAGTGTGGCGTGCCTATTCTTGTTAGAATAGGCAAGCTTGGCTAGGCTCAACCTCTCCCTGTTCCTTTCAAGGGTCATGATGGGGGAGAGGTCGTGCGCCTTTCTAGCGTCGTGTGGCTAAGGCATGAAGGAGGGGTCGTGGCTAACCTTGGCCTTATCGTTTGGCCTGGCTTACTTGGCTTAGCTGGGCCTCGGTCATTTGGGCTTTCGCTAGCTGGTGTATTGTGTCACAGAACCGACCAATTTACAAGAGCGCAAGTACAATGGTAGCCCGCAAGCGGGCGCACTATCATACTTGAGCCCATATAAACCCGGTAGTCCATCGAGTACCACGATAGGTCTCGATAAATGATCCACATACAACCAAGATCGTATATGATTCAACATACATGTCACATATTACATAAAGCTCACAATTACAATCCATTCATCAGAGAACGAAATAAGGTTATTACAAACCAAGTTCGATAGATAGTAGCGGAAGCAAATTAAAGTTTGAAACTAGCAGCATAGTTCAAATACAGTGCCAACTCATGATCACGATCCACAAAAGCATATAAGAAGGATTATTAAAGATGCCTGCCCAAGGCTCACTCCTCATCCACGGCGGGACAAGCAATTCTTACAATAACCGTGATAAATTGTACCATCTACAACAATGGGAATAAAACCCTGAGTACGAGAAGGTACTCAGCTAGACTTACCCATCATAAACCAGAAATAAATTGACTCCACGAATTATGCAAGGCTTTATAAGTGGAGGTAGATTAACAACTTTTTACATAAAAGCGATTAACTTAGTTATACGATTATACTTTGGTCATCAAGTTAATTATAGCTATTCATCTCTAGATTAGCAGCTATCATATGCCAAACATGTGGTATATCATTTGATAGCATACAATAGTAACCATAGTAGGTGTAGTAATTCCATGTTTAACCGAACCATCGCATTCCATAATACAATTACTACGATGTTGGGACTAGCCAAGTTTCTCACTATCTGGGAGAGGCGGCGATTCGAATCGATTTCAACCAGCTAGGAATTTATTCCTAACACAAACCTAGGCAGACCAGCTCAACGGTCACCTTAGGTCACCTTTGGTACAACTTAGGTACACATTTCATGGGTTTGACCAGCGCCGCACAATCAAGGACAACCAGCTGCCAGGACGATCAGGACCACCCTGCCCTTGGGCTAAAGGCTGGCTCCGTGCACATCCTTACTACCATCCAGATTGCACACTCTTACAGAACGGGGCCCGGCCTAAGTTGAGCTACTCGGCTTCACGGTCGGATCGAGTTATCCGGCCAGCTAAGTGATAGGCATGCGTTCAATCCTGTCAAAAGCGCCAACAACGGTATGGTCCTTAATTGGCACAGACAGAATCACATGAGTCAACCCACACATAGACTCCGCCCGGCCTCCATTTACATTACCCCATGGTTTTTTCCACGATAGCGAATATAGCCAACCATGCTTCGGTATCCACCTATATCTCACAGGTGACAAGAAATCACCTGACTTCTACCGGTCTAAGCATGGCTAAGCATATATTCAATCCTAGACCTACATAGGGTTGAAGGTATATGTAACTGGACAAGGTAGTTCTATGCATCAAGTGTTTCCAATCAACTCTTATAACCTAATGCATCAAACATAAATGACTCAAGTAGTATTTTGTAAAACAATGGGAGACTTAGAACGCTCTGGGGCTTGCCTTTGAGGAAAGAGGTGGGTCGGTGATCTAGGCACTCAGGGAGCTCTTCGGGAGTCTGCTCCTCTTCTCTTGGAGCTGCGGCTTGGGGCATCTCCTGCTGATCCCCTTCCTTTTCTTCATTGAATTCCAACAATGTTATCTCCTCGACCGATCCTATATGCATGAGCATGGCATAAGATATCACGAATACATATGTAATCACACGTATAGTATGATATAACGTGATGAATGCATCCCCACAAGCATTTTCCATAGCATGGTATTAAAGTAATAACAAGTGCATCATATTCTACTGAGTAGGAGCATATCTCTTCTCTACTACTTAAGCAAACACTTCGGTAAATTATTTTCTAGACTATAAGACAGTAGCTACTTGCTTTGACCCTAACTAGAGTTATATACATTGAAATAATATGGTTGTGGACATTCCGGAAAGCCTATGAAATTGTCTACAACTTTGTTTTAATACCCTTAATGTGATTCAATAGTTATCTAGGTCAAACAATTTACTTATTCAAATCTATTCAGAGAACAAATATTTCGGACAGCAAAATTCTAACAGCCAAAAATCTTAAACCCTAAGTCCTACAACTATGAAAATTTAACACAAGGTAGATAAGTAAGTTATCTACAACTCTGTTATTAACAAGTTTTACAGAAAATACCATTATCAACATGAAATTATCCACTCAACTGAAACTATACATGCAACCATTTATTTGAATTATAGAGCAATAATTACTTAGTTACATACAACCAATTGCTTTTAAGCCTTACTATTAACATCAACAGTTCATATGCATCACAAGCACCATGGAAAATATCATGGTCAAGTAATTTTTTTTATTTACATGCCATTATTAATTTAATTAGATAATTAAGTGAAATAACAAACATATACCAAATGTGCACAATAAATTCTCATAAAATTACAGTGGTCTCCAAGTCCTCCCAAAAGACTACTGTAAAAATTTTATACCATTTGAACATGTATAACATCCTCTACAAAAATGATAAGCTAGCAAGGTTTATTTTTGTAAAAATAATTAACCCTATAGAAAAGTGTCAAATAATAGATTATATATTTTTCTTAGCTTCATACTAGTGCCATAAAACTGTACAAAAATTTGCATAGCAATATGTTACTTATTTTTATCCCTATAATTTTCCTCAAAAACACCATTTATTAATAGATAAATAGAAAGGTCATATTTCAATCAAGTATACTGCAAGTTTATTATTTTTCCTAGCTAGAGCATGTTAACACAAGACCAGCAAAATTAGAATCACAATTTTATCACATTCCTAGCTCAAGTTACACATTTTACAAAATTGTAAACATTGAAAAAGCACTTATCTAGCTATATTTTATTCACCTAGAAAAGGCATAAAAATAGTGCATATCATATTTTTATAAAATACTACACTTCATAAGGAACCCAACAAAATTTGGTTCACCAAAATTGGACATTCCTAGCTCTAGATATGATTTTCCAAAGTTACTACAAAAAATCTAGAAAATAAATAACAAAAACCCTAACTTAACTTGCTGACAGAGGGGACCCATAGGGCAGGGGACCCCACCCATCAGTGAGCCAAAATAGGGCACGGTGGTTTGACTGGCTCTATCTTGCCGACGGCGAGGTCTCCGACGAAACCGACCACACCGTTGTGCTCTACTCACTATCCCGCGTCGATTAACATAGGCGGCGGAGGCACGGACGCACTGGACCTACCTCGTCACCGGCCATGGTGGCACGATGGCGTTGCGCTAGGGTACACCAGCCCCTACAGGCCATGGCAAGGCTTGGCGAGAAGCACATGAGCTCCATGGTGACTACACAGATCTAACGAGACGACCAAGGCTAGGTGGGACACGTCGACGAGGTCTGCCCGCGTGTGTGGTGGCGCGGCAGCGCTACGCGTCGTGTGCCACACCGGTGAGGCAACTATTTGTAGTGAGGTCATGCTACAAGCTAGACTACACCCTAACCAAGATCTAACGCGAAGAAGGCAAAGGAATGCGCGACAGAGTCGAGCAGCGGCGAGCTCGCCGTGAAGGGGGCCATGGAAGCCGAGCTTTCCGGCGAGGACGAGAACGGCGATTTCGCCCTTACCGTAGCTTGTCTGGCACTGCAAACGCATCGAGGAGGTAGAGGGGAACACGATGAAACTAACTGCAAGATGGAGGTGGCAATGGTGTGGTGGTCAATGTACATGTGACATACGTTGCCCAACAAATAATGTCTCCATATGTTTAACGCATGAACAACTGATGCAAGCTCTAAATCATACGTAGGGTAATTGACTTCATGCTTTCTCAACTACCGAGAAGCATAGGCAATAACTCTTCCTTCTTGCATGAGCACACACCCCAAACCTATACCCGATTCATCACAGAACACATCGAAAGGCTTTTCAATGTTGGGTTGTGCTAAAATAGGAGCTGCAGTTAATAGGGTCCTTAGGGTGTGAAAAGCTGCTTCACACTCTGGTGTCCAACTGAACTTTTCATCTTTCTGAAGGAGTCTAGTCATGGGCTTAGCTATCTTGGAGAAATCTGAAATGAAACGACGATAGTAACCTGCTAACCCTAGAAAACTCTGAACTTCATGAACCGAAGTCAGGGCCTTCCAATCCATGACCTCTTGTACTTTAGATGGCTCTACATATATTCCATCTTTTGATAAGATGTGACCCAAGAAAGGTACTTTGCTCAACCAAAATTCACATTTGCTAAACTTGGCATACAACTTATGTTCCCTCAATCTAGACAAAACAATTCTCAGATGCTCTGCATGATCTACCTTATTCTCCAAATAAATCAAGATATCATCGATAAACACAACCATGAACTTGTCGAGCTCGGGCATGAATTCTGAATTCATCAAGTACATGATGTAGGCAGGAGCATTCGTCAGTCCGAAGGACATGGCCAAATACTCATACAAGTCGTACCTAGTGGAGAAAGCGGTTTTAGGTATATCCTCTGGCCTAATCTTTAACTGATGATAGCCTAACCTCAAGTTAATCTTGAAGAATACCTTTGCTTTTGCCAACTGATCGAACAAGATATCGATACGAGGCAAAGGGTACTTGTTTTTTATGGTCACAGCATTAAGTGGCCTATAATCCACACACATTCTCAAGGACTTGTCCTTCATAAACAAAGCTGGACATCCCCATGGAGACAAACTAGGTTGAATGAGACCTTTGTCCAATAGTTCTTGTAACTAAATTTTAAGTTTAGCTAACTCATTTGGTGGCATCCTATAGGGTCTCCTTGAGATAGGTGTCGTACCGGGCACTAACTCAATCTTAAATTCCACATCCCTATCAGGTGGTAAACCTGGTAACTCATCTGGAAATACATCTGGAAACTCACAAACCACTAGAATATCACAAAGGGTAGTGGCTTGGATAGTGCAAGACAAGTTTTGGAGTTCAAAATTTTGGGAAAATGGTACTAGGAAAGCATTACCTCCCTTTGGTTCTCTCAACATAATTGTACGAGTGCTAGTGTCAATGAGAACCCCATGATTGCTCATCCATTTCATGCCTAAGATCACATCTATGGATAATCTAGGCAATACTATCAGATCCATTGTGTACTCCCTCTCTTGTATAGAGATGAGCACATTTCTAACCATCTTATTTGTAGAGATAGTAGCCCCAGCTAAACTTATACTATAACCACCCATGCTTACCTCAATTGCTTTCTAATCATGTCTAGATGCAAATGCTTGGCTCATAAATGAATGAGAAGCTCTTGAATCAAATAAAACAATGGTGGGATGTTTGTTAATGAGAAACATACTAGCGGTGACAACCTCTCCCATAGGAACCTTTTCAACAGCGGTATAATGCACGTATCCAGGACATGCTTTAGGATTTGCCTATCTCTGATTATTCTTGTTCTAGTTGTTGTTCTTCTTAGGATGGCTGATTGCTCCTAGGTCCTGCTGAGCTTCCTTGCCCTCCATTCCCCTTGGGTAAGGCCATGGTGAACGCCTTACGAAACACCTTCTAAGGTCAGTTGGCCTAGGCTTTTGGTGGAGGAGGCCTAAACTTGGGCGCTGGTGGTCAAAACTGTGGCCTAGCTGCCACTAGAGCTTTGGACTGAGAAGACCCTGAGGCGCCTGCCACAACTGCCCTCTTACGGCCCTTTGCTACCGCATGCAGATTGTTGTGGTTCTCCTGAGTCAAGCCATCACTAATGAACTCATTATATGTGGTGCACCTTGAGTTGGCCATAGTTTTCATTAGCTTAGTGCCAAGACCTCTCTTGAAGCTTTCGATCTTCTTTTCTTCTGTATTGACAAAACCTGGGGCATAACGGGACAGATTGTTGAAAGCATGCATGTACTCAGTAAGGGTCTTGGTCCCTTGCGTGAGTCACATAAACTCAGCTGCCTTCATGCGCATCAGCCCTGGGGGAATGTGATGTCCCCTAAAGGCTAACTTGAATTGCTCCCATGTGACCTATGCATTGGCAGGTAAGGAGGATATGAAATGGGTCTACCATATCCCGGCCGGTCCTTGTAGCTGATGGGATGCATATTCTGCCTTCTGATGTTCTATGACCCTCAGTAGATGGAACTTTTTCTCAATAGTGTTGAGCCATTCATTCGCCTAGAGCGGTTCTTTGGCCACCTTGAAGATAGGAGGCTTGTTGTCTAGAAAATCCTTCAAAGAGCTATACTGATTCAGCTCAGGCTCCTGTTGTTGCTGACGGGCACGAGCCGTGTTCTGCGCAATGAGGTGTAGGGTTTCCTCTATAGTTCTCTAACTTCCCAAGAATTGGGCAAAGAATTCATTAGCAAACGGTGGTGGCGGTGGTGGTAAGTCACCGTCATTGCCCTCTTGGTTGTTGCCTGCTCCAGCACGAGTGCGAGTCATCTACAAAGTTGCAATAATCAGTGATTATTGGGTGATGTCAAGAGATTGCAGATGAATCGTATAATCATGTCAAACTAAAATTACTAGAGAGAATCTTAAATTCTTACAATAAAATAGAGGCATAATAATTCATTCTCGCAACATGACATCACCAATTTGATCACTTATCGGGCTCACAGCGCGTTAACATACAAGTTATAATCACTAGTAAAACAAAACTAGAATTTTATTAACGTTCCACCCAACGTGAAACCATATGCAGAGTGCCAATATTACGTAGAAGTCCAAACGCAATTACCAAACTTCAATTACAAGTCCATTACATAAATAGCAGAGATACATCTAGCGCTTTAACCACTAGGCAATTCTAATCTTCATTATGATCATTGTTGAGGTCGAAGATAGGATCATCCTCATTCTCTGGCTCCACTTCTTCCTCGTCCCAGCCGTCATCTTCAACTAAGATCTCCGGATCTTCTTCTTCCTCATCAAGGATTGGGTGCAGTTGGTTGTTCAGAAAATACACCTCATGCTGAAGATCAACGACCACATTCTAGGCCTGTGCAAGCTGCTGGCACAAGTTCCTCTCAACATAGTCCTGCTGGACGCTCATGGCGTGGGTGCTATCTTGTTCTGCTTCTACCATTGCTGCATGGTTGTTTGCTAGGATTCCCTAGCGCATAGCTGTGAACGCCTTGGCACGGGTGGCCTCCAGCTGCTCCCGCAGTCCTACTAACATTGCTTGATCATCCACTCTTGCCTCTTGGGTGGTAGCTCTCTACTAATCAACTTGATCCATTTGGGTGTGGAGATTTCCCAAAGCTACATATGCTTGATCAATTTCCCATTGAGCCGCACTTGCTACCTTTTTGTGCTTGCGCACACGCTTCTTGAGCTTACGATGTGCAGCTTCGGCTCTCATGAGCTTATCCATGCAAGTGGTATAGGACTCCTACCAGAAGTCCCTGGAATCCTAACAAGTGTAGAACATCTTCATTACTGCAAACATGGCACTCATAGCGAAACTAGAACTGTCTGCCCGCTCATCCTGATCTCGGATCAATGCATTATTGTTGCGCTGTGCCCACACCGTTGTGGACGGATCCACCCGAGGAAAAGTACCAGCGGCACTGCCGGTAAGCTCATCCCCGTGATGCTAACTATTCTGACTCAACACCTCAAAGGCTACTACTTGGGTAGCCTCCCAAGGAGTTCTTCCTTCAGATTTCGCCTTCCATTCCTACTAGAAGGGTGCTTGGGCACGAGCCGGTATGGTCAGCCGCACTTCATACCATGGTTGTCCCTCCAGGTATACTTCATTCTAGTAATAGAGAGGCGGTTCATAATACCCCGCACAGTGCAAGACTCTCCAAAGCAGGGCAAGAGTTCCGAACATCAATAGGAAACTCTCACTTCCAGCTGGTGCTGCCATCTGTACCAACAACATGTGCAACTTTCGTGAGACAAAGTCATAATGGATAACAGTTACATAACCGAGTAAGAGATCTATAAGGGGAGGACAATGCAAGTATGAAATAATAATTTATCATGATGCATGCACGTTCCGTACGGACTTACAAACTTAGGAAAAATTATTTTTAATGACATACACGGTGGCATACATATGTTGTCTCATATATAGCGTAGCTAGTCGGGCTACACGTTTCGCTGTTAGTGTAACTGCACAAGAATTTCATTTTAGCCCAACCCTACAATTATATATGCAGAATGTAAATCTGGGCTCTAGGTTGCAACTAAATACTTCCATATATGTATACCCATACATATACTTCCATATCAAAGCTACTCGATGACAATTTATTACCCACAATTAAATACACACCATACATACATGCAAGCATGCATACACAGCCGTATCAAAGCTAGCTCTCCCCGACCACACGCTCACTTCTTGCGGTCATGTCACTCATCAACTTACCTTCTTACCTGGCATAGAGGCATTTGATCCATACATTACCACTCAAGTGAATGGCATCCATACAATAGCACGCCGTATGGATGACAAAAGTAAAACCCCCATGTTAGTACTTAAATAGCCACCTAAGAGTCCTTAACTGGGCATAAAGGAAGTGAGCACTAGCACACTTTAGATTTCAACTCTAGGTTTCGAATACCTATTTATATAGCTATTAGTTGCTAGAAACTAGTTTTGGAAAACAAAAGCCTTTGTTTTAATTACACATGTGGCAATTAATGTTGAATCTTGCTCTGATGCCAGTTGTCGTAGAACCGACCAATTTATAAGAGCACAAGTACAATGGTAGCCCGCAAGCAGTCGCACTATCATACTTAAGCCCATATAAACTCGGTAGTCCGTCGAGTACCATGATGGGTCTTGATAAATGATCCACATGCAACCAAGATAGTACATGATTCAACATACATGTCACATATTACAATCCATTCATCAGAGTATGATATAAGGTTATTACAAACCAAGTTCGATAGATAGTAGCGAAAGCAAATTAAAGTTCGAAACTAGCATCATAGTTCAGATACAGTGCGAACTCATGATCACAATCCACAAAAGTGTATAAGAAGGATTATTAAAGATGCCTGCTCAAGGCTCACTCCTCATCCACGGCGGGGCAGAAGCAATTCTTGCAATAATCGTGATAAACTGTATAATCTGCAATAATGGAAATAAAACCCTGAGTACGAGAAGGTACTCAGCTAGACATACCTATCATAAACTAGAAATAAATTGACTCCACGGATTATGCAAGGCTTTATAAGTGGAGGTAGCTTGACAACTTTTTGCATAAAAGCGATTAACTCAGTTATACGATTATACTTTGGTCATCAAGTGAATTATAGCTATTCATCTCTAGATTAGCAGCTATCCTGTGCCAAACATGTGGTATATCATTTGATAGCATACAATAGTAACCATAGCAGGTGTAGTAATTCCATGTTTAACCGAACCATCACATTCCATAATACAATTACTACGATGTTGGGACTAGCCATGTTTCTCACTATCCGGGAGAGAAGGCGATTCGAATCGATTTCAACCAGCTAGAAATTTATTCCTAACACAAACCTAGGTAGACCAGATCAACGGTCACCTTAGGTCACCTTTGGTACAACTTAGGTACACATTTCGCGGGTTCGACCAGCGCCACACAATCAGGGACAACCAGCCGCTAGGACGATCAGGACTACCCTACCCTTGTTCTCAAGGTTGCCCCCCCGCACATCCTTACTACCTTCCAGAGTGTGCACTTTTACAGAATAGGGCTCGGCCTCAGTTGAGCTACTCGGCTTCATGGTCAGAACGAGTTATCCAGTCAACTAAGTGATAGGCATGCATTCAATCTTGTCAAAAGCGCCAACAAAGGTATGGTCCTTAATCGGCACAGACAGAATCACATGAGTCAACCCACACATAGACTCTGCCCGACCTCTATTACATTACCCCATTGTTCTTTTTCACGATAGCGAATAGAGCCAACCGTGCTTTGGTATCCACCAATATCTCGAAGATGACAGGAAATCACCCGACTTCTACCGGTCTAAGCATGGCTAAGCATATATTCGATCCTAGACCAACATAGGGTTGAAGGTATATGTAATTAGACAAGGTAGTTTTATGCATCAAGTATTTCCAATCAACTCTTATAACCTAATGCATCAAACATAAAGGACTCAAGTAGTATTTTGTAAAACAATGGGAGACTTAGAATGCTCCGGGGCTTGCCTTTGAGGAAAGAGGTGGGTCGGTGATCTAGGCACTTAGGGAGCTCTTTGGGAGTTTGCTCCTCTTCTCCTAGAGCTATGGCTTGGGGCATCTCCTGCTGATCCCCTTCCTCTTCTTCATTGAATTCCAACAATGTTATCTCCTCGGTCGATCCTATATGTATGATCATGGCATAAGATATCACGAATGCATATGTGATGACACATATAGTATGATATATCATGATGAATGCATCCTCACAAGCATTTTCCATAGCATGGTATTAAAGTAATAACAAGTGCATCATATTCTGCTGAGTAGGTGCATATATCTTCTCTACTACTTAAGCAAACACTTCGGTAAATTATTTTCTAGACTATAAGACACCAGCCACTTGCTTTGACCCTAACTAGAGTTATATACATCGAAATAATATGGTTGTGGACATTCTGGAAAGCCTATGAAATTGTACATAACTTTATTTTAATACCCTTAGTGTGATTCAACAGTTATCTAGGTCAAACAATTCAGTTATTCAAATCTGTCTAGAGAACAAATATTTCAGACAGCAAACTTCTAATAGCCAAAACTCTTAAACCCTAAGTCCTACGACTATGAAAATTTAACACAAGGTAGATAGGTAAGTTATCTACAACTTTGTTATTAGCAAGTTTAACAGAAAATACCATTATCAACATGAAATTATCCACTCAACCGAAACTATACATGCAACCATTTATTTGAATTATAGAGCAATAATTAATTAGTTGCATACAACCAATTGCTTTTAAGCCTTACTATTAACATCAATAGTTCATATGCATCACAAGCACCATGGAAAACATCATGGTCAAGCACAATTTATTTATTTACATGCCTTTATTAATTTTATTAGATAATTAAGTGAAATAACAAACATATACCAAATGTGCACAATAAATTCTCATAAAATTACAGTGGTCTCCAAGTCCTCCCAGTAGACTACTGTAAAAATTTCATACCATTTGAACATGTATAACATCCTCGACAAAAATGACATGCTACCAAGGTTAATTTTTGTAAAAATAGTTAACCCTATAGAAAAGTGTCAAACAACATGTTATACATTTTTCTTAGCTTCATACTAGTGCCATAATACTGTAAAAAAATTTGCATGGCAATATGTTACCTATTTTTATCCCTATAATTTTCCTCAGAAAACACCATTTATTAATAGATAAATAGAAAGAGCATATTTCAATCAAGTATACTGTAAGTTTATTATTTTTCCTAGCTAGAGCATGTCAACACAAGACCAGCAAAATTGGAATCACAATTTTATAACATTCCAAGCTCAAGTTACACATTTTACAAAATTGTAAACATTCAAAAAGCACTTATCTAGCTATATTTTATTCACCTAGAAAAATACCAAAAACAGTGTATCTCAAATTTTTATGAAATACTACACTTCATAAGGAACCCAACAAAATTTGGTTCACCAAAATTGGACATTCCTAGCTCTAGATATGATTTTCCAAAGTTAGTACAAAAAATCTAGAAAATAAATAACAAAAACCCTAACTGAACTCGCTGACAGAGGGGACCCACGGGTCAGGGGACCCCACCCGTCAGTGAGCCAAAATAGGGCACGACGGTTTGACCGGCTCTATCTCGCTGACGCCGAGGTCTCCGGCAAAATCGACCACATCGTCGTGCTCTACTCAGTATCCCGCGTCGATTGACAGAGGCGGTGGAGGTGCGGACGCATAGGAGCTACCTCAGCGCCGACCATGGCGCCATGGCGGTGCTGGGCTAGGGTACGTCGGCCGCTATAGGCCATGGATCTAACGCATGAGCTCCGCGGTGACTACATGGATCTAACGAGACGACCTAGGCTAGGTGGGACACGCCGACGAGGTCTGCCCGCGTGCGTGGTGGCCCGGCATTGAGAGCGCGGCGGCTCTACGCGTCATGGTCCACGCCGGTGAGGCTACCATTCACAGTGAGGTCATGCTACAAGCTAGAGTACACCCTAACCAAGATCTAACATGAAGAAGGCAGAGGAATGCGTGATGGAGCAGAGTAGCGGCAAGCTCGCCGTGAGGTGACCATGGAAGCTGAGCTTTTCAGCGAGGACGAGAATGGTGATTTTGCCCTTATCGTAGCTCATCTAGCACTGCAAATGCATAGAGGAGGTAGAGGGGAACACGGCGAAGCTAACTACAAGATGGAGGTGGCAATGGTGCGGTGGCGTAGGCGCTAGGTGACGACGGAGCAGCGCGGTTGCGCGACAGCGAGGGAAGCTCCGCTGCGAGCACGAGTGAGAGCAGTGGAGAGGGAGAGAGCGCAAGGGAGTGAATGAACTGAGCCGTGGGGGTTCTCCTTAAGCGCATGCTAGCACACTGCGATGGGGGCTCGACGCCGGCTAGTGGCGGCCAGACTCTGCCTCGGTCGGCCACGACGACACGACGCGACTTCGGCCATGAGGGTCCGATCTCTTGTCTGACTATGCGAATTCAATGCCTCCAATCTCCTAAACCAAAGCGAATCAGTGCACGACGCTAAAACAAAACTTGTAGAGCTACATACCAGCTCCAACATTGATTTAGAACTCAACTCCTAATTCACAATAGTTATGGAGTTAAACCATTACAAAGTCAGCCATGTCAACACCGTCAGCTCAATATGACTTATAAAATTTTCCATGTGCCAAAATCAGTACAATGTTGATTCTTGTGAGCCAAATTCAAGCATGTTAGGAGCTAAACTAGCCTATGACCCAAAAATAAAAGTTGTTACACTACTTGAGTTCTACAACTTTGCTTTAGGGTACATAGCCATGCAAACATTCTATGACATAGTTCAACCTAGGTCAAACATAATACTTGAAAATGATGACTTACTCTATATCTATGACTTAGAGACCAAACTAGCCCTAGTCATGAATACCAAAGTTGTTCCTAGTGACATTCTAAACATGTTTAAGGTATTCCTAAGGTTCCATACACATTTACACATTGGTTACATATAGATTCTACCTAGGTCAACAAGCATGTCATCCCCTAGGAGCTTAATTAGATAAAGTGATCTACATGAACATTGTTCCATTAGTCATCCTAAGTGTAGCTAAGGTGTTTTAGTGACCAACATCAACCACTTGCACTTATTCACACATGATCATAAGCATACACATATGGAAACATAAAATAACAAGCCATGTTTCACATGTTAAAGCTCATATATGAATGCTTGATGCTTATGCTAATGCAATGCAAGTGAAATTATGCAAGCCTAACACCTAGGGTGTTACATATTGCGGGCTATGTGGCCTGCTAACTAATTGGTGCCTCGAGAAACCACGGGGTTATAATCTCGACAATCATTTTTGTGCCATGCAAAGCCCATCCCGTTGGACATTATTCCTCCTGATAGTCCAATGCCGCTTGAGGTCATGCTACCTTCGTCGGGGATGTATTACAATCCCTCCTTTGCTTCTAGCTTTGATGCAATGGGTAACTTTCTTATCTAGGTTTCTTGCTGATGCCATTTTCCATGCTTCTGTATTCCATTTTGCAACTCTTTACTTAACTTTCAATTCTTTGATCTTTTACCCCTTCATTTGCTTTTTACAGGTGCTTCCTCATCAGGACATTCCGCTCGTCAGGGTCATGGGCGAGGCCGTGGCTGTGGCACTTCATGTCGCCGTGGGTCTTAGGGTTGACTCCTCTACTACTTCATGAGTGCTCCATGGACTTGGGTGATCTTCATGTTTAGTTATCGTGTCTCGATCCAGAACTAGTTGTTGGTTGATCTTAGTGGTGATGAACTCTGGTGGTTAACGTCGTGTCATGGTTTGAAACACTTGGCTAGTCTATGGCCTACCCATCATGGTGGGTTGTTGATACTTCTAAACTTGCTTGTCTGGTTGGATACACTGTAGTTATTCAGTGTTTGATGCATGATGTCTATTATCCTTGTCATGGTATCCGCCTATGCCGCTTTGTTTATATCCCTCTGTCTCAATGATTGGGAGATAAGGCTAAGATACAAGGGAGACCTTCCAAAAACTTCCTGAGGCTAGGTCAAGGATCACAACACTACTCTGGGATTCTAAAGGAGATTGGGAGCTTGGGCTTAGGGATACTTCTAAGGTTAGGGAGGATAAGGGACTTAAATTGCTAGGAAGGATAGATAAGAGGATTCGAACCGCTCTCTTTGACTCTCTTAGTATAACGTGCCTATTACTTAGGGCGAACTAAATATAGATTTTGGTTCTCACTTAGGTGTCTTCCTAATACTCCCTCCCGATCCCATGATACAATACACTATTAGGTTTGGAAAATAGTTTGCATGTCAAGAACAAGAGGCTAGATTAGCTAGTGGGATGAGAATTTTCATAGGGTTAACGCTAAAGCATAGAAGTTATCAGGTTAACTAAGTATGGCACAACATTGAGGCTATATGAGGTTTGACAAATGGATTGCTCGTGTAAGTCAACCATCGCTCTGAAACCTGGGCTGTCGCGGCAGGGCCCGACTGATACGGTGCCCATCGCGACTCAGGATCTTTGTAACGGTCGAGTGACACAAAACACCCCAAGTGACAAACCAACACATATAACGCCCAACATCATGCCCAACTATCAAATTCATTATACTTACAGAAAAATACATGATACACAGAGTATACCCAATTTTTGTTTCTCCCTCTAGGTTTAACTCTTCGGCAAATCACTCGAAATACTTATCAGAGTTAACTTGTAGCTCATCTTGGATTCACCCAATCCAAGGTTGACTATGAAGCAGTGAATAGAGCATTACCTCACATCCACCAAGGCAACAACACCTACAAAACAAATTAACGGCAGCACCCTGAGTACATTTCGTACTCGCAGGACTTAATTCCAACATATAAATATTTGGTGGATGCAAGGGTATTATCAGACATTTGCACATTTGCAGAAAAGCAATGGCTTCTCTTAAATGACATGCTCATGATCTCATTATTAAAGGTATTAACATTAATGAGGTACGATATCCAAAAGAGTGATCAACATTTGTAAACCATTTCATATCACATCTCATCATTACACTACCATGGATATAGGAAGTAGGAACAACCAAAGGGTTCCGTCCTGAGGGACTTCAGGCTTTTGAAACTCTACAAAGGTGTACAAATTGTACCCACATGGAAATACGAGACTAACCACCATACTCCGAATTCAGGAATAAGGGTTGCCTCATAATTTCAAACCTTTCCCTAAATTGGCCCGAATATCCCATGAAAGGTTCGACTAGTGCCCAGTTAGTGCTACCACCAGCTAACCATCGCCACCTTCTTGCCAGTCTCATGGATAGACCGGTCGCAATTAGTTGCTAGGCTTGCCACCCCCATATAAGACAGGTGGTCTGTACGGGCAGTTACTCGGACTCACGTATCCCAATGCACGGTCCTTTACTACTCCACGAGCTACGTCACTTGAGATCCCACACTCACAGTGACCTACCCCTCGCTTGCGCAAGATATTACCAAATTGATCATCAAGTTCATACAACGAGATTAGGTTGAGTCCTTAGTCAAGATTAGGGAAGATAGACAAGTTGTAACCCTCATTCCATTTAGTTGTTAATTATCCCGGTGTAGGTTCCTACATGCGAAAGCATGAGTTCCCTTCTCGTACTTGACTTCTACCATTACTAAGCAAGTAAGCATTTAAACGTTACCAAACCCATTGATCAAATGTGGGCTCTAATTAAAAGGTGAGTAGTTCTAACTTAGTGAAACATCATTAAGTTGATTAGCCAATCTACATGAAATGCATAACTCATAATGAAACACAATAAGTATCAAAAATATGGTTCATAGTAGTGGGGTGCCTACCTAGTTTGCTACTCGAACAAATTCAAGGTTGTAGACGATAACTCAAACACGTCCTCACGCTACTCGGTTCCTGAAAGAAGACGAAGATTGGGATTGAGGATAACCGATGGGGACTTGAAGGCAAGGGCTTGCTTTGGAACTTGGGAAGGGACATCTAACTGTGGCTCTACTATTGCACTATTTGTAACTAAGCCTAACATAATATTGTTAAGCTCTTGGGTAAGCTATATAGACAACTTCATCCTTACTACTAACTTGACGGACGCTTCGACCTAGGTGGCGGACACTCCGTCGGGTTGGGCTTCGAGGAGACTTGGGTCTGGTTTGACTCTGTTTGGGTTGAAGGACGCTCCGTCGAAGGTCACTGATACTCCGGTAGGAAGTAGGAGGTCACGGGTTTTCTAGGTTGCTGAGTTTATAAATCAACTGGACACTCCGTGAGAGGTCACGGACTCTCCGCTGAGAACTCGATGTTCTTAGGTTCTTAGGTTAAACACTCTTATAAATCAACGGACACTCTGGTGGAGCCACGGACACTCTGTTGACTTAGGTTAATAGTAGATAAGACTCTGATGGGTGGCTTTCTAGGGTTGGCGGACACTCCATCGGATTGATGGACGCTCCGTCTGGCTATCGACAGAACCAATGTTCTTTGATGATCTTGGGGTTCAAGCTTAGATGTGTTGGGTTGTGCTTTATGCAAGTGCAAGACCTTTCTAGGGTGGCTTAGGTGGCTTACTAGGCTCAAGATAGGTAGATCTAGAGCTCGGTTTGCTAAGTGTAGCTATAGGTTTAGGATCAAACTTAGAGATATGAGGATATGATGATGCAACCTTGAGATAGAGATGAAATCCTTAGCGCTAAGATTTGAGAACTTCCATAGACAAAATTTGAAGATCAAATGTTTCCTCACTCTTGCTTCTTCATTCATAAGATTGGTCACTTATGAGCTTCTCTACATATGATGGAACCACCACCAGCAAGAAATCCTTCAATCCTTCATCAAAACCAAAACACCATGAACAAGATTAAAGATGTTGATGGTGTTCATGGAGTGGTGCTGGTGCTTCCTTCCTCTTCCTCTTCTTCTTCTTCAATCTTTCCTCCAATCCTTTCTCTCTCTAGTTCGAGGGTTCATCCTTGTTCTTCGGGTGTAGAGAGAGAGGGAGAGTGGTAAATGAATGGGTGAGTGAGAGATTGGGTGAGAGGGTGTTGCTTCAGCTGATGAAATATCCCAACTCATGCTGACATGAGGGTCCCACTCACTTAAGTGTCACTTAAGTGGCAAACAACTCATTTTCCACTTTTTGCTGCTGATCTGAGTTCCATCGAATGGTCCGATAATGCTGGCAAACTGTCTGGTACTTCACTGTCTTTGCTGAATTAATTCTATCATCGAGTGGCGTGGTTTTGGGAACTAAGTTGTCATATCTTAATGTGTTCCCTAAGGTCGACTTGGTGCTGATGATGTCAACATGATGTCTCCTCAATCCAATTAGGCTTTCCTCCATCACTTCGGGTGTGAGCCTGATAATGGCTCTCCGGGTGCATTCTGTGGGGTGATTTGATAGATTTCTCAACGGTTGACTTAGCTCAAGGCATTAGGGATCTATACGAGAGCTCAGATGGTCGCTCACTTAGATGGTCAAAAATGACTGCCTATGATGTAACGAACTCGGGTCATTACAGGCAATGATGATATATCACTGCCGCCTCAAGCCATGAGCCGACAGTGATAGGCTCCACATCAAGATCACTATCAGCTGGTGGTTTAAACCGGCAGTGATATGTCTGTTGATGGAAGTTAAAAACCATTATAAACCATCAATATAATATGCATAAGGGCATAAATATGATCACCAACAAAGGTCTAGGAGTTTAAACTAATAAATTCCATGAGTTTTGGTGAATCTGTATTTTCTGCAGGGTTTAACCAAAAAACCATCAAGGTGGACCTACATGTCAGATTTAATTGTGCTTATCTACTGTGAAACGGACATTAGAAGGTTCTAGAGGACACTAGAGGACACCACACTGAGGCGGAGAGAAAGAGGCTGCTAGGTGTGGCCGACCGGCGCCACCTGCAGGCCGCTCGGCCCTTAGGGCCCACTGTCAGTCTCCGCGTTGCAATGTCGGTTTTCCACCGCCTCCTAGGTTGCATCTACATCATTCCTTAAGTTGGTTTGATCGAAGGGCTCACGTTTGATGCTCTGGGCTATATATACCAGCCCCTACCACCCCCCTGAGGCACCAAGTCATTTGAGAAGACAGAAACCCTAATAATCCTTAGAGCTCCATTAATTCTAGGGCATAGCTAGTTAGATTAGATCTAGAGGGAGGCAAGCAGGCTTCACTTGGATTTCCAATCGTGCCAAGAGCGTGATTTGGTATAATCCTTGTACCCCATCTCTTTTGTATCTCCATTATTTTTATATGCTTGCTACAATTATTAAGACAATATTAGTATTCATCTTATTCATGTTATAATGTTCTTTTTTAAGTTTCAATTGTTGCATTCATATGTTGAATATATGGTGTTTCTTTTGTTACGTGAAATGTTATTCATGTTAGTGATTAAGGTTCTTTGTGATTTTATATATGTGACTTTGCTTAACCAATTAAAATTTTCACCAAAATAAACATTGTAGTACAAAGCGTGCTCTTTAATATGGAATGAAAGTTGGTTTGAGTTTCTAAATCAAATATGTTTAAATTTGAGCTCAAAATTGAATTAATGCTGATTTCAAACTTGGCAAATTTCTGCCTAAGTTATTGAATATTAGTTGTTAAGTTCAATGTTTGGTGAATTATTAAATCAATTTTCATAAATAAAATGTGTCCAACTTTTGTTCCATTGATTGGTCCTATACTTGAGCTATGATACTGTGAAATTGGTTAAGATGTTTGATTATTGGTTGCTCATGAATGAAATCCCAAAGTTGATAAGTAAAATCTGCTTTTCAGTAACCTAAAACCAAAACCCAAGGTTCAGTTTCACTGAATCCTTGTATCAACTTCAAGAGCTCAAAAGTTGTTGAACTCATGTAGATCAACAACTTTTGTTCAAGGTGATCATCCTGTTTATGAGCAAAATCGCAAGAAAAAGAGGGTTGAAGAGGCACTGTTAGTCAGCTACAGTAACTCTAGTAGCTGCCTGGTTCACCTGCTCGTCGTCGGTGGCTGCCCACCGCTCTTGTTCACATCATTTCTGTGTTAGGCAAGCAGCTGTTTCATGGTGGTAGCATCAACCAGCTGTTGTCGTTCGGGTGTGCCTCGCCCTCGCCGTTAAATCGCCAACCAGGTGGCCAGCTTCTCCCTTTTCCCTCTCTTAGTGCCACCGCTAGGCCACCCCGCTCAACGGCAAATTAGCTGTCGTTGATGCACCTCCATCCAATAGCTCATGTGTGTAGCCTCGCCTCACCGTTGCGCACCCGCTGAGCCTGCTCGCGTAGCCTATCTTATCCGGAGCTGGCCCGGAGCTAGCGTCTTCGCCGCGGCGACCCGCCATAACCGTCGAGCTCCAACTCACCGTGGCTAGCTCACTCCAGAGCATCTCCCGACTCCTTTCTTCTTGTTTTGGCTTCCTTATGATGCCATGATGCTCATCGGCTTACCCTTTTAATCTCTACTGCACAGGTTTCGTCGAAACACTGCCACGATGTGGGTTCGCGCCGCCGCATTCGCCATCACCGTGGATGGCATAGCTCCGCCTTGGCTCTGACTCAACGAAGTAGCACATCGGCATCGTGGCTGTTGATGGTTTGTAAAGTGTGTATATAGGAAAGGGGATTCCGCAAGCGCACCGAACTATCATGTAGCACTTCGCTTTGTGAGAACCAAGTGTTGAATTTATATTTTCCCAAAGGAAGGCAGGAGAACGCGTTTGGGCACTGTGGTTAGGTAGGCTAAGTATGTCTAGCAACACGAGGTTGATGAGGTAGTATGGATGATGGACAAAAAAGATAAAAAGGGTTTTGATCACACAAACAGAGGTAACTAGAAGTGTAGTGTAGCTGAGTGTAAGAAGTAGAGTATGTAATCTTAAAGGAACAAAAGTAAATTAATGATAGTGAGAATGTCCTTAGTACAAGGGGCGTACTTGCCCTAATTTCAATCAGGCACAAAGCACTACGAGCCCTACGTTTTGATAACTAGACCCAACGTGGTGGAGTACAGAGGAAGGACAGGGCTGTCACCACCTGCCAACTACCACAATCTATCTGGGGATCTAACCGTACCTACAGGCAAGATATAGCCTAAGCACCACGCTTAATCTATAAACTTGTTGTTTCGATCTGAGCTCTGGTGAAATAAGATCAAAACACCCTAACTAGACAGTAGAACAAGTACTAACGATGAACTTACTAAACACTAAGATAATAATGATGCTAATGCCAAAGGACAAGCACCTAGGCTCACTAATGATAAACAAAAGCAAGACAAGACTTGAACTAAGCAAAGCTATATTACTGAATAAAGTACTTCACAAAGTAAAGTACTAAATAAAGTAAATGCTAAAAGAAAGATTACAAAGGAGCTATACTAGACTAGAAGACTCTTCTGAACTCTAAGGATTGCTCCGCTCTACTCTATCACTACTAGCTAGCTACTACTTCTAAGCTACTACTCATGGAGAGCTTCTGGAGAGCTTGGAATGCCTTGAATGCTTGAGTGATGATCTCCACCAAGCACCACAACCTATTTTATAGTGTGTAGAGGGCATAAGGGTACTTGTAGGCGAAGGAGAGGCGGTGGAGAGGCAGGGGGCATCGGCCGACTATCCCTGCATGCCATTGCATCCAACGATGATGGATGGCTCATGGATGGCGGTTGCATGTAGGTAGGTTGGTTACTTTGGTAGGTAAGGCGGTAAGGTGGGTTTGGGCCTCCCATGTGAATGATGGTGGACCCAACGATCTGTGGCAGCTCAACATTGTCCCTTGGATCAAACCGACATGGATCAACGTTGGAGAAGCAGTGTGGAGGCCTTCACATGGATCAGTGATGTGGCAGGGGCCACGGTGGCATCGTCCAATGCCACATGGTGTTGGCCGACTGGGCCCTATGGGCCCAGGGCCCCCTGCCACGTCCATTTGTCTCCTATGCTCCTTATTTGTCCATTTTTGGGATTTTTCCTGCATACAAATATTTTTTCTAAGTACAAGTGGAACTAGGTGGATTATAAACATACTATGACACATGTGATGTTGTTTTACCATAGTTTTGGGTGGAATGTTGATGGTCAAATGGGGTGTTAGTTATAACACCACCAGTGTTATGTACCTATTTAACAATAGTTTAAGGCTTAATAAAACCAAATAAATAAGTTTTCTATGCTTGGTGATAAATTCTTGCATGAAATGATAGTCAACATGTGTGATGTCAACCAACCTTGATTTGTGTGCTTAAACGTCTCTAAATGGACTTGTGAACAAAAGTTGTCTACGGTTCATGTTGGAAAAGTTCGAAGAAAATATCTAAAAATACCAAAAACCTTAACTAGATTTTAATTGCTTAATAGTTTTGAGAGCTGGATAAATAATCATTTTCTTAATATACTTAAAATTTTGTTAATATGAAAAACATAGTATAAGTCATGTACTTCGTGGTAGGGTGCTTGGTTGTGCCTAGTTTGAACGTGTGATAGTTTAGTTAGTGCTCCAAAGTTTGAATAAAATGTTGTTTCTTGGGTGACTTAAGTTTCCAAGTGCCTAGTGTTTTCGCGGACGCTGCAATGTTTAGCGTTGTTTATCTCCTAATCTGTGTTTCTAATGGTCATGGCCCCTTAATATGAGTTGGAGATTGAGATGCTGGGAAAATATCTTGTACAAGACATGGGGCTAAAACCCTGTTCGAATCCTCTGTGCGGTGCATCAAAGTGGGGCACATGGCCACTGCTGTCGCCACGCCCTACTCTGACCTTGCCGCGCCTGTGCATGCATAGGGGTGCCATGGCCACCCATGACCACCTGCCCACCCTCGTGCCTTCAAGTGGAGGCCAAGCCCCCTCGCGCGCCACACTCCCCTTTGCCTCCCGCTCGCTCTGCTCTCCCTCTCCCTTGCTCTATGTCTCAACGCGATGTCGCCATGGCTAGTCAAGAGCTCTGGCTAGCTATTGATCCATGTTCCACCATCACCAACTCTGCCTCTGGCCTTGCTCTGCCTCGCACACGCTCGCTGAGCCAGTTGAGGCTAGATCCGCCTTGCCGTAGCCGCTATAGCGCCACTGCCGCCGTGCAGTCGCCCGGCGCGACCGCCGCATGCGTGGCCAGGCCACCACCATCTATGCTCGACCGAACTAGCATAGCCACCAACTCCTCCGCCCCCTTCTCCCTCTCATTCGCACCTTGATCGACCTGCTCATTGTCGGAGCACCATTGCCGCTTGCTATGGCCACCGGGCAGCAGTATGCTGCCGTGGCTAGGCCACCATGAGCTGCTGCTGTCTAGTTCAGGGCTAGGTGCATGTGCGGCTTGGTACTCCTCTGCCTCGTGTCACCTCGCCACCACCAGCGAGTACCTAGGGTGGCCGGATTCGGCCGGCGGCAGACACAGAGCCACGCCCCTCTGTTTTGCTCGTCGAGAAGAGGAGTTGAGGGTAGGAATATAAAGAAGAACATGGTTCCTATTGTAAAGATGCAAGAGACAAAGAAAAGATGGGAGGGTTTGCTTGGATTAGTAGGGAGTCCAGGGTTCCTGATGAAAAATGTGTTTTCCTTTTTTGTGATCTTTTTCTTTTATGTTTAAATAGGCTGAAACTTCAGTAATTCATAGTAAATCGTATAAAAATCCTAAAAATGCCAAACTAGTTTTGTTACACTCCACATGACTAGATCTATGCAGTAGACATATAATATCACATGCTTTAGTATAAAGTTTTTGTTGTATAGATAATCGAAGCTTTCATGTGTATAATTAATAGAGGTTGTTTGTGTAGTCCAAATCCAATGAAATTTTTATGGTAAACTAGTATTGATGTGTGTGCTCTGGTAAAAATTTCATGTTTAGTTGATGCATATTCCCTGAGTTATTGATTTATCTTATGATAGGCTTGTTTAATGGTTTTAAAATAGTTAAAAGTATATAAAAATGGAAAATATGTGTCATCTAGGTTTTATAACTATTTTTCTGTACCATGAACCTTTAATGTCTCTAGTGTTGTATAAAATGCAAATGGTTGTTTTGCTCACTTGTGTGATAATAGTACCTCGCAAGTAAGTCGCTAGGAGAGGATGAGAGTCGAACCTCCAATGTTTAGTTACCCTTCACCGTGATGACGTGTCGCTTGTCTTGTAGTGTTTTGTAAATGTCTTGTTATGCTTGTTGGACTGAAGCATGCATCGCATCTATGCATATCATTTAGGTGCGTTGGCGGTTGATGGATCGATTGATGGCCTATGGAGTTCAACCAGAAGTCGGTGTGATGTGACTATGTCCAAAAGATGGAGATGGTTGATCATGTCCCGAAGATGGAGCCAACTAACTTAGTGTTAATAAGTTACCTAGGCAAGCCCTGGTGCATAACCCCTATTTTTATAGCACTTATTATTATGTTGTTTGTGCATTAAGTTATAGGAGTTGCTTGAAACCCACCTGCATAAATATTGTATCCTATGAGTCCCCACTAGTATGCTAGGAATCGAGTAGTATGCCCTGATATAGGACCTACGGTAGAAGTCGGGTGATGGACTGTCACTCGCGAGAGATAGGTCATCGCTATACTATTACTACTATCACATGGATTCAGAGATGGATAATAATTGGAGACCGGGCGGGAAGTGGAAAAATGGATTTTTGTTGAAGGATTGATGGGTGCAACTGGGCTCCGCTCTGGCTACACATTTTCCCGCCTGTGTCGGTTAAGGACCGTTCGTTAGTAGCGCTGTGACAAGTCTGAAGGTACCGAACACATAACAGGGGCTTAACTTACAGTTGACCATGAAGAAAAGTACTTTCCTATGACTTAGGGTCCCTAAAAAGTTTATTGGAGTGTTACACTGGTGTTGACACCTGTAGTAGCACACAGAGACAAAATTCACAAGTGCACGGGTATCGAAGTAGGTTTCACTCGGAGTATTATCGAGTATCGTATCCATGGGGAAACGTGTGTGTTGTCTAACAACTAGTTTTTCCAGGGATAGCAATCAAGGTTTAAGGTATGAGTAGAGACGATTCCCATGGTTATGACCCTATGCAAAGCAAGGCTTATGATTTTAGTGTTCACTTGAGGATGCCGCTTAGACGGTAAAGCACCGCTAATAGATAACTCTACCGATACGATTATGATCCTACTAATTTAAGAACCTGCTCAATTCGGTGTGGACTACAAAGGATAGATGGGTCTGTCACCTCCTACTACTACCACACAACCAAGAAACAGGGAGCAAACATAGGTATCCAATAGCCTAAGCACCACGCTTATGCTAACGATTACTACTCTAATCTAGAGATCCAACAAGGACTAGAGCACTCAAAAGAACTGTGAACCCATGAACAAAAGAGCACTAAACTTACTTTAAAAAGAAATCAATTACCAGAGATATCTCAGATGTAGACTTGGAGAAGCCTAGATCCGCCAAAGTACAAGCCGTAGAGATAGCACTGATAGGCCGGTACTTCCCCCAAACTCTTCCCTTACTCTCTCTCTCTCTCTATTAGTGTACCAATAATAGATCCTAACTAGAGGACTAATCTCTCTTGAATGCGATGCCCAGATCCTGAGATGAGGATATGAATTAGGGTTTTAGGATGGCCCTAGGAAGAGTGGTAGGGACTGATATATATAGGCCAGAGCATCAATTCTGAGCCCTCGGATCAAACTGACTTGAAAAGACGTCTTAGATGCAATCTAGGAGGCGATGAAGAACGGACATTTGAAGGAGACACTAAGTCATGGGTCCATAGGCCAACCAGCCTATAGGTGGGGCCAGCCAGCCCCACTTGGTAGCCCCTAGTGGTCTTCTTCGGTGTGGTATCCTCTGGAACCTTCTAGAGTTGTTTACACCACGGTTAAGCACAATTTACTTTGATGAATAAGTCCACCTTGACGGTTTTCTAGATAAACCCTGCTGAAAACACAGATTCACTAAAACTCATGGAATTTGTCAGTTTGAACCCCTAAACCTATATTGGTGATCATTTTTATGCATTTATACAAGTTATGTTGATGATGCATGATTGATGTTAATGACTGTCAACAACTAGCCATTCGAGGAGTTGTTAGGAGGCGGGGAATGTCCATGGTAAAACTTATGACGGGAAACTCGTCGCCACTCGGTAGGGCGGGCCTCATAGGGTGGGTTCCCCGAGATGGTCGGGTCACTTTCAAACCTGGGTCATACAAGAGGAAAGGTAGCCTTGTACTTGCTCCTTAGAGAAGTATGGGCATGTGTTTGGGATTGCCCAGCTGGATGTACATCGATTGCAATCGCCGCCCTCCTCGGATATGGATACCACTTGTCGCACTACTGCTATCATAGTTAATGCAACTAGAACATGGAGATGATGAGGATGCTATTGGATCATAAAGTATATCCTGATTGCTTACCACATGCTTGAAAGTAGATCAGGTGCTTACGTAGAATGGTTAAGTAATGAACTTGATGTGACTACTAAAACTTTGAACATAAGGGTGCACTATTAGTAATGCTTCTCTGCAAAAACAATGAAATAGCTAGACAAATAGCCCCTGCATACCCTTGAGAGTCGGGAGACTACTCCCACCTAGTCGGGTAAGTCTTGCGGAGTACATTGTGTACTCAGGGTTTTATTCCCCCTGTTGCAAGTAACAGATGGATGCTAGAGCTAACCATTGCTGTGTGTGGATACCTCCTAGTGGGATCAATGAGGAAATCCTTCCACTGTGATCATACTAGTATTACTCTCGTATAATTCTACTTCTGCTTTAATATTCAAAACTATTTTACTTCCGCTGCTCTTGTATAAAATAACCCTTCTTCTGCTGCTTATATGAAATCCATTTTGTAATAACTCTGATTTTATAATCTTGTGATGTATGAAATGGTTAAGAATGTTGTAAGCTTTATTCACTTGTTTATGATCCTGATGAAAACATGGATTTTCGAGTTCTCTTGTTGAGTGTTCTTGATAGAATACCGTGTTTAACTTAGTCTCTTGTGTACTTAGTGTCAAATGGCTGACAAGTACACTTGGGATTAGGTTAAATTGGGTAGTTCTGCCACATTAGTGACCATCAACAAACTCCCTAAAGCTACCCCTTTGCTCGTCCCAAGCAAAGATTTGGGTTTAGCATGTTGGATCAGGAATTGCTTCAATGTAACGCCTTGCAAAAAATCATATACAAACCAATACGATCTCTTGAGTTGAGAAAGTTAGTGATAGAAATTCATCATCAGTCTTAGCCATATGGGGCTTATAGCTTTCACCTTGACATAGGCAGTTGCAAGATTCGCATAGCATAGATAAAAACTTTCTTCCCAGCTTTGGTTTAGCCAAGACTTCCTGGAGGTTTTCAAGATTTTTGAAAGAAAGACTTGCCTAGTCCCCCACATGGTACACTCAATCTCTCAATGATGTTTGAATCCTCCCCAAGGCTAATAGATCTTAGCCTTTCTCCTACTCTAAGGCTTATGTGGAGTTCATAGGTAGGGGTAAAAAGCAAGGCTCACTTGAATTGAATTTATTGCTAAGTCAAACACTTGGATCACAAGGAGCAACAAGTCATACAAAATGATCAAGATGTGCAGGTGTGTGGTATTTTGCAGAAGTGGTACTCCTTTTGAGAACTTCCCTTCCTCTAGCTTCCTTTTGGAGAGGGCATGGCTACCTTATTCTTTCTCTCTTCCATTTTTTTGGACTATAGAGCTTTTTGCTCTTCTCTCTCTTTTTTCGGTAGCCCATGTCTCTCTTTATAATGATAGATACCTAGAGGGGGTATCAACATATGTCTCTTATGGAGCAAGGGGTGCATAAATATGGAATAGTGGTTGCATACTTCTAGTGTAGAAGTAGCATATTTATATGTAGAGTCTACGTGATCTTGATCAAAGGGTATGACAAGTTTCTCTACTCAAATCAACAAGGCTTAACAAAGCTCAAAACAAACAAGCAGCTTTTTGTGTAGGCTTATCATATTAGAAAGCATATATTTGGCTTTGGTAGGAATTTTTTCACCATTGAGGAACTTCTAGCAAGGGTTTTTATCTTTTTGTAAGAACAAAACTCCATGTTGTCTCAACTATTCCTCAGAAAAGTTAAAAGGTTTACTCTAATTTTTGCCACACATATCTCACAAAAGCCTATCTTGGTTCTAGCATTCTCAACCCACAAAAGCAGTCAACATAAGATGAACTCTAATTTTGCATGCTCAAAACTTGAGAAATAAAGGGTTGTATAACAAACTTTTGCTAAGTATCATAGAGCACTTATTCATCATTTCCAAAAGGTATTTGAACATCAATTTTAAGAGCAAGAGTGTTTAAGGCAGCTTTAATGATTTTCCTCTACAATGGTTATAATAGCATAGTTGTATTCATCTTCTATTGTCATTGCTATGCTACTATTGTTATTGTATATATCATGCATTTTTTCAATACAAAGAATTAATGCTGATACAAGAGAAGGTGTGAATAACTTCATACTTGAGCGGGAGAGGTTCTCCCCCAAGCTTGCTTTTTACGAAGGTTGGAATCTTCTTCTCAGGCAGCTCTTCTTGAATCTCTTTTTATTTATTACAACTATGATAATTTATTACCAAACCTATTTATTATGAGATTTTTTTATATTATTATGAATTTATTCTTAATGCTAGTACTTCATAAGTACCTTTATTGAAAATGTAAACATGCAATGCAACTAACAACCTAACATATAATGCAAAGTTGAAAAGGGAAATATGCAAATGCAACCTATACTAAATGCAATGAAAATGCACTAAAAGCGTACCTTCTAGTACCGGCTCATGGTTGTTCTTCCTTGCGCGGGGGTTCTTCTTCCTTGTACAGGAATTCTTCCTCCTTACTCTCTTCAGGGATGTTCACAGGATCAGGCGACGATGATGTAGATGATGCTTCCTTCTTCTTGCGCCATGTCCCTCTTTGCTTTGGCTTATTCTTGCCAGGCTCTTTCTTCTCCTCAATTGGCTTTGGCTTTTCTGGTTCTTCTCTTCTTTGGTTGCTTCTTTCATTCCTGTTCTCATAAAAGACAGGTTTTCTAGAGGCAAAAGCAAATGTTTCTTTCCTTCCATCTAAGTGAAATTGAATTCGCCTAGATGCCACATATATACAAGCATTAGCGGTATTGAGGAAAGGACGGCCAAGGATGAGGGGTGCATCCTTGCTAATTCCCATATTTAATACTACGAAATCAGCAGGAACGTAAGCATCTCTAACTCTGACCAAAAGGTCTAGGGCTATTCCTTCTACATAGCACACTAACTGATTAGCTAGTTGCAAATAGATAGAAGTTGGAGCTAAGTCTGTGTAGAACAAGTTTTCATAAGTTTCCTTAGACATTATGTTCACACTAGATCCAAGATCACAAATTGCATTTCCAAAAGCATGAGGACCAATAGAGCAAGTAATAACAAGACTTCTAGGACCACCTTTCTTAATAGGAACTCCCCAACCATCTAAACCAAAATCATACTTTGATGTGACGAGGTTGGAGGTCTCCATGAATTCTTTAGGCTTGCTAGGAATTCTTCCTTTCTCAAACGATGGGATAGCAGCTGCTAATTGTGCTAATTGGGTTTCTAGCATCTCTTATTAAAGCTAAGTTGATTCTTTATAGCGGAAGAGAAATAATCCAATTTAGCATTTATATTTTCCAACATCTTGTCATTAGCATGGAGTTTCTTATTTATACTATCAGTCATTCTACCTTGACAATAGACAAGATCCTTAAGGAAAGGATAATTATTACCTAGATTACTCGGACATTGTGAATAATTATTGTAACTATTACCTCCTTGATTGTTGGAGCACTGATTCCATCCTTGATTTTGAGGACAAAAACCGTTGTCATTATTGACAAAGTTGAGGTCTTCATGGGTCTTGGGGCAAAAATTGCCTGAATGTCTGGTCTCTCCACAAACTTCACAAGTCATGTGGGTGTCCATGGCTTCTATAGTTTCCTAGGCACTCATTTTCTCGCAATTTTCTAGTCTTTTTGTGAGCAGATCCACCTTGGCTGCAAGCATGTCAGCTTCTTTAAGAGAATGCATACCTCTTTTGTAGGGTTGTAGTTGTTCATAACTCCATCCTTGGTTGCAAACCATCTTCTCGATCAATGTCTTGGCATCTGTGACATTAAGCGAAAAGAATGCTCCTCCAGCGGTAGCATCTAAATGGATCCTATGTGTTTACACCAAAATTTGGGAAGAAGAACGTGGGAACTTGAAGCTTCCAAGATTATGTCAATCAAGAAATCAATTGCATGAGGATCGATATCAGCTGATTCAGATGCGGCACTAGAATCGGCTCTCTTCAAATGACGTCAGTAGACAACGACAATGAGCTACGGTTGGCGTCAGGAAATACATATCAGACTCTACAAAAAGGGAAAGCTTAGAGTCCAAGTTATTTTAAGTTAGGAATGTTTTATTTCATACCAAAGATTGTGATGAGTCGTACTTGAGTAGGATTCATGCATAGGCTCCGGGTATAAATATTGGACCCCGGCTATTGTAAAAGATGATCCAATCAATCAAATACAATTTACTTTTTTTGGCTCTGTGCCAACCCTTAGGAGTAGGAGTAGAGTAGATCTCAGCGAGTTCTTCAACAAGCAGGGCTGCATCGTTCTGGCCGACCTCCGGCTTGTCTATCAGTACCGTCATGGCTTATACTTCCATTTGTACGGCTGCATCGGTTAAGTTCGACCTCCACTGCGAACTCTAGTATAAGCTAGATATCAACTCTTGTCTAGTTCAAGTATAGCTGCATCGATCGGGTCGACCTCCACTGCTCGAATTAGATTAAGGTCAAGTTATCGGCTCTACCTAAGGGTGGCGTCCTTCGGGAAGATTCATTAAGTTACCGATCTTGCTGATGTTCTTATTGCCATTAGTTTGCAACAACATCAATCTGCCCGGTCGAGATCGATTTAGATCGGCCTCATATCCTTTTAGTCCATCGTTTGCTTTGTCACAACACGATGTTTCTTACTCTGAGCGATGGGTTATGTTTTATCGGCTGTTTTTATTTTGATCTTGATTGTGCATAGTACGCGCTTAAGGCACGTATGATCTTGAAGAGCTTTGCTGGCTAGTTAAATCCGGTCTATAGTTCGCTATTATGGCTGCAACGATCCGGTCGATCCCCACTAATGGCCCTGTAGATTGGAGGATGCTAGTTAGTAGATTTGTTCTCGATTAGGCATGACCTTAACTATTTTCTATGCCTACTTCGGCTAAACAGACGATTGCCTATGCTTTAATGTCTACAGTGTGTCTCCATGATTCTACTAAATGTGAATAAATCTGTTTACTTTAAAGGTTTGATTTGTTGTCTTTATCACGGCTGCATCGATCTGGTCGAACCCCATTGTTAGAGATAGCAGGTTAGGTCTGATGAGTTTATAGGTTTGTCCATGTAAAATAGTCGATTGTTCACACGCTGTAATTCCTTTTCACCCAAATTGACTATTTTGGCCGATCCGTTTTGAGCTTTCACATATATAGCGTGTCTTTCGAAAAAGCCTATCGAAGTATAAATGGTTTTACGGATTCTAAGGTTTTAGTTTGTTATTATGATCATTGCTGCCATCGATCTAGTTGAACCTCATAGTTGATGGTAGCAGATTAGATCCAGAGCGTTTGTAGATCCATTTGTACTAGACAGTCGATTCGTTTGCATGTTATATCCTTTCTCGATTAGATTCATCGACTCAATGATTCACACTGGTAATATCCACCTAGCTGATGATTTCACTTACATCTACGGGCATTGTATTTATCAATATAAAATCAATCACGATCCAGAAGCTTTACTGTCCGTAACAGCCAATTTCTATGTGTATCGGCTATTTAGTCGATTTTCTCGTCTGGCTGCTCTCGAAGCGGCACACTTGGAACTGACTGGCAAAGACTGGCATGTTCCACCTTAAATTACTGATAAACTTTCTCTCCTTGTCAATCGCAGATCAAATTGACTAGCACATCTCAGGAGGAATACGTAGGATCGGTTAACCCTGCGTTGAAGCCAAGCGGATCTCCGAGCTCATCCTAAGAAGATCCTTCCGGCTTGCTGTGTGTCGACACATTTTTCGTGCCGACACTCTCCAATGAAACTAAGCCATGGTATATGTTCTGGATCAAAAGCCAGTCTTCCATACCATGGTGTGGGCATGCGGCGACATACTCTTGCATTCGTTCCTAGGCTTCGGGAATCGATTCATCAGCTTGCTGTTGAAAGCTAGAGATTTTGTTGCGAAGAGCATTGGTTTTACCCATCGGGAAAAACTTTAGTAGAAAAGCGTTGGAACACTTGTCCCATGTATCTACAGCATTATGGTTCGAGTAGATCCATTGTTTCACTTTTCCCAACAAAAAGAAGGGGAAAAGATGAAGACATATGGCCTCTTGGGTCACTCCCTTAATGGTAAAAGCACTACAGATCTCCAAGAAGTGTTGGAGATGTGCATTAGCATCTTCGTGGGCTTTACCACAGAAAGGACTAGCTTGCACCATCATGATCAATGTGGGCTTAAGCTCAAAGTGAGTGTCCACATTGATGATGTCAGGAACAGTGGCTACATTAGCAGCTGAAGTGGCAGAAAACTCATGAATGGTCCTATTAGCCATGACCGTGCTAGAAAAAAGGTAACTAAAAAAATTGAAAAAGGAAAAGAATGTTGCTAAGACGGAGACCTAGCTAGTAGAACCTAACGACAAATTGGTAACAGACACCAGTTGCCTTCCCCAGCAACGGCGCTAGAAATGCTTGTTGACGGTTCATAAGTGTGTATATAGGAAAGGCGATTCCGCAAGCGCACAGAACTATCGTGTAGCACTTCGCTTGGTGAGAACCAAGTGTCAAATTTATATTTTCCCAAAGGAAGGCGGGAGGACGTGTTTGGGCACTGTGGTTAGGTAGGCTATGTAAGTATGTCTAGCAACACGGCGGTGATGAGGTAGTATGGATGATGGACGGAAAAGATAAAAAGGGTTTTAATCACACAAACAGAGGTTACTAGAAGTATAGTGTAGCTGAGTGTAAGAAGTAGAGTATGTAATCTTAAAGCATCAAAAGTAAATTAATGATAGTGAGAATGTCCTTAGTATGAGGGGTGTACTTGCCCGGAATTCAATCAGGCACAAAGCACTACGAGCCCTACGTTTTAATAACTAGACACAACGTGGTGAAATACAGAGGAAGAATAGGGCTGTCACCACCTACCAACTACCACAAATCTATCTAGGGATCTAGCCGTACTACAGACAAGATATAGCCTAAGCACTATGCTTAATCTATAAACTCGTTGTTTTGATCCGAGCTTTGGTGAAATAAGATCAAAACACCCTAACCAGACGGTAGAACAAGTACTAACGATGAATGAACTAAACACTAAGATAATAATGATGATAATGCCAAAGGACAAGCACCAAGGCTCACTAATGATAAACAAGAGCAAGACAGGACTTGAACTAAGCAAAGCTATATTACTGAATAAAGTACTTGACCAAGTCAAGTACTAAATAAAATAAATGCTAAAAAAATATTACAAAGGAGCTATACCAGACCAGAAGACTCTTTCGGACTCTAAGGCGAGCTCTGCTCTACTCTATCACTACTAGTTAGCTGCTACTTCTAAGCTACTACTCTTGGAGAGATTCTAGAGAGCTTGGAATGCCTTGAATGCTTGAGTGATGATCTCCACTAAGCACCACAGCACCTTTTATAGTGTGTAGAGGGCATGGGGGTACTTGTAGGTGAAAGAGAGGCGGTGGAGAGGCAGGCGGCGTCGGCGGACATAGGGGGGCATTGCCTAACCATCCCCTGCACCGCCATTGCATCCAACGGCGATGGATGGCTCCTAGATGGTGGTTGCATGCAGGTAGGTTGTTTGCTTTGGCAAGTAAGGCGGTAAGAATGTCGGTTTGGGCCTCCCAAGTGAATGACGGTGGACCTAGCGATCCTTGGCAGCTCAACATCATCCCTTGGATCAAACCGACATGGATCAACGTTGGAGAAGTAGTGCGGAGGCATTCATGTGGATCAGTGACATGGTAGGGGCCAGGGTGGCGTTGCCCAAAGCCACATGGCATCGGCCGAATGGGCCATATGGGTCCAAGGCCTCCTGCCACGTCCACTTGTCTCCTATGCTCCTTATTTGTCCATTTTTGTGATTTTCCTGCATACAAATATTTTTTTCCAAATACAAGTGGAACTAGGTGAATTATAAACATAATATGACACATGTGATATTGTTTTACCTTAGTTTTGGGTGGAATGTCGATGGTCAAATGGGGTGTTAGTGACCATCAATAGTGGTGAGCCCCTCGTGCCGCCTGCGCCCTTAGCCTAACCCCTACCGCGCCCTACCAACCAGCCCGTCATCGTGCCGGCATGCTCTACGCCGTTGAGCCACCATGGCTGCGGCTGCACGTGCACCTAACCCTAACTGGTTCAACTGATAGCCTGGGCATGTTCACGAGAGCTTGGTGAGTACGTTGGTGACCTCCTAGTCGTCGCAAAATCGCCGTTGGCCGCCTTCGCCTCACCAGAGCACTGCTGTGCCGCCACCGCCATGCGTGTTGTTGTACCCTACTCGTTCAACCATCATCACCAGTAGATGCACAAGGAAGAGGGTAGTCCGTTGGGCTAAGTCTCGCAGCCGGCGAGGTCGCCACCGGCGAGCACCCGCCGATCAAAGGCCATGCGCCCGCGGTTAGCGTGGGAGCACTGTGTAGTTGACCCCGGCCCAGCATGTCAATTGCAGTGGCTGGCTAGTTGCGGGTGCAAAAGGGTTTTTGGCCCTTTTTATTTTTAGAAAATGTTTTTATGTGCTGATTCTTGTTTATTTCATAACTAATTACTGAAGCATGATAAAAATGTGAAATTACTTGATTGCTATGCTTTGAATCAACTTGTTTTTTATAATAAATAAAATGGGTTAATTAAATGTTTAAGTTCTTTATAATGTCTTGAGTTAAGATATATGGTTATCACTTGATGGTCCATGTTAAGTGTAATTATTTCTTGATAAACAACTAATTAACTTGCTAGTTAAATAACTACAATACCTTTATAATAATAACCCCAGTTCCTTTATGAAGGAAAGTAGTACTCAACTTTCTTAACTTTGTTTATCTTCTATTATATACTTGAATGCTCTTATCATGCATCATGGCATGTAGTCCATCATGTTAAGCAAAGCATCATTTATTACGTGTAGTATCTACGAGAGTGAAAAGACTCGGGTTGATCAAGTTTTGGAGAAGGTTCATCCACCAGTGGTGTTGGTGCCAAGTTTAACTCATGTGATCCCTCTATGGAATCTAACCTTCTCTACAACACAGGCAAGCCCCGGAGCATAAACCTATCTCTAGTATTTACAAATCTTTATTATACCTTAAGTCTTATGGGATGTGCATTAAGTAATTAGGAGTTGGTCGAATACCGTTGTTGCATGATTACCTTGAATTCAGGTCTCCTTAATCATACCCTACGAGTATGTGTAGGTTGGTATATGTGGGGGGTACGTCCCCGGATACCCACAGCAGACTACATGGGCTGCGCGGCTAGGGGCGGTCTAGCCCACAAGACGAAGACTTACAGCGCACGGTGCTGCTCGGCGTGTACCACAAGACAACAAGGGTGGTATCCTGAAGATGCTACGAGATCTGTTAGGATATGCTCGATCCCATGATTCTTGTAACCTATTATTACTTGCCAGTAATCTCCTAGATCTAACCGACTTGTAACCCTACCCCCGGTTATATAAGGCGGGTAGTGGACCCCCTCAAAACACACGCAATATAATGCGATAGCCAATACAAACTAACAGACCATAGGAGTAGGGTATTATGTCATGCAGACGGCCCAAACCTGTCTAACTCTTGTGTCTCTGTTGCCTTCTTGTTCTTGATTACGCACACCTCTGCCGATCAATCTACCTTCGTGGGATACCCCTCGGAGGACTGCCGACAATATTCTATCGACAGTTGGTGCGCCAGTTAGGGGCGTGCGTGCTATTTCCATGATGAACAAGATGGTACACTTTTCAGGCACATCGTCCTCTCTAAAGCCCGGCCAAATCTTTATGGTCGGATTGATCTCCTGGGTCATCAATGCTGACAGAGATAGAGAGATCATAGAGCCAGTGCAGATTGATTCTGCGCCGACCACACCAATGTCTACGACAACAGATCCAATCTTAGAACCGCCTCCGAGGTCGTCTTCACCAACAACTCACCACCTACTGCCCCGCTACTCGAGGAAGTAGGTCGGCAATGACGATCTGATCGCATCCATCGATCAGGTCGGCTAGAAGCTCGCTGACTGCCTCTCCCTCGTGGAATTGGCCCTGACCACTCTAGTTCAGCGCCGACCACACTCCGATTCCGATCTATCGGAGGCCAATTGGGAAACTCCAGGGGTTACAACCACCATCCATCACGATGCCCTAAGGGACAAATTCATCGACCAGATTAGAGACATCTATCCTCTCACCAACCCGATCGCCGATCAGCTCTCGCCGACTATCAACATGCTGCAAATCGGCCAACATCCCAAAAAATCCCTCCACACCATCCTGGAGGAAAATCCAGACTCTGAGCCCCAGGGCTCTACGGAGATTGTCGCCGAAACCACCGCCGTCCAACCTCCTTTTCCACCCTTCCGTGGAGGTGGGATTTTTAATGTCAGCATCGACAGCACTCCGCGGGATGGAGAAACTGATGAGGATTGCACAGCTTGCGTCAACAGAAACGCCAACCTTGCGCAACGCCGAGTGAATGAGGCTGCCATTGTGCTAGCCGAGGCTGCTTTCAATGGAGAACAACTCGACTCGCAAGGGAGGCCACGCCCACTCCGTCATAACCTCAATGATGAATTCATCCATGTCGACAGCCACGATGTCTACAAGACCCCAAGAGCCAACTTGGCCATGCCCGCTAGTGAGCTCGCTTGGCTCAAACAAATGCCATAAGTCACCAAGGTCGCTGTAATGCTTAAAGCTGCGCACTGCTAGGTCAACGAGATCCACCAGGATCAGGGACCTTCCTACTCAACAAGCTCGAATCGTTGATCCATCACACCAAGATCTAATCGCCGCCCCAGCAGAAGCCATTTTGCCAACCAACATCATGATGATAGACAACTCCTCCCGGGGGAGCTAGGGGAACCATATCAACAACCCTCGCCAAAATGACCAAGAAGTCGATCAAGATGTTCGAGCACACATCAACAACCTCTGGGATGCACGATGTCATATCGATGGGCATCGTTTCTCTCATCATGAGGAGGAAGTATGCCGGCGTCAAGAATACTAGCAAGAATTTGGCAATCCTGATGCAGCCCTCCAGCCACTTAACGTCGACAATGCTGCCAATCCCGACGGTGACGATCCCAAAGGGCCCCGAGCATTCACGAGAGCACTCTAAACACTCCAGTGGTCTCGTGGTTTCAAAATCACTGGGGTCGAGCCCTATGAGGGGTGGATGAACCCCACATAGTGGCTACAAGCTTAGCCACCGCTATGCGTGCCATCGGGGGAGATACCAGTGTCATGGCGAACTATCTTCCCATCATGCTCACACCAACCGCAATGAACTGGCTCATGAGCCTCACCCCAGATTCCATCGAATCTTGGGAACAGTTGAAGAAGGTCTTCACCGACAATTATATGGCTACGTGTACTCGGCCAGGCACCAAGCACGATCTAAATCGCATTTATCAGAAACCGTCCGAGCTCCTTCGTAGTTACATTAGACAATTTTCTGAGATGAGGAATTCTATTCCCAACATCACAGAAGCAGAAGTCATCACCGTCTTTGTCATAGGACTCCATCACCGTGACCTTCTCTCCAAATTCATTCATAAGCCGACAAAGGGGATTGGCGAGATGATCACGACCGCCAATCAATACGCCGACGCTGAAGAGGCCGAAGTTCACTTCAACGAGGATCCGGGCATTCACTGCCCAACTCACCGTAGCGACAAGCGCCCCAATGAATGACACCATAGTGACCGCCTCTACGACGACCATGGCCACCATCAGGACAGTGGCCACGATTGGTCGGAAGGGTCTAAAGCTTGTCAGTGTCGCCGCCGCCGACTAGACAACATCATCGCCACCATTAACAACCCTCATGCCAAACATAACTATGATGAGCAGTACAAGAAAATCATCAAAGGCCTGTGCCCCCCCATAAGAACAGCAAGCACAAGATGAAGGACTGCCTTGGCTTGGCTAAGGAGTTCCAGGCCAAAAAGAAGGACAACGACAACGATGACGGAGATAGAGGTCACCGACCACCTAGGGACAACAATAACACCTTCTAGGATCATGACAAAGTGGTCGCCACTATCTTCAGGGGCCTCGCTACCATTGAGAACAGAAGAGATCGAAAACTCACTGCCCGTCGGGCGCTCACCGTCAATATAAAAGACGCTATTACTGACCCTAGCTATCAACCCTGGTCTAAGGTCCCCATCACCTTCAGCAGGGCTGACTAGTGGGCGGACATCCCTTACATAGGGCATTTCTTCCTCGTTCTCGATGCCATCGTCAAGAAAGTACTCTTCAGGAAAGTACTCATCGACGGCGAAAGTGCCCTGATCCTCCTCTTTGTCGGAGCCCTAAAGGAGCTAGGCCTTGGGGTAGAAGACCTCACTCCCTTCGACTCCTCCTTCTAGGGTGTGGTACCTAGCAGGGCATCCTAACCACTCAAAGAGATCACCCTCCCGGTACAATTCGGCACAGCTAGCAACTTCCGTGTCGAGCACACCAACTTCTACGTCGTCGACTTCAACACCACCTACCAGGCCATACTTGGTCGGCCAGCTCTGGTCAAGTTCATGGCCATACCGCACTATGCCTATCTGGTATTGAAGATGCCCACGTGTCATAGAACCGACCAATTTATAAGAGCACAAGTATAATGACAGTCCTCAAGCGGTCTCACTGTCATACTTGAGCCCATATAAACCTGGTAGCCTGTCGAGTACCACGACAGGTCTTGATTAACGATCCACATACAAGCAAGATCATACATGATTCAACATACATGTCACATGTTACATAAAGTTCACAGATATAGTTCATTCATCAGAGTACGAAATAGAGTTATTACAAACCAAGTTCGATAGATAGTAGCGGAAGAAAATTAAAGTTCAAAACTAGCATTTGTCAACATAGTTCACATACAGTGCAACTCAGGATCACAATCCACAAAAGCATAAAAGAAGGATTATTAAAGATGCCTGCCTAGGGCTCACTCCTCATCCACAGCGGGATAGAAGCAATTCTTGCAATAGCCATGATAAACTGTATCATCTGCAACAATGGGAATAAAACCCTGAGTACGAGAAGGTACTCAGCTAGACTTACTAATCATAAACTAGAAATAAATTGACTCCAAGGATTATGCAAGGCTTTATAAGTGGAGGTAGCTTGACAACATTTTGCATAAAAGCGATTAACTCAGTTATATAATTATACTTTGGTCATCAAGTTAATTATAGCTACTCATCTCTAGATTAGCAACTAACCTGTGCCAAATATATGGTATATCATTTGATAGCATACAATAGTAACCATAGCAGGTGTAGTAATTTCCATGTTTATCCGAACCATCACATTCCATAATACAATTACTACGATGTTGGAGTTAGCCAAGTTTCTCACTATCCGGGAAAGACAACGATTTGAATCGATTTCAACCAGCTGCGAATTTATTCCTAATACAAACCTAGGCAGACTAGATCAATGGTCACCTTAGGTCACCTTTGGTACAACTCAAGTCCACATTTCACGGGTTCGTCCAGCACCGCACAATCAGGGACAACCAGCTGTCAGGACGTTCAGGCCTGGCCTGCCGTTGGGCTCACGTCTGGCTCCCCGCACATCATTACTACCATCCAGTGTGCGCACTTTTATAGAACAGGGCCTGGCCTGAGTTGAGCTACTTGGCTTTATGACTGAAATGAGTTATCCAGCCAGATAAGTGATAGGCATGCATTCCATCTTGTTAGAAGGGCCAACAATGGTACGGTCCTTAATCGGCACAGATGGAATCACATGAGTTAACCTACACATAGACTCCACCCTGCCTCCATTTACATTACTCCATGGTTCTTTTCCATTATAGCAAATATAGCCAACCGTGCTTCGGTATCCACCTATGTCTCGTAGGTGACAGGAAATCACCTAACTTCTACCAGTCTAAGCATGACTAAGCATATATTTGATCCTAGACCTACACAGGGTTAAAGGTATATGTATCTGGACAAGGTAGTTCCATGGATCAAGTGTTTCCAATCAACTCTTATAACCTAATGCATCAAACATAAAGGACTCAAGTAGTATTTTGTAAAACAATGGGAGACTTAGAATGCTCTGGGGTTTGCCTTTGAGGAAAGAGGTGGGCCTATGATCTAGGCACTCAAGGAGCTCTTCGGGAGTTTGCTCCTCTTCTCCTGGAGCTGTGGCTTGAGGAGTCTCCTACTGATCCTCTTCCTCTTCTTCGTTGAACTCCAACAACGTTATCTACTCGGTCGATCCTATATGCATGATCATGGAATAAGATATCACGAATGCATATATGATGACACGTATAATATGATATAACATGATGAATGCATCCTCGTAAGTATTTTCAACAGCATGGTGTTAAAGTAATAACATGTGCATCCTATTCTACTGAGTAGGTGTATATCTCTTCTCTACTACTTAAGCAAACACTTCGGTAAATTATTTTCTAAACTACAAGACAGCAGCTACTTGTTTTAACCATAACTAGAGTTATACACATCGAAATAATATGGTTCTAGACATTATGGAAATCTTATAAAATTTTCTACAACTTTCTTTTAATACTCTTGATGTGATTCAAAATTTATCTAGGTCAAACAATTCAGTTAATCAAATCTATCCAGAGAGCAAGCATTTCAGACAGCAAACTTCTAACAGCCAAAGCTCTTAAACCTTAAGGCCTATGACTATGAAAATTTAACATAAGGTAGATAAGTAAGTTATCTACAACTTTTTTATTAACAAGTTTTATAGAAAAGACCATTATCAATATGAAATTATCAACTCAACCAAAACTATACATGCAGCCATTTATTTGAATTATAAAGCAATAATTAATTAGTTGCATACAACCAATTACTTCTAAGCCTTACTATTAACATCAACAGTTCACATGTATTACAAGCACCATAGAAAATATCATGGCCAAGCACAATTTATTTATTTAAATGCCTTTATTAATTTAATTAGATAATTCAAGGAAATAACAAACATATATCAAATGTGCACAATAAATTCTCATAAAATTATATTAGCTTCCGACTGCTCCCAATAGACTACTGTAAAAATTTCATACCATTTGAACATGCCTATCATCCTCTACAAAAATGACAAGCTAGCAAGGTTTATGTTTGTAAAAATAGTTAACTCTATGGAAAAGTGTCAAGCAATAGATTCTATATTTTTCTTAGCTTCATAATAGTGCCATAATACTGTACAAAAATTTGCACGGCTATATGTTACTTATTTTTATCCCTACAATTTTCCTCAGAAAACACCATTTATTAATAGATAAATAGAAAGACCCTATTTCAATCAAGTTTACTGCAAGTTTAATATTTGTTTTAGCTAGAGCATGTCAACACAACATCAGGAAAATTGGAATCACAATTTTATCACTTTCCTAGCTCAAGTTACACATTTTACAAGATTGTAAACATTCAAAAAGCACTTATTTAGCTACATTTTATTCATCTAGAAAAGTACCATAAACAGTGCATCTCATATTTTTATAAAATACTACACTTCATGAGGAATCCAACAAAATTTGGTTCACCAAAATTGGACAATCCTAGATCAAGATATGATTTTCCAAAGTTAGTACAAAAATCTAGAAAATAAATAACAAAAACCCTAACTGAACTCGCTGACGCCTGGGACCCACTGGTCAGCGGACCCCACATGTCAGTGAACCAAAAACAAAGCATGGTGGTCAGCCGACGCTATCTCACCGACGGTGATCTCTCCGGCAAAACCAACCCCACCTACGTGATCTACTCACTAACCCACATCGACTGGTACCGATGGTGGCAGGGCAGATGCAACGGAGCATGCTCATCGTCGGCCATGGCGGCATGGCGGCGCTTTACGGAGGTGCACCGTCCATCTCTAGCCATGGCAAGTCCATGCGAGGAGTGCAAGAGCTCCGTGGTGACAACGCGGACCTATGTAGACTATCTAGGGTTCGGGTGGAAGCACCGGCGAGGGGGTCCATGTGAGCGATGATGCGGCGGTGAGAGCGCGACGGCGTTGGTCGTCATGTTTCGCACCGGTGAGGCAACCATTCATAGTGAGGTCATGCTACAAGCTAGACTACACTCTAACCAAGCTCTAACGCAAAGAATGTGGACGAAATGGCAAGCGAGCCGAGCGGCGACAAGCTCGTCGTGAGGGCGGCCATGGAAACTGAGGTTTCCGGCGAGGACGAGAACGGCGATTTCACCCTCACCGTAGCTCGCCTGGCCCTGCTACTACACTGAGGAGGTAGAGGAGAAGATGGTGCAGTTGCTGGCTAGATGGAGGCAGCAATGGTGCGGTGGAGCAAGCGCTAGGCGATGGCAGAGCCGTGCGGTGATACGGTGGCGCTCGGTGCTCCGCTGTGTGAGCGAGAGAGAGCAGTGGAGAGGGAGAGAGTGAGAGGGTGAGTGCGGAATGAGCAGCGTGGCCTCTTCTGATATCGCACGCCACATGGCCATGGTGGGGGCCTAACGCTGTCTAGTGGTGGCCATGTGGCGGCCAGGTGCTGCACCCGGTCGGCCACCCACGGCGCGACGCCGTGACCATCAGAGCACTGATGGCGAACCTGACAGCGCGATTTCAAACCTTCCCAGCTCCTAAACCACGGCGAGTTAATACACGATGTTACAACAAAATTTGTAGAGCTATGTATAGGCTACAACATTGCTTGAGAAACCATCTCCTAATTCACAACGGTTATGGAGTCAAATCATCACAAAGTCAGCCACAACAAAACTGTCAGCTCAATATGACTTAGAAAATTTTCCAAGTTTGAAAAAACAGCAATGCATTCATTTTTATGATCAAAATTCAAGCATGTTAGGAGCTAAACTAGCCTATGACCCAAAAATAAAAGTTGTTACACTACTTGAGTTCTACAACTTTGTTTTAGGGTGCACAACCATGCAAAGTTTCTAAAGTGATGTTCAACTCTAGTCAATCATACAACTTGAAAATGATGATTTACACTAGCTATGACTTAGAGACCAAACTAGCCCTAGTCATGAATACCAAAGTTGTTCCTAGTGACATTCTAAACCTGTTAAAGGTATTCCTAAGGTTCCACACACATTTTATACATTGGTTACATATAAATACTTCCTAGGTCAACAAGCATGTCATCACTTAGGAGCTTAATTCGATAAAATGATCTACATGAACATTGTTCCATTAGGCATCCTAAGTGTAGCTAAGGTGCTTTAGTGACCAGCATCAACCATTTGCACTTATTCACATATGATCATAAGCATACACATATGGAAACATAGAATAACAAGGCATGTTTCACATGTTTCAATTGTATGTTTCATATGTAAAAGCTTATATATGAATACTTGATGATTATGCTCATGCAATGCAAGTGAAACTATGCAAGCCTAACACCTAGGGTGTTACACCGTGCCTACAAGAGTTTTGGCTCTATGGGCCAACCTCTCCATCGCCTACGCTTGTGAAACAGAGAGTCTCTCCCTCACCGAAGCCACCGACCTCTCCATCCAGATGGCCAGTATGGTCACCGACACCAAGACGGTGTCTGCCGATGACCTAGAGATCCCAGCGATGGAGCCTCCAGGTGCCTCCGCCAAGTCTAAGGAAATGAAGGAGCTCGGCCTCGGCCTCGATGACCCCACCAAGATCACCAAGATTGGGGCTCATCTCGACCCCAAATAGAAAAGCATGCTTGTCTCCTTCCTACGCGCCAACACCGACATGTTTGCTTGGAAACCTGTAGACATGCCAGGGGTTCCATGGGAGAAGATCGAGCACGCCTTGAATGTCTCGCCGACTGCCAAGCCAATCAAGCAGAAGCTCCAACAATTTGTGCCAGACAAGAAGGAGGCTATTAGGGTAGAAATAAAAAGGCTCCTAGCAGTCGGATTTATTAAAGAAGTGTATCATCCTGAGTGGCTGGCAAACCCAGTTCTTGTTCAAAAGAAGAATAAAGAATGGGGAATGTGCGTTGATTACACCGATCTCAATAAACACTGCCCTAAAGACCCCTTTAGTCTGCCTTAGATAGACGAGGTTGTAGACTCCACCACCAGCTGTGAACTCCTCTCCTTCCTTGACTATTACTCCAGCTATCACCAGATATCCCTCAAAGAGGACGACCAGATCAAAACATCATTCATCATGCCTTTTGGTGTGTATTGCTATACCACCATGTCTTTGACTCAAAAACATTGCGGCGACCTACCAAAGGGCCATCTAGATGTGCCTTGACCAACAGATAGGCCGCAACGTCGAAGCTTACATCGACGATGTGGTTGTCAAATCCAAAACCGCCGACAATCTCATCGCCGACCTCGAAGAAACATTCGCCAACCTAAAAACATACCGATGGAAGTTGAACCCTTCAAAGTGCATCTTTGGAGTTCCATCCGGCATACTCCTGGGCTACATCGTCAGCGCCCACCGCATCGAACCCAACCCCAACAAGGTCTTCGCCATTACCAATATGAAATGGCCGACCTGCGTAAAGGATATACAAAAGCTCACATGGTGCATGGCTGCTCTCAGCCGCTTTATATCATGCCTCGGCAAAAAGGGACTACCGTTCTTCAAACTACTCAAGGCCTCCGAGAGCTTCTCCTGGTCAAAGGAGGCTGATACGGCCTTCGAGCAGCTCAAGTTGTTTTTAACAAAGCCCCCGATCATGATAGTGCCTCAACCAAACAAAACCCTATTGATCTACATCGCTGCCACTTCTCGCGTCGTTCAGCATGAGGAAGTTGGACAAGCCTATAAGGTACAACGTCCGGTCTACTTCATCAGTGAGGTTCTTAATGAGTCCAAAACTCGTTACCCTCAGGCTTAGAAGCTGTTATACGCCGTTTTGGTCACGTCACGCAAGCTCCGCCATTACTTTGAGTACTATAAGATCGCCGTGGTCATCGAGTTCCCTCTAGGGGACATCCTCCATAACAAAGAGGCCAATGGCCACATCATCAAGTGGGCAGTCGAGCTCAGCACTTATTCCATAGAATTCAGAAACAGGCTGACCATTAAGTCGCAAGCGCTGTCTCACTTCATCGCTGAGTGGACCGAGCTCCAAGAGCCCATGGACGCTGCTGAAAGCTCTAGTTTGGTTTTGGCTAATTGATGAAACCCTAAGTGCTAACCTAGTTTATCAAAATGTTTATGAGATAGGTAGCACTACTCCAAGTGATGAAGCAATGGCGAAGATCATGATGATGGTGATGGCATGGTGATGATCAAATGCTTAAACTTGGAAAAGAAGAAAGAGAAAAACAAAAGGCTCAAGGCAAAGGTACAAATAGTAGGAGCAATTTTGTTTTAGTGATCGAGGCACTTAGCGAGTATGATCACATTTAGGATCGATAGCCGTACTATTAAGAAGGGTGAAACTCGTATTGAAATGCGGTTATCAAAGTGCCACTAGATGCTCTAACTCATTGCATATGCATTTAGGATCTAGTGCAGTGCTAACACCCTTGAAAACATTTGTGAAAATATGCTAACACATGTGCACAAGGTGATACACTTGGTGGTTGGCACATTTGAGCAAGGGTTAGAAACTTCACTAGTGGAGTGTCCGCCCATAGAGTGCGGACAGTCCGACGGTGCCACCGGCGCTCTTTACAGAAAAGACGAAGTTCACTAAGAGTGACCGGACGCTGGTCTCGGTTGGACCGGCGTGTCCGGTCAGTGGCAGCAGAAGGCGCGTGTTTCAGTCTTCAACCGGACGTTGGCGCTAAAAGTGACTGGACGCTGGTAGGGTGTGTCCGGTCAGTGCTGACATGCGCTGACATGGGGCGTACAGAGGAGACGTTGAGTGATCGGACGCTAGGTGAGTCCGGTCGTGAAAATTCGTGTTTGGAACCTTACTGGAAATGACCAGACGCTGAGGTCCAGCGTCCGGTCACTTTCTAACTGACGCGTCCGGTCATCACTTGACTGTTGAAATTGGGCGATCGGCATTTGAAGCCAATGACACATGGCGCACATCGCACGACCGAACGCTGAGGTCCAGCGTCCGGTCAATATGACCGGAGCGTCCGGTCGGCCCGTGTTCAGTGCAGTGAGGAGCCCAACGGCTCTATTTCGTGAGGGGCTTCTATTTAAGCCCCATGGCTGGCTCAAGCTCACTCTCTTGGTCATTTGCATTGACATAGCAACCTTGTGAGCTCAGCCAAAGTTCTCCCACTCATCTTCATCATTGAGTCATCATCATTGTGAGATTGGGAGACAATCCAAGTGCATTGCTTGAGTGATTGCATCTAGAGGCACTTGGTATTCGTGTTTCACTACGGGATTCGCTTGTTGCTCTTGGTGGTTGCCACCACCTAGACGGCTTGGTGCAACGGTGGAGGATTGGCACGAGTTGGTGATTGTTCGTGGCCATCTCCGGTGATTGTGAGGGGATTTGTACCTTCCCCGACGGAGCGCCGAAAGGTAACTCTAGTGGATTGCTCATGTCATTGAGTTACCTCACTTGTGGGTAGGTTCTTGCGGTGTCCAATCATGTGGACGAGGTTTGTGCAACACCTCTTAGCCGCTGAACCACCAAGTGTTGGTCGACACAATAGGAACGTAGCGTGTTGGCAAGCACGTGAACCTCGGGAGAAAATCGGTTGTCTCTTGCCATTTGGCATTCTCTCGGTGATTGATTTCATCTTCATCTTGTGATTGATTCATCCCTCTACACAGCGGTATAATCACCCTACTCACTCTTCTATATTCTTGCAAACTAGTTGTGGCAAGCTCTTTAGTGTAATTAGAATTGAGAGCTTATTTTGTTATTTAAGTTCATCTAGTGGAGCTCTTTAGTGTAGCAAGATTGAGAGCTCTTAGTGAGTAGTATCATAGCAAGTTGTGTGTCTAGTAATCATTACAACTAGAATTGTTGGATAGGTGGCTTGCAACCCTCGTAGAGCTAGAGCAACTTTGCATTTCGCTATTTGTCTTACTAATCAAATTGCTCTAGTTGATTTGTAGAATTTTAAATAGGCTATTCACCCCCCCCCCCTCTAGCCATATTAGGACCTTTCAAGTGGTATTAGAGCCATGGTCACCATTTGATTAAAGGATTAACAACCTCGGTGTCAAATTATGGCTCAAGTTGTGTTCAACCATGTGGGGGGGGCAAACCAAGACGAAAGATGAGGATATATCTTGGTTCAATCAATGATCAAGTATGGGAAGTGACCGAGAATGACTATGCTATCATTGATCCCGATGATCCCACCAATCAAGATAAGATCAACAAGCAATGCAATACAATGGCTCTCAACACCATATACAATGCCATTGACTCCAAGGTGTTTGAGCAAATCAAGGATTGTGAAAGAGCAAATGAGGTGTGGAAGAGATTGGAAGAAACATATGAGGGCACACCGGCGGTGAAGAGTGCCAAGTTGTATATCCTTAAGGATAAATTGACAAGCTTCAAGATGAAGGAAGATGAGAGCATTCCGGAGATGTCCCATCGTTTGTAAGTAATTGTCAATGATTTGAAGGCATTGGGAGAGAAGATCAAGGATGATGATGTCTCTCATCGGTTCTTGATGTGCCTACCTCCAAGATTTAAGATGTTGAGATTGCTCATCATAAGAGGAGGATTGAAGGAGATTACCCCCAACCAAGTACTAGGTGATGTCATGACCCAAGAGACATACCATGTGGAAAGGGAGGGGGATGACAAGGATGACAAGAAGCAAGAAGAAGACAAGAAGAAGAAGAGTATAGCATTCAAGGCTAGCTCATCATCATCCAAGAACAAGGGCAAGTCCAAGAAAGAATCAAGTGATGATGATGATCTTAGTGATATTGATGATGAAGCTATGGCCCTCTTTGTCCGCAAGATGGGAAAATTCATGAAGAAGAAGGGCTATGGGCAAGAAAGAGAAGAGATCACACCAAAAGCAAAGAATATGTGAGAAGATGCTACAATTGCAAGAGCCCCGATCATGTTGTAGCAAATTGTCCCTACAATAGTGACAATGATGAGGATGAGAAGAAGAAGCTCAAAAAGGTTAAGAAAGAAAAGAAGGAGAAGAGAATGACCTTCCAAAAGAAGAAGAAAGGTGGAGGCTATGTGGTCACATGGGATAGTGATGACTCTTCGGATAGTGATAGCTCTAGTGATGATGACAAGAAATCTATAAACAGAGCACTAGCAAGCATCACCATCAATGACAAGATCTCCATCTTTGACACTCCATCGACATTCCTCATGGCAAAGCCTACCAAGGTAAAATATGATGTGAGTGATGATGATGAATGTGAAAGTGATACTTGTAGGAATGATTATAATGATGATGAGGATGAGGAGTACACCAAGGAAGAACTCTTGGACATGTGTGAGCAAGTGCACGCTTGCAATGAGATGAAGAGAAAGGAGTGCAAAGAATTACGCAAGAAGGTAAAATTTCTTGAGCAATCCTTTGATGAGCTCAATGCCATTCATGAGAGGCTAATGGAAGCCCATGAGAAGCTTGGCAAAGCTCACTCTAAGCTTGAAAAGGCTCACTCCTCTCTCATTGAGCAAGTCAAAGTGGAGGAAGCCAAGAAGGAGCAAGTGATCGTATCATGTGATGTGGGACTAACTTGTGATCTTATTGATGAATCTTTTTATAAGCCCATTGTAGTTGCTCCCACTAACTCTTCTTGTAGCACTACCACTTCCACTTCACCTTTGAGTGATGGTCTCTCTTGTGATGCCTCACTAATGGTGGAAAATGAGACCCTCAAGAAGGAGGTGAATGAGCTCACTCGTGCCTTAGGCAATGCCTATGGTGGGGATGCCCGCTTGCTAAAGTGCTTGGGTAGCCAAAGGTTTTCTCTCAACAAAGAGGGATTAGGCTATACCCCTAAGAAAGGCATGGCGGCCTTTGTCACTCCCAAAGTTAGCTTTGTGAAGGGCAATGGCCGGTTTTGCAATAGATGCAAGAAAGTTGGGCATGTAGAGCAATATTGCAAGATTAACAAGAACAAGCTACCTAATGTATCCTCAATTAAATTTGATTCTTGTTACATGCTTTTTAAGGGTGCCAATGGTGTGAAGGCTAAGTTCATTGGTACACCAATTGCGGGCCCAAAGAAGAAGGCCATTTGGGTACCAAAGACCTTGGTAACTAACCTAGAAGGACCCAAGCAAGTTTGGGTACCTAAAAAGAATTGATCTTATTTTGTAGGTCAATTATAAAGCCGGAGGAAGGCATTGGGTACTTGATAGTGGGTGCACACGACACATGACCGGTGATCCAAGAATGTTCAATTCAATCAATGAAAACAATAGCAATGGGATTGATAGTATCACATTTGGTGACAATGGCAAAGGCTAGGTCAAAGGGCTTGGTAAGATTGCAATATCCAATGACTTGAGCATTTCCAATGTGTTGCTAGTAGAGAGCTTGAACTTCAATTTGCTATCCGTGGCTCAATTGTGTGATCTTGGTTTCAAGTGCATATTTGGTGTGGATGATGTAGAGATTATAAGTGTAGATGGCTCTAACTTGATATTCAAAGGATTTAGATATGAGAATCTATACTTGGTTGATTTCAATGCTAGAGAAGCTCAATTGACAACATGTTTGATCACTAAGTCTAGCATGGGTTGGTTATGGCATAGAAGGCTTGGTCATGTTGGAATGAAACAATTGAACAAGTTGATTAAGCATGACTTAGTTAGAGGTTTGAAAGATGTCACATTTGAGAAGGATAAGCTATGTAGTGCATGTCAAGCCCGGAAAACAAGTTGGTAACACACATCCTAAGAAGAGCATGATGAGCACATCTAAGGCATTTGAGTTGATGCACATGGACTTGTTTGGACCAACCACATACACTAGCATTGGTGGAAATAAATATGGATTTGTGATTGTGGATGATTTCACAAGATGCACATGGGTATTCTTTCTTGTTGACAAGAGAGATGTGTTTGCTACATTTAAATCATTTGTCAAGGGCATTCACAATGAGTTTGAAACAACTATCAAGAAAGTTAGAAGTGATAATGGTAGTGAATTCAATAACACTAGAATTGATGAGTTGTGTGATGAATTTGGAATTAGACATCAATTCTCGGCCAAGTACACTCCTCAATCAAATTGCTTAGTTGAAAGAAAAAATAGAACTTTGATGTTCATGGCAAGATCAATGTTGAGTGAGTACAATGTGAGTCATTCATTTTGGGCAAAAGCAATCAACACGGCTTGCTATTATAGCAACCGACTCTATTGTCACCCCATGATGGAGAAGACACCTTATGAGCTTTTGAATGGAAGAAAGCCCAACATAGCATATTTTAGGGTTTTTGTTGTAAATGCTACATATTGAAGAAAGGCACTAGATTGAGCAAGTTTGAAAAGAAATGTGATGAAGGTTTCTTGCTTGGTTACTCCACTACTAGCAAGGCTTATAGAGTTTGGAATTTGGCTAGTGGTACTCTTGAGGAGGTTCATGATGTGGAGTTTGATGAAACAAATGGTTCCTAAGAGGAAGATGAGAATCTAGATGATGTAAGAGGCACTCAATTGGTCAATGCAATAAAGAACATGGACATTGGTGATATAAGGCCTAGAGAGGTGATTGATGTTGAAGATGACAAGAATCAAATGCTCTCTAACTCAAATGTGCAAGCTAGTGGTTCTCATGATCAAGTTCAAACAAGAACTAGTGATGGTAAAGTGCAAGATCAACAACAAGTGGCTAGTTCATCATCTCAACCAAGTGATCAATCAAATGCAAGCAATCAAGTGCAAGTGCTTCAACCAACCAATGTTGCAAGAGATCATCCATTGGACACTATCATTGGTGATATTTCAAGAGGTGTGCAAACTAGATCAAGATTGGCCTCATTTTTTGAGCATTTCTCTTTTGTGTCATCCATTGAAACTAAGAAGATAGATGAAGCTTTGAGGGATGTTGATTGGGTAAATGCTATGCATGAAGAGCTAAACAACTTCATAAGAAACCAAGTATGGGAGTTAGTTGAGAGGCCTAAGGATCATAATGTGATTGGAACCAAGTGGGTCTTTCGGAACAAACAAGATCAAGATGGGATAGTAATAAGGAACAAAGCAAGATTAGTGGCTCAAGGTTACACTCAAGTTGAAGGTCTTGACTTTGGAGAAACATATGCCTCGGTTGCAAGATTGGAAGCAATTAGGATCTTGTTAGCCTATGCTTGTGCCCACAACATCAAGTTGTACCAAATAGATGTGAAAAGTGCATTTCTCAATGGGTACATCAATGAGCTTGTATATGTTGAACAACCTCCCAGTTTTGAAGATGAAAAGAAACCCAACCATGTTTACAAGTTGAGAAAGGCTTTGTATGGATTGAAACAAGCACCTAGAGCATGGTATGAGAGATTGAGGGATTTCCTACTCTCTAAGGGATTCAAGATGGGAAAAGTTGACACCACTCTCTTAACCAAGAAGCTTGGAAATGACTTGTTTGTAATACAAATCTATGTTGATGATATCATATTTGGGTCAACAAATCAAGATTTTTGTGAAGAGTTTGGCAAAATGATGGCAAGTGAGTTTGAGATGTCTATGATTGGAGAGCTTAGTTACTTCCTTGGTCTTCAAATCAAGCAAATGAAGAATGGCACATTTGTGAGTTAAGGCAAGTATATCAAGGACATGCTCAAGAAGTTTGGAATGGATGATAGTAAAGCTATTAGTACACTAATGGGGACAAGTGGAAGCTTGGATAGTGATGCTAGTGGCAACATGGTGGATCAAAAGATGTATCGGTCTATGATTGGAAGCCTACTTTATGTGACCGCATCAAGGCCGGATGTGATGTTTAGTGTATGCATGTGTGCTAGATTCCAAGCCTCACCAAGAGAAAGTCATTCGAAAGCAACAAAGAGAATATTAAGGTACTTGAAGCATACACAAAATGTTGGATTGTGGTATCCCAAAGGAGCAAGATTTGAGTTGATTGGATATTCGGACTCCGATTATGCGGGATGCAAAGTTGAGAGAAAGAGCACATCAGGCACATGTCAACTATTGGGAAGATCACTTGTGTCTTGGTCATCAAAGAAGCAAAATAGTGTAGCACTTTCAACCGCCGAAGCGGAGTACATTTCGGCCGGTAGTTGTTGTGCTCAATTACTTTGGATGAAGGCTACTTTGAGTGACTTTGGAATTAAATTCAAGCAAGTGACAATGCTATGTGACAATGAGAGTGCCGTAAAGCTTACCAACAACCCGGTTCAACATTCAAGAACAAAGCATATTGATGTCCGCCATCATTTCATAAGAGATCACCAACAAAAAGGGGACATTTGCATTGAGAGTGTGGGCACTGAAGATCAACTTGCCGATATCTTCACCAAGCCACTTGATGAGAAGAGGTTTTGCAAGCTAAGGAATGAATTGAACATACTTGACTTCTCAAATATGTGTTGATGCACCCCCCACTTATATGACATGCCTCTCCTTCAAGCAATCCAAGGTAAAAGTTGAGTAGCATGGCATACATACTTGCTAAGGACATGTTTAGTGCATCTAGACATATTTCACATTTGAATAGGCTCATTCATGAAAATCAAATGAATTTGATGATTGTCTGGTACCACTATTGCTTGTATGCTTGAAATGATCTAGTGGTAGCATATGACATGTTTGTGGGCTTGTAAACCTAGTGTTTGATCTAGAAAATAAACTATAAGTGTTTAACTCAACATGGTACAAGATAACCCTTATTTGGAGGTGTGAAGAAGCTTGTCCTTGGATCAAACCGAGTTAAATATCTTTTGCAAAGTAATCTAGATTGAACCAAATTGGGAAAATGATCCTCATTTCACATGGTTTCACCCCAACCTATCTAAAATTTGAGCCCTCTTTTTGTGCTAATTGTTGACAAAGGGGGAGAGAAATTCACAAAGATAGTAAGATAGAGGGAGCAAACAAATGAAATGACATTGTAAGGGGATCAACCAAAATTGCACACAAGTAGGGGGAGCAAGCTCATAAACTTGTATGATGCATTTGAATGTGCATTTCATATATTTGCTAGCATGGTACAAGTTCTTAATTTCAATATCCATGCTTGTGTGGTGTATGCTAGTTGTAGGTTGGAATGTTGAAATGAAAAACTAGCATGCATAGGCTAAAGTAACTAGACTTATATTCATTTTATAGAAACTAGACCCTTGCTTGTAATATTGATCTCATGAGGTATTCTAGTTTTTGTGTATGTCTAGTTACTAATGGTGCTAAGGATGGTATATTGGTGCACTCCGATTGGTATCACGCTTCAAAGGTCCATCTCTTATACCTTAGCATCATTTGGTAGAAATTGTCTCCTATATTTCCTATCTAAGCATATGTGCAAGCTACAATCCAAACTCTTAGCACGTATGTAGGGGGAGCAATTGCTACTATTTGGAGTTCATGAAACTTGTCCATATTCCTTTACACATGATAAAAATGTTTGGGCAAGCAACATGGATTCAATTAAGTTTCAATTCATATCTTTGTGTAAGGGTTGTCATCAATTACCAAAAAGGGGGAGATTGAAAGCTCTAGTTTGGTTTTGGTTAATTGATGAAACCCTAAGTGCTAACCTAGTCTATCAAAGTGATAATGAGATAGGTAGCACTACTCCAAGTGATGAAGTAATGGCGAAGATCATGATGATGGTGATGGCAAGGTGATGATCAAATGCTTGAACTTGGAAAAGAAGAAAGAGAAAAACAAAAGGCTCATGGCAAAGGTACAAATAGTAGGAGCAATTTTGTTTTAGTGATCGAGGCACTTAGCGAGTATGATCACATTTAGAATCGATAGCCGTACTATTAAGAAGGGTGAAACTCGTATTGAAATGCGGTTATCAAAGTGCCACTAGATGCTCTAACTCATTGCATATGCATTTAGGATCTAGTGCAGTGCTAACACCCTTGAAAACATTTGTGAAAATATGCTAACACATGTGCACAAGGTGATACACTTGGTGGTTGGCACATTTGAGCAAGGGTTAGAAACTTCACCGGCGCTATTTACAGAAAAGACGAAGGTCACTGAAAGTGACCAGACGCTGGTCTCGGTTGGACCGGCGCGTCCGGTCAGTGGCAGCAGAAGGCGCGTGTTTTGGTCTTCGATCGGGCACTGGCGCAAAAAGTGACCGGACGCTGGCAGGGTGCGTCTGGTCAGTGCTGACATATGCTAACATGGGGCGTACAGAGGAGACGTTGAGTGATCAGACGCTAGGTGAGTCTGGTCGGGCATGACCGGACGCGTCCGGTCGTGAAAATTCGCGTTTGGAACCTTACTGGAAACGACCGGACACTGAGGTCCAGCATTCGATCACTTTCTAACTGACGCATCCAGTCATCACTTGACCATTGAAATCGGGCGATCGGCGTTTGAAGCTGATGACACGTGGCGCACATCGCACGACCGGACGCTGAGGTCCAGTGTCCGGTCAATATGACCGGAGCGTCCGGTCGGCCCGTGTTCAGTGCAGTGAGGAGCCCAACGGCTCTATTTCATGAGGAGCTTCTATTTAAGCCCCATGGCCAGCTCAAGCTCACTCTCTTGGTCATTTGCATTGACATAGCAACCTTGTGAGCTTAGCCAAAGTTCTCCCACTCATCTCCATCATTGAGTCATCATCATTGTGAGATTGGGAGAGAATCCAAGTGCATTGCTTGACTGATTGCATCTAGAGGCACTTGGTATTCATGTTTCGCTGTGGGATTCGCTTGTTGCTCTTGGTGGTTGCCACCACCTAGACGGCTTGGTGCAGCGGTGGAGGATTGGCACGAGTTGGTGATTGTTCGTGGCCATCTCCGGTGATTGTGAGGGGATTTGTACCTTTCCCGATGGAGCGCCGAAAGGTAACTCTAGTGGATTGCTCGTGTCATTGAGTTACCTCACTTGTGAATAGGTTCTTGCGGAGTCCAATCATGTGGACGAGGTTTGTGCAACACCTCTTAGCCGCCAAACCACCAAGTGTTGGTCAACACAACGGGGATGTAGCGTGTTGGCAAGCATATGAACCTTGGGAGAAAATCGGTTGTCTCTTGCCATTTGGCATTCTCTCGGTGATTGATTTCATCTTGTGATTGATTCATCCCTCTACACAGCGGTATAATCACCCTACTCACTCTTCTATATTCTTGCAAACTAGTTGTGGCAAGCTCTTTAGTGTAATTAGAATTGATAGATTGTTTTGTTATTTAAGTTCATCTAGTGGAGCTCTTTCGTGTAGCAAGATTGAGATCTCTTAGTGAGTAGTATCATAGTAAGTTGTGTGTCTAGTAATCATTGCAACTAGAATTCTTGGATAGGTGGCTTGCAACCCTCGTAGAGCTAGAGCAAGTTTGCATTTCGCTATTTGTCTTACTAATCAAATTGCTCTAGTTGATTTGTAGAATTTTAAATAGGCTATTCACCCCCCTAGTCATATTTGGACCTTTCAGCTGCTTGCCCAGAGCACTGGATAATGTATTTCGACGGTGCCCTCAACATCAATGGTGCTGGCACTAGCATTTTGTTTATTACTCCGACTAAGGACAGGCTCCGATATGTCCTCCGAATTCATTTTCTAGCTTCCAACAACGTCGTAGAATATGAAGCATGTCTCCATGGACTTCGTATAGCCATCAAGTTTGGCATCAAATGCCTCATGGTATACGAAGACTCCACGCTGGTCATCAACCAAGTCAACAAAGATTGGTCCTGTTCCGGTGAGAAGATGGACGCATACTGCGTCGAGATCAGGAAACTCGAAAAAAAGTTTTACGGTATCGAGTACCACCACAAGGTACAAGACCAAAATTAGCTCGCCAACCACCTATCTAAGATAGGCTCTTCTTGCGCTGCGATTCCGCCTGGGGTCTTCGTTCAAGACCTCTTTACGTCGTCTATTAAGAAAGAGAAGGAAGTTCAAGAAATCCCCCCCGCCAAGTAGCTGGTTCTTGCAATACCTTCGCCGGCCATAGACTAGAGGGAACAGTTCATCAAGTACCTAACCAGCGCCGACGTACCCGCCGATAAGACCAAAACTAAATGTCTCATCCATCGTAGCATGCATTATGTGCTGGTAGATGGGAAGTTGATGAGGAAAAGCGCCAAGAAAGGGATACTGTAGAAATGCATCACCCAAGAAGAGGGAGTGAAATTACTTCTTGAAATTCACTCTGGCTCCTGTGGCAATCACGCGGCCTCCAGAAACCTGGTCGGCAATGCTTTTTGAGCTAGTTTTTACTGGCCCACAGCCATCTCTGACGCAGAAGACCTCGTCCGACATTGTGAAGAATGTTAGTTTTTTGCCAAGCAAATACACGTGCCGGTGTAGGAATTGCAGACCATCCCAACTTCTTAGCCTTTTGCGTGCTGGGGACGCAACATGGTCAAGCCTTTCAAGCCTATGCCAGGTGGTTTTCGGTACGTATACGATGCCATTGACAAGTTCTCTAAGTGGATAGAATACAAGCTGCTTGTTTCGGCTACTACAAAGAAGGCAGTCGAGCTCTTCGAAGATATCATCCGTAGATTCGGTCTACTGAACACCATCATCACCGACCTTGGAACTACATTCACTGGTCACCATTTTTGGGATTTCGACGAAGACCGATGCATCTCCATCAAATATGTCTCTGTTGCCCATCCTAGAGCCAATGGCCAGGTCGAATGGGTGAACGGCATGATCCTCGATGCCCTCAAAAAGAGACTATACCAGAAAGAGGAAAAGCATCCAGGCAGATGGCTCAAAGAGTTTCCAGCTATGGTCTAGGGGCTGCAAACTCAAGCTAGTCACAACACCAGTGTATCTCCATATTTTTTGGTCTATGGCTTAGAAGTCATACTTCCTATGGACATTGCCCTCCGAGCACCTAGGGTGGAGCATTATAATGAAGAGCAAGCTGCAGCTATTCGGACAGAGGATGTCGATAGAGCCAAAGAAGAATGCCTGATCACTTACATCTGTACAGCCAAATACCTAGAAGGCCTGCGAAGATACTACAATAGCAATATCAAAGGTCGTTCATTTGCGGTCGGCGACCTCATTCTCCATAGAAAGCAGAAAACCGAAGGGATGCACAAGCTCTCCTCCCCCTAGGAAGGGCCTTACGTGGTCAAAGAGGTTACCCAACCAGAGTCTTACCGGCTATGTGACACGGAGGGAATCGATATCCCCAATTCATGGCACATCAAGCACCTTATACGTTTCTATCCTTGAAACGCTCTAGATATGTACTCTTCACTCCATAATGAATGAAGTTTTTGTTGCCATAATTTATCTCCATTATTTCTCCACTCTAGTTTAATCTCCATTTACGATCACCTGCTCCAAGCTTCTCCTTAACAAACTCCGATAATTATACATGATCTCCATAAATGCTTCGCCCCGTTTCTCCATATTAAAATATCTCTGATATTCCGCCAACCATCGAGCTGCAAACGTTATGCTATGTGTTCTTTGGAGAAAACCCTATCTCTGATCTCTCCCTACACATGCTACGGGCTCCAGCACTCTGCGTTATGGGTGGTCGGCTATGGTTCCTCGGTCATGTCTATTCCTCCTGCACGTGCACGGGCTCTAGCGCTCGACGTTATGGAATACGGGCTAGCCAAGGCCAAGAGCCCAGTAACGAACTAACTGCTAGGATGCTACTTATACCACGTATAAACGCGTTAGGGTTAACAACACATCTCTTTTTCACCGCAAACGCTTGCAAGCCGCCTAAACACGCATATGGCGTCTACTTACAATATTTATACAAATACACAAATTTTTGCTTCGGCCCTCATGCATCTAACTCCCCTTTCCAGTTGTTCCATACAGGTTCCTCCCCACTCAGGCTATTGAGCTTAGCCGTCAGTATCTCCCTCGCCGAATAGATCGACATCGCCAACCAGCTTCTTCACCGCGTCCCCCACCTCATTTTTCAGCTGCTCCTCCTTCGTCACACTCGTCCCTCTGGTGAATCCGTCCCCTATCGCTCGAAGATTGATTGCAGGGTAGTGAGACCAGACCACCGCCAGGGCATGCATCACGATGGAGATAGCGACGTCTTGGTTGAAGCCTTTGAAGTTCTCCCATGCCGCCTTGCACCTGTCAATGATGGCATCCGGACGGGGCGGCCTGTCATCGGGCTAAGGAGCTACCTCCATATCAATATAGTTGAGCACTGGCCTGACTCTAGCCACCACGGCGTCAAATTTTCCCCTCTAGATTCTTGCCTCCAGCTCCAGCACGTCGAACTGCGCCTTGGTTTTTTGATGGTATCCTACAGACACCAAAAGGATTCATCAAATGAAGAAATCATATCAGCAACACCCCCAACCATGAATGACTCACCTTCCAGATCCTCGGCCAGTTTCTCCGCTTGCCCAGATGTTTTTTCCTTCTCCTCTTAGAGTTGACTGATGACTTGACGCAACCGGCCGAGCTCCGCATCTTGCTCTACAAACATAACGGTCGACAGCAACATCAAGACTGTTCAGCAATGCAAAACAAATTCACTGATCCGCAATACCTTTCTTCTATTCGGAGATGCTTTTTAGTCGCTCAGAGGTGAACTCTAGATGCTCGAAGACGGTCTTCAACTGCTCGAATAAGATGCCCTTTTGGTACTCCAGGTCCTTGGTGTTTGATTCAGCAAGATCCCTTTCACGCTAGGCCCTCTGGACGTTCCTCTCCATCAGTTTCATCGCCTGCCTCAGTTTGTCGTTCTCCTCGGTGAGGGGCTCCATCCTTTTGATCAACTGTTGCCGTTGTTCGGCAGTCCGCGCTATGCCCTGCAAAGCAACAAGATTATAAAAGACCATAGTCTCCAACACCAAAGACGGACACCGCTAACGCAACACTAACCTCAATTTGCTTCAGAGCCATGCAAAGGGTGGACCGTAGCCTCTTCACCTCCCTGGTGGTGTCCTCCTCTTCTACGACCACAACTTCCTCCCCTCGCTTGCGAAAGATGTGGATGGTTTGAGGTCATGATCCTTCATGCTCAATCTCCTCAACCTCGTTCTCTTCCTCCACGACCAGTGGCGCTCCTTGGGGGCCCGGTGGCCGCACAGAGCAACCAACCTCGCCCTGTGGCATCTCTGGATGCGCTGCTTGCTCCTCCGACACTGCCAGCCTCTGCACCCCATATTCTGGCATGACATCATCAGCTCCCGCTTCCACCTTCGAAGACTCGGCGTCTCTCGTTGTTGCTCCTGGCATCTCTATCGAATCGCCTATCATTGTCACCGACCGCTCTCCACCTCCAACTCTATCGGCCATGGTGGTCGAATCCCCGGCAAACCGACGAGCGCTCGGGGACTCTGGGACGGAGTCTGTCTACAATGTCTCCACGCTATGACTAGCCCCTGGCTGCTCGCTAGTCTGGCCTGAAGGATTTAGATCCTCTGCGCGCCTTGTTCTGCATTAGATTAGCTCATCAATCAACGCAACCATAAAAATCAGATAGATACCGATCCCAAGGCAAAGATACTTACACATCAGCTTCCCGATGAATGGTTCTAAACCGGCCCTGCCTCCCAGAGCTCCCAGGCAATGCTCTAGGGTCAACACACGTGTCCTAGGCTGGAGGTCTTGTGGCCCCCGTTGTCAGCGTATTCTCCGCCTGCTGCTCGGGGACTCCTTCCCCTCCCTTCGATTGCACCTCCGCGCGCGTGTTACGCAATGACGCTTTAGTGCTCGAAGGGGGAGCTACTGGAGCCTCATCGTCATCTAAAAACTCGAATATCGCTACACTCTACGTCCAAGCGGTTCGATCGCCACCAAATGAGATGCCCACCGGCTTGCGGGGAGCTACATTCGCTGTTCTTCTTTTCTTTTGGGCCGGCTCATCTTTCGCCGCCCTTTTCCCTCAAACTTTCTTTGCTACCGAGGGGGGCTCTCCTTTTGACCAGCACCTTTACCTCTGGATTCGGATGAGGTGCTGACGGCACCTTCCTCTGGATGAGTGGTTGGCCTAACGTCCACTGCCTCTGGCCAATCGCTCCTCAACATGTTCGAGAAGTACTCCGCTCATTCCTACCAATGGATCTTTCCACAAGAGAATTAGTCCACTGCTCAGTGCCGGCACGGGATAAAGAGCACCAGGAACAACAGTCAAGATTTTTACCAGAGGAGGTGAGTTCGCACAGTTGCAGGATCCGAGTGAAGCTTAATATATGTAAGTCCAAGACCAGGACCTGCATATGTCGTGTGGAAAGCAAACCCTAGTTGGGCTAAATTGATTCGAATCACCATTGCTTCTCGGAGAAGGAGACTCGACCCTCTGACCATACATCATAGTTAATCAATGGAACATGGTTACTTGTGTATAAGAGATGAACATAAGATGAGGTGATTAAAGAAGTGTTTGATTTAGATCAGGTGCAAATTGGATACGATAATAACTTAATACAAAGCTAAAACATTGAAAGTAAGGATCCACTTATAGTAAGCTTTTCTACAAAAGTTATTCTTGCTTCAAACTTTCCTTTAAGCCTGCATACCCATGGAGTCTTTTCTTTTAGTCGGATAAGACTTGTTGAGTACCCTCAAGTACTCAGGGTTTGTTAAACCCTGTTGCAGGATCTGACTTGTGCTGCTAAATGAGGTCATGTCCATGGACTCGACATGATCTTGTCGTCTCGTCTACCTCGGATGCTTCACCTAAGTTGCTTCTATAGTCCTACTCATCTTTTGGAACTTAAGTTAAGTTTTTACTTGAACATGTTTTGTAATCTATTACTATAAGTCTTCTACACTCCGATGTTAGTTATTTTTGTAACAAATGTTGTAATGTTGTGGTAACTCCATGGTTGATCCTGTATGAGTTGTAAAATGTGGATGATTCAGGGTTCCCTAAGGACACCCGATAGACTACCGGAGTTATCTGGCTCTCGTGTGCAGCAGTCAGAGGTCTTTAGGACAATGATAGGTGCATGTGGGCCATATAATATGGGTGGTTCTACCACAACTGGCATCGGAGCTCATACATGGATCTGCTATAACATTGCCTTTGAAAACTTCAAAAGGATATTACCAATTAAAACTTTTTGAAGAGTAACAAATTAAAAATGTCTTTAATCTCCCTTCTGCTTGATGTCAAAGTTTTGTGAAGACTTTTTGGTGACTCAAGTAGAAGACGCCGAAAAGATTTCAACTCTTCTTCAGCAAGTCAAGTAAAGAGTCAAACTTCTCCGACAATGCTCTACCCACTGCCTTTCGACATCCATCTAGGCCAGAGTGAAGATATTGTATAAACTATTGCCCTATATAAGTCAGTGTGTCCTGCTAACATTGTGAAGACATATAGGATGAGCATGCATCATATCATCTACATAAGGATAAAATATAAGGATGTTTAGGTTACCTCCTTTTATTTTTGGACAGCTATTCTTCTTTAGTAGCTATTTCATTGCAATCTAGTCATGTACCAGGTTTATGCCAATCAACTACCCTTGATCATCTTTGCTCCATAATTTCCTAATCCTTGGGGAACTTCTAGATGCACTTGGTTACACTACCAACTCAATACAGAAACCTAGGACTACTCCTTGACTTCTCAATCTACACATGTGCGGTGTCATGATTCCTTCTATCTTGACACATGCTATTCCCTTAACGTTGATAGCCGACATGTGTTGGTTGAGAGTTACTACAATTGTGCCCTATGATGGTACCATGATCCATGACCACGGTATAGTGTCAAAACCTAGAGTCTCTTACGGACCACGGTCATAAAAGGAAATAGTACCGGTTGCTCACTGTTATCGGGTCTGCTATCATGATCCATTATAGCCCACAATTAATGTGCTTTCGCTCTCCTTTGAACCTCTTTGGAAAATTCATGTCCGTACTTCTCCTGAATTTCCTCAATCCCTTGTTACATGCAACAATCTTATGATCTTGGTTGCAATCACCAAACCAACCCTTCTTGTTTTATGAACTTCTTACAAGTTAATGTGCTCGACATATTTCCTTTTCCATTACTTAACCCAAGGCTTTTGGCACACCATAATCTCAGGACAAGATTTCTTTCATGCACTACAAAAAATCTAGGTTTATATGACAAACTAAAAATGTCATGGTAAATACAGGATTTGTCATAAAAAGAATCTTATGACAAAAAAGCAGCGTCATGCCAGTCGTCATATAACGACTATCACAAATTGTACCTTGTGACGATAATATGAAAAACCGTCACAAAATGTGATGACCTTCTGTGACGGTTTTGTTTTGTTGTCATATATTCCTATCATTTAATGATGACCGTAACTGTCACATATTGGTTGGTCAACTCGTCACCTAATATGCCAACCGTCACAAAATTGTATCCTAGGAACCCTGATTTAGACAACTTATTGTGATGATAGGATATATTTTGTGACATTTACATTGTGACGAATGTGGCATTGCCATATGTATTAATTCAATGACAAATGTCATAGATGTTTCCAGCACTCTCATCACAGCTCATACATATCAGCCAAGCCATCATCCACACATTCCAGAGCATAAGGCAGAAGACACAATTGCTTGCAAGTTCAAACATCACACTAGTTCCAAGTTTCATCACACAAGTTCAAACATACAAACAGAAGCTTGCTTGGTTTGCTTCAAGGGAGGCCTGTTGAGCAAGAATCTGTGCTTCCAACTGTTCCTACTTTAGATGAAGGAAAATGTGAATCCTATTAGATGTGGACATAGCTGTTACTCAACCAAATTTAAAATCACAAAATATTATAAAGCAACAAACTGAATCATCTATTACTTATGAACTGGTGGAAAACAATTTCATTGTCCAAATTTAAAATGGCTAAGTATTATAGAGCAACAAACCCAATCATCTATTACTTATCAATTATCATGTACAGGTTCAGTTAGAGAATAGTTAATAGCAGCCAATGCACATAAGCACTTAGATAACTTGGAGTTCAGAGAAATAAAAATAAGCAAGTCCAGGTTCAATACAGTAAGGACAGGTTTCATAAAAAAGCTTGTATTATAACCATAAAGTTGCAACAGGGAAGGGGATATGATTCATAGTCTACCTTCTTTTCTTCATAGGCTTGATTTTAATGATGCCGTCAAAGAAACTTTCCTGACAACTTACTCAATGATCAAAGAGATATGACAAGCATGAGGACTTATTGTAAGTAGTAAACTGACAAGAAAGTTTACTGCACGAGAACTTTGTAAGTTTACTGACAAGAAAATTAGGACCATTTTTAGGTAGCAAATTGAGTTATCAGTACTTATTCTAGGGCAGAGTAAAGCAGTAGATTAATGAGAGAGATATCATGGCTTGCACTATCTAGTTCACTAAAAATGCATGACGGTTCCGTGTTCAACACTACATTCACTAAAAATATGTCTTTAACTTGAGTTGGCACAATTAATTTGTTTTGATGTACTCCATCAACACTAAAAATGTGGCTGCTTGTGCTGTTAGCAGGTTGCTGGATGATAATCATGCCAGCTTAGTAATAATAAGATAATGGAATGCAATTTTTAAAGTTCATACCACTACACCACAGCCCACTCAATCAAACATATTATCCTCTGATTTCTAAAGAACATGACATTTGTGCATCTCGGTCAGCACAAAGACAATGCATTGTTTTTAAGAAAGTTTCCCATAGTTCCAAGGCTGACAGCATTTATAGTGCCACTGGAAAATGTAGTTGAAAACAAAAGCAACAAAATATAAACCGTATTAATGGATAGAAAATTACATAGTGTCCATTTCGCTTCAGTACAATTAGGTTATAAGTTATATGGGTCACGTATGCTGATTTAGAGCAGTAAAAAATACCAAAATAAGCTTGACAACCTTGTAGCAACTGTCATCTACTACAATCCTTCCTGTCTTTAGCAGTAATGGTCTCTTCAGCTGCTACAAAATAATTGTATGGACCGACTACTCCACAAAAGGTCTTGCAGGTTGCTGAAATGCAAGGCTAACACTATCAACGACACTATACCACCAAACTTAGGTTTAGCAATAGTTAACAAAACAAGACCAATCTATCAAGAGATGGCAATAATTAAGAACGACAAGCAACTTGCCTGGCAGACATCGCTTGCAGCATTGATCTAATCAGGGAGAGCTTGCATGTGCCTATGTGGCCTCCAAGGAGAGTTGCCGGGATGTTTGTCAGATATCCATTCACACTTTTATCAGATAGGGCAAACAGGATGAGGAGCAAGATCAATACATCATAGCTGCTTCGCAAACATTTGTATATTGTGATGAAGTTTCACCATAATATGCATGGCTCGTTAGATAACAATAAACTCAGATACTCATGTCAAACATGTATCAACCTTTAAAGACAAGCAATGTGATAACGATCTAAAACATAATTTTTTTAGAGACCAAACATTTCATATTTTGGCAAATAGAAACATCATGTGTCTGATGCATTTCATCAAACATATAGTGCCATACTACCATTCCTGCCATGGGGGGCTTCAACTGCATTTGGCATCTTGTCAAAAAAATCTGCATTTGGCAACAGACAAAACGATTACGCAGACTACTGAAAGTTACCTCCCAAGCAAGAATCGCAGGCAGGCAAAGGGATGTGGTGCTTGGAGCTGGAGGGACACTGCTTGGCTTTGAGGTTGATGCAGACCATTCCCTACCGACTAGAGCACTGGAGGACTGCCTCACCATGTCACGGATCTAGGATCCATAGCATCCTCACCACCGAATGGATAGCCGAGGAACATGAGCTGCTTCTGCTTCTACTTCCCGTGCCGTAAGCAGAGTAGAAGCCCAGCGTCCTGTTCAACGGTACCGGCGCCCCTACAAAAACAAGCGAATGAGAACACGCCTGCGGGAAGAGGGAGAGAATCTGGCGGAAGGGGTAGGTGCTCACGCCCGTCGGTGCACAGTGGGAGTGCGCGCACGGCTAGCGGCGACGACCAGGCGGTGAGGCAGCAACGGCAGAGGAGGACGAAGAGCGAGCGGCGCACGCGCACCACGATTGGAGGCCTCCTCATCTGTAGGCCTGCTGCTGCGGCCTCTGGGTACGCTGCCTATAGCTCCTAGCGGTAATAGGCATGGCCAAGACCCACCACGAGGGCCATGGTCGCACGGACTCTACGAGAGCCGCCGCGCGCGCTACGGCCTCCCTCAGTGTGTGGCTCGGTAGGAATGTAGGATAAGGCAGGGGAGAGATAAGACAGAGAAGGTAGGGTTTGAGAGGAAACCCATGGATCTCAACCGTCGGATCGAGAGATGGACGGCTGATGGCAACTGAGGCCGTAGCTGGGCCTGTGGGAGGTATTGGCCCAAGTTGTATTTTTTTCATTTCTTTTGATAATAAATAATTTTTGGGATAGTATTTTTAGATACTAAATGAATTTAAATGAAAAAGTCATCACAAGCAAAGTTATAGAAATCATCGAGATCTATGACTTCTATTTTGGTCATTTCCCCATGCGACTTTGTTTAAAGAATTTAAATTTTAAATTTTAAAAATATGAGAACTTTGAACATAATTTGGGGGTAATAAATGTTTTCAAATGGAAAAAATATCTACAAGAAAGTTGTATAACGCAACGAGATCTACCACTTTTGTTTTGGTCATTTTTCCATATAACTTTGTTTGGACAGTTTAAATTTTGAATTTTAAAATATTAGAACTTCGAACAAAATTTTAGGGTATGAAGTAATTTCAAATGAAAAAGTCATCAACAACAAAGTTGTAGAACTCATCGAGATCTACAACTTTTATTTTGGTTATTTCTTCGTCTGACAAAGTGATAGTACCATTGTTCACAAATTTCACATATAGTTTATGAACAATGTTACTATCACTTTGTCAGACGAAGAAATAACCAAAATTAAAGTTGTAGATCTCGATGAGTTCTACAACTTTTATGTTCATCATCTTTTCAGCTAAAATGATTTACTACTAAAAAATGTTGTTTGAAGTTGCTATTTTTTGAAATTCAAAATTTGAATTGATAGAACAAAGTCACATGAAAAAATGACAAAAATAATAGCTGTAAGAACACAATAAATTGATTGATTTTAGAAAAAATTAGAAAAAAAGATCATTAAATTTGAAGTTAGTATAAGGGAGAAAGACTAGTTACAAGTTTTAGTCAGAGATTAAAAAGAAAAACTGCGCTTGTTCATATGATTTGTGAGAATTTCGGTATATAAGAACTTCGAACATAATTTTAGGAGGGTAAATGATTTCAAATGAAAAAGTTATAAACAATAAAGTTGTAGATCTCATTGAGACCTACAATTTTGATATTGGTCATTTCTTCATCCAAATTCATTTGGGTAATTTTACATTTGAGTTTCAAAATTTGATAAATTCGAATAGAATTTTGACATAGTAAAATGATTTCAAATGAAAAGTGAGCAACAACAAAGTTGTACAACTCATTGAGATCTAAAACTTTGGTGTTAGTCATTTCTTCATACGAATTTGTTTGAACAATTTAAAGCTCTTGAATTTTGTTCGAAGAAAAAAAGAAAAAAAGAAAGGAAAAAGAAAAAAACATCTCTCAGCCCTACTCTTTTTGGGCACGGCCTATCTCCCTCCACCTGGGCCGAGGCCTAGCTCTGAGCCGAGGCCCCCTCTTCCTTTTCACCTGGGCCGAGGCCTAGCTCTGAGCCCAACGTTGCCCACGCCTTATCCCTCTCCCGCGTTGGGCTGTCATGTTTGAAATAACAAACAGTGATGCTCCATAGCCGTCACATAAAAATAGCACATATCGTCATAAAAATGCCACCGTCAACTGCCTCCTGGCAACTTACATTTTGTGACGACACTTGGTACCTTTATGTGACAAAACAAAGAGTATCGTCATAAATAGTTCTGGCTCTCCTGATTTTATGACGCAACAAACTTTTGCGTCGTATTATGATACATTATATGACAAAAATTTGCCCCGTCAAGAGAATTTTTGTCATAGAAAGAAGGATTTCTTGTAGTGATGGGGGGTGATTGTAACATCCTAGATGTTAAAAAGCAATTAAAAACTTGATCATGACCATCATCAAGCATAATCACTAAGTGTCATGTCATTTGTGCATTTTAAGTTTCAATTGTTGCATTCATATGTTGCATATATGGTGTTTCTTTTGTTACATGAAATGTTACTAATGTTAGTGATTAAGGTTCTTTGTGATTTTATATATGTGATTTTGCTTAAGCAATTAAAATTTACACCAAAATAAATTTTGTAGTATAAAGTGTGCTCTTTAATATGGAATGAAAGATGGTTTGAGTTTCTAAATCAAATATGTATAAATTTGAGCTCAAAAATTGAATTCAAGGCTGACTTTCAAACTTAGCAAATTTCTTCCTAAGTTATTGAATATCAGTTGTTAAGTTCAATTTTTGGTGAATTATTAAATCAATTTTCATAAATAAAATGTGTCCAACTTTTGTTCCATTGATTGGTCCTATACTTGAGCTATGATACTATGAAATTGGTTAAGATGTTTGAATATTGGTTTCTCCTTAATTAAATCCCAAAGTTGCTAAGTAAAATCTGCTTTTCAAAACTTGAAATTGAAACCCTAGGTTTAGTTTCACCGAATGCTTGTTTCAACTTCGAAAGCTCAACATTTGTTTGCCTTTTGATGTTGATCCTTAAATAGAAGTTGTAGAACTCGTGTAAATCAACAACTTTTGTTCAAGGTGATCATCCCATTTATGAGCAAAATCGCAAGAAAAAGAGGGTTGAAGTGGCGCTGTCAGTCGGCTACAGTAACTCCGGCAGCTACCTGCTTCACCTGCTCATCGCCTGTGGCCACTCGCCGCTCTTGTTCATGTTGTTTCTGCATTTGGGACGAAGCTGCTGATGTTCACGTGTGCCTCACCCTAGCCGTTAAATCACCGACTCGGCAGCCATCTTCTCCCTTTACCCTCTCTCAGCGTCGCCGCCAGGCCACCCCTCTCAATGGCAAATTGGTTGCCGCCAATGCACCTCCATCCAATAGCTCATGCGCATAGCCTCGCCTCGCTGTTGCACACCCACTGAGCCCACTCACGCAGCCTATCTTCGTCGGAGCTAGCTGGGAGATATCATCTTCGCCGCGGCGGCCCACCATAACCGCCGAGCTCCACCTCACCAGGGCCAGCTCACTCCAGAGCATCTCCCAACTCCTTTCTTCTTGTTTTGGCTTTCTTATGATGCCATGATGCTCATCAACTTCCCCTTTTCATATCTACCACACAGGTTTCGTCGGAACACCACCGCATTCGCAATCACCGTCGATGCACAGCTCCGCCTTGGCTCTGACTCAACCAAGCAGCACATCGACATCATGGTGAGCCCCTCGTGCCACCTGCACCCTTATCCTAACCCCTACCATGCCCTAGCGACTGGCCCATCATCGTGCCGGCGTGCTCTACACTGCTGAGCCGCCATGGCTGCAGCTACGCTCGCACCTAAGCTTAACTGGTTCAACCAATAGCCTGGGCGTGTTCGTGTGAGCTTGGTGAGTACATTGGTGACCTCCCAATCATCGGCAAACTCATCGTTGGCCGCCTCTGCCTCGCCGAAGCACCGCCGTGCCACCATAGCCGCTGTCGTGCACGCTATTGTGCCCTAGATGTTCAACCGTCATCACCAATAGACGCGCGAGGAAGAGGGGAGTCCGTCGGGCTAAGTCACGCCACCGGCGAGGTCGCCGCCGGTGAGCACCCACCGGTCAGCGTGGGAGCACTATGCAGTTGACCCCGTCCCCGCCTGTTAGTTCAAGTGGCTGGCTGGTTGCGGATGCAAAAGGGTTTTTGGCCCTTTTCAATTTTTAGAAAATGTTTATATGTGCTGATTCTTGTTTATTTCATAACTAATTATTGAACCATGATAAAAATGTGAAATTTGTTGTGTTGCTTTGCTATGAGATGCTCTACCTTGAAAAATATGAATTGGTCATTTTCAGATGTTTTGTTATGCTTAAAAATTACCCCTTTTAATTATAAAATGGACCTTGCATAATTTTTGTAAACAAAAATATTAATCATGTGATGCTTAAACATATTGTGTAAATGTTTTGTGCTAATATCTGTCTCCAAAAAAAGTTTGGTACTGTTTTGATAATTCTAAATAGGTCAATTAATTTAAGTATGTTTAAATGTCTTTTTCCTTAATTAATAAACGCTAAAATGAATTAGGAAAATACTTGAATGACTTTGTTGTGTTTTACACTTTGATTGTGGACCCTAGAACACTCAAACCCCTATTGTTCCTTGGCAATTAAATTACTTGATTGCTATGCTTTGAATCAACTTGTTTTTATAATAAATAAAATGGGTTAATTAAATGTTTAAGTTCTTTATAATGTCATGAGTTAAGATATATGGTGATCACTTGCTGGTCCATGTTAAGTGTAATTATTTCTTGATAAACAACTAATTAACTTGCTAGTTAAATAACTACAATGCCTTTATAATAATAACCCTAGTTCCTTGGTGAAGGAAAGTTATACTCAACTTTCTTAACTTTGTTTATCTTCTATTATGTACTTGAATGCTCTTATCATGCATCATGGCATGTAGTCCATCATGTTAAGCAAAGCATCATTTATTATGTGTAGTACCTATGAGAGTGAGAAGACTCGGTTGATCAAGTTTCGGAGAAGGTTCATCCACTAGTGGTGTTGGTGCCAAGTTTAACTCCTGTGATCCCTCTATGGAATCTAACCTTCTCTGCAACGTAGGCAAGCCCCGGAGCAAAAACATATCTCTAGTATTTACAAATCTTTATTATACCTTAAGTATTGTGGGATGTGCATTATGTAATTAGGAGTTGGTCGAATACCATTGCTGCATGATTACCTTGAATTCAGGTCTCCTTAGTCGTACCCTGCTAGTATGTGTAGGTCGGTATATCTTATGCTTAGTAATGCTTAGACTTCGATAGAAGTCGAATGATGATTTCAGCGTTCACATGAAATATGTTTTACCTTGCTCTTCTCAACTCTGTTGATGGGTCATGAGAATACCATGCTAAATGATAATGTTAAATTGAGACCGGGCGGGTAGCTTGCATTGAAAATGGAGTCTCAACATAGTGCTCTGCCTGTGTCAATTGAGGACCATTCGTTGTAGGCCACCATGTGGTCAAGACTTTGCAGTACTGGCCACATACTCCGGTAAGCCTAATACCTCGGTTATTCCATTATGTGAAAAGACAACTGCACACTGGGCATGGGAGATGGTGAGAGTAGCGTGTACATATCATGTGAATCCACCAGGAGTGGCGCAGGGAGGTGGATTACTGTGCTCTCGTGTAGTGCAGACTGGTTCACATTTTGGAGGATCTGAGTGAAGCTTGATATATGTAAGTCCAAGACTAGGACCTGCATATGTCGTGTGGTAAGGAAACCCTAGCTGGGCTAAATTGATTCGAATCGCCGTTGCTTCTCAGAGAAGGAGACTCAACCCTATGACCATACATCGTAGTTAATCAATGGAACATGGTTACTTGTGGATAAGAGATGAACATAAGATGAGGTGATTAAAGAAGTGTTTGATTTAGATCAGGTTCAAATTGGATACAATAAAAACCTAATACGAAGCTAAAACATTGAAAGTAAGGATCCACTTATAGTAAGCTTTTCTGCAAAAGTTATTCTTACTTCAAACTTTCCTTTAAGCCTATATACCCTTTGAGTCTTTTCTTTTAGTTAGATAATACTTGTTGAGTACCCTCAAGTACTTAGGGTTTGTCAACCCCTATTGTAGGATCTGACTTGTGCTACTAATCGAGGTCATGTCGGTGGACTCGACATGATCTGGTCATCTCGTCTACCTTAGATGCTTTACCTAAGTTGCTTCTATAGTCCTACTCATCTTTTGGAACTTAAGTTAAGTTTTTACTCAAACATGTTTTTGTAATCTATTACTGTAAGTCATCCGCACTCCGATGTAAGTTATTTTTGTAACAAATGTTGTAATATTGTGGTAACTCCATGGTTGATCCTGTATGAGTTGTAAAATGTGGATGATTCGGGGTTCTTCGAGGACACCCGACAAACTACCGGAGTTATCTAGCTCTCGTGTGCAGCAGTCAGAGGTCTTTAGGACAATGATAGGTGCACGTGGGCCATATAATTTGGGTGGTTTTGCCACATGACATTAGGCCACAAACTACTAATTGTGAACTTAGATCAGTACAGTACCTTATCATGATGGTGCATGGCACAACCTTGATGATAGGACAATTGTCGCCCCATGAAGTGCCATAGACAAACTCGTCCAGAAGGTGGCCACATTCAATGTGGAGGTGGGCAAGGGCTGGGACCTAGAAATCTGATAGGGAGAAGGAGGTGCTCACCCAAACACTTAGAAACAAAGAAGCACTCTAGTTACACAAGAGGGGCCAAAGATATTCCTTGGAACATACCATTCATGGGTGAATCTTACTCATATCAAAGTCGCACAAGGAGAAGAGAGGAAAAAGTTGAAGAGGTAGAAAGGCGAATGAAGGAAATGGAAGAACGAATAGCAAAACCCATTGAAGCAAGAGTGGAATCATGAGTTCAGGCAGCTCTACAAAATGTTGGCTCAACACAAGCCGAGCCTACTCCGATGGGCATGAGCCCAGTGCTCAAGGGTTATAGTAGCAGCAAATCAACCCAGCTTGATGATGAAGAGGAGAATGTAGTTCATCTGGTGGATAGCATCACCGAACGCACGCCCGTCAAGCTATACATCCCTAGGAATGGACAACTGACAAGATGGCCATCGGCGAGGCCTGGCTAGCCGAAGAAGGGATAATGCATGGCCGTCCAATTTTATCGGGCTACGCTAGGGTCAACACTGATAGGATTATGGATAAGAAGTACAACATGATACACTGAGTACCCCGCCAAGGAAGACAAGCTGCATCTTGGTCAGAACAGGGGGACTAACGTGGCATGGCACAATCTCTATGTAAAGTTTATTGACCAGCCTATCGATGAGGAGGTCGATGAGGAATCGACAACTCATAGTGCACCAACGCAGCTCAGGCCTCTGCCTCCCTCTTCCACCAACTGAGAAGAGATGACTCTCCTCCTCCCCCTTCATCCTCCCTATAAGAGAGCAATCTCCTCCTTCATCAAGATCCAAACAAGTACCATCTTGACCCATAACAAGATCAAGGTCACTCTCACAGAAAAGGTCACTAGCTTTGGTAGGTAATGCTCCCGAATCTGGCCAAAAAATGAAGCCGATGAGCGAGAACATAACGAGCCTGATGAATTGTCAAAAAGAGTCGGAGGCCCTAAGCATGGAGGCACAACTTGAACTTGTGAACCGATTGGGAAAGGACCCTAAGACTTGGGTCTATGGATACCAAAGGCAAACCAAAAGCACTACAAAAAAAGGTATAGTCCAAGAAGAACACACTTTTGATTTGCTAGAGTGCAATATAATGACTCGTTGAAACTTTGAATGTAAGCATGCATGGAGGATGCCGAGAAGATCTGGACCATCCAAAAAGAAAATTACCAAGCCATCAGTCACATATGAGTATAAAAAAGTCAATGATCTGATGGCCACCAAAAGGGATATTAACGAATAGTAGGGATCTACCGCATTAGATTTACCTGAATTGAGCATGATCTACTTGACTGACCTGATTTGAACAAATCTAGCTCGGTGATCGCACTAACTGGCAAAGCTCATCAATTAATAAATATCATAGCCGCATGCAATAACATTTTGTCGATGAAGGTCATAACTCGGTGAAGGCTATTAAGCTACATCTCAATTAATAAATATTGTGAAAACATAATATCATAGCCGGATGCAATAACATTCCATTGGTGAAGGTCACCAACGCCAGCTCAAACTACCGGCGTTGATCTAGTAGTGATCACCACCAGGTTAATGCATGAACCAACATTGATCAATTGCTCATCAATGTCGAAATGGACCACTAACTAATGGTGATCAAACAAGCGTGTCACCGGACGGCACCACTGACCAAAACCTCATCACCACTGGTATGTAAATTTGACCGGCAGAGACCAAACACTCATCACCACCAGATCATTAACACCGAATCAAACTATGACCCAGCGGTGACTATGTTATTATTACAACCAAATTAACCTCCACATATATCGACAGTGATTGCATATTATAACTGCCAACTTTGAACCGATGGTGATGACCCCATCACCATCGACATTTCACTGTTGAGGGTTGAAACCGATTGCAGTGGGGGGTTCAGAACCGGTGGTGATGACCTTTCTATAGTAGTGAAATACCACCTTTAGCACATGTTAGCATTTTCAAAGCATTTCACAAAGTTTTTCAAACACATTCGCAAATTGCCACTCGATTCTTGCAGCAAATGTAAAGTTAGACCGCTTAAGTCACACTAGATAACCATTATGCAAACAAGTTTGTCCCTCTTGATAGTACGGTTATCTATACTAGACCCAGTCAAGCACTTCTCCACTCAACCTTTGAGTGGTGAAATGAAATGCCCTATAGTTATACATTTACCTTGTGCATGCCATTTGATCTCCATGTTGGTGATGCCACACAAGCATCCAACCTCTATCAACCAAGCCACTTGATCAAAAACACACATCAATTTTTGGCTTGATCTCCATGAATGATATGAACCACTTCATACCTTCACATGAACTTATTGGTCCATCGATCATAGCCTTACTTGCTCTTCACCATTGTCCCGGTTTATCGGCATCGAGCACCATAGCTTGCCCCCACCCAGGCAACATGGTCCTTCACAGTTAAGCCTCGCCTTAATCTTCTCCACCTAGCCATATGAGACTATATCATGTCTCATATTCAATGAGCTCCATCATCTCCACTAGTTGAGCATTCGCAACATTCACAAGCCATTTCTCCTCCATGGGTTTCATAGCTAGCTCAACCTAGTGTACCTATGGACTAAGCACATATTCATCTCACATATGAAACACAGTAGCCCACCTAAGGTTGTCGCTCAATTACCAAAACCAAACCAGAATTTTCTATAGCAGAACCATCCAATTTATAAGAGCACAAGTACAATGGTAGCCTGCAAGCGGTCACACTATCATACTTGAGCCCATATAAACCCGGTAGTCCGTCGAGTACCACGAAGGGTCTCGATTTACCATCAACATACAACCAAGATCATACATGATTCAATAGACATGTCACATGTTACATCAGTTCACAAATACAACGTCATACATCAGAGTATGATTAAGAGTTATTACAAACCATGTTCAAATAAAATAGTCGCGAAAGCAATTAAGTTTGAAAATGAACACCTCACATCATTGTTCCAATACAGTGCCAGTCAATGATCACAACCACAAAAGTATGATAGAGGGAATTAACGAGAGACACCTTGCCTAGGGCCCCACTCCTCGTCCACAGCGGGACAGAAGTAGTTCTTACAGTAGCCATGATAGACTGTACCATCTGCAACAAGTGAGAAATAAACCCTAAGTACGAGAAGGTACTCAGCTAGACTTACCCGTCATGAACCAAAAAGAAAGTGACTCCAAGGATCATGCAAGGCTTTATAAGCAGAGCTAGCTTGACAACATTTTGCATGAAAAGCTACTAATTCAGTTATATATATATAATTCGGTCATCAAATTAATTATAGCTATTCATCTCTAGATTAGCAACTAACATATGCCAAACATGTGGTATATCATTTAGAAGCATATAGTAGTAACCATAGCCAGTGTAAAAGTTCCAAGTTCACCATAACCATCATTCCATAATCCAGTTACTACGATGTTGGAGCTAGCCAAGTTTCTCACTGTCTGGGAGAGACAATGATTCGAATCAATATCAACCAGCTAAGAATTTATTCCTAACACAAACCCAGGCAGACCAGATCAACGGTCACCTTAGGTCACCTTTGGTACAACTCAGGTACACATTTCGCGGGTTGGATCAGGCCGCACAACTAGGGACAACCAACTGCCAGGACGATCAGGACTACCCTACCCTTAGGCTCACATCTGGCTCCCCGCACATCCTTACTACCATCCAGAGTGTGCACTCTAATAGAATGGGGCCTAGCCTGAATTGAGCTACTTGACTTCGTGGTTGGAACGAGTTATCTGGCCAGGTAAGTGAGAGGCATGCGTTCAATCTCAACAGAAGTTCCAACAATGGTACAGCCCTTAATCGGCACAGACAGAATCATATGAGCCAACCTACGCATAGAACCCATCCGACCTCTAGTTACATTACCCTATGGTTCTTTTGCACGATAGCAAATATAGACAACCGTGCTCCGGTATCCACCTATATCTCGCAGGTGATATGAAATCACCCGACTTCTACCGGTCTAAGCATGGCTAAGCATATATTCGATCCTAGACCTACATAGGGTTAAAGGTATATTTATCTAGACAAGGTAGTTCTATGCATCAAGTGTTTCCAATTCAACTCTTATAACCTAATGCATCAAACGTAAAGGACTCAAGTGATATTTTGTAAAACATGGGAGGCTTAAAATGCTCCGGGCTTGCCTTTGAGAAAAGAAGTTGGCTGATAATCTAGGCACTCGGGTAGGTCCTCAAGGGCTTGCTCCTCGCCTTCTAGAGCTATGGTCTGAGGTGCCTCCTAATGTTCCTCTTCTTCTTTGCTGAATTCCAATAGAGTGATCCCCTCGGACGATCCTATATGCATGAGCCTGAAATGAGATATCACGAATGCATATATACTGACATGCATGATATGATATGGTGTGATGAAATGCATCCTCATAAGTGTTCTCAACAGCATTGCATTAAGGTGATAACAAGATAAATTTTCTTTTACTGAGTAGGTGTATATCTCTTTTCTAATAATTAAACAACTTCTCATCTAACCAATTTTCTGGACTACAAGACAGCAGCCACTTCTTTTAACCATAACTACAGTTATACACATCTAAATAATATGGTTGTAGACTTTGTGGAAATTTTATTAAATTTCCTACAACTTTCTTTTAATCATCCTAAGGTAATTCAGTAGTTATCTAGGCCAAATAATTCCATCTTTCAGATCTGTCTAGAGAATAAGTATTTCTGATAGTAGACTTCTAACAGATATAATTCGCAAACCATAAGGCCTATGACTATGAAAATTTAACACAAGGTATATAAGTAAGTTATCTACAACTTTGTTATTAACAACTTTCACAGAAAAGATCATTATTATCAAGAATTTACCACCACAACAAAAGCTATATATGCAGCCATCTAGTTGAATTATAAAGCAATAATTAACTAGCTACCTATAACCAATTACTTCTAAGCCTAACTAATAGCACCAACAGATCATATGCATCATAAGCATCTTAGAAAACATCATGGTTATGCCTAACTAATTTATTTATATTCATTTATCAATTTTCTTATAGAATAAGGTGGTTTAAAGGATAAATACTTCTAGTGCTCAATAAATTCTGAGAAAAATTACAGTAGCCTAAATATGACCCTAATAGTCTACTGCACTATTTTCGTGCCATTTGGATAAGTATAGCCACCTCTACGAAAATGACAAGCTACATATGCTTCGTTTAGAAAAAAAAAATAGTTTAGCATAGTGAAAAGTGTCAAGCAATAGATTTAATATTTTTCTTACTTTCCTCCTAGCACAAGAATACTATATAAAAATTTGCATGATCATAGGTTATGTATTTTTACCCCATTTAATTTCACTAGAAACTAGCAATTAATTAGGATTAAATATGAAGACCATATTTCAAGTATGCCTACTGTAGGTTTAGTATTTTTCCTAGCTAGAGCATGTCAACACAAGATCAGCAATTTTATCATCTTCCTAGCTCAAGCTATGCATTTTACAAGATATAACCTAATTTAAAAGCACTTATCTTGCTCAATTTAATTCACCTAAAAAAATACCCTAAACAGTAGATTTCATATTTTTATCAAATAGTACACTTCAAGATAAATCCAAAACAATTTGGTTCACCCCATTTGGATACTCCTAGATCTAGATACGAATTATTGAAGTTTATATTCAAATCGTGAAAATAATTCAAAAACCAACTAAACCCCAAATGCTAGGTACACCCGGTCTATACACCCTCAGGCGCTGACATGCAGGTCCCGTAGTCAACTCGACCCCACTCGTTAGTGGAACCAGAGCAGAGCGCGCGGTTGACCGGCGGCGAACTCACCGACGGTAGCGTCACCGGCGTTGTGCTCCCCACACCCTTGCGCACCCGTTGGTACCCTTGGCTGGCTCGGCGGATCACCGGAGCGACCTCACCGGCGAGCATGGCGGCTCGGCGGTGGCAGACTCGTCGTCTCCGATGACGGCATGTCCAGGCGAGCGTGGCTACAACATCAGGGTGGAGCGGCGGTGAAGCTTGGCCGCGT